>JANKKI010000299.1:0-2690000 GCA_025175665.1 Cinchona pubescens | reverse complement strand
CCTAAACCCTTTAAACCCTAAACCCTAAAGGGTTTAGGGTTTACCCTAAAGCGAATGCCACACCAACCGTGCCTTGCCGCTGATGCTCATAACCGTCCCGACGTAGACAACTGGCCGCTTACTTTTCTGGCCAAGACTTTGCCACTAACTTTCACCCACAAGACTTCACTTGGGCTCCCAAGATCGCCAAGATCATGCCAAAAGCTATGCTCGTGCCACCGCGTTAGCTACCGTTTGCCCACCTGCTTTACGCTTTGAGCCGCCCACGGCAACGTTTACAACGACCTCACCACACTTGCCTAAGGACTTCAGACGCCTCGCATAGTTTTGAAGCACTTTGCACGACAACGGCTCGAATCAACCACTGCTTGCCGGTTCATCCGACATCTGCGCCGCCAGTAGCCGTTGCACGATGCAGTAGTCGTTTCCACCTCGACTTGGCCTTGCCGATGCGTGAAACTGTGCCAGGGTCTAACCTCCCCACTTGAAGAGATTGATGCCCTCATCAATGCGCACATAGGCCACTCGCCCATGCAAACATTTCCACCCGTACTGGTAAGTAATGGACTTTGGCATAGGACTATACCTGTCTCTTAGACTTAACAAAGTAAACAAGCAACAAACGAAATACAAAGTATTCTGCCAACACTGGCAACAACATCAGTCACCTTGGCACACACCCGTGCCAAACAAAAATTAAACAAGTAAAACGAAACTTGAATAATTTAAACAAGGACAGAAGCACGTTACCGCTTACGTTCCACCCTAGAACTCCGTTTCTGCAATGTGAGATCGCATGCACTAGCGCACTAAGATATGGCAAGTAATTCGAATACCCTGGTTTACCCCGAAACCAAGACCACAACACAAAGAACATAGCTAACTTCCCACTTGTTTTTCTGGCTCCCAATCAAGAAGGCCCCATGCCCGACCGATTCGCCAAGCTAAGTTTTGCTACGTTTCACAATCGTGGCAACAACAAGCATCGCATGCCTGCCGCTTAGCGTACACATCGCCAAGATTTTGTCGCTCGCACTCACTTATCCCAAAGATTTTGTCACTGGCACCACCCACCGCCAAAGAACACTTTCCTAAATCTAAGTAGCCCACCTCTACTTAGCACCCTAGAAACCATCGCCATTGTCCTCAACCCGAGAGACCTCGTATTTCTAAGATTTAGGAAAGTTGGGGCTGCTACGCCGCACACCAATCAGAAGAACCCATCCTGCACAAGACGGACCGTCCTCGCTACCGTGACGCACTAAGTCACCCTGCTTTGGACACCGCCTTGCCAAGCGAGGACCTTTGCAAATGAAACAAACACCAAATTTAGACTTTTCATAATTGAAAGGAACCTACTCGACACGCTTCGCTCACAACAAATTCTCTCTTTTCATCTTCTGTGCATTGCCATTCATCGCCTTACTCACGTTGTTCACTCCCGGCTAATCGTTGGTTCGATCGTCTGAAATCTACCAACCTATCTCGCCATTGTTATGGCTCTGCAAATTCTCGACACCTTGCCTTTGCAACTCGGCTTGAGCCCACCGCAAACCATAAAATTGAACAACTTGTCGCCTTCATGCCCGAATGTCCAGCAGAAGGAACCAATTCCTTCACATACTCACGACTCCACCCGTGTCTCAACCTTCGTAGTGCCTCCCTTGCAATCCACGGTGTTGGCCTGGAAGGAATCGCTGCTTCAGCCCGCTTTTCCACCCACCTGTTGAAATTTGAGGAACGGTATCATCACTTACCCGAGTCCTCCACTGAGTTTGGCATCACCACGAGGTACATATCGTCATCGACACCTTCTTCTTCGTGCACACAGAATGCCGTGTATAAGAGACAGGTGCTGGGCACAGTTGTGCGAAATTTGCACTCCGTGCCCCTGTCCGTGTTTCTGGTCCTGAACCTTCACCCTTGCCATCGAAGAACGACCAGTGGAACCACCCAATTCCACTCCAGCAACGGCCCTCTTCAAAACAGGCTATGTCCTCTTGAATTCGTTTCATGATAAAACGTAGCCTAAAGAGGTGCTGCAGATAACACGAGTAATTCTTAAGCTGATCTGCTGTGTTGTGGTCTTGGTGTCGGGAGAAACTAAGGTAAGTCTTTTGTGCGAAAGGGCGGGCATTGCAGCTGAAGCCCAATCGCAGCTTGCTGGACAAACGAAATCCCTACAACTAAGTCTCGCGATGGCAGGCGTACATGGCTCCTGGCATGCCCCCCAGCCAGGTAATCGCCACAACCGCCATCGAACACGTCCCCATGTGCCGCCCACGTTTCCACCATTTTCCCGCAATCGCAAATTTCACTACCGCCAAGTAGTCACACTCATTTACGAAGTCCAATTCACTGATCACCACCTCGCAGAGTGCACTTAACCGATGTGCACGCCGCCTAGTCGTTTCGCAATGTCCACGCGCAACCCGGCTGTTTACGCTCCTGCCAAGACTTTGCCGACCACTTGCCTCCCACAAGACTTCACTTGGGCTCCCAGATCGCCAAGATCATGCCAAAAGCTATGCTCGTGCCACCGCTAGCTACCTTTGCCCACTGTTTCACGCTTTGAGTCGCCCACGGCAACGCTTGCCAACGACCTCGACCACACTTGCCTAAGGACCTCCAGATCGCTTCGCATAGTTTTGAAGCACTTTGCACGACAACGGCTCGAATCACCCACTGCTTGCCGAACCAGACATCGCCTAGCCGCCAGCAATGGCTTGCCGACGCAGCCTGTCGGGCTGCCTCGTGACTCGGTCTTGCCGATGCGTGAAAACTGTGCCAAAGGGTAATTGTCACAGAATTACTTCTTGACACGAACCCGTCGTGCAAGGCGGAACAAGAAATTCCATGATGGCGCCTAGATTTCCACCCAAATCTCGTCAATTCTTAGTATAATGAGACAGAAACATTGAGGATAAACCTGACTCTTATTACTGTCTCTTATACACATCTAGATGTGTATAAGAGACAGGTATATGCTCGTCCTAATCAGCTATAAGTTGGGCTTGTTTTGTGTGCATGTGAGTGCTCGCGCACAAACCGTTAGGTAATTTCACCAACAAGAAGGGTACACACCAACGATTACACCCAAGGCCAACCTTTGTAACTCTTTTTTCATCAAAAGATTACAAACGGACTCCTACACTAAGGTGGTGCGTAACACCTTGGCGGCGTAACCCTCACTGGGTCTGCCAAGACACCTTTCTAGACTAGTTTCTAGAACCGGTTGTCTCCCCCCCTTTGCCAAGTCTCTGCCTACCACCTTTTATAGAGAAATGCGCTTGACAAGCCCAATCGCTAGCTGATTAGGACGAGCATATACCATGTAACAAGGCACTAAGTCGGGCCGCCACCCACTCAAGAAGACATCTCAAAACGTGGCAACCGCCACCATTATCTCATGTAACGCCTCAGTGGCAAACAAGAGATTCCACTCAAGCCAACCAACCAGAGGGCTCGGCTAGACAACTCTTGTCCAGCCCCCAAAATGCCATGCCCAGCTTGTTGCTAACTTTGACGACCAGGAAAATACACTATTAGCTCTGTGCTGCCGCTTGATGCTCATGAATAATCCCCGTGACGTAGCACTCCGCCACGCTTCTGGCCAAGACTTTGCCGACCAGCCTTGCCACCCACAAGACTTCACTTGGGCTCAAAGACGCCACATCTAGACAGCAATAACAGTGACTGTAAAATACACATCTAGATGTGTATAAGAGACAGGTGCAGATGTTGTTGGCGGTGTTGAACCCCTCACTGGGTCTGCCAAATGTAAGACGTTACCCTTACGTTCCACCCTAGGAACTCGTCTGCTTCACAATGTGAGATCATGCATTAGTCTCTTGGACTTTGGCAACTAACCGAACATGGCTTGCCTCCGCTCACCAACCTTGTCATCAAACATTTTCAGCCAAAGGCACCACCTCAATGCCCGCCCTTTGTCGCACAAAGACTTGCCTTAGTTTCCGAAACCAAGACCACAACACAAAGAACATAGCTAACTTCCTACTTGTTTCTCTCGCTCCTACAATCAAGAAGGCCCCATGCCCGACCGATTTTCGCCTAAGCTAAGTTTTGCTACGTTTCACAACTGTACAACAACAAGCATCGCATGCCCTTCCGCTTAGCGATACACACCGCTAGCATTTTGTCAGTCTGGCGCCACCGCCAAGATTTTGTCTGTCTGGCAACCACCCACCGCCAAGATTTTGCCGCTCGGCGCCACCAGGGAGCAAAATGCTGGGCAGTACCCTAGAGAGACCCCTGTGCACGACCCCGGAAAACTAGACATACCATCGTTCTCAATCATTCAATGATACACGAACTGTTCTCACTGGGACAACCACTTACCAAGCATGTCCTTTGGCAGATAAACCAACCACACATTTATTCGTTTACAACCAAAGAAAATCTTACCCGACTTGGCTTTGCCACCAACAGTCTTCGTTTTTCAGTCTTGGGTCTGCCACACGTTGAGTTCTTACTACCCAACCAGTGGACACCTCCATCAACGTCGGTTCCCAACGAAATTACCCGCTGATTTGTTACCAACCCTTGCAAAGATCGCAAGAGTACGAACCAGCATCTCCATGCTTGTTCACTGGCCGAATCGAACATGGCTCCTTCCTTGCCATCCTGGTCACTTTAAACCCACACACCATCGACGCCACCCCGCACAAGGAAGTCCCCATCGGTTCACCAGTTGCACCATAGCAACGACCAGCACTGGAACACGTTCACCCTGGCTTGAAGAAGCCATTTTTCTCAGCAACTTACAAGAAGGTAAGACACCACATTTCCTAAGGCAAACCTTGTAACTCTTTTCTTCATCAAAAGAAACCGACTCCCTACACAGGTGGTGTGCGTGCACTTCGGCAACCACTACCCGCCAGACAGGTTGAGTACTGTGTTGCTGAGAACCGGTTGTCTTTTAGGGTTTAGGCAGAGACTTGGCAAAGGGGGGGAGACTGTCTCTTATACACATCTAGATGTGTATAAGAGACAGAATTCTAGCTGATTAGGACGAGCATATACCATCAAGGCATTGTCGGCCACCACCTCAAGAAGACATCTCAAAACGTGGGCAATCGCCCATTATCTCATGTAACCGCCTGTGTGCAACACAGATTCCACTCAAGCCAACCAACCAGAGCAGCTCGGCTAGACAACTCTTGTCCAGCCTCCAAAATGCCATGCCCACTCACGGCTAACTTCGAATGCCACCAACCAAGTCTGCCGCTCCATGCTCATAACCGCCCCAAGACGTAGAGCCACGCCCACGCTTCTCGGCCAGACTTCTTTGACCAGCCTTGCCACCCACAAGACTTCACTTGGGCTCCAAGATCGCCCAAGATCATGCCAAAAGCTATGCTCGTGCTACTCTCGTTAGCCACCGCTTTGCCCATTTCTGCTTTACGTTTTGAGCCTGCCCAACGGCAACGCCCAACGTCCTCACCCAACACCGCTAAGGACTTCTAGCACGCCCGCATAGTTTTGAAGCACTTTTCACGACAACGGCTCGAATCACCACCTGCTGTTTAACCGCGACACCGCTCACGCCAGTACCGCTTTGCCGACGCGGTAGCTGTTTCGCTTCAACTGCACTGGTCTTTGCCATGCGTGAAAATCAGGCAAAGGGTCTTACAAACAGACATGTTTACTGAGTGGGTCGCACCGCCTTAGTGCCTTGTTCGGTATATGCTCGTCCTAATCACTAGCAGCTGGGCTTGTCAACTACATTATAAAAGTAGGCAGAGACTTGGCAAAGTGGAAGACAACCGGTTCTAGAAACTACGGTAGGCAACCATGCTTTCACCCTGTCTCTTATACACATCTAGATGTTTTGTGCATGTGAGCGCCGGTGAGTGAAAACATGCGAGTGAAACATCAAACACGAGCGTAGAATGCCGAGATTTGTGGAAATCTAGCGCCATCATGGAATTTCTTGTTCCGCCTTGCACGACGGGTTCGTGTCAGAGAAGTAATTCTGTGACAAATCTACTTTTGTAGACTCGTCCGGATCCGAATCCGAATATGAATATATTAATCGAATCCAAATTTAAATATATTATATTCGATTCGTCCACCTGCTTACACCCCTAATCTGAAACAGATATAGTGGTCTTTCCTTTTATTTTTTTTTATTTTTATTTTTTAATAGACATAACTTAAAAAAAGGAAAAGACACTAAAGCTCTCACGTTCCACTCATCCAGAACCGTTAGCCCAAACCCTAAACCCCAAACCCCAAACCCTAAACCCTAAACCCCAAACCCCAAACCCCAAACCCCAAACCCCAAACCCCAAACCCCAGGGTTTAAACCCCAGGGTTTAGGGTTTAGGGTTTAGGGTTTAGGGTTTAGGGTTTAGGGTTTAGGGTTTAGGGTTTAGGGTTTAAACATCTTATTATATCTAGGGTGTTAGGGAGACAACCCCAAGCCCTAAACCCAAGCCCTAAACCCAAGCCCTAAACCCAAGCCCTAACCCTAAGCCCTAGCCCTAAGCCCTAAGCCCTAAGCCCTAAGCCCTAAGCCCTAAGCCCTAAGGGCTAAGCCCTAAGCCCTAAGCCCTAAGCCCTAAGCCCTAAGCCCTAAGCCCTAAGCCCTAAGCCCTAATGCCCTAAGCCCTAAGCCCTAAGTTTAGGGCTTAGGGCTTAGGGCTTAGGGTTAGCGCTTAGGGCTTAGGGCTTAGGGCTTAGGGCTTAGGGCTTAGGGCTAGGGCTTAGGGCTGTCTCTTATACACATCTAGATGTGTATAAGAGACAAGCCCAAGCCCAAGCCCTAAGCCCAAGCCCCAAGCCCAAGCCCCAAGCCCGAAGCCCTAAGCCCAAACCCTCCCCAAGCCCAAGCCCCAAGCCCGCTCTGCCCGAAACCCAAGCCCGAAACCCCAAGCCCGAAACCCCAAGCCCGAAACCCCAAGCCCGAAAGGGTTTAAACCCCAGGGTTTAGGGTTTAGGGTTTAGGGTTTAGGGTTTAGGGTTTAGGGTTTAGGGTTTAGGGTTTAGGGTTTAGGGTTTAGGGTTTAGGGTTTAGGGTAAAACCCTGAACCCTGACAAAAGCCACAGCATAGGTTCATACTTCATATTAAAGCGCAAAACAAAAAAATCTAATACAGGATTGCTAAGACTACATGAAGCCAGTATATGTTAGTTAAGTGAAAGGACATTCTCCAGCAAATTCCAAAAAGACGGTTGTAGAAAGTTTCTCAAAAAGTAATTCAAAATTTTTGGATAATTCACAAAAACCTAAGATCTAACCAAAGAATCCCTAACTCTACCCAAATTCAGACAACGATTAAGAAATTTAAGATCACACAACAACAACTATTAATCAGATCCGACGAAATCGAAAACTCAAAACCCTAACACACGGGGATCCTTATGATCAGAAATGGAGTCGCGGGCGGCGGACGGCGGACGGTATTATTGCTACTGTAGTCGGATCCTCAAAGTCGGCACCGCTCTTGGAGCCTACACTCTCCGACGATCCTCCCGCGCTTAACATCTTCTTCAACACCCCCAGACATTCGGTTTTGTCTGGATGTCTGTTGAATGTACTAAGGAGGAGAGATGAATTGGAAACTGGATGGACCTTAGGATCATAAAAAATTAGAAACGGCCGGTTGATGATGGTAAGATCCACCTTCACGATGGTGGAGACGGGAGAGATGATGATGGGTAAATAGATGGTACGGCTAGTGAGTGTGTAGAAAAATTGAGGATAAACAATGTTAAACAGATATATTAGAGAAATCCGGTGAATAAAATTTGTATCAAATCACTATGCCCCTGAAAACAACAATCACTTTGAAATTTGAAACTTGAAGAATTATTATGTTTCGACCGGCTTTTTTATTTATTCCCTTTGTATTTTTACTTGCTATTTGCAGCCCTTGCGCTACAAGGTATATTTAAAAAATAAATGTACACTAAAAAATATTTTAAGGAGAAAAAAGTAGCAGAATATTGCTAATAAAAAGAATACATAAAAAAATTTAAATAATGATATGTGTTAGTATTATAATACACACTCCAAAACACACTCTGACATATATGTATCTCATTCAAAATCATTAAATTTTAACATCATGTAAAAATATGTGTTAGTATTTTAATCATTTCGTAAAGTATACATCATAAATGTTTAGTATAAAAGAATAAGACAACAGGTCTTTCACAAGCACTATAGACTAGATTAGTTATATAAAACATGATAAAACATATAATAAAGAAAATAAGATAAAAATTTAATCAAATCAATTATATAGAACATAATATTTAGATACTTGTTGCAAATATAAACAAATTAGTTGTAAATTAGTTACAGTAAAAATGATAAAACAATATAATTACTAACTAAAAATGATAGAGTTTGAAAAAAAAAAAAAAACCTCAAAGATAGAGTTATAAGAACACAGATCAACAAGATAAAATTATAACGAAGAGAACCTGCCTTGTAGTCATTGGAGACTGCTTTGATATTTAATTTCTATGCAATTCTTAGCAGACATGAGATAATGAGTACATTGATTTGGTAAGATGAGTGAAGCAACTACTATAAGAGGATGGATGAGGTAACTGATAATGGTAGTTGTTTTTTTTAGGAAAAAAAACTGCTAGCGGTTGTGGATGAGTGGAACGTGAGAGCTTTAGTGTTTTTTCCTTTTTTTAAGTTAAAATGTTTCTATTAAAAAATAAAAATAAAAAAAAATAAAAGGAAAGACCACTATATCAATTGGTAATTATCCCTTTACATACCGTAAAGATTCTTGGCAGAGACGGGAGAAAACGAATATATTGATATGGTAAAATGAGTGAGACAACTATTATAGAAAGATGGGTAAGGTAACTGCTAATGGCAAAACTACAACTGGTTGTGGGTGAGTGAAACGTGAAAGCTGTAGTGTTTTTTTTTTTTTTTTAAAAAGTTAAAATGTACAAAAAGAGTCCAATATAAAAGGAGAGACCACTAGATTAGCTGGGGCCTCTCTTTTCATATATAGTAAAGATAGTGAGAAGTAGAAGAAAAATACATGTAGTTACTTATACAATGATATTATTAAAAAAATAGTTATGAAGATAAAAGCATATTTGGGAAAACAAAAATTGACGGACATCAAACTTCTCCTCCCTCTTCATAAATAGTACTAGGAAGAGCACGTCTTATGGGTTGTGCAATTTTTTTTTTAAAAGGTCTTCCCTGTGGAAATGCTAATAATATAGGGAGTGGACAGTGAAAGGTGGAAAGAAAGTTATGAGATGGGAGGGTAAATTTGACAAATCATGAAATGACGAATACCAAAATCATTCCTCATCCTTTATATATAATAAATATATATAGATAAAATTTTGAATTGAGAGTTTAAATAATTTAATTTATAAATTAAGTACTTGTAGTAATACAAGCAATATATATTTTTTACAATTTATATTTCGTGACTAATTATTAATAATAAATTATAAATAGACAAATTAAGAAAAAAATGATGAGTCAATAAAATTAAATATTTATTCTAAGTATATATTAAAAACTATGTATGCCAAACTATTTGGTGTCATATTTTGACTAAGTTTATTACACCTGCGAAGCAGTTATAGTATTTTACTAAATTTTACTATTGTTTCACTAGAAACAAAAGGTTCCATACTAACTCTCATGCTATAATACTACTAGTTCGTAGTAGTAGTTTTACAACATTTTGCATCAAGATCTATTTTTTGATAAATGTGAAGATGAACATTAAATTCAGCTGGAAATTTTTTAAATATTTTGAAAACTCGAATGGTGTCTTGGAACTCTCAGACTAGAGAAAAAAATAACACTTCCTAGAGAGAGAAAAAGCTACTTCCCTGTGGATTGGGGACTCATTAATGCAAATTCAAACAACAAAGTCTTATACTGTGATTTTTAATATAATGTTAGCCCGATTCTAAAATTCTAAAATTAGCTTCAATACTAATTTGAGAGGACTATTAATCATACTAAATATTGTATCTAATACACTTGTGCCATTTTTCAAGCTCATTAAAGGTATCAATATAAATTATCACAAGAATAGTTTAAGACTTAAGTTATGTTGGCCAATGTCCATGTGACAATGTATAAATAGAGTATAACCCTACCAATTGGTAAGTTATATTACACAATACTAATACACAACACAATTCCCCTATTTTTTCTCCCTAATTTCCCTATTTTCTCTCTCTACCATACTTTTTACTTTCATCACTTCACTTGAGATAGGTGCATGGAGTTGCCAAAGATTGTTTTATTATTTGTATATAAGTTTGCAGCTATTTGTATGCTGGCATTAACACAATTGACTTTTTTGGGGTTAGCATTTTTTTGGCTAAATTTTCTTCAAACTTTGACCTGATCACCGAGGCTTTATAAATGAGATATATTCATTACATTGGTTATTCTGATGTTCAGTTGTCTATAAAGAAGCCACTTTGATTGACATTTTTCATATCATCTCAGAGTAGGATACACATTTAACTGTTAAACGAGTCAAACAAGTCTCTCATGAGATATCCACCATTTTGTTTTTTGTTTAGCAATATCCACAATTTTGTTAAAGAGAATCACTCTATATAAATTGTTTCAACTAGGTAAATCAATTTTATTAAAGAGAGTTGATGAGGGTGAAAATTGTAATGAGTGAAAGATGTAAAGAATAGAGAGAGAAAGTGGAGAGATTGTATTGAAAAGAAGTTACATTATCAGGGTCAAGGATATTTTTTTTATAGATATTGAAGAGGGATATCTAGACCATTACATTGCCACCTAGGCATGAGGTTTAATTACAAAAATATCCTTAATGAGACAACCATGTAGGCATTACTAGATAAATATCCAAGGACATGCAAGATCCTAATTACAGCATCATCACTAGTCACCTTAGCTAGGGGTTGAGTTTTGCCTCAAAGCCGAGCTAATAGTTATTACCGAAGTCCCCATCTGTAGCATCTTGGTTAGAGCTGAATTGCAACTCCAAAGACACTCATTCTTGAGTTCCCGAACCGAGGCTCAAAGTTACTCAATTTGAAGTCCTCGAATTGAAGCTTTTGCAACACCATCCTTCATTATGGAATTCTTTCCCTATGCTGAAGCTTACATTTTTCAAGCTAAAGCTCAACCCATTGATTCTCTTTCTTATTTTTGACAGTTGGATCATGTCATTTCAAAAACCTCTCATAATTATTTTTTCAAGGAAAAGACTTGCAATTGTAGCACTTCATTTTTCCATACACACCTTAAATATTTTTACTGTGTATCACTCTATTTTTCACACACCATATTTAATGCTCAGGAGGAATTCTTAAGGTCAGAGGCGAGCTGATTTAGCATTATGGCACAACTAAATCTCTAATGAATCCGACCAGAGGAGTTTTGAATAGCTTAATTAAGGATGAATAGATATGTATTTTTTCCCATGCATTCCACAAGATGATGTTGGCTGAACTTCCTGTATCTACAAAAACCCAATACATTTCATAACCAGCTACTTGAACATGGATCACCACTTGGTCATTTTGTGGCATCCGACTAGGAATGGGTTCATCATATGTATATCTAAGGCTCATGAAAGGCCTCAATCTTTTCTCTCTATCTTCGCCCTCGAGGACACACCTTGCATATTTCTTCCTTGCATTATTAGATCCCTCGTCACAGGTCCCCCAGCAATGGTGTTGATCACTCGGCAATATCAGTGTATGGATCCTCCTGAGGGCAATTATTGATCATTTCTATTCTAATTATTTTGGTTCGGTTGATAAGAAGAATATTAACAGGGTTGTGCCTGATTATCTCTACTGTTGTCACTTTGCTGAAATTCGGCTGCAGGTCGTCAAATAAACTATTGGAGATGACCTTCTTGTATGGCCCTTTCTATTCTGACCTTAAGGTGATTACATGCCTCGATATCATAGCCATGTTGGCCATGGAATGCATAGTATTTTGACTTGTCTCTTTGGTTGAGGCTAGTTTGCATAGAAGGAAGAGGTTCAAGAACTCCTAAATGTTGTACTTGATAGACTATTTCCCTCCATGAAGTGTTTAGAGGCGTGAAATCTGAATCTGGTAGAATTTTTGTCCTTAGGAATCAGTTTATAATGTTGTTATTTGCATATATCACCCGATCTACCAAGGGTCATCTGTTAAGGTAGCCTAGTTTGTCAACTACTTTTGGTGCTTTGGATGAGGAAAAGTCCAAATTACTTGTATTTTTATTCTTTTTGAGCTCATAATAGCTCTCATTTGGTTCTATTGGACTTTTTTTCCTTGTATGTATTTCGAAGCTCGCTCTAGGAGTTCAGAATATGTAGTAGGCATCCGTTTGGCCAATGTTGCATTAAAGTGTCCAGGTCGGATACCACTAAAAAAATTGCTATCATTATTTTTTCATCAGCATTCTTAATCTGAGCTATCTCATCATTAAATCAATCTACAAATTTGCTCAAAGATTCATCAAGCTTTTGCATGACATTCATTAAATGCGAAGTACCTTTACGTATTATGAATATGGTTCAAAAATATCTCAAGAAGGATTTTGCCAAATCATGAAAAGTAGCGATTGAGTTAATTGGCAGTTTCTAAAACCATTTTTGTGTTAGACCATAAAGCGTGATGGCAAACAACTTACATCGGATAACATCACTGTAACCATAGAGGCTAATCACAACCATAACATGAGATATATGATCAAAGGGATCCGAGTATCCTTATATTTGTTTAAGTCTGGTTGTTTGAATGTTGAAGGACATGTGTTGGTAAAAGCTCCATTTTAATAGAAATTATTAAAATGGAGCCTTGTCCACCTCTATTACAATAGAAGTGTGAGTCATCAAATTGTTCTTCTTAAAAAAAAATTCAATTTTTTTTTCGAGACTCTGCTCCTTGAGTTGCTTTAAAACAACTAGGGAAGGGCCTTCATGATCAGTATCCTTACAGTGTTGGGAACAGTTCTGCTCATGAATTGATGCTCTATTTGTTCGACTAGTGGCAATTTGTGACTCTTTGGGCAATCAAGTGAACGGGGCCTAATAGTTTTGTGTCTCATATTGTTGCTGCTGCTTATGACATTAACCAGGATATCAACCAGGCTATTGTTGAGGTTTGACTCGTTGCCGATCCATTTGGTTTGGCTGCTCGGACAATGTACGATTCTCCCTTTGCTTACAAATACTCGGAAGTACTCGAATTGGTCAGAAATATACTGCAAGACATTGCCTTGCTTTTGCTTCATATCATTGAATATTCCGGGTTTCTCCGATCACCAGCATTTTGAAGAAAAAAATGTTGCTTATCTCCTTCGACTTCTTTGTTGTTTGCTCGTCTAGCAGCACCTCAATTCTTCATTCTTGAAATTATGGTCTGTAAAATTAACGAAACATCAAATTTCTTAGATATTTGAAAAAGATTCACAAAACATGAAAGAAAATAGTAAATCATTAATTCCTACATACGACGCCAATTGATGAATGTAAAAATTGTAAAGAGTAGAAGAGCTAAAAGTAGAGAGAGAAAGTAGAAAGATTGTCCTTGGAGCTAAAGATAATGAGTCGCTCTGACTCGCCGAAGTACTTAAGAGGTCCAACCAAGTTTGAAAAAGAAAGAAAGAAAGAAAGAACAATTGAATTGAAAAAAACATGAGTGTTAGGAGGGCTGACCTAGTGGTCTCCCCTCAAGATGATGAGCCGCTCTGACCCACCAAAATGTTTAAGAGGTCTGAACCGGGTTATTGGGAACTAATTCTTTCCATTTATTATGAATAAGATCATCAAGGATCATTCAAACCTAAACATGAAAAAGAGTTTAAGTCACATACATAGAATATTTATAAAACATTATAGTTAAGATTACAAGGGCTATAGACACCTTGTACTAGAGAAATTTTAAGTTACAAAGGGCAAGTTTTATACAAACAAACAAACCAAACCTTATTTTCACTAAATAGGGTCAACTACATAAATCCTGCTATGCCACTACGCTCTGTCATGGATCATATCCTCGTCAATTCCTAGATTGACCATATTTTTCTTACAAGTTATACACCAAATCTTTTTTGATCTTCCCCTACCGCTCTTATATTGACTACTCTCTCTAAAATCAACTCGCCTGACAGGTGATTCTACTGGTTGTCTTAACATATTACTTAACCACCTTAAACATGTTTCTCTCATTTTCTCATCAATAAGTGTTACTCCAATCTTCTCACGAATATGCTCATTGTGTATCTTGTCCGTCTTAGTATACCTATATATCCATTTTAACATTTGCATTTTTGCTACTTGGCTCATATTTTGCACTTTTTTAATTCACTGCCCAACATTCAAACTTTGCATAAACCACTTCTTGCCTCATAGCAGCTACTTCTGAGGCAAAATAGGACTCATTTTTTTTGCAATAGTAGGAAGAATTGTCGTAGCCAACAAAAGGTCATGAGAGTTTGAATTAAAATATAAAAAGTAGAAAGAGGAAATGATTAGATAGAAATGATGACTTACATTCATCAAGCTGATATGCAATTCATCTATCATCTGCTGAGGAGTCAAATTCTTCACGTAAGCCACATCTCGAGGCAAGGCAATAAACTTCGCACGCTCTCTTGACACCCTGGCAAATTAGGATTTGTCATTTATGTCCAAAGGTAGAGTAGGCCTAAAGTGAGTACTCTCGATAGGAGGACTTAGCACTACATCTATTGATATTTGAGACTAGGGAAGGTCCTGAGATCCTGCCGATCTCTTCTGTTCCTCGAGAATAGGCTTCTTGCTTCTTGAATAAAACATAACATGTACAAAGAGACTACTGAGTGTTCTTTACTCAAATGAATGTGTAAAATGGGTAAGCACTTGAGTTATTTACCATATGCAGTAAGAAATTGTTTGGAGAAGGGTATGTTTCTGGCATTTTGGCCAACAACCTTGGTTACCGAGCTTAGGCCAGAAGAAGGGGCACTGGTAGTGGTAGTGGTAGTGGTAGTGGAAAGGCTTGGTCCCAGGAAAGCTCGGAAGGTTGAGGTAGAGGCTGTGATTTGCCTGTTCTCTTCTTTCTCATCGGAATTGGCCCCAGGTTCTGAGACGTTTATGGAGCAGCTCCTCTTCCTTGTCATTCGTGTCAGACCGACTTGGAATCCATCAGGAGTGCACTCAAATCTACATAAATAAATATCAAAATAGTTAGTTCGGATAAATGCAGCATATTAATGATGAACACATGAAAGTATAATTTACTATTGGATCAACTTTTCAGAGGGTCGTACTCCTCTGAAACTATATGACCAAGAAATAAAAAAGCCCAAGTCAACACATTATTGGAAAGAATGATTGGTTGGTTGTGAAAGTCTATCCTAAGAGTAGCACCAATAAGCCTTCTGGCGTCATCAGAGTTTGGAAGGGTAGCATTTTTAGCCTTCAAGGTTTCCTCGATAAGATTCCAAGGGCCTCGAGACATTACAGGGTCGAGATATCGGACAAAGAAGATGAATTTCTTCCAATCATGAGTAGAAGAAGGGTTACTTGAGATTAGTTATTTTCCTGCAGCTTGGGAGGAAACATAAAAGAATCCGTAGGTCGGAGACAATTTTAGCATCATTCTAAAGGTCTTAAGGGGAGTTATGGGGAGTTTTAAGGCCGCTTCAAGTTGCTCATAGCTATATGGTTAAGTATTCAGGAGGAGATAAGTGACCTCAGTCCTCGACTCAAGGGTATTTAATGTGTACAAACAATGGAAGCCAACATGCTCAACACCACCTCAATACATTAGTGTTTGTTAGGTAAGGATTGTGGAAAAAAGCCTACGTATTTTTGGAATTTGGTCAAAATGTTTAAAGGCTAGATCTGTCCTTCAATTACTCAATTTGAAGGAATTTAGACAATTACAATAATTTCAAAAAATTAAAAGTTTGAGTTAGTATAATGCTACAATTGATAGTTTTGGTGCAAAGTGGCAAATGTGTATGTTGAGGGGTGCAAAATGTCATTATCCCTAATAATAGTAACAGTATTGATATGCAAAACGTTTCTTTGGTGATACAATAATACAGGTTTCACTTGTTTGCAAATTTCGATTGAAAATAAAACCAATGAAAATAGTGGATCCATGTTTCTCTAATACTGTGTCATTAGGAGGATGCAAGAGAGAGGAAAAATTAAAAACATTTTTGTTTTCTGTATCTGCTAGGTTTGAAAATTGGGGAAAATAAAACAAAAAATTAGTTATTTTATTTACCATGCCTCAAGTCTTTATGTAAGAAATTGAATCGTCCTGTATAATGTAAAATATGTCCTTTTACCTGCCGAAGACTATCACAAACAAAATGAGAGGTTAAATGGTAGATATCTCATGCAAGACTTGCAGTTGGATGCGTATTCTGTATCCTACTCTGAATTGATACAGAAAGTGTCATCCGCAAATGGCTTCTTCACAAACAACCGCACATCAGAATAAACAATGTAATGAATATATCTCGTCTATAAAGTCTCATTGATCAAGTTGAAGTTCAAAAAAAATTTCGCCAAAAAAATGCATCACCCGAAACGTGTCACCTGTGTCAATGCCAACATATCATCACTGCAAAAGTACAGAAGTACAAATAATAAAAGAATCTTTGGCAACTCCATGCACCTATCCCAAGCTATTAGTAGCAGTTGACGTGAAGCATATTTGTTCATTGTCAACTTTTTAGTACTGCAGTTCCATACTAGGCCTAAAATATAGATTTCTGCATCGTTGTGCACGTACGTACAATTATCATTTGTAAATATTTGGAAAATTTTCTTTCTTTTCAACTGTCAGATGGTTTCCTGGTTAATGCCCCAATCTTATTTTATGCCACAAAAGAAATTGTCAAAACCATGGCATCTTACATTTGCCATTACTATTGATGGCTGCCAAAACTAGTTGTAGGGGCATCAACTGGCAGTACTAGGTGTTCATCATCATACACCAACGGGACAAAACCCATGAGGTGGAACTTAACAGTGAAAATTTTGCAAGTTCATTGCGATCACGTGATGCCAGAATGAATGGAACAATGTCAGATGGAATAGCTTCCCTTCCAACTTGAAGCAAGAAAGCAACCTATAATACAAAGGCAGTTTTAAGCTGTATGCTATTTTAAGAAGCCTTTTTTGCATGAGCCATCAAAGTTGATCAACATTCGCAATTTCTTCTTCGGATTAACTATTAGGCACATAAGAAAGCATGGAAAACAGAGGAAGATGCATAAAGAATAACTATTAATCTTCGTTAGCTTGGAAGGAAAAGTGAATCATGTACTATATTCCTAAACAAAAAACCAGTTCCTCACAACTTCAAGATGCAAAAGGTTGCCCCTGCAATATAGAGTACTCAATAATAAGATTTTGCGTTTCATTAGTTTCTGAAGAAGAAGAATTATTGTTCCACTGCAATTTGATCCCCACTTTTTGGCCAGTTTAACAAGATTCGTCTCTTCTAACATAAACTTCTACTTACGGTTTCACGATCCTCAAGAAACATCATACAAATGCAAACCTAGCAAAATTGAATTTACATACCGTAAAACATACATGTTTTGTATCATGACAAATCATGTCAAATGAACTTGATGTGACCCATAAAATATGACACCAAATCGTGAATCGACTATTACCACAGGTTTGTGTACAAGAAAAATATTTATATATAGATTCCGTCTTCATGACTCCACCTGTAGATTTTGCGATTAAAATTAAATTTCATAAAATCTTACTTATATCAACTTATGTCATAAATTCCATAATATTTAATCCATACCACAAAATTTACAAATGAGACCAAAAATCAAGTCTACTAAGTCTTTCCCTGTGTACAAATGGTTGCGAAATTTATACCTCCAATTTGTAATCAGTCATAGGGTACAATTTTTTTTCCCTAGGCGTGCATCTCCATCACAAATTTTAAACTAGAAGAAACACTACACAGTAGGAACCTCCTTGATTTGATATTTACCATTTCAATGACGTCAAATGTTAGATTCTTTTCACTGGATCAGATACCCTATCACTGTGTGATCCATTCGCAAAAGCAGAGAAGTCATTATTCCCTATGAAAGGATGCTCATAGTATCAGAGTTTAGCATACACACTATGGTGCACATAGTGCCTTTGAAATAAATCCATGATGGAATCACTGTGTTGTGTAGCAATAAATATTGCTTGTGAGTGTATAGAGACAGTGCAATGCTAGAAAAACAAGCACTGCAGGTCTAATTTCTCTATTTCTGATGTCTGATGGAAGAAGACCATTTAATGCCTTGTGAATGCTATCTAGGCTATCATAGTTTGCCAGGTGTAATGGCTGTACCCTGAAAACTGAAGATATTCTCAAACTACTTTATCATGACTAATGCTTCCCATTATTGTCTTTTTCACTTTAAGGAAACAAACCTGGCCCAGGATGGACTCCTGCACCAACTAAATGAAGATTTTCTCGATCTAGCTTTCGATTTGAAGTAAGGCATCTCTCAGGAAACATTGTATGGTTGGTGATGAACGATGGTATTGCCAACTTAAAATAAATAGGTACCGGAAAACCAAAAACTGAGAAGGAGACGTCAAATAAGTAACCAACAAAGCGAGTCCATCTAGTCTTTAATGCCTTACACAGGCAAGAAACACAATAACCAGAATAGTTAGCTTGAGATGGAAAAAAGAAAAACAATGATAGCTATGATGTTCAAGGAAAAGCTATGCACCAAAGAGAACATATCAAGGGTCTAAAACATAAAAGAATAGCAATCAAGAATATGAGCAAGACTTGCATGAGTATAATATCTGAACTTCATTTGTAAGAGCATACTTCTGGTATACAAGGCTCCAAGTTTTATGCATAAAAATATATTTACTTATCAAAGGAAAAAAAAAAAAAAAAAAAAAAACAATAACTATCATGAACAAAACAAAGAAATGAATATTTGTGTCATCGTTTGCTTTAGTACTCCAAGCTTCCGGCTGCAAAGCATGAAGCTTCAAAGCCATTTCAAGACAAAGAAGGTGTATGTCATTTTTACCAGAGATCACCAGGAAATGGGCAACAGAAGGTATCATGATTCCCATCATGCAAAATATGAAGAACTAAAAAGAGGGAAAAAAAAAACCAAAACATAGTAGCAAAATTTTGTTAATTCTATCATGTTAAGGTGAAAGTCATCTGCAACAAATGGATTTTACAGGCCATGAGTTAGAAACAGAAAGAGCATAAGCTGAATAAGCAGAATAAGAACCTGAGAATCTGGTGCCATTGTAAGCAATTACCAAGTGCCACTTGTAAGCTGGTAGGTCACACAAACTATTATGAGTCTTATCACCATCATCCTCTTCAATCCCATCAGTCCAATTCTGCAATTAAATTACCCACGATAATTACTTTACCTTCAGTAATGGATTAGCACTACATAGTAATACTTATTTCAGACTGTGTCTCTGCATATCTATACACACACAGACACGTGGTGAATGTATATGCACATCGACAAAACTACAGCAGCTACACTTGACAGAAGGAATGGAATCATCAGTGAGAATGGCAAGTTTAGAAGTCCAAAGATCAACACCCAAGATGGGAAATTATGACTCCAATATACTGATTGTATACCACTATTCTCTGTTTACATTCAAACATGGAACGATATACACTGAGTGGAAGAGTAGCCCAAGTATCTCTTTCTTTCTTTTTTACATTTATATATATATATATATATATATATATATATATATATATATATATATATATATATATCGAGCTACTTATCTACATTAGAGACTCCAGACATGCATTTACTTATTACATACTAGTGATTTAACTATGTTGTTATGAACAAAGAAATTCTTTCAATGTGTAATCCTAAATAATCTCATTGGACAGTGAACAAGTAACAAGAAGTCATACCACAATTCCATATGCATTGCATAGTAAGAAAATGTATAGTCAGATTGGAATTATATTCCAGCAAAGATCCTGTCCAATATGAAGTATAAACGCCTTGCTCTTTCACATGAAATGTCGGTAACAAAAACCATAACAATACGAGCAAGTGGATTTACAGAAAATTACACGTCCAATATATTAATCATGACAGTACTGAAATAACTACCATTTAGAACAATTTCACGGTAAATTTAGAGCCATTTTCTCTTCCCTGCTCCCCCCACCCCAAAAGAAAAAAGAATAAAATGTTAAAACCCACAAAGAAATTTTAGAAAAGCAAATGGGTACCAAAAGAAAAATATATATATATATATATATATATAGAGAGAGAGAGAGAGAGATAGAGAAGGAACCCAGTGTTGTACAACATATTTCTGTATCAACTTCAGAAACTTTGTCATGCAACTATTTGAGCCTCTTCACTTTCAGGAACTACAATGTCAAGCCTCATCATTGGCTTGTAGCGCTCAGGAACTCGAGCTCCTGCCTGCATGCAAACTTCAATTACAGCTGGCGCCTTCCCATAGAACCGCTTTAACGCAGTCCTCAGAGGAGTTCCTTTTGGATCTTGAACATGCCACACATAATTTGGGGGAAACACTTCATCCACAGTGGCATCCTGCCAACCATGCTTTCCATCCCTCCACTGATGTTTAAATTCCCCACAAAGCTTGGCATCATGGCCCCAGGGCCCTACATGGACCTCCGAACAATACCCACAAGCCTTCACAGTATACTTCTTCATCAACCGCCTCACGCCCCATCTGACCTTCTCATATGCATTAATACCGTCTCCTGTGCAATCTTGGGAACCTCTGATATTTCTGGTGGAGAAAAACGTTCAAGAGCCCTGTGTGTGTCAAGGTCCATAATTTGTGACTTGCTAGCAATATATTTTCCAAGGTCGGGCTCCTCAACAAATCCACCTCTATCAATCACCTTTTTTCCAATCATTCGGATGGGTTCAGTCCTCCTCCGAGATGGATATTCAGGTAAAACAACACCAGCTTGGATGCAAAGTTCCACAACTACTGGAATTCGGTCATAGTTAAATCGAGTCTCATGCTTAATGCGCCTACCAAACGGATCATACAGATGGTATGATTCAACTGGGAGAAGTACATCACTGATACACCCCTTCACCCACAAGTGGAAGCTTCTGCGACTTCCACTGGCTGGACCACGACAATCTTGAATGTCATGACCCGTTTGGGCTACATGAACTACTGAGCATTCGCTGCAAGGGAAGTGCTAACGTTCAACTTCCATATATATATGTGTGTGTGTGCGTATTGGAATTTACTACTGTAAAATGGTCAATAGACTAGAACAAAACTGAGAAGAAGCTGTAAAGATACATTTTATACAACAAATTACCTACAAGCATGGACAGGAACAATGTGCAAGAGCTGTGCAAGACCTCTAATTAGAATTTTCCAGGCATCTAGTACATCATAAGCAACAGGGACTAGATCAGGCACAAGCAATCCATTTTTTGGAGGCTCAAGAGGTTTCTCCATTCCCATATCTGCCAGCTTTCTATCGGCTCTGGCAGCCTGTTGAATCTTCTTTAGAGGTACTGGATAGGGCTTCTTCTTTTTCTTTGGCTGTACAGATGGAAGATCCACATTTTGAGGTACACCATCAAGTTTTTTAGCACTAGAACCATGACCAGGTCTTTTAGCAGTACAGAGGACCAATACTGATCTTCTAGAACTACTAACATGATTGCATTGATTGCCAAGAAACTGCAGCTAAGACCAAACCTGTTAGCTTTTAGGCTAAGTACATGAGATTATGTAAAGCTCGAGATAGCACCAGAATTAATAATATTTTTATATGACTGAAAATTATTGAAGAGAATGACTGAATACTGAGACTTCAGGTCAAGTTGACAGAAAAGTAGTCCATAAATAAACCACAGTTTTGCTAGAAAGTAATCTGAGTATACATCCCAACCAATGTCAGGGAATGTACTAAAGCCCAATAAAACGAAACAACAAATACAAAGAGGATAATAGTTTCCACTGTAGAATGCCTAATTTTGTCACATCACTTGCCTTTAAAGAAATAATGAACCTATCATACCCCAGTGGCTCAACTTCATGGCTTGAAGTTGTTAGGAACCATGAGAAAAAAAAAAAAACATTTTTTCTCAGTGAAACAATCAGAAACTTACACAGGCCGCCATAATAATTCATAGTAGATCTCGTGAGAACTAAAGCTTCGAGCATCAAAATTTTTTACCATATAGAGATGGATGCAAAGTTGACTTGTTAGTAACGTAGAAAACTCAAGATTCTAGTTTATGAATCTAAAGTGTCATCCCAGTGATATACTAGTTTCAAAGCAATTAGTGAAGGAGGGGCAAAAAACATAAGATCAGCCAACAAGTCTTTGACAGAAAAATAAAAATTTGAGAAGAGGGAAGATGAACTCAAAACTAACACGCATTTATTTTATACAGGTGAGAAAGTAAATAACAAATGAAAAATGAGATTATTCTTTGAGATTGAATTAAATATTTATAAACACTGATAAATGACGTTAAGCAATATACTTGTAAAAATGATATTTTCCTCAAAGATAAAGAGAAGGTGGGCAGATGTAAAAGGTAACTAACCAAAAAAAAAACACCTGGAGGTATGCAACAGAAGTATATAAATGAAAATTGTTGGAAATAGGAATAATAAATACAAAAGCAGTACTACTAATTGAGGAGGAAGAAACCTTGGTGGGTTGTAGAGCAAAGGAGCTTAAAACTGGTAGCTGAGGCGGCGGCATCTTACACTCCCTCCTCATGCCAAGGAAAGCAACTGCAAGGATAGAAAAGGTGGGAAGCCAGCCCAAAAAACACTCTATTAACTGTAAGCAAATGGATTAAAAAAAGAAAAAGATGAAATCTTTACTTTGACCATTTTGAAGGGGTGGAGTAGATGGAGCTAATAAAGCCAGCATTTTTAGCTTTTTCTTTCTTAGGAAGAAGGGATGAAGGGGATGGTTTCATAAATAACCACAGGTTAGGTGATAATTGAGGTGCCTGAACATATATGGACTGCAGAAGTAAAAATGGAATCTTTACTGCGAAATATGAGTGTTAAGGGTCCAGGCCCAAAGGCGAAGCAGTCCATGGATCTTGATCAAATAGCACAAAACACGGTTGAATGATGGGTCCAACACTTGTTACCTGATGCTATGATATGATCTCTTTCTCAAAAAAAAATTTATGACTTCTTTCGTGATGCGAAACCTAACATTACAGAAGTAGTGAAAGTTTTTATTTTTGAATTATTTTAATAATTATTTTTATTATTATTAAATTCACCCGAGTATTACCCTTTCTAGGTAGCTCATTACTTGGTTTGAGTTTCTCAAACTTGTCCCTTTATAGATACAGAGGAGTCGTCCACAAAATACAGAAAAATTGCCTATTTATGTAAGCCGGAGGAAGAAGTTCAACAACACTTCCCTTCATGTTCCTTAGCAGGAGGCCTACCAATCTGTTCGCACGAAAAAACTCTACTACTACTACTATTACTAGTACTGCTCAGGTATGTCCTCTCTTCTCATATTTGAAGAAAAGATGCCCCAGAAGGAACCCAATTACCTATAAAAATACAATGGTTTTTTCTACATTAGTAAATTCCAATCTGAAGAACAAATCAATTTGCGTTGCAAGTTCACTTGAATTATCAAGCAACACATTGTAAGTTCATTTGTATTTCCTATATGTTTTCTCTCTTTAGGCTCCTTCTTTCTACAGCAATTAGATTTTAGGGATTGCTATTATTCTACGTCTATTAGGGCTGGCTTTTCCGCCTTCGCCTTCCCCCCAATATAAACATCTAGAGAAAGTCCCACCCCACCCCCTCCCCGGTTTTATATTTATACGTGTTAGCACTTATTGTTCCAAAGTTGAAAACTTTTCCAGTTATCTTCTAATCTAGGTGTAGATAGGATTTCCATAACTCATTAAAAAAAAAAAGATCAATTTTGCAAAAGTTTTTTTTTTTTTAATTTCCTTTGTCTAAACTGTAGATTTTGGCCTCTTAAGAGTCATGTCCGCCAAGAAAATTATAGCTATATGCCAATCTGGAGGAGAGTTTGCCACCAACAAAGAGGATGGCTCTTTGTACTACTCTGGTGGTGAAGCCTATGCTCTGGACCTCGATCAGCAGACTCACTTGAAGAATTTTAAGCATGAACTTTCTGAGACCTTCCAATTTGCCGTTGATGGAATGACCATCAAATACTTTCTCCCCGGGAACAAGAAGACCCTAATTACCATTTCTAAAGATAAGGACCTCAAACGCATGTTCAACTTCTTTAAGGATTCTGACCAGGTCGAGGTCTTCATAATTGCTGAGGAAGCTGTTGCTCGCAATGTATCCAACATGCCTGCCAGTAGGTACTTCCCATTTCTGTTTCCCCCTCAATACCTTTTTTTTTGGGTCATGCTCTGGTTATGCTGAGATGTAAATCTACATACCCAAATGGACAGTACAGCAGCAATGTTAGTTTATGAGAATGTGATTGCTTGCTTAACTACACAGGTCAAGCAGGACTACCGTGTCTGAGGCCGTGGTTCCTCACGATGGCCCTCAGGATTTGATCCATGCTCATGATGCTATTGATATGGAGGAGCCAATTGATACTACACCTCTTGATGTTTATGATGAGAAGCATCGTAGAGCCGCAATTCAATGGGAGAACACCATCACTGGTGTTGACCAAAGATTCAATAGTTTCCCAGAATTCCGTGAAGCTCTGCATAAATACTCCATTGCCCATGGATTTACTTACAAATATAAGAAAAATGACAGTCACCGTGTAACTGTCAAATGCAAATCTGAAGGATGTCCTTACAAGGCGAATTTATGCTTCTAGGTTAGCTACCACCCAACTGATATGCATTAAGAAAATGAATGCCAAGCATACTTGTGAAGGAACTTCTGTCAAAGCTGGTTATCGATCTACTAGGGGATGGGTAGGAAATATCATCAAGGAAAAGTTGAAAGTTTCTCCAAATTACAAGCCAAAGGATATTGCCGTTGACATAAAACGTGAGTATGGCATTCAACTCAACTATTCGCAGGCCTGGCGTGCCAAGGAGATTGCCCGCGAGCAGCTTCAGGGCTCTTATAAAGAGGCTTACTGTCAGCTACCTTTCTTCTGTGAGAAGATAATGGAAACAAATCCTGGTAGTATTGCTACTTTTGTCACAAAGGAAGACTCCAGCTTCCATCGACTGTTTGTCTCGTTTCATGCATCAATATCTGGTTTCCAGCAAGGTTGTCGCCCTCTCATTTTCCTCGACAGCACTATTCTTTACTCAAAGTATCAAGGTACAATATTGGCTGCAACAGCTAGCAGATGGGAATGATGGTGTCTTCCCGGTGGCCTTTGCTGTTGTAGATGAAGAGACTGATGAAAACTGGCATTGGTTTCTCTCTCAACTTAAATCTGCTGTCTCAGCATCCGGACAAATTACATTTATTGCTGATTTCCAGAAAGGAATAAGAGAGTCATTACGTGATATATTTGGTAAAGATTGCTATCATGGTTACTGCCTACGCTATCTCGCTGAAAAACTTAATAAAGATTTGAAAGGGCAGTTTTCGCATGAAGCCAGACGACTCATGGTCCAAGATTTGTCTGCTGCTGCCTACGCGCCCAATCTAGAGGCATTTGAACGGTGTGCAGAAAACATAAAGGCCATCTCACCTGAAGCTTACAATTGGGTCATACGAAGTGAGCCAGCCCACTGGGCAAATGCTTTTTTTGGTGGGGCAAGGTATAACCATATGACATCCAACTTTGGACAACTGTTCTACTGTTGGGTATCAGAGGTGGATGAGTTGCCAATAACTCCAGATGGTTGATGTATTACGAGGTAAGATGATGGAATTGATATATACACGTAGAGTTGATTCCAGTCAGTGGACTACAAGGCTCTGCCCTTCAATGGAGGAAAAGCTTCAGAATGAGACATCAAAGGCACAATCACTTAAAGTGTTACTCTCTCACGGGAGCACGTTTGAAGTTCGTGGTGAAGCTGTTGATATGGTTGACATAGATCATTGGGACTGTAGTTGCAAAGGATGGCAACTTACAGGATTACCTTGCTGCCATGCGATTGCTGTTTTCGATTGTCTTGGTAGGAATCCATATGATTATTGCTCCAGGTACTTCACCACTGAGAGTTACTGCTTTACATATGCAGAATCGATTAATCCGGTACCAAATGTTGAGAAACCTGCAAAAAATGAGTTGGATGGTGCCGTTGTTATTGTAACTCCTCCACCAACTAAACGACCGCCAGGCAGACCAAAGATGAAACAGGCTGATTCCCTGGATGTAATCAAGCGCCAGCTATTTCTACACTCCAGTGTAGCAAATGCAAGGGTCTTGGTCACAATAAAAAGACATGCAAGTATGTGCCTGAAAAAAAAACTTTCTCTAGCTTTTAAATTGTGTGAAATTTGATTGTAGCTAGGAAGTCTTAATCTTCCTCTTGCGTCTTTATCTATAGACCTTATGATGTGAATCCTTCCAAAAGTTTTATGTTATAATGTTGATACTTTCTGGATTGTAGTACATACAATGTCTTTTCTATGTTTCTGTATCAATTCATGACTTTAAACTCACAAGTACATGTATCTCTATATTAGATGGTTTCAAGCAGGCATACATTCCTATGCGTTTTCAGTATACATGTACACATATCTAATTTTGGGCTTACACTGAATGATTTCTGCTACCCACTTCAGCCTGGTGTTGGAAACAAACTGCTGAACTTAATGTCACAGCATCCTCCTTGTCGTGTATGGTTGATATCAACCTTCTTAAAGAGTGTGCTTTATGAATAATGAATTGAGGTCATCTTATGTATATTTAACTGCGTTATTTTGCCTTACAGTACCTCCATAACCTATCCGAGTCAGAGGTCATCTTATATTTAACTGCGTTATTTTGCCTTACAGTACCTCCATAACCTATCCGAGTCAGAGTCCTAACTTGATCAAAATTGCCATCTAAAGCTGATTTCACGTAGAAATAAATAGGCTATCCACATTTGCATGAATTAATTGTTCCTTATTTTATGAAGAAGCATGTCATAATGGGGAATGATGGTTTAGTGCTTGTTGAGATTGTCATCCGTGGTGCATTAAGTTTGTCTTTTGAGTTGCCTGTGTAGTGAGCTTTGATATCTGGACTTGATCGTGAAGATTTGTGTTACGGCTGGGGTTCATGGCTTACCTAGAGCCTTGTTGGGTGGGTTGATCTTTCTGAATTGTTGCATAATTCATATTGAGAATAGGTTCAAGGCACCTGCTAACTATGCCCTTCAGTCAACTGATCCGGTTTATTTTCTATGCCCCTTAGAATGTTGGCTATGCTTGTTTAGAAAACTAAGTATGGTTAGATAAAATAACCAAAAATTAAAGAACATGATATAGTCTGGTCGTTAAGGATTAGGATTTTGTCAGAAGAGAATTGGTCTTCTGGAAGCTAGACTGGGTTTCAGGGGGGGAAAAAATGCTAGCATGTGCAATATTATTACACATAGTAAGGATACAGGCTTCTACCAGCTAGAAACAGAGTTTCTTCTTTGATGGATATCTTGAATGGATATTTTGATCTACTTGTGGAGGTGGAACAAAATTAGTCTTCGGAGTAATCTCTTTTAAGCTTTAATCAAGACTGCCAGTTCTGGATCTCCTTTCCACTGGTATGGTCTATACCTCTGACATAAAAGTTGAAATCAGCATTTTTTATTTGATTGATGATGTTTAAAAATTAAATCATGCTTCCACATCAGAAAAAACTCGGTATCTTGGACGAGATATTGATTGGTTTTCACCACTGTACTACATATCAAACATCTTTACCTCTAATAATTTATTGCCTGTTTGAAGAGTGGAGAAATACCTTAGTTGTTAACTTTTGCTATGCTGAGGTATTTCTTGGTTTTCAGATTTAGAATGCTTTAGTTTTTCTATTTGGTCTAACTTGTACTTTGACATTGTCATCTGTATCTATGTTTAGAGGCCCGTGACTCCACCACATGTTTTCTAATTTTCCTGTTGGCCTTTTTTATTTGCTAAACAGCAAGAACAATGCTATAGAGAATGATGTGCCTGAAACTCCACTTCTGATGGGCCTGACAACTGAAGAACCTGAAGGAAGCACATAAGTTTTGACATCTTTTCCAATGTAATTAAACTGCTGATGACTCTTAATTTCTAGATGTATCGCATTTTATGGGACAGTAAGATTGCAGACTGTGTAGTTAGTTTAATGAAGAAATTTTCAGCTAAGGAATGAATTTGTTAGTTTTTTGTTTCTTCATGAATTGGAAGCATTTATTCTTAGTGGCAATCCCTACGGCACCACTAAAAGACAGGATCAAAGAAAAAGAGGAAGAAGGTTGGGTTTATGTATAGAGGGTTCTCTAGTCATGTTTGTTGATACATTTTTTGGCTTAAGGAAATTCATGCAAGCGAAAAGATTCTGTTGTATTTACTAATTAAGTAAAATGTAACCTCTCGGGTTAAGCAAATAAGTACATTAATCTCTTGTGATCTTTAAATGTGACCTTTTCTACTTCTTGTCAAAAAAAAAAATTTTCAAAATTGATGAAAATCGTCTAAATTAACATCTACTCGTGAAATGTCATAAGCGCGAACCTAATTAATTCAAGTGTACGAGAAATGTACAGTTCAAGTGTATGATAACTTACATTAGGGTAAGATAAAATTTTGGAGTCAAATTAAAAATAAAAATGAGTTACAAAGTTTTAGGGGTAAAGTTGAAAATAAAAATGGGTCAAATTTAAATAAAACAAAACCCTAGTTCTTACAAGTAGACCGGTCAACGGATCGGGTTTGGATTTGGATTAGATTCGAATTCTGGCCCGTTTATCCGAGTATAAATTTAAGTGTAGACCTGTTTACTCATATTCAATCTAGGTTCGATTAGGTTGTCACACAATTCAACCGGATATGAATTTAATAGTTTCAACCTGTTTAAGATTCGAATCCAATTAAAAATTATATATATATATGTAGAATTAGGTTAGAGTCAAGTCTTCATTTTCTTATCCTCTCTTCCTGGGTCCTATTGTCACATTCTGCTCTCCCTCTCTCTCCTCACTTTCCCTTTCTTTATCGTCCAACAACATTCCCAATATTTTCATCGACCTACCCTATTTTGGTACTTTGATCTTACGGCACAATGTCCCTAAGAAGCCATAATTATCCATAAATGAAAAAGGTGGATGAAGCGAAAAGCCTCTCTCCTGAATCATAGTAGCAGCAAAAGAACGTGTTAAAATTCAAAGATGGTGGTGATACTCTACTAGATCTTGGAAGAATGATTGTTAATACTGTCAAATTGGTAGTCGAAAAATATGGGTCTATGGGAGGGAAAAATCCAAGATTGCGTGAGAAGAGACCTGAAATAGTAATGAGTAACGATATATCTGATCTAGATCAAAATTCAATTAGATCCGAAAACGAATCTACATTCTAAAACTTATTGAATAATCGGAATAGGTCCAAATCAAAATTCTTAATCGGGTTCAGATTTAAAATTACTAATTTTGACTCAAATACCATCCATTTACAGGCATAATTACAAGGTTTAAAAATCAATTTACAACTATTCATGACAGTTGAAAACAAGGCTTAATAAGTTTTTTTTTTTTTTTTTTTTCAGACGTCAAGAAGGCTTAATAAGTTACAGTGGCCCTAATGTGAGCCTCCCTTTAGCAAAGCAACATATTCAGTAATGTCTTTATATAATGTCATTAGAAGTCTCACTTCTAATATTAAATACATATTTTCTGGATATATTAAATCAATAACTGTAGCGAAACGTATTCACTACTTGCTTCATATATTGCAATTATGTCAACAATGATTGCAAGTACAAGTAGTGACTAGAATTTTGATCGCCATGATATCAATTTCTTCATAACTCATTCAAAACTGAACTTTGTGTTGAATTAAATGAATATCCAACATATGCTTGATGTCATTTCAATATTTTCGTATCGAAGAAAAACTAGATCGTACAATAAATTTACAGTAAATGTTAGCACTGAGAGATATGATACTTCAAAACCAATAAGTTCTTTGACTTTCTAGTTTTTCTTTATGAAAAATTATTTTTCTTGATATCAATAATCTCACAATCATTGGAATAATCAATGGATGTATTTTATCCAAATAGATCTCATTTCAATACCTTTTCGGTATAAATTCATTGATAAACAAAATTTTCGTTCGATAAGTGCTCGAACTATAGATTTTTGTCAAGATCAAATTATTCTATTTGAATATCTTCAGGAGTTCTAATGAACTTCTTCAGGAGTTCAAATAATATTTATATTATTAAGATATACAACAGTTATCACAAATTCTGATTTTGTGCCTTTCCTGTGAAAACATATAAACAAATTAGATCATTTTTATAACACTTATTCAAGAAATACTCATTGAGACGATTATATCATATTTGCCTAGATTGTTTTGAACTAATCCATACAAAGAATTTTGCAATCTCATTGAACAATGTTCCCAAGAAACTTTACATGATTCAGGCATGTTAAATCCTTTAGCGATTTTCGTATAGATATCGATATCAAAATGAGCCATACAAAATATACTCAATATCCATTAGACGCATTTTAATTTTTATGAACTGCCACACAAATTAGATATCAAAAGGTGATTACATCCACCACAAGAGAATAAATCTCTTTATCATCGATGCCGGATTTTTGCGAAAACTTTTTTTTTAAGGTGTGCTTTAAATGGCACAATTTCATTCTTCTCAATTCGTTTTCGCACAAATATATTTGTACCCAACCGGCTCTATCCTTTAGAAATTTGGACTACAGGTCTAAAGTTTTCACGTTTTGAACGTGAATTTTCTTATATAAATTGCATCTTTCAATCATTTCTATGTCGATATTCTTCGACAAATTTCGTTCAAAATTCTCGTTTTCTATTCAAAATATGAGCTGATATTATAAACAATAATATATTGTCGACAACAATCTCTTTTCGATTTCATCTTTTTCAGTAGTGACATAACTTATCGAGATCTTTTTTTCATTAGCTACCTGATCCACTTCTAAGGTTTTATGATTAGTTATGTCTAGGGTCTCTTCAGGAGCACCCGCCTCCATTCATGACCATCTTTAATATTTTCTCCTTTCTCCTGACAAGAACTTTTATCATTTGGAACCGATTAGTCAACCATTATTTATCCGTGGCTAGCTATCATTTATATTGATGGCTGTTCTGCTGGGACACCAATTGGAGTATTTTAGTTGGTATATGAGATTTTTCTCATTTTAGGTCAGTAATAAATCGGACAGTTGATTCATAATATTTTTTAAATGAATTCTTGTGAACTTCAAGTTCATATACTTTGTACGAGAATCATTTTAAATATGATAATTTATTTTATTCAAATTTTTGTCAAACTGCTTATCTTCTCTCCCTGATGTTGGAAAATATTTTTATTTCAATCGACAAATTATGTCATATGTAAGTGCCTTATAATATTTCAAAATATTTAATCATAAAAGGCAACTTATATCATACATATATTCCCAACTTTCTTTTACAACCCATCTTTGTGCGTTGCAATGGAATAACATATATCGCACAATTAAAAATCCATAGATGAAAAAATTTGGTTCCTAACCAAAAGTCAATTATAATGGAGAGAATTTAAAATCTTGTTGGCCTGATGCGTATAAATGTTGTTGCAAGCAACATAACATGTTCTCATAACTAATGGTCTAACTATTGTGGAGGCATTTTATAAACAATTTTACTAGACCATTTTGTGTATGAACACATGTTTTAGGACTTTTATACAAATATCATCAAATATTTAAAATATAAATTCACCAGCATTATCAAGATAAATTTTCATGATTTCATCGCAACTTAAAAATTGTGCTCTTAATCAAATTATTTAAACCAGTAATCACGCAAACTCCAGGTTGCGATTCAATAATAAGCACACGTGTGACCATCTAGTAGATGCATCTATTAAAATTATAAAATATCTAAATGATACACATGAAGAGTGAGTGGGCCCATAAATCTCACCCATATTCAATCCCAATTTTAGCTGATGATGATCTAATAATTAATTTCTTTGAGAACAAACAATACAAGAAAATTCATTTAATTGAAGAATCTTCTGGTTCTCCAATATATGTCTATGTGAATTTTTAATAATTTTTACGCATCATAAATGACTCGGGATGGTCTAACCGGTCATTACCAAACAATAAAAGTATTTGAATCAGTAAATTTTAGATTTACTATAACATGTGCTTCAATTGTATAGTACAAATCAAAAGAAAGATATGCAACTTTTTCATAGCACATTTCTTTTCTAATGTAGCATAGATATTCAATAATTTTCTCATTTATAATAATAATCTCAAAATGATATCATTTTCAGCGGATATCTTCAATAAATTTCTTCAAAACTTAGTAGAGAAAATGCATTATTTGTAACTAATTTTGTTGGGAGACATATATTTGCTCTACCAGAGCTTTTCATTAATTTTACAATAATACTTATAATATTAACAATTATTTTTCCCAACTTCAAGTAAAAAAATATTTCTTACTTTGAGTATTATATGTATTGTTACATTGTCATATACATATTTTCATATCTCAAATACATTTAAATGTATATCCATGTATTTCTCTTTAAACAAAATAAATATAACAGTAAAATAATAGAAGATAATAAATTATGTAAAACAACAAGACATGTAAAATTCCAAAATTGTAATAAAGACATACTAAATAAAATACACGTCATTTTCTTTCCTAGTTATTTTCATCGTCAACCAAACGGTCAATACTTCCTTCAGTGAATAAACCAATAGCATAATAACTATAGTCAAAATCATTATAGAGAAAACTTGTTTCTGTGTCTGATTTTCTCTTTTTCTTCCAATGATTTTTGAGACAATTCAAGAAGACTATTTAACGTACGACAGGTACGTGACCAATGGTCTTTCACAACATAACGATAACATTTATTTTTCATACCATTCTTAATGTACGACTGACATCTTCTCTTTTATATTTTTACTAATCTACCACTTCTGGTGGTGTGTTGTTGTATTATAATCAGAGTAGTGTTTACTGATAACCATCATGAATATGTTGGTTTCGACCATCACCACGTCCACAAGTACTATTTAAACTTTTGTCACATTTACTTCAGAGAACAGAGCGTAATTAATTGAACGAGATTCATTTGAGTAATAACTCATTATTTTATTCAGCCATAAGAAAATATGAAAGTTGAAATATTTTCTAAAACTTTTTGCCAGTATTGCTTCTTCAAGAGCATATTTGAGGCAAGAAAGTAGAAAATATTTTCTCTAATATGTATTCACAAATGATCTGTATAAACTTTCTCATAGATCTGTTGGAATCTTTTAAATAGGAAAATTTTGAATCTTTCAGGGATATAACAGCCAAAATCCATTATAGATAGTTTATTATGCCAAGAGCCAATAATTCAAGTTTAGTATAATTTGACATGATGCGAACTTATTAAAATGAGTTCTAGTAATATTATGTTGATACAATTGAAAGTATAAAACAAAAGATGGTAATATAGAATATCCAAAAAATTTAAATCGTACATTGGCTATGATAATTAAAGTTTCATATATTTTCGTCGTATTGAAAGTTCTACATACCTTTGTTGTGTTGATTTAAAATTCCATCTCAGTTGGTCAGAGTCTCGTGCAGATAACGTGTTGTAAAACTAAGTCAAGATTCTTAACCTTGACTACAAAACTAACTAAAGTAGGAAATTTATAAGTGTAGATGAGAGAATAGTAAACAGAGAAATAGTAGAAAATTCTTCAATATCCTATATTATAAAATTTCCAAAACCCTTCAAAACCCTTTCACAAGCTTTACAAAAGAGTGAGGGTACAAAAGACTTATACAGGACTTTCAAAAGACTTACAAATGAAGTATCAATACCCCCTATTTATAGGGTTACAAGTTAGGAGATTTATAAATATAATACATGAATTACGGGAATCAATAAGTCTTACAAAATTTAAGGGGATAAATATCACATTAACCGATATGTTTAGGAAGATGAATAGCATCCACCTTTGTAGAATTCATAACAGTCATTTCATATTCACTTTCAATTCTCATCTCCGCTTCCTATAGCTTGTTTTTTTTTTTGGAAAATACTTAGATAGATCCGATTTTTGACCCTACATGTAAACCCTCTGATCAGGATTAAACCTTAAAGAATCTTGCTTACATCAGTTGATGTCATAGATTCTCTAAGGTTTAATCCACACCACAGGGTCTACAAGTGGGGCCAAAAACTGAATCTACCTAAGTATTTGCATTTTTTTAGGTTAATTAATTTTAGGGTTAATTACACTTTACCTCCTTAAACATATACATCAATTATACTTTATCTAACACTGAACCCAAACAACACATAATTTACCTCTTTGAAAAATCCAGACTATAAAAAATTATAAAAGGATGCTTTAACATTTTTTGACAAAAATACCCACCAAAAATTATGGATAAAGTTATTTTCCTTTTATTTCATTTTTAATTATTCAATATATTCTTTTATTTTTTTTAATTCATAATTATAAAAGAACTTCATGCATTATCTCATTTTTCTTAATCAACTGATACATTGCTTTATTTAGTTAGAAAACTAGGTACAAAATGGAGAATTTTTACAACTATTTTCTGTTTATTTTCACTTCGCATAAACTAAATATATTAAATATACAATTACTAAATAAAATATATTTTACCAAATACATTTTATCAAAGAATATTTTTGCAATTATATAACTAATTGTCAAATGACAAATTTATTGAAATAAAATATATTTACTTACCAAAACAATTGTAAAAATTCTCCTAGTATAATATTGTTTTTATAATTGAAAAATATATATATATTGTAAATTACTAGAGGAAAAAAAGGATATAAATTAATAAAGAAAATAAAATTTAGTGTTCTCTTATAGTATGTGTGTGCGCACACATATATATGAGATCAATAAAAATAAAATAAATAGAGAGTAACTGATTTGTCCCAAATCTTTTGAAGGTATTTTTGTCAACACAAATTTCCACATAAACTTTTATATTTACTTATATTATAGAATAAAATGTATATTTTTTGAATTTAAATGATAAAGTGCAACTGGGTTATGAATTTACGAGGTAAAGTATAATTAAAGAGGGGTAAAATATATATATTTTTAGTTTAGAGGATAAACTGCAGCTGAGTTATTAATTTAGGGGTAAAAAAAAATTAACCCTCAAATTCAAAGTGTATTTTTACGCGAACATAAATTTGCTAATAGAATTTTTTTTTTTTTTTTTTGGTAAGAAAAAATTTAAAAGAAAATTGGGCTACTCTCACAATAGAGTTAGCACAAACTATTAAGCTTTAACACATTATGCAACTGTATATTAAAGTATGGAGAATTCTACAATCCCCGTCTTATTGTACTTTAAAAATTTGTACAGTATAATATCATGTGATTTAAAATTTGTATTGTACAAAATTATAAAAGTAACGAGATGATTCTTTTAACGGAACTTAATAGTTACAGATCGTCTACCAAATAATTTTAGGTAATATCTATGCATATATTATAGGAAAACATCATTTTGTGAGAACACACAAGAGGATGACAAATGTCACGCTATTCTTAGTTTTTTCTTTTAATCTACCACTAACTAATTAAAAAATTAATAATTTTTTTATTATATAATAAACTAGATAAGAGTTCAACATTCAAAGAAATCTCAACTTATCTTTTCTCAATCTACTCATCTATTTATCTTTTTTCAAATTTAAAAGATTTTCTATCAAAGATTAAATTCTCCCATCCCTCTCATTCTCTTCACTTCTATATATTTTCTCTTGGTTTTTTGAGTAAATATTTAGATGAGTCTATGGTTTTGTATCATTATGAAAAGTTGCTCCAGTGTCATGATATTGCAAAATCATAATGTACTTCCCGTTCTTCTTTATCATCTTAAAGGTGATTCTTATTTTTTGTTTAGTATTTTCTGGATTTTTTTTTATCTTTAGTTATTTTTTTTAGATTGCTCAAGTGAATCGAGATCATAATATACTTTCCTATCTTTTTCATCTATGATGGTAAATTTTTAATTTGGTTTGGCAATCTCTCGAACTATCATTTTTTTTTCTAATTTTGAGTGGATTTTTTCTAAACTTTATTAGATTGTATAAAGTGGACTTCTTAAAGATAGTGATATACTTCCCTAAGTCTTCATGCATGAGGGTAAATTTTTATTTTTAGTTTGGTATTCTCTTAAATATTATTTTTTTGATTTTTTTTCTAGAATACATTAACTTTCCGAGTATCATTTTATCTTTTCTAATTTGTGGTGTTTTTAGGATAAATTAGCTAAGTACATTTTTTTTATGGAGTTTTGAATGTTGTTTCTCGGATTTACTAATTAGATACACAACTAATATTAACTTCCAATCCATTTTTTTTTCCTATCTCACAATTGAATATCGCTCCGATGTGTATAAGTGAATGGTGTGAGATAATTCTACAAGATGGAACCCCGGAAGTAAAAGCATTGACAGGCAAATCGTGTATTTTTGGCTTTTTTGGTTGCCAATGACCCCAAGATGGGCAAGCGATTTTTATTTATTTATTTTGTATTTTTGAGTTTCGACTTTTAGCTTTCCTATAACTTTTTTTTTTTTGGTCTAGAAATGCTTATTTTGTTTAGATATTATTTTTTGGTTGGTTAATTGTCATGGAGATGAGATTAACTTTTTATACTGATAAGTTGTTTATTAAATATCTTAATTAAAATCAGTGAGGCAAACACCGTTGAAATTGTATTTTTTTTTTTGTTACTTTTTTCTTTTATTCTCTACATTATTTTTATTGCTAATACTTTTTAATTTTGTAGGCTTTTGCACATGGGATGCAATTGTGCATGTAATTTATGTCCGTATAAAAACTATTTAATCTTCTTATTTTGGATGTTGATTTGATGCATTGTTGAAAAGTTTGAAGTAACCTATAAAATTATTATTTCAGTATTGATAGGCAAATTTTTTAATTTTGCTGGCATTTTTCTCTCCTTTCTTTCTCTGTAATGAAATTGCTACATTTCAGGTCCGAATCTGAGAACAAAAATCGACCTCTACGGGATCTTATTAAAGAAAATGGAGTAAAAGACAAGGCAATAGAGAGGAAGGAATATATAAAGTGCTTTTAATCCCCAAAATTACTAACGAAAACATACTTGATAAATTGATACTAAATTAGTGTGAAAGAATTGTTAGCATTATTAAACAAAATAAAGAATCATATCATCATTTACCAGCCTTCGAGTCATGCAAATTTATTAAAACTAGTGTAAATTATGTTTTCTTGATGGCTATGTAAAGGACATCCCGTTAGAACACTGTTGAACTCAATCCTGCATGTGTGTAAATCTATAAAAATTCAAAATATAGATATTTTAATTTTTAGATTGTTTCATAATATTCAAGAAGTTGAACTTTGTTCTTCTTCAATTTCTACATAAACATCTATAGCATTCATTATATCATTGGGATATCTTTCTGCAAGCAATAGCTAATCGCGATAATCTTCTCTACAAGAATTTATTGTACCATTTTTTCCTTTCCTAACAAGAAGAATTATTTTATTTTACTCATTTATGTTTAGGTTCTTTATTTTAGTTTTTTCTTATTTTAGTTGTTATATTATTTCTTTTTTCTTTTGTAAATATATTATCTCTCTATATAAAGATATTACAAGTGAATTGTCAATTTTTAATTTCTCATTAGTTGATGTTTGTTATTTTTGTTGAAAGAAGGGAAAGAGGATGATAGGGTATAGAATAAGGATTTTATTTTCTTCATATTATCAATAAACTTAAATTAGAAAAAATAGATTCGACATTAATTAATGAATTTACCATTATAAAAATGTTATACCTTACTAGATTATTTTACTAATTATTGGACATTAAATATAGGCATTGATATAAACTTCCGTGCATAGTACGGCTAGTATATAATCATATATATTTATATATATATATATATATATATATATATATATATATATATATAATGGCATACATCATTCACTTTTAGTAATCGATAATGTGGACAAGTTCTCCCTTAGCTATGTGGGACACACTTTTTTTCGCCATGTTTACAAGTTTAATTTTCAAAATATGGATACTAATTTAAATTTGAATAACTAATTTGATGATATGATAAATACTTGATCTAGTTTGAAATTGAAATAATCTATGATATATACACAAACTATGGATTAATTTTTAATACTGAAAATTTAAATCTCAACCTTATTAGCTATAGTTTATAATTATTTAAGAAGATCACATTCTATTGTAACCTATTTTGATTGTGAGAGAAAGATGAAAACATATTCTTCTAGACTTACTACTTATTACTCTATCGCATCCTTCATATCCTTTTAGACTTCTCAATATATACCTGTCTCTTAGGGTCTGTTTGGTTGGACGTAAAATGTTTTCCCCAGAAAAATATTTTCCAACCAAGTCATTTTCATGGACAATATTTTTCTTTTTATAATTTTCATGTGTTTGGTTAGTCTAGTGAAAATAATTTCCTTTGCAGAATTTTCAGGTGTTTGGATATTACTCTAGTGAAAATATTTTCTAAATTCATTTTTTTAGTATTTGTTGAAATGTCACAAATGTTTTTTTAGCTTAAAAATATTATCTCTATTTACAATCAAATTTAATTTATATCAACTAAAGTCACATACTTTGTATAAAAATTGTATCCTATTCTTTCTAGCAACTTAATTCAATCTTATTTCAAACCATTTCAATCCCTTTATACTTAACAAATATTAGATAATTATAACAACACTATTTTGTCAAACACATTTATATGTAAGCATATCAAAGATAAATGCCAAAAAAAATCTTAGGCCTAAACTGCATCAAATAGACAAAAGTAGGGCTAAATACCTCCCTACAGGATAAAAGCACAACTAAAATTATAGAAATTGAATGCTTATGTCTGTCTTTGTTTCTAAGTACAAAAGTATAGTTAGACACAAATTATGTTTGCCTTTGTTTTTTGAAATTTTAGAGAAAATTCAATCGAAATCTATCACTTTTCACAATAAATGATTTAGCAAGCATCTCATTTTGCACCAAATGATCAAAGACTGAGGCGAGAAACTCTTCTTCATACCCCTTTATCTTCATGATCTCATCATATAAACTTGAGACATCAAGTTTATTAGCAGTCAGTTTTGTTAAAGCAGCTGCCACCTCTCTAAATTTCTCAGATATTTTCTAATATAATACGAAAGATAATACGAGAAAAGTTTTATCTTTCGTATCATCAGCTTTGGGGTGTATTTGTTGTGAATAACTTCTAATATAATTTGTTTTCTTTTTATTGATGGTTACCGTAGTTGATGTATTTAAATTTTCTACTTGCCAATGATAGATGCATAGATTATAACTCTACAGAGGCTAAAAGTTAATTTCAAGTTAGCATTATCTCTATACGAGGCATTAATTGTAATGAGTTCTCCATGACCTTTCTTTAGATTTTTAAAACTTTATTTTCTCTTTACTATTTTAATCAATCTTTTTAGACTTAAGTATGAAAATTTTCATAAGTTTATGTTACTTCAATAAAATATTATTTATTCAATTTAGTTCTTTTGGCTTAGATATAACCGTCTTCATCACTTCAGCATCTTACATATATGATGAACGGAGAAGTATCTTGGTGAATTTTTGACCTTCCATTGTTCAGGGATTAATTTGAATGGAATATGTATTTAAAAATCAAGTTTTTATTGGATAATATTTATCTCATTTCTGTTAAAAAGAAAAGGATAGGAGTGGATGAAAAAGTTGAGCAGATAGTCATTTTTTTTTTTTTCCAATCATGTTTAAATCACTTTTCTTAGTTTTAAATTTACTTAACAATTAAATACCGTTACTCTTACTTATTTATCATGGCAAATACCCTTAGATAGATCCGATTTTTGACCCCACTTGTAGAGTTTGTGGTGTGGATTAAACTTTAGAAAATCTATTACATCAGCTGATGGTGTGGATTAAACTTTAGAAAATCTATTACATCAACTGATGTAAGCAAGATTTTTTAAGATTTAATTCTAATCACAGGATCTACAGGTGGATTTAAAAATCAAATCTAGATAAATATTTTCCATTTATTATAAACAAGACCAGTGAGAATAGAGACGTGACTGAGGCATAGAACTGTCAATTGGGCCAGGCCGGGCTCGGCCCGCCCAACGCGAAAAATAATGGGTTGAGCCTATGTTTAAGTGAACTGGGTTGAGTTTGAATCTAAATATTAGGTTCGATTAAATTGTGAGCCGATTTTGGGGTTTATTAGGCTCGGCCCGATTAAAACCCGGCCCATATATATATATATATATATATATATATATATATATATATATATATATATATATATATAATACTAATTTCATCCTACATTAAATAGTACTTTACTTAATATTTGTGGATAATGGTTAATAATTCTAGTATTCCATTAAATTACCTAAACTCGGGTAATTAAAAATAATAACCTAACATCATTAGTCAATTTAGTTGAAATATTGTGGCTCAATGATATAGTTAATAGTTATTTATTGACATAAGTAGTACATATTATTTCATATTGTATTGACCCGGTGCAAAAAATAAAATTTTAACAAAAAAACTATAACAATTTTTATTGGATAATGTGAGTTTGGGCTAGCCCGATTAAAGCCCAAAACTCGAATAATTTTGGAGTTGAGTACGAATTTCACCTTTGTGAGTTTTGGCCGGCCCGATTAATGCCCGAAACCCAAATAAATTTGTGAGTCAAGCTTGGGTTTTGCAAAACCCGACTCATAAGGTCCAACTGACAGTCCTAGGCACATCCCTACTTACCATTTGAAGTTTCCTGTTAGTTCAATAAAATAAGATAAATTTTAAAATAAACGGATCTTCTCTCCTATTCACTATTTTAACTTCTTTATTTGATTGTTAAATTAATTGACTAAGATTCATTTATTAAAAATTATAATTACATTTGGAAGTGGAATACAAAGTTAGGGGTGTTCAAAACTCAGTCAAGTTGAAAAAATTTTGATTTGACTTGTTTGATTTTCAACTCGACTTTAATTTGAAGTCAAATTAACTAAACGATTTCTTGACTTGACTTCGAGTTTAACTTTTAACTTTCAAGTCAAATTATCTGTCGAATATTGATTTATAAATCGACTGGTTTGACTGGTTTACCGTTCAAACAAGTCATTCGACTTGGTCGGTCTAATACCGGTCAAATAAATCGAACAAATATATATATATGTATGTATATGTATATATGAGGATTTACAATTATAATAATATATTAATACATTTTTGTTTCAATAACTAATTAAATAAATTACTAATTTTTTTAAAACACATAGATAGTAGAGTTAAATAATTATATACACTAATGTAATTAATGAAATATTTACGTATAATATATTAGACTATGCATACATGTTCTTATGTTCATATATTAAAATTTGTATAACTTATAATTATAATAAAAATATATTTTACATAATATTTAATTTATGTACTTATATAGTTATACTATATAACTTATTAACATAGCATTTATACTATTAACAAGTATATTATGAATTATATTTTTGTACACATTAATATAAAGATGATAATGCGAAAATTGAAATAATTAAAATAAAAGTATTACATTAATAAGTTATATACATATAAATTTAATACACTTTTGTGGAATGATATGGAGTTTTTAAGATAATGTTCTAAATTTCAAAATTAAAAATATAGAATAAAAAAATATTAAATTTTCTACTTATTTGACTTGTTTAATTTACCGATTGAACAAATTAAATTTAAACGATTCGACTTTAATCAATTTTAAATTTATATGATTCAATTTTGATTTTAAAATTTTCAAGTCAAAAATCAAATAAATCAAATTAAATAAGTTAAAAAATCGAACGCCAGAAAAATCAAATAAATACGGTAGATGTTTTGCCCAAAAAAATCGCCCCAAGACTTGTCAAGTAAAGTTGTTTAAGCAAGTGACGGACACATCGAGAATTGGCAAGGAGGGAAGCGACACATGTGGCAGTAAGATATGGCGCCAGGAATACACGTTAGGCACGTAGATGCCACCCTGCCACCTTAGTACATTCTAGTACCTTAATCCTGATCTTAGCTTGTAGTTGTAGGATGGATATATACTATACTGGAGGCGATCCCAGCATAGAGCGGCTTACTGCGAGTTTTTCAAGAACATATTGTAGTGTTGTATAAATGTGCGGTTAATTTCCTTGACCACAACTTACGGTTAACAGAGGAAATTTGACAGCAAATTGCAAATTGCAACTAGCAACTAGCAACTAGCAAGCAGTTTATTAACAGGGTAAATTAAATCTGATTGATGATGGCGCCTTCCGAAAGAGCTTCTAAGAGTAACGCCGCTGCTAGAGTTGCCTTTATTTGGGCGGTACTACTACTACTGATGCTAACTAATATATTCGTGGCTACTAGTGCGACAGCTGGAGATCAGTGTTCGGAGGAGGCCAAGGTCAAGACTGAGCATCCTGTAGAGACGGGAAAAGAGGCCAAAGAGGGTTCGGAGTCGTGGGCGGAATGGGCCAAGGACAAGATCTCGGAAGGTTTGGGGTTGGGCACCGAGAAAGCCAAGGACACTGCTCAGAAAGCTTCTGATGCCGCCATAGATGCTACCAAGAAAACCAAAGAAAAGGTTACAGACACAGCTTCTGGTCAGTACCGTAATTTACTTATCCACGACACCACACGATTGAAAGATTGCTTTTCTAATAGTATATTAATTACTGCAGGTGTTGGACAGTATGCTGCAGAGAGAACCGGAGACATAAAGGACGCAGCCACTGAGAAGGCTAGAAATGCAAAGGAAAAAGCGACAGAGGAGGCCAAGGAGAAGGCATCTGAAAAGGCGGAAGAAACCAAGGAGGCAGCAGCAGAAAAATGGGAAAGGGTGCCAAGGAAGAAGCCAAGAAGAAGGGATCCGAAGCAGAAGAGCATCTTAGTTGGGCCAAGGAGAAGGCCAAGGAGGGATATGAAACCGCAAAAAACAAAGCTGCCGAAACATTGGAGGCTTTCAAGGATGACCTGGCTAATGCTGGTAACCGTGACGAGGAGCTTTGAGGAGGAGTACTGGATCATTAATAATCTATAAGTTCATTTACCAGTATTAATTAGTTGCTACACTTGCATGTTGTTAGAGTTCGTACGTTATACTTGCTACTTTAATGCATGGATGGAGAACTAGATCGAGACTCTGTTTTTTCTTTTTTCTTCGCCTTTGTTTGGGCCTGGGAGACTTCTTGTGGATATGGTGTTGTATCGTATGTGTTTGAATGAAAGATATATAAATGTCGGTTGGTTGATAGATAAATGGATAGAGAGAAAATTGATAGATAAATTCTTAGACTTAATATGTGTAAAATAAAATAAATAAATAAAAGGCGAAAGGTAAGAATAGAAAAATTAACTTGAAAAATTAAAGAGATGGTAGTTTAGTAGTGAGAAAACGACTAAAATGGTCTTTGAACTTTTTTTCGTAAAATAGCGTTAGTCTCTGAACTTTAATATGCATTGTTTTAGTCTCTGAATTTTTTTTTTTTTCTTATGCCAACAATGGTTCAGTTCAAAATTTCAACCGTCTCCAACTTTAACCGATAAGAAAATTTTAGATGGGCTAGTACATATAATTTTTAAAAATATTTTTGTTATTCTTAAATTTGAAAAAAAAAAAATACAAAAAAATTGAAAAATTAAAAATAAAAATAAAAATTTTAAAAATTGTCCATGTCCACCATACTTAGATTCATGGCATAGTGTCATGAGCCTTTTGCTCCAGATCACTCTACATCACTTAAATAGATGATGTGGAGCAACATGAACCAAAAGATCCATGGTATAGTGTTATGGATCTTTTGGTTTATGTTGCTCTACATCACTTAAATGGATGATGTAATAATAACATGAATCAAGAGATCCATGACACTGTGTCATGAACTCGGTACATGTAAAAATTTTCTATACTTCTTCTACCCGTCATCTATCCACCTTCACAATCACCACCTCCCCACCTCCTTCACTTCACTCCAGCTCATTCTCCTTATACCATCCACAACTCCTTCCTCTCCCCCTGCTCCTCCAGCCCTCTTACTCCCTTTCCCCAACCCCGCTACCTTTCCCCTTTTCTTTCCCTTGCTACCATTCTTTACTCTACCACCTTTGTATATACCACCCCATCTCTTTCTTCTATAGCTAGCATCCCTCTCCTCCAACTCCCTTCACAATCACCATCTCTCCCTTTCACAGCCACCATCTCTCCACCTCCAAAACAAAAATCAAAATCGAAACTTTGGATGATTTCCACAAAATAACGAGAACTCATAACTCATATCACCCATAAAGATTACAAAGTTTGTAACTTTGACAGAGAAACAAAATGTTAGTGCCCCAAAATGGCTTCAATCTTGTGATTTTCTTCTTTAATACTAACTCAATTTTTTTCGTTTTCTTACATTATTCATATTTTCAAAGTAGAAAATTAAAGAGCAAAGAGGGACCGCTAAAAAAAAGGATGAAACTTTAAGAAATTAAGAGGGTTAATAGTGATAAATACAAAGGTATTAGAATCGAGTGCCAACGGAAATGGGAGGTTTTGTACCCAAGTACCAGCAAAAAAGATTACTCAACATCATCGTCTAATCATCTTCATTATCAAATTCATAGTTACCGTTTCAAGCATGCCATTTTAGATCTACCATCCTGGTCATGGAGGTGAAAAGGTGGTGGCTATAAAAGCGGTTGGAGGAAGGGGAGGATGGCTATAGAATAGGGGGATGTGTGGTAGATGCGAAGGGGTGGAATAGAGGATTGTGGTGAGGGGATGGAGAGGAAGGAAGGAGAGGAGAAGGGGTAGCGGAGTTGGGAAGAAGGAAGAAGAGTACTGAAAGAGGAGGGAGAGAGTAAGGGGTTGTGAGACATTGTTTAAAGTCGCAGTCCGATCGTAGAAGGTATCATTTCACATCGATCTCGTTGTATTCGTCACGTATCAGACAATATGTTAATTTAGAAATTAAAAATGTATTTAAAAAATGTAAAGAAATTTTTAAAATATATATATATATATAAGACAATAATAAACAAATGAACAACAATACAATTTTTTATGATTACAATTCTAGATTTAACGATTTTATTCTAGATTTAATGATGTTAATTGAACTTAATTTGATACTAATCAAACAAAATAAACTTGATTAAAAATTAAATCAGGATAATTGAACTTCTAAAATTCAGCAGGGTCTATATATAATAAATTAGGAAGAACTAAAGAATTTAAAATTACTAGGGATTGACTGAGAGTAGACTACAAATTGAGGCCCCAAATCACAATTAATGAACATCTATTCATCTTCTTCCCTCCGTGATTAGAAATCCAACCAGCCGAACAACCCATTACCAGTTTCTAAATCTTCCATACTCTTTCACCGAAAAGATAAACTCAAACACCCAGAAATCCATCTATAGAAACAAAAATAAACTCCAAAACTCATAAGATTTCTTAAAGATCTAGTGCTATTTCATTCAGAAAAGAAATAGGAACTCATTTTAGATCTACTGCTATTTCATTGAAAAAAGAAATAAGTTGGAGCTAGCTTAAGCCGCCGTTCCGATCATCAGAGGTATGCCATTACTTTACCCTCGTTTAACACCGGAAGTTTCACTCTCGTCCGATTCATGAGTCGACTCGGAAAAATCAGGCTAGTCTCTCCGATTTGTTGACTTGGTGCGTCAAATCTATCCAAATCAGCCGAGTCTCACCGAGTTATGGCCGATTCTAAAAATTCGATAAGGAGCGGTGCAGTATTGGACCGGCTGGAGCTGTTTCCATCACGACTCAGCCGAGTATGAGTTGACTCGGCCGAGTCTTTGAACCTAGTTGTGGATGGTGTAAAGAGAGAAGGCTGGGGGAGGGGAAGGAGATAAAGAGGCAATGGTTTTTGTGGATATGGAGAGATAGTGGGTTGAAGAAGTATGGTAGAAATGGAGAAATTTTTTAATTTTTTTTAAATTTTCCAACTTTTTAGTATTTTTTTTTTCAAATTTAAGAATAACAAAAACACTTTTAAAAATTTTATGTAGCAGCCCACCAAATTTCCTTTCTTGCCCGTGTTCTTACCGGTCAAAGTTGGAGGCTGTTGAAGTTTTGGATTATGCCACCATTCAGGACCATTTTGGCACAAGGAAAAAATTTAAGGACTAAAACGGCGCAAATTAAAGTTCAAGAACCAATGTTGTTTCATGAAAAAAGTTCAGGGACTATTTTGACCGTTTTCCCTTTAAGAGTAGTTATATATAATAATACGTAATTTTTTTAATCTCCTTAAAATTTGGAAGGAAATTAAAGGGAGAGACCACCATACCAAATTGGCTCTCCCTTGACATATATATATATATATATATACACACACATACATATATACACATATATACTAGTTTCTGCTATTCAGGAGATTAGGTATCAGAGTACCTATATACAAATTATACAGGAATGTCTATAGATTAAGTAATGTAACGTAAGCTTGTGTAGAAGGTCAAATTTCATCTCCAACACCTAGCTTACAATAGATTCATTAACCAAATCTAAGGAAAGTGTTAACTGAAAATGGTAACGTTTAGGTACATAAATAAAGATTAATATACATCATTCTTATAATACTACTAATAACATGTCAGGAAAATTTTATAGATAAATAAACAAACTTTATAAAAGAGAGCAAAATCAAAATATCAGCAAAAAAGCATAAGCTTACCGAAATATTCAGAACACATTTGGGAATTTGGCTTCATGATAAGTAAAAAAGTACATGTGGCAAGGTATGCTTGCCAAAAGCTTCACCATGTATTTGTTTGGTGAATAGCTCTTTTTTTCGGTTGAAGTTTTGTATGAAAAACTCAAGCCACAAGATCAGGTATATTTTCAATATCATCGATGCTCAATATATTCTCTTTAATCTCTGTCTATGATGGATTCAGACACATTAGTGTCAAGAATATGTCTAGTTTTCCAAACCTTTCAACTAATATCATCGCATCAACATATTTACTGTTCATATTTCGTGGACCACAAATAAACGATGTGGGGAGTGAAATTCGTTATCTAGACCTTTGATGTATAATAAGCAATGAAGGTGATTTTCAATTGAGTACTGTTACAATAATCTTCCGGTGTGCAATAAAGATGAGTTATTGGTTTTCTTGATTTGAAATTATAAGTATAGTACTTTCTCATAGAAGTTATCTTCTTTGTTTTCGTTGGCTTAGATACGTTATGGCATTAAAGTGTATTTATTAGCGGAGCATAGTGAAAAGAGATGGAAATTCAGGTTTATCAAATACATTTTGTTTACTTTGAAGATTCTTACTTTGTTCTTCCATGTGAAGTAATTGAGTAGTTGTTCTTGCTTTTCTTCGATTTACACCTGATATGAAATTAAATTAAAGCAATAAAGATGATTCAATGTGAGAATTAAGACCGTTACAAAAAACTGTTGGTTTGCTACAAGTATTCTAAAAACTCTGGGTACCTTTAAATATAAGTACAATTGAATTAAAGTAATAAATACGATTCAATGCAAGAATTGGGATAGTTACAAAATTGATAGTTTACTACAAATTATTGCTAATGAATCAAAGCTTAACTGGTAATATGTTCAATTGCTTCAATCATATAGTGAGAATTCAGTGGGACTTTTGCATCAAATAAACATAATCAAGCAATAAAATAAATTGACTTGTCATTTTATATATAATTTTTCATTAATCAATTTAATTCTTGCACAATGATGTTTAGTGAATTTATATTTTTGGTAGCACAATGATGTATAGTGAAAATTAATAATTATGCTATAAGATGATGGCATCAAAAGTCAATGTTGGCCAAATTTGGGAACATAAAACATTATGTCAAACCTCCCAAATATTTTTTTTTTGGCATGACGTTAAGAAAAGAAAATCATACCAAAAAGGAACACAAATAACAATAAAATGATAAAGAACAAAAAAATAAAAACATCTTTTTTTGAATGAAAAATTACCTTATTCAATGATTTGAGCATCAGCTGGAAGAAGATTGATATAATTAGTTGGCATGGATACCACCTCTAATAATGGGCACCTGAAGGATTGGCATGGATGCCATGCACCTCTAATAATCTTCAAAATTCCATTTAATTTATTTTATTTGCTGAAACCTTCAAATCAAAGAAAGTAAAATAATTTACATGGGCTTTGGTTCATTTCTTGGGATGCCTTTCAGTCATGCAGCTACTATATATGTGAAACTAATAAAGGCCATAGCTGTAGTAGAAAAGAAAGAAATTCGTGTAATGAGCCAACAATTGAGTAAAACAATTCCAATTTTATTCATTAAATGAAAAAAGAATAGAATTTTATAATTTCAGGGGATTACTTCCCAAAGAGTACATGTATATGTGAAGCCATCATCTTGCTGGTTCTTTTTTATTTTTTTCAAATTCTTTTTCTCTTTTTTTGTTGGCTGACTCTGGGAACGTTCTCTTACAAAAGAAACAACCATGAAATAACCATACATTAAGTATTTGGGTTCAAAGTTAGTAACTTTGCACTAATGCTTTAAGGTAAACTAATGCTTTATCGTTCATATTAGATCTCGATGTTAGTTAGGTTTGAAAAGTTTGATTACCTGATTTCATAGTGGTGGAAGAAAATCTAATTTAACATCAAAGATGGAAAGCCTCCAAGTTGATTACCTTCAAGACTCTAGTTCACTTCCATCCGAAGAACATAAGTGTGACAAAAAAAAAGGAAAGAAAAAAGTGGACAAAGAGTGGGGGACAAAACAAAGAGAGTGAAAAGGGTGGAGAAAAGTAAAAGCAGGAATTGAAGAAAGAGTAGGGATAAAACGAAGAAAGTGAAGGGCAGAGAAACAAAGCACAGAAGAGCAAAGGGTGAGAAATCAAACGCTTGGGCTTTAAACACAAGGAAAAAATTACGCTTACATGGCAAAAACACCTCTCAAGCCAATACTCATCTATAAAAAAAACGGAATAGTGAAGAGACAAGAATTGAAGCAAGGGACAAAGGAGTAATGACAAAACGGAGTAGTGAAGAGACACAGGAATTGAAGCAGTAGAATTTTGGAGGAAGCTACATGCTCATTTTCCCTTACCACATCAAATGACAAAAAGCCCATCAAATAAGCATACGAAATTACACCATTGTCCATCCACCAATGACGAAACCAAAATCCAATTTCCCAACTCCCTCTTATCTATTTAGTAGGATACACACACACATACATATATATAAACAGATATATGTGCATATAATATATATATATATATATATATATATATATATATATACACAAACACATACATACACATACTAGAAAAAAGCTTGTGTTTCGCATGTATAACACTTCTAATTTATTAGAATTTTTTTTTTTAAAGTAAATGAATAATCAGTGAATGATAACATAGAGTCAAGTATAAAAATTTTATCTATTGATTATTTTATACAAGATTTATATATTTTAACATGCATACATATTTAATATCTTTACTCTTTTCATTGTAATATTCCTTTTTCATTATTTTTTGTTATTTGTAACAACATTATATATAAATTTCATTTCTTCTCAAAAAGTTAGATAAATTTTCTTATATATAAGAATAACTTAGTATATTTGCATTTTATTTATATTTATCTTCTAAGCATCTAGATTATAATTTCATGTAGGGTTACCACCAATAACTTGAACAGCTAAAGATTAAGATATTTTTCATATTATTAAATTTTTTAAATATAACTATATATTCTTCATCAATATTAAAAGATAAAATCACTATCAATTTTGAAATTCTATTAGTAGAGAAAAAAATTCATAGGAAGTCAAATGATATATGGATTATAATTACAGAAATGATTAATTAAAATTTCAACAAATAAGAAATAAATTAATCTAATTAAAAAGTAAAGAACAAATACATCAAACAAAAATTATGTCTTATGTATGAGATAACTAAACAGATCAAACTAATAATTTAAAATTTCATATTATGGATAGGTATCATAGAGCATATTGAATGGTTGTAAAAAAAAATGAAATAATAAATTGTTCTTTTATATTGATTTGAAATGCAATGAACGTTAATAAAAACAATCATTTATCTTATTTAACAAAAAAAAAAAAACCCATCTCTCCCCCTATTCTCTAGTGATTCGAACTCGTGACCAATAATAGATCATAGAGGAAGCTTACTACCTAAGTTGCATTTCAGTATCATCCTTCATGTTATTCTAAAATATAAAAAATACTAACAAAATTGCAGTTCTAAAGATATCCAAAATCATACATTATTACTTTAAATGAGATTATATATATATATATTTGTATCACAATTAATTCTTCATTAATATATTACATAAAATATGTATACATGCAAATAGAGAATATATTGATATTGTTTCATATTTCTTAAATTTATGATGACATTCACTTCAATATTCTATTGATGCTCTAAACTCTTCATACATTTTTAATGTCATAAAATGTGATTTATTCCAATTTAAAATAGTTTCTATTTTTCTTTTAGGCTCCTAGGTTATAATTTCTGATAACAACACCGCCATTAATGACTTAATCAATTATAGATAAAGACTTTTTTTTTATTTTCATAATACTGAAATTTTCAAATATATCTATATATTCTTTTATCATTACTAAAGAATAAAATCACTATTAAGTATCAAATAGAATTTAATAGATGAAGCGTGTTAAAATTATTTTATTAGTGAAATATCTATACACACACACATACACAATTGGTTGAACTTTTTTTACCTCATCAATAATTATTCTAAACCAATATTTCTTGATTGTTTTATCAAATACTGTAATAATGGGTACTCTAGTTTCTAAAGTTGACATTTAAACTCAATATATACTACAAATTATGTATCTTCTATGTGTTATAATGATTATTTTAGAATATTTTAGACATATACATGTATCATGGTTGGAACTTATTTTCTACCTCATCAATAGTTCATCTAAACTAATATAGTCTATAAAATAATACTATAAAGATAGTAATAAAAAATATCAAAGAAATATGAAATTAACAAATACTTTTATCTCAACTAAATTATTAGAGGTTGACTTATCGAGCAAATGTTGACACTTAGATTTCAAGAAGGAGCACGATCGAGCTTGGTTTTCCATGTGCTAACACTATTCATGCATCACAGGATTACATATTTTGATACTAGTAGAGGACAGAGATATGCATATTCAATCCAAGTCGTCTACTTTCTCAGAGGATACCAGAGTGATGGTGCACATGCATATTATCTAGTAAGTGATTACGTATTTTATTGATTACTTATTCCACATTTGCTTAATGTAGTAGCACTAATTTTAATAACTTTTACTGTAAATGTACTGTATGGCCAAATTATACCATATATCCTTGGATAACGTGGCAAAGGATATTGATCTGGACATCACATATTTGGCACATATCAGTCACTTTGCGTCACAAACTCTCTATGCAGTAGGCAAGGAAAGTAGTCAATCTTAATCCTCGACTTCTAGCGGAAGTCCTCGCTTACATTCCACATCGAGTGTAGGACCCTATAGAGTAAAGCGAGGCCCAGACGAGGAGAGCAGCATGGTGGTGGTCGTCTCTTGCAAAAACAAGTTAGATCGCCAGAGCCTGGTGCAGATGCTAGTACAGATGGTGACACTTCACAGATTCTTTCACCATATTGCACTCCAACAGGTTTATTCTATTCATTTGGGCCATCATTTAGTGAGCAATTGATAGATCAAGTACAAACTATGTTCCAAGATACCATCCTGTGCATGAAACAAATCCTCTTAGTCCTGATTCTTCCCATACGATGCATGAAAATAATATTAATTTACAATCGCAGATTACTCAAGAGTGTGCCATGTCATAAGTTTATGTCCGGAAGTCAAAAAAGACTTCATAAACCGAATGAGTGGTACGTGTGGGAAACTTAGGTGTATAGACACTAATATTGTTTTATTAGTTGTACCACTCATTAATGGAATTGGTTTGTTAGGTGTATAGACACTGATATTGTTAATTTAGTCCCTCATATTTTCATAATATACTAATTTCATCCCAAAATAGAACTAAATTAAATTTATTATTACTGAAAAGAGTTTTAAAATATTTTAGATTTGGCAGAAGAAGGAATTATATCCCCTTTTCACGTGTAAATTCTTGTGAAATCCAAATTATATATTTATCTTAGAATGTATAAACATTTAAAATATCTAAATAAGTAAATAAATTAACAAATAGCCAAATTTTTTGACTTTAAAATTAAAAACCGTACTTTGAAAATCTTAAATGTTTAATTATAGTTGCAATTAAATAACACAAGTATGTTTCTTAAAGTGCGAGAAAGCTATTTCGGCCAATATTTGGAAAAAAATAAATTTTCGATGATTCATCAATCACATATTTGATCGGAATTTAGTATTGGATGAGATTAGTATATTTTGAAAATGTGAATGATGAATATGCATTATTTTAAATATGAGGGACCAAAAAAAGATGTTTTGTTAACGTGAGGATGAAATTAATATATTTTGAAAATATGATGGATGAATTTACAGCATTTAAAATGTGAGGGTGAAAAAAATTTAAATGTTAAAAAAAAAAAAAAAACAGATGGTTTGTTTCTTTAAAGAAAAAACTAAAATGTAATTGCTAAGTTTTACACCAAAGACCTACTAAATAAAAGTAAAAGACCTTACCACTTAACTACGTAAACTTTTGTCTATTATATGCCTCTTTTTATTTATATACTCTCCAAACTCTATTACATGCATTAACCCCATTTTAACTCTTTTTTATTTATATAAATTGTCAATGTTCTTTATCCATAAAAAATCTTTTCATGATAAAGTTAAATATTATAAAAAAGATATTAAGTTTCTTTTTAGAAATTTGTTGAACATCAATTACCAATAAATTATTATATTATTTTTTTACAAGAATAACCTTGTTTTCAATATCATTTTATATTTTAAAAGTGGCAAAGAATTAAAAAAATATATAAAATATATTGTTATTATAAACAACTATCTAATTTAAATTAATAACATAAGATAATATATATTTAACTGTACCGAAAAACATAATAAAGTACCATTGTACCATTAAATAACTATTTAAGAAATATTGAAAAGTTACATTTATATTTAAATTTTTAATAAAATATATTTTTATTAATATTTTTACCATATATCTCATATTTAGTAATTTATAAATATTATATTAATAAAAAAATATATTTACACAACATATCAATTAAACCAATAACTCGTTAATTTACTTTTTTTTTTTTCGCCGACTTCCTTCCGCACTGGGTTAAAAATTGATACACGACGTAGTAGCAAATCCAAAACTCGCCCTCTCAGTTTCTTCTCCTCGCCGTCTGGGATGGAGGGAGTGGTAGTGGGATGGAACATGGGCTCCCATGATGTTTTCTTTGACTTTGTGTGATTCTCTTTCAATATTTTGTTTTCTCCCTAATAATATATGTATAGGAGTAATACTCAGACATATACTAAGGCTTAATTATAGCACTATTATAGTGCTAGTATTACTTTTGACTCCAGTTACATTCATTCATAATCCTACATACCTCTCTCTCTGATGCTGATGATCGAATGTTGTCATGTGAGCTAGCTGGTCACTCTGTCATCTCCTTCTCTCTCTCCTCCAAACCCAACAACCAACCAAAATTGTGAGGACTGTCCTAAAGTCGCACCCACGTATTCTTTGCACATTAAGAAGCAGCTTTCCTCAACAAGTTTACCTGTAATTGAGGAAAGAGCTGGGTGCCATTACGAGATACATACATACATACATTCTTGGTAGGTTTCTTCCGGATCTGGGTGCATTCGTATTTTCGCTTTAATTTGAAGATAAATTAACGCTTGCTAGTTTAGTGTTTTTTTTCACATCTCTTTTATCTAGGACAACTTTGAAAATTTTTATTTAATTGGGTTTTTTTTTTTTGCTTCTATATATCTGGTTATTTTGATTATTTCTGGAAAATTATTGAGACGGATTGTTTCCTCCTGCTGAAACAGCAACAAACCAAGCCTGGGGATTGCTCCTGTTGAAATCTCTAGTTAATTAATTCTGCATCAGAAAGAAAGAAAGAAAGAATGAATGAATGAATGCAGTCATATTTTGTTGTTTAGGTAGCTAGAAATTTCTTCTCCAGTATCGTATTAATTAGGACATATTCATATGCAGAGTGCACTGCGTGGATATCTGCTGCTGCAGGGTTAGCGCATGATTGAACAACAAATTTTATCTTAGATATTTAGACCACTATACATACGTACGTACGAGGAGAATTATTTTGGTTTGGAACTTGGAAGATGTCTTCTGAATCATCACCTCCCCCAAATTCTGCAGTTCCACCGGCTTCCCCTTCTAGTAGTGGTAGCAGTTCAAACATTACGCCTCCTCCCATTCAATCACAGCGGCAGCAGCCTAATCAAACTACTAATGCTCCACCTCCTTCTACCCCTTCAAGTTCACCTCCTCCATCCCCTTCCCCTGGAGCTGCCCCTCCACCCCAACTCCAATCACCACCACCTCCTTCCTTACCTCCTCCATCTCCCCCGGCACCCGTGCTCCCTTCTCCTCCCTCGCTTCCCCCACTGCCTACCCCTCCTCCAACTCTAAACTCCTCACCCCCTCCAATTTTGCCTCCACCTCCTCCATCAAAAGCTTCTCCTCCTTCTACAGCATCCCCTAACCCTCCATTGCCACCACCTGTTTCACCCTCCCCTCCTCCTCCAATTACAATCCCATCACCACCTACCTTAGTTTCTCCACCTCCTTCCAATGTAAAGTCACCGGACAGTAGTCCTCCATCTCCTTCATTGTCTCCCCCTCCTGCTGTTTCTTCTCACCCTCCGCCCTCATTGATTCCGCCTCCAGATTCTATAGTGTCTCCTCCTCCCATCCCCACATCTCATTTGCCACCTTCTCCTCCTACTCCTCAAGGTAATATGTCTACTGGTACTGCTCCAACTGGCTCACTGGTACCAAAGATTCCCACTGAGAAACCCACTGCAAGATCTACAACACCTGGTCCAAATATTACTGCAGCCACAACATCCAGAGATGGTGGGGGCATTAAGGGGGGAGTCGTCGTGGCAATTGGAGTTGTGGGCTTTCTGGCACTTAGTCTTATGGTTCTTGGTGTCTGGTTTGCACAAAAACGAAAGAAAAAGGATGGTGCCTTTAATATTGGGTACAGGATGCCTTCTCCATCATCTGTTTCCTCCCAAAATTCAGGTAATGGTGTGTCTCCATCCTCTAGTGGCTATACATGAGCACAATTAAGTTGGCTACATTAGTTACAACATGAAAGTCTTTGTAATCTGTTGTTTGATAAGAAGATTGTTACAAACACGGACCAACTTGTCAACAGAAGAATCATTGCAGACACATCCACATCACCCGCACCCGCAATATGAAATTCTTTCACTTGTAAAAATTGCCTTCCCTGACGAACTTAAAAGTATACTGAGCTTGCAGATGTCAATGGTGCTTCATGATGAACATTCTTTTTATTATATTAGTAACCAGCTGTACTCTTGTATGCTACTTTTTGACCTTTTCTTTTTCAAAGTGATGGCTCAAAGTCCTTCTTGCAAATTTATATCAGGCCTAAGTAATATATTTGGGTCCTATTTAATGCAAATTTTCTCTGGAAGTTGTGGGGTGCATGGTGGTTAGGAAAGGAAAAAAGAATAGTGCAAATCATTTATATAGACAGCAATGCCCCTGATATGTTTCTTTAAATTAATAAGGAAAAAAAAAAAAAAACAACCCAAACAAACTAACTAACTTTTTAATGATTTATGTCCAGTGGTTTCTATTAAAGATTGAAAAACAAACATCTTTCGCCTTCTCAAATTGAATGGTGATCTAATTTTTGGTATTTATCCATTCTTTCCAGGTTCATCATTTCTGCGGAATCAGCATTCACTTTATTCACCTCAGCGTTCAGCTCATCTAGCTGGAAGTGCTTCAGGAAACAATTTCATGTACTCTTCAGAAGCTGGGGAGCAGTATAGGCAACTCAAAAATATGGTTCACCTATGAAGAGCTAGCCGCAGCAACAAAAGGGTTTTCTGAAATCAATCTTTTGGGTGAAGGTGGGTTTGGTTGTGTTTATAAAGGAGTTCTTGCTGACGGTAGAGAAGTCGCTGTTAAACAGCTAAAAGCTGGAGGAGGACAGGGAGAACGTGAGTTCAGAGCTGAAGTTGAGATCATCAGCCGAATACACCACCGACATCTAGTTTCACTCGTCGGTTACTGTATCTCAGAGTATCAAAGAATACTTGTGTATGACTATGTACCAAATAACACGCTTCATTACCATCTTCACAGTAAGTTGAGTTCATTTGTATGGGAACTCTTTGATTGCTGATCTCGTTTTGTCTTGATACTTTATGTTGCAAGGAGTAAACCGGGATTAATTAGGGCACACGGTCAAGTTGTGACTTCTTTTTATGACCATTTTAAACTTGATTGAAAATGATGAATGTTGTCATGTAGCCCCATGAGGCTTGGATTGTGATTTGTATTCTTGGTCCTTCGCTACATGCGAACCATATGTCTTGCAATTCGCAACAATTGTGATTTTTTCTTGATTTTGACTATGATGCTTTGATTCTGGTGATTCTGGGAATGTGCAGATGAAGATAGACCAGTTATGAATTGGGCAACTCGAATCAAAGTTGCAGCTGGTGCTGCTCGTGGAATCGCATATCTGCATGAAGACTGTGAGTTTCTTTATCTCTTAAGTTTCTGTATTTCTTCAACTATAGACTATAGTACCTGTTAATTCTAAGAGCAAACTGCGCCAATGGTCACTAAATTATTAGTTTGTTGCAAATGAAATCACTCAACTATTTTTTTTGGCAAAAATGGTCACTGAAGTTCTATAACTGTATATTAGGGTCACTCAGTCATATTTGGTAGTTAGGACAAACGAACAATGATTTTTTAGGTGTAAGCTTGTCAAAATGTTTTAGGAAAAGAATAGATAGGATAGATAGAGGTTAAAACAAAGACAGCCACATAGGAAATGCTTAGGGAGGAAACTACAATATTGAAAAATATGTCTTCTTCTCCATGTTTGAAAAAAAAAAATTTAGGGATTCTCGGTCATGACTGTAGTTTGAGGGAAAGGGGATGTTCGAGGAGGGAGGAGGTAGCGGGTTGGGGGGAGAGGGAGAGGAAGGGGGTGACCAGATCTAGAAGGGAGAGGGAGGGGGTGGTCGGATCTGGTAGGAGAGAGAGAGTGGTGGTCGAATTTGGAAGCCAGAAGGAGGGGCGGCCGGATATGGAAGGGAGAGGGAGGGGGCGTCTATCTAGGAGGAAAGGAGGGGTAGTGGGAGCCGGAAGGGAGGAGAGAGAGGGGAGGGGAAGAGAGGGAAGGGGCGGCTGGAGCAAGGAGGGGGTGGTGACCTGTGCAGGGAGAGAGGGGGAGGAAGGGGGAGGAGTGGTGGCGCGGGGCTGTGGGCAGGTAGAGGAGTGGTGGCAGTGGGTGGGCTGGTGAGGGAAGTTGGCTTCGGGTGGTGGGGGCTTTAGTTGAAAATTTAATAAATTAAATTATTTCATTTTGACCTAAAGTTTTTTTTTTTTTTCCTTTCTTTCTTTCTATGTGACCTCTCTCATAATTAATTGGTTTTTTATCATTTAATTTTGACCCCAAAATTTTTTAGTAATTAGTTCACTATAGATTAACTATATTAATCCACAAAAAACTAATTTTCATTAGCACTAATGGATTAAATAGACGGAATGACAACAAAAATGCATTAGAAGTAGTTCGATGACCAAATTTGCAAAAAATATAGTTTGATGACCTCAAATGCAACTAAGCAACAGTTTAATGACCATTTGTGCAGTTTGCTCTAATTTTAATGCCTGATGACCTTGGGGAATTGATAGTTCCCAGAAGTGTAAGTCCTATGTCTTGTGCAATGATAACTTGGTATGCTCTTTTATTTCCATCACTGCAAATCATGAACAATCCTTAGATACAGCAGTTCAAAAAAAATGATCACTTCTCCATTTACAAATAAGCATGAAATATTAAGACATACACATTTTTAAACAAATGAAAAAATATCACTCCAATTTATTATGAAAATTTTAAGCTGCTTTAAGTTCTAGCTTTTGGATTTCAAGTTTTTAATTCTTGAAAATTCATATAATGACCAGGTTTCTTGAAAATTCCTATATTGATCAGGTAATCCTCGGATTATCCATCGCGATATTAAATCAGCCAACATCCTTCTTGATAACAACTTTGAAGCACAGGTAAGCAAATTTCTACGATAAACCTGTTGATTTGTTAATGTCACCTCTTCAATCAACACAGAGTAATCTTTGGTGCACCTCATATATCATGGTCTAAACAGCAAGGATTGTTTGATGCTTCTTGACCGGCAAACAATTACAGATTTAATTTGCATTTTCCTACTCTAATAGGTTGCAGATTTTGGGCTCGCAAAGTTGGCAATGGAATTGGATGGCCAGACACACGTGTCTACGCGTGTGATGGGAACTTTTGGGTAGGTAACTCATATGCTCGTTTTTGACTCTACTAGCTGTTCACATGAGTTGGCATAGATAGATGCTTCATTTAATTTTTTTTTAAGGGACATTCTTTGCGTGTGTGTCACTTTTAATTTGTTAAAAATTAATTTTTAAAAAAATAAATGGATAATCTCTGAATATGACAAAGAGTGCGGAGCATACAAATTTAATTTGCTGAATTTTTTTTTTCTAATACAAAGTTATGTACCTTAAACTAAGCTGGAGATGATGAGGCTTCTTAGCTCCAATGATAAATTATTTAGTACGGGATATTGATTTTGTAAATAGAGGAGAGAGGAATGCATAAGAAAACCATAAAATTAGTTGTATCAACCACTTAAATAAACAATTGAGTCAATAACAGAATCAGAAAAAAATTAAAATTTCAATAGTGCATTGTTGTAGCTATGTGCTACGAGCATTAATACAGGTCCTGTTGCGCAGAAGTTGAAGGTGTCTCAGATTGCTATAGCAAGATATTTACAGTTATTGGCTCATAACATGTATATTTAGCATAGTTTTATCTTGCACGTGTATGGATCTAGAATTTAAATTTGCTAAATTTTGCCAAAGATATTGTGGGCAAGGCATCTAATAACTTTATCTTGCTCATGTAAATCTCCACTGACAATTTTCAGATACATGGCTCCAGAGTATGCGACAACTGGCAAATTGAACGAAAAATCTGATGTATTCTCATTTGGGGTTGTGCTTTTAGAGCTAATTACTGGTCGTATGCCTGTTGATGCATCTCAACCTTTAGGTGATGAAAGCCTGGTCGAATGGGTAGGCTTCTTAACACTTGTGTTGCTGTTAAAGTTTTCTTGGTAGATTGACTCTTAAAACAAGTTAAATTTAAAATCTTATGTTCCCAACTACTGAAGCACTTGGCATCCCCGTACTATCACCAAATTTATATAAACAACGGAGTAAACTATCGTCTTTGTGAAATTCGTTATTGAATGTCATCAAAAGTATGATGGAATTTTTGATTTGTTTCCCTATCAATTGTTGTATGTGTGAGATTGACAACTATTTTGGCCAACTTTATTGCTTCAACCCCAAAGCAGTTTTTAGTTTAGTTTTAACACCAGGCCCTTTTTCAGAGGTGGGTACTGAACTCATGGTACTACAACTTTGTTCTTTGCTTTCTTACCATGTTTCTGAGGCTTGTGATTCATCTTATTGAGATCCTTTGATTGTCCAAGTGCTATAATTAGAATATTCCATGTTAAGTGCAAATTACATTTGGCAACTCGCAGGCTCGGCCCTTGCTAAGTCAAGCACTTGAGAATGAAAATTTTGAAGAGTTGGTAGATCCTAGACTGGGAAAGAACTTTGTTGAAACTGAGATGTTCGGGATGATTGAAGCAGCTGCAGCATCTGTGCGTCATTTAGCTTCAAAGAGGCCAAGGATGAGTCAGGTATTGCAGATATTAGTTGCATGCTAGCTTCCATCAGACATTCTGTTCAGCAACTGAAAAGTAACTTGAGTGAATACACTTACCCCAATTAATTATTCTCTCTCCATCTCTTAGGTGGTCAGAGCTTTAGATTCAATAGGGGAGATATCAGATATCACGAATGGAATGAAACCTGGTCAAAGCCAAATCTTTTATTCGAGAGACCAATCTGCACAAATTAGAATGTTTCAGAGGATGGCGTTTGGAAGTCAAGAATACAGTTCGTCAGATTTCTTGGGTAGTTCTCAGAGCAGCTGGAAGAGCTGATGAGTGTAGTATGTAATATGAGTAGACTGTACAAATCCATTAGAACAAAGAAGCAGGCCTCATCGTCTTAGTGTGGAGGCAGAACTCTTGGCGATTGTTTATCCACAAACAACAACTTGCCCAAATGGCTAACTATTTGTCCTGATGTCATTTTCTGATGCTCCATTTGAACAATTTCTCTTTACATCATCACAGCTAATATGGAGGTTTGATTTTGTTACTTTCGCACTCTGAGACTTTTCTATAGTGTAGAAAAATTCTCCCTCAAGACTCGGTGCATTTGTTTGTACTTCGGCTTAATACACATAATCAATACATGTACAAATTTTTTTTTTTGGGGTAGAATAACAGGTTTGTGATTTTTACTTGTTACATGCCAGTTTGCTAAAGCACGATGCTTTCAGTGTACCTTGAATGAATTCGTGTTGGGTCAATTTAAGCTCTTTGTTCCCCGGAATATGCATCTCCTTTTTGATACAATACAGAACTTCTAATAATGGATCTCTCACAGTCACAGTTGTTTGTACAAGTGCATTTGATTTTTCACCTATCTTACGTATGTATTGGTGGTTTACAATGTCAAATGTCTTGATCGTAAGCATTTTTTATTCCAAAATCATATCATAGGTAGGTAGTAGAACGGGAGGCAAACATGTGCCCAAGTTTTTTGCCATGCTATTTGCGTGTTTTTTTTTAATGTTTAAAACTTTCCAACGAACAAGTGATCGCAGTAGTACTAACTGCGTAATTGGGTCAATAAAATTGAATATTGAACCGCGTTAACCAGACTCCGAAAGAAGAATTCCAAGTCAATGCTCAATGCTCGTAGCTGCAGAAAGCTGTAGTCATTGGTTATCAATCTATTTTCTGAGTGGCTAACATGGGCTACAATAAATAAATACTATTTAGTGAACCCGTTTATAATACAAAAATTAATTAATTGGGTTGAATGGTATGAAGCAACAACGTAATGAGTAGTGGAATGTTAATTACGTATAGGGGCAGACGATGATGGAGTACCAGCCTAGCAGGTCCGAGGAAGCTTCCGTGTGGACTTCTTAAATACTAATCGTATATTTGATATTTCTCTTTACTTAGTTTTTTGACTAAATTAAATAATGAAGGAGTATTGTAGCGTGGGGATTAAAATTTGGAGCAGAGGGTGTTTACAGTTAACCTTTCGTGTCAAACTGTGAACGTGTAGTAGTCGTGTCTGCTCTGCTGGCAAGACAAAATTGGTCTTTCCTTGCCTTCCAATAATCCTATCAAGAGGCTCAAAATCAAGTTAACCAAAATATTTTCCCTAATATCAATACTATCTATAAAGGAAGGGGTATGATTTGGTGTCATGTAATTATATAATTTGTTAAATTTATTCTATTATAATAATGATACTATCATTTTTTATGAGAACATATTTTGGTAAACTCAGTTTTTGAGACCTACCTATAGTTCCTGTGATCAAAATTAAACTTTAAAGAATAGATTCTCAAAAGTTTAATCCACACCATAGAATCTACAAGTAGGCAAAAAATCAGGTCTACTTAAGTCTTTGCATTTTTTATGTACCACATTTTCCTCTCTTTATTATTATTATTATTTTAATTTTTGATATAAATTTTGTTTAAAATTGGTTGCAACTCTGCCACTAGCACATGTTGAATTTAACATAATCTCATTATTTGTTTTCTGAAATTTATTTTTATCTTTTATAATTAATTTCAATTGATACCCTTACATATATACTAATCATCCATAACTTAGGTTATATCTTCCATTATTTTTAGGAAAAATCATCAAAATAGTCCTTAAACTTATTTTATTTTCATCAAAATAGTCTCTCAACCTTTTTTTTGACCAGAATAGTCCTTAAATTTTTAATTTTTAGCCAAAATGGTCCTTTCGCGTCCGAGCCACCACAAAAATCACTTTTTTTTACAACACCAGGCAACCTCAGGGGCGAAAATCACATATAACAGATCCTAAACCCTGTACCAATAAATATAGCATATCCTAAGCCCTGTACCAATGTCTATGTTCTGTCCCTGGAAGAATGTCACATATAGCAGATCCTAAGCCCTGTACCAATAAATATATAATCAGCTTACATTAAGCAGTTATATATATATATATATATGAGGTTATATATATGAGTTGTTGTAAAAAAAAAAAAAGTAATTTTTGTGGTGGTTTTGTCATGAAAGGACCATTTTGACTACAAAATAAAAGTTTAAAGACTATTCTAACAAAAAAAAAAGATTGAAAGACTACTTTGACAAAAATAAAAAAGTTTAGAGACTATTTTGATCATCTTTCTCTTATTTTTACTACCTATATCTTTCTCTCTTTTTTTTATGGGAGGTTCCCTCCTACTACCTAAATTACCTAGTAGTACTCTAAGTAGCATCAACCAACACGATTCATCTATTAAAGATTCATCCATTAAAGTATATAGTGATTGGTAATATAGTAACTAGTGCGGAGAGGACAACCATACAATACATGAGTATTTATTGTAAACCGGCCCCATACACGTGAAATTCATGGAAGAAGGAGGAGGAGGATGATTTGTGTGTGAGAGTCATCCTGTCATTGGTTCCTTTCAGTAGTTGAGGTGGTACATCTATAAAGGATGCAATTGTTGAAATACCGTTTGAACTGTGTGGAAAGCTAATAAAACCCGTCCCCGTCCCCGTCCCTTTAGCAGCAGTTTGGATCAGGACTAGGAGGAGGAGGAGGAGGCGGCGGCGGAAGTCTCTACCAACAACTAGCACAATATAAAAATAACAAAAGGGGGTCAGAAGGACGAAATAATTATACCATTTGGATCGGCCATCATTACTTTGTCCAGGTTTAATAAATAAATAAAAATGGTACTGCTAGGAACTAGAATTGGTAGCGAAGAGGAGGAGGAGAAGAGGTCGGCCTCAGCCGGGGGTACTAATAATAGTGGTAAGAAGAATGGAATGCTGCGACTGGGAAAATACGAGCTTGGGAGGACTTTGGGAGAAGGCAATTTCGGAAAAGTCAAGTACGCCAGAAACTTGGAATCAGGCCAACCTTTTGCCATTAAGATATTGGAGAAGCATAGAATCCTTGATCTCAACATCTCCGATCAGGTTTTCTTTTTTTTTTTTTGTAATTACTTAGATCTTGAATTGAATGCCTTCCCATTCGTCCTAAATTTTTGTTTCTTAATTAATTTCTCCTCCTTTCTTTCTTTCTTTCTTTTTTCTTCTCCTTTCTTTGTTTTTGTTCTCTTACTCTCCTCTTGCTTCGTCCAAAAGCTCTTTATTTTTTGCTGTCCATGTGCTCGCATCTTTTATCAAATACAGACTTTTCTATATGTCTCCTTATTCTCGATAATATATACTGTATGCAGTACATATTTGTTGTTTTAACTTTAAATCTGTTCAATGAAATATAAGATGATGAAATTTTAAAATTTGGTACTGAAGCTTAGCAACCTTTCCCTGATAACTAATTTTGTTCTTGCATCTTTTTTGTTATATTTTTTTATAAAAAAAAAAAACACATATTTCGTAATAACAGTATATTTCCTCTACAAGTTTGTTCTTGATGCCATCATATCACCAATTAATACCAAAGTTGGGTTTTCCATTTGTTCTGGGAAATTAAGGCTCTGCGTCACTTGGATAAATGAATTTATTATGCAAAAATAGTACTAGTGATTCATTCTGGTTTTGGTTCTGGTTCTGGTTCTGGTTCTTGATTGCAGATAAAGAGGGAGATTGGGACCTTAAAGCTCCTCAAACATCCCAACGTGGTCAGGTTACACGAGGTACGCATCCATCCATGAGCTAGTCAACCATATTATTCGATACATCAAGCTGTCCTTGTAGTATTTCCTTTAATAATAGAATTGGCCAGAACTTGTCTAATCGTGAACTAATACTACTTGTAAAATACAGACCCTATGCTGAATCATCTCCATCAAAAATCTTCACGAGGGAGTGAATTAGATTGGATGGGACCCCCTTAGATTGAAACTTTGCCACCTCCTTAATTTGTCACCTTTTGCTGCATAATTGGTCGTGTTGATAAGATTGGCCCCCCCTGACCCCACTTGAGTTGCCAAAACAATTGGCCTACCATCAGTCTCCGTTCTGTCGAGCTCGAGACTCGAGATTAAATCAAATGGGACCTGATCTCATCCTAGCTGAGAGGCCCCTTCACTTTTAACTGGTTGAGATTTAATTACATACAGTATTGGCTTAAAAATAAATTTTTACTACAGAAAGAAATGTTTGTTGACATAGGCACATAGATACTACATAAGTTACAGTAATTCAAAAACTCTTTACCCCTAAGATTTAAAAAAATTCGGGGATTCACACCTTGCCAAATATTTGCTAAAGTTTCTTGGTTCATAAGAATGTTCTTTGAAGATCCTAGGCTAAAAAAACACAAGTTATGTACATTTTTTTTAATATTGATAAGAGGTTTCAAATGGCTTTTGAAGTTTTGATATATTGTCCTCCGCAAATGTGAAGTGCTACCTTGTATGTCCAAGTTCAATGTATTTTCGAATGTCAGATATGTCTCCTCTGTCTCATATATTTTTTTACATTTGATTTTTTTGATTAAACAAGCCTCTCTTGTAATCAAATAATTTATACAAATTATTTGATTTCGATGAAAACTTAAATGAAAACGTATATTCATATAATTCATACAAGTTTTTTTAACAAAAGTTAAATTTATATTAAATATTACATAGAAACTCAAAGTTTAAAAATTAATTAAGAAATCAACCAAAATTGAGTTTTGAAAACTCTGCACATTGACCAAAAAAGGTCAACTGTGACGATATAATTTGGGTAATCTTAGTTCTACCAGGTTGTTCATGAGTGTTTTTTTTTTTTCAAAGTGAAGGTTGTTCGATAAATTAATAAGTTAATTTAACAACAATGATCAAAACATTTCATACTTAATTCATTCCATTAAATTCTTTCACTTTTAAATTAAAACATGAAATTTTGACTCTCTCTTGAAGCATTTAAATGGATTTAATTCCTTAACTTTATCTGCCGTGTATTCCTGTAGCTAAAAAATTGACGTCATATAAAGGCAGTCGTGGATATGTACTGTATAGCTTAAACACATGCTTGATATTTAGTTTTGCTCACAAATGGGTCGAAATCAGGAAGTTAAAGTACTAAATGTGTTTTTATTGAAACATTAATGAAAATTTTGATCCAAAATCCAAACATTTGGGACTAAAACTGAACTTTTCCCCAAGTCCAAAATAAAATTTGGAGGTTCAAGTGTGTCTATAATTGATAAATTTGGCATGTAAAGAGTACAAATAAAAATTTAGAGTGCAAATGAGAATCACTTGATCAAAACATTTGGCGTGCAAAGTGAAATCAAATTTAAAACTAAAGTGAATCAGTTAATCTCTTTGAAATGAATATTGACATGAAAGTTAAGATATGAGGTGGCAAATCAATAGGGAGAGATCATTTATGCTTCAGATATGTTAGTATGCATTCCAGTTTTCTTTTGGTCGAGAATTGTTTTGTTGTTTCTGTCCTTTACAACCAGGTTGAAGCTTTCCCCGGAGTAACATCATTCTTTGTTAATGCAAGCATTTTGTAGGTTTGCCTCAAATGAAATGCCTTTCCATATCCTATATGCCGTTACATTAATAGAAATTTGCACCAGCATAAGTAACTTTAACTGCTCTTATCATCCCATTAACCTCAGAAAAGGGGGGGGCCAAAAAAAGTTGTTAAACACATACTACTATGCATAATTCAAGCGGTTCAATGATGAAAGCAGGATTCTAATTGTGGCCTTTGATGGATAACCAGGTATTGGCAAGTAAGTCCAAGATTTACATGTTAGTCCTAGAATATGTTGATGGCGGTGAATTGTTCGACAGAATAGTAAGTATCTTGAAATTGCTTTTATTTTTGGTGCACATTGGTCTGTTGGCCTCTAGTTTAGACATTTTTATTCATATATACTCTGCTAAATGCTTCCTCCTGGTTTAAACTTGAAGGCATCCAAAGGAAAACTCTCCGAGGCACAAGGCAGAAAGCTCTTCCAACAGTTAATTGATGGTGTCAGTTACTGCCACAACAAAGGCGTTTACCACAGAGATCTCAAGGTTTTTTTTTTTTTAAAAAAAAAAAAAATCATATTTACACAAAATCATCAGTATCGTATCAAGAATCAATGCTCAGTTCCGTCTTTTTAGTTGTATGTTCTTGTCCTCCATTCTCCTTCAAGTTGCTTCATCTGAAATGCAGCTTGAAAACGTGCTTGTTGATGCAAAAGGAAATGTAAAGATAACGGACTTCGGCCTCAGTGCATTGCCCCAACATTTTAGGGTATGATGTACTATAGTAGAAGGTACAGTATACAGCCCACTATCTTTTTATATGTTTTGTTTCTTCAATTGATACCTTGTTATCCTTCATCAGGACGATGGATTACTGCATACAACTTGCGGCAGTCCCAATTACGTTGCACCTGAAATTCTTTCTAACAGAGGTTATGATGGTGCCACATCAGACACCTGGTCATGCGGTGTCATCTTGTACGTAATGCTCACGGGTTATCTCCCATTTGATGACAGAAATCTTGCAGTACTTTATCAGAAGGTAGATGCTTCCCTTGCCGAAGCTCTATGAATTATTTCTTTAAATTTACAGGGACCCTGTCTCTAATCCTCTTGTGAAAAATCAGATCTTCAAGGGCGAGGCTCAGATACCCAAGTGGCTATCACCAGGAGCTCAGCACCTAATTAACAGAATACTTGATCCTAATCCTCGTACTCGGATATCAATGGCAGATATAAAAAGAGATGACTGGTTCAAGCAAGATTACTCTCCTGCAATCCCTGATGATGATAGATGAAGATGAAGAGAATGCTTACATAGATGATGCAGTCCTATCAGTGCATGATGTGGTGCGAACTTAGATGATTAAATGCTTGCATTTGTTACTGAGTATATTTTTGTCAGCATGTAGCATAAACTGATTAGCTTTCTTTGCCTGTTGCAGCCATCGGATGCAGAAAGAGATTCAGAATCACACCTTATTAATGCCTTTGAGCTGATTGGGATGTCTTCTTGTCTAGATCTATCCGGCTTCTTTGAGAAAGAAGTAGGCTTTAAAAGGATTAGCTCCTTCTTTTCTTTTCCACACGTGGTTTACATTTTCTTCATTCACAGTTTTTCAAACTGGACTTAATGGCATATTATGCTTATGCACAACCTGGTTATTTCAGGATGTCTCTGAGAGGAAGATAAGATTCGCCTCTACCATATCTCCCAAAGAACTGCTTGAGAGGATTGAGCAGACGGTGACACAAATGGGATTTCAAGTACAGAAGAAAAACGGAAAGGTTAGCTATTGCCTTGGCTAATTTTTTTGTCATAAATTTTGGGCTTCAAATAATTTTTGATGCAGTTTTTTTTTCATAGAGATCAGTCATCTTCCTCTGGTTTTCGCCATCTTCAACTCAATATCTTATTTTAAATCAAGAAACTGAATACAGATAAAATACCATGTACAACTGACCTCTTTGGACCCTCAATAACTTACATCCAAAGTATACTGAAGGAAAAAGAAAAACAGAATGTAATTCAGCCAAGTGCTGGGAAACAATTTGCATATTCCATTCTTAAGCATTAATATGACAAAAAGTGTAAGATAACTTGGATTGTTGAAATTTGGTGTGACATAGTTTGTTCAAGTAATAGAGATAATTCAGGAATCAGCAGAGTAACCTCATTTTATGGTCCATCTTGTCAATTTGTTCAGCTCAAAGTGATGCAACAGCACAAGGGTGAGAAAGTCCCTGGTAGCCTCTCAGTAGCAGCCGAAGTAAGTAATTCTGGAGCCTGGAGGATGATTGCTACCTATTAAGTTATTAGTAATTTTATCGTTCTTACTTTATGAATTCCAAGCACAACCTGTAATTAAAACTGTGGCAGGTTGTGGAGATAAGCCCATCTTTGCATGTTGTTGAATTACGGAAGTCTTACCTGTAATTAAAACTGTGGCAGGTTGTTGAAATAAGCCCATCTGTGCATGTTGTTGAATTACGGAAGTCATACGGGAATCCTGCAGTCTATAGACAGGTATGGTTCAACAAGCTTCCTCGTGGCCTTGCCCCTGGCCACTTCCTCCCCTAAACACCTTTTCTCTACAGCTCCCCCTAGGCACACCCACACACTGTTTTGAAAAAAAAAATAAAAATTGAAAACGATGAAAAGAGAAGAAAAATCGCTGATGCTTATTTAACTTCTGCCTTTTCGCAGTTGTGCAAAAAGTTGGCTAATGATTTGGGTGCCTCGCCAAGTCACGAGTGCTTACCTGATGAATTTGTGAATACACTGGGCCTTAAGCGTACAGCAATCTACGCTACAATGTTAAAACCAAGAGTACGGCTTATTAAGTTTGTGTGCTTGTATACCATAGTTGTGTTAGGATACAGCGCCTTTCCAACTAGTAGTGATTCATTTTATGGTATTAGCAGAAAGTATCCAACGAGTAATGATTCATTGTATGGTATTAGCAGATTCGATACAAATGTATAGCACTTCTTTGGAGATCCATTTCGAAGTTCTCCCTTTAAGACCAATTGATAAGCATGTATTTTGCAAACTGGTGAAAGGAATCATCATCCCACGAAAATATATGTACCCTCGATAGTTGAGCAGCATTTTTTTTCACCTACATATTTGCGGTTTGCTGAAATATTCATGGAAGAAATGAATACCGGCTGCCATTGCAAGTTCCAACCATTTTGACCTGTGGATTCCATGGCACTTCTTTCTCATTTATCCAATAGCTCAAACTAACCATTCTGTGGATTACATGCCCCTTATTTCTCATCTATCCAATTGCTAGGTACATATGTACTTCATCTAACTACTTTACAACTTGCATACAGTCTTGACCCATGCCCTATTTTAAGCTTCAACAAAGCTGTGCTTGGGGGTTTTCAGAGCACTGATGCTAACTATGGCAAGATTTGATTGTAAATCAATTTCTTACAACTAAAAGTGGGAAAAAAAAAAAAAAAACGTTACGAACCATATTAATTCACACAAATATCAACATACGACGTGATTGTAACAAATGGATGCACTTCTCTATTTTCCTCAATAAACGTATAATTCAATTCATTAGATACAGATAACTTTACATGTATGTATGTTTGTTTGTAAAGTTAAACCATTTTTTTTTTTTTTTATATCCAACGCCTTCTCATATTCTTTTGACCTTCATTTACAATGTCAAACAAAAGTTGGTGCACAAGCATTCTACTTGTACGAGTGATATAGCAAAGCAGACCTCAATTTTATTCAGAAAATTTATCCACATGCTGAAATGTTAATGACTAGACACGTAATTTCTGACTTTCAAACTGTAGCTGAAAAAGATAAGCTTTTTTGGTTGCAAACCTGTCTACTAGCTCCTAGGTGTATGCCTAAATCAAACCACTGCTATCTGATATTTGGAGCTTCTCGTCTAACAGGGTCTTGTACTGATCATCTCTATCATCTAAACTGCGCATCACGTCAACCTACATGAAGAAACAGAGGTCACAGATAAGACACCATGATCTCTTCATATGAAAATAAAATTTGTTAAACCTAGTCAAATGAGCCTAGCAAGGTTCACAAGATGCTTCCACATCAAATGAATCCTGGTCATCCCCTTCCCTATACCCAGGTGTGTGTTTGCTTTGAACAAGATTTATAAATTAATTAAATACTTAGTAAACCGGAATAGCAAAGATATTGACATTGGATTCCGTACAAGATCAGCAAGTACACATGGCTGCCTCCAGTAGCATGGAGCCAGATGGTCGATATGCCAGAAAGGGCCATGAAAACTTATTTCATTTCAGTTCCATTATTACAGAAAATCAAATATTTGAAAGGCAACATATACCTGCTTCTGAAATAAACCAAACTCCTCAGAGCTCAAAGAACCATCACTATTTGAATCGAGAAGCTTCATCATCTCCCGAGCATCTTCTCCTTGGGCGCCTAGCTCTTCCATTACTTCCATAAGTTCCTCGATACTGATTTTACCATCACCATTCTTGTCAAGAAGACGAAAAACTTGATCTCTATGATCAACCTCAAGACTTCTATTATTAGTGGATGGGAGATCTTGCAGGCGCAGTGCTGCAAGTTCAGCTGCAGCAATCATAATTGCCTTGAGACGCTTTGCCTGTATAATCATGGGGGGAAAAAAAGAATATCTTAGCTGTGGCGAAATTTTGATAACAGATAAAAATGTTCACTCCCATAGACAATGAAAACACATTCAGAAGAAGTAGAACCATCAGTCAATTCTAAGCAGGGGCTCCGGACCCAGAACACAAGCATGAAGCATGATAGAGGCATAATCAAACAAAGTCGAGTCCTTTTTCATCTTCCTTTTACACAAGTCAAACAGAGAAAGCTGGAGCGAGAATGACCAAAACTAAAACAACACAACTATGCTAAGTAAGCAGGGGTTCAATAGTGGAATGGCACAAGCAGCTCTAAATGTCATGTAAGATTTAAATAACTGAGTTAACTTACTAAGGAAATCTTCTTATTTTCATGGCTATTTATGAGCACATACACGCTGGTAAAAGTTCTTCCAGATCAGTAAACTTGCGTACCTCTTCTGGATCGGTAAGACCACTCTTGTATAATGCATGGGAGGCTGCTCCATCAGCAGCCAACATGTCCATCTCTGCTGTCCGTATTTGTATTTCCATTAGTGGTCTAGCCCTTACATTATCATTGATATCAACTGCCATGTGCAAGCTCTTGTACCCATTAGTCTTGGGTGTGGCAATATAATCCTTTGACCGATTAGGAATCTCTTTCCATAAAGATCGGATAATTTCACGAGTTCTGTAGCATGCCTTCTCTCCATCTTCTGAAGAAGAGAAGTGACATAAACTTGAGAAGGACTTAAGACTACTCTCAGACCTAATATGTCGTTCACCTCTTCAGGCTTGCGGCCATCTCTCAAAAGCTTCTTCATGGTGCTATAACGGCTTTTGTAACGACCCTTGATGGAGATATTATCAACCATTTCTGTTAAGAGAGGATCGGAGCTGAGGGATTGAAGCAGCTGGTCCCTGTACATGTCTATGAGAGGCTTGGTTCCGGATTCATGGTTCCTCAGCCACGCGTCCACATAGAGGTAAGAATAAGGAAACAAGTAACGGAAAGAAAGATCCTCGAGTTCGAGAGACAAAAGGTTGTTGTTGGCCAAGGCATGAGCTAAAGGAGCGTGTATTTTCATGACCTCAAGAGAAATTAATTGTTGCTGGTACCTGGGAAGATAATGGAGGTGCCTCATGGTATCAAGCTTGAGAGCGAGGTCGAGAATCAAGGCCCTGGCATCATAGTAGGTGAGACAATATCTCCTCAAAGCAGCAGCACAGTCGTGACATCGAGTAATTCGACCTTAGAAGAAATGTTCTTGATCCGTAAGCTCTCGTGAAGTAAATGAGCAGTGCTGGTGCCAATGCGATCCCTGAGTTGGAAGAAGGACATGGCACCAGCCTCAAGGACTTGTGTGAGTATACCAGCAGCAATAACTTCTGCATCCATCTGCAGAGAAAGATAATAATTACAAGCTTTTGAGGATTTTTAACTGGGGGGAGGTGCGGAAGAGGAAAATCAAATCAATAATAACATGTAGAGAGTTATTGTAGAGCTGAAATAAATAAATACTTTACTAGAAAAGAGTAGTAAATGAATGGAGAACCTGAAGGTCGGCGAGAATGAGGGCAACAGAGAGGGCTTTGGAGAGAGGAGAGCGAGGGGGATGAATGGGAACGGCCTCAAGAATGGGAATGGCAAGCTTGAGAGTCTTGAATAGCAAGTGAGATGAGGTGGTGGAGAGCAACTTGATTCTGTGGGTGAGCTGATTAAATGCCCCAACCAGTCTGTCTGAATCAGCCACCATCTTCCCTCCTGGCTGTTCCGGTACGGGTTGGGGAAGACTAGCAGGGGAGGCCGCCGCCGATTCACCTACAACTACTTCTTCTTCTTCTTCTTGACTCGTTACTACTCTATTACGAATCCTAACAACAGCGGCAGCTCCTCCTCGTCGACCACCACCAAATGAAATCCTAAAAAGAAGATAATTTGGAGTTGGTGGTGATGTGAGGAGGAGGAGGAAGGGGGTGGATTTTGATTTTGATTCCACCGCCGCAGAGGAGGGGAGAGATTGGCAGCAATAGACCGACATCACCCCAACCCCCATAATTCACTATTATTATTATCAGAGCACTGATCAGTTCAGTGCTTTTACAATTTTATCTCCCCCGCCAGCTCCAGCTGAAAGTTGATGTTTTTTTTTTAATCCGTTTTTTTTTCAAACAACTCCCTTAACTATCGTCGTTTAGCAAAATGCCCCTCAACTTTTAATTGCTGCAAATAGTACCCTAAACTATCAATCTTTTTTCACATTACCAAAATCAGTTTAAATTTAAAAATAATAATAATAATAATAATAAGAAAACAAAATTGCCCTAATAATTTTAAAAAATAAACTTCCCCAAATACCATTGCCCATACTTTCCTCTTTGCCAAATTCCCCTGCCCAAAAACATTCATTCTCAAATTCAAACCCAAAATTTTTTCATTCATCTTTTTCTATCTCATTCCTACCCGTAACATCTTCCAATTCTTCGTCCTCTGTCCCATGCCCATCCTCCTCGTACCCAACCATCCCCTTCCTCTATGGTTCCATCATTTGCCTCTCTTTCCCACTCCTACGGCTCCCTTTTCTTCTTTCTCTATCCCACGCTACTCCCCCTATCCCCAGCCTTCCCCCTTCTTCTACCTTTCCCATCTACCTCAACTTTTCTTCTTCTTCTTCTTTCTCTTTCTCCATCCATCTTCTCCACCTTAACCCCTTTCTCTTTATTCCTATCTATCCTAATGCTCTTTACTCACTCCAACCCTGAGCTACTTCGTTTTTCTCTCCCTCTCCATCCTTAGCCCTTTCCCTTCCTTATCATTTTCTCCCTCATCCCTCTTACCCTTTTCCTCACAGCCCAAAATCCTCCACCCTCACAGCAAACTTAACCAACATCCAAAAAGATATGGGCTTTTGAAGATTGTTTGTATTTAGTTATTATTTATTGAAAAATTTGGCATACATGTAATGGTTAATGGTGGTGGAAGGAGGTGAGGTTTAATGGTGAGAAGGGAGGTCAGAGTTACACTTTGTTTGGATAGGAAGAAAATGAGAGAAAATAAAAGATTTGGAAAGAAAATTAAAAGATCTCTCGTTTGGGAGTTTAGATGTAGGGAAAATAAGATAAATGGAGGGATTTGACCAACTTAAAAGGGCTTATATTTCTTTTTGTTTTCTTCTAATAAGTGTGATGAAATGAAAGGAAAATTGGTTTTATTCATCAATTTTTTTTATAATGTCATTTTTACCCATCAAACAAAAAATCAAGATTTTAAAAAATTGAAAGACATACTTGTAAAGTTACCATATTATTAAACTTTTTCCATCTTTTTTCTCATATAAATTCCAAACAACACCAAAGAAAATTCTAATGTATTTTGTTATTTTATTTCCTTCTCAACTTAATTTTTCTTTTTATTTCTCTTCTATCCTAACCTCCCAAACTAAGCCTAATGGTAGGAAAAGATAAAAGGATATTCCGTTGAGTAACGACTAAGATAGCAGGAGTATGAGATATTTTGATTTAAATGATTATTTTAGTTTTTTTAAAGTTTCTAATCAATTATATATTTTAACACGAAATACAACTCCTTTCTTTAAGTTGTGGAAGGTTATTAGGCTTAGAGGTATTTTTTATTTTTTGCACAAATTTGTTAGTTTTTTAACTTTCTATTCACTAAAAAAAATCAAATCACAAGGGTGTATGACTAGGTCGATGAGAGAACGTGTATGAAGGGGATGCCCTGCCAAACCTTGATTTGGCCAGGAAAGACTGCACTGCTTTGGATGATCAGATCATAAGTTTACACATGAACATTAGTTAAACCACAAGGGGTTGCTTGAAATTTATATTTTTTTAATAGTTTTTTTTCCCATATAATCTTGCCTTATTCCCACTAAATAGGGTCGGATGTATAAATCTTCTTATACTATTGCGCTGGATGGAATTGTGAAATACAATTAAAAAATAAGTATACTTAAAAAGGAGAGAGGGGTTTTGTTTTTGGAAGATTGGGCCGGATGGAAGTTGAAAAACTTTTGATGGGCTCTACAGATGATGAAACCTATTGTTTGTGAATGGGGAGATGTCATGGTCCAGTGTGCGAAGCATGAGATCGCTTCTCAGTTATCCCTTCCGCCTTTTCCCTTTCCACAACAATCTAAAACCCGACTGTTGACAAAACCCTCCTCTCTTTCATTTCTTTGTTGTTTCGCCATTCACATCATATCATATCATCCTAATGTTGCATTCATTGCCATTCGTCGATTTCTAACATATTATTCACCAGAGGATCATACCAAAAGCACTAATCTTTGGTTTGCTGGTTGGTTGTTGGTATTGTATTTGTTAGTTTCCAGCCAGCCAGCCAGCCATGTCAGCCGCATCCAGAGGCCTCATTTCTCGTCTCCGCCTCTTCTCTTTCTCAAACGCTGGACCCCCACCGACAAAAACAACCATCTTCAGATTCTTCAGTGCCCAAACCCCACCCTCAGGACTAGTAGACCAACAAGTTATCAGCGAAGCCAAGTCCCGGATCATGACCCCTAACTCCAAAAGGCCCGGAGCCATCGCCGTCAAGTGTGGAATGACTGCTCTTTGGGACAAATGGGGCGCCCGCCTTCCCATCACCATCCTCCATATGGATGATAACATCGTCTCCCAAGTCAAAACTCCTGATAAAGAAGGCATCTCTGCTCTCCAGGTGATGATTTATGTCCTTGTTTTTATTCCATTAGTCATTTCAATACAGTACCTTTTTTTATATATAAATATAAAAAGTAATCTTTTACAGTAACTGGATTCGTTATATTCACAGTTTGTTATTGCAATCTTGAAACTATTTATGTTCTGTGGCTTTTTGTGCTATGTTATGACTATATCTTTACTACTTACCTGCCTAATAATGTGCGTGCAAGGCTTTTTAATGACCACTCTTGCTTTAGATTGGATGCGGTCACAAAAAAGAGAAGCATTTGACGAAACCAGAGGTGGGTCATTTTAGAGCTCAAGGTGTCCCCTTGAAGAGGAAGTTAAGGGAGTTCCCTGTCACTGAAGACGCCATGCTCCCCGTTGGTACTTGCATTGGTGTTCGTCATTTTGTTCCTGGACAGTTCGTGGATATCACTGGAATTACTAGGGGAAAAGGCTTTCAGGTGAGTGAGCGCTTGTGGCTTTGGTATCATCACTATAGTCTCTTATTATTATTTTTGAGCCTGTCTCTTATACACATCTTTTTGGATGGGGTTGTACATATTCTTCACTACCACAGCACTGGTTCTTTCAGTTGAATGTTCGCAGATAAATGTAACGTTCAATAATGACTCCAACGTGGGAATTGTATAATAGAATTAGAAGCCTATTTGTTATGCGATGACATTATACTGATTAAATCTCTGTCCCGTGCAATTACTCTAGGAGGCTTAAATAAAATCTGTATGCAATGTCTCACAAGCATGACTTTTGAACTCTGCCTTGCTTGTCTAGGTGAAAATCTCATTTCCTTTAGAATGTGTAGAACCACATTTTGTAGTAGAATTAAATTCTAATATGGCTATATTTCTTCCTCTCTCTCTCTTTTCCCCCCTCCTTGGTTGGAATAGGGTGGGATGAAAAGATGGGGGTTTAAAGGAATGCCAGCATCTCATGGCGCTTCATTATCACATCGAAGTATTGGTTCTACAGGTCAAAGGGATGCTCCAGGAAAGGTATGTCTTGGCATTCACTTAGACTATAATTCTCTTATATTATTTGTGAAATCTGATGCTATTTAAACTTCATAGTTATCTCTAGTTATACAATTCTGGTTTGGCATCATTACCTGTAGCTTTAGCAAATTAGTTGACTTTTTCATCACGTTGCAATGGTATACCTTGTTAATTGTGTAAGTGCTTCTAGAATCATTCACTTTTGCTATTTTTGGTCTTTTCTCTGAATATTTATGGCTGGTCGTTTAAGCAATAGAAAAGGTTCATCTTTAGGGAAGTTATGCATGTTATCTTGCATCTTTTGAGTAGAAGTAGGCCTATGACAAACATTACAAGTTAAGATGTGCATGCATGTCTTCGTATGTTCACTTCCCAATTTTTGGAACAATAGCAGTTGATTGAACCAGTTAATGTATATTTGAAGAGTATCTTTAATCATCATGAGAGCCAGCCATAGTTCCTGCTAAAACATCTTAGTGCATTGCACCACTTGCACCACTTTGATTCTCCTTTTTCAAGGATATTTTCTTCCTCTCACACAGTTATATGGTGCCTAATACCTTTTTAAGGACACAAACCAATAGACACTATCTGTATGTGTATTTCTGTTTAAGTTGGCAGTCGTATGGCTGTCCATATCCTTGAAAAAGTGTTCTAGGTTGTTCAGGTTGATTAACCGAAACCAAGTTAAGGGCTTTATCTATTTGTTATTGGGCTTGTGTTATTTTCTAGTGGTCTTTGAACTAAATCCTTTCGTGGTAACAGCAATGCCTCTTGTGGGTGCCTTTTTTGGCATTTAATACAATGGTTGCCAATTTACTCATTGGCTTATTGTTGATTTTCCCTATGCTATATCCTTCTGTGCTATATTATTTTATTAGGGTTTTGTTATAGAGAGAAAAATATCTTGTTTATTCTCACACACATCTGTCTAGAGTACATAATATCTAAATATATACAAGTGTAGAATAATTTAGATCCTAAAATCAAGCTATCTAAATCCTACAATCAGGTAAATCAATTAGCCTACAATCAAGGTAAATCAATTAGCCTACAATCAAATCCTACAATTAAGTAAATATATTTACTTACCATATTTACAACACTCCCCCTCAAGAATGGAGCATAGATGTTAATCATGCCCATCTTGTTACAAATATAATCAATCCTCGGACCACTCAAAGCCTTGGTGAAAAAGTCAGCTAACTGTTCTCCAGTTTTTACATGATTGGTAGAGATTAAATTTTGCTGAATCTTCTCACGGATAAAGTGACAATCAACTTCAATATGTTTGGTCCTCTCATATGGTCTGTAGCACCTGAATCAATGACCCATTTGCTAGAGGATGACATAAGACATGAAGTAGGTTTACCTGACTCATTAAGAGAAGATGGAATAGTTGACTTTAGTGAGGCTTGGTACTCGGTAAAGCGAGCAAATTCATCAGCAGAAACAAGTACGGATATATCCACAGATGAAGTCTTTGTAGACTCATGGTTCCTCTCTTGAGATGCAAAGCAGGCAATCTGAGAATGCTGTTAAGGTTTGCCATGAAGTAACCAACATGTACGCTTCGTGTGACCAGGTTTTTGACAATGATAACAGACACGTTGATTTTGCTGTCATGTTGTCCATGACTAGCATTCCCTCCACCTTGAAAACCATGTCCATTTCGACTACCATTGCTTTTTCCTCGACTAGCCTCATTCAAAGTACCTCGGCTCACAAGGGCACTAGTAACACTAGGAGGAGAAGGTCGAGATCCCTCAACTCGTAACACTCGAGTGAAGGTGTCACGGAGAGAGACTATCTCTGGACTGGAAAGAATCGTGTTCGAGCAAAGAAAGAGCAGTCATCTTGATTTCAACTAGGAAACACATAGTGCTGATGTGCTCACAGTGAGACTGTTGAGTTGGCATCAGCAGTCAAAGAAAGAAGAGTATTTAACTCCTCATATACCCGTTTAAAATCCATAAAATACTCGGTAAGAGATCTTTCCTGTTTTTCTGGACGATAAAACTCCTTACAAACATCATATATATGATTGAGATTATCCTTACCAGAATACAGGAAAGCCAAGTAATCCATAAGATCTTTAACAAATTCACAGTGATTAATCAAACGGCGATTACCTCGGTATCGATAGAATTTCGGATCTGCAAGAATATTCTTGCATCTTCTCTTAACCAAGCCTTCTTTGCAGCATCATCTGATGGTGGTTCATCAATAATACTACGGAGATACACCCGCACAGTTTTACTCCAATCCAAATAGTTCCTGCCATCGAGTTTGTGTTCTGTGATTTTTGTAGTCATAGGAATAACATCAGAGATAACTGCCTTCATCTCTCTGCTATTACCCACGGTGTTGTTTGCCATTACAACTCAGTGTAGGAATTTTAATGTACCAAACTAGAGATTGAAAATTGACTCAACAGGGTCACGAAAAAGATAACAAAGCCTAAAGCTCTGATACCATGTTATAAAGAGAAAAATATCTTGTTTATTCTCTCACACACATCTGTCAAGAGTACATAAGATCTATACATATACAAGTATAGAATAATTTAGATCCTAAAATCAAGCTATCTAAATCCTACAATCAGGTAAATCAATTAGCCTACAATCAAGGTAAAATCAATTAGCCTACATTCAAATCCCACAATTAAGTAAATATATTTACTTACCATATTTACAACAGGTTTATAGAGGTTTAGGGTTTTGTGAGGTATAAATATATCTAGATATATTTATACCTCCCCCCCCCCCCCCCAAAAAACCGCCGTAATGTGGCTGCAATAATTATTTGTTTAGCTGTGGTTGGGAGATGGTAATGGTGGAAACTATTCAATCAAACTTGAAGAATAGAATAATAATTGATGATGGCATGGTCTGAAGAGAACCTGCACAGAGAAAGCAAGCTTGGTGATTATGGGTTTTTGGGGCTTTAGATTCCGTTTGGAGATATATCATTAATTAGAAAAAAATATAAATCTTTTTATGTGATAATTGGATATTTTATCTGTCACAAAATTATAGAATTAAACAAAGCAATCTCCTGAAAATGTAGGTACTTTCTGTCTTGTAACTGGCAGAAGTTCTAACTCTTTCCGTTCATTGGTCAATCTAATGAAATATTAGTTATGATGCAGTATATGGTATGTTTAATTTTTTAGTGTAGATCACTATTTAATATTCAGGAACACAAATTTGAAAGATATCTTGTTCTGGTCAACAATATTCTGAACATATTGCGGAGACTTGAATTGTAATTTCTTTTCTCTGGCAGGTGTTTAAAGGCAAAAAGATGCCTGGACGCATGGGTGGGATGCAAAGAACAGTAAAGAATATTTGGGTTTATAAAATTGACCCGGCAAGGAATTTGATATGGGTGAAAGGCCAGGTAAACAGTTAATTGATGATCCGATTCTCTACCTACTGAAATTGTTGCAGTTACAACTTTAGCGAAAATTCAATTGTATATCCTTTTAAATCAAAATTATAGCATTCAAGGATTTCTCAAGTTGACTCTATAGAATTATTTAGGTGGTTGTTCCCTCATTGTTGATGATCTTATGTTCATTAGTAAGCTAATTTTCTATTTTCATTCTGGTTTTGCAATTTGAATCCGGGAGGCATTTGATTAAGCTTTTCTCCAGGAGATTATGAGACTAATTTTGCCTACTTTCTTCTAGGTTCCAGGCGCCACTGGAAACTTTGTCTTCATAAAAGATTCTGTGTTCAAGAAACCTGATATATCTATGCTTCCCTTCCCAACATATTTTACCCCAGAAGATGAAGATTCATCTGAGTTGGAAGCTCTGGTAGCTGATCTTGGGGATACAGATCCATTCATGGCAGCAGACTAGTCAGAGAATTACTTTTGAACAAACTTATTGTCGTCCTTGAGTTGGTGATGCATGCTCTTAAGTGGTTCTCTTTGGCTATTGGACACAACCATTAGGGGAAGTTTTTTATTTGTTTACAAAAAGGTTGGCCAGGACTCTTTTGATTATGCTGTGTTTGCTTAGGATATGGGAAAAGTTGAAGGCTTCAAGTTTTGGACTCTCTTCAGCTTGAAAGGTTGTCTTTGAAACTGTTGGAAAGTTTGTGACTATAATAATTGTTGGATCAATTTGAAGTTGATTGTATCCTGTTTTTTTTTTAGTTAGGATAATACATCGTTAGATTTCCTAATATTTTTGTTTATAGATTCATAATATTTGGTTTACTTTTGCTCGTGGAGGGACATCTGACGAACAATTTGTTTGCTACAAGGTTCTTTGATATTTTTGTTTCAGCTTTGTTTTGGGACGAATTAATTGTCTGTGTGAAACCATTATTTGTTTGTTTTAAATTATTTGGCAATTTATTTTTTAATCGAATAAAAAATGGTAGCACAAAGAATAGCACACTCGTTATTAACCCGCTTGATCAAAAGTTTCTGAAGCCCAGTATTGTTTGTTTAGTAATTTGCACCCAACCACAGTACAGCATTTTTGCATTCCTCTGCAACGATTTTGGTTGGCTAAATAATTCAGTTATAGATTTGAACATCTATGATATCACAAGAACTACAAATGAAACCAATTACCTCTGAATTGACACAAATACGTTCCTTCCACAGCATTGAAGGCTAATGAAGCCAACTTACATCTCAATTGACAGCAAACTGTTTTTCTAGTCTTGCTTCTCTACAGCATTCAACAATACAAGAAGAAACTAAATTACATCTGAATTGATAATAATATGTTCCTTCTTTGGAATTCTTGTATTTACAGAAGTTATTCAGTTGAATGTGAGTTCAAACTGTTAATCATAGTTCCAAACTCAAGGCAGTGGCTCCTGCGAATCGCCCAATCGAGACAAATGATACCATCTAAGCATCAGTCCCTGCAAAAGGTAAGTAGTAACATTTCAGGACATATGGCAGACACAAACTAGGAAACCACGAGAACACTTCACATTGAAAGGAGACCGAATGTTGTAAAGATCTACGTGTTACAAGAAACTAAATGAAATTTCTCAAAATTCAATCTCCATCTTACACTGACATCCCATAAAAATCCCTAGGTCGTGTCCACACAGTCAACGCATAACATCAGCATTTCGTTAGAATTGCTTCAACATTCGAATACACGCAAGCACATCAAGTTTGCTTATGCAGTACTGAAAATCATCACGCTTTCCAGTTAATGTATGTCTTTTCAAGCTCTCCAGTTAATTGTCTTTTCATATCATTGCATGGCAAGCTTCAGGACGACAAGGTCCCTTTCGTAACAACATTTATAGAATTGCACTCATCAGACGATACTTCTTTAAAAGTTTAGTGGCCATAAGTGAACCATGAAAACAGTTTAGTGGGCAGTTTGAAAAAAAAAAAAAAGAGGTTGAATGACCATAAGTGGATTATGGAAATAGATTAGTATGTCTTTTGTCCAAATCTTAACATTATCTAAATAATATATTTCTTTACAGAATTGAAAATGCTCACTACAAGCAATCAGCAGATTCATATTAGTTGAAGGAGATATTGAAATGAATTACATACCATATCCCTCCATGGATATAATCTGTAGATCCCCACCAAAATACCGAGCATACAAGCGGCTTATTGGGAGTCCATATCCATAACCGGCCATAACTGCTGCATCAGCTGTTCCAAGGTCTATCTGCTCATCAAGGGGGTTCTTGGCAGTACTGATAGAGATATGTAAAAATTTTAGGAAGGCCACTTCTTGCAATTCCTCCTCCTTCATCAGAAACCTATGCAACACGAAAATCTTAAAATGGATAGAAAAAAAGAACATAAAGCAAAATTCTTTAACAGCAGAGGAAATAAAAAAAAGAAGATAACGGAACAATATCTAAAAAGACATGCCTTGATAGTAACATCCTCTATACCATCAGCAACAATTATACGGATAGGGGGTGCAACCTTGTCTAAATCCATAAACCGCTCTTGAACAGCACGCAAAGAATTCTTAACCAACTCAAAAACCATCAGATGCAGATGTGTTGGTACATAACTGTAGCCAAAAGGAAAATACATTACTAAGGAGTGCAAAATAAAAAGGAGGACCCCAAAAACCAGAGTTCCTACTTGTTCTACAAAGTACATTGTAATGCCATAAGCAGGATTAACAAAGGCGAAGAAAATCTTGGAACTAGGAAAAAAGGGATCCAACAGGAGGTGACAATCCAAGCAGCTGAAATATTAAGACCAGATCAATAGCTAACCAGTAAGAAGCAGATGACTCACGGAAATGTAAAATTAGGATCCCCATAGATATTAACTTCTGGTGCACTACCATATTCCCTTAAACAGATGGATCGAGCATCCTCACCGGCACTTTGAGCAACTTTAACAGGAGACATCTTAGTATGTATATATCCTACACAGTCAGGAAGAGGATTGGGATCATGCAATGCCACGTGCTGCCCTGAGTTGACACGTATTGGAAATGAATAAAAAATGTTCAGCAGGAATACAATAGATACAAAAAGCATGATCATCAGATGCGGCCGCTTATATAGCATGCAATAAAGAAACAATAAAAGTATGCATGTTGAATTTAGGATGGGGCTGACCAATGAGCATGCGGATCCCGATTCTTGACATATAAAAACGGTCCAGAAACTGGTGAATCTCATCCAGATCCTCATAATCAACCTTTGGTTTAAGGTCTTTCTTTAACTGCTGAACTCCCAAATAAGCCATCATAGGAACAACATTGTTGTGCCTCACCTTAATCATCTTGATCATTTGTGTGAATTCAAGCTCGTCATTCTTGTCTTTTATATCCGGAAAGGATCTAAGATCACGAAAAGATTCCAGATACCAATCTCGCACCTGAGGAAAATGATCGACTTGACGATAAATAACGGCCAAACATAGCATGTTTCCCAATTCACAGGATGATCAATGAGAAATGAAGGTAGGGTTCAGCAACATGATTAGTCCAAAGTAATGGAGCTACATTCAAGCATTTAACAAGCCAATCCACATAGTAGCTTCTCGTTACTCTAGCTAAAAATAATAAGTACCAGATATGACATGCAAAGCTGGTTCTGAAACGATAAAACCATAGAATAACATAGCATATTCTAAGCTACGAAAGGTTTTTTTTCATTAATTAAAGGAATTCAACAACGCAATAGTATATAATTATATACTGTCACTACAAATATCTTGTGAAGAGGTGCAAGCAAAGGAAGTTGCAAAGGTAAAATGAACACGGATAACTATCTTATTTAACTATAGGAAGGCTAAATTTCATTAATTAATACTAAGATCCAGGCAAAAAGAATTTCTGACCCAAGACAACAGAAGTCTCTGTGTGTGTTTTGCTCGTAATCATTAGCTTTATAAATAAAGAAGGAACAGTATTAAAGCATGATTTAATAGTGCTTTGGTAAGAGCAGGGTTAACGTGATTATATTATAAATGGCAAAAAAGAAAAAGATCTCTAATCGGTCCCAATAATTTAATCAGAAATTCCCGACAAGAATTATATACATGTATATAAAGAGAGAGAGAGAGAGAGAGAGAGAGGTGAATGGTAAGACCTTGAGGACAGCGGGCTTAAGGGATAAACCATAGGGAAGGAACTCAAGCTCAATAGCCCTTCTGGCAATCCTAATGGGGAGCTCCTTGTGGAGAAACTGAGCAGATATTAGGAGGTTTCGGTCGGTGGGTCGGGACCCGAATTCCATCATGTACCTGCAGAGGCTAACCCCATTCTGCTTCATCCCGCCCCATTTCTGCACTTCTTCTAGAAAACCCTTTGACAAGGTCTCCTGCAGCTTCTTGGCCGCCATTTGCAGCAGCAGATTTCCCAATCAAAATCTATCTGAAATAGAAATAGAAAGAAGATGGATCCTCTTGAAGTGAGAGTGAGAGTGAGAGTGAGAGTGAGAGAAATAAAGAAGAACAAAGGGATTTCCTTTTTAATCACATATGGTAATTATTAACCAACAAACACATGGATATGTATACGTATGACATCCGCGAGGGGGAGGGAAAAAATGTAAATAAAAAAAGAGCAGCCGCCCTTGTTTCAAAATATTTATTAAGAAAGAGTTTAATAGTTATTTACGTTTTAATAGGAAAATTTTACAACGTTGTTTTAAATTTTTTATATTATTGTATAAATTTTTAAAATCAATAAAATAATTTTATAAAAAAAATCGTAAAATGTTCTTATTTTTTTTTTATTTACATTTTTTTAATTCGTTACATTAAAAATAATATATTTTCATCGTTTATAAATTTAAAACGCATTATTTTAATTTCTTAATAGACATATTTTAGCTGAAATATTTATCTGTATATCACATATTCCATTTGTCAACAACAAAATTAAACACATATAATCTAAATATTAAATGATACTAGTTAATGAAAGACATGCTTAATGGAATTGAGGGAGTAATCAGGTGAAAATAATAGATCACAAATAACTACTAGTGCTCCCAATTAAATTCAAATTTAAAACCACCTAAAAGGGATGTTGCGTCTCTTGAATGCTGTCATCTAGCTTTTCAATTCTAGCTCTTTTTTAGGAAAATTTTCAATTCTTGTAACATGTAATACTGGAACTAGTTATTTACGTGACATTAAATATTTATGTAGATTGTTCACGTAACAATTTATCTTCATTACTACTAGAATATATTGATTTATCTTCGCTACTACTTGTTCATTAATAGATTTCACTTTTAAGATGAACAAACTACTATTAATACGCAAAATGTACGAGTAGTAATGTGCTACATAAATATATTTATTTTTGGCTTAATCACAGTTTGTCTCCTATAATTAAGAGACAGTTGCAAATTATCCATTATGTTTATTTTGTCCACAAATTATCCCTCAAGATTAAATAAAGTTAAAATTTTTATCTAAACGGAGTAGTGAAATGTTATAATTGCCCTCACAATTTTAATTGTATGAATTAATTTACTATTTTAATGTTTGTTTTCTTCGCATCCATTTTTTAGCATGTCATCACGTACTTATTCCGTCAATATTATTTTTATATCTAGATTAAAGTATGTTTATTTATTCAATCACATTACTTTAATTTTATTTATTTTATTTTATTTTCTCTATTATCAATAATTAATTCATCACTTTGTATTTAAAAAATCACATTATTTGACTCAATATACTAGTTTGAGATATATTTTAAATAAATTTAGAATAATAAATTTAATTTATTAGTATCATTTTCAAATTTAAGAGAATAATTTTAATAAAGAACCTCATGAAAGTATAACTAAAATATTAATGGCAATTATGATATTTTCCTATTATTTTCAGATAAAAATTTTAATTTCATTTAATTTTAAAAATAATTTATAGATAAAATAAATATATGAGATAATTTGTAAGTATAATAAAGACTTTATTTTTTCGTCTTTAAAAAGAAGTACCACTTATTTTGGTAAACAATTTGGGTGATGGGAATTCGTAGTTTCTACAGGCTATTACTCAACCACGTGTAGTGATTTGGATGATCACTTTTTGTACTACTGGGCAGGGAGGCCATGGCCTCTCCTCAGTCCATCTCTATCTCTTTTTTCTCTCGTCTCACAGTAATGCGGGGTGACTTCGTCTGATGACTCATCTAAATGGCAAATATTTAGTAGATCCGATTTTTGATTTCACAGGTAAATCTTATAATATAAATTAAACCTTATAAAATCTATAATATCATATGTAAATAAAAAAAATTTAAAATTCAATTCTGATCATAAAATTTACAAGTAAAATAAAAAATAGAATATGTCTAAATTTTTTCCCGTCTAAATAATCTAATACTTACAACTAGCACTGCCAAGGGAGTGGAGTACTAAATGATTTGATGAATTTCCCAAACACCTAATAAAGCTTGTGATTGCAATCACATTTTATTAATAACGAAGTCCTACCGTATGCGGTTTAAAGTGCTAGTACAAGTAATGCATATATGTATGTACCCTCCGTAGTTGAAATTAATCAAATTAGTAATAACGTAGTACCATATACTATACACTATCTATATACATGTATGTATGTACCCTTAGTTAGCAATGACGTTTTAATAGTAGCAATATATAAATATAGTACTTCCTCTATTTTAAAATAATTGTCACATTTAATTGGTGCAAACGAATTGAAAAAGTTATTAAATTGAATCAATTTTGCAAAAAAAAAATAAAATTAAAATGACTAAATTATTCTTTTACATTAATATCCCAACTATATAATTCTCCTTTTCATAGCATCCAAATTGATAGAGATAAATTGAACAAGTACGGTCGTCCCTTGTTGGGATGTACTATTAAACCTAAATTAGGTATATCTGCTAAAAACTACGGTAGAATAATTTATGAATATTTTCGTGGTGGGCTTGATTTTACCAGAGATGATGAAAACGTGAACTCTTAACCATTTATGCGTTGGAGAGATTGTTTCTTATTTTATGCCGAAACAATTTATAAAGCACAGGCTTAGGCAAGTAAAATTAAAAAGAGTTACTTGAATGTTACTACACGTACATGCGAATAAATGATCAAAAGGGTTGTATGTGCTAGAGAATTGGGAGTTCCTATCGTAATGCTTGATTACTTAACAGGGAAATTCATTGCAAATACTAGCTTGGCTCATTATTGACGAGATAGTGGTTTACTTCTTCACATCCACCGTGCAATGCATGCGGTTATTGATAGATAGAAAAATCATGTACTAGCATTACGTCCGTGGCACAAAGCCTTATTTGGTTGGCAAGAAAGTAATGTTAACCAAAAATCTGATTACACTGATTGTGATTCTGTAGAGAAAGATTCTTTTATGTCTAGATATCATCAAAAATGTTGTTAGAAAATTTGTAACGGTTTATATTTTAATGTTTGATTCAAAATAAAGTATACAGATTCTATTCAAGATTTTTATTAGATTGCCAAAAATATCCCTACAAGCATAATATATAGTAAAAATTTTATTTAATTATGTTCATTATAATACTTGTAAAATTTGAGATAAAAAACAAATATATATATATTTTTTTACTTATAAGAATTAAAAAACACAAAATAGTTTCAATTAATATACATGAATAAATGACGAAAGTGAATGAAAAATGATTAAATAATGATTCCATAACTTAGTTGACGTTAATAGAATATCAAGATTTAAAGTTCCAGAATTTTTTTTTTTTTTTGTCTTTGCAAAAAAATAACATAGTAAATACAATAAATGAATAGTTTGAAATATATCACTACCTGAAGCCATTTTTTTAATAGATTTATCGAACCATAAAATAACCTTATTCGACAAATTAAAGAAAAGCTCGTAAATATCATGCTAACTTATTTTTACAATACTGATTTAAAGCCAATAAATTAAAACTAAAGATTGAACAATCAAATAATTAATCTCGAAAAAATAGCAAGGAGCATCATAATTAAACAAAAAATGACTAAATATGAGTATATAAAAAATTAAAAGGATACTATTCTAATTTGAGAAGTCATAATTAAGTTGGATAAGAGAGAATATTGAATGTTGAGAAGATAATATTTTTAATGTTGGTTGAAGATAATCACTACTACTGTTGGAATCACAAAAAATTAGAGGCGAAATGGAAGAGGGTTAAAGAGTTTAAAACATAATTTGAGATTAAATTCCTAAATAAAGTAATTATAATACTAATGAAATTTGAGGAATTAGAATCCCAATATTATGCGTCCACTTTGCTTGTTTTGAGGAAAATTTTTAATTTTTCAATATGTCAAAAATGTACCAAACACTAAAATTTAATTTTTAGGAAAAAGATTACTTTTCCGATCTAAAATCCTTCTCAACCAAACGAGACTTAAGGGTAAAAGTTAAAAAAATATCATTTAATATTTTTTTGATTGTGTATAATAACAAATAATATGACATAATATAAATTATTTAAAATGATAGATATTTTAAAAGTATTACGTATTGATTATGATGGAATAATTAACAGACAATGCATTGGTTAATATCATTGCGACTGTATTAACAAAGTTTGAAGTGGTTGTTGAATCAAGGTGTCCTAATAAAACAAGGGAATTATTAGATCTAGATAGAATTGATTTATGATTTTATTTGTAAATTTTGTAGTATAGTTTAAATATTATGAAATTTATAGGATAAATTGATATAAATAAAATTTTATAAAATTTAATTTTAATTGTGAAGTTTACTGGTGAAATTTAAAATCGAATTTATAATAATATTTTTCATAAAACAATACTAGTAATACCAGTATCTATACCCACGCGTCTGACTGTACATTAATAGAATGGGGCGGCTGGTTCGTTGATGTCATCTTCTTCGTGTGCATGGGCTTGTGTGAGTATGTCTGTCGTGGCGTAGGGTGGCGGCGAATCCAAATACGGCGGACAGCTTCTCAAGTCTAAAGCAAACCCCAATGCTACCCCTATAACTGTATATGTTTGTTGCAGGCCCGATAACGAGTCTTCTACTTGCTAGTACAAGCAATCTAACACAGTCCCTGTCATTCCACCAAGGCAACCATACTACTAATTTGTAAAGCAAAATTAATTCCACATCTTTTTACTTAGGGTTAATTACATTGACCTTATCTCATGTTTGGTCATATTACCAAAAAAATTTTGTGGATCGACAAAATTATAGATTTCTCCTCTTCACTAACTGTTGCTAGCAGAATTTTTAAAAGACTAAATTATCCTTATTATGTATTGCTTAATTAGTCTTTCAATTTTTTTCTAAAATCAAGAATAGTTCTCACATTTTTTTATATTATCGATTTAGTACACAATTCATTCATCCACTACAAACCACCATCTCCCCCACCTCTATTCCATTTCACTGGTTCCAATCCATAATATAAATTAGCCAAAAGATTCATAGAGATAGAAAAAATTAAAAAAAAAAAAAACCTTGAAATTTGGTTTAGATCTGTAAAATTATAAAATAATATCTATTCCCAAAATTTGAGAAAATAAGAAAAATAATTAAGAATGAATAAGGGTATTTTGGGAATAGAGAAATTATTTTTTTGTTGATGTCAGCATTTTCTTAACGGTAGTTAACGGCAGGTAAGAATGTACTTGTTAAACATTTGGCCATTCAAGGGTTGACTGTAATTTTATCAAACTATATGGTCTATTTAGTAATATAGTCAAACCTCAGATGAGGTAAATGTAATTAACCCTTTTCCTTATTAAATCAATACTTAAAAAAATAATTAAAAAAGAAGTCACATACTAGTATTTGTAAAGCAAAATTAATGCCACATCCTTTTATTTTAGAACATAATTATTTAAAAAATAAACCAAATTATTGAATATTCAAATCACGTCAATTAGAAATATGAGGATTGTTGGAAATTAGTTTCTTAATTAAAAAAATATATATATATATATATTTCCTTTGCATGGATTAGTTAAAGGAGAATTATACCGTAATTATTTTTTTAATTTTAAAATTTGAATAGTATAATTTTTTAAAAATATATAATATTATATTTTATAAATATTTAAAATAGAAGTGGATGATTTGGGTAAAATTTTCCTTAGTTAAGTAGTGAGCTGGACAAAGATAAATTTGATTACAAAGTATTAATTTAATTATTTGAATTATGGGAAGACAGATGTATAGAGAGAGAGGAGGAGGCAGCGAGGCAGGCTGTAACACAATCAACGGCTTCCTCTTTTCTCCAAAGCTGACCAACATCTCATTTCTCATCTCATCACCCACCACACACGCACTCTCTCTCTCTGTGGCTGGTGGTTGGGTGTTAATTAACAGTTTTTTATGGTGTTAATTCCATCGAGAGAAGCTTTCTTTTCTATTTTTATGGTGTTAATTCCATCGAGAGAAGTTTTCCATTAAAAAAACCCTACTAGTACTAATTAGTTGTTGATCGATCCATCCATCCATCGATCAAATATTTCTCCCAGCCATCCTCTCTTGAAAGAAGGGATGGTCTGAAAACACAACAGGCAGCAGGCGTGGTGGAGACGAATTTCCTGAAAAATATAAATGGCCAACTTGGACTTGCAAATGACCCCTCAAATGGAGCAGATCCACGGTGAAATCCGCGATAATTTTCGTGCCCTACACATCTATTGGTGATCGCGTATGTATTTTCTCTTTTTCTCCTTTCTCCTCCATTGATAATCTAATCTAGTGTATTTTTCATCATAGATTAGGGCTTTTCTGTTGGGGTTCAATCTCGTGGAGTTAGTTGACTGTTTCTTCTGTTATCATTGCCTACTTGCCAATGCCTTAATATATCTCCTCTTGTCCTCTATTACATTTCTTAGCTCTCTTTCTTATATTTTGTGTTGCTTAATTTCTCTGCAATTGCCTCTCTGTCTTCAGAAATGGCTTCCAAAAGCTGGACAAGATCAAGGACTCCAATAGACAAAGTAAACAGCTCGAGGAACTTACTGCCAAGATGAGAGAGTGTAAAAGGTCTTGCATTTTTTTCCTTTGCTTCTTCCCCTTTTACTCGCCATTCAAATTTTTGGCCAATCAGGATGAATGAAAAATTACTACTTTATTTTTGAATGAATCCCTTTGATTACTTACTGTCATTTTCCTGAGCATGGAGGTGCTAACTTTATTGGTTCGAGACTAGCATTTCTAGGTTCTCGTCTAATTCTTTTTTTTTTTTCTTGGTAATAATTTTAGGTTAATCAAAGAGTTTGATCGTGAAATTAAAGATGAGGAGAGTAGAAATCCTGCTGAAGTTAGCAAGCAACTCAACGATGAGAAGCAATCCATGGTAAGAATTTTGTACTAATTGGAATCAGCAAAATAAGACGTGAAGAAACAAATGGTTACAAAGTTTAAAAGAAAGTGCTGTCTATCCATCTCAAGGGATTCTTTTGGAAAAGACATTCTTAGTATTCTAAAGGATTTTTCCTGTGGCTACTGCTCTACCTTTTTCTTGTGTCACTGATGATCCAGGTGCATGTTTATGCAATTGGCCTGAGGGAACACTTGAGGTGGAATTTTCTTCACTTAGACAAAACCTGAATCTACAATATTTGCGTAATTTTCTTTATCTTCAAAGAGTTTTGCACATGAAAATTCAACTATCTGATGAGGGCCCCGGGACGGCATGCTCCTTCTGTTGGCCATGTGGAGTATGGACCTTCTTTATCCAACCACTATGACCGTCCTTGGGAATTTTCTTTGATTATTAAGATATTGATGAATATGACTTAATTCAGTATAAGCACAGCTACTTGTGGGGTGCATGTGGTTCACAAATTTCGCTGTATTGAATTGCTTTTCTTTTGCAGATTAAAGAGCTGAATTCATATGTGGCCTTGAGGAAAACGTGAGTTCTTTTGTCCAGTTCATTGTGTTTCTTATACATAATAATTTGATCAATTAAGGACATCTGCTGTCTGGAGTCTATCATGTCACTTGTTTTGTTGCCTGATTTGACTTTCCAGATAATATTCCTTTTTCTTTTTTTTTTTAGGGGGGGGAGGGTTCCTATTGCCGCTTTAATTTTGTTATCTTGTAAACAACTTCAACCATTTTGAAAATCATACTTCAACCGTTTTGAAAATCTTTCTGGTTTGGAATCATAATCTTCAAGATTTGATACTTTTTACTTTTGAGAAGAAAAGGTCAGTTCTTGCCTGATGGTATAGAAGGTTTTATATACTTAACTAGTTCCAGATCTTTAACTGACTGTACCAATATCTTCGTGGTGGTTGTTTCTATGAGTTTATAATTCTCGTTGGTGTTATTGCAGCTATATGAGCAGTCTTGGCAACAAGAGGGTTGAACTTTTTGATATGGGAGCAGGTGATACCGAACCTACAGCAGAAGAAAATGTTCAAATGGCATCAGGTGAATCTAATATCTAATACAAGGACTGGATTTTATCTTTATTAAGTATGACTATGTAGATAACTATTGATATGGGATTGTTTAGCTGAATTTGTTTGGTGAATTAGTGATTACACGCTCTATTTTCTCTCCTTTTTTGTCTTGTCAATGACCAGTGTGGTAGCTTCATCATCGTAACTTTAGGATATTTGCTTCACATATTGAAAGCTCGTATCATGACTTCTTGATATAGAAGTGGCTAGGCATCCTGTTATTGAAATTATTGATTTACCTTTTGATTACTCAACTATGGTATGAATGGAGCATACTAGTGAGTTTATTTTGCTATTTCTGATATTCAAAAACATACATTATATGTGCAGTTCAGGGCTATGGCTTTGTAGGTTTAGTTGTCAAGCAACTGCAGATACTACTAACCTTAGTTGCGTGATAGCAGAAGCAACTGGGTGCCTTTGTTTAAGCAAATGAGTTTATTTCTAATGAACTTAGTCCTGCTCCATAAAGAACCTGTGTTTTCCTCATGTGCCTAGAATATGTTTCTCTTCGTTTTTTTTTAATTTTTAAAACTCATTTCCCTGATCATATTATGGAGTAGGATAGAGGATCATTAGTGGAATGCTGTAAAAATGAGGCTAAGGTGCTGTTTGGGTCGGTAAATTACTTTCTTGCCCAGCAATATGCTGACAATTCGAGAAGGAAGATAATTGACTAATATTCAACCTGAATTATTTACTCAACTATTTTCCTGCAGAAATGTCAAATCAGGAGCTTGTCAATGCTGGAACTTACTGAAGAGGATGGATGAAACTGATCAGACCATTGAACGCTCCAAGCAGGTGAATCATTAATATGGCTTGCTTTTAAACTATATGCTTGTTTATATTTTAAACTGACCACCAATTTGTAGGTTGTTCATCAAACTATTGAAGTCGGAACCCAAACTGCTACTACCTTAAAGGGCCAAGTGAGTATATCCTTGATCTCTGTCTCATTTTGAGATTTTCTGGATAATATCTTCTAATCTCTCCAATCCCGAATTTATAGACTGAGCAAATGGGTCGCGTTGTTAACGAGTTGGATACAATTCAGTTCTCAATAAAGAAGGCATCGCAGCTTGTCAAGGAGATTGGTAGGCAGGTATATGGCCTGTAATGTTCCTTGGATTTCATATTTGCCATATTTTTCTTGCTTGATAGATAAGCCTCTCATGCTTTTCAGGTGGCTACAGACAAGTGTATCATGTTTTTTCTTTTCCTCGTTGTCTGTGGAGTAATTGCCATAATCGTTGTCAACAAGGTAATTTCTCTAGTTTTGAGTTTGATTTATCATTTTGCTCTTTTACATAGTCAAGTAGAGCAGCTTATGGTAATTTTTCTTGGACAACTTTCAATAGAGCTAATTATGGACTTGCTGAAAAGGTTTGCTTCCTTTATAATCTGAAATATCCGTTTTCATTTCACATGTTTAGAGATGTTAGGTGGCTCAATAAGCTAAGAACGGACGAAGTATTAGAGTTAGTTTATGTGATGCTTCATCTAAGCTAAAGTTAAAATTTTTGATATTAGCAGTGCTTATGTCCTATTTATTTATTTATTTATTATTATTATTTAAAAATTATCTGTACTGTTGTACTTTGTGATTCTACCATAATTTGCTTGACTCGAGCTTTAATAATGAGATGGACGAATGGTGTCTTGGTGATCAAGATAGATATCTTCAGGTTGTAGTGTTTTTGGCATTTTGAAATCCATATTTCTGCTTTAACTGCCTAGCCTGATATACATGGAATTATATAATAATCACATGACATTGTTTAACAAGTCCTAGTTCTAACTGCAATTTTATAAACTCTTAGATCGTGAATCCCAACAGTAAAAGCATAAGGGATATTCCTGGATTGGCTCCACCAGCTCCTACAGCAAGGAGATTATTATATCTGAAGGCAGGAACAACCTATTGAGTAAAATTTGTTATTTCAAAAAGGAAGGAGATATTTCATTCAAATTCGTGCTGTCCTGCGAGGTTATATTGAAGAATACGACGGATGTTGTTTGTGGATTTCTTTTGTTTTTAGTGTTAAATGTAGCTTGCTTGATGTGCATACCAAATTGTGTTCTTTCTTCTGTAAATAAAAAGTCTGGTTTATTTTTTAATGCTCCCTTTTTCTCCAATGACTCTGCAAAACTTTCTGAGAGTTAATAGCAACTAGGAAGAAATAACACGGAATTTCTGCTGAATATGGTGTATCATCATGTGCAAACCTGTTGAAAAGAGTTGCTCTCTTTCCATCCGCCCAATTATTTTTCTTTTCTATTGCTTTCTACTTGCTTTGCTTGTCCCAGACACCAATGTTGTACAGTTTTATGTATTGAGGATCTCAATTTGTACCGTTGCCTGTTACGAGTTGATCTGTAAGCACTGCTATTTTTTGCCTTTCGAACTTTGAAGTCAAGGTGGTGCAGTAATGAAGATAAGCTCACATTTGATTAGCCAGATGGCAAGAAATTCGGAACAAGAAACCTTACAATGCCCATTTAGGAATTCATGGTAACAACAAACGAGTGTGATTATGACGACTTTTGTTCAGTTCTTGTTCCAGGAAAGTGAACATGTGAAACAGACAAAAACAGTTTGATTTCCCTTTTAGGGGTTTTAATTTTTGGAAAAGAGTTAGGTACACCTGATCTTTGATCTTACTTGTAGACTTTATAGTGTGGATTAAATATTATGAAATTTATGACATAAACTGATGTAAGTAAGATTCTATAATATTTAATTTTGACCGCAGGGTCTACAGGTGGGGTCAAAAATCGAGTTTATGTAAATTTTTTCCATAACTTTTAGCTACCCTCCAGCGACATGCAAAAGCATCCAGCTCATATCATCATCATTAACTCCCTAATCACCCAACAAACAAATACTAACAATCATCTATGATTAAAAGCATAACAAATACTATGATGTTCATAGCTCATACACGCATACTATTGTTGATATCATTAACTCGCTGGATATACAATGTATAATGAACAGTCCAGTCCTACCAGCAAGCAATTCCCAGCAGATACAATGTATAATGAACAGTCCAGTCCTACCAGCAAGCAATTCCCAGCAGCAGCAGTTAGCCCGTCATATGAAAAATACTAATTAACAATACTCCTCCTCTACAACAACACAACAAGAAGCAGCAGTTAATTAGCACATCATATGCAGTCTACTTCTAATTAATCTTTTTTTTTGTTCTTGATTTTGTTTTGTTTTCCTGATGAAGGGTCACAGTCACCGTCAAGATCCAAGTTTCAATTTTGGGAAGGTCAAACGCCATAAAAAGGGAAAGCAAAATATAAAAAGTAGCTTGCTTGTCCATCTTTAATGCTTCACTTTTACTGTATGTTGCAAAGCATCACCTACCACTGACTGATACCCCTTTCTCTCTCTCATCCTGCCTTCTTATTCTTTTTTTTTTTTCTTGCCACCATTTTCCCACTTTGCTTCGAAGAATTCCTTTTTGGCTGCTGTCATTCACAACTGCTACTTATTAAATGTGCAGAATCCCATTTAAGCAAAGACAAGAAAAACCGAAGAGGAGAATCCTACAAAATTTCCTCTACATTTGGAGGAATTGAATTGATTTGATTTGATTTGGGAGCCTAAAATTGCGTCCATTTCCAATTGGGTTTTATGCATCCTTATAGAATAAGAGATCTTGGGTTCACAGTTTCCTCCTTTCAAGTGGAGTTGTGAAAATAAAGGTTCCTGGAGGGAGGCCCCTCATTCTTCATTATCAACTACTTAAGGTAAAAAGTTTGAAGCTTTTATGTTCATTTTCATATGTGCATTTGTTTGGTTGCACATGGCTCTGTTCGTTACATTATATACACATCTACTGTTTTGCTGCTTCATTTTATGTTGATTGGTCTTTCAAAGTCTCTAAATGTGCAACTCGTTACTTTGCCAAGAAGAGATGTTATCTCCTGCTCCTGTATTTAGTGTATATGCGTTTGCTTCATCTTCTCGCTTTGTGGCTCAAAGTAATTTTTGATTGAACCAATTTTTTGCTGAACCTATTTTGCTTGAGGAGTGTTCTTTTTTCTGCTTTGCTGTGACGCAAGACAAGAAGATATTGGCAGCAGTAAGTTAGGCTCACAATAACTTGCATCCTAAAGTGAAGTGTGTAACATCTAGAGCAAGAATGCAAATACTATTTTATTGGTTAAGCAGCACTGTTATTCGATTCAAAATCTCACAGGTTCTCTGTGCAGGTGCTTTCATTTGATTACAATGTCATCTGGCATTAACTTTGAATTGTCAAAGAGAACTCATAAGGTTTTTCCACCTTAGGGTGTGGGTTTTAATAGCCATATTTGTGGGCGCTTTCCTTGCGATTATTCTTTTGGTGCTGCCGTTTTGTTTGTCACGTAAAAGATCGAGAAAAGGCTGTGTCACTCTTCCAATTAGCCAAATTCCTAAGGTATCAAAGGAAATTAAAGAGATAAGGGTTGACCAATATTCCACAAAAAATTATGCAGCCCATGATATGGATTTCCTCACCCTTCAGGACAAGTTCAGTGAGAAAGATTCAGATAAGCTTTTGAGCAGCTGTCGATTCGGTTCATTTACTAATTTGGAGAAAGATGGTGTTGCTTATGAGTCCGGGGACAAGGGAGGTGCTGGAGCAATATACCATTCACATTCAGTAGCTGTTTCTTCCCCTTTATCTGGTCTTCCTGAGGTCTCTCACCTTGGTTGGGGCCATTGGTTTACACTGAGGGACCTTGAAATTGCAACCAACATATTTTCTAAGGAAAATGTTATAGGTGAGGGTGGATTTCACATGGAGTTGTTTACCATGGCAAACTGATCAATGGAACTCCTGTTGCTGTTAAAAAAATCCTCAACAATATGTAAGTTCTCAAATTGGTTTAAATCTACTCCTTCAAATTATACTATAGTGCCTCAAAGATGGCCAATAAGATGCATTTTTCTTTTGTTTTTAAATGTTTAGAGGGCAAGCAGAGAAGGAATTCAGGGTTGAAGTGGAGGCTATCGGTCATGTCCGCCACAAAAATTTAGTTCGACTTCTGGGTTACTGTATTGAAGGAACTCAGAGGTACATTGTTCCCTTTTCTGTTTCACCACCTTTTCACTTGTGCAATATGTTTGAATGAGATGCAATTGTGCAAGTCAACCTATAGGCATATCTTGTTTGATGCATATATAATACATTTATGTAGAATTGTAAATTGTGTAAACCATTGTCTCCATCCAAATTCTTGTAAATTGTGTAAACCATTGTCTCCTTCCAAATTCTTCACATGATTCAGTCAAGTGAGTGATTCTATTCAATAAACTATTGAATAGAGGGTATGCAGCTTGTTATCAGTCTTGGACTTTGCTGCTCAATTAATCTCTCTGATGAATTACCTTAAATTTTTTGCATGAAAACATTTTGTTTGAACGAGTAGAATTCGTTGATCAGCTGTTTAAAGCACAATTGTTGGAAATTACCTAAATAACTTCAGTTCACCTTTCTTGAACTTCCCTGTCAAACTCAGGTTATTGGTATATGAATATGTAAACAATGGAAATCTAGAGCAATGGCTTCATGGAGCCGTGCACCATCATGGTTATCTAACTTGGGAGGCTCGTATGAAAGTTCTAATTGGCACTGCGAAGGCGTGAGTCCATATACGAACTTTTTCTTCTGTTTTTCTACTAGAAAGAGTTTATTTTATGTTCAAACTTGATATGCTTCTTGCAGTCTTGCTTACTTACACGAGGCAATTGAGCCCAAAGTGGTGCATCGAGACATTAAGTCTAGCAATATACTCATTGATGATGACTTCAATTGAGCCAAACTATCTGATTTTGGCCTGGCCAAGTTGATGGGTGCTGGAAAAAGTCACATTACAACCAGAGTTATGGGTACCTTTGGGTGGGTATTTGTATCCGATTCAGATCTCAATTGAACTAATTCTCCTTTCCCTCACTGCTTTCTATGTTCAAGCTCTCCAAACAATGAAAACTCATCGCGCTTTTTTTTTTTTCTCCACCTTTCCTGACCATATAGGTATGTGGCACCTGAATATGCAAATAGTGGACTCCTAAATGAGAAAAGTGATGTTTATAGCTTTGGGGTTGTGCTCTTGGAAGCCATTACTGGAAGAGATCCTGTAGATTATGGCCGCCCTGCACACGAGGTATGCGACTTAAACAATGTTGGAGAATAGTACTAGATGTCATGTTTGGCTGAAGTTTAAACTCTATAGTTCTGACACTGGAAAATAACAAATGAACTGTCATTCAATATGGGCATTTATAGACTGCTAGCATGCAATGGCATGATTGTGTACTACAACAGGAAGTAAATAGAGTTCTTTAAACTTGAAATGTTCTGATTCAGAGATTGAAATTGTGAATCATAGGAAACCACTTTATGGGGTGTTGAACCAAATACAACCATGTGTTATATACTTCATTTTTTTTCTTGGTCTGCTTTTTGTGGTTTTGTTGACCATGCAGAGTCCAGGTTTATTGTATGACTAGGGACACATTTGGATAATTGGTTTTGAGTATTAAAATTTCTGTTGCAAAGAGACTTGTATCCCTTATTATCTTGTTTCCGGTCATTTATAGTGTGCGCTTGAGCAACTTGGAGGACATGTTTTTTCTGCTCTTTGGTTGAGCTACTATAGTTTGACTTTTAGGAAGGTCCGTCCTTCTTGGAAGCTCTGCACCCTTTCTATTCACAAGTTATTTGAAATCCATTCTGATGGGTTTATGGAACTTTGTTGTGGTAGATTTCTTGTTTTACATGATGTCTTTTCCTTCTTACTTGTACTATTTCTACCACTAGGCTGCCTTGGAATGACACTTAAACAAGCAGTGTCACCTTTGATTGGTTGATTCTCACAGGTAAATTTAGTTGACTGGCTGAAGATGATGGTTGGTAGCAAACGCTTCAAAGAAGTTGTTGACCCAACAATTGAGAACAGACCATCTACAACTGCCCTCAAACGAGCTCTTTTGACAGCTTTAAGATGTGTTGATCCCGATGCGGAAAACAGACCCCTAATGAGTCAAGTTGGTCGTATGCTTGAATCAGAAGAATATCCAGTATTACGAGAGGTCTGGTTTGAACTTGAAAGTCGAATCTGTGTCCCATTTTGGATAATTTTTTACTACAAAAATGAGTTTTAGACATGTTAATTCTTGTGTTTGTTGGTGGTCATTTTTAGCTGCTAGTATAACTAATACTACTAGATTGAGTATTGACTTTCTCCTGGTTACACAAATAGGGTCGCAGGAAACGAAGAAGTCATTCAGGCCGACTGGAAGTTGAATCTCATACGGAGAATGTCATTATGGATAGGAGTGAAAATCCGATTTTGAAACCACAAAGAAGAAGTGACCAGTAAGCGTTGGCCTGCTGACAAAATCATTCCAGTAATTGATTGGCCTTGTAAGGTTGTGAGCTGCCTCTTGTTGAAGGAGGCAGGAGAAGTGGAGCTATCTATATTGGGAGGGCATAGTTTTTGGCACTGAGTACAGATTGTGAATGGATATGATTGAAGTTTGTAGATGCCTGTCTTTGAAAAGACTAGAGCCATGTAAATGCTTGTTAAAATTTTTCCTCAACTAGGTATTTTAGGACGCATACGCAATGCACTTTCTTAGAAGATAGATTCTGAATACCTGATTGCATATGAAGGAAAAGGTTTCATGTTGTTTCTGGGTTTTTGCATTTTATCAAGATGAAATTTTTCTTAGTTTCTGTATAGCAATAAAATTGAGTACATGGAGGCAGGCCTCCTGGCGATAATTTGTTTCATCAACGAACAGGAACAGCCATATTTACGTTGAAATAAATACACAGGACTGGTATAAAATGAAAGCTCAACTTTGTAGATATGTGATTCACATTTCTAAGGATAAAAGAATTTGGCAGGCCCAGTTGGAGCATTCAAGAGAGGCTGCAAAGCTTTTATTTACTACAACTAATGCTCGTGTTTGGTCGAAAATCGGCTTCGTATTGCAGCACTCATAATATCAAAGACTGATGACATGATTAGAGTAGCAATTAATAATTTTAATCTTTCTTCATCAATGATCTTTAGGATTCTTCATTATTGGCCTGGCCTTCGTTTGTTGACAAGGACAAATGAGAATACTCTAGTAGTACTAGGTAGTTACTAGTAAAAGTCCCATGCATTTTTGAGATTTAAGGAAACAAATGTAATTGTTGACGATTGAATTGAACCAACAAATGTAGTAATTATGCTGACAATGGCTATTGATCACTTCAACTAATTTGGTGGTAGAGTAGTAGCAGGTAGTATCAAATACGAGTAGTATGCAAATTGCAAGTAGTACTCATCAGACACGGAGACCCCTCGGCATGGAAGTGGGGCTGAGATTCCCGGTCCTCGTAAAAATAATTGTACTACAAAGTCTAGAGTCTACTACCCACCACACAGCATATAGTCATATACATTTACTAGCCCTATATTTCTTTACCATTTTTCCTACTGACTACCAATATAAAGTAGTAGAGTAGTAGTAAAGTACTACACCAGTTGCGAACGAACGTCTTTTTTCTGCATCCTAATTTTTTTTTGTTTTTTTTAAATTGTGTACCCCCTAAAAAATTTACTATCTTTGATGATTCTCTGATAAGGGTAGCCGGTGGTGGTGATCTGCTGTTTTTTAGTTACACGTCTCCGGATCAAATCTCCACTTGCCTATCTTCTGGGGAGGTTCTGGTTCTTCTTCCTTCTTTACTAGTACTATTACTATCTATCATCTCATCAACTATTGGTATTTTTGTTGTTGTTGAGTTGCTGTTTAACTACTTGTATTTCCTCTAAAAGCCACAAGTAACCCAATTAAGACAATCGGGCTTCTTAATTTAAATTGCTCAAAGTTACAAATTTTTTTTTTTTTTGGCTGATAGTGATAGAAGAAGAATTCTAGCTTTTGTGAGATGTAGTTTGTTTGGTGTTGACAATAAAAACAAGGATGTGTTTTTTTGAGCATGTGGGGGGTGGGGCCACCCTTTTTGGGCTTTTTCTATGTATATTCTGGATTTCTAATTGAGTTGGCAGGTGAATCTTTTTTTGGTTAATCTCTCCAATTTCAGTTGTGGTAAAAGCTGATTTTGTACCCAAAATTTGATCTTTATTTACTTCTGTCGGTAGAATTGGGGAATTTATTTTTTTGGACCATTTCTGGTTGATTTGGGTTCTCAACCATGGAAGCCCAGATTGGAGGAAAGGCTCACCTTTTCTACGGTCCAGTGGTGTCAGATTTGGGGAAAACGAATATGGAGTGGGATTTGAATGATTGGAAATGGGATGGGGACTTGTTTACTGCTGCACCACTGAATTCTCTGCAGTTAAAAGGTCGTTACAGCAGATTGTAGGAGTAGGCAGTTCTTTCCATTAGGATCAGAAATTCCCACAAATGCTTGTCTATCCAGTAGTTTTTCATCTGGTTCTGATGAAATGATCCTGGGGAGTGACAAAGGCAAGAGGGAATTGGAGAAAAGGAGGAGGGATGTTGATGGTGAAGATGAAGACTTGACTGATGAAGCTGGATCACTTAATCTGAAGCTTGGTGGACAAGTTTACCCTATAACTGAAGGTGACTCAGAAAAATGGGAGGGCAAGAGTGGAAAGAAGATTAAAGTTGTTCTTGTTGGACCTTCATCTAACCGTGCTGTTTGCCAAGTGGAGGATTGTCGAGCAGATTTGAGCAATGCAAAAGACTATCATCGGCGTCATAAAGTGTGCGACTTGCATTCTAAGGCCACCAGAGCTTTGGTTGGGAATGTGATGCAGAGGTTCTGTCAGCAGTGTAGCAGGTTTGTTTTTGAACAGACATTCTTTTTTTGTTGTGTGATTTTGTCTTAGAACACCATCAGAGAACACTCTCATATCAGTGTAGCCGGTTTGTCTGCCGACCATTTAGTTGGTTTCTTCTTGTTATGCATTTGCACATGGAAAGGAAATCTCGGCCATATTCTCCCAATCTATTTTTCATCTGATATGCTTGAAATACTTAACTATATAGGCCATAGTAAGGTTAGACACTTTTCTGCAAAATAATCATTTTTAATGGGATGTAATTTGGTCACTTTTGAGAAGGTTTCATCTTCTTCAAGAGTTCGATGAAGGCAAGAGGAGTTGCCGTAGGCGTCTAGCAGGCCATAACAGACGGAGAAGGAAGACACATCCAGAGACTGCAGATAGTGGAGCCCCAGCAAATGATGAGCGGGGGAGCAATTATCTACTAATCAGTTTGCTAAGGATACTCTCCAATATACACTGTAGGTATCCCATACCTGAACAGTTTTCGTACTTGTTTATTTGCATTCATCTTATAACATATACTCACTACTACAACTTTTTTTTGGTTAGTATTCGGTCAGTCTAGGATTTTGATTTTTACCACTTCCATAGCTGATTTTTTGTAATTGCTTTTTCATACATCCAGTTGTATAACTGTTTGCTGAATTCAACCACTAATTGTCAGTGTTAGGAAGAATGATCAATGATCTAATACACAGAGTATCTGTCTTTCCTTATTGGCTACATGTCCCGATTTATTGTGCAAGTGACCATTAATTAAATAGGATTAGGAGTTTTAATTTCTTGACCAAAGGAATTTATGTAGATTAGCTGGAGTGGTGGGTTCTTCCTATGATGTTGGATGGCCAATCTTCCTGATGAAAGGATGACTTCATAGGTGAAATAGGAGCAAAAGGTAAAGGTTGGTAATTTAGAGTAGATGCTTGGAGAGATAGAAGATGGATTTTGGTTCTTGAATCTGAAAAGTACAAACCATGGATGATAGTTTTGCTCTTAGTAATTATTGGATGTTCTTCACTGTGTACTTTGCCGTTAACTTTTTAATGGACAAGCAGCATGGGTGATGGAATTCTTGTGGAAATGTCAATAGTAGTTTGATGCTGAGGAAATTGCAAGTACAATGTCATAGATATGACTTCACCTTGAAAGCTGCAACTTCAAAGTTTACTCCAGAACTGTGAAGAGATGCATGATAATTCAATGATGAATTGAAAGGATCAGATGGTTTTCAAGGTCTGATTGGAATCTAGATTGTTGAGTGTGATTAACTAGTAAACAGTAAGGATACATTACTGTTGCTGCTAATTACATCTTGAAGTCACAGATTTCAATGAATCTCCAATATGGTTTTGTCTATGGAGCATGATTTTGCTTGCAGTGTACCTGGTCAGGAGTGTCCTATAGGCCCATCTCCATGGATGTGACATCTCTGTTGAGGCATCCACCTTATATGAACTAGTTAAAGTTGCGACTCAAAACATAGAGATATTGAAATTTGAGGGGAAACTTTATTAGCTATATTCATGCCATTTCTTGGAATATGACGATTGGGTCTTTGTTGCATACATTTTGCAATCCAGGATGCTAGTTCCTTGCAGTATTTTATGATGGTTTGGATTGGAGAAGTTGGTTAAATTCAAGCATAATCAAGATAGGTGCGCAGTTTGCCTTTTGAGCAATATAAAGCACTTCATTTGTCATGATGCGACAGGTCTGGTTCTTCTCATTGCAGAGTAAGCAACTAAGTAGCATGTATGCTTTGACTAGAATTATCATGGCTGAAGGGAATGACAGCATCTTCTCTAGAAAGCTAGCTTTTCTGAAGTGATTTTATACCCTTCAAACTGTATAAAATCTGTTTTCCTAGTGAATCTGCATTTTGGCTAATGTCATAGCTCCAAGATACAGGAATATATTTGAGCTTTAAGAATGATGCCCAAGAGGAACAATTTAGCTGAAATGTTCATCTTTGGATGATGGAGACAAGGATTATGTTAAGATAGAAATTTAATGTGTAACAAATTTTGCAATTAAAGCAAATGCCAGATCGTGGAGTATTCTTCTGATAGTTTTCATAAAAAGCTTTTCATTTTCAGTTCTTTTGAGAACTGCAATACATGGTTTTTATTCACTGAAGGTTTACCTTTTATCATATGCAGCAAATAATAGCTCAGATCAAACGAAGGACCAGGATCTGCTATCCCATTTATTGAGAAGCCTGGCCGGTCTTGCTGGTATAGTTAATGAGGGAAACTTTGCTGGATTATTATCTGGATCTCAAGATTTACAGAATGCTGGGACATCTGATAGGGCCCCTGCAAAGGTGCAATATCTGAGACTGCAATGTGCTGAGTTTTCCCATGAATATGGTTTAGCTTATGACTGATTTGATTTGCAGGACCCTTCTACTCCTGTTCGGCAATGTGCAACTCTACAAGCATCTGAATTGGCACAGAAAATGTTGTTGGCAGATGATGATCAAAATGGAAATGTACGAAATCCATCACCATCACAATCCACTCTGCCGTTTCCTCCAAAAGAAAGCATTTTGGCTAAAGCAAAAATCCTTGGGTACTGCAGTTGGAAAGACAAAAATGAATAACATTGACTTGAACAATGCTTACGATGATTCTCAAGACTGTCTGGAAAATCTCCCAAGTCCTGATGGCCCTATAAGTCTTGGAAATCAATCTCCTGGTTGCCCTTTATGGGTGTATCAAGACCCTAGCCCACCTCAGGCAAGTGGGACTTCAGGTTCTACATCTACCCAGTCTCCATCTAGTTCTAGTGGAGAGGCTCAGGTATGGGTAATTCTTTTGCGTAGTATTCATCAGCTTTTTAATTTGAAGTACATTTACATCAATCACACCAAAGTATAACTTCATCACCTCTTCCATATTCCCTTAAGCACATGTATTTTCTTGCATGGTTGCGTCAAGAGAATATTTCATCTGATTACAGAAGCTAGAATGTTTTATCTTTGAAAAAAAATATTCTGAAAAATGCTGGCTAAAGTGTATGGGGTGAAGAAATTGGCTATCATGTTGCTTCTAAGTTTACTTGGTCTCAATAGTCTGTTTCAGTGAAGTTAGTTTCGTGTGTGTGTGTATATATATATATATATATATATATGGATTACAACCCATTTGTGTTTTTCTTTCACTCAAAAAATTCATAATATTAAAGCTAGAGCAGCCATTATACTTAACAATTTCCTGTCCTTGGTGTCGTATGAAGAGCCTAAACTGGACAGAATTTGCTCCTTTTTAGTATAGGTTATCAAGATGTGACATGTTACCTGGTCTGAAAGTATTTCTTTCTTGATGTCATTTTTTAAAAAAAAATTGTCAGAGTCGCACTGATCGGATTGTTTTTAAACTCTTCGGAAAAGGCCCTGGTGACTTTCCTCTTGTCCTCAGGAAACAGGTACTTCAACTTTTGAGATCTATGTTTTCTGACTACCATTTTCTTGTTTATCTCTCCATTAGAAGTTGATTTTTTAATTTGAAATTGCTTTGCAGATTCTTGATTGGTTATCACGTAGTCCTACTGACATTGAAAGCTATATTAAACCTGTGTTGTGTCATACTGACAATATACTTGCGAATGGATAAATCCACCTGGGAGGAGGTAAGGTTTTTTTTTTGCTCCCCTGTAATTTTTTATCACCAGAATATAGTACAGTACCACTAATTATGTTAATATCAGTTGATCTGTTCGTCGATTCTTTGAATTTGACTTTATTGTATGGTGGATGCTCAAACCTTGGCTTCAGCTCAAGTAAAGCTCACAAACAGGCCAAACTGCCCAAGTTGGCAAACTGTTGTCTGAGCTAAAATGAGAATTTTTGACCTTGACCCGGTTGTCGTGTTTTTGAATCATTTCTGCCAATCTAATTTTCCATCGTTGTGCAGCTATGTTATGATCTCAGCTCCAGTTTGAGGAGGCTTCTGGATGCATCTACAGATTCTTTTTGGAGAACAGGATGGATATATACTCGAGTGCGGCATCGTGTGGCATTTGTATATGATGGTTTGTCCATATTCTTCAATTTATGTTTTATTTCAGTACCTTATCCAATTCCAAGGATTATTGTGAGAACAATTATTCTAGCAGCTTCAGTTTCTAAAGGAAGATGAAAAGCTTGATTTATCCTGCTGCAGGCCGCATTGTTCTAGACACACCCTTAACGCATAAAAGCCAAAGAAGTTGCAGGATAGTAAATATCAAGCCAATTGCAGTTTGTGCCTCTGGCAAAGTTGAATTTTCAGTTAAAGGGATCAACTTATCTCAGCCCACCACTAGGTATATACCCTGGATATGCATGAGATGGTGATTCATAAATGTGCTTTTAAGTTGGAGTGGTTTGACAACCTGTCCCATGGTGCTGATGCATCTTATTTGTACAAACTGTTTCAGGTTACTATGTGCACTAGAAGGGAAATATCTTGCCCACGAACGTTGTGATGAAATAATAGGAGCTGATTTATCAGTTGAGCCTGCTGAGACCCAGACGCTTAGCTTCACTTGCATTATACCAGATGTTACTGGCAGGGGATTTGTAGAGGTATTCATTGTGGACTCTCTCTATTGTCTGCAAACTTGAAATATCCTTTACTATTCCAAGGAAACAGTAGGTATGCTGTTGCATTCATCGAGTATAAAGGTCATTATTTTATCTCTCAGCAAAGTGGGCCTGGGTTCTGAAGTGTTTCTGACTGAATTTCGATAAGCTGCTTGAGACTCGATCATTTTCTGCTAGTTTCTCAATGATACTTGCTCTAGGAATGTACAACATTAGATTTTTGTATCATTTTAGGTTAGCTAACCTTGAAGGTGGTGAACTAAAACACAGAGAGCCTTCTAAAACATACAAACACACACAAACAGAGGGATAATGATTGTATTTCATTGATGCTTGCAAAATTTGTTAAATAGACTGGTTCCTGTTTCTGATTTGTTGGGTGCCTTTTGATTAGGTTGAGGATCATGGTCTAAGCAGCAGCTTCTTTCCATTTATAGTTGCGGAGAAGGATGTTTGTTCTGAAATATGTACCCTGGAGAGAATCATTGAGGCAGCTGAAACTACAGATGATGGTTTAGAAGGGGACAGTGACAGCTTAGAAGCTAGGAACAAAGCTCTGGAATTTATACATGAAATGGGCTGGCTCCTCCACAGAAGTCGGTTAAAGTTTAGATTGGGTCAACAGGATCCCAACTTGGACCTATTTCCTTTCAATCGATTCAGATGGCTGATAGAGTTCTCAATTGAACATGACTGGTGTGCAGTGGTTAAGATGCTTTTGGATGTTCTGTTTAACAACATCATAGATGAAGAAAAAAACTCTTCCATTGAAGATGCATTGCTGGACATTGGGTTGCTGCATAGAGCTGTTCGGAGAAACTGTAGGTCCATGGTTGAAGTCCTCGTAAGATACCATCCAGATGTAGACTTCAGTAAATCAAGTCCTAATAGTCTTCCCTATTTATTTATACCTGATGTAAAGGGCCCTGGGGGCTTGACTCCTTTGCACATAGCAGCTGGTCGTGATGGCTCTGAGCATGTGCTTGATGCATTAACTGATGATCCAGGTAAATAGGAATGGTATGTCCTTAATATGCTGATAATTATCACTGAAACATATGAACAGGAATTTTATGATCTTAGAACCCTACTATCAGCTTGATCTGAAATATAGCCCATAAGTTCTTCAATGGAGTATACCTTGGAAGATCCCCCCCTCCCCAGCCCCCCCGGGGGATATGTCTTGGCATTGCCTGTTATAGTTTGTAGTTGATGAGTTCTCGTCCTCACCAGAGTTTCTTGCAGGACCTGTGCTCCTTTCTCTGGGTTCTGGATGCTTATGATTGATTAGTATTCCAAGAGCAAGGGCAAATTGTTCCATGATTAGTTCCTGATTTTTCTGTTTAGTATTTTCAATTGAGCATTCCTGAGATAGGAAGTTGCATGTATTGGGAGATGGTGTTTGGAATATTGTTCTGCTTGCTTTTCTTTTATAATTAAAAAAATAAAATAGCTGTCTTTGTAGTGTTTTGATGATTGTGTTGTTCAGGTGGGAGTCGAAGCATGGAGAACTGCCCGTGACACACATCTAAACACTGTACAGGATTGACACCCAATGATTATGCATGCTTGCGAGGTCACTACTCATACATCCATTTAGTCCAAAAGAAAATCAGTAAGACGTCGGGAAGCCAGCATGTTGTCCTTGACATTCCCAACAGTCATCTAGATAGCAGCTTGAAGAAGAAACTGGCAGATGGAGATAAGATGAGGAAAGTTGGCAGCCTTCAGACCGAGATGACTATGGTGAGACCAAGTCATGTACAGTGCAGGCAGTGTGAGCAAGAGTTAGCTTATGGAAGGACCAGAACATCACTGGCAATTTACAGGCCAGCAATGCTTTCCATGGTTGCAATTGCGGCGGTTTGTGTATGCGTGGCTTTGTTGTTCAAAAGCTCCCCTGAAGTGGTTTGTGTGTTCCGTCCCTTCAGGTGGGAATATTTGGAGTACGGATCAAGCTAGGGTGGGAGCAAGTGCCATCTTTGTTGATGTTGGGCTAGAAACTGAAAGCTTCCCTTGAAAAAGAGAATCAAGATAGTCACCCCATGTTTGTATTGGTTTCATATACATACATATTGCTGACAATATAGCTATGTGTTTAATCATGCCTTGTGATTTTCAGATTCAGTTATCTGAAGATGATGTATTAGGCCAAAATAATTCTTGCTGACGGATGATAGATAAGTTGTGTACTTGTTTGTTCTCAAAATCTCTGATATTCGAGTAAGAATCATGATCATAACATCATTACTTGGGGAACAGTCTGCAAAAAACCTAAATAACTACAACAAAGGAACAATAGAATGACTCGTATGCATTTCAACTAAGAATGTTCCAAAGCGGAAAAGGACCACTCTTTCTCATCCTACTTTTTCCTCAGAATGAAATTTGATATAGGCACTCATGATCTGCAATATGGAATGCAATCTGCCAGAGATGATTATGGCTATTCTCTCAAACACTGCCAGTGGCATTTTTCTCAAATAGCCGAAATGATAAATCATTGATCAACAGAAGGAAATCACACGAGGAGAGGTTGACAACTGTGATCCATAAGCATGCCGTATATGTCCACAAAGACAGATAAGGGCTCAAGGACAATCCTGCCAACAGTTGTGGAACTCTTTATTCTGTATTTATATTGACAGATTTACAACATGCTAATGGATGCTTTATTACATTTATTTGATTTGTCATCAATCAAACATGAAGTCATAAAGTACATCCAAGATGAATAAATCACTTGCATATGCTTATGGTATTATTGATTCTTGGTTCTACTTTCACTACATATAAATCATTTCTTGATCAACTGCTAGAATTTTAACATTTTCTAGAGTGCATCAGCCATCAGAAGCCGTGCACCGTGACTTCTGCTTCTAAAATGCAGCGGTCCTTCACCAGAAGACCACGGTTTGGGTGATTAAAATTACTTAGTAAAACAAATCTTGGCCAACCAGATACGGGGTTTGATGCGCTGAACCAGTAATTAGCTGCAAATTAAACAACATGGGATTTCATTCCATTAGTGAACCATTTCTCTTGTCTAAGAAAGAGGAGGAGAAAGAACAACTTATATATTATATTTATTATTATTACTATTATATATATGCTGCGAGTTATTTTTCCTAACGTGATTCCAAATATACCCTTCATTAAAATTTTTTTCCTACCCTTTTTTTTCTGAAACACAAATTCTATCAAAACATAAATTTAGGCCATTTCCTACTTCTACATGGTATTCCTATTTTGAACAAAAATTCTCTTTCCGTTTTTGTCTGAAACACAAATCCTATCAAAACACACATTTTGGCCAACTCATCGTATTGAATTATTGATCACCTGACTTGCACTCCTACATCTTAGATTCAAAATCTCAATCAACCAACCACCCGATCCAAATTCAAAATCTCTTTTAATCCTCTTTCCAACCACTAAAAAACCATTTTTGATCCTGAAATATAATTTCTAATTCCTAATAGGAAAATATAATTAAATTATTCATCATGTGTTCTGCCTATTTTAGATTTGAACTAACTGCATATTGTGCCATTAATATGAATAAAGAGTTCAAATTTCCTCTTTCGTAATTAGTTTAATTGATTTTAATGTCTCTTATACACATTTAGATTGTATTAGTTTTTCATTTTATTCAAATTTATTTTTCTTATTTTTTGAAATTATAATTAATTAATTTTTTTAATTATCATCCATATATCATTTGATTTCTTGCAAATGTTTTTTGCTAATAAAATAAAATCTATGCTTCATCTATAAAATGATGTTTAGTATTTGATAGTGATTTTATCTTTTAGTAATGATAAAGAATATATTTAAAAAGTTCAACACTATGAACAATATCTTTATCTTTAATTGATTAATTAATTGTTGAGTGTCATTATAGGAAATCATAATCTAAGCTTCTAGGAAAGAAATAGAAATAAGATGCAAATACCATATGTTGTTCTTAAAAAAGACAAAGTTTGTTTATATTTGAGAAGAAATGGAATTGATGTATAATGTCGTAACAAATAAAAAAATAACAGTGAAAAAAAAAAAGAACAAAGATATTAAATATATATTTTAAAATATATAATTTTTTGCATAAAAATACTCAACGAATAAAATGCTTATACTTTGTATTTGATGTTATCATTCACTGATTATTCATTTATTTAAAAAAAAAAAAAAAAAAAAAAAATTTCATCAAATGAAATGAGTTTTTTCTAGTATAGTCTATAATGCACGAGTGTGAGAACATTAGAACAAGTTACATACCTTTACTAAAGTGATGCTTGATATGAATTTGGTCTTGGTCTAGGATACGCAGTGTAAACTCTACGTATATTTGAGAAGCAGGAGAAATGGTTGTAGGATCAGCCAAAGCCAGATACAAAGAGATATTGAGTTCCCGTGCCGCTGCCTTTACCTTTGGGATATAACTGTATCTTCCTGGAGCCAAAAATTAAGAACAAACTAATACTAGGATTTATGTGAATGAATATAGTATATCATTGTTTCATGTAACTGTGTCTGCTTACCATTTATGCTCCCCTGCATTAAATGGATTGGATTCTTCTGATTCGTAAACATTTAAACTAGAGAAACTCTCGATTTTCCAAGTACTTTTAGAGCTTATGGCGTCCTCCATCATCAATAGACTCTCCCCTTTTGCACTAGTATGAATTTCCTTGGATATGTATATTTCTACTCCAAACATGCACGTATCATTGACAAGATATCCATTTGACGGATCAGTAAATGTCTCGAGAGACATGAGTCGATCGAAACCCCATTCAAGCTTCATCTTGTGAAAACGTCTTGCTTTTCCTACTGAACAAAGCCATCAGGCATGTATGTATAACAATTAATGATACTGCTTGAATTAATAATTTTACCTACCTTCTTGCACAGTTAAGTAGTTATCCTTGTGCTGATCAAGTAAAAACATTTTAAACACTGCATGCACTTCCAACCCAGGATGAAGATGAAGGGAACTTTGTTGTGCCATCATCAGGTACACTGATATACTATCAGATACATTTTTGGTTTTGTTTCCATTGGGATAAATAATCAACTTCCTGGCCATGAATCACAGATACATTATACCATGAATAATGTTACCGCGACAGCAAAATGTGTTCCATCAACTCTTCCAACTTTTTGGCTAATAACTGTGATTTATCATACGTACCAGCTATGGAAATATGGAAACTGAGTCTAATTGAGCGTACTTGAATAAATAGTTAGAGATAAGAAAATAATTATTTCTGAATGAATAATATATATAATAAATAATAATAGCATTATAAAAGATAGATAATCTTATTATATTTAATGGAGAGTATTTTAGATAGGTTAATTATACTTCGCATATTAGACATAACTATTTAATTAAAGATGTATTATATTAAAGACGGGACAAAAAAATTTAAAAAAAAAGATTATACATCTTGATTAGGATTGTACAACTAAAAATAGGTGGTAGTGGTAGTTTCTTAGATTATAAGATGAGTAATTTAATTATGGTTTTTTATAAATTCTATTTCATTAAGGCCAGGTATTTTAGGCATTACAAAAAAATGAGAGAAACTGCTAAAGGCGAGAAATAATTCACATTTATATATAACAGGTAATAGATAGATAGATAGATAATTGAAGCCTAAAAATAAAAATAATATTGCAGAATCTAGTATCCAAGATCTATTGCAAGTACCATTTGTAGCCTCCAGCTTCAAAATCACTAGAAATGTATTTCTCTATGTTATTCTTCGTTAGCAACGAAAATGACTCGAGTTTGACAGTGTAATGAGTTGGTGGTGCATCTGAAACGGACATCAACATCCCTGCAAGAAATTGATGCGTGAATTGGTTAGCAATCAGTTGGAGCTGGCTGGCTTACCATCTTGGTCCCAATTGTGTGAGAGATCGATGGTTAGGAGTATAGAGAAATATTGATAAACTTACCATCTTGGTCGCGAAGGACGAGATCTGCCATGGCAAGAAAGCTAGCCAGCGTGTACTCTTTTTCTTTTTCTACTAGGTGTTGGGATAAGAAAGTGTACAGCCTCAGAAGCAGACTGAAGGTTTTTAAGGACAAGGAGGAAGAATGTCTTAACTGTGACTGTACGAGTTATCCATTGCTTCAGTGTCGGAAGAACCAAGCTACATGCAAGCATCAGTTCTTTGCCTGTTAATTGGACAACTGCCATATTCTCATTTACGATGAAATGCAAAATCATTTCGCCCATTATGCATCTTAATAAGACTGATTGAGCAATTCATTCCAACCTGAAACTTGGGTATTTCCTCAAATTCAGTTTGATTGCTTGTGAGTTACTTCACTGCGCTTCCAGAGGGTTAGAATCTAATTCTAAGTTGTGACGTCCGCTACACTCGACTGAATAGACAATATAATGAACGGCTTAGATACATTTTGCCTGTATATGAATGAGCTTAAGGGCGCGAAAGAGTCAAATATATTTAAATTCATTCAATTCGATTACAACGACTAGATGCCCAGATGTTGCTAAATTTGACATCAAAAGGTCATACCAATTACAAAACAATTACTGTCAAATGATAAGATTCACCATGACCAGAGACCTTGAAAGCGTTTCAACAAGGATGACCCATTCCCAGAACTTATCAAACAGATGTCCATATGCAAATCTAACTGCAAATCTTCAAATAACCATCTTCTGTTCCAACAATAAAGAGCCGTGAGAAAGGCAGAATACTTATACTTGACAAGACAGACATGTTCCTTGATTCTCTGTCTGCCATATAAAGGTGCTGAGGTGTCACTTGGTGCTCCCCTTCCTGCCATAATAGGATTATGAGCAACGAAGTTTGGGAACTAAAAACTGCAGACGACTATAGGTCAGAAAACAAAACAAAAGACAGATAAACACCATTTGTTACTACCCATCTTTACACTAGTACATTTAGCTGTATGCTTCAAGAAAGATATTTGTCATTTGGCATCCAAAGATATGCACCTATACATACAATGACCAACAGTTGTTTCTTAGCAAGTTAGCATAGTAGGTCAGTGGTAAAGCCACAGGCAATGTTTACATGGAATTGTGACTTCAGCATGGTACAAGGCTTGAGCTCTGTTCAAATAATTCAAATTCCCAAGATTTTTGACACCTAGAGCCTGCCATCAAGTATTTGACTCGATGAAAATGTCAGGAGGATTTCTTCAGTCAGATTATAGGCACTATCTTCAAAGGAACGGTATATTCGCAATTCTGAGTTGGATCTCATTCTTTAGAAACATGAAATATAGCCACCAGCACTAAGTCATACTTTTGTTGCAGCATAGCTGACTCATCCCAGATACAAAAGGCTACTATATGCACAAAGAAGTTGGATTCTCTAGATACTCTATAAGAGAAGTTGTGTCAAGAAGCAAATATGGGGCAATCATAATTAGCTTAGATATGGGTATGAGCTTCACATGTGTACCTCATCCGCAGATCTAGTTAAAGACGAAAGCCCAATCTTGTTTCTGGAAATCGAAATTACATTCTGTCCCCAGACTGAGAAACCCGATATTCCATCTGTGTGACCTTTAAAACTGACTGATTCTGATGTCCAATTCCTGTAATTTGTATATCAGAAAAGAAAAGAGTCTGTAAGGCAAATGATCAGAAAGATTAAATGTGTAAGAAGCCAGTAAAATGAAGCTTAATTTACTCTCTTTTGAAATGTTACCTCCTTCCATCATCACAAGAAAGCAAATGATTTAAGCCGAAGTAATAGGGTAAAGAGTTAGGTGGCAAATGCATTTCAGAAATTATTTACTAGCCACTTCAGGTATGTGAAAAGAGTAAAAAGTGCAGAAAGTGATTACCTTCTCAAATCCCAAATTCGCAAAGTTCTGTCCAGAGAACTTGAAACAAGCAAATGGTCATTTGGTGCGGCTAGCTGCAGTAATTGAACAAACACAATGAAAGTAAACCTTTTCACATATATGAAACCCATATCCTAATCCTAACATACCTTTGTCACGTATCCATCATGAGCTTGCCATGACGCAATAATGTTTCCACTCCTCGAATCAAACAACACACAATGACCAGAACTAAGCCCTGCTGCAATCCAAGATGGAAACTCATTGGCTCCTTCAGTATGTAGTTTGGTAGAACCAGATGAGCATATGGATGAGACCAAGGAAGGAAAACTGGATTCATTACATTTGCTCCTCCACAAATGAAGTTTTTGACCATGGTTGATATCAATAAATCTGTTCATGAAAACTAGGAACTGAATTGTGTAAAAGGAGGGGGGGAAAAAAGCTTAACCCTCTTACGACATTGAAATACTTTTTTCGATAATAGAAAGAGTTTTTACCTGAGAGATCCATTTCCAGCACCTACAATAAGCATATCAATGCATTGCGAGTAATGCATACAAGTATAGAAGTTCCCATCAAATGCATTATTCAATATCCCAATAGACGTCGAATTATAGTGGAGTGCATTGGCTTCATCTGTATCAATCTTCAAAGAATTGTTTGAAGGGCTTACACGATGCGCAGAATTTGTTGAGAATTCAGAAAATACATAAATTAGTTTCCCTGTTTGACCATTCCAAATATGTACTGTCCCATCACAGGATGCTACCCTCCCCGAGGAAGTCAGAACACAAATGTCATTCACAGCCTAACAATGGAAGAGGGAAAAAATAAATCAGTACATATTGTTTATTCTTGCCAAAAGTCACAGATTAAGCATGAATGATGGCATAGAATGATTTCCATCCAAATTAATCTAGACAACAAGCTGAAAGCAGACAAGATGATAGTGCGCAGGTTGGGTCATGTTTATCCCAAAAATGGTGTTGCTCAAGTGAATCTGGAGTAAACTTTAACAGAAAATGGCAACAAACAATCAAAAAAGAGACGGAAAAACACTTCAATTAGGGACAAATATAATACAAAAAGACCACTCAACGCAGACATAATACAATATAGAAAACCACAACATTATCATCTTGAAACAGAAAAATTGTTGCTTTGATGCCTCCACGAAAACTCTGGTAATTTAATTTAAGCCACAGGGACCACTTTAGCATACCTCCTCATGGCCGTAATAGCCAGATACACAATCAATTCTTGACAATTCCCACTTCTGAACAGTTCCTTTGAATCCGGGACCTACCCCTGCAGTAAAAACTGTACATTCGTCTTTACAAACAGCTAAAGATCTCACAGCTCCATGATGTGCTCGAATGGAGTGTATGGCAGATGCTCTAATTTTCCATGGAAGTTCATCCTTTGGACCACCAGTACGGGCAATAAAATCGAGTCCTTCCCAACTATATGCTGGACTAGGAAACCAATCCCAAGGTTCATGCTTTCCAACATTTGAGCTTGCTATGTGCCTTGTATTGGAAGTCTGATGATGACCAGACCACGATTTATTTGATGTAAAACTTTTAGCACCTTTCTTTCCTCCTATCAGATGTGATTGAGGTATCGACCACCCAACTCCATTAAGCAACATTTTAGCAGGTACATAGTCTGATGCTGCACCCTTGCTGAAAGATGATCTTCTGGCATTTGTAGATTCTATAGTAATTTGAGATGGTTCTCCTGTGTATTCCCACTGAATGTGATAGTTTCAGAATGTTGAGATACGAAATTCAGCGAGGAATCAAGTGAATTACAAATTTTATAAGAGGCAGGTGTTCTACGTGATTAAATGTGCTTCAAATTGTAGAGCCCAGACTATGTTATTTTCACACTTACAACGTCTAAAGGAGTTAAAGACTTTTTGGAAACAGTAAGATCTATTGTCATAAAGTTAAAGTTGGGTATATTCTTTAGTCTAGGTTTGCTAATTGATCCTTCAAAAACATCTTGAAGTAAAGATCCAGGTTCCCTATCTTCAACCATAATCATCAGAAAATCAGAAATTCACAGCAACTGTAAATTGCCTGTCACTTCAGTAAAATATTATCAATCAGGCTGTTACCAACACTTTCTGGGTTCCTATCTTCAGTCATTAGTAAGTACCCTTGCACAAAATTAACATTGCTAATATTTTCCTTCAATTAGCTGCAAAACCCCTTTTAATTAGCCTATGATATCTTCTTTTTGTGAAACTACTATCTGTTTTGAATTGTGGCATGAGTGACAAGTCTTGTGTAAGAGTACTTGCCACATTATTTAAGTGTTTGACTGTGGTAAGCATATAAAACTATTTTTTCTCCAATAAAAGACCACGTTGTGAAACATTAAAGAAGTACCTTCCAATTGTAATGGCGCAGGAGAAACTGCTCAAGGAGTAACCATGTGGCACAACACTGGCGAAGCTTTTCTATGCCAAGAACAGATGCAAATGATGGATACAAAAGCAACCTGCAAAACAAGATCACAGCATAATGCTTAAGATAAAAGCGCCATCTAATGAAAAATTTTAGCTAACTAGAAGAAGAAAGGAACGCACACAAGGTCCATACGGTTTTCAAAATTCAATCCTCTTTATCCATTCTAATTCTGGGTCCCTTGGCAGTTCCTCCCAGTATGCCTGAGATACTGGTATTTTCCTGAGAGAAAGCAAGCTCATCAAACAAATCTTTGAGCTTTGGCAGGACATGAGATTCTGTAAAATCTGGTCCAATATGCTCACATGCTGCAATAAGTTTGGTAGCAGCGACCTAGCAGATATTAAAATTACAGCACTATAAGAAAAAACTTCACAGTCAGCTAAGTATACAAAATAATCGAAGGATCGAGACAATCAATGAATTTATTTCATCTAAACCATAACGGATAAGCAAATCTAGAAATGACTACATCCAAAAAGAGTAAAGAAGTCCTTTCAACTTAGGCTAAATTATACAACACCTCCCTGAAGGTTAATCGTATTGATAGGACCTCCCCTTTTATTTATGTAATAACACTTGACTTCCCTCAAGTTCCATATTCAGTACACAAAACTTCCCTAATTGTTGTATTAAAGGAAAATTTCTTCTAGGTCACAATTCCAAAATACTCTGATTGATAGCATATACAAGGGAGGTCATTCAAAATACTAGAATTTAGGGGGAAGAAACTAGAAAATAAATATTTTATAACACAATAAGCTGAAAAAGGAGGTTATGTAATTTCAAAAACATAAGTAAAGCCACTATTTTTAAGATTAACTTTATGGATGACACATTATTTGCCCTGATACAGTATAATAGCTTAACATGAACTTTTCATCACTTTTATAGCAGTGGGAGACTCGGCGTGATTTAGGATCAAGGCTTGAACTGGGACCAAAATGCTAATGCTATTCAATGCATGCATCATTAACTTGTAACCATTAGTAAGTAATCCCTATAACCAAGATCCAGTCAGATTTTGTGTCGCTACAAGAGACGGTCGGTATGTATGAAGACTGAAAGATTCCATAATTTAGAATGAACAATCCCCAACCCCACTGAATTTGGGGCTTAACTCCAACAATTTATTTATGGAAGAAGGATTCAGCACATTATCTTACAGCAAAAGCAATAGGAAATACATTATAAGGCCAATACCTGTGTCATATCTGCCAAAGCATTGTATATCAATCTTGGAAACATCGAAAAAGTTAGAATTAATCTTAAAACATAAATTACCTGAAGCACTGGAATTCCAACATTAGTCTGCATGAGAATTTGGATATATAGACAACTGCCATCCTGTATAAATGTTACAAAAACACAAATTACAGGAATGTCAAGGAGTCAAAGCACAAGAAAGCAAACCATACTGGAAGCTCATACTTCAATCAGCTCCTTAACAATCATCTCCCTTGACATGTTTGCAACAAGGCCATCTAATATCATCAGACAATTTATTAGGGCTGTAGTGCTCCAACTCTGAATGAGTTCAGGTTGGAGCACTCACAGATGAATAATTGATGCAAGAATGAACAAGATTTCTTATTAACGGTAATATCTGTTTGATGATAAAATTCTCTCCAAAAAGACAGCCTGAAAAGTAAGAAAATGAAGCTTAGAAGGAGAAACAGATTCCTGGAAACTTTAACCATCCTTTAACTTAGTGAACTGAGATTACCAATTCTAACCACAGCATCAATTCCATCATCGCAGAGCCCTTTGCCCAAACAATGGATAAGAGGTAAAATCGTCTGGGAACAACTTAGGGGTAAGTATGTTGCAACATCAAAGTAGATATCATTTTTTTACATCAAAATGAATACAAAACTTTTCCAAATCAAATCATATATATATATATATATATATGAGAGAGAGAGAGAGGCTTAAAAAAGAATAAGAGTGATTAACCTGATGAACCGTAATTGGAACTCCAAGCTCTTCACAAGAACCAACCAGAAGCACAGAAGCAGCAGCAGCTGAACTCTTGTTAGGAGCAACAAACAAGTTTGATAATACTGATGGATGAATGGCCTCCAGATATGCTTGTTTACCAATTTGGTTCCATATATCCAACACAAATGAGCCTTGAAGGAGAGAGACCTTCAGATGAGAATAGATAGTAAGCATCTGGCCTGGGGACATTTCACGGCCAAAGATATGTAAAGAAGGCGGAAACAAAGAAATGAAAAGAGAATATGAAAAAATGTCATCAATAAAAGGCATGAGTCTAAATATATAGTTTAAAACTAGCCTGTAAAATCTTCTGAACAGTAGGCAGAACAAGTTTCCTTATTGATTCTGGATTTAAACACTTCAAAAACTCGTTCAGTAGTATGTAAGCCCACTCAGCTTCAGTATCTGACAAGGTAGTCTTTACAAGCGGTAAGCAGTAAGAAGCACACATTTCAGCTGAAAATGATCCCATTACTTTTAATGCTCCTTGTTTTGCAAAAGTTGCTGCATAACGGAGCCGTGACTCATCTTTTGCAAGAAGCTGAAGTGGGGCAAGAAACAAGTAGGATGATCTGACTGTTGCTGGGAAGAATGGAGATTCCAAAAGACATTTCACAGAAGGTCTCCTAATTTTTATAACAAGAATTTCAGTTTAACAAGTGTGAAAGGGGAATACCAAATGCCTCGTTTTTTCTTTATTAAAATCTTCTGATTCCAGCTTTTTGATTAAAGAATAGGTTTGAGATATTATTCTCTACTTCTCATTGTCTTTTAGCTAGAAAAAGTTGTTTTAAATGCTTTTTCAAGATGACTTTTGCTTAAGAAACTTCTAGACAAAATTACCCCTTCACTTTCACACAATTAATCTCTCTCTCCAGTTTCTTTACTATTTTGGATATAACATGCATACACGAATATCTATTTATACTGTGCATGTCATATTGTACACATAACAGGAAATAGAAGTATACAACATTCAAGGCATTTTATTTGTGTAGATAGCAATAAGCTGCTTTTTCAGCTTAACTAAATAATGCACTTGTTAGCATTATCTTAAAGTCACAGAAGACATGAAGTTCAAAAGCACAAAACTGTAACTGTTTCCTCTGTTATTCGTGCATGCTCTGGAAAAGTTGTTCATAAGGGAAAAGGAACTCTACCTCTTCCAGTTTCTATGCTCAATGCATGCCGTAACTACCATTTGTATCTGAGGAGGAAGCTCTTGCATCAATCTAGGGTAAACGCCACTCTCCAGGTATGTAGCTATTGTGGTGGGATCAAAAAGGGGCCTATTCAAGTAAAGTTCTGCTAAGATGCAGCCAACTGCAAAGATATCATTTGCAATATCTTCAGAGTGAACATCTGAGCAACAAAACTTCTGCCCCCAACGTAACAGATCTTGATAACTAACACCGTCATCATCCACCTCAATGTTTTCAATCAGATAGTTCACATCAATAACTGATCGAAACCCATAGTTGCAACAGCTGGAAAGTTTTGTTTTTGCTGAATTCTCACTCTGAAGCTCTTCCCTAGAGGAGTTATCCTCCAAAGGATCATACAAATGGAAGTTGTAGACAGGACTTAAATGCTGTGCATGCTCACAAAATACAGCAGCTTCTTCCAATTCACCCAAGGAAATGGTTTCAATTGTTTGCTCGCCAGCAGTGGCATTTACTTGTTGCAATGATTCCTAGATGACTCTTTGTTCCTCCCATAAATGCTCCTCGTACAGAACCGGCGAGCAGGGTGTGGTTTGGAGAAAAGTTGACAACGTCCTGCTGATCTCAATATTGCGGGTGTCGCTGGGGGCAGCATAACATTTTTGGCATCAACAGCTGCCTGACCTGACATCTTATATCCAAAGGTGATGTCAATCCAATGGTGAATTTGGGATGAAACAAGATTGCTTTCTAAGGCATCTCTGTGCAGCTTAATAAACTCTTCAGGAGTACCAGCCCATGGAGGTACTGTCAAATCTGACATGCCAGAATGTAGAGAATAAAATATCCGTGGGTCACAATAGAATTCTGGGATGCACTCATCAGGGGTCCATTGGTAGAGTCTTTGCATTGTAGAAGGATATTCATTTGGTTCATAAACTGAACGGACGGCCATTTTCAAAACATTCAAAGGTAATCGTCTTGCTTTATAACTACAGACAGCAAGTTCAGAAAGGCATTCGCATCTGATACGTGGTGCGGAATTTCAGATGTTGAATATGTAAAGTCCAACTGTTCATCACCTTTTGCCAAACGCCACTTGCTCTTTCTTAAGTCTCGCCATCCAGCTTCATTATTCTCGTCAGGTTTCACACTGAAATCAACAACCCATGGCATAACTGTGTAAAACGTATGATCACCCCACCTTCTCCCAGCTAATTTATTTAAGATCAGAAGATACTCAAAATTACTCAAGTCGCCATTATACCAGCGATAAAAAGTAGAATGCCAATCCATAGGCTGAGAAAGCTTTAAATCTGCAAAAAGTCCTCGAGAAGAGCAGACCTCATTTGAGCAACATATACTTGAAGAAGAACGGAATGCATCAACTTTTGAGTTTGACTTAGAGCTAAGCAATAAGTTATCACCAATTGTCAGCCAACACCAGCAGGAATCAGTTAACATTATACTCGATGGGCATAAATTACCATGGGCAATTCCTAAACCATGCATGCGAGACAATGCAGAGAGTAACTGGTACATTAGAAATCTAATGTGCCAATCAGACTTTAAAGCACCGGGACTATAATGAAGAATGTTTTCCAAGGTATATGGTACCTTAGGGAGAACCAAATTGATTTGACTGAATGTTTTCAGCATTCCCAAAATGGGGGCTATATTTGGATGCCTTATGCAGCCAGGAAAGTTAATATCATTGAATGATGGTATCCCAAGTAGACTAAGGAAGTTTGTGGCTTCTCGTCCAGCAGCTTTGCCCTCTATTAAGAGACTAAGGGAGCCTAATATATGGTCTTCCACATAACCAGATAAAAAGTCTGAAGCAATCTCTTCAAACAAAGCATAGGAACAACGGCCAACCCGAGCAATTGGAGCCAAGGCAGTGATGGTCCTAAAGCAAGAATACGAACCAGAAAAGTTACAGGTCAAACTTTGACACCCTAATCCATGTAGGTATGTATTTGTTCCACCATTTGACAAATACTGAGATTCGGTTGATTTAGTTATACCTATCTAATGGAGTAGTTTTATCAGTGGGAATTCCAGCACTGACCTCTGCTTGATCTTCATGTACAACTGATGAAATTGGATCCTCACTCTTCCTAGCTTCAAGATCATCCAAACAGCAGTTGTCACTGCAGAGAAAAGACAGTCTGATGGTCACCTGATAAAGCTAAAGTACTACCATATTAGAAGTCAAATATTAATCTTTTGAGCAACATACAAATTATATACATTATCTGATATCAAGCAGTATAAATTTATTTGGAATTTTTTTTTTCAATTTTCACCGGATAACATGATTGTAGCTAACAGTAGAAGAAACACATAGGTCCAACAGTAGCTGGAACAAATCTGTGGAGAATTGACAATCATGAATTTGCACAACATCTATGAAACGTGAAGGATGCAAGAATAAAAAAGTTAGTTCCAGCTCTTTCAATCTGAACAAAAATCTAATCCTCCTTCATAAGCACCCACACTTGATGTGTGAAGATATGGGGATCTGTACAAGGTACAGTAGAAACGGTTCCACCGTTTATGATTCTCATTATCTTCCATACGCCCAAAATAGAAAAAAAAATACAATTTTTTATTTTATTTTTATTTTTATTATTGAATTTACACATTAGATAAATAAGAAAAGTTTGAATGGGCTTCGAACTTGATTTCCAAATTAATAGAATATTGTATAGATGTAAGGTGAAAATGAAAAGGGAAGGAAAGTAGTAAGTAGTAGTAAAAAAGTCAGTAAACAATAGCAGCAGTAGAAAGTAGAAAGAATAGAGGAGCAATAAAGAAACATACATGTAATTGGGCAAGCAATGATGTTGTTGGCATCTGGGAGTATAGTTTAAAATGAACTGAGGAGGAGGAGTTGCTGCCGATGATGATGACGATGATGATGCCTCTCCACTCGAACTCGATAGCTGCAGACAAAAACAATGTTAGTAATTTTGATGCTCAATAAATAAATAGAATAAAGGGGAAAAAATTAAAAAAAAAAGGAAGAGGAAGAGGGGACCTGAAGGACTGGCGGAGGAGGCAAAAGGAAGGGGAGATTCGGAGAGTGGATAAGCAAAGGTGAGGAATTTATTGTCTTCTTGTTCTTCTGGGAAAAGGGCTGCTTTGATTCGTTGTTCAAGGCAGTCCATGCACCACCAATACCATCTTTCTTCCGCCATTTCTAATCTACTACTGATTACTTTTGGGTGAGAGAGAGATTGATTGATTGATTAATTATGGAGAGAGCGACTATTGATAGACAGACGCTTTTATTTTTAATTTATAATAATCAACAAGATCTGTCCGCAGTAATACAATACGACGCCGCATTTTACATTTTGACTACTGCACAAGAAGTTGCAACAGGCTTGTGAATAATGGGAGACCGAAAAGACGAAAGCTTTTTACCGAAGCTGATGAAACCACATCTCATCGAATCCCATCCATGTTAAGAGAAACTTATTATTAACCTCTCAATATCCCTTTTACTATTGCAGTGCTCAAACTCTCTCTTTGTCCTGTCCTGTCATGCTGTCCTGTTAGTAATAGTATTGTTCTATGCACGATGATTCATTCCAAGAATCTTTGCTTAATTAGCATTGCTTTGGTTGCTACTTACGGGGCCGGGCCGGGCCTCATCTGTCATCTGCTACTTCCACCAAAACAGATCAAACGAATCAATTTTTGCGTCCAAAAACTTCTCTGACTTGTGTGTACTACTACTTGTAGTCCAGTACTACTTTTTCTTGATTTTTCAGAAACCCAGTTGCTTATTGCATCTCCTTGCAGATTGCTTGATGGCTGCATCTCCTGAGTCTCACCCAACTACTTTAAGCCCTCCTCCTCAACTATACCCTGAGGACCTTCAGTTGAAGCTTTACCAAGCCTTCATATTCTCTATCCCCGTCCTATTCGCCATCGTACTCTTCCTACTCTTTTACTTGTTCTACCTCAAGAGAAGTGCTTCAGCCACCCACTCACCACCAACAGCCCCACCAATCCTTCCAATTACTTTGAACCAGCCCACTTCTTCCGCCCCTACGGTAATTATTTATATATAAGACTATTTCACCATTTGCATTCTTAGCCTGTTCATCTTAATGCCTAAAAACTTGCGTTTTGATACAGCATTTTGATACGGACCTGAAATTGAAAGGAGACCTCAAAAGTGAGCTTTCAACAGTCTTCTTTGATGACTATCTCAAGGCAAAGGATTCACTGTAAGCTCTTCTTGCAGAATGCAGTCTTTATACTATTACGCTGTGATTATTGCAATAACAGTCGTGGTATAATTCAAGAATTACTCGTGCTCGTAAAATGACATGTATGCTTTCTTTATTCTATTCCCGGTCATCTGTGCACAAAAGTTGTTTGCTATAGATTCCATTAATCAATTAACTGCAATGAATGAACGATTTGATTGTCAGCTGAATTAACTTTCATCCACTAATGAGTATTAAAAGATGTTATTCCTAAAAGCATTGGAGGAACTAATCTTGCGTGGTGCTTTATAATGGATCTCATCCATAGCGAACCGAGTGGGAAAATATTGCTTTCCGCATCTGTATCAGCCCTTTTGCCAACAATTTATATGGATAGTTAGCATTTCTGTGATATTACATCTATTCTTTTTCGCCAAAGTGCATGTGAGATCAGGTAAAGATATTTCCTTTTGGACCAAAATTCATGTACTAATTGAAAAAACAAAAATTCAAAAACGAGAAGAATATATACTGTTCTCGACTTTCGGATCTTCAATTTCATGAAACTGCACTTTCTTCACCAAAATCATAGGAAACATTTACTACGTAGAGTACTAAACCAAAATATAAGTCCAAACTTGAAAAGACTAGAAATTTATATGTATCTAATTTCCAGAGTGTGATCATTTATCATTAGTAAGAATGAATTGCATCATCTATATTCAGCCTGTTAATGTCTAGATTCATTGTATTTGTATGCCAATAAATATAGACTTATTGTACTTGTATACTTGAATACATCGACACTACTGTTTATCATTCTAACACAGCTTACCGTGTAAGATCTCTCTAGAGTTACCTTAAAAAAAGAAAAAAAAGAACCCTTTTCTCGAATTCCTTCTGGAAATCTGAAAGTCCTCTACTGATTAATTCAGCTTTCTGAATTGTCAATGATTTCCTATTGAAGCCAAGGTAATCATATTTCTTGATCTTGTGTTGTACTGGAAGCAGATGTTGTGTGTGCCTGGGAGAGTTTCAGATGAAAGAAGAGTTGCTGCAAGTACCAGCATGCAAACACGTGTTTCATGAAGAATGTATTCGACACTGGCTGCTCCACTCAAACTCCACTACCTGTCCACTCTGTAGATCCTCCATTTACTTGGCAGCTTCTTATGATGATCCACAGCCGTCCACATTTCATCCAAATCCCGTAGTAGACCACCACCAGCATCAAGATGATTGACCAGGCCCTCACCATTACCAACAGATAATGTGTCATCAGCTACAGCAGCCACATGTATAAGAGCAGCTACAGCAGATAATCACTCAACCTTACCTATATCCTTGATGCACTATACTCGCAAGAGAAGGAAATACCACCAAGGAAGGAATGGCTAGTATTCGGAACCCAGAATAGTTGCTGGATGGATTAGTTTGAGCATGCATGTTTCCGCTAACCAATAGTATAATCACACAGTATCTTATTTGTATCTATCAGGAAAAAAGAAAGAAAGAAAGAAAGAAAGAAATGGAGGGCTAGTTCCAGTTCCTGCAGTTGCAAGTATATATGGCAAAATTTAGCATATTAGAGCAGAATTTAGCATAAACATCACCTTCATTACACTCATTTTGATTTATATATTGCAAAATATGTCTCCTAAAATAAATAAATAGGGTGGTGCTACATTAGGAACAAATTAAAGTAATGCTATTGCGGGTAGTCATACTTAAATAATAATAATTCTTAGATAAATTCCAAAACCTCCTATGTATTACTAGCTTGAAATGCTTATGATACAATCTTAAACTCTGTAATGAATACTTTCTTAATGAACTCTCTAATACCATGTTAAGATAACTACAACAAATTGGGGAAAAACAATCATTGTTCGATGGGCTGAAGTGAACATTTTTTAATATTTATTTTTCAAGGGTCAATGGAAAATTTTGATTGGTTTGGAGGGTCAAAATGAAATTAAGCCACAGCCCATATTGATTGATCCTATTTACCGGGAAGTAACAATAGTACTAGTAATTACCGATCTGGTGGAAGTCTGGAGGATGGATCATGGTCGAAGTTTGAGAGCGAAATGAAAAGAATGATAACAGGGAGTGGAAGTTGGAGCAACAGCCAAGCAGCTTATGGAGAGGCCTTGTACTGGGACAAGCGGTACACCAAAGAGGCTGGGGGTGCACCCTTTGATTGGTACCAGAAGTACCCATCTTTAGCCCCTCTCCTCCACCTCTATATTCCCCTCCATCACCGCGTCCTCGTCGTTGGCTGTGGCAATTCTGGTTATCTCTGTCTCCTCATCCTCCACTACTTTTTTTTTTTTTTCGCCCCCTTATAATTCAGGGTGTCAGATCCAATCCATATTATTTTCTTATTGATAATCATTGTTGGGATCATTAGATATGTTGCAGCTGCTTCTAAACACGGTCTGTAATCATTTGGTTTTTTATACGGGGTTTCTTATTACAAAGTTGTTAACTTTTTACCTTATTCGTGGCCTGTATCTGACTGCCACTTACTTTGGCTTCTATTTGCCATGTAATTAACCATTCTGTGTGTTTATCCGGACTCAAATTCGTACTGGTAATGTATGCTTTAGAATTAATCATGTGCAATCTCTGAGTTGTCCTTTTCTATGTTCTGATATTGTAACCTTTTCCTATTTATTCTTTGTGCTTTGATTTTAACCTTTTCAACAGCTAAGAAAGTTCCCACCATTCTGCAAGACTACACTACAGGCGCTCACTTACTGTTAGGACACAAAAAGCTACTTTCTTACTATGAACGTAGTTTTCTTTTTCTAGTTTATTTGCACTTGTCTGAATTTTGCGTGCTGCACATTGTAAACATATGGTCGATGTATTATTAATCCGTTTTTCTTGTAACTATTACATTTTGGGATGTAACATCTAACATACAACCTTATTTATGCGGAGTGTCTCCTCAAAGTTTTAATTTTATTCTTTTATTGGCAGCTTTCAGTGAAGGCATGGTTAATGATGGTTATAGTGAAGTTTTCAACATTGATATATCTTCGGTTGCAGTTGAGGCAATGCAAAAGAAGTACTCCAGTTCTCAAAAATTGAAATGTAAATCTTCACTTAATCTCTATATGTCGCACTCCACTGGGTGCAGCATAGCATTATTCGGCATGCTATAGCTAGTTTTAGATGTGCCTCAAAGGTGTGTGCATGCATGTGGTCAAAAAGTAAATTTTCCAGCTGCAATGTAGCCAGGTTTTTATTTTTTAGGAAGCTAGAAAATTCAATTGATTGAAGTGCTTCATATGACACAACCAGTATATATATATATATATGCACTTATGGTAGATTGCAGTTTCTTTCTTGTTGTGTGGGCAGTACTAAATGTATATGTGTATATATACACTTAAGTGTATATGTGTATGTGTATATCTGTATGTCTTAAGTGCACATATACATTTAGTACCGCCCACAAACAGTCAACAGGATAGTTGATATTCATATTCCTGTTATTACTAATCAAAACCTACACCAGAATGAAACCCAAAAAAAAAAAAAAAAGCTTTTATGTATAATAATGCTGTTTGGCTGCAAGTATCAGGTGCTGATAGGAGCCGAACCATCTGATTCATGATTTGCATAGAAACAAATGTCTGGAAGACTGCAAAAGTATTAACAACTTCTAGGCCTTCAAACTCAAGTACCCGCTTTGAAGTATGTTTAAAGTAAATTTTTATAAACCGTGTCGACATGACAGTTTCACAAAATAAAATTTAGGACTGCTTTTTAAGATTAACCCTCATGAAGAGGTTCCGAACCGTTAACCTATTTCCTTGTCAGGGTTAGGTATGTACTTGACATATTGCAGAAGCATCCATTTTTTTTTTTTTTGTGTGTTGGATGCTTCATGTCTTATGTGTTATGGAGTTACTAGTTGTTTCCATGGTTCCTAACCAGATATGAAGATGGATGTTAGAGATATGAGTGCCTTTGAAGCAGGTTCCTTTGATGCGCTTGTTGATAAAGGTGCAATTTTTTATTCTCAAAATTGTTTATTTTGTTCTAACATTTCAAAGCTGTTGCTTATATCTTTCAATATGGACTTCCAGGAACTTTGGACTCTATCTTGGTGAGTACTTTCTTTGGCAATGGAAATCGAGAAGGAGATGATTACTTATGTTACATACATGTTTGCAGTGTGGGCACAATTCACGGGAAAATGCTGCTAAGATGCTGGAGGAGGTTGACAGGTAAGATGAAAATGAATATTCTGTTTCCTTACATTTTGTGATTCTTGTCTTCTTTCCTTTTTGATCTGTTAATATATTTAAGCAGTTGATGACAAATTATAGGGTCCTGAAGGATAGAGGCGTATATATCACTGGTAACCATTGCGTTTTACTGGTTTGCTGTAGAGATAACTACAGGATTCAAACTTTTGACAGAATGACTGTAAGAATCTCTAATTTTTTGTCTGTGCCTTCAATGAATTTCAATGTGCTGCAGGTTACATATGGAGCACCAAATTATCGCCTACGCTTATTGAAAAATTCATGCTCATGGACTATTAAACTGCATGTAATAGGTTGTCAAATTTCTTCTGATGACACTATCAATAGTCGTTATCATTATTACCTTGACAAGTCAACTCAATTATCACATTGAAGTAAAAGGTTGCAGTGTACAGATAGTGTTATGATTTTGAATTGCTTCTCCCTCCTTCCCCCTATTTTCTACCTGGTGGTGTGAGTTAAGAAATAGTGGAGAAAACATGATATATCAGAGTATGTGCATAGAGTCGATATGCTAAGCAGTGATTTAGCAAATGGGAAGCATAATAAGTACATATCTGAAATACTCGCATTACTTTTTATATAACTATTCCAGGATCTACTAGCAACTGATTGTGATGAAGTTTAAAAATGACAAACCAATTAAGATAATGGGGTCCATGAAGGTTTTTATGGTACTGTGATCTGGTATTCTGAAAATTTAATAGCAACTGAGTATTCCCTCATCAGTTGACTGATAATCTTGTATCTTCATTTGGTTAAGATCTATCAAGTTCCTCCTCCTATATCTCATTGAATGGTGTTGTTAGTGCTGCAGATAAACTTCTATCGGAAGAAACCACAGAACGTCGGGCATGGGATCTAACCTGTCCTGTTCCGCTCAATGATGATGGAATCTCTGCAGAAGCAGCTTTGGGAAACAACCCCGATGTTCATTACATATATGTGTGTATTAAGGTCAGTTTGTAGATGTTCTCCGTGATCAACTTTGAATTCTGTTCTGCCTTGACGGATTTTGTGAAATGGGTTTTGAGGGAATTGTCATATATTTTCATCTGAAGGCTAGAAAGAGATTCCCAGTAAAGCTGGGAATCTATAGATTTTAACGGTTTCTCTATCAAAAAGTTACATTATAGTTTTATGACAAGCTGCCTTACAAGTTACATCTTGCACTTTTTATCAGGATGAATCTTGTAGGCAGAACAAGAAGCATGAGTTCACCAGTTGAGAAAGGGGCACGTACTTTTCAGAAGTTTGGGTACCAGTTCTTAATTCCATTGTACAGTGATGATTGGATGTGAGGTTAATAAATTGAGATAATGTCGACTTTTGATGCAAAAGAGTTACAGCAGTACCTTACATTTGTCTAGTAAAGATTAGCTGCATAAATGTGTTTTTGGCAATAATGTAATTCTGACATCCTGCTATTGTTGTATATTGTGTCTTCGTCTTGTCCATGGCCTCTTCTTTCTTGTGTTATTGTTGTAGATTTGTTTAGTAAGATCATTTTTGTTCTCACACTTATTCTTCATCTACAATTGTTCTGACCTCACTAGGCAGGGATGGGAACTACAATGACAATGGGATGGGAATGGTGTTGCTGACAATCACAGAATATCAATCAAAACTACAATGATACGGTACAACTATAAACAAAAAATAATATCTACAAACAACAAAAATTAAAGATGAACAAGTTATTGAGGGGAAAAAGGGAGACCTGTCAAACCCATAAAGCTTGTAAATATTTTGATTTCCTCATTTTTCCAAAACATTAGTAATGCACTCCTACACTAAGGAAGGAAGATGGAGCCTATAGAACTGTCAATAACAAATCTCTCCACAGAAATTAAAGTTAATAGAATTTTGGGGTTTAAGCAAAGTAAACCTAAGATGCAAACTAAGATTAGATTTGTATCCCCTTTCAGTAATCAAGTGGTGCAACTCTTAAAAGGGTTCTCAAATCGTCAATAATTTTTACTTCCAGCCAGCAATGTATGGCTCTCGATTGTTGACAAAATTTTACATCACATAATACAACTTTATATACCTTTTCCAAGTAATTTACAAATGCAAATACTTGACTTCTCCTTCCAAAATCATCTAGTTTAGCACATGCGAAGCACATTAGTCCTACGAGAGTGAGCAAGTTCATTGTCCACCTATGATAGCAGACTTTGTTAGTGACTTAGCTTCTTGCTTGCACTGTTATCCTTCAGCCTTGTCAAGCTATTCACTTGTTGCCACTTTTGTAGGCCAATGTTTTGTGTTCCAATTAGTTTCTTCACCATGTCATCTAGCTCAGCAATCCTCCTCTGTAAGTTGGTTTTGTCTGCCTGGAGAAAAGGCAACAGCTGAGATGAGACCAAATTTGATGATATTTATAACCAACAAAATAGATGAGATGGATAAAATCAAGTTTCTGAATCAGGGAAGATAATATATTGTGAACATGCACCTTTAGCATCTCGTTTTGTGCAGTCAGCAACTGATCTCTCTCTCGTATTTGTTCTAGGATCATATGTGTGGCAAGGACATCTGCTTCTCTTCTATTGACTTCCTCAATGCATCTGCCAAATCATGTTTTCCACATTAGTGGGGATGGGATTGTAGTTCACCAAGGACTTGGAATGATATTTCCATTTGAAAATTTCATGCTCCATATGACCATGATCTCTAAAATGTTGGGATAAAATAGAAGTTCTGAACTGAAAAGAATAAGAGCTACTTGAGGAGAATCTTAAGCAATGGTTGGCACTACTTTGAGAAGCTAAAACGCATGCTAAAAAAAATCATGGAGTGCATGCAAAAGTTGAAGCAGAAGCAAATAAATGTGAGTTACCATAAGTAGGTAAGTAGTAGCTTCTTTGAAGAACTCAATCCTACACTATCTACTGTGCTAAAGCTGGTTTATACTAGTATAGTCAACCGTAGGTGTAAGAGTTAAGTCAACATGGTTTAAATTAACATGTGTAAAGCTCACAAGATTACGGTAAAAGAACTTTCCAGCTACCTCTACAAGTGGAATTATTTCAAAATAGAAGCTATGTGAAAATAAACTAAAAAAAAAAACTGTCACAAATACTGAGACATATTAGGAAACAGTCGAGCAGTGCAAGTGTTCACAAAACACTTTAAAGGAGAAAAACAGAACAACAAGGTATTGATGTAAGCAGTGTCTAACCTTTCTCTTTCCTCAATTAAATCATTTATTTGCCTCCTGAGCTTCAGAACTTCTTTCTCCTACATGAAGCAAAAATCTTCGATAAGTCAAGGAACGAAAAATCATTTCAATACTTAGAAGATAACCTTGTTGACTTTTTTCTAAAATTGAGAAAGTCAAAGGAAGAAGTTTCAAGTGAACTCCATAATATATACCATTGCTATATACTGTTGTGCTTGCTGCTGAGCCTCCTCAACTAACTTTTGAAGCTGGTTCTGAGATACCAAGTCCTGGTATGTGTAATGGACTAATTCATAAACTGGAAAAATTGATTCTAGGCAGACCTTGAAAATGCAGGACCAAAACTTACCGCATAGTTAGTTATATCTAATTTGACACCGAGTAAATCTCGAATAACGTCATGAGTCATACTTTCTACTGAAGCCAGTCTAGCATTTAGTAATACATACCTGGCAAAAAAAGTATGGGAAATATCATAAAAAAGTTAAGCCCACATCACTTGCCAAGCAGGCCCAATCTATAACAAAAGATGTATTTCCAGTGCCAAGTATACACATATCACCAAGAAAGATAAGAATTTTCCAGGTCTTCCATACCTCTTTCTGCCTACTAGCCATTAATGCCTCAAGTTCTTCTATTCGTAACTTGGCATTTGACAATTCCTGGTCTTTCTCCATATTCATCTGCTGAACCAAACCAGCTATGCATCTGAATGGTGAGCTTGAACCCCTTAATCTCACTGACGTCTTCTCTGTTTTGTCCAATATTGGTGCTCCACATATTGCGTTTGATGAATCTGTTCTAACTTCATGAACCATTGCCTCCAAGTTCTTGTACTGGTCATACGTCAGATGAGGACAAGATATAAGTGGAACATAAGCTAAATAGTATAATTTGGAAAAAAGAAAGAAGAAAAAACTGCTTTTGCAAGGACTGGAATTTAAAGATCGATAACAAAACTTTTGATATACTTTCTACTTGCAAGGCAACAGCCCGAGTTTTGTTTTTGCATCTTTTGTGGACATTTGGCAATTCTGAAAAACATTTAAAATCTAGGTGACTTTTTATTATTGTGCTACAAGTTTGGATTTACACCAGCTAGTAGGGCTTAATTATGAGTTTCCAGGCTATTGGTCTACTACCTACAACTGAAGCTCTGGCGATGCTAATTTAAGATATCATTTTCGTCCATTGAACACATTCAACTTGATGTCCTCCCTTGCCCAACAATGGAGTCATAAGGTTGTGCATTACTAGAAGAATTGGAAAGTAAGCCTACTGTTTTGTTGCTATACCTTCTGTTGATACTGTGATGCCTGTGCTTCAGCATGCACAAGAAGTTCAGAGATGTACTGTCTATATTGCTTGATCTACAAAATTAACAGACCTAGTTCAAACCAACAGAAGAAACAAAGAACTTAAATATAAATTAATAAATATTAAGCACTGGAGTATCCACCAGCAACCTATGACTGACCTCCTTAGCAAGATTTTCCTTTTCTTTTTCAAGGCTTCTTATTTGATTACATGCCTCATGAAATTCCACAAATCCTCCATACGTTTTCCTGTCATAGAATCATTTCGAATAAACTTAGTAGAACAAAATCAAGAACCAGAAATGGCATGAACAAAGCAAAGGGCCTTTCAGACCTGGAAAATTGATTCTCGTACAGTTCTGTATTTGAATTTTTGGAGTCGAAATCTTCAGTTAGGCTTTCAACCATCAATAATCTTTCTCTCATGGCATGGAGTTCCACTTCCAAAGAATCTCTTATTGTGTGATGTCTTTCAACTTCTTCTTCCATTTCATACACCTAAAATATTCAAAAACCCCAGAAATAATACTTATGATTGTCCTAGAAATCGTTAGTCACAAAGTCAATACTGAAATAAAAAATAAAAAAAATAGAAGTTTGAATATAAATTGTCTTTAATGAAACCAACATAAAACTAATATTAATTAAAGTCACATCTCAAAAACTTAAGATGTCAATTAGGTTGAGTAATCACACATCCTCCTTACATTAATCCACCATGAATAGTCTTCAGGCTTTTGCAATTTAGGATCTATTATTGGCTCAAAACCAAGGTTGCTGGTTCTGACCGTTTATGTGATATGTTCTACCCACAAAACAAGTTTCCCAAGGGGAAACACTACTCGCACCTAGTGCTTTTGTTTTAACACCTCACAGCAGGAGTGGCTTCAAGGGGTATGTTCTTCATCCTACAACAAAGTTACCACACAAAATTTGGGAGTAACTTACCTTCTTCTCCAGTACATTTATGGTGCGTTCAAGTTCCTCTACAGAATGTTCTAAAATCTTTACTTCCTCTTCCTTTTGTTCAGCATACACTTTACTAGCTTCTGATTCCTGAAAATCACATTCTAATTCAGTAATATATAATATTCATTAGGATCCTCAAATCACAAAATCTTTAGCAAATAGATACCTGGCGGGCTGCCTCTAAGGCAATAGCCTCCTTCTCATCAGCCAATGCATTTGCCATATCAAGTTTATCCTGTAGAGACTGAATTTGATCAAGAAGTTGATCCCTCTCGGCAGTCACCCTTTCCACATCATCTTTGATGTCTTTCATTGAAGAGGCCAATCTTTTCTCTGCTGAAGAAGTCATGCGAAGAATTTCATTTTCTAAGTCTTTCACACTGTCTCTTTGTTCTTCCAGTTGCTTCTCCGTTTCTGACTTCTTTAGATAAAGATCCTTTAAGATCATTCTCAACTCAGCATTTTCTTCTAACAAAATATCTAATGTGCCTTTCACCTGGTCTAGATCAGAATTTGAGGTTGACAGGGCATTCTCAGTCTCATTCAAACGATATTCAAGTGTTCTGTGCTTAATAAGCATGTTATCAAGCTGACTTGTTTTCACCTTTAGCTCGCCCCTGACTTGGTTCAATGCCCCAATTAACTTTTCGATTTCATCCTTAGCATCCTTTCTGCTGCTGTGAGCTGATTCTTGCAACAAGCTAAAATCAAAAAGTAAACCTTTTAATAGAACTTCTTTGCGTTCCAATTCTCTCTTCAGCTCCAAATTTTCATTTATCAGGTCAGCACGGACTTGGTAACCCTCTCCTGCTTCTGATGTTCTGACCATTTCAGTTTGACACCCTTCCTTTTCACCTTTGGCTACACCAAATTTGCTTTCATTCCTATAATTCATGTAACTTTTGCCTGAATTATGCACCACATCAAATCTTTCTACAAGAGTGGATGCAAGGAAATCAGAATCCGTGTTTTGTCTTCTAATTTCTTTAGGATGTTCTCCCAAATAGCAGTGGAGCACAAAAGAAATGATTCCATTTTCCTTCACCTTTGATGAAATGTCCTCCAATAATGATCTCAAACTGTAGATTTTGTTTAGCGTCTCCTTTACCATCAAAATGGCTTCAGAATATGCTGTCTTGCACAGATCTTCCACATCTTTTTGAAAAGAATTTTTTGGCAGAAAACTGATCAAAGTTTCTATTTCTGTCAGGATAAAATGAAGTTGGTCATCCAGCTGTTCATTTTTACATCTAGATGTGTCAATTGAGGTTATAGGATTTCAATTCTCTGATCTCTTCAACCAAGTTCTGATCTGTATCATTAACTGTTTCCGGTCTGTTTCCAAAGAGAAGTCAACTGTTTTGCATCTTCATTTGATTTCAGTAGTGCATTCAACATATAATCAGCTTCCTTCAGAGTTGCTTGAGCTTCCTCAAATTTGGTGAAGAAGCTGTGAGCCTGATTATTTTTGTAATAAGCATTAAACTCCATATAGAAAAATGTGAATGAAAGATGAACAAGAAAGAGTACTTCTATCAGTATTTATAAATTCTTAAGTTGGAATTTATTCTTAAAAAAAAAAAAGGTCTATTCAAGGCAAATCTAAGCAAAAAATGTTTTAAAGCATTATTACCTTTTTTATAAAATTGCGGCCAGCATCAACTGTCTGAGTTATCTTATTGTGACTTTGAACCTAATAACACCCATTTCCGGCATGATTACCTGCTCAAGTTCATCCCCAACTAAGTGTTGCTCTTTGTTCGTCAAAAATAAAAGTGAATCAAGGATTCTGAAACCTGAAGTAGAGCCATCCGAAGTGACTTTTGAACTGAAAAGTGCAGTCAAGTGGGCATCTATCTTTGCGAAAGCATCGTATGCTGCTCTGAATTCCTTTCTCAAACAAAATAAATCTACTCCCTCACAACTCAAACTCTGGAGTACCGTACGTGAGTGTAGTAGATATGTTGATAATGAGTAGGAACTAGAGAACTTCTGTCAAACTCGGTGTCAAATATCTGATCAGTTTTCTTTTCAATGCATTGATGACAGCCACTTACTGCAATTTGCTTTGATCTTGGAGCACTTTCAGCCGAATAATTAGAACTTGAAGTCGAAAAATCAGTAGTCCATCCATCTGCTTTTTCCAAATTTTCAGCTGTTATCGATGACTCACATGCATGTGTAATTCCACAGAAGCATTTGACTACTCATCGAATTCAGTCTGTCATTTATTTCTGTGAGATCATCTCTAATTTTATGCAGTATTTGCTGCTCATTCTCATGCTGAAGAAATCTGTGGGAATGAACTGATGGACTTCCAGCTGTATGAAATTGCACACTACCATAATTCACCTTAAGGTTCAAAAAATTCCTCCTCATTTCATGGATATCACTAACAAGATCTTGAACCAACTCCTTGTATAGAGAAAATGTTTCATAAATATCAGATTGGAGGGATGCAAAATGATTTTCTGCACTGAAAAAAGATAATTTAATAGCATTGTTAACCTCCAACAGTCTGGAGCATGCCAACTCAATATCAACCTTCACATCTGCCGACACTAAAGCATTTGAATCAGTCAGTGGCACATCCCTTTCAACACAATCCCTGAGAACCATCATTGGCTGATGGCAATACTTTTTCATCTCCAAGCAATTATCATCAGCATATATTTCATTCTCGGATATGCAATTCTCCTTGCACATAAGGTTGTTTTCTGAATGCTTTATCTGCTGAACTTCAGTCAAAGCCATTGTTACTCCTCTCAAGGAATTCAATTTCTGATCCATCTCCGATACAGTCTTTTGGGCATCTTCCAAACTCCTTTTTAGTAGAAGAATACTTTCTTCCTTCTCAACACACAATTTAGCAGCTCTCTCCACATGTTCACCAATCCAAACATTGACACACGGAAATAAACAAGCAATACTCTCTATCTGGGAAGAGGCATCTCTGAGGGTTTTCGAGCCATCTATAAGAAAGGTGGTTAGCTCCAAAGTTGCCCACTCCCAGTCAGAACACAGTGCCTTCATTTCATCCTCTTTTGCTGCCACACAATTTCTTAGACTTTTATTTTCTTCTGCCAGGGAATGCAGTCTCCCTTGGAGTTCTGACTCCTGTGTAGCAATCTCTTCCTGCAAGTGAAGAATTGTTTTAGTTGTTTCTATCTCTACTTCTTCCTGAATTAATTCAGTTTGGAGATCACTAGAGATCAAAGAAACAACCCCATGGTATGATCCTCTAGATATTGACTATTCGGCAACTGCTCCTCCTTAAGATCCTTAGACAACTTATCCAACTTAGCTCGCAAGACCAATGTGCTGGTCTCAAAACTGCTCTGTTTGTTACAGTCTTTAGGTTCAGGCCTAATGTCACACTCTTTGTTTTTCTGGTTCTGCAACATTTCCCTCAAATTATGATTCTCATTCCGCATAAATTCTAGTGCTTCAATGAAGGTGACTTGCTTCGATTCCATAGCTTCAATAATGGATCTTGCATCCATCAGCTCTTTTTGTATATCATTACACTGGAAAATCAATGCTCTCTCCGTCCTTTTTCCATCTTCAAATGGTGGAGCATAATCCTCTGGTAGGATATAAGATGGCAATTCATCTACTGAATCACTTCTCGGAAGCATCACCCCAACCTGTAAACAAACTCCGCAATCAATAGTTGTTTTGGAACCAACTTTTCCACTATCAAATAGACTGACAAAGTATCAGCCTCTTTATCATAATGTTTTGTGTAGAACTGAACTGTCCAAGCTCGTCGAAGTATCACTAAGACCCAAAAGATACGATATAAAATTTTCTTACTGAACCAGATGTAGGTTGATTACACTTCATAAGTTTACCAAGTTCTCTTTGCAATTCATCAACTTCCCTGCAATCATGGGTCATGTTATTTTAGTAAAATAAAATGCAACAACTTAAGATCTGTGATATCTTATATGACAAACTAATGCAGATTGGATGTATAATAAGCTCTAATAACATGGAGATTTGAACAAGTAGAACAAGTTCGCAACTTCTGATTTATGAGAATAATGTACTATAGCAGAAGGTAACTACATCCATTCTCAGGTGGTCCAACCAAAGTGATGCCCTTATCATGCTTCAGACTCTCTGTCCTTTTTATTGGATCACAGAAGAATCATTTGTATTTAAAGGAAGCCACATGAAGAATTACCAAGGACGAAAATTGGTGTTTCTAGTTGGCATTTTCCAAGACTGCAAATCCTGCATATGCTAAGGGTAAATATGCAGGAAAGTTAATCCACGACTTTCTCCAGATAAAAGATAGAAGAAGAAAATTTAACAAAATTTCCTCCCTTATCCCTTTTAATTTTTGGGTCCCACCATTCAAAACAATATAAATCTAGCAATAATTTCAGGAAAACAGTAGTTGAGAAAGGAAGCAATAATTTTCCATTTGCTAGTACCCTTCAGGGAAGGAGGTAATTGTAGTCTATAGCCTGAATTGAGTCAAGCCTGAAATTATTGCATTTGATCTAGCAAGATTTACCTGACTAATTTAGAATTCATGTCCTTCTGTTCTTTTAATTCCTTGTCAACACTAGTTTCCTGCAATGGCAGAAACAGTACAAATTAGAAGTGGGAAATAAATAAAATCAATTGTAGTATGCATGGAGGATTACTGACCCGATTTTCTTTGCTTGGAGATAAATGAGAGTGTCCACAACTTTCTTCAACTTCAATCAATTTGGAATAAGATGTCTTGAGAACAAAAATTATATGAATCATGAGCTGCCTTTAATCAAGCATTAGAAAGAGAAAATATGAAGAGTTAATAGCACCAAACCTCGTCGCGCAATTCTGATATTTCATCTAGAAGTGTTTCTCTTTCACCTTGTGCATAGAAATTTTGAAACCTACCAGCCACAGAAATCATGGACCAATCAAAGAAGGAAGTCTAGCACCCACAAATATTATTCAGGGTTTTGAGATGATAATTACAATCTGAGTTGATCAAGAAGTCTAATATTCTCTAATGCAAATCGTGTCATTTCTGGACTCTTTCCACTTCTCGATTGGAGCAGTTCAACTTCTTCTCTTAAAGATTTATTTTCATTCACGAGATAGTCATCAGCAGAAACCAAACCATCAGCAAGTAGTTCCAACCGTTTTATCTTTTCATCACGGAACCTTAGTGTCATTTTAGTATGTTGAGCATCTTCCTCAAGCCGATGAACCTGGAAGAGCCATATGGTACCACACATTTTGTGGAAGTTAAGACATGATACTTCTTGTAAAATATACAATATTAAGTTTCTAACATCCAAAAAAAACACATGGTTAATTAGTTTTATCTAGCTAGACATACCAAAAGATTCAACTCCTCTACTTCTGCTTCTAATCTCTTGACCTCCAATTCAGCCGGTTTCTCTCTTCTCAAGGTGCCAAACAAATCAGTGTTCAAGCACTTTATCTGCCATTTGTAATTTGAGAAAAAATTTTACTATTTCAGATCTAGAGTAAATCAATTGATTCAGGTCATAATTAGTCACCTTCTTGTTTCTGCCACCTTCTGCTCCATGATTATCTTGCAGATTCATTGCCTCAGATGAATCAAATCCCCCGAGAAAGTCGTTCAAACAAGATTCTTTGAAACTTGGTGCACAATGTGAATAATATTCTGAATCATTATTGTGCTTTAACAGAATAGACAACTGACCCTGTTTGAACAAATGCCCCAGTAAAGAAATTGCCTGAAAGAGAGAGAGATGCTGGTAATGAACAAATATGTAACAAGTACCTTTAATTGTTGGATTTGCCGTTGCAATGCTATTACATCACCAGAAGCATCTTCATTCACCTTCGCCTACAGGATTGAAGCAAATTGAAGAATTCAAAGAAAGTTGAGAATTTATATATTCAACTGAAGTTCAAAAGTTGATACATTGTTCTGGATGAGTTTGGCACGTTGCGCAAACTTTAAGGTGCTCAATGTCTCATTTGCTGAGCTGCAGAAGAGATTACAGATAAGGTACTAACATAAGTAATTTTCCACAACAGAATTTGTATGAAAAATATATAATGAAGCTTATCATATACACTATGTACCAAAGAGAAGGGCTGACATTCGCAATAACTGTTGTTTTAGAGTTCCCACCAAGTGAATCCTGCATTAAATGAAGGACAAAACATCAAAACCTAGAAAAATTTGTGTCAGCAAATTTGACTTGTATACCAATCAAATGGAATTCACTATTTCTGCTTGTTCTTCCCCGGCTACTATTTCAGACCTGGAGAAGAAACGTTAGCCTGGAGTCCCTGTAGGGAACATGTCTATGTTTTCCTTGTGCTAAGTCCACCAGAGACATTATCACCAATCTACAAGAACATTTAGACCAAGAATTTAGGATGACTAGCATGTGAAAACTTACTTGAAAGCATTACAATATTTACAATTGCATAATCATGAACAATGAAGGTTGACTTCTTAAGGCAATATTGGTCACTGCAATTATATACTGAGAATCTGCTTGACGTGAATAAAATGCGTCTAATCACATCATTTCCCAAGAACAGCTTGTAGGTCCAAAAAGGATTACCTTCCCATTTTCACAAGAATGTATGAACGCTCGAAGGCAATTTTCAAGATCACTTAATACTATAATTCTGGAGGGTCAAGGACTCAATGTAAGCTGATGAAGAATGATGCTGCAAATTTTTGCAGAGCTTTACAATCCCTCCCAAACTAATTATGAAACTGATGGAAGTCATGGCCATATATTTGAACCAGTAAAAGAACTTTGCACAATAAAGCCATAGATTTCCTTCGTCATCTTATCACCACAACTTGCTCATTGCTACAACAGCATACTATATGTCAAACAGGCAGGATTTAGTACATCCTTTATCATTCAGAGTGTTAACTTGCTATGTGCTTTTCAAGGAAAAATTATGATAAGACCACTAGAAAAAGTCATAACAAATGTTATTTAGCTCTATCTTAATAAAAATTGCCATGCAATGAATCAGTATATAATGATTTCATTTAATGTCCAATCATAATTTTTCCTGAAAAGCTAGATGTTAGACGTGGAAATTATTAGATCAGAAAATTATAAAAGAAAATGCAAGAAAGCATGTTGCTTTCTCAATGTAGGTGGAAACAATTTATGACTTTAATTACCCAAGAGTTGACAACGATTTGTTTATATTTGCTGCTTCTTTCAAGCGATCTCCTTCAGCCCCAGAGCTCTTCTGCCTAGTCAAATTAATGGTATTGTAAATTAATATGACACAAATTAGTGATATCGTTTGGAGTAGAAGCCCTATAGCATGAGATGATTCTCATATGTAGAAAAATTACCTCTCAGAACCAGCTAGATCTACTAAATTTAACCTCCCAAATCTAAGGTGGGTCATGGAGTCTTTCTCCCAGCAACTTTCAATGATGCATGTGAAAACACTATGTGATCGGCTGCTTTCAGTATTCATATGAGTTGCAGCCATTTTCCTATTCGCAGAACCCTGTGTAACAAGATGAAATTTGATAATTAATTTAAGAAAAAACAGGTACCAGGGGAAAGAGAAAGCTCATCATTGAGAATCACCTGTAACAAAAGTCTCAACACATCATCAACCGTTCTAACACTATACTCTGTGAGATTTTCGACATACACCCCTTTCTTCAAATCCTCTCTAAGCTATACCACCATGTTTAGAAAGGAAAACAGACAAAAATGATAATGAGTCACAATAAACATATTTGTTCAAAATGGCCAGAAAAGTGAAAGAATCAACTCCAGTTACTTGCAAATTAGTCGACGAAGGCTCAAGAAGATCAGTAATCTGCTCATTATATATCTCCAGAAAGGAACATTTGCAGCTATATTTTAGTCCCTCATTCCTTCTCTTGTCTTCTTCCTGAAAAATAGAAACATTTTCGCTTAAAAAGAGATACATCTTAACGGGGGTAACTTATCAGTGAAGTCAGTTCAAGATAACAGGTGAGTTACCTCTCCGATTCTCGTAAATAAGTATTCAAAAATTCGAGGGGTGATCCCGCAATCCTCATTGAGCTTTCCAGCTATCTGGCTTATGTCACCCATCATTGTATATGTCTTCCCACTACCAGTCTACCAAAAGAACATTTGGAGCCTCAGACAAAAGAATTTGACATATATGAAAATTTAAAGAGAATCAAAACCGTATAGTAGTTTTCAGTCGCAAACTATACCTGACCATATGCAAACATGCAGCTATTATATCCAGACATGCAATTTTCCACCATGGGCAATCATCAGCAACAGTGAAAAGTTTTTCCTACATTAAAAACAATCGAAACCCAATAATCAGAATGTAATGTATGATATGAACTTTACAAAGGCCTAGGTAGGGAATAGTGAAAGTCGAGCACCTGAGAAATGGTTTCACAAGCTACATGGTCGAAGGTACATCGAGTTTCAGGTTGGCCTAGCCACACTAGTGTATTGGCACTCTCTTGCCTCAAGCATCTACCATACCCTTGCGACACCTTTTCTAAGTTACTCAATGGTCTAATTCGAATCATAACCTTCAGAAACCAAAGCCAACAAAGGACGAACAAACAAGTAACAAAATCAATAAGAGCCAGCTAGTGAAACTAGTACAAATTTATCTATGTTTAATCGAAAAACGAAAAACTTTGAGATGGGCAATAAACAAGCTAACCTGGACATTGTAGTCTTTCCAAAAGGAATGATCTTCAGGAAGGTCGAAATGTGGGACCTGGATTTGAGAGTCGGGATTGAGAATTACGTGGAAATGCCTCTGCTAGATTTCCCTCCAACATTTGAAAGTCTATGAATGGGCTTGGGCGCCGGAGTAGTTTGAGCAGAATTAGGCTCGGAACGATGAACTTGTTTCCCTCCTCCTCTAGTGGAAGCCTTGGGAGTTGCTGCATAGGATTTGGAAGATGAATCCTTATGATCCAAGTCGTCGTGGGTTTGAGCATATAGTAGTAGTTGAGCTGGATCTGGAATTGAATTGAGCGGAGACCTCGGAGGAGGAGGAGGAAGACAGGGAGTGGGAATCTGATTCAGACAACTATTTTCAGTTCCGTCCAATTGAGATGAAAGTGGATTAGCTCGAGAAATTGATCGAACAGAAGAAGAAGAAGAAGAAGAAGAAGAGCTGTCCTTCTTTGTCATTTTCAGGCGGAAGCTCACTGCCCTGGAATACTACCACTACTTAATTTGAATGATGATTGATTCAGAGAAGTTTTGAAAATTGAAATTGAATTGAGAGTTTTGATTGGTGGTGGGGGTGGATCGGTGGTGGTGGCCGGAGGTGGATGGATAAAAATAAAATAGAGGAGTTACTTACTTTGCGCCCGCTCGTTTTCAAATTCGATTTCTAGGCCTCAACATTCGCAGTGGATGGCAATGGGCCAAGGCCAATCGCAATGCCAATGGCCGGGCCCCCAATTCCTTGGTTTAAATTTTTATTTTTTACTTTTTCTTTTCCCTATTTTTGTATAAACAATCCATTCAAAATTTATTTTTTTTCCCTCTTAATTTATTATTTAGAATCTGATACTTGAAGTGATGAGTAAGAACACACTTTTGTTTGAATATATATAAAAAAACACACACACACTTGAAGAGGAATAAAGTATCCAATACTTTAAGAATTCAAATTAGTTGCACTTTAGGGAATAATAGACATTTTCATTCTAAAATTCGATTCAAACAACTGAAATTGGAGATTATTTCTTAGGAATTATGGAGGGCTAAGAAGTAAAAACCATTGATCAAAAATAAACATTTGCTTCACCTACAAACATAAAACAATATGGCAAATTACTAATTTGGTTCGGATATTTGGAGTTTTGACCAATTTGCTTCATTAAGTTTAATTCTTGCCATGGTGATTTTTATTATTTCTTCATTCTAACACGGAAGTAGGGTACAATTTATTTTCTGAATTGGCCTTAGTGAAAAAAGAGGGAACAAGACTTTTTTTTTTTTTTTTTTTTTTACCTCCTTTCAACATTGATAATCCACATTCTAGTATAGTTTCACATTTGTAAATTCTACTCATTAACAACTGGTAGTCTATTATTAATGTCTTCACTTCTTCTTCTATTGGATCAATTCTCCAAATAGATTAGCATTTCGATTCACTACATTGATATCATACGATTTGACATTCAAGCCACTAAATTGTGATCGATTGTAACTTAATTTTACAAATTTTGTCAAGAAATCATATGAATTATTTCAACATAAAATTTATTTTGTGCTATCTATTCTAAAACTTTGGTTCTAGCAACTTCATGCCAAAACTAACAAAACAATTACTCTGGGAATTGTATTTTTTTTTTTTGGTAATAGACAATTGTTACCATCTCCCAGCCACCAACATCAAATAATGTTCCTTAGCAAAAAATTAGTCATACGAGTTCATCAACGACAATTGTTAAAATGAACTACCAACAATTACAATACATTTTTCTTAAAATTATGCAAAAATTGGTAGCCTGTAGTGCTAACCAAGAGTAGACATGTTAATATGAAAGATATCCGCCATTGTTTATTTGTTACCCCAGATGAAACAGTTCCGGCAGCTGGTCATCAACAAGACAGAAAAAAATTAGAATATTAATTATGTCGTGCTTAATTGATTAGAAATAGAAAAATATCTATCACTAAAGTAAATTTTTAATAAGTTATCCAAACCATTTACATGTGTTTATCTCAAAGATCAATTTTGTTAAATTTGACCTTCTAAATCTTAAAATATACTATTAATATTGTTTTAAGGGTTAAATACAGTAAACATCTCCTTAAGATTTGGGTTGTTTTGCACTAAATCCCAAACGTTATTTTTTTTCTCACTTTATCTTTTTGACTAATGATCAAATGTAAATCCGTCTGTTAGATTTTTCAAAAAAGACAAATTTATCCCTAAAAGTCAATTGCGGTAAACCCCTTAAAGTTTAAGCTAAATTTCAGGAAGAAATCTACCCCTTACGTAAGTTTTGTAGCATTTAATACATTAAGATAAAAATAAAATTCAATAATGCTGTAAATATTGTTAAAAATATAATGTCTCAAATTAATTAATATTCTAATGCTTGAATTATATTTTCTTCAATATTTAAAATTTAAAAAATACGGTCAAAAAATTAATTTTAAAAATTTTGATGAATTATTAAATGCATTTCATCTAACTTATTTAATTTAAGTTTTTATTTATATGATAAAGTTACTTCGTATAATTTAGGTATTAGTTAAATTATATTAACAAATGAAAAAAGTAAGAAGAAAATCATTTTAAAATAAACATAAAAAAAAAGTAAAACGAAAATAGATTGATGTAACTTTTATATATAGTTATAAGTTTCGTATATTTAAAAATTTATTTTTACATGAAAATAAAATATAATAAAAATACCAAAAAATATCGATAATACTATGAAAGTTTTATATTTAAATTTTTTTTTACAAGAATTTTTAAAGAATTAGACTAAAAAGTTTAGGTATCATTATATTTTTAGTTATTTTGACAATATTTTTATATTCAATGACTAAAATAGGTTAAGTGACACAAAACTAGAATTAGGGACTAAAATGACAAACATAATAAAGTTTAAGGGGTTAATTTTATATTTTTTTGTAGTGTTTAGGAGAAAAATGTCTTTTTCAATTTTTTAATAGTCAAATTACTGATGTGTACTAACGAAAGAGGCAAAGTAAGAAAAAAAAATAGCGTTAAAAAATTTAGTGCAAAACAACTCAAATCTTAAAGGGATTTTTTGTATTTAACCCTTGTTTTAATGCTGCATATATGCATCTTATAAGTAGGATCAAATATGATCTAAAGGTGACACGGACAATTCAGGGATTTAAGAGGCCAAATTAAAGAGAAAAGGAAATGACTACTTGTATTTGAAAAAGCTAACATTGAAAAGGTGTCATAAATTCAACATTTCATAAATAATTGGTGTAAAAAAAAAAAAATTACACTATTTGATCATATATAAAAATAATATTTGTGGTAGAAAATTTTGAACATTGTTGTATAAAAGATTAATTCAAAATAAAACGTAAAGTTTCATTGGCTCAATGGATATGTATGAAAGATTAATTAAAATAAAACACATCTCCAGATCTTGGAGGTTAATTAGTTCCATTTAATATAGGAGTACTAGAATTCATGGGAAAGAATCAAGATGGGGGAGAGGGAGGTAGAGGAGAGATGTTGTGTAGTTACCACATTCTCTGGTAGCATTGATAGAGGCAGAGCAAATGCAGAGCATCCCTTCCGTCTCCACATCAAAACCGCACGTCCCACCAGATTTGGTAGGATGTGGATGCACCTTTCACATCCAGTATCCGGAACGCTGTAAGACAACCTCATCCCATAAAGCCAATCCAACGGTCCAACACCCTTGAGATTGTCGGTGTTGTACACACTAGTGTAATGCGTACAGTCCAATATGTTCATGCTCATGAACTTCACTGTATTGTACCCCGTGAAGCAACACGGCGGCGAGCTGTTCGACAATAGATGAAACAGCTTGAACGAAGTACAAGCTCCGTACAGTTCGTCGCAAGAATGGCCTGCGAAATTGAAGCATAAAGACTTGTAATGGTTGAGCACCGGGGAGTCTACGGAACAGTTCATGAGAACGAAGATGGTGTCGTCGGAGGGTGGGATGATGGCGGATTGAATGTCGGACATGACGAAGTCGTGGTGAGGTTGTAAAATGGAACAAGTGGACATGGCTGGATCGAAGATGACCATGTTCTTTTTTTGGTAGTCGATGGACTGGACCTTGTAGTTCCCCGATGGGGTTTGAAAGAAGAGGTCCGTGGACTACTATGCTGCAGTTTAGCATGTGGCGAAACTGAGGAGAGCCACATCCATCTTCAATGCCGAAGGGGTAGTTTATGGGAATGCTGTTGCAAAAGCTACGGCAAGAAGATACAACTTGATCGTGTAATGCTGCTACTAGTAAAATTAATAGCAGGAATGTGATGAGAAAGCTGGGCATTGTGTTGTTGATGCTTATCAAGTTGTGTGTGTTACTAAGGAGAATTTCGTTTCCAGACTTGAGAGAAATTAATTGGGAAACCAGTTAAAGAAAACTTTTTGCATATGTTTTCTTGTGTTGGTTTAGCTAGCCGGCCCCCAAAGGTCAATTACTTTTTACTATGACAATGCTGATTTTCCTCTGCTAAACAGCTAAAGTACTATCGGCTCCTGGGGATTGATAATTTTCTTCTTTAACTAAAAAGAAATAAGGATAGTGATGGACAGCTCTCCGCAACTATCTCGACATTGAATTGGCTTTTTTGACTAAAATTAGGGGAGAAATATAAAGATACTGGTGGATGGTCCACAAGTTTGAAAAAAATAGATCAAATGCCAACTTGGAATCATTCAGAATACAGTATACGCATTTACTTTTTCTTTTCCCTTATAATCTCTCTTGTTTTTAATTTGGTGACAAAAGGTCAAATGCGAGGCATAGAAATCGACCACAAGAGGAAAAAAAGAGAACAAAAGTAGCATGTTTGTTTCATGACCACTTGATCACATTTGATTTCAAAGGATGCAAATTAAACCAGGAATAGTAACACGTAGAGAGAGAAAAAACGTACTAATTAAAGTTCAAAACAATCATTAAGAAACGCTAAAAGCGGATATGTTGTTCCATTCCATCACACATTCACGTCTGACCGTTACATACTTAGTAATTTATATGAATACTGTTGTTAAGTAGTTGCATTAATCCGTTGTTCAAGAATTATGATATTCTTATACACTGGTGAATCGCAAGTAGCCCTTTTTGGATGGAAGATCAACATTCTTGTATCCCTGTGGAAACTAGACTATTTGCTTAGCTTCATCTTCGGACACGCTAGGGGAAATGACCACCGGATCTCCTGGTTTCCAATTTGCAGGAGTTGCAATCTTGTGCTTGGCTGCCTTGTGCAGGGACTCTATCACCCTCACCACTTCGTCCATGTTTCGCCCAGTCGTCGCAGGGTACAGAAAGCTCAACTTGATCTAGATTCACGAAACCATCGATTTCAAACGAACATTAATTTCACTCATCATCACAACTAATTAATTACTAGATTACATAATTATATAGTACAATTACTCCGTAACCTTCTTGTCGGGGCCCACAATATGCAGAGCACGAGATGGAACCGGGTTGCCGGAGGAGTCTTTCTCGTCAGGGTCCACCATATTCAGTTGCTTGATGATCTCCTTGTTTGGATCGGCAGCGATGGGATATGTGACTTTGTGACCATTCTGCAGCATGCAATTAAAATAATTGACACTTTAATTAGTAGTATCTACAAATATAACAATGCTTATTTAAATTTACCCTCAAAATTACGGACGACGTACGTTGTAGGCTTCAACGTCCTTGATCCACTCCTTGTGGGATTGAGTATCATCACAAGACAGACCCAAAAGCTTCACTCCCATTTTTTCAAACTTGTCAGCATAGGCAGCCATCATGCCAAGTTCAGTGGTGCACACCGGGGTGAAATCAGCTGTGATCCCCAAAACATAATTAACTAATATAGTAACCACGCAATGCACGCAGGATTTAATTAAGAGGATAGTAATCTCTCTCTATATAGTAGTAATGAGAAAGAAATTGCATGTTAATTACCCGGGTGAGAAAAAACAATGGTGTAGGAGTCATCAATGTAATCGTGTAGTTTGATCTTTCCATGAGTAGTTTCAACCTCAAGGTTTGGAATAGTATCTCCAATGGTGAGTCCAGGCATTTTGAGACACTTAATTATTAGGGAGAGTATATCGTAAAGACTTGCGAGCGAAGAGGGTCTTCTTCTTTTGTTTGCTTGAAACAGTAGAATGATTAGGGGGTTATAAAACGGCCGGTTGGAGAGAGAGAGGAGACGTGGGCAGCGATCGTGGCTTGTGGAGTTGTGGGCACCTGTATCTGTATGTTGTTTGCATGCGTGCCAAATTGCAAGTTTAAGCTGTGTTGCCTCCACGTGTGACTCGATTTCTTCTTCCATCCCCATCCAAGCTGACGCAATAATGGAGAAATTATAATATGATGATACGAGCCTTTTTCTTTTTTGTATTTTTGGAATTGAGTTGGGGGGAAAAAATAAAGAAATTGTTACAAAAAAAAAAAATTCAGACAAGTTTTTGTGTGTGAAACGGAAAGTTTTGGACTGAAGTTGAAGCTTATTTTAACAACTTCCAGCAACGTACAAAAAGAAAAAGGGACAAATGCACTTTGCATCCCAGAGACGAGGATTCTTTCTATTTACAGGTAAATAAAAAATTATTTAAATATATAATTAAATGTGAGATATTTTACAAATCATTATTTTTTTATGACAAAACTAAGTAATTTTTATTTTTTTTCCTTGATAATTAATTAAATTTAAAAATCATTGTCATTTAAGAAAATTAATCAAATTATTTTTATTAAAATTCATACTATTAATTAAAACATATACGTAATTAATTTCTTATAAAATTTATAACAAAGATTTTAGTCGGTCATTAAATTAGAGTAACATAATATTATAATTTCATTACATTTTTTAAAGTATTTATTTTTGTTCTTATACTTAAACTTAAATTTGTTATAAAATAACAATTGAAACTGCTTAGTTTTAAGTGTTAAAAATATTTAAATAATTATGTGGATAAAATCTGCCCTTAATTTAAGCAAATAGAAATTGTAATTCATGTAAGGGATAAATGAAGGATCCTCTAGATACACTTAAATATAAAGGATCCTTGCCCTATCCCCAGACTATTATACTTTTATAAGAGACAGTTTTAAGTATCAATTTTATTAATTAAGCACCTTCAACTAATATATTTTCACAAAATTTCTCTTCTTACCCAACACTTCCATCATTTATTCTCCTTTTTCACCTCCTTTTCCACAGGCCACCCTTTTTACCATCGCCTTTCCCCCTTCTATCCCTTTTTCCCAAGGGAACACTGCAACCCTTTCTTCCCGATGGTTGGGGAAGAGTAAAGTCCTAGGACTTTACTCTTCCCCAACCATCTTTTTCACCTCCTTCCCAGTTCCCTTACCCTGTTCTTCTTCAACTCCCATATCTCTTTTCAAATTTTGGCTTTCTATGAAACTCAACCCTTTGCCTTTTGTCCCCTGACTATTTCTCTTTTGGCATTGATATTTCCATAAATAAGGGAAGGATCTTTGCTTCCAGTTTAGTAGTTTTTGTGAGGGAGATAGCTAAGAAGAGTCCCCGGCAGTGGGTATTAATTGAAAAATAGGAGGTTATTTAATTTTCAATTATGTATTTATATAATTTTACTGGTTCAAGCTAATTGTCATCTTCTACATTTAAGCTGTAGAACATCATGTTGATGCAATCGTCGCTATATCATAATATTAGGTAATTTGTTTGCTACGATATATTTTGTTGCTCCTATGATATGGCTAGCTCCTTGGGCTACGTTTTGGGCCGTTTTGATGTATGTGTCCGTACTTGGACTAGATGGCTGGTAGTGAAAGCTAGAAGGAGAAAAGGGTAGCTATTGAGAGTAGGGATTGGGAAGGGATAGTCGATGGAGAATGGTAATGAAGAGGTAAAGAGAAATGGAAATAAGTGTTACGAGTGAGTTGAAGAAAGGGTATTTTGGAAAGTTGGTGAATTAGTGGGATATATGATTCATTTTACTTTTTATGTTTAAGTAATTAGTGCTACAAAAATTTTAGAAGTTGAAAGTAATTAATTACAAAAATTAATACTTTTGGGTGTAAAGTGTGAAAGTAAGATAATTTAGGGTGCAAAGTGTAACTAAGCCAAAGAAAAAATACAAGCAATTAAAGACTAAAGAGTTTGATATTTGCACTGCAAAATATCTTTTATCCCACAAGTTATACCACTCTTATCTTTATCTCACTATTTAATAAACTGTCAATATTTCTTTTAAATATAAGAGTTTAAAGTAAAATCAGATGATATTAACTAGCCCATGAGTTACGCATTTAATGAAAGATCTCCACATCAGCAACCCATCCTGCTCTCAATTTTCTCACTCAGCCTGTTCCCACGTCTTAGGGGTGTTTATCTTGACCCACTGATCTGAAAAATCTACTGAACCGACTCGATCTGAACCGAAAAAAGAAGATACCCAAATCGCATTAAGAAAGCGGGTCGGGTCACTCAAGTTGACGGTCGGGTAGAGGGTCACATTTTTGTGACTCGCCGGGTACCCGACCCGATCCATTTGAGGAGTAATTTTGTAAATTTGATTAATGATATTTCATTATAAGTAAATACTTATCAGGTTTATTGGTGGGTTCTCATCTCTTCTTTTTCAATTCCTTGTCTTTCCTTCATTTTCCTCTTCAATCATCTCTTCCCTTAATCTCTCTCGCATCCTCATTTCTCACACTCACTTCTGTTAAAGATGACATATATTTTGCGATTTAATTATTGTTGCTATTGTATTTTGTAACTTATATTTAATTGTGAAATTAATTTGTTTAACTATGATTATTTAAATTTTTATGTTTCGTTACTAGTGAGGGTCGGGTACTCGCTTTGTATGGACCGGATAGAGGGTCAAAATTTTATTAACTCGATCAGTGAAGGTCAGGTACTTTTTTTATCCCATGGACCGGGTACCTGGTCCATGAACACCCCTACCACGTTTTCTTCTCTTTTTGGCATTTTCCTGCTTCTCCCCAGTTCCCACACCCCTTATCTTTTTTCTCAATTCCATCTAATTCCTCCCGTCATCTCCTCCTTTCACCCATTTTCTCAGTTTCCCTATCCCTTTCGGTTCCCATACCCTATTCTCTCTTCCCCCAAGTTCCTTACCCACCCCCTCATCTTTCTATCTCTCCTCTTAGTTTTCTCCTCCCTTCCCTTCCCTCCGCTCAGTTTCCCCGCACCCCTTGCTCCCAATTTCTACCCCCATCCTCACTAGTTCCCCCCATTGATGGTGGAAGAGATAATTGAAGTAAGGTGAACTGGTAGTGATGGTTCGATATTGACATTGATAAATCATGCCTCGTCAAAGTAGGTCTACGCTAATAATTTAATGCTTTAAAAATTTAATAAGTAAATTAAAACAAGATGTGTTGTCAGATTGTGATTGGATCATGACTGCATTTGAAGACTAAGCAATTCCTATTCATCCGGATATACTTTAAACCCTAACTATAATTATGAATTTTAATAAAAGAATCTTAATTGTTTATTAGATAGTAAAATAGGAAGTGGTATAAAAAATGAAATAAAGAATCTTTAGCGTATCTTACACTCACATATTCATTGGACAAGATCTAACTTAAACTCGTTAATTATCATGTTATAAAAAATTGTTCAATAATAATAATAATAAAAAACTCATTAAATTTTTTCAAAGTTATAAAAAAAAAAATGTAACGAAAGTGATCTTTAATTTCTCATAATCTATTAATGTCTATTGATTCGTGTATTTCAATCCTTAGAATAAGCATTAGATACAAAAATGTAAGTGCCATGTAAGGTTTTCAAGTTAAAAACATCCAAAATCTTCTATATAATATGTAACACAAATAAAGAAAATAAAAAACCCTACTAAGATTTTTTTCGTTTAAAATAAATTACTTTAGGATCCGTTTGGATCAGAGTTAAAATAGTCATGTAATGCTTCGTCATCAAATTATAATCCCTCGAAATAATTGGTGACTTCCATTAAGGTTTTTGTTTTTTCCTGAGTTAATTATACTAACTGCCCTTAACATATGATATATGATAAAATAGTCATGTAGTGCTTCATTATCAAATTACAATTCCTCACAAGTTAATTATCCCTCGAACTAATTGGCGACTTTCATTAAGGTTTTTGTTGTTTCCTAGGTTAATTATACAAACTGTCCCTAACGTATGATATATTATCCACTTTACTCCTTTAACTCTATTTTATTTCACTTAATCGCTTTTATTGGATAATGGTTACACATTTTTCTATATTTTCTATTTTTATTTTTTTTCCTTTCTTTCTTACCTGGCTTCTTTCAATTTTCTTTTTTCTTTATATATTTCCTTCATTTTTATGTTGAATAGTACTTTCGTGATTTTTATCATTCTCTCTCTAGTATATTTATTTTGTATCTTTTGTTACTAAAATTATCCTCAATTAGTACGGGATTGTTGTATCTTGAATTATGCCATAAAACAAGAGCTAGGAGAAAAAATAGGAAAGAGAAAAAAAAGAAGAAATGAATAGATTACAAGAAAAAAAATCTTAAAAAATATAGGGACATTTTTGTTAGATAGTAAGTGAAACAACATAAAGGTCAGGGTAAAGTGAAAAGAGTGATAAACGTTGGGGGTGTAAATGTAATTAACCCTTCTTTTGTGCCTCAAAGTTAATACAATTTCCCGCGCATTGGTTTGTAATCCCCCGCCCAGTCTCCTTTTGCCCCACCTTATTGGAGCAGCTAGGGTTCCGCCGCCTATACACCACCAGCCATGGAGACTCATCAAATCGCTGAGCTCCTCAACCAAACTCTCAGTCCAGACGTCAACTCCGTCCGCAGTGCCACCGACGCCCTCGATCGCCTGTCAACTACTCTCCCCAGTTTCCCCTTCTACCTCCTGTCCATCACCACCGGTAACTTTAAGCATTTCAAATAGTATTTAGTTTTACTTAATTTCGCAAAGCTCTCAACCAGTATTCTGTAGTTATTTGCAATACTATCCTACATATATCTATATAGGGGGTGAAAGCCAAGGTGTAAAAGTAGCTGCAGCTACGTATCTTAAGAACTTCACTAGGCGAAATTTCGACACCGATAATTCTACAAATTCAACAGTTAGTAAAGATTTTAAAGATGCCTTAGTGCGTGTTTTGCTTCAAGCAGAGCCTGTAGTTCTCAAAGTCTTGATTGAACCAGTAAGTATATAGGACCTTGAATCACAAAGAATTCAATATGCTACTATCTCCCTGTTAATTTTTTTTCCTTCTTGATACCTGTCTCGATTTTCTGACATTTCATTTTGATCTTTTTGTTTGCGTGTGTATGTTTTTTTTTTATTCAGTTTCGGTGTATTGTTGCTGCTGAGTTTGTGAAGAATAGCTCGTGGCCTGAACTTGTGCCCGAGCTGCGAGCAGTATTACAGAACAGTGATTTGATTAATAGAAATGGAACTTCTGAGTGGAAAACTATTAATGCACTTACTGTTCTTCATTCAGTTATTAGACCGTTCCAGGTACCCAATCAATTACTATTCTTAGGGACCATTTATTTTCTCAGCTTTGCATTGGAGCATTCTTAATCAGGGATAATCATGTAAACAATATAGGACCATTTCTTTGCACGATTTTTCCGTATTTTTACTGCAAACATGTTGGGATCTCTTATATTGCAAACTAGATAAACAGGTTTCATGACTGTTTTCATGCCCTTATTTTAATTGGTTCAATTTTTCAGTACTTTTTGAACCCAAAACTTCCAAAGGAGCCAGTTCCACCACAGTTAGAACCTGCTGAACTGATTGCTCAAGAGATTCTGGTACCTTTACTGGCACTATTTCATCAACTGGTTGAAAAGGTCAGATTTACTTCCTCCTCCGTGTCTTTTTCCACACTCTAACGGTTATCTTAATCTTTTCCATTTGTTGGAAATTTATTGACAACGGTATCAATCCTTAACAGGTAACCAAGGTAGTAACTGTACAAGCAACTTGGGATCTAGAATCTGAGAAGATTCTTGTTATTGTATCCAAGTGTATTTATTTTGCAGTAAGTACAGTTGTCCTGAGACGCAAGGTTCATAGTCATTCTTAATGTAATTTAATTGGATTCTCACGGGAGCTTCTTCTTCTTCTTATTGTTGTTTTTCTTATTACTACTACTACTACTACTTTTCCAAGTAACTCTGAACATTATTTCCATGCATCTTTCTTTTGCATATCGATCCACAATGTGGTTCAAAATGATTATTGACTTAAATTTTTATAGGTCAGATCACATATGCCGTCTGCTTTGGCTTCTTTGCACATCACTTCCTGCTCTTTGTAAGGATCTCCTTACGATTCTGAATTCTCTGAGTTTTGAGGGTGGAGAAAGCTGTACAGACGAGCAATTTCTGAGGCTAAAGACGGTAAAGAGAAGTTTGATCATATTCTGTGCATTAGTCACCCGACATCGGAAGTTCTCAGACAAGTAATAAAACATATATTAGTTCATTCTGAAAAGTGCAAAAAAAGAAAAAGTATTGACTACCTCTTCGTTTGTCTTTTGCACTTGCAGACTGCTTCCAGATATCACTGATTCAGTTCTAACATTAGTGAAGCTGAAGCATAGTGCTGTTGTTAATGTAAGTGCCAGGATATTATTTCGTGATGTTGTAAAGAGAAGGAATTTCTTAAGAGGAAAGAAGATGGAAATTTTACCACACATCTTTCCGATTCTTTCTGTCAATTGCTTATACTTTTCAGCAGGCATGCTGCACTTGTCTGTCAACCATGCCTTTCTTGATTTGGAAAATCTTGTTTATTGGTCTTTCAGCTGTTGTTAACTACTTATTTTCTACCTGAATATTGACGTGTTTACGCTCTGCTGTTCTGCAGAAGCTGGATTTCCTGTCAGAGAGGATAATTTCTTTGTCCTTCGATTTTATTTCTCGTGTTTTGGAGACAGGCCCAGTAAGTTTATTGTTTATGGTCAACCATGGATGATTGTAGTTAACTGTTGCTTCTTACTCTATTACCTACTAAACCTAAGGGCTATGTTTGTTTACTTCCATTTGCTTCTCTTGCATTTGATTGTTTTTGATCTTCTTATCATCTGGGATCAGGGATGGCGACTTATCTCAGCCCACTTTACTCCGTTGCTGGACTTTGCTATTTTCCCAACTCTTGTGATGAATGAGAAGGTGAGACAATTTAAAAGACTTTACTAAAGTCTTGACATCATACGCCAGTTTCAGCATTAAAATGTTGCTTGATATGATATACACCAGAATAACAGATTGCACCAAGATAAAAAGTTCCTGTTGTTGTCTGTCTAAACTTCTAATTGATTTTGTTCTTAATGCTTTGAATAGGATATAACTGAGTGGGAAGAAGATCCTGATGAGTACATGAGGAAAAATCTTCCATCTGAACTTGTATGTACAGGGTAATGGTTTTGTTATTTTTCTTAGCAATTTCTCCATAATTGCATTTTAGTTTGTAGTTCACTTGTGGCACAGGAAGAAGTTTCTGGATGGAGCGAAGATTTATTTACTGCAAGAAAAAGTGCTTTGAATTTGCTTGGCGTTATTGCAATGTCGAAGGTTGGTATTTGCAATGTGATTTTTGAGTTTCCTCTGTTGAAATAGTTATGGTAGGTTGTTCTTTATTTGCAGGGTCCCCCGCTTGCAACTTCTTCAGTTTCATCAAAGCGCAAGAAAGGTGAAAAAACGAAAAGCAAAAACCGTAGTGCAATGGGGGAATTGCTGGTGCTTCCCTTCTTGTCAAAATTCCCCATTCCTGCTAGTGCCAGTGCAAAGGCTGTCAATGAGTGAAGTAGTTGGAAAAATAAATTATTCCTAGTTTTCAGACTAATTCCATTAGCAAAAAAGCGTTTGAACCTATGGACTATTAAGTAGCCCCTCCTATACTGTAACCTCTTTCACAAGTTATCAAGTACAGGAATCTAGTTGTTAGGGAATCTCAAGCTGCGACTTGTAGTTTTGGTTTTTTCAGACATTATTGTAATTGGTTGTTTTCCAAATCCCATGTCTGATCAAACATAAAACCCTAGGCGGATGAAAAATTGAGTGATGTTGCTTGGATTTGTCTTCTATATAAAACTGTTGAGCAGTAGCGTAAAGCCTAGCTATTAATTTATTGTAACTGTGGTTTATCTTATTTGCATCTTTGTCTTCCTTATTATGACTATTATTTTGCTTTACTAATGTTAATCTACACTTTGTCCCTTCCAAGGAATTACTCTCATTTCGTTCTTTTAATATAATTTTTTCATTTCATGTTTAAACCTCTGGCAGATACTATGGTGTTTTAATGGCATGATTACAGCAGCCTCGTAGATGTAAGAAGATCTTGTTCTGTAAAAATTACTTTACATAGAGTCAACAAACAAATATTTATTTCTTAGTACTGCATGTTCAGTTTCTCAGGGAGCAGAAGCTAGGATTCACTGCTATTCTCATTCAGAACCGTTTGCTACCACTGTATAAAGCATCTTCATTTCAACCTTATTTGGTTGCCTCAGCAAACTGGGTCCTGGGAGAGCTCGCCTCTTGTATCCCTGAAGTAAGATATTTTTCTGATATATCTATATAAATTATGTCTTACAGATCAGGAAAATAGTAACTCATGCCTGTGTCTTGTTTTCCCCTAATTCTCAAATATTTCCTCTACGGCTGAGAATGTAAAGTTGATTAAGCTTCCGAGGTGTACTTTCTATTTTTCAGGAATTGAGTCCTGATATTTATTCTTCGTTGATGAAAGCATTGACAATGCCAGATATGGGGCATGTTTCCTGTTATCCTGTGCGGATGTCAGCTGCTGGTGTGCGATTGCCAAGCTTGTTGAAGTAAGTTTGGTCTGCATAAGTGAAATTCAGTTCCTAAATCCTTAATGTGTTAATAAAAACTGCATCATATACTAATGCTTTTGGCAGAATGACTACATGCCACCTGAGTGGTTACCCCTTCTTCAGGTGGTAGCGCTTAGGATCAAAGATGAAGAAGATTCAGCCCCTTTATTTCAGCTTCTTGGTACTTTGGTGGAGGCCGGAACTGAACATGTAGCACCTCATATCCCACATATCGTTTCCTTGTTGGTCGAAGCAACCACAAAGTGCATAACTCCTGATCCAGAGCCATGGCCACAGGTGTGTTACTGTTTGTTTAATAATTCCATTGATACTCTATCTTAAGTGTACAACTTCAAAAGTTTTGCACTTTGTAATGATACATACGAAAAATAGGTTATTTACCTTGCAAGGGAAGAAATGATAATTGCATAAACTTGTTTCCAGCTCATGCTCTTCCTCCACAAATTTGTATCTTGCCTGTCTGGTCACTATTGTGATTTGCTTACGTTATTTTTACTTTTATATGTGATATACAACCTCAAATCATAAAAGAAAAGGTAAAAACAGAAGAGAACTAGAAAACATGCATGTCGTGCATCTTAAGCTGAATATTTTTCACTTCATTTAATAGATGGTTGAAAGAGGCTTAGCAACATTAGCTGTGATGGGTCAGTGTTGGGAAGATGCTGTTCCAGAAGAAATTGAAGAGAATGGATCAAGTCAAATGTGGGCATCAGGTCAGGAAGCCATTAAGAAAGCATTTTCAGATCTCCTACAACATGCTTGGCTAAGGCCTCTGCAGGATATGGTTAGTTTTACATATAGTTCTCCGAATCTTTTTTTGTTGTAAAAATTTCATTTGGCCAAGGGTAACATGAGTCACCAATGAGCCCACATTGTCTTACAATATTGGTAGTGTATAAGATATTGTTCTGTCATCTTTCTTATTTCCTTCAGATAGGTTATTATTGGAAGTAATATCATGTGCGTTTTCCTTTTTTACTTGGTCCACCTTCAAGAGAAAGCTTGTGACTTGAAGTGTTAAATCATGGTGTATAGATGATACAACTGTGACCATGTTGTTGCCAGTCAAAATCAACTAATTGATGTTAAATTGCCTGTCATGAATGATAGGGAGACAGAATTGCAATTTCAACAGTTTCTCCATCATGTATAGATGATTCATCCACATTACTTGGATTTATTATGCGAGATGTTGCTGAAAGAAAAGTGATTGTAGAGCTGCAGATCCCGGAGTTATTGCTGGTTTGGTCTAATCTGATTGCAGATTGGCATGCATGGGAAGAAATGGAGGATTTAGCAATTTTTAAATGCATTAAGGAAGCTGTTAGTCTGAACAACAAAGTTTCTATTAAGAATTTCATCGTAGGAGAAATGCCATCCCCTCCTGCTCCCCCCGTGTATCAACGTTCCGTTATTGAAGGAATTGGTTCTTTTGTAACAGAGGCATTCTATCAATATTCTGGCATCTGCTGTATGGAGGGCATCTGCATGTGTCCAAATGCTATTACATATTCCATGTTACACCACTGAAGGAGAAGAAGTCAGGCGATCACTGGTTTCAGCTTTCAGTCAGGCTGCATTTTCACGTTTTAGAGATTCGGCAAGCAACCCTTGTGCACTTTGGAAACCATTGTTGCTTGCAATCTCGTCATGTTATCTATGTTATTCAGATATAGTAGAGAAGGTTTTGGAAAAAACTCAACATGACGGCTTCACAATCTTTGCATCTACTCTAGCATTTATTTTGACCAGCAGATTTGAACATAGTCTGGCAACATGCTCAGAAATCAAGTTGGCTGGTTAGTACTTTGATTTGTTATTCAGAATTTTGGCAGGGAACATGTAATACCAGATATAATTAGTTTCTGACAACATAATGCAAAGAAACACTTTTCCTGAATGAAGTTGTATATTCACCACTTCTAATGCGTTTTGTCTTTGCTAAAAATCCAAATATTTTAAACTTATAAGGTTTGTTATCTTCTTTTTCTCTGTAAATTTTTTTTTTTTTTTTTTTTTTGGGAATGTGAAGATTTTTATCTGGTGTTGGTTTTCTAATGAATTGCAGGGCTAGCACTAGCAAAAGTGGTTGAGCGACTTGGAAACCAACAAAGCATTCTACTGCAGGAGTGCTTAATCTCACTCATGGAGGCATGCTTGAAGTCAATACAAATGCAGGGAGAAGAGGAAGGAGAAGATGAAGAAAGTGAAGATGTGGATTCTGGTGATGAGGATACTGAGGATGATGAGGTTCAATTATCTAGGGCTCTTTTACATTTTCTTTCCCCCTTAAGAATGCTTTGTCTTCTCTAGAATGTCCCAGTTATTTTTTCGCTTAAAGCTATCTGGGAAAATGCTTTCACGTTGCACCTTACTCTACTTCTCACCAAGGCTTAGCACAATTAGTAGAAAGTTGATAGTATTTCAGGTTTTGGTTTTTATTAGGATTCAGAGATCGATGAATGTGAAGAAACAGATAAGAGGAAGCGTACTTGGAAAGGTGTGCTGCAGTAGCCAAAGAGTTGGAAAATGAGACCATTGTGGAGGAAGGGGCTATTGATGATGAAGACCAAGAAATTGAACTGGGTAATGATTGCTGATTCCTTTACTTTTTATAGAAATTATAGCCTGATTGGTAATTTCAGTGCCCTTGGTGGACTAAGGTGAACTTCTGTCATTGAGATCAACAAGCCTCCAACCCTTGCATGCTAATATACTTCACTGTCCTTCGGTGAAATTAGTTCATTACAAATTATTGTTGGAAATTCTCTCACTTTGATCCTCGTGTATCTGGCCATGTAAACAAATTGCAATATTCTCAATTTGCATTCTGGCATTCTAGGTGTTTTTGAAGAAGTTGATGTGCAAATGGTTGTTGTTTCATTGATCGAGAGATACCATGGAATTCTTCTGCAAGCAAATGCACCTCCATCAGAAACTATTTCAGATTTTCTTAATTCTTTCCCAGAATGTAAAACATATTAATCCAGCAACTTCAGGGGTAGGATTTGTTTTGTGAAGTATTCAATTTTGTCTTTATGTATTTACGTTTGGACAGAGAAAGCTGTACCATGGTGTGTTGGATAGTGGCCATAGTTGTAAGAGTGAGTCGTTTCATTTGTATGTTTGTGTAACAATCGAAATCTGGAAGAGACACTTTACATATACATATATGCTTGTAATATAGATATATATATATATATATATATTAAAGCGAGATAAACATCCGAATAGCGTAAATGAATCATCATTAAGTTAGTAGTTAGTACTATTATTTATGCATCATATGAGAGTTTGCTGCCAAGTTTATGAACACTTGAATGAGAAAACATGCTGGAGTAGGAAACTAGTACGAGCATTAAAAATCATTCTAGCATTTACAAATCTGTTGATACTCTTTGCCGTATGATAAATTCACTGAGCTATTCAATCTGCATTCCAAAAAATAAACAAGCCAGATCGAATCTCAATCAGTTCCATATCACAATGCCCAGTTAAAATGCCAATCCCAATTTGTAGTAAAGAAATAAGGAGCAGATATGAAAAGAAAATACAGTACAGCCCAAAGAAATAAGGATAATGGGCTTGGCTTGAGAAGTGTAGGCTGAAAACAATAAATAAGTCCACTCTCTGAGGGTAACACCTGCGACCTCCAAACCCTACCCATAAATATATAAAGTTCCCCAGGCAGCCCCAATGAATCATTCTCATTTCCAAAACCCTAGCAAGACAGCCGAAAAAGAGGAGAGATGCAGATCTTCGTGAAAACCCTGACGGGGAAGACCATAACCCTCGAGGTTGAGTCTTCCGACACCATCGACAATGTCAAGGCCAAGATCCAGGACAAGGAAGGCATCCCACCGGACCAGCAGCGTCTCATCTTCGCCGGTAAGCAGCTCGAGGACGGCCGTACCTTAGCTGACTACAACATCCAGAAGGAGTCCACCCTCCATCTCGTCCTCCGCCTCCGTGGTGGCGCCAAGAAGCGGATTTACAATGCAAGAAGAAGACCTACACCAAGCCTAAGAAGATCAAGCACAAGAAGAAGAAGGTCAAGCTCGCCGTCTTGCAGTTCTACAAGGTTGACGACTCCGGTAAGGTCCAGAGGCTTCGCAAGGAGTGCCCTAATGCCGAGTGCGGTGCTGGAACTTTCATGGCCAATCATTTTGATAGGCACTATTGCGGCAAGTGTGGCCTTACCTATGTTTACCAGAAGGCCGGTGGTATACTGATTTCCCCACACAAGCCCCTTATTTCTAAACTTTTGATTAATATTAGCCTGTTCTTCTGGAGATTTTTGTTCTTATGCTTTTAATATAATACTCCATGAGACTGTTGGATTTTGCCTTTTGGAATTTATTTTTATGACTTCATTTCCGGCCCTGGGGTTTTTACTTACGTTTTACAATTTGTTTTCTGGTTCTTTTCTGTTTAATTTCTTTTTTTTCACGTGGGTTTGGTTTTATTGGTAAGCATACTAGTTGAGATTTCACCATTTTGTAATCTTTTTGATGATTTGAATGGAAGTGTTCAGCAGCGCGGTCATGATATATTTTATGGTTGCAGTTTGGTAGATATTGTTGTTACTATGGGTATTGGGATGGAGTGAACTGGCTTAATCTTTAATACTATTGAACTTTTCGAGTTTGAAGTAGTTATTATCTTTAGTTGAAGGATGACATTATTGGGGGATTATAGGTTCACCCTTTTGGTTTTCAAGCTGAATTTGGAGAGGATTTCAGATGATGTTCCTCCTTTATGACTTTCAAATTGTTCACTAGTACAAGCTGGTGTTCTTGTCAGTAAGCTCTGGCATCCTCTCTTGTTTTCGCATAATTTCAACATTCTTGATATAATTGTGAAGATTCTGTTGAGGCTAATAAGGTATTATTGTATTTCGGCAGTTCTTACCTGAAAATGTTAGTGACGGATGAATTATATGTACTAATGTATGATTTGTGCCAAGCCCAATGGCTAGTGGTTTGATTTGCTTACGTGCTTGAATTTTGTTTGAGTTGGCATATGCCAAGGAAGGTGAACTCAAGTGGCCAGATTCTTATTTATAATATTTTTATTTGGTATTGCCTATCGACTGTTTGGGAGACTGCTTGGTACATTCATAAACTAAACAACCAAATTCTAGGTTTGAGGCCTTGGGCTCTAGATTAAGTTAGTTTGAGCATCTTAATCCTCTTCGTCTTGAGCTCGTGCTTTGAATTATTTCAGTATAAAGATTTTTGCACTCTGCTCTTTGCTGGTGCTACATGGGGTTGTCTGAGTCTGTCTTATACGATACAGCAGTTGTGCCATTTTGTAATGATTTGAGTGCATTTGACAAATATGATTTGGTTATAGTATGAGATATGCTGTTCTTGCTAGTATTGGGATGGAGTAAAGTAGATTAATTGTTTATTGTTGATTGCAATTGAAAATCGACTTGGGATTATCAAACTAATATGACGAGTAGTTATCATCTTCAGCTGAAGGATATGCCTTTATGAGTTAAATATATTGCTAATTGTTTTGAGGTCTGTGCTGGCTTTCTTTGCAATGTTTTCAAGTATTTATGATCCTGGATAATTTATAAGGTTCCCTTTTGTGACTTTTGTTGTTCTATTTGACTATGCTCCCGTCAGTTTTGAGTTTCGGCCTTCAAGGTCGATGCCACATTTTTTTTTTTCAATCCAAGATATTTATATTTCTCAATTAGATACCCGGATACCTAAGTGTCCTTTTTCTTGAAAGTCTTTGAGTTTTTTCTCTTTTATTTTGTTTCTATTAAGGTTAACGAGGTATTATTAGTCTCTTAGTATTTGTAGCTTAAGGTTGTTTGTGATTAAACTCAGGTTTGTTTATCAGTGGCTGAGTGGCTTATCAACCTGGATATGGAGTTCTATGTTTTAGGAGTATAAATCAGTGAGCCAAACCCTAGAGAGCTTGTTTGATATTTTCCTGAATTAAATAAACATAATCTATCTTTTGAGGCCTTGGGAATCAGATTAATTTAGTTTGAGGATCGTGGCAGATTTTCAAGTCAACTTTGAGTTATTTCAATAATAATATTGACAGTCGGTCTTGCTGGTGATATATTTGGGATGACAATGCACAGTCTGCTGGTGATATATTTATGGTGTGCATTGAGTAACAAATCACAACCTAACTAGTGATATGGCTGTAATTTTGAACTATTTGTGAACCGATTGGCTAATACTTACTCCCAGTTTTGTAGGTGTAGTTTAAATGGGTATTGTGTAAAAATTGTGTTATGTCTCCTTTAACACAGCATTTCTGTTAAGTTTTCTTCTCACCACCATTCTTGTTAGTGATCTATTTGCAATGATGATAGATGATACACCACAAGATATGAATCTACTTTGAGCTAATGTTTGACTCTATGTTTGAAAGATTCAAATACTTGCCATAATATTTTAGTTGACAGAGAAACAATTCTCATTTTGTATCTTAAATTTCAATTTTGAATATGTTGCACCTCAATTTTTAAATTTATCCTTGTCTTTAGCCCTTTTTTCATTCCCATAAAAAACGTTAATAGAATTTTTGTTTTTGTATGCAAAAATATTATTGTACATCCTGTTAAATTTATCATACACATAAAAAAAATTCGTTAGTTTTTTAGATGATATTAAAAAAATGGTTGAAACGAGACGAATTTCAGAATTTGGAGTATAAAATGAGAATCGGATATAAATTGGAAAGTGCAAAATGAAATTAATCCATATGTAATTATATTTGGAATAAAAATAAATTTTTTGTATTTAATTATATTATTTTATTATTATATGGAACCCGCCATTTGGACTAGTGATGCACTGATTAGACGGATAATCCATTGATCTAGTCCACTTGTCGGGTTGACGTCTGGGTTGTGCTTAATAAATAATGGTAAAGACTTAAGTAGACCCGATTTTTTATTCTATTTGTAAATTCTGTGGTGTGTATTAAATTTTAGAGAATTTATGATATCAATTGATGTAAGTAGAATTTTTTAAAGTTTAATTCTGATCTGTGGGGTCAAAGATTGGAACTATTTAAGTATTTTTCATAAATAATAGTAGTAGGAAGGCACAAGTTAATATGTGGGTATGCAATTTTAGAAAATATTATACTAGAAAATTAATATATATATATGTGTGTGTATGGCGGAAACCAAGAGGAGAAAGTAAAGTTTGTGGATGGCTACACAGATGATTATCAATGAAAAATTATAGGTTAATTTCACTTTACCTATGTAAATATGAGTAAGTTACAAATAGCTACTATATTTATTTTATCTATACATTGCATCTAAAAGTTAACAGGATTAGAGATTTGTCTAAATTGAGTGGTAAAATATCACAATTGTTCTTAATTTTTTTTAGTTGCACTTTGTCACCCTGAAAATAGGAGTTGCATGCACTTTATCTTGACTTTATTTTATAAGTAATTTGCCTTTAAAGCTAATAGTCATTGTTTAGCTAATAGTAATTAAATTTTCTATTTAACATTATATTATAAAAGATTTTTTAGCCTTACAATATTTAGTATATGAACTATTTTTTCCTTTTTCCTTATTTTTCTTGTTTTGTGTAATTTTGTCATGCCACCATTTTCCCCTTCTCTCTTCTCCTCTATGTTCTCTCTCTCTCTCTTATTTTTTGTATAAGTAGAATATTTTTTTAGCTTATTATGATAACTCAATTTTTATTTTCATTTTTAATTTCTGGTTTAGTATATTCATTGATATTTTCCTAATTAATCAATCATCACAAATTTTGGTTAAAAATATGTTTTCTTAAATGTGATTGATGATGGTACTTGATAATTGTGAATCTACTTTACTTAAATTCTTCTTAAAAGACTTGAAAGGGAAATACATTAAATTTATTTTCTGAATTTCATCATGTTGGTAGTGTTTTTTTAAAGAACATAAGTGAATGAGTTGATCAACTTAAATTTGTATAAAATATATATTCATTATATGTTAAAGCATTATATTTACTCAAATGATGTGATGTAGTTTTTTTAATTCAAAGTCATGAATTGATTTTAATAATAGAAAATAAAGTAAAAATTAAGGAAAATATAAGAATGTGAAAAAATAAAGAAAATATTTTATCTAAATCTAAAAATAATAATAATGGAACACTATGTGATGCTTGTGAAAAATGTATGCAAACAAGAAAAAAATTAAATAGGAAATTAATTCATGCAATTAATATTAAAGGGCAAAAAAGTTTTTTTAATAATGTTGAATGGACAAAAGAAAATGAAAAATTGTTAGTTTTGAAGGATAGATTACTTATAAGATAAAGCCACAGTTTCAAAATATAACTTACCCTAATTTAAGAGTGGCAAAATGCAATTAAAAATGAAGGACAGCTACGATATTTACCACTTCCTTCAGTTGTAAAATTTAACCTCGCTGAGCATTGGGGAGTAATGTATAGATATAAGAAACACAGAGTAATTTGCATTTGACCTCTAGTAATGGTGGGACAAACCTTAATTAAGCCAAAAATAATTATTAAAAGGGTTACTTTAATTCAGAAGCCTCTTTCAAGATTTAGGTTAATATCACTTAGCACTTCTCAATTTTAAAAAATCTCACTTATTTTCTTCTCTTGTAATTGGGGCCTAAGTTGTCATGAGATGATATTTATACCCTTTGTACTATAATAAAATAATAGAAATGATATTTCAAAAGCCTCCCCTAAAGTTTCTAATAATTTCACTTGGAACCCTTTACCTTTCTAACAATTCTTTTATCAACTTATCTGTGAAAATGTATGCTTCCTCTAGTGTGTTTAGCTTTGTCTGGTTGGAAAATTGTTTGCAGTATGTTATAATAAAATACATGATATTAGTATTCTGTATAGGTAATCACAAAGTCCTAAACTAAAAAGTTTAAAATGTAATTTTCAATTAAGATTTTTGCAAATTTAATTATGAAAATGTGCGAGTACGTCCATTTATATAATTTTGAATACATAATTAGAAGACGTAAAAATAAATCATATATTATATAATAAATGTGGTTGATATTTACTTTCAAAGAATCACAAACTCGTAAACCAGAAAAAAAATAAAATGAACTTATTGCAACATGTATGATTTTTGCTATTAATTGGTAAATAACATGAAAACTCATATCCTGATATTATTCTCTAATAATTTTATTTTAACTATTTAATTTTCTTTTTCTTTTTTTCAACCATTATAATATACTCCCTCCGTCCCATTTGTTTTGTCACAGTTTGACTTTTCTAGTCAACCAGATCAATTTTGTAATCAATAATTCATATAAATTTATTTGATTTTTATGAAAAATTTTCAACAAAAATGAAATTTACATAAAGTATTATGACATGAAACTTAAAATTTATAAAAAAAAATTAAAAATATATAAAAGATTGAGTCTTGAAAACTTGACTCGTTAACCAAAAAAAGTCAAATATGACAAATATATTAGGATAGAGGTAGTGTTAAATTTGGTTAATTGGGTTAATTATAGAACAAAATTTTCTTCTATCTCTCCTTAAACAATATTTTAATCAAATTTGGGTTGAAGTTGTTACAAAAAAATACAAAATTAGGGAAGGTTTGTATGATTTTTTAAAGTTGAGGTGTACTAAGAAATTTGTGAAATTATCCCTCGTTAAAAATAAGGATAATCTTTGCCCATATTTTCTGTCACGCCCGAAAATTTCTCTATCTCCTTCATATATATATATATATAACTGTACATGCGTGCATTTAAGAAAGTAAGCTAATTACTTTTGGAAACTCAAGTTAGCTAATTACTTTCAGCCGGCAGAGGGAAAGAAAACACCAACGAAGAAATAAAGAAAAGCAAAGAAAAAGAATGATGAATAATTTTCTGTTGCCGTCAGGTTTTCGGTTTAATCCCAGTGATGAACAACTGTTATGCTACCCAAAGATGAAAGCTAAAGGCTTATCATTCCCGCTATGGAACCATATGGTAGTCGAGAAAAATCTTTATTCTCCGGATAGTAACGTCGTGCCGTGGATGCTTTTCTCGGACGATGATCCATGGCAAGAATATCTGATTTCTAGTAAAATCGATGTTGTTTCAGGAAAGATTAACGTAGAAAAAAATCTTTACGTGGTTACCAATTTAGTGAAGATCGGGGACAAGTGTCGGTTCTTGGAAGTGGGAATGGTGAAGGACAGGTTATAGGGTTCAAGAAAATGCTGAACTTGAGAGGGAAAGGAATGGAAATTATGGGGCATTGGATTATGCATGAATATCATCTATCGGGCGTTTCTTTGCAAGAACGACTGCGTAGTTTGTCGTATCAAGTGGGATTATTCCACAAGTATCGACAATAATTCATCGGAAGTTCAAGAAAGTGATATTGTTTTGGGAAAGAGAAAAGAAATATCAGATCAACAACAAGTCCTCCCAAGTGGAAAAAGAGTTTGTAGCGATGGAAGTTCGGGGATTGATGATGGTAGGAATATTGTGACGATGGCAGAAAGATCAATAATTTCAGAGATCGGAACGGATGTTGTCGGCAGCAACAGCATCAATAATTTTGTTGTAGATTAAAGATGGTCGAATTGCAAACACTACTAGTACAGGAGAATTAGATGTGATTTAAGTAATTTTCAAGGATTGTTTTAGGGTATATTAGGGAATCGGCTAGCTAGATTGAAACCGATTTTTATTTTGTGCTGAATTTGATAATTATATATACTCTAAATTTGATCTTTTTGTTTCTTTGTAATTTAAGAAAACGTGAGAAATGTGTCTTGGAATCCAGATACCATGAATTGGTCTATAGTTTTCATCTTAATTTTATTACTTTATCCATGATTATGGCTTTTAAATATATATTGCTAATATTGAATACCCTAATTTAAGCACTATATATATTTTCAGTTAATGAAAACCCCACAAACAGTGGGATGTGAATGAATTACAATTAGATTCTTATTTAGGGAGATTTAAAAAATGCATGGACACATAATACTTTTAAATATATTTTTATTAAGTCTAGGCACAAACAATAACATTACATCATGGTTTTACGGATGATGTTATTTTTGTCAGTAACAGTATACAAAAATGTGATGAAGCAAGCACTAATATAATATGTCATATTAATGAAGTTCCTAAAATCCATAATGTGATCTTTGATTCAATTTTGGCCTATTTTCCCTTCTTGCGAAATACTTTGCTTTGGTAATTAATCGTAAACATGTAAATTGTTTACCTAATCACTTTTGTTTTGGGCAATCTGAGAATTGGTTATAACTTATAAATAATTAATATGCTTCTACTCTTCTACCTTCATATTTTTGCTATTCTAGAGCTAGAGAAACTGCATTTTTCAAAGTTGAACACATTTATATCAGTAATCACGGTTCAGAAATAAGGCAGGAATTAGTTAAAAATAAATGCTACTTGAAATATGGATGGAGGCTTTTCATTAAATTTTTGGGCTTTACATTATACAAGGACGTAATATATTGAAATCGATATATTCATTTATTTTTTTGCTGCGTATGAATTAGAGAATTTGAATAGATTTAGATGTCAAATTCAAATTTTACTGAAATGAGTTATACAAGTGATTTAAGGAATTTAATTTGATATTTAAAAATCACCGGGTAGTAAGGATTGATTTTAATGATTAATATGATTAAATTTTAAATTCGTCCAAATTTCTCGTAATTAATATAATAAAAATATTTCTTTAAAAAACAAGGTATGTAAATCAAATTAATATAAAATTCTTTCTATTCTAACATTTAAAAAGTATTAAACCAAATACTAACAAAAAAAAAAAAAACTCATTCCATTATGCTTTTAGTCACCAAATGTAAAATGGAACCTATTACGAGTTGAAACAAATTTTGCGTAGAATGATCATTCCATTCCATATCATTTCCGCATACAAAATGTGAGGTAATTGTAACGGGCTTATTCCACTTTAATTGCACACCTAACTTGTACAATTATACTCGATTTTTACTTTGTACTTTATACTTAATTTTTGGATATATTACATCTTAAACTCTCAGATTTATTCAATTTAGTCAAATTTTAACACTGTTACCAAAGATATCTGAGAGTTCATGGTGCAATATGTATAAAGAATAAGTATATAATATAAAGTGAGAATTATTAGAAATTAAAAGGTGCAAAGTAGAGTAAACCCTAATTATAACATAATCCGATGTGTTTTTAGTTTATCGCGTTATTGTCTATTGAAAATGTAAGAACATTGGCTTATTAATTAAGAATGTGAAAATAACAGGTTATTGAGACAAATTTAACTAGTATAAATAATTGAATAAATATTGAAGTGTGTTTGTGAAATTACAGTTTATAAAGCTCATATTTTCCTTTGCATGATAATAGTCATTTAATTTTCCTGGGTTGCAGTAAGTAGATGGAGTGGTGGTTGCGCTCCTTGTCCCTGAATTAGGTTAATATAATTCTCTCTTGATCTTGCTCCACTGTGATGTAGCTGGCGAGCAAATCCAATTCGTGACTGCAAATGAGCTTACAGTATATATCGAGATGGAAGTTCGATCTAATTTATACAATTTAGATGTTCATTTCTGGAAATCCATGAGTGTGGGTGGAAAAATAAGAAAAAATTTAGATGAAAAAGCAAAATTTTCCAATAAAAGGAAAAGTAACAAATTCATAGAGAAGTGTAGGAAGAGAGGTCCATTTTATTTTTTAATTTTTTTGGGATTTCATGAGTAATGAGTATCACTACTTTACATAATGAAAAAGTGACTCGCCCTGTAATCAACGAATCGAATAAAGACATGTTCAACTTTAACTCGTTAAATAGAAAGAATTGTTTGTATTCAGTTCTAACTCGAGTCAATTTCAAAGAGTGATAATCAAATTTGGTTTGAATATTCGGTTATTTATTTAAGAAAAGTTTAGTTTGACTCATAACATTCTAACTGAGGTCAAACACATTTATAGTTCGTTTGTTTGTGACTTTCACCCTAATTTGTTATTTTCTTGCTCTAAAATTTTATTTTATAATTGTCTAGAATTCAATGACGATGGTTAAGAGATGTGATGTATATATTGTTTAGATAATTGAATGACTTTGTAACTTGTGATTCAAAATATATGTAAAAAAAATAAGGAAAGAGAGATTCAATAAGATAAATAACTAATAAGTAACAAAAATGAAAGATATTTATGCAATTAAATTGCCTATTTTTAATATTTTATTTTATATTTATGAACTTATCAAGTTCGACAACATGATGATCGTGCTTGTTTTGTTAAAAGAGTCAAAACTCAAAAGTTGTACAGATTTGAATTGATTACTCAATAAACAAATTTGAAAGTTTGTCAAGCACCGAATTTAAGTCGAGTACCAAACTATTTGAGTTCATTCACCACCCTAAGAGCCATTGGTGTGATTTTGGCTTTTGACATAATAAGGACAAAACTTGGCTGTTGCCATGCCAACATAGAATGTAGGCCACCTGTACTAGTTAATTAATCAAGAGTGGATGGAATTAATATCACGGAATTAGTTGTGTGTAAACAGTAACGGTGTCATCCTCAAAGTAATTATCCTTTCATATTTTTATGTTAGTGTAATACTATTTTCTTAGGAATTATCAAATAAATTAGTAAAGATATTATCAAATAAATTTGTGATTATCCGACATATTAGTAATTTAAGAGTTCATTAGTGCCTACACTTCTTTGCTTTGTTGATTTTTTCCTGATGATGATATTGCTTGTTTAGCATGTCACTTAGATTTATTTTATTTGGTAATTTTTATTATTTTTCTTAATTCAAAAAAATAGTATTACTTGACCACTATACTTCAAAGAAAAAGTTGATTAATTTTGATACACCTACTATTATATTTTAATCTATACTTAAGTATCATAAATTAATTAAATTTTTATTTTGAAAACAAAATTAGATGAACCGTTGAATTAACTAAATTATACTTTAAAAAAGTGAAGATTCTCAAGAAGGCACATTTTACGCAAAACAGAAACACATAGGCTTAATTTACACTTTCGAAAGATCCTTTTCTTCTTTAATTTGCTGCTACTATGGTTGGTATTCTTGTACAGCATACGTATTGACTATGATGCAAAGTTTGTTGATTTAATTTTAGGGTCTACAACAGAAACCTTTGGCTTGTGTACTTTATATAAGTCTCTTTATTACATAACCTGCTACTTACAACCTCACAATAGAATCGGCACTCCCGCACGGCTACTACCCATTGTTATAGAGGGGGGAGTAGCACAAGTAGAATCACATTCCAGTCCCAGCTTATGCTGTTGCGAGTAAAAGGCTACTTATCAAGTCGAAAAGTTGTAAATTGAGATACACTAGGCTCAAATCAGATAAACAAGGTTTCAGTACCAGGTAGATTGGCCTGTTATCTAAACTTACCGGCATTGGCTTTTGTGGGCTACAAGGGTGGTGGGAAAGGCAAGACTTGTAAGTTGTAGACTTGTGCTTACCCAACTATCCACTTTATAGTATCGGCCCTGATAGTAGTACCAATTTTTTTCTACGACAACAAGCTCAAAATCATCAAGCACTTGATTCGGGATAGGGTGTTGGCATTTGCTACCACATATCGGGTGAGTACCGAGGTAATGAAGTGTGGATTCAAGGAGATGGTCACCTATACATTTTTTATGGTTTTCTTAGCATTCACTTTTGCAGGCATGCTCATATGTTGGCTTGAGTTGGGACTAGAAGTGCCGATTCTGCTTGCATATCTACAGGTTCATTTCAATTTGGTCTTAATGGATTTTATTTTTTTTTAATAATTTGGCACCTTCTAGAGGTGTCTGCCAAGGAGTCCCTTTATCCCACTTCTTGTTTATAATGTGTCGACGCCTTTTCATGCTTATTACAGGAAGCTAAGTGCAATGGAACGCATAAGGGTGTTCAAATAGGCTCCGATGGCCCATCTATCTCTCATTTGTTGTTTGCGGATGCATTCTCTTATTCTGAAATGCCACAGTCGAGGAGGCGACTACAATTAAGAATATCTTTGCATCGGGTCAATAGATTAAGTGCACAAATTGGAAATTGTTTTCAATCATAACTTGTTTGGCAAACAAGGAGAGCTTCTATGATCAATATTGAACATTCTTACAATCAAAGAAGTTGACCAACACGATAAATACTTAGGCAAGCCTTCTTTGGTGGAGAGGAACTAGAGGGATATTTTCATTGTGATACGAGATAGGGTTTGGGATAAAGTCATGGGATGGAGACATTGACAGTTTTCAATAGACCGAAAAGAGGTAATGATAAAAGCAGTGCTCCAGGCTATTTCACTCGTGCTTTCAATTTCCAGACTATCCCATTTCAGAGTTGCAATCTATCATTAGCAGCTACTGGTGGGGAGATGGTGATGGTTGGAAATCATGGAATAAAATGTGTATTGCTAAATCTGATAGGAGCCTTGGTTTTTGATAACTAGAAGCTTTTAATTGTGCTATGTTAGCTAAGCAAGAATAGAGAATTGCTTCAAAGCCAAACTCACTATTAGCAAAAGTCTTTGTGCAAAATACTTTCCATCATGTTCCTTTTTTTTTATGCAGAGCAGGGCCCTTGGCCTTCATTTACTTGGCGTGGAAGTAATTCTTTAGGCAAGAAAATTATTAGTTGCTGGAACCAAATGGTGGGTAGGACAAGTTGATAAGATTCGTATTTGGGGAGATCAACGGATCCCTTCACCATACAACTTTAAGATTTTTTCACCAAAACCTTCTAATAGGCAAGAAAAATGGTTTCGGATCTTATCGACTGGAATACTCGTGCTTGGAAAACACACTTGATTAATGACATTTTCTGGGTTGATAAAGCATGTGCACCAAAACTTGAGTAAGCTTGTTTGGCACTTTACTACCACAGGTGCTTACACGGTATGATCTGCCTATCATCTAGCGATGACTATCAATGTTTTTGAGGAGGATCCAATTATTTCTTATGCTTCAACCAGTTTGCATCGTAACCCTGTTTGGAAGAAGCTCTAGCATCTTACTCTTCCAAACAAGACTAAAACTTTTATTTGGAGAACTTCTTCAGATATAATCCCAACCTGTAAAAAAATGATCCAAAAGAATGTACATATTCAAAATAGAGCATGTGTATTTTCTACTCCACTAATGATAAAAATATGATGCATCTATTTTTTTCTAGTGCTCTCTTTCTCGACATGTCTGGGCATTAAGTCTATTATTATCATCTATTTCCAAGATGAGGTAGGAGCATGCGTATTCATGGATCTTGGAGATAATTCATTGTCTACCAAGGGAGGAGATAGAGTTGGCTGCAATGCTTCTCTAGCAAATTTGATCAAGTAGGAACAAATTGATGCATGAATGAATAGTTACTACTCCTCTCACTATCATCTCCAATGCTACCCAATTACTCAATGACTACAATTCAGCAAACACTAAGCCCCAAGCATCAACAGTAGATTTATCACGTGTTGGTCAGAAGGCACCTTTGATTAGCTGGCTTAAATCAAATTTTGATGGTGCATTATTTGCCAACCTAAATGCTATTAGTGTGGGTGTAGTGATTAGGGATTGTTGAGAACAATTCATAGCTTGATGTTCAAAAATTTTCCATGGCATCACACCTCCCTTTAGTTTCTAAGGCTCTTGAGGCAAAGGAAGCAACTCTTATCCTTCAGAAGTTCCGATATTCGAGTTTCATTTTGGTAGGTGACTCAACTAATGTTATTAAATCCCTATTAGATACCAATGAAAATCATTCTTCTATAGGTCATATCCTTAACGATATTTGTAATAATCTTTCTAATTGTTCTAGTTTTGAAATACAGTGGGTTAACGATAGGAGCAATCAAATAGCTTACGCTCTTGCTCAAACAGCAAAAGTTGTTGGTGATTGTAGTTGGGATACCCTTCCAAACTTTGTTCTTTCTATCTTGATAGTCGATTCTTTCTTACAATAAAATTTTAGACCATTTCTTATAAAAAAAAACAATGTAAGCCTTGTCTTCCCGACCCATTAGGCTTCCTAGACTATAAAGCCCAGAGTCCAAACCAAGAACATGGAAGAATGCAAGGCCTAAAACGTTTTAATTAGCATTTAATTCAACTAAATATATGTGCTCTATGTATCCCCCTTGAAATGCACCAATCATTGAAATTTTGTTAATATATAGTTCAATATTTACCACTAAAAATTTTAATTGGCATAAGCAATAATTTCCTTTGTAACACTAACCTAGGACACTGTTACTTTTTTTTTAGGGGACACTAAGATTAATCTAGGATACCAAAATAAGTAAGTAAATAAATACTTGTTAACCTAGATGCCTAAATTTAACCATAATTAATGCTACTGTAACTATTAATACTAATATGTAACCTAAATTGAGAATGCATAGGCTGCCATCACCTCGAACTCACACTTAATTACCTCAATATTCATCTCAGCATCGGCAAAGGCCAAACATTCAGCTATTTTCACCTCTCCATACCCACCTTCTGAATACAAGACACACATAGGTCGGCCCTATTTCTCATCCGGTTCCTTATAACTAGTTTAATTATCTTCAACTTTCTTTCGAAGAAAAATACTGCAACGACCATCATAGCAAAGATATAGACAATGGGATAAACACAAATCTCGCACAACTTACCGGTCTCTGCTTTTTCCCCAATATAACCCACAAAATCTATAGCAAAAAATGTAATGTAGAAACCCAACAGCGTAATAGGCCTGCCACTCAAATCATTTTTATCTTATTTAAGCCCGTTAATAGTGTGATGTACACTTTTTGAACATATCAGAAATTTCATCCTCATGATAGCATAATTTTATAGCGGCCTGATACAAGTGCAGGTGAAGGTGCTAAAATAGTCGCTTGATTTTTTACATGCACACCTATCATATTCAACGTGCAATACACGTATACACCAAATGCAAAGCACGTGCAAGCGTGTGCAAGTATGTGTGCATATATATATATATATATATATATATATATATATTATAAAATCACTAATCTGTAAAGTTTTTTTGTTTTAGATAATTATTGAATAAATACGTAGCTTATATAGATAAATTTTAAAACTTTCTAAAATATATTCGAGTTTCATTTTGAAAGGTAACTTAACTAATGTTATTAAATCTCTATTACTTATTCAGATACCAATGAAGATCTTTCTTCTATAGGTCATATCCTTAAGGATGTTTGCAATAATCTTTCTAATTATTCTAGTTTTGAAATACTGTGGGTTAGCGATAGGAGCAATCAAACAGCTCACGCTCTTGCTCAAAAAGCAAAAGTTGTTGGTGATGGCAGTTGGGATACCTTTCCAAACTTTTTTCTTTCTATCTTGACAGTCGATTCTTTTTTACAATAAAATTTTAGACCATTTCTTATAAAAAAAAAAGTAAGCCTTGTCTCACCGACCCATTAGGCTTCTTGGACTAGAAAGCCCAGAGTCCAAACCAAGAACATGGAAGAATGCAAGGCCTAAAAATAAGAGAGACCGACCCATTAGGCTTCTTGGACTAGAAAGCCCGGAGTCCAAACCAAGAACATGGAAGAATGCAAGGCCTAAAACGTTTTGATTAGCTTTTTATTCAATTAAATATATGTGCTCTATGTATTTTGAAATGCACCAATCATTGAATGTTTGTTAACATATGTAGTTCAATATTTACCACTAAAAATTTTCATTGGCATAAACTATAATTTCCTTTTTAACACTAACCCAGGACATTATTTTTCTTTTTTTAGGGGATACTAAGATTAATCTAGGACACCAAAATAAGTAAGTAAATAAATACTTGTTGTCCCTAAATTCTACCATAATTAATGCTACTGTAACTATTAATACTAATATGTAACGTAAATTGAGAACGCATAAGCTGCAATCACCTCGAACCAACACTTAATTACCTCAATGTTCATCTTAGTGTCAGCAAACGCCAAACACTCAGCTATTTCCATCCCTCCATACTCAACTTCTAAATACAAGACACACATATCCTCATATTGGGTCTCTAGGTCGGCCTTATTTCTCATCCGGTTCCTTATAAGTAGTTTAATTATCTTCAACTTTCTCTCGAACAAAAATACAGCCACGACCATCACAGCGGATACAAAGTTATAGACAATAGGATAAACACAAATCCACAACTTGTTGTCGTCCAGGCCTCTACTTTTTCCTCAATATAACACACAAAAGCTATAGCCAAAAAGGTAATGTAGCAGCCCAACAATGTAATAAGCCTGCCACTCAAATCTAGGGCTGTAAACAAACCGAGTTGTTCCCGAGCAGCTCGGTCAAAAGCTCGAGTCGAGCTCGATCAACTCGAGCTCGAGTCGAGCACTCTTGAGCAGCTCTGTCAAAAGCTCGAGCTCGAGCTCGATTCGAGCCTACTCGAGTTTGAAACTCTTGACGAGCGGATCTCGAGCATATGTATAATATGCTTGAGTGCTCGCCGAGCTTTTCGAGCATTATACAATTTTTTTTAAATTTTTTTATTATATATAAAATTACTAAAATATCCATACTTTTTTAAAAAATTACTTCTTTTACCTTCGAAAAAGTCAGAACTACTCGAGTTCGAGCTCGTTTTACTTATTTTCTAGCGAGCTCGAACTATATCAAATTTTTCGAACTCAAGCTCGAGCTCGAGTATCAAAAAAAATTTCGAGTTAACAAGTTTGAGTAGAGCAATATTCATACTTGATTCGGCTCGTTTGCATCCCTACTCAAATCCTTTTTATCTCCTTTGAACCCGTTATAGTGTGATCTACACTTTTTGAGCATATCAAAAATTTCATCCTCATGATAGCATAATTTGATGGCGGCCCGATACAAGTGCAGGTGAATGTGCTAAAATAGTCGCTTGATTTTTTACATGCACACCTATCATATTCAGTGTGCAATACACGTGCACACCAAGTGCAAATCACGGTGTGCATATATATATATATATTATAAAATCACCAATTTGCAAAGTTTTTTTTGTTTTAGATAATTATTGAATAAATACGAAGCTTATAGAGATAAATTTTAAAACTTTCTAAAATATATTCGAGTTTCATTTTGGGAGGTGACTCAACTAATGTTATTAAATCCCTATTAGATACCAATGAATATCTTTCTTCTAGCTCGCGCTCTTACTCAAAAAAGCAAAAGTTGTTGTTGATTGTAGCTGGGATACCCTTCCAAACTTTGTTCTTTCTATCTTGATAGTCGATTCTTGTTTACAATAAAATTTTAGACCATTTCTTATAAAAAAAGTAAGCCTTGTCTCCCCGACCTATTAGGCTTCCTAGATTAGAAAGCCCAGAGTCCAAACCAAGAACATGGAAGAATGCAAGGCCTAAAACGTTTTAATTAGTTTTTTATTAAATTCAATATATGTGCTATATGTATCTTGAAATTTACCAATCATTGAAATTTTTTTAATATGTAGTTCAATATTTACCACTAAAAATTTTCATTGACATAAAAGAAAGAATAATTTCCTTTTTAACACTAACATAGGACACTGTTGCTTCTTTTTTTAAAGAACACTATAATTAATCTAGGATACCAAAATAAGTAAGTAAATAAATACTTGTTAACCTAGGTACCTAAATTCTACCATAATTAATGCTATTGTAACTATTAATACTAACATTTAACCTCCATACTACATAGCCTCATATTGGGCCTCCAGGTCAGCCCTATTAAATTCTCATCCGGTTCCTTATAAGTAGTTTAATTGTATTCAACTTTCTCTCGAAGAAAAATACTGGAACGATACAAAAATATAGACAATGGGATAAACACAAATCCACAACTTACAGGCCACTGCTTTTTCCCTAATATAACCCACAAAAGCTATTGCCAAAAGGTAATGTAGAAACCCAACAGCGTAATAGGCCTGCCACCCAAATCATTTTTATCTTATTTGAGACCGTTATAGTGTGATCTACACTTTTTGAACATATTAGAAATTTCATCCTCATGATAGTATAATTTTATAGCGGCTCAATACAAGTGCAGGTGAAGGTACTAAAATAGTCGCTTGATTTTTACATTCACACCTATCATATTCAGTGTGCAAAAGAACCTACTCTATGCCAAGGCCAATGCGCACCAGGTTGGCCAAAGCAAATTCCAAGCTGCCCTCCCTCCCACAATGATTAATGGATCGCATTTTAGTTTTGCCAAAATTCATTCTTCAATTGTGTACAAGAGAAACCCCCTCTATTATAGTTGAGGGTGGAGGATTCTAGGACTAAATTATTCAATGTGGGATAATTGTTTGTTCAATTTTGGAGTGTATGATGAAATCTCAGAATGCCCAATGAAAAAAAAAAGTACTAATTCAAAGGAAAAGCTTAACGTGCACACCAAGTGCAAATCACGTGCAAGTGTGTGTGCATATATATATTATAAAATCACCAATTTTTAATGTTTTTTTGTTTTAAATAATTATTTAATAAATACGTAGCTTATATAGATAAATTTTAAAACTTTCTAAAATATATTCGAGTTTCATTTTGAAAGGTAACTCAACTAATGTTATTAAATCCCTATTAGATACCAATGAAGATCTTTCTTCCATTGGTCATATCCTTAATGATGTTTGCAATAATATTTCTAATTGTTCTAGTTTTGAAATACAGTGGGTTAGTGATAGGAGCACTCAAACAGCTCACGCTTTTGCTCAAAAAGCAAAAGTTGTTGGTGATTGTAGTTGGGATACCTTTCGACAAATTTTGTTCTTTCTATCTTGATAGTCGATTCTTTTTTACAATAAAATTTTAGACCGTTTCTTATATAAAAAAAGTAAGCCTTGTCTCCCTGACCCGTTAGGCTTCCTAGACTAAAAAGCCAAGAGGCCAAACCAAGAACATGGAAGAATGCAAGGCCTAAAACGTTTTAATTAGTTTTTTATTAAATTAAATATATGTGCTCTATGTATCTTAAAATTCATCGATCATTGAAATTTTGTTAATATATAGTTCAATATTTACCACAAAAAATTTTCATTAGCATAAACAATAATTTCCTTTTTAACACTAACGTAGGACACTGTTGCTTCTTTTTTAGGAGACACGATTAATCTATAACACCAAAATAAGTAAGTAAAAAAATACTTGTTAACCTGGTAACCTAAATTCTACCATAATTAATGCTACTGTAACTATTAATACTAATATGTGACCCAAATTAAGAATGCATAGGTTGCTATCACCTCGAAACCACACTTAATTACCTTTGATTAATGTTCATATCATTGTAGGCAAATGCCAAACACTCAGCTATTTCCATCTCTCCATACTCAGCTTTTGAATACAAGACACACATAGTCTCATATTGGGCCTCTAGGTCGGCCCTATTTCTCATCCGGTTCTTTATAAATAGTTTAATTATTTTCAATTTTATCTCGAAGAAAAACACTGTCACTACCATCATAGCGGATACAAAGATATAGACAATGGGATAAATACATATCCACAACTTACAGGCCTCTGTTTTTTCCCAATGTAACCCACAAAAGTTATAGCAAAAAAGGTAATGTAGAAAACCAACAGCGTAATAAGCCTGCCACTCAAATGTTGCCCGTTATAGTGTGATCTACACTTTTTGAACATATTAGAAATTTCATCCTCATGATAGCATAATTTGATGGCGGCCCGATACATGTGCAGAAAGGTGCCAAAATAGTCGCTTGATTTTTTACATGGACACCTATCATAGTCAACGTGCAATACACGTGCACATCAAGTACGCAAAGCACGTGCAAGTGTGCGCGCATATATATATATATATATATATATATTATACAGTCATCAATCTGCAAAGTTTTTTTTGTTTTAAATAATTTTTGAATAAATACGAAATTTATATAGATAAATTTTAAAACTTTCTAATAAATATTCGATACTAATGTTATTAAATCCCTATTAGATACTAATGGAGATATTTCTTCTATAGGTCATATCCTTAATGATGTTTGCAATAATCTTTCTAATTGTTCGCGCTCTTGCTCAAAAAGTAAAAGTTGTTGGTGATTGTAGTTGGGATACCCTTCCAAACTTTGTTCTTTCTATCTTAAACAATAATTTGCTTATTGACACTAACCTAGGACATTGTTGTTTTTTTAAGGGACACTAAGATTAATCTACGATACCAAAATAAACAAGTAAAAAAATACTTGTTAACCTAGGTCCCTAAATTCTACCATAATTAATGCTATTGTAAATATTAATACGAATATGTAACCTAAATTCAGACAGAATGCATAGGCTGCCATCACCTCGAACCCACACTTAATTACCTAAATGTTCATCCCAGTGTCGGCAAATGCCAAACACTTAGCTATCTCCACGTCTCCATACACAGTTTCTGAATACAAGACACACATAGCCTCATATTGGGCCTCCAGGTCGAGCCTATTTATAATCTGGTTACTTATAAGTAGTTTAATTATCTTCAACTTTCTCTCGAAGAAAATACTGGAACGACCATCATAGCGGATACAAAGATAAAAATAATGGGATAAACACAAATCCACAACTTATAGGCCTCTTCTTTTTCCCCAATATAACCCACAAAAGCTATAGCAAAAAAGGTAATGTAGAAACCCAACAGCGTAATAAGCCTTCCACTCAAATTCTTTTTATCTTCTTTGAGCCCGTTATAGTGTGATCTACACTTTTTGAAAATATCAGAAATTTCACCTCATGATAACATAATTTGATGGCGGCCCGATACAAGTGCAGGTGAAGGTGCTAAAATAGTCGCGCTTAATTTATCTATCATACTCAACGTGCAATACACGTGCACACCAAGTGCAAAGCACGTGCAAGTGTGCGCGCATATATATATATTATACAGTCACCAATCTGTAAAGTTTTTTTGTTTTAAATAATTATTGAATAAATACGAAGTTTATATAGATAAATTTTAAAACTTTCTAATATATATTCGATACTAATGTTATTAAATCCCTATTAGAAACTAATGAAGATCGTTCTTCTATAGGTCATATCCTTAATGATGTTTTGCAATAATCTTTCTAATTGTTCTAGTTAATAATCTTTTTAATTGTTCTAGTTTTGAAATACAGTGGGTTAGTGATATGAGCAATCAAACAGCTCGCGCTCTTGCTCAAAAAGCAAAAGTTGTTGGTGATTGTAGTTGGGATACCCTTCCAAACTTTGTTCTTTCTATCTTAAACAATAATTTACTTATTGACACTAACCTAGGACATTGTTGTTTTTTTAGGGGACACTAAGATTAATCTACCGATACCAAAATAAACAAGTAAAAAAATACTTGTTAACCTAGGTCCCTAAATTCTACCATAATTAATGCTATTGTAAATATTAATACGAATATGTAACCTAAATTCAGAATGCATAGGCTGCCATCACCTCGAACCCACACTTAATTACCTAAATGTTCATCCCAGTGTCGGCAAATGCCAAACACTTAGCTATCTCCACGTCTCCATACACAGCTTCTGAATACAAGACACACATAGCCTCATATTGGCCTCCAGGTCGAGCTTATTTATCATCTGGTTGCTTATAAGTAGTTTAATTATCTTCAACTTTCTCTCTAAGAAAAATACTGGAACGACCATCATAGCGGATACAAAGATATAGATAATGGGATAAACACAAATCCACAACTTATAGGCCTCTGCTTTTAAATATAACCCATTTGTGTTATAGCAAAAAGGTAATGTAGAAACCCAACAGCGTAATAAGCCTACCACTCAAATTCTTTTTATCTTCTTTGAGCAAACCCGTTATAGTGTGATCTACACTTTTTGAACATATCAGAAATTTCATCCTCATGATAGCATAATTTGATGGCGGCTCGATACAAGTGCAGGTGAAGGTGCTAAAATAGTCGTTTAATTTTTTACATGCACATCTATCATACTCAACGTGTAATACACGTGCACACCAAGTGCAAAGCACGTGCAAGTGTGCGCGCATATATATATATATATATATATTATACAGTCACCAATCTGCAAAGTTTTTTTGTTTTAAATAATTATTGAATAAATACGAAGTTTATATAGATAAATTTTAAAACTTTCTAACATATATTCGAGTTTCATTTTGGAAGGTGACTCAACTAATGTTATTAAATCCCTATTAGATACCAATGAATATCTTTATTCTATAAGTCATATCCTTGATGATGTTTGCAATAATCTTTCTAATTATTTTAGTTTTGAAATATAGTGGGTTAGTGATATGAGCAATCAAACCGCTCGCGCTCTTGCTCAAAAAGCAAATAAAATATAGTTGTTGGTGATTGTAGTTGGGATACCCTTCCAAACTTTGTTCTTTCTATCTTGATAGTCGATTCTTTTTACAATAAAATTTTAGACCATTTCTTATTAAAAAAGTAAGCCTTGTCACCCCGACCCATTAGGCTTCCTATACTAGAAAGCCAAGAGTCCAAACCAAGAATATGGAAGAATGCAAGGTCTAAAATGTTTTAATTAGCTTTTTATTCAATTAAATATATGTGCTCTATGTATCTTGAAATGCACCAATCATTGAAATTTTTTTAATATATAGTTAATATTTACCACTAAAAATTTTCATTGGCATAAACAATAATTTCCTTATTGACATAGGACATTATTGTTTCTTTTTTTAGGGGACATTAAGATTAATCTATGATACCAAAATAAACAAGTAAAAAAATACTTGTTAACCTAGGTCCCTAAATTCTACCATAATTAATGATACTGTAACTATTAATACAAATATGTAATCTAAATTTAGAATGCATAGGCTGCCATCACCTCGAACCCACACTTAATTACCTAAATGTTCATCTTAGTGTAGACAAATGCCAAACACTTAGCTATCTCCACGTCTCCATACACAGCTTCTGAACACAAGACACACATAGCCTCATATTGGGCCTCCAGGTTGGGCTTATTTATCATCTGATTCCTTATAAGTTGTTTAATTCCTATTTATCATCTGGTTCCTTGTAAGTTGTTTAATTATCTTCAACTTTCTCTCGAAGAAAAATACTGGAACGACCATCATAGTGGATACAAAGATATAGACAATGGTATAAACACAAATCCACAACTTACATGCCTCTGCTTTTTCCCCAATATAACCCAGAAAAGCTATAGCGAAACCCAGCAGCTGCCACTCAAATCCTTTTTATCTTCTTTGAGCCCGTTATAGTGTGACGTTTGGCACCTCGATGTCGACTCATCACATCCTGGGGTTGAAGAAGGTCCCAAGGGTTCGGTTGTTCGCCGATTCAAGTGGTACGTGAGTTGGGTTTATTAGAACGTCGTGAGACAGTTCGGTTCCTATCTATATTTCTTGAACATATCAGAAATTTCATACTCATGATAGCATTATTTGATGGCGGCCCGATACAAGTGCAGGTGAAGGTACTAAAATAGTCGCTTGATTCTTTACATGCACACCTATCATATTCAACGTGCAATACACGTGCACACCAAGGGTAAAGCACGTGCAAGTGTGTGCATATATATATATATATATATATATATATTATATAATCACCAATCTGCAAAGTTTTTTTGTTTTAAATAATTATTGAATAAATACGAAGTTTATATAGATAAATTTTAAAACTTTCTAAAATATATTCGATTTTCATTTTGGGAGGTGACTCAACTAATGTTATTAAATCCCTATTAGATACCAATGAAGATCTTTCTTATATAAGTCATATCCTTAATGATGTTTGCAATAATCTTTCTAATTGTTTTAGTTTTGAAATACAGTGGGTTAGTGATATGAGCAATCAAACCGCTCGCTTGCTCTTGCTCAAATCAAAAGTTGCTGGTGATTGTAGTTGGGATACCCTTCCAAACGTTGTTCTTTCTGTGTTGATGGTCGATTCTTTTTTACAATAAAATTTTAGACCATTTCTTATAAAAAAGCCTTGTCTCCCCGACCCATTAGGTTTCCTAGACTAGAAAGCCAAGAGTCCAAACCAAGAACTTGAAGAATGCAAGGTCTAAAATGTTTTAATTAGCTTTTTATTCAATTAAATATATGTGCTTTATGTATCTTGAAATGCAGACATCATCGAAATTTTGTTAGTATGTAGTTCAATATTTACCACTAAAAATTTTCATTGGCATAACTATAATGTCTTTTTTAACACTAACCTAGGACATTGTCCCTTCTTTTTCTAGGGATACTAGATTAATTTAGGAACCAAAATAAGTAAGTAAATAAATACTTTTTAGCATTTAGCATTGAAAGCTACCCTTAAATCTCTAATTGCGTGAAGGATCCGCTGATAGAATAGTATTTTCATTTTTGGGCAATTTAATAGTATTTGATTAATTTGATGCAATGGATATATTTTGTCACTGATTTAACCCATATAATAAAAAAGAATGGCACATTCATGGGGTGATCTTCTGATGTTTGGATAGCAATAATTAGTAGTAAAATTGCTGCTGAGGACTTGTTATCGGTTTTCGAATTGATTGAAAGATTAAGGAGTTTATTTTTGGCAATGATTTACTTTCGTCATGATGAATATTGGATGGAGGCAAAATAACAAGTCAGTAGAAGAATCAGTGGCCGGCCATTCTGTTGGATAAGTTGGTGGCGGAGGAGGAGATCTTTGTTGTTATTATGATCTTCTTATCTTAATCATAAATTCATAATACAGCAGCAAAGGAGAGTGAAATAGATAATGCTTTGATTGGGAATTGACTGTACATACCAAAAAATATAAATGAATGAATCCATTTAATTAGGCTAACCAAATACTCCTATCCAAAGTTAACCCAGCCATTTGTGAGTTGTGGTCTAATACGTATGTAGACATTTAACAAGAAAATTTAAGTATTGATGAATACGTTATATTACTAAGATTTTGATTAGTAGGAGTACGACTTTTTAAAAAAAAAGAAAAAGGAAACAAGTACTTACCATAAGAGAGGAGGATTTACATTCAAATTAAATTAAATTAAGAGAGCAAAAAGTTGTTTAAAAAACAACAATTAAGAGCTGGGTTGTGGTTGTGGTTGTGCTCGACTGCGTAGCGAAATTTAAGGTAGGTTGGACTTGCAATTTATTCCTAGGCTAAATACAGTAGAGCACTAACAAAACAAATACAAATACAAATACAATTTGGTTGAACCATTTAATCCTAGATTTAACTGCATTGCAAACCCAAAACTTATCCACTTAAATAAGTCTCTCTCTCTAATTTTGCCATCACAACACAACAGAATAGACTGCTATAGACGACGTCATCCTGATCCAACATATATCATTCATTCTCTACAAACCCAGGCAGAGGAGCGGATTTCTCACTCCAGCCAAAAAACCCCACTTTGTCCTGTTTTTTGGTATGTTTCTTTCTCTTACTAGTGGTTGTAGCAACTTTTGGTATCATATATATTTATCAAAAATTCTATGGTAAAACTATTTTGTTGAAATTCAAAACTTATACAATATAATACAATGATATGTTTTAAAAATTTGTACTTTTTAATGCTTTAAAAGCCAATTGAATGGAATCCTTTATTTATATGTCACGTCTTTTTCCATCTCCATGCAATAATTGGTAGGGTAGTATCATGTTTCTTATATATATTCCTTCCCATGCATTCCTCATATGTCCAATTCCTGTATGAAAAAAAAATGCTGATTTTTTTTCCCCTCACTTTTGGGGTTTAAAATTCAAAGTGCAATTGCCTTGTAAGGTAAACTATAATTGTAATTGATCCCTCCAATATGTATATCTGTGGTGTTCTCTTGATGTTGTTGTGTCCACACCCCACAAAAGAGGGGCAAAAAGAAAGTGAAAATTTTGTCCGCATGCAATTATGCAACAGTAGTATTAGTCAATTTTTGGATGAAAAATAATTAAATTTTGTGGTTAATAAGGCGGGGAGTTATTTTTCCAGGAGCCTGTCTTTCCTCCAACCAAAAGCTTTTCTCCGTATACCCGTATAATAGATAGAACAAAATGGTTGAAGGAGGAGTTGCAAAAGCTGATAGGACTGAGTTCACAGAGTGTTGGCGGACTGCATGGAAGACACCATACATCATGAGATTGGCCTTTTCTGCTGGGATTGGAGGCCTTCTTTTTGGTTATGACACTGGTATCATCCACAACCATTTATTTCCACTTTGACAATTTTTTTCCTTTCTTTTTTCTTTTTTACATAATTTTCTGGTCTAATAGATTAAAACAAGTTATGCGTATAAACAGTACACTAATGTCAACATTTTGGATTGTCATTCCGTTTTAGTGTTTGTATTTTGTGCCCCGCACTGCATTGTTCACTCAAAATTGTATTTTTACTGGCCTTGTGAACTATTTTCATGATTGGGAGTGTAGGAGTTATTTCTGGTGCCCTCCTTTACATTCGAGACGACTTCAAATCTGTTGACAAGAAGACATGGCTACAGGTGCAGTTTCTGTGATCGCATCTCTTCCATCACCGTGAATATTTTCTTTTCTTGTTTCACAGTTTCATGGTATGTACTCTTGTTGGTCAATCTACAGGAAACCATTGTGAGCATGGCTGTGGCAGGAGCTATCATAGGTGCAGCTTTTGGTGGATGGATCAATGACAAATTCGGGCGCAAAATCTCAATTCTGGCGGCTGATGTTCTATTCTTTATTGGAGCAATTATTATGGCTGTTTCCCCCGTAAAGAGATGATCATTATTGGGAGAATATTTGTCCTTAAAAGTTGGAATGGCATCCATGACTGCGCCTCTTTACATTTCAGAAGCTTCGCCACACAGAATCAGGGGTGCACTTGTCAGCACAAATGGATTCTTAATTACGGGAGGCCAGTTTCTTTCGTGACTATTATCTTATCAATTTAGCGTTCACCCATGTAAGTGTTCTTGGATTTGGTTATTCTTGATATTCATAGTGTACAATTTATAAGGCAAGGAGATACGTAAACCATTCAACTATTTTTCCAGGCCAAGGGAACCTGGCGTTGGATGCTTGGTGTCGCAGGACTCCCAGCACTTGTCCAGTTTATTCTAATGTTGTCACTCCCTGAGTCTCCAAGATGGCTTTACAGAAAGGTTCCACCATAATTGTTGTGTTTACTTAATTAGTGTATCACCTTAGTCTGCCTATCTCTTGTTAACATGTGATTCCTTTTGCACCAAACAGGGTAAAGTTGATGAGGCCAGGTCCATCTTAGAAAAGATATATCCTTTTGAGGAAGTTGAGGGGGAGATGCTGGCCCTAAAATCATCCATCGACGAAGAAAAGGCACAAGAAGGTTCTACAAGAGATGGCAGCACTTCTTCAAAAGTAAGGCAAGCCTTGAGTTCTCCCATTTTTAGAAGGGGCCTCTAATATATGCAGGCATTACGGTTCAGGTGGCTCAGCAGTTTGTGGGCATCAATACTGTTATGTATTATAGCGCAAGCATAATTCAGTTCGCAGGTTTTGCTTCAAACCGGACTGCTGTGGCACTTTCCCTCATCACTACTGGTCTCAATGCACTTGGCTCGATTGTTAGTATGTGTTTTGTTGATAGATTTGGAAGGAGGCGGCTTATGATCATTTCGATGATTGGCATCATTACTTGCCTAGTGGTTTTATCTGGTGTATTCTTCAAAGCTTCTGCCTCTTCTCCACCTATCAGCAAGGATGAGTCTGCCCGTTTTGGTGGTAACTCCACATGTTTGGACTATGCGCGTGCCCCAGATGCATCTTCTTGGAATTGCATGCAGTGTTTGCAGAAAGCGTCTGATTGTGCTTTCTGCTCAAATGGAGCAAATCGGGTAAGTTTGTGTTCCTCCCTTTCCTTGTCATTTGCAGGTATCTTTAGTAACATATTCCTAATGGTGCTTTGTAATGTTGGTCGGAATGCTTTCAAATTGCATGATTGGATTATGTTTATCTTTGATTAATGCAAAACTCTCTGTATTTCATTATTTTCAATCAGTATTCTCCTGGAGCATGCTTGGCTTTAGATGACAACTTCAAAAGTGCATGCCGAGCAGAGAGGCGCACGTGGTACACAAAAGGCTGCCCCAGCAAAATTGGATTCTTAGCAGTTGTCTTATTGGGATTGTATATCATAATGTACTCGCCAGGAATGGGAACTGTTCCATGGATTGTTAACTCAGAAATATACCCCCTGAGATACAGAGGCATTGGTGGAGGGATTGCTGCAGTTTCAAACTGGACTTCAAATCTTATAGTTAGTGAGACTTTCTTAACATTGACTGAGGCTCTTGGTTCAGCTGGCACATTTCTTCTGTTTGCGGGGATATCCCTTGTTAGTCTGGTGTTCATCTTCTTCCTTGTACCAGAAACAAAAGGACTTCCGTTTGAGGAGGTGGAGAAGATGTGAATGTATGCCTTTGTGCTAGAGACAGGATTTACACCCTCTAGTTGTATGAAGAAGAAAGGAGGTTCCAAGGATGTGGAGGGTTCTGCTTAAAGCTTTGAATCAGAACTGTTTTGAGTCAGAAAAATTAGTCATCTCAAAGTGTTTACATTATATTATAATAATAGCAAAACACAGTGTGTGAGGTGATACTGGAAATATCTGCCATTTTTAATGGAAGATTATGACTTGGTTGGCTTAGAACTTAATATCATCAAATCAATTAGCTAAGGTAGTTTTATGCTGCTTCTTTTATAGATTAACCTTTTTTTTATTTATCATCTTTAGGTGCTTCAAACTTTTTCTAGTGATATGTTATTTCATATTTTGGATCTACAAATTCATGGTCCAATACATGTGGTGTCTAAATTGTCTTCTTGCCGCAATGGTAAGGCAGACTAATAGGTTGGAACATACTCGTTACAGTAGAGAATAGGCCATCATTTACAACCATGCAACTAACTGCGATGTGTGAAGGAGAATGCTACGTGTTTTTGCATGCATGGCATTCTTTGATAAAGCGCTCCAGTTGGTTCTAGAGTTTGCTTGTTTTCTAGGTTCAGTGCAATGCTCATTTTCCTTGCGAGAAGCAGCTCCTTTTGGACAGCCCTGTAATAGTAGTAATTCTTTTTTATGCTATGTATGTGGGGAGAATAATGGTTAAAATTTATGTCCAAATCATGATTGCAAAATATTACCTGTAAAAATCAACTATCTATCCGATATTTTTGCAAGAAGGCACAAGAAGACGGGCTATTGTCCACCTCAATTCTCAGGCAAAGCCAATTATCGGGGATCTACCTTTGCTCCTGAATATTGAATGTATTATTCCAGGTGGAACATTGTGACCAGTGAAAGAAAATCTAATTTATCTTTTTCATTCTGTCTAAAAAATAGTCTCTATCACCAACCTAATCAACATTATCAAGAGAGACTAGCACTAGAATTTAACTCACAAAAACAGACCTTCTCATCCAATTATCGATGAGAAGGGAATAAATTGGAAAAGAATTACAGTACTAAATTAGCTGCTGCCGTTGAATATGCCACCATTAGGGCTAGCTGCCTCCTTCGTCTATGCTCCTTTCATCTTGCTCCACAAAAGTTTTGTGGTAGCCTCTTCCTACGTACCGCCATCTTAATGTTGCTTTATAGACAATCTCTCTGACAACAAACAAGGATAAGGATGATAAGAATATGTATGATGGCGCTTGATGCACTGTGAAAGTCCAAAGTTACAGTTTAGAAACAAATTTCAATAACGAGAACAGGGAAACAGACAATTTTGTTGCTATAGTGTTTTCAAATTTTAGAAGAAAAAGCCAGGAGAAGCCTAAGCGCTAGCTAGCAGCTATTTTGAAATATTGTAGTGTTATTGACAACCAAGGTTATAAGTGTATCATCTAATTCTCCGCGAAGGAATCAGAAAGTAATTTTTTTTTTTTGGGGGTGTCTAACACTACGTTATACAGAACTACAAGTGATGATAGAAATACTGATTGGGTGATCAATGCATCTTACAACAAATAGACAGCAAACCAGTGAAAATCTAAAGCAGTATTTACATCAGCAGTGCATAAAACCTACTCATTAGATATACTAAATTTGCACCAGCATTTTCAGTCTTTCAAAAGTGAAGAGTAGGGAGACAACATACTAATGAGTTCGTATGTCACAATCATTGTTGTTCCATAGAAAGTCATATTTAGAAACCGAGGTCCAAATCCTCTATAGAATCCTCTCCATCCATCTTCTTTAAGAAGTGCCTTCGTGGTTTTCATTACTGATGGTCTTCCAACACCGTAATCATCGATTACCTTCAAATACCACCCAGAAAATTATGTACAGCATTGACACTAAGCAGCTATTCTGGTACTGTTGCATTGATGCAAATAAGAGAAGCAATGAATTTCATAAATTTTGATACCTGAAGCCTTGTCTTTACAGTATCTATGGGGGTAGTAATAATAGAAGAACATGCACCAGCAAAGCAGGCTTTGAAGTCCAGCTGTAGCCTGGACAGTAACCATTTTTACATGAGATGGTTTCTGTTCCAAATCATCTCCATAACCCAGGCCCCTAAGGTCATAGTAAGTAAATCACAAAAGGGCAGCGTCACATGAATTGCTCCCAGCAATAATCATGAACTAATGCACATATATTGCCAGAACATATAGGTTTACCTCCAAATGATGTGCTGGGCTGCCCCATATGCTCCCCACCAAAGTGCTGATGCAGGTGATTGAGTCAAAGCTGTTAAACCAAAGCCTCTGTACAGACCACGGACGCCTTCAGCCTTTATTACTTTACGCACAACATCATATGGACCATTGCAAAAAGTAGTTCCTGGAAGCCCTTGAACCATTAGTCGATGGCAAATCTGAAATTTAAACCCCAAAAATGGGGAAAACATGCACTTTTAAAAAGCAGATAAAAAGAGAAAAACAGATGAATTTTTCTTATAAATAAGTGCGCATAATACACATACTATTGAACTTTATTGAAGGTATGCATTTGATCAGCCTAACAGTACTTGAACTTTCAGATTTCAAGCACCAATTAAAAACATTTCACTGAAATGGAGAAAAGTATGGGTAGTCGTTACTAGTCCTCTTTTCCTCCTCCCCCCACCCCACCTCTTTTAATTTCCTTCCCAATCTCTCTCTCACTCTCTCTCTGTGTGGGGTGAGGGGGAGGATGGTTAGTTTGGAGATTCACCATCAAAAGCAACAAATCTGAAACTAAGTTTCTGGCTTCAACATTTTTCTCTGACAAAAATATTCAACCAACAGTTGTTTGTGGTAGCAAACTTCATCCAGCAGAAGCCAGTAAAACGAAAGACAGTGACAAAGCAAAAGAAATCTCAAAATGCAACCAAAGACAGAAAGAGCTAGTACACCCACCACCTCTAAAGGTACGAAGTATACACACGAAACTAAATTTGAAAACATTCCAGCAACAGCGTTTGCAATGCCAACACGAGTAGCTTCTGGCATACAGAGACCTTCAGTGTATTTAAACATTGCACTATCATATGTTTTGATACTTCAAGTGAAGTCAAAGCCAAGACTCTGCCCGGCAGTGCTCCAATTGCAGACGTACCAAAACCTCTAAATAAGCCGGACACACCATCAGTTCTTATTATATGCTTGAATACAGACATTCCACTTGTATGCGAGAGACCAGAATCAGCTACTTGCATCCTTGTCTTGACAACTGCAGTTGGGTGTATTAATGCTGATTGAGCAGTAAAGAGAATAGCCCCAATGATGTGAAATCTCGTCTTATCCAACCTAAACTCGAGAACAACAAGAATCAGCAATGGCTAAAAATATCTAGGATGTTGTACATGTAAATTTCTTCTTAATTTTTGTATAAAACAGAGGACCTGGAGGATATTCGTGGTATGTAATATAAAGGAACTTAGACGACTATTGTGATATCCAAGGGAATTTTAGATGTGTATAAAGATATTCAGTAATAATAATAATTCTAGTTTGCAAAATCATCATCAGAAGTAGTAATAAGCTGGCATGAGCAGTTATTCATGATCAGGTCAGTATTAGCCACTAGTTACTGTTCAAGAGCCGAATTTCTGCAAACTTATGGGAAATGTTGCATCTAAAGATTAAAACTTTATCAAACTAATTAAGCAGAGCCCATTAAAATATGAATCTCAACAAAAACATACAACTACTAGTTATTACCAAAATAATACTAATAAACATGCATGGGGCAAGATCATAAGAGAAGCACCTGTCCCACTTGATGTCGGTCTCGGCAAGAGCCAGCTGTTGGCCGCTCCCACTCCCTGCTGCTTCTGTTTCAAGTTCGACCGCCATTTAATTAGTATTTATTAGTCTTCTAGCACTATTTTAATTTTTTTAATTAAAAAAAAAAAAAAATCTGTGATTTGATCCCATAAAAATTCGGCCTTGAGGAAGTGGAATGGGAAGAAACAGGAGTTGAATGGCCCAAAGAGATTGAAGACAACCATTCAAGGAGGAGGGAGGAGGAAGGAGGAAGGAGGGAAATTTTGATTTTATATGTTTAGAAAGAAGGAATGAAGGAAGGAAGGCTTCAGAAGGTTCCAAACTGGCTGCTATGGCCGACTGTAGTTCAATAAAATATAAAAGTAGTCCAATTTATTGAACTATAGTAGTATGTATGTCCAGCAAGCGACCAATTTCCCAGCCCAAATTCGAGTGGGTCGTTCAAATCATATCAGCCCAACACCCACACACACACAGCAATGTCAAGCCCTCTATCAACCCTAAGCCAATTTATTTATTTTTAAAAGAAAACCAAATTAGGCGGACATAAAAATCATTTGCAGAAGCTTGGAATCCAATCCATTCACTGCCTCTCTCAATCAATCAATCTGGAAAAGCAAAACTCAGAGAGAGAGAGAGAGATTCAGAATCCATAGCTACAATCAGGTTAGGTTTCTGCTCTAAAGGTAAACCAAATTCTTCCTCCCTTTTTTATGATTTTCCTTCGGTTTTAATTATTTGTAATGTTTTTTCTTAGAGTCAAATTCAGAGTTTCTGAATAAATTGTGATCATATCTGCTACGTTTAAGTTGATGAATCTTCCAATATCTCTCCATTTTTAATCAATTACCAGTATTATTTTTATTGCCGCTAGATTGTATAGTGTAGGATTTATTTCATGACCTTGCATTAGCTTTTAAATCTTCTTTGTAATTTTTTTGGTTCAAATGGAACTCCTGGGGTTAGGATTCATAGCTTTTGAACCGAATAACCTTCATCTCATAGCTTTTCGACCCCGTCAAAAAAACATTACTATCTGTTTTTTCAGCTAGCTTCTTCTGTATTTGTTGTTTGGATTGATGGAGTTTCCGTGGTAAAAGTCGTTTCTTTAGCACTTGGCATCTGCCATGAATTTTGTTGGTCTGATTTATGTTTTTCTTTGCTCTTTTATTTTGGTTGTAGGTAGTATTTATTCAGCATGGCGACTGCTGAGGCAGCACAACCATCGTCAGGGCCGCGTTATGCTCCGGATGATCCCAATTTGCCACAACCCCTGATGGAAGGGGTTAATAGATGGTAGTTCAGGCGTTTTATACTACTGGAACCCCGAAACTAATATTACACAATATGAAAAGCCAACAGTTGTGGCGCCTCCTCCTTTGCCACCTGGTCCACCTCCTACAGCTTCCATCCCTACTGTGGATCCAATTCCAGGAGCTAGGACTGCCCAAGCAACCGATGTTGAAAACCAGCAAATGCATATCCAACCCCAAATCCAACAACAACAACAGCACCACCAAGCAGTTCAACAGCATAGCTTGCAAATGCCACCATCTGTGCCGCAACAGGGTTCACAGCTAGGACCTTCTGTGCAACAACAGGAGCAGCTAACAACACAGCACCTTAGACCGCAGATGATGCATTATTTTGGTCAGCAAATGCCATCCCAGGGGCAAGTACAGGTGCAGGCTGGATCGCAAGTTCCACAACAACCAATACACCAAATGGGCCAGCAAACTCAAATGTATCAAGGTGCATCTGTAGGGAACCATCAGGCTGCTCTCGTTATCAGTTTCCCCACCAACAGACTCAGTACATGCCCTATCCGCAGAATGTTCCTCCACAGGGGCATCAAAACTCTCAGCAGCAAATTCACCAAATTATGCATGGGCAACAGTTTCCCCATCAACAAGGTCACAAGATGGGATTCCCACAGAGGGAGGATTCTGATCCACAACGAGGCAAGCAAGTTGGATATTCACCACCTGCACATGGTCAACCAATTGGTTCTTCCTCGGTTCAAAATCTTTCTGCCAGAACCAATTCCATTCCAGCACCTCACATGAGTGTTCAACCTGCTATACAGTTTAGTGGCTCTTCAGTCAACTTGCAGCAGTCTCCCTCCTTGCAGCCATTGCAGCAGGGTGGGATGGATTTGATTCAACCCCAACACGGCCCGCGGTTTCAGAATCAGATGGGCCCCTCAATGATGCATGCCCAACACCCAAAAGAGCCCCAGTTTGCACCAAAGGATGGTTATGATGGAAGCCCTCTTTCTAGAGCTGGAAATGATTTTTATTACAACTCTAACAAGGATGGTCATGGGATGCCTCCTCAGCAGCCCAAGCTCGCAGCAATACCAATGGCAAGAAATACTCAGGTTACTTTTAGATTGATTTCCCCTTTGGTATTAGCAATGGGATTGAAAATTGTTGCACTTCCTTCTGTTATACATGACTGGTCGAAGTTGCCTTGTAGACTCTAGGGTTGGTTTGGAGAATTCTAATTACAATGTTCATTTACTTCTTTGTATTGAATTGTTGCCGTCTTCTTTTAGGAAACGAGGAGGGGTGACGTCCACCTTCAAAATGCCATGCCAAGTCTTCCTGGGGGACTGAGTGGTGTAACTGGGCCTCCCATGCATGACATATATGGTCATGCAACTGGTGGTTCGCCATTTCCAAATAATTCTTTCATGAGGCCTCCTCCGGACATTATTGGACCGTCAGATGCTAATGCAATTCATCTCTCGCCTGCTGATATTTATCGTCAAACACATGAAGTAACCCAGCAACGGTTCGTATTTTATTGGTGTAAATTAATGGCAAAGGTTTATCTTTTATTGCTTTTAATCATTCTATTCTTCGTTGCAAAGATTGAAATGGATGCATTCGTTTCTGTTCTTTGATGCTTCATGTGGCTCATGATTGATTGGAATGCTTGAGCATTTGCATCAGATATTGTTTAGACCTGCAGGATTAATCTTTACATGTTTAAGAGGATATTGCTTAAGTTTTATATCTCCAATTATTGTAATTGGATCTCAGAGTTTAGGATCAGTCGATATTGGTCTTTGAATTGGGTTATGGGTATCAATTGACATGTCCAATTTTGAATAATAGAAACATTTTAGTTCACTGTTTCCAAATATTTTTCGATTCTAGGAATTCATATTTAAAGCTCAATAACTTTTTTAAGCATTCTAGGAAGACACAAATCTGAGGTGTTTACTAACTCTAAAATTTGCATTTGATGGTCTTGTTCTTCAATGTTCTTTGCATCACTTGAAAAGAATTACCCTTTTTCATCCCTTAGTGTTTTTGTTACCAAAATCTATGGATGAAATATTTTGGGTCCAATATTTAAATTGGATGCCAAGGCTTTCGTGGCTTACTGTCTTTTGATGGATGCAATGCAACTTTTTTATGCTTATGTGTAGTTAATCCTGATGTACATTATTATTGTTCAATCAAATTGCTCAGGGTGACAATGTTCCTGCTCCATTCATGACTTTTGAGGCCACTGGTTTTCCGCCAGAAATACTGGGGGAGGTAAGTACTTTTCCTGTAAGTAGCCAATTGTTTAAAGGGCATACAGCAAAATGTGAGATCTGTTGTTTTCCTCTTTTATGTTTTTCTTTTCCTCCAAGCTTTATTCTTCAAGCTTATTAGTTTTTACTTGTCGCAGGTGCGATATCTGCTCCACAGGCGGAGCACATGTCGTACGCTGCAGTGCCTATGCTCATACTTATGCAACAACTATTCTGAGTTTTTGAGGCTGCAAAATGGACAGTTGGAGGAGCCTTCCTTGACAGTTTCTTGAAGGGTGGTTGCCCCTTCATCCATATCACAATATTTATGTGACTGGGATTTCTAGCTTATTGGCTCTGCCTCTTCTGTTTTAATTGCTCCCTTTTGTTGCCTCGAGTTGCTTCAGTAAGCAACCACATACCTATGGGTTTCTTTTGGCAGTCCTTTTCATATTTTTTTAAAAAAATAAATAAATAAATTGTCTGGTTGTGTCATCAGGTTTTACATTCTCTATTTGTTTCCGAGGCTTAGTTGGACATTTTCATCTTGTGATTTTCAAGGGGTTCATTACATAATATTCTTGTTTCAGATACATTTTGCTGGTTTCTCTTCTCCCACACCGATTCAGGCGCAAACTTGGCCAATTGCTTTACAAAGAAGGGACATTGTTGCCATTGCAAAGACAGGTTCTGGGAAAACATTGGGCTATTTAATCCCTGCATTCATGCATCTTAGGCAACTACGAAATAATCCACAGCATGGCCCCACTGTGTGATGGTTTTAGCTCCAACTCGTGAGCTTGCCACGCAAATACAGGATGAAGCTATCAAGTTTGGCCGATCTTCTAGATTCACTTGCACGGTGGGTACTCCAATCCATTTTTTTCCCCAAAATTTAGGCATTCTAGAGTTGGGATGAAGATGTAGTTTCATTGTTTTTTTCAGTGCCTGTATGGCGGTGCTTCAAAAGGCCCTCAGTTAAAAGAACTGGAGAGGGGAGCAGATATTGTTGTGGCTACACCTGGTCGGCTGAATGACATTCTTGAAAGCAAAAGGATTGATTTTCGGCAGGTCTCTTTTCTTGTGCTTGATGAGGCTGATCGAATGCTTGACATGGGTTTTGAACCTCAGATTCGCAAGATTGTCAATGAAATACCTCCACGAAGACAAACACTCATGTACACTGCAACTTGGCCTAAAGAAGTGAGAAAAATAGCAAATGATCTTCTTTTTAATCCAGTCCAGGTGAACATTGGAAGTGTGGATGAGCTTTCTGCAAACTGGCAAGGCCATTACACAGGTAATGCTGTTGAGACAATCTATGTAATAGGGTATATATCAGATATTTCCTCTGTCATCCAAGGAAATGACTGCCAAAAAAAGGAAGAATAGCCGACTAGTTTTGTACTTGCATGGAAGTTAGTGTTATATTTGTGGTTTATTGCTGATGTTTGGGAGTTTTGGAAATGGTTGCTCTACTTAAATACCTATAGTGCTATAACGTTTTAAGGTGTCTAAACCAACCCATTGGTGTAGTCTTTTGTATTTTGTTTGTGGAGGATTTAATAACTAAACAGTAGAACTTTTACTATTTTGACCAAACCTTTTTTACAATACTTATTAAATCAATGCTCAGAAAGTCTTTCTTGTTTTGTATTTTCCTCCTTTGGTTAACGAGTTGAAAAATACTGGTGTCGCAGTATGTTGAAGTCGTCCCTCACATGGAGAAACAGAGACGCTTGGAGCAAATCCTTAGATCCCAAGAACAGGGTTCTAAAATTATCATCTTCTGTTCAACAAAGAAGTTGTGTGACCAGCTAGCACGTAGTATTGGTCGCAACTTTGGGGCTGCTGCAATTCATGGAGATAAGAATCAAAGTGAGAGGGATTGGGTTCTGAATCAATTTCGATCTGGAAAGACCCCAATTTTAGTTGCCACTGACGTTGCTGCACGTGGGCTTGACATACGAGACATAAGGTGAGAAGTATCTTCTTTTCTTTCTCTTTGATACTTTAAATACCAAATAATTTATTTTTGGGATTAATTCATGACCTTATTTGTGAAATTGTTTGCCTTTTGTTGAGTGATGTATTTTTGTTGCATGATGTAGTGCCCTCAAATTTTGCTACCTTGTTTGCTTGATCCAAATTCTTTATTTTTGCAGGGTGGTTATCAATTATGATTTTCCAACGGGCATTGAAGATTATGTCCATCGCATTGGTAGAACTGGGAGGGCTGGTGCAACGGGTGTGTCTTACACCTTTTTCTCTGAGCAGGATTGGAAATGTGATGCACCAGATCTCGTTAAGGTTCTGGAGGGGGCAAATCAGCATGTACCTCAAGAAGTGAAAGATATGGCTTTACGAGGTGCATCCAACTTCAGCAAAGGTCGAGTTGGAATAAATCGTTTTGATTCTGCTGATGGTGATGGTGGACGTTGGGAATCTGGTGGGCATGGCGGGAATAGGGACATTGGTTTTGGCGGCCGAGGTGGGATGAGGGACGGTGGCTTTGGCGGCCGAGGTGGGATGAGGGACGGTGGCTTTGGCGGCCGTGGTGGGATGAGGGACGGTGGCTTTGGCGGCCGTGGTGGGATGAGGGATGGTGGCTTTGGCGGCCGTGGTGGGATGAGGGATGGTGGCTTTGGCGGCCGTGGTGGGTTGAGGGACGGTGGTTTTGGTGGTCGTGGGGGGAGAGATGGTGGCTTTGCAGGTGGTGGTCGTGGTGGTTGGGATAGGAATGATCGTTACAACATGGATGGGCGAGGGCGTGGCAGGGGCCGAGGCCAGGGCCGTATAAAAGGATTTGATAATGGAAGAGAGATTGGAGATAGAAGGAGAGGCAGAAAAGACAGCTCTAGTCCTGAGAGGGTACGAACCTGGGGTTATAGTAGAAGCCGGAGCCGGAGCAGTAGGAGTTACAGCCGAAGTCGCAGTAGGAGTAGAAGCTGGTCTCGCAGCTATAGCCCAAGGCGTAGTCGCAGCCGAAGCCCAAGGCGCGGTCGCAGTCGCAGTCGCAGCCACAGCTATGTAAGGCAAGAGAGGCGGCCACGCAAAACAAAGTTCGATCAGATGGATGTTAACATTCCAAATGAGGATGTTCCTCCTGAATCGGGTATGTCCCCTATGTCCCCAGGCAGACAGGGCACTGGATTTTCTGGGGCTGCACCTGTTGTACAGGTACCATATGTTTCTAGCACTGGCACTGGCGCCCCTGAGACTGGATCTGATCCTAGCAATTTAGATACTGAACCTTAGGCAGGGCACAGTTGATTAATTCCATCAGATTGGCCATTTGATCAAAGAAGTTTTACCATTGTTTAATTGTATTGAGGAAGTTTTTGGGTTGAGATTGGGCGAACCAGACACTAGAGGTGATAATCTGATGGCTTTTCGAAGGCAAATGAGTTAATATACTTGTATTCAGAGTTTTGGTGGGAAGACCAGGATCTATTTTGGACTTGATGACAATGCTGATTATATTTTCAATGAACATTGGACCCTCTACATGTTCATCCCTTGGTTCTGGACTCTATGTTTTTTTTTTTAATTTTTTTCAAGTTCAAGTGGACGAAGAAACTACTGAAGCCTTTTCCCTGTGATGGATATTTTTAGTTGAAACAATTATGCTATTAATCCGGTACAAAAGTTTTTGTATGTATCATCTATGTTTATATTTGTTACTAGATTGAGGTTTACCGTGGAAGAATTATGCTAGTTATGGTGCTTTGTTATTACTAGTAGCAGATAGACCAAAAGTTGCTCTCTGAGAGTCGGAGCATGTCTGTGCATGCTGGTAGTGTGGGTGAAAGAACCAAGCAAGGAATCATACCCCAACCCAAAAATGAATTCTACATTCAGGAATCTAATGTAAACTTCTGCTTTGGAAGTCGGTCAATACCATACAACAAATGTGTCTTGCTTGTTTTTATGAGTTGGTCTCATCCAAAGTCCAATTTACCAAGGAATTGGAGTATATAATTGTGTTAGTATTCTTTTGCGCATAGATATCAAAATTTGGATAATTATATTGTTAGTAACGAAATTATCTTATTTTATTTTAAAATTTTATATATTTTAATTTTAAATATTTATATTTGTACAAATTTTTATAATTAATTAAATAATTACCGATTGTAAAATTTTTCAAAAAATTCGTTATTATTGGGTACAGTGTAATCGTATTGGAAAATTAAAGAAGAAAACAAATTTTGTTGGATATTTGAATTGGCTTTGTGTCCAGCAGAGCGCAAAAATACGGCAGAATACGAATAACCCAAAAAAAGGAACATTAACTCCTTTTCTTTTCTATACGCTTTCAGTCTTAGAGTCGCATGCATGAGTCCTCTAGTCTAGAGATAGATGCTTGGACGATTATTTATTTATAGAAAAAAAGAAAAAAGAGAGGTTATTAAACGTTGTATGATCCACCGGGCACCGGGGTGTATCGCTGGATCTGGCCCAGTCCAAACAACACAAGGCCATTTCCATTTTTCCAATAATCTCGCGTTCTCTCTCTCTCTCTCTCTCTCTCTCTAGGGTTTTCGACGTTTCTTGTTGTGGTCAACCATGGCTTGATTCTGCTTTTCTCTCTGTGTTATCTCTTGTCCCCTGCTTCTCTTACAGGTATAGGACTGTATTTAAATATATCGGAAAAATCCGTGATTTTGGTTTTTACGTGAGTTTTTCTGGATTTTGAGGCTTCTTTTTTTCTTTTTTTTTCTTTTCTTTGAAGGATGAAATCATTTTTTTTTTTATTTTTTTTTTGTCTGCTGAAAATTATTTATTCATTACATGTGATTCTGTTGGTTTACAGCAAAATTAGGATTATGATGAGATTAATACCTCGATAAGTCACTTCATTTGATTGCGTAATTTTATTTTTATTATGTATATAGAAACTTTACAAGTTTATTGTAAAAATGAATCCGACTTCATTTTTTGCTCTATTTCTGCATTTTAGTATCTGTTTGATGTTTGATTTTCCCAATTAGGTTGTGTTGCCTTTGTTATTTTATTGACTCTTAAATCATTATTCTACTACATGGACTTCGAGATGTTTTGAAAACAGGATTGCATCTGCTAATACGAACTTCTCCCCCCTTTTTCTCTATTATATTCAGAGGTGGCAGTCTCAGATGGAAGTTTATAATTTTCCTGAACAAGGATATGCAGATAATAGTATGGTAATTTTTCTCTGAATGTTTGATGAGAAAGTTTTAGAACTTCACTTCCTCCCCTTGCCCTTTCTAGGGGAAGTTCCAAGAAGTTCAGAGTGTATTTTACATTTATTTAGCTTTTGTTTTTGGCTGATCAAATATTATTTTGGTGTCTTAGATTCAAGCCCCAAGATATTGAGTCAAACTCACAGTTCACTAATCAAGGTCTTGAACGGTTCGAAGCTATGTATAACGAACCAGCCCAAGAATTTGCCATCGATCAGGGCTTGTATTATCCTACTGCCACCAATTACGGATATATCTGTACAGGTAAATATACTACTGTGTATGGTCTATTCTATGTCAGACTACTTTGTAGTTGTGTAGTCTCAGTTTTGTGTGGCGGTTGCTTCATTTTGTTTAGGATTTGATTCGCCTGGCGAATGGGATGACCACCACAGGGATTTTGGTCTGGATGGTCAAGATATCCAATATGCCGTGAGTTCTTCAATGCATTATTTCTTCCTCCTTTCAATTTTGTAGTATGAATTGTAGTTTAGTTCTGACTGCTGAATTCTTTTCTTCCAGGGTGCCCAAAATGAAAGTTTTCCTTTTTTATACTATACACCTAACTACGGATATGGACAGTCTCCGTACAACCCATACAATCCCTACATTCCTGGGGCTATTTTGACGGAGTTGATGGCTCTTATCTAGGGGCGCAACAGTACTACACCATCCCTTCTTATGAAAATCCTTCATCTTCACCAGCATTCTTCCCCGTTGTTGTTCAGTCTAGGTCAGATCTTATTGCAAATAATACAACAGACCCCTTCATTCATACTAGCACATCTACTGCTAATAGAGCTGATGGCCCAGGTCTGAAGCAAAATATTTCTACAGCTTCTTCTGCCTTTACCTCAACTCTTTTGAGGCCTGCTTCACCTCAAATTAATTCCTTGACAAGGGGATCTCATGGAACTCAGACTAGTGCTGGATCTAGCAAGAGACCTGTGACGCATGGAAATGTTACATCCAGCAGTTCATCGCGTCCAGCCTCAAATCAAATTCTTCGGGTGAGGTTTCTTTTGCCAAGAAAATAACAGCTGCAATCATTTTTAGTGTATTCATTACTATGTGAAGTATGTATCCTTTTAGTTGTTGTACAGATATTGAATTCGAATAATGATGTAGCTAAGGACCTGCTGTTGCACTTTGTTGTTTTCTTCCTCCATTTAGTTTTGTAGTTGTTTGTCCTTTCATCTGAGCGGGTGGTTATTGACAAGTAGACTTTTTTTTTATGCCTTTCTGATCTGACACAGTGTTCTATTTTTACAGGGTGGAGGTACTGAAATGCTAGATTATGTGCCACGTGGGAAGGCTTTTCCTAGTCCTAGGCGATCTAAGGTTGCTTTCCCGCATGGTAATGGATCTAGTTTTGGATCAACAATGCATGCGCAGCCCACGGCAGAGAAACTTCACTCCAAATTTTTATGTGAGAGAGATCTGAGTGATACAAAAGGTGGTCCAGATGCATTGACTGAACAGAATCGGGGTCCTAGAGTTGACAAACCAAAAAATCAATTAACAGTTAAAGCTTACACAACAAGGGCGGGAGATGCTGATGCACAAGGAAATATCATTATCTACACTGATCAATACAATAAGGATGATTTTCAGGTTGACTACATCAGTGCCAAGTTTTGATTTGTTATTAAATCATACAGCGAAGATGACGTGCACAAGAGTGTTAAGTACAATGTTTGGTCGTCTACACCTAATGGGAACAAGAAGCTAAACAGTGCTTATGAAGATGCTCAAAGAATAGCTAATGGGGATTCAGGAGGCTGCCCTGTTTTCCTCTTCTTTTCTGTGAGTAATAATCAGTAATAGGCTCTGTTGTTCACCAATGACGTTTCATATTTCTGTCTGTTGCTTTTCCTCATTCAATTCTTGAATCATGCATCTATAGGAGAAAATTAATTTTTGGAAAGCAGATGTTTCTGGTTTTCTATAGCTGTGCTGATCGTTGGTTTTGTCCTTTTGAAATAAAGGTGAATGCGAGTGGTCAATTCTGTGGAGTTGCTGAGATGACTGGCCCCGTAGATTTTCACAAAGATATGGATTTTTGGCAGCAAGATAAATGGAGTGGGAGCTTCCCTGTCAAGTGGCACATAATAAAAGATGTGCCAAACCCCAGCTTCAGGCAAGAGTGTAACATAATATTAGAGAACAACGATAATAAACCAGTAACCAACAGTAGAGACACTCAAGAGGTTCGTTAACATTTCACTTGTTATGCAAATGTCAGATTGCCTATTTACTTATCCTGTGACTGTTGATTGGTAGATTCCTACGTGGCATTAAGTTTGTCTCTTCCTGTTTTTGGCTTTTTATGCTTTGAATGTTGCAGCATAATTTGCTATGTGCTTTTGAACATTTTGGTGTTACTATACAGAATGCTTTCTTTGTATCTTTCTTAGGAAGAGTATTGCTTCATAAGTATTGGTTTCATGCTGTGTTTCTCAGCGTGTTTCACATAGCATTTTTATGATTAAAAGTTTAAAATGATCTACGAGGATTTTTAGTTTCTGAACTCTCCAACACCAGCCCCCCTCCCCCTTTTGCATCTGCTTTCCCAAAATTGCAACTTTTCCCCTTTTCATGTAGAGGTTTTTTTCAAATTAAATCTTGATCATAATCTTGATGGTATGTAATGATATCAGTTTCTTGTCTTGATACCCTGTCTGAAATTATTCATTTATGTTCAGGTACGCTACAGGAATGGGATAGAGATGCTGAAAGTATTTAAGAACTATATATCCAAGACATCTTTACTTGATGATTTTATGTACTATGAGAATAGACAGAAAAGTTTACAAGAAGAGAAAGCTAGGCTGGTTATCAAAAACTATGAACGTCCATTTCGTGTTCCTGTTATAGATCCTCCGCGCAAGCTTACTTCTATCATAAACTTGTCTTCTAAGGAAGATGATAAAATTTCCAAGCATAAGGATTTAAACAACTCTGACGATGGTGTAGCTGCATCTCTTGATACCATTAGCTTAGACGGCAACACCAAGAATTCATCTGCTGCAAATGAAAACGTTTTGGATGTAGCAGATGGAGAAGCAAGCACTGATGATGTTCTAAATATTGGTACACTTGCTATAACTTCAAAACTGTCTGGATCAGAGCCCTTGGAGGTCTTTGCTGCTCCGGTGGTAGAGTGCAAATTCTGCACCGACTGATAGTGTGACAGTCGTTTCTATGCCTGTCAAGGTTAATGGGGTGGCAGAATCTCCTGGTTTTCTGACTTTTGGAACTATTCCACCTGATCCTAGAGCTTTCCTGCAGGACAAGGTGGGTTATCGGGGTAAGGGCGGATTAAAATAGGTGGATGGATGTCAATGATGGAAGTCTATCTGCTAGCGACGAAGCATTTTGTTATATATGATGGATGACATGGGCTCTGATGGATATAACCTTTTCATTGTATTATCGAGTGTATCATACTCGGGTTGTAGTTTTAGGCCATTATTCATCATCTTTTCAACTCGGTTCTGATGTTCTACTAATCTTATTTGGGTGGAGATTATGGGTCTTTTTTCGTTGGCAAATTGGCAATATTTTACAGTACAATGTAATTTACCCTTAAGTGGTAATCAATTTATGCCGTGTAAGGCTTTTGATGTATTTTAAAGGATTTTTTATTACATAATACACAGTCCGGAGATCTTATATGGACCAAAATGTCGTTTTCTATTATTATATATTTTGCAGAAAACATTGGATTATCTAAAATAGAATGAGATTTTTGTCATCAGGTTGAGTAATATATTCTCAAATAGAGCATGGTCTTCTATTTTTCGGTTGACCAATAATATATTGTTCTTCAAAAAAAAAGGAGTATATAGCGTTAGTGACAGCGTTCCAAGTGTGAGGTGTTCATTCTGATTTCAATTTTCAAATATCAACGAAACACTTCTATTATTTTATTTTAATTAAGAATTAATTGTTTTTCTAACTATTTTTTAATGTAAAAATTTTACTACCTATAATTTACATTTGTTTAACAAAATATTTTTATTAATCTATAGGTATTGTAGGATTTTCACTAAAAATATCTATCAAATTTATTAGTTTTTAACCAGTTTGAGATATGTGTTGCAAATGAATAGTATAAGGTATTTAAATTCTATAATTCATAGTTTATAATATGATTTGAGAACTTGAACGGTGTGTAAATTGCCATTAACCTTTTCTATAGGGTTAAATGCATTTTCCACCCTCAAATTATTTTTTTAACTTTGTACAATAAAGTATCAATTTTTTTAATTAACCACCTTTAATTTCTAATATTTTGCAATTTGAACACCTTACTAAGGTTGCACACCAAAATTTACTATGTATCCTTATTATCTTACATTCTTACCCAGATTACCTTTTATTCTATTATACAATCACCATTATGGATAGGGTATCTTTATCCATCGATCCAAAAATTTTGTTAATTTAGTCCATTTTTTATCCATAAAAATATGATATCGAAATCGGATATTAAGATTACAAGGTCGATAATCTACGACTAGATGTGTATACAACCCGGTCTATATACAGGGTTAATTACATAATTTTACGTGTTATGACCTAATATTAATATGTTTTCGCTTATTTCCTTCCCATTTTATAAGGGTATTTGTGTACTTTATAGTCCAATTTTTGCTTTTAAAAATTTTGAAACATTGTTATCCCAGGTTGATTACCCAATAATTCAACCTGCTTTTAATGAGTACCAAATTTATGCGATATATGGGAACGGATACCAGGTCATTCTTCACTGACCTGGTTACTAATGACCATGTAGATGGGGTATTCGATCCATGAATACCCTCAATCACAAATACGCACACTACACTACTAATTCATTACAGGCTGGGGATAGGAAGGATTAGACGGATAGTAGTGCAAATGGTGGAGAACGGGAATATAAAAAAGACAAAAAGCAAAAGGACTAGTATAGTACGCATAGTTATTAAACCTGACCCGACTCGGCGGTCAGACCTGTCAACCCGATGAACCAGCTGTTGGACCGGGTTGGGTTTCATTTTTGATCCAGGACCTCCTGGAAAGGAGAGAACAAACATACCACAAGGCAACTTTTCAAGTTGTGTAATTTTTGAGCCATTAATTAGTTTATTCTATTAAACTTTGTTATATAAATCAATTAAACTCTTCTTCCACTTTGGTAAAATTGTAATATGATTGATCATGATTCTTAAGAACAATTCATTTGTTATTTTGTTTTTATAAAAGAATTTCCAAAATTATTCACTATGTTACATTTCCTTAAAACAAGAAATGTACCAATAATATTTACTAGTATTTGTTTCTCAATATATAAATTCATTTACAATAAATAAAAATTAGATAGAACATTTTTATCAATGTTTTTACCACATTTCTTGTATTTAATACTTTAAAATTATATTATTTATTTATAAAAAAATATTTTAGCGACCCACCGGTTGAACCAATAACCCGTTGATCCACCTCTCTCGTCGAGTTCCTTCTCAGGCCGGGTTTAATAACTATGATAGTAAGTGAGTTGAGTCATGAGTGTATTAGTGAATATTAAGTGTGATGGAACAAGGGGTATTTTGGATTGTAGGGGTAAAATAATGAGGATATATGGATCATTTTAATATTTGTCTTAGGTAATTGGTGCAAAGTGCAAAATTTAAAGGTAGTCAATTGTGGAAATTAGTACTTTGAGGGTGCCTGCAAAGTGAAAATGTAATATAGTTTAGGGGTGCATATTGCATTTAACCCTTGTTTATTCGCCGTACTAGTCTTGCATAAGCTTAAAGTCGGTGGCTGGTGGTGGTCTCTGAGGAACTGACGCTCCGATCAATCTCTGATCTCATCTGACTCCGAATTCTGTAAGTAGGTGAGATGCGCTTTCTCATTCCTTTACCCAAATTAACCTAATTTCCTCTTCTTTTTTTTTTTTTTTAATCGTTAAGTAAATTTTTTCTCGAGTTTATGGAATTTATTGAAATGCACATTTACCTATTTTAAATTTTGGTTTTACTAATTTTAGGAGCTGAAATTCAATGCATGCATGACTTCGTAGACTCAATGCCGGTCCAAAGCGCAAATTTTTGATGATTTTCGCTGGTTCTATGCCCGGAGTTCTCTGTTTTTAGTTTTAAATTTTTCGGAGCTAATTATTTATCGAAAGAATTTCCGTATAGAAAAGAACAAAATTTGTCAGAAACACAGTTATACATATGTAAACGGATAATTTAAGGTTAAGGATATTTAGGCAAATTTCGAAAAGAAATAGATAAGGTAACAAAAATGAGCTTTTTCTTTAAAAAAAAAAAAAAAATTATAAATATTTTGTATGTATATACAAAATAACATTTTTTTATGCATGTCTATTTTGTGTTTTGTATAATAGATATGTGTCTGTCAGAGACACAGAAGAAGTGTCGCCCGAGAAATTCAAATTTTGTTGTTTGTAATGTGATGCATTGAGACCTAATATTGCCTGAAATACAATTATCTTTTATTTAAGGTGGTTTGTATACATTCAATATTAGTGGACTTATGATCATTACTCTCATTTGTTCTTTATATTTATGGATTGTTAATAATTCTCACTTTGCTGGACTTGATTTTACCAGTGTTCTATATATAATTAGGCGTTGAGAGATTGGTTGTCATGCGACGCAATTTAACAATTTGCCCTTTTACTCTGTTATTTCTTTAGTGTAGCATGATATGGCAGAATAATTTTTCAGACAGCGAAAATTCTTCTAAGCAAGAAGTTGATGTTGGATTTACTCCAAAAGTTGAGGCTTTGGATTATGACTTGCCGTATGAGAATATATTCTCAGGGATTATGGCGGTATGGAAATGTTTATTTAAGTTTTCAATTGTCAGGCAAATGCTTTTCAATTTGTGGAATTTTTTCAACTCGGTCTCTATTGACAAATAAAAGTGAAGAATTGGGATGTGGTAAACCATTTTTTTTGCCGCTAGGCTATTACTGCTGCAAATATGTTCTGGTTAAGCTATGTTTATCTACTTTTCTTCATGCAGTGAGATATTCATTACATGCTACTAAATTCTTTTACTCCGTTTACTTATTAGCTTGGCAAAACTAATAGCAAGCTCTATAATATACAATTCTATGTTTGGAGAATAATTTGGGACTTTGTCATTATGTAGAACAATGTTGCAAGCTCATCCAGAAGCAATGTAAGAGCTTCCTTCATAGGGATGGGATTTGCACTGGTCATTTCTTGTTGACAGAGCAATTAGAGAAAATGGTACGTCTACAATTAGTTGATATTCATAGTAATCGTCAAGTTTGAGAGGAATGATGTGAATTCCAGAGTTTTTATGGTTCCATTTATAAGATCACAAACTTTTATATTGCTATTCTTTTAGCATTTTCTATTGGTTTTTGGCATCAGTTTTAGACAAAATAAAGAAGGAAAGCATATCTTCTTCTAATGTAGGTGAAGACAATGTTGATCTGATATTGGAGACTCTCTTTTCATATTCTGTAAGTTATTGTTCTTTCAGCTGAGCTCTGCTTACATGGGATTCTCATGCATTGCAAATTCAGAAGTTCTTCTTTCCTTTTCAAATTAGAGAGAGTTACAAGAGCTTACTGCATATCTGGAATTTACTTGAAAATTGTAGCCATCTAGAATTAAATTGCTGTAAAATACCTCTCTCTCTGGTAAAATCCTTTTCTTTTGATCAACTTCAAAATTACTTTCCCACATAAGAGCAATAAGGAATTATCTTCGCGCATCAGGACTTCTGTGTGTTTATACTTGAAATTCCCAGAATCCCCTGTTTTAGGATTTTAGAGCTTGTGTTGGTTGATCAGTTTATTTGTATTGCTGCCTGATATTCCCAAGATAAATGACTTGGAATGAAATAGGCTTCTCAAAAACGAAACTCACAGCATTTTGATTCATTTGATGGCTTCTTTGACGACAATAATAAACAACCAGCAGACTGTGGTGCAAGAGAGGTAACTTTCTGTTTCATTTGTTGGTTTATTTTCTTTTCTATGCTCTGTTTAAGGGGTTTACAGATTTGGATGTGACCAACCAGTTTTGTTCAGTATATCATGTTCTAATTCTAGGGATGGCTTCGTTTCTAGGTCTTAGCATATTGTTAGTGCGCTATTGACATTGTTTCGTGTACATACATTTTTCTACTTCTTTCATATCTGCTTTCCCTTTTTTAACCTTTGCTTCTATCTTTTTGAGTTACCTGGTGATATATGCTTAGTCCTTTAAACTGCTTTCATCAACCTTATCATTCTCCTTTATGAGCCCTTTATTTTCATGAGATGCTGAGATGTAAAAGCTACTTTCTTTTTGGTCTTTCCCATTTAAAAATAAGGCAATGCCACACATGCTTTGTCAACTTGTCCATATAGCTATACCAAGACGTGCTTTAGCTCCATGTCCCTGCGTATATGGCCTTTTTCCCGTTTTAATTTTTCCAATTCCTGGTTTTATTGTACCATTACAAGTTGATTTGCATCCAGATTTCTGGCTAGTTTGCAATTTTCATTTAGGCCTTTAGGTAAACATAATTTTTTTTTTCCTTTTATCATTTGTAGTGGCAAATAATAATTCAGTTGGCAATCAAAATAAAGGTGGCTCAGTTAAATTTCAATTGCAAATGGTCTTTCCATGTTCCTCTAGAACAGAATTGGGCTCCTTTTTTGAATAGCCTGCTAGTACCGAGACTTTAGCAGTGTAGCAATTGTTGCATGTTTTTATGCCTTGAGTATCTTGATAGAAGCAGTGAGTGTTGGAGCAGCAATCATTTCAGTTTTAACGCCTCTTTATAGTTTTGCATGGAAGATGTAAATGCTTTTCACCAGACAGAAGCATTGATGACTACTTCAATAAACCTAGATTTCTTTTCCCTTGTCTATACTATGACAAAATTTCTGGTTATGATCTGCTTCCTAACTTAACAGGCTCTTCAAGTATCAAACTCATCAGATTCTTTGAATAGCTTGTTTGGTGATGATGAGGAAACTTATAGTCATTCCAATCACAACAAAAATGCAGCCATGAAAGAGGTAGCTGTTGTCGTTTAAATACTTGGAGTGTTTTCCCCTTCAATTTTTTTCCCTTATACTGTTATAAAGGTAATTTCTGGATTCAGTAAGTGTACATTATGCAATAACTTGATGCTGTTACAAATGTTTAGCAGTGAAATATTTCATTTAAAGCATGGATGTAGAGAGTAGTCAGTTGAATGCCAATCTATAAATCATGGTCCTCTTCTAATCCCATGTATTCTAGCACTGGAATATGGGTGTATTTATCTGTTAAGTTGGATTTGTATTCACGTGTATTTTGAAGATGTAATCTTACTTAGGTGCTGATGTGGTTGTGAAGCCAGACCGTCTGTCAATAACTGTGAAATGATGGATAAAAACTAAGGGCGCTTGGAGAAGTAGGAAGTTTTAGACAGTTACAGGTCAAAACTGAAATTTCAGAGTAGTGCCAAGTCAACTCATTAATCACTCTGTTTGCATTGAGAATTAATAAGTTAGGAGCAGAATCAACTTAAGTTGCTTTGCCCTTGCATCAGAACTCGTGTAATATAATTTATAGAAATCTAGTTGCTTGATCTGCTAGTTGCTTTGGAGGAAGTTGATTGTTCATTTGTTATTGAGAATATTATTCTAGTGTTGTTAATAGCAATTAGCAATTAAACAGAAATTTGTTTTTAGTGAAGTTGCAAGCTCTTTAGAAAATCATGATGGTCATGAGTTAGTTCCATTAGTTAAACTTTTTTTTTTTTGGGGTCTATTTTTGCTTGCTTTAGTGATTAGAAGAGCAAAAGAAGGTGCTAAATGATACTTCGCATCTATGCTGAAAGTCTGAAACTTTATTTCCTTACAGGAGCCTGATGTAGATATTGTTGTAAGTGAGAAAAAGGCATCTCTGGTAGCAATGAGTTTCTCTAAAGATGAGGTGGAGTTTGCGATGGATAAGCTTGGTAGGTGGAAGTTTCTATCTATTGATGCCAAAGGGAAGGTTCTTCCTTTGGTATTATTTTCCCCTTGTTCCAAATTTCATGCATTTCTATTTGCTCTGAAGTCCAATCATGTTTCAGAAGGGCATGCAGTTGACTTGGTTTCTTGAGCTTTCTTTTGGTAGCTGATGTGTTAATATGAATATTTTACCCCTTAGGAGTTAAAAGTAAAAAGAGGGTGATATAGCACTTTTAAAATAGGTTCTGCTTGGCATGTCTAATTGGTTGATGGACACTATAGATTCACCATCATTTTATATTAGTTTGGTGCTGTCATGTCTTTGCTCGAGTGGTTTTGAATTATCCCAAACAGGAGGCATGCACAGTGAGGGCCAGTAGGGGCAGCCCCCAGTGTCCATCCCCCTTCCCAAATACTGTATCCGTCATTGATCCCAAGGATCCTTTTTTTTTTTTTTCATAGTATTGAACAGGGATTTATGACTCAGAAATTTTAGTGCCTATAGAAACCAACTCAACACTTCAATACCCAAGTCAATATCTCTTATCTAAATAAACAGAAACTCAATATAGCTCCTTCTAGAGGCCATTTTGTGTGTGTGTGTGTGTGTGTGTGTGTGTGTGTGTGTGTTTTACATGTTCAACATTTCATATTCCCTATGTCTCCTTTCTGAGTGAGTGAGCTAACTTGGAGTTTGTCAAGCTGTAATGCCCATAGACTGCTTGCTCCAGATCCATAGATTGAGATTCCATTTTTTATATCTCTATCATTTGTATGCATTTTTTGCTTTTCCTCAGCTATCCTTTTTGTCTTTGTAGCCACAACATAGGGATGCAGTATATATTCAAATTTATAGCACATTTGACTCTTGGTTGAAATTACGATGCTTTCATCGTAAGTTCTCTTTCTGTTGCACAACAGGTGTAGGTGCTCCTGTCAGTGAACTAGTAGATTTCATCTTTGCTGCTCGGATAGCTGACAACTGTGCAAAGGGAGCAGATAATCCTTCTGCCAGTGACGTAAGAAAGGACCAGGTTTTTTGCACTATTCCTTATATTTTGTGATTAAATTTAGGGTTTCAACATGCGTGCACAAGCTCATTTCACTCTCAAAGTCGAATACAAGTTCAATGGAGTCTTGATCCCCATGCAGTGAGCTTTTGAAACGTTGCATTCCGTAGCTATGGGCTGGCTGTGTTATTACATTCTCACTACTAACCGTTTATCTGTGTGCATAAAATTGGTGAGACCTTGGGTGGAGAGAATGGGTATATGGAAATAATCCTTCCAGATGCTATGATTAAAGGGAAAGACTCAAATATCAGAGCAGCATTAATGGCCATGTATGCCTGGGGAGTGGAGGCGTAGATTTATCTTTTGGAAGGCTATTTAAGGATGGCATAATTGACTTTTGCATGTGGTACTTGCCCTGGCAGTTCACCATGATTGAGTTTTGCAACTGCCTAGTCTGTCGTGAATAAGAGCATCCAGTTTTGGGGTTATCTGATATTCTGATCTATTTAGAAACTAGTATATAAACATCCGTTGAAGTTTGTAGATAGGGGAACTCTAGCCTCAACAGCTTTTGTGAATTTGCAAGCTTTATTCTTTCCACCTGCCATGTGAGACCAGTAGCTTTAGGGTGGATTTCTCGAGTATTGTGGATCCTTCGTTAGAGAGAACTGTTGTTCATAGAATTAGAGCTCACCATGTTATCGTATGCACTTGTCAAAAAAAATAAAAAATAAAAAGAGAGACTTCTCTTATGTATTTGATTTGAGTTCTTTCAATGTGTTCATATCCAGAGTATCTGAAACATGGCTAAGTCCCATTCTGGAGCATTGTACTTTGTTCGTTGTGCTGACTTTACCTACAATTTCTCAGCAATGCAGTACCGAAGCATTGTTTGGAACCATGGAGAAAACTCTTATTTTGTTTGAAATGGGCTTTTCGGAGCAACAAATTTCAACTGCCATTGAGAAGTATGGTGAGTGTGATTGTATTGGACTACTTTTCCAGTTCCTTTCCCTTTTCCTTTTTTCTTGAAGAGTTGAGGTTTCTTTACTGTCTGTTTACGTAAGTGAAATTTACTTTTTCTATTTCGTATTGAATTACTTTCATGAACAACTTTTTCTTTTATGATAAATGTACATTGCAGACCATGCTACTCTTGGCAATTTCTTCTTGCAACAATTCACATCACCTGTAATCTGGTTTTCTTGGAGAAGTTGAAGTCATTTCCTGGTCATTAGTGTTCTTTTTAAACTTGAAATGTAATTTTACTTCTGATATTTAGATTTGACTTAAATGACCTGAGGGAGGAATGGGGGAGGGGAAGGGGAAGGACAATAAGGCAGGACTCTTTTTTTTTTTTTTTTTTTTTTTTTGGTGGGAGAGGAAAAGAGGAGGGGTTTTAAATCCCTATCAACGTCTCATTTTCATTCTTCAACCTCTGGAGCATGAAAGGATTGACCTTAAATCGTTAATCACCCTTGCATGAAAGGGAACTTCTTATGCTGGTAACTTCCCTTGTGCTTCCCCTGTGGCTATTATCAAAACAACCAAAAGGATTGAAAGCATTCTCTTTCTAGATATAGGATGCAATTGCCATTGTCTTTTCCTCCCTTTGTTCTGCCAAATTTGGCCTCTACCATTTATTTTTTTAGTTGGCCCTTACTTTATTCCCTCCCTCTCCAGGTTCGGAAGTTCCCATCTCGGAGCTTGCTGCTTCAATCATAGCAGAAGAAAATTCTGGTACCAATACAGACGAGGTATGACTACATGTGATCTTGTGATTTTTCCTGAACTGAAAGCTTCTTTTTGTGTGTGTGTGAGAGAGAGAGAGAGAGAGAGATTGGAATCTAAGGTTGTTGGCATTTTTCCTCTCTGCTCAATTTCTTTTAGATGGGATATTATCTGCTATGATGAGACCAGTTATAATCAATTATATGATGATCATGGATCCGTAGTCTTCTATTTTTATACTTCCCTTTGGCTCATTTCTGCCAGAGATTAGCAATAGATTTTGACAAGTTTTTTCCTTTAATGTGCCTGAGGCTGACTTCCTGAGACAATTATTATAACTAGTTTTGGTGGAACCTAGAAACAATTAAAACAAGGATTTTCTTGCTAGAGGCCAAATTCAATAATTATCTGATGTCCTCGTGTTAAATTTATGTTACTGTACTAGTGAAATATTTGGGTATGATTTATGTGTGGTTCAGCTAACCTAGATCCAGCTAATCTGGTGGCGAACTTTGCTAATTTGTTAGCTGTATACTTGGATTTTCTTGCTTTCTGAATACTAACAGTCTGGCTGTCTTGCTTGGTTTTCTTGGGCAGTATTTTCCATCAGCCTCAAATAGGAGTACTGTTGGAAATTATGGTTCCTTTGATCCGTCAATTGTCAAAGCTGAGGAATATTACTTAGATGATATTTCCCACAGAAACTTGGACTTCCTGGAAAAGTTGAAGGGAAAAGGGCCAAATGAGAAATATGTTGATGAACAATGTGATCTGAAAATCGCAAAGGAAGAATTTGATGAAGACTTTAGCACTTCTCTAGCCCCAACATGGTTAGAAGCAAGAAAAAGAATGTCTATATCATTTGGTAGTCAACGTACGGAAATCCCCAAGAAGAAGGTCCACCGTAGAGCAGAACAATTGAGCACCTCTGGAATGGAGAAAATGCCAATGCCCAAGTCATGCAAGGCTCATGATGACATGGTGGCTAAACCTCCTTATTTTTTCTTCGGGAATGTTGTAAATTTAACCCATGGCTCATGGGTCAAAATCTCACAGTTCCTGTACTCAGTTCAGCCAGAATTTGTCAACACAGAGACTTGCTTTTTCTGCCTTGAGTCGAAAGGAAGGCTATGTTCATAACCTTCCTATGCAAAATAGGTTTCACATTCTTCCAAAGCCACCAATGACCATTCAAGAAGCCATACCACACACAAGAAAATGGTGGCCTTCATGGGATACGAGGAAGCAGTTGAGCAGCATAAGTTCTGAGACTGCTGAGATATCTCAGGCATGTGAGAGGCTTGGAAGAATGCTAGATTATTCCAGAGGAATGTTGTCAGTTGAACAGCAGTCAAACCTTCTTCATCAATGCCAAATGTTAAACCTTGTTTGGGTTGGCCGTAACAAATTGGCCCCTATAGAACCAGAGGATCTTGAGCTCATTCTTGGCTATCCTGTTCATCATACTCGATCTGTTCCCTCTAGCCTTACAGAGAGGCTTCTGTCTCTCGAAAGTTGCTTTCAGATACACACATTGGCTTATCATCTTTCTGTGTTGAAGTATCTTTTCCCTGGAGGATTGACTGTTTTGTCTATCTATGAGCTCATCTAGCGGAATTGGTGGTGCAGAGATTGCTCTTCACAGGCTCGGTATTCAGTTGAAAGTTGTCGTTTCCGTGGAGCCTTGTGAAACAAAACGAAAGATTCTAAAGCATTGGTGGGAGAAGCATGGAATGAGTGGGGAATTGGTGCAAATAGAAAGCCTTCGGAGTCGTCTGTCCAGTAACAAGCTTGAGGGATTAATTCATAAGTATAATGGATTTGATATTGTGATAGGCCAAAATCCAACCACTAATTCCCCTAGAAGCTCTGGTACCAACATTTCAGATTTAGATCTTCAAATGTTTTATGAATTTGTTCGTGCTTTACAACGTGTGAGAAGTGCAATGGAGAAAAACAGGTAGACTTGCCATTTATGCAGTGTTGTAGGAGGATTGTGTATTTGTGTCTTGTAAAATATTCCTTTTTATTTCGAAAGATAAAACTGATAAAACGTGTCATCTTGCATGAAATTTCCAGCCTTTTGTGGCTGTTTAAATAAACTTGTATTATACCTAGTAGGATCCACATATGGAGTCGGTCATTCTCGCATATTCTTTTTGGCTATCATTCCTGACACAAACTTTGGCCTGAACTCTGAGACACGAGTGGTATCTAATCTAACCAAGGTTGACATGTAAAATTGTTAAGTAAGAAAAGAAAGGACGACATAAGAATCAAGAATGAACATCGCCAACCAACATTTAATTTAAAGGACGTAGATTTTAGAGTATACGTACGACTATGGTAAGATGCCAAAGAGGCCTGCCATTCTATTCTTGCTTTGTTTTATGTCAAAATGGCTAGTGCTTTTAAGAATAAGATTAAGAGATGAACCAACCATCATCAAGATGAAAGAACATTGTAGCTAAGTGAAAAATTTGACCGATCGTTAATTGCTATATAGCTGTAGTTGCAAATTTTGTCAGCCTGTGGTGAATTATTGGGTACAATACCAGTAGTGTATTTAGCACGTACACTCACATTAATTAATTGGCTAATGATTTTTTTTTTTTTAAATGGACTTAAAACATTTGATTCAAGTGGCCAACTTTATCCAAGTGTGAATAGAATCGACATGATAGAATATGTCTTGTTTACCTTAACAAAATGGGCAGAATAGCGATCCTAATACCAAAAATATTCAGGAAGGGAGGCATATGAAATATTCAGGAAGGGAGGCATATGAATCATATTTTTGGATGCTTGCTTAATTAAATCATAAATGTACCTGCTTTGGTTTTGCACTTCTAATAGTGATAATTAGATTTGAGTTGATTTGTTCAATTAGGAAAGTTGACTAAGCATTTTAGCTAGTATAATTTGCTGATCAATGATGATTAAATGCTGATCCGTCCGTGTTAATTTATTGGAAGGAACATCAGAACTAAACACTACAGTGCACGCATTATCCTGCCTAACTATACAAAGAGAATTTCCTGAACGAGGAAAAAGATGTAGCTGATCAATAATAATATTTTCTCTCTAGATTAAGCTTTTATTTCTTGATCATATTCTTTGCTTTTGTTGACAGATTCACTGAATGTTTAGATTATATAGCATTCTGGTTTTGCTGTTGTCGAGCACCAGGTTAATGGCTCACTGCTGAAATTCCTTTGCGTTGTAATCATCATCAGATCTTTAGATAGCTACTTCCCTTTTTATAATTTTAACTAATCTTTCTCAAGCTTTATATATACTGCAGGTTGTAGGTTTCCTCTTGGATTCTCTGAAGGTAAAAACATCAGAAAGTACATGCTCTCTTGTCGGGTTTTCATCTTGATAGTACAATGTTCTTGTCATATTGAACTTTCTGCCGGATCAGCCAACCTGTCTCTCTAAAAGTAAGTGAGAAGGAAATCTTTCATTTAAATAAATTTAGGCATCATTGAGTGATTACGTACAAAATGTGTCTAATTTATTGCAAATAAGCTTGCAGCTTTGCAGCATTTCGTGGGATTAAGGATGATGTAAAGGGGAGGTTGATGTGCTACAAACAAGACTGGACTGGTGGTATGATCAGGGCAGGCCTCTAGCAGGTACGTACATTTCTCAATATCTGGACTGGACTGGTGCCATTAAATGACTGGGTGATATATAATTGTTGCTTGTTTTTAGGATTTTAGCCCCCACAACATACATATTTTTTGCTTCAGCAATTCCTGTAATATCATTTGGTGAGCAATTGGAAAGAAATACAGGTAACTCCAATATTATCATACACTAGTATTTACTCCATCTCCTTGTCCTTTGGTGCAACTGTGCCAATACATTAGTTATATGGTGAAGTTTCGCTTGGATTCCACTTCAACTGAATTTCAATGATAAATCCACAGGAGGGCAGCTAACTGCGGTACAAACATTGGCTTCTACTTCGTTGTGTGGGATAATACACTCCATCATTGGAGGGCAGCCACTGCTGATTCTTGGAGTTGCTGAGCCAACTGTGCTTATGTACACGTTTATGTATGACTTTGCTAAAGATAAACCTGATCTGGGACCGAGCCTCTTTCTAGCTTGGACTGGATGGTATTTTAAAGCAATCCGACTTTAGTTATCAACTGTAAACGTAGACATATATAGAGTACACTTGGTCACATTTTTATGAATGGCTTTCAAAAAAAAGAAGTTCACGAGTATTTTCTTTGTTTATTAATCTATTCATTTTCCTATGCTTCTAACCATTGGTATGAACATATTTGGATGGGCAGGATTTGTGTTTGGACGGCAACATTGCTGTTTCTTTTGGCCATCCTTGGGGCTTGCTCTATTATTAACAGGTTCACTCGGGTTGCTGGGGAATTATTTGGCCTACTAATTGCAATGCTCTTCATGCAACAATCAATAAAGGTAAAAGAACCAACCTTGTAGCCTAACCTTCTGCATCATCATATTCTTTCATAGCACTTAGGAGCTAGGGGTAGAGAAAGTCCATTTACGGAATATTCTTACTGTTCACTCAAAAATTTACAATGGAAGAAAACAGAAAAACTTCAGAGCATGATAACATTGGTGACCAAGGTAGCAAATGAAAGTACATTAGCAGTATTTCATGATAATTAAGTTGATTGATGCAGGGACTAGTTGATGAGTTCTACGTACCAAAAAGAGAAAATCCAAATTTGACCAAGTTTCAACCTCCGTGGAGGTTTGCAAATGGGATGTTTGCTCTAGTTCTGTCATTTGGCCTTCTTTTCACTGCACTGAAGAGTTCGAAAGGCAAGATCATGGCGATATGGCTCAGGTGAGTTTGGTGAACTCAATTAAGTCTGAAAGCTGAAGTCAGTTAGGACCAGCTTTAATCAAACCTTCAGTCTATAGGAAGAGGGAAAACACAAAAATTACAAAAAACAAGAACATACACACATGAATACAATAACAATATTCCATCCTAGGACTTCATGAAGATACCACAACTGGAATAAGTTTGATCCATACTAACTACCATGAAATGTTAGCAGAGACATGTTCTCAGAAGATTATCAGTGAATGTTTAGTTGCCTAGTGACCTCCTGCTGTGCCATTGTTACCTTTTTGCAGGCTTACTTTAAACAGCGAGGCTTTGTAGCAGATTATGGAGTGCCATTGATGGTTCTCGTCTGGACGGCTGTCTCTTATTTTCCTGGTGGAAGTGTTCCAAGAGGGATCCCGAGGCGGCTTTTCAGCCCAAATCCATGGTCACCTGGTGCATATAAGAACTGGACAGTGATAAAGGTTTAGCACCAGTCAAAATTTTAAATATTTTTATGGGAGAAGACATATTAATTAGTCCTGATACTTAATTTCTCTACAAAAATAATTTTAACTCAAGTTAACAGGATATAGTGAATGTCCCAGTTCTCTACATTGCTGGTGCTCTTATTCCAGCAACAATGATAGCAGTCCTCTATTTCTTTGACCACAGTGTAGCATCTCAACTTGCTCAACAGAAAGAATTCAACTTAAGGAAGCCTTCATCTTACCATTATGATCTACTTCTATTGGGATTCATGGTAATGCAAAGACAACTATTGCCTCCATTAATTGTAGACTTTGTGCGAGTTTTCATTTAATAGTACTGGTGGGCATAATTCTCTTGCTGCAGTTATATGGAGCTAAATAACTAAGTTGTTCTCATGATAGGTTATATTGTGTGGTCTCCTTGGGCTACCCCCTTCAAATGGTGTCATTCCCCAATCTCCAATGCATACTAAGAGTTTGGCTACACTGAAGCACCAGGTAGGAATACCAAGCACACAGTTTCTTGGTTTACAAATCTAGGGTCATTTCTACTACTGTAAAGATTCAGGTAGGAATACCAAGCATACAATTGTTTCTTGGTTTACATATCTAGGTTCAGTTCTACCACCATAGAGATCCATATCATTTGGGGGTGATTCACGCACTTGTGCATAACTGAAGTATAGTAAGATCAATATGAAATTTGAACAGCAAGTTTTTTTACTTCAATTCCTCTGTAACACATGCATGCTATGCAGCTGCTTCGTAGTCGACTACTAGCAGCAGCACGCAGATGTATGGGTCAGAATGGAAGCTTGGATCAAGTATATGGAAGCATGCAATTGAAAGCAGCCTATCAACAGATGCAGACTCCATTGATTTATCAGGAGACACCTGCTCGGGTATAATATCTCTATATCACTTTCAAATCTATCCTTTTGTGAATAATTTTATGCACCTAGTCACGCTATAAATTCACCTATCTCATCACAGGGATTAAAGGAATTGAAAGGTTCAACAATTCAATTAGCTACAAGCACAGACAATACTGGTGCTGCAATCAATGGGACAGTATTTGATGTTGAGAAGGACATTGACGATTTGTTACCTGTTGAAGTGAAAGAGCAACGAATTAGTAATTTGCTTCAGTCCACAATGGTTGGAGGATGTGTTGCTGCCATGCCATTCCTTAAAAAAATACCAACATCGGTACTCTGCGGATATTTTTCCTACATGGCCATTGAAAGCTTACCAGGGAATCAGCTCTGGGAGCGTATCTTGTGGCTTTTCACAGCTCCAAGTAGAAGAAACAAGTATATCTCCTCAAATCTCTTTTTATAACTCAAGCAGCACTACATTCAGTTTTTTGAAACTTCATGCATCTTTAATTCACACAGTCAACTAGAAAACTAACTAAAAAAGCAATGCTTGCCTGCTTTCGCCACTATTTCTGTCACTACAGGGTGCTGGAGGAGTACCATACTACTTTTCTGGAAACTGTGCCTTTCAAGATAATTGCACTTTTTACAACATTCCAAACAATTTACTTGCTTACTTGCTTTGGGATTACTTGGATCCCCATTGCTGGAGTTTTGTTCCCACTGATGATCCTGCTGCTTATTCCCGTGAGACAATTCCTATTACCTAAGTTTTTCAAAGGGGAATATCTTCAAGATTTGGATGCTGCAGAATACGATGAAGCACCAGCCCTACCACTGAATCTATCAAGAGTAAGTTCATTTCCACCTGCTATGTAGTTGCACCAGCAATCTCTCTAGTTGTTTGTTTGAAGTACTGTCTAGCTATGGTTCTTCAATACTTTCAAGTAGATTCCTTGAAGAATATGAACTACTTTTAATACTATAATATATTTGGATTTAAAGACGCAGAATAAGTTCATCATATTTTCCTCAATTTGACAAATATTCATTTCTCACCAATGCAACTTAGCAGGATGCAGAGATGGGTTCAAGAGGTGCATTTGCAGATGATAAAGAGATATTGGATGGAGTGGTTACTAGAAGCAGGGGCGAAATTAGACGTATCTGTAGCTTGAAGGTAGAAAGCCTCGGTGCAACACCAGATAGAGATTATTCAGGTCACCAGAGTCCACATCCCTCAGATAAACTATAGAGTCCTCATGTTACTTGCCTAAGAAGAGAACAAAGAGTAAGTTCGAAGCTTGCAGGAAGACAGTCAATGAGATGAACTGATTAAGTTCATTCAAATCTTCGCAGCCAACTGTAAAACAAAGATTGTTATGACTAGGTATGGAAGGAATAGAAAGGAAGATATTTTACTAGATAAATTTGGTAACGTTTGCTGTTTGATGCCAACTTCTGCAAGTTACTAGTAATGTGGTTGTGCAGAAAACTTGATTCCAGTGGCTCCTTTTGCCAGTCTTGAGAACATGGAAAGACGATTATTTATTTATTTCTTAATTGAAACACAACATATCAGAAATGCACAATAACAGTCATAAAAATAATGAATTACTGGCCTAGACCCAAATATGGATTAATGTTCAGTCTTCTTTTGTCTTCATAAGCACAAAATCCATGGTAATTACTAATCAGTATTAACCTTCATTATGTGAAAAATCTGTATAGAAAGATCATTCCAAAACAAATCTGAGAAACCCTTTATAAGCATTGCTAAAATAAGCGAGATTACAATAGTTCCCCTGGTCATTTTTTTTTTATCCACTACAAAAAGAGTTCAACAGCTCTGAAGTCCAGTAATGCAATTAGTGGAGCAGTTTCAAGAGCTCCTGCTGAATTTCCGACCTGTTATCTGCTCAGATTCATATATTATGTGATTTATCAGTCCCCTTGCAGCACTGCAAAGGCAAAAGCAGAATGGATAAGAATTGCTTCATCATAGTATTGCAGTCACATGTCTTAAGGGCAGTTAGCTTTGCTTCCTTCGACTTTGAGTGGTGACGGGGCTAGGAAATTTCAAACATGTTCCAACGAAATTAAAAACATGTTGGCAAACAAGTTCAGAGAAAGGATAAGAATGTTGAAAAGAAGCACAGGATATGTGGAGAGAGCAGAAAACAAGTTCCAACGAAACTCACTCATCTTTCAACTTCTGAATTTTCTCTGGATCTGTCTCATGCATGTGTTTCTTGAACTGCTGTCTCACCATACCAACAACAAGTTCAGTGTTGTGTTGCTGAAATTAGCAGGACAGGAAAACAAGTTTATTATACTAATCCATTCTTGATACAACAGACAATTATCGATCTAGTTCTACTGAACAAAAAATAACAAAATGGCAAACATTATTGGGTTCCTATCCTCTAGAAAAGAACAAAGCTGAAGAAGAAGATTTCAGTAAAGCAGCAAAAGCGAAGACAGTTTGAAACCCATACACACCTTATGACCAATGTATTTAGCTCGTCGCAGGCATTCACGATAAAGCTACAAACAAAAGGAAAAAGAATAGAAGGCTTGAATTATATCCAAATAACTATAGCTGAACTGTGTATTCAACCACGAAAGCAAAAATATAGGACTATAAAAAATATAGTCACATACTACACATAGAAGCATAGAAGACATAAACAAATCAACACCGTAATGCTACCCCACAATTGACTCCAAAGGGTAAAAGAAATAACTAACTCTGATAACATTATTGGCAAGCTCAGGTGGCAAAGCTGTTTGAAGAGAGGGCATCCTTATCTTACTTTTGGCTCAAAAACTACGTTTTGTTTCTCCAAGCTGCTGCTGCTCAAAAGAAACTACGTTTTGTTTCTCCAAACTGCTGCTCAAAAGAAAACCTAAATGATTACTAACATTCATGTTGGACTGGTAATGTTTAAAAAGAAAAGAAAGATTCAATCTTGGAGCTGTGCTAAATAAGTGACTGCAACATATCCAGCCAGCCCTTAGCCACTGAAACTCTATTAAGGCTCAATAAATATTTACTATCATTGATTTTTAAACAAACTGATAACTAAAAATGGTCGATGAGGGATATCAATAGTCAACCCAATATTTGTATAGATTACCAGTTAACAGAAAACAAGAATAAATTTGTTTTTTCTTCTTCTTCTTAAAAAAAACACTACTTATATAAAAGAAAAAAAAAATCTAATCTTTATTCGCATTTCTAGATGGGATACAAGAAACTGACAGCCATTTAAAATGCTAAAGAATTGAATATAGGAAATGAAAGAAAGAAAGAAAGAAAGAAAGAAAGAAAGAAAGAAAGAATGAAGAAATCCCAGAAACCCATACCAGTATCTTGGTTCTCCAGCTAATAGAGGCGTTAAGGGGAGTTGTAGACTACTATTATGGACTAATAGGATAGGAGTACTATATTATATTATAAGCCCATTCCGGATCATTCGACGACTAATTCGACCCGACCCGACCCGAGACCCGACCCCTTTTTTTTTGGAGGACCGGCCTAACAAAGGACAAGTGGTTTGGAAATGACCGCTACCGCTATAATAAGCTTCCAAAGCTCCCCAAAACAACCATCAAAACGTCACGCAACTGATTGATTCCCATTTTCCCAAATTTGCTCTCCAAATTAATAAATTCTTCACAAACCCTCCCTAATCCCCCCTCCTCCAACTCTTGTTTTTGCAGAGTTTAGGGAGGTATTTAAGAGACAGATTAGTCTTTAGTTAGTAGTATTTACTTTTGTTTGTATTAATTAGTAGATGGGTTGGCCCTAATAATACTATTTGTTTTAACCAAGTACATTTTTAAGGTTGGAAATGGATTGATTTGGGCATAACATTACACCTGAAATTTGAGATGATATTAAAGATGGGATAAGAGCCTTAATTCTTACTTTTGATATATCCCAAGTCTGTGAAGATTGGTTAATTTATCTCGAGTCTATAAGCAGTGGAATTATGGAAATAAAATTTTTTTTTTCTTTTGTAGCAGGGGTTGGGCTTGGGGTAGATCTTGAAATATTCAAGAAATGCTGGCAGAGTTCATGCCCATTGCTGTTTTTCTCTTTTGAAAAGTAGCAGGTTATATTCTTATGGCATGTTGGATACTTAGTGAAGTCTAAACTTGCCAAAATCATTTTAGGCCTTTGAAGGATAGCTTTACCTTTTAGAATGTTGCAACTGAGTAATGGTCCGTTATCTCTTTAAAATCTTAATTTTGTAAATGTATTTTTTTTAGGTTTTGACAGAAATTCTCTTCGAGCTGTAACAGTTCTCTCTATTTACAGTAAAAACTCCATGGTTAAAGGTCATGGAAACTTAACCTTTCATAACCTTTGCGTTTGTTTAGTTTTTGAAATGTCTACTTCCTTTAACCTTAATTTGTTGCAAGCCTTTCGAATCGAGGCTCTTAGAGGATAACCCTAAACCATTCACTCTCCTTCTTCACTCTTCCTTCCTATCCCGATCCCCCAGCTCCCTGAAAGCAAAAGGAAATGGGATATATCTGTAGTTTTCTGAAAATACAAAAGAATGAAGGATGTGGTTTACCTGTTACTAGGGACAATACTGTTTAGCTGACTCACATTTTATACCTTTGTAATCTCCCTCCCTCCTCTCTCTCTCACACACACACGTCTCAATGGCTGAATTTCTTCAATTTTTGAAGTATCTATAATTTGAGAACTCTATTTACATGGTTTACCTATAATTTTTTATTTTATTTAATGTATTTTTTATTTTTTTAATGTTGAAATTCTTGTGTGTCTGTGTTTCTATTAGAGCATGAAAGTGAATATTGGCTGGAACTTTTGCAGGTTTTGCATTTGCTTCGAAGATACTTGGGTGAATATGTTCATGGTCTCTCTGCAGAGGCCTTGAGAATTAGTGTTTGGAAAGGTTTTTCTAATTTTCTCCCACTTTTCTTTTCATGCATTCATACTCAACTAGTAGTCCTCAGCTTTGGGACTAATTCAACTTGAATTTTTCTCTGTGTATAATTGAACCTATTATTTCTTGTCAGATTTTTTCAATAGAATAAGAAAGAGGAGAGATGTTCGTGAGGCATTTGTTGACTTGGAAAAAGAACATAATAGTGTAAAGAATTATATTTATGGTGAGTTTAGGGGAAAAATAGGAGCAAAACATATTAGGTTATGACCACAGTGAGAAAACTACTGGTGAATTTTGTGAATTATATCAAATCAAAATAAAAAGCTCTTGTACTGATACTAAATATTTTGCATTGCTTGTTTACTGGCGTGCAAACTTTGAATCCACATATTATAATCTGTGTTTATGGGGTTTGAGACTTGAGAGCATTACTAAATTCAAAGAAGGGGGGAAATATCCAATCACCCACCATTCAACAAGAAGAAATAACTGCTGGTAAAAGTTCATCTATTTAAGAAATTCAACTTGAAAAGTTTTAGAAGTTGTTTATTAACTCAAATATTGCATCTTATGGAATTGATGATGAAGAAATTGATTAACTATGTTCGCAATTACCCGGTTATTTCAACATGACTCTATCTTAGTTGATAAAAGTGAACTAGACCTAATTTCGTGCTTGACTAGACTTGTAGAGAGAAGCTCTTGAACATAAGAGTAAGAGGTATGTAGATGCAACACCAATTATCTGGAGTACAGTTTTGTAATTTTGTGATATCAATGTTACATAACTTGTAATTCTTTTTCGATAAATTCATAAAACTTCCAATTAGAAATTTAGGCTTGAACCCTGATATAGTGAAAGGAAGTGTAAGGGGGAGAGAGGTAGAGGGGGTGAGAGAGATTGAAATGAATTTAATGAATTAGTATGTTGCATTAGGTCCTGTTCAAGGCAACTAAGAGAAGCAAACTAAAGAATTGTATTTGTTAAAGAACATAGGCTTCCATCTCAAAACCAAATTAGCAATGAGTGATGTGGCCTACAAACCAATGTGTGATATTTATATTTAACATCCCCTATCACACGTGACTTTGATTTGTTGAGAACTTGTGATTTTGGGTTGGTTGAGCACCTAGGGCTAAAGCCCCATGGAAAGCGCCAAAGAGAACCCATGAATTGGATTGGTTGAGCCGAGGATTGAAAGAGCCCGTTGGAATGGGCTAGAGAGAACCCAAGACATGTGTGGATGAGAGAAAACTTGAGGCTAGCTTTGATACCATGTTAAAAAACACGGGTTTCCATCTCAAAACCAATTGACAATGAGTAGATTGATCCAAGAACCTTATCTCACATATAATCAAGGTCTTTAGGTTAACCAATGTGGGATATATGTATGTGTAACACCCCCTCTCACATGTGACTTGGGTTGGTTAAGCACCCGGGGCTAGAGAGATAACCCATAATTTGGGTTGGTTGAGCTCCCGGGGGGTTGAGCGCTTGGGGCTAGAGAGAGAACCCATGACTTAGGTTTGGTTGAGCTCCCGGGGAAAGAGAGAGCCATTGGAATGGGCTGGAGATAGGCTGGAGAGAACACAAGATACTTGTGGATGAGGGAAAACTTGAGGCTAGCTCTGATACCATGTTAAAGAACATATGCTTCCATCTCAAAGCCAATTGGCAATGAGAGTGTGTGTGTGTGTATATATATTTAACAGTACTAAATGAGAATGTTTATAGAAGAAGAATGACCATGCTTGATGTTCCTGATACGTTGATGGTGACTCCTATAGTTGGAAGCTTGAGAGAAATCTGCTCTACCTTGTTTATGGTCCAAAGAAGCACTATTAAGTTGATGACAAAAGATAAAGCTTTAAAAGTCTTGAACGAAATATATTAGCATAATATCTAATCATGCAATGAAAAGAATATAAACTACTACCTAGGCTGGACAGAATATGTCATCCATAAGGAGTATAATGGAAGAAAGATAATTCATATAGCTGGTGGCATATAGTTTATGATGAAGCTTTTATTCAAATGATTTGACCAGTGTAGGAAAATATGCAACAATTTTTTGTTTAATATATGGTTGTTGAATTCTTGTATTTTCCTAGAACCTATGAGTGAACAATAGAAGTTACATATAAGTCCTCTTGTGGTTTCTGCTATACCATATATTAAGTATTAAAGAAGGACAAATCGTATTTTGCAAATTTTATCACACATCACATTTAGCGTTTTCGCGCTCTAGCACCTATACTCCCTATTCACTTATCAATAGTTTTCTTTTAAATATGGAGCTCACTCTCTGTGTGCTCTGAGCTTGTGTTTCTCTTTGTCTCATAATTTGACCTATACTCAAGAAAATTGCATTAATTTGTTTTTGTCTTTTCTTGTGTTTTATTTCTATAGGTGATGTGGTTCTCAAAGACCTGAAATTAAAGGCAGAGGCTCTAAACTCACTCAAACTTCCCGTCACGGTCAAAGCTGGTTTCATTGGTACAATTACTTTAAAGGTATTTGTATGATCTCTTTTTGTGTGTGGCTTACTTCAGACAAGCATAGCTCAATGTTGTCCATTTTTAGAATTAATTATTGCTTGTAAGTGGTCAGTGTCTCTAAGTGGCATTAGAAACTAAAGGCAATTGTAGTCATGTTTTCTATTGGCAATATTTTGATTGAGAGCTTACTGTTTGTGCACATATTGTTGCTTTATAAGCTTGTCTAACATTCATTGGTTTGTTGGTGGAGAATTTTGAGTTTGGTGAGAAGTACTCTTTCCATTAGTGTAATTCCACATGCAAATGCAAGTGTTCAGCACTTTTAGCATTTTATAGATTTTTCTGAATGTCTGTTATATACAAACTCCTTTCTTATTATTTCATCAAATTACCATACTCAATAGGTTCCTTGGAAAAGCCTTGGAAAGGAGCCAGTGATCGTGCTAATTGATCGAGTGTTTCTTCTAGCTCATCCAGCGGTTGATTCAAGGTCTCTTAAGGTAATAAGGTATATTTTATTCAGTGGAAATTATTACCCTGTTCATCCTTTAACAGTACTTGCTTTTGTTTCTTGTGCTCGCAATTTTCGTTTTTAAGGAAGAGGATCGTGAAAAGCTTTTTCAGGCCAAACTTCAACAAATTGAGGTGAACATTTTTGTTTCCTTTTTATCCTTGATGTTTTGCTTTGATATTATTTCATTATGAGAGTGGTTTGTTTTCATATTTGGAATTAGCTTGCGATGTTTTCACAATTGGTGACGAGTGGTGCCATTATCCACTTATGTTTGATGCAATTTCTTTTTGCAGTTTATGACCTTCTGAATTGTGCCTCTACATCTCTTCCTCTTACATTATTTTTATTGTTTTAATTGTTAGTTGTGGCTTAGTTATCTTTTCCTGTTAATTAATTTTGCCAAGTATTTCTTTGAGTCATTATTTGGCATTAAAATGTGCTATATAAAGTGTTCGAAATCGAATTAGATACTGAAATCGTTGATTTATAATGGGTCAAAAGATGGCTCTGAATACTTCTATTTTACTAATGGTAAAAGCTGCATTCTAATATTTCTTTTTGCTTTTTTAGTGACTTGAAGAATTTAGAGTACTCATTCATATTACACAGGTTGTGTATCTGTGAATAGTCTTGGGATGCAAAAGCAGCATTAATAAATAATGGTAGCTATTTCTATTGCTCATCTTGTCATTGCCAAACTTTCCAACTGGAAGAATAATGTTTTAATCATGGTAAAGTGGAAAGACAATTGGAACCATTTCATTCAGTCATTTATACCAAAAGTTTTAAAAACTTCATCATTGATGTCTTTTGAGCCAAGAATTAACATACGCTATGAAACTTTTGAAACTTGAGTTCTATTAAGATGGTTTGTGATTCATCATGCCAAAACTTTATAGATAAGGTCATTTAGCTTTCATTCTGATAGAGGGGTACTTTCTTATAGTTCTTTAGCAGCCTACGGTAATTCTTATATTAGTTATTGGCTTCAATGATTTCTACTGTAAAAGGCTTTTTTTTAAAAATTTTGGTGATTTACTATTATTTTAGTACATAGAAAGCATTTGATTCCTTGTACTTAAATATATAGTGGATTTTAATTTGTAAAACAATGCTATTAACAGCACTAGGTATATTTTGTTGCTTGTCCAGCTCCATGTGAGCAAATAAAGAAAATGTCCCAGGACACGGGAAACATATAAGTTCTTGCTGGCTGAGCACCTATGCGCTGCTATAAAAAGTTGGGTTAGGGGTCAGTGTCCTTTCCAGAAAGAATGATAGAGAGAAAGAAAAAAGTGGCTGAAATGGTAAAGTGCGAAAGAAAATCAGGAAAACCATAATATTTTTTACCTGTCGAGGTTGAGGTAAGCTACTGGTGGATCTATTGGCTATCAGTAAACCAGGAGCCCAAGAAATAATATGGTTAAGCTATGAGGAAACAGTATTGTTGGATGTGTAGACACAGATAGTCTTTTAGTGATGATGAGGTATATAGCAATGAGTTTTGTTATTCTTGCTATTTTCATATATGCAAATGCTTTTGTTCTTAAACCTATATAATATTAATGAACTGCTGAAATTTCTCATATTTAGTTTTATTTGCATAAATTATATTTATGCTTATTTCAAAATATACCTTCCAATACTTTTATCCCCTTATTATTTTGCTCTATTGTTTCAATAACTGAATTTTCTTTATCTTGATTGTCTTGGCTTTTAAATGAGGTAGTAATTTAATATGGATAAGTTTGGACCTAGTACTGGCTTCAACATATGGCCACCTTTTGCCAAGGTGCTTGTATTGTGCCTACTAAAAAATATAGAGTATGAGAGGACATGTTAAATTGACAGAGTGTGGAGAGCAGATTAAATTGTAATTTTAAGTAATAAGTAATTACTCTCCCTTTTAAGAGCTTAAGCTGTTAGATAAGGTGGTTATTTAAAAATTTGCAAAGGTTTTTTTTTTCTACAGTTTGTCATTCTTTTCAACTTAACCATCTCTATTGAGTGTCCTTGTAGTGGTTTGATCATCGGCAGTTCCTAATAATTGTGTTTCAAATATTTGTACGATATAAATTTGCTGTAAATCCAACATTCATTCATCAGCCATGTCTTTGCTCTGTGTGCATGAGTGCATGAAAAATCAATTGTCTTTGCCCAACACTTCTGCCTTCTGAGACAGTTTTATGCACTTACTCTTCATCTGTAAGCTTATCATCGAGGCTTGCCTGAGATTTAGTTGCACAAATGCTTTATATGTATGAAAAAGCTTGTCTGGTATATGGTCCCCACGAATATTTTGGTAAGTAATAAGAGTTGGATTAAAATGCAACAGCAATACTATATAAAGGCTTTGTAGTATATTTCTGGAGCATATTTATTCGTAATTGCTGCTACCTGCTCCTATATGTCTGTCTGAAGTGGTTTTTTGCAGTATGCTTGAAGAATTTTTCAGCGTAATTAACATAACAACCTGTTTATTCATGTAGGAAGCAGAATCAGCTACCCTTGAAGCAATATCAAGATCAAAACTTGGAAATGTATGACAGTGGATTCTGGATTTTATAGTAGCACTGTTTCAGTTAATTTTGACTGTCTACAGAAATTATGATCTTTTTATTTTTTGCATTAGTTCATCTTAAATCTTAATTCATTCTCACTTGGATGATGTTTTTGTGATGGTTTGGTTTGTTTTAAAATCATCTGTAATTTGCTATGTTAGTTTGCTTTAAGAGATTGACCATTCCCCTATGCAACTGATGTATTGAGAAGATACTGGCATGTCCCCATTATTTTAACAATCCCTTCGCTTTACTTGTCAATTCCATTTTATCTGGACAAGATTGACATATATGCACATTGTTTTTCTTCCGATTGTTTTCTTCATGGGATATCGTAGGAAAGTCAAAATTTTTGTCAGTGTGGTACTACGAAGTAATGAATTTTCCTTGTGGGTTTTGGGTGAGTTTGGTTGATACTTTAGCTCTCAAAAATGTGCTGCTTTCGAATAATAATAACATGAATAATGATTATAATAATTGTCTTTTACTGCGATTATATGGCTGATATGGATGATTAGGTAATGCAGTCAACAAATAACTCAAGCAAGTTTAAAATTAAGGTATCCATAACTTTTCTCAAGCTTCCATTAGGATCCATTGAAGATTAGCTGTTTGATTATACTAGGAATCTACCTGGAGTAGTTGTCGGTATAGGAATAGTCTTAAAAGTCTTTTGCTTTTCTTTTAGAATAGGAAGTAGGAATTATATTCAAGAGAGAATTCTATCTTTTAGGTAGTTTTTAGTTTATAAATACTCGTGTTACAGGGTTATTAGATAGGGATTTGATGAATAAAGATTGTGGCTATTTGTTTTCAGTTTATTTTGGTCTCGCTCTTCCTCGAGATTCCCCTAAATTCCCTTCTTCTTCCCTTCTTTTCAGCCTCATTACTATTTACGGGGACTGGGTACTGTTTGCAGCCCTGAAACAGCCCCAAGATCCTTTCATTCTTCTCCTGGCGCTAGTAGGCAAGATCACCCCAATCTGGTCCTACATCACTGGGCTACGTTATCTTTTGATCTACGTACTAAGATGGATTCAATAGTTCTGTACTATAAGTCATACTAGCTAGCTGGAGTTTAAGCTGCTAAAATATTCCTTCCGTCTTAGTTTATGTACCTTGCTGAACAGTGGATTGGTGGTATAAGATTTTATGGATGAGGATGAGCCTTGATGTAGTGGGACCTGTGCTTCTTTGAGCTGGAGGTCACAGGTCTGATATATAGTGAGAACCCCTGCATCTCTGCTTTCTCCCAGTGTTAAGCTGCATACATTTGGTGCTTCGTTTACTTGGTCTTGTGCACTTGTCTTCCCCTGTTTTGGAATTCTCCTGATTCACTCACATGATCAATAATATGGTGATGACTAGGGGTGTTCATAGGTCGGGTTTTCAAGTTTTTTGGTTAAAAAAATAAAACCCAACCCAACCCAATTAATATAGCACCCCCAGTAAACCCAACCCAAGTATTAGTCGGGCGGGTTACTCGGGTTTTCGGGTTATTTGGGTTAAAAATTTAAATTAATAAATTTTTTTTAAATCTATAATTATAAATGCATCCATTAAAAATATATGTTTGGTCAAAACTAAAATGGTTATGTCAAGAATAAAAGGAAAAAAGTAAACAATATGATAAATAAGATGATATTTCAAAAATAAAAGGGAAAAATAATATAAGGTAGATGAAATAATTAGAATAAAAATGAAATTTAAAAAAAATATAATTGAATTTTTTTTGTTATTCGGGTCATTCAGGTTGGGTTGGGTTTTATTTTTAAAACCCAACCCAACCCTACTAAAGTCGGGTAACCCGACCCAAGTAACGAAGCCCGAAAACCCAACCCATTTAGCCCCATACTGCAAATTCATTTGAGTTGGGTCGGGTTTTCGGGTTGGGTCGGATTTGAACACCCCTAGTGATGACTTTTAAATTGAAACTAGTGTATGCTTGGCATAACTTATCAAGTACAAAAATTCATTAGGTATGGGGCTTTTGAAAATGAACTTTACTCGTTGGGCTTTCTAGATAGAAAACGTTTGGTGATGTACATTTTACAAATTTTCTTTTTTACTGTTCAACTACTAATTTCCATTCAAGAGCGTGTTTGGTGAAACAAACTGAGAAGTGCTGATAAATGGTTGACAACATTAGCTATGTTTTGTTATTAATTTGTACAAGGGTATGATAAAACAAATATTTAGAATCGGCTAAGTGTGTCTGAAATTTTCTTGAGGAGTCTGTAGGGAAGCTACCAGTATGGTTCCATGAATAGCCCATCTCAACTTTCTTCCAAAACCTTAGATTTCTCCAAATGTATTTGAGATCCTTAGGAGAAGTCAATTTGGAAATGTTGACCCTGGAGCACATGACCAGAATATAAAGAGCTTCTCTAAAGCTTTCTTGCCAGCTTTTAAGTTGACTTAACAACTTTTTCAGCTTGTGTGTTGGTATTCGGTGTGAAAAATTGTTGAGAATGGTTACTTTCGGTGCTATAGTTTCGCCTTCATCTTTTTTGCAGCCATCACCTGGTAATTCTTGGTTGGGGTCACTGATAGCTACTATAATTGGAAATCTTAAAATTTCCATCAGCAATGTTCATATCCGTTACGAGGATTGCATCAGGTTTGTATTTCTTTTACATGGTGATCCGTGTTAGGTTTTATGGACTCTCACTTTTATTTGTTCCCTAACAATTGTGGTTTTAATTTATTAAAAATCTCCAGCAATCCGGGACATCCGTTTTCATGTGGTGTTACTCTAGCAAAACTTGCTGCTGTTACCATGGATGAGCAAGGGAATGAAAATTTTGATGCGAGTGGGGCTTTAGATAAATTGCGCAAGGTTGGTTTCATTCCTTTCTGACAAAGGTTGTTTCCTGAATGTTACTTACTATTCAAATGCTAGACTGATATGATTTTGTCCGCTTTTAATATATTTTATTGAGGATAAAAAATACAGGTTCCCTACCACTAGATATTTTGTTTTTTTGAACTAGAATTGGAACATCATCGAATTAAGGTTTGTCGCGAAAGAAAACTTGTTTCTCTTCTGCTGGTGCATTGATCTCTGAATTTCTATGTTAATTTTCATGAATAATTCCTGTTTTGACTTCCTTGCTGTAATTTTAAAACTGAGGATGGGCATCTAGGATGCCCATGAATATTGTATCGAAGTGCTACCTGTTGAATGTTTAAATTGTTATTAATGGAGTGGCTACTTTTGTTGGACATGTCTTCAATCTTATAATGACTGGTTTATAATGCTTCTTCCAATACAATTGGCTTTGTGATTCATTTAGGTTAGCAAGTAATTATGTACTTCATGTACTTCCACTTGGTAGAATAGTTTATCTGCCTGTAAATGGCAAAGGGCCAAGCACAGACGTGTATCTAGATTCTCTGTTTCTGAAATATTTTTACTATGGGTAGCCTGGCCACTGATTTTGGACACACTGTTAAAATGCTATCAATAAATGACTGTTGTCTTTGGGATTTGAATGTGGTACGTTATTTTGAAATAGGGATACCTTGCACTTTGTGAAACGAATTAGGTACCTATTAAGCCCTGAATGCAACCTGTTTATCTAGACTCCCATCTATTTAGATTGTCATTAGTTTGTGACAAAAAATGACATGGAAGTTAGTCCATTCTTCTGGCTTTCCTTTCCAAACATGCCTTGCATTCGTATCTGTGATCAGAACTTTGGACTAAGTTTATACATTGTTGTTGTAGTCAGTGCAACTTGAACGGCTTGCCATGTATCATGATTCCAACCGTGATCCTTGGAAGTTAGACAAGAGATGGGAGGATCTTAGTCCCAAAGAATGGGTTGAGGTATGTTATCATCTTGCAAATTTACTGCCTACATTCTCATATCATTCTACTTCTCGCTCTATGTTAGCCATTGAAAGGGATGCAACCTTTTTCTAGCAGTCATTTTTATCAGCAATTATCAGTTTCTTGGTGCTTACTGTAGCTTCTGCATTATATATATATATATATATATGTATATATTGATGTTGTTTACTTGTGTCTTTTTAGATATTTGAAGATGGTATCAATGAGCTTCCAAATGGCAATTCATCGGCGTCCATATGGTCACAATACCGCAACTTCCTAGTGTCTCCAATCAATGGTGTGCTGAAATACCACCGTCTGGGGAAGCAAGAAAGAAATGATCCTAATGTTCCTTTTGAGAAGGCTTCTGTGATTGTCACTGATGTCTCCTTGGCGATTACAGAGGTTCTACATTTTGGTTTGCTGCATAACATTATTAGTTTACTCCCAATTTTGACTTGCATCTTCCTTATCCCGTCTCTTCTTTGAATTTATGAACCCCCGCCCTGTCAAAAAGAATTTCAGCCCAATAACCACAACACCATAAGTAATAAAGAAACAGAGTAAGAATTTATTAGTAAAGTGAGCCAAAATAGGGTGTTAACGAGGGAGGTTTCTTTATCTGGTTTCCATTTATTTATAGATTTTTCAATAATAGGCAAAATGATAGTATTTGGTTTATTCAATAGCTTTGTTGGCCCATCTTTGTGTGAAAGCTATTGCAGACATTGGCTGTCAAGACCATCCATTATTGTTTTTCTGTTTGGGGAGCTTATTATTCTGTTGCTATTTCAATTATGTTCCTTTCTACCCCTCTCCCACTTCTCCCTCTTTTTCTCACTAAACTAAGAAGATGAGAATCCATTTTTGACCATCGTATCTGTCTTTTTGACACTGAATATTTTAAGTTTCTTTCTAGGCTCAATATCATGACTGGATAAGACTTATGGAGGTCATTTCAAGATATAAGACGTATGTTGAGCTCTCCCATTTAAGACCCATGGTGACAGTTTCAGGCAATGCCACTTTGTGGTGGCATTATGCTGCTCAAAGGCTGGATTACAGCAGAAGAAGATGTGGTAATGCATATATTGAATGTTCAGGCAACTTAGCTGAATCTACTGTTGATACATGATTTTCCTTCACTTGTTCATTATATTTGAAAACTGGCATTATTTAAGTTGGGTGTTGTGTTAGCTGAAATTCTTATCCCTCTAAAAGTTGTTGATCTGTAAATCTTAAAGATTGTAGTCATCTGTGCATAATGATTAAGAATTTTTATATTAGTGGTGCCTGTACATTTGTTTGGTCAACTCATGGTTCACAATGATTTCAGTTACCGACTTTCATGGGGCCAGATCAAGTCTTTATGCAATCTTCGTCGACGTTACATACAATTATATGCTAGTTCGTTGCAACAGTCTTCAAATGTTGACAACTCCGAAATCAGAGACATTGAGAAAGATCTTGATCTCAAAGTTATTCTATTATGGAGGTATAGAAAATTTTCCTGTCTTTTCTTGCGCTATTCTTTTCTTTGATGGGGGGTTATGGGTGTGGTCATGGGATATTTTCTCACACGGTCACACCAGTAGGAAGTAGTTTTAGTCTTTTCCAACAGTTAAATGATGGATGTTATTGTGCTGAAGGTGTTCATAAATTTGCTTCTTGTTGAACAATGTTATAGAATATATGGTCTCTTGCTATTCTAATCAATTGAGGAAATGTTACCCTGTTCAAGAACAAATCTGCAGCAGTTTTACTGGATTCAAGGTCTTGCAATTAACTCGTTGTGGCAAACTGCTTTTATTCAGCAATTCCCAACTTTCTAAAATGTAAAACTTTAAAACTGATAAATCCTATATAATCTGATTTCCTTAGATTGTAATCTTCCCCCAACAATCTATGTTTAAAATGTTGAGAGTGAATATGTTTGCCTCGTAGCGCTTGCTTCTGTCCATGTATAGTGCTCTCCATATCTGAAATCAATAAAATTGGCATGAGAGTGATTTTGTTTGCCCATGGCTCGTGTACAGCTTCGCACACCTATTGGATCATGGATTCAAGTCAATAGAGGATAAGGGTGAGGTGGGTTTTTTTTTTTTTTTTTCCAAATAAAAAAACTAACTTTTAAAGTGATATATTTTTTGTCAAAACTTTTAGAGTGATATTTGACACTTGTTTAATTGCTTTAGCATTTATTAGAAAATTAGAAAAGGAAGGTGATAAAAAATTGTTTGTTGCTTATTTCATATGGTGAGAGACCTGATACATGTTTTCTACTTTGCTTTGGGCATTTGGAAGGTGTTAACAAACGGCATTACAATTCAATTTGCCATAGATTCTGTGCAGGAAACAAATAGGAGAAAATTCTTTTAACTTGTGTAAATTAGTTCTTTGTTCATCCTTAATGTTATTGTTTGTTATTAACAAATGAGAATTTTAGTTACTTTTATTTTCAGATGGTTTATTGGTTTTTATTCCCTTCCTTTCTTCGCATTAAAATTTTTGGGCATTGTGTATAAGTTGATTTAAAATTTAATGTAATAGAAATTCAATTTTGGTTTCATGGGATTTGTCCATTGAATTGGCTTGCTTATTTGTTTTGTGGATTCCTTTAAAAATTATCAGTATATGCATATGTGAGTTGTATTTGGACAGTAATTCATTTCCTTTGCCAATTGGTTTCATTCTTTATGGAAATCAATTACACCGTTAATCATGTCAATTATTTTAGTTCATCAATGTATGTGAGCTTGACAAGTTGGTCTATTTTTCTTGTTTTTAGTCACCTATTCATAAATGAACTTAATAATGTAAATGCAATCCTTTTTCCATTTTCTTCAGCTGGTTTAAATGTAAATGATATGTTTTGGAACATTGTTTGCTTAGTCCTACATGTGCTGTGTTGCTTGGATGTGATTTCCCCTTGCCTTATGTCTGCTAATTCTTTTTTAGTTTGCGTCATCTCTGCACTTCAGGAGGATATTGTAGGGGACTTCATCACATTATGGAGCCTATTTGTCCTTATTCAAAAAGAAAATAAATCAAAATATTTTCTCTAGATGTATCTCACAGTTGCTGGGAGTGGACTTTTAGTGAACCAGCACTACCTGATGCATTTATTTTTGAAAAGTTTTCAAGTTGAGAATTTCCTTCATCTATACTTGCTAATACTCATCTGCAACAGCTTCTTTTTGTTAGATGAGTTAAAAGAAATCAATAGACATAATCATTTCATTTGGAATCTTTTGCATTTAATGGACACATGAAATAAGGCTGAAATTTATATATAATCATCTTTACAGTGGTGAAATTTTTATTTAGCTTAATTTAATTTTATTTGTTTATTTATTTACTTTTTATTTTTTTTTAATATTGTTGCTGTCCTTTAGGTTACTTGCCCACGCCAAAGTTGAATCTGTAAAATCGAAGGAAGCGGCAGAGCGGAAGATGCTTAGGAAGAGAAGCTGGTTTTCCCTTGGATGGTTTGTTCATTTGTATAAATATATTTCTGCCAATTTCACTACCTGATTTTCTGTCGGCCCTGATCTCCCACCTCTAACCCAATCTTGCTTCATGGCTGCTGGCTTTTGTTGCTTCCCTTGACAATATTTTTAGATTTGTCATTTAGTCTATTTCATCTCAGGCGATCTACTCCTGAAGATGTCTCAGCACACAATACTTCTGAGGGATCACAAATGGTGGAGGAAAGATTGACTAAAGAAGAATGGCAGGCAATCAATAATATATTAAGCTACCAATCGGATGAGGATTTGACTTTACATCCTGGAACAGAAATGCAAAATATGATAAGATATTTGGTAGATGTGTCTATAAGTAGAGCAGCTGCTAGGATCATAAATATCAATCACACTGAGATTGCTTGTGGTAGATTTGAAAATCTTCATGTTTCGACCAAGTTCAAGCATCGCAGCACCCACTGTGACGTGGCACTGAAGCTTTATGGATTGTCTGCTCCTGAAGGTTCACTTGCCCAGGTGTGCATTTACTGAATGTCATGTCTACTGTGGGCTAACTTAAGCTAACTGTCTGCAAATAAACGAGTGTTTGGACACGAAGCACCCATTGGAAAGTGACATGAAAATCTATGGTTTGCATGTTCCTGAGTTTCTCTTTCTAGGTTTGGATTTATATATTTTGATCTCTTGCTGTAGCTGTACAGTAATTTAACTGTTCTTGGTTGGCTGCAATAATTGTGTTGCCTGATGATGAAGCTTTCAGTTTGCTTTGAAACTTTAGCTGTTCATTATATTCCACCGTGGACTTGTACTTTAGTGAAATAGTTTTCTTAAAATAGTTGTTTCCTAGTCAAGTTTTGCGTGCTTGCATATTTCCATGAAGTAATAAGAACTGCAGAACTGATCTATTGTCCCCAAGTAAAGGACTTGGTTTGCCTCCAACTTGTAAAGGAATTATACCTTGAGTGCTTCATGGACATATTTAGGGGTACATCAAGAGATATACACACTTTTTTTTCTTATGGAGGGTATTGAGAGATCCTTTCACTGGACATTATCATGAAATGATGGTGTGCTTTAATTAAATATTGGAATTGTTTGCTTTGCGATGTATCAATGTAGTAAATTTTGTTTCAGAGTGTTTGCAGCGAGCAAAAGGTGAATGCATTAGCTGCTAGTTTTGTTCACTCACCAACTGGGGAAAATCTAGACTGGAGGCTTTCGGCAACAATTTCTCCCTGCCACGTCACGGTAATATGGTTTCTCTGCTAAATAATGTGTAAAGGCTTCTGTTTCCCTTAGTATATTGAGGTCCCTTTTTCGTTTTTGGTTTTTATGAGTGACGGTAAAAGAATCCATTACAAGTGTAAGTAGAGCAATTTGTATCATTAAAACAGCTCCATATAATTTCCCTGGTTCATTCTTACCTTAAAATGGGTAAGGGTTTTGAGTCATTGTTGTAAATGTCATATTTATTATGCAATTGACTATTTACTTTTTGAATTATTATATGAGTATTGGATCCTTCTAAAGTAAATCCAATACATTGTCTATTTGCACATCTGCTTATGAACTTTGAAACAGATGACTGGAATTGGGACTTGAGAGTTTAGACTTTCTTTGCTGCTATACATTTTACATAAAAATAAGACAGAAAATCCTATTTGCAGACCCCCATATCCAGTTGTTCCATGTTACTCAAAATATAGGACACGGCATACTTCCATAGGCATTTGCATGCTTGCTTAGAGGAACCTCATTTATTGTATGCCTAAGGTAATAAACAATATATTGACAGGTCAACATTTTACCACAAAGCACTACACTGATTATCCTTAAATCTGTGGGTTCTTACCATGTAGATGAGTTGATCCTCTCATGAAGATTCACATAAGATGAATACTTCTGGACTGCAAACTTCTTATAGCAAGTAATTGGGATCGATTTCATTAAGATCTATTGTCCAAGTGTTTAGGATATCCTGTTACATGATTGCTGTTATACTTCATCTTGCACCTTTATAAAGATGACATGTTTCCCTTCTGGAGAGTCCATGATTGACCATATGCCAGTGAATGTTAAATGAGGGGACAAAGTGTCACCTGATCCAAGGTGTCTAGGTTGTAATACAAAAATATAAGAGAGGATCCAAAACCTTGTCCAGAGCATTGATTTTCTTTTTTTTTTTTTTTTTTTTTTTTGGGGGGGGGGGGGAAGTAACCTTCTTGTTCCAGATTTCTTTGTAAAGGTTATAACCTATGTAGGTGGAAATGGATTATTAGCACGGACCAAGTCTGATTAGAATGATTTAGAAGAGAAACTACCGAAGCCATCCTCTGACAATAACCTAGAGTCAAACATTTTGGTTTCATGTATATTAAGCGCTGGACTTCCTTAATTATTTCTTATTGTCTATGACTTGATAGGTTTTCATGGAAAGTTACAATCGCTTTTTGGACTTTGTGAAGAGAAGTAATGCAATCAGCCCAACTGTTGCACTGGAAACTGCAACGGCATTGCAGGTACCATAATTCTGTGTGTAATTTTGGTTAAAATGAGCATTTTCTGTCAGATAGATCGCTGTTATTGTATTTATTGGTTGACTTCAGCTATTAAATGAAACTAATGCTTTATTATCAATAATGACAGAATAAGATTGAGAAAGTGACTCGTAGGGCTCAAGAGCAATTTCAAATGGTATTGGAAGAGCAAAGCAGGTTTACTCATTGAATGTTCTTCAAGTAGTTCCTTGCCTTCATTTCTTGCGATTGAAAAACTTGCAATGTTTCACCCATCCTCAAATCGTTTTTAGTCATGGTTGTATTTTCTGATTTGGTTGTGAAGATAAAAGTTTCTAAATCACAGTAGATATCATTGTAGCAGTTGAAATTGTTTTTAGTGGTACGTAGTTAACATCAATTATTGTTGAATTGAAAGCCCTTGTGATTGAGTTGGAGAGAGTACTGTTTTCATTTTGCAGTATCCTGATGGGTCTTGTTGAGAGGAAGAGGGTACACAAATCTTTGTATCCAGTGCTTAATATTTCTATCTATAGAATCCGCAGGTGGCTCTATTTCCAATGCTCCTTAGTTTGGAGTGGGGTACCCTTTTCATTGTGTGGTATCCTGATACCTCTTCATAGCAAATTTGAAAGCAAGAAGGGACTCCAATTCTTTAGATCAACTGCTTAATATTTCCCTTGTATATCATATCTCTAGGTGGCTTTGGTTTCAGTGTTCCTTAGTTTGGAAGGGACTCCAATATTGTGTTCTAAGTTCTTGTTATGGGGTGCTAAAGGGTTTCAGACTGACTTCTACACTTTGTATTTTGTGTTGACTGCCAACCATCTATCTGTTGTTACGGAGAAAAAATACTTTATTAGATGGCCAATCCTAACCATGGTTCAAATGCAATCCACCATATAGGCTAAGTGTCTTCCTTTAACTACTGTGTCTTTGTTAAATTTGGAAAAAAAAAAAAAAATTACGATAAACCTTTAAGAGGTTGACGAGGTTAGATGCGTGGTATTTTTTCTTTTTGGGTTTAGTTTTTGTCTGTTGGCACAGAAGACTTCCTTTTACAGATGACATATGGCTGTTGTCCTCTGTACTATATGCAGATTGTTAGCTTTGGTTTACTGTTCCTTGTTTTCTCTTAAGATGTTCTTCATATTATATATTGAGATAGTCACCTCTGCTTTTCCGTTTGTAAATGATCATGGCTTTCGTAAAATTTTATTTTATTTGACCTTGCAGAAAATGATAAACTTTGAAGGTGGAATATGTGATATGTAGCTCGTCATTATTTGTGTTGCTTTTGTGCTTTTCAATTGTTGTTTAAGATGAGCTAATAGCTTTCAACTAGTTTCAGGGATATTTAGCTACTTTTTAATTCCGTTTATCAATGCTTTGATTTTTTTGAGGGGGAATGATGCAAGTTTATTACTTATTGTTTGGTCTCTCAGATTTGCTCTTGATATTGATCTTGATGCTCCAAAAGTACGAGTTCCCATTAGAAATGCTGATTCTACCAAATGTGAAAGCTATCTTCTTTTTGATTTTGGTCATTTTACATTGCACACCAAGGTATGTAGATATTTTTGATCCTTGTTATATGTGTGCATATCATCATGTTTTGTTAATTTGTTTGTCACACTATTTAGCAGGATGGTAATCATTCCAATGATCAGGGCCCAAGTCTGTATTCTCGTTTTTTCATTTCTGGAAGGGATATTGCTGCTTTCTTTTCAGATTGTGGTTTGGATAGTCAGTGTTGCAGTTTGGCATGCCAGCCTTCTGTTTCTCCTACTTTGCAAGATGTAGATAGCTTCTATTCTTTAATTGATAGGTGTGGAATGGCTATAATCATTGATCAGGTATATTTAATACACGAGTATCAATATATAGAAGTGCTAAGTAATACATTATTTTTGTTGCTGCTGATTGTGGTTATGCTGGGTCCGAGATTTCATCTCAAGCACTTTTTTTTTTGGTGTTTTACTTTGTTATGTTGGTGAAAGATTAAGGTGCCTCATCCAAGCCATCCATCAACCCGGGCTTCCATTCAAATGCCAAGCCTTGGAATCCATTTTTCACCTATCAGATATTGCAGACTTATGGAATTGTTGAACATATTATACGGAACAACGGCAGCCTCGGAGCAGCCATTTGCAACTGAGAGTTTGCAGACTGATTTTTCCCCTTGGAATTCCCCTGAGCTGGCAACAGAGGCTCGGATACTTGTTTGGAAGGTATTTCCTTGTTTAAGGATTGTAATCAGCACTAAAAAATATCTGTTTATTTGATTGACCTGCTAATCACATTCTTTTGATTCAGGGGATTGGCTATTCTGTTGCTGTGTGGCAACCTTGTTTTATTGTGCTATCTGGTTTATATCTTTATGTTTTGGAGTCTAAGACATCCCATAGTTACGAGCGTTGCTCAAGGTTGATCTTTTAATTCCCTAAGTGTTTTTTTTTTTTGGGTTCCTTTATTTCGTTCAAGCAATAGTTTGTATAATTATATATTTATGATAGAACTTTTTTCGTATGCTCTTTTACTTGTCTCTTTTAGATTGATGTTTGACAGATCTTTGGAAATTAATATTGTTGTTTTGTCACTTATGATATGTTAATGTGGTGCAGCATGGCTGGTAAACAAGTATTTGAAGTTGTCTTTGACCTCCAACCAATGTTGGTGGTTCACTGTCCTGTCTTGCTGTTTGTGTTAGAGGTGTGGATGCTCAAAAGGTAGGCAATTATTACTTTGAGGGATTGGTTGTGATATTTTGTTTCATTATTACTATTCTATTGGACTATGGCTGAAGGCTTTTAATACATGCTAGATCCATAAAAAAGGTCCAAGAACATGATCCTAAAGGATAGTGTAGATCATTGCACTCCATTACGCCACCTGTTGTGGCACAATTGTTGTCAAAAAAAATCTGAGCAACGCTAGATGCTTGGTAATATCATAAACTTGGATAAAAAAGCTTATTACGGGGGTTTGTACTTCAAGACAGAAGCTTATCCATATCCCATACCCTTCATTTGAAAAGCATCTGACAAGGATACCTGGCAGTAGAGTCATCTAAAACAGTTTATTCGAGCTTTTTCTTCCATTGAATCCTCTTTGTGCTGAATTGGTGCCAAGTTTATTTGTCAGACAGTAATGTTTTATTTGAGAATAATAAACAGTATAGGAAATATCTAGCTTTTCTCAGACTTGATCTTCTGGCTGTTGGGTTTGCACATATTTGTTCATCTGTGAATTTTATTCCGTTAGTTGTTTTTATCAAAATCTTGGTTCTGGCAAGAACTTTTTTCAAGTTTTCTCCTTTATTTGAATTGCTTCCTTGTGCCTTAGTCATACTTTTACGGTCTTTGGTTTTGCTTTCTTCTATGGAGATTTTGTTCATGAAATTATATCTTGCTCAACCTCCTTAGGCTCTGGAATCTTTTACCAGTCTGATTATTGAGTTGCGAGATGAGGAGGAGAAGGCAGTTTGGATGAGAGGACTTGTACAGGCTACATATCGAGCTTCTGTATGTTTAAAAAGCATCTTGTTTCCTTATTTGCATTTATATTCCTTTTATTGTTGGCCTTATACACTAAACTTCTGGAGATAGGCTCCTCCTTCAGTTGATATACTTGGAGAATTAAGTGATGATACATCAGAGCTTGCTGAAACAAATCTCGTGGCATTCATGTCAAATCGGTTGACCTTGTTGTTAATGGGGCGTTGAAAGAAATGAAACTATCATTATATGGAAAGGTTGTCCTAGTGGTTTTCCATTCTAATTATTTCAGATTTATTTCTACTATGATCGTGCTGTCAGTTGTTAAAAGGACTTTGTTCTTGATTCTGATGTGTGTATTTCATTCCTGCTACTTATAAGGGTCCTAGTCTAACTTGTTTCTTCTATATTTTCTTGCCTATTTGCAGTCTGGAGATGAGGTGAATGGGAGATTTGAGGAGATTCTAATTCTTCAGGTTCTTGCTGGTGGAGGAAAGGTTTGTTACATGTTGAGTATTTAACAATGTGAAATATTTGTCATCTACATTACGCTGTTCTATGAGGTATAAATGATTATTTTGTCTTAGGTGTGTTCTTTATCTGAAGTTATATTCTTAAATAAAGGTGAATCATGAAGATTGAAGAATCTTGATTCCTTTCTATGCATCTATTTTATACATAAAAACAGTAGCTGATGAAGTAACGGAATTTCAAACTAGCCAATGGTCACTAAGTGAAAACACTGATATGCATTCAAAGCTCGGTTCCTTTATTGTCTTCCATACAATCTAAAGTATATATGGTAGTGGTAAATTATTTTTATTATGGATAATATTTCTATTCCATGACAGAATGCAATGGCATAGCAGGATTCATGCAGCCGATCCTACTTAGTGGGAATAAGTCTTGGTTTGTTTATTTGTTTGTTGGATAATGTTTCTGTTCGAACAATTGGGAACAGATTAATCATTGTAGTAGCTTGGGGGACATGGAGGAATTGTCTCTTGAAATAATTTATTTGCTCTCTGATACAGTGAATGGATGACTCTCATGTCCTGCAATATCTGTTTGAGATTGGCGACTTTTTGAGGTTTATGTGAATGTGCGAGCAGATATATTGGAATAAGTGTATAATGAACATAATTCTTTGCTAATTTATTTCGCGTTGATTCATGAACAAAAGTGCAAACTGACTTTGAAATGACAAAATCATTTTGCTTTATATATTTTTGTTGCATAAGATATAGATTTGTTTGGATCCTCTATGGGAGAAATGATCATCAAGGATTAGAGGTGCTAATTATGAATATCTTATTCTTGAATCACCTACATTGCAGATAATGCAGTTGCATCTATGCATGGTTGTGTATTACCACTGATATTTAACATCAGGGATTGGACTATTTTGTGTCAAGGGTGTAGTATTCTTTTCATGTTCACTGGGGCTACCGGTCCTACTTTATGAATAGGAATCCACTTTTGTATGGCACAAATTCTCTTAAGGAAAAATATCTGATATGTAATGAGGATTCTAGTGATCATTAAGCAGAGAATTATTTGCCATTCATAGCTATCGACAGATTTAGCATTTATTTATTTTGGTGAGTGATTTGACTTTGGTTGGTGATGCTGCAAAGGTTTCATTTGCTTGGACTATTCAGGTTTAAGATTGACCTGCTTTTGTAAGTCTTCTTTTATGGCTTTGTTCTTTATAGGTATATGTATCACGTTGTGAGGGTGACTTAACTGTGAAGACCAAGCTGCACTCATTGAAAATTAAGGATGAACTTCAGGGCTCTTTGTCTTCTTCTCCACAGTATTTAGCCTGCTCTTTTCTGGGGGATCAAGATTCTCTCCCCCGTAATATGTCAGAACCCGATGGGAAAGAGCTGCTGATGATGGAGGAGGATGATAACTTTAAAGATGCTTTGCCAGAATTCATGCTTTTGCCTGATTCTGCTGAAGCTGGTAGTGATGAGAAAGATCAGTCAAAGGGAAAAAGTGTTACTGGTGATGTTTTCTATGAGGCAAAGGGTGCTGATGACTCTGACTTTGTTTCTGTTATTTACTTGACCCGGAATCCTGCTTCCCCTGATTATGATGGTATTGATACACAGGTAACTGAATGATTTTATGTTTTTAAGAAATGAGATTACAGACGTTTTAGAAATTCACTGTTTAATACATTGCTAGCTTATTTTTTGTTGCAAAACTTTTCAGATGAGTATTAGGATGTCCAAATTGGAATTCTATTGCAACAGACCTACTCTCGTTGCTTTGATCAATTTTGGGTTTGACATTAGTTCAGCAAGTGGGGCAAATGGTACAAGGGTGACAAAAGTTTTCGGTGACGAGTCTCTAATGAAGAAAGACAAGACAGAAGAATGTGGGACATCATTTGTTAAAGGATTGCTGGGATATGGGAAACGGCGTGTCGTGTTTTATTTGAATATGAATGTTGACAGCGTGACTGTGTTTCTCAACAAGGAGGACGGCTCTCAGCTCGCTATGTTTGTGCAAGAAAGTTTCTTGTTGGATATTAAGGTATGATATTTATGTAATCCTGTTGAATCTTTTGGCATTTGTAGTAAGTTTTATACTCCTCTGGACGCGTTTATTCTAATTTCATGAAGGCAATCAACTCAGTTTACGCTATGCAATTTGACTTGCTGTTTACTCTCTATGTTGCAAATCTTGGACAAAGGTTCATCCAAGTTCTACTACTGTAGAAGGCTCATTAGGAAACCTTAGACTATGTGATCTCTCACTTGGATCAAATAACTGTTGGGGATGGCTCTGTGATATACGTAATCAGGGTACTGAATCCCTTGTTCAGGTACCCTACCAATCAATTGGGAAAATGAATTAGTTGAAATTTCAAAGCTTTTTGTGCTTTGTTTAATAATCTCTCTCTCTCTCAGTTTAAGTTCAGTTCTTACAGTACAGCGGATGATGATTATGAGGGATATGACTATAGCTTGCATGGCCGACTTTCTGCAGTTCGAATTGTTTTCCTCTATAGATTTGTGCAGGAGGTTAGCTTTGATGTTCCTATACTGCTCTGTCGCTGACTTTCTTATTTTGTTTGGGACTTTGACAAGTTCATTTTATTTATCTGTTTGAGAGAAGCTTTGCACACATTCTGGTGCAATCCAGTTTTTATAACATAATTACCTTTTGGATCAACGGGATACTTGATGTCATTGATTCGTTAATGGACAGATGAGATAGAGGAAACTTTCCTTTTCCCTTTTGAAAACTATGTTGCTTTCTGCGCAGCTACTGGCATTGGCTTTTCAGTTGGATAAATATAATCTGAAAGATCACATATCCATCTGATTCTCTATATGTGTATATGTATTTTCTTACGTGTGTGAGTGCATGCAAGCTTGCAGGCATGTGCTCTTATCTTTGTGTGCGTGCAACTGTTTGTTGAATACAAGATTGCTTTCATTTCCCTAAATCAGTTTGCTGGCTTATCCTTCTTTTCTGGGGCATCTCACTTCAATAAATATGATCTTAAGGATAAATATCCTCAACTCCTCTTTCTCTTTCTCTAGCACACTCTCTACCTCTAACTTTATGTTGTAGGAATATGTAAGGATGTTTATTACTCTTGCAATAGGATAGATGCAAGAGCAGTAAAAGCTACATACATCTGCCCTTTTCTCATGTAGATCATTTTGCAGTGTATTCCTTTTGCTATTAATTGCAGATTCTGGATTTCTGAGTAATTGGTGCATATATTTCTGTAGATAACTGCGTATTTCATGGAGCTTGCCACCCCACACACCGAGGAAGCAATTGAACTTGTTGATAAAGTTGGAGGCATTGAATGGTTGATTCAGAAATATGAGATTGATGGCGCCTCTGCTATAAAACTGGATCTCTCCTTAGACACTCCAATTATAATAGTCCCGAGAAATTCAATGAGCAAAGAGTTAGTTCATGCCCATATCAATATTTTGGTTTATTTTTTACTGGGTGCTTTTACTTGGAGAATATACTGTGTGACTTTTGTTCTCATGGCAAATAATAAATCACCTCAGTTTGATTGAGAGGTCATATATATAATAAGCTTTAGGAAACTTAAGAAGCTATTCACCTTAGGCAGTTCCCGGAAGTTGCTTTATCAAGAAAATGTTCGAAAAAGGATCATATCCGTTTTGCATTGGATCTGCTGGTGTAGCTTAGCCGACAGAATCCTCTGAAAAACAAGTCTACCTGAAAGTATCCCCATTCCATGCTGATTTAATTTAAAGCCATACCCGTTCTTCAGACCACATCTGTAGAGTTTGTGGGTGTCCAACATATTGGGTACCAATATCGGACCATCCCATTAGTTTCTGTGCATCCTACCTTGACATTCAAGAGAACTCTTTCTACATTTATAAACTTTACTGCTTTCAGCATTTCTTTTTATGTCTTAAACAAATTATAAGGTCATTAATTATTTCGGTCCTGTGGCCATTGGTTTCAGCATGTTACACCTTTTGCTATTGTTGTTTATTTAGGCAAACAGTGTACAAATTTATTTGTCTTTATTTTAATAGATATCTTTTGTTAGAACATGTTTTTTCTTTTTGTTGCTTATCAATCTATACTCGTGGCTGTTCCAATTTATCTTTTCTTGATGGAAAAAGAAAATGAGAGAAAGACTCTGCTTAACTCTTAAAATTGTTGTGCCAAATTTATTGTGATGCGCAAGGTAAATGTGTATAGAGTCTTAGACAATAAGCTGCCTCTTCCTGACCTGTTAAAGTTCAGCATTTAGGAGTTTTGGCTTTCTTATCGTTTTTGGACTTCTCAAACTTATGTTGTTTCTTTGATTTCTTTCGGCTTATTTTCTTAGATCCATGTGTTTTGTTAGTGAACTTTCTTATTCTGTTAACATCTACTTCCATAATAAACTTGTCAATTTTCTAGTCATTTGCTTCTTGCTTCTGTTGTTTACTTCGTATCAATTGTTATTTTCCTTCAGCTCTTCCACGCTAAAAGATTCTCTTTATTTCGATTGCTAATAGTTCTTCTCCAGATAGTTGCTTAATGAACATTCTCCTAATAGTTATGGGCCCATCTTTTATGGTTTAATACATCTTTCCTGTGGGAATGATGTAATTTCCAAAATCCTAAATTCTCAATTCTTCATAAAAAAATTGTTAAAATGCTTCTGAAGTTGGTTAATGCTCTCTGATTTATGTTCCTTCATTCAGTAATTCCATTTTTTTCTGTCATATTAAAAAATAATTTGCTTATTGATTTATGTTTCTTCTTTCTTCCATTTTTTTCCCATCATATTAAAAAATAATTTGCTTACCTCTATGCTTCTTTCATGGATTGTCGAAAAACTAGAATTGTAGTTGTGTTTTTTCATCATTTGGCTTTTATAAATACTTCTGAACACCCTGCTCTTCTTTTGGCATGCTGGTACATAATTCCCATTTAGCTGGAGTTTTTCACAATTTTTAATCATAAATCCTTTTTTTATCTTGGATGTAAATAATTATTGTGCTTTAATTATGCAGTTTCATGCAACTTGATCTTGGCCATTTACGAGTCAAAAATGAATTTAGCTGGCATGGGTGCCCCAAGAAAGATCCTTCAGCTGTTCATCTTGACATTCTTGATGCCAAGGTACTTATATTTGTCGTTTGTGATTTCTGAAACATGGTTTTAGGTACTATGGACTAACTTTTGGCTGCAAAATTCCAGATTGTAGGAATTAACATGGCTATTGGAGTTGATGGTTCTATTGGCCAACCAATGATACGGGAGGGCAGAGATATTCACGTTTATGTGCGCAGAAGTTTGAGAGATGTTTTTAGGAAAGTCCCAACATTTTCTTTGGAAGTGAAGGTGAATTCTGTCGTTAAAGAGGGATTTATTTGCCCTTTTTTTCTTTTTTTTCCCCCTAGGTGTAACATCTTTATCAATTTCTGTCATCATGGTTCATTTCATTTTCCTTAAACTTTGATGATTTCTACACTTAATTTGCCTTGGGTGATGGTACATATTATCTCATGTTGTATTGAAATAAGTAAGCATTGAAATACTTAAAATCCTTGAGCAGCTTATGTGCCCTTTGTCAATGCAATGCAGCACCAGGTGCTGGTAAGTTAACCAATTTGATTGATGACTCTTCAAAGGTTAGAGTCTACAAGGAACAGCAACCGGACAGCAAATAGGGGCTCAAAGTTGGGAAAACTGCAGTAAATTGATAGAAATAGAGGAAAGAAAAATGAACTCTAGGAGTCTCTGGTCGAAGCCTGTAAGAATCACTTTTAAGGATAAGATTCAATGATCACTTTCAGGAAGACATATAAGTGTGAAGGAAATTTAGTAACTAAAATCTCTATCTTTCAGATGAGAAGTACATCGTTTATTGGCTCGTAAACCTTTTCTTTCATTAAATAGGATTTACTTCTCACCCTAAACAAGAAAGTTTATTTATTTATTTATTTTGTCCTCCTCTTATTGATACTCTGTGTACCCTTAAAGTGGTTCCTAAATTTCACTCTAAGACGCTGGAAATGTAAATTCCTTCAAAACAGAAGATTACCTAAATACTCTTCACAATGAAAGCCCCATGAGAGATGAAAAATCTGGTTCATATAAACTATGCCTAACGGCTCTTTAAATGATCTGCATTTACTCCCTGCTAGGCTTCTTGTCCTCCAAAGTGTGGCAAAGTGTAACTTGAGTTTCCAAAGTATTTTTCTCATGCCTTCTGTACACCTTATTGATTGTTGCTCTTTGTTTCTATCATGCCAAATTTAGCTTCAAGTGTGCAACCTTGGATGAGAGCGCAATTGCATATAACAGACTTATTTCATCTTGTCATCTTTGAGTTTCAGATGTTGAAGTGGGATATTGTAGTTTTACTAAGTTAAGGTGGAGTTTAATGGGATTAAAACCGTCTTAATAGTGTTACTTTGCTTTTGTCAAAAAACTTGAATCAGATTGTTGCTTGAGATTTGGATTATAATCCTTTTCTTTTCCCCTCCTTTTCGGCAACAGATTGGTTCTTTGCATGCTGTGATGTCTCATAGAGAATATAGTGTCATCCTTGATTGCTTCTATATGAACTTGAATGAACAACCAAGTCTTCCTCCTAGCTTTCGAGGGCACAAGTCTGCTTCAAAAGATACAATAAGATTGCTTGCGGATAAGGTCAACATGAATGGTCAAGTACTCTTGTCACGCACCGTTACCATTATTGCTGTAGAAGTCGTCGATATTATGCACTTCTAGAGGTTTACCATGGGGTTCTCGAGGAGTTATCTCTGGCTCATGTTGCTGTAAGTACCTGTGTACTTGATAATATTGCTGAGCTTATTTTTCATGAGTGGACGGCTGAATTTTGTTCATTTGTTTGTTTATGTGCTTTGATGGTCTAGATTTTGTTCTTTATACTCATAACCCTGTCTTCTTGCAGCTTGAAGGTCTTTGGGTATCGTATCGGATGACTTCATTGTCAGAAGCGGATCTCTACGTTACCATTCCCAAGTTTTCCATTATAGACAATCGCCCCAGTACAAAACCTGAAATGCGCCTGATGCTTGGTTCTTGCACTGATTTTACAAAGCAGATATCATCTGAATCTTCTGTTGAAGCATCAACCTCAACAATGTTTGTGATGGATTGTCGATGGCGATTATCATCCAAATCATTTGTAGTTCGTGTTCAACAGCCACGAATTCTTGTTGTTTTGGATTTTCTTCTTGCTGTTTGTGAGTTTTTTGTGCCATCTTTGGGAACACTTACGGGCAGAGAGGAGATGATGGATCCCAAGAACGATCCAGTTGTTAAAAGCAAAAGCATCGTTCTGCTCACTCCGGTTTACAAACAGAGAGAAGATGTTGTGATTTTATCCCCAAACAGACAGTTAGTTGCTGATTCAGTTGCAGTTACTGAATACATTTATGACGGTTGTGGAAAGACTATCTGTCTCTCCAATGACAACGATAATAAAGAGTTTCAATCATCAGGAAATCATCCCATAATTATTATTGGACGTGGCAAGAGGGTGAGATTTATGAATGTGAAAATTGAGGTACCAACATTTGCCCTAATAATTGATCCTGAACGAGTAAAGCATGCTTATCCTTTACTCTCATACAAGGATGAAATGCATAATGTGGCTAAAAATGTGGGAATTCCTACAGATCGACGTGATATTTCAAACTAAAAACTTTTATGCTTTGCCATGTTTCTTTCTGCTGAATAAAGCTTTTTGTGTCGTGTTTCAGTTAGTCCTATATATAATGGTCATCTGATGAATATTTGATTGTTTGTTTGGTAAATTGGTGATTACCACTTCATGTTTGGACATCTTCCTCTCACTTACCTTTTCAGCTCTCGCTTGGTTTTTCTCCTTAAGGTTTCTTTGTCAAGGTTTGCGAAGAAATGATCTCAACACCTGCCAAAATTTTTAATAATTGTGATCTTTCTCAGATTGAGCTGCCCAATATTTAGCCTTGCAATGGCAAGGGGATGAATTTTTTTTTTTTTTGGGTGGGGGGGGGGGAGAGGTGTGAGAATAATTGAAGACTATGCAGTACTTAGGACAAAGATAGAATATTTACTGGGAATATTGAAGTTTAAACCCTGCCCTTCTCTATTTATTGAATGGTATTTTCATGAAAGGTCCTTGATTGGCTTGTCTGTATATAGGAATTTGTCACCTCCTTTCCCCAGCCATCCCACGTTGAGCCTCCTGGTTTTCTAAGATTGTGTTTATGTTTAGAAATTGGTTTTTAAGTTCCCGTAGGAAAATGTTGATCTGTTATTGACTATATTTGATTTGATCACTTTTCAGAATGGGTCACTCTTGACAAAGCGCACGTATTTGAGTAATGAAAGTACCTATACAGTGTTCCAAGAGGATGGCGTGGATGTAATATTTCTGGATAATAATTCATCTGATAATGGCAGAGGGCATTTAGATCACAGGGAAGAGTTGTGTTATACTTCTGATGCCTCCGACTCTGTTCAAACTGAATCATGCAATTTGCAAAGTTTCAGTTTTGAAGCCCAGGTACCTATTTCTGTACTGAAGTCACTTGCTGTAATCATATTTATCTTCTTTGCGGGTTAGTTATTGGTGAAAGGAATATTGTGTCCCATCATGTTGGCTGAAGACTATTTTCTCGGCCATGGCTAAACTACTAGTCTCCGTTATATATGTTACTGAATCTGAGCTCTTCTATTTCTAGTGTTCGTATTATTTTGGCTAAATTCCAGTCAAAATGTTCATGGAGATATCCCCATAGTATCATATCATTTTAGTGTATCATTCTAGGGCAATGTGTTGTATTTGCCACTCGGAGTTCCAGAATATCAGCAAGTGGATTGACAGTGGACTACAGAATTAAGGCTTGGGGATGTTAACTTAACTACGTTCCGAATATTCTTTATCGGTGTGTATCTATTAGGTGTAAAGGAAATTCAATAAAATTGCTACTGGACTTGCTATTCTTTATGCACCTAACTGTTGGGCAGTTAAAGCAGTCATACTATTCTCCTTGTGCATTTAAAAATTTCTGACTAATAATCTTCTCTGTTCGGAAGTCTTTCCACAAAGTCAGCTTGATATCCAAATTTAAGCAGAACTTGGTAATCAACACTTAGTAATATGTATATGATAGAGTATTCGGTAAAGCTCAACTATGAGGGATTCCTTGATGGATTCTTTACTGGATGTAACTAGTAACTTCGGAAAAAACACATGGGAGTGACCTTTTTTCTTTTCCTTTTTTTTTTTATTCCTTTTGCTCTTGACAAAATAAGTATGCACCAAAAATGTCTGGAAGTTAGAATCCAAATCTAAGAAATATCTTGAAGATTATGAATTAGGAGAATAGCAAGTAGAGTGCACCTGTAAGGAGAAGTGACACAATCTCTGTTTTGGGAGACAGTGAACAAAAGAATGACCACAAATCAAGCTGAATAAACTAAAAACTGGGTACATGGTAACTTGTGGCATTAAAGAAAATTGGCCTTTTATGAACCTAAACAAATATTTATGTGTTATGCTGGTGCTGAATAGGTGCGACAAAATCTAGAAATGCATGAAGGGGTCACTCGTTGTCTCAAACTCCTGGTATCTTCTTGGACCTGGAATTTCTTTTCTTAAACACCTGCAAACTAGGTTTGTGGGAGTACACAATCTATGGGATTGGACTTGTCAATTAAATCTTGTTTATATTGCACAACATGCATTGTGTATAAACTACACTGTAAGCTTATATGTTGTTGCACATGCTTCTGTTTGTAACTTGAGTCCAATTATTTCTTCATTTTGTCAGGTTGTTTCGCCTGAATTAACCTTTTATGACAGTAGCAAATCGTCACTTGATGATTCTACTCATGGTGAAAAGCTTCTTCGCGCAAAAATGGATTTCAGCTTCATGTAAGACCAAATAACTGCTTAAGCAACTCAGAGTTTAACTTTTCTTATTTCTTTTCTGAAGTTTTTAAACAGTTATGTCCCTATATAATCTTGTAGTTTTAAATTTTAAGCTAAATGTGGCATTTCTCCTATTTTCCTTCTTTCCGAAATTTGATTTGCATCCCAATTTGGGTAGTTCAGAAATTCTTTGTAATGCTTAAGCTGTAAGTGGGATGGGGGCCATGAAGATTGAACCCTTGTTCTGAGACAGAGCAAAGACTGTGGACTCGATTCTATCTCCAATATGTTTTTAAATCCAAAAAATTGTTTTGAGTGCATGCAATATGTTTTGTTTCTATACCCCCTCTACATTTACTGATACTTGCTTATGGCTGTCTTTATTAGTCGAACTATATTAACAAAAGAAGTCCCTGTTGAATGGTTTCCACAGCAGACAAGTTACAAAATAAATTTGCTTTTGCATTTTTTTGGCGTATTTCACTGAAATTTAGTACTCAAGTTTTTGGTTTTCCAAGGTTTGTATTGGCTGTTTCAACAGGTATGCTTCAAAGGAGAGTGACACATGGATTCGAGGGCTTCTGAAGGACCTTAGTCTTGAAGCTGGTTCCGGACTTATCATTCTTGATCCAGTTGATATTTCTGGGGGATATACATCTGTCAAGGATAAAATGAATATCTCTTTAATATCCACAGATATATGTGTCCATCTTTCTCTAGGTGTGCTCTCTCTTTTACTCAACCTGCAAGGTCAGGCAGCTTCAGCGTTACAGTTTGGAAATGCTGATCCCCTGTCTCCTTGTACCAACTTCGATCGAATTTGGGTGTCTCCAAAAGGTTTAAATTTTTACCGTAGTTTGACTTTTGTTTACTGATCAGTTTGAGATCGTACGCATTCCAACATTGACTTCTTTTTTATTAGAAAAATATGTTTGTCTCTGTGTTGAAATCTGTAATAAATTGGTGGATTGACTACATGTTTGTTATCAGAAAATGGCCATCATAACAACCTCACCTTTTGGAGGCCTCGTGCTCCTTCAAATTATGTTATTTTGGGAGATTGTGTGACATCAAGGTAATGAAATTAATCCCCTTTTGGCTCTATTTGTGGGAGTCTTTACTTATTTATGCATTTTTTCTACCTTGTTGGCACTGAGTTTTTTCTGCCTAGCTTTGAAAGTGGCTTGTTACCTTTTGTTGATATGATTACACATCATTATCTTTTACACTTCCATTACGAAGAGAAATCTTGCTGAGCACATCCAATTATCCGTCAATTCTACAGAATTGCGCTTTAATCTTATTCAACTTTTTGCGGTAACTGTTGACTAGGTATATAATAATGACTGTTTGTGTTAAGCCCATTATACATTTAACTGATAGGGGATCGAAAAAAGACTTCTCAAAGCAAACCAAAAAGGCTTAGCAATAGGGACATGATATATCAGTTGCATTTCAATTATGATTCTGATGATTAAAAGGTATGAAAAGGTCCATATCCTGTTAGGACGCAAATAAGTTTCATCTTATACCAGTTATATTTCAATAATGCAAGTCTTTAAGATTCACAAATTTTTTGTTTTATTTTATTTTTTTTAAGATTCACAAATTTGACCGTGCAGATCAGTTGCATTACTGATGATGCACTTAAAGAGAATGGACTTCATGTGTCTTTCATATAATGTTTCACTTAGTTTGTTTTTGGCCTCGTACTATGTTTACTTTTCTTGTTGTCGGCCATTTAAGATGGAGAAGATTGCTGGTGCAATCAGCATCTAAGTGTGGCAGCATTAACCCAAACAATGTTTGTTCTGTAGCTCGGAGTTGTTTGTATGGTGTACCTATGAGAAATATTTTGGATGTAATCTTCAAATATACGATTTCATTTTGTTCCACGAATACGATCTGTTCTATGCCTGATGTAACCATTTTGAGTACTCACCATTCTTTTGCTATAACACCCTTGCTGGCTTCCCTTATAGTTATTTGCTTTGTCTTCTCTAGAATTAATTAGTTTATGGATTTTAAAATAGATATATCTCTCTTTTATGGTTAACTTCTTTTCAGGCCAAGTCCTCCTTCACAAACTGTTGTTGCTGTCAGTAATACATATGGGCGCGTGCGAAAGCCTCTTGGTTTCAAGCTAATAGGCACTTTTTCCCTTATTCAAGGATCAGAGGTTTTAGAAGGTTATTCAAATGTTGATTGTGATTGTTCTCTTTGGCTACCAATTGCTCCACCAGGATACTTGGCGTTAGGGTGCGTTTCCCATGGAGGAAGCCAGCCACCTCCCAATCACATTGTTTATTGCCTACGGTCAGATCTTGTAACATCGACAATGTCTTCAGAGTGTATATTCAGTGCGGCTTCTAGTAGTTCTGTAAAGCTATACATCTGGTTTTAGCATTTGGCGTTTGGATAATGCTTTTGGATCATTTTACGCCCATCCATTGACCGGGAATCCTCCTAGTGACAGTTGTTTTGATCTTAATCATATTCTTCGCTGGTTCTCCAGTAATCAGTCTTCTTCCTCGAGTCAACCTGCCTTAGATTTAACTGCTGAGCATGATTATGCGCGTGAACTAACAAGTAGCGATGGTGCAACTTCATCTGGATGGGATTACCTAAGATCCATATCAAAAACAACCACTTGTTACATGTCTACCCCCCACTTCAAGAGAATTTGGTGGGACAGAGGCAGTGACCTTCGCCGGCCGGTCTCTATATGGCGACCTATACCACGTCCTGGTTATGCTGTATTGGGTGATTGCATTACTGAAGGGTTAGAATCTAGTCTTCTGTATCTATTCTAATCTTTTGATTAATCTTAACAGTTTCTTATCTTAAGATGTGGTCTGATCCTTCTCAGCTTGGAACCACCCCCACTAAATAGGCATCATATTTAAAGCTGACAATCCTGTGATTTCCTCAAAGCCCACGCAATTTACTAGGGTTGCTCATATTGGGATGAAAGGTCTTGATGAAGCTTTCTTTTGGTACCCAATTGCTCCTCCTGGTTATGCTTCTTTGGGATGCATTGTAACACAAAATGATGAAGCTCCAACTTTAGAATCATTTTGTTGCCCAAGGTTGGATCTTGTTAGCCAAGCCAATATCCTTGAGATGCCAATAACAAAATGTTCGAGCTCAAAGGCATCCCAGTGCTGGAGTGTTTGGAAAGTTGAAAATCAGGTAATTAGTGTCGAGTCATTCGTCTCTGATTCTGCTTATGTCTTGACTGTGTCTATTTATTTATATTCTTAATAATGTCTTTGGTTTATGACTTCTATGCTTTCTATTTTCAGGCCTGCACTTTTCTTGCCCGTTCAGATCTAAAAAAGCCATCAAGCCGATTGGCATTTGCTATTGGGGATGTTGTGAAGCCAAAGACCAAAGGGACAACATAACAGCTGAGATGGAAATCAGATACTGCTCTGTGACCATCCTGGATAGCTTTTGTGGAATGGTTGTGCCAACAAGAAAAATGTTAACCACAGCCTTGATATTTTCTGCACCTTCTAATATGGTAATTTATTTTTCCCGTTTCCAGATGACACCACTTTTTGATGCAACAATCACTAATCTCAAGCTTGCAACACACGGGCGATTAGAAGCAATGAATGCTGTTCTGATTTCTTCAGTAGCTGCTTCAACTTTTAACACTCAATTAGAAGCGTGGGAGCCACTTGTGGAGCCTTTTGAAGGAATATTTAAGTATTATACAACCATTTCTTTTATAACAAAGGAGCTTTGTACAATTTATATTTCTTATAAACGTGATTCTTCCTTTAATCAGGTTTGAAACATATGATACAAATTTAAATTCTCCATCAAGGGTAGGGAAAAGAATGCGGGTTGCTGTTGCAAGTATTCTGAATATTAACCTCAGTGCAGCACAAATCTTGAAACTTTAATGCAAACCATCATTTCTTGGAGAAAACAGAGAGAACTTGAACAGAAAGCAATCAAACAAATCAAGGTCAAGTGAAATCTGGGTGATTTGTTTTGAAATCTCAATAATTATCTTATATTACAATAGGCTTATTAATAGGCCATTTGTTTTTGCAGGAAGCTAGTCTTCGTGAAGGACATGGTGCTGATGCAACTTTTTCAGCACTAGATGAGGATGATTTTCAGACTGTTATAATAGAAAATAAACTTGGATGTGATGTTTTTATCAAAAGAGTTGAGCAAAATTTTGATAGAGTTGAATTATTACAGCATGATTCTTGTGTTTCTGTATGGCTACCGCCTCCAAGGTATTCGGACAGATTGAATGTTGCTGATGAGTCGAGGGAACCACGTCGTTATGTTGCTGTGCAGATACTAGAAGCAAAGGTTCTAAACATTGCTAACCTTTTTATTAGCTATGTTATGATTGAGTTCTGAGATGAATAAGGTCCACTACGATATTGTTTGTTGTGATTTGAGTTCTACTTCTTTCATTTTTGGATGATATTCTCTATTGTCCAGGGTTTACCTGTTGTTGATGATGGAAACAGCCATAATTTCTTCTGTGCTTTGCGCCTGGTTGTAGAGAATCAGGATCTGAATCAGCAAAAGCTTTTTTTCCCCCAGAGTGCGAGAACAAAATGTGTGAAGCCATCAATTGTTAAATCAAATGATGTAGTTGAAGGCATTGCTAAATGGAATGAACTCTTTATTTTTGAAGTTCCTCGGAAGGTGCCCAGTAAAGAATATTAGTTTTGGTTTACCAGTAGAAAAGGCATGATATCTTCTTGTTCCTGAATTTTTTCTCATTACTCCTAGGGATTGGCTAAGCTGGAAATGGAGGTGACAAATCTTGCTGCCAAGGCTGGAAAAGGTGCCTGATATTTAGATATTGGTTAAGACACAATGAAATTATTATGTTATGCATTTGACTTGAGTTTCACTTTTGTAGACATCCTAATTCACGTGTATAATAATCATCAAATAAATGATTACATTGGCACGTGATTTGCTTGTTATTGTGAATGTTTATGCCTTTACTAAATTGGTATTTCTAAGTCCAATTTGCTTTATAAAAAAATATACTATTTGCTAGTAGTTTTTTCTGGATGAAGAAGACATACGATTTTACTGTTCAACTAATATTTTGAACTTGTACAACATAGGTGAGGTTGTAGGTGCGTCTTCATTTTCGGTAGGATATGGTGCAAGTACTTTGAAGAAGGTTGCTTCAATCAAAATGTTGCATCAAGCTTATGACGTTCAGAATACTGTATCATACCCACTTAAGAGAAGGGTTAGTTTCATTGATAATAGTATTCTTCCTATTTGAATTTGTGGAAAGCATTTAGAAACTTATTCTTCTGGGACCAAATATGCGTTCTTTGGCTTATTTCCTTCAGGGCCAAGACACTGATTATTACCAAGGATGGGTTCTTGTTTCCGCTTCTTATTATGAAGGGAAAATATTTTCGAACTTTGAAAATGATCAGGGAGGAGGAAGCAATATTGATAAGGATATAGGTTTTTGGGCGGGACTTGCTCCAGAAGGAGCTTGGCAGAGTTTCCGGTCGTTCCTTCCTCTATCAGTAATCACCCGAACTTTAAAGGATGATCTTATGGCTGTAGATGTAGTCATAAAAAATGGAAAGAAACATGCAATTCTGAGAGGGCTTGCTACTGTCACAAATGATTCAGACATAAAGCTGGATATCTCAATATGCGATGTTTCTATGGTTCAAACTCGTGATCCATTTGGGGAGAGAAGCAGTGCTAATGTTGTTGTGGAAGAAATCTTCCAAAATCAATGGTATCATCCTACATCTGGTTGGGGAAACCATAGGCCTGGCTTTAGTGAAAATGAACCCAGGCGTTGGAGCACTAGAGATTTCTCATGTTCATCTGATGTAAGTGTTTCATGAATAGTTTTCCAAGATGCTACACATACGTCCAATTATATCTCTGTGCCTCGTTTGACTATTTAAATTTTTTGCTTCTGATTTAATTTTTAGGACTTCTTTGAACCTCACATTCCACCTGGATGGACATGGGCATCAGCATGGACTGTTGACAAATCTTTTTTTGTCGATGCTGATGGCTGGGCATATGGGCCTGACTATCAGAATTGGAAATGGCCACCAAATTCTGCAAAGTCTGCTACAAAATCTAATCTTGATACTTTCCGCCGAAGGTGTTGGACTCGAACGAGGAAGCAAGTTAGTGACCATGTTGGTGCTGTTACTGATGTTTTTAGTGCCACTAGTCCGGGTTCTGCTACTATTTTACCATGGAGAAGCATGTCGAAAGATTCTACATTCTGTTTGCAAGTCCGTCCATGCACTGATGATTCTCAAACTCTCTATGCATGGGGACATTCAGTTGTTCAAGGTGCTGCCTATGTTTGGGGGAAGGAGCAATCATCAGTTGATCAAGGTGTGCTTGGCCGGCAGAACACTATGAAGCAGGCTAAATTGGGGCGTTGTCTCTCTCTCCATTTAGTTTAGATCGGCTTGAGAAGAAAGATGTGCTGTTTTGTTGTCCTAGCACAAGTGGTAACAATTTTTGGCTGAGCATTGGTACTGACGCATCAGTTCTACATACAGAGCTCAACACCCCGGTCTGTGATTGGAAAATCTCAGTTAGTTCACCTTTGAAACTGGAAAACAGACTTCCTTGTGCAGCTGAATTCACTCTTTGGGAGAAAGTAAAGAATGGTAACAACATAGAGCGACAGCGTGGCCTTATAGCATCTCGTGGAACTGTGCACATATATCATGCTGATTTGCGGAACCCAATATACATTACGTTGTTTGTTCATGGAGGTTGGGTTGTAGAAAAGGTGTGGAATGTGATTTCACTCTGCCTCTACATGCATTTTTCCCTTGACCTATATGTTAATGGGTGTACAAGCTTTTGTTGTTGCATAAATGTTGTTTGTTTACACTTCTTCATGTGGTAATGTAGGATGCTGTTCTCATTCTTGGATCTTGCAAATAATACTCATGCTGCTTCTTTTTGGATGGTTCACCGGCAGAGAAAAAGGTTTGTTCTTCCAAATTTTCCTATTTGGATGAAAGGTGTATAGTTTTTGTGCTCAGAATTGAAATATGTTCGCACAGAGTGAAACTTTATTTGTTAATGAAAAGATTTCAATGTTGTTTAGTATAGCAGCATGTATAATTACAATGTCTGTGGGTATTTTGGTAATTCATCTCTCTCTCTCTCTCTCAACGATTCTTTCGAGTAATCTGAAGATAGTACACTGGATTCTGTCTTAGCTTTGTCCATTCTTCTATGGTCATTGTATTTGTTGCACCTGTTTGTCAATGCTTAGCATGAGCACCTGTTTACAGTACTCAAATATAAGATGATTCTTCCCGCTAATGTTCTTGAGAAGAAAGAACAGGTCTAGCGCATGAAGTTTCTGTTTTTCCCGTGATTGTTCTATTGTCTAGAGGAACAATTTTGAAGTATGGTATATGTTTATGTTATTTTACTCTCCTTTAGCTTGAGTTCATAAGATGTAAGAGAATTGATTAGTGATTCAATAGGCATTAAATTTAAATTCTTAGCTTCCTCTATGGCAATTGTTTTGGCATCCCATTCTTTGGATTGATCAATTTTCCATCCATTAATCATGAAGTGGCAACAGAATGTATAAAATGTTGTCAATCTTGAAGCTCCTCTTTAACTCTTCTTGAAAAATAAAGGAAAACCTAGTTTAATCTTCTAGTTCCCAAAGGGAAGATAAAAGAGAATATGAGCCAAGCATAACCAATTCCACCACATTCCTGAGGCTGAGGTGAGTTAAATGAGCTTTTGAATCGATTGTTTTGGTGACAAAATGCTTATCTTAGACAATGAAAATTGAAATGTGAGTGGTTGAAAAAATTACTTTAGAACCATTAGTCGATCAAAGTCCTTGACCAAAAGGCAAAGGAAAAAGGTTGAACCCCCTGCTTTTAACAAAATTGAGCATGCTGAATCTATTTGTGACATTTTGCCGCATGTCGCAAAAAGATCCTTTCGTTTTTAACATGTGACAACCCCAGAGGTATCAGGAATATAATAAGGCAGATTTTGCAATTCTTTACTTTCTTACCCCCTCCACATCTGGCTATCCTTTACTTTAAATATTGACTACATGAATAGAGAAGGCAACAAAATATAAGACAACTTGTTTTTTATGCTAACCAAATTCAAAGAAATAATATTCTATACAGACTCCAAATTCAAAAAACCATGTGGGCAACTTTAAGTTGGGTGTGACAGAATCTTCAGCTGATCTTGCATGACTTCAGTTTTTTTGGACTTCTAGAAAGTATTAATTACTTTTTTCCATGGATTCTGGCAGTCTGTGTATAGGTTTCTCATTCTTTTTTGCTGGGGATTCTTAAACTCATTATATATGATGCATTAGATACCATGGTGGGGTGTATGGAGCATAAATTAAATCGACCACTTGTTTAGTGTTGTTAGCTCAAATTGAAAGCTTCAGTGAGACATAAGCCTGCAATCTTATTGACTTCATAGTGGATAAGCATTTCTATACGCTGTTGGATCCATGGAAAATCTACTACAATATTCAGTGTTAAGCTATCACTACCTTGACAACGAACTGCAGCTTAGGTGGTAAGACGCTTTCCCTATGACTTATTGGTCATAGGTTCGAGTCACTAAGGATAGTGCGAAGGGTGGTTTAATTAAAAAAAGAAAAAGAAAAAGGCTATCACTACCTATACTTCTAAAAAAAAAGAGAGAATAAAGCTTCCTGAATTCAGATCATGATGACTGTAAATTATAAATTCATATACTATAGTTATTGGTAAGCAAGTTGTTGGACTATACACTACACGTATACCTAATGAAGCTGAATGAACATGGCCTTTCCGAACATTAGATTAGAAGAGATTCTAATATTTCAGTTTGCCTCGTCAGTTTTTGCAACTATAGTTTTGGACCATGTTTGAGCACTGCTTTGTGGACAATTATGCATTCCGAACTTCTGACAGAAAGGGTCCTGATTTACTCCAATTCCTTTGTATACTTGATTATGTGCAGGAGGTTGCGAGTGAGCATTGAGCGTGACATGGGGGGAACTACTGCTGCCCCAAAAACTATAAGATTCTTTGTCCCATACTGGATTAGTAATGAGTCCTTCTTGTCTTTAGCATATCGAATGGTGGAAATTGAACCATTGGAGAGCGCTGATTTGGATTCTCTCACGCTAGTGAAAGCTAAATCTGCAAAACTAGCCGTGAGAACAACTCCTGGTTCGTTGCTTGGGAGACAAATTTCTTCCAAGAAGAATGTTCAAGTTCTTGAAGTAATTGAAGACACTAGTCCCATACCCAGTATGCTCTCTCCTCAGGACTATATTGGTCGTGGTGGTGTTATGCTGTTCTCGTCAAGGAATGATACCTATTTGTCCCCACGGGTGGGCATTGCTGTTGCTCTTCATTCATCTGAAAATTTCAGTGCCGGGATATCTCTTCTTGAGCTGGAGAAAAAGGTAACAGGAGAGGATATATATTTTCAACTCTCTGAGAAGGCTTCAGAACACTTCTTTTTTTTTTTTCTTTTTTTTTAAACAATAGGTGTCTGATGAAAAATGGCACTTACAAACTTTTATTTCTCTTCCAGCAACGCGATGATTTGAAGGCATTTGGTTCTGATGGATCTTACTATAAGCTTTCAGCTCTGCTAAACATGACATCAGACAGAACAAAGGTATAGTGTTGCAGGGTGCATCTTAGATTTGCTGCTAATTATGGAAACAGGTGTTGAGATGTAGTAAATTTCTTCAATTACCTCTTATTATTGCCAAATTTCGTTATTCCTTCTTTCAGACCAAGAGATAACTAGTTCCACCTATTTGTGTTATCACTCTAAACCCCTGCAATTGCCATGGGGATTGCAGGCCTTTTAGTGACTTTGTATTTTCACATTGTTTACAGTGGCCATGCTAATCATAATTTGATTGCCTTTTCTGTTTTAACTGTGATATTTTGAACAATTGGGAGCACACTCTCTACGAGCCATTACTGAATATGTCCTTTGGCAATTTTAGAGGTATATGATACACATGTAGAGAGCATAATCTTCTAACCTTGTTATTGTGCCCATACTCTCCCGGTCATAGGAAGTTATCTTGCTTGAAGCTTGTCAATTGCCGCTATTCTGTATTTTATTGCTTGATACCTATTATGTGCTATAAGAAGTGCTAGTTCCTTTACAGTTACCTGGCTTAGATTGTTGGTCAATCATATAAGCTGTTTGATTATGCAGGTTGTGCATTTTCAACCACACACCTTGTTTATTAACAGGGTGGGCTGCAGCATTTGCCTGCAACAATGTGGCACTCAGGCTATGGAATGGATCCATCCTACTGATCCTCCTAAAAGTTTTGGATGGCAGTCAACAAAAGTAGAGTTATTAAAGGTTGGTTTTATGCAATACTTTTCTTTCTAATAGCTTATTTAAAAAATGAATGACAGAAGAGCAGCAAAATAATGTGTGCTTTATAATGAATGTTTAAATCCATATTTCCTTCCCCACATTGAATCGAGTTTTCTTTGTCCATTCCTACAACCCCCCGCCAAAAAAAAAAAAAAACAGTTGCGGCTGGATGGATACGGATGGAGTGGACCATTTAGTGTTGGTACACATCATGATGTGCATTCACTTGAGAAGTGAAACTGGAACTGACCAAATGTATCTCAGGGTTGAAGTAAGAAGTGCAACAAAGAGCTCGTGCTACGAAGTTATATTTCGTCCAAATTTCTTTTCGAGCCCTTTCAGGTTCTGGTTTTATCTTCTTTATGATTTATTCTGCTTTTTATGAGCTTCTTCATACAGTGCCAAGTTAAAAAGATTGGTGGAAAAAATTACCTATGTTAGAGGAAGATATCTTGTCATAACAGCTATTTTGTTGAGATCAGAAGTAAAGTAGTCAATACTATAAATTTTGGAGTTTTTACTTGGCAAGACAACATGATTCTCTCTCCCTTTTTCTTTTTTTTTTCATTTTGCATACCAAAAAATGGATGCATCATCACTTATTTATGAGTCAATGAATATTTTTTTTCACCCTCCTTTTTTCTTTTGCATTCAAAAGTGAGGCGTAAAAGTATCCATTTGTGGATTTATAATTCAGATTTCTGTACTTCATTCAATCATCAATTCTTTGAGGGTGAAGATTGATTTTTTCCCCCCTTAATGTGAATAATTATCATAAGGAACGATTATCTGCGGGTGCATAGTAGCTAATTAAATGCTGTTTTCCCTTTGCAGGATTGAGAATCGCTCTTTGTTTTTGCCTGTACGTTTTCGGCAAGTAGATGGTTCCAGTGATTCATGGCGGTCACTTCTGCCTAATTCATCTACTAATTTTTCGTGGGAAGATCTTGGAAGGGAAAAACTGCTAGAAATCTTAGTAGATGGAAGTGACTCTGTCACATCACAAAAGTACAATATTGATGAGATATTTGATCATGAGCCAATCCATGCTGATGGAGGAAATATGAGTGCTTTACGTGTTACAACTGTTCTGAAAGAAGAGAAAACAAATGTCGTTAAAATCAGTGACTGGAGGCCTGAAAATGAACCTTCTGCAACTTTGAGTAGCATTCCCTCATCTATTTTACACATCTCTGGAAATAACTTTCAGCCTCGGCAATCAATATCCACCTCAGAATGTGAATTTCATTTTATTCTTGAGGTTTCAGAGCTTGGTTTGTCTATAATTGATCATACACCTGAAGAGATACTATACCTGTCGGTCCAGAATCTTCTGCTGTCTCATTCAACTGGACTTGGCTCTGGAATCAGTAGGTAATGTCTTCTGTTGAACAGTAGCGTGGTTAATGAAATATCTCTCTTGATAAATAAGCAATGCAGATGTGTTTGATCCGTATGGGCTCTCATTGCTTCTGCTAAATGCTGTCATATTGTAATCAGTTAACAAGTTTTCTCCTTCCAAGTGCAGGCTAAAAATTAGAATGCGTGGGATCCAAGTGGATAATCAGTTGCCTTTAACTCCAATGCTGTTCCAGTTCTCTTCAGGTCACAGCGAGTAGGAGAGGCGGATGATTACATCTTAAAATTTTCCCTTACCCGGCAATCAAATGGATCACTGGACTTACATGTATATCCATATATAGGTTTCCAGGTGAGTAATCTCATACTTTCTTCAAGGCTTCAAGTAGTTTCAAGGATTTATGCTCATACTTGTTAACGTATAATTTCTTTGCAGGGACTTGAAAATTCGGCCTTTTTGATTAAGATCCATGAACCAATCATTTGGCGCATTCATGGAATGATCCAGCAGGCCAATCTTAATAGGTTATATGACGCTCAAAGCACTTCCGTTTCAGTTGATCCCATCATTCAAATTGGGTATGCAAACATTGCCTTTTTATCTTCGGATCCTTGAATTTATTGCAAATCTCCCAATTTGATTCTGTAAACTTGTTTGTAATTTGAATTTCCAAATTGACAGTGTACTCAACTTCTCGGAAGTCCGATTCAAGGTGTCTATGGCAATGTCTCCAAGACAGCCCTTCAGAAGCAGTCAGCGGCCAGTTGGTGTCCTTGGCTTTTGGTCAAGCTTGATGACTGCGCTTGGGAACACTGAAAATATGACAGTTAAGTATTGATAGCTCCTAATCTTTTAATTTAATTTGATTATATGTCTGGTATGCTTGTGAATTCTGCAAAAAAGGGCTCCAAGGAAATAATTGAAGGTGATATGTCCTTATTTTGTTGGTTCTATCATGGAATAAGAGTCTTGTATATGAGTGGTGATAGTTTGTTGAGGCTATGAGTTGCATGTATTCCAATTGATGACATTCTTTGATATTGTATTTATCCCAGTACGTCCTTGGTCACTCTATTTTTCAGGAAAAAAAAAGTATTATTTCCCTTTTAAGTTTCTTTCAAGATCACAATAAATTGAGTTGGAATGCATCTTTTGTGCGCACAAGCAATCTTGCATACTTATATGACTCACCAATGGTATATGGAATGCTCAATTGATATAACTCACTCGTCATCTGATGTTGGCTTGAATACTTGACTAAGCTAAGACTCGACTGTGGTCAATTTCTTTATTGTTAAATCAGGTCCGGATAAATCAGAGGTTCCTGGAAAATGTATGCATGCGGCATAGTGTTCTTGTTGCTAATGCCATCTCAAACATTAGAAAGGATGTTCTCAGCCAGCCTCTTCAGCTACTCTCAGGTGTTGATATACTAGGCAATGCAAGTAGTGCACTTGGACATATGAGCAAAGGTGTTGCAGCATTGTCAATGGATAAGAAATTTATTCAAAGTCGGCAAAGACAGGTTCATAAGGAACACACTCTATCATTGTGGAAAAACATCTTAATAATACCCGGGACCATTACGAAACAACTTCCAAATAAAACTCTAAAACCTCATGAAGTAACATTCACATTATTCTTTTAGATTTTGTTTATGGTTGTCCGTCTTGTAGCTCAAAAAAGTTGTGAACATGATGGCTAAATGAGAAGATAAGAGGAATTTTAAGAATAAAGACATCTCAGTACATACTTCCTCTATTAAACGGAGAGTACTTACCATGGCCCCAGATGATGTGATGAACAGTGTGGAGATACAGGCTATGAATATTTTCATAACAACTGAAGAATTTAAGTGGTTTTAAGTGTACATGGTGTAAATTTGGCTACATCATGGTGTTTCAATGACTTATAATCTATGATAACATGCCATTACATGTAATATTATGATTATGATGTTAATCATATAATTCCCATGCTTGCTTATTGGGATCTGAAGTGATTTGGTCCTAATTTTACTGTAAATCATACTTTGAGTTTATATATAACTGTAGTATGAAAAATCCCTACTCAAGCTTGATGTCTTACTTTGCGAATGTCCTGTAACAGTGTCTACAATTCTTAAAGTTTTTTTATATTTTATTTCTTTGTTAAAAGGTTTTAATCAAAGGAATAAGGTTTGTGAACAGAAATAAAGAAAAAAATCAAACAGCCAACAAGGCTCAGAGGTCAAATATGAGCTTAACTGGAATATGTCGAGTTTCATCTGATTCATGAATACTGATGTACATCCAAAACCTGTTTATGTTCAATCTTCAATGTACTCCTCTCACAGGAGAGCAAAGGGGTAGAGGACTTTGGTGATGTTATCAGGGAAGGAGGTGGAGCTCTAGCTAAAGGCCTGTTCCGTGGATTCACTGGCATTTTAACAAAGCCTCTTGAAGGTGCAAAGGCTTCAGGCGTTGAGGGCTTTGTCCAGGGTGTTGGGAAAGGATTAATAGGTGCAGCTGCACAACCTGTTAGTGGAGTTTTAGATCTTTTATCAAAAACTACTGAAGGTGCCAATGCTGTCAGAATGAAGATAGCATCCGCAATTACTTCAGAAGATCAACTTCTGAGGAGGAGGCTACCTCGGGCAATTAGTGGTGATAATTTGCTTCGACCATATGATGAATTCAAATCACAGGGACAGGTATTTTGCTTTTTACCTTGATCATTCCTCCAGCAAACTCCTCCTTCCTCTCCCCTTCACTCACCCCTCCCCCAACTCAGCCATTTTATTATCTTGTGAATACCTAGGCTTCTATGATTCAGTTAATTATGCAAATGAAGAGATTTGCAATAAACAGATACAGATAGAGAACAGCCAAGGACAAGAAGTCCTAACATTAAAATTGGGAGAACTTCAACAGTGCCTCTTAATTAGGGCCTGTCTCTTTTGCTGCTCAACTAACTGTTTACCCATTTTGCTACCTAAAAGCTTTTATTACAGTCCAAATGGCTATTATTAAGTCTATTTTTCTGTTTGAGAGGGACATGTGCAATGCACATGACTCGGTCGAATAATCCAAATAATATCCTTCTTTTTCTGTTATTTTTTTTTCATGTTCTTTCTTTTTATGTTCCACTGACATTAAAAGACAACATACCATGCCCGAATACGCATATGCACAACATCAATGGCTTTGATGGTATACATTCATGCCATGCGAGGAGGTGTGGTTGTGGGAGGGTAGATTGGGGGAAAGGTTGGTGGGTGTTTTTCCAGGTGTAGGTTCACTGGGTGCTGGGAGGAGGCCAAGGCATGGAAGTATTGCATTCGAGGGTGCCTAGCTAGAGATTAATTGGTGTGAATCAGGAAATAGAGAGGTTGATGAGTGGGAAAGGTTGGTTGTAGCCTTTGGGGGACTAGGAGTAGGGATGGAAGGTGGGTGGCTGGACTCTGGAAGGGATGAGGGCGATGGGATAGGGGATTGGCAGTCCTTTGAACTTTAGTATTGGGCATTGGCAAAGGTGGGGATGAGGGGTGTTTAAGAAGGCTGGTAAAAATAATAAGAGGAGAAATAGAGAAAATTTCAACCGCCCTCATGCTCAGGAATAATTGTTGTGTACTTCAACCAGCTGAAGGGACTGTTTCTACAGACCAATCTTTGTAGAAAGCTAAGTGAGGGGGCAGAATGGCAACCCAGTATTTGGGGTGGTACTGGTGTATTTCATTCTTTAAAATACAACCAATGTTTCAAATATTTTCTCTGTATTTTGGGAAATTTTAAGTACCCTGTATAAAGGAAGATTGTTTAAGATGCCAATTAACTAAACCATTTTAGCAGCCCAAATCAGTGGTCTTAAATGCTTAAGCCATTTTTAACAGTAGACAAGCCATGATATCTTGTCAGCGACCTACACAACCCAATTTCGGTGTTTAAGGCCATAAAGGATTGCTCTAGTACCAACTGTAATATCCCCGGTGGATTTTAGTCCAACTACTTTTTTGTTCTGAACGAATGACCCGAAGTGCTCAAATTGAATTACTACTAGACAGCCCATGTAGTTCTGAACCCTTAAACAATCCCCACATTTGATGTGATACAGAGCTTTATGTGGCATGGCTTTTCCTCAGACATGATGCTTCAGTGGATTATTGATTTATGCTCTCAGGCACAGTCATGATAACTGAGGTGAGAAGCAGCACTAGCAGCAGTGCTAACATAGATAATGATTTCTACCATGGAAGATAAACTTGAAAACAACCTTTATCCTATGGACCTTATTCATGTTTTCCCTGTGTTTGCTATTTTATATCATAAGATCTCAGTTTTTGTAAAATGTTTTCATGCTAATTGAAATTTGAAGTGCCCTGTGAATCTGAGTGTGCCTTTCGTTCAAACACTAGGTAATACTGCAGTTAGCAGAATCTGGATCATTTTTCAGCCAAGTTGATCTGTTTAAAGTACGTGCAAAATTTGCCTTAACGGATGCCTACGAAGATCATTTCTTGCTTCCAAAGGGAAGAATTATTGTTGTTACTCATCGAAGGGTGATTCTGTTGCAAGTAAGTTTAACTATCTGGTGGAAATTGAAGGGAATGATAGTCATAAAAGAATATCTCATCCAATCTAGAGTTTGATGGCTTCCATACTCATGTTTTCTTGTTTTCTATTATTAGCAACCAACCAACATTATTGCTCAAAAGAAGTTTAACCCAGCAAGAGATCCTTGTTCAGTATCATGGGATGTAGTTTGGGATGACCTTGTAACAATGGAATTGACTCATGGAAAAAAAGATCATACCCAAGTGCTCCACCTTCACGGCTTGTTCTATATTTACAAAGTAGATCATTAGAGGCAAAGGATCAAGTTCGTGTCATAAAATGCAATCGCAACTCCAATCAGGCAATGGAGGTTTATGCTTCAATTGAGCAAGCAAGGTCTACATATGGACCAAGCCAATTGCAGGTGGAGACTGTATTTCTGTTGTTTTTTCTACTACGTTTCTCTCTTCTACAAATGAAATAATTGCCATACTCTCGACAAAGAAATTAGTTCTTTACTCAATTCAAATTTTGGATATTCATTTCCAAGAATTTATGGTGATGAACTTTAAAATGATTGTGGGGCAGTTCTTTTTTATTTTTTGCTTTTAGCCTTTTGTTAATTTTCACCCCATTGTCCAGGCCATGCGGAAAAGGAAAGTGACTAAGCCATATTCTCCAATTGCTGATATGGCTTCTGAAGTAATTTCAAAAGAAGGAATTTTTGTCTCCTCTCCTCAGCAGTTGCCATCAGTACTATTTCATATCAATGGAAATCCAACCTTTGGAAGCAGCGAACTTTGATTGATTTGGGGAGAAAAGAAAGGAATAAAAGTTATGCAAGTGATTACTGGTCTTGCTTGCAGTTTAGAAGACTGCTTGGTTATTGCTCACTTGTGTTTGCAGCCATTATCAGCACTATGAAGGTAACTCGGGTTTTACTCTTTTGTTTTCAAGTGCGCATGTAATTGTCATTGGCACCACTTTTCCTCATCTAAACTGAATCTTCCCAACATCTCACTGCTTTTCCTTGGTATCATCTATGTTGGGGGTTTTCTTTTCTTTTATTAATTTTGGAAAGAAAGGGACAGAGCTGAAGGGAAATGGGAGCCGACAGAATTAAACCCGTGTTTATGATGAGGAAACAAGACCCCTGGGATTATTTATTCAATTGTATCTGCAACTTATATTTGTAACCTTCTATATGTTAGCACAAACTTCCTCTTTCTGGGAATTGCTTCTTTTACATATCATAAGATCTCATCATGATGCATCTGCAACTGTCTTGCTATACAAATGGATACAACACTGATGCGGTTGCAGAATACTTCTAACCAGCCAATGACATTTGCTTTATTTATTAATGAGAAACTGGTCTGAGAATGGTCTATGTGCGGGGGTTCAGTTATTGGCAAAAGTAATGTCCAAACCTGAAACTCTCTTTTATGCAAAGGCCATTTATTAAATAAATATAAAATATTAAGAATCACAATCAGATTGAAAGTTTCCCATCACCTTGTGTCCTAAGTCGTATACCCTAGTGTTATTGTTGTATTTTCACGGCATTGCTTACTGAATGTCTGTCTTTATGTTTTGCATCATATGTGTCGTGAGTTTTGGCTTGTTAAGCACTGAAAATCTTGATTTTTTTTTATTTTTTATTTTTGATATGATTACATACACCCTATATGGTGGATGGATACAATTGAAGCACCAAGGCAGAGTAATACTAGTATTTAACTAGATGGAAACTCACATATAGTGAGACAAACTAACTATACTCACTATAAGAACCCTACACTTTCTAATCTAACCATACTTGTTGCTCGAGTGCTTCCCTTTTCTCTGGTTGAGACTCCTTCCTTCCATGTTGCTAACTGATTTGACTGGAGGTGCCAAGATTTGATCCCTGGACCTCCAGGTTCCAGCTCCAGGAGTGAGTTAAGTTGCTACAGTGGCCAACGGCCCAATGAGCTGTTGGTTGTGCTGAAAATCTTGATGAAATACTTAAATTGGAAGACTCAATCAGGCAAAGAATTTTAACTTTTTGATGGTGAGTGTGGGAAAGTGAATTAATTTAGGTTGTTGAATCATAAATACTTTTCGTTTTTGCAGTTGTTATAATTCTAATTTACCTTTTTGTAAAAATCAAAGCTTTTTGAGCCATTTGGTGGGCAAATTCCGAAATTGTCCTTGGAGGATTTTGATAATATCACAGTCTCTAAACTTCTCTTCCAAATTTCTAAATTCTAAGCACATAAAATTCTACTACAAATGAGCAAGACTTGGTTCTTGATGAAAAATACATGTCTAGAGATTACTTAAATTATGTTTGGGTATCAATATTAATTGCTAGAACATCAAAACAGCATCCTACTTCCTGAGATATGTCCATTCATGTCCCTTGAATATGAAATCTTCCTTGTGAAGTCTTTTAACCCTTAACTGCAATTTTTCCAGAAAATTTCCTAAATAGTACATTTTCTTACATGAATGGTATATTTTCACATTCTGTTCCCTTCATAATAATTAGGGTTAAATGCAAAATGCACCCTTAAACTACCATTGATAAGCAAAGTACTCCGTAAACTATCAATTGTGGAAATGTACGACCTTAAACTATAAATTTCTCCCATACTGCTCCAGTGCACATGAATTTAGCCAATTTTTTTAATTAAATGACTGTAACAACCCTACTAAATTATATGTTGTCTATGATACCCTTAGAGCTATTCCTTTGTGTTGTCTTCTTCTCACCACCTGTTTGACACTGCCACCATTCTCACAGCCACAAAGCACATATGACTAGGGACTCCTCAAAAGTAACATTCTACATGAAAACTGAAAAGCAAATCCATCATTCATGTACACAAATGAAGACAACCCTTTTATCTCTAAAATTTAAAAAGCCAACTGAAAAGTCCATATTAAATCTTCAAATAACACCAAATCAACTGGAAAATTCAAGACCCATCACAAATTTACACATTTGATCTCATATCAAATAACTGAAAATTCCTAGCCCAATCTTCATATGACAACAATTTTTCAACTTTATTACACTAAATACATAAATACATCAAATAAACACATATTTTGTCTCCTTGTAGAGGAGATCAAAGAGAGGGAGAGGAGGGTGCGAAACTGGGTTGAGGACTAACAATGGTGTCGGACAGGAGGTTTAGAGGATTGGGGATGGGAACCGTGAATTGGGAGGGTATGTGGAGGGATTATGAAACTAAAAGGTCTGGGAGGGTGGTAGTGAAGTAGAGAAAGGGACATTTTGGGGTTTTTGTTTGCTACAAGTCTTAACAAGGGTAAATTTGTCATTTCATTCATTTTTATCTTGATTTGAGCAATGTGAGATGAATTTATACTTTAAGGTGGTAGATTGCAAAACAATTTGTAGTTTAGGGGGTACTTGCTTGATGATGATAGTTCAGGGGTGCATTTTGCATTTAACCCTAACAATTAGATAGAAGTTGTACCACCCTTGTTAAAAATTTTACCCCTTTTACTAATTTTTGTAATTTCATTTGTTCGCAAGATGTGACTGAATCGGAATCTGATGAAATGCGCAAGGTCAAACAACACGCTTTTAGTATCACATTATTGTCGTCCATTCATTATTAAATTTCATGGTTAGTAAATCCAATAGATAACAATATATTTGACATCATCCTTGTTTTAAGGTTTGCAGGTATCAAGCCATTGAGGGAAGAAATGGTCAAGGAGTTGTAATCTCGAAAAGGACTCTCTTGATGATAGGCTTCCAGATTCAGATGTTATGTATAGTGTATGTATGTATGTAGGGGAATATACACAGAAATATATGAAGATGGTTTAGGTCAGAAACTAGAGGAAATGGTCTACCAACCATTTTTATTTTCAGGAAACTGGATAGTTTTTTTTCCGGCTATTTTGCATGCCTTGTGATCTTAGTTTGTCTATTGGTTAGGACTTTATGAGGTCCATATATACTTGGCTTTTATAAAACAAGCTGAGCAAGGGAAGAACGGGATCTGAATCTGGTTAAAGTTTTTGGAACATATGATTTTTGAGGGGTCAAATTTCTTTTGTATTCCACCGGGCTTGGATTTTTCATGATGGAACTTCTCCCAGGTAGCAGGTGATATGATAAAAGCTTCAGTGTCCAGAATTGTCATTCGTCTTGTCTCCCTTTTGCAAAATTTTTAATAATCCTGGTATTGGAAATTGTTTTGCAAAAGTGCAGAATTAAATTCTGGCAAATTTTCACTTGCCAACATGTCAGCCATTTGTTTGATGGAACAAAATATAAAATAACTGATACCAAAATCTCAAATAATAATAATAATAAAATAAAGAAAGAAACGTTTAAATAATAATAATAATAATAATAAAATAAAGAAAGAAACGTTTAAGTAAATTAGCATTGTGCTCGACTGTTTTGAAAATAATAAAGTTCAGTTAAGTTTAATGAAGGTTCACACCTATGCAACTCAATCTTACTCCACGAAATTGGGGAAATTTTGGATTGAAATCGAGTCAGCTGAAAATCACGATTTCCATCGTAACAAATTGGGAAAACAAATCATTTATAGTAACAAATGGGGAAAAAAAATCATCCATAAAACAGAGAAGGAGTTGCATAGTAATCTATGATAATATGACTTAAAACGTTGAACATGCTAAACATCACAAATGAAACATGCTGCTAAATAGTCTTAAATAGCAATCCAATGAGCAAATCACCATCTATATTACAGGATTGCATAGGTAGCAATTCACTTGCAGGCATCAATCAAACTTTCTTGATGCCACTCTTTGAACCAACCTTTAGTGAACAGTTTTTTCAAACTTATTAGTACATTTATGTCAGGAAAGAGCAGGAGCAGATACATATCCCTGTTCAATTTGGTGCCAATAATTATGGCCCTTTAATAAATAAGTGAAAGATATTTATATTGTTTTATCAAAATTGGGAGCTTATATTTTTTGGCTAATTGTAACTATTCTAAACAGTACAAAGGGCAGCCCAAAAAAGTCATTTCGTCCTCACTGCAACTGACTTGAGACCACATTACCATCATAGGGGAGGTAAGTGATATTTTTGAAACTTGAAGGGTGCTAGGTGATATTAAAGTAAACCTTAGGAGAGGTAAATGAAATTATTTAAGAATTATTAAACATTCAATATATATAATAGCATTACACATACTGTAATTTTGCAAGTAAAAAACAATTTGAATTATAACTTTTGATAGTGAAAGATAATTATAATTCTTTTTCGTGAGTTTTAAATATAACTGGAGATGGTGTAGTTGTCGCAAGTTCCCAAAATTTAACCGAATAATTCGTCTTATAAAATATAGCAGTGGTGAGTACAACTCGTTTCACATATAATGGAATTTATTTTTGTGCTTAAAATACAAGGGGAGTTCTTGAATACTTGTAAACTAAAAACTAACACAAAAAATTAAAATCGAAAGAAATTCAATCAAAGCAGAATCTTGGTTCTTGGTTCCAGTCATATTCACTGTGGAAATCCTATAAATTGATCATCGACACCAAAAGGTAATTCACTTCTAATACCAATTACTAATTAAAGAATCAACCCAAATTTTAATTCAAAGTTTATTCTTATTTCTTTCCTAAGATTGGTCAATTTTCAACACGCGATTCAATTAACTTTAACTATTAAATTAACCCAAACACGCGCCAAATGTTACTTAAAAGAAACATTAAAATCAACAAAAATAATTAGACTAATCAAATATAAACACAAGCGGTTATGTTAACTAATTGATAATTTTTTCAAAATTTAATAACACTAATCGAGGAATCATTAAATTTAGTTGCTTTACATATTGGATTAAACACACACGGTTAAAAACAATCTAGTTATAGATAAATTTCAAAAATTCACTATTTTGCAGCAATAGCAAATTAAAAACTACAATCATAAAATTAATGTAGAAAAATACTCAATACTTGATATAAAAATGAATAAATTTAAGTACAAATGTCTCACAATTTAATAGGACCAATCATGGCTTCAATTTCCTTAAGCAAGCATAAAGTTTTAGGCATTAAGTGCCATTAACCAAGAAGAAAGTTTTAGGCACTAAGTGCCATGAAAAAACACATAATAATGACTGTTGAAAAACTATCGATAAAGTTAAGAAAAAACGGATGATTCCTAGTCGTGCCTTATAAGATGTATTTATAGTGAATATTAGGATTACAATCGTTATCTACAAATAAGAACGTGAAATCGGCTAAAAAATAGTCTAATTGGATGAAAAGATCTGCCAAAAATAAAAACTTATGTAACCCTTCTATAACCCCTCCATGTATGTGTAGTCACGCTCAATGATGCTAAAATTTTGTTCTCTGGAAATAGCGCACATGCGCTGCTTAACTCTAGCGCATTTGCGCTAAGTCTTCATATTGCATTTCAGTTTCAGTTTCGATTTTAACCTTAATACACTCGAAATTTGGAAAAGTATAAAACACGAAAATTATACCTCTTTCTCTTGACTTTCCAACACTTTTTGAATCAAATCAATTAGGGTTCGGACTTGAAAGTTCTGCCTAAAATACAAACTAGCATCTAAATTAGCTCCATACTCGTGCACATTTCGCCCTTAGAATTTTTTTTCATATTTTCCATCTTTTTCAATCCTTTTTTACTACAACACTGTAAAAACTAAAGACAACCAAATTAAATTCAATAACAACTTAAATTTTACTTACAACACATAAAAATGCGGTAAATGACATATAAAAGTATAGAACAATTATGAATTTATCAGGAGAGTATCTAAATATTAGGGGAAGATTGTGATTTTGAGAATGAAAGATAATGGTCTAATTATATTTCTCTTGGATAAGTTATAAATATAATGGGAGAGTGCCTAAAAATAGGGAGAAAATTTTGAGGTATAAAACTACTGGATAAGCATGATTGAGATGACAACGAAGTGTGGTTTAAGTGATAAGACGTTCCCTATGACCTGTTAGTCATAAGTAACAAGTTCGAGTCACTAAATGATAGGTAGGAGGGATGAAGTTCTTTTATATATATATATAAATGATTGACATCCTATTTTCCATATGAGAAATCATTTATAAAGCATCAATTTAAAGTCACCATCTAAAGTCACACAATTTACCTGTTTGGTTAATTAAATATCAATAATATTTTGTGAAGGAAAATACTTTACAAAATCACATTTTAAAGCCACTCTCCAAACCTATTCTACGTGTCAAAATCTTATGAATAACCAACCCTCTCATTTTAGATCTTTGGTTGGAATTCTTTTATTTTCCTCTAGACCTAATGACATATCAATGACTTTTATTATCATTTTGTATAAATGTAATCATTTTGTCAAATAGATACTAAGTAGAACTCCAATCTAATTGTGTGACTTTGCATTTTGATTTTTAAATCACTTTTTATAGGCGTGCTATTTATATATTATATACTAATAGGAAATGCACGCCTACCTTATGGATGCGCAATTAAAAAAATTGCACAAAATTTCACTAAAAAAAATAATAGGGAGTGGAAATTATAACATAAAATTAATAGGATAATATAGGGGGTGGGGAGTGAAAGGTGGGAAGAAAGTCATGAGAAAGGAAATTATCAATCATTAATGAAAATATATAAAAAGGTGAGAAAGGTAAATTTGACAAATCACAAGACGACGGATACCAAACCTTTCCTTATACTTTATATAGAGTATAGATTATTTTATACGTGTGTATATATATGAAAAATTCTACAATCACATTAAGTATTTTAAAAACTTGTATAGGAGAATATTATTGTTTTAAAAATTTATATTATAGATGTTATTAAAACTACTAATAGAATGATTCTCTTCACGAAACTGTGTAAACTATACGAACATAATATTTAAGTTGAACATTCAATGAATTGAGTTTAATATAGTCCAACTCAACTTACAATAGAAAAGGCCAAGCCCATTATTTTTAGGATTAAATATATTAAACTCCCTTACGATTTGGTTAATGTTGCATTAAACCTTCTAACGTTATCTTTTTCTCAGTTTATCCCATAGACTAACAATCAACCCTAACTTTGTATAATGGAAAGGCCACTTAATGTTAAAAGGACTAATCTAACCCTGTCTTGCCAATGAAGAGACGAAAATACCCATGAATTTGGATCCACTAACCTGTGTTTCCAAAATTTATGGGTCAGAGACAGAAAATCTAAAAATTTGAATAGCTAAACTATAATTTAAGAAACTGTGGATTAATCTTCAACATCAAAAGACGCAATACAGGTTCTTCTCTATTTTTGTTGTAGGTTCAAAGACTCCACTGGCCGGAATCTTCATATCTTTTATATAGAGGTCCAGCTCTTTGCACAGCCACCGCCACCTCCACTCATCCTTCCACCTTCCATTCCCCGTTCCTCTTCTTATCTCCTTGCGCCGCCACTACCATTTTCACTTCTCCTTCCACCTCAAACTTCCCCGCCCTCTTCTTATCTCCTCGCCGCCACCACCACCACCTTCCTCTTCCCTGGACCGTCACCATGAAAACCTCACATTTCCCTGCGTTCTCCTCACCCATTGATCCTCTTCCCAGTCCACCACCCTCTGTACCACGACCACTTCCCTGTTCCCCTCCTGATTCTCTTTTCATTCCCTTTCTTCATGTGCCACCACCATATCTATTCCCTTTGCTTCTCTTCCTTATCCCCCTACCTCCCATCCTCCCCCATAACTGGTTTTAGACATATTATTTATAATTTTGTTGGATAATTTAGTTGTGATTTTTTATTTTTTTTATTTTTTGTGTATTTGCTTGGGGTTGAGATTGTTGTCATTTTTTAGATTTGAGGCATGCGATTTTCGGATAAGTATGTGTCTTTGAATTGAATTAGATATTTTGGAAGAAATCTAAAATGTATCCCCAATATTTAGCTTTGAGAATTAAGAGTGATTCTCAACAAGTAGATTTCGGTTTGAACAGCTTTGAGCAGGGTAATTTAGTCATTTAATAATTTACAACTATCATTTTGACGAGTTGTACTGCTAGAAGGGATAAAGGGATAAATTGAGAAAAAAAATAACATTAAGGGTTTAGTGTTAAATTGACCAATGTAACCCTTATTTTAGGTGGTCATATGTAGGATGTGTAATTCCCGGTTCCATCTTCCCGCGCATTCTCTGTCCAAGGGTTGGCTGCTGCCTGCAGGGCCCAAGTCCCGATTCGACTGCTCCAAATATACTCTAAAAACTCAGTTCTTTTTCACTCTTTCTCTTCGAGAACTAGATGTCTTCTGACTAGTCTCCTCAGAATGAAGGTCGGTTTTTTTGTGAACTTGTTCTTGTTGTTGTTGGATCTATTATTTATTACATTTTGTCTTGCTATCTTTTTAGGGATCTTACTGAAATTGTGGATTTTGTACCTTAAAATTACTGGTCTTTTTCTTTTTTGTTGTGGGTTGCATTTTGCGTTTGACGGGAAAAAATCAGTTCAATGTTGGGTTTTGATTTCTCATTGGAGAAATAGTAAAATAGTAGTGTTTGGGACTGCATGGGTTTTTGCTTCTGATGGCAAAGATGTGTGCTTTTTGGATATCTAATAGGAAAGATGGATTCTTTCTGAAATAGAGTTTTCATCAATCCATATATCGGATTAAGGTTTTATTATAAAGCGAAACAAATGTCTTATCTCTTTTCATTTTACTGTGGTCTTTGTTGTCATTGTAAGTTTATTAGTACTAAGAACAGGGGTTGTTAGCATAACACAGTTACACTGATGTATGTGTTAACCTAAACATTAGCATTGTGTAGTGCAACAAAGATGCTCACTAAGCCGGGATGTTAACTATAAGTTGAACCTCGTGCTCATGCTTTATCTCTAAGCTGATTTACCTTTATTTACCAAGATAGTAATTGCATTTCATCCATTTTGTTGATGAGTCTTCAGCTCCTAGTGAGAAATTTTGTTTTTTAAGGGACTCACAATTATCTCTTCATTTTTGACTCAGATTATCAATAGGACTTCAATTCGTGTTTTGTGTTTGTGTTATTCTAGGTATGAGAAGAAAGTGCAGAATCCTTTATTATGATGACATGGATGTGTTTGTGTTATTCTAGGTATGAGAAGAAAGTGCAGAATCCTTTATTATGATGACATGGATATTGGAATGAAGGCGTGTTCACGTGACTGCCAATCGGAGGAGAGCAATAATAATCATGAGAACCATGTCACTGATGCAAAAGAAGCTTATCGAACTATTGCTTTCTTTGTTTTCCAAGAGGAAGTTCCAGTGTTATCGATCAGAGGTCTTTTTTGCGCACTCCGTTCAAGGATTCCTTATAGTTTTGCTGCTTTGCAACAGAGTTGCTTGGAAGTTTATGAGGAAGATGAGAAAGTAAAATCAAAGAAACCTTAAAGAGCTTGGATACGCAGGTTTGCCTCTCACTGGCCATGCTAAGGCATGATATGTATGACTGTATTAAGTACAATTATAGATTACCTAAGGGCCGAACTATATTTGACTATTTACTGCTGAAAGCTCACTTTATTGATGAAAACTGGAAACTAAAAAGTTTGGTTCTTCACTTTGGTCCTGATTTGGATGACTTTGGCATCCTTAGCCAAAAAGCTATTGTCGAGTGTCTCTCCGAATTTGACATTGGGAATAAGATATCTACGCTGACAGTGGATGATAAGTTGAACTATGAGGGGATAATTGAGATTGTTAAAGGTCAGATTCAAGAAAAGAAAATTCTATCTCTAAATGATTAGCTCTTTAGTGTATATTGTTGTGCCCATGTTTTCCGCTTGATGGTGGAGGAGGCATTCTTGGAGATAAATGGAACTATCTGGGGACTTAGCTGTTTAGTCCCTTTTGCAAAGCCAACAGTCTATGTGGAATATCACGTTACACAATTTGCAGGAGGCTCTAAAGTTGGAGGCTGAGGGAGAATTTGACAAGGAAGATGTCTCTGATAAGTTGGACATTCCATCTGCCAGAGAGTGGAAGAAGGTCAGAGGTGTTTGTAAACTTGTTGGAAGCATTTATAGTGCAGCGGAAGTTTTCTTTGAGACAAAATATGCAACTGCTAGTCTTTATCTTCATAATCTGCGAAAGCTTCTTGATACTTTGACAATAGAGTCTAAAAGTCCTGATAAATTTTTTAGGACCTTGGCTGGAAAAATGCAAGAGCAATTGAATGAGTATTGGGAGGATGTGTTCTTGGTACTGGCAGTTGCTACTGTGATGGACCCCAGGTGCAAAATGAAGTACATAGAATTTTTGTCCTTGAAGTATGGGAATGGTTTTAATTGTTCTCAGGTTACAGATGTTTTTGATGCTATTCATAACCTCTACGATGAGTATATGGCTCATAATTCTGAAACTGAATTATTAACATCTCCAATCAGTGATTCAAAGAACTCTGATTCTGATTCGGATTCTGAAGAGCTTCCTGAGCACATCAAGCAAAGACGTGAGAATCCTAAATTTGGGTTTGACTGTTTGGATGACTATAATGAGTTTATCCAATCTGATATTCAACCTCAGAATCAGAAGTCAGACTTGGAATGCTATTTGGAAGAACCTCTTGTTCCTTGGAGCTTGAATTTCAACTTGCTCAGCTGGTGGGGAACTTTGGGCCGCAAATATCCCATATTGTCCAAGATGGCTCGTGACCTCTTGGCAATGCAGTTCTCTCTAGTTACCGACTTTGATGCATATCTTTACTAATTTCCAGCCTCCTGATACAGATATAGTTTGTTTGGAGCCACCACTTATGAATGCCGTGATGTGTACCCGGAGTTCGTTCAAGTTCCAGTCTTAAAAATCTTACCTTGGTAACGTGCTGGTATAATCTTTTCCGGCTTTCCTTCCTTTCCTGTTAATTCTTTAGCAGCAGTATTCATGATACATTATTTAACTTTTACTTCTTCGTGTCTTGCAACAATAATATATCCCAAGGGCTGTGTCATCTTTTGCAGGCTTCTGGTGGTTGTTATGAAGTAGTACTCTTTCTAATGTGCTCTCAATCTGATTTTGTTTCTTCAAGCATTCATAAAATTAGCAATCAACTCTGATGGGTATAAATCACGGGGCATCAAATTCCAGCCGCGAAGAACCTGTTGGATTATCTATTGTCAGCGTAGTCTTTTAGTTTAGTTGAACAGCATAGGCATTTGTTACTTAGACTTGTAAATTTGTTTGAACTTTATTAATCTGCTTATCATATTATTAAGCCAACTCTACTGTTTCCTCAAATGGGGCCAACTCTAAGATCTTTTCAGTGTTTGACATAAGCTTACCATGTTGGTTTAATGGTTTTACCACCCAACATGAAGTTCATAAGAATTCTTTTTTTTTTTTTTCTCCAAAAATTAACATGGTAAATAAACAAAGCATTTCCATATTTCGTGTGAAAGCCCCAAAAAGATGTCACCATTGTCAATACTACTTTGCAAGGAAGGGATTAACAAAAAAAAAGAAAAAGGAATGTGTAATGAAATGAAATTATTTGGCCAAGGTTAGCATCTTGGACAAAGTGAACTACTAGTAGGACTTCCACAAAGTGAGCATCTTTGACGTACTAAACTAACTTCTACGCCCCTTAGTCAACACCACGTAGTCTACCTCTGCTAGATAGTAGATACTGATAGTGAAGAAGGAAGTGTGATCTGGGATGATCTTACACTTCCCTCACCAGAAAAAGAAATATTACCAAGAAAAAGTGAAATCTTGGATGCAATGCAATGCACCCACCCATTACCATTAGAGTGCAGTAAGAATGAGATCAAGATTCAAGAGTTTATGAAAGCTCAGTTTAAATTCTACTACCTACCTGCCTACCTACCTACAACAACAGCTTCCAGTTGAGGACTTAAATTTAATCATTAAGTAAAGTTGTTTTCAACTTATGTTCTTTCAGGCTTCAGCTCAACAAATGATGTCCTTTTTAAGGTAGGTATTATTATTGATTTGTTTCTTTACATTTCCAAACACTACTTACTGTTTTTCTCCTTTTTCACATGTGATGCGATGATTCTTTTGCTTTCTCAAACCACTAACTTCTTTCCACTTATGAAAAAGGAAATCCCCACAAAGTTGCTTTCAAGAAATCTTATCTACATTAGCTACTTAAGATAATTAGCTCTTTTTTTCCATCTTCCCGAAGTGATTTTCTGGGCCTTTCCATTTGTTTAGTCTGCAGATCTGTTTTTTTTTTTTTAATTATTATTATTATTATTTTTTGGCTGGTGGGTTTTAGACTTTAGGAAATTATGGTTGAAGCTGGAGAAGATAACTGTGGAAACTCTGAAGATTCCAGAACTGGGTTGTCGTTCATTTTTCTAATCTCTCTAGGCTGCAAACTGCCTCAGAGCTGAAACTGTTGGGAGCTAATTAGTTAAATATTGATCCAAAGAAAACTGTTGGGAGAATACTAATTGGTTGTCGTTCATTTTTCGAATCTCTCTAGGCTGCAAACTGCCTTAGAGCTGAAACTGTTGGGAGCTAATTAGTTAAATATTGATCCGGGAAGACAACTTTATATTTGAGAATACTAATTTTGGGGATGAAAAATTGGAGTGGAGGTTTTTTAATTGCAGGGCTTGCATTGATTTTAGTTATTAGTTACAGTTTCATTGGGAAGTCCTCTCCACAAAAGCAGTCAGCATATGAATTTTTCAATAATCATCCTGCCGATAATGCTAATTTGGAAGTCAAGGCCAGTGATAATGCAGAATCATCTGGGACCAACATAATTAAGCTGCTTAATTTTAAGGGAAAGCCTCGTTTTATCCATGTTGAAGGGCTAAGTGTTTTGTATAGCAGTTTGGTCAATTTTTCTAAAGAAGAATCAAAAGCATTGCTTGTATGGAGTCGAATGCGCTTTTTGTTATCGAGGTCCGATGCATTGCCTGAGCTCTTAACGAACCAGGGGATTAAAGAGGCTGCTGCAGTGTGGAAAGAGCTATTGTCAACCATTCAGGAAGATAAGGCCTCAAGGTTTGTTAAAGCGGAAAAAGATTGTCCGTACTATGTTAGCACATCTGATGGTACAAAATCGAGGAGTCAGAATGCTCTTAAAATCCCTTGTGGTCTAGTGGAGGATTCATCTATTACTGTGATTGGAATTCCCAATGCACTGCAAGACAGTTTTCAAATCAAGCTGATTGGCTCGCAACTGCCAGATGAGCCAAAGCCTCCTTTAGTTTTACAGTACAAAGTGTTTTTACCTGGAGAGAACTTGACGAAGGAGCCCTTTGTCATCCAGAATTCATGGATTAATGCATCTGGGTGGGGTAGGGAGGAAAGGTGCCCTGATCATCGCTCAACTGAGTTTCTGAGAGGTAAATTTCATAACCTTTTAATCAGGTAGCTCTTACTTGACTCATTGATTTCCTACCATTTGCATTCTGCAATGCATCCCTCTAGCTTTGTCTTGTAAACTAGTGTCAGAGGGTCACCATGTGGAATACACGATTAGCAATCATGCTTTATTTTCTCTCTTAGTCACATAACTGACATATCCATCAGCCTTGTGTGAAGAAACTTATACTGTAGGATATTTTCATTTTACTTCTCTCAGAAGTTGAAGATGTGCAAATATAACTTGTTGGTCTTTTGGCAAACACGGTAATTGGCCTATATTAGTACTTTATGCTTGATGACATCCCCTATCAAATATGTTCTTTCGGAATTATTTGTAATCTTTGTTGTTGGAAATCTGTTCCTTTAGCCTCTAACCTGCACTAGAACACATTTCAGTTGATGGACTGGTAAAGTGCAGTACGCAGATAGTCAGGATGCCAGTGAATTTAAATGCTAGTCATCCTAGCAGTGACAAGTTAACTAATGTTTCTGATGGAGTTAGCCGTGGAGGTTCCAATCTCCCTTTCCCTTTTGTTGAAGGTACCCCATTTACTGCCCAAAAAGTCATTGTGGGTTGGTGTGGAGGGATTCCACATGACAGTGAATGGAAGGCACGAGACATCTTTTGCATATAGAGAGGTAAAGTATGAGCAATTTCGAACTCCAAATACGTGTAAGAGGCCATTGGATTTCAGGAGTGGTAGCAATTACTGTTATTTACTTTTGATGCAGAAACTTGAACCATGGTTAGTTAGTGGAGTCAAAGTGAAAGGTGGCTTGGATGCCATAACTATCTTGGCAAAGGGATTGCCTGTTTCAGATGACCAGAATTTAGATGTTGATCTTGAACTCCTCAAAGCTCCATCCATTTCAAAGAAAAAGCTTGTGCTGATGATTGGTGTTTTCTCAACTGCCAATAATTTTGAGAGGCGTATGGCACTTAGAAGATCTTGGATGCAATATGAAGCTGTACGTGCAGGGGAGGTGGCTGTCCGCTTCTTCATCGGTCTTGTAAGTGAGGCATCACACATAGGGCGAGTTTGTTTAAGCACATGAAGCTATTCAAAACACCTTCAAAAACTTCCCATTGGAAGGTTTTTACCCCAAATTTAATTCTTCCACTTGTGGTGTAACTATTCTTGTCAACATTATTTATTAGCATTTCAATTGTGAATGCTTAAATTTAATTTTTAGATATACTGTATGATGCTTGAAAAAAGTGATCAAATTGGATTAGCATTTCAGCTAAGTCTATCATTCCAGCATCTTAAACCAAAATAATTTAAATTGAGAATTGGGAGGCTTGAAAATGGTTTCCCACTTTCTTTTTCTTTTTTCCTTTTTTCCTTTTATACTTGATAATCAAGTCTCGCTTCTTTTTTCTTGTTATCTTTTGTATACGCTGTCATGGAGTTAAGAAACTTTAGGAGATGCAAATGTTCCTCAGATTTGATGCAGTCTTTCCTGACTGACGAAGTTAATTGGCTGTGCTTATGTTTGAAAGTTTTGTCATTACTTGTGCGTACAATTTAGCTTAGAAATATGCTGAATTTTGCAGTAATAAAGTAACAGATTGTTGGGACTGAGATATCCTTTTCCCTATCTACTTTGTTTTATTTAGAGGCCATGTAATCACCAAGTACTTGGTGACTACACCAAATACTTGGTGACTACCATCTTATCTTTTGCACTTCTGAATTTTGGGCATCACTTTATAATTGCAGCACAAGAATGGTCAAGTCAACTATGAGCTGTGGAGAGAAACTCAAGCTTATGGAGATATCCAGTTGATGCCTTTTATCGACTATTATAGCTCACTCACTTTGAAAACCATTGCAACTTGCATTCTTGGGGTATGCATCTTTTATTCTCCAGATAAAGAAATTTTCTGTGTATACTCTTATTCAAAAGCAAAATGAGAACATGAAAGATTACTCTTATTGACAACCTTCACTGTCTCTGTATTATTAATTTTTTACTTTTATTGGCACGGTGTGACTCTGGTTTTAAGTATAGTGGAAGACAAACCTGAAAAGCTTCTCTATTTGTAATAATGACATTGCAGTGCCACAACGTGCTCTAATTCAAATTGCAGAATGCAAAACTGACCATATCACGTCTGATGGTGGGGAGAAAATTGAGATGTAATTGCAGAACAACTACTCTGAAGAAAATAACTCAAAAAATTGCTGCAAATTTTGTTTAGAAAAATGGGCTAGTACTACATTTGCCACAGTTAGGTTTGAGCTTGAAGGCTTTGTCATCTGCTGTGTCTTTGAAGTTTCAAGTTTGAGAAGAACCAGACTGTACTTGCATATTTTTAGTTATTTAATACTACTTCGACACTCTGTCTGAAAATGTTGATCAAGTCAATATCCTCTGCTATTATTAGTTTGGCCTTATGGATTGCATATTTGAAATTTTCAGAGTGAAATCCTCCACGCTAAATACATTATGAAAACAGACGATGACGCCTTTGTTAGGATTGATGAAGTTCTATCTAGTCTGAAGGGAAAGGCTTCTGATGGCGTTCTTTTTGGTCATATATCATTTGAATCGTCACCCCATCGGGACAAAGACGAATAAATGGTACATCAGTCTAGAGGTAGTGGTATTCATTTATTATGTTTTTCATTTCAAACCTCGTTCGTTACTGGTAATTGCCATTGTTTTACTTCTTCTAATTGTGCATCTCTCGTATAGGAATGGCCATATTCATCGTATCCCCCTTGGGCACATGGTCCAGGTTATGTAATTTCCAGAGACATAGCAAAGTTTATTGTTCGAGGGCATCGGGAAAGGGAGCTTCTGGTGAGAATAATCTGTTTTTGGCAGAACAAGTTGACTTGTGTAATCTACTGTTTTATCATCTCATTCTGCTATTTTGTATTTACCATGTCGTTACTTCAGATGATAACATGCTTCTTTTTCTGCATTGAGTAATAACTTCAATAGCGTTTATTGTGCTATTTTGAACTTTGAAGTCATGAGCTCATGAGGATGATCACTGCTCAACCTGCTTAATTTGATAAAGCTCTTTACTGGACAAATAATATTTGTTGATGCTGTCCGTGTTTCTTTAAATCTAGAAAATTCTGTTTCCAGCTCTTCAAGCTAGAAGATGTCGCAGTTGGAATATGGATTGAGATATTCAAAAATCAGGGACACGGGGTGAAGTACTATGATGAAGAGAGATTTTACATTTCGGGATGCGAACCAAATTACATTCTGGCCCATTACCAGAGCCCAAGAAAGGTGTTATGTCTGTGGGAGAAGCTCCAAAAGGTGCACCAGGCTGAGTGCTGCGAATGAGAGTATGTAGTACATGAGCTTCCCTCAGTAATGAATGCAAATCCCACCTAGCTAGCTAGCCTGCTTCATTTGCAGTTTCCATGTCAAGTATTCTTCCGTGTCTCTTTTGTGTGGTGCATTGCGGGTTCTTCATCATCAATATAGAATGATTACATTACTTTGATTGGTTGCAAATTGTACAATGAAATTCCACTCCCTTTTTTGGCCGATGTATGTCGTGAGTTTTTGTAGGCTGTAGATGTGTTGATTGGCATGTATCTAGTGGGTAATGTTTGGTAGTAACATATTATTGTATTGTTGTCTCGAGAGGTGTAAGTCAAAAGGTATTATTGTATTGACTTGGGACAAATTTATTTATTTGGTTAGTGATAGTGAACCATTAACATTAACAATTTTAGTGATAATCCAACGTTGATTTGTACCACATTGAATGTTATAGTGATGTGATACATTAATTGAATTAAGATTGGAATGGAAAAGTGAGTTGGTTTTGTTTGAATTATTAGTTAGTAGTACTAGTAGTGTGAGTAATTAATGGTGGGTGGAAGGTGAGATGTGATCCGGCAAATTGGATCAAGCAAACACTAATAGAGGATGGATTATTAGTTGTAATTAATTATAATAATAGCATTACGTCGGCTGTCATGGGGTGACTAGACGTGCCTCTGTAACACGGCTTTCTATAGTATATTATTTTAAGATTTTTGATGACAACAACGTTTCTGTTTCTGTTTCTGTTTCTGTTTCTGTTTCTGTTTCTGATATGGTCTGACAGATCATCCACCATTATAGTTCATGTCCCCTTGTGTATATATATATATATATTTGCTTAATTTTATTCCATCTTTACTTTTTTTGTTTACTACTAATAGTTCTTAGATGTTATGGAAAGGGGAATGAAGCATATTGTTTTTTTTTTTGTTGTTAAACCTACTATGATTAATGTTCCCATATTTGTGTTGTTTTGGTGACTAAACTACTCCTAAACATCTTCGAAGTAGTTTCATATTAATTACGCAGATGTTTTGGTTGGGTACTGATCTTAGCAGTTTGAATAGGAATTGAACATATTCTACATAATTGATAAGTGAAGTTTGGATGAGTTTCTTGGAAAATAATTGTTGGCTTTCCCCAAAAGGTGACACGTTCAGGTCCAGTCTCCACACCCAAAAAAAGAAAAGGATGCTGCTGACTTTAATTGCCAATATCACTTTATTACTACAGTATGTGTTTACATACTTAAACAACAAGTCTTTTGGATAATCATCTTTCTTCTAATAATTCTTGAAATCCTAAATTGTTATTTCCTTCTTTATTGGTCTGCTCATTTAAAAAAAAAAAAAAAAAAAAAAAATTGTTAAGGAAATCTGGCTTCTGACAACATTTAAGGGAAAATAGGAGCCGTCATAGTAATAGTGATGTCGTTAATGACCCGAGCATTATGGAAAAGCAGGAGAAGTGAAAAATATGGCAAGACATAATGAGATGGTTATCCAATAGAATTGTATAATTTATTATAATAATTATTGCATCCTTCTTAAATATTTGCAACACATTTTTGTTGTTCAAATGCTTAGATTATTTATGTAAAAATTTAATTTAATTTAATTATTGACTAATCAAACATAAATATAATTTTTTATCAAAGCTAAATTTGATTTCTAATATCAAGTTCCTCTTTCTACTCTCTCTCTAAAATTGAGAGTATTTTTGTTTTTGTAAATTTGGAGAGATTATTGACCTTTTAATATGTACTCTAATCTTATTATTATTAGTTCTTAATTACATCATCATAATGTCATATCACAAACGCGTTTCGTTTCCCATAAAAAGAAAGAAAAACTGCAGCGCGCAACCTTTAGATTGGTCAACTCAACTCAACTCAAGTCAACTCGCTCGGAAAAAACCACCCACCAAATCCCTCCGCTCCGCTTGCCGACTTTTCTTATGCCCTTTATATAAAGGACTACCCCCCTTTCTTATTCAAGTTTTGGACTTGGTCTCATTAACAATCAAATCTCTCTTTCTATCTAGCTCTCAAGAAAAACCCTAATTTTCTCTCTCCCTCTCTCTCGATTATATTATCAGATCGACTACCAAATTAATCCTAGAAAATTTTGATTGAATTGAAGAGAAAGATGGTAGCGGAAGCAGCCGCAGCAGCTGAGATGTTGTTTCAGCAAAGCGTTTCGGTTCAGTATCATCTTTGCCTTCCTACCAACACCACGCCGTCTTCTTCCCTCTATATTGTCGATACGCCCTCGCCGCCTCCTTCTTCTCCACCCGTTCTTTTATCCAAGTCACCCACTACCTACGACCACCACGAATTTTGAAATCTCTCGCTCTGAATCGGTACGTGTTCCTTCCTTCCACTCCAAAGTTGATTTCTTTATTTTTACTCCTGATTTTTTTTTTTTTTTTTTTTTATGAATTTTGCTTTTCTTATCTTAGCTTAAGTTGCGTTATTGTTTTACTGCTTAGATTAGGGTTTTTCGTCATCTGATTTACTATATGGTTTTTTTTGTATTTATTTTGTACAATTCTAGTAATTTACTGTACTTTTTTTTTTTTTTTCTTTTTTTGGTTTCGTGAATGAATTAAGGTTCTTATATTTCAAATTTGGGGTTTTCAACCTGCAACTTTCGCTTGCTTGTTAAAATATTTTTTTCACCAAAATAAATACATTCTTTCATCAATTGTTGTGCTTTTAATCGTCTTCACACCTAATGAAAAAGGACAAAGAAAGTCAAATTCAAAGGTTCTGGAATCAGCAGGGAATGATTTAAGAATCTGAATCGTTAACACCTGAGAAACATTAAAAGAACAAGCCAATCTTTTATGTGTCATACGTGCATATTTGCTTTGATTTCAGTGCCAGTGGCTGTATTTGGGGAATGTTTTGGCAGTGGTGTTCGTTATTGACGCTGATATATATAAACTTGCATTGCTATGGGAATCATTAGTTTTTATTTGATATTTTGGGGGATTTTGTCCTTGCGTTCCTGCTTATGCTTTAAATATCGTATTGATTTCTGGTGGTTCTTAGTTCCCTTGGTCCTACATATATATTGGGCACTGTGTCTAACCTTTTGTTTGATTGCTATCAGGCTCTGAGTTGCTCAACTAGTATCCAAACTACTACAACATTCGTCGACACTCCAAGAAACACCAAGTTTCTTCCTGCTATTTGTTCAGGAAGCCATACAGATACTGGTCCCCGCAGATCCAATGAAGACGAACACATTTGCATTGATGACCTCTCTAAATGTTTGGGTTCTCTCTGCAGATGGCCTCTACCAAGTTCATTTTATGCTGTTTTTGATGGTCATGGAGATGTTCCGATGCTGCAGCTTATGTTAAAAACAATGCCATGAAATTCTTCTTTGAAGATGTTGCTTTGCCACAAAAATCTGATATTGACGAATTATTTCTGGAGGAGTTGGAAAGTTGTCATCGCAGAGCATTTTTAGAGGCTGATCAAGCCTTGGCTGTTGAAAGTAGTGTTGGCGCTTGCTGCGGAACAACAGCAATAACAGCCCTTGTCCTTGGCAGGCATTTGGTCATTGCAAATGCTGGTGACTGTCGTGCTGTTCTATGCAGGAAAGGAGTTGCAGTTCAATTGTCTCAAGACCATCGACCTTCTTCTGCTGTTGAACTGAAAAGGATTGAGGATTTGGGTGGCATCATTGAATATGGATATCTAAACGGTGAACTTTCTGTTACTCGAGCTCTTGGAGATTGGTACATGAAGCTTCCCGTTGGTTCCGTGTCTCCTCTAACTGCCGAACCAGAAGTACAACACATTCTGCTGTCGGAGGACGATGAATTCTTGATCAAGGATTGGTTGTGACGGGATCTGGGATGTCATGTCAAACCAGGATGCTGTCAGCCTGGTTCGGCGTGAGCTTAGGCACCATGGTGATCCGCAGCAGTGTGCCAGAGAACTTGTGGATCATGCTCTACACAAAGATACAAGTGACAACCTCACAGTGATTGTTGTCTGCTTTACCTCCCTAGATCGTCGAGACTCTCTTCCTTCTCAAAGACCAAGATTGATGTGCTGCAGCTTGTCTGAGGAGGCCAGAAGGAAGCTGCGTAGTTTATTGGAAGGCAACTGAATGTAAATTTCTCATTTTTTTTGTTGCCTAAATAACCGAGAAGTATAAACAACACTGTAAATATATACCTAATTGTTCGGCAGATATGATTTCATCTGTTTGTGGTTGCTTCAGATTACTGAGCAAAAGCAGCCAGCAGTTTTGTAAGGGCAGAAGGGATATAAATTTTGGGTCTGGTGGTGTTTGTAGCTAGCTAGATTTGTGTTGCTTGATTTTTTTTTTAAACTTTTGTTGGATTGCAGGGAGTTCACTTGTTCTTGTAAATTGTGAACTCTGATAAAGTTCGATGATTCCATCTCTTGCATATGTAAATCAATTTATTGATTCATTTTCTTAGTCAAATTACCCAATGTTGTGAGATCTTCATAAATAAAATAAAATAATAAAAAAAAAATTCTGTTGTATGTCTCATTATTTCTTTAGAGAAATTCATTTGTCTAATTGTTTCGAGTCATTCTCCTTTCTAGCATTCCTTGTTCGATAACATGCAATAAAGTAGGCATCCCGAAGAAATAGAAAGCAGAATAAGAAAAACACACACCTGTACCCAAAAGAAACAAAAGATAATAAAAATAATTAACTAACGGAAGAAAAAAATTCCGGTTTGTTCTCTCCATTCTTAGTCCACCTTCTCGGCGCTGTTAGGAAAGCCAAATATTACTAAGCATCAAATTATTTTTCAACGTATAATGTGTTAATAATCAAGGCCATACTTAATAATTAAAAAAAACAAGCGACCATACTACATAAAAAAATAAAAAATAAAAATTTCCTGAAAAAGACAATATAAATTGAACATTGACCAAAAAATTCCCTAAAAAACAATAAATTAGAATTTTTTTTTTTTTTTTTTTTTGGGCTATTGTTAATTTATTTAGTTTAATGGAGTAGAACAATACCCCACACATAAGTCCACATATTGCTCCTTTCCTTGGGTTGGCTTTGGCTATTTCCAGATTCAATTGTTGAACAAACAAAACTACAAAGGTCGTCTCGCCTTTCTGCTATCCCTTACTGCTCATTTCCTGAAATTCGCAGTCGCATCAACTGAAAGAAATGGCGGCGGCAATAGGCGGCATCGCTAGAAGAAAGGCGGCCTCGACTTTTCTGTCCAACAATGGCAAGTTCTACGATTATTTTTTTCTGAGCAGCAGAGGGGGCAGAGGCTTCGCCACTGCTTCATCCGATGACAACGACGTCGTCGTCGTCGGAGGTGGACCCGGCGGATACGTGGCCGCCATCAAGGCTGCTCAGCTGGGTCTCAAGACCACCTGCATCGAGAAGCGTGGCACCCTCGGCGGCACCTGCCTTAACGTCGGTTGTATACCCTCCAAGGTTGTATTTTTATTTGGCCCCTTCAATTTCTTTCTTTTTTTTGGGGGGGATTTCCTTTGTTTTTTAATTACTTATATATAATATATATATAAAGAGTACATATTGGGCAAACCTGTCGAGGATTAATTGAAATTGAATCGTTATCTATTCTGTGCTATTTGGATTTCAAATCCGTCATTGATATTTGATGAATTGGTGTTTTTTTTTGGTGAAAGTTGACTGGCTGTTCTAGAGATGGATATTCAATGAAATTCGTTGTCTGAATTACAACAATTTTGGGTTGATTTGCTTCTGATTTTCTTCGGAAGCTGAAAAAATTGTGATAGATAGGCTTGGCCAATGCTAAAAAATGAGTCCTTAACTCATTAGAACTATATTATAGGAAATGCTATTTAGTGATTACTTCTGCAATTGTATAAAAGGATTTCTTTTTCTTTTTGGGATGGTGGGGAGGAGGGGGTACGGATGTGTATTTACTCTAGGAACCACGACTAGAATTTCACTTTGGAACATGATTTAGAATTCCTTTCAGGGTAATAAGGTGTGGCAGTGCACTTGATTGAGTATACTACTTAACTTCATGGCTTAAATACTACTACTAGTGTAGCTACATCTACCACCAGGTTAATCTTTATTGTTGCTGGACCATTTATTTGATCTATTCTAAGGCCATTTTAAGCTCTGTGATTGTTGATCAGAGATATCTACTCTAAAGCTTGGTGAATGGCATACTCGGTGCTTTCATTTCCTTTTTCTATTAAGGTCATCTATGCATAGATGTATTTATCTGTTCTGTACTCATTTGAGCATTTTTTTTATGTACTTGTCATTGTACTCTTTAGTAATTATGTCCTAGTTCATCATAAATATGTGGGGTGCAACTGTGCAACTATTTTATTGCTGAAGTGATAGTATCTTATTATAAACTTCATTCTACTTTAGAAAAGGAGTGCATCTCTAATGTAGTGCTTTAAGTCTTTGTCTGTGAATTTTTCTGGATAATTTTTTGGGAAATCTGTCGTTACTTGGCAAGTGGTAACTGAGTTTATTAGGTTCTTCACTTAGGAGGTGTTTGGTTCGCATTTGGGAATCAGAATTGGAATGGGAATCATAAACCCCACTATCGGTATGGGTTTATGTCATTCCTTTCTACTTGTTTGGTTTGAATAAGGAATGGGTTTCAATATGTTGATAAGTTCATAAATTTGAAACGCATGGTATAAGTGGGGAATGAAAGTGGGCATTTTTTAACACTTTCATTCCCATAGAAGGATTCCCATAGTGATTAACCAAACGACACCTATGGGTATGATTAACCTTGATTCCCATTCCTTCCCCTCGTACCCATAAACCAAACACCTCCATAATGTCTTGTTTGTCCTTGATGTATTTGAACTCAAGTTTGGTTTCTGGAAATAACTGCAGATCTGAGTTGAAGGGTAGTTGTTAGGCAGCTCATGCTCATGGAATATGTTTGACATTATAAATATTGTTTTACTTGCTTTACCTTAGGTTGGTTGCTTTATTTTTAACATTGATGAACATTTTGGCTAGGCACTTCTGCATTCATCTCACATGTTTCATGAAGCCAAGCATTCATTTGCCAGTCATGGTGTGAAGTTCTCTTCTGTTGAAGTGGATCTATCGGCTATGTGTATAAGAAAGACAAAGCTGTCTCTAACTTGACCCGAGGTATTGAAGGTCTTAGTCAAGAAGAACAAAGTCAACTATGTTAAGGGTTATGGCAAGTTCGTTTCTCCTTCTGAGGTTTCTGTTGATACCATTGAAGGTGGTAACACTGTTGTGAAAGGGAAGAACATAATAATTGCCACTGGTTCTGATGTAAAAAGTCTACCTGGGATAACCATTGATGAAAAGAGAATTGTATCATCAACTGGTGCTCTGTCCTTGTCAGAAGTTCCCAAGAAACTAGTTGTAATATTGGTGCCGGATATATTGGCCTTGAAATGGGCTCTGTTTGGGGACGTCTTGGTTCTGAGGTAACTGTTGTTGAATTTGCACCTGATATTGTTCCAACCATGGATGGTGAAATCCGTAAGCAATTTCAGCGTTCCCTTGAGAAGCAGAAGATGAAATTTATGCTAAAAACTAAGGTGGTGTCAGTTGACACTGCTGGGGATTCTGTGAAGTTGACCCTCGAGTCGGCTGATGGTGGTAATCAGAGCACTCTTGAAGCTGATGTTGTCCTGGTTTCAGCAGGAAGATTTCCATTTACTGCTGGACTTGGGTTGGACAAGATAGGTGTTGAGACTGACAAGGCTGGTCGGATCTTAGTGAATGGAAAATTTGCCACAAATGTGCCTGGGGTATATGCCATTGGTGATGTCATTCCTGGACCAATGTTGGCTCACAAGGCGGAAGAGGATGGTGTTGCATGTGTGGAGTTCATTGCAGGGAAGGGAGCTCATGTGGACTATGAATATATGGTTCCTGGAGTTGTTTATACTCACCCTGAGGTGGCATCTGTTGGAAAAACCGAGGAGCAGGTGAAGGCGCTTGGGGTCCAATACAGTGTCGGAAAGTTCCCTTTCATGGCAAACAGTAGAGCCAAGGCAATTGATGATGCTGAGGGAATTGTGAAAATACTTGCAGAAAAGGAGACTGACAAGATATTGGGTGTCCATATAATGTCACCAAATGCTGGAGAACTTATTCACGAGGCAGTGCTAGCTTTGCATTATGGCGCAGCAAGCGAGGATATTGCTCGTACATGCCACGCACATCCAACAATGAGCGAGGCTTTGAAGGAGGCTGCCATGGCAACATACGACAAGCCCATTCACATTTAAATTGTTATATAATCTTGTTACTATTGCTCTTGTTTTCCATCTTAGAGTTATGGATGGCTTAGAAAGGCTTTCTGATTCCTTCCTGTTACTTCAGTACATCACCTGATTGAAGAAGTATCTGCTTTTTTTGTTGCGGTAAATCCCCGTTGCCCCTCATCTGGGGATCACAGTACCGAGTTGGGAATATTTCCTTTCCGCACAGTGATATGCGAAATAACCAAGAGATGTGTGTTGTTTCATACTCTTTACACTCGACTTACCATGCGTTTAACAGCTGATCAAGAGTAGTTTTATTTGTTCTATTTCAACTTGTGGGTACAACCTCAGAATTGCTTCATATATAACCTTTGCAGTTAAATTAAACTATATTATTATAAAAGTCTGAGTTGTTTTTTACCATAATGTATTTCTTCCTAATTTGAACTACCTAAATTGGTAATAGATCAAATATTATTTACTCCTTCGTTGATGGATGAAATAGTAATTATAATTATAATTATAATTATAAAATCATAAGAAAATTCTACGGTCCCTTTTAAGAAACTATTTTTTTGTGCTTTAAGGACTTGTACAGTACAATATTATGTACTTTAAAAATTTGTACTGTACAAGTACTTAAAGCCAAGGAAATGGTTCCCTCAAAGGAACTGTAGAATTACCCCAAAATGATAATAATATCACAACAATTATAAAATCAATCACTATCTTGCATCCTACACAAGTAAGTCTAGAATCCTAATTAATTTAAAACACTACAAATCAATCATTGAACCAAAAAACTATCATCATCATCACTAAATGAAGTCACGCTCAAAAAATAAAAATAAAAATACATGTGCATCAGTTTATTTATTTCCTTTCAAGTGTTTCTTCCTTTTTTGATATACTTAATATGCCCATCATTATATAATTAAAGCAAATTTATTTATGATGGACAATAATGTGAAGATAAAAGATTTTCTTAATTGCACAATTCTTAATAGTTAGTGTAATTAATGTGTGTGTTATTAATATTAAATTAGGACTCTTCTAAATATGAGATCATAGGACTCTTATAAATATAAAATCATGACAAAAAATATATGTTCTAAGCAATTTGAGAGCCATTGACATTTAGTTACACATTTTGTCATCCCAAAAACTCTCTAACGTTAAGGGGAAACTAAAAAACAAAGGAATGGAGTATTGAAAGAAAGTTTGAAGTCGAGAATCAAAGCTTTGATCAAAAACTTGGTCCCAAAAATCTTTAACTTGTGATTTATTGATAGAATCTCCGGCAATATTTCGTCTCCGTCCAAGTGCATAAAAAACCCCCCAAAAATTCTTAGACTCTTTATTCATAACTACCATTTGATCTAATCGCAAGTTTTTCTCAAAAATTCCCCAAAACTTAACTAGAAAAAACTAACAAAATACTAATACATCAAAGATAGTAGGTGAGACCATTTTGATAACTTAAAAAAAATTAAAAAAAATACATCATGATAGAAGCATCTTATTACCTATATTGCATTTTTTTGTCAATTAACTTAATTGCTTATGCATTCACAAAAAGCCCAATGAGGAAACAACACAACCATTGCAACTATCAGTCTTATTAGTGATAAATTGAGGCCCTTAAAAGCATGGGCTGCAGCAAACTTTGTCCTACCAAAATTTCCCATCTAATTTGGTGGGCCTTTTTGATGATAACAAAGTTAAATGCTCAAGATCTTTCGAATTAATTAATCAAAAAAATAATAAAAATACTCTGGAGTAAAAATTCCTTATTCAAACCTTTCATCTAATTTGCACGATGTAAAACATAAATTTGGGATATTATAGGGCATAAAAGCAAAGGAATTATTTTTTAAGTTTGTCCAAAATTCTGATTTTTTTTTTTTTTTTAGAGTAGTTGCACGAGATAAAATGATTTTGAAAAATTCTCCTGTCTCTTTTAGGGAACCATGCCCTTGTGCTTTAAATGGTCGTACAGTACAATATCATATGTTTTAAAAACTTATACTGTACAAACTTTTAAAACCAAGCAAATGATTTCGTAAAAAGGACTGTAGAATGCAACTTCTTGGGATTGCTGCTCAATGACTTCGAAAATTGCCTTCAATGAATACTGAATTCACTTAAAATTATGATCACCACACTTTCAACTTTCCAACTGAACATAGTTATTAGCAAAGTTCCTTTTTTTTTTTTTGTTTACTTTGTTTTGGCTGAATTTCTTTGATGTTTTTGCTTATAATCATGAAAAAAGTTAAATTGCACGTTGGTTTCGGTTTTTTTTTTTTTTTTTTTTTTTGGATATTTGTTTGATCCCTCCGTAATATCAAATATTGTGTCATTGTAATTCATGAACGTGGAAATGCAAAGGTACATATGAATGCTTCTTTTTTTTTTTCTTTCTTTTTCTTACTTCAAGACAACCACGATACTTAAATCGCTTAAATAGCCACCTTAGACAGAAGCATATGGACTGTTACTTAAAATTTAAAAAAAAGAGAGAGTTTATAACCATAAAATAGTTGGAAATTTTTCCAGTTAAAGATTTGATGTACTTGCAAATGTTTATAGTATTACTATTTAATTTTAGGAGTTCTAATGTTAATTATATAATTATTCAATTGAATAAATAAAAAAGTCTTGCATAAAAATATATGGAAGGAACGAAACTTATAAGTTTACAAATAATAACTTTATTAACATATCTCAAATAATTAAAAATTCATAAACATTTAACATCCAAAAGTAGTCTTATTGAATATTTAGACTATAAGGTTGTGGTAGATTTTTAAAATAAGATGAATAACATTTCTATTGTTGGCTCTTAAATGTAGGTTAATTATTAAATTCTTCAATGATTAGTTAGAGTAAATTAATAAATCACAGCATATGTGCTTTCATAATTTGTTAAGGTAAATAAATTATGCATATGAAAATTTTGGCTTTTTCATCAAGTAGGATATCTGATTTTTTTTCTTTTTTTTTTTTGCTGACAAACTAAATTTTTTATTATTAATACTTTAAACCGACATACAATGTGATAGAATGGAAAGGAAGGGGGTTATACTACATCTGTCTTTATCTTATTCATAGTTACCTAAATGTATTTGTAATTAAAACATACGTTATATCTAGATGATATAAGTTTTTAATGATTTATCAACCGAAATGTAAGCTTTAAAAGATACTACGCAACATTAGCTGTAAAAAACATACCTATTAATAGAGTAATATCTACCACAAAAAAATATCAATTAATGAATTGTACAAAACAACGTAATGTCAAATAGAAAAATTCTTTAATTTATAGCAGAATGAATATTACAGGCCATTGGATGATTGACAAGTAGTGGACTCCCTACTTTTTAGTCATATCAACAGCTATCTCACACACTACACATTGCGAAGTGAGTAACCAAAACTTACATTATAAAACAATATACCAAAATATAAATAAAGAAATAAATGCTTGAATTGATTTAGGTTGCGTTTGGATGGGAATATTTGAACTGAAATGGTTTTAATTGGGTGGATTTGAAATGACATAAAATTTGAATGAATTTGAAATCCACTTATTTAACTAGTAAATCATACTTTCACTTGTTTGTAAATTTCAAATCACCAACTAAATCCCTTAGCTTGTTTGGGTAACATACAATGGATTTAAATTCAAGATCTAAACCCACCAAAATCACTCCATCTAGACACAGTCTTCAATGAAATTTATTAGTTTATATTTAAAAACAAATGAAAATAATTTAATTTATATGCTGACTATTGCATTCTCCTAAGTTTCAAGAAAAGTATTTATAATTGTTTATTTACAATTCTAGGTCCAGTGTTGCTTAATATCATCTTACATGCTAAATCTAATACTTGAGATATAATTGCAAAACACTTGTTTTTTTTTTTTTTTTTTTTTGCTACCCCAAAACTATTACCTCAACTAGGGGTATTCATGGGTTGGGTTGTCGGGCCATTGGGTTTTTGAGTTCGAATTTTCGGGTTTTAGGTAAAAATTATGAAACCTAACCCAATCCAAGTAATATACGAGCTCAAGTAGACCCAATTCAAGTATTACTCGGGTGGGTTATCGGATTATTCAAGTCACTCGGGTTAAATTTAAAAAAAAAAAATACTTGAAAGAACAATTAAATTATTCCTTTTGAGACAAAGTCCGTTATAATTTTGAAAAAAATAAAAGTTAAAATTCATTCAATTAGATGGAATACAACTGGAACAATACTCCATTCTGAAAAAAAGAAAAAAAGAAAAAAATAGAAAAGCATACTTTGTAAGAATAAATAGGATGACACAAAAAAAATGAAGAAGAAGATGACTTGGTTGAGGTCTTGGAGGTAGTGAATTGTGGATGGAAGAAGATGATAGGATTTTGAGTTAGTGGGCTTGAAGGAAGATGTCATATCTAACTGGGTTTATGGGTCCAAGTAATTTGAAATCCAATAATTCAACATGTTTGGCCCCAAATTCATTTGGGTTGGGTTGGGTTGGATTTTTGAGTTGAGTTGGGTTTGAACACCCTTAACCACAGCCAAATCCAAAATAAAAATAAGAAACATCCAATTTACTATTCTAGCCATAAGGATGTGAGATGAGAAGGATGTGATGGAATGAGAAAGGGGATAAGGGAAAAAAGGGTTACTTACGATTGTGAAAGGCTGGAGAGGAAAGACAAAGGTTACAAGAAGAGGCTTGCTAAGTTAATGTGTTGGGGCCGAGGCAAAGGGGCTAGCCAGGGCCGAAGGGAAGAGACTAGTTAGGCTGCAGTGAGAAGAGGGATTGTTGTAGAAAGGGTCTAATAAGGGATAGGAAGTAGGGTTGGAGCTGTTGGACTGTCGGAGTAGGGGATTCGATAGTAGTGGTGGAAAGGAAAACGGGAGAGAAAGTGGCAGCAAGATGGAAAAGGATAGAGGTAGGTATAAATTTGAGAAAAGGGAATGTGGTTGTGGTGGTGGTGGTGGTGGTGGTGATGGTGGTAGGAGGAGTTTTTGGGTGGTAACGGAGGAAAGTTTTGGATAGTATGTCTTTTAGTATTTAAAATTTTGTATTTATCCCTAAAAAAGAGAATATGTGATAAGCACATAACTATTTCAAACTAAAACATGCTCAAAATTGCACCCAATAACTAAAGTAATGTGTTTGTAATTTGTGAGAGATGAAAGTACATCAATTTATATGCGAAGGACTAAAAAAATACAAACGTTACATGTGAAGACTAATAAAATATTTTCTCCTATGTTATACCATGTCTACCATACGAAATTTACTATTCATATAAGAAATTTGTTTTACAAAATACAATAGAAAAAATTCATCGGTTAACATGTGCATTGCACGTGCACGTTACTAGTGAGAAGAAAAATCATGTAATTAGCCTTAACCATAATTAATACTACTTAATACTTATTCTTTGCGTTAGTTTTGAAATTGAAAATTAAACTTTGCATTCATGTCATCAACTAAGAATTATCATATTGTAAAATCTGGGAGAAAATTTTTTAGGTTTTAAATTATCATATTGATTTTATTTAGTTATTTTTTTTTTGAGTATTGTCACCTATCTTGACAACGAGATGTAATTCAAGTGGTAAGATGACTCTCTTATTATTTATTGATCATAGGCTAGAGGGTGAGTTCAAGTCACTAAGAGGGGTGAGTAAAAAAAATAAAAAATAAAAGGTTGAGAAGCAAACGCCAGAACTATCACACATGAACGTAGGGAGATTTTGGAGTTCCACAAGGAGACTAAGAGAGCACAATTTACCTTCAGGAAAAAGACCATTTTAGTATCTTTATTTTTTGTGGTTTGTCCTAATTTGGTCTTTTATATATCACAACAAACTAATTTAACCTCTCATCTTTTTAAATCATGACAAATGTTGAGTTTTTAATAGAAATTTTGGACAAATTAACAGTTCAGGCCACGCGAAAAACACATGGCCTTGATTGTGTAATGTTTAAAACACAAATATGTTGAGTTTAAAAAGTCTTATTTCTCATTATCCTTAATCTTAATTTTGTCCCATCTTCTTCAAGCATTTTTCAATGACAGTAATTAATGAAACAAAATTTCATCATTTTCAAGTTTTTAACCTTCAGTAATTTTTATTTAAAGTTTACGTGAAGTTTACCTAGCCTCTGCCATTAATTTGTCTAACTTTTTCATCAAAAGCCCTACATTGAATATGACTTTAAAAGATGAGAGATTAAATTGATTTGTTTTGATACATAAGGGAGTAAGGAATCAAATTATAGCATGACCTTGATAGGGACCAAAATGGTCTTTTTCCCTTTAGCTTTACGAGTTAGTGAATAATAATTCAAAAACGAGTACAAAAATCAATAATGAACTAACCATATTAACAAATGCAGAGATTAACTGCTTAATTACTTAATTACTAGGGTGAGCATGAATCCAATTAATCAAATTCATAATCGTTTTTACTTTTAAATTGAAATTGCGTTTGAAATTCGGTTGATTAACCAGTTCGGCTGAATTTCGAAATCGAAAATTGGTTACGAAATTAAAATTAAGTTCTGAATTTAGAATTAATTGATTTTCGAATTTAATTTGGTATTTGACTCTGCCCTATATATAAGTACTACTTCTTGGCAAAACTCTATGCATAACTTTTCGAATTCAAGACCTTTTAAGAAATAGTTTTAGTACTTGCCACCAGAGCAAGTTAAATGCTTGCAACTTTACTTCTTTTTTTTAAGTAAATATACTTTTTTTATATAATATGGTCTTACAAACTAATGTTATATAATTTTATTTATAAAATACATATATAGTCACACAAATGATAATAAGAAACATTGTATCAATTCAAGTATAATAATATATTTTTGATTATATAGAATTATATGGACTATTTTGTTGCTCGTTGAGTTTTGTTTTAGGTATGTTTTAATTTTTGTATAAAGGATTTCAGTTCAACATGAATGAGCCCAATTGGTGAATGTTGGTGTATGATTGTTGTTAATTGGATTCGTGACTGATTTCTGAAGTCAATGGTTAATTAGATTTTATTCTGAATTTAATTTGAAATTGAAACTAGTTAATATTTTTTGACCTGATTTCTGAAGTCAATGGTTAATTAGATTTTATTCTGAATTTAATTTGAAATTGAAACTAGTTAATATTTTTTGACCTAATTTCTAAATTTTGACCGAATTATTTTACCGACTAAACAATCAATCAACCGATACTCACCCTATTAATTGCCATGTGCTATTTCCCCAAAAATAAAAGGAAAGGAATAAATTCCCTACCATGTAACACTAAATATAACATCTACATTGGTATTTATTAGATATCTTGCCATATTAGAGGAAATTATACACTCAATTCAGTCATAAATCTAATTGATTTCTTACCATGTTTGCTGTCCCCAACAAGATTTCCTTACCATCCATAACAATCTGTATACTACAACGGAGTAGTAATTGCCTCTAAGTAGTTATTGAGTATCTTGCAAGAAACTAATTAAATCATTAATTATTCACACAGAGTAAAGAAATTCCAACTAGTATATATATGTTAGTCATTCAGTCATAATCTATCATCCAATACTTCAATCTGAAAGTGTAATTAATTGAAAAAAAAACAAAAAATCCCAAGAAATGGCTTTATTCTCCTTGAGCATGATGAGTAATACACTGGTAGTAGCGTTTCTTTCTCTAGCTTTACTAAATCCAACAAAAGCAGACTTGGTTGATGACATTTGTTCCCAAGCAGCCAATGATCCTCAATATTGCGTACAAAGATTGAGATCAGACCCTCGTTCTTCTTCTGCTGATCTTCCTACTCTGGCCCAAATCGCCATCGGTTTCGCCCAATCCGACACCAAATCAACTGCAGATTTGGTCAAGTCCCTTGAGCAACAAGCAACTGATCCCAAACTGAAAGAGAGATACAAATCTTGTTTGGAGAACTACAACGGGGCCCTCAACGATCTTAACGATTGCACTAATGACTTGAAAAATGAAGGATTATCCAAGTCTAAACATCCATGCATCAGCAGCCGGGACTGAAGCTGACACATGTGATGATAATTTTAGTGACCCACCAACTGAACCTGACAACCTTAAAAAAGCCAGCAAACATGTCCAAGACTTGACCTTTGTTATTTGTGCTATTGCCAATAAGTTGTAAGCAAAATTATAAAAACGAATTTTCTATTCATCGATTAATTATATCTTATTGACACATGTCAATCAAATGTCTCCTCTAATTTAACTTGATCAACGTACAATTTAACGAAAGAATTCATTAAAAGTCAAGTAGCCGATCCAAGAACTTGGATACTATTGCTTGACTTGGTATTAAATTGATTATTTAATAAAAATTAAGGACATCTATTTAATTAATTACAAAAGAACAAAAAATATTACGCACAATACCTTTTTCCTTTGACTTCCATTCTTACTTATTCAAAGGGTGACAACACTCTGGATGCATTTCTATAGATTTTTGAAATGACGCACAGTTATAATAGGGAAAATTATTTGGTCGCTATTCTAAGTAATAATAGAAGATAATTTGCCTTATAATTTAAATCCTAACAAATAAGAAATTATATGACAATTATTGTGATGTCCCGTCTCACATCGAAAGTAGAAGAAACTATTGTATTATTTAAAATATCTTGGGTTATGGGCTATTTATAACTTGATTTAAACATTTTGAATCCGTTGTTTTTGCTCAAAAGTTGTAGGGTCAGCCCAGGCCCGGGGTGTTATAGTTGGTATTAAAGTAAAGTTCGTGTAGTTGGTATTATAGCAAAGTTCGTGTGATATCTGCACAAAGTGAAATTGGGTCAGTGGTATTGGGCTGTGTTATGCAGTGTATGTGACATGTGTTATTGGGGTGGTATTGGGTTGTGTTACATGTGGCATGTGTTAATTGGGCTGTATTACGCAGTATATGTGACATGTGTTAATTGGGCTGTGTTACGCAGTATATGTTACATGTGTTATTGGGGTGGTCTCTACACACAGGACTGTGTTACGCAGTATATGTGACATGTGTTATTGGGGTGGTATTGGGTTGTGTTACGCAATATATGTGACACGTGTTATTGGGGTGGTCTCTACACAGGGTGATACTGTAATGCCTGTGACAAGTGTTATTGGGTAGTCTGACATGTGTTATTGGGGTAGTCTCTATACAGGGTAAGACTAGGTCAGTGATATTGAGATATGTTGTTATTGGGGTAGTCTCTATACAGGGTGAGACTAGGCCAGTAATATTGAGATATGTTACACAGTGTATGTGACATGTGTTATTGGACTTCACCTTGGGCTTTGCGAGGACACAACCTAAAGGAGGAGTGGATCTAATGCCTTGTCCCATATTGAAAATGAAAGAAAATATTGTATTGTTTATAACACCTTAAATCCTAGGCTACTTACAACTTGGTTTAACCATTTTGAACTCGTTATTTCTGTTCAATAGTTGGTGGGTCAGCCCAAACCCGAGGTGTTACAACTACTTTAAATAAGCTTCTAAGTAAATTATTAAGAAATTACTTACTCCCTACACACACACACACAACTTAATTTTCTAGAAGAAAATTAGTCAATTTCCTAATAGATTGAAACTATATATGATATTGCTCCATATTAATGATTTATTGTTACAAATTAAATACCCTTGCAAATGACATTTGTACTTAATTTGAACAATTACAAAAGAACAAACAAAAAATTAAGTACATTAATGCTTGTTTTCTTTGACTTCCAGATATACTTGGAAGGTTAATTGAGTTGTATATATGACCATCTGTGAAGACTAGCTTTTAGTCAGATTTTGATTCCCTATTCCTTCACTTCTTTGTCAAATATCTGATCGTTGGGACATCAGTATTTCCCAACTAACCTCAAACCATATCTGAATCATAACAGGCTTTTATATACTTAATAAATTATACCAAATCCTAATTCCTTTAGATTCATTCTGAATTATTACGAAAATAACCCTAAATAATAAATTTTTCTACGTCTCTTTTGACTGAATCGCTAGTTGAAAATTGTCCTCAAAATCCCTTCTTCCATACACGAATGGAAAAAGAGATTTTTTTTGCTAGGTATAGATCTACCCCCACCATGCTACAGTGGTAATAGAATCTTATAAAGGAGCCTATAACAGTTCGAAACATTACTCTTCTAGATTCTACCGAGGCACTAAAATCATTTCGAGTCTCGATTCGTGTTAAGTACTGAGGTCAAAATGTAATGTCAAATAATGATATAATAGTTTGGGCCAACCTGTTCCTAGCCTGGAGTTTACTCGAGAACTTTGACCCCATCAAAGGTCATTCCTCATATTTTCAGACTTATTTCCAAACTAGGTTATTTTTTGACCATTGTCTTTTCACATTCTTTTATCTTGAGAGTTGATTTCTATATTTCCCTTATGTTTCAGGTAGGCTCGGTGATTTTTTGAGTGGACTTGATCTATCTCCACCTTGTCTTTAGCCCAAGCTATAGCCTCGACCTAAGTCTCGGCTTCAACCTCGGCTGAAACCCTATCTACTGCCTTTTTTACCACTTCGAGAGGAGTAGAGGTGCCTCTTAGAACTCCAGCCTAGACTCCAATTGTGGTAGATGTTGAACAAGTGTCCGCCTTTATTGATACGCGCAGAGTGATTATCCATCTTCAGACTGTTGGCAGTTCCTTATCTACTCTCGCTTGAGTCGCCTGCAAGAGAACTCGCGCATTAATCACTACTAAACCAAATCGAGGCTCAACTCAAATACTGAGGAGGTTCCTGAGAACCAGATAGTTCCGGCTATAGCAGCTGCAGCACTTGGGGTTGGACCCAGTAGCTCCAATCACCTTGACGGATAATCCCAAAAAAATCCTACCTCTGAAATATATAATGAACTGAGGTAAGAGACCCTATCCCTAGGCTTAAATGGTTGCTTTCTACATTCCTCAAAATTCAAAACATAATTGAATGGCGTCTTCATACAGGTGAGAGGAAGAACATTCTCGAGAAAGATTGAGCCTTCGCAGGAAGTTTAATGGACCTACCATAAGCCTCTCGCGTGGTAGGGCCTCTACCAAGTACTTTAACCACTGGCAGCACAAAGTTTCGGCCATACCCGAACGTTGATATCAATGACCCAGTTTAATTTAGCTGGATGGCCTGAGAAGTAGGGAAGTCCATGGTCCTTTCCCGAGACAAAGAATGTTAACAAAAGAAGAAATGAAATGACAAGAATGGAGTAGAAACAAGTGTTTTCCTTTGGAATTTGGGAATATCAAAACCTGTAGAATTCGAGGCGTGTATATCACTTTCCTTAAGGTTTTGATTGCCCCCACTATACTCAATAGTTTGCTTTTGGGTGAATAGCAATCTACCTCTAGGATACAACAAATTCTTGAAGATTTTTAATAGCAAAACTTAAAAATCTTCCCAAGAACAATGTATAAGAAAAGACAGATTTTAATTTTTAATGTTGTTATGAATTGGTGGATATAACTTTCTTTTATAGAGATGGAAGGTCAGAGGAATCCATTGGAATACAATTACATTTTTAATCCATGGAACACCTTTCTTGAACCAAAAGTTGCAACTCTCTCCATTTTATCCGTTTTCAATTTTCAAACGGTTACTACAGTGCCATGCGCGCTCTGTAGCAGTGCATGTGCACTGAAAAATTCTGGCTACTGCCTTCAGCGCACATGTGCTACTACAGTAGCGCTAAATTTTTTTTTTTTAAATTGCAACACATATCCACCAATTCTATTTATATCACAAACTACAAATTTACATTCCCCCACTTAGTTTGTAATATAAATACAACTCACTATCTCTTTTAACATCATGCATAAAGAAAAGTGACTATTGTCTTAAACTTTTCTGTAGTGAAAATAACTCACTAGACCTAATCAAATCAAGGTGGCATTTGTTGCTTAAACCATGACTTAAATTAGACTAGAATTATCACACACATGAATTTGTTAACCTTATACATATGTTCACAAAATAGCTTTAGCACTATTACCGGCCATGTGCTCTATCCTAATTCATGATATTTACTGTACAAAAGAGAACCCAAAACTTTTGTTAGAAGCAGCACCACTTCTTATGATCATATATGTGAAATCTTCTCAAACTTTTAAGGTTAAAAGTACAGCAAGATAGTTTCATTAAGAATATAAATATTTATATATTCACCCTTCCCACTTAAGGGTTACCATTTACACTAACAACATGGAATGGTATACACATAATTTGAGTGCTCACAACTACTTATTAGCAACTTGTTTTTACCCTTTAAATCTTTTAATCTAGTGGTAGTTCTAGAATAAAGGTTGGGTTACCATTGCTAGTAGTTTTATATAAAGGGTTTCAATCCCATTCTTAATGACGTCGATCTCACCAAATCTCTCGCAAGAGGTTTAGTCAACGGATCCGCTAAATTATTGTATGTTCTTACATACACCACTAATACGACACCATCATTTAACAACTGTCTAATATAAGTATGTCATAAACTTATATGTTTAGATTTACCATTGTATATTTTATTCAATGCTCAATTAGACATTGTGGCTTCACTATCATAATTCAAAGCAGTGGCTGGCATTGGTTGAGGCCACAACTTGATGTCCAATAACAAGTCTCTCAACCATTCCGCTTCTTTACCAGCTGAGGCCAAGGCTATGAATTCAGCTTCCATCGTGGAATGAGCAATTACAGTTTTTTACTTTGAAGCCCATGAAATTGCTTATCCACCTAACATAAAAATCCACCTGCTTGTAGAGTTTTTATCACTAATACTAGTAAACTAACTAGCATCAGAATATCCTTCAAGCCCAGCTGAAAAACTATTGTAGAAGAGTCCTAAATCTTTAGTTCTTTTAAGATAACCAAGGACTCTCCTAATTGCTTTTCAATGATCATGTCCAGGATTTTTAGTATATCTAGACAATCTACACACGGCAAAAGAAATATCTAGCCTTGTGCAACTCATTGCATATATTAGACTCCTTAAAACACTTGCATACTCAAGTTGAGCAATAGGATTGCCAGTATTCTCACTTAAGAATTTAAAGTTAGGATCAAAAGGAGTATTCGCTTTTTTCACATTTAAATGTTGATACTTATTCAAAATTTTCTCAACATAATGTGTTTAACATAAAGCATAACCCCCACTATGCCTTTTAACTTTAATCCCTAAGATAGTATTTACTTCACCCAAATCCTCATTTTGAATTTAGAAGACAGATACTTCTTAGTTTCAAGTACACCTTTATAAGAAGTACTAACAATTAGCATATCGTCTACATATAGACAAATAATCACACCATATTCTTCAATGAATTTAGAATAAATGCATTTATCAGCATTATTATATCTAAATCCATTAGAGAGTAAAGCTGATTCAAAATTTTCATGCCATTATTTGGGTGCTTGTTTTAAACCGTATAGAGATTTAACTAGTTTACAAACTTTATGTTCATTTCCTGGCAATGTAAAACCTTCTAGTTGTTCCATATACATTTCTTCATCCAAGTCACCATTTAAAAAGGCTGTTTTAATATCCATTTCTTATAGATACACACACAAGTTATAAATGGAAGCTAATGACATTAGTACCCTAATGGATGTAATCCTTGCAACAGGTGCATCAGTGTCAAAATAATCAATTCATTCCTTTTGTCTAAAACCCTTAGCTACAAGTCTTGCTTTATATCCATTAGGGACATATGTTATCTTAAGCACCCATTTACAACCAATAGGTTTAGAACTAGGAGGCAAATCCACTAGAATCCAAGTATTATTTGATAATATTGAGTCCATCTCATCATTTACAGCCTCTCTCCGAAATGTTGCATCCATTGATGACATAGCTTCGCCAAACGATTTAGGATCATCTTCTACATTTAATAAGATTGGAATCTTATTAAACAAGTGATCTCTATTGCCTTCAACTAAGAAATGAAGATATGAAATCAGGAGACAAATATTTGTCTTTCCTTTGTCTTTGACTTCTTCTAAGTTCAAAAGGAGTATCAATTTCCTTCCTTTTATTACTAGAAGAAGAATCAACATTTGTCAGAATCGGTTCTTATACTTTAATTGGATCCAAATCAACATTTGAATTTTTAAGAAATTTATTCTCAAAAATTCAACATCCCTTGATTCAATAATAACATTAGAATCAATGTCAAGTGGTCTATAGGCTTTAGAATTTTCAGCATAGCCAACAAACACACTTTTAAGTGCTCTCGGTCTCAACTTTACTCTTTTAATATCCGGGACTCTATAATAGGCTGTACATCTCCAAACTTTAAGATAAGTTAAGTTTGGTTTTCTCCCTTTTCATATTTCATATGGTGACACTTTAGTCTTGAGAGACGGAATTCGATTATGTAAATGACAAGCAGCCAACAAAGCTTTTCCCCACAAATTTCCTGGCAAACTAGAATTTAGAATCATGGTGTTAACCATATCTACTAAAGTTCTATTCTTTCTTTCAGCCAATCCATTTTGTTGTAGAGTGTATGGAGCACTTGTTTGGTGTATAATACCATTTTGTTCACAAAATATTGATAATTCGGTATTAGAAAAATATTCACCACCTCTATCACTCCTCAACATTTTGATTTTCTTATCCAATTGATTTTCTACAAGAGATTTATAAGATTTAAACATATCAAATGCTTCATCCTTTACTTTCATTAAATAAACATGCACATATCTTGAACAATCATCAATGAAAGTGATGAAATATCTATTACTACCTCTTGTTAGAAAATTATTTAATTCACAAACATCCGAATGCACAAGTTCTAATAATTGTGTATGTCTTTCAACTTTTGGAAAGGGCAACTTAGTTATTTTTACTTGAACGCATGTTTCACGTATCTTCTCAAAATTATCATTGATAGATATTAACCCATGTTTAGTCATAAAATGAAGTATTTTATAATTAATATGTCCTAATCTACCATGCCATAAAGAATAAGAAGAATCCATAATATAAACAGAAATATTGTCTTTATTGATACTAAGTTTAAACATGCCATCACAAGAGTAGCTCTTTCCTACAAATACACCATTCTTTCGGACAAGATAATTTTGTTTGACTCTAATACAACTTTCAGCCCTTTCTTATTCAATACATCGGCTGATACAAGATTTTTTCTAATTTCTAGAACATGAAGTACATTCATTAACACAAACTTCTTGCCGGAAGTGAATTGTAACTCCACACTTCCCTTGTCATGAACTTTGGCTGAAGCATGATTTTTCATAAGCACTTCATATCCATCAGGAACATCTTCATAAGTTTTAAATTGAGACTTATCATTGCAAATGTGCATGGTAGCACCAGAGTCATACCACCAATAATTTGATTTGGTTGAAATTGCCACATTTAATTCAGAAATCATACCAATGTGACAATCAGTTATCATTGCAACAATTTCAGCATCTCTTTCAACAAGATTTGCTCTAGGGGCATTATTCTTCTTTTGTTTCTTGTTGGAATTATACTCATTTTTATAATGCCCTTTCTTGCCACAATTATTACATATTCTGTTCTTTTTGAACTTGTCCATAGAATTAGTATTTCTCAGAAAATTTTCTTTTAGAACTTGTAATTTGACTCTTATTTTCATTAACAAAATTCACTTTTGAAACAAGTTCTAAATGTGTCTTATGAAGATTTCTAATATCTTCTTCGATTCTCATATGTTTCAAAATTTGATCAATTGTTAAAATTTCAGTAGTATGAAGCATTTTCTTTTGATAATATTCCAACTAGAAGGCAATTTTGCAATAATTGCCCCCACTTGCAATGATTCTGAAATTTTAACATCAAATTCTTTTAATTTTGAAACAATAATTTGAAGATCATAAACTTGATCCAAAATAGAAGAAGAGTCAATAATACGGAATTCAAAATATTTCTTAATAAGAAATTTGTCCGCACCTCGTTTTTGTGTAGCATATTTATGTTCCAAGGCAGCCCAAATTTCCTTTGGAGATTTGACCGCTGTGAAAAGATCATAGAGACGGTCTGACAGGGTATTGAGAATGTGACCTCTACACACAATCTCATCCTCCTTCCCTTTCTATGGGCCCGTTGTGCCTTGAGTTCCTCTGAATCTCCAATAGTTGGTGCAGGATTTCAGGCAATGCAGGGTCCAACACATAAGCAACTTTCAGTGCAGTGAGGAAAAACATCATCTTGTCTTTCCACCGGTTGAAATTTGTATCGGTTCCATCAAGACGATCTAATTTTACAAAATCTTGATTCATTGCTTTAAAGGCAGACTCACCACTTGTTTCCATGATTACTCACAATCAAAACCTTAAGATTGTTAACAAAAGAAGAAATGAAATGACAAGAATGGAGTAGAAACAAGTGTTTTCCTTTGGAATTTGGGAATATCAAAACCTGTAGAATTCGAGGCGTGTATATCACTTTCCTTAAGGTTTTGATTGCCCCCACTATACTCAATAGTTTGCTTTTGGGTGAATAGCAATCTACCTCTAGGATACAACAAATTCTTGAAGATTTTTAATAGCAAAACTTAAAAATCTTCCCAAGAACAATGTATAAGAAAAGACAGATTTTAATATATCTTTCAATGTTGTTATGAATTGGTGGATATAACTCTCTTTTATAGAGATGGAAGGTCAGAGGAATCCATTGGAATACACATTTTCAATCCATGGAACACCTTTCTTGCCCGTTTTTAATTTTCAAACGGTTGCTACAGTACCACTACAGTGCTGATACAGTCACTACAATGCCGCGCGCACATGTGCACCGAAAAATTCTGGCTACTGCCTTCAGAGAACATGCGCTGCTACAGTAGCGCTAAATTTTTTTTTTTTTTTTAAATTGCAACACATATCCACCAATTCTATTTATATTACAAACTACAAATTTACAAAGAATATGTCAAACACCTCGGTCCCCGAGAAAGATATGACGAACTTTATATCTCAACCATGAATGTAAGTTAATTAGTTGTAGTAACCTGGCCTTTCTGTTGAATCACTGGCTTTTGAAGATAACTTCATTACCTTTAATCACTTTTGTTTTTTTTGTAGATAATCTCTATTTTACCTGCATGTGCTGAGAAAGCAAGAAGCTCATGCTACCGAGGTGGCTGCACTTTGTCAAGAAGTGAAATTTCACAAGTCTAAGAGCAACACTCGGATCAAGGCTCTTATTGAGATGGCTGCACATGTGGTTGTGGGTTCGATCCCACAGACGGTACCAATTGATAAGAGCAAAAAGATAGAGAGAGAAAGTAGACAAATTGCCTTGAAGTGAGCGTAAATTGTGAATGAGTTGAATATAGATTTGGTCTAAGGACCTTTTATTTATAGACAATGATAAGGAGTGTCTTGACGGTCTAGAACCAATTATGTATTGTGACTAATTATATAAATATCCTTAATCAACCTACCATTTAAGCAATTTTACATAAATATCTGGCGCCACTTGAACAGTCAATTTTATTATCATCAGTGAGTGAATGAAAAATTATTGGTGTGTAGAAAACGTTATGACCTAGTGATTGAAGATATGTCTTAAGTGCTATGAGGCTTTATCTAGGCATGAATATGTTGACCTTTTTAATTTGACGCAGTTATTAATGCTAGAGTGAGGTAATCAACTTGTTTGTGACCAAAATTTTGCATTGAAACCATCTGATCTTGTAAGATATGGCAACTTCTTTTAAGATTTTGCTGATATGATTCGGGTTATTGTACAAACTGTCGCAATATGAATTGATGATGTAAGCTTTTATGTAACAATAGCAGCAGGGTTAATATTAAAAGGTTTTTCTTTCTCTTAACTCTTGTATAGCCTCTCCCTCATCCCCATAACTTCTACAAGTATATGACTATATAATTCTTAATTAACTTGTATTTATTTTTGTGGTTAGCTAACACTTACTTATATGGAATATTACTTTGGCAGCACTCCAAATAAAAATTTATCTTGCAATCTAAAAGAATAAGAAATCATTGACAACTACTCTAAGTAAATAAATTATTAAGAAACTACTTATTCCCCGCACAAAATAACTAATTAGTCAATTTCATATATAGATGTGTATATATATATATATATATATATAATATATATATATATGAGATTTTGTTTCATATTAATAATTTATTGTTACAAATTAAATACCCTTGCACATGACATATGTAGTTTCAACAATTACAAAAGAACAAGTAGAAATGAAGTACATTAATGCTTGTTTTCTTTGACTTGCAAATATACTTGAAATTAAGATTAATTAGTACATTGTATATATATGGATCGAGTTTGATACATAGATTTTTGAAACAACACATTATGTTCTAAGTGGATACGTACCAAAAAAAAAAATAATAAAATAAGGAACGATATTGATGGGTTGTTTCTCTAGTTCCTTGAGAAACGTATTCTCAATATTGATTTTCCTAATTTCTCTGCCGCAACTCTTAGTTGGGATACCAATTATTCAGGATTTAATTGGTGACATATGCATTCAAGTGAAAAAACCAGATGTGTGTGAGAGAATATTGAGAGAACCAGAATTTCCAGACCCAACTTTCGCGAAGCTCGGTGGACTTGCAGTCAGACTTGCAAGCAATAGCGCAAGCACAAACCGATATGTAATTGATAGTTTGCTGAAGATGGAAACTGACCCAATTATGCGAAAACAGTTGCTCATATGCGCTGAATGTTACGACTTGGTGAACCAAGATATGTCCAAGTGCCAAGAGGCTTTGTATAAAGCTCGATTTGTTGACCTTTTCAATTATGCAGTTATTGCCAAAGGTAATGAAGTTCAGTGCGAGCAAAGTTTTGCTGCAAGCGGTGCGGTCGAGCCACCTATGATTGTCAAAGAAAGTCAGTATTTTCAAGATTTAGCTGATATTGTTCGTGCTATTGCAAAAACTGCATATGAAGGGATCAAATAATTATATAAACCATACTATATGTATTAGGACAATTATTAACGAATTAAGAATAATAACAAAATATTAATTAATACTAATGTAAGTTTAATTCTATTATGTATCAATATTGCAATGGATACAAATTAAAAATCTAATCAACTAATTAGGTACATATATAGTGGAGAAAAAGCAGACCATTCTACTAATGGAGAAACAAAAACAATCTGTTAACTGTAGATCAACTCACAAAAATATTAAAATGACAAACAACCTGAGATAACCATGAGTAGTACTAATTTGAGGCACAAGATTGTTCGATCTCGATCTTTGAACACGCCGGAACAGTAACATACATTGAGATCAGACCCTTGTTCTTCTTCTACTGATCTTCCTATTTAACCCAATCCAACACCAAATCAACAGAAAATCTAGTTGAGTCCCTTGAGCAACAAGCAACAGACCCAAAATTGAAAGAGAGATACGATTCTTGTTTGGAGAACTACAACGATCGATGCCTCGATGATCTTAACGATTGCATTAATGAGTTGAACAAGAAGGATTATCTAAGTCTAAACAGCCATGCATCAACAGCTTTGACTAGAGCTGGCACTTCTGATGATAATTTTAGTGACCCACCGACTGAAACCACAATCTTAAACAAGCTAGCAAGAATGTCCAAGACTTGGCATTGAAATTAAAAAAAACTCGGCTATTTGTGCTATTACCAATAAGTTGCAAGGATAATTATAAAAACTTATAGTTATGCAATTAATAGAATAGTTTGATTAAACCAATTTTCTATTTATCGATTGTTATTGACTACATATGTCAATCAAATGCCTCCTCTAATTAATTCAACTCAACGTACAATTTAATAAAACAACTAATTAAAAAGCTAGAAGAAGTCGATCCAAGAACTCGGACACCATTGCTCGACTTGGTAATTAATTGGTTACTTAATAAAAATGACATCTTTTTAATTAATTACAAAGGAACAAAAAAAAGTTATGCACAAGACCTTTTTTCTTTGACTTCCATTCCTACTTATTATTCAAAGGTTGACAACAATGAGGATGCATATCTGTCGATTTCTGAAACAACGCACAATTATACTGTGAGTGAATGCAGACTTAATTAAAAAAGAGAGAGAGACCGATATGATGGATATTTGTTTCTCTTTGAGAAATTTATTCTTATTTGTTTTTCTTAAGTCCCTGCAATTACTGAATTGGTGTATAGTACTAGGAGCATTTGGGATACCAAATACTAGTAATAGTAGTATTGTTAAGAAGGAGACAAATGATGAGGATTTAATTCATGATGTTTGCATCCGAGCAAATAACACATTTCTTTGTGAACAAATATTGAGAGAATTTGGTGCTCCAAATCCAGATTTTGGCAGTCTGGGAAAAATTTCACTTGTATTTGCAAGTTCTCTAGCCAACGCAACCCGACTGCTAATTGATCATGTGTTTCTACATGAAGCAACTGACAACGCTATTATTCGAAGACAACTACTGGTGTGTGCCAAATGTTATGACTTGGTGATTGAAGACATGTCCAAGTGCTACGAGGCTCTATCTAGACATGAATACGTTGACCTTTTTAATTACGCAGTTATTGCTAAAGGCAATCAACTTGTTTGTCTCCAAAATTTTACGTTGGAACCACCAGATCTTGTAAGATATGGCAAGTTTTTTCAAGATTATGCAATAGCAATATGATATGATTCGGGCTATTGCACAAACTGCGGCTGGTATAAAGTCATAAACTGTAGAGCGATATGAATTAATAATAATGCAGGCTTCTATGTATCAGTTTGCAGTATGGATTATTAATACTATAATATTAATTATGTTGTGGATGCAAATCAAAATTCAAAAAAAAAAAAATAAAATAAAAAATTACGGTTGAATTGGTGAAGAATAGAAGAGACGAGGTTGCGGTTGCTCGAGCCCATTTGCGCATATTCTGGTTGACAAAACCAATGCAGAAGTCCTAATCTAAGCGGAAAAAACGAGTCTCATCTAGAAATTTTGTGTTGATTTAATGTCAAAAAATTTTCCCATGCCGAGCATGTTTGGAGTACATTTTGCACTTGTTTTTTTTTTTTTTATTTAAAAAAACCTCGATATTTTATATTTGTATTTTTGTAATTCATCACTTTCAAAATGATATATTTTGTCCCTAACATATTCAAAATGCATCATTTTGGTCTCTCAACATAATTTCTACATAGGATATATTTTAGCTTGTAAAAAGTTACCTACATTCATGGATCAGACTTTTTAGGAATAAAATCAGTGGTTGTATATAGTTTTAAGATTTTGATTTTGGTAAATTCATTTAAAAATGAATTATATAGCAAAAGGGGTTGCCTATATTTTGGTTTTGGATTTAAAACTAAATTTGATTTGGATTTAGGATTGGCATTAAGATGGTGTTGGTAGTGGTGATGGGTTTTAACTGCAGGTGGTGGTGGTAGTAGAAGAGAGGAGGTTTTGGAGAAGGTTGTATTATTTAGAGATTGACGATTTTGTCCTTTAAACTTATAATCAGTGTTGTGCAAGTGACTATATTAGGCAAAAATGTGGCCAAAATTATGACGAAGGACAAAAATGGTGTGATTTGTATTTGCGATGAACGAAAATATATTATTTCAAATGTGAAGAACAAAATATAAATATAAAATTAATGTAAAGAACTATTAAAGTAATTTTTTCCATATTTTTTACAAATCCTAATATGGGGATCTTAATCTAATGTATAAATTTCTATTGAACTGTTGTTGGAAAATTTTACTTATATATATAATATAAAACATGTGTGTTTGATTCAAACCACCACTACTCTATGATAAGTATCTTGTATGCCACTACTTCATTATTTATGTTTTTTTTTAAAGAATTACACCAAAAAATGAAAATTATTTCAAAATGTTGAGGAGATATTAGAGTAGTAATAGTAATACTCGAAAGGTATTTTTGTAAATTTTCTTCTTTCATAATTATTTCAAAACTATAATATTGTGTTTGGAGGGGTAGAGTTGAATTGAAGGAAGGATTTGAAATGAATGAATTTGAATTAGGTGTATTTGAAATGACATGAAATTTGGGTGAATTTCAAATCTATTGTTTTAATTATCAAAATCACACTCTTGTTGATAGATTTTAAATTCACAACTAAATTAATTGACTTGTTTGGATAATTTGTTATAGATTAAAATTTCAAATTAAATCCACTCAAATTTCTCCATCCAAACATAATGTAAATTAATTTGAAAGCATTTGGTGGTGCTTCATTAACGATTTCTATCCTTGCAAATGACATCTGTACTTTTAATAAGAACAAACACAATTAAACTGCAATGCATGTTTTCTTTGACTTACATTCGTACGTGAATGGTTCAATGTTAATATATATTTATGGGTCTATAATTCTATTGAAGGAACCATCTCGTTAATTTTAAATGTTTATACAGTATAAATTTTTGAAATACACGATATTATATTATATAAATTTTAAAATATAACGAAACGATTCCACGAGATAGTAGAATTTTTTTATTTTTATGTTTTGGACTTCCAAAAATATACATTTATTTTTTGTGAATCATCATGCACACTCTATATATTATTGTAAGTGATGGGGGGAATTAAAGGAGAGACCGCTAATGGATTGTTTCCCTAATTCAGAAAGTTATTCACAGTGATTCTCTTGAATTGGTACGTGTATAGTAGTAGGAGCACAAATAAATACTCGGGATGCCAAATACTACGTGTTGAGAAAACAAAAGTCGTTCATGCATGATTTAATTCATGTCATGACATGATCTGCATTAAAGTGAATAATCCATTTCTATACATGTGAACGAATTATTGAGAGCACCAGCAAGGAATCGTGCCAGCACAAACCGATAGCTAATTGAAAGTTTTCTAGATGAAGCAATAATTCAATTTACTTTAAAATTAATTTTTTTTCCGAAATTATCCTTATTATAAAATTTAATTACTTTCTTAGGTCCTCTAACATGAATGCATTTTTTATAATTATTTAGGTTATTTATGTAAATACTCCTCAAAGAGTAAAAGGGCAAATAAAGCCTACTTGTAAGGCTTCATATTAGGAAATAAATTTGATTGAAGTAAATTTCTTTATATAATAGAATAATAGGAATGAGTTTTAAAAAATTAAAGAAGAGTAGGAAATAATTTTATTGGGATGGATTTTAGAAATCAAGCAATAATAAAAATAAATAAAATTATGTCTTTACTTGAAAATTAATTTACATATTTCATTTATATTTTTGGACCCTTAAAGAGAAAAAATCCTATAAGGTACACAGGAAATGAAACTAAATTTTTTAGACTTATATTTAGAATTAAATTTGATTGAAGCAAATTTCCTCATAGAGTAGAATTTTAAGATAGATTTAAAAATGAAAGATGAATATTAATAAAGTTATTTAAACAAATTAATTGAATAAGGTACACAAGAAATAAAACTAAAATTTTTAGACTTATATTTAGAATTAAATTTGATTGAAGCAAATTTTCTAATAGAGTAGAATTTTAGAATAGATTTAAAAATAAAAGATGAAAATTAATAAACCTATTTAAAAAATTTAATTGAATATATGCTATAATAAATGAAGAACTTTGATTTAGTTTTAGATTTTCTTTCCCAAGTTTCACTTATTATAAAATTTAAAAACTTTGTTATATTCCCAACTTGAATGCTCTTTTTATATTTTTTTTTAAAGCTATTTATGCCGTAAATACTCCTCAACAAGTAAAAGAATAAATAATATCTACTTTTAAAACTTCATATTAGGAAATTTTTTTGATTGAAATAGTTTTTCTTATGTTATAGAATATTAGAAATGAATTTTAAAAATAAAGAAGAGTAGGAAATATTTCTTTGGGATGGGTTTTAGAAATTAAGCAAGAATAAAAATATAAATTTACTTGGAAAATAAATTTACACGTTTCACCTCTACTTTTGGACCCTTAAAGAGAAAAAAAAAATCCTAAAAAGGCACATATGAAATAAAAACTAACTTTTTGAAACTTTATTAGAATTAAATTTGATTGAAGTCAATTTTCTCGAGTATAATTTTGGGATAAATTAGAATTTAAAGATGAATATTAAATAAAATTATCAAAAAAAACTTAATGAAATAAAATTTCCCATCAAATAGAATGATACATATGATTATTATCAACATATATGGGTTATGGATACATTATGAGATTACAAAATATTTACATGCAACTAATATTCTTTAGAAACTAATAGTTTATTGAAAACTATTGAAAGAAAAAGAAAAATTTGTTTGATATATAAAGGAAAACAATGTTATTTTATTTCCAAAGAGTTAAATACCATTTTGGTCGTTCAAATTCAAAAATCTCAATACGGCATTTTAAATTAAAATGGTCTTGATTTGACCCTCCAAATTAAAAAATTATTCCAATTTAGTCCTCAAATTCAAAAAATCTTAATTTTGTCTTGAAAATTAAATGTGTTTAATAATGTGGCCCTCAAAACTGAAAGATTATCAATATGAACCCTCCAAACTAAAATTTATTCTAATTTATCCTCCAAACTGTATTCCATTATCAAAAAAAAAAATATTATTAACCTTTTAAAAGTGCAGAATTTTAAAATATATTTTCAATCTTAATGATTACTTTACTGTTAGAATAAGATTTTTGTACAGAATAAAGACTTCCATTTGATATCTATTTTTTAAGGATGAATTTTAGAAATTATACAAATATGCGAGAAATTTGGGTTTTTTAGAATTAGGAGTTAAGTTAAATAATAGTAAGAATTATCTTTTAAAAAAAAAAAAAAAAGCAGTACTTATCACGTATAAAACTTTTGGAATCTTTTAAGAGAATAATTTTGAAATCTTTTTCTATATTTGATCCGAAAAAGGAAGAAAAAAAAAGAAGAAAAAAGGTGACTTAAAATTGGTTAAAAGTTTCAAGGCCATATAAATTTGAATTAACAAAGACATTATCCTTCATAGATATGTCAACCTTTTCACCTTCATTCGTCCAATGTCATTTATTTTGTCTCTAATGTCATTATCTAGACTTTGTAATGATGAAAGAGATTCGTTGTCTAAAATATGAAAAGAATTTAGTTTCTATGTGGTGTACTAAAAAACAAATACGATGTCAAATCTATATTTTTTATTATTATTAAACTAATTGGATGAGAAAGAAAGGAAGTAAAAAATGTGATCTACACCTGTTTTATTATTAAACTGATTCTTACTTTGTTTTTAGTTCTGTTTTCCATACATTGAATAATTAACACATATTTAATCTAAGTTATTCTTTTACTATAATTAAAAATTAGTTCCTAATTATATTAGCTAAAATTCTTATTAGATAATTATGGTCATCTTACGAAAAATTATTGTTATTGTCTTTGAACTTGTAAATATCTAATGTTAAATATTAGTAACTGTATGAATTACATACTAAAAAATATGGATATTAAATCAGTTACTAATTAGATTTTAACTAAAGTATACGTCGTCTAATAAAACCTAAATACTAAATGTTTATTTTTACTTTTGAATTATTACTATATAAGTTGATAGCTATTGTAAGTATATGTTGTTGATCTTATTCTATCAAATAAAAGTTATAATATTGACTATCTACCTTTTAATTTACTACTATATATATTAATAGTTTTAGCATAATGAACTAGTGACTAAATTTCACGTCGTGAATTGTCAAATACTAGCAGACTATTTTTCACCTTTTCTTTTACCTGTTTTCATGATATATTCTCATTCTTAAAGTTGTGCAAACTATATATCTTTAAGAGAGATTTTGTTTCCTAAATTAAAAATTTCTATTTAGTATTTACATGCGAATAGTTCTTTCATCAAGTTGGTTCTACGAGAGATATAAGGATTCAAAAATAATCAAATACCCTAATACGTTTGATAAATCCAAAGTTGTTAGAATCGAATTTGGATAATTGAAAATAATAAAAAATTCTAATAAAATCTATAAATTGTTAACATTTATCAAGATTAAACTCTATTAATTGTCAACATTTGTCAAGACTATACTATCATATTTGATTCCTAACTTACATAATAGATATAATAATAGACTTTAGTATATTTCTGCTTATACATTGTACTCTAATTTGATGATAGTAATACTTTAAACTTTTCTAATTTTAATATTAAATAGAGTACCAATGAACTTATTATAGATGTTTCAATAATTTTCAATCGAGGAAATAGACTTTTATTTTAAAAATTGTAAAGTAATTGTGCTATCCTGAGCACAAAACACAATTATTTAGCTCTTATAAACTTACGAGCAAATATTTCTCCAAATTTATATGAACTACAAAAAGTTCTTTGACTTAATTGAACGTTGAAACAGAAATCATATAAGCGAAAAATTAAGCAAATTAAAAAAAAAATCAAACAACTAATATCTCCAAATATTTTTTACATTTTAATTCATAGCAATCTAAATCAGATAATTAAGAGATTTTTGCAGAATACGTTTACTAGTAACTGCAAAATGTTTCAAGGAGAAATTAAGTACAACACGTACGTGTTTTCTTTGACTTCCATGTGTACTTGAAATGTTTATATATACACATAGGATAGGTTTTGGGAAAAACATATTCGGATATTCTAAGTGGGAATTGATGGATTGTTTGTCTTTGTTCAGGAGCTTATTATTCTCGTTAGTTATCCTAATTTCTCTGCAACTCATCTTCTTCTTGTGTGGGTCTTCTTCTGCGGTAGTGGGAGTAGAGAAAACAAATGAATGCAGTAATAGTGAAGGATTTAATTCACGACATTTGCGTACAAACCAGTAATCCAGTTCTATGTGACAATACATTGAGACCACGACGTATTCCAAAGCCAGGAAATTTTACCAAACTCGCCGAAATTGTACTTTTGTATACAAGCAATCGTGCCAGCACAAACCGAATGGATATCGATAGTTATCTTGACAATGAAACTGACCCCATTATGCGAAAACAGTTATTCGTATGCGCGGATTGTTATGACTTGGTGAACGAAGGTATGCTCAAGTGCGAAGAGGCTGTGTCTCAAGCTCGATTTGTCGACCTCTTTAATTATGCAGTTATTGCTAAAGGTAATGAAGTTCAGTGTGAGCTAGGTTTTGCTGCAAGCGGTGCAGTGGAACCACCTCAGCTTGTAACTACTAGTAAGTTATTTCAAGATTATGCTGATATTCTTCGAGTTATTGCGAAAACTGCAGCTGGGACATAATGAAATTAGTACTAATGTAATGTAAGTTTTCTATGTGTCTTGAAAATATGTACTACTATGTTTCTCCATGTAAACATTGTAATGGATGCAAATTAATGAAAATCATCAAATAAGTTCTTTTTTTTTAACCTTTTGTGGTGCTATGTATACATATTTCAACCTACAACAATGAACATATATATACTCAAATTTGTTTTGAGATCATTACTATTTTTCTTATTGAACAAAAGGAGGTTAAGATTCATACATATGACAAGTAAATTGCAACATCGATCTGGCATAGTTTCATGATGTATTGCTCAGTTCCAGTTAAGCGAATAATTGTTAATATTAAAAACAAGCAACAGAATATTTGGCTTGCAAAAAAAAAAAAAAATGAATATTTGGGAAATTAAGTTCTCAAGTGCCGTAAAGAAATATTAATGCATTAATTTGCATTAAAATTATCTCTATCCAACTAAATATTGACAATCGATCATCATTTTGCATTGGTGCATTCAAGCAATATGAATGCATTAAGTTCTCAACTGTTTGGTCTTCAAAATTTCAAGATCTAACAGATTCTCAGTAAATGGCATATTTATTTATATATTCAATTCCCCCAAGAAAGAAATTTGGTAAAGTAAATATATGGAAACATATAAATTAAAGATTTCTGTTAAGAAATTAAGAATTCCACCAATTAATTAAGTTTTCTAAAAAAAAAAAATATTATACTAGCATTAAAACGTACTACACGAGTAAGTTGACATAATTCATTAAGGTATATGTATTGTAATTTGTAAACAAAATAAGTAGTAATAAATACTGAGATTATATTTGCTTCAACCTCCCTCCATTCTTTTCCATCTATATATATGTATAGTAGCATATATAGGATTTTCACATAACATTAGCACAACGTTTGTAACACCCATTTAAGAAAATAATGGAGTGTCCTTGGAGGAGGCATAGGCATAGCCCAATATCAATGGCATTGCTATTTTTTACCATTGCATTAATTCTGTGCAGTTGTTCATTGGCAAAAGCAGGTGGTGATGAGTCTAATTAACGATGTTTGCTCCGAATCTCGCAACCCTCCATCTTGCATCAAAGCATTACATTCAGACCCGCGTTCAGCGTCCGCTGATCTCAAAGGCCTTGCCAAGATTTCCATAAACCTGTCAACAAAGAGCGCAAAATCGACCTGGAAACTCGTCGATGCTCTTAAAAAAAACGCAACCAACAAGAGTTTGAAGGAGATATATGACTCTTGCTTGGAAAACTATGACGAAGCAATTTATGATCTTGACGATTGTACGAGGCTACTGGGTTCGGGGGATTTTCAAGGCGTAAATCTCAGAGCATCTGCTGCCATGGCCTATGCTGGTACTTGTGATGACAATTTCAGGGAAGCTCAAATTACTGAACCACCCCAGCTTGTTGATGCTAGTAACAACCTCCAAGATCTTTCTTCTATTCTTCTCGTTATTTCACATGGCTTGGAAGGAAATTAACATAATTATGAAAGCATATATGTAACTAGTACTCCTATGTACATGAGTGAGTTATTTGCTATTGAAAAAAGTCTTTGCTAGCTAGTATTAATCATTCCATAATTCAGGGTGGGTATCCAGATCGTTGAATGAGTAGTGAAAGCATATACTTGCTCTTTCTATTGATATCTACTTCAAGTAATTGTGCACGTGGTTTAATAACATTGACAACAGCAAGAAATGTTTATTTTCTTGAGATTCTTGAAAAAACAACTACCGATCGTAAACTTATAATAAGCAATTAAGTGAACCAAGTTAGAAGGGGACATCAAAAATCACAGATGAGTACTGCAGCTGCCCCTGATCATACTTAATGACTGACTAGTTTGGTAGCTTTGTAGTCAATAATAAGGAATTTCTCCAATTGAGGGGCTAATAGATTGGAAATTTCGACATGAGCAGGGGGACCAATAAACTCAGCAATGCCTTGTGTGCTCTCAAAGGTTAACTCAAAGATGTGTGTAAAGCCTCGCTGCAAGTTCATGATGTTCTCATCCTTACCCCCGCATGCAACAAGGGAGCATTAAGCCCATGTCAACCAATTAAGGAGTACTAGTATTTCGTACAACACTCAATTATAGCTCATTTCTCATACATAACCATTAATCTTTTCCCGAAATTTCATACTGTTGATTTGAATCTATTCTGCAGATGTGATTTCGCTGACAACATTACAATAGCACAATGCACAATAATTCAAGTTGTCGGCTATGAATAGTGCAAAGCTAGTAACACACAGACAAGAAGGGGGCAAGTTGGGGGGGGGGGGGGGGTTTGGGGCTAAGAAGTACCAACCATCTAAAAGCCTTGATGGGAGGGATGAGATTAAGGAGGTTGGCAAAGACCTTGGTGATTTGCTCAATCTGCTCTTCTGAGACCCCATCATTGAACTTGGCTACAACTACTTGCTTCACTTCAAATCCTCCTTTACTAGCAGCTTCCTCCATCCGATTTCTTCTATGCCTTGCTGTCAGACTGACTGGACTGATCTACTCTGCTCTCCCATACAAATTAAGTTAATAAGTAGGTCACTGAATCCTGAAAAACCGTGTCACTGTCAAGAGTATATGGTGTGTAGAACTCTTGAAAATTGGATCATCATATCATATCATATACATACATGTTTATGGTGGTAATACGTTTAACATTCGCAAGTGAATGAATGATGCCAAACAGTCTGCCTGCCCAAACATATATATGGGGGAGTGGGATTAGGAATAATAAGGGGTCTATTGCTGGTATCAACAAAATTTATTAAGCAGCCTTGACTAAGTTGCATGCTGGAGGATGTACTCGATTGGATTCTCGTATTACTATTATTTTGGTCCAAGTCTTGTACCAGAATCTTGCATATTTTGTTTCATTCAGTGCTGTTGAGAGCATCTGATGCTCAAATCAGTGAACCTCCTCAACTTACGGATGCTCTAGGTAACATGCGCTCAATATAATCCTTCCCCCTTCAAAGCCATTGTTTTTGCAAACAAAATTTCTTGAAAAAAAAAAAACTGGAAAACAAAACCACAATGGCATCAAGGTGTTCCTTTTCTTTAGATTCTGTAAACAACTTTTTGTACTTGCAAAGTCGTAAGTTTATTCGATTACAGAAACAAAATATACATGCTAGGAAGATGTTTTCTGCCCGACAGAGATGATACACAACTAAAGTTACTTATACATCAAACCACACACTAGTTAAAAAGTATTAATCATATATAGCCACGGAACTACGGAAAGTAGTAGTATCAAGTACTATATCTTAAGATTATTATTTTGATAACAGCTCATTAATTAAAGCCATTAATTATTATTAGCTGGATCAGACCAACCTAGCTAGCTATGTCCTAATTTAAGGTCATGATGAGTAATTAGGCTGCAGATGGAGCAGTAACATAGGGAACAAGGCCAGCATCCGAGAGCACTGCAACTGATTCTTTCTCATCATCCTCGCCAGCATTCTTCAGTGCATCAACATTATAGTAGTCCAGAGACTCATCTAAGTATATATCCCACCATTTTTCCACCAGCATCTGTATGTCTTATATAGACATTTCTCTCTGCATGTTTTCCTCTTTTCCAGTGTACCTCCATGGCTTTGATCCCTGCACCAGTATATATGATCATTTCATTTAAAACCTCTAGTTCAAGTCCTGCTTACGTAGTACTTATAGTGTTTTAAGATCCCCAAGTTCTGTCAAAAAATATTAACTAAGGCTTCTATCTTGGTAACCTTGGGACAAAATGCCCATTTAAACTTGCCAAATATTGAAGTATTCCGTACGTGCTAAAAAAAACACAGCTCAATCATCACTATTTATACGTCGTATGCAATTCAAGCTTGCCAAATACTACTATATACTCACCGCAGCACAGTAGTGAACAACCTTTACATTGTCAAGGTCAATATTCTCAGGATGTCGCCATAACATTGCCAAAACGAGGTTGTACACCGGTGGAATGGGGCAATAAATCTCCCTAAAGAACATGTTCAGAAAGTCCTGCATTGCATTCACAGAGGTATATGTAATTAATTCATCACCACGCAGTCAAGTTTTACTGTGTTTCTTCATCATCTATGTACAGCAAGGTTCATTGGAATAATTATTTAATTTTAAGGGTGTTTAGAGCTCAAAAAGTTCAACTATTTGACTCGAATTCACGCATATCTAAGCTAATTTTTGGGAATCGGTACTTGTGAGTTGTGACAAGAAAAAACAAATGGCTTGATTAATTGTTATCTTATCAATATTATTACCTGCTCTGCAAAGGTAGTGGGAGCAGTGATCTTGAGGGTGTTCAGGAGATGGTTGTAAGTAGACAAATTTGGTTCGAACACGAACATTCCAGCATTGAAATACAAGGGGGGTGGTACACCCGTCTCTTCTGGCCACTGCACTCTTTCAGGGGACTGTTGACAATAACCAATCTTGTATCGAGGTGTGTTACTCCAAGTTTTCTCACAAAAGCAGTCCATAACAGCATAAAACTGCCCATCCGGGTAGTCAAACAGGTGATCAATGTTGTCAAATACTTGAATGTCCCCATCCAAGTATATCATCTTCTTGCCATACTCCACAAACTACAACCATATGTAATGTATATTTGTTCATCAGTAACTATTTAATGTGCCATTGACAGAAAAAGGTTAAAGTGCAGTCCCTTCTCTATATATAAGCCCTTTTTTTTTTTTAAAAGGTACATCTCTAACCCTTGTGGTGGAACTTCGTTATGTGTTGGAAACGCCTTGGCCAGAGACTTGTCTATCATTACATCTATTTAGTAGTAGCTTTCTTTTGGAAGGAAGGAGAAAATGACAAAGATTAATAGAAGGAATATATCAAGTACTAATAAATTCCCAAATTAAAAGAGCCTTAATTTCTGCTCTTCAATTCAAATTGGATTGATGCATTTTGTTGCATTCACAATCTAACAATAAAAGGGCACATTAAAAATCCAATCAATCGAATTCCTCGACTTATAAGATTCCTTCGATTTGGGAACCATGACCTATGGGTCATGGTTCGAGTCACAGTAGGTGGTAGGTGGGAGGAGTGAGTTTTCATTAAAAAAAACTAAAAAAAAAAGAAGATAAAACAATCCCTGGTAATATGTCCAAAGATGGTAACCTTGGACCGGGAGATAAGTGTAAATCCCCTTGGCATCCAACAAAGTTGCATGCTTTAATTCTTGTACTATATATCAGTGGCAAGAACCGTATTGTTCAAGTGATTTACCCGGGAAACTATATGCAGTAAAAGTAAAATTAAATCGAAGTGAGTGTTATATGTCATGCACAAATTTTTTTTAATTTGTAAACTATACATGCCAAAAAAATGTTAACATTTTTACAGTTACACAAAAAACCCAAAAAGAAAGAGCTTTAAATTTCTATTTAGTAATTTATAGTAGTAGTATTTCTTAATCATTTTGAATACAATATTGTGGAAAAAAATCATAAAGAAGCTAAATATATAATATTATGCAAAAAATGCAGACATGTAAGTATATACAATGAATAATTTTTTTGTATAATTAAACAAAAAAGTGCATGAGTTTCACAAATATTAGTATTAAATTTTAAGGTTACTAACCTCCCAAATTCGAAGTTTGGAATAGTTGATGACATAGTAAGGCATGGCAAATTGAGTTTGATTTTCAGGAGGATAAATAGGCTCGATTTCACGAACAATACAGCCTTGAGTCTCCAAAATTTGGCGATGTTCTTGCGGAACATCAGGCAGCACAGCTACCACAAGAGGGTAGGCAGTGTTGGTCTTTCTTAAACCCTTGGCTAAACCCACAACTCCTTTCACATAATCTCCGTTTCCTGCCAAGAAGGTCACGAATGCCCTCTTTTGCATTTCCATTGAACCCTTTTCAAACTTCATCTCCATAGCAAAATTAATAACTCACTCAAATTATACACTAATTAATTAAACTGCTATATATATATATATAATTTTTTGTTTGGTATGAAAAAAAAGAACAAAAGATGGCAAAGGTAAGAGTCGCAATAGAAGATGGAAAATTGGTTATGCTAACAAACTGTGGATGAACTTTGTGTATTTATAATCAAAGCATGCGATGGGGAATTTGCATGCACAAGGTTATGAGAATCTGGCAGGCAGAGGAAAGTGAATGATTGAAAGAGAGAATTTTTGATAAAATTGGACACGTGTTAGCATGGATGGATGGATGATTCCGTTATTCTTGTCGGTTAATTCATCGGATTAGACTGCACTAACAACATTTGGATATGGACGATGAAGCTGTATTAAACATTTTCTTTTTCTATTTTTTCTGACACTCAACAAAATATTGATTTTTTGAAAATATTTTTTACTAGTTATTTCGCGGTTGAATCATTTACAAAGAGCATTCTTAATTTGTGGATTATCATAACATCAATTAGGTATAAGAATGTGATTGACGTATAATATCTACAGTCATGAGATATTAATAATTTAAATTAAATATTTTAAATTTATTATTTTCGTTCAAAAATTATTAAGTCTGCTTAAAATTGCATTCCGTAGTAACTGCCGAAGAACTACTCGACTTTTTGTACTATCATTCTAATATACAATAATATTTTATCATATTATAAGCCTTATACATTCTTTATATATATATATATATATATATATATATATATCTATATATATATATATATATATATAGTAAATAAGATTATTGGTACTTAAATTTTTTGAATGACATTTTAATATCTTATTTTTTAATCGTATCATTTTTGGTACACATCTTTATAGATAACATTATTATTATTTCCGTTCCCTTTTAGTAAAAAAGATTTTGTTCTAATTTAAATGTCACTTTAAAGCATTAATTATTATTTTTTTATTAATTTTGCCCTTTTCTCTTTCCAACTCCATTGATTACTCAACTTGTAATTAATTTTGAAATTCTTTTAATTTATTACTAGTTCAAAAGATAATTTCGTCATATAAGATTAACTTTGCCTAAAATTTAAATAATTTATAATAATTTTAATCTTTATGTTAAAAGTGAAATTGACACGTAAAAAAAAATAGATGCGTTACTATAGAAAATTAGTATAACTTAAAAGGCACACATGTGGCGCATTCTCTTGGGAAGGGAAAGAGAAAATGCAACAGGAAAGTGCATGGGAAGAGTTTCACGGATTCTTCACTTTTATCAAGGCTAGGGATATTCTTATTGAATTTGGATCCTAATGAACCCGAAGTGTAGTAAAATAATTAGCCAATTAATTGATAGTGAAAAATATGCTTATATATAGCTTTTTATATTTAATGAACTCTTATTTAGTTTGCATATTTAATTTGAAATAAGTGAATTTAATCATCAATGATCTTCTGTATTGTATTTTGTCACACTATTAAATGAACTGGCAAGATTACTTTATTAAAATTACTCTACACTATCCTGATAATTCATTTAATAGTATAACAAGAGAGTGTGATAGGTTCAGGACAAAAGATCCTATGGCGAATTTAATTTATACGCAAATTTGAGTTGAAAATTCAGATGTTAAATCCGTGGGAGAGGATAAATACCCTTTTAATGATTGGAGAATGTAATGTTCCGCACGATTTGAATATTGATTTCAAAAAGTTTGCTATAGAGCACTAGAGCGATCTAGCAATGTATTTTGTGGAGCAAAGGATGAAGACAGACATGTCGTTTAGCAGAAATTAACTGGATTTCATTCATTCATTCATTCTTGTATTATATTCAAATTACTGGCATTTTCTTCTGCAGATGACTGCACAACACTTTGAAGTATCTGACTTTGTCAAGGCACTTACCCACCAAAAGAGAGACTACGTACAACCTACGTAGTATTACCTCCCAGAATTTCCTCGAGAATGAAAAACTATATATTGTAGAACGTACGTACTTTTATTCTTTTTTGTTTTCTTAATTAGATTGGATGTGGACAATATAAAACACTCACGTAAACGTAAAACATCAAAGAGATAAAGGTTATTGTATATATGGTTAAAAAGAAAAAGAAAAAGAAAAAAAAGGTGGTGATGATTATGAAAAAGACTCTGCGACGTGCGTGTGGCGTACAAGCAACAAACAGTAGAATCCACATATGCATATAAAATGTAGTACTACACATATATTTTTCAATCATGAAAGTTAGCAATGTCATTCTCATTTTCTGATTATTCTCCATTCAACAAGGTGCAAAACTCATGCGAATATGGGGTGCATGCGTATATAATTGCAAATGCGTCTATGACACACACACGCATCCGGCAAACAAGTGTTCTTTGAAAAATTGCTTGCTAGTCATTTCGCACTCAATATGGTGTCTAATAATAACTGTCGAATTATCCATAAAATCAGAATATTTTTATTTTTTCAGATGTATGATTTTTTTTTTACTTTATGAACGATCGGGAGTGTTCTAGTAAAGTCATGACTCCATAATATAGAATGAATAGCAAAGAAGTATACATTCCAAATAGCTAGAGGGTGTTACGTGGTAACGGAATCTGCTGGCAAACGCACACAAACATACAAAAGGGCTTTATAACAGATGAGAAGAAAAAGAAACTATCTATCAACGGATGAAAAATAGAAAGAAGAAAAGGTAAGAACATGGGGCTCACGGGTCATCTTCAAAAGAATTAATCATCACCTCCTCCTAGCTACTACGTACCCTAGATATTATTATTATTATCTCCTTTTCTTTAGAAATTATTTTTTTTGTGTTGTGCTACATATGATTTACTGATAGAGACTCTAAGTTTGTATTTTCTCCAATGAAAAATTTCTAAAATCGTGCTTCTTTTCAAAATTGTTCTTTTTTTATGCCTATTTCAAATTGCAATTCCGGGCCAGTGGAACTCGCATTCGGTGAATGCGAGTTCCAGAATTGTTTTAAAATATACCTATATTTTTTGGAAGACCTCGCATTCACCGAATGCGAGGTCTGAATAAATTTTTTTTTTTTTTTTTTTAACCTCGCATTTTTTATGCAAATTTTTTTTTTTTTTTTTTAAGGATTTAGCAAATTTGAATATGTATATTGCGAAGAGAAATTGTGCACTATTACAAAAATAGAAAAATGAAGGATTTGACTGTAAGATAAAATCACTTAAATACTAAACCGTAAATTATAAACTATAACTAATATTAACGAAGTAGTACGATATTTGGGAATAGTAAACCATTATCTTTAAACCATAAACTATAACATTAACGAAATAGTACGCGGATGAAATGTGTAAACCCGCAAATTTATTAATTTATCGTATTTTTTATAAAATTTTGACATAACCTTCCCTATTTTACGAACATTCTCCCTACCAATAACCAAATTCAACAAGGGCAACAAACATCCATAAAAGCCCGACAAGGGCTAAAAAACATAAATACAAACCTAATAACAATAAAAAAGCACCCGACTAGGGCGAACAATGATATACAAATAACGGACATCAATCACACATAATTGCGAGAAGTAATAACAAATGTCAATGTCCATGATCTCCAAATCTCCCGCCCGTACCACACTTTCTAGGTTTAGGCACCCTTTTTGATCAACGGATATAAAATAAAGGAGTGTCTTGCTATTGAGTATGGTGAGCAATTTTCGCCTGCAAAGGTATGCTTTGTTCGTGTTCATGTTCTTCATCTGACTAACGGTTGGACCAAGATGTTCGGATCAGCGCAGACGATCGTCCGAAAGATGATGGTCCCACCGAGTGCGCATTGGCGAAAGTATGTGTGAAGTGTCACCTCGAATGGTATGTTAACATGAGGGATCCAAGATCTACATGGGGTCGAGGGGATGGAACTCGATGACGTCGATGACCACCGCCGTGTTGCCCGCCTCGCCGCGGAGCCCGCTCTACTCTATGTGGATCATGTGCCTGGTGTGGATGTCGAACGTAAACAGGAACTGGCGGAGGCCGAAGATCAAGACGAGTAGATTCGCCTACTGCATGTAGTGATTGAGAAGCGAAATGGCTGATCTGTGCCCATGTACTACTATCCGGAGTATCGTCCTCAGTCATGTTGTCTAACGACATGTAGTACAACCTAGCCATGGAATCCATCTACCGTAAAAATTCAAATTAGTTTTACTGAAGTAATTTGAAAAAGAAAAACAATAAGAAAAAATGAATAATTACTTACAGGATAATCATGCACGTGCACCATCGCCGAGGTAGCCTTCTGCAAAAGTAGGGCGTTGACTAGGATTGGATATGTACATCACGGTCCTCGCTCGGTACCATTGCATGTAATCACCCGATGCATGTGTAGTATCAACACATGGGAGACCAACCTCAACTGTATCCGCTCTTGAGCCCCAAATATCTATATATTGTGGGTGTGTCAACTCCCAATCATTGTTCGCCCGACCACGGCGGTCTATCAAATGAAGTATAGCTTGATTACCAATCAATCTCTGATCTGGTATGGATTGGTGCAAACCGAACTGTCGCATAACCCGATGAGGGAGATAACATTCCACGATCTCCCAACATATCAAATAAGTAACTTCACGCCATATTGTCACGACCAGCAGTGCAGTAATGGGAAAGCATATCAAGCAGATCATCAGAAAATGGCTGCCATATAAACTAATACCAAAGAAGTTAAAAAAAAGTTAGTAAATAAACGAAATTCGAGGAAGACAATGTGCAAAAGAAATGTAATTGACGGATGTACCTCATTGGGTCGCAAAGTATGTAACTGATCTCGAAAAATAGATAAAACATGCCGAGGAGTATTGCGCAGATCAAATCCAACATCCCACCTGCAATAAAAATTAATAAATATCAAATCCAATGTTAACATGTTTAATTAAACAGTTGAACAAAACATATGTACCGAGATCCATATGCTCCGTGATGCTCCTGTGCGGGTTGTAACCTGATAGGACGCAGTGTCGGCATGCGCTCCCAAGCCCATAACTGTATACAAATAAATGAATATAAAGTACTCAAATATAAAATATATGCATATAAAGTATTAAAATATACCTGTACTAATAGTACTGGTCCGCAAATATTTTTAGCTGTGGGAGAAGTGGCATCACACAAACTGCGATACAGTGTGCCTAAAACTGCTGATCCCCAACTATAACGGCCCACAGTCTCTAAGTCTCTAAGCAACTGAAGATACAGTAGTGGCATTTTATTTCCTGAATTGTCTGGAAATAAAATACCTCCAACAAGTACAAGTAAGTATGTACGTGCCATGTGCCGACACATGTCATCAGTCGCATCATCGAGAAGCGGACGATCTAATGCGGCGGACAAACATCTAACTTTCAAACGACAACCGTCAATGTCTGATCTGGAAAGCATGAAACCCAATAACTCCATGCATAATTGGCTCCAAGCATCAGCGGAATGAGTAGTGTCTCTACCCGTCACGGGCGGGCCGTCAATGTGTAAACCCCACAGTACCTCTACATCTTGTAACGTGATGGTGGCCTCTCCAATGGGCAGATGAAAAGAATGTGTCTCAGGTCGCCATCGCTCCACAAGACTGGTGATCAAAGCATGATCCACTGAAATGCGTCCTAAAGATGTGATGCCCTCGAAACCTGCCAAACAAATATAATGCCATACCCGCGCGCGTATAGGCATGTGATCCCAAAAAGTCCCATCACAACGCTTAACCTGTAGTGTGGAATCATCGATAAGACCGTCAAAAATTAATACATCTAGCCCTATGCGACGTCGTAGGTGATATAATATCATCTACATATAGTCCAAGATGAACAAGCTCTCGCGACTGATCATCCATACCTAAACAAATAATCATGAAAAGAATGAATGATTGTACAATATGTTTTGATAGTAATCAATGATCAAACAAATATTTTTTGATAATACAATATTTTTTGATAAACGAATACATTAAAAACAAACTACATTCATAGAATACAATGAGTATGTAGACAACAGAATACAAAGACAAATCATTGTTGTCGCGAAGGGCAACTCCTGCGATTATGTCCCGGTTCATGACAATTCGTACATCTTATAGGTTCACGATGAATTGTTAATATCCATTCTCTTTTACACGCCTAGATGTGTATAACCTGACAGGCGTTCAACAGACATATTGGATTTGTCACCACATGTAATCCATGTTGAATAGGAGGCAACTTATCTGGATCTAGATTGTGGAACAAATCTATTAACGCTGTACTGCTCTCGATATATCCGGCGAGTGGTGTAATGGTCCGCAAAAAGGCGGGTTGGTTCATCACCCTTATGCCTGCAAACTGCCAAAGCATGCGAACATGGAAACCTATACATTTGTCATTTACCACAGGTAAATGTCTGCTGTACATAATTGACAGTTTGTACATTCCCACCACGACCAGTCACACGACGAGGTGTTTAATTCGATACACACCAGTGACTGATCAAAAATCATGATTGTGTGTCCTGCACCTTTTTTGTCTGCTGACAACAACCTTTTCCAATTCTTTGGTGTAATTGAGGTGCGACAGTGTGCACCCCGTGCAATATTATCAACAAATAGTTTTACGCACCGATAGAATATACTATCAATTATAGCCTTTATCGGAAGTAGTCTAACTCTGTGCAACACGTTATTGTAGCTTTCAGAAGAATTTGTACCATGTATTCCCCACCTACGATTTTCATCTTGAACAGGGCACCAACGGTCAAACCCAATATCTACCAGATATCTCCATGCCTCTGGATGTTGCCTTTTATAGCTGTATCGTTTGTTGGTGCTTATTCCATTTCCGCCTCTGTAACTTGACACCAAGAGACAAACATAACTTCTTCACTTCTACATTCTTATATTTGGTCATCAAATTACTCCGAACATGACGCAGACAGAATCTATAATATGTAAATGGTTCCTGCCATAAAGGGAACTCACTAATAGCATGCACAATGCCACGATGCCGGTCAGATATTATGCAAACAGTCTCCAAGTCACATATAACATGGTGTCTCAACTGCTCTATGAACCAACCCCAACTTTGTATTGTTTCCTCATCAACAATTGCATAAGCAACAGGTAAAATCTAATTGTTAGCATCCAAAGCGACTGCAATAAGTAATTTACCCCGATACTCCCCTCGTAGATGCGTGCCATCAACACATAGGACAGGTCTACACATATGGAATGCATCAATCATGGCCGAAATGCCCAAAATATGTATTTGAAAATTTTCACAACCTCGCTACTCTTGGGATGGTGTAGCCATTGCATCAACCACAGTTTGGGAATTGGAGCGTAGTACTTCTGCAACGTATTGGGGTAATTGTTGGAAATTAGATGCCCAACTTCCATATGCAAGCACAATCGCTTTCCTGCGAGCATACCAAGCTTTCTTGTAAGTGATGTCAACCTTGAAACTGTTCTTAACATATGCCTGAATTTGTTTGACCTTGTGCCCAAGATCATATTCAATTAAGTGCATATGATTTATGCATTCCATATGTAGACCAGATTTCTGTTGTTGTCTCTTATACACATCTGATGTGTATAAGAGACAGATCTCTATACCTATTTCGTGACCTTTCACACAGTAAGAGATTATTTCCACGCACCCGAATACTCCAATCACAATCTCCGGCATGACGCTAATCTGCCGGAAGACGCAGTCTTGCATTTAGCCACCCATGTTCTCTTCCGGCTCTCTATGACTTTGAATTCTCGTTGTTGAGCTATAGACCACATTGTAACTGCCTTACTAACTAGCTCCTTACTTTCAAAGTACATGTGCAAGTACCGAATATCATTTTTTTCTTCATTCCAATAAACCAGCCTATCTTTATCACTGCGGTCCATGGGATCGTACTCACCGTAGTTACCAAGATCATTGAAAAAAGCCATCCCCCTGGGTTGATAAGCAGGAACATCCTCTTGTGTATGACATTCATCGTTATTTGTCCCCAAATTCTCGTCAGAATCTTCATCCGATATATCTTCAGAGTCTGACCCTAACTCGTAATCTTCGTCTAATGCATGCCACGACGAGTCACTATTACCACTATCCGCTGTCAAACCCTCATCTACGAGACCTTTCTCCATATGTTGATATTGCATGGTACTTGGGCCTTCACCTGCTCTGGTGTCTCTATTACACTGCGCACTAATAGTTTGATCAGATTGCATTGAGTTTGACATTGAAAACGAACAAGTTGGGTTGTAAAACTCAAATGACCACGGATGTTCAAAGAGACTCTGCGCATTGGACTACAACGGCTGGTCGTCCATGGTCGAATGCATGAGAGACATAGAGACAGTTACATTGGCCCCATACCATACACCCCTACATTGTTGCTTACATGTACGTGCGGAATTTCCTCAGTCTTGATAAACAATTCAGCACAAAAATTTGGATTGGCATCAAACAAATCAAAAATACCATCCATACCATCATCATCTGTCAATGGAATGCCAGAGTAAACACCACGACTAACTATATGCCTGTACACAATATTCAATTTCATCTGATCCCTATCAACCTCCATGAATTCGTATATCTTGTCAACTAACTCAACAAAACTAATCCGTTGCTTTATTCGGAATAGTTTCTTGCTCATCATTGGCCGGTAGGACATAGTACCGCCTTCATAGGTTATTTCTCCTTCCCAATAAAGGAGAATGTGACGGGGTCTATCAAATGCCATTTTCTTGTAAGGATGGAACATGTTTAGACCCCATTTTTGGATACGGAATATGTTTTTTTTTTAAAAAAATTTGACAGAGTTCCTCTATATCTTCAAGATTCCCTCTAACGCCGGTCATACCCGATAACTGTCAGGTTACAAACAACACAACAAATCGGCAACACTTATAAGTAATACATGCCCGACAAGGGTTACAACCAATGTAATAACCCGGCAAGGGTTACGAGTAATATATGCCCGACAAGAACTACAAAAAATGCAATAATATCCCACAATTTCAGTATAACAAACAACATAACCACAAATTTCACCGCAATCAACAGAAACCAAACCTACAACATATATCCCGAATCAAAGACCATTCTCTCTAAATATTAAAAAAGGGGGATATAATCAAAGCAGCATATTATTAAACTAAAATACAAAAACATAAAAAATATAAACTACCAACAAAAAATATATTTATAAAACATTTACATTAACAAAATTAAAAAAATATATTAATTAAAATTATTGGACTCCATAAAAAAATTAAATTGTACCTGAAATATTTTGGTGGTGGGTGGCGGTGGCAGTGGTTGTGGTGGTTGTAGTGGTGGTGGTGGTGGTGGTGGTGGTGGTGGTGGAATGGCGGTGGTGATTGTCATATTTCATGTAGAGGGGAGGAAAAATAGATGGTGGTGAAACACAGAAGGAGGAGGAGAGGTTTTTTTTTTATATTTGGGGATGAATATTCTGCGAGGCCATCCGTGGCCTCGCAGAATAAAAGGCCTGACTGACCTCGCATTCGGTGAATGCGGGGTCAGTCAAATTGACCTCGCATTCTTCAAATGCGATACACAATTTAGATGTTAAGAAGACCTCGCATTCGGTGAATGCGAGTCTCGCATTCACCGAATGCGAGTTTCACTGGCCTAGAATTGCAATTTGAAATAGGTATAAAAAAAGAACAATTTTGAAAAGAAACACGATTTTAGAAAATTTTCTTTCTCCAACATCATCAGGTTAACACATGCATGCATATGCGAATCTATTTCAATGATTACTGTACCCATGCGCCATTAATAATAATAATAATAATAATTGCTTAGGAATTGCTGTTGCTGCCCATCGGAACGCTACATATTAGGGGATAATTACGACAATTGATGCTTCCATTCTTTTATCATTTTATAGTATAAATATATTTTTGATAATATAAAGTTTATAGTAGGAGATATGTTACGATTATTTTTTAAGGTCAGGACAAGTCAACGATACATATGTATTTTAACGGTTCTTATTGATCGTTTATCAATAAAGTATTGAAACTTGAAAGAATCAAATTTGTGACATTTCATATAATTTTATCACCGTGTGCTCCCATTGAACTCTATGCTAAGCGTGGATAGCTTCTGTTTTCCATTTGGAAATTAGTATACAAACCAAGGAAGCCTTCATGGATCATGGTTTTCAATCTATTTTGTCTAAATTCATTTAAGGGCCGAACACCGGCCATTTGAAATTGGACATATAAAAGACGAATAATATGTTTCGTCTCAAGAGTCCAGATCATTCTAGTTAAAACAAAAGCCCCAATTTCCCTCCAACTGGCTTCTCCCAAAAACCAAACCATGGCCCGATTTTAATGTCAGGGACATAGGCCCAAATCCTTACAAATCCATTCTGCAGGCTTCTCCACTCCACAAAAAATTCCTAGTGCAGCAGGAGTAGGACCCACCTCGTCCCTCAGCCACCCCCAACTCCTCACTCCTTTCCTTATCCCTCTCGCCCCACTCTTCTACAACAACAAAGTCCTATCCTAAAATAAAACACACACACTTGAGAGTGTGAGTGTGAGTGTGTGTTTTCTTCCCACTGTAAAAGGAAAAAGAAAGAAAACAAGAAAAGATGGCAACTTTGGCTCAACAATTGGGTGGGCTCTCAACCACAAGACTCTCCAACAGCAATAACCACCGCCCCATCAATTCAATTTCGAACAACAACATCTTCAGCTATTTTTTCAATTTCACAAAACAAAAGCAGCAAAAACAGCCAGCCACTAATAGAAGAAGATTAACCATAGCGGCGGCAGGAGGAGGAGGAGGAGGAGGAGGACCGGTGGCTGTCTCAAACACACAGACAAGAGAGAGATTGAAGCTCAAAGAAATGTTTGAAGAAGCCTACGAGAGGTGCCGCACTTCCCCTCTCGACGGCGTCGCCTTCACCATTGACGACTTCCATACCACCCTTGATAAGTACGACTTCAATTCTGAAATTGGAACCCGGGTATGTTCAATTTTCTCCCATTCCTTTTTTTTTTTTCAAGTATATATATCTCTACTTGTTCAATTTTCTCAGTTTTTTTTTTTTTTCCAGAATGAATATTTTGCAAGAATGTTGTCGTTTTTCTTTAATTATTGTGTGATTTGACTCGTTAAAGATCGGATTTTTCCCTTGTAAATTTGTGATAGGAGTGGGGTGAATTGTTGATAATTATGATTTTTTTTTTTTTTTGGTTTTGTATGTGCAAGTTGTAAAGTTTATTACATATAAATGTGTATATAATTGGTGCTCTGTGGCTTGGAAAATGCTAATTTGGGTTGATGGTTCAGCAATTCTAATCCTATTAGATGTAACATTTTTTTTGGGTTTGCCTATTTGAGAATGTATTGAGCCTGGTAATTTGTGGTATTAAACACTGGATATCTAGCTATAAAGCATTGGAAAAAGAGTTGAACTTGGCTATGGAAAGTGGGATAAAATCGTTGTAAAAGTGGCTTATTGGGTGGTAATTGATTATGAGAGAAGGATTGTTTTAATTTTTTTGAAATTGGAGATGTGTTTGCTTTGTTTTTTAAAGAAATATATTAGTGAAGTTGTATCCATGCTGTGCTATAGAAGCGATGTTTCTGTTTAGCTCAAGTTCACGCTATCAGAAACAGTTATAGGGTAATTAGAGATTTGTTGAATTGAGAATGGAATGCATTTCCTTATTAATTCGTAATATACTTTAAATGTTTCATATTCCAATTTTTGGAAGATAGAGCGAGAGAGATCAATTTTATTTTTCTTGTTTGATGCTCAAGTAGTTGCAAATTCTGCCTGTATTTCATTCAAATGCTTCTTTTCAGGTAAAAGGAACAGTTTTTGCTGTAGATGCAAATGGAGCACTTGTTGATATTACTGCAAAATCATCAGCTTACTTGCCTGTGGAGCCAGGCTTCAATTTACAAGATAAAAAGTGTAGAAGAGGCTGGCATAGTGCCTGGTCTTCGTGAGGAATTTGAAGTGATTGGCGAAAACGAAGCTGATGATAGTTTGATACTGAGCCTGCGTGCTATTCAGTACGACTTAGCATGGGAACGATGCAGGCAGCTTCAACCTGAAGATGTTGTGGTCAAGGGTAAGGTAGGTTTTCTGCCCCAAAAACGGCTATTCTTAGGTTTGTTACTTTTCTGTAATTGTTGATGTGAATGACGATATCTCATGCCATTCTTTTCTGGTCACATAAATCGGACCACTTGTTTCCATTCCCTGTTGTGATAACTCTTTTTGTCAATAGAATCAGCTAATTGAATTGTTTGCATTTCAGTAGTAACTCAACTTTAACTTGAGTTTCTGTTGTATTCATTGGCAGGTAACTGGTGCAAATAAAGGTGGAGTAGTGGCATTGGTTGAAGGCCTTGTTGGGTTTGTTCCATTCTCGCAAATATCTTACGGTTAGTTCTTCACTTAGCCCTGCCTTGGATTGGTGAACTTTGTTTTGAAATGGAGGAAAAGGATTTTTGGGTTGTGCTATTTAGTATGGGAATGTGTATATGCATTATACAGTCAGTAAGCCTCTTCCAGTGATTTCAGATTTGTGTAGTCTCTTAAAAATTAGTTAATTTCTGCTTTGTCTCATCTTTTTAAGGTTTTGCTGCTTTAATAATGTAAAGCAGTTTTTAAGATATCCCTCATCTGCCTACCGTGCTTCTTCAACTTGGCAGAACAAAATGATAAGTCGTTAAAAAATAATAATAATAATAATAATAATAATAAAGACAATAAGAATCTGCTGAAATAATATAGCAAGATACTAACATATAAATAACTGATTAATCTTCAGAAATCAACTGCAGAGGACCTTCTTGGGAAGGAGCTTCCCCTTAAGTTTGTTGAGGTTGATGAAGAACAGTCTAGGCTCGTCCTCAGCAACCGTAAGGCCATGGCTGACATTTAATAGTCAAGCACAGCTTGGAATTGGTTCTGTGGTTCTTGGAACTGTTCAGAGCTTGAAACCATATGGTGCCTTCATTGACATTGGTGGGATCAATGGCCTTCTGCATGTGAGTCAGATAAGTCATGATCGAGTCTCAGATATTGCAACAGTCCTTCAGCCTGGTGACACTTTGAAGGTGCATATAGACATTCTTATCTGTTTGTGGTTGCTTGTCTTAACCCTTTGAAGCAATTTGCTTTAAGGAGTTGCACACTTGCATCTTGTTCTAGGTGATGATATTGAGCCATGACCGAGAGAGAGGGAGAGTCAGCCTCTCTACAAAGAAGCTGGAGCCTACTCCTGGTGACATGATTCGTAATCCAAAGCTTGTCTTTGAGAAGGTAATGCATAGAAATTGCTTTTAATGTTTTTAGTTAGATCTTCTGAAGTTTCCATTCAATACTTCTCAAACCAAAACTTTTGTGATTACACATAAATCTAGAGATCCATTGGGTTTGTTTGTATCTTTTTTTTTTTTTCTTTAGTACGATCTTCTTGTGGATGAAATGAATTTATAATCTGTGTAAGAACCAAGTTACGTCCAATTTATGAAGGTCAATGAAGTAATCACCAGGGAGAGAATCATGAAAATTAGTAATAGGCATCAGACTGAACAATAAATTTTGTGATCACATTTCTACAGGCAGAGGAGATGGCTCAAACGTTCAGGCAGAGAATTGCTCAAGCTGAAGCCATGGCTCGTGCTGATATGCTTAGATTCCAACCAGAGGTAATTGCTTTGTTAGTCAAGTTCCCGTTCCCTCTAGATGGGTTTTTTTCTGTTCTTTTTCAGGTAATACGAAATGTGCAATGATTTAGTCTTTGTGCTTAGTAAGTTTACTAATCCGGTGTGTGTATTTTTGGATTTTGGGGTTGTTTACCTGGCAGAGCGGACTGACTCTGAGTTCTGATGGGATCTTAGGACCACTAACCTCCGACTTGCCTGCTGAGGGTCTAGATTTAAGTGACTCTCCCGCCAGCTGATGACCCATCATGATTTTTACACAATCTTGTACCCATCCAACCTTGTATAACCTTATCACAGTTTACTATTCTTTTATTTGATCATAATGTATAATCAAATGGTTATATTGCTTCTACATATGGTACTTGGAAGATTATTCTCTTCAGTATAGTTGGGTTCATCCTTTGTCCAGCCAAATGGGGCTGCGAATTATTTAATCAGCTTGTATTTTTCCATTACAACATGCGTTTACTATCTATTGGTCTCCCTAAGAAATTGATCTGCTCGGCTGCATTTATTTTTAAGAAAAACTTCACCAGAAATTAAGTGCATGCTCACGAAATAATTTTTTCGACACCTAATAGCTGGACAAAACACAATTGGGACCCAGTGCCCTCAAAAGTTTCCCGACAAAGCAAAAAAATTTCTTTCTAAAATATTGACACGAACTATTTTGGGCATTTTACATTCTTGAACATAAATGACTATTCCACCCCCCCGCCCCCCCCCGGCTCAAACGGCAACTAATTGTTGTATAAGTTACTCAAAAAGAGCAACTGCTCTATGAATTAGTCAGGGGAGAATTGTTTTCCCACTTGACAACATAACAAAGCTTTTTTTTGCAAAATTTGCAATCTTCCCACCAACTACATTTCTGACCTTGCCACAAAATTCAAACAAAACTTTACAAAAACTATTTTTGAGTTCAACAAAATCTCCAGAATCACTGCTCCATGCACATGGTCTGTAGAACCTGAAATGCTGAAATGAGTAATCACCGCTCCATGCACTAGCCTTCTGCTTTGCCAGATTTCTTGCTTTTCTTCTGTTTCTGCTTCATTTGAGTTAGTCCCGCAGCTGTGACTTTTACATTACCAATGATTGCAGCAACAAGTTCAGGTTCAGTGCATGCCTTCATCAATTCCTTCTCTCTGTTTATTGCCTCGGGCATGTGACCAAACAAACTCATGGATGTCTTTGCAGCTGCACAAGAAGACCAGAAATATAAAACATTTCATCCAAAAAAGGTGAACCCTAAACCCTAAAGGTGAACTTTAAACAGTTAACAAGATCAGTTCCTATAATCCCTGGGCAGGAAATATTCACTGGTATAAGCGCAAGCCCCACGGACAGAACCTATATTAAAAAAGAACACACCTTTTCCTTTCTTCACTGGTCCAGGAACTAACTTCACACGATATTTGTATGACTGCAGAGCACTATAAGGACCACAGACAGGGACAGCATATAACAGAACATCATTTGATAGTGGATTTCCAGTCAAGTAGTCCACGTCATTTAATTTCTCTTTCTCTTCTTCGCCTATCTCGTGAATATCATCTTCTTCCATTGCTATCCTGTCCATGTCATCAGCAACATTACTCAAGCTGGCATGAGACTTGTCCTCCAAACCATCTGGAGTCCTCTGTGCACCTTCATCTGGATGTTCTCGACAATCCCGGGATAAATGACCTGGCTTTTTACATTTATAACATACCTTTGGAGCATTATCAGATATGTGCAGACCTGCAAACAAGAACAATATTGAAAATTATGTCCATGTTTTCCCATGTTAGGCATAAAAAAAGTGGTACAGCATCATGCAAAGATCAAAAGCTCCGGAAATCAACAAATGCAAATGGCATATCTGATCACAGCATTTTACAAAACAACCATCATAATGAATTTTACAAGCTTGTCATGTTTGCTTCCATCTTCCATACATATGAAGGCACCATTCACTAGTCCAGTGACATTGAAGGTCCCATTTTGACAGGAACTACATAATAAGTAGAGGCAATGGACTAGTGTATTTGTTCACCGCATCTTAGACCTAACTTACCAGTGACAGATTTTGCTCCGGTGCACGTTGAGGATTTTTCATCCTGCACAGCTTTATTATTCTTTTGCACTTTCCCAGCCGCCTGAAAATTCAAGAAATCATCAGCACTGCTGCGACTGATATGTCATATAAAGCAGCAAGTTATATATATCCTTTATGGGTTTCCAGTAAACCTACGAGCATATAGACTGTTTACCAATTATCATATCAGGCTGAGATGTCTACCTAAGAAATTGGATCCCATTTTGAATAAGAAACTTAATACAATACTTGGAATCTAGAGTGCTACTTTTCAATTCCCTTTTATCACAAGAAGTTATCAAAAGTAGAGCAAGTAAAATGAATAATAGCCCCCAAAACTGCTAGCTAATATATGTAAATAACAAAACCTCATTGCATTTCAAACTAGTTGACAGGCAACTTTTACAAGGAAATGTTACTTAAATTGTTGGCATTGTTACTTTAATGACATGCATGTAGATCTCATAAACCATGTGAAAACATCCACAAATAATTTCTTTCTTCAGCCCCATGGTGGGATAAATACTTCATTTCACTTTCTAAAAATGATCATCAATGCGTATATTAAAATTTCTATTGGTAACAAAAAAACTAAGCTTATATACCTATCTCATCCTCGCATTTTTTACTTCCTTATTTCAATTTGCAAATGCAAAAAGTACCTGATAACACCAAATTGATTCAGGCAAAAAATTTGAAAACTGTGAAGCATGAACCACAATCCATAATACAAACAGGAGGGGATAATTATCAGAAATGAGGGCATTTGGAAACAATCTGAATATAAATGTTATATTTCACTACTCACAGCCAATAATGCCATTCGAATGCTCCGCTCCTCCTCATCTTGATCAGCGTACTTTTCCTTCATCTTCTTAAGCTTACTCCTCTGCCCTCGGCTGATCTTTCCACCACCTGGATTTGAAGTTCCAATATTTTTCTCATGTTGTCTCGCAGTATTATGATTTCCCTCAGCCTCTCTTTTTACATTTTCAATAGTTGCGCCATCAAAACTATCTTTTTGCCCTTTCTTGAGTATCCTTCTTTGGGATTTAGATATATATGGTTTATCTCTCAGTGTTGTTTCTAATTCTTCATGATCATGTTCACCCACTGATCCCACAGAAGAAGCTTGGGTGCCATAATTCTTTGCAGATGCAGTAGCAGATCCAAGCAATCAAGAGCTCTATCAATGAGGTCCTCCAGCTGTGGTGAGACAGAAGCAAAAGATTTCTCAGTAGATATAGAGACACCATCATTGTTATCCTCCACCGTCCTTGTATGTTCAACAAAATAGTTATGCAAATTGCTATCAGCATGATCACCCAATACATTTGACGCATCACTAGTGTTAGCTGCAGAAGGTATGCCCGCTAGAATCAGCTCGTCTTTTGACGAAATTGGAATGCTCTGTGATTCTAACGCAAGCTTTTTATCAGGGATTGCTTTCTCCGACTCAGAATCAGAAATTTCTCTAAAAGACTCACTATCAAGGTCATTTATCTCTTCTTCCTCTTCACCTCTTACTCTCCTTTCATTCAAGTGAGCTCCCAAGGAACTTTCATCCAAGCGAAATAAAACTCCAAAGCCCATAATGAGAGGGTGTGGAGGAAGAAAATTCTTCTTTCCACGGATCATGAAACTTCCAACTGTCAGATACTCTCCAGTAGGAGCAGTTAGTGCAGACCATTACTGACCTGGTGAGGATAGACCCACCAAGCACTGGTTACGATCTTAGAGTCCCATGCTTGGCTGTGGCAAACCTGCAACACGTATGCTACATAATTATCATGCAATCCATAGGGACAGAGAAATAGATATTCAAAGAACAATCAGTATATAGGCAGACTAAAATGGACTACTTACAGTGAAACATCCTGCTTGGTTCAATGTGAGAGGGGGTACAGGATATTCAGGCTTGTGATTCTTGATCACAGTACTGGAAGCTCCATGCAGATCCGCATGGACGTACCTATCGCATAATAAATCATCAAATTAGGTCCATATAAAAATGAGGAAAAGAATGAATAAAAAAGAAAGCCATCAGAGACTACAATTTACTAGGGAATAAAGAAAGCTTCATTGGACTGGCAAAACACATTAAACAGTCAAATATTGCAGAGCTATCAAATCAATAATTATTGTTGCCATAGATGTTGCCTCTTGCAAATGCTATGTACAATTTTATCAATCATTAAAAAATTACTTTAGAAAATTATGGGTAACATAAAAGATGGGGGAATCTTTCTACAACTCCTAAACAAAAAATCTTTCCCATCCTTTTAGGGGGATGAAAAGTTATCCTATAAAGAGATTTATGTCAGGTCGTTATTCATTTGACATGCACGAGTAAATGGTGAATTCAATAAGCTAAAAAAAAGCTATGAAAGATGTACTCACAGATCTCCTTGAGACATGTAGCGCTTCACTATCAACTCATTTTGTTGAGCATCCCGTCCACTAATAACAAGATAATTTTCACTGCTAATGAACCAATTAAACTTCTCAAACCAGTGAACCTTGCGCATATGAGTAATCGCAGCAACAGTTTTCTCCTGCAAATGGAAAGAAGGAAAAATCAGACGCTTTTAAATAGGTACCAGATTACACAAGACATACAACAGCTAAGTGCTACAAGAGCAAATACAATGAAACAAGAGGATGCCATGCAACTTTAGCTTGAATCATACATCCCACACGAGTCATGCAAGTTTATATCCATTATCAAAACATGCATAATAGAACACACAACAGAAAAAGGCCAAAGCAGATGGAAGTAAGAATACAAGTATATTTTGCAATCTTCACAAAATATATTGACACAGGTTAAATCAGTTAGAGATTCAGCTACCTGAGAAAGTTGAAGACGACTCTTTCTCTCAGCAGCCTTAAAAGCTTTTTCATGTGCGGTTACAGTTTTTTCCTGTTTGCTCTCTTGTCTCTTCTTCATCTCATACCACCTCCGAGCATTCGCATGAGCTGAAAGCGCCAGATCAACTTCTACCTAGCAAGGGAGGAAAAATGATTACAATCACTTAGATGATGATTCAAAAACATTTTTGTCCCTTTGTTCCCCATATTTCTTTAATTGGATAATCAATCTGGACACAGTGATCCCCAAAAAGGATACAACAAAAATATTTGAGCGGTAGCAAATTAGCTGAAGAGAGAAATTATCACCCACTTTAAACTGATTTCCCTGTTTCATTTAGCCAATTATTTGTCATTTTGTCGAGTGATCATGATCCATTTCTATTCTTTCAAGTAAAAATGATCTTATCTCTTTCACATAACAAGTGAAAAGAAACGACTACATACTAAAAGCTGAAGCCATACCTTGTCCACAGGTTGTGTCTTTTCATCATCATCCATTTCGTCAAGATTATTACTGATAGCAATGTCATGCAATTTCTTTCAAGATGGAGCTTGTCAATGAGGCCAGCTACAGGGTCAGTGTTAAGATTTTTTCTCCTCTTTCACCGTGCGGACCAGATCCTCCCAACTCATGCCATTAGCAAGAGCAACACGGACAGCTAAGATGGCGGCGTCAACATCTTCCAAGTTGTATTCTATTAGCTCTGCCATTTTAATGCAATGTTCAACTTCTTTCTTCAGTGAAAGCACACGATTTTCCTGCAGAACATACAATGTCCAATGACAGGCAACGATATTAAAAGTTCAGTTAAAAAATCTTCGAACAACTATATCTGATTAGGTTCCACGTATTTTGAATTCTAGATCCAAACACAACCAGAGTAACAAGTAACCTCAAAACAATTTGTTATGTTATAAATATGGAAAACACAATTAATCTGAGACACTTCTACTGAACAGACAGGCATAATTTTTCCAGGACCAACGCAATCACATTTTATAGTCAGCAACAAATAATGACAGCAGATTTTAGCAGCTTGCAGCTGCAACTGCCAAACTAAACCTATTTTATGTTTTCATCCACCATAGTCATCAAACATGTCAGGTATGGAAATAAACAACAATTTAAACACCAACCAACCACAGAAGTGATCCAATAGTAATCAACCGTGTCTAATAAAGAGACATCTGGTAATTTCACTACAACAACAAATTGGTACACATCCACTGCAAAACAATGGAGCAATCTCTTATTTACAAGACTTATATCTTGGAATACACAAGATCCCCCAACCTTAGGCTCAAAGATCATTGTGAGTTGTCTCTTGTTTTCGATGAGGTGCATCATAGGTGGTAATAATTAGCAAACTTGAAGCCCACACAGATATTTCCTCAAGGTCGCATATTACATATCAAAGTTCATTTAATACCACAAGTTCTCAAATTCTGGCAATTATCAGTTTTCACAGAGAAAAAGAGATTCTTCATTGTTCAGCCACTTCTTTTCTTTGGTTGGTGATATCAATTTCTAAAACCAAGAGTATAAATTGAGCATATAATGACACCTTCTATGTCTCATCAACTCCACTCTTAAAGAATTTATGAGATCATATGAGGCCGACAAATAAAATATATAGAATTTACCTAGTGACTTCACTTTGGGGTTCACATTTATATTTTTCTCATTAAAAGAGAAGAATTTTCAGTGGTATATAAAAACTAATGTTCCAGGATGCTGTATAGTAACAAAAACCTGATCATTCCGAATTTTGTTCAGCTTCTGCATGGCAGAACTCTCTTTAGCTTTTTGCTGTTGTTCAACACGCTGACTTTCTATTTTACTGTAGAATTAATTCATCTAATGCAGCATCAAAGGTCTCAAAATTTATAGAATCCCTCGACTTGAATTGGTTCAGCAACAGAGGGCAGAATTCATCATAGATCTGTAACAGAGTTGGTTACAACTTTAGAGTTTCCATTCAAGAACAGAAAACAAATACTATATATTTCTGATGGGAAAAGAAAAAACCTGCTCAGAACTTCCAGCATTTGACAGGGTGACATCCTTCTTCCCTGAATTCTTTTGCTGCATTAATATGAAACCTTCAGGAATTTTATCACCTGATATAATGCCCTCCAGCCAATCTTCAAACTTGGAAACAGCTTCCATCAGAAGATGCAGTGTGTCATCGTCTAATTTGAAACTCTTAACAACTTTCGTATTTGGAATAAGACCAGTATCTAGAATAATATGTTCAGACAATGCTGGTCCATAGCCCAGTGCCTCCCCAAGAATGACCTTCAAGGTGGGCTGCTTGGCACGAGCTCCATCATTGACTTTTTCGTTGGACTCGTTGTATAGTTTCTGTGCTTTTATGGCCACCCTCCTTCCCTTGAGATACATCAGAAGCATTATTTCCATGCTCACTCCCATCCACATATCGCATTTTATCAGGTTCCACTGGACGTGTTATGGCTGCCTGCAGCTTTTCACTACTAGTCCGTTCAAAAATACGACATATTTCCACTGGATAGCGATGGCGCGACATGATAGCAAAACCTTTATTATCATCTCTGTTTTCACCTTAAGTTATTATTTGGTTTTCATAATGAATCCAAGAAAAAATATCCTAGAAAATTTGATACGGATGTTGTTTTTTCTGGAAAGACATGATTTAAAAGCATTGCCTCTGATAGGAAGTATATGAATAGAGTGAGAGGTCCAGATTCTTAAAAACATTTAAAATTGATTTGCTGACTTCAAGGGAAAAGAACTGGTACATAGAAAGAGAGCAAGAGAAGATCATGAAATTGCTTACCTGTGTGACCGGAGAAGTGTCATGACCATGAACTCGGAATCTGTAAGAATAATATTTCCTTGGGCATAGAGTTCCAAAATTACATAGTGCGCATTGGCCCCAAGTCCAAATTGAAAGAGAACTATCTGAACACAGAATTAAAGAAGATGTACGTAATCAAAACAAATTCAAACAAACACCAAAAGAAAAAATCAACTAACAACTTTAAATCCATACCCTATCATATCCAAGTTGTCGTACATCCTCAAGCCTCCTTGTCCTTATATGCTTCCTCAGTTTAAGTGTAAATCCAGATGGCGTATTGCTTTTATCTCTACAAAACCATTAACGTTATTTAATGAACTAAAGGTTGATACCAATGTACCCCCAACTTTGTAACAACATTGTTTGCTTTCTACAACAAAAAATATCCCAGGAAAGGGATGCCCTCATTTACACAAAACATTACCAATACTTTATTAATTGAAGAACCAATCGAATAGTAGTCCCAATCCCAACTACTAAACTATTTGAGAAAGAATATATATATAAATCAATTTAATATATAAAATTCAATTATTTATATATAAATCAATTTAATATATAAAATTCAATTTAATCAATCGAAGCTTCGGGAATTTGTGGACAGAACCCAAGCTGTGTGATATAGCATTGAATATTCGATAAGATTTTCATCCTTTCATACCAACTTCTTTGCATTTAGAATAATAAAACAAGAGAGACAGATAGAGATAGAGAGGCGTTTTGTTTTGTTACCTCAGATAAGCAGTGGTATGCAATCTAACTCCACTTTCCATCAACAACAACACCTTCTCACTCTCCCCTGATTCCGTCACTCCACTGCTGTTCATCAGCTTAAACACATATGTCTGCACCCACAACATTAATCATTAAACCAATTAAATAACACAAACAATTCATCATTACTATACACACAAACACAATCTACATCATGTTTTATAAAAAAGAGTAAAAAATTACGCAAAAACACCATCACCTAATCAATTATATCAGTAACAATCAGCTCCAGAATTAATTAATGCACAGGGCAAATTTCAATTAACTTCCGAGAATAAAGGGGAAAAAAAGAAGGAAGAAGAAGAAACCTTGGGAGAGAGATCGTAGACATTGGAACAACGCATGCCGATTAATCGGCGCAAGCACTTGACCTCGGCCGCCACATCGGCGGTATTCATACGTACCTTCACCATTTTTGGATAACTTTTCTACGTAAAATTGAAAACTTTTGAGCTTGTATTTGTTTATCGAGGAGAACTATTAGGGTTTCTCGAGCTTTGAATTTGGGGGGGTTTTATTTGGAATACTGGAGCGGAGACCACGACTGCCGAAGCCTGTTTGGATGATGATCAAGACCTACTCTTTTTTTTTTCAACTTTTTCGTTTTCTAAATTTGTTATTTTCCTTGGCTTTCCATGAAACTGTTGAATCTAAGACAACTACGTTTTCAAATACTTCTGAGATCTTTGGCTCGAAGCCGAATAGGAATAGGAATAGGAATAGGAATAGGAATGATAAATTTTACTATAGTATTAGAAATGGATTTTTCATGATTTTATATTATTATTTTTATTTGTTTGGTTTTGTATTCAAATGAGTTTTATTATATTAATAAATTAATTATTTTAAAATTAGTAAGGAATAAAAGTGAATATTTTGTAACGTTGTTATTTTCATAAAATAATTTCTATAGTGATTAACCAAATAAAATCTATAGCATCATTGACTTTAATTCTCATTTATTCCCCTCGTACTTATAAACCAAACAACTCGTTCATTTTTTATGAGGTAAAACATCTAAATTGATCTCCAACTTAGAGTCAAAATAGTCCTTCAATTTCAGTTTTAGATGATTTAATCTCTTAATTAAATATTTAAACCTAATTTAATCCTTATTTTGTTACACCATTCAAAACACAAGTTTATTGTTTTTTTTTTTTTTTTTTTTTTTGTTATAAGACCAGGGGTGATTATTGATGCACACAATCAGCAAAAAATTATATTTTGAACAACACACTAATATGGATTGAATTGAAACAAATATTTATATTGAGAAATTAATTTAAATTGAGGGATCATTTCAACTGTAATTAAAAAGTTGGACTGTTTATGTCATTTGCCCTATTTTGTATGTACAGTTGACAAGTCTCTAATTGTTTTTCTACGTACAACTATAAGCTTACAAGACTTCACATTAGTTTATGGTACCATCTTAAAATTGATAGAATCAAATGATGTTATGCTGCTTCTTTGTTCTACACTAAACATTTCTGGGGAACATTAGTGTTAAGACGGTCTTTGAAAGGAAAAATGTGTAGCTCAGTCACTTAGATGATAGCTTTAAGTGCATGCTTATCATTATCAATTCATGTTCTTTAGGAAACCAATAACTCAAAGGAGCTATTTCAATAGACTATAAAGCACTACAGTTGACAAGTCTGGCACTTTTTTTTTTTTTTAAACTATGAGAAGCTGATGTAAGATACAAGTTCCTTCCAATTTACAACCTTAAACTGACTTGCCAGCAAAACCTACTTGAAGGAGGTCATGAGACACGGGTAGTTATCTCCTCAAAAGAAAATTTACACTGCTACAACAATATATGTACATTTAAAGGAACAAGCAGCTTTGCAAATTTTTATCTATACAAAAACCAGGTTGTACATTGGAGAAATTGACTGTCGCATCCCTTACTGCTATTTGAGCCTTCTCAGAATCCTTGAAAATCAACAATTGCAGTATACCCAGAAAAGGTGACGATACTCAATCGGACCAATCACATGCTCTCCTCAAATCAATTATTTCTGTTGATCCGAGTGCTTCAAATAAAACTCTGTAGTTCTATATTTTCGACTCAGAATCATACTCTATTAGCTCAGATCAAAACCAGCTGCTGCACTAATGGCATATAGCAACTTCTGTTCCATTTGCTCCTTGCTGTATCAATTAAGTCAAATTAGAATAAACAACATAAGCATCTTAACAAAGATTACACCTACAATGCATAATATTTGAGAAACCCTTTGGACAATCAAGTTTTTCAGATGCACAGAAGTGTGCAATCTGGGCAAAACATCAATCAAGCTTTGTTGTGGATCTACCAGATATGTTGTCAGAAGCATCATATGGGCTCAATCCATTTTATTAGAGAACACATGCAGGCATGCACGCACAAAAAAAGTACTCAAAAAAGAAAGATAGAGATAGATAGATAGATAGAGAGTGAGAGAGAGAGAGAGAGGATGTCCTCTAATGACAGCTTAAAGTAATGCAAACCTTCTATATGGAGGAAGCTTTAAAAGATTCATGCAAGTAGCTGCTGTTGGTAATCGATCAAGAGCTTCTTCAGAAGCACTGCCAGCAGCCCTATTTGAGTAGGAATGAAATTTCATCAAGGATTGAGATGCAAAACGCACACAGTAACCTGCATGTACTATGTTTTACATCATAATCAGAAGTGTTACCTCTGTATGCAGAATAACGGCTCCAAATGTTTAAATCCAAGCAGGGGTCCTCGAGAGCACCCAGTAACAAACCTGAGTTCACAAAGCAAGAGACAAAGTTCATTTCACTGAGCTCCCTAATAGTTCATACAATGAAGAAGAACAATGGTAAAGTGATAAGACCACAATGGAAATACTGCAACATGTTTGAATTAATTCCACACACCCATACATAATCAGGAATTTGAGAAGTACAATGAGAGTAAAACACAGTACAATACAAATGTAAGCACAAACTTTAAAAATTAAACATTTCAGAAAGAAAATAGGAGCAATCAGGTTGTGATACTTGAAGCCCGTAAAAGATAACTGTCCAGAACAAGCAGACAGAGATAACCAAACAAGCAGATATACATGTACATACGTAGAGTCATATAAAAGCAAGGCAACCGGTGGGGGGTCTTTTTCCCTGTGTGGGGAGAGCGGGGATTAAACAAGAAAGAGGAATACAGAAGAAAGAAAGAAATTAGATCCCCTATTACTACTGCATGATAACTCTTCATCAGTGAAGCTAAATAAAAAAGTGGGAACATTGCCTTATCACCAAAGCAAATAATTGATCAACACATGTAGCTTTAAGAGTTCCCGAAACTAGTAGAACTCAATTTAAAAGTTGTTATCAAGAAAAACTTTATCCTGGCATCACTTTGCAGCTCTTATTTGTGTAAAAATATTGCTATTCCTTTTGGTCAAGGAAATTGGCAGCAAACTTCATCTATTGATTGAACAAAAATTAAACATTGCATACACTTCCTAAACGGGGACCAACTCCAGAGATTAGCCAACCTAAGGTGAGACTCTCAATCTAGGAATAAGATACACCAACAGGGTAATTCTCTTTAGACCACCTTCAGCATACTGGCAGCTTTGCTTGAATATCATGCCCTCAGTCTTCATTCAGGAGTGTGTAAGAGTGATTTAAGAGGAAGGGTGGTATAAAATGAATAGAGCATTTCATTTGTCCTTCTGCTACACGTGAAAAGAAATGCATGTTTGGTAGACTCATATGAACATGTTCCTAATTTCTCTTACTTGAAGTCTAAATCAATTTACCAAGTCAAAGATATAGGGAAATCAATTTGGTAGAGGAATATTTTAAGAAGCACAGTATTTTATTTAAGTACACTGAGTCATTGACACAACTTACTTCAAAAGTTTCCTCTGATTTTCCAAAGAGAAGCATTTGATAACTTCCCAGAACATCTCAATGACATAGTGGTCCTGCAAACCAGAAATATGGTTATTCAAGCAACTAATGCACTGCCAAACAAAAACAAGACCTAGAGCAGGAATAATATTAACTGAAAGTAAAAACAACTAATAAAAGACCATGTTTGAGAATTAACAAAATCAGTAGGTTGCTTCCAAAAAAAAAAAAAAAAGCATACAACAGTCTATCCAGATGGAGGAATCACCATCAACTAATCATGGAAAGAGGACTCTCAGTTCCCATTTGCCAGGAAGGATAGCGAACAATGTTATTCTGCCCATGAGTTAAGAATGTAGAGACATCCTCCAGAAGCATTTTGGATGAGGGATAGTTCTGCTTAGACTAATCCTTGACAGAGAAGACCAGTTCAATCACTTTTATGCAATCATGTCAGGGTTTTAGAATGATGAATAGTGACAAGTTTAACTGAGTTCCTGAATCAGATTCCTTCCTGATAAAAAAGCGGGCTTGGTTTCAAGATTACCTCTAATGAGCTTGCAATTTGGGTGTGAAACAGTTATATACAGAGATTGTACAGCTGTGTGATTCATACCAATTAAAAATGGTACGCACTGAATATGCAAGGACAATTAGCAATTCTGGGTCATAAAATGAGAAAAGCAAATTGATATATCATTAGCTTAGAATCTAATGCACTAATGTTAGGCTTTTCATTGTTGCATTCAGTCAGATAGTACAGCCGAGTTTGGAACTTCTCTAACAATAAAACAAGTGGATATTTTTAATTTTAAAAAATATTTGTTCACGGTCCAGTTTACATCCAGAAGTTTAACATTGGAAACAGCATGGTAAATCTGTGTACATCCTTGATATGTATTTTCTTCTTTAGAAGTTATGTATATGATGCAAGAGTTGCCTAGCACCCAAAAGGCAAACAAAATAGCAAATCAGGAGTTGATATTAAAATGATGTTGAATTAGAAAATTTTTTGTCTAGCAATTTAGGGAAAATGTTTCATATTCTCGAACAAAGTAACACCTTAATGCTTTAATCCAACAAACAAAAGTTCAGTAAGTTAAGAACCAGAGAGAGAGAGAGAGAGAGAGAGAGAGAAAGCATTAACATAAGAGGGAAGAAAGGAACTTACTTGATGATAGCCCCCTGCATAGTTGGTATGAGCTCGAAGATCATCAAGATCAATGCCATCAACAGACCCAGATATCAAAAGCTGGAAAAGGAAAAAATATATATATTGTGAATCCAATAAAACATCAATCAATGGCATACAATTTACAACTCTCTGAATAGATATTTTTTGCATACAGTTAGCAAGTGTATTATGATCACAGGTATTCTAGTAATATTCGATCTTCTTATTCACCATCAAATAGAGTAGATGTATGAATTGACACGAATGCTATACTTTTTGGGCCACCCAAATTCTATCCTAATTCTTTTATCTTCTTGTATTTCTGTCTCCCTCTCCAATCGTGTAAACCTTGGGTTGAAACACACAAATGACTCGTACTTAAAAGATAATCTAAGACATGTGGATGAGAAGGGAGAGTACAGATGATGAGTGCAGTAACGGTCATTTACAAATTTAATGACACTGTTTCGTACATCTAACAACATAGTAAGCATAAATCCACTTGCATTTATGAGGAGATAAATACTTGCTCACCTATTTTCCTATTTAAAGTTACTTTTTGGTGTTTCATTTACAGCCAAGTTCATGGTTGCTGGAAGAAAGAGACATTGAGCACTATAAAAGACAAACTATTAGAGAAACAAGTCTATAACGTCCACTATTGCTGATTTTGCATAAACTGGGTCATGAATCTGGACAGGTGTACTTTCACAAACTGGAGAATATCAAGACCTCTTGCTTCTACACCTTGTTAGTAACCTTTGAATTTATATAGTTACGATGGTAAGGGGGAAAAATATAAACTGAAACAAAAAATTTGCACACAACTGAAATTTTGAAATTTTAGAGGCTTGCAGTACCTGAAGTTCATGCTCGTTAAACATGTCAATCCATTCTTTTTGTATAAGCTGCTGAAAACCCCTCAAGAAATAAGAACTTTGTTGGCGTATCTGAAAATCAAATTGATATTTTTATCATGCTTTTTCTTAGAAATTATGAAGTTGGGAATAAACAAACAGAGGAGGCCTTCATAGATCAAAGCAAAGGGCCAAATAATAACCCACAAATGCAACTGCAGACACACATACAGACAAAAACCTAAATACAAGAAGCTGGATATTCACCTGAAAGTTCAATCGATGGTTGGCTACAAGATGAATAAATGTGATGACATTCTCATTTGTCACCCGTAAATTTCTCCCTCCAGGAAGCAGCTCTTCTTCTGTTTGCTCCCCATATTCGTTATTGTCAATTACAAAGTACAATGAAGCTCTAACCCCGAGATATCACCTTCATAGCGCTGTAATCACAAAGGGAAACAGATTAATATAATGGATTGCGGAAAAGAGCCACGTGCGGACTTTATAGGGAATCACATGTCCATTTGGTTTGTTCTTTTCTTCATTAGGGAGCAAGAGGGAGAGGGGTTGTCCACAGGATACTCTTGTGGAAGCCAAAGAAAACTTGGACTAAAAACCTCAAACAACAGAAAAGGTAAGGAAAAGTTTGGGTTGAAGCAGCTACTATGGATCCTCATCAGATAACAGACCTCTGATCAGCAAGAGAAATATCGTGAAACAAATCTGTCTTAGAGAGAGAGAGAGAGAAATATCCTAAAAAGTCTATGGACATGTTTCTTTCTTCTTGGTATAAATGTTCAGTATGAACAAGTATAATGACACAAATAAGACAGAAGCATCACCTTCAGAAATATCAAGTGCCGATATAACTCTGGATCCAAGGAAGGCAAATCATTCAAGTAATTATACCTTATAGAGTAACAACATCATCAAGAAGCCATGTTTTAGAGAAGTACCAAAAGAAAACCATCATGCCAATGAACATATTTCTTCTATTGCCCCTAGACAGCCATCTTTTTGGCTCCCCATTCTTCATTCTGTCCCAAATCAACCCAAACCATTACAAAACTTTTTTGCAATCAAAGTTACACCTTATAATATTGTTGCAGGCATATTTGATTGCAGATTCACTAAAGCAGCTATTCATCATTAACTATCATCTGATATGAATAAGAAATTTCCTATTTCATCCAAAATTGGTCATGTTTATAATATTTTTGAAGAATTCATGGGAACAAAATTGAAAAAATACAAGTATACCTACTTCAGATGAGGTCAACTGATCCCACTGGCTAGCATGTTGCTCAGCCCTTGGGTCCAAGGGGCTTCACGGTAGTAGATGCTAGCATATCTACTTGCTCTGATAAAGGTTTTTCTTCTTTTGTTCTTAGTTTTTTATGTTTTTATGTTTCGTAGGACCTCTGAAAGTATCCTACCGAATGAAACATAGCTAGACAAGCTTATCATGAAATGAGAACATAAAAATATATCAGATGCAATTCAGAAAGTCTTACTTTTGCTTCAATTTGCTGAGGAAAAAGGTAGCAAATGGTATATCAACAAGAATTCCCTCGAACATTGCCTACAACAAGAACTCATATCATCCTTGAGCACAAAAGACGCATCAAACTATCATTCTGACCTAGAAATTGCTCAAGCAGATGCAATCATTGGAAATTAAAGAAACAACTCATCATAACAGCAGATTAGATCATTGTAAAAGATTTGCAAAGAATTGACAGCAAGATCAAGTCTGCAGTGACATCCAATATTTCTAAAAGGGCAAATGTGGTCGCTTTTTGCGAGAAGCCTAACAGCAGATTAATAAAGTTAATCCAATATTTCTGAAGGGCAAAATGTCTCACATCGGTTTCCTAGGATTCCTATACTAATTAATAAGGTTCATAGGCCACTCCAATCATTGCCTGCCAGTTGGTTATGAGATGGAAGTTCATGTTCTTTAACAGATAGCTCAGGCAACAGCTTCACTAAGCCATATCTGAACGTGGGGCAGTGCTGCAGAATGGCCAGTTCCCCAAGGTACTTCGGCGTGGTACTCCATGTGACAGCACCTATTGCAGAACCAGACAACTGGCAAGTTCGGCCGGATATGAACCTATAAAAAAACATACTCTATGATTGGAATTCAGACCTACACGAAGATTTAACACCCTAGAATACTTAATGGACACAAACCCTGTGACAGGCTGCACAGGGTAGTTTCCATACTTTAAAGTCACCTGGAGTATAGGAATCATGTGACATAAGGTAACCTTCCACATTGTCTGTCATGCCAAGCACCTGCTTATGTTCACATGAAGCGAAAATGAATAAAGGTTTAACCCTTTAGTAGACATCATCACCTTTTAATACAGCCTCCCTTAACAAAGAGCAAACAAATCCTAAAAACAGTGCCTTCTCCTTCAACTTTACCTCTCTCTCTCTCTCTCTCCCCAATCAACTCAATCATGAGATTCCCTTGGTTCCTCCTAGAAATGTCATCTCAATACCACTAACAAACACCCAGATTAGCTTCTAGAGCTCATAAATGGTTGCTATCACTGGAAAAGAACTTCTGTAATCAGAGCAACACGCTATGCTTAAGACAAAGTTCCACCATTTTGGATTTATGCCCCAAATTTGATGTACTCACTTCATTAAAAATTGATGTATATACGACAAGCTGCAAAGGCATATGCTACAGATACATGAAAGACAAGTTAATAACTTTCCTTTTACAATTACAGATTATTATTACCTTAGCAAGAACAGTTCCAAGAAAGTGAAAGAACTGGAGATGCTGTTCATGCACCAGTCCTGATCCAGGATTGGGATAAAGTAAGTGATCAGCCGTTTCCTGGAAACAGACAAAAAAAATATTATAGGGAATCAAACGGGGATACACACAAAGACACATATACAAAAACATATTTACCAGCGAGTGTTTGTGTTTTAGAGAGAGAGAGAGAGAGAGATTTACATAAAGGGATCACAATGAACAAGAAAAGGACAGGTTTTTCATGATGTGCTCCTGTATCATCAACTTTAGATGTGTGGTAGATCCACAAATATGGAGATACATGTGCATGAAACAGTTCAAAATGAAGAGCAAAAACTGCACCCTAAAACTCACTGTACAAATACAACCTTAAATAATCCATACTGTACATCAAAGGCTGCTCGAGTGACATTTTCCATAAAATCCTTAAAAATGCCACCCCCATCTATTCCAGCCTCCTCCGCTCCAAACTCATTGATAAAAGTAACGCGAATCTGGACAAAAACGGTGCCGATAAATATCAGTTTTAGAGGTAAAAACAGCTAATGTTTTTGAAAGAGACCCAACATAGGAAATTATAGAGCTTAGAACTGCTAAATACGAAAATATAAACATCACCCGTCCTCGAAGATCCTCTTCAGTCAAGGCATTCAACTGACATCTGTAAAAGCATCTTCCAAGATATGATCTCTTCTTACTCTAAATCTGCTCCTAACAAAAGGAACATGAGATACATTCCTTTCTCTCGCTGCAACGAGCTGTGACTGGAAGACAGAATTGAACAATGACACTAATCAGCAATCAGTAAAAGTTCATTCAGAAGTGTCATAACTGTGTATTAAAGAATTACTGAGAACAAAAACCTAAGAATTAATAATCCACTTTTATTCATTTTTTGAGAATTGAAGTACACAGAAAAACTAACAGAATGAGAAAACCAGTGAATAAGCAACTCACGGCAAATATTTTAGCTCTGCTCGTAAATGGAACCAAAAAGGGAGCTATTTTTAGTATATCATTTGCTTTAGTATTTTCCGCCGTTGCCTGGAGAAAATTGATAGCATGATTAGCAACTAAGCCTCTCTCTTTTTTATTTAATTCCCCGGGGGGAAGGGGAGGGGATGAAATCTATCAACGAATCCAAAGTGAAACTAAAAAGTTAATACCTGATTGCTGATATGAAGAAATCATTGACACCATCAGCATGGAAGTCACAAGGGGGTGTAAATTGTCTTCTGTTATTCCAATCTTGCAACTAAAAGATTGAACCATATCAGGAGGACCAACAACAGAAGAAGCAATGATAGAGTGCATATGCATGAGATTCAGAAATTGAAAAATCAACAAAAAATGACCAGCATCATGTACAAAATTTAGTAAAGATACCTGCGACAAGAGCTCAGAAGCTGTAACACAAACTCTATGCTGAAGAAATTCCAAAGGGTGCTTCTTCATGGCAAATGTATCGATAGGGGCCTTGGAGAAATTAGGTGGTGCCGCAGGATTCAGCCACAGGAGTTGCCATAAGGCCTACAAAAAAGTGAGAGCAAACACCAGGGTAGTGCCACTAGCTCAGATAATAAGTTCTAATGTGAATATAAGTACAACAAAGAGCTTTGTCAATGATCCAGAGAGCTAATATCAGACATTCCAAATTATATGGGCACATGTTCAACAACTGCTCGTGCTTCGACACGGACAAGAAAAAAATGGTAGCTATTAAATTCTCAGTCAATTTAATTAAATTCTCCTGATTCTGTTTTACAAGTAACAGAAGTGGATTGCCTCTTTAAGTAATTCTAGTTACAAGTTTCTTGAAGCACTATGTCTATAAGCATATGGAGAGAGATACAAACAAGATGAGATAGAAGTCGCATCTACATAGTAAAGGAGCAAGATCAACAGGTATCTACAAGCTGATTAAATCATGAATCCTGCTACCTGTTTGGCAGGGTATGTGGGTCTGAAGTGTGCTCAGCTAGCAAAAGTCCAAGAAATGACCCTCAGACAAAATATTCAGATTTTGTTTCAACATGTAAAACATAAGCATCTAAAGAATTTACCTGTCTTAGAATGACAATCAAACATTGGATATCATCCAGCCGCAGTGGCTTCTCTTGCTCATAAAACTCTTCGTTATCAACAATCGTAAGCATGTGCCTGGTCCACCATTCAGGATAAGTCAAAGTACTTAAATGTCAACTTGCACAAGTCAATTAACTTACAATACACCGTCAAATAATACAAGGACAGATGCAAAGCAGAGAGTTCTTACTTGTAAACAGGGCAGAATACAGCCAAAGGTAATAACCAACCAGGTGCATCTTCAGGCAAATATCCTGACAGCTTGGACAAGGATGACCATTTAGAGTTCTCATGGCAGCATTTCATGAAGTTCCAAAGCACGAGAACCAGCTCTGTTCTATAAGCTAGCACAGTCATGATACGCTCTAGTGGCAGGATGTTGAAAGTAAGATGTAGGAAAGCACAAGCTGCACCAACAGATGCTGCCTCTTTATCGTTGGGACCTCCTTTATATGAACTATTGGCAAGTGTAAAACCCCCCAGTAAAACATTTGTCTGCTCAACAAGGACAAAGAGAGTCAATTCATACTTGAGAAACAGAATTTCATGACACATTTTGAGATGTATATTAGATATTGTTATAACCGTTAAGGTTCATACAAATCATCAGATGTAAAAGAAAGTGCGGATCTATTGCATTATAAATCTGCAGCTCCAAGTCACCATTTAGAACTTTTTCCACTAGTTCACCATCAACAACCATTTCATCCTCGTAAGCATTGAAATCTGAAACAACCATATGACATAGGATAAAAGAATAAGATCAGGAAGGGGCGATTCTGTTAAAGTACTGTAGAATTTACAGTCGCGAACTGTAATATCACAATGTGTTCAAATATAAAAATCAAAGTTAGAATGCGGTAAGTTCAGTGTAGATGAGGGCTTACTTTGTTTACCTCCATCATTCGATGGTTTGATGGGGGGAATTGCTTCCAATAAAAATGTCGCAACAGTTGCAAAATCTACAGCCTGGTGCACAATAAAACAGAGAAAGGAAATAAGGACAAAACTGAAACCAATTATAAAGCAGACACAAAATCCACTAAAATAACAAACTGATTATAGAGATGGAGCATCAAACAATCAATATCATTTATATGGAAAAAAACACTTGTCTCCATAAGTAACCATGTTCATAACCCTCACTAATGAATGATAGCAATCATAGAAGGATGGGCTAAATCAGTTGAAGCTTCCTCAAAAGAATCATTCAAGATTATGAGAAAAATTAGAGGATATGTAAATGGAAGATCAAGTGATAGTTTTTGGAGAAAGGTAAAGGGGAAATAGAACGACGAAGGGCATTAAAAGAGGTGACAACGTATTTAATAAAGAAAATGTCTTGAAACAAAGAGGCACCATGGGCAAGATAAAAATTGATTCAACTCTTATTCTCCTCGATTGGGAACTAATGTCTTCAATGCTATTATCAAAGGAAAGAAACGTATAAAGAGACAGAATTTTTCAAAAGAAATTGTTTCAAAGCATATTCGTTTTTGGAAGTAAACCACCAAAAGATACCCCCCCCCCCCAAAAAAAAAAGTAAAAATAGATAAGCCGTACCATATCCAATGACTCAGGCTGAGAGAAAGCAGCTGCAGCAGCTTCTAATATATTTCCCAGAAGGTACAGGCAAAACCAGGAAGATTAATTGATATATCTTCAGGTAGAACGTTCTTATGATTTTTCACACACAGTGCCATCTGATGGAAATACTGCCGACTCAATCCAGGTGCTGCAAAAGTCTAGATACACAACAAAAAGCAGCACTCAACTACAATACGAACACAATATCACAAGGTAACACATTCCAAACAAGGGAAGAACAGTCTAGGTCTCCATAGCAATAAAAGGACAAAGATAAAGTAGACATGCAAATTAGGGCTACAACAGCATAAGAACGGCTTATAGCTTTCTTAGCAAATAGAAGTAATAGAAAGCACATAATGGCATCGTATATTTACGTTCACAGCACTGGAGTCTGTTGTCCCAACTCCCAACATCTAACCATTCCCTATATTCTTCAGACATAATAATACTAATGATTAATGAACCATCATGAATGAGACTACCTCTCGTAGATGTGGGAAAAGACGCCACAGGAAAGGAATTGTAAGAATCTGGGATGAGTACAGTTCCGAAGCTCCAACTTCGATCCACATTGGGACAAATACAAGGTGTTTGTCCCACATGAGACATGATAAGAGCCAGACTATGTTCCAAAGAAGATAAATCATCAACAGGGCCTTGAATATTTACTTCCTGCACCAGTTAATCACAGCAGTTCTATTAATGATACATCTCACAAGAAGGAACTTCCAGGATATCCAGGTGAAGACAAAACTCACATATATAAAACAGAGTAAAAATAAAACCAAGAACATTTTAAAACTAGAAAAGAAAATTGCCGATTAGAAAGTAAAATTTCAAACTTAAATTTCAGTATGGGTACCAAAGTAAAGTTCAGTCAAAATCTATGTCATTGAAAACAGAAGGCAATTAATATTGAATATCAGGTTGACCATACCTTCAGTGTCAAAATAATATTTCTAAACATGGAGAATATATTTCCTTGCAAGAGGTAGCTGACTGTGTTACAAGCCCAGGGCAGTCTGTGATCAATCAATAGCTGTAGTGTTGTCTAACAAGACAATTGCAGGAGCTCCAGAATTTTTAGATGCCATTAATTGGTCCTTCAACTGAATCCTGCGTAAGTAATAACCGAATAAGCAATTCATCATTTCAGAACTAACTTCTGAAGAAAACATCACAACAAGGTTTTCAAAATAACTTGGTCTGAATTTTTTAAAGCCGTGTTGAATCTTAACTATTGATAAACAGACCAATCATGGAATGTAATCAACAAATTCATAGTTGGATAGAACTAAGCGTATTAAATCTCAATAACAGTAATGAAGCCTGTTTTGAGCAATAATACCTCCAGCCCTTGAATGCATTAAGCAAATGTCCAATACATAAATCAATCTGTTTTGTTGATTTTATCAACCATAAGAAAAATTGAAAATGGTTCTTAACGTTATAGTACTTGCAGATTTTAAGCTCTGGGAGAACTAGCCTACGACCAAGTACCACATTAGAAAGCAGAGCAAAATCGTAAGCTCTTGACTAATCTGACTAAGAGCACAATGTATGAGTACAAAGATTTAGGAGCCATCATATGAAAAACATGCCCTTTTCTGGTAGCACGCTGGTAGGAGTCTTATGACCTGGGTTTGCCATTTTTTATTAACACATTAATATGATTTCTGAAAGATCACAAGCTTGCAGGGAGCTACTACACTAATTTCAACACTAAATTTCATTCATAATGATGGAAGATGGTGTTTAATTGTACAAGAAATTATCAAAAAATAAACAATTATACATATCGTAAAAATTAAATCAACTTTATAATGGCCAGCATGCAATATATGATAAAATAATAAGCAATGTAATGTGTCAATCAACCGTCTAGGCAAGAAACATTACTTTAAACAGACTTTTTCCAGGAAAAAAAAAATATTCCTACAAAATTAACAATTCTAAAAGCATGAAAATTTCAATTAGGGTGTCAACAAACCTATTCTCATAAATTGCCTGAATACATGCCAAAGCAAATTTCTTAACCCTGTAGTTCACTAGGGCTTTTCTAGAGCTTGGAGGGATAGTCGGTGCTGACAAAGAGGCTTAGAATATCTAGTACCAAAAATAAACAATGTCAATATTACCATGAAAATGAAGCATGATAGAGAAAAGAGAGGGGAGACAGGATTTGGTAATACATGATTATTTGTAAATAAATCCAAAAGCAAATGCTAACAAGAGACACGTCAAAATGTATGCGCTCATTAAAAAGATGCTCCCATAAGTGAAAGAGGGAGGATGAGGCATTGGCTGTGTGTGCAGAAATGGTATCAGGAAACAAGCCAGGTTTTCCTATTCTTTTCTTCATGCAATTTTTTTTTACCTGATGACCACTTTGCCCCAGTGTACGAACCTGGCAAATATTCTTTTGTAGGTTTTGCAAATTCTGATATGGATATAGTGCATTAACCACTATTTTTGTAAGCTACCTATGGAGGATGAAACTAAACAATTGCATAATATACCAACAATGAATGCATGCATAAATGTTACTCAAGATTATATTTACTGATTGAATCTGCCTCTGTGATTCAAAAGACTGGAAGACATAGCATTATCTTGAATGTTACTTAGTGATTTACCATTATCTTGAATGAACTTTTGAAGCAACTGACATATTTCCACTAGGGCACAAAAATCAGCCACATTTTTAGGGTTAAAAAAGAAAAGTAGCTGGCGGAGAAAATCTGAATCTGGACCAAAGCTTTGCCTGAACAAGAAAAAGAAGGAAGAATCAAAAAGATGTTCAAAAAGATTCTATAAAGAATTCATGTTCTACAATAGGAATAGGAACTGTACGAAACAAAAAATTGAGGAAAAAAACATCTGTCCCATATTTTTAAACTACAAAACCAGAGAACTCTTGCAACGAATAAAATGAAAATGAGGATCCGACGCCACACCTGTCAACATTGTGGCATTGCTTGCCATAAGTGGTAAAGAACCTCTCTCGTACTATAGAACGTTCAGCCTCCACAAGCTTTCTTCCTCGGAAGCATTTCTGCAACAAGAAATTAGTCAAAACTTGCCACCAAAAGTATAAAGTTTCTGTCATGCAGTTTTAAAGAGCAATGCACATTTCCTGTAGGCCTAGTTTTACAGAAGAAACAAAGAACATATACTGTAATTCGAATTGAAATGCTAGAGATAATCCAATGAAAGCTCTATCACATGCTTAGAGTAATAAATTCACCCAGGGTGCACTAATTGTATTTGAATTCACAATATAGCACATAGACAGAAAATACAAAACAAAGTCTTCTCATTAAACCAGAACGGTCATCATCCCAGCCAAATTTTAAAACTTCAGAAGTATCCGCATCATTCAAGAACAAGTAAAGAAAACCTAGTCAACTTTATTTGTCAATGGGTGAAAGAAATGAGGAAACAAGTTTGTCTTTTGAACATGTTGAATATGCAAAACAGATATTTTGTTCTTCAATTAAAACTCAAATCCACAATTCTACACTAAAATCCAGCATATATTCCTTATCTTCTTCAACATCCAAGCTAAATTAACTAACTTCGATAGCTTATACTACTCTAAACAAAGCTAAAACCTGCTCGGAAGTTGCCCTCAATTATATCAATTTCACAAATTGGTACCTTTGGAATAATATCTAGCCAGCTAAACTACCACAGGAAAATCACAGCAAAAATTACAAGGAAAATTAATTAGTAGAATCAAACTAGACGATTACAAGGCAAAAAGAGGTACAAAATTTTTAAAAAAAAAAAAAAAAAACCTGAATTTTAAGAGCAGCAGACATCTGCTGACGTAACAAAAGGCGGCGATTCCTCTCAAACCTAGTTTGTTCGACAAGCTTCTTCCGGTCTCTTTCTTTGGAGCTCCGTCCGCCCAAATCCACTCGCTTCCTCGTCGATGAATCGCCGGAGAAAAACATCTCTCCCTTTTTCCACCAAAAAATTTTTTTCCTTCAAAATTTAATTAATATATATTTATAGGGAGAGAAAAAAATTTTTAAAAACTGCACATGAAATACTAATTTTGTAGTAGTAAGGGAATTGCAAAGAAAGGAAACTCAATCAGCTGAATGACTCTCTATTCAAGTTTGTTTCAAAGACTTTTTTTAATCATTTCCGATCCGACCCGACTCTAATAATGAACTAATAAATGCGTATGCAGAGACGTATATGTCTTCTTTAATTCTAAATACATATTATTTATAATATTATTATTTTGTTTTAGATTACAAACACGTATTTTTTTAAAAAAAAAAAATTGAATACAATTAAAAAGAATAGAATAATTTTAAAAAAATAGAAATAGTTCATAAGTAACCAACAAAATGTGCTTAAATTTTAAATTTAAATATTTTAAAACAATAGTGGAAAAAAACAAAAGAGATGTGGAAGATGAAAGAAAATCTGTACAAAAATAATAAATAAAAATTATTGATATGTTATTATATTCATAAAAAAATGAACACAATCTAAACAAAAATCTAAAATTTGAGTATTTGATATTTAATCAGATTTTGATACGTGAATTGATTTTAAAAGTTGACTTTGAATTGTGGATTTGTAAAACAGTCTAGTTTTGTAGAATGAAATTTAGGAGGTGTTTGGTTATGGGTATAAGAGGGGGAATGAAAATCAAAGTTAATGATATTCATAAATGATATTTGGTTGAACACTATGAGAATCATTCTATGGGAATGAAAGTGTTAGAAAATATCTATTTTCATTTCTCACTTGTGACATAGATTTCAACTTGAGTAATTTATTAATATAATGAAACACATTCCTATGTTAAACCAAACAAGTATGGGAGAATGATATAAATTTATACTAATAGTGAAATTTATTATTCCTATTCCGATTCCGATTATCGAATGTGAACCAAACACCTCCTTAATGTTTTGTTTATTTGAAGAATAAAATAAAGTATCATTGGGTGCTCGGGCCTAGTCACTTAGGTGCAAGTTGGTTTTGAGGTTAACCCTTTTGGTATGGGCCTTTAAGAAAAAGGATAAACACAGATTCTAAGTTTAGAAACTAATGATACAGACATGAAGATTGAATTTGATATTGTATAATAACAGAATGGGCCGAAAGTTAGATATGGTATAATAATGGGCTTGGGCTAGTATCCTAAAGAATATGTGTTGGATTACTGAAGATTCCTGATCCAAAATCTGTGTTGGTTTAAGTCTGTCAGAGACAGTTGGCGCAGCCAATCGAAATACTGCACTAATTTTCTTTTCCTTTGGGTAATGCTGGGGCTGAGCCCAAGAGTTGCAGGGCCGAAGAGTGGCATGCCATAGGAAAAGCATTTATTATGGCCCAAAACAAATGGAGACATTTTCATCGGGTACGGTTGTACTTAGGGTTGTAAACGGGTCGGATCCGGGTCGGATATAGAATATCCAGACCCGGATCCGAACGGGTCTACAAAAGTAGATCTGTATCTGGATCCATCGGGTCTTGTCGGGTCCAGATCCGGATCCGGGTCTTAATAATTTTTTTTAAAATTATATGTAAAATTATTACAATTTATCAAATTTTCTCTTTTTTTTTTTAATTATACAAAAGTATTGAGTTCATAATTAATATAAGTTATGCATGTATTTTATATTAAATATAAATTACATAGGCAATTTACACAACATATATGTATATATACATATAAAATAACACTAATATTCAATAATTTTATTATATATTAAATATTTTAATCGGATCCGGGTCTTAATCGGATAGAAACAATAAGATCCAGATCAGACTCGTTTATTATAATAGCTAAACGGGTCCGGATAGGATCCGAGTAATCAAAATTTATTATAGATCCAGACCCGAATAAACGGGTTCGGATCGGATCAGGTCCGTGTCTAGACCCGACCCATTGACAGGCCTAGTTGTACCACCTGGCAACTTTTATTTTTAAGGTCATATTAATATAAATTCTCTTATTTTTTTGTTCCTTCTCGTGACAAAATGAGTAGAGTTCTGATGCAGACTTCAACAAATTTTTATGAAATTAATCGTGCAAAATGATCTTATTAATCTCAATTTTACGTTTACATAAACTCTTATATATCCCACAGCTAATCACGTGATTTGGAATATAAAATTAATTCGATTACACAATCGAAAAAAATATTACTAAAATTAGTAACTTAATTGTTACATAATTAATTTTCAACACTCTATAGAAGGTAGTAAGTACAACTAGTTGAAACCATCACTCGAGGAGAGAATCAAATCATCAATAACTTGTCTGTTTTGTTGATTGTTTTAAAGTCGTACGTGGGCTACAAAAATTCCATGCATATGCTACTATACTTTAAAATTTGACCTGATTTGTTAAAATTTCACTCAACCCTTCATTTTTTTCAAATTCAATTAGGTAGGGCAGTCAAAAAGGTCAGCATATTATACTGGCAATTTGGCTAAGTACGATGCATGTATAATGCATTTCATAGAATTTAGAGATAATTGTATTATCTTCCTGAGATATGCCATTGACAAAATTACAACTACTTAGCTAAATTTCAATAACAGTAATTAGATGGATAAGTAGACATTATCTGGGGACTTTGCATTGATCGTCGGTTTACCAATGCATATTCAGTAGTTATGGTATAGATAGTCTTACATTTTTACAGTTTCAAAAGTCACACTTTATAGTGGTGCTCCCCCTGCTCCAACACACAAGACATAACTACAAGTGTCATGAATTCTAATTACTACTTCATGGATTAAACTCTGGTCAAACTTAATTATTCATTCGTTCAATGCCTTATTATACCTTCTATCTGCTAGGTCAGTAAGATGTCAAATCGAATCTTTGCGTAGTTAATTAATAATATAAGATTGCAAGCTCATCTTTTGTTGATTAGTTAATTGTATGACCATGGTAGGAATTCTTGCCACATTTGGTAAACACATCTTTCTAATTAAAGTGGTTAAATCTTGGTAAGCATGGCAAAATGCAATATTCTACAATTAATTTGCATCCACAAACACATATCGACAGCAATTAGTTCGTATGTGAAGTAAATTATTATTGACTGGATATTATTATTTTCTTTTTTCCTTTTCTTGTGTTGAATTAGATTAAAATGATGGTTTTGGAATAGTCTTAAAATATCCACCTTCACAAATTCAACAATTGGGTTGCCTGTTTTCTAACTTTACCACTTTACACAACTAAACCTCTATTTGTAATTGACTTTTAAACATTAATTTGAATTTTGAGAGCGGATCATGGAATTGAATAACAATACTTAGACTCCTCGAAGAAACTAATTTAGGACAAAGCAGACCCGAGAAATCATGTTACCTCGGAAGCATCTATAATGGGAAGTTGATATAATTCCACTGCTGAATTTTTATAAAAATGTCAAAACTGCAATTAGGTTTGCTTGCTACAAATTAGCACCAACAACAAGAAGTAGCTGCTGCAACTTGCATATAGCAATATAGTCTATACAAATATACTATTATTTATCGATGCCCTCTGTATATTTTTATATTTCCAAGATAATGTAATTTATGCATTTAGACTCGGAAAAAACTCGCATTCTTGCAAAGCCGTCCTAGGTTTGGTTGACCTGCGTGCGTGGATAATATATACTAGAAATTCTTTATTGAAATTGTGTTGAATGTCGTTTATTTTGACTTTGTTATTCTGACCGACATATATATAGTACTAGTAGTATTCTTAAAGCATTCAATTGTTTTTCCGTGGTAAAACTGTGGTGATGAGCTTTTCAAGTGTAATTAGCTTGCTTTGCTTTTGAAGTAGTATAATCGTGTTAACCATTTTATCTCAGTAAATTAAGAATCATAATAAGAACATATGAACTTTATTTTGGCGACATTAATTACAAATTAAACATACTTGAACAGAGTAAGTTTTGGTTACTCATTCTGCCATGCAAATGAGTATAATAATCATTGAAATGACTGAAAAACACATAGGTCTCGTAACTTTTCAATCATTCAACGTTCTTTACTATTCATTTAGATTATAGAGTGAGTAGTAAAGAATTTTTAACTTTAACGTGCATCATATATATAAAAGACAATTGGGCCACATTTGTTGTTGTTGTTGAGTCTTAATTTTCACAACAAAGAAGGAACAGCATATGTTAATATGATTCGGAGGATACAATGTATCTTTGGCTTTAATTATTCCAAAGGAAGCCAACGATATGCTTGTCACGGGGTGAAATCAACTTCGTTTTCATCGAAGCTTCCTTTTGTTGACTAGTAAACGCACGAATTACTACGGTCAACTATATGGTGTCTATGACTATGTGGACTTCCACAGCAAGATAGAATTAATTGTTAAAATGATCGATTAAGGTAGCTTTTAGACAAATAATGTCTAAAGTAGCCTATTAGAATAATAATTAATTATAACTAATACACCTATAGTGGGGTGTGATTTGTTTAACGAAATTGTTAACTTGGAAAAACTTTAATATTTTGATCAATTAATTAACTAATCAATTAGCTACAGCAGAAGATTGAAGCTCAAATATTAATGGTGTGTGTTTCATTTCATTTCATACATGGATTAGACAAGATTTACTAATATATACTGAAACTGTTACTAATAATAAAACTCAAGGCTTCTTTATAATCTGTAACGCGATGGTGATCGAGTAGTATTTTTGAAGCTTCTAAATGATTAATTTAATGATAATGTTGTTTAATTAAGGGCACATGCATGCGGTTAATTATTATTGATCGAGTTTAATGGATTAGGGATGTTGGAGCTTTTGCCAACCGAATGTCGTCTCCCTTAGGAGCAATTGTTCTGGCAAAAAAGTTGCCTAAGTTTCTTAATTTACTTTGTGTTCTTGTAGGGAATAGACTGTTGAGTTCATACTTGACAACTTCTTCTTTAATTATGAGCTCTGTCCCTTTATTGGATTCCCCATGCATGCATGATTAATTCTTAAAGCTTTAGCTTAAATAGAGAATTTGCTGGAAATTAACAACGTTAAATTGCCCGGGAAATATATATATATGTCTATTACGTTAAAATAAAAAATACTCCTTCAATGTAATTTGTATTTATCCGACAAAACTAGAAAGTTAAAAATAGTAATTACTGTTAAAGAATATAGACTTATTTAGACGATGGTATAATATCTTGACCGATGAGTATCTAAGTTTGAATTTTAGAAATCATCGGATATCTATTTTTAACAAGTAAAGATGGAATGAAACAATTCAATTTTACTCTAGTACACAGTCTTTTGCTTGTTGTGACAAGACTTTTCTGAAGAAAGAAAAACCATATTACAATTTAGCCAGGCAGAAATGAGAAGAAAGCCATTCACAAGTTTCCAAATCGGGATTACGTTACTTCTTCTATCATATTGAGTACACACGAAGAGGCATTTTTTAATTTCCCGTTGTTTATCCAATAAAAGGAAATAAAAAAGAATGTATCCAAATGGCACGTCGTTTTAGAGGGCGGACCTAATCTAAGAAGCAGAGGTGCCAATGCCATTGAATCTGGACCCATGTTATACATGCATTTGGTCACTTTCTCAATTTTTGTCATAATGAATTTCTCACCGTTGAGTTTTGAATCAATGTGTTGTATCCATCCATCACCATCGAAAAATTTGTATATGGATCATAGATTTATGATATAATATTATAAATATATTGATTTAAAATATTTCACATCAGCAAGTGATATGACGTTAGCTAATGTAAAATATTTTAAATTAAAAAATTCATAACACTATATCATAGATTCGATCTATGTAAAAATTTATCCGTTACCATCTCAAGCCGGTTGCTTTCCGATTCACTGTAGTTACATAAACCATTACCATCCAAAGTCGTCATTTTTATCGTCATCATTATATACGTAATATATATAGTAGTCTAACACAACAACATCGACTTGCCAGCTATGTATACAGGTTATTAACACCTAACATTCTCAGTGAATTTCACATGGCGTAAAATTAAATTCTATGATGAGCTGTTAGTTGTTTCATCAATTATAATTAAAAAAGAAAATGCTAGAAAAAGGAAAAATTATAAATGAATTTGCTAGTAATAATGATTTATGATTCACAAGAATTCCAACATTCCTATAAATAAATAAATATATATATATTGTAAAGTGGAATGAAAAAAAAGTTAACGATTGAATACTGGTTTGATAATTAATGATGTGTGATAACATTTGAATATATATTTCATCGAATATATAGAGTAAGTTTTGCTTATTCACTTAATAATGCAAAGTAAATATGATAATCGTTGATATAATTAAAAAATAAAGAGATTTCGTCACTTTTCAATCATCTAATAGTCTGCATTATTCACTCTATAATGTAAATTGAATAGTAAATTTTTTTTCAAATATATGATTGGACATAGTAGAAGTTGCCAACCGAGATAAGTCTTTGAGCTGTGGAAAGGCTGTGGAGATTAGTGGTCCCCCTTTCCAAATGTCATTGACACGTGAATTGTATTCGAAATGACACTTGATCATCGCAAAATTGGCACTTGATGATAACAAAATAGTAATAGTCTTTTTTGGCAGGATGAAAACGTAACCTTGGACGGTTAACAAAAAGTGATATGATCAAATCTACTTAGATTTTTCTTCCTAACCCAAAACCCACGACTAAATTAATCTATGGTTGCAAATTAACAACTAGGAGTAAAACATATACCAAGACCACATAATAACATGTGCTAGTATTTGATTGGCAATACAAAGCTTACTTAGCTAATTAAAAGTAAGTTTAAGATCTCAACAGCCAGATAAACACCAAATTACTGAAACCTGCCTGCCTATACACATGTACTCCTCCTCTCTTTGGCATTCTCAATCGAATCGACTAGCTAGCTAGTTCCGTTTCAGCTTCAATCTCCACGCACTAAAAAGACAACAGACATTGTAACAAATTAGTGCAGATATTGTCACAACATGTCTACTGAGCTGATTAAATCTCGTACAAACCAAATTTTTGGCACTAGTATTTGCTGTGTCGTTGTAGCCTAAGAAATGTAGAAGCTGGTTCCTATCAGTCATGATGACTTCGAACATAGATTGTGCAAGACTCTTGGGACACGTGATTTTCTGTCACACTTCTTTTATTAGTTTTTAGTTTCACACTCTATATATGTGACGTAAATATTCAATAGACGATACGTATTTTAACATAAAGTAATTATAAGTCAGAACACAAGTTTTAAACATTCAAAACGTAAAACAAAAAATTGATACATAACATGAAACAAAAGATCCGTAACATTCTAAAAAAGAGCCAACTACACCACGTCATCCATCCACGATCAATGAATTGAAGATCCATTAATTTTCTCATGATCAATGTATGAATGTGAATAACGATTAAGAAAGATGGTGAAGGGTCCTAAAGTGTCCATTAATTAATGGGAACCAATATAATTAAGCTTTGTCATGGACCGTGCCTAGTGGTGCCGCAACAACACGCTTATTCAGAAAATAAATTTGTACTACTCCAACTAGTTAATTAGCTAAAAAAGATGTGTAATCTAGACATTTAATTAAATTAAACCAAAAGGGAATGAAATGTAGAGTGGAAGAGCAACATGGTTACGTATACTCAACCTAAATAGCAATGGATTGGGAAACATGGAGGCATATTTTACTAGTAAAATTGGAATCCTTTAATTCAGAAGCGTGCGTCCAAGTCTTCTCTTCAAGGGATAAGACGGTGGACTTTGGTCACCAATTTTTGTAATTTGCTTTGGCGGCTATTTTATATGCATACAGAATATTTGTTGCAGGAAAAATTAATTCCATAAAATATTGGCTCCTTTCACCTTATTAATTTGTATTTGCACGTGACAAATTATATCTTTGCCTGTTTGTCTCTCATCAAAAGTTGCTATGATATTTGTCTCCTTAATTTGTGCAACAAGAAAAAAAAAAGGTATGATCACGTGAAAATCTAATATTCGAGGTTACCATTTTGACAAAATTGCTAATATTTGCAACGTTCTTGAGCTATACATAGTAATGTGTCTGAGCAGTTATGAATTTATTGTTGTCATTGCTTTTTTGTGTTTTATTTGTGCAATTTGGGTGAATGAATGTACCTTTTAGTTATAACAATACTTAACTTATTTAATTGGATATATCATGTATTTTTTGCTCAATGGAAATCTTGATATTCAACATTTTTTGAAAATTTTATCCGATTTTTCTACTTTTGTAGTATTTTTTTTTTAAAAAAAAAAAATTTTGTGGCATAATTGGGTTAATTTGCACATTTGGGTTTGGAGAGTAACATTCATGTCCAATTCAGTGTGAAATTGAGTACCCAAATCTTGTGAATATATACCACCTTACTCCGCTGCCATTTTGATGAAGAATATTTATATGTTTCTCGACCAACTCCCTCAAATATATATATCTTAAATATATAGTACCTAGGTGATTGTTAGAAATTAATATCTACGTTATGTTATTCGACCAAAATATTGACTGCTCTTTATAAACAGGCAAGGAGGAAGATGCGTGTTAGACAAATTGACATGTTTTATTGCCTGTTTTTCCATAACAATTAGCTGTTCAAATTAGGTTCCAATTTACGCACATTATGAATTATCAGTTGATGAAGAAAAGAAAAAAAAGAAAAACCAGAGTCGTCAAGAAATTGGATCAGTTTCGAAAGCAATAAGTTAGGAAATAAGCAAACAGTTGAATTTTCACGACAGTCATGATAGCATACTTTTGTGTCTTGATTTTTGAAAAATGATTGGCTTGTGATTTTTGCACGAATTTTCTGCCCGAAAAATTAAAATGGAAACTAAAGCAAAAAAAATAGTTATAAGTATTCAACTGTTTACATTCAAGCATCGTTCAACGGCAGTCCATATGAAGACTTCATCCAAGAAGATAATTTAGACCTTCTGAGATTTTACGAGAAAATACTTGTATAGTTTGGTAAAGATTCACGTACATAAGAATACCTTCATAAGTTCCAATCCCTTTTTCCTCTTTTTTTGGCTAATAGTTTTTCTTTCCATCCTAACGTTCATACTAGGGGGAATATTTATGTGTTTTTTTTTTTTTTTTTTTGTTGATACAAAAAAATATGAGTTACCGATAGGACGTGTACAGTATGGTCTAAAGTAACCGCGCACAGTACCCACTTTCAAATCACCTAAAAATAGAAAGGACGGCGTTTTGTCCCATAGAGTAGACTTCGATACTCAAAATTAATATTTAGACCAAAGAGTAAAATTCAATAAGAATTCAAAACTTATGAAATTAGAAAAATAATTAATGAACCTAACCTACTATTTCGATATTTATACCTAAAGTTATTAAGTCGAATTGATCCGCTGATCGTAGCATATTTGAGCCAAACAAGTAAAATTACTAAAATATCCCTAATGAATTCAATTTTAAAATTATGTGTAACATTGTAATTGAATATATTATTTTGACATCATCACTTAGAAATTCAGTAAGGTCATGTTTCAAAGTTTTTTTTTTTAATTTTTTTTTTTTGAAATTAATTCACCATTTGTCTCTTACAGCAAGAAATATTATACATACTCAACGTCTGCTTAATTGATACTACCAATTAAATTACATACCTAGTGGGATCCATCATCCACCACCTTTGGAATTTATTAATTAGCAGCAACAGTTTTATTGGATTTATATTGGGAACAGAATTCATACAATAGAATGTAGATGACAGTAATTGACGAGCTTAAAAGTCGGAAAATTCTATACCTAACGTATACTTAATTATGGAAATACGCATGCTTGGGGTGGTCAAAGAACTTGGTGAGACGAAATAAATGGCAGCCTCTATCTGTCTATATATATATATATATATATATATATATATATATATATATATATATATATATATGTTCAGGTCAAAGACGCTTCATATTGTCTGAAGATGAAGATTAGAACAGAATGATTATAACATCAAATATTTTTGTGTTTAACAGAATTTATACATCTTTAGATTAAATAATACTGCTACTGTATGAATGAAAAAATTGTGTAAAACAGTCCACCGAAAACCGAACCGCATAAACCCTGAAAACCCGGGACCATCTTTTTGACAAAACTACTCAGAAAAACGAGAAAGCGGGGGTCGTTCTCATGTATTTATCAATTTAAATCAACACTCCCAACGCATTTCCTTCAATTCGTTTTCCCGGATGACTATTGATATTTGTGCTTGTACACTTGTTTATTTGGAAAATATTTAAACAAATCCGATGTTGAACTTTGTTTATAATCCTTATGTTTATAATTAGATTTTATAAAATTTTGATTAAATTTGTTTATGTCGATTATATGATTAAATTTATACTAGAAGGTTTATAAATGATATCAAACACCGAATCTATCTGAATATTTTCTATTTATTTAAGTTACATCTACCAATTTTCTTCTTTTTTTATGTTGTTAATTTATGAAGTATATATGCCATATAATTGGGCCAATAGAATAATTCAAACGCTTTTTAATGTATTTGTTTACTCTCATTTAAAAAAAAAATGAAACAACTCTCTCCTCTATCGTCTAGTGATTCAAATTTTTGATTAATATATCATAAAAAAATATTTTATTATCTAAATTACGTATCGTTGTCACCTGTTTACTCTCATAATTCATAACATAATTTTAATTTTGCACTCAAAATCATAAGAAGCCAATGAAGGACTTGAAGATTGACAACTCTATTATTTACTCAAACACCAGCTCTAATACTTGTCATATCAAAAGAAAAAAACAGTACTACTGCAAGAGGACAGACAAAATGTGCAGTGTGCAGAGGAGGTTGGTTTGGTGCAACATAAATATCAACATTTGACTATAGACATGAGAGAGGGAAAGTTTAATGCCCGTGGAAATTAGCTCTAACCCCTTATTAATCATGGTGTGCTATAGGTGCTAGATTCCTAATTTACAAGTATATATGGTGAATAATAAGCATTTCTTTTGTTAGTAGACACAAATAAACAGCGGACTTCAAAATACATAATTAGAAATTAAAAAAAAGTGAATACCAAATTAAATCAATTTTGCTCATGTGGGGTGGAGGGAGTTGAGTTTCAAGAAAATTGAAAACATTATTGAAATTGGGGTTTTGTTCATTTTTTTTTAGGAGCATTGGGGGAAATTTCTCCCACAAACAGATTCAAACTGGACAAAAATATAAGAAGAGTCGCAGAAAAAATTTGACACTCGAACCCACATTAGTCAAATAGAGATAAGTCTAAATCAAATTAGTAGTAGTATAATTGCTGTACTTGTACTGCTACTAGTGTAACTGATGAGGAGATTAATTGAAACTTTTTTAAGTCATTACTACTACTACGAAACAATATTCAAAGTTGAAACCAAAACAAATTCTTAGTAGGTGACTCAACGACTAAGGCGCACAAACATTACATGTTGATACAAAAAATCTAAGTTAGAACTAGTTTATATACAATATTTTCTAAAGTAAAAGTTGAATGTCCTTCGTAATACTTATATCCGTATCACTTGAAAATAAAAATAATAGAGTTTTGTCTTCCAATACTCAAGTCAGTACTTAGACGAATTCAAAATTTATGAAATTTGAAAAATAATTTTTGAATTTGACTTGCTATTTCGATATTTATAGTTATAATTGTTGGGTTGAATGGATCTGTAAATCGATTAAAATATTCTTGATAAACCTGAATTCAGAGTCATATTATGTCATTTTAGTATCATTACACGTATACTAGTAGTCATATTTATGCAAAGAGGAAACAGCCAATAATCCTAATGGGGAGTGATCAATGGCGAGGCAATCGCAACCAACCCCAAGCTGGTGGAGTTTTAGTCTTGGAAGAAAGGGATTTTTTTACGAGTGGGCACGTGTCCCCTTTCAGTGACTAATTTTTTCCTTCTTAGCTCGTCTTTCTATATATTTTTGCATTGTTTTTTCCCCTTCAAAGTCTCAGTCTCCTTTTGGGGAGTAAGGGAGTAAATTAATATTCATTAATGGAATCCATCCTTCTAGATTACTAATTATTTAGTATATTTATTTAACCGGCCCCCACTTTACAAATAATCTCCTTTCGCCATTGTATAATAATGATCATTATAAACATTTTGGTACATTCTTCAGCTTTTTTACATTCTTTTCCTTTATTAAAAAAAAATAATAATACAATTAATCACTATCTGGATTAACATTAGCTTAGTTTTTAAGTTCACAATTGAATCCCCATATTAACTGTGCATGTATATATTGCCAATGAGGCCTTGGTCTAGTGTTAAAATAATCGAGGTTGAGATCTCCTATAAATTAGAGGTTTCTAAATTTTAATTTCACGGGGTGAGTTTAGTCTAATATTATGTTAATGGGAAATTTTATAATTATTTTTAAGAAATCATTCTTTTAGGTTTAAAAGCATGTACAGTATAAGTATTTAAAACACATGATATTGTATTGTACAAGTATTTAAAGTACAAAGGAATGGTTTCTTAAATGAGATTGTAGAATTTTCCTATGTTAGTATTTTTTTCATTATTTGTAAATTAGTTGTGATCTTGACTTGTAATTATTGATGTTGATATTAATTCCATTATTGTGGATTACTTGTAATCCTATATAAAAAAAAAAAATGTGCATGTATATATTAATTAAGGGAGGAGTGTATATTAAATACCGTTTAATAATTGAAAATTAATAAAACTTTGATTTTTCAATTATTTCAACTAATATTAAGTAAAATTTATTCTAAATTACGAAATGGGTAACCAAAATTTAAAAGAGAAAGTGAAACAGAGGAATCGGAAAATTAGATATGGATGTGATGATTAGGGGAATCAATCTGGAATGCAGAATGGAGCTTAAAAATTGATCAGCAAATAGAGTAATATTAATTGACGGATATTATTCTTTTTTGTTAATAAGGATCGGATCACCCCTTTAATTTAAGTATATACAACTAATTAATTGATAAAGAGCGGATTAGGATTAGAGAACCTTCTCACCATCCCCCACCAAAAAAAAAGAAAAAGAAAAAGAAAAAGAAAGAAAAATCCAAAAGGATTAGAGTAGAGGATGTTACACTTGGAAGTAGTTGGATGCAAATTCATTGGTCCCAAAAGGATGTTAAGAAGGGGCAAAAGCGAAGTGGGGCAAAGTATGGAGACATACGGAGTTAATTAGCCAATAGCCAAGGGACCCCTTTTTTATATCTCAAGAAAGATACACATTTACATATTCAAAACCCTTTTAAAAGTGGTGGCATTTGATACTTTCCATCAAATGAAAAACCTTATTGTGAATGAAATCACGAGGTGACGAGAAAATGACAATACCAACTAGTGCTACAATACAAAAGAGATGTCCCCTCTCAAGACCATATATATATTTAACCTTATACTACTATATATTATCAAAATCCACTAAGGACAAACATGTTCTATAAAGTATTATTAAGCTTAAGTGGATGTTTTTGCTGCTGATCACGTGATCATCATGCTAATTTCTACAAATATTAATCCCGGACCTCATTTATTATTTACTATTTTTTGAAGTACCTTAAAATGCATAATATCTAATTTAATTACTTGGATTTGGCCTAAGACGATTAATTTGTAAAACAAGTAGAGATTATTACAATGGATCGCTTGGATTTGGACAATGGATTGCTTATAAGCTTAAGAGAAATTCTACTGTTTCTTTTAGAAATTATTTTTTTTAATTTTAAAAGATTGTATCGTATATATATATGCTCCATTTTGTATTATACAAATATTTAAAATATAAAAAAAGAATTTTTTTAAAAGAGACGATAAAATTTGTCTAAATTTAATTATAGACCTTCACAAAATCCCATAATCCATGCATATTACTAATATTTTAATTTCAAAAAGTGAGCCAAAAGAGATTCTTACAAATTGTTTTTGTGATAAATAAAAAGAGATTCTTAAACAATAAATGTGCTCCAAAGAATATTGCGGTCGAGATGAAACGTTTGCCGTCCCCCCTCAAATCTTGCATGTTCATATATATATATTTGGAAGTATATTTGGAGGAATTAACGATTATGTGACGTTGTATGCACTATGCGTGGATCTTGTCATATCAATGAAAGATGCTTAGATTAGAATTATGAGAATGAGGAGCGGCTTAATGAATTTGGGGTCTGAATCTAATTTTAACATGAGCTTTTGTTAATAAGTAAATATAAACCTAGCACGTAATTATTTTCTAGTATTTTGAGATGCAATAATATATGTTATGGTTAATTAAATTTTTTTAATAATTATTTTTCAATTTATAATGTAGCTAACCCATTTAATTTATTTTTTGTATTTCATTATCATTTAATTCAAGAGTAAAATGTATTTTTAGTCCCTAATGTTTTGAATATTACATAAATTAGTCTTCAAAATTCCACCTTTAGGTTTGGTTTAGTCGCTTCCTTTTTTCTAGTTGGACACTTTGATCGAAAGCTGTAGAAAGTTAAAACAGATTTAGTCCCCAAAATTTTAGAATTTGAACAAAGACTAAAATAATTGGTGAAAATTTGAAATTCCTAACAAAAGACATTAAGTAAATGCCAAAAAAATAATAAAAATATGTAGATAAAAGCAAAAGAACTCAAAAAATCATAAATAAAAACTTGAACATCATAAGAAAGTAAAAGTTTAGTATCAAATGTGATTTTCAAGTTTTTATTTTTATTTTTTTTTTTTTTTTGGATTCTTTGCTTTTATCTGCTCGTTTAAATTTTTTGGGGATTTACTTAACGGCCACCATGACTAGAATGTGGCCTGTTTCTGTTAAAAATTCAATTTTGCCATCAATTGTCCTAACTTGGTTCAAATTTTGAAATTTTCAAGAATAAATCTATTTTGGCCAAAATGTTGGGGACCAATTTATGTAAAACCAAAACATTGGGGACTAAAAATACATTTTACTTTTAATTCAACAACAATACTAACTATTTTTTTTTTTCAAAGAACACTCTTCAATATTTTATAATTTTTTTATTTTTTATTACTTGTTAAAACTTTATTAAGAGTTCCCTAAACTTTCAATTATGCTTTTAAAAAAAAAAAATTGCATAACCAGATTCATATTTCTAGTTGACATACCTAAATCCTTAAAAATAATAAAAAATAAAATTTACCTAAAAAATATCAATTTAAGAAATTAAAATATTGAGTAAACAATATTAAAAGGTTAGAACAATAAAATCTGATATGAGATTGCTTCAAGCCTTCAATATTGGTTCCAGGATAGAGCGAGAAGCGTGAGAAATGTACTCATCTAGATGAAATTTGGTAGCAAAAATGTGAAAGTTGTTTCTGAAAATAGGAGATGAGTACAATTAAATTACTAAGGAGAAAATAATAGTAGATGAGTACAACTAAAATATATAGAGAAAAAAAATAACATTAAAATAAATAACCTTAAAAAAAGCAACATTAGTCTGTGAAAATTAGAGGGATGAAAGAGTAAGAGTTGGGGAGATGTTGGAAAGTTATTAGGCGATAATTGTTTAATTAATATGGAGTTTTAATTAAATTTTTTCGAAGAAAAAACTCTCTTATAATTTCAATAAGACATAAAATTTTGGGCCGAACTTTTTGATTATTAATAGGGAGTTTTGATTAAATTTTTTTTTCTAAAAATAAATTATTTTTTATAATTATTATTACAATTATAGTAAAGCCTAAATTAATAGGGAGTTTTGATTAGATTTGTAACAAAAAAAATAATAATAATTATTACTACCACTATAATAAGGTCTAAAATTTGGGGATTTAAAGTAGTGGGTTAGAAATTAATTGCCTTACCCTTGAATCACCCCTTAACTTCAGCAACCAACATTAATTAATGTACGCACACTCATATTTAACCCCAAAAGCAACACAAGTGAACAAATTAAAAAGAAATTAAGAAAATACGTAACACCACAATATTAAGCTTAATGCGCATGAATTGGGACCTCTACTCTGGATCTTTAATACACAGATTCGGCTAGGGAGCCTCACTAGAGCAAGCAAGTACTTCTGCAGCAGGAAAAAACACACATTTCATACCATATAGATTTAAGGAATTTGACTCATACACCTTGTTTAATTAAGTTTTAATACTAATAAATACATATTGGTCCAAAATAGTAATACATATTATGTGGTCCAAATTAATTAAAGTATGAAAGATCATGAGTTGATACCAATCTACATTCTGCCTCCTCTTGTATTAAGGTGTTCTAAAGATTTGGTCCCCTCCAGCAGTACATCTAAAGTCGAGTCCAGACTACAAAGGTCCCAACATTTTTTCTTTTTTTTTTTACCCTTTTTTTCTTTGTATTTTTTAGTTAGCACCATTGTTTTATATATTTATTTTTTGCCACTTGGTTTAGTCTCTTTTTATCAGTAAATAAACTTGCATGCCCTCCTAACTAAAAAACATAAATTGTATGAATATATAATAACCAAGAAAGTACGTCCACGTTCAAATTAAACCAAATGAGAATTAACCACATTTAGAAACAAAAAAAGAAATTAAAAGCATATTGAACAACAATGGGAATTTGTTAAAGGAAAAGGAGGAGAAGCTATAAATCAATCAATTAAGCCCTCATACAGTGGACCGACCCTCTGTCTCTTTAAAAATTACTAGTATGTTTTGATTTAAGCAATATTTAGTTGAGAATTTTCAAACTATTTTGTTGGGAATATGAGTTACTTAATAAAAGGCATACATTAATTATAGTAATAAATCAGTTTCTTGGACTTTTATGCTGAAATTGAAACAAAGCAGTTGTTGTCCTCTCAGGTTGTTCACACACTCTCAAAAGAGTAGTAGTCCACGACCCTCTACTCTATAGCTGTAAACATGTATAGATTGGGGTTGGATTGCACAGCCACACAGAGGAAAAGAAAAACTTGAATGCTTTGAACTAGCTGGCGAAGTAAATTAAAGATTACTATGCAAAATTAGTGATAGATATTAGATGAGATTCTGCATTTCGATTTGTTGCAATAAGTAATGTTTTTGGGCCCTTTTTTTTTTTTTTTTTTCTTTCAATTTTCAAGTTTCAAGTTTCATCTATCCATACTCATAAACAGGTTCTGGGAAGAGGGTATTCTCGAGAAATGAATTGCCAATCACTAATAGGTCATCGGAAAGTATTTTAGCATCTTCAAGGCTTCGACCAAGTAGGCTGGCAGCATAGAAACTAACTTTAGGCATATACTTGATTAAAATTCAAAAGAAAGAACATAAAAAGTCACAGTAATTAATCGCCTCTTATTTGCAATTTTCATTTGCGCCAATGGTAGTGCAACATTTTCTTACAGGAAAGAAAAAAGATTTGCAGAGATAAAAATTTAAAAAAAAAAAAAAAAAAAAGGGAATGTGAGGAAGTCAAAATTTCGGGACAAGTTGCTGAGGAAAAAAATAATAAAGGAGAAGAAAAAAACAGTCATTTCCGCGGAACTGCTTATTCTATTTTGTGTAAGTAGCAAGCACAAACGGAGTATAAGAGAAGGATGGGATGGGATCTGAGATGGGTGGGGGAGACAAGTCAAAGTGTCAAACTTCTCAAAGCCCCCAAGCTAAGTAGTAGAATAATAATTGCAAACAAGTTTTAAGTGTAGAGATTAAACTAACTCAGTGTAGTAATTAATTAAAAAAAAGAAAAAAACCATAGGCTATTGCGGCTTGCGCTATTACACTTGTTTCTTTCTTTGTTTCTTTCTCTCACATGGGGTCACTTTTTTCCCCATTTTCAAACCTCTCTATCTATCTATATAAAGCCTCAACTTCTCTATCCTCATGTGTGTATTACTAATCTATCAATCTTCTTTCTTTCTCTACCAAGAAATTAAGCATAGAATTAGTATTAGTACTAGTATCTCTTTTTCTCTCTCTAAAATATAAATCCAATTAAGTCGGCAAGTCCGTCCATCAACAACTTTTTGTAACAATCAATCAGTTTCTCCAATTACGGTAATGGATCACGTTAAAGGCGGTGGAAGAGGAGTTTGCAACCAGCAGCTAACTAGTGGTGAAGAAGACGACATGATGATGACGATGATGATGGACCTCAGGAGAGGACCATGGACTGTTGAAGAAGACTTCACCCTCATCAACTACATCGCTCATCATGGTGAAGGTCGCTGGAATTCTCTTGCTCGCTGTGCCGGTAATTAATATAATTAACCACCATATATAATCCGTCTCATCGTCTATCATGCATACGTATATTTATACTACGTAATTATATGAGCCATATAAACTAGATTTGTTTTTTTTTTTATAAATATTTTTGGTTCTTAATTAGTCCAGTAATTAATTTCATAAGAAAGTCGGTTTTGTCAATTTTATACTATATATGATCCCTTTTTTTTTTTGATCAAATTATTTCTCATGTGGATCATTATACATCTTGGTTTTGTATATTTTTATAATACAATACAGTAATAGTACATTTTTTTTAGTTGTGTTGCCGTACAACATGATCTTAAAAAGTTAGCTAGGTAGCTAAGAACTCATCCAATTAATAAAGTTAAAGCACAAAAAAAGATAAATGGCAAAAAAAAGTACCAGCCCAGGAAAGTAAAGAGAAAATTGATCCTTTTTAATTTCCTCTAGTCAGTAGCTTTAATTTGTTATATATCAGAAATTGACGTATGAACTTTACCAAAGTTGTATAATTCTAGCTACGCCTCTAATGATGAAATTCATTCATTGGCTAATATTCAGGTCTGAAGCGAACTGGAAAGAGCTGTCGATTGAGATGGCTGAATTATCTACGCCCGGATGTTCGACGTGGGAACATCACTCTTGAGGAACAACTCTTGATTCTTGGAACTTCATTCTCGATGGGGCAATAGGTATCTAATTACTATCATATGTGCTTAATTAATCTTATTTCGATTAATTTTATTTACCAATTTCTTTGTTAACTCATAGTATATATACTTTCTAGATACTGTTTTATTTGATGTGGGTTTTTAGATTAATCTGGCAACTAATTAATGACATTGGAAATTTGTGTAAAAACTCTATAGGTGGTCAAAAATTGCTCAACATTTGCCTGGTAGAACTGACAACGAAATCAAGAATTACTGGAGAACCCGGGTTCAGAAGCATGCCAAGCAGCTCAAATGTGACGTGAACAGCAAGCAATTCAAGGATACCATGCGTTATCTATGGATGCCAAGATTAGTTGAGAGAATTCAGGCAGCCGCGGCAGCCGGGGCTAATTCCTCGACCACGGCTATGGCCACGACCACGACCACGACTGCCACGACTACCTCCAACTCTAATTACCAATTCAATAACATGATCAATAACGTGGATATAATTTGGTTCCGGCCAAGTTATGCAGCTGCCACAGCCTAATAACTTGTCTAGCCACTATGGAGGTGGCGTTCAAATGAACCCTAGCAGCAGCACCAGTTTAATTACACCTGAAAATTCCAGCACAGCTGCCTCATCAGATTCGTTTACCGCCCAATTTTCACCTGTTTCGGACTTGACCACCGATTGCTACAATTATCCAGTTAATAATCAGGATTATTATCAAGCTAATACTAATCAATTATCTTATGGAGAGACCTTGACTAGCCCCACCGGTTACTTTAATCAGGGATTGGATTTCCAAGTCGTCATGGATCAAAACAACGCATGGATGGACGGTGGGGATGTATCCGACAATTTATGGAACGTTGAGGACGTTTGGTTCTTGCAGCAACAGCTCAACAACAATATTTGATTATTATTCAAGGATCAAATTAGAATTACCGTATGTTTCAGGGGGAAACATAAAATAAAAGGAAAAATACTAGTAGTATAATTAATGCAAATTTATATAAGAGTCTCGAACCATAATCTGTAGAGAGATTGTTGGTGATACATAAGAATTAGAGTTCTCAAATCACCCAAGAATATAATTAGTATGCAGGACACCATTAATTTGTAGCTAGACAAGGACAGGCTGTTATAGCTGTGGATTGTTATTTTTACATTATGTAATTTTGTTTCATATTTTATTTTTTGAAATTTTATCTTTTGGGGTTTGTTAAAAAAAACTTAATTTTTATGGGTTTCTTTAATAATACTCTATATATCATTCTTTGAAATCGACCAGTTCGAAGTACTGTGGAACTAGTTCCATATGTCTTTGCTAGCTTTTCTATATATCTTTCTTTAATACTAGTAATTTATAACCATTTATCTAATGGCTTATGCATGATTACATTATAGAAGTTGGTGTTACAAGTATAATAATGTTGTACAAGTGCATAATTGGTTCCACTAACTTTACCGGAATGTCTTTGTTGCTTGTTATTTTAATCATATTATGAGTCATGGAATTTGTGAAAATACAGAGTCTATGGGGACTGAACCGGATTAAAGAGTAAATAAAGACCCTTGTCCTTGTTCTAGATTAATTTAGGAAAAAAAAGGTAACAAGCAATGATTTTAGAGACGTGGCATATTCTAAATAACATATACAATCCAATTTCTTATTTGTAAAAGTCATCAATTACTGTGTTGTGGTCTAATGTTATACTAATAATGTGAATGCCACGTGAGTGGCTTCCGATGTCACACATACATACATTAGTTGCCGACTAATAAGGAGTACATATAATCCTCCTACGTTAAAGATTTTTCTATTAAGATCCTGTATCATTTTCTTTTTAATGAATCGTGAAAAATACTTTAGGTATATAACATAATTATAAAAAAATAATATAAAATTTTCTATTTCATTTTTTATATTATTTAATAAAGTATCAAAATATTTTACAATCTTGACGACTCATTAAATAATATAATAAAAAATAGTATAGATTATGAAACAAATAGATCTTATCACATCTTCCTTAATGATTATATTATATAACCTTCCTCACCATGGTTCTTGTTTGCCAGCTCTGGGACAAAGTGACTTTGAACCCATTGAACTCGACATCAACTTCGCTTCTTGCTTTCTTAAATTCAAAACTAATCGTCTTTTCATATGCAACTATATATATATATGCGCGTTTTAAACGACTTTCTGGTATATGCTACTGTAAAATTGATATATTTCTCATATATTACTAATATGCATGTGGCACATGCAGATGCATATGCCCGTATTTATGAGAATTCGCAAGTAAATATCGAGGTGTTAATATGTTATCGTTCAAAGACCACAATTAATTCATGGACAAGAAAATTATACATGTAAAATAGTGAGTCTAATTATTAATTCGAATCACTTAGCTAATTAATTCCTTTATAATCCTTTTCAATTGAATTTTTTTTTGCTCTAAATAACAAAAGAATGAACATATACGGCATTTGCCATTAAAATACTCACTTTAGATACAAAATGCAAATTTGTTAACACAACTATAGGTGAATATAATACTTTGTAATCAAATTGATGGGTGAAACATGATTTTTTTTTTAATTATCAAACAATTCCCTATTTCTTCGTACTCAAATTTAGATTTTTTTTTTTAAAAAAAAAAAGAAAAAAAAAAAGAAGATAGGTATCAACAATTATGTAATTGCCAATTGGCGAGAAGGGTTGATGAGAATTTTACTTATCTTTGGCCAAGTGTTTCAACTATTAAGCAGGTGTTTAGTTAATGAGAATGATAGGAATGAATTAGAATCAAAATTAAGAATACTCATAGATGTTGTTTGGATAAATCAAAATATTTAAAAAAATATCTATTTTTATTATATACTTATAATTTAAGTATTAAATTCATTAATTATTAACCGAATGAAACACATTTTTGTTTAAATAGAGCAAATAATGAAAATAACATAAACCGACGACAATAATAAAATTTTATAATTTTAATTTTAATTTTAATTTTAATTTTAATTTTACTATGTTTTAATTATCGAATGTAAATCAAACATCTTTTAAAATTTGTTATAGGTTAATACAGAGTGAATTATGTGAAGCAATATCTACAAGCTAGTTGAAAAATAAGTAGAATAAATTGACCAAAATTTGCACATCAATTTCTCAAGCAATGCAATTGGTGAGACCCTGTCCGTGGAAACGCAGAATTGAATTAGTAGATGTAGAAAAGATGGCCGGAGATAATGGAAATGGTGGGGGAGGCGTCAGCTGCATGCAGGGCCCACACATATTTGGAAGTCCTAGACTCCTCCTACTAGTGTGTGTGTGTGGTGTGTGGTGTGTGTGTGAGAGAAAGACACAAAAAAGAATGAAAACGTGATGGAATAGTAATCAGCGCAGTGTAATGTTCAGATGAGAGAGAAAGAGAGAAGGGTTTGCGGTTGGGGTTGGCGGCGGCGGGAATCTTTGTAGGCCGCGTGCCTTTTAGAGAAGCCACCGAAGTGGTCCCCCGGCCGAAGTGGAAGTATTGAACATGTTACTCATATGCCACGTGTTCAAATTATCGACATCGTAAGGCTTCCTAGTCTGAAGCATTTACAAATTAAAATGTTTTTAAACAATTTTCAGTATTACCAGCCGCAACCCTTGAACTACCGTAATTTCTAAAACTTTCCCTCAATTTCTTCTTTTTCCACTTTCTTATTTATTTATTCATTTTTCTGTTTTTTGTTGTCACGTACTCGATTCTTGGTCATCATTTGTTTGCCAGAATCCGGATAGAATTTTGGAATAGTAGACACACACAATACTTGACCCAAAAAAAAAAAAAAAAACAATTTAAGAATTTCTTTTGTTTCACTGTCAATTTCATGGTAATCTGAATATTAGATTTTCTTTTCCGAGCCTATATTATATTACATGAGGGAGTTTAACAACCTTTTTTAATTAGATAGAATTTGGACTATATATACTAGTATACTCCATCTTTGATGTGGATAAATTTGGATTTAAGTAGTTCATAGATAGCTTTAATTAATTAATTGAGATGCTGTGGGTTTTTCATTTGGAAAATATATATATATATATATATATATATATATATATATAATACAGACTAATTAATTAAAGGCGCATGTTAAGGTGGAATTCCACATTATAACTATTGTAATTATCTATGATATTCCACTTTTTAATTCCAAGTTTGCTTTCATTTCAAAATCGATGTACTAGTTTCACTCGGTACAAATATTAAGGAAGACTTCAAAAATATTCTTAACTAATTAATTATTTAAAGAAAAAGGAATTACTTAAGTGAAAGCTTTTTAGGGGGAAAAAATGAAGAACATATATATGTTGAATTAGTATTTTTTTGCATAAAGTATTCGGGTAAAAGTACATTTTTAATGTCGAAATTTTCTGCTCGACGAAAATAACACAGAACCATCAACTTTGGCCCCATTGAAATGCAGAGAAATACTACATTCATTTTCAAGCGAGAGAAATACATTTTGTCAAGATTGAAGTGATTCTTTTTAAATGTAAGTCTTAAAATATCATTTGATGACTAGTATTTTGTTTGTTAGCAATGAAGATAGTGACGCAACTTGGAAGAGTAATTTCAGTGCAAAAATAGCGTGTGAGCTATATTCTTATTTAATTCATAAGTCTTTGCTTGCAATAAGACTAACATTTTCCAATTGTGATATTCTTATTTAATCATCAAGATTCTATTTCATAATGAATATGCTAAGCTGAGTAACTGTCTCCATTGTGCAATACATTAACGATTAATACACCCCAGCCCCCCATCAAAAAAAAAAAAAAAAAAACCAGATACACGAAAAGTAAAACAAAGAAAAAGAGGCAAATTAGTGCTAACATGTGTAATCAAGGATTTATTAGTTCAATCCAAACACGGTATGATAAAATTGGACACCTCACACGTGTGGTTAACACGTGTTGTAAGACCTTCATTATCCGGTAACAAGTAACCAGTTCAGTGAGTTGAAGTTCAAAATTCAACACAGATGACAATATATGCAATGTGATACGTATCTGAGTACGTATCCATCAGTAGATATATAGAGTACAACTGGAGTCCACTAAAATTGATTAGCTTTGATTTTCTTAAAGCCACGTCAATTTTCTCTTTAAGAATTTTCTTCTTTGCTCCATCTCCATTCTTCTCTTCAAAGTCTTCCTCTTTCATGGCCAGCTCAAAGTTTGATATGACACATTACTTTAGGATACTAAGAATTAAGGTACGATGGTCATGCATCATATAGGAAGAATATTTCAATTATGGCACATAATGGAGGACAACCCTTTGTATTTTTTAAAAAATATTTTGTAATTAATTCTTAAGATATTCTAATTACTTTTTTATCTCACGTACATTATATCAAAAAATTGTTACAATACTTATTTCAAATAATATCCTGAATGAATATTAAAGTTATTATTGTATTTATTCTAAATAATATATTGAATAATAACTGTATAAACACGAAGTGTTTTTTTTTTTTTCACTTTGGATAAATTTGATCGCAACAATTATTTAGAAGTTCCGGTGAAAAAAAACTCTCCTTAATGATATTCTAACTATGGAATGATAACCAGAAACATATTAATTTTATGTCAAATTGGTGAAAATTCTTTTGTGATTTGTCTCCTTTGGATTGCATTTCTTGTCACATAATGAAGCATTTGTATCAAATTAGAACAAACAAGAATGTAGGTTCCGTCTACGCTTTCTTAATTAATTTATATACCTGCTATGTATCTTATGTGCCATGTATGCAGTCTTCAATTATTAAGTAATTAACCCCCTTTCCTATACAATCATATAGAGATTCTCGACTGTAAATTTTTCCTCATACTAATTAAGAAGAGTCTAATTAGAGTCGTTCTCTTAATGACAAGACAGTTCCATGGACTTATAGAGATTAGAATGACATATAAGAGTGTGATGATAATAGACTCGTGAACAATCGAAGAATGCTACGTGGGGCTTAATTTTGCAATTGATACTAATAATGTGGGGTAGAAAGTTGATTTGGTCCACTATACCGTGGAGGACTACTCTCGCATCTGAAAAGTGGTTGGTTATTGTCAATCAAATCTAGTAAGTGTCCATAAAAAGTAATTTTTGAAAGATTTGGGGTCCCCCAAAACTTAATCGATACTACTCTCTCCTATGTGCCCTTCTTCGTTATCAAAATCAAACATTTTCCCATTTACTTTAAATAATCGAAAAGTTATGGAACTCACATATTTTTTAATTATTTCAACGACTATCATATACTCATTCTGCATTACAAAGTGCATAAGTAAGATTTGCTCATTTTTCTCTGTCTTTCTGATTTAGATGGAATAATCCCCATACTAGCTGGAACAAAAACTTAACAGAAAAAAATCCAAAAATATACACCATGCATGTTTATAGGTGCATTGTCTTTATTAGCACGATTTTAAGGAGTTAGTTTGTGGATTGTTTCCTTATTGACTAATACTAGTTTGCGTAGTAATAAATACTGAAAGCGAGATAACAATAATGCCCTTTTTAGTTTTTAGTGTCTCTTTCACAACATCTCATCTCAGCCACGAGTTTATAAATGGTGGTACATTGACAATAGCTATACATATATATCGGTGTCATCTCTTTCGGATTTTTCAGAAATATCCTTTATTTAGAGAGATTGACTTTCCAACCCGTAACAAATCTTGGAAAGTTGGTCATGATATTCCACTACCAGAAACTACAATTTGGATCCACTATTGCTTTTCCAAGTCTTCAAGTTTTGGTCATAATCTTTTCTGGATTAATTGTAGTTAAGCACTAATTATTAATTTTTTGTTATCTATTTTTGCTTTGAATATAAGATATATTAGTGATCACAAATATCCATCTTTAGTTTCCTAACTATATTCTAGACGTTCATTAGCTGCCACAGAAATCACTCATATCTTACGTTTTCTTTAATTTATGCATGGTTAATTAAACTTTGTAACACAAAATGACATGATTAAATCGACTAATTAAGACATTTTGATTAATTTATTAGAATATTTCTTGAGAGTCATCATCTTCCTAGAATTAATACTCTTAAGAAAGAAAGTTTACTTTTATGTTTGGCTATTATTTTTGCATAATTAAGAAGGCTAATTTGCGATAGCAAACGCTAATTATGGTTGTAAGATTTAAGTACTTGTTTTTGTGATGTGAGTCATGGACGAGGAAGGAAAGTTGTGTGTATGAACCATGTGGTCAAGCTTAATTGCAACTTCACATACACATGGGAGAAATGCTAGTGATGGAGCTTACTTACGTACGTAATCAGCTAGCATTGCACTTTTTCTCCAGGGTGATCACATATATATTCATCGTTAATGTAAGCAATTTGGAAACCACAACTTGGACTTTTCTCTTTCATAACTAAATAAATATGTGATGATTAATTAAGCAAAATTTGATGCTTCCATTTGATTTCTTGGTCTTAACAACTCATAATTAAGGTTAAGGGGACTACAATGCAAGCATGGAATAGCACATGAATCACCTTATTTGAGTAATAAAGCACTTATAATGCTTGCCAAATCTCGATCGAGCTCTTAATAATTAGGTCGATCAAGATGATAACGTACAATTAAGTACACTTTGCATATAATTTTAATTTTCTGGATAAATATATTATGTGGAGAATGAATGGTAAAATTTTTTCTCAAGATTACTAATTACTACTTGATGAATGCGTAAAACTAGTTACTTCGTTGTATGTTAAGGAAGTCTTCAATTAACAATTAGTTCTCAAACTTTAAGAACTCAAAAACCTTTAATCAAGAAGCATGCATCTTAATTATAAGTCGTAAAGTTTTTGTAACAATTAACATTCATTTTCATTTTTATAATTAAATCCCATGTTTTTTATTAGACTGCGCTGAAAATAATGAAAAGTGCCAAGATAAGATAGAATTTTCAAAGAGATCTAGATGGAATGAAGGAGAACACGAATGTTTAAGTGCATGAATGTACGTATTTGATATATTAATGGAGAAATTGGTGTGTGAATTAATTAAGAAGAATGAAAGAAAACCAAAGTCAGCGGGAGAGACCGAACCATGTTTCATGAGTTGTTAAACGTTGAAAGAGGACGAGCATCGCGAAGAAATGAAAGCACTTTTAACTCGCAACTAATTAGCTCAGCTCAAAAAAGAAACAAAACAATCCACTCCAATTAAAATGTCTCTAATCCTATTAATTATTCATTTGGTACGTAGTCAAATTAGAATTTTCATCATTTATTTGTTTGCTCAATATTGGCAATATTTTATTTTGAAAGGGCAACAATTAATTATATTTATCAGATCCAAATTAATTAATAAAAGTAGTTGACTCGTAGCCACATAGCTAGGGTCAGAAACTTAATGCCCAAAATGTCGGTTTATTGTTAACTTAGTGGAACGTTCAACACATGCTAGCCTGCACCGGGATAAAAACAGTGTAATTGTAATTATAAGTGAGATCGACAACATTTTAAATATATACCCAATGAATGAAGCACTATATTTTATCGAAGCTATTAATTCATAACTCTTGTTTTTGAAACGTGGATTACGAAATAAACAAATTGTTGTTCCTAGGAAGAGCTTAGCTTAGCAGCCTAATACTTTTGACTAAAAAATTTATAACAAGTGAAAACTCGATACACTACACCAACACGGAGTCAAGGGGTCAGAGCTAAAAAGAAGCTGACGACTATGTCTTTAACCTATTTAAATAAATAATTAATTAATTAATAGTTATATTAGTAATAGAATGGTAAATATTTAGGTAGATTTAATTTTTTATTTCCTTTGTAGATCTTGTGATATGAATTAAACGTTATGAAATATATGATATTAGTTGATGTAATTAAAATTTATATAAAGATTAAATTATAACTACAAAATTTATCGAAAGAGTGAAATATCGAATCTATCTAAATATTTGTTTACAGTAGAATAGATTTAGTGGTACTACATGTTAATTGGAATTTGGACATGTGGTTGGGTGAGGAGTGAGGAGGTCACAATAGTGGGATCATTGCTTGCGTTGTATAACGAGGACTAGTTAGTTTCCAACTTCAGCCTTCGTATCAGTAAACGTAAATGTACAGATTATGTTTGAATAATTTGACTCAAAGCAAAGGAAAAAAGAAAAGTGTAATTTCTGGGAGTCTGATGTTTCTGCTGGTGGATAATCGATATTATAGTAGTATTTAGTAGAATTTTCCGTGTGTTGCAAGTTGCAAAAATGCACTTAGCAAGTTGCCTAGTGCTGCGACCTGAAAAATGGCCTTGTTTTTCGGATGTTACTTACCCATTTTCGGCAAAACGCAATGAGAGGTGTCAACGCAATGAGAGTTTGTCTTCATTTGGAAATAATTACTGAAAGAAGATTATAGAGGAGGTCAGCTGTCTTCAATTGGAAAAATGATTTAAATTTAAAATTATTTGTAAAAATTAATTTACGTAGTAAAATTAAATTGAATTATCAGCCTTAAAATTAGTTGAATTTTACTATTTGTTTTTTACAAATTTAATAACGCGCTAAAGAATTGTCTGTCATTTTGTCTAAATATTGCATTGTTATCTGAAATGAGACCGAAGGAACAACTTCAAAATTAGTTACTTCTTCTTTATTACGTGCAAATTTTTATTACTTGCAAATTTTGATCTTCACCTTTTCATTTTCTTTCTTGACCCTTTGGTTTGTGGATTTTTCAAGGGCCATAACGTTCACGTGCGATAAATTTCTTCCCATTTGCATATTTGGAATTTAAGAAGTGGGGATTAGTATTTTGAAGAGCTCCTTTGAAACTTATTCACCAAGAAAATTGGAAAGTTAATACTTTTCTCAATTTCGTCTACCTTGGCCTTTGTTTTCACTTGATGATGCGTTCTTGGTGCAAAATTTTCAGATTAATTTGCTTATTGTTTTATGAAGAAATTAGGAAAAACTTTTATATTTCTAGCCATACATGGGCCCAATGTCTTGCCCAAAGAAAATTAACATATAGTAGCAGATCCTTCCAAGGTGTCATTCGGACCAATGGGCCAAACAGGGTGCACGATGAGTAAGAGTTGAAACTGGGCCAGACTTGTTCATGGTCTTAGTATTGGGCTTGGGAATCTGTATGTCGAAAACTATTTTAATTTCTGGATTGATCTTTTTCTCAGTTTTTGTAACTGAAACCTTGGCATCCCACAATTACATGATGGATCAGCCATTGCAAGCTCATCAAATGAACAGAACAAGTAAATACAAATGGGCCACAGATTTTCTTTGTCAATAACAAGTGAAGATAGTTGTACAATACACAGGACCTTATTGCAAAGGCCCCTACTATACTTTTCTCTCTGATATCCATGGAGATTTTTTTAGACAAATACTTAGTTAGATTCGGTTTTTGACTTTACTTATAAATCCTGTGGTTTGGATTAAACTTTAGAGAATCTATGACACTCAGCTGATGTAAGTAAAATTCTTTAAGATTTAATCCTGACCACAGGGAGTGAGACAAAGATCGGGTCTATTTAAGTATTTTCCATTTTTTAAATGATCAGTATCACATTTTAAGATATTTTAAATTATACTGTCCAAATCTATTGTTAAATCTATTCAAAAAGAAAAACAAAAAAAATATCAAGGTTTAAGTCCAATGTGTGTTTATCTTAGCTGGCAATTATTATCAGATTTACATATATTTCAAGCGTTAAAAGATGGTACCGCGTCTCTAACTCCACCAACTGTTTGGAATTATGGGCCAGCCCACTTGGAATTTGATTGAGCTTGACATTTTTGTCAGTTTTTTTTTTGTATGCTGACAAACTTAAAACCACCTATAGGAAGAAAAAAAAATTGATAAACACCTCGATTGGGAGTTAATTTTAATTACTTATTTTATAATATAAAATAAATATGATATTTGTTAAAATGACTAAAAAATTAAAGGATTTTATTAATTTTCAATCATCCAACGATCATTCCACAATGAGTAGTGAATAGCAAAATTTTTTTTTCCTTCAAAGGGATTTGCTGCACATTTTTTATTTAGCTAAGCAGCCGACACTGTCAGCTCCATTTTATCCTAAAATGACACTATTATATCCTCTACAAACAACCCTCTTGTGCATTGAAATTTCAATATTACCCTCCTTTAGAAAAATAATGTAATTGAGATCTGTATTGATGGTTTACTCTAATTCTAAAGGCAAAAGAGTAATTTACCTTTTTTCTAAAGTTTTTTCCTACTAAAAAACACATGCTTTAATAAAATTATTATTATATCCAATATAACAAAAACAAAATACAAAAAAAGAAAACACATGTGAAAGCTAATTCTAATTTGGCGGTCCTATTCTTTTTCATTTCTTTTGTCTGGAAAGAGATTGAAGTTTGTGATACTCGTTGACCACGTGCAAGGCCATTATTGAGAAATACAAAATACATTTTTTTTTTTTTTCTATTTTTTCCCCAAAAATAAGACTCCTTCACTTTTGTGGGTTCCTTGAACTTTCACCATTCCCCGCATCTATATATACCCCGTCCAACCTCCCTCTTCGACCTCCAAAATATCTCTGTTCATCTTCGGACACGCTCTCTTCGGCTTTCCAAACTTTAAAACTGTAAGTTGCATTTCTTTTTAGTTTTATTTCATTTTTTATTCTACTATATTTGTATATTTATAGCTTAGATAATCATTTGTATCTGTTAAAGATTCAATTTTTAACGGAGCTGTGTACATATTACATAAACAGTTAGCCTTATAATTGCATAAAGACTAGATTTTTATAGTCTTAAGGTAATATTACTAAAGACCCTTTAGTAATTATTAGTTATTTTTGCTTTTGGAGTTCAAGAAATGAATACTACCAGCTGTATTGGACTTTCAACTATGAAACCCTGTCGTAGGATATTACTTAGCTGCAAGAATTCCTCCCTTTTTGGGTTCCCGTTTCACAAAATTAATCACTTTGTTACTGATAATTCGTCGACATTCCGGTCAAATATGAATGATTTACATGATTATACACAACAGATGTTATAGGATATATAAGTGTAAATATTTCGAATAGGAGATACTTTTTGTGTATCCGGTTCGAATAACCTGGACAATCTAGGGTTCAGTGTTTTCAGGTTGTATTTAGTAGGGGTAAACAAAGATTTGTCTTTATATAGTTAATGTTGCTTGTGTATAAGAATCATTCAACCTCAACTGAAGCTCAAGTTAATGAAAATAACTTTGAAAAGATATATGTTAGAGGAGGTTTAAATGTGAAGCCTTTGGTGATTGAGACTATTGAAGAGGCTCACAATGTATTGGAATTTGAAGAAAAAAATAAAAGTGATGGATTTAGGATAGATGTTGATGATAGTTCAAGTGTAAATATAGATGATTTTAACAAGGGCTTGAATGGGTCGAGGGTTTTGAAATCGACCCCCAAGAGAGAGGTGTCTGAGGTTGAAACAGAGGCTTGGAAATTGCTCCGAGGATCCGTTGTAAACTATTGCGGACATCCTGTGGGGACTGTTGCGGCTGCTGATCCTGCTGATAAGCTTCCTTTGAACTATGATCAAGTCTTCATTCGTGATTTTGTCCCTTCAGCTCTTGCATTCTTGCTTAATGCAAGCGAAGGGGAGATTGTCAAGAACTTTCTACTTCATACTCTACAACTGCAGGTATTGTGATACACACATCTGTTTCCCTTTTGTCTTTTTTTTCCCCGTTGAGATCCTTGTTAGAGTTGATATGTTATGCTTGAGGTTGATGTAGCTTTCATTGTAGTAGGTTTTTATGTTCTAAACTCTTGCATACTGCAAATTTTTTCTCTCGCTTCTCAACTTCATTATGCCATAACAAAAATCATCCAGTGCTTGTATTGTCTTCATGCCTTTGAGGTCATTACCTTAGTTTGAAAAGTCCTGAACGTGGATGCACATTTAGGTGATGAAGTGTTAGTTTATGTCATGAAATAGTTCGACATTTATTATAATTTTATGTGGGCAAAACCTATTGTTGGTATCCTTATGAAGGAGCATTACTTATGTCTGTTCCATTTTGTTTTCACCCTGGCACAATAACTAATGAGCTATTGGCTTTGTTCATCTTGATGAACCAAATTAGATAGTTAAATGCTCTTTTCAGATTTAACTTGGTAAATTTCTCTGCACGCCAGCTCATTTATAACATAGGTTTGTGTGAATACAACTAAAGTTTGGGCATGCTTATTCTTTAGAGTTGGGAAAAAACCGTGGACTGCCATAGCCCTGGACAGGGGTTGATGCCTGCGAGTTTTAAGGTAAGGACTGTGCCTCTCGATGGGAGAAATGGAGAATTTGAGGATGTTTTGGATCCTGACTTTGGTGAATCTGCTATAGGACGTGTTGCACCTGTTGATTCCGGTAAGGTGGCAATTGCTGTGAAATTTATTCATCATGTATATGGACTTGATTTTGGTGTTATTCTTGCTCACCCCGGCTAATGTTTTTATTCATGTTGCTTCTGCTCTGTAATCTGAATATTGGGTCAATGGACTCAAATTCAAACTTCACTTTACTTGATGTTCTTTGGACTGTTGAGGATGATAAATGCTGGACCTGTGTTTAGTCAATCGTTGAGCTTATGTAGTTTTGATCTGTTTGTGCCTGATTTCACTTGGCTAAATTCATTCTATTTGTGAATAAACATAGAATTTTTATGGCTGTCCATGCTGTATGTTTGCACATTTCATAGTTGTATGAATTTTAAAGAGCTCCTTTGTATCTAATCAAAGATCTGAGATGCTCTTACTGACATGTTCATAATATACATGCATCCATGTGTCCATGGAGTTGGGGAGGGGGTGAGCTGCAGCATGCCTGGCCGATAATAATTGTGTGTTCGAAATGTGGACAGGTTTGTGGTGGATAATTCTATTACGAGCTTATGGAAAGATCACAGGCGACTATTCATTGCAAGAGAGGGTGGACGTGCAGACAGGCATCAGACTGATACTCAATTTGTGTTTAACTGATGGTTTTGATATGTTTCCCACTCTCTTAGTCACTGATGGTTCCTGCATGATTGATAGAAGAATGGGTATTCATGGCCATCCTTTGGAAATCCAAGTAATTGACATCTTTACTATGTACTTCATTTAAGTTTTATTTTGCATTGAATAATTGACTTCAATGTGCTCTAGTGAGAACCAAGTGATGGAAGTTAATCATTAGCAATAGGAATTCTGATTGATTTTAATTTGAAAAATTCTTCATGACCTGAAAGGCCACCCAGACTTTTTGCTTTTCTTTTCCATGTAATGGAAATCATTGTTGTCTTGCCAGCTGGCAGAATGTTTGAGATCTTAACAAATTTATGGCAAAGTGTTTGTTACTTTCACTGAGCACTTCTGCAACATTATCACACAATTAGGATTCCACAAGCCTGAGAATCACACAATTATGGTAATCTATAGTTGAACTACTAACTTGTATACTAGTGGCACTTGAAATTAAGTCTTCTTATGAGAATTATTGACTGATGTGTAACATGTGCAACTATTTGGCTGACCATAAGAGAGAAATGGCCACTGTATACTTGTTTCTGTCCATCCATCTAGGCTGGTACTCTAGTCTATTCTTCTTCACTGATTCTTCCTTTTCCTTCTAACCTCCAACTAAGTAGGTGTAACCAGGATGCTGTATGTGTAATTGCTTTACTTCTGTTACTGTTTTTATGGATTTTTTCCTTCTTATGGTAATTTGATTTTCTACTATCTTAATTCTTGCAGTCTTTATTTTATTCCGCTCTACGCTGCTCTCGAGAGATGCTCACTGTCAATGATTCAACAAAGAAGCTAGTTGCTGCCATCAATAACCGTCTCAGTGCACTTTCCTTTCACATAAGGGAGTATTATTGGGTGGACATGCAGAAGATCAACGAGATATATCGCTACGGGACAGAAGAATACTCTACCGAGGCCGTCAACAAGTTTAACATATATCCAGATCAGATTCCATCGTGGCTTGTGGATTGGATACCTGAGACTGGTGGATACTTTATTGGCAATTTACAGCCTGCTCATATGGATTTTAGATTTTTCACTCTAGGAAATCTTTGGGCTATTATCTCATCCCTGGGAACGACAAGCCAAAATGCTGGCATACTCAGCTGATTGATTGAAGAAAAATGGGATGATCTTGTGTCACGCATGCCTCTTAAGATATGTTATCCTGCACTGGAGTACGAGGAATGGCGTATTATTACAGGCAGCGATCCTAAAAATACGTAAGGAACTATCTTCTTTGTGCTGTTTGCTTCTTATATAATTGATAGCCAATAGTTGGTTATCTTTGAAATCTAGAGCGCATGTCCATCCTCCATTATGACTTCATTCACAACCCAAAGAAACAACACATGACTTTATCTGACTGTAAAAATCTTTTGGCTGTAGGCCTTGGTCATATCATAATGGTGGATCTTGGCCAACACTGCTATGGCAGGTATGCTTCTTCTCAGTTATAGGTTTTCCTCTTACAAGATTTTGGGCTTAATAACTGTGAAACTAAATGTGTTTAGGAGAACCCTATTTTTTTTTTTTTTTTTTTTTTTTTTTTATGGGGAGATCTCTAAATGCTTCATTCATCTGTATGAATGAAGAGAAAATGGCATCAAATGATTCAACCGTATCACATACGTATCACTTGTGCAAGAGTAGGTAGTGGTGTCTTTGTTCTCCCTCTCCCCAATGCTTTTTCTTACTCGGCATCCCTAATGTTTCAGTTCACAATGGCTTGCATTAAGATGGGAAAACCAGAATTAGCAAGCAAAGCAGTGGCTTTGGCTGAGAAAAGGCTTCTAGTGGACCAATGGCCCGAGTATTATGACACAAGACATGGAAAGTTCATAGGTAAACAGTCTCGACTATATCAAACATGGACGATTGCTGGATACCTGACCTCAAAATTGCTGTTGGATAATCCAGAGATGGCTTCCATGTTGTTTTGGAATGAAGATTATGAGCTTCTGGAGAACTGTGTGTGCGGGCTGAAGAGAACTGGTCGAAGAAAGTGTGCACGCGTTGCAGCTAAATCTCAGAATAATGTCTGAAATGATTTTTTCTTGTCTAACATTGCCATTGATGCATTCTAGGATTCTTGATCATTTCTTTACTGCAGAATAAGCTCTTAATCAAGTATAGCCGTTTGTACTGATCAATAAGTTGTTGGCACTTACGTTAAATGTAACTCCGTTGATGTCATTCATGTACACTACTAGGTACTCATATAATTTCATGATGAACATGATTGCTAGCAATGTCCATTATGATTTCATATGCATCAATAATGTTAGTACCATATTGTTGTCTCGGAATTTCCTACCAGAATCTGTCTAAATGTAAGTTATCTGTATGGAGTTGCCACAAACCTCGTGGGTAGCAATAGACTTGTGGGCTCAATTCAATTATTGCTTTTAAAGTGGTGTATTCTGACTTCTAATGTGGTGTATACGCAGTACCTTAAGCAAGGGGGGGAGTCATTGCTGCTCATTCTGCAAGCCAATTAAGTTGTACAAACTTTCTCGTACTTCAAAATATATCCACAACAAAGGCCAAAAAAAAAAAAAAAAAAGGCTAAAACGTAGTAGCATGGAATTACAATAGAACTTAAACACTGATAACTAGACAGTAGATACTCATATATGTCATATGTCCTAGATAGTATAGGAATTACAATAGAACCACTGGTAATTAACCTAATAATAATAATACTAGTATTTTACAAGTAGTACGTAGTTGGCAAATATTAAACCTCTGGGAAGAAACGATTAATGAAGCTTTAAAAGTGGTCTTGGGATGGGGTGGAGAGGCTACAAAATGATGGTCAGATGAAATCATTGTCCAATTTCTTCATTGGGTTGGACCCTGAAGAAATCGAGACGGGTATCTCCTAGGCGTCGAGAATAAGTAGCTTGCTTGTATTCGGCCCACGTAAATGATCTGTAAAGACGAGGACACTGTGGTGTCTCCAGTTGTGGAATTGGACTGATACTTGCACTGAGTGGTGGGGACACAAAGTAGCCCATTGACATTCTGGACTTGTTGCAGGGCCAGTTCACCATGGCCCTGTGCTTCACACTCAAAAACCTCCCATTTGTCATAGCCTTCAACACCATCATCATCAACATATAAAAATTAGACACAAATATTTCTCATAGTAGTAAATCTTTAATTAATGTGTGCATTAATTGTTAGCTAGTCTTAGAATGTCATATTCTACCACTCAAGAACACTATTCCTTATGCAGTTTAATGCTGAGTGAATAAAAATACTACAGTTTAATGTTGTTATTAAGTAAGTTAATCGCTAATACTAAGTATTACTATTATTCTTAACCAAAGTCAAATCGATGGAGTTGCTTTGCCCCCCGAACACAAAACATGAAAAGGAGGGATAAAAAGCTGAGTGGAGTCAGAAGTTATATTTATCCAATTGAGAAATGTGATTGGTGGAGAACTGATTAGGTGGACCTGGATCTTCACATATATATAGGTCGGTCCAGGGCCTGATGAATTTTATCTCAATTCACATCAATATCCACTGCCTCTGGAACCTCTATTGTTGCATCAACTCCGACTTATATTTCAGTTCAGTTTCAGTTTCAGTTTGCAGCAGCAATCAGTCAATTCAACCACCTTTTCAACTTGATTATGATTATGTGACCATGTATGACCAATTAATTAAAAAAAAAATAATGAAATTGAGTGAAAGAATGAATGAAGAAAGAGAGAGAGAGACAGGAGTAGTAATATCAATCACTTTGCAATTCAAAATAAATATAAAAAATGCACATTAAAATTGAATGATAGTAATATTTATTCCGTATTACAAAATTAATAACAATTATTTATTTGTCCACGAGACGACATAGGTCACAGGAAGTACTGAAGAGAAAAAGAAAAGGAGAGCCCACCTGTAACACATCACCAACATTAACAAAGAATGCAGTGGGATGAGGGGTGACCGGGACCCATACTCCTTCCTCCAAAGAGATTTGGAGGCCGCCAACATCGTTGGATCTCAAGATGGTCAAGATCTGAGGGTCAGTATGCTCTCCAATGCCAATCCGGATGGTGTTAGTACTGTTAGTGTCCCTATGATCCTCCTTTAAGGGTGGATAGTGATTGAGCCTGAGGAGGGAGTCGAGACAACGTCCCTGATTAGCCTGCTCAAGACTGAGGTGTCTGGGACCCCCAGCCCTTCTGCTATCAGATCCAATATCTCACATGCCAACTCCCAAACTGCTTCTACATAACTTCTCACCGTAGAGCTGTCACACACACAAACACACAGTCAAAATACCATCACAGCTATCTAAGCTAGATATTGGAAAAGAGGGTTTCCAGTTTGCACTGCGACTTTTCTGGGAAAAGAGGATAACTGGGAACTAGGAAGTAGAAAAGGAACTTGCGAAGTGGTGTTTGCTTCATTTAGAAAAAAAGATCGCCTAGGGCATCCCCATATCTGAGAGGCTTCCACTTTCTTTTTAATCTTTTTGATTTGATTGGACCTTGTTGTTCATAATGTGTGTTTGACTTATCAATCTCATTTTTATCTTTAGTTTGTGTCGTTATATATATATTTTTTTCCTAGCAATTCACTTCCCTACTATGGTGGGCAAAGTTCTTTGCTAGGACTACTCTTTGCCATGCCATGTGATTGTGGTTTACAATCGACAGTTTAGAATCAAGAATAGGAAAATATTCATATAAAAAATTTTCGTCATAAATATATGCACTGTTCAAACGAGAATATCCTCTACCGAGGCATGTTCTTAGGTATTTTTACCACATCAAATATCATCTACAACACGCTCCAAATGTTCCTACACCAAAGACAGTGAACTATACTACATTTGATTTGGTCATGGACCTCCTGGTGGCATGAATTCATTTAGGGACAGTGACAACTTTACAACCATGATCCATCCATAATCCATTCGTATAGAACTGTTGAGATCTAAGGGACCATGTTTAGGCAACAGAAATGAGCTGCACTGATCGAAAAGGTATTTTTGTTGTGGGTGCTGTTGGACAATGTTTGATGAAATGAATTATGTCTGAATGTTTTTTTTTTCCTTAATCCAACCAATTATGTGCTGTGACTTAATGTGAAATGAGTGGCAAGTCAAAAGACTCAAGCTCATCGAGTTCTGAGCAATAATTACTAGCTACTAGAATAAGGTGAAGTTGATAGTGGAATTTATGTCCCAAGATTTCTTGCTTTAGGACGTGTATATTACTACAACTGGAATGCACGGTTGAGCTTATGCCAATGTCCAGAGTTGTAACTTAATGGAGTTCTGGATTTCGAGTTTTTTTATTGCAAATGGTCCCTATTGCTTTAGAGTACAACATATATAGAAATCTAAGTCGATTCCATGTTGTTTTGGTAGTACTTGAAATTATTTAGCAAATGTCTCTTTAGGGATTGAATTCATAGTTTGGAAAATATCCTTAGAAAATGACTCTACAATGCACCCTTATAGAAAATGACTTTGAGTTCTTTATTATATTCTTTTGGTGTTACAATTATTTTACATTATATGATGGGATAATATGTGTATTTTTAATATAAAAATTTATTAAATAAAGACAAATATCATTCTATTATATTGTGTAACATAAATAAAGTATTTAAAAAATATAACAGATAAACCAATACTTTAAAAAAACGAAATATGCGAGCTATGTACCGATCATGGTAGCCATTAGTCAAGCAAGACAATACAATCAAATGTGGTAATCAATCATCAAGCCTTCTAATAATATATGCATGCAAATTTCAACATGAGCGACTAATTTATTCCAGTAATGTATATATAGCAATTAATTGGTAAAAGATTTACATGCAGTAGTTGAGCTGTTCTCCAGTTCTCCTAGCAAATACTATCGCATTATGTGTTCCCCTAAAACGTACTCAAATGAAAAATAGGGCCTGGGTCTAAGTAATTAACTCCTTTATCTACCACGTAAACAATAAAAGAAAAAAAAAAACCATAAAATAAAGAAACAAAGCTTGAGAACAAAAGTAGAATCACTATAGGATGATTTGATATTAAAGCAAAGAAGTGCAGGTGGAAGCCTAAAAAAAATCAAACATAGTTGAGACAATTTAAACAATCATATACAGCTGGCCCGATATATGCAGGAACGTTTTTTTTATTTTAAATAAAAAAAAAAAAAAAAAAGAAACAATATTTGCATGAACTACAAGTGGCAGGTGGCAACCTGAAAATGTCTCTTTTTTTCTTCCCCAGGTAATAGTAATTCATTACTCTCCTTCTGCTTCAACAACTAGAATCATATATGGGCTTGTAATTATATTGTTTGACCATATAATAGTTTTCCATTCATTTTCTTTTCTTGTATCAGAGCAGCACAAGAATTTTCCCCCAAGGAAGATAATTGTTAGATTGAAATAATTAAATTATGGGTCATTTCATTCCCAATAAAAACTCTTGCAAGATCTTTCTAGGTGTATGAAATCAATGTGAATTCCCAATGCTGTTTAAAATGTAAGAAATTAGTACTAAGAAACATATACACACACTGTCACAGGTGTAAATACACATAGAATTAAAAACATGTAAGATACAAAGTATATACTACGCCAAGGCATGCAGATGCCTAGCAAGAAATATGTAAGATAACATCTATGTAATGCATCAGTGATTTAATCAGTAGCTAGCTAGCTAGTAATTCCTGAAGGTGATTGGGTCGTTTGAAATGGTTTGGTAGGTATCATGAGAAATTAGGGAGACAGGGTTGGCATCGAGCATAAGATATTCAACCTCTCCTACATCTCCATTAAAGCCAATGTTCTTGCAACCGTAGCCATATGGATTATAAGGGCCAGCTTGTTCTTTTTCAGTGGAGGATTTTGCAAAGAACTGGTAACTTTGTTCTTCCATTTTAGCAATAACTTCCTCAGGAACTCCATGGTTTATGAGCTTGAAAAACCCGAAAGTTTCACAAGCTTTCACAACCATTTTTGAGACCTCCGATCTCTCTTCCATAAGGTCAATGATTGGGAGTTGAGTAGCACTTATTTTTTCACTAGAAACAGGGCTTTGCCTAGCCACCACCATTTTTTCTTTGCTAGTAGTCGAAGGGATGGGTATATTGTTAAGAAGAAGAATATACGCTAAAATGACTCCATGATGAATGTATATATACACATACGAGGGAGGGAAGGAGAGAGAATTATGAATGTGTGTGTGATGAATCTATGTACGTTAATCTCACTCCACAATAAGGATAGTTTATCCTAAAATGAATGATTAAAAAGAATGAATTATTTATTTTTCAATCATTTATAGGGTTGCGATATCAACTCAATATTAGAATTGTAATTGAATTCAAACTATTTAATATTCGAATTGATCATAATTCGGTGTAACTTCTTTCAAATTTGGTCGTCAAAAATCAAATCAAATTTAAACAAAAATTAGTATTCGTTAATTTTTTGTATTTGGATTCAACTCAGCTCCATAAGTTAAAATTTTTAAATTTAGAACAAAAAGTCCCAAACTTCTCGAGGTCGATTGGATTTCGACTCAATAAAAATTCATTTAAATTCAACTTGAAAGATAAACATATTAAACTCGGCAAGAATTTCAAAATTATACGTTAAAATAATTAAATAAATTTAAACACTAATACATCCAACTTATTTATATTCATTTAGTCGGCATTGCACGGAGTGAATCTTCATAGTAAGTCTATGCATATTTTGAAGGAAGACTCAATCAATAAATAAAGTAAGCATCAACTATAGTAAGTAGTAGTATATGATAAGTGATTGATGTAAACACAACACGTAATGAAAGAAAGGAGTGGGGTTAAGTTAAAGATAAATCTCGGCAATTTAGGATAGGAATATACAGTAGACCTTGAAAATTCTTAATCAGACCTTTAGTAATTGCCAGTTGCCACTGTCTTGCTAACAAAATTGATGTCACACAATTATGAATTGTTAGTTACCCAGCATCAATCCAATTGACAAAAAAAAGGCCTGCGTTCCCATGCATTGTTCTGTCACTCACTCACTCACTAACTTCCTTCTCATCATCAAGGAAAGGCCGATTTGGTAAGCCTCGGACCACCTCCACAGCTCCCCAAGATTTGCTAGCAAATGGAATTATAGTCGAATTAATGCAAGTGAATGTTGCATAATTATCTCATTGCATGCAAAATTGAGGTGTTTATTTTGTCCCCCTTTAAAACACTTTTTTATTTTTATTTTTTAATAGTTTAAAATCTTACCATTTAAACTATAATACTCAATATTAATTCAATCGTAAAATTAAACAGTAGGTCGAGAGACATTCGTTTAGAAGTAGATAACTTAGGGAAGTAGGTCAATGGCCCAGACAGGCGCAGCAGTGGTAATACAGTACAACCAACAAGCAACAAGATCACCATATGTTGACCATATGGTCCTAGGCTATAGGTGGAGTAGCTACGAGACTACGAATAGTACGAAATTTCTTTCAAAAATTGCTTCTACTCCTACTACCTTGCAAAACTGAGCAGTGATGTCAAAATGTGGCCACATATATTGATCATTTCATGGCCAACTAGCCTAACTCGTGACCCAGGACCAGTATTATTAATATAAGTATCTCATTGTAATCATGTAACGTTTGGGGAATGGTCCCATTTGAAACACCTTCGCGTATGATATGGGTTTTCTTCTCTACCACTTTTATAATGTATAATAAACAGTAGTAATGTAGTACTATGAACTAAGCCAGAAATTTCGTTCTCTCCGGGCCCTTTTAAAGGGGATTTAAATGTATCCTGTGGGGAAGAGAGAAAAATTTGATGAAATGTATGTATATAATTAGGTAAGAAAGCTTAAATATATCAACGTTAATCGAGTAGAGGGTTTGCAATTCTTTACTTAACTAATTAGAATGCAGATGAAGCAATTGTATTTAGAATTGTTTATTTATTTTAATGTAGTTGATGTGATCATTTGTAAATAGTATAGATGTCCATTTCAAGAAAAGTTATGGTGAAGAAATTAAAAAAATTCCATCAAGAATGTGATACGTTCTTTTTGTTTCAAAATAATTGTTACCTTAAATAACTTATTTTGTTTTATATTATTTGTTATTTTAAAATTTTAAAGAAGTATTAAACGACATTTTTTTTAAAACTTTTGTCTTTAGTGTTACTTAATGAAATAAGGATTATGTATTTATAATATTAGTGTGAAAAGATTATTATAACAACAATTTATCCAATCTGAACGATGTAATTTAATAGATTTTTTAAATCTGTGTACACCAATCAAAAGTGATAATTATTTTAAATTAAAAGAAGTATATAATTGGTGTGTTTTTTTAAAGTTGAAAAAGATAGTTGGTACTCTATGGTCGTCGCACCCATCATGCATTCGGATAATTATTTCACAAAATGATTAACAAACGAAAGAGAAATTAGGCAAGGCCAAAGGTCCTCAAATTCGAACTATCTTATTGTTAACATTTGTTGCGCAAACAACGGTGAAGTATTTTGGGGGGGACACCCTCGAGATGGAGTATTGGAGTTGAGATGTAGACTCTCCCGTGACTTTCATTGCTAAAAAAAATGCACGTCTTCTTTTTTATGTTTTGTTTTTCAACGCAGAGATGTGCTTTCTTTATTCATGCATGGCAAAAGCTAGCTTAAATGGTTTCTACTATTCTTCACTTAATCCATTTTATACTTTGATTTCATTCAAATTAATGGTCATTGAATAACTTTTTTTACTAAAAAAAAAAAGTTCAATAATTTTTAAGCATATATTTTCATTTTTAAAAAATTACAAAGATCGTTATATTGTACTCGTTACCAAAATGATGAGTTCGAGTTCATTGAAAAAAAAAATAGAAAAAAGAAATAGCCAACGTGACAATATATTGCTGAAAGAAAACATAACCTCATAAGTTTAGTCTTAAAACACTAATTTCTTAGCGCTCTAGTACTAACGTAAAGTATAAGAAAAAAATTTTGTTACTCACTCTATATTATACGCGGTTAGATGATTAAAAATTAGGTAATTTTATTTTTTTTTTAATAATTTCAACAACTATCATATGTGTTTCACATTGCGAAGTGAGTAGCCAATATTTACTCTCAATATAATATCCTTATCATGTATTTCTACAAGTTTTAATAATTCTTTCGTTTTAAACCAAATTCCTTACCTCTTATTGGTAGTTTTTATTTAAAAAAAAAAGAGTTGTCGTGGTGAGGTAATTATTCATCAATTTGTCTACAACCCAATCCACAAACTCCAATTACTACTACCATTAATTTACTTTGTTTGTCTGATTATAAATCAGCGATTTCTTAACCGTGCTTTGCGGCTAATCCCTGGCCAACGAGTCAAAATAGTGAGCAGATAAATATAGAATAAAATCTAGCTAGAATCTTTTGATGTTTGACTATCATTAGATATGAATGATCCTCTATAAATCTCATACAAATTGAAGTTGTCACTGTTATTGGTAGTCAAAAAAGTGATGAAAACGGAGTACGTAATTTAATGGATACGAGGGGTAAAAAATGTGAATCAAAATTAATAATATTTTATAAATATTATTATTGTTAATATTTATTTATAAAATTATGAAATTATTTATTATTTTTGTCCAACTGAAAAGTTATCTTGACTTTGTTATTGCAAATAAGGATAAATAATATAAATTCATACCGATAATATAGTTTATGATTCTCATTTCATTTCTAATTTTCCATTACGAACCAAACATCTCCTTATGTTCGATAGCTAGAACGAAAATTAGGGAAAAGGAAATAAGAAGATGCAATTTTACCAAAATTAATGTATTGCGGTTTCTGGAGTCATTTAAATAAATTGGCACCAAATTTGAGAGCTGAGCTGAACAACCATGGATCAAAACAACTATCAGGCTTTCAAATGAAAGGGGTACTAGTGGTCCAACTCCATCCAAGAAAAGGCCATGCCATTGGGCCCAAGGTCGTAACTATTATATCGAAGCCCGGAAGGATTGTAAATTTGGGCCAACTCAGGCCCGTCTGTTTGCGTTAGGCAAAAAACATATTTGCAGGCCTGCTGTTTATTTTTATTTTTAAAAAATAAAAATCCCGGTAGAAATCACTATTTCCCCGAAGAGGATGTTCCCGAGCTCTTCTTTTTTCTTTTTCTTTTTCTCTTCCATTATGTTTGGGTGTGGTATATAGCTATAGGGTTGTGGTTTGATTAAAATTAATTACAATAAGATGGAATTTACTTTAAGCAAATCTAAGTAATATGATCAATAATAGTAATTAATATACCTAAAAAATGATTAGTATGTCAATGAATCTACTCCATTATATTTTATTATATAATTAGTAGTGTATCGTACGTCAGTCAAACTCTTATAAATGAATCATTTGAGCGAGAGAAATTACAGATCTACTTCGCAAAATATACCCCAAACTACATTATCATGAAATGAAATATTAGAATATCATACTATCAAATTCCAAGTCGGTTTAGATAACTAATTTAGTCATTATTTTATAAATAGTTTTATATAATTATTTTTGTACACTTTTTCAATTTTTTTTTTATTTCATATAAATCACATTTAAAAAGTTATTACAATATTATTTTAAATAATATTCTAATAATAATAACCATCTCAAAAGTTACTACTTCTTTTATTATTATTATTTTATTTTAGAATAGATGTCTGTAAAAAAAAAAAAAAAAGTTCATACGAGTAAAAGTAAAAAGGTCCAATGAAAAGGGCAGGTTGGCATGTTACTCAGCTTAGTAAGATTAAAAACGGTTCCGCAAAGTTAGGCCCATTGCCGGCTGCTCCAAAAACAACTTCAAACTATTACACTAATCAAATCATAAAAATCCTCATATTCATGAATTGATTTTGTTTTTGATCTTTCATTACAGCCATGCCCATAAATAGTTTGTGCGTGTGCGAGTTTATGCGAGATATCTTTTTTAATAAAATAATTTTTTTATATTTTAAATACTTGTATAATATATAATATTGTGTGATTTAAAATTTTAAACTGTATAAATTTTTAAAGTCAAGTGTATGATTTCTTAAAACAAAACTATAGAATTCTCTAATAATTTTATATGCTTATTTAAAAAAAAAAAAAAACTTAAAATGGATATATGGGAAGATTTTAGGGGATAAATAAGTTGAAGACACCTAAAATAAATAAGTTGAAGACATGATTAACGGTTGTTATAGCTTTTCATAGCCCACTTGGGAACATCATCATTTTGTGCCTAAAATCAAGATTTGACTTCTCTAAATTAGGGACTTGACTTCTCAGTCACCCATAAATTTCCAAGTTCAAGCTCAAGCACCATCACTTGATGGATGGATACCCAACAATATCATTATCACATTACTTTCGGAGTCACATTGCGACGTACTAACAAATATTTAAGTAGATTCAATTTTTAATTTTATTTATAAATTTTATACTGTAAATTAAATTTTAAAAAATTTATTTCATCAATTGATATAAATAAAATTTTAAAAAATTTAATTCTGATCATAGAATTTATAGATAGAATCAAAAATCGAATCAATTTAAATATTTTTACCTATGATAACTCCAAACGTTGTGGTCTAGCTTCGTGTAAGAATTGCTTATTTCTCCGTTTTAAAATAATTTATCTTATTTTATATTATCTAAAATTATTAAATAATATATATATATTTTTAGCCTTGGTATTACATTAATGAAAGAGAAATTATGTAGTTAAGATATTAATATAAAAGAATAATTTAGTCACTTTAATTTTATTTTTGGAATTTGTAAAATTCATGTAATTTAGTAATTTAATTAATCTGTGTATACTAAATAAACGTGATATTATTTTGAAACGAAAAGAATAATAATTCTTAGGTTGTTGGTAGGACCAAAAATTAAATGAAATTAAAAAAAAATAGAAAAAGCTTTCTTTAATTTGTTATTGCCTATTGCCCTTATATTGATTTTGGTAGTCAAATTCGCGATCCAGCATACTATCATTTTAAAATCTTTCCCAGGCAATCCAAGAAAACATAATAGACTTCCCTTTTTTATTACTAATAATTTTGCTTTTCAACTCTTATCTCGAAGTCAAAAAAAGTGTCCTTTCAAACTGGAACCGAAGAATAGTAAACAACGGGATCGGACGATTTTGTACTGATTTTAACCAACAGGAAGATCAGTGCCTCTTAATTAGTTACTTTGACCTTTACCTTTTTCCTCCTCCCTGCCAAAAATTATTGTTTGAAGAGATAACCGCTATCATTAGGTCATTGACAAATCCTTCACATAGTTCCATGTGGAAAATTCTTGTGTTGATTTACAAATTTTTACGTGTGAAGTGACGTAAAAATTTGTAAATCACGTAATTCATGACACTGTATCATAAATTAGATTTGTCGTTTCATATTATAAAAATTACATATACTTTATTACCGCCTTATAATATATGGGATTGTTGGTCTTGATTAAAAATTCATTTTTCCTTAATTAATACCCTCTATAATTAAGTGGTTAATTGTAGTATCGACAAGGTACACACATAAGTTTCACAATGCAAAAGTCACCAAATGCTCTTATCCTCATCTTTGATCATCATCTCCGTCGATCTAATTGTCTTTGCACAAAAGAAGCAAAACTTGTGGAAATGAAAAAACAAGAAAAAGATATGGGGAACCCTCAAAGGAAAAATGTTCTCAATCACTGTATTACAGTTCATGACTTTTTTACACACAAAACACAGTCAATAGTAATAGACTTGTTCTTTCAGAGTAAATTTAAAAGGTTACACAACTTTTCCAGTACCAAACAGTTTGTATGTAGAAAAAAGCTGATTTTCGGTACTGATTTTGTTTGAACAATTATTATTCTTGAAATATTATAGTAAAAAAGAACATCAATACCTTTTTTAATGAAATATATACCAAATAAAAAGGTGATTATGTACATTTAATGATTACAAAATATTATTTGGAGAATAATGAAAAAATTTAATCATACAAACAGAACCTTAATTATTTTTTATTTAATTATTTAGATACATCGAATAGAATATATATATATATATATATATATGAATCAGGAATATTCATGACAGATAGAGGGAAAAAGAAAAAAAAAAAAAAAAGTGTCCAATAATGAATAAACATACAGTAAGCGCTTAACATGTACTGTACAAAGGAGTAGTCACGAGGAAACTCTTTAGCCCCTCACACCAAATATGCCAAAGAAGATTTATTCTTTCACTTCTCAGCATGTATTAACAACACAAAAAACAAAGTAAGAAAAACTGGGTACTGATAGCAAACATCACATATATACATGCTCTTTCAAGTTTCAATTACTGTACCCTTATACTAGTACATATCATTTTTTCATGCAAACAAGACAGACAAAATGATGTCCAACCTATTACTTAGTATAAACTTGTAAGTACATTATTATGATTAACACAGCTTTAATTTAATACTCTTTACAATATAGGAAGCAAATACAATCAATTTCTTATTATTCTCCATAAGTCTACAAGAAGCTAGCTGGGAAAAGGAAGAGCCTGGCTAGCTAAATCAATTTGGAATCCTAGTTAATTATTTGTATGATCCTAAGAAGCTCATAAGTAGTATTAGTCGATTTCTGAAGCTGGTGCGATGAGAAATCTGGTTTTATAGCTCAGGAGGGATAGACAAGGAAGGAGAACGTGAGTTGGGCGGAAACGAAGAAAGACAATCACAAAACCTTACATCAGTAAATACAGACATAAGGTTCGCAACGAGAAGAAAGATAAAGAAGAAATACACGATACAGGTAGTCTGTCTTACAAGGTCAAGAAAAGGTCTTACAAGGTCAAGAAAAAACAATAAAAACGAAAAACAAAAGGCAACAAGTCAAAAAAGTAAAAAGAAAAGAAAGAACGAAGAAGGGGTGTGAGAAAGCTCAGGTAGGATAGCACCCAATCAGAATGAAGAAGCAACCATCAAGTCCAAAGGCGAGCTCCATGTTGCACTTCCATTATACAAGATTTGCTTAATTTTCTCCCTTTTTGCAGTTTTTGCAAGGTTATCCAGGAGGGCTCTGGCCTTGGTGGAGCCATACAAGTTCATTGGAGAGAAAACACCTGCATAAAAAGAAACAAACATGGATATTATTGAAAATTTGTCAAGAAAGAAAAACAAGTAGTTTGGTAAGGTGACAGTGGAGTTAATATAAAGGCTGTGATGGTATTGGAGAGGTGTTGAAAGTTTGTGAAACGGAGGAAAAGGCAGCAATTAAGTGCATGTATATATAGGGATAAAATTTGTTACCTTGAGGAATTTTTAGTCTTGTTTTCTGCCTAGCAATCTTTACTCTTCTTCCCATAAACTTAAAAGGAAGGCACTGTGCACTGCACTGGCTGAGAGAGAGAAATTGGTGGCCAAGAGACCTCAGTAAGAGAATGATGAATGAATGGTGGGAGTAAGAGAAAGAAAGGATGATTGGGCTTATATGGAGGAGAAATTTGAGGACAGCCAGTGGGCTGATATCTCTGACAATGACAGGTCCAAGGCCCAGAAAGAATGAATAAGTATTACTACCACTTCTAACAACAACATGGCCCCTGGCTGACGTCATTGAGATGGAGGCTGCAGAAATTTTATGTTGGTCGAGAGCAATTATTAGATGGGTTCAATAGTTATTCTTTAATCAATGAAAATCTTTCATTTGGAGTTGAAGACCCATCTTTTTGAAAAATAAGAGTGTCGTCTTATTCAGAAAAATAGGTTTTATATTCTAAATGACAGATTCTTGTTAATTAAAGACATGTTTAATAATTATTTTTCGACCAAAATAAAAATTTCAGAGGCTGCCCTCCTTTCGCCCGCTGATTTTGACCGTCCTGCCCGCCCGGCCGAATATGCTAAAAAACCTAAATATGGAGAAGTTTTAATCTAGCACAATACGCCCAAGGGCAGGCTGGCTGTAAACTTTTTATCTGTCTTTAGATTTTAGAATATATAATTTTTTGACTTGAACTTTTGAGTATATTTCAGGTTCTTAATTTTTTGAGTTATCACTGGATTTTCCATCTTAATTCAATTTGGATAGTTGTGCATTTTTTTCAGCATTTTATATAGATTATCACATACCATAAGTATGTCACATACGTGAGATAGATATCTGTATATATGTTTACAATACAATACATGAGATACACATTTTGATAAATATTAGTAGTATTGTACAATAAATGAATTCGAAATAATTTGGGTACTAATTTTGAGTTTTGACAGACTTTTCATTGCAAGATAGACTGATTTAAAAATTTCTATTTTCTCTGTCTTTGTAATTCTTATACAATGAATGTTTAAACATTATCTGGTCAAACATAAGCAGGTAATCACTCAATTGAAATCCCAATGTTTGCCATTGCCAACTACTCCACCATGTGAGTGCAAAACAATGAATGGTTCCAGACTCCTAGAATTGCTTTCGTCGGTGTTAGTTTGGTATTGGTTATGCTCCTTGTTTGATCCCCAACACCAAAGATTGCATATGCCAAGGGAGTCTTCGAAGAACAAAACCTATGTTTTTAGTAATAAATGACACTCAATTTGGTAAATCTTAATCTTAGTTTCGTTTCCTAGAAAATTTACATTGTTAATGTCATCAAGAGTGAACAAGGCTGGATCCTGTGTATGGTTTTGAGTCATTTATTACACTTTTATTGTTATACTTATATTATATTATATAATAAGTTGATACGTATTTTTTTAATATAAAAATATTAAATAAGAAACAAATATTACTCTATTATATAATATAACACAAGTATAATATCAAAAAAGTATAAACGTCAAAGATTCAACGCCCTCTTGTACGTAAGATAAATAGTTATAGTAGTTTGATGAAGCAATTAAGCTAAGAATAACACTTCAAGTGGTGCGATGCATGGTCGGCTGAAACAGAAAATTCTTACATGAATTCGATTCACGGTAGGTGGAATAACTGTTTCTTGATCCACATTCATCGATATTACTTTAATTCATTGCAAATATACTTTTTCAAAATGATACGAATAAATATAAAACAAAACGTCTATTTTACTTACTGTGAATCGGAACCATATAAAAATTTTCCTCCCGAAACTATAAGTAGGTGGAAGCATTAGATAATTAATTAACCTCGAAAATACAAAACTTAGTAATAATAGTAGTGGACAATTTTTAAGAATTTGAGAAAATAAAGACGTGGGAAACGGAACCGCATGGCCACGAGGACAGTGTCACGGTCTTCTAAGATGCGGTCAAATTCCTTCGCAATTCTTGGCCTGCATCATCTCATTGTTATCCTGAAATTGCACCCCAGCTGATCTTTTTTTTGTTAATAAGAAATTGCACTCTCTTTTTTTTTTTGTTAATAGATTTACACTTCTACCACTAATAGTTTACTAATACAGCGGTTTGACACAATATTTGTTTAGGGTATTCCACTATTATTAGGAGTGTGTGTACACACACAAATGCATTGAGGAGATTACAATATAGCATATCTACGTACCTTCTAACTTTCTGTATAGTATTAATGTTCTTACTAACTTAATTGAGATTGATAAACCTACTACTTTTGTCAGATCTTGTAATTACAACGATGAAAGCTTAATCACAAATTTTTCTTTGGACGAAAAAAAGAAAAAATTATCACTTCATCAATAAAGAATAAACTCAAGCACATGTTCGATGCAAAAATACATGAACGACTATTGGAGACCACCTAACTAAGGCTTTGCTAAATCAAATTTACGATTCAATAAAAAGTTTTAGCTTATTTCCTCGTTGTATACACTTAATTTAGCCCAATGTTTTTGAGAATATTCAAGATTTAGGGTAAAGCATAAAAAACAATTACAAAAAAGAAAAAGAAAAAGAAAAATCATTATTCCCACCCAAAAGTCAAATATGAAAATAAATAAATAAATAAATAAATAAAGGGTGCTGAAGAAGTTTCTCTCCAAACGGCAAAAATAATTATTAAAATTGCAAATGTCAACATGAAATAGATTTATAAAACAAGGATGTGCGGCTTAATGTCACAGCTTTTGCTTAGGAGAGTAATTTTTGTCGCTCATTTCTGTCGATCTGTGGAATAATTTTTATTTTCGGTCGATCTGTGGAATACTTGATTAGTCGTAAACAGTTTGTCACATACTACAAAGTAATACTTTAGAAAAATCGAAACCTTATCACCCGGCAAAAGCATGATTACACAAAAAGAATTCTTGCGATTTCTTTTATATCGATTTGATGGGGTGAACATTAAGTACTAGTATTACCAATTCAGTATAAAATTAATTAACCATTCATATCTAACGAAACAGACTCGTTTGGAGTATTTGGCTAAAGGTGTGGGTCTGCTGATGATGAATTCTTAACACCTAATTTAATTTGCATAAAGACAAATGTAAATCTAAGTTCCATCACCCTTTTTTTTTTTTTTGGTAAATTCCAATATAATTTCAGGTTTCCCAGAAGTTATGGCTTTGCCAATTTACTTTAGAGCATGATCATCACTCGTAGATACCACTTTCTTTTTTACTTTCTCTCTCTTTAGCATAATTATTCTGATTTTTAAAGGTAAGTAAACTCCTTAAAAATAATAATAATAAAATAATAATAATACATTCCTCTCTACCTCTTACAGACTCGAATTTGAAGAAGTGTCTTATCATTTAACCTACGTTTAGTTAAAGAAAACTCATACAATGTTAATTGTTAAACTAATAACAATATACACACTAATTAAACTTGGACAACTAACCCTAAAAGCCCTTGTTACTCGTGCATAAATTTTAGCTGTCTCCCTCTCCCTCATATTCGTGTAATTAATTATTAAGAAGTTGACAACGGAGAGTAAACATTTCTTAGACTAGTTGTAATTTGTCTTTCATTATTTAGAAGCAACTATTTTTAATTGTGCCAATTTGCTAACTCATTCTCATGTTTTTGACAATTACCTACCTGAATCTTTATATTTGGTTTTTACTACTAAGCAATCAACAATTATATAAGCCATAGACATCAAAATGAGTCAGTACTTGATGTTGTTGTTAGAAGGAAAAATAGAAGTCTTACTAGAGTTAAATTTGGGCCAAAAGCATACTGAGTTATAATGGACGTATCAACCGTTTAAAAATACTACCAAAACAAATAATATCCCATCATTTCAAGAGAAACATAATTAATTATTGATATGTGCATAATTATCTATAATTAAACTGATAATTGGGAAATTAATCTGATCTTCGTTCTTGGATCAAATTTACTCGGTAGTTTGTGGCTGCCACGAGTCCAGCTAGTTCAATTCAGGCAAAGCTCCTTCTTTATTCTTTTAAATCTTTGGTGAGGAAGAACAAGACGTTCATGCCAAGATTAAATTTTGGCGAGGAAAAAGCCAACTTTTTGATAAATACTTGGTGGGTGGTCCAACTACTACAGTTCCCATGATTAAAATGTATAACACCCCCTCTTCGGCCTTCTCCCCCAACCCAATTCTTTAATCCAGCTTCCCAATTTTCCAGACATCAAACAACTAAAACAAATCTTCAGTAATTGAGAAATGTGCTAATCTTCATTACTGTTTACATCACAAGTGGCAAGATGCTAGCTGTTAAATGCTTGAGGCTAAATTAAGTTACAAACAATTGATCAAAATAGTACTTCCTTCCTTCGTTCTATTTATTTTATCTGTTGTTATAGATAATTTACTTTGTTCTAAATTGTTGTCACTTTAAAGATTGGAGAAAGTATTTTTTTTCTAACCTTGCTCTTGATGCCGTATTAATGGAGTAAGGTTTATGTAATTGAGGATTTTAATAAAAAGAATAATTTAGTTATTTTAGAATTTTTTTTTAAATTAATACAATTTAATAACTTTATTAATTTTTATGCACAAATTCAAATCACAATTAAAATGGGATAGAATGTGTACCTAGCGAGTAAATCTTAGTCACTCACTCTACAATGTAGAGTAAGTATGACTAAAAAATAAAAAAAAATTTATTACTTTTCAATCATTTAATAGTTAAAAATATTCACTTCACAATGAATAGCGAGTAACAAAGAATTTTTTTGTGTTTACCGTTGCCTAGACAATCAATTGAAGTCCGAGATTGGTGACCACATCCGGGTCCTGATTATTTATTTATTCTGAACCATTGACAAATGGTCCAACCATGCAAGGGCAGCACATCCATGTCCTATTTATGGGAGAGAGATTCGTAGAGTATTAGCTATGTATTTATTAGGTTAAGGTGTAGTCAATTTGTTTTACTGCCTAAGTTGTTCAGAGCCCGGCATTTATCTTCGTTGTAGATATACCATAACAATTGTGTGAAATATATATGAGGTTTGTTCCATCGGAGAACGTGACAATTCACAGTTTGTCATGCATACAGATTGGTTTGAAGTAGAAGAAAACCTTGAGATAGAGAATTTATATTGAGAAAGTGATGTATCATTGGTGGTTGACTATACGTACATATGACTAGTAGCTTTCCTCTCCAAATTCCCTGATCAAGTAATCATTACATTTACATATAATGCTGTATGGTTCAGTGAACGGAATTTTGAAGTCCACAATTAACAATTTGGACCACGTCAATCGTCCCATGTCCATTCATTCAATCGTAACTTTGTGAAAATTTACACAGCCATTTACTTGTGTCACTTGCGAAACAAAATCCGTCACCTAATGTTAAATGTCTCGTGTATCGTTACGTACACTATGATTTATTGAAACGGTGATTCTGGTGGAAGGATGTGTGGGTACCGGACGACCGCGGGTTCGAAATGGGCTACCGATACCTATCATATTTAGGATTGGCCCAAGTTTGAAATCACGCATAGAATTTCAGTCCAAACTCAATACAATCCTCTTTGGACCACTATTTTACAGAAACGGATTAAACGGGTTGAGTTCAATTGGGCTGGCCCAATTAACAATCCTAATCCAGTCTAGATAACTCGCGGACAGCAATCATCGTGTTTTCGTTCAATCAAAGTCCAACCGAAAATTTTTATATAGATCTAATTTATTATAAGTGAGATGAATTTCTTGATTTATATTTATTTATATTATTTAAAAAAAATTATTTTTAATAAATTAAAATGATATGAATGAATATAAATTAAAAGATCTATATTACCTATTATAAATCAAATCCATTCTAAGAATTTTCCAACGTTCATTAGAAGAAGCTCCAATTCTCCTCTTCAATTCGATTGGATTGAATGGTGGGTCCACCTTGAGTACTATGAATGGATAAGATCCAAAAGTGACCAAAAAAAAAAAAAAAAACATAAGCTTCGCATTTCCCCCAAAAAATGACAAAACCAATAATGCACTCTAGAGAAGTTTTATAAGTTTTAACCCACGCGTCTCAAGAGAATATTTTTCTTTAAAGATGTAGTACTAATTTAAACACAAAATTTCTCATCCCTCCCCCCTCCCCAAACACTATTTACTAGTGTGAAAGAGTGTGAGATTTAAAATCAAATAATTAAAAAAAATAAAAAATTATATAGAATAATTATTAATAGTAGTGTAAGATAATATTATTGATAATAATATAAAATTAAAATTTCTATAAAATAATAAATACTAAAAGAGATTCTCTTCTTTTTTCATATATATATATATATATATATATATAGTCTTGTAGTACTTTGACTCTATCTTCACTCAATCACACCCACACAAATCACTCTCTCATTCGTCGTGGAAATGTGGAGACCCAAATTAGTGTAATGCAGATGAATTATAAGACTAAAATTCTAATTAATTAATTTAATACCGCCACTACCATTACTAGATTAGTACTAGTCATCTGCTAATTAACTATTTAATTTAATGTGGGTGGGTATCTTCGACCTATCGGCGACGAAACTCGCCGGCTTATTAGTCACGGTTACAGTGGCTGCCAACGCCGTCTCCTATAATCGTTTCCGCAAGAAGAACCTCACGCCTATCTCTTCTCCCATCGACGACTCCTCCGACATCCTTGCCATTTTCAACGTCGACCCTTCCGACCTCGGTATTTTTTCTTTTATTTTTTATTTTTACTATAATTTAAGCAGAAATTTTGAGCTCTGATAATCATATGCAAGCTTTCAAGTTGTGGGCTTTTTCTATTTTTTTTTTTGTGTGGGTTTTTTCTATAATAATAGTAATGCAAGAGAGGAAAGTTAGAGTCTTTGTAGAATTGGAATTGAAAATTAAAAGTAGAGGTTATGGGCTTCAGAATAAATAGTGTTTTATTTTTGAATATTTTTTAGGTGAGTGGACGTGTCTTAATCTGATCATGCAATAACAAAAATGAATTGTCTGCAAAGTAGTACTAGTAAATTTGTTAATTAGATGAAAGCACATGCTGCTGCAATTTAATAAATTAGTATGTTATCTACTGTGTGTTTCTGTGTGTGTTTAGTAACTTGTCAACTAGGCTCAGCATTGCAGCATGATGGTGGTCAGATTGTTGTTTCTTAGTTTCTGCTGAATCATGAATGTATATAGTTTCAGATGTCCATTGAGACTCTATAAGACTTTTTTTTTTAATGAGCTTGGTATCAACTTCCTATATTAGTGATCTTGTGCATGTACTATGAGGTTATCGAAACTTAGTGTTAGATTTTAGACTTGTTTATTTGACGATTCAGCATTGGATTCTTTCTTACTTGCTTCGTTTACTAAATTCATCTAAGCCACAGAACAGAAGGACATTCTATTTTTTCTAGTAGGAACTTTATGAACCTCTCATGATCCTCTCAGATATGTTATGCCTTTGTTTTAGAAGTTACTTTTAGATGATTATGATGAAAGCCAAACATATTACTCTAAAACGCTGTTTCTTGTGAGTATGTTATTGTGATGTTTGGCGCAGTCTTTGTTCATTTTCTGTTAATGTGCATGACTCAAAGAATATGATGTGTTTACAGTTTGTTAATTTTCTTTAGAAGGTGAAAAAGGGTTCTTTTTCGGGTTGGCGACAGCACCAGCACATGTTGAAGACAGGCTCAATGATGCTTGGCTTGAGTTTGCAGAGAAAGGCTCCTGTGACAATTCAGAGCCACAGCACAACCCGCTGCAAGCTGATGCACTTCTCGTTTCTGCTTCCGGTGATGGTGGATCTCAGCCTGCTTCCTTACCTCCAAGAGAAGCTAATAGGACCATAAAGAAAAAGAAGCCACGTAAGATAGCTATGGAAGCAAAAATTAGAGGATTTGAGAAGTATGAAGAATTCGAAGAACCCTTACCACCCGAAGAATGTCACCATAATGTTGCTGCCTGGCACAATGTTCCACACCCGTAAGTATATGTAACCGTTGGATATAGACATAAGGATGCACCTTTTTTTGAAGGGAAGAAAAGAACATGCATTGAATATTAGCTTCATTCCTATATGTGTCCTCAACTTTGAGTAGCTATTACTGTTTGGGCCAAGTCCTTTTTTATTGACATCATCTGGAATGAATTTACTCTAGCGTTTTACAACTGTTTTACAACTAACCCAACTAGTTGGGAAAACCCTTCTGAAGTGGAATTGAGATCAGTAAATTTAAGGATCCAGAGTTTGACCTGTATGGAATTATGAAATTTCAGTTTGCAAGTAACACACTGTTTAATTTTCTTTCAGTGAAGAACGATTGAGGTTTTGGTCTGATCCTGATACAGAACTGAAATTAGCTAAGGGTACTGGAGTGCAAGTATTTCGGATGGGAATAGATTGGACGAGGATCATGCCAGAGGAGCCAGTGAATGGAGTCAAAGACGTTGTAAGAAAATGAGGACATAGAATAATACACATTGTTATTTCAAATTTTCAGAAATAGTGCTATAAGGTGCACTGCACAGATGTATAGGACTGGTATAAAGTATTTTGCGCCCTGAAAAGAGATTACAATTGCAAGCCTGTAATGCATATTTTGTTAAATTATTTGTTGGCATTTTTAATGAGATCTGGTGTGACAATATGAACCTAAAAGCAACAAAGAGCCAATTCATGGAAGTGTTAGAATGTCAATCTGAATCAGTTTAAATGAAAAGTATGTCTTGATGAAATACTTAAACACCCAGTTCATGATATGTCTTTTAGGTCAACTATGCAGCATTGGAGCGATATAGATGGATCATCAATAGGGCACGATCATATGGGATGAAAGTTATGTTGACATTGTTTCACCATTCCTTGCCACCATGGGCGGGAGACTATGGCGGGTGGAAGCTGGAGAAGACTGTAGATCATTTTATGCAATTTACGAGGTTAGTATCCTATAAACTATTTCTGATTCAGGACTTTTTAGTATATATGCCAGTGTTATTTAAGTTAGGTCGTCATGTTGTGGCAACAAATGCTGTGGTGATATGCCAAGATGACTTGTGCCTGTGATGATCTACAACTATATCTCTTGCTTGTTGCAATTCTATATTCTAGTTATTAGTTGGATCACTAAGATACTTAAATCTTGAAGCACCTGGAATCGTTCTCTATTTATTGAGATACCTTAGTTAGATTGTGAAATATAGATAGCTAAGTAGATTCTTAACTGAATAGAACTTTGTTCACACAAGTAATATGCCCACGAATGTGCAACTTTTAATGCACCTGTGATTTGATGACTTTGTTCTCTCTGTATTGCAGGCTTGTTGCTGACTCTGTATCAGATATTGTGGATTATTGGGTAACTTTTAACGAGCCACATATCTTTTGTCTGCTCACTTATTGTGCTGGTGCTTGGCCTGGTGGCAATCCGGATATGTTGGAGGTTGCTACGTCTGCTCTACCTACCGGTGTCTTCAACCAGGCCATGCATTGGATGGCGACTGCACATTTAAAAGCATATGACTATATCCACCAAAAAAGGTTCTCTGAAATTCTATACAGATCAAAGTTTCATAAAACGTTATTTGGAAGAGTATTACTTTTATGTTGTGAGTATTCTACTATTTCTTTTGTCAGAGTGACCCTAGTATATTTCTGAAAATGTGCACAAGAATAGATGTGTGTTCTTATAGCACTTTCTTTTATTTATGTGTCCAAGAATAGACAACTACATAGATTCGGACATATGCTGACAGTGAAGGAAATTTTCGGGCCAACATTATTCTGCTTATTCCACTAACAGATAATTTTCAGTCTAACATTATTCTGCATATTCCATTAACTGAAACATGTATAAAGTGTTTTTGAAGTGTGAAAAATGGACAGATTGGTATCTTAAAACACAATGTCACAACCTTTTTCTGAGTCTTCATTCATTGCCCACTCTCTCTTAAATCTTTTTGTTTTCAAGACAAAAGATACCACATCCATTTGCTTATACAAGTCGTCCAACAGAACCAATGCTGAGTGAATTTCTAAAACTCATGTCAAAGTCTTCTCATCTGTATACCTGTTGAATTTTAATTTTTTTCTCCTTTGTTATCTCATTCTTTCTATTTGCCTTGTTCCTTTAATCAAATAGGGTTTGAAAAGGGGTGGGCTTAGTGGATTTGCAAATGATTAGCTGTAACAACTTCGGTTGTCTTACTACATGAGTTTTCGCGCTCGTCTTATTAAAAGGACGAAACACCTGGGCATGTTATATCAGAGCGACTGGCTTAATTGTTATATGCCACCCTGTTGTTTTTGGGGATTGTTATAATCAGAACCTAACGATGGATTGTGAAATAATATCACAATCTTAAAGCTTCTTATTTGAAACCTTCGGCTGTATATTCCATTTCTCCCGTATTTACTTTTGGGGGTTACAACCTTTTATGTCCTAGATCTCACTTGTTTTTGTTGTTTTCTTCAGTGCAATATCAACTGCAATTGTTGGAGTGGCACACCACGTCTCATTTATGCGTCCATACGGCCTCTTTGACATTCCTGCAGTTAAGGTCACAAGTTCATTAACATTATTCTCCTTTCCTGGATAGCATTTGTGACAAGCTAGATTATGTTGGCATAAATTACTATGGACAGGTATACATCTCTTGAACCACAAGAGTTTACCTTATATCTTTTCTGCCTTCTTTTTGGCAATCATGAACTGAAATCTTTAATTTTATCTATTTTTCCAGGAAGTGGTTTCTGGTACTGGATTAAAGTTGGTTGAAACTGATGAATACAGTGAATCTGGTCGTGGGATTTATCCTGATGGGTTGTTTCGCGTGCTTGTTCAGTTCCATGAAAGATACAAGCATCTTAATTTACCGTTTATCATCACTGAAAATGGTGTTTCTGATGAGACTGATTTGATCAGGCGCCCATATTTGTTAGAACATCTGTTAGCAGTTTATGCTGCCATGATCATGGTTTCAACTCTCAACTCCTTAAGTATTCCTGACTGCCAGTTTTTATCTCAAAATATTAATTTTGACCTGTCTCTGATTTCATTAAGGGTGTCCCCGTCCTTGGTTATTGCTGTTTTGGACTATATCTGACAACTGGGAATGGGCTGACGGATATGGTCCAAAGTTTGGGCTTGTAGCAGTAGATCGTTCAAACAATCTGGAACGGATTCCACGTCCCTCCTATAATTTGTTTTCCAAGGTAACAACTCCTGACTGCTTCTTTAATCGGTCCTCCTAATACCTTGGCTTGTTGCTGATACTTATAAATTGTTATGTTGATTTCAGGTGGTTAAATCCGGCAAAATTACACACGAAGACAGGGATCGGTCCTGGAATGAACTTCAAATGGCTGCTAAAGAGAAAAAGACTAGGCCATTTTGTCGGGCAGTTAACAAACATGGCTTGATGTATGCTGGTAATGTACTTCACTTTATTGTGTCTGTTGAATGACCAATTGCTTTTTCCTATTCTGTAACTATTTAAAAATTGGTAACTTTCTAGAGGTTATTACACCAGTATTCACCTTGTTCTTGTTCCCTGTTAACTGTTTTTGTTAGAAAACAGACTGTACCATACAGATAGGATTAGATGTAATTTTTGAACATTGAAAATGACTTTTTCGGTCAACGAAGTCCTTTGTTTTGAATCATGCTGTTCTGTATTTTTCAACTCCTGGCTAAAATTTGGTCGACATAAACTCTGAAAATTTCTGGATTGTCATATTATTTACAGTCTCCTGAGGCTGGACTTTGAAATGCAAATGTCGCAGAGGTTCAACTTGATAGGAGTGCACATGTCCATGATAATTGTCTATATAGATGCATCTAATTATTCAAATAGTTATTTATGTAATGCTACTCTTGTAATAATCTGTTCATAGATATCAACTCTAGCTTAATTTCCAGGGACTATAATTTATGAAGACCATTTCATATGTTGATACTTTCAGTTGTTTTGTTGATTAACTTCATCTTAACAGGAGGTCTCGACAAACCCATAAGACGACCTTATGTTGAGCGAGATTGGAGATTTGGGCACTATGAAATGGAGGGACTCCAGGATCCATTGAGCCGCTTTTCAGAATCGATATATCCTCCGACCTTTCTTTTCCAAAAGGAAACCGAAATCTCAAACTGATAGTGGTGAATTGGTTCTTGAGCCACTGAACTTGGCCGTGTGATTCTCTCCGTGCCTTTCTTCAGACACTCAAAATGCAAGCTCAGCAAAGCAAGAGGAGGTATCTCTTTCATCACATTGCTTCAGTAGCAGTAGCCTTCATTTCTAGTAACTTGCCCGAGTCTCTGGAGTTCTGGAGGTGTTACCTAAACAATAGGGTCTCCAAGATTCTTCCCTATCTTAGTTATTGAGTTTGGAACTGTCCGAGCAAAATTCTTCACTGCTTTGTTATACTATTGGAACTTGTGAGATTTGAGACAAGGTAGCATGAGAGAGATCTTTTCTTTTTCGCAAACTTTGGAACCTTGGATAACCGACCCTCATGACAAATTTATGTTTTTCACAAATTGTTGATTGGTAAATGAGGAACTGGGAGTTTCTGAATCTTTTAAGGGTCATGCCATTGCATGTGGATGTTCATATATTTGATGTCAGATTACATTGGATTTCCGTTTGCTTAGAATTACTACTGGTTATATTTCTAATGTTTTCCTACAACTGGCAGATTGAAGTTACTTGATTGGGGACTATGGAACTTTTTCCATATTTGGTTGCAATAGACAGAAGAGTCTATATATAAGGCAATGTCCTTCATCTCTAAGGTGTCAAATGTAATTTGGTACAGGTTCTGTCTTGCGATTCTGCACAAGAAATATCTCGAAGCTGATCTCGCGAGACATACTTTATACACTTAAAATAGATGGATATTTGATTTCAATGTTGTAGCAGAATGTGTGGAGAAATGTTCAGAACATCTGTAATATAGTAGATGAAGCACATTTGAGCACAAGTATAATTGGATGATTGCTCGACCTTTCTGCTAGTATTTTTGCTTTCTTTGGCAATGTCATTTGTCGCGAGGCAGAATCATGGACCAAATGTGCATCAACTCATTCAAACTACGTACCTTGATTTTAACGAATTAAACTTCTTGTAGAACTGAATTGGATTAGAGCATCTTTTCAACCTAATTCACCATTTAATCGATAACCGATTCATAGCACAACTAAAATAAAACTAACCAAAGTAAACTATTCTACCTTGAATTAGATCCTTGGCATGAAAGAGAACACCAGAACAAAAATAACGTAAGTACTAAGCGAAAACATTTAAGTATAACTAGTCCTACCTAACTTTGTGGACAAAAACGCAAGAACTACGCGAAAACATTCAAGTATAACTAGTCCTACCTAACTTTGTAGTCATGTGATCGTGTTTAAATTTTATAAAATTGTATTTAAATTAATTGATAATATTTATTATATATGATTTAATTTATATCATATAATTGTGTAGGTGAGTGATAAATAATTTATTGTATATAATTTAATTCACTCTACAAAGTGAATAGACAAAGAATTTTTTACAATTCATCTTTTAATACAGAGTTGGTATGACAGATTAAAAAATAGAATTTTTTTTTTAATCATCTAACGATTTATAATATTTATTTTATATTATAAAGTGAGTAATAAAGAATAATATATCTCCAGTTAAAAGATAAAATAAAATCTCATATTCAATTCCCATATCTTCTCTATGGAAATGGAAGGAACCAACTTGGTCAAACCTCATAATGCTGCTTAATCACAACCGTCCACTCAAAATCTCATTTTTCATTTCGTTTAGAATAAACCGAAAAAACAAAAGTATACTTTGTCAATAATTATCTTGATGGGGCATAAGCTCTGCTCTCTGCCCATCGAGTGATTCACACATCCCTTTCTCTTTGCAGGAAAAACCCACTTCGTTTCCATTTCTATCTGCTCCAATAAGCCTCTGGTTTCATAGATTGATTGCCCCTTTCATTATGCAAGCATTTGGGTAAGATTTTCATGCACCCTTTATTTTATACAGACTCTGTTCTTAGTGTTGGATTTAAGCTATAATTATGGATCAATCAAATCCAAGATTTGATTTTTTCCCGGATGATGTTGTCCTTCAGATTCTTGCAAGATTGCCTGTAAAAGCTCTTTTTAGAGTCAAGTGTGTCTGCAAATTGTGGTATAAATTAGCTTCTGGTGATTATTTTAGGCATCTTTATAATGACCTTTCTGTTAGGAATCCTATGGTACTTGTGGAGGTCACTGATTCCTCGTCAGAATCAAGATCAAGCTTGATTTGTGTTGATAATTTAAGGGGTGTTTATGAATTTTCATTGGATTTTATTAAGGATAGAGTTAAGGTTAGGGCATCTTGTAATGGTTTGTTATGTTGCTCTAGTATACCTGATAAGGGAGTTTACTATGTCTGTAATCCATCTAGAAAATGTCGAATGCACATCTAGATGTAGGGAAAGGCCTATTACTAGATTTTATCCTGACGGTGAAGCTACACTTGTTGGTTTGGCTTGCAATTGTACTGTTGACACAGAAGTTTAATGTTGTGTTAGCGGGTTATCATCGGTCTTTTGGAAATAGGGCTGAAAGGACTTTTATTTGTTTGGTATTTGATTCCGAAACAAACAAGTGGAGAAAGTTTGTTTCTTTGCAAGATGATCATTTTACACATATGAATAGGAACCAAGTGGTTTTTATCAATGGTGCATTGCATTGGTTGACGGGTAGTTTTACTGCTTTGCTTGTTTTGGATTTGAAATGTGACATGTGGAGGAAAATTTCGTTGCCAGATGAAGTGAGTTGCGCTGCTGGGAGCCGTGTTTACTTGTTGGAGTCAGAAGGGTGCTTGTCTGTGGTTCAGATATCGGAGGCTTGGATGATTATCTGGGTCATGAAAGATTATGAGGGAGAAAAATGGCATATGGTGGATAAAGTGAGTCTTCGATGCATTAGAGGGATGGTTCCAGGCATTTTTCCAATTAGTCAGACGGGTGAGTATGTTTTTCTGGCAACACATAAGCAGGCCTTCTGGTTTATCAGCGAAAGAGCAAAGTGTGGAAGGAGATGTACTCTGTGAAGAACAGCTCCACATTGCCATTGTGGTTCTCTGCTCATGCCTTTCGAAGCACTATTTTTTCGTGCCATTGAGGCGTGGCTGTGGTTGCGTATTTTCTTGCAGAGAATTGATGTACATACTGTCACAATTGATCTATTGATGATGTTTAGTTAAGCAAATATAAAAACCAACTAGCTACTGTTGTGTGTGTACTGTTATGGTGAATGGAAGCGTCTTTGATGAGCTATCCTCTTAATTGTTTTTGTTTTACCTTCAATACGATCAGTTGGTAGATGATTATTTTGAAACCCCTTCCCAGTTTGGTGGCTCCTGTTCTGCTACTTGATCTGGCTTTTCTGTTGTTGGGACCTTTTGTCACTTGGTATGCCAAGCCCACGATCACCACATACTTGTTCCAATTAGAACCTAAATCGTTTTTCATCTGCATTCTCCAGCTTGTTATATAATTCTTTCTCGCTTCATGGTTGATGTGAATTGAATTGACTTCTTCAATTCTCAATATTGAGCTACGTTTGGACCATCAAGTCATCATTTCCTTTCGAGTAACGGTAAGCCAACTGATTAACCAATTCACAGATCTGACATTCTTATGTGTTGCTAAAGCTGTTGGATATGCAAAAGGAAAGTGGGTAGTGATTTTTTACTTTTTGATATTTGCAATGGCATTGGAATCAAATAGCTGGGTATGTTTTAGGAGTTGGCTTGGCAGTTTTGAGTGTTTGATATTGCTGTATACTCTGGTATATTACCAGTGACATGTGTATAGTAGCATGCTTAAAGCTGCATGTCTTGCCACCAGAATCTACTAGCTGGTGGACTTGAGTCTGCAAACAGTGGGTTTATTTATTTATTTTGGTGTCCATGACAACGTATGGTTGTCCAGGACTTCTGATATGCACATACTGGCATCAAGTGTAATAGTTGTTCATTTAGAAATTACTTTGTTTAGGAAAGAAAGATAAAAAATATGCTATGTACTTGATAAGCTATCCAAAGATTACATATCTGGCTTTATTTAATGATAGTCAAATGTTTAGCAGTTGATTTTCTATCATCTGGAAATGCTGATGCTGAATGAGGTTGAGAAAATCATGGTGGTGCTCTGTTTCTGAGGGCTCTATGATTGATCAGGAGTCAGAACTAATCAAAAAAAAAAAAAGAATGCTCAAGTTTCTGCTGTCAAAATCCCATTTCTCTACATATTAGACCCTATGTTCCCTCAAGAACTCGAGATGTGACAGAGGAATGCAATTTCCCATCTCACCGCAAGCACTTTTCTGTTTTCTTTTAACTTCTACCATCTTTCCACAACTATACCTGGGTGAGTAATGGATGTCAATTTGCAAGTTTTCTGTTTTCTGTTAACTTCTACCATCTTTCCACAACTATACCTGGGTGAGTAATGGATATCAATTTGCAAGCTAACACTCTGAGGTGAAAAAAAAAAATACTACAGTGTGACTTGGATTAGTTAAAGGGATTTGTGTATAATCCGATGGCTCGATCCATTTAAAGCCAAATCAGGGAGGTCAATTTGAAGTAGGAGGGAGTTGTGCCTTTCTCTCTACCCCAAAAGATTATATATGTCTGATTTGAACGATTGAATGCTGGGAAAGAGAGTTAGGAGAAATGCTAAACAAAATAATTAAAAACTAAATCGTTTATATGTCATTTATCATTTCAATAAAGACATTGGATTGAAGTGGATTTTTTCCCCCCTTGTTTGCTAGAATTTTGATACAAAGAGATTTAACAGTGATATACTTAAAAACTACAGCATTACAACACTCCAACTATTTCGAGGACAAATAATAGGATTAAAAAAGAAGTATAGCATTATTATTAACTAAAGAGTTTTATATTCAAAAAGAAAATTCTTACATAAATTTGATTTATAATATATTATGATGGATTTCTTAGTTTAGAAAAAAACACATTATTTAATTAAGTGATAATTTTTTTTTCTGGATCAGGGTTCATTTAACGATAGCTCAAATTAATAAACATGGGTTGGAATTTGGAATTTTGACAATTTCTCACACAGAAACTCATTATTGTATTATATAGTTTCTCCAGTGGTTCATGTGCAATTTCATACCTCAAGGACTCGGACGAAAAATCATAAAAATTTTAGGACTCCAGCCTAGGAACCTCAAAAGTACGATGAATTTCCACATTTGGTCCCTGGTTTGATTAAAAATTACTGCTACTGGGCAAAATGGTGACATGGTTGAGAGGTCCCAAAATTGAAGAAGCCCTCAGATCAAAACTCAAAAGCCTTTTTGTCTTTCTTTCTTTGTTCTCTTTTCGGTTGACAGTACACAAAGGGCTCTTCGTCAGCCTGCTGACACATTTGTTGTGTGACAGCCAGGCAATTTCCTCCTTGAGAAAGATGGGGAATTGGGGATGACAATCATCTTGTGGGCTTTGCTGTTTGTTGATCCTTCATAGTCAATCATCGTTTGCTGGTATGCTCTTTATCATTGATTTCATTGTTTTTCTGATAATTAAGAAAAAGAAATAAAGATTGGAGCTTTATGGGACCGGTTATTGAGTTGGGGAAAATCCCAGATACGGTTCTACCTTTCAAATATCAGTATTTATTAGGGATTTTGTTGACATTGTAAGTATCTCCAATGTCTTATTGTACCCTACTGCAATATATGCATCTTACTTTTCAGTTTACTGGCCTATAACTTGTGTTTGTATTAGGCTTTTGTGGGTTTGTTGTGGAGTTAGGTAAACTGCAGTGTGATTCAAAGTCATATCTTGGTTGTCATGTAATATTCACTTTACAGCATCTTTCTGTTGGTACTTTAGATTAGGTGTATATTGACTATGCCAAATGCTTCAAACTAAGTAGTTCTTCTTGACATTTTTTCATAATCTGATTCAAGTTGTAATATTATGGATAATAATTACTAAAGAAGATATGCCAAAAGATGCTTTGTACTAACTACCCGTAAAGTACTTGTGTTGTAACATGTCAGTGATTACTTTAGAGCAAGATAAGTAAAACTTGAAGCTGTTATATGCAACCATGAGATAATTCTTTATCATCCAGATGCTACGCTGTCTGTTATTATTGCTTTCAGTTGCTTTCAACAAGTATTCTACTATTTCACCTTTTCTTTGTCAAGTTAGGAATTTGATTGGAATTTCTAAGTTTAGTAATATGTTGGGTATCCCTTGCAAGAACTTGCTTTTTAGGGCAAAAGGATTTTGAAATAAGCATTTTTTTAACAGATGTCTAGAAATGCTAGTAGACTGAGGGGTTAAAAGTGCTCAACTATGACGCCTTGATTTGTTTACAGAGAACCTTATTATACTTCTCTTTCTCATATCAACTACCAATTTAAGTCCGGTAAAAGTTGTTAAAGGACTTATTTCTCTTCATTTTGTTTCCGGTGTTCATCGATTGTCCTCAATTTTGTTTTGACAGGGTTTCATCCAATAATGAGTTAATCTCATTAGCTTTTGAGATAGCAACAAACATTAGATGTGTAACGATAATGCTATAGTGATGGCACGGAAGAAAGGAAACCAACAGAAGTAAACAGTTCCTGGAACTGTATCTGAATTGCCAAATATGCAGGAAAGAGCTAATGCAAGTGAATTTAAAGTTTTACATGAGAAAGAACTTTCAAAGAACTACTCTAGTGTCACTTCAACAGAGAGCACTGATAATAAACACAGTGTAGCCGCTGAAGTGAAAAGCAAGCAGAAATCTCGTAAATATCCTAGAAGAATGGAAGAAGTTGTTAATAGAACACAGGTTGAAGAGCGACCACACACTGATGCAATAGATTGCATCACAACTGTATCAGCTGCTGAAGGTTTGCATTCAATGGAAAAGGTTGATGTGCCCTCCAACACTTATCACAGCACAAAAAATTCAGAAAGCAGTTTTGCTTATTCATTAAATGGAGTGTGCAGTGGAGATGATACCGTGGAACATGTAGAGTTCTCATATACATTGATCTTAAGGTGGCTGAGGACCTTAGGTCTCCAAGTCCACAATGAAGGCATCAACTGAATGGGTGGAAAGACACAAACCACTGCTTGTCACTACCAGAACAAGTATACTGAAGGCTTGTCATTATGTTCAAGTGAAGATTGAGCATACATATCCTGTTATTCTCAAATGGATTATGCACTTTGTGAATATGATGCTCTTACTTTTTATGCTTTGGTTGGACTGCACACTCAGAGGCATTGATTCCTTTCTGCGCATGGGAACGACATCATTTTTCTCACTTTTATGGTGTAGTGTTTTCTCTATAACTGCAATGGTTGGAATCTTCAAGTTTTTCATGGTCTTGGTAAGCCCTAGTTTGTGCCTTATCTAAATGCATGACTTTTCTTCCTTGTTAAGTATCAGGCTATTGTTATTGTTCAATCTGTTTGCCCACTTCTCTTTAACTGATCACGAGTCCCTTTGCTTTTTTCTGATTGCTAGTTCTAATGTCTACTATTCGTTGAGCTATTAAAGATAATGCTCAAATTTGATGGGGTAATCTGGATATTTTATTGAAATGCTTGGGGCGACTTGTATATCTGTTGGAGACCTGAATCACTTAAATTTGATCATACATTAAAGAGTTTTCCCTCTTCGGATATACAGAAGCTATTTAATTCAATTTTATTATCTTATTTTGGGTCATGTGTGGAGCATTTGTGTTTTCAAATTCTTGAATGAGACACCTAAATTGTGGGTGGGGGCTGGTAAGGGGATGGGATGTGAATGTATTTGTTGTAGCTTGGATACTTAAGGTATAGAGGTAAAAATATCATACAATACCCAGCAACCTTCCATTCCTTGTCTATGCTGGCCTTTGCGGGTGGAGTGTGCTTGGGGTGCTGTTTTGTGATGAGCCAATTGAATATTTGCAGTTTTTATTCCTACCTTTCACTGCTTTGTGTGTGAAAATGTAATATTCAAATGTGATTACAAAATAATTTGGGAGTTTCTTTCCAATTCCTTTTTTTTTCAAACCAAAAACTTTCTTTTTGGTTTTTTGCTTTATTAGTCTCATCGTTCATTGCCTCTCCCCACTCTAAAACCAGAAGTACCTGAATACTGGTCATGAGATTTTGTTTTATTTCCTGTATGTATTAAGGCTGTAGCTGCTATAGTTGGATTTCTTCTCAGGTTGACCATCGCAGTTCTATTGATGGCTATTTCTGGTATTGTTCTTCTCTGGTTGTATGGAAGCTTTTGGACAACTATGCTTGTTATCTTTTCTGGAGGTGATTCTTCTAGCTTTCTTTGATAAATAGTATTTGGCATCTTCACCAAAGCTGCTTCTTTGTACTTTTGGCATTGACATCGGTGGCTCTTTAAAATGCAGGATTGGCTTTCATATTGAGAGGTGAACGCCTTGCACTGTTTATTGCAACATCATACTCTGTATATTGTGCATGCGCGTATGTTGGGTGGCTTGGTTTACTCTTTGGTTTGAACTTGTCGTTTATTTCAAGTGATGTTCTGATATTCTTCTTGAGGAAGAATATCAATGAGATGTTAAACATCAAAGAAGGGCTAGCGGTCCTGCAGAAAAAACTACCGAAGTGCCAGATCAATCAGGTTTCTTTTCTGGTGATCAGGTGCGTAATTCATCTGCTGAAGCTGGTGCTGCTGGTCCTTCCACTGATCGAAGATCAGGAATTCCTTCAACTAGTGGATTGGATTCTGAGACATCTGAAGATGAAGTTGTTAGGTTGTTGAATTGTAGCGATCACTATGCAGCATTGGGCCTGTCTCGGTTTGAAAATGTTGACGTTTCTGTTCTTAGGAAGGAATATAGGAAGAAGGTCAGTGATGTTTTGTGCTTGCCTTAATTTTCTATATTGTTGATTGTTGTTTAATCAAAATTACTGCACTTCCATTCTGTTTATTTTATGTGTTGTCTGAAAGTATTCTGCAATCAAGATGTCAGCCACTAATGCTGGTGTACTGATGGTTAGGCTGAGCAATCTTAAGAGTAAAACTTAGGAATCTTCTTTTTAAGATTTTATTTATTTTTTGGTGATTTAACGGTTTTATTCATAAAGTAGTTAGTATTTCCAATAGGCTGAACGTGTTTTTATAATTAGGCAATGCTGGTGCATCCTGATAAAAACATGGGCAACGAAAAGGCTGCTGAAGCTTTCAAGAAACTGCAAAATGCGTATGAGGTACGTGTACCCCCCTTTCTTTTACTTGTCCGTGTTATTGAGTTCTTTTTTAATTTTTAATTTTTAATTTTTTTCCCTTGTCCTGCCTTATGTCTGGAAGGGTCTTTTTCTGTAGGTTTTATTGGATTCGTTTAAGAGAAAAGAATATGATGATGAACTGAGGAGGGAAGAACTGCTACGTTATTTCCGTCAGTTTCAAGATGCTTCTCAAAAGGCATGATATTGTCTCTTATTTTCTTTTCTCTAGATGTCACATCAAATACTCAATGCTGGAGGATCTCAGGCCTGCTTAGACATTATCTGCTAAAAACACAAGCTTAAATTGCATATAGAAAATTGTGACAAGTGATTTCTGTAATTTAGTATTCTTTGTGAACTTATTAGACGGTCTTAGGTCGTGCATGAAAAGATATTGTCCGGCTGAAAGACTTCATTAAGAAAGTAGCAAAATTTAGCTAAGGTACTTCTAGATGATTGCTGGTAGTGTCGATTGAGTAAGTGCACTGTTGGCTCAGGATTGAACAACAGGATTTCATTGTTCAATCGCTATTTCTTTTTTGAGTAAATCTTTTACACACCATCGGTGTATAAATTTTTTTGCACCATCGGGTTTGGATGCATGTCACGTATTCATTATTTAAATTTCAAAAGTTAGTTATGCACAGGTGACATGCATTTAAACCTGATGGTGCAAAATATTTTTTCACCGACGGTATATATAAAGATTAATCCTTCTTTTTTTCCCCTACTTCCTTCAAGTTTCAAGTAATGATTTTTTCAGAGAAGAAGGCATGGTTTCTTTTCCCCTAGCTTTGCACGTGGGGAAGCTGATGATGTGGACCTTCTAAGAGAGTCAAGACGAATTGCCTGCAGGAACCATCAGGTACTAGAACCATGTGGCAATTTTCATGTCTGGTTTCACACTAGGAAAGTAAAATCTAGAGCAAGATGGTGCCAGGTTTTCTTCATTTTCTTGTGCCGTGTGTTCTAGTACTATGCATATCTAACGTCAATGGTAGAGTATGGTGCTGCTGAGGTTTTTACTGATTTTAATGTCGATTCGGGTATTCATTTCTTTCCCTCCATTTTAAAGGAATGCAAAGATTTTCATCAAGCTAAAGATGGAGATGGATGGGTTGAACAGTCTTCACATCCCTTACTTTTTGGGATATTACAGAAGGTATGTACCTTAAAAAAATGCTGTATACCTAATAGATCTACTGAGGTTTTGGCCATTGGTTCATAATCTTTTTGCGCGCACAAACTCAAAATTTGATTGGACTCTTATATCTCTTCTTCCTCTGATGAGCTTATGTTGCTTTCCCTAAATATGTGCAGGTGGAACCTCCTGTTGCATATGTTTGTGCAGATAGCAAGATCTATGATGCAACTGAATGTGTACATTTGTCTGGTAAAGTTCTATAGTTTTGTTGCTAAGAACTGGGAATCTTGGTAAAGTTAGCTCCAACAAGTTCAAGAATATTTTGTATACAAGGAGAATCATTGATTTGTACATGGCCTCCAAGGCGAAGCAGTTTATATGAACCACTTTCTGTTGCTTTTCTGTTACAGGGAATGAGATGTCCGGCTAATTCTCACAAGCCAAGCTTCCGTGTGAATACGAGTATAACCTCGAAGCAGAGCAGTGGAAGGGGAGCAAGCTCGGGACAAAGAGGTGGGATACCTATGCCCAACATGGAAGAGACCGTGGCAGAGGATCAATTTTTTGAGTGGTTACAAAATGCAGTTCAATCCGGCATGTTTGACAATTTTCCTGGTAGTGCATCCGAGTCCCCATCTGCACAGTCCAGAAACACTTCCAAGAGCTGTTGTGGCAGTGGCAGTAGTAGCAACACCAAGAGAAAGAAAAAGGGTAGAAAATAGTACTTGGCAAACTCGTATACAGTCGATCACTTCCTGTTTAAGTTTCGGTAGCTAGTGAAAGTGGGCTGCATTGCGTGTTTTTGATGACCAGAATAGGTTGTTGCTCACAAATCATAGATATGACCTTTGTAAAACCAGGGAAAACTTAACAGCTAATTGTACACGAGGAAAAACGAAAACTCCTTGGGCATGCGTCATACATCATATGATATATACGTAAAAAGCGATTTTGTATTTCGTTTAAATTAAAATGGTTTAGCCGGAAGTGTTGGCATTTATATCTTATGAGAAAGAATCATAGATACATAATCCTTGGCCTGGTCTCATTCATCTTCCTATTCCTTCTTGGATCCTAGCTCTTTCTACCGCCATGCCAAGCAGATATTATGCCACTATATCACATATATATGTTGATCCGTTAGAATATTTTGACGAAGTACTACCTTGGAGATGAATTCTTGTTATGGGGGTTCTATCAGTTTTTGGTCAATATTGGAAAGCTTAGGGACTAAATTGTGCGAATTATAAATTTTTGGTCGAAATTGGAAACAATTAACGACCTATGCAATGCGTATTATATAAACTAGTACAATGTTTTCTATCCAACCCATCAAACAAAACCCTACTCTCTGTCTCCCGATTCACAAATTTGTTTTGTTAGACCAAAACAAACGTTTTCCAACAGTTCCATGGATGAGCTTGATGAACACCGATCCTCCTTGTTGGGTACGTACATAGTATTATTGCTTACTATTATTCCTTAATTTGGTTTCTTATGTAGTGTAGTAGTACTCGCAACACAAATTGAGTAATCCTTCCACGTAACATAAGTATTATATAGTTTGCAGATTCCACCACATTATCTCTTGGCACAACATGCTTGCGTTTTCTTTCGTTCTCTGTTGTTTAGAGAGGAAGCCAGATGCAGAATCTTCTGGCGTCGCAGACAAGGATATTCCTCACCTAACTGGATTAGCCACATACTCTCCATTTACTGGAATTTCCTCGAACTATGCCAACAGTTTCTTACAGAGATATACTTTTTTTTCTCGGGAAGTAGGTTACCCTTATTAATATACTTTCAATTCCCTGTGATTGCTTGTGTTTATATCTTGTGTTCCTTTACTTTTTTTCGAATGTTAACATTAATATGTTAAACCTTGGATCTTTTTTTTGTAATTGAACAACAGGGCTCGACGCACTTTGTATAGAAAACAAAAGGCTATCAAGGAGTCCCTAAGCCAAAAAAGCCTCTTTGTGTGCTTCATGTCTTCTCCTGATCACCAAGTACCTATTTCATATTCTTTTTTGGTCAATTCCAATTGAATATTGGTTGGATTATTTAAAAGGACTTGGAGCAAATCTTAGCCTTTTGCACTCCTGGTCCAGCAGTTATGAATGTTCTCGTAGGGGCTTTATCAAAATGGGAACTAGCCTCTACACACGACACAAGATGCTTTCTTCCTCTCACGCTAGTTTATCAGTCAATAATAATAAGAGTAAAGAAATGTTCTACTTCAATCTTTACCATTATTTTCTAGTAGTGGTACATTTGGGGATAGCTGGTTTTATTCTTTCGTACGTCCTTCCTTATGAAAAGAAATACAATCTGGGAAATCTGATCCCATTGCTGTGGAAATTCTTGGCAAGTTGTATGTGCTTGCTGGCCCTCATTATTCGGATCCCACCTTTGATGTTTATGATCCTGAATCCTGATACCAATACTTGGTCTGCACTAAAGAGCCCTCCGTTGCTCATCAAATCCAGCAAATACTTTCACGGTTTTACAGACGATCCACTCGCTTCCTTGGTAATCGGTAACAAGTTATGTATTTCATCCCGACATGCTTCATTTGCCTATGACACTCTGGAGAAAAAATGGGAACCTTGTAAGTTATTCGATGGTTTCTATGATGGTGATAATGTTATGAGATCGTCGTGTGGTCCTCCATTTGCATTTAATAAGGGAGCCATTGTGTATGGTGGGTATGTGCTGGAACTAATTCTCCCTTTTTAGCAGTTGCATACCAGATGGGTCTGTGGAAAAGTTGTTAAACAACAAGGTTTGTTGCTGGTGGATGCCTCTACTGATGCATCTTGGGAGTATTTGGTTCATCTAGGTGGAGGATATTTTTGTTGCATGTACCTGATGAACCAGGAGAAGAAGGATCACGAGCCTAATTTTTCAGTTGTGATATTTAAGATTTCGAAAACACCACGAGTTTCGAGAAGTGATAAGAGGACTAGTTTCTTGCAGGGTGAAGTTCTAAGCAGACGAAATCAGAGGATAGAATTGGAGATGTCTTCCATACCTGTATTTTCCTTCACTCTTTATGATGGATAGGTTGATGTCTTGCCAGTGTATACTTACACTGTCAATTTGTCATTTGATTTCGATTCTCTACAGTGGCTATATATATATATACACACTAGTGAGACGCACATGTTAATCTATATATATATATATATATATTTTGTTATGCAAGTTAGTAAGTGTTATGCAAGTTAGTAAGTAAATCTCTAGATTAGATATTAACACTAAATTCTGATGCGAAATACATGGTGTATTTATATATAGTCTAAATTTTCATTTGTTTAATTAGTGCCACGGTAATAGAGGAAAGTGCGTGCAATGCAATTATATCTCAAATATTAGATTTAGTGCATAAAATAAGGTTAAGCAATTTTGAATATGGAATTACAAACTTTATATAAATTAATCTTAAGAACTAAGACTATAGTGTACTCAGTGTTATATGCATCGTAACTTTTTCAGGTACATAGTACAAAGGGATAAGTATAGATGGGTCACTCTTTTAGGATTGAAATTCGTTATTTAGGATTGTTGTTTAGTTTTAAAATTAAGTATTTAAAAAATTATAAGTACTGATAAGTAAAAAGTTTGCCTACAATTTCCTAATGTCATTAAGTAACAAAATCACAAATAAAGAAATAAATGCTTTCTTAGATTTAGGAAAATTTATAGAATTATATACAACACTGTTCTTAAGAAGAAAAGTAAAAAAATGAAATATTTTTTCTGTTATATTTAGTTAAATTAACAAGCTTATATTTAATTTATATAGGTCAACAATTGTATCTTCTCAAATCTCAAAAATTGTTTAGTCTTCTTTTAGTTGCAAATGTGGTCTTGGTTCATAAAAATAATTTATCTAATGTTTACAATTCAAGATATGATATTGCTTAATGTAACAGTATTATTTTATGTACTAAATCTAATAATACTAGAAATAGTAGTATTATCTTATGTATTAAATCTAACTACTATTTTCTCTAAAAGAAGTTGATAAGTTGAAAACATTTTGTTTCTATTATTTTGTATTATTTTATTTTCTATTATATTCTCTATCCTATCTGATTCTTAGTCTCTCTCTTACTCACAACTCTTTAGGAACTTTAAAAATAGGTTTTTTTGTAAACGATAAAGAAGTACATATATAATGTCTTTATTCTTTTTCAACACTCAACTTTTTAGTTTTTCCATAATTATGAATCTAATATTTTTTTATTAGTTTTCTAAAAACTATCAAAAATTGAGGGCCATTCAAGAGTCCTAAGTTTGAGTTTTTAAGATAGACAAAATTGTTTTTAGTGTTTTCAAAGTTGTACATGCATCTTGCATTATGATTACATTATTTCTACACTTCCCTTTCAACTATACAGTAGACTCTGTAAACACATTAACCATTCCGAAAAAATTATATACTATGTATACATTATATGTGAAGATAAACATAAAATTAGGTGGCTTGGCAAAATTACTCTAGAAACTTATATCTCACAGTTCCACATATGGCTCAGGTATGCCAAATTCATTGTCTTGCATCTATTTGTAGACGAAGGCACAAACAAAATACATGTAGTAGTTGACAAATTTTCTCATCAAAGATATTTTTATTGGCCTTTATTGCAAAATTTTCCCTAAAATCCTAATAACTTTCCTGTTTTGATATGCTTGTTATATCATCTACCATGGGTTTTTACATGAATCTTCACTGTCTCTAGTAAAACTGAAAGAATAGATACGTCTTTCGGTTCTACCTTACTAAACAAGTAAGTCATGAATTAAGTTGATAGGAAAAACCAGCAAGAAAAAGTTTTTAAAACCTTGATATGTATTTAGACAATTAAATATGTTTAACTTTTTGTATGGAGAGAACATTGTCGGTCGGTAAAAATCTTTGTTAAGAAAAGAGTTAATGAACTTGATAAAAAACTTCCCGTGATGACTTTTCTAGTTCAAAAGATATAGAAATGTTTTAATTTCTGGGTGAACCAGAAGTAAAGGATTTTTATTATCTGACAATCAGATTTGTCAAGGATATTGCATTTGATCTTGTAATGTAAATGGGCAATAGTTTTCTTCCTTGTTTTTTGTTGATTATAGTAATTTCTTTTTCTTTTTTGTGCTTTTATCCTCAAAATACAAAACCAAGGTTTTCAATATTTTAAAGGGATGCTTTGAGTGCAGTTCTAGTTGAATTGTAGATATATGAACTTCGTTGAGAAGGTTAGAAGGAATATGAGAAAAGTTTATTTTCCCATGACAAATTTGTGTAATATTCGAGTAAAACTAAAAAGTTTCTTATTCTCATCGACACAAAGTATCTAAGAGAACAATGAAAAGAAAACTAAAATAAAAGACAGGATGAAAGGGAGGTGAAGAAGAGGTCTTCAATATATATATGTCCACACAGTAATACCAGCAATGGAAATCCTACTTCATCACATTTCAAAAACAAAGCAATTGGATTTGTGGGCCATAAAAGAGATTTATTTCATCCGAATTTGTTTAAGGGTAGGCTACTCAGCTCTAATTGCAAGCCAATTTAAGTTCAATAATTCATTTAAGGCTGAAAAAGGTTAAGTAACAGTAGTTTTGTTAGTTAAATTTATTTTTATCGTAACTTCATAAAAAATTAGATTGGTACACATAACCTTTAGATTCAAAGTAATATAAAGAATGCTAATTTTTTCAGTTAATTATTTCTCAAGCACACATGTCTGGAATTTTGAAGAGCTTTTTCTTTTGTTATAAGTTTTACCATTACACAAGTATAGTCTTTCTTTACTTGCTTATTTGGTAGAGATCTCTAACTATATGTGAGCTATTTTCGAATCCAACAAGGAAATATGAAAACCTTGCTTCTTGGTTTGGACAGCCTCACTTTTGCAACATCTTTGTAGAAGTTCATTGTCACCTAATCCATTACTAATTTTGTTGTGTTTGTGTAAAACTAATTTTTATTGACAATTTATCAGGTCCCTAATCCATTACTTGGTCTAAACCAAATGTATCAGATGTCATGAAATTTATGTAGAATAACTGTAATATATCTTTGTACTCTAGTGAGTTAACTTCCAGTATTTGATATTACAAGTTTAACTAATTCTAATGAAACTACTAACATAGACTAATATCTAGAGAAATGGTTATACCCCTTGTCCAGAAATTCCACAAGAATCATCATGATTCAATTATCATCAAGAATGAGTTTTTAAGAGAATCAATATGCATGCATCTTCTAAATCATGCTAAAGAGTAAATTTGATGAGAATTAAACATAAACAGTAGCTATTCAGGAATTCAATCGAAGAGGTTATGGGCAAAAAAAAAAAAATCTAAATTTTTTAGATTATTATTATTATTTTTATACATACCTCAAAAAGAGTTTGCGAGCCAAAATTAGAAGTCACTGCGCACTCGGAGAGAACGATTTTTCTTCAAACAATAACGTGAATTTAATGGTTCCTAGATGGAGAGAGATTTGGCTAATGAGTTCTGCATGAAGTATGACTTCATTTAGTAATTATGATGATAGTTTTTAGGTTGAACGATTGACTTGTGGTGTTTCAAGTTAATTAAAATTTTAGGCAGGATTAAGTATTGTAAAAGTCTTACAAGATCCACTTAATCCTACATAATGATGATTCATGTTAGGAGGTACCTCTAGATCCGGAGCGACTTGCCGGAGAGGTTCTAATTCATTATAATATCCATCATGGAATGATAAAATTGTTTTTTTTCTCGTTCTCTATGAAATGTTTGATCAGCATAACACAGTATGACTTGTGCATGAAGGATGAGTTCTGTTGATTTTATAATTATAATTATAAATACTATGAAGTATGAAAGGGCATTGGACTGTTGATTTTTTTGTTGGAACGTGACTTCGTTTAGTAATGATGATAATAGTTTTTAGATTCAATGATTGATTTGTAGTGTTTTAAGTTAATTAAGATTCTAGGCTTACTTGTGTATGAAGGATAAGTATTGTAATAGTTGGATGTCTTTAAAATTGTTTTTGTGATATTATTATGATTTTATAATTTTTGTGATATTATTATAATTTTATAATTATAATTATAATTACTATTTCATCCATCAATGAATAGGAGTAAATGATGTTTGATTTTGATCTATGACCAATTTAGGTAGTTCAAATTAGGAAGAACCACATGATGAAAAAATACAACTCAAAAGGATAAGTATTGTAAAAGTTGGATGTCTTTAAAATTATTTTTGTGATATTATTATAATTTTATAATTTTATAATTTTTGTGATGGATTATTATGATTTTATAATTATAATTACTATGAAGTATGAAAAGGCATTGGATTGTTGATTTTTTTTATTTTTTTGGAACGTGATTTCATTGAATGATGATGATGATTGTTTTTAGGTTCATTCGTAGTGTTTTAAATTAATTAAGATTCTAGACTTACTTGTGCATGAAGGATAAGTATTATAAAAGGTGGATGTCTTTAAAATTATTTTTGTGATATTATTATGATTTTATAATTTTTTGATATTATTATGATTTTATAATTATAATTATAATTACTATTTCATCCATCAATGAACGAGTAAATGATGTCTGATCTATAAGCAATTTAGGTAATTCAAATTAGGAAGAAACACGTGATAGAAAATACAATTCAAACTTTTATAATAGTATAGATTATATAGATTTCTGTGTTATCTGCTATAACTCATCACTACCCTAAATGCATGTATAACATAATGTTTAATCTACCGATAACATAAGGTTTAATCTACAGAGTTTACGACTAAACTGATGTCATATAATATACGGTTTAATCTATAATTCAAAATTTACAAGTGATGTCAAAAACGAAATCTACGCAAAAATTTGCCTCAAACAAACAAAACCCTACACTACTCCTGAGTCATCCTAACATAAACAAACAGTGTATAAACCTCATTCAAAACGCCGATCTCTTCTTCTCATCTACCTCTCCAATTTGTTAAACAACATATCCTTGGTATACTGTCCCTACCAATATCACTCAAATTTTCTTTTTTTTAGCCCTAATTAAACGTCTTCTAATTAAATATAGTTTGGCCTGGCCTGATTAATTTCATCGTGCAAACAGGTAACAATATTAGATTTTGTATTTCACTGTGCCATCTTCCTCCAAAATTAATAATACATGTTGTAAAAGGCTTACAAGTCTGTTTTTCTTTTCTTTGTTTTTTTTTTTTCTTGTTTTAGATTGTTTATTTATTGACTTCTTTTATTTTGCAGTAAAAAAAAATACATGGCTTCGACGACCAAGATGAGTTCCGAGTCCCTGAGCAAAAAACGTCTCTTTGTGTGTTTAACATCACCTTTTTATGAATATGTCTCTTATTCTATCTGGACAGTTCCGGTGAGTGGTTTGCTGGACAACAATGAGTCTCCAGAAAGTGATAAAGAGGATGTTATTGAATTACTCTATACTCGTGGGACAACATGTATGAATATTCTCCGAGCAACTACTTGTTCTGCTTCAATCTTGATAAGCTTCGAAACCCTTTCTCGTTTTCTTCAGCATATTCTTCATCCATGGAATTTCTTCAGCCTTTAACCGGAATGCATTCGGTGCAAGTTTCAGCCCATTGCGGTGGAAATTCATGGCAAGTTGTACGTCCTTGCTGGGCCTCCCTATAATTATGATGATGATTATGATCACGATGATGATGATCCTAGCTTTGAGGTTTATGATCCTATTGCCGATAGTTGGTCTGCTCTCGGGACCCCTCCGCAAGATAAAATATAGGAGTGCTGTGGTCCTCCATTTGGAGCATTTGATAAAGAAGCCATTCTCTACGACGGGGATATATTGATTTCTCCAGCGTTTGCTTACCAGTTGTATGGTGGCCCTTGTTGATGATGCGTCTCTTGTTCATCTACGAGGAGGTTATTTTTGTTGCACTTATCTGGAGAAAGAAAATGATGATCATCTCGAGGTTGTGACATTTGAGGTTTCGATCAAAAGCAGTGGCAGGTGGAGTTGACAACCATCATGATCTTGGGTCCAATGATAAGTTCTTAGAATGTAGACTCGTAGGCACACAGAGGATAAGATGGAAGCAAGACTCCATACCAGTATATTCCTTCACTATTTAATTAGTCCTCATTCAAAATGGATATAATTATCTATGTATTTCATCACCATTTAATTTAATTTGCTCCTTAATAACTCATGCACTTGAAAGTTCAAGAAAACGCCATTTTCTTGATAATCAAACGTTTTGCTTGTAAATAAAGCATCCATTTTCCTGCTAATAGCTTCTTTTCTCCCCTGCTTAACAATTATAAGTGCAAAAGTTATGAATACGGTGAAGGAAAACCATGCAAGAAGTTAGAGATTTAGACGCACCAAGACCAAAAGGAGAAGGACTAATATGTATTCCTTCCCTTCCGTTTTATCAATCGCGAATTTGCTTTGTTCCAAGTTGTCTCTAGATTTATAAATTCAAAAAAGTATTAAATAATATTTTTTCCTTTATGCCATATTAGCTATAACACTCGTGTTAATCCAATAATTTTTAAACGAAAATAACGAGTTCAAAATAGAAGTTGTTAGTAGTTCATGATCCAAGATACTATAAACAATATAATATCTCATTTCACTTTTACTGTTGCTATGGGATGGGGCATCACATTCACCCTCCTTTTAAGCTTTGCATCCTTGCAAAACTCAAGTCGGGATCCAATAACATGTCATATATACTGCATAGTGCAGCCCAATACCACTGGGCCAATTTTACCCCATATAGAGACCACACAAGTTTTACTCTAATACCTACTGGTAACACCCTAGATCTGGACTGGTTCCTAGATCTGGATTGGTCTAATAACTTTTAAGTGGTCCCTAGATCTGGATTGGTCTAATTACTTTTAAGTGGAAACATCGGGATCAAAATGTTTAATCCAAATTATTAGTAGTCCATGATCCAAAGTACTACAAACAATACAATGGTTTCACCTACTTTTAATGTAGGATAGGGCATCACAATTGGGTAAGGAGAATTAAAAATGGTAATTCAGTCCATAGTTACCGAATTTACTAGGTAACTCCATAAACCTATACTAGTTCATATGTTCCGATTCACGGTATTTTCCGATTTGGAACGTGATGATATATGTACCGGATCACCAAATCTGACATACTATCTTTAAATTCAATCCGCCAAAAATTTGACCAACTAAGAAGTGAAATATTTTATAAAATCTCCTTATATACACAAAACATATGCGTGTATCTCTCACATATATTAGTACTCATTATAATTAATGTACTAATGTTTATTAAATACTTTTCTTTGTTTAGGAGATCAATTATTGTCATGTTACCTTGTGGTATAATTTAAGGTATACAAAAATTATACTGAGTCAAATTATATCAAGAATCTCCATCTACTTTAAGTGGGTGCGAGCTAGAATCCTTATGACAGGTCCCCAGGCACAACGACACAATTATCAGGGGTGCGCTCTACCACTAAGCTAATGGCTTGTCATGCGAGCCTCCTACTGGGTGCTTTAACCGCTAATCCAAAACCTCTTGTCGATTCTCAGACCTGGTTCACGCTTGAAAGCCAGAGCTAGTCTTCTCATGTTGCTAGCTAGAACTTGGTCGAATGAAAATCATTAATTCCTTCTGCTGTCACCCAAAATTCAATGACTGAAATCGAAGGCTAAAGGTAAGAAGACAGAGATAAGAGGGACTGGGAGGAACTTCGAGCCTCAAAAGAATATAAGGAGTCAGAGCGACACCTTAACATGATAGAAGGACGAATCAAAGGGAGAAAGCTGCAATCAATAGGAGAGTTTCTCTAATCCTCCCTTCTCTTCTTTAGCTTAGTAGGACTTCTTTCACGCTATTACGTGAATGGCCTCCCACAGCTATTCTTAATGACCCTTATAAGGGATAAGAATGGTAATGACTACACACTCCAAGAGAATGACATACCGCAAGGCAGCCCCCTCTCTTTCGTACTCATGAACATCTATCTTCACCAATTGGATTGTATATCAAGAGTATAGAAAGATAACAAAAAGAAGTATAAGTGACAAAAGGAAAAGAAAATTTGAGGAATATAATTTCTTTTAAAACTGTTGTACTTGTGTTTTTTTTTTTTTTATTGTTTTGTCTTTTGTGTTTTAGTGATTTTGTGTTTTGTATTTTTCAAGAAGGTGTAATGTTTTTGAATTAATTCCAACTTTTACGTTGGCATAAAAATTATAATGATTGTTTTTGCTATTTAAATTTAAGTTTGTATAAAAATTTACATTGAAAAACGCACCAACTGAATTAACTAAGTTTATCATATACTGCTCTTAAAGTATCATATTTTCAAAAAATAACGTATCGCATATCCGTATCTTTAATACGTATCGAAAAATATCACAAATTTAATAATTATAATTTAATTATTCCAAATTATTTTTTTATAAAATTAATATAATTTAATAATTTTCTTAATTATGTATCAATGCATCAAATCAAAATAACAGTTATAACAAATTAATGGAGGGAGTTTTTTGGTATCCTATTACGTACTATATAGTACTATTACTTGTCCAAATTGCTCACAATTTCATCAACTGCTACCTTACTATATTGATTAGTGATTACATATATGCATAGCATGTTATATCATCAATTTATTTCGATCCTCTCCTCGAATCAACTCACACGTGGAAACATGCATGCAACCTTAACTTTCTCTTCTCTTGCCAACTGCCATTTCAATGACATTTCATACACAGAGAGAGAGAGAGGGAGAGAGAGAAAGAAATTAGAAACTGCATCTGCATGCAAATCCAAATGTAATATAGTCTACTCGCATTAGCAAATTAGCCATGGCATTATCCACCAGCTGCACCGCTGCTAGTTCCCTTGTCTTGATGAAGTTTCTTTCAATATTCATCTTCCTCTTGCTTCTTCTTCTTCTTCCTAGCTCCTCTTCAGCTTCCCATGCCAAGGGGAGTAGTGCTATACCACAATCAGATGTTGATCTCTTGGAATTCCCACTAAATTTGGAGTACTTGGAAGCTGAGTTCTTCTTATGGGGTTCCCTAGGCCGTGGATTGGACACCATAGCTCCTGAGCTTACCGGCCACGGCCCATCACCAATTGGTGCTAAAATAGCCAATCTTGATCATCTCGTCCGAGATATTATCGCCCAATTCGCATTCCAAGAAGTTGGACACCTGAGGTAATTTATTAAGTACTGTCTAGTAAAAAAAATTATTTATAAACTTATAAATTCACATTATTTGTCACGTGATAATATATTATTAAATTATAGTATATTATCCGTATTCTGATTTTAAATTTTGGATAGTGAATTTTCTCTGTGGAATTTTTTAAACTAATCTCAGTATCTGGGAGAGCTAGAAGAAAAAAGAATGAGGAACTGTATATTTTTAATATTTTTAAAATTGTAACAGGGCGATTAAGAAGACGGTGCCAGGATTTCCAAGACCATTACTGAATTTAAGCAGAGAATCATTTGCAACTGTGATTAACGATGCATTTGGACAAACCTTGAAGCCACCATTTGATCCCTATGCTAATGAAATTAATTATCTTATTGCATCCTATATTATTCCTTACGTTGGTCTCACAGGATACGTGGGAGCAAACCCAAAACTCCAAAGTCCCACTGCAAAAAGAGTATGTTAATTATTACTCTACAAATTACTACAACAATCAAAGCAACTTTTTATTTGTCATTCAAAGTTGTTTTCTAGTCATACATAATTAATAGTATTAATGCATTAATTACTTTAAGCTAGTGGCGGGACTTCTAGGCGTGGAATCGGGCCAAGATGCGGTAATAAGAACTTTCCCGTCACTACTTTACGAAAGAAAATTGGTGAAAGTAAAGCCATATGGGATAACAGTGGCAGAATTCACAAACCGGATATCGAGCCTAAGGAATAAACTTGGACATGGGGGTTTGAAAGATGAAGGGCTAGTGGTGACACCCATTGAAGGTGCAGAGAAAAGAATAAAGGGCAATGTACTTGCTGGTGACCAATTTTCTCTATCATTTGGTCGAACACCTGAGGAAATACTTCGAGTTGTTTATGGAAGTGGAAATGAGAATAAAACTGGTGGATTTTATCCCAAAGGAGCTGATGGTCGGATAGCCAAGTCATATCTGATCAAACAGAAATTCTACTTGCTGGAGCAATACTCGGCCTAGAAGGCTAGAACACATACCACCCCCAAACCAGCCACCCCCACACACCCCCACCAAAAAAAAAAAATATATCACTTTCCACTGTAAAGTGTAATTTCCAAATAATATCATGGTCCATAATACATAATCAATAAAGGTTAGCTTCTTGTTCAGTATGTCACTGTTGTTGAGACTAGCTAGCTAGCCCGGGTTTCTGATGTGTCCTTAGTTTCTGTTGTTTTATCTATGTACATGTGCAATCTAGCACTGTCTTGAAATTCAGAGGCTTGATATGATCTCTTGAAAATTTGACATATATTAGCCTGGAATTTTTTATTATGGTAGCTTAAAAAACAACCATTATATGGTAAATTTTTTAGTAGATTAATGTGCATGATTCTGTCATGTATTTTGTGATCAGAAATTAGTCATATAGTTAATTTTTTTTATTAACATTTGAAGTCAATCTTTTTATCTGAATTTTGTGACTAATTCTTGATTATAAAGTACATGCACATTGATTTATTCAAAAATTTACTTCATAATAATATGGGAAAGTTAGGAAGTTCTATGGTTATGATAATAGAACTATTTATTAACTTTAAAAATTTATATTATATAATATTTTAAAGTATATATTATTATATTGTACAAGTTTTTTCGCAATATAACAAGTCAATATCTAGCCATCGTATCTTAAGCAACCATTCGCACTTAAGCTTCGATGCAATATAACTTCAAATGCTTAAAATTGAGATTTGATTGTATATTTTGATAAGATGCAACTTTTAGTTCAGGGAAGATAGGAAGTTTCTCTTCATTTGATGAAGTACACACCTCAGCTTACTTTTAGAAGAAACAAGAAAGTACGTAGTATTTTGGCTGCATAATTCATATAATGACGGGAATTTTTTGGTTTATTAGCCAAAAAGAAAACAATAAAAACTCACTAGATCTGGAATTCTTAGCCCAGGCCCAACTTTTGGTAAAAGATTTCTATCCGGTCCATATTGGAATCCAAAGCAATACAGAAACCAAAGCCCATTCCATTTCCATAACAATTTAAAACTGAAGAAATGGACTGCAATCGGAAATAGGCCCAATTAGTAATTCCCTCCTAAACTCCTTGAGAAGTCTACGAAACCAGACCACTCAGCAGAGAAAAAGACGAAGAAGAAGACCTGAGCTGACTTCTCATTGATTTGCCTATCTATCGTTACAATCTCCTCTTACTCTTAGGTACCAGAAAAACACACACACACACACATAAATAAAGTTTCCTGCTTTTTTTTATTTCTGATCCATATGGTTTTCCTTTTTTTCCCTCTTTTTTTTTGAAGCGGGGGGGTTTGGGGAGTTGGGTTTGGGATTGGCCAACGTGTTTAGCTATCTTTTGAATGAATTTCCTGTAAAGGGTCTTTCAATTTTCGTGTTCTTTTATGATTTTTGATTGATAAGATAAGATACTAATTCTGTTAATAAACATAGTTGTATTGTATTTTTGCATGTTTTGGATCTGTTCCTGTACCTAATGGCAATTAGAAAATTGAGAGCTTTTATGACACTTGTCATACACTTTTTTGATGCCTATGGTGCCAAAAAGATAAATAAATACTAGGAAAATAGGATAAAAAATCAGGGATCTTTTGAACTTCGTGCAAGGTCAAAATACTAATACTAATTACTTGATTTGGTGTGTGTCGAGACAGCATCCAAGGCTTATTATGTACTCTTCGGGCATAGGTCTATACGTTGTTCTGAAGGTCTTTACTTCATTTGGGCTAGTATAAAAGATTCAAAAGTTGTGTATTCATAATATTGAGGGGTTGGACAGTTTAAGCGCGACATGAGAGTTAATGTAGTTTCTTAGACCTAAGGATTAACAAGAGATGGAAGCTTCAATTTCGATACCGCAGACTGCATTTTGTGGTGAAGTTTTAAGCTTTGTCCTCGGTGATGATTTAAAATGGAATATGCAAAGTTACAACTACCAATCAATTAGATTGGTTAGATTGTTCTTGATAGAGAATGGTCGCAGAGAATTTTGATGTTTCATGCTTAAAATTTTTTCTTTAACTTTTGAAGGAAATTAAATTGTTCCTAATCGTATGACTAGTATACTGATTTTTTTTTTTTGGGCGTTATTTTCAGAGGCTTAATAGTTTTTCAAGGTAACAAAAAGCAATGGCTGGTAGTGATGGATCAAACGGATCTAAGACTGGAGAAATCGAATGACTTTGCAAATGAATTGCCAAGCTACAATGCCGAGAACATGCAAAGCAACATGAAAGTTATTTATTACAGGTTTTTTTCACATCTTAACAAACAAATTATCTAAGTTGACTTAAACTGCTCTTTGTATAGCTACAATGCCGAGAACATGCAAAGCAACATGAAAGTTATTTATCACAGGTTTTTTTTCACACCTTAACAAACAACTTATCTAATTTGAGTTAAACTGGTCTTTGTATAGCCTGGTGTTGATATTGTGCATCTCGTCTAACTTATATGTATGTTTAGTTTATCTTGAGATGAGTAGGATTCGATAGTTGTTTCGAATCACAAAACTTAAGGACTTAAAATTCTTTTGCCTTACTGATCTGATTAAGCATGCTACTTTCATGTTGCTTGATATTGTTAAATCAAATGCAAACTATCTAATTTTTAGAGGACATACCCTGTCATTTGACGGGTGCCTTCCTGGATATTCTTGCAAAACTATTTTTTCCCCTGCAGGAAATTGTGTATTTAGTATCGCTGTACTTATTCAAAGTGTGACAGTTTTATGATAGCTTCAAAAAATATTTTGTGATATCGATGTTGTTGCGCTTCTAGGTATCTTAATCAATTTGCTTTGATGTTTGGCTTTTTGTTGAATTTCTCATCTTCCGAAACAAATTATAGATGGGGGTTGACATACTATATTAGGGTCTTAACTAAAGAAGCATGTAGAAGGAGAAAAGTGAAGCTTCTAATAACACATGCGTTTTGCTTGCAATATAGCTTATGGGAACCGAAAGTAGAGTAAGGAAATTGAAGTTTGACATCTTTTCTGTCTTTTGACTTCAGCATTTAAGAGATATTGACCTTGTTGGATCCAAGGTCCACGGCATTTTTTTGTGGTGCTTTCTCTCTTCTGCATGCTTCTCATTTCTTTTTGCTATCTAGTTGCTTCCAACCATCTTTTTATAAGCTTGTGCTTTTATCCTTTTATTCAGCCGGACATTCTGTCATGTCCATAATTGGAGGAGTCATTGCTGGAATACTAGGATTTACTAGCTTGATGGGCTTTGTCTTTTACTTCCTTGTCATGGCAATAACTTCAGCTGGGATAGCTGCAAAGGCTGGATTTTCAGTTCATTTATATTTTGATAGCTGGAATCGAATCATTCTTGATGGCTTTCTAGGCGGGCTGATGGTATATTCCTGTTTCATCTGATTTATTATTTGTCTATTAAGCCTTCTTAGAATTTCATGCTTTTTTTTTTTGGCTGGACAGAGCACAAATGCATCCTATTTTCCTAGTGTCTTACAATACTGGCCTCCCTGATCCAGGCCCCATAATATGGTAATGAAGAAGAGGAATTTGTGGGGCTATCTGGGGTCCTTTGCCTGAGTATTTATTCTTCATTTTTCTTAGTGGTTAAGATTTTCCATGTTTTTCCTTTTCATTACCCTTTTTCTGTGATGAGTAGAAGTTTATAAAGGATTACTAAACTTTTTTCTTGAGGATGCTCTGGATGATGCATTGGCTTTGTTCACCTGTTGTGCTACATCTAAATTAAATTTACCCACTTGTTTTGAAAATTTTCTTGTATTATCAGGGTTTCCCTGATTATTTTGGCCTCTCTTTAGAGGGGAGTGATGCAATCACTTATGCATACAGTGTAGTAAAAATACTTGTACTGGTAAAATGTTTAGAGATTTTTGGAACTTCTCCAGAGTTAATACTGAATGTTCAGATATATCAGTATGCCAGTGAAGAACTTTGGTCAGGAAAGCTATGCTCCATTCCTGGATAGATTTTTATCCTATGATTTTACTTTTTGAGTGTCTATGAACATCAAGTTTTGGTGCTTTTTTTTTTTAAAACTATTTTATATCAATTTCCTCTGATTTTAGTACTGATTAATGCTCTGTTCCGTTTTTGCAGTCATTTGTGCTATTCTGGACGTATCCTTAATTCTTTTCTTATGCATTTGTTAAATTGCTCTTTTTACCTTTACTCTGATCTTTCTATCCCAGCTTTTTGCTTTTCTATCGGAAAGTGAGGGGAGGGGAGGCTGTAGTTTGAGGAAAATAGGAGCATAAAGAATGACTTGTTGCACCTATACATGGCCTGAAATATCAAAGTTTTTTATAGTTTTCTTGGCACTGTCAAAATATTGTGAGGTTGTGACATGTAGGCATCTTGGTTAGCTGTTGCTTATTGTTATCATCAATCCGATTGGTTTGTGGTTCACCGTTGTATTTTATGGATGCATCAATGACGAGGAATAACCCTCTTCCCCCCACCATACCCATCCGCGGCGCCCCACCAACTTTCTCACCAGAGATAGTAGTAGTGTTAAAAAAAAATCTATGTTTCCAGGGTTCCTTGACATGAAAAGATTTGCTTATGATATTGTGCACATATTCTGATGAAACCTGCATGGAGTGACTCTTGGTGTGGCAGCTAACTGGTCTGAGATACTTGTTACAACAATTCACTGGAGCCGAAAAGCTTTCAAGTTTTCATTATCCATTTACTTTATTGTTTTATCCCCTCTTTTGTAAGTGCTTCCTTTAAACTTGGACTTTATCTTCCCAACATGTAAATTACTTGAACTGCAGAAACTTGTCATGCAGTTTCTTGTTAAGACAATGATGTGTTTAGTTTCCCAGGAGATTGTTGTCCAAGTGTTCAGCATTTGTATGCTTCCACAGGAATTTGAAATTCTTTTAGTCAAGGGATCGATCTAAGTAACCTATCGAGTTAGAAAACTGATGGCTCTGCTGTTATACCTTGGTATGTCCATTCACATTGCTTCTTGTACCTTTAGCAATATTGCAACCCCTTTTCATGCCCACTCGGTCTTTTAATTCCAAGAGTACTCTTGTTGGTCAGAGGCAGAAAATGGTGGCTATTCGAACATTCAGTATGCTTCCAATGAATATCTTTTCTGTGTCAACTTTAGTTGAAATTTTGAAAGTGGAAAAAAAAATAAAATGTGAACGCTCTAAAGATGAAAGAAGACAGCAAGAAAAGTGGTATTGTGGCTTATATATTCTTTATGGGGAAGATATCATTTCTTTTCTCCTATAATAGAGTCCAATTCAAGTTTGTTTATATATTCTTTATGGTTTCTCACAAGTATGGGATATTTACAAGCTATGGATGCACAAAATATCACAGGATCCGTGAATCCACATGATTGGATTGGAAACCCAGTAAGAAATCAAATGGTAATTGATTGAAAAGATACAAATTAATTTGCCAACAAAAACTGGAACAGCTGTAAGGGTTGATCCCGTAACCATGAGTTCCATAAGCATGCGAGGTTGGATGACCGAATGTGGAAAAGGTAGCCCTCACTAGAAGTTCTCATCAGCCACAACCCCTTGCATTTACAAATTGGAAACTGTGATTCCAAAATATCAAGCTCTTATGCCGGAGGAAGATGTTTCAATTGCACAAGTCCATTACTGTGCATTTTGATCTAAATCATACCTGTAAATATGAAGGATAAACTCTTCAGGACCTATGACCATCATCCAGATAAGCATTATTACCCACAGCAAGAGAATTTTCATTATGTTACTTGTGAAAAAACTTTAAAAAATGCCTCCAAATATGTTACAGTGACTCAGTGATGGATAACAGGTGTCTGAAAACCTTGCAATTGATGATAAAAGGGGATGACATAACAAAACCGTGATAAGAAAAAAGATTGGAGAATTGCAGGAATTGCATACTGAAGAAAGAGTAACACTTACCATCATTCGTGGTATCCTTAACAATACAAAAGACAAAATGTACAAGCCACTTGCTATTACTATTGCTGCAACTAGGTTGTAGCTCAGGCGCTTATTGTCTTTGCTGGGCACAAATGTGGATTTTAACGTATTTGTTAATGCAAAAAGCCTATAAGAAACCTGCACAAGTTAGAACGAAGGTTGAGTACTCTCTCTCTCTCTCAATGGCCAGTGAGGCGCATTGGTGAAGAATAGAAGGGAAAAATAAAAGATTCACTTACTGCCACATATATGGAAGTTGTAAGCATGAAGTTCAAGTTCCAATAACGGGTAGTCTGGAATCAACAAAAGCAACAATTTTGGTTGACCATCTGGAACACCAGATCTGCATCCACAAAACTCCAATGATTAGATAGGTATTTATGTGCAGTGCCACCCCTTCCTAACAAAACAAGCAGACTGAAATTGATTATTGCAAGAGAACCAAAGGAGTCGAATACAATGACAATCCTATCGTATGCCATTTCAATAATTCTTGCCAAGGATGATGAACATTTTCATGATAGAAATCTATATACCATGTTTAAAGTGCCAAAACTTGTAATGGTTTGAGACATGCCAAGGTCTCCTTTTACCTATATCCATGCAAACTAAATCTAACCTAACAAAACCAAAGTGAAGCCCCACAACGACAATGGACAACTTATATTACTTGAGACCATTTATGATTTGATTTGACATCTGTATCGAGAGGAGTCCTCAAATGCGCAAAATAAAAATAAAAAAAGAGGTAAAGGCAAAAGTAGACATAGGCTAGATTTCTTGAATTACTGTTTTATAGTATCTTACCCAGCATTGACATGATCCTTCAGATTCTCCGAGACCATCGACTAAGTATAACTAACATTACAGAAAAAGACTGAAGATATTCCTTAGTCTTAGTTTATTTACATACCTTAACCAAATGTGGATCTGTGAAATATAGGTTTCCAGAGTGATCTTTCCAAGCCATCTGTTAACCCAAAAAGAAAAAACCACAGTAGGTCTGTCAAAGAAAACACCAAGCATGAAATACTAAATAACGAATCCATTCAGAGGGTACTTACGCAAAGAGTGTCAACGTGTAGGTGCGAAAATACTGGGTGACGTTTCGCAGGCATATGTAAACACTGGCAACCAGAAATTGAATAATAAATTGGAAAAAAGTTTGAAATTAGTTCATTAACTGCTGGCAAGAATTTGGAACACAAAAAATGAAACAGGAATGATGCGAAGGAAAACATACGTAATAGGAATCCAGGATGTATACGGATGATACTTGTTGTACGTAATTTTTTCGGAAGCTTGTATATATGCTCAAACCACAAATATCCCACCTAACAATGACAGTGTTACTCGTATTAGACAGAAAATGGTAGAGCAAAAATGTGCTAGAAGTTCATTCCGTAGTATGGTTGAAGAAAAACATAGTACCACTAAAGATATGATCACCACAGCTGTTTTAATTGATATTCTACGCTTGACTTCAGTTTCCTCCAGTTTCTCCATCCATCTCTCCACCTACAATAACAAATTCCAGCAATTTACTCAGCAGGATTATAATTTGACAAAAGTTGTTCCTTTGTCTCACATCCCCCACCCAAACAAAGAAAGCAGGAAAAGGAAAGGAAAAAGTGAATAGAAATAAAGCGAAGATGAGCAGGGCGGTTCAGATAGATGTGAAAATCTAAAAAGACAAATCAAAATACTAAAATTTCATTCTTAAGAATGGGACAAATGCATTATCTAGTCCTTAGTTAATGGTAGAGTACTTCAATCATAATGAAACTTACTGACACAGGTTGGATGGTAGTAGGCATATATCATCCCAATTATCCATATGTACCGATCAAGGCCTGAGCGGAACTGCCACTCATGCAGCAGGGGCTGTGGTGGTTTAGAAGGGTCTCCATATCCTGAAATGTTTTTGCAGATTAAGTTTTCCATGTCCAAAAGGAATAGCCTGTGTGAATGGTGATAGATATTACTAACCAAGAACGAAAGTGAACGGGCTCCAAATCAGCTCAAACACACCAGGTACTTCCCATATCAGAATAACCACCAAGAAGCAAGCCACGATCTTTGCAGCAATGGCAGTTCCATTCTCATTATATTTGTTTAAGATTCCAAGGGCACCATACACCATTAGAGTGAAGAGGGTGTGCATGGGGCATATGTAGTATAGCACGTAATTGTTATTTAGGACAATGCAACAAAATAATACCAAGAAATTTAGCCGCCACATCATCTGAAGAACCAAAAGAAAATTTGTCAAAAGGAAAATTTTATTTGAGAAACTACAGGGCTGACTTAATTCTGGAGGAGGAATTTAATACCTGAGCAAACCTGGCAATGCTAAAGTCCTTTCGGACATAGTAATATGAGAAGTTTCCAAATCCAGTCATCCACACATATGCTGCAATAAAAATCCTTATAGCATTGTATATCTCTGTTGCAGCGAAGTAATGGTACATCAGAAACAATACCTGTATGCAGTAACAAAAGGATAGTGAGACGTCATACATGGACAAAAATAATGAAAATGCAGAATTGCAGAAACTGAAATGCATTATAAAGTGCATGGGAAAGCATAGCAAAGAAATAACCATAAAAGAAACTCAGCTACACATACTGTCATACATGTAACAAGTCAAGATGCTGTCTCTATAACAGAAAGTGTAGTATATACAACAGAAAAGTATCAAAATACTTCTACAGATTTTCTACTCTTTATAATGTCCAGAGAAGTTTGTTGGCGCTGCTTCTATTTGTATTGCACATAAAGGCTATCAATTTCTAGATAGAAACGAAAATGCGTGTCCAGTGATACAGGTACAGGATGCAAAAGTCAGTATCTTAGTTTTTTCTTTCCTTGTCAATCTCAATTATTGTTATAAAATTGCATAACCACGAATATGAAATATTAGTGCAAAGAAAAAATTCAGTGTTAGTATATACCAATGAAGCCTCTACATATAAACAGAATTAGTATATACCAAACATTTATTCCTTCATCTATTATGAAGTTATTATTTGACCATCTAAAATAACAGATGCAGTTTCACCCATCGGCAAAATGTAGATGAATTTTGTACTTGGTTGTGCTAGAGAGGCAAAATTATGGGTACTTCGAAAAGAAAAGAAGCTACTTACTTTATTGAAATTAACCGATACACTTCTATAAAATAGCAGTTACCCAACCAACCAAGGAAAAGCAGGAAGTGAATAAAGAAGGTAGTAGAAGTTCAGCTATATTAGTGTGAATGAATGAGCAGTAATTAAAAGATAAAGCAAGTTCAGATTAATGAGTTGATATTCCTGTTGAAATTGACTTACCTGCATCCAGCCCCTCCATTCCTCAGTCTGATGCCTATTAAGATACATTATGGATTTTCCAGAGAATGGTGACTTATCATGATGTATCTTGAAGGATGTAATTGCAGAAACTATGATTAGAAGGAAGTAGAGAAACAAGAAAAGATCCCGATTGTAGCTCTGCAAATTAAAGCACAATTAAAGTGAGAAGTCCATAGAAACATCAGAAATAAAAGCATTATTCTGAGTCAAAATTTCTGACACCTCAGATAGTCAAATAACCCCCCCGGAGGGAGAAGAGGGAGACCTTTTTTTTATCAAAAAAGTAACCTTGGTTTATGAAATAGATGGAAAAAGTACAAGTTGAGAGTTCATGAAATGATCATATCATTAAGACCAAAAAAAAAAAAAAAAAACATTTATGTGTTAATGGTTTCTTATGACATTGTTTTACATCTGAGTTTCCATACAAGGATTTTATATCTTCTCTGCTACAAACTTCATGAAGTGCAAGCTGTGACAAGTAATCCAAAAAACCAATAAGAAAGATTTTCCCAGCTACCTTCTTTGATTGACCAAATACATTTGTGCGATCACATACGAAGAAGTAGATCAAAAGGGCTCCAAACTCTGATCTGGAAATATGGTATGGAAGAGAAGAAAGAAATTAGTACTGTTCATGTTACTTTCATAAATTGATGCTCAAAATCTTTAAAAGAAACCCACTAAGCACTTACATAGCCCTCAATGTCAATCGGTTTTCAACCAAGAATGACTCATCCATCATCAAAAATCTGTCAAGAATGGTAAAAGATGGCAGTTTGGTTATTCACAAGTCAATGTTCCTAAAAATCTCCAGCAATCTTGACAAACCTGATGATTTGTGATGTAACAGATGAACTCCTGACTCTTGGAGATGCTGACTGTAGGCCACCACCTTCCAATAAGACAGCACTGTCATCTTCTTTAACTCCTCCATTGCCCAATTCAACCAAATTAATATCTGAATAAGAACAGTCTGCCACAGAAATGCAAACACTGAGGGTGAGAGAGAGGCTCACAAATTGGAACCACTAAACTACATATTTAGCTAGCCAAGCAGGACTCTCAATTGGGGAGTGTTTCTTAAATTTTCATCTGTAGAGAAGAGGCTCATTAGTCGCAGTTACAAATTGGACTGAACTATATACTATAACTTAAGCAGTTCACCAATCTATCCTGCATTCCTTAACAAGTAGACTAGTTTAGCAGGTCTGCCATTTAGTCCACATCATTCATCCTTTCCCAAAAAAAGAGAATAACATTTCAGGAAACAAGCTACTACAGCAGTCTCCGACACAAATAACAACAATAGTCACCCGTGGTACTGCCAAAAACACTGATTTTTCTCATTGAGAATAGGTAGGGACATGAAATTTATACAATCATTCAACTATCCTGATCCACAAATCAAAATTACTATTCCAGCAAAACCATTACAAAGCCGATGAATTTTCTTCCTCTAACTTACAATTTCTTGGAACGGAAGTTTTCCTGTACTCCAAAATCTCGGAATATATCCAAGCTGCAAATATCGGCACAATGCCTAGAAAAAACGACACCTGCACTTCACAATTCCACCCACAATAATACTAATTAAAAAACCGCACGGAACTATTCAGTCATCAATTCATTGCTAATACACTCAATTTATCACTATCATGCACATTTTTTTTTCCAAAAAAAAAAAAAAAAAAGGCAGTAAAAACCGAATTCACACAACAGCAAAAGCACATTCAAATCCAAAATCTGGAAATTTGATACTAGAGCAGTTAAAATAATTGAAAACAGCAAAGATTCAAACAGTTAGAAAAAATAGGAGTAATAAAAAGGAACCTGTCCAGGCGTCAATGGTCCATAGATCACCACCATTTTTACATCAAAATTCAATACAAATAGAGAGAAGATAGAGCAGATCTGATGGAGAAAACACCCAACAAAAAATAAATAAATAAATAAATTTGTAGAGTTTGTGTATGTGTCGCATCGTAATTTGATTTGAAGGATGATGTGAAACTAAATATTTAGCGGTGAAGTGAAGTAAATGAACGCATAAAGACAACAAAAAGGCGCGTTAGTAGTTGGCTGGCTGCCATTGTCTCGCCGCTACGGTGTCTTCATTCAATGCAACTGCTACTTTATGGGAATATATGGAAGTTAGGATTACTCTTCTAAATTAGTACTACTGCTAAAGTATATTAAGTTTTTGAGAGGAAGAAACAATTTAATCTCATGTTTTTGTAATATGGATTAATATAATTTTTTATTTATTATAATAAATTAATTTATTCTCTTACTTTTTAAAAAAAATAATTTATTTAAAGTATTTGACAGAAATCATAAATAAATTAATAGATCAATTCACGTGATAATCGCATGAACATGTTATCAATAATTTCAATAGTTTGTTTGTAATTTTTATGGCAAGTTTAAAATTGATTAATTTTTTAAGGATGAAGAACTAAATTGGTTATTTTAATGAATAAGGTACCAAAAAAAAATTTTTAAAAATTAAAGATAATGAAATAAATTAGTCTTTTTACCTTAAGTTTTTTTTTTTTTTTTTAAAAAGATTTTGGACACAGTATTTGTCACACACACATTTTCACCTACTTACAGTACTTCCTATTCTTAAATATATATTTTTTCGCTAAACAAAACTTATTGTAACTATAAGATTCGAATTTAAACTTCTCTTAATCAAGCTCATTTTTAATATGTACTACTATATTAGTATTAAGAAGTAGTGTGTATGAATAAATGTAAGAAAACAAACAAGAAGTCAAGGAGACCTTAAATAACTTTTGTTCTCTTCAAAAATAATAAAATCATTTAAGGGTCAAAGAAAAAAGAAAGATGGTGCTCCAATACGGCATGCAAAAACTTGGGATCTGAAACAAAATCTTTGTTCCTTTTTGTTGATGATTATTCCGATGCTTCTGGGTAAAACCAACCACCTTCATGCAAATATAAATATAAATATTACTATAAATGGCTTGGCTCAAGTAAGGCAACTGGGCTGACGTATATTGTGCTTCATACCATATTATTTATTAGCATTGGTAAGAGCAATTTGGTACTGTTTTTGGCGAAAACAAAGACGATCTAAGGAGGAATGTTACTTTCATCGGTAATTACTTTATTTTTTATTTGTTTGAATTCTAGTAATTAGGTAGCCAATAAAAACCATCACCGAACATGACTCTGACTGAGGTTGTGGCTTTTTAATGACCCTATAACCTCAAATACCTTACATAGACTTCATTTCATCGACTCTCCTGAGTCCTGCCAACCATACAAGCATTTCCCTTGCAAATAATGAGCAACCCCCTTTTTGTTTTTTGGTGCGTGTGTGTGTGTGTTGAATGTTCTTAAGCCTACTTGGTTTTTGAGTTAATCCAGCTCTCCTCTTAATCATGTATAATGACACTAAAAAGAAAAGTAATGGATGCCTTCCGGTCAGAAGAAGAGCAACTAGCTTCTCCAATTGAATCATTGCTCGAGTCCTCGTGAAATTCTAATGAAGGAAGGTGAAAGAAAAAATATCACCAAATAAGTACTATGCACGGCACTGAGAATATATAAATTATTGTCTGCCAAAAGACACCAAATTATCAAACTATATAACATCCAACAGAAAATAGATAAACAGGAATGTAGAATGCCACAAGATGTTAACCTACCAAACCTGCTACTAACCTAAGATTTGTAGCTGAAAAGCATATCAAGCTGTTGTCAACAGTTCTAGAAACCCATACATCTGTGCATTGCCTAGACAAATTCCAACCTAGGAAGACTACCCAATATTAATACATGAAGGAAGATCACATTTCCTGAAGCATCCTGCCATTCTTTCTACACAGATATAGATTGATAAAAGAAAGCGCCACCAGAGAGTGATCTACACTTCAATAGTCAGCCATCATACCAGATGGGTCCAGACCTATCGCTTGGATGGTCTATCATCATCCTCCCCATCATCATCATCCGAGTCATCATTGCCCCTCTTTCTCTTTACAGGGGGTTCCATCTTTGCACCAGTAGCACCATCATCACCATCATCATCATCATCCTCGTCCTCTGCTTCAAAATCCCCCCCCTCGCCATTCTCTTCAGGTTCAAAATCACTTGCATCTTCCTCATCCTCAGCACGGCCAACTGGCCTAACAAGGTATTCTGTACCCAGGTCGTCCTATTTTGAAGGAATAGATGAGCAAATTACTCGTTACAGTTAAATTGAACAGTAAATCTCAAAGATCGTAACTTTCAAAATAATGGATCCACTCCTTGAACATGCTTCAGGACACCAAATAGAGTACTATGTGAGAGAGGTAAGTTTTCGACATCTGAGCTCTAAGCAAATGAATATCATGTGGAAATAAATACTCAGAATCTACACATTTCTGTGGGCATGTGTGTGCTTGTGTATGTTTCCCATCCGAAAATAAATCAGTTATGGATGGATAAAAAAAGGAACCATGTGCAGATGATGAGATTTTCACTTGGTAAAACCTCCAGGTAAATTATTGTTCACTCTTTTGTATCTTATCGGAGGGTACTGCAGATTATAGACACAAAAGTACTACGTAAATACAACCTCAGAAGATCCACATCCAGAAAGTTGACAGTGTCAAATCATACACATTGGCATATTAATGTGATCACAAGCAAATATATAACCCAGAAGCCAAGTATGAAATTATGCTGATTGGCCAATTATTCCTGTTTTATCATCTTCTCACCCAACAATCAGCAAATATCAGCCATAATTGATAAATATCGAAAAGACCCCAAGAAAAATGAAAATCCATGGATAAATTAGACCGACTCAGCTGGAAATAAGTTTTCTGACACTCCAAATGGAGATAATAGATGAAGGGAATATGAAAAACTAGCTAATTCACCCAGCAACAAAAAGGCAAATTGTAAACAAATTTAAAGGCAACAATCATTTGAGATTGGGAGACAGATCCCACAATCAACCAACACATAATATGCTCATGCAAGAACAGAAACAAAGGGCATGAAAAGTCAAAAGGGGGGGGAGGGGTTATTCAACAGGTGTCAAAATCAACGTAATTTAACAAGAAGCAACAGTTCATTTCGGAGGAATATGCATATATAGTAGAGAGAGATTTCCTAAAAAGATCTACAATTAAGCTCCAATTAGTTGATCCACAAATAGCTAAAATTTACCTTTCAGTTTTATCTTATTAAAGTAGTTCTAAAAAAAAAAAAATTATTGGCTTATAAAATTCCAAACTTCCTCCAGAAAATAACTAAAGTTCCAATTTATATTATTAAAGTAGCTAAAAACAATTATTATAATTATATGCACAAAAATGGATTACCATGAGTAAATCTCAACCTTCAAAATATTCAGAATTTTATGAAAATAGCCAGATCTGAATCTGACTGAACAGGAATGACCAACATGAACCAAAATATGACATAAAAATCCAAACTTTACAACAAATCCATCACAAAAATTATTGTTTTCAGCACAAAATTAAGTTAATTGCTAAAAGATCCACATGATCTGCAAAATCAACAGCACTTCACTAGTAGACTTTAACATACAAAATTTAAACTAGATATCTAGATTTGAAAATAAAAACTAACAAATAATTAAATTAAAAAAAAAAAAAAAAAACTAAAAGTATGCAAAATCGCCAGATCTATAATTAAAAATCAAAAGTAAATAAAAAATATAGCTGAATTAAAAAAAAAAAAAAATTACCTCCTCTCCTTCAGCTTCATCCTCTTCCTCGTCGTCATCATCATCGTCCTCGTTTCCTTCGCCGTCGTCGTCGTCGTCGTCGTCGTCGTCATCACCATCACCGTCCTCGTCATCATCATCACCGTCCTCCTCCTCCTCATCGTCATCATCTACAGACTGAACCGGCGGAGCACCACTTGAGCTATGCAAAACCTCTCTAACATCAACCTCATCTTCTTCGTCTTCATCCTCGTCTCCCTCGTCGTCGTCATCGTCATCTTCGCCGTCGACTTTCTCCTCAACTTCCTCAACCGCCGTTACCTCCTCTTCACTTTCCATTTCTTCAACCTCTCTAATTTCCGTCCACCACCGTCATTTTCCCTATGAAATTATTTTTTTTCCAGAAATTTTTTGAATTAAAATTAGAGAAAATTCTCAGAAGATAGGAGAGAGAAAGTACCGAAGAATAGAGTAGCTTCTTCTTCGTTCTTCGGAGTAGCTATGCAGAAGGATTAATCTCGACCGTTGAATGAGGAATACGAGCGGATTGATGACGTGGATGATCATCCAACGGTGAATATGATAGGAGACGAATATCTCGTGTGCTTTTGATTTGCGGCGTTATATTCCATTTTCCTTGTTACTAGAGGATCACGTGATCCGCGCGTGAGGGTATCTAGGGTTTGGGGTTTTTATTCTTGATCACTTTCTGTCCGGATATTTTACTCCTTTATTGGGAATATTCCAAATTTTATTTTTTTTTATAAACTTTTTCATATTATGGCGCAGTATTTGATCGGTTTCGACTCGACTCGTTTAATATTTAACTTGAGAAAAATTATTAAATATATTGAATTTATAATAGATGTCATGTCATGAAGTACTCTTAGCACACAATTATTTACATTACCTTAAATTATTTAAATATTCTTCTCATAATTAATGTAAGTGATTCTAGATCCAAAAATTTACCATACTTACTATAAATCCGATTCATTTAAAAAATTTCCTTCAACTAGTTTTGTTGCTTCAAGTTTCATATTTCAAAAACAAAATAAGAAGTGTTTGATTATACTTGAGTTACCCGAAATTGATTAAAAACTGATTTGATAGAAACACATCTAAACTCAAACTCAGTAATTATTGAACTAAGATTTAATATCCAAAACAAGACACATACAAATTCATCTCTCTGTATCTATTAAGAAAAAACTTAGGTAGACTTTGACTTCATCTATAGACTCTATGGTCAGGATTAAACCTTAAAAAATCTTGTTATAGTTAGGATTAAATATTAAAAAATTTTACTTATGGTCAGAATTAAATATTAAAATTTTTTGCTATAGTCAGAATTAAACATTAAAAAATCTTACACATCAGCAGATGTCATAAATTCGTTTTTTTAAAATTTAATACACATCACAAATTTATAAGTAGGATCAAAAATCAAGTTTAACCTAAGTCTTTGTGTATCTATTATCTACTAATTCGTTTATATATCTACTCATTCTCCGGTTTCAAGATAATGGGCCCAGTTTTTTCAATAAAGGCAAAATAGTAAAAAAAATATTTTTGGGCCCTTTTGCTGTTGCTACTTCTTACCCTGTTCCGTGCAACATGACTTGGGCTGTACATTGAATTGAAATTTCTCATATTAAATTACATGTTGGTCATTTTTTCACATATTTTTTGGCCGAAAATGGTCGTTTTCCAAATACTTTAGGAAAGGGTCCTTTTTACCCAGCTAGTAACACTACTACATTTTATTTAAAAAAAGAATATATGGTTGAAAGACAGGAAACTTACTAGCAAATTTTTCTTTGGCTAAGCCTTTAATGTTTGAATACTTGTAATGCAGATTGAAGTAAAATTCTCTAGCATTCTCGACAGCAGCAATTAAGATATGTCTGTAACAAAGATGGTCAATAGTTAGAAAGGCCTTGTAAGCAAAAGATAAAATGAGATGAACACAAGAAAACAGTTTAATTTGGTCAAAACAAGCAACCTCAAAAGAAGATAAGGATTAGATACATGATAAAATCATATTCATCCGTATTTAAATGTTTACAATTTATCTACTCCACTTGGAGTTTTCATTTTTTTTAATGCATAACAAAATATTAAAGGGTAAATTATAATAATAACTCCTTGTATTTTAGTTAATATTCAAAGTTTTCAAATTTATAATTTGTCCCTTGTAATTTTTGAGTAAAGTGAAATTGTAAAAATTCTATTAAGTAATTTTTAGAAGACTAAAAAAATTTTAATATAAGAATTGTTTTAGTTATTTTAACTAAGTTGTATTAATCTTTCACACCTTATCTCGGTTAAAATACATGTCAGTAACTATTATTGTATAAATATTATAGAATTATGCATTATAGTAAGTTTCATTGTATAACTATAGCTTAGGAACACCGGAAAATATTTAATTAGATCTGATCTTTGACTCCACCTGTAGATCATGTGGTCAGGGTTAAATATTAAAAAATCTTACTGACATCAGGTTTAATCCACATCACAGAGTCTACAAATAGGATAAAAAACCGAATCTACCTAAATATTTACCTAGCCTAACCTCATCCCTTACCTGAAATATATCTCTAATTATTGGTCTACGTCCAACAAAATGATGCCTCACCAAATTCTACAAAATCCCATTTAAATCACTAATATAAAGTTAAAGCAAAGACTAGTAGTATAAATTAAAACTTGAGGTACCAATCAAAAAGAGAGAGACGATGATGAGCATCATTTTGGAGCATTGATCAGTATAAGCAGAATTAAAGGAAGATTGAAAAGAAAAGGCATGTGTCCAGAATCAAGAAGGTGGTATTGGTCGGATTTGAGGAGTTCCATCAGGTGGCCGGAATTCGATTTCTCCATACCAACATCCATTTTCAGATGGGCTGCCGGAATTGATTATGATGTCCTACTTCACCACGAGTTGGTCATCTCCAAGCTTTAGGTGGCTGGATTTTTCCATACTAGATAATATTATGTGGACCTTTATTACAGTTTTTGAGTCAGTAGCTTTGGTTGCTATGCTCTGCTATTTCTTCATCTTCTGCGGTTGTACTTTATGATTCATATATGTAAATTTATTAATTTGTATTGCTTTAGCAATTAAGATGTCTATAATTAATTATCATGTAATGTGATTCCATAATTATTTCCTTTTAAGGGTTAGTTGAACAAATAATAATCTACTTAAGGGAAACACCTCAACTACTATCAAGGAACAAAAAGAAGTGCAAAATCTTATATATTTTTGGCCTAAATGTTTGTATTGGTTTTAGTTTGCATTTTGTCGGGAGCATAGTTTGGTGCATGGTTGCGAACGTTGCAAGCACAACATACATACTAGTTAAACTTTTCCTTTTCTCATTCTCTTCAATTGACCTAAACAGCCAGAATGGTTGTCTTTTGCAGCCATGTAAAATTCTATTAGTAGTTATATCCTTCTTACGAAATTCTTTACTAGTTAATCTAACAATCGTTAGATCATTTATAAAGTAGGGAGACACCTTATTTTTAAATTAACTTTCTACTTTATGAATGATTCAATGACTATGCTAGTCACTTCTTACTACAGAATAACTAACAAAAAAATTATTCTATTCTTTCCCGTTCCTTTTCACGTTGTATGAAACAGTTAAGAGTTACAATATACTTAGAAGACAAAGATGATTGATATCATTTTGCTATACCTTTCCCCTTCATTTGCTTATGTCTACAAGAGCTTATAGTGTACTGAAAGTGGTACTCTAATCTCTTGTAACATACATAAAAGGAGTGTTTGATACACTTTTACATTAGATTAGTGTTAAAAAACCTCAAATTGTATAGAAACTAGGAAGCCCTTTAAAACTGAAAATGACATTTTTTTTTCTTCCAGTGTCACCTTTACTCTTATCTAGAAATCAGTAGAAGTAACTCGAGTTCCTTCACGTTCCAATCATCTCCTCTGAGTAAGAGTTGGTAAGCTTGTGACTGAATCTTGAAAGATTGCAATAAATTGACACAAAATTTTAACGAACAAATATGTTGCCACCTAGTATGGTCTGTCCATGAACATGGAATACAAGTAATTTCCTCAGGACTAATGGTAACAAAGAATTATACTTTTTGCAGATTGTGACTTGAAGACAAAATTGGTAGAGGAAATCTGAATTATTAGTCATAATCATATATAGCACATTGGATGGTGAAAGCACATTGTTTCATTTCAGGATTTAGGGACGGTCGCACAAGTTACTACTTACATGTGTAACAATTTCATTAATTATTACATGAATGTTAGTTCTTTATATTAGTACTTCTTTGATAATAGATATGATGTTCTTAATAAATGATAAGAAAAATAATTAAATAGATTTAATTTTTTAGCTCACCTACAGATATTGTGGTCAATATTTAATTTTATATGATACCTACTTATATTAAGGTAGGTATCATATATTTCATAAAATTTAATTCATACCATAAATTTATAAGTAGAGTCAAAAACCAAATTCATCTAATTATTTGCCAAATCATAAAACTTACATCTATAAAGAACATTCCAGGATTTTACATAAATAGATACCCCACAATTCTGTTTCTAGAACTTATGTGCTCTTAACGTAATATAATAGTTCTATTTGAACTGTCATTATTTAAAATATTATTTGAAATATTATTAGAATAAATATTGTAATAAATTTTGAGATGCGGTGTATGTCAAATAAAAAGTTAATTAAAAAATATGTTAAGAAATAATTATAAAATATTATTTGCCGATGAATAATGAATCAGTCCAAACAAACTCATTAATTTCTTTGCAAAGAAAGATCTTGAAATAGGCCGGTATAGGCCTATAAATTAGATCAGGCAGGCAACTCTCCTCTTAGCATGCATCATAACTTGAAAATGTGAACTTTGACCTCTTTTATAATGCATACATTCCATCTCTTGTTATGTGGTTGTTCTCATCATCCTTCTACCACTCAGCTCATGCTTCCATTTGACTTTAAAGAAAGACAACATTAATCTGATAGAAAACATATGCAAACACACACCAAATTACCAAGTTTGTTTCTCAACCTTGTACTCAGATTCTCGAAGCTCAAATGCAGATATTGAAGGTCTAAGCCTGATTATAATTGAAGCCCTTAAAACAAAAGCAACCAAAGCAATGGAGATCATCAACAATCTCAATAAAACCAACCCAGAATTGATAAAGCCCTTGAGTATTTGTGGGTTACTATATTATCCTGTTTTAAATGCAGATATCCCAGAAGCTGTGGATGCTTTGACTAAAGAGTGCCTAAATTTGCTGAAGATGCCATGGCAGATTCTGCCTTGGAGGCTAAAGTATGTGAAGAGAGCTTTCTAGTATTTAAGTGCTCACCACTTGTTGATATAAATGCTGCCGTGTATGACCTCTCTCTTGTTGCTAAATGTATCATCAAGAAAGATTATTTGTCTTACTTTGAGGAGGTTAATTATTTTAGTTTATATGTACAAAGTTTAAGCCAAGATATATATCTTATGTAATCTTGATGGTATAATAACAAACCTGGATTTTCCGTGTGTTCTTGTTATGGTTTTCGATTATGTCTGAAGCGATAGCAGACATTAGCATCTTATTGACACCAGCCAATGGGGAGGGGGAGGGGGAGGGGGACGGTTCGAAACCATCTTCGCATAGTTGAACTTGGTAAGCAGCATCAAGCATGCTGGCTTCACCATTTCTTGGATCTCCAATGGTCAAAGCCTCAATAGCAACCATAACATCTTTTATTATAATGAATTTGTATTTCACAGTGCACCCGGTTAAGGGAACATTCAAGTCTGGTTTGGTCCTCAAAAGCTTCTCAATCATGAGTAGTGCAGTAATAGACTCGGACTTGACTGTATTAACCATAATGAGACTGCAAGAGCCTTAACATCAGATGCTTCACAATGTGGTTTTAGAAGGTCTCTTCACATAGTTGATAGTTTTGGTCTGTTTGCATGTGCTTTCTATAAGATCACATGAACTTGATGGTAAAATGGCAAAAAGAACAAGAATTGCATGAGAAAGAATTTCGGAAGAGATCAAACCCTTCTTCATCTCTGTATATCTGGATTCTAAGCAAGACAAGGACGAAAGGCAAAGATGCTTAAAACTTTTTGTTTCCATAGGCAATTAATGTTGTTTAATTACTGTTCTTGAAATCTTGTGGTGCATAAAGACAAGTAAATGTTCTTTGTTTTTTCCCCCTAGATTTTACTTAAAACTGTTGAGGCCAAAAAAACATGCTTGGGAAAAAAAATCTAACAGCACGAGTAGTTATTTAACAATGCCATTCAGAATGCATGTGGGAGACGGGGATTGTCAATGTCAACGCATTTCTCTTGGATATTGTCATCAAGGACAGGAAGGGGCAGAGAAGTAAATAACTGAGAGCCTGAGACTATTTTCCACAATTCAAGTACTAATGTAAGTGATAATAATTGTACAAACACATGAAGTCCAAAACATTGAGATCCCACATAATGCCACAGAAGCCGGTTGCTACTTATTTAGTGGATCTGATCACGTGAATTCAGAAAACCAATACTAATTTGAAGAGACGAGAGCGGGAACCCAAAAGCAGAGAAACCCTCAAAATTTTTAGAGAAAGGTTAAGGATAATTTTAGAACTACTCCCAGGTTTAACTCAAAGCACATCTACCCTGGCTAATCAAGAAACTGAAGACAGTCAGCTGCACATCCATGAAGCTCACGTAAAGCATCACCTTTTTGCAACTCGCTTCAAAATTCAGTTTCAATTTAACATATTAGCAAAAATACATAAAGTAATAAAGCTTAAAAAACACAGAATACAAACATAAATGTAGTTATACAATCTACGCTTGATGAAACAGGAAAAGCTCTTATTTATATTCAAAGATGCTTACTACATGAAGCACCACCAGAGTCTATTGTACATCAACACCAAATCTGGTAACATAAATCAACTTCTTTATCTCATTGATACAATACTCCTAACATTTAACACGTGTATGTTGCTAATAGGTACTGAATGCGATGCTTTCAGTAATTAAATGATAAATTAGAAAGGTCGAACTTCAAAAGGAAGCCAAAAAAAGCATCTCTAAAAGTTGAGAGTAGCTTAAAATAGAAATGATGTCTGAGGTTTCTGGTAATATACAATACCCTTTCATAGCAGATTTGGCATGAGAAGGGAGGTGATCAATATTTTGAAACATACAGGCCAATGTCATCTATACCACAACCTGCAACCACCTTGATCATTCTGTGTTCATATACTTGAGCAACAACCACAAATCTCTGTCCGCTTCCATTTCATCCAGTAGCTCTTTTCCCAAAATTCTCAGTATCTAAACCAGAAACATGTTCCGCCAAACTGCAAAAGAACATCAAATGGAAGCTTAATTTACTTCATCACAATAAAGAGGTTTTAAGTTTCACAGAACATTAACTATTTTTAAGGTATTACTATAAGAAAGTAAACCTTATGTTTTTAAGGAATGCAAGAGTCGAGATGACCTACTTGGGAGGTTCAGAATGACTGGAATTTTTTGCACTGCCAGAGAGATTTGTGCGGTCCTGAGCCACAATGAATCTACTGTCGCTTCCTCCAGATGAAAGCAGGGGACTATGGAAGCTTACAGCTGCATTATTTCTAGAGGACATTCCTGCCAACACAAGATAACTTCTTCAGCATTGCTGCCTTGCAGTAAGAAAATTGAGCAAAACAAAGGCACTCAAAGAGACATGATGATAATAAAAAGCCTGTTTGTTTTGGATTCAAGATGTCAGACATATAAGTAGAGAGTGAAGATAACCTTGGCATATAATAACGACACAAAATATAACGGTACACAGCATGGCAAATAAGCTGCCGCTAGATGATAACGAAGTTGATGATGATGCTTTTGCAGCTTTCATTTTCTTTAAAGCTTTAATCCGCTCAACCTTTGCACGTTTGTCATGATCATTTTAGCAAGTTCAGCTAACTCTTTAATCAGCTTTTGGTCAGCAGCATCCAGTGACAATCCTCTGGGAGGCCGGGGAGGTTTAGGAGGCTTCTTAGCACTTGTGGACTTGCGCTTCTCTTTGTCCATTTTCTTCTCGGCAAGATCTGCTGCCACTACTGCCCCCACCTTGTTATCTATCTCTATCAGCACCTCCACACTCTCCCCAAAAAGCTCATCACCACACTTAGGATTGCTGATCAAATTCTCCCCTTTTTCTACCACAACAGACAAATCAAACCCGGTAGAAACCTTTACCGGAAAGGTATTTTCTAGTTTAGCACTTGAAACAGGGACAGGACTTGCTTCCTCATTCATCGTCCCACGGCTCTCAATATCCTCTTCATAGTCTCTATCCGTAAAAAACACGTGATCCATCAAAAATCAGTACCAAAGCTAATTGTTCTCAGACGTGATTCCTCATCAACTTTTTTACCGAACCGCACCACTTAAATACTCCACTCCTACTTTAACAACTTTTATTCACCCTTTATCTTAGCACCATAAACTTTTAAGGCAAGTAAAGTCAAATCAAAACTCTCTCAGCTAATAACTGTCCCAAATTTCCTCACACAGTGCACGGAAGAGAGACAACTACAGTAATTCAATTATGACTCTTCTGCTACCAAGACGACTTTTTGATAATCAAGGCAATCAAGGCACCTCACCTCACCGCAAAGCCCCTATATGCAATACAATAAACAAATTAACCAACTAACTAATTACTCCAAAAAAGATCAAAATTGGCAAGAATGTGCTAACTGAATAGTCAAATCGAACACACAAAGAATATTAATTGGAGGAAGCGAAGAACCAAATCAGTAAATGCACAATTCAGCTAAAAATCAGTAAAGATACAATTTTTATGACAAACACTTAACAGCCAAGAAAGGAACAAATACAGAGAGCAATACCAAGTTAATTACCATAATGACCCAATAAACACACATCAGATAAAATTCAATCTTTGATGGCAAAATTGGGAGAATGGCAGAAAGGGAGTACCTTTAAGAGAAATAAAAGATAGCCCAGATCCAATGAAGACAAAGTGGAGCAAGAGATAACTACAATATGGAGTTCAAGCTGAAGTGAGCTTTATTTATTTGGTTTAAATAAAGCTTTGAATTAATATAGGAGAGAGAGAGGAAGAGATGATGGAGTGAGAGAAATAGGCCGACAGATAAGGACAGTGGCACGAGGGTTCTGTTCAGGGGACTCTACACTGCCAAGGGAACAACCAAGAAACAACTCAACTACTATTTCTAGAAAATACTATCATACACTTGATTTTTTATCTTACTTATAAACTCTGTGTTTAAAATTAAATTTTATAAAATTTTATTTACATTAATTTATGTCATAAATTATATAATATTTAATTCATATTATAAAATTTACAAATAAAATCAAAAATCAAATCTATTTAAATATTTCTCTTATTTCTAATTCCATTAAAGACTAAACAGTCTAAACTACTGTTCTATTCCATTTGCAATGTTGTACTATGTAAGTTGTTTGTAGGGACTAGGGAGAACTAGTACAAGACTCTAGAGTTAATTACATTTTATTCCCTATTATTTTAATGTTATTAATATTTTAATTCCTAGTATTATATTTTAAATATTAAAATTCTTAGATTAATGACAACTTTAACACTGTTTGAAATTTTTATTGAGTAGACAAATATGCCATTTGATTAATTACCTTTTGTTGTGTTAAATCAATATTTTGATCATTCTATTCCATTTTTATTTTTTATTTACCTTCATTTATTCTTCATCTCTCTAATAAATATTGCTACCAAAGTTAATATGACACCAAAAATAAAGTTAAAAAAAAAAATCACTTAATAATTGGTTAAATCTTTAAAACAATAAATAATTTAAAACAAATAACTTATTTAAACTTACATATAAAATGGAATAGAGGAAGTAATTCCATTATTTCTTGTTACAATTAACTATAAATTTGCATTTGCTTGGTATGAACATTCCAACTACTAGAAAAGATATATATATATTTTTTTAAATTCATTGGTGCTTTTTTTCACTTACCACCGACATTTTCCTCAAAGCTTCTTTTAATTTAGTTTCTGTTAATGATTTTAAATCACGTTATTGTTATTTTTTCCGTTTTGTTTGGTCAATATAGAAAGGAAATGCAATGTGACAAAATATATTGGACTGCCTCTATTATATTGTATAGTTGTAAAAACTGATTTCCGATCAGTAACATATATACAAAGGTCAAGCTTAGGACACGAAATATTTTGTCATTCAAAACTTCAATTAATTGTGTTTTCATATGGAGATTAGTCACCAAAGGATTGAGCAACACTTTGTTGAAGACAAGGCAATCAAATGTCTAAATTGCCAAAGGAAAATAAAATATTTGTGTGGTTAAGAAAGAAAATAAATTAAAAAAATATGTCACACCAAATTTAGTTATTTAATCCTTATATATAATAAGATAAAATAAAATAAAAAGAGACAAAGACGACAACACACTCATATTTACTTCTTTTTTTTTTTTTTAATATTAACGGATAAAATAAATCTGTCAACCTTGTATATGAAGCTAATAGACTGTAAAATTATGCATACATTAAAGTTTTATTTAACTAAGATAGTTTTTGTTTCTTGTGGAGAGCAATGACATAATCACTGTCGTCCTAGTGAAGTCATTAAATTCGGACAAGATATGCTTAATTTGGGAAGAGCTAAACTTAGAATAAACAAAACCATTTATTACTAATATGTACATTTATTCGAGATTACAAGGCAATGGCACAATATTGTTTATGACTTTTTGGTAAGTTGCTAGAGCGAAATTACGAGTTCATCAAAATGTTTATGATATTTTCATGTAATTAAGCATTAATTAAACAAATGCCCAAACGTTCATTCCACAACAAAATTTTCTTAGTAAATACTAAATCAAACTTTCCATTCTTGCTCCAAAAGTTGCACCTATAAACTCCCCCACAACTGAACCCTTAGTGATGCATTCACATTCTCACATTGTGAATCCACACAAAATGAAGAAGACATTTTACCACAACTTCATGCCATCAAAAGAAGAAGAAGAAGAAGCCTCCAAAGCCACCAACACTCGACTTCAAACTTCTCGAGTCCTTGTGGAGATAAACGATGTGCACCCTCCACCAATTCTTGATTATAATAATCCATGGAATATCAAGAAAAAATTAATCCAATATGAAGTGGTCGCTCGTAAATTTGTGATATCGTTTACAAATACTTTTGATCACATATTTCGTTATTGGACACTAGCCATGGCCAATCATGTGGTTTTGGGACATAGAATGAGTGTTGTTTTGTGGGATGCAACTGACGAAAAAAATCCCAAGAAATATTGTGGTGACACAGTTTATTTCGAAATCTTACCTAATGATGATTATGTATTGGCATGCATGGATTTGTTCAAGGACCATAGCTTAAATGTTGATGATGAAATCGGGCTGTATTGGGATCTTAGGTCTTCATCTTTCTTCAATTCAAATTATTTCTCAAGGCTATTTGATAAATAGTATAGAGTATGACTTTTTAGGTCTTTGATCAGAAGAATTATATGTTGTTCTGGTAATAGTTATGTTGTTTCTTTCTCACATTCGAGTTTACAAATTGAAATAGTGTATCCTGGCTACGGGTGGTTTGTGCATGTTTGTTTTTTCGTTTGGAGAAGCAAATAAATTTAGACAGTGAATTTTGTTTGCGTTCCATAATGTGAATTTTGATTTTTTGTGAAACATCCCAACATGCAATATTTTTCTTTTGGATAAGACCTTTTATGCTTTAACTTTTTTTTTTCTTTTGTTTTTGTAGCTAGGTGATGTGGGGATCTAAAATACCAATACAATTTTTGTTCTTGGGGGAGTCAATTTTCAGTACAAATTAATGAACGATATCTCATGCTAAGAGGTTGGGAAACTGAGTTTGGCCCATAAGTTGAATAATTGTACAAGGTGTGATGAACTTATCACCATTCCCAACTCCCCATCCTAATCCAAGGGATGGGATGGCTTGTTCACAATAATTTAGTTCCCAAGCCCCAAAAGGGAAGGCTGGTTCACAATAATAATTAGTACATACTGTATATATTAGTCCATGCACCGTTAGGTAGGATTGAATCAGAACCTCATCCCAAAAGATTTTGCAAGTGCATTCATTAAAGAACATCCTTAAACTTGTCTAATAACTAGGCTGGTTGTCCATTGTCGTTTATCATATAGAGTGTGGCCTGTCTGACTGAAATGCAATGTCACATGGTGCAATCTTTCCATTAGCTAAAATGTATATTGGGTGGGGTAGAATTTGAGATATGCAATGGCTCCATCAGTCCCACAACATACCACATACTCCTTAAATGAGCAACACTTGGTTGATGTACATCATTCAAATTAGCATACATGACAGACAATATGAGGAAAAATATAGAAACCAAAGCAACAGTATGAGGAAAAATATAGAAACCAAAGCAACAGCTTACTTTTAGGATGAAATGTACCATGATTTTTATTATGTGAACATGTTTGTGCATGAACAGCATGCATAATTTGCAGTACGGATACTCCCTTGAGAGTGTTCATAAAACTACGCGGACCTACATTTAACTGCTTTGATTCTGCCAAAGAGAACCCTTAAACCAGTTTAAAAGTTGGCAGAAGTTAAAATTTGAAAATGGCTGCACCACTTGATGGCTTGGAGGCAAAAATGTATAGCCCGAGATCATTCTTTTTTATTACCCCTTTGTCAATTCTAGATTGATAAAATTGCTCCTGAAAGAAACATAGCATGCAACAGCATAATCAGTATGGCACCAATTTTAACATCAGCTGTATAAAAGGACTGAGAGGCTAACCTTCAAATTGAGGATAAACTGGGGAACAAGATTCTCTTTCACTAATGCAACTGCACAACCACCCCATCCAGCTCCAGTGAGCCTAGCCCCAAGAGCACCATTATCCCGACAAATCTTTACAAGTTCTTCCAACTCCGGACAGCTAACACTAAGCAGGAGAAATAAAGTAAACAACAAAGATAGCCATGCACAATGAATGTCAGAAACTATAACTTCACTCGCAAACTGCTATAGAAGAAAAAGATAAAGACATAGAAAACAAGAAACATGTAAGGATACAAATATTCCAGGCACAAATTTAAGCTCTAACTGTGAGTGTCATCTAAGAGAACTAACTATCCATGTTGATCAATTCTACTCAGTGCACAAACACAAGAAATTTAGGTTTTCTACCTGCACTCATATAAAACACTACAGCTGTAGTGACTCTCATTCATAAGGTTGCCAAGCTCCTTTAGCATGTCTTCGTCACTGCAACAACAACCGCTGGTTAAAAAGATAAAAGTATAGCAGCACAATAGGATTTATTTACAAGTTCATTCTCCAGTAGTCAAAGAATAGGTTTTCAATTTATTTATCAACATTTCAGTCTCCCAAAATCAGGGGAAGTAAATTATATTTACTTTGGGGAATGACAAAGTATCAAGCTTGTTTGAAACAATTTAAAAGATATAGGAGCTCAGATGCACAGTTGAATATAGAAAAAACAAATTAAGCTAATTTCCAAAGAGATATTATTACAATATACAGAAATAGCAGAATACATCTAGTAGGTAAAGTGTTGTATATATATCACTTTAATTAGGCAAATGTCAATTTGTTATGCTTCCAACCACCTAAGTGATATGCTCAACCTTGTGCAAGGAATAGCTTTGAAAACTTTAATCATGAAGAAAGATCATACAGCCAGGATAACATGGATGAAGTACTACTTCACGTAACTTGCCTCAAATTTGACGATACAGTATCTTTGAAAGCATGCACTCGTTTGGCTTCTGAGTAGACATGAGCAGCTCTCTGAAACATAGTTTCAGGACAAGTTAGTAGTGTTTGAAAGAAAAATGAAAGCAATACCAAATGTCCATCTTCAATAAGTATGAGAATTGTAGCTATACGGAAAAGTAAAATAGGAAAAAAGGAAATGTGTTATTAGATTATATACATGTAGAACAAATAATTAAGTACCTGGTGTAATTTGTAATGCTTGGCAGCTCTCAATACATCCAACGAAGTAGGAGATGCAGCAAAGATGACTTCCAATTTTTTCTCTGTGATTTTCTCAATATCTTCAGCGCTGTATGGTTCCTCTTTCAAAAGTTCCTGCGGCAAAACCAAAGCTTATCAGAACATGATTTTCAGAGACCTGAATAAATATTGAAAACATCCAATATGGCATTTCAGATATCCCATCACACAAAATATAGTTAATGAGAAACAAGCATATTAAGTAAACTAAAAAAACACACAAGTTTCTTATGTCAAAATTTTTAAAAATAGATAAAGGAATAACATACCTTGACAGCAAGGACAGGATCAGTGTATCCATGAGTACCAGCAAATGATACACACAGCCCTTCAACATCTGAGAGAGTCTTCACATTAGATATTGCATCCTCAGGATTCATACCCAATTTTATGCCAAGCACAATCTGCAAAACCAAAAAGAGATAAATACCTGACATACTGAAAGTCGCACCCTTCCAATTTCACTCTCTATCCTTTTACACATCAAATATGTCATGTTTACTTCAAAAAAAAAAAAAAAATCCTGATATAACAGAACATCATTCTCTTTCTCCATTTTATTGCTTCCATTTTCTTGATGTTGATGGGATGCCACAGAGGGGGGAAGGAAATCATATCTTGCAAATCTGCTGGGAATTAATAATGTTGACTATCTAGAATACAAATATAGATCCATTAAGCAGTTCATCTGAACTTAATGCAGTGGGAAACAAGAAATACATTCTTCACTTGACTACTCGCAATTGTAGTTTGATCCATAAAATAGTGCTTTGGTTCGCCTATATATATTTTAGAAAGGTCCAAAGATTTAGTAGACTACAAAATAGCTAAAATCAGCAAAAATAAATAGATAGCTTTAGGATATTAAAGTGAAAATTCAAACTTTTGCTCCCATGCAATTTTCATAGAATAATCATAAAGCTGCGACAGAACTGCATCTAAAGACAAATTGAGAAATTTGCTGTCTGTTAATGACAGTTTTTGGAAAATGGCAGTATAAATCCAAATTCATGGTATTTAATAGATCATATTACCAATAAGTTTCCACTAATAAAATGCTACCGCTTCTCATTAAAAAATAAATGTTGGAACATAAAATACTTACAGCAGCTAGCCGACATTCAACAACGCGATTATTGTAATTAGTTGCAGCAGTAACGGCCTTCTGGGATTCTGCCAATGAATGGCCAATTACAAACGTTCCACCCGCAGGGAGTTGTACATCAGTTGCACGAATAGGATTGAAATCAATCAGCTCAGCAAAACCAGTTTGGGCCATAACAGATATAGCCTGTCAAACAAAGCAAACGACTAACTTATGCACAGAATCAAAATTCTCATAAATAGGCCTACAATCCCTAGTTCTGATAGAATCTCCTTTTCTTCCTTTTGGCCTGGTTTTATGGAAGTGTCAATACTCAGCATTATGTGAAGTACTTCTTTCAAGTTCACGAGAATAATTATATCCTAATTATGCTGACATTCTCAAATTACAACTGCTGCGATCCAGATTTTAATTAGTTTCAGATGACATTATTTTTCAAAATTTAGGCCAGAAACATAAAAATTTTCTTTATCACCAAAAGCATGTCAAACTTAATGATCACGACTCTAATATTCCAAAGATTTTCTATGAACAATATATAAATTGGCTGGAAGATGTTCATGACAATTAGGTAGCATAAACCAGATATTCTGAAAATGTTCGACAAAATACAGTTTTGAGCTCAGAAAAAGGCATTGCTTAGATCCAATATAAAACTGCCATTAGTACCAGCATTTTTTCTAGAACACAAAAATATCGAGGAAGCTGACTAAATCATTGACCCATTTACATCCTAAGCTGGAACTCATAGAAAATTAACATTCCGACTGATAATTATAGCTAAATTATGCTTCTGAAGAATCTAGCAAAGTTACTTCAGTAGAAAAGATTCAATGAATAAAATGAGAGCAGAAATTTATTACCTGGTCCATTCCACCAGATTGTGTGCCAATGTGTCTTTCACATTCACAAGTAAGTTGAGCAAGTTCTTTCTTTTGAATAACAGCAAAACCAACAATATTTCATTAGCAATCCCTTTCCACATCAAAATGGGAAAACTTCGGTTAAATACCGACCACATAATCATTAAATCAATAATTTAATTCTTTCTGACTATATGACAAGTAAATCATGTGGAAGACTTAGTTTTAATTCACATAGCTTCCCTGCAGAAACTACAAAGGATAATGGAGCAAAAATATCAGGTGAAACATATCTCCACGTACAGATTTCCTAACCAATTCGTGTAATAAGCTGAATATCTGAAGTAGCCAGTTAAATATAATATTAAAAATATTTGAAGCATCCAATTTAGGCTATCCGTCACTAAGCTATGTAACTCTCGCAGTTTCTTTCCCCTTTTCTCATTCATGATTTATATGCTCCAATTCCAAATGTATGGGCAAAATGCATTTGCACCATCTTACTTTCAATGATACATATGAAATTCATTTTCCTCTGCAGATTGAAAGTCAAGGCTAGAATACCTTAGCAAAGTTCGCACCAAATGCAGCCATGACAGCAATTGTAGCTGAGCACACAAATGCTGCAGAGCTTGACAGTCCAGACCCTACAGAGAAGGAAATATTCCATATATGAAGTCAATGTATCAATTAGCAACACAACCCCTGCCCCCAGCCCAAAAACATAAAGTTGCATAACATATTTTGTGTATTAATCTACTTCTATTGAAATAAAATAAAAATTAAAGAGAACAAACCAGTTGGAACAGTGCCATCAACGATGACATCAAGCCCAACTGGCGCACTGACGTTTATTCCTTTTAGTTTGGCATACTCATGGTACCCTTTGTACCTGCAGAATGCAATTGATCAGATTTGCAAATGGGACACAATTATTTTGCGAATAACTTTAACTCTAATTCGAGAAACTGGATAGGGACTTCAATTAAATTAGTCTTAGTTCAAAGCTAACAAAGGTTAGTACAGACAACACCAGACAAATGCATACCTGTCAACCTCTAGCTGACATCAACTTAATCGATTGTGTGGATCCTAACATCAAAGAACAATGATGGAAAAAGACAGATTATTCTTACCCACAAATGAAATAATGACCCCATCTGTGATTCTTCAAATCAATTTCCTGCAATCGAAGTGGGTTAATATCAGCATTTGGACATAAAAAGTGGTAAGGATGCAAAGAACATGCACTAATTTGCTGCCACCATCCATACTATTTGCTTACAGTTTGAAAGAAACATCCTTAAAATAATAACTATCCCAAAGGCTATGTAGCAATTACCAAGATTTTATCTTTTGCAGCAGAATCAATAAATCAAGCCAAACTGAAAATTCCAGTTTAAACAATATTTTTTGTGCAGTAAAGATTTCAACTTTAGACAATATTTTTTGTTCAGAGTGAGTAAATGGTTCCTACTTATATGGAAGGCTTCAAAAACTTCTTTCACTAAAAGTTAAAACTTTATCAAAAGCCTATACCATGGAACATCATAAAGCACAGAACTTTACACCAACAAAGTAAAATTTGAAATCAGAAACAAATTGTCCACTCAAATGTAACATCCCATTATCATACACAACAAAAACAGTTTTAAAAAAAAAATACCTGTTGAGGATCAGCAGGATAAGTACACATGGAATACTTGTCATTTACATTAGCAATCCGAAGAATCTTGTCTGAATTATTAATCCTGATACCCACAATAGTATCTTGCCTAATAGCCATGGGCAAAACAGAGTATCCCTCATAATCAATATGCTCCCCAATCAAATTCACTCTCCCTATACACAAAACAACAAAATTTACAATGACCCTTTTAAAATCTTCGTATGAAAACACATAAAATGAAGAAAAACAAAGAAATTAAAGCGGTTTTATGAACCTGGGGATCGAGCATAAACATCAGGAGGGTGGCCAAAGAATTCAATAAATGTTTCATTTAGACTTCAAGTTTTTGAAACGGAGTTGAGCTTCTTCAAGCTGTGATCCGCCACCATAAACTGGCTCAAGACTTGTGTAGATTGGCACTGGTAACTCCTCATTTCTTGCCATTGATCAATCAATGAATCAATATTCTATGTGATAAATTTCCTCTTTTGCTAAAGAGTGAAGAATAGGTGGTGTAATATACTGCTACTAGTTAGTAATGGGGTTTATGGAGGTGAGTGCAGGTGGCAGTTTTTGATGAATGGGGGGGATAAAGGGGATTGACAAAGGATAAAAAGAATGGATTTTTTGATAGATGTTTACTAGGAAACAAAGTGACAATTCCACCGACTTTAGGAGTCCTCGATCCTCAATTTATGGGGGTGTTATATCACTTGGGCAAAAACTTAAAAGTAGATCCTGTCTTTAATTTTATTTGTAAATTTTATAATACAAATTAAATCTTAAAAAATCTATAATATTATGTAAGTAAAATTTTTTAAAATTTAATTTTGATCAGACATGGTCTATAGGTGAGGTCAAAGTCTATTTTTTCTATCTCTTTACCCCTAATCTTGGAAGGAAAATATTTAGGTAGATTCAGTTTTTGGCCACACTAGTAGACTATGTGATCAGAATTAAATTTTAAAAAATTCTTGTATACATCAGCTGATATCATAGATTCTCTAAAATTTAATCCACACCACAGAATTTACAAATAGAGTTAAAAGATCGGATCTACCTAAGTATTTGCCATCTTAGAATAGATTTTTCTTTTCTTTTAACATATAAACAAGGGGAATTCTACCTTTAAGGAACTATTCCCTTGATTTTAAAAACTTGTACAGTATAAATTTTTAAAACACATAATGTTATACTGTACAAACCCTTAAAGTACAAAAGAATGATTTCCAAAAAAGAATTGTAGAATTTCCCTATAAACAAAGATATAAAGGTGTGAAATGGGTGGAATCAAACACTATATAATACAGGGGAATTTTACAGTCCCTTTTAAAGAACCATTCACTTAACTTTAAGAGCATGTACAGTATAAGTTTTTTAAACATATAGTATTGTAGTGTACAAGTATTCAAAATACAAAAAAATGATTCGCTAAAAGGGACCATAAAATTTCCTATAATACAATAGAATTGATTAATCTATTTTCCCATTATTAAAGTAGAGAATTTGATTCAAGAATTATGTCCTTTTTTGTCAAAAAAAATAATATTTTTTTCCCCAAAAATAAGTAATACAGTTGTATACTTGCCACACTAAAGAATTAACTTTTTTTTATATTAAAAAAAAGTAATAAGTAATTTGTATTTTTTTTTTTTTGGTCAAAACAACATCTTAACATAATTTACCTTTCAAGGGGATATAATGGAAACCGAACTTGTCACTATTAAGGAAAAATTTTATGTACCCAACTGGACACTATTAAGGAAAAATTTTATTTTGGACAAAACTAATTATTAGACATGTTTATTAGTTGGTCTTACACCAATGAGGAATTCCTATTTGGCTTGGGAAATTCACTTATTTAAAAGATAGGGTGCTGAATGCATGATTTATAAATAAGGGGAATTTTATAGTCCCGTTAAGAGAACCATTCCCTTGGGTTTAAAAATTTATACAGTACAAATTTTTAAAACATATAATGTTGTACTGTATAAACTCTTAAAGTATAAGTGAATGGTTCATTAGAATGGATTATAGAATTTTCCTATAAATAAATGAGCCCCTCAATACTAAATGAAAACTCGTTATTGGCTTAAAAACTAACTATTAGACACATGGCCAAAATAAAATTAATCACCGTTAAGGGATTGGAGGAAAAGAGAATCCTTTGAAACCAGACAAACATACTTTGACAACTGTCTGAATTTCAATCAAAATTTAGAATTTAAACCTTTAATCTCACAACAGAAAATGCTTTATGATGTCAACTCCGCTAGTTAGGGGAGTTGGTTAAGGAATTTGTATAGTGCCATCCTAAAAAGGGGAGACTCCCTGTTAATAACTAGTATCGATAATTGACAATTAACCTAACACATGTCTAGTCCCATCTATTGTGATTTGGCTCTTTTGTCTAATCCCATTTCAATTGGTAGTGAGTTAAATAATTAACCTTAAAAGTGTTAATCACATGAGCTTGCTGGACCGAATCAGGTTTGAATCAATTCCTTCTTCTAACTTGTTAATTTTTGGTACATGGGCTCCTGATGATACTGTATTTGTCATAGTACTATTATATAGCAAAGATTTTTATTTTTGGAGGTACTTACTTTGTCAGACTACTTGACACGAATATGATGATTTCCATTTATAATTAATCAACTTTTACCGAATTGATACCACATGCAAACGCAACAACAGAAAAAGTTGTGCATCAGATTGGAAATAACTTTTTAAAGTCGTGATAAAAACAAATTTACGTGTTTAATTATGTGAATGCTTAAGCCAACTGATATTATGTTATTTATATGCAAAAATACGTATCTATTGTATTCTGCATTGTAATCTGATCTTTCTGGCGAAAAGTATAATGTTTGGATTTCAATTAATTTTTGTTCCGGTAGGAGGCTTAAGAAGAAAAGCAGGCATTCAATATTTGAACCTCTAAGACTGAGAGTTGCTTTAACAATGAAAGAGAAAAAAGGCATGGCAAAATCAATCAACAGCTCAACAAGAAGTCAAATGGGATTAGAGAACGACACTATCCAACGTGATGCAGACCATCATCATTTTGTTTGCATAGTGGATAGGATTTAGGAGTGTTCGTGAATTGGGTATTTGAGATGATACGGAATCGATCAACAAGACACTTGCTAAAAGGGGTCAAATGACCGGGTGATCAGCGCGATCCAATTATTATATCAAAACTTAAATAAATAAATAAATAATTGATTACTAATTACATAAATACACTTATTAATGGAAAGGGGAGAAAAAAATCAATTAATATTAGGTCATAAAATGCAAAATCATGCAATTATTCTTATATATGGATTGAATCGGGTACCGTTGGGTCACAATTGCCGACCCGTTATTTGACTCGATAATGTTGATACTCGACGTATTACTCGACTGATTATGTTATCCCGTCCATGTATCCTATTTTTTCAGTTCGAATGAACCTTTTTCGGCGACTCAAAATGAACACTTTAGATAAGATAAATAACTTATAATGCAAATAATGGATAAAATGATGAAAAAAGTGAACAAGAAAAATAAATCATAATACAGTTAGTGAATATTAATTAGGGTTAATTTCGCTTTACCCCTTAAAGTTTAGGATTGTTATCACTCTAATCTCTAACGTTAGTTTTTAGGCAGTTAAATATGTGGACTAACGGTCAAAACTAATGATGTTAAATTTTCAGTCTAAAATGACAATTTTACTCTCAAATTAGATGTATGGACGAAATTTGCCATAAAATCCTAAATATTTTATTTTCTTTTCATAAATAGATTTTGATAAAATTTAAAATATGGTGATAATAATAAAAAAAAATTATTAAATCACGTCAACAAAATGAGAGAGAGAGAGAAAAAATGAATCAAGTAAAATGAGAAAAAAGGAGAGGAGAATAAGGATACTTTTGTCAAAAGGATGATGAATGTTGAGTTGGATGCAATGGAAGAATTTATGTGCGTAGAAAATAATGTTAGAAACTAAAGTATAGTAACGTAAAGATTGGAAACCGAGTTTGCGACATGTACGCATTTGGGCATGCCCATCTGACCTAACTTTAAAAGGAGTAAAGTAAAATCAACCCTATTAATTATTTGGAAAATACAAGTAGAACAAATGATGCATAATGCAAATAACCAAACACTTTTTTTTTGGACCGAATAAATATTTGTCAAATAATAACCATAATTTGGTATAGAGACCAAGATATACAAATTTTCATATTTGGTTTTCTCATCTTTTTTTAATGCTCGAGTTTGCTCGAGTTTCATTCTTTAACACAACCCCCAATTTGGATTTTTAAAATGAATAGGATATGGGACTGGACAGTGCCAACCAGTAAAACGGAAAGGCCTTATCTATTCAAAAGATATTGAGGAATATTATGGTCATTTTATATTCACAAAAACGTGTACATGAGAGGAGATTTTTGAATGAAGGAACACATCCACCATTCATGTGCACAGATGTCCAGGAAAGAGCATCAAACCAATAGTTAAAATCCTTTCTTTTTCATTTTCATGCAAGTGATTAAATCCTACAATCCCAAATTTCATTTGTCTGCAAAATCTCTACAAATCTTTGGTATACTACCACCATACAAATACAGATAGTCACAACTAGCACATCATGGCTGCAGCCAATATTGCGAAAGCACTCACTAAACCACCTCAACCATTGCAACTTTGTTGGGAAATACAACTTTTACAACATCTTCACCACCATTTTCACCATCGCCATGACTATCCTATTTGTCATCTGTAACTGACTCTTCCGAATCCGCGACCAACACATTCGTTGTTTTTTTGCAAAAGTTGCCTAGTCGATCTAGATGTCCAATGGACACTCAACACTGAACACGGATACCAAAAACCTACCCGCCACCCTCCCTATCACCCTAGGTCCAACTCTACATGGACTACCACAATCTCGTATTCCAACTGCTTTACATGCCCAAGATGTCACTCTTCCGCCAATTCCTATCCGACCCAAATATAGAATGATTATTTGCTTAAATATTTGAAGCATGTACTGTTGGTTTTTGGGCTGATTGACTTAGTTAAGGTAACGAGTGACAGGAGGAGAGGGTATAATAGGAAAATATTCATAAAAAAATTAGCCCATTTGGTGTTGGGAATAAAGTAGGGGCGGTTTAATAATTTTGGGGCGTAACCTTGTATCTCCTAATAAAATATCAATATAAATTTGAGTATAAATTTTATTTTTTATTTTTAAATGTAAAATCACTAAATAAAATTTTTCCAGTCAATTCCTCTTATACTTCTTTCTCAATTGAAATAGCTAATCTATTTAATATTTTTTACACATTTTGTAATGTAAAGTAAGAATTTTTTTTTTTTAATTTTAATTAAAAAATCTGACCCTTGACATTATTCTATACGCAACATATGTGAGAAAAATAATCAACTATTTTTATATAATAATGTGTGACACCTGGAGTCTTATCGTCCATCTTATAATTTCTCTTAAAATCTTTTATTTTAAAAAATAAATCTAAACCATCCATATGAGAGTTATATTATGTTTTAAGGATTTTAAATATTAAGGCAACGATCTTCCAATATTTTTGTATGTGATCTTAATTTTTCAACATAAAATAGAAATTCAAATATTTTCATATATTTTAAATTTTTTAAATATACTATTAAGTGAAAATTTTCTTTGTCTACTATGTAAAAAATAATTAATTTAAAATGATATTTTTAGGAAACCGTTTCTTTTATTTTAATATGAATATTCTCATCAATTTATTTTCGCTTATAATCATAAATTTATCCCAAAATTTAGATTTTATGTTTAGGGTATTATCTAGTGTTACAAAAGAGTGAAAATAATTGCAGATGATTTAAACTAAAATATAAGATTGATTAACGAAAGAACAATGAGGTTACTATAAAAATTGGAGTCGGTGAAAAATAAAATTAGAATCTATAACAAATTTAATAATGAGACAATTGGAAAACTAAATTAAGAATTGTGGAGAAATTGGAGAGTTATTAAATTGTTATTGATGTATTAATATAGAAAATTGATTATTTAAAAATAGTATTTTATAAGAAAAAACTCATTATTATTATTATTATTCTTCTCAAATTTTATACCCTCGAACTTTTAGGGGCCTAAAGTGATTGCTTTAGTTGCCTTAACCCACCTCCGAAATGGAGGGTGTGTAGAAGGAGATGTGGATTGGGAGGAGTGATTTGGATGCTTTTTGGCTGAGTGAAGAACAAGTTGAATATGCTTGTCTTGATGCCTTTGTTTTTTTCTCATTGGGTAAAGGTTTGGAACTGGGATGATAAAGATCTTGAAGAGTAAGTACTATTTGAAGGAATACTGCTATATAGCTAATACTACTGCATAGCTAGTGCTAGCTTTTGGTGGAGTTAGATGATCAAGATAGTATATTGAAGATGTCTTTTTAATTTGTGGGTTTTATGGGTTGAGTATATTTGATCATCAAATGTTTTGGAAGCATGGATTTCTTAGTAGTAGTTAATTAGTGTCAGTGATGATGGATTAATTAGTCTTTTGTGAATGAAGTTTTTAGATGTGTAGAGCTTTTGTTAAGTAAAAGTAGAGCTGATGATTGCAAAGTTGATGAAAGATTAAACTCATGGAGTAGTAGCTTTCGTTATGAAATGGACTTTTGTAGTTAATTTTGATCTTCAAATTCATGTTTTGATTACTTAGCATTTGTAGATTAAAGCTGTTATTCACTAAAGAACTGATATCTACTGCTACTATTTAGCATTTTGATTGAGCTAAGAGAAGTAGATGTCCTGAATCAAGTTTTTGTCTTTTGTTTACCCATTTGAAGGACGAAATTTTTTATAGTAGTATTTTTTTGGGGGTTAATTTGAATTAAATTATGTATGTCCCTTTAGAAGAAGAAGAAAAAAAAAAAAACATCTTTTGTTTATGTTATGTTTGCTAAGTTGGGTACTAGATTTGTTATCAAACTTGTATGTTCAAGTTTAGTGGAATCCAGGACGTTAAACTGTTTTGAACATCATAGATCTTTTGAGCATTGATTAACAAATTAAATATTAACAATCATGAGATTATGAGCATCGATTAACAAACTAATGTCAAATCACCCGACAGTCCTTCAATTTTTTCATTAAAACCAAACTGATCCATCAAATTAAATTTTAATTTATTTAGTCCATAATTAAGGAGATGTCTAGTTTATGGGTATGAGAGAAATGAATTGGAATCAGGGTTAATAATACTCATAAATGTTGTTTGGTTTATCATTATGAAAATCATTCTATGAGAATGAAAGTGTTAGAAAATATTCACTTTCATTCCCTACGTGTGATATGATTTTCAAATTTATTAATTTATTAATATACTAAAACTCATTTCTTAATCAAATCAAATAATTAAAGAAAAATAACAAATATCTATATTAATAATAAAGTTTGGATTAAATTTTGAAATTTATGACTCCGATTTCAATTTTGATTTCTAAATACGAACGGAACACCTTCTAAATATTTATAATCAATCTACTACCTAATTGGCTGCTCGACTCAAAACTTATGTTTTTACCCAGTGGACATATACCCAGTGGACATAGTTCTGGACTGGAGCTTTTTGGGGTTCTGTAAGACTTGTTTTATCCCAGACATTTGGGCCCATTACACGCGTATCTGATCCAGATCAAGATGTTCAGTACAGGGCAGCATCGTACTACAGTAGCCCACTTAATATTTATGCCCAAGTGTGTCCAGATGCATTAGTCCATGCTATTGACGGGTGAATAATCAACATAGTCCAACAGAGTGGGTTTAATTTCAAGGTCGATACTCGATAGCCCACAACGAACACAATTTTTAGTTTAATTTCCGTGCATTTTTTTTAATAAATATATGAACAAAGGTGTTTGTGTACCAAGAAACATAAAATATGAACCAACATTTTTTTTAATCTTTGTGTGCAAACACCTTAGTCTTATGCAAGAATGTATTACTTGGAATATAAACGTCGTCAATCTTTTGGTTGTCGCACAACAATTTCATAATTGTTTTTATTTTTATTTTTAAATCATAAGCAGATCGGGCTAATAAACAATGAAAATAAAAGGGAAAAAAAAAAAAAAAAGGAAGGCAAAAAGATAAAAGCCAGACAGGGAACAAAACATGTTGTCATGCCCCCTCCAAGTTCATTGTCTGAAATCTTGGAGGTTCACCACATGTAGGGTTACAAAAGAAGCAAGTTTATAAATATTATTCCAGTTGAACCAATTATTGCTTCAATCTGTTTCAAAAACTTCATCTGCATTTATGTTTGCACTGTGTTTTTGTGACAAACACAATCATTGGTGGGTTCCTGTTTGCTCTTCCATTTACAGAAGAGAAATAGTAATAACATTTATTGGTGGATTCATTTTTTCAGTTCCCAAGCAAAAAAAAAAAAAAAAAAGAGCATTTGTTTGCATATCGTACATGCATGCAGAGCATTTGTCAATCGAAAAGTTTACTTGCTGAAAATTAGAATTCCAATATCGTTAAAGAAAGGTGGTTATCCATAGTCGAAGAGTAAGAGGAATCTCTAAGATGTTCGAATTAATTATTATGTTCAGATATAAGTAAGGTAGAGTTTTTTTACCCAAAAAAAAAAAGAACCAAGCTCACAAATTCCCTACCATGTCTACTTCAGCATTTCCTTTGATTTCTTTCTTCGTTCTTTTTTGGGGAAATTTGGAATTATTTGGGCTATTATTGCATGAATTGGAACAATTAAACCATGATAGTATTTGAATTGAACAATTTATATTGTCTGTGTCGCATGCTACATTAATGCCTGCGGGGAATCATACGTTAAATCATCCCTCAGAAAACGAAACCTCTGCATGTTACCTGTAAGAATGCATTGTCCCACTAATTTTGGCTTTAGACGTGGGGATATGTATTATGGAAATTATAGATGGAAATTCCGATTTTTTATCCTTTTACAAACATTTTGAATTTTGGCAAGTGACCTTAGAGGGATCTACTTTTGACTAATTAGCCTAACAAAAGTCATTAAAATTGCTTTGTTTACAAGTTTCTTTCAAGTCAATATGTACTCTTCTTCTTATCTTCGGTCCACCTAAAAAAAAAAATCATAAAAGAAGGAAAATTTAACAGGGAAATCCCACTAAGCAAAATAAAGAATTATTGAAATGAATAATTTCCAGCTATCGTGAATATTTGGATTTAGTGCGGGCACCAGAGAATATTTGCATGCATACAATTATGTAGGAAAATTTTTCGGCATTCTGATTCCTTTTGCATAATTGTTTCCAGCTCAAAGTTCTCGAGCTAGAGGAGTAATATAAGTACAGACATTGTGATTTTTAAAGTAATAGACTTTATTTAAATAGAAAATTTTTATTTTAATGGATGAATATTTAAAAACGATACTAATCTAACACAGTTCCACTTTTTTTCAAAATATTTCTTCCGATAGTCTATACCTAAAACTTGTGAAATAACTGTGCTACATGCACAAATTAAGTACTACAAAAATCACTGCACCGATTTCAGGAAAGTGAGAAAATTTCAATTAAGTTAAATCAGTGTTTTCGTATAATCATGCATGGACTGTCAGCAACCGGCAATGCATTTTATAAATTAGGTGGTCAATGTCAAGTATCGTTAATTAAGCACATGGAGACTCACAGAAGATTTTTATGTGCTCAATCTTTTACACACTGGAAAATAGGAAAAATTTGAGGCACTATTAGATGCTTATACCCCTAATATTCCTCTTTTAATCAGATGTTATTCTTCCTTCTCATGTTCTCATTCCTAAATTTTAAGCAAAATTATCCTTGTTCTTTGGACCCTCGTGTAACTTAAAAATTCATCTCACAGAGTTATAATTAGAATTTAAATGGATGTTTTAATTTTCAAATCATAGTGTGGAAGACGTACTGGGTAATTTCAAATGCAGTTTTTCTTTTTTCTTTTTTCTTTTTAATGTAAAAACTCACCAAGGATGGGATAAAGATTGGAATAAAAATTTGCATCCTTCTTTCATGTAGCGTGGTCTCTACATAACTTGGGTACCAAATAATGCATGGCTAGAAGTAGAAGTGCATTGAATTGAACCTGACAATAATATCTCACGCACAAGACAATGTCATAATGGAAACAGACCCATTCTAAATTTCGGTCATATTACCTAATGAATTGTCAAAATTACTTCACTAAAATCACACCGCCTATTGACAGTTTATTAAATGATGTGACAAAGAGTAATATAAAATGTGAGACAGAAGGTCTTGTGCTGTTTTTAATTTCAATTGGTATACATGAGGGAGGATGGTATTTGGAAAAAAAAAATGCTTAAAGCTCGAACAAAATCTCCCACCATGCCATCTCAATTCTCAACCGACAATTACCCATTTCCACTTCCTTCACAATATATTCACTTCACCACACTATTAATGATCAAAGCTCCACGAGAATATAGCTTAAAGAGAAAGACATGAATAGTTAGCACCAGTCATGTATGAACCTAATTTTGTATCCACTTCTGACGTATATTTGGCAGAACAACAGAACACCAGAAAAAGCTCAAGTGATCGAGACAAGATAAAGCGCTGTGTAGGTGCTGTTTTAGCAAATAAAAAGGCATTGCCATTAATTTATATGGTATGTAGCCAAGTGTTAAATTCCTTCGATCTAGTAACATGGTAGGTTAGAAAAAAATAATAGGGTACACAAGAAATCAATTTGCGACTAACTAGGTTTAACCAAAAAAAAAAAAAAAAAAAGAAAAGAAAAGAAAAGAAAGAATGGGTTGTAACTCAAGTAAGATAATTCAAGCGAAAAATAAGAAAAAGAAAATGAAAGTTCTCTAAGAGTGAGAATTCAGTCGTGAAAAGTTTGATTAGCTAATGAAATTGACACTAAATTTTGATTCGAGAGGGAAGAAAAAAGATGGAGAAAACCTGTGATATGATCCGTGTACATTAGTAATTTGATTCTTGCATGTTGCAGGCCCTGCTGCACAAATAAATAACTCAGTGGTATATAAATTGACCTCAAAATCATGAAACAAATCAACCAATCCTTACGGACCATTGCTGTGGGTTTTTCGCACATTCCCTGATTAAATAACAGAATCAACTTCCGATGTTCATTCTTAATTGCCTGAGTTTTTTGAAAATTGGGTCCCATGACGACCAGAAACTCGATCGCAAAATGCAAACGATCTTCAACTTATCAATTCTTAACCCTAGCTATTTATCACGTAAACAAAAAATGCGTATGCATGAAAAAAGAAGATAAAAATTAAACGAAGATATATATAAAAAGATACAAAATCTCCATACAACTAAGAAAAAGTAGAAACTAAATATACAAACGATTGTCGAAAAACATTAATCGGGAACTACTAGCTAGAAGCTGATTAACTTCATAAGCTAAATTAATCAAGTCATTTTACAAATGATAACTTGAGATGTAGTCTTCTATGAAACTTTGAAAAGTTTTAAGAGGGTTCATGTATACACTAGCTTTGATAAGATCAAAAGCTAACCCAAATTCATTCATCAGTCAGTAAGTACTAATTAATCACTAGTAAATACCATATCTATAGATATAATAACTAAACATACCCAATTACCAACTTTCTTCCATCTACTCCTTTTTGGGGTCTTTGATCATCAGCATCTGAGACGGCACAATGTCCTCAAGAAGACCATAATTATCCATAAATGAAGAAGGAGGCAAAGGGCAAAACCCCCTCTCTTGAATCATAGTAGCTGCAAATGAGGAACTAATCATAGAGGTGTTAAAATCATTCAAAGTTGGTGTTTGGAAGAAGGGTTGTTGTTGTTGGTACTGCAACATTGGTGGTAGAAAAAAAGAGGAAGTAACTCCACCTCCACCACCACCACCAAAGACTCCGCTTCCTCCTCCAGCAACACCACCACCACCAATGACGATTCCTCCGGCATCTAGAGGGAGAAGTCCAAGGGTGCTTCCCCGAGAGATAAGGGGAGTAGGATGGATGTGTGTACCTTCATAGGTGGTAACCACAGTTGTTGGATCATCAGACGATCTCTCCACTCTCTTTTTCACACCACATGATGGACTCGTGCAACGATAGTAGCTCCTATACACACGTAGTGTTCATAATAACAAATTAATTAAGCCCTTATTAAGTACGAGGAGTAATTAAGATATAATATAGTAGCCATGATCAAAATGAAATTATTACTAAGAAACATGAAATATATGTAATAATACCTGGGAAAGGGGCTATTTTTGACAGCTTTTTGGCCGTACTTTCTCCATCTGAACCCGTCATCCAAGTTATCCACCTCACTCTTTGTCACGAACGCAAATCTCGGTTCCTTTTGCCTCTGCTGATTTTTCTTTTTGGCTTTCAATCTAAAAAAAAAAAGATAACACCACCAAAATAAATAAATAAATAAATATATCACCTTTTGTTGATCAAGAAAATGGAAAAAGAATCCTATATAATAATTTAGTCTGATCAGATCATGCATAACAGAAACCAATGCCACCTCAACCCCATCAAGAAAATATATATTTTTTGTGGATTTTGTTCAGATTTATCATTTCTTATTTCCTCACTCATCATACATATCAGTCACAATCTGACAAGATTGCAAAAAAAAAAAAAAAAAAAATTTGTAGTAACAACAAATAGATGTACACAAATACAATACTATAGTAGTACTACTTATAAGTAGTGATAATCTTATCATTCACATATTAATTAAAAAAAAAAAAAAAAAAGCTTACTGTTTCTTAGTCTTGTCTTGATCTGGCTCTTCTTCACCTTCCGCTGATACTAGTATTTTGTTCTGTTGCTGGTCATCATTTTGAGCTTCACTCGATGACGAAGATATCGATGAAGAATTCGGGGTGGCCGGAGAGGATGACTCCGGAGCATTATTATTATTTGATGCCAGCGTCGGAAGAAGAGTTGGCCGGGGCTGCGACTGCGAGATTTCTTGGAACTTTGGTGGTGGAAACATATCATACATGGATCTGTGTGGATGGTCAGTGGTAGGCACCGATAACATTTCTAGAAAAGCTAAAGATCCACTTTATCATCAGCATCATACGATGATTGTATGTCAAATATATTTGGTACACCAAAAGTGGTCGGAATCTGATCGGAAAATATTGTTGAATTTGCCATTGATTTTTCTGCCTTTATTTCCTCCAACTTTTTCTCTTCCATAGATTTTATCTGCAGCACAGATGCTGCATCTTTATAGAGAGAGAAAAAAATAGAAGAGATAGAAAGAAAAAGAGAGAGTGATGTGTTGGCGTATGGGTTATATATACATCTATATATATATACACGGTTAGTTTTAATTATTTATTCGGAATACGAAATAAATATAATAATTATTAAAATATTTAAAAAACAAATAAATTTTATAATTTTTTATACATTCAATTATTTATAATATTTACTTCATATTATAAAATAAATAATAAAAAATTTATATATATATATATATATATATATATATAGTAATATGATGATAGTGTGAAGAGGAAAGGATAGTGGCTATGGTTTGTTTTCCAATTTCCACCTGAGGCTTGACCGGGAAATACCGGTGGAAAGTTGGGTTCGGAAATGAGCATAAAATGACAAGTCAGTTATGGCAATTAATACAAATGAACCGCCCACTGTGGGCCGGTGTTGGACTAGTCCGCGCTTTCATACACCGGTCGCGGATGAGTGTGAACCGTTCTAGATAACCTTGGAATTTGATTGTACAAAACATTTATTAATATTCCCGGTTTTTTCTTTCAATTTTAACGGAAAATTCTTTTATTCTTTCTTGGAGGACAAGAATACCCATAATACTATATTATTTTTGTTCAGTTATTTTCACCAAAGATTTTTCATCTTATTACCTAATAAACTATTAAATTTTTTTTAAAATATAATTATGAGTTTTAATAAAAAAAAATTGGTCATTCCTTAAATAGTGAAATAGAGATTGTAATAAAAAAATGGAAAAGAAAATCTTTAGTAAATTATTTTCCAATGAGTGTGACTAGTTAGGAAGATATTAATAATGTGGCAATTAATTATTCTAGTGTATTCTTAATAATAATATTATATATGGAAAGAGTGTCATTACTTGTAAATTATTGAGTGGGATCTACACGAGATTTTCTAGTATAGAAAGTTATTCTATATATATATATATATATATATATCATATATATCAAATATAGATTAGGTTATACTTGTATCTAGGGGTGGATGTAGAATTTGGGACTTGAGGTGACAAAGTTTAATCGGTCTTTATTTACAAGTTAATTTACATTTCTTTTTTAGAGGGATAAAAAATAAAATTTATAAAGATATAAATAAATATTATATTGTTATTCTAAAATCTTTTCTACATCCGCCCTTTTTTGTATACATGAAACTTATTATATTGTTATTCTAAAATCTTGGGGCGGCTGCCTCCGCTCCCGCCTACATTCGCTCCTGTTTGTATTATATTGTTGCATGGTTTGACGTGATGCTTTTCCTAATTTTATAAAGTTGTGGGTTTAGTTTGTTGTTAGATAGATCAAGTGAAAGAGGCATATATTTCTCCTTCATTTTTCGTACTACTTCCCAAAGTTTGTGCTTTCCGATTTAAGTTCATAATAACTCCAAGGAATGGAGCTAGGCGTAGGCCCCCCCAAACCTTTTTAAGCTATGATAGTTGTATGGTCTACACCGTGATTGAGATATAAGAGTACTTGGTTTGATGACAATTTGGTAACTAGAATGATGTGTGTTAATTGGTTGGACTTGAAGAATCATATATAGCCATAGGCTTCCATATATTTCTCACCGTCAAAGCCACTTGTTTGTTGTTAAATTTAGAGATGGGATGCTCAAGTTTTTGTCATAAACAAGGTGCCTATTTTCCATGGGATGGTTATGTACTCCAAAAGTTTTTGTTCTACTCGGTCTAAATACTGGTCTATTTAAGTTTTGTGATTCTAAATTAAATTTTAACACAGTAAAAAAAAAATATTTAAATAAATTTCATTTATCATGTTTAATCTTTAAAATTTATAATTAAAATTAATTTTTTTAAAAACATAAAGTTATCGAAAATTAATTAATTTATGTAAAGAAAGAATTTACACGTATGGTCCAAACGTCTTACAAGTGTCCTACATGTTGACTAGATTTCCGCTTTCACCAACTGAACGTATCTCCCTCCTTTTCCGACACGCCAACACCCTCTCTTTGCTATTCACACAGTGCAACTCTACAAATCGATCCGCGGTCATTAGGCCACAATTGATTCACGTAACTTAATCTGAACCGTCTATAACTAAGTTAAATTTCCAAACATAAACGTTAACTTTCACATATCTATTTGTCAGTTAAATCTTAGATCCACTCATAATAGTATTTTATTACAGGTTCGTTTAAATAAATATTATTTTGAATATTATTTAAAATAATATAATAAATAATTTTTGAAATAAGATATATATAAAATAACATTAACAAGTAATCTCCCTAACTGCGACAGAAGATGTAGTACGGAAAATTACTAAAATAGCACTTTCTTTTTTTTCAAATACAAAAATGTTTTTTTTTTCCTTCAAGCATCTAGAATCTTGACTCTTAATATATTGACCTAATTAAACTACTATAGATGAACATAATTCACGAAGCTCTATGTAACGTACGCCGCCCCTACAATTTACCGCTTGCGTAATCAATGACCATTTTCATACAATATGAAAATCAAAAAATAATTCCAATAACATGCATTTCTACAAAATTTCATAAATAAAAACGGTCTTTGGGCTTTACTTGGCATTTACGTAACCAATTCACGCTAATGTGTGAATTGTAATGACTCCGTTGAATAATTAATATTTAGAATATTATTTAAAATAATATTATAAATATTTTTTAAATGCGTTACGTGAGATAAAAAAATATTTAAAAAATGTTTTTAAATAATAATTGCAACATATGATAGCCAAAAGAAATTTCATATTACAAAACACGAACTTAATTTCTACTTCACTGATGAGAAAAATGCTTTACCAGACAAGAAAGAGAAGAGCGAAAATAGAGTAGCTAAAACATATTTATTTGTAGGCGTTTTGTTGATGCATCTGATTTTCAGAGAAAAACTTGATATTATTGAGCAATTAATTTATTAATTGTTGCCACGATACTCCGTCGCCATTGTCGCCACCAAGAATTTGATGCGAGAAACAACCAATAAACAAAGTTAATTATAAATATTTATCGCTACTTACTCCGCAGAATAAATATTACAAACCTTTTAAATGATTAAAAAATTATGAAATTTATTTATTTTTTGGTTAAAGATATTCTATTTCACATTCTGTATCACCCTCTGTCATGTCACTAGATAAACAATTAATTTATAGCGGGATAGAGAATGACACAAGATACGAGACAGAGGATCATGTCTCTCTATCTTTCAGTCATTACAACGATTGTTATACATACCCTACATTATAGAGTAAATAATCAAAACTTACTCAATGTCCTCAAAACTATTCATTCACTTCAGTTGACACGTGTTTTTTTCTTCATTTTTTTTTCCTCTTTGAATATAATTGACGTCGGACCAATTTCATTTTCGTTAACGTAATCTAGACACATCACATGTAACTTTAACGCGGTTTAGTATATAATACTCCACTAATTAATCCTTGCACTACACGCTTTCTATTCATTCTAATTACGTCACTCAGTGTCAGTATTATCCATATGGCTAGCAAATAGCAATTCGGAAAATACTTATATACACCCAGTCTTTCGTCTCACCTGCCGATTTTATTATCAAAATTAAATTTTATAAAATTTTACTTACATCAACTTATATCATAGATTTCATAACATTTAATTTACACCACAAGATCTATAAGTAGAATTAAAAATCAGATCTACCTAAATCTTTCCCATAACAATTCATGTGGAAAAATTTCACGAAAATCAGTTTGGAAAAGGAAGTAGATGTTGAACAATCAAATGTAAACTAGTCATCTGTTGAATCAATTATATATAGAGAAATTTTATATCAGTCAGGAGTTATTCATTAGGCATACTCATTAGTTGCTCCTTAACTAATAGAAATATTTCATTTAAAATAGAGGGTTCATATTTTTTAAAAACAAGAACGTCAATCTATTCAAAAAAATGGGTCATATATTCTAAATGACAGAATCCTATTGGTTAAAGAACAACTACTAAATATGAATATATCCCGTAATTGTTCTGATTAAAATAAAAATTCATGTATAGATCAATATGTGGTGCTCAAAAAAAAAAAAAAAAAATCATTATGCAGTTAAATTACACACTTCTTGGGAGTAATGTGTAATTTAATTATATTGCTACACAATACGTAATAATATTACAGTACAATGTGTCATTATGGCCAATGTGATATCACTAGGTAATCATACACAATTGACATCGACTTTTTTTTTTTTTTTTTTTTTTTTTACTTTTCATATAGATAAGAAATTGGCGATGTGAAAAAATTAAGTGCCCCACAATATCATGCAAAATAATTTAAGAACACAAATTTGAGGTGAAGACATAGTTCAAGAGTTGATATAGTAAATTTCACATTACTCCCAATAAGTGTGTTTAGCTAGTTACTTATTTGAGGGGTGGGGGGCGAATACATTCATAATATCTTGTTGTTCACGTGCTTTAAAATCGTTAGTTTTGTTGATAAAATTAGATTTTGAACTGAAATGAAAAAAAATAATTTAGAGTACAAAGTATCCGAAAAATGTATAGAATACAAAGTGAAAATTCTATACAAGTTTACGGGTGCAAAGTGAAGTTAAGCTAATTGAAATAATCCCATCATCCCATGTGAAGGTGTATCTATTACCTTGTACATTAAGGTGGAAAACATATATAGTACTATAAATTTATATAAGTTTAGGAAGACACATGTTTAATGGAACTTTTAAAATTTAACAACTGAAGAACAGATTGGGAAAAGCCAAAGGTGACTAGCTAGTTTAATTGTTTTTAAACATGGATTCTTTTAATCTTTAATATGCTAATTTTCTTTCGTTGCCCTAAATTGTTAAATGGATGATATAAGATGACGCTTTAAGGCTGAAGAAGCTGCAAATGCTTCACCTTATTGGACTTTATAATTTACTGGTGTCATTTGAATTAGTATAGCATAGGGAATTAGGGATGGTCGGTCCTTGCTTCTCCCCGTATAGTTTACATTTCGGAAGCAAAAAGTACCCACATGATGTTACATTTCACATGGAAAAAAAGGTATATAGTTGTTTCTCAGAATCCCCACATGAATGACCATGAAATAGTCTCGATCATCCACTAGTCATATATATTAATTAATATATCTAAAAGTATATCTAGAATTGTGGCATTAAAATACCTTGATAGGATCTATGATCATTTTAATACTCCAAAGAGACTACCAGGGACAAATGAGAAATTTTATATTGATTAGAAATAATTATTTGGTATATTTAGTAATTATTTGTTTATTAATGAGAGTCTTTTATTTAGAGTACAGGTTATATTTTTGAAAAATAAGAAAGTCATCATATTTAAAAAAATAAGTCATGTATTCTAAATGACAAGTTTTTATTAATTAAAAAATAACTATTAAGCATGTCTAATAGTTATAACTGACTAAAATTAAAATTTCCGAAAATAACTATCAAACGACTTTGCAGCCAAAACATACAATTCTTGAAGCCATTAATATGTCAAATACCTTTTTTTTTTTTCTTGGGGTTTGGGGGGTGTTTGGGAGTTTAATACGTTAATAATGATCTATTGCTTGGTTTCTCAGTAAGAATGGACGCAGACAAGTTGAATAAACTTGAAAGGGCAAACACGACCATATTCATTTGTCACCGACAGATGTCTACGTTCATCAGAAAGTTAGCTTAATTAGTTTATTAACTACTAAATAAATATTCATCCATTGGAGCTTTCTTTTTTTAATTTGATGTTCTTTCCGCGTAAACACAACACCGCGTACTCAAGTCGGTACCTATTTCGATCCCTTCTTTTAATATTCTCCATTCTCTCTCTCTCTTTAGCTTCAATCAAAATGTTGTACCACTACAGCTAGATGTGTATTGAAGATTCTCTTGTCTATCAAAAGTATATTTCTTCTGAACTTTCACCTAAATTTGAACCGATCGATGAAATATATATATATATATACATATATAATCACTCTTCATTGAATACTATTTAATTAAATCGCTAGGTTTGTTAGAAATTAATTTGCTTTCTATAGGCAAAAGGGCATGTCCTTCATGCTGCCATATGCTATAATCCAATCAAGATAGCCGACCATTTTTATTTTACTTAGTACTTTAAGCATCATTTACAAATTAATTTGAAAAAGATTCCAACTATATATATATATATACATACTTATTGATTAGAAGAATTCAGAAATGTTTTTTCAATTCAAATGATCAAGGCATAATAAATTCTTGGGTTCATTGAATATAAAGAAATTCATATTCTCGTGATTACTTTTTCACTACTGTTTCAATAACATTGCGGTTAGGATTCCTTTTCTAGGTTGATGTTGGAATCATCCGTCCACGGCCGTTACTAAAAGGCATTTCTACAAGAACAACGTAACTTCCTAGCATTGTAGCCATGTAACAAGCGACTTAATAAGATTCGAGAAATTTTATTTTAGGTACAACTAACTACTAAGTATGTGTAGTAATTGATTTTAGATTAATGAAGAGTTTTCATTTAGTTTGAGAAGATGATGGGTATGATTTATAAATTAGTGAACCTCTCATTGATTTAATATCATGTATTAGGCATGTCTAACAGTTTAGTTATATCCAAAGTAAAATTTGTCATTAAATTCTGGATATAATTAACTACTTATTCCCTGCCATCATTAATTAACTAACGGAGGATTCTTATCAAGATTTTGTACTCATTTTCTATTGAATTTCAAAACAATTTTTAGTGTTGATCCTCATCTTTCAACTTGTATGTTGCTTTGAACTTATTAGTTCACAAGAGCGATTAATTACAGGTACTAATTAATCTTGTTGCACGAGTTGTAACATGTTTATATTGATCCTAATATTATAGGCTACACATTGTAATCTAGATTCACAAGAGCGATTAAGTATATATAGAGGAACTAATTAATCTTGCTCTTCTTTCTAGGGGAAGATGATTGTGGTCGACCTCACTAACTAACAAGAATAATCAGGATTATAGTAATTTGTGAGAGATTTCAGAGCTTATAATGATTATCTTCTACAATTACCAAAAGTTTTGTTGGTTTTCTTAATTATTTCACCCCAGCCTTGATTGAAACTACTGTTTAACTTTTTTTATTTTCCTGGAATCAACAATTCTACTGCATGTAATACAAATTGAGTAGATAAATGGACGAGGCTACTCTTGTCATAAGTATATCGCTAAAGCTTCTAGATTTTTTTTCTTTTTTCTTTTTTCTTTTTTCTTTTTTCTGAATACAAAATAAAAAGCACCTAACATAAATTTTGGCAAAAGTATAACAAATATAAACAAATCATACCAGTCAATGTACTGTATAATTCTACACTGTGTAGAACCACACAGAATTGAAATGAGCATTCAAAAAGGTATAATAATCAATACTACTCATAATCATTATTCCATTGCTCCTGTCCCTAGCATCTACCAATAAAACAAATACTACTTAATTAGGTGGGAATTGAAAAATCTTTGAATACATCCCTCGGCCCTTGCCTTAATCAGCGCTCTCATAAACAATTAACTCATAACGTGCAGGAGATGCATGAAATAAATATACAACAGTAGCATAACATATCAAGTTATAGCATCACAAATATTATAATCTTTAAAATCACATACATTAGTTATAAGTTATCTTTTACGAGATAATTTTTATTTTAATAGATTAAATTTGAGAATGGAATCAATCTAAAGTATAAAAATATAAAATAAATATTAAAAAATATTTATAAGATTACAACTTGTGAATTTTCTATTTTCCCGGTCGTTATAATGCACAATATAAATGAATGGAGTGGGTTAGGAAAAATTAAGGTTGAACATTTCTTCTTAAAAAAATTAGGTTCAAATTTGACCATCCCGTTTTCCGCCTTGATAGAGCAATCACTAAGAAAACATGCGTAGGTTACAATGTTTTGACGGAGTGATAATTAACCTATCATCGTCTTAAACTTTTTTTAGGTTTTTTTGTTTTACGAAAAACAAGGTTCCAATGAACCTATATATGGCTTATACCGAAGATTAGGATCCGGATAGTGGGTTCAGGACCCGAACTTAATCTGTTGACTCCGTCAGCTCCAGTAGTAAGAAAATTCCATGAGAACACTGACCGATGATTGCGGCGATTATCCCTCAAAAAATGTGATATTTTTTGTTTTTTTGATCAAATGTACCAAGTAGCAAAAGATTATGACAAACCCAGCGATCTCGATCTTTTTTCTTTCTTTATTTATTTTGGTGGGAATGGGACTCATCTTTGGATTTTGGAATCAAATGTGACTAGACAAAGACTTGGTAGTATTTTACCATTATTATAAACTAGATTTCAGATATCAAGAAAACCACTACTGAGGTTGAAGATGAGAGCAGCACATCACGATGATCATGAAGGTCAAAGTCAACAGCTTTATTTGTTGTTCCTTCATCTTTGATGAGGTTTTGGCATTATATTATAGTATTTGATTTGAGACGTTACCGCGTCAAACGCAGAAGCTGACAAATGCTGCAGCTCGGGACAATATCCATAGCAGCCTTCGTTTTTCATGCACGTCTATATAAAAATTTCTTAACAGCCCATTCTCAAATAAGGACTCACCATTATACCAGTATTATTGGTATAATCTCATCTAAATTTTTATAGAAATTAATTTTATAATATAATATTATAAATTGATTCATTTATATCAAATCATCTCACTATTTAGAATGATATAAAATAAATTAAAATGAGATAAATAAAAATTAAAAAAATTGTAATACTATATATCATATATTCGATTCATATAAAAAAATTTCGTATAACCATCCTCCCTTCAAAATAGCTTACTATTTGTTCCTTTTATCGTTTCTTTTGCCCTTTTGTTTCTTTTATCGTTTCTTTTCTCATAGCTGCTCGTTAAATTGTAATAATGCAAGAGTCTTTTTTTTTTTATTTTTAATTTCAATAAGAGATGGCTGTAATCATATGGGATTGACTTGGTCAGATTATGTGACAGTAAGGTCAAAATCCTAACACAAAAAGATAACCCTTTGTGATGGATTAGTTAAGGAAACAAATAATATACTATGAGAGAGGGGGATTACGTATCATTATATCAAAGAAGTATGTACCCATTTTCGAGGCAAACAACACTCACTGAATAATAATAATAAAAAAGACCGCATTGACTTTAAACTTTGAAGAGGTCCTGCCCAGTTCCCCGCAGCAGATTCACATAAAGGAATGGGCAACTATATTGCCACAGCAAAAATCTTACTGCCACGTCATATTTTGCTTAAATGACAAAATTATCCCTCACATTCCACATTTTCTGAACCCCACCACCTCCAAAAATCTGAAATTTTTTTACATATATCATATTCATGACATAGTATTATAAATCTCTTGATTTAAAACAAAATCTGCACATCATTTACTTAAGGTAAAGTGATGGATATGAGTTGATGTGAATTATTTTAAATTAAAAAATCAATGACACTATGTTGTGGATATGAATTGATGTGAATTATTTTAAAACAAAAAATCAATGACATTATATTTTAAATCCGATCCATATTCCATACAAAAATTTTCCCAAAAGCCTCAGCAGCCTCTGCCCGGCTCCTTCCTTCCCAGCAGCCTCTGCCTGGCTCCTTCCTTCCCTTCTTTTGACCTTGTCTTGTTACATAAATTAGTTTTTTTTGGAGAAAATTACATACATATTCAGACAATGAATCTTATTCACATAAGACTAAGAATATCTAAATAAACTTTTAGTATTTATTGTTCTGATCCCATATAACACATGAAATTTTTTTAAAAATATGATTCTTTTTAAAATTGTTCTTTTTTTATGCCTATTTCAAATTACAGTTTCGGACCAGTGGAACTCGCATTCGGAGAATGCGAATTCCAGAAAAAAATTTTTAAATCATATATATATATATATGCGAGTTCCAAAAAAATTTTTTAAAAATACATATATATATATATATATATATATTTTTAGAAGACCTCGCATTCACCGAATGCGAGGTTTTCTTAAAAAAATTGACCTCGCATTCTCAGAATGCGAGGTCAATTTGACTGACTTCGCATTCTTAGAATGCGAGATCAATGACTGACCTCGCATTCCCCGAATGCGAGGTCTGAATAAATTTTTTTTTAATCTCGCATTTAAAAAATGCGTGGTAATGAATTTTTTTTTTTTTTTTTTGATTTAGCAAATTTGACTATGTATATATATATATTTTTTTTTAGGATTTAGGAAATTTGGCTATGTATATTGCGAAGGGAAATTGTGCACTATTACAAAAATAGAAAAAATGAAGGATTTAGCAAATTTGACTATGTATATTGCGAATGGAAATTGTGCACTATTACAAATAATAGAAAAATGAAGGATTTGACTGTAAGATAAAATCATTTAAATACTAAACCGTAAATTATAAATTACTATAACATTAACGAAGTAGTACGATATTTGAGAATAGTAAACCATTATCTTTAAATCATAAACTATAACATTAACGAAATAGTATGCGAATGAAATGTGTAAACCCGCAAATTTATTAATTTATCATATTTTTTAGGGGAGGAAAAATAGATGGTGGAGGTGGAGGAGGAGGACGAGGAGGAAGGTTTTTTTTTTTTTTTAATTTGGGGATTTATCTTCTGCGAGGCCACGAATGCGAGGTCAGTTAAATTGACCTCGCATTTCTGTAATTCGCATTCTCTGAATGCGAGTTCCACTGGTCCGGAAATCCAATTTGGAATAGATATAAAAAAAGAACAATTTTAAAAACAAAGCATATTTTTAGAAATTTTCCTATAACACATAGTCAACTCCAAATGATATATACTAAGATGAAGCTATAAATCATTCAAAATTTAGATTTTGGGTAGACTAAAAAATGCATAAAATTTATATGATTAATCTTTTACTTAAATGTATAATAACAAAAAGGTATAATTTCAAAACCTTCTCTAAGGTTTATGCTAATTCACTTAGTACCTGTGAACTTTTGAAAATTTTACAAATCTCCCCTAACTTTCTATTTCTTATAACATGTCAACCTAATTCAAAAGTAAATTATTTTAGAATAAAGAACCTAGTTGATTCCAAATTTACCCCTTTGTTGACCCATTAGTTAACTTAGTATCAAAACATAATTATTTGGAATGGTTGGGAAAAAAAAAAGTATGCTATGCTAATTTAATTTGTTAAAAAATAGCAATTAATTAATTTTGTATGAAATTATAATTCAATATTTTGTTATTTTACCATGCTTTGCAGATTCAAATTTAGGTACATATTTAGCATTCCAAATTGTTTTTATACAATTATGTAATTTGTTTATAAAATAAGTTACTAGACTAAAATCTTTTAATTAATTAAAAATACGGCAAATAGAGAGGATGTTGACTTAATATAATACCCTTGAATTTGCAAAGTATTGTAAATAAAGAAAAATATAGAATTAAAATTTGACACAAAATAATTAATTTTTATTTTTAATAAATTAATTAGCATAGCATTTATTTTTTCCAACCATTCTAATTAGTTAAATTTTGGTACTAAATTAAAATGTGGGTCAATAAAGGAGAAAAATGGGAACAACATTAGTTTCTTTATTCTAAAATTAAATGTTTAATAATTTCTTTTTGAAATGGATTCACATGTTACAAGAAATATAATGTTAGAGGAGGTTTGTGATATTTTCCAAAATTCAAGAGTGCTAAGGTTTCTGGAATTATCCCTAACAAAAACCATCATGTTATAGTTAGACATAGAATTATATTTGGAAAATGACCTTGCTTTGAAATGATTTACATACTAAACAAAAATTCAACATATCACTCAAACTAAATATGACATCAACTAATCTTCTAATTCATGCAATAAAAAAATAAATATATGAAATATTGCTTATAGTTGATTATTAATCAATGTAAAATTTTACATCTAATAATTCTCCAAAGCAAGCATTGACAAATTTAATTTATTTAAATATAAACACAAAAAAAAATGATAAAATAAAGTGATATTAATATATCAAAAAGTCAATAGTCCAAGACTCGAGTCTTACGAAAATGAATATCTCTTCTTTCTAATTTTTGCTTAAATAATTTACATTTTATAAAAGAATTTTAGTATGAGTTTGAGTTTAAACTTTTTCTTTTGTTATGGAAAAAGTATATTACTTACAGTGATCACCATTAATCAACTAAAGCAAAATTTATAATACTTTAAATAAGTAAAACTGTTTTCTACAAATTACTATAAAAACAAATAATTTGCAGGTGCAAAGTACGTGTTTCTAGACAAGGTCGAAAAAAGAAGAGAAAAGAAAAGAAATTGTTTATCTATTACAGATCTAAACTCACAGTTTCATCAAGCATCAAAACTGGTGTTCACATATAGCCTTCTTTTTCTCGCAACAAATTTATTCAATGTAATCAAAATTCAGAATCAGAGACTTCGTCTACAGGATGACAAAAGCATCCTCCTGGCTAATGATCTCAGGAGAGAAACCGTCACAGCTGCCACAGTGACAAATCCAATAACCTGACCCAGACTTCTTGTCTAAAAATGTGGATTTCACACACCACAGGATGCAGCAATTTTTAACTCACAACTCTTCGGTCGAAACAGCTTGTCGCGCTCTTCGTTGATGTACGTCCCAGTTGTATACACGGGGAATTGTTACCTGATCAAATCAAATAGGGATGGCTACTTTATGCAATGAACATTACATAAAAACAATGGATCCACATGCACCAGTGCATCAAAGGTATCCATCTGCTTTATGACCAAAAACTCAAAAAGGAGAATTGATTGCTTCTTGATCCATTTGAATAAAAAGGGGCTAAATTTGAATGAGGAAATTAAGTGGTTCTAATACCTGAGTGATGGTAACTTGATCCCTTAGAAATTGTAGGTCGGTAACAAGAACTTCTAAACTTGCTTTAGCATTTTCCAAGTGTGAGTTTCTTCTGAAGAAGAGTGGTAGCCTGCATTAAGAAGTTACTTAAAATTCATATACTCAGAACTATATTGTTGAAAATGCAAATGAAAAGGGCTCGAGGTCCCAATTATGCACCTCATTGCATGAGTACTCAAGCATGACATTTGCTCCTAGCCATAGGCAAACAAAATCAGTATCTTCAATGAGAGCACGGGAATAAATGCCTTCTGAGACTTCAAAATCAGCTTGTAGAGCCTGTAGTCAACGAGAAAATGAAAAGGCATTACTTGATTTCTTAAGATGCTTGTGGTGTAGATGTATGAAATTACAAAACTTAGAAACTGAGAATGCAAAAATGTAGTCCATGGGCAACAAGTTTATGCCATTGCAATAATAATTTCAAATATTATCAGTCTACTATGTGACACTTCACACTAGAAGAAGCACCACGAAACAATCCTAAGACGTATACCAATGGAAATACTCCCAAGGAAATGATGACAGGGTAAATAGTTAAAAGTTCACATCTAGGACCCAGAATCACGACCATGAAAATTTTAGGGTTTGCATAATGTGGAAAAGACTGTCAAGAAGAAGAACAATTGTGGTTGCAAAGCATTACTATATTTTGGCACTTGCCATAAACTTTAAACCGTAAAACAGGAACAAAACCGAGGAAATAGCAATTCTAGAATCAATGCTGATCCCCTGTTAATTAACCAATATTGGCATTATTCAGATAATAAATCTAACATCAACCACGGATCTGCAATTTGAATATAAAAGGTGGTAGTTCTGATCTGACTTAAAATATTTATTCAAACATTATCTGAACTTCTCAACTCAAGAGCATACAAACCAATTTCTTTCTCAATAAAGATATCAACTGCTAATATATAATAAAATTGTGCTCAACCACAACATCAGGTGACAAGTAATAAGTGCAAGGGTGCAAACAATAATGCATATACCAGAACTAACCTCACCAGTACCCTTCTTAGCTTGCAAGGTGGCCACTACATCCAAGCACTTTGTCAATGTCAGGAATCTTTGCCTGGCATATGGAAAGAGACAAGTGTTACTCAATCCCGTGCATAAAAGGTGGAAAGTGATAATTGGCAATAAAGTCAATATTAGTTCCGGATAGGTTCGCCAGGTTATGCAAAAGTAAAACTTTTTTTATTTTAGGTGCAAAAGTACAACAGAAGGATCATGACTTGTATATTTTATGGGGACAAGGAGAAAGTGAATCATGCAAAATGTTAATGTCTTGATAAAATTATTAGAGAAGAAAAGTCGTGTCACTGGTTTTGGCAAACATTAGTTATTTGGGGTTTTGTGAAATTAAATCGATGAAACTGAAAACATGCAAAAGAATTTCTTTTCCTTTCCTTTAATTTGAGAAGGAAAAAAAAATTAAATATCTTAACATACGAGGCACCTATGAGGTGCAACCAAAAGTCAAATATGCCATGTATTTCTGTATACAACTAACTACTGTATTTTACATAGTGCTAAAATGAAAACTGTGTTCAAAATGAAGTACTGCTTAGGTCAAGTGTATTAGGAGATGCACCTCATAGGACTAGCATATCTGTCCATACAGGTATGCATTTCAGCAAAAGAAACTGTACTTCAAACTTTTTTAGCATAAAACTTGCGAGTATATGTATAACTACAGAGACAAAAATGTATTTCAATATACGAGGCACCTAGGGGATTCAACCCAAAGTAACAAACGTGTTACCTATATTTTTGATGTGGTGATGTACTCTAACAAAAGAAATTGCCACATTGATAACATAGAATCTGTGAGTTACGGAGTTAAAAGAAGGATATGAACCAATGCCAAGGAAATGAAAATTTGCAATACCTGAAGGTCCCTCTGCTGAGCCATAAGTTTCATTTCAACTACCCTGTATTGCTGAAGTCTGCAAAATAAAAACATCAGAATCTATTTTTTTTTTCTCTTTAAAAGAACTACAAGCGAAGTCAAAATGGAGTGAGATTACATTAATATAGCTTTTAGCTCAAAAGAAAGTAAGCTAAATCAGCTAATTATAAGCAATTGACACGCTCAGAAGAGGAAGATAGTGAGCAAATATAATTGATACAACAATACAAAACAAATATTATGTTGGGCATTTTCAGCTAAAGAGTTTTAGCTGTGTATTCAAAAAACTGAGTGTTGATAGACCTATCCCTATCTCTTAGATGTGTGCCTAGCATTTTCCACAAAGTAATGAAAGATTTATGAAATATCTCAAAAATCATTGTGCTGGAAGAGATAAACAGAGACAAAATAAATTCTACAGATACATAGCAAGCAATAAATGCTGAAAGAGAATATATCAGTACTTGAATATAACGTATTAAAATGAACAAAACTAGCAAGTTAGTAAGTTATGAAGTTATGCGTCAGACACCTATTTCATTGAGTAAGATTAACAGAAAAAAAGAAGAGAAATGCCAAAGCGAACCTAGAGGCCGACTATACTATTCAGTCTATTTGGCTTGCTTTTGCTACATAGTTGCTAATAAAATTCAAATGTGCTTAATTAATTATGCCAAATGTTTCAGAGTAATGTTCTTATTTGCGACTAAAACAACTCTTTAGCTAAGTCAATCTGCCCTTAAGTGCTCGAACAAACTCCCCCATGGCTTCTTATATCTATTCTTCACATAATAGACTTGTGCTCTTTCCTTTTTCACCTATCCATACATAGGACTCAAATAAAATTGACAGTAATACAATGGCAGCGACAATTTAAAATTAAATCTTTGACACGAAAAAGTTCCTGATAATCAAATATACTATATATCAGCCAACTTTCAATCCTAGCTTTAGCACTAACATTAACCTATAACCACTTACCAAACATACTCTCTTTTAAACTACAAATAAAACACCAGAACACTAAAAAGACTCGAGCTTCATTCTTTTTAACTTATTTATTTAGCAAGTGACTCGAGCTTTATTCAGCACTAAATCCCATAAATAAACTTCCCAAAAATAATTATGTCTACTTCAAGCTAAAAAGAATCATGGGTTCTTCCCATAAAAACTCAAATTAAGCACCCATTAAATACAAAACCAAGAGAAAAAAAAAAAAAACCAAATTAGCAGTAAAAAATAAGAATAGGTGAACAGTAAAATCCAGCAAAAAATACACTGATCTGAAGAAAAGTATTAACATAAAAAATATAAACAAAGAAAAAAAGGATGATAACCTTTCTTGAAAAAAAGCGAGAGCGGAATTGACATCGAGTGAAGATTGGGATAAATAAGATTGAACATCTTCAACGAAGACAGCTGCTGGTATTCCTCTTCTCTCTGTCACTGTTGTCACTTCTGATGATGATGATGCCATTTCCTTCCTTTTTCTCCAAATGGAAATCCTGAGTAAATTGGAGGGGAATGGATTAATTTCTCTCTCAGAAGCAGCAGCAGCAGTCGACGGCACTCTTGACTGTAGAGACGGTGTCGTTTTATGTGTGAGCTTACAAATCTACAAATGTCGTCGCTGAAATAGTTCACACGTTCAAGGCCAAAAGCCCAAAATAGACATTATACCGCGAATAGTAATTTTCAACTTTTTTGGTGTTGGAGCAAAGCCCACAAATCAATGTCCTAAGTTTTCCGTTTTCTAACTGATTTTTATATTTGTGTTATTGGGCCGCAATTTTTGTTTCGTAGATGATCAAAAGGCCCATCGATTTTAGTGCTATTCTGGTAATAAAAAAAAAGAGAGAAAAAACTCAAGGAGCATTTGCTATGAGTGGACTCAAATGCAACTGCTTAGTTAAGTAATTGAGGTAGACACAACACAATTAGCTAGTTTCCTTTTATGAATTATCAACAGGATAAATTTGTCCTACACCGATTGACGGTGTGCAAAATTTTTTATACCATTAGAGATAAGATGAATTACATGTAATTATTCCCATAACATTAAATGTTAATTTTACACATTTAATATGTATATATATTTAATAATACAAAATATTTTCTATATCGAATAACCGACCAACAATGGGGTCCAGTTTAAATCCATCCATTAATTAATTAATAAAGAGCTCTATAAATAGGGTCTCTTGGTGGTTTGGTGGGACTGTCTCTTATAACTCCTTATTAGTTAGGACAGGAGTCAATTTTATCAAAAGAAAGGAGACTAGTAACTAGGCCCTAACAAAGCCATCAAGGACAAGAAAATTCACCAATCAAATTAGAAATTTTTATTTTGATCAGGAGTAATTAGTAGATATACTTACTAGTTATTTTTTAACTAATAAGATATTATCATTTAGAATATATGATCTATTTTTTTGAATAGAGTGATTTTTTACTTTTTAAAATATAAAATTTTCACTCTAAATAAAAGACTTTCATTAATTAAAAAATAACTTCACACACATAAAATTTTTCAATCAAATTAGTAGGTGGAAAGTTGAAACTGGAAAGAAACAATTTGTAATTGTCTAATCAAACATGCTTGGATGCAATTAAATGCAATGCACCCAGCCTTTATTTCTCCAGCTAGATAGGCTGTTGTTCGGCTTGCTTGCTATCTAATTCCAATCTATCTTCTAATCTTTATACTTCGTAGGGACCTTGCCAGTTACGTCCATTTCGTAAAACTTGTTTCAAGTCTAGGTCTCTCGGCGCTCGATGTGAGACATACAAGTAAAACAAAAATATTTTTCTTACCTAACTTAGGCTTTTTCTCATCTATTATTAAACAATATAATTAATGAAATGGACAACACATTATACAACTTACTATTACAAGAATTATTGCACTCTCAATGTGTGTTCCATATGAAGTACTACTAGTATAAAACTTCAATTTATAAATTTAAATTGTACTTTGATTACCATGCACGGAGAGTACGATAAATCTATGATCTTATTCAAATGGCTAATTTCACACTTAAATGACTGCAAAAAATACTTAAAACTATTCTGAAAGGAATCAGGTGTTTAAACTTATTTGTGAAATTAATAATATAAATTAAATATTATAAAATTCATATTATGAATTAACGTAAAATATGAGATTTAATATCGGATTTATAATTATATTTTCCATTCCTTTTCCAAAAGGCTACCAATAATTGGCATCCAGTTACGTACATAACTTGCCTCTTGTGACAAGGTTTAATTGTTGGCTTGTCGGACGGAGGCATAAGAAAGTTTTTGGTTGTTTTTGAGCACAATTTTTGTCTAGCAGACTGTCTTTTATTGCACAGTGCTCAACACAATTATACAAATGAAATTACATCCTATATTATCTAAACAAATGTTCTTCTAAAAAGCTAATTAAATCTTTTATCCGCTATAAGAAATGTAGTGTGGATCAATTGATATAAGATATATAGCTAGGCCACATCCACCATATTCTCCATTTTTTATGCATTTCGTATTGTTTCTGCTTGCTGGATTAAGCACTTTATTGAAACCTTCAAACTATTTTTATAATTCTTTTAGGATTATTTTTTCAAACATTGTCGGTTTAAATTTTTTTTTTATATTATCGAGTATGAACACAAATTATATGTATAAAAATGATATTTAAAATTTAAACAATATACATATGACTATCTTTCTACACTCAATAATATAAAAAATTTACTCATTTTTTTATTAATATCTGGGGCCTAAATCTAAGGTTCAGTCTATAGTTGTTAGAATCCCAAACCTACTCTTACGATCCTACGATTCTACGATCCAAATTTATAAAATCGATCCCGATCCTAGAGGTAGGATCGCTATTATAGATAAACTCTAGTTGGTGCCATTAGTCATGTAATTTATGTATATATTTACTTAAATTAAGTCAGTATTTTGATAATTTTTCATTCAAATGTTATATTTTATGAGTTTATACTATTCATATTATTTTTTAGATTTTAATTAAAGACAGGTGTATTAAATTTGCGATAAAGCATAACTTTTTATAATACGAATATATAATGTCAAATGTTATAAATTTTAGTTAAAGAAATTTATTTCATGATGAATATTAAAATTTTATATTTATTTGTATAAGTTTTTATTGAATATTAGCTTTAAAAATAAATAAAAATTATATTTTTGTCCTTTTGTATAGGATCTTACGATCTTACGATCTTATTTACGATCCGATCCTGTAACCTTCAAAACGATCCTACGTAGGATCCCGATTTTACAAACCTTGGTTCAGTCCATAACTGCCCATGTGCCTTCGTGTGTTACTTTTTTGATTGATCAACCAATGTTTTGTGTTCTCCACTTAACCACTTAGGTGTGATGGGTTCAATTAGACTTGATGTGATGATTAAACTAATAAATAATAATTTGTTAAGGTGTCAAGTGGATGCTTATTGTCTTGCCAAGGACTTCATTTTGATCTCTCTTTCAATCAACTTTTGTGCTAAGCAAGTTATTTGCCAATTAGGGAATAGTTATATTTAACAAAACAGTGACGAAGAATATACCTTTTTGTGTCCTTCCTATAAAAGAAAAATTAGAAAAGGTTAATTACTTAACTGGGATTATTTATTTATTTTGAAGATCGATTCTATAATGTGTCGGCATTCGATTGAAGACAAGAAACAAAATAGTTAAAGCGGTTACTGTAGAGTAGTTGTTTCAATTAAGTTAAGATCGCTAGTTAGGTGTTTTTGAGAAGACTAAAATTTTTTTATATAGATTCGATTTATAGTATAATGACATAAATTTTTTAATTTATAATAAATCATATCATCTGACGGATACTATATCATGAATTTGATTCATACAAAAATTTTTCAGGAAGACCAATGATATGGTGGCTGTCTCAATTGATGATGAAGACGTGGCCCATAAAACAAACTTGTTTATGCATCATGGATTTCAAGATAGCCACTAAGATTTGCGTCTTGAGATCCCAGGAAAATAAAGGTTTACAATTTCGGAGAAAAATTACACTCTGTTGAGAAAATTGTTTCATTGGGTTTTGGAGTGTGGCCGTATAAAATTTTAAAAGATATAATATTATATTATATAAAATTTTTAAATATAATTAAATAATTCTCTCAATTGAATTATAGAATTTTTTAGAATTTCGATATTGAATATAATGGCTTATCTGATGGATACAAACTTATTATTTGTTATTTTTAAAATAATATTTTATAATAATAAGTGCTCTACACATTTTGTAATCACATTTTATTTTTAATAATATTATGAAAAAAAAAAAAACTTAACGCCAAGCTCAAACAGATTGATTTCAACGGAAAGACTGAAAATTGGAAGTATATGAAAACTGAAAGGGATGGGGATCGATATCACAGAATGATCATCAATCACATGGGATGCAAATGCATTTTGCAACTTGCAAGTGTGTTTATGTGCGCATGATGGACGGAAAATTCTTACATAAATTTGATTTAAGTAGGTGAGATGAATTTCGTGATTTATATTCATCTATATTATTTTAAATTTTTTTTAATAAATTAAAATAATATAAATAAATATAGATTAAGAGATTCATTTCACCCGTTCTAAACTGAATTCATATAAAAATTTTCTCATCATAGACTATGAAACCTATGAAACCATTCAAGTAATCACTGCGGCAACGTGCATGGTCATTTGTTGGGACTTTGATTTCGTCTTCATGATTCATGCTTATGCACCGATGTTATAAAATTTTAATTTATATTTTTTTATATCATTTTAAAAATAATATATAATGATATAAAAAAATATCTTAAAAATACGTAATATTATATTATAAATTTAATTTATATAAGAATTTCTGTTTCGATACAATCGTCATCAAGATTTAAGGATCGTTTCTACGTACTCAAAACATTGGTACGAAGTTCAAGCCCCATGCAAAACTACAAACTTAATTCCAAACGATTACGGTGTTGAAATATTCTGAATATTTCTAAAATGCATTTTTTATTTCAAAATTTATATAATTAGAAATTTACTGATGAGGCCTAGGCCAAAATAGTTGTGAGTTTTACTTGTTTGAGACAATTAATTATTCTGATTTGGTTAGAATACAAGTGCAAATTTTTTTTTTTTTTTTTTTTTTCATTTGGGTACAAGTTATCTTTGAACACTATTTAATGGCTGTTGATTGTGAGATAGGGTATAACGGAATTAGTCTAGTCAAGCGCGAATTATGTCCTACTCGAATTCGAGTTCAAAATTTTTTGTCAAATTCGAGTTCGAACAAACTCTAAAAATAGAGGGCTCGAGCTCGAGTCCAAAAAATTTAATGAAGTTCGAGCTCGGTTCAATCTCACTCAAAAATAAATAAAATGAGTTCGAATTCGGTATCAAACTCGAATAGTTTAATTTTTTAGAGGTAAATATGTAATTTTTTTAAAGAATATAAACAATTTAGTAATTTTACATATAATAATTTTTTTTAAAACATTATATATATACTCAAAAAGCTTAACGAATATTTGAGAAGGATATATATATATTTTAAATTGATTTATCAAATTATTCGAATTCGAACAAATTTGACACAAATTTTAGTCGAACTTTTGACCAATCGAACAACTTGATTTTTTTACATCCCTATTGTACGAACATATATATATATATATATTCTAGTTCTCTAAACACGATTCTCTTATGTTATGTGCAATGATTTTGAATAACTGCTGAATGTTTAAAATGTATTAATTCATTCGAAATTCATTCGGGTATGAGTAACTTAGATATTGAACCGGACATTTTTGGGACCCAATTCCATGGCAAAATATACCGTACCTGCCCATTTTAGAATTTCAGACATCGGTATTTCCTTGGTAATTCAAAGGTTCATTAGAAATTTAAATTTTTCGCTCGGAAAAGGTTGATTGGGTATTGATTTAAGGCATTTCTGCAAAACTCATAATTAAACATAACAAAAAGGCCAAATAATAATAATAATAATAATTAGCCTCGTGAATAAAGAAGAAAGCGACTTTGATACTTTGCAACCCCGTTATTATCCGTTTTTTCTTTTTCTTTCCCTCTTTAAATTTAGAAAAATCCATCATTACAATTAATGGAACAAAAAAAAAGAAGAAATGTAGCGAGTATTTAACAATTAACAGGAGAATATTCATACGAGAGAGGGAAGGAGAAATTTAAAAATAAAATAAAATAAAAAATGAAGCGAAAATGAAAAGCAGCAAAATATGAGTGATATTGGTGATGGTATGAGTATCAGCTAGGTGGAGGATGGCGGCTTGAGCCGAGCTGATTAAGAAGAGCCGCATCGCTGGAGGAAGAAGAAGAAGCAGCAGCTCCAGAAAGCAATTGAGTTAAGGCACTCATAGCCCTCACTTGCATCTCAAGAGCTGCTATATAATCACTCGCCTCTTCTAATATCACCGGCACTGGTTGTTTCCGGCAACCGGGAACTAACCGCCCGAGAGCTCGCGCTTTCCTCTGAAACGCGGGCAAGTTCTTTGTCTTCAGCCTTAATATCGACAATCTCGGCTTCTTATGAAACCGGTTGTTTCCGGTCACCGTCACTCTCTGCCTCTTATTACTACTCTTCTTCATGAATTTCAGTTTTATTCTGTTCGTCAGGATCGCTCGGCTCCATCTCGTCCGACCTTTCGCCGACACCGCCAGAACTCTGTCCGCCGCTTCCCTCACTGCTCTGCCGCGTTTCGGAGATGCGCCGCCGCCGCCGGCGCTAATACGGACTCGCCGGATAGCTTGGAGAAGCTTGGAGGAATAAACTTGCTGTTGAGTATCGGACTTCCATTGATCAGTTCTCGCTTGCGCTTCGTCTCTCAGGTTTTGGCTCTGACTCTGAATTTTCTTTTTCTTTTTTCTCCTGGATATTGATCTGTCGGAGTTCGTTACTGGATTCGATATCGCCGGTGACGCCATCCAAAAGAAACGATCGGTTGATTTCTTTTCGAATTCTATGATTTTGATTCACATAATACATACAATAAGTTGATTCACAAATATATGCGGACCTGTAGATTCAAATGAAAATTGAGTTGGAATCGGAAGTAGGAGTAGGAATAGATTCAAAGCTAAAAATAATTAATTTTCAACAGGATTTCTCAAATGATGATTAATTATAAGTAAATAAAGACATAATTTGTTGATTAACAAATATATATACATGATTATGATTAATACTATGAGATGTTAAAGCTAACCAAATTGACAGTCAGAATGGTTGTAAAGTGATTATTACCTGGCAAGAATTTCAGCAACGAAAATCTTGCCAGATTAATCGGAAAATAGGAGCTGTCTCTTATACACATCTAGAGGGGTATAAGATGAGAGGGAGTGGGAGTGGGAGTTTGTAACCACCCAATTAAACGGTCTTAATGGGAATCACAGGAAACCATTAGGCATGCGTTGGAATTGGGTGGGTTGGTTGGGGCCTTCTTTTAAATGCGTGTTACTGTGTGTGGTTGTATATATCTAGCTATGCCAGAGAGTCCTTTGTTATTTTCTGCCCAAAAAATATTAGTGATAAATTATTATTATTATTATTATTTTAAAAAAATTATTATGGAAGGGATCAATTATATATAGAGGTGGAATTAAGCGTCAACAAGTCACACAAGGGTGCATTTAATTTGTCTGGTTAGTTTGGTTTGAATATTTGATAATTAATTTATTTTAAAAAGATTTAATTTGACTCGATAACTTTTTAATTAAGTTGAAATATATTTATAATTTTTTAGTTTGTGACTTTCACTATATTTTCTTATCCTCAAATTTTGCTATGTAAGAATCTAGAATTCATTCAATTGTGATGGTTAAAAAAATATGACGTGAACATCTATTATAGTTGTTTGAAAGTGATTTGTACCTTGTACTTCAAAACATATCTAAAAAATAAATAAAAAAAAGAGAGATTTAATAAAAGAAATAACTAAGAATTAGGAAAAGTAGAATATGCTATGTGCATAAATTGACTATTTATAATTTTTTATTTTATATTTATCAACTTATCAAGTCGGATAACATAAGTATCGTGTTTGGTTAATTAAAAAGTTGAATCTTAAATATTGTGTAGGTTTAATTCAATGAACAAATTTGAACTAGTTTGTCTAAATTTTCTTAAGGTTTAGTTTTTATAGGATTAAACTAAACGAAGGTTAAGATTTTTATAGGATTAAAGACAATAATGTTGTTTCTGGTGTGTTTGCCTTTTGGTTTGAGCCATGTGGAAGCATGGGTCCTCGAGGTTTTGCGACTTTTTTTCCTGTCTCCGTTAACCCTGAGTCCCCGACTCCGTTTTTATTCTCTCGAGTTTTTTTTTTTTTTTAAATAACCTTTTTTTGGGGCTGATATGAACATCAAGCATAAGTTTTTTCCTTTTATCTTTATGTTAGTTTCTTTAAAATCAAGAGTATTTACTAAACGTAATTTTTGGAGGATGCCAAAACTATTTGTACTTGAAGTGTCAAAATAATAAAAGTAAATGCTTCTTATCTGAATTGCCAAGATGAAGAAGAGACATTTGGATGCCGTCAAAACACTTTCCAAGCTATACTTATAATGTTTCTTCCTCAAAGAGTAGCTCAAAAGTCCAAGGCACTTATTTGTGGGGTATGAGATGTTAGGTAACACTGTTTCTGTAAATTGATTATAGAAAATCATGAAAAGAAAATTTTGATTTGTACCGGAATAATTCTTATTGGAAAATCGACGATACGTTAACATTTAAGGGAAATAACGAGTTGGTGGAGGAGTTATGGATAATCATAGGAAGTTGAGAAGGATATTGCACCAACACTCGAGAATAACTACAGAAGACACAGCCAACTTGAAATCGATTGACAAGGAAAAGAGGAAATCAAGGAGTTGTTACAACTTACAACCTGATAAAAAATACTAATATATATTGCAATCTCTCTCTCTCTTTTTTTTTTTTTATTTTTGGGTAGGGTTGTGGGGAACTTTTCTTAGGATATTCAAAGAAATAAAGTATTTCAATAATCTTCGTCACAAATGCGGTTGTTTTCAACGCAAGAGATCGTATTTAAGTGATGAAAATCAATGCTACTTGAGCATGCTATACTAGTCCTATCTTTTGGTGGAATTGTGTGAGTGATATATATAAGGCAAATGGCAACCTCTAGCAGAAATGAACCCTATTGGTGCTTACCACTTTTCTTGATGGTCCACCATTAGACACAGAATATCTTTAAGCTTCCTTGTTAATCAAGTTTAGCACAAGCGCTTCATTTCAACCAAATAATGATGCTTTTAGCTCTTTGATTATGAGACATTAGCATCATCCGAGAAAAGCTTCTAATATCGGAAATTCAAAATTATGATTTTTTTTTTTTATTAAATTTTACACCCTCGAAACTTGCTGCATGAATATCTCTTCTTAAAGTACAATGAATATAGACCTGCTCATTTTAGAACTCTTTTTTCACTTTATCTACAGGAAAGAAAAGTGAAAAACTATTTGTTGAAACAATTAATCCTTTTATGTTTCAGATATTTTGAATTGAATAATATATCTTTCTGGGTTGGAAGGCTCATTGCACATATTAAAAATCAAATATTTGTTAATGAAGGCTCCACGATTGATTCCCTAGGAGATTAAATGCTAAATGTCCTTGATGCCGTGAGGGCCGGAGTTTTGTTGGTGGCAAATCGCTTTCTATTTGAATTAGCAAATGTGTATTAGTTTAATATATCTGCTTTTTAGAGGAGCAATACATTCTAACAAATTACTTGGATTAGTTAATGTGAAAATGACATTATTTATCAATAAATTTCTTAATATATATATATATATATATATATATATATATATATATATTTTAAGTATGGTGGAATAAATTTCTTTAAGTTTAAACTTGAGGTTTCTATACCAAAAAATAATAAAACAAGGCTAAGGTATTGGCTAGTACCCGCCTGCGTCCTATATCAATTGTTTGGATTTTAGGTCGATGATTTTAGTGGTTTGTATGTTAATGGAGGGATTCAAAGAGAAACTTGCTTAACACTTTTATCTACTTTTGGAAAATAAGTGCCAAAAATGTTTGAAATTTTTAGACCAAAATATTTTTAGAAATTTCGTGTGGCATATCACATGGATAGAACTGAAATGACAAATCGATCAAATAAAATTTTGGATTCATAGTTAAGTATGGCAATCAAATCCAATTCTTTATATTTGGCAGGTAAATCACCCTTACCATCTGTATATTTAGTCATATATATGGTTGGAAAGATGGCCAGCTAGCTGTTAGTTTATAGACAACAAAAAAATGGGTTAGCAGAACACTGTTTGATTAATAAGTGGGGACAAATTTTCTCATTTTGTCATTTTTTTTCTTTGAAATAAGTATTTTCAGGAAAAGATTATTGGAATTCCTTTAATTATCAAAGCCTCCTTATTTAGGACAATCGAGTAATAAGAATATGCTATTTGGAATCTTATATTCGTTCCCTTGATATTTGGATTCACAAATGCTAGAAATTGAGACCACTAAAATATGAGTTCTTGCTCAAGGTTTATTAGGATAAACTTTTACCAGTATAAGCTAACAAAAAGTATTAGTACTAATAACAACCTCAATATGTAAGTGGGTTATATTGGTCGATAGCATTGGGTTTCATAATCAATTCGAAGCTTTTATGCTTTCTCCTCATGGTTAATGGTAAAAGGGAAAGAAAAAACATGCACTATAATAGCTTGAAGTCCGCTTTATCACTTGGTTAAAGATATGCAAGCTACTTATATACTGGATTGTATTTTAATTACCAGGTGTAAGAGCTGTTGTTTGATTGATATAGCATTTCGTTTTGCTTTGATCTGAACTTCTTCCTCTTCGTCAATGATCTTCTAACACTCCAAAATAATACTTATGATATTTTAAGACTGAGATTCATTTGTTGACAGAACAGTTCATGTCTGCGTCTTCATCACCAGCCCAACCTTATCATTCCAATTTACATATATTTCTGTAAAAAAGAGTTCATAGGAGTGAATTCCTGGTCGATGCATAAGAGTTTGAGTAGACATGATGGAGGTGTTGGTTTCCACCAATTGACTCTTTTTTTTGGGGACCCCAAAAAAACAACAATTTTTTGTTTCATTCTGTCAAATCATTATTGGCAGTTGAATAGTTGATCATAACATAACATCATGATACTAATAGAATACTACCATAAGAAGAAGGTTGTTCGTGGGTTTGTCTCTGGCACTCGATAGCCCACTCACTTTTTTTTTTTCCCCATTTTTTTCCTAATGCTTTACTATTATATTGGCAGCAGAAATTTTTTATTACACTTTTTATTTCACTCTCTGACTTAATATCATCAAATGAAACGTTAAATTTTTAAAAAAAATATAATTATCAATTATTGTACATGAATTTTAACAATTTATTTAATAATAGAATAATAAGTGAGATAGAATATACAATAAAGGATCTTTAGCAATTATGAGTTATTTTGCTTCGTACATCGTGGATAGATGCGCGCCACATTTCCAGAAAAATGTCTTCTCCGTTTTCTTTGGACAAAAGGAATAATTTGCATGCTAACCGAATCAACTTCTGTTTGTGATGTCAATGATTACATAATTTTCTGCTGTAGGCCATACGTGAATTGCTTTAATAGCTACCATATTCATTCTATTCTTTCTCTTCAATAAATTTATTTTAGAAATACTCAATTTTCAGATATTCAAATGCCCTTTTTTTGAAATTAATTGTCTCAACTGTTTTTGACTTGGGTTGGGAGAATTTTAGTTGCGCATGTCGACCTATATACAAAGCAATTGAGACTTAATGCTGTTTTTAGTAGTGTATCAAATTTACAGAAACTTCATTCTCTATAAAAAATAAACAACCGTTGGACTCGGACGCAAATCATATTTTGCACTGTCAATAAAATAAGTGGATGAACAGAATGGCTTCCACTCTCTATGGTGGGAATTTCTTGTCCAAAAAGTTTGCTAGAATTGTTAATTGGGGGTTTATTATTAATTAACAACAATGGGCTTTTTCAACCCTGAGTGACGAGAGTTCTTGCTGTGCAAGTCTAAAAAATCAAATGATTCAAGAGCCTAAACTAAAGAATGTACTTGACTAAAACAGCTTTACCAACAAAATTACTGAATGGGCTGCCTGATTATGACTTTCACAAAAACAAATACATTATTTAAAAGTGTAATCATAAACTAATCCAAATTCTAATCAAAATCAGAGTGTACCAGGATTATGGGTGTAATAACATTGATTTATAATTAATGCCAAGTGCCAACGTTAATTCTGAGCTAGTATGATGTGCCAGAAACATTGTCCCCTATCATTAGACAACATTAAACAGTGAAGAGCGTCAACCTTGAGCCTGGAACACACAAACCTAGCAATATCTGTTGTTGAGCTGTACCTTTACTGCAGGGATGATTCAAGGGGAAATTGACTCCCATCCTTGATTGTTCATGGTCCAAAAGAATTTTCTAAATAATTGTACATATAATGTTGAAAAAATAATTCATGGTCCATTACAAGGCTCATGGGGAAGTTCATTTTCTCTTTACAATTGGATGCCAAGTATAATTTATTCATGCATGTGAACAGTTAAGACGTAGTCTTTATAGAAAATCACAAAATTGAATATTTTGTGCGATGCAAAGCTCAGTCATCAGCAACTTTTATATATAAACTACATCAAATCATGCTTTTAAGTAAAGCTAGGCAAAAGATGGTCTTTCATGACCATGTCCTCTCCTTTTCCTAGTATTTTTTCTTTTCTCCGTAGAGTGGAAGAATGGTCCCCAATAGACTCAAGGAACTCCCTTGCATAATCGGAGGATAAATTTAACTAGTAACAAAAATATTTTGCAGGAAAATGTGTAGAGGTGGAATTATGAATCGAGTTCTTACCTACTCCTGAATAACCACTCACAAAAACAAGGGCACGTAAAGGCATTATTTAGTCAAAGCCACCAATAAAGATTCGTCCTAATCCAACATTGTTGGCGATCAAGGACACTTGTTGAAGAGAATAAATTAGTTTATAACCAAAGTTCCAAGCAAAGGATAAGACAGTTAAAATAATCTTCAAGGCTTTTGATCATCTAGCAGAACAAGAAATCCTTCGGAATGTCTTATTGCATTGTATCTTAACAGGTGTCTGGATTCAACAAGCCAACCCTTTGTTGTAATATTTCTCGACTACTTTTCTTCTATTTTAATCTCCTTGTCACCGCAATTCAATACTCAACCCCGATTTCTTTACCAAGGCTTTGTGCTTTATATTATTAATCACTGACAAGTGGAACATCCCTGTGAGTAAACTAATTGTTGAATCATTGACACTTGGTGTTGAAAGATCATTGGTTAGTATAATAGCAGCAGCTCAAAGAAACTTTTCTTTTTCTTCAGCAAATCGCCACTTTCCTCTCATTACAGTTGGCAATAAGGTCCATCTGGTTTGCCGTTTTGACGCAACTAACTCTTTAAACCAATAAATTATCCAAGTTTGTTTAGGTCCTATTTGTTTTCAAAAATGCATAACAAGTCCGGAAGAATTTGAACTGATGCAGGTCCATTCTACCAGACCGGATGCCCCCTAAAAACACTCTAAACGTTATCAATTTAGATAAGTATTTGATTAGTGAAGGTCTAATTGGACCCAAGCATCAAAACTACCCAAATTATGGACCTACAGACATCTCGGAATCCCTTCGATTCAAACCAAAAGCAGCAACTGAAAACTCCTAACATGAGCTAGCTTTATTGTATACATCCAACTTGCTTACATAATCAACTTTGACGACACCTTAAATATTAAAGCTCGGGTTCGAGGACACAATGTGGCAAACTACTAACTGTTGAAAGGTAGATCCTTCGGCTAAGCTTTCTTTCAAGATGATCGGGTATGCTCAAGTTGCTCGGTTACGGAATTAATTGGGAGTTCGGCAAATCGGATGAACATTAGTTGTTCGGTGACTCGATTATTCAGAACTTTGACAGATTGTTTGGTACTGTTTACTTAGGACCCACTGACAGAAAAATGTATATTGTATAAACAGGATGCCCCATTCCATTGAGAGAGGAGTCCAAGAGAAATTACGGAGATAGTGTACTCTATTCTCATAAATAAAATTTAGTCGTCTTATGCCTCTGAGTTACTTTCTTATCATTTTATAACAACACATTTGTTTGAATATCTGTTGATCGATCAAACAATTTTGGTATTGTCAAACTTCAAGATGAAATGATCATACTGATGTATTCAGTTAGGGTAAAGGGACTGTAATACCATTCCAAACCTTCTTATTTGCCACCCTCGCAACCAATGCCATAAATTCGAGTTCAGAAGCTTAGAACTTTGACTCTGATTAGAATGGCAAATATGTACTTCCAAGCAGGATCTCTATCTAAAGATGGGATCATGAACATGGTAAGACTGGAAAATTTTAGCTTGATAGATTGACAGTACCTTCATACCTTGCAAGATACAGGATTGTTAGAGTCTAATAGTGAACTCTAGCCTCCAAAGGACTTTTCCTAGTTGAAGACAAATCAGTAGGATGCATCAATCAGAGTAATCATGTCCGAGCAGATGATGAATTAGTTAACCTTTGAAACAACTTACTGCAACTCGGATGTGTCTAACTAGTGGAATTAACCATCATCAGCTTAAACAATCACCAGAAAAAGATAGTAAAGAGGATTATGCAGTAACAGGAGATATACAGTGTCAAAGATGAAAAAGGTAAAAAGAATTGCAAGAACACAACTTTAGCCAAACTGAAGCAATAACAGGAGATATTAGTTAACAAGCACAACAGGCTGCACATTTCTGTCAGAAAGGAGATGAAGAGGCTCATGGGAGAAATAGTAAATCAAATGAACTATTTAGGCAGCAGATAGGCAACTAAAACTATTAATCACATGTTTCTTTCAATTCATAATTCATCCTTTGTTATTGTGCCCACTCGCTTAACAGAGCAAATCACTGTAAAGTGACAACTAAAGAGGCATATACAATAGGAAAATGATGCAATGTATCTCAAAAAACATATTGGTTGGGAGTACTAATGCCTGGAACAAGGGGAAATTCAACCAGAGAACTTGGGTAACATGATATGTTTCTTTTTGCATAGGCCTTTTGGTTTTAATTCAACAATAAATCTGCAGAGCTCCTAGGACTGAACCTCGTTTTTATTCCGGAAGAAATTTTATGGATTGTGGCTGTAGTTCAACCATCAAAAGGGTTAAACCAACTAAATCCAAAGACATTGCTTCATCTAATCGACCCACAGCCGCACAGCAACTACATCTCTCAAAATTACGACAGCCATAAACCACCAGTTATAGCACATCAAAGCCCAAGAAAGTTCAGTTTTCAGTTGCATTCACTGACAAAATCAAGAACAGCAGAAATATAAGGAGGGACATAGTTTTATCTGTTAATTCAAACAGCAAAGATCTTTCAGGTTGGTATAGCTCCACTGAAGGAGCGTTGGCTGGCAGAAAAGATGAAAAAAATTGCAGAGACAAGAAGGATCCACAGAAAGAAACTCATTAACAGAAAATTTCCTTTCCTAACCACGAGCTCATTGAACTGGTCCTTCTCCTCAGGCAACTGAATAAACTCTTCAACCACGAGATTTACCAAAGCATCCAAAACCCTCTTAGATTGCAAATCCATGTCTCTTGCATTCAAGATCTGAAGCTGAGCTTCCCTTAAATGTTTCACTACTAACTCTGCCTCAATAGAACATAACCTTCCAATTTTGAGATGCATTTTATGAATAGACTGATTGGTCAAGGCTAAGCCTTCTTTGTGGTCATCAGAAGTGGTTGTTGATGACAGATGAGTGAGATCAGATGAAGCTAAAGCATCCGATCCAAGTGAAGTTGCCGGACTTAATGAAGCAGTAAAATTCTGTATTATAAATACATCTACAATGAGCTCTCTAAAACAACCAAAATTCTACCATCAACAGAAACGCAAGCTCTCTAAAACAAATTAAAAGTTCTTTCACAAAGCTATTGAATGAAAGCCATTCAATACTATCTAAACACAAAAACACCATATTAGAAAGGACAATAAACTACAAACTAAGCAGAATCTTGCACAATCTGTGAACTGTCGAAAAACTCAAATGATGACAAGGAGCATATATTATTTTTCAGCCATAATATTCCTCCCTAAGTGCATATAACATCACTTTCCAAACAGTGAGTGATAAAAAACAGAAAAAAAAAAAAAAAAAATCCAAACGAACAATGACACAGTATTCCAAAGAAAAACAACCATACTTATTTTTCCAGTTCTGTTTTAGTTTCATCAAACCGTAATGACAATCATTTGCTTATTCATAAACCTAATTGACACTCTAATCACAAGATATCAGATCAGCTAATGTTGCTTTATGGAATAAGTTTTGACATTTTAACAAGGAAAACTACTCGAACAATAGAACTTCCAACTTAATAAAATGATTACAAAAGAAAAAACTATTTAAAAACTAAAAAGGAGAGAGCAATTTCACATCATTTCCAAATAGCAAGATGATCAAAAAGTGCCCATTTTTTTTAAATTAAGATAGAGCGATCAAAATATTAAATAAAAAAGAGTTGGGAAAGCTGCAATTGAACTTAAACAGTATCGAATCAGAGACAAAAAATTGGAAAAAGAGAAGATCTACATTTGAAAATTTTCGAATTACCTCAGCGGATTCAGCGAGTAGATTCTCGTCTTCTAACTCTGAGATCGAAGTGAAATCGATCAAGTCCTTTGGTGCTTCTTCGGAAAACGGAAAACGGGATCCGAAAATACAGAATTCAAATTCTTCCTGCGAATCTGCGAAAAGAAATAGAAATAAAAATTTCAAAAAAAAAAAAAAGCAAATAAAAATTTGGTAGTCAAATAATAGCATTTTCACCGGGAGAGATCTAGAAAGTTTCTGGATTAGAAACGGTGACCTTTTGTGCCTTCTTATGTTGATCGGAGACAGATTTTGATCGGCGATTTGCAACTGACTGATCCTTCTGAGGCGTCTGAAGATTGTAGTCTCGCATGCTGTGTGTTTTTGTGTGTGAGAGAGAACAATTGGCGGTAAAGATTGAATGGAATAATGGAAGTATTTACAACCGCGTGCGAATGTTTAGGCCCAGATTTATTGGTCTGAAGGTTTAGCCCAAATATGATCAAGGTGAGCAATGCCGACTGTAATTAGTGATGCAAGAGCAAGCCATGATCCAATAAAAATTGAATGTGATGGAATTCTAGTGAGTTGCAATGTAATAGCCAAGTTTGGAAAAATTTTAGTATTAGAGTAGGAAGGCGTTACTAACAGGCATGCCAAATGATATTTTTAAACTAATAAAATTTTAATATTTTAAATTATAGTTCACCAATTCATTTTATTTTTAGATTCACTATTTTAAATAATGAAATTTCATTGGTTGGAAAATATCACTTGACATACCACTTGATAAGACTTTCTCATAATAAAGTTTTTCCCAAGTGTGTTAATGGGAGTGATTATTACAGGTTGAATAATTGTAAAAAAAAAAATTTAAAGTATAAAGTATAAACATGTATTTGAGGAATTAATGGATTTATAAGGAGTAACAACCCAATACAATGTATTAAAAGCATATTAAAATTTGGAAATATTTTACAATTTCGTTGAGTGAACCATCTTATTGTATTTTAAAAACTTATATAATACAACACCAAGTGTTTTAAAAATTTGTACTTTACAGATCCTTAAAATCAACGAAATAAGAACATAGAATGTCTCTAAAAATTGAACAATATTAACAAGCAACTCCTGAATTTTTAACCAATGTTCGCTCTTAGTCTAATATATTTACCTCATACTTTGTTGATGAAGAATTAATAAAATACAAAAGAAGAAGAAATTGGATGCAAAATGTGATAACAGTGGCAGACGTCTCATTTCTTGGAAAAGAGTAAATCTTAGGGAACTCCTTTAAAACTCAAAATAATAATTTTATCTTGAAATTTAAAAAAAAAATTAATTTTTTTTTTCTTTACTAATATTGCTTACGATATAGGATTTCCTTTTTCACCTTCTAAACTAATCATGTATCTTTTCCATCGCATATTTGTTATATATACTCTAGCATGGTAATAGTTAAAAAAGTTAGTACATATCATTGGTATAAGACACTTTTTAACAACAACAACACCATCTTATTCTTGTTTCCTTATATGAAAATCATATATATATATAGGAAAGTGGCGATTTGCTGAAGAAAAAGAAAAGTTTATTTATACAGTAAAAAACTCATTTCCTAAAAGAGATTGTGGAATTCTCATAAGCGTATATATATATATATATATATATATATATATATATATATATATATATTCTTGTTTCCTTTTATTTTCCCCCCTTCCAAGATGTACATAGATATACATGTGCAATAAGGAATTGAATGATTTTTGTAAAAAACTAAGAATTTACATTCATGGAATACTCTTGATAGCTTTGATCTTACCGTGTAAATGTCAGCTCAAGGGAAATATAACTCTCATATCTGTTTTGCACAGTAAGTGGTAAACTATGTTTTTATAATGCTGTGGTAAAATAGAGATCATTAGGGTTTTGATTACTAATTAATACCTAGATTAACATGAATGATGAAACTACTGATCATCAACTGATCATATCTCATAGTCTATATATAATGGTGTGGTATAATAGATATCATTAGGGTTTTGATTATAATTAATACCCTAGATAATTAACATGAATGATGAAACCACTGATCATCACCTGATCATATCTCATATTCTATATGTAGTCAATTAACCCCAACCATTTCAATATAAAGATAATTAACAGTGGTCAGCAATAAAAGAAACATTTCTTAATTGAGGAACCACTCATATTTAAACCCTGATGAGGGAACAGATTTACTGTTAGTTAATCCTACCATATCATATCATGGAATATCAACTCTAAAAGTTCCCGAATTATCAATTTTAATCATGATTACTTCTTTGGTGGCTGCATTCTCCTCCAATTGAATTAACCCATTGTGAATCCTCCAATGAAACCTTTTTCTTTAGTGCTTATATATTGCACCTTAATCCACTCCCACTAGCTATGCTTGATCCTAATAACAGTAAAACTTTACCACTATAAAATTCAACCTTTCACAGTCCATTCTCTCACACCTCTTTGAAGAAGAAAATTGAATATGCTTAAAACCTGATTTTTTTACTTTCTCATATTCAGATTGTTTTACCAATCCATCATGAAGAAGATTTTGCTTGTTCTCTTTGTTGCCCTAGTTTTGATCTTGGGATCTTTCCAAGCCAATGCGAAAATGTGTTCTTTTCCAGGAACGTCAGCTCTTGAGTGATGCAAATCTTGGCCGAAAGGTGAGTGCTGGTCCTAATGACAAGGTTGTGACTCAAACAAAAGGAGCAGATGAAAATCCTGAATTAGCTAAGACCAAGAACGGATCAGCTGATAATACTGTTACTAATGGTGCGGTGACTCGAAACAACGATAATTATGGAGAAGATTCTGATTCAAACTCCCATCGCTATTTCTCGGATGATCAACACCAACCGAAACCTTCGAACAATAACGCTAACTCACTTCGTCCCACCCCATAAACACTACTATAATAATGGTTTTGTTGATGGACCATGAACACAAAAATGGTGTGTGTTTCTTTAATGAATATTAGGCTGTTAATTTGAATCTAAGAAATTATATAGCGTATTGACATGTTGCTTTCACTTCAAGAGTGTCTTGTATTTATGTTGTACTGCGTCGTGTCATGTCGTATCGTATCGTGTCCTCGTCTCTGTAATAATCTTGGTTGTGACCTTTTATGCTACATCTCATATATAATCTATGATCTATCTATTTCTAAGTGAGCTGAACCGTTTGTATGTATCAATTATTATTTCAAGATCATTAGAACTTTCTCAATGGTTAAATCATTAATTAAACTTCAAGGTGGTTCCTAGCTATAACCAAGTAATTAAAACCAGGCCAACTCCTTTTTCTTGCATTTGACAAAAATCGGGAATAGACTGTGTGTGTTTATCTCGTTAAAATTTGTTAGTTCTTGTTGAACCATCTAACTAACGCACAATTTAAAACTGAGACAAGTTGAGAAATATTTCAGATAATTTGAACCACCGCTTAGGATACGTAACTAATTAAGTACTCTTGCTATAGCTTTGTAAATTTTGGCTTTTTAGGCAAATCATTGATTCTGTTCTGTTATATGTCCCATGTACATATCGAGATAAAACTTTTCTTGTGCAGAAAAAGCCAAGAAACCTTGAGCCCTTTGAGATATATATATATATATGTATATACGTTATCTGTCCAAATACAAAAGCTCGTAATCAGTCTGATCCCCGAGCAAAGAAAACGGTATCATCTTTACTTCATCAAACACTTCAAACGAGTTGATCCCTCCAGTGATGTTATAGCTAGTTTTCAATAGGGTATAATCCATGTTGCACCCTCAATTTCTCACCATTTTTTACATTGCATTGGGACTTCTTTTTTTTAATCACTTTTACACTTTATTTTTATTTTTTTCCAATCTTTAAAGATGACGTCAATTTAGTGGTTTCTATTAATGGTTAAACATCAGGCTACGAAGTAGTCAAAAAAGTTTGGGGTGCACTACGACAAGTGGCAACAAATTTGGGGTGCAAAAAGGAATAAACAAAGGGAAAAAAATAGAAGAGAAGAAATATGTGGATTAATTTAACAAGGAGGAGCTTAGTGATTTCTTTTTTTTTTAGAGGATTTACAGTGAATTTTTACCGTTTTCAAGGAGTTTAAGTATCCTTCATTAGAAATTCATCAAGGAAATGAGACTTACTTACTGTTTAGTTGAATTTGATGGTTGGAAATATGAAAAATGAAAAATTGGAGAGATAGTTATCGTACGCAAATAATTTTCTTGAAAATGAATTTCACTCTATCTTTTATTATGTAATTAACATGTGTTATTTAAATCTCTTAAATAATGTAAAATATTTAATTTATACTTTCAATGTTGTTTTTATCATTACATGTGTGAAATTGATTGTTAGAATGAAGAAAAATAAAAATAAAAAATTATTCTTGATTTGTCATAAATTCTCACATTGCACTCGTAACTTCTTTTTTTTTGACCATGCATTCTAATGTACTCTTGTCTTGTCACTTCAGTCCAACTGCTAATGAAAGTCACTGGATTAAGGAAATTTTTTAACAATTGAACTGAAGTTGAAAGAAGATTATATTAAGGTACAAAGTGATTAAAAAAAAAAAAAAAAGTTCAAAATGCACTATAAAAAATGGTGATAAGTTAAAGAAAAGCAAAGTGAATTATACCCTTTTCAATATAATGGAGCAACATCACTTTGTTTAATTTCGACGAATTAGTAGTATGCTTCTCATCACACGAGCTATGATTAAATTACGAGGTGTACCCAGAGATTTTTCCTTGAATTCCTTTTTTGTCCGTTCATGATTAAAATACTCTTTCTCTACAGATGCACTATTATTAATTAAAAAAACCAAAGTTAATGTAGAAGATTAACAAAATCCTAATAATAACAAGAAAGAAAATAAGTTACCATTTGGCAAATTAAATCATAATCCACTATATGCTGAACCCTAACATGAAAACATAATATAAACTTAATCATTACCACCATGAAGGTCTGTAGATAAGTTTCAATAATGCCCGTTCCTGGGCACAATTCCTTGGTGGCAATAACTGTATATATGCCTAATGAAAGAAGGATAGATTGCAGTACTGCATGAGTTTTTACTGTATCCCCGATTTACCAGAGCACCTGTAAATAATTAGAGTTCAAATCTTCGGTTTGTCCTTATATCAATGATATTAATGTGTCAAAGCCAAGAAAGAAATTTCCAGAAAAACAACATTTTTTGCAAAATCAATGTCTCCTACATGAATGTGTCATGCTATATACAATATCTTCCTATTTTCCTAGGTACTTGCTCATTACTGCACCCTTTTTCTTTTTTTTTTAAGCTAATTAATGCACCCATCTTTGTCAAACAAATATCGATCCGCGTTTCAAAATTAATTTGTAATGAGTGGAATGATTCATAAAACTTATTAATTAGTTCATGATCTATTGACTGTTTGACAATATTTTCGAGTTCATCGTCAGTTTCCATCGGTGTTGATATCAATCTAGCCGTCCTCTCTAGAAGGTCACAAACGAAAAATAAACTCATGGTGACTATAATAGATTAGATAGACTGTCGAGTGTCGATCTCTTAGTGTTGCAAGCAGAGGGATTGCTAATTTGCTAATGGCCCCTCTAATTTAAATGCTAAAGCACTTTTTTTTTTTTGTTATTAGATTCGTAATTTGGTAATTCAGCCGGGTTTTTGAAAGGGGATAAAGCTAGACATGAATATATATTGAACGTGCAAGGCATTTCGAAATAGCCAGTCTATAGTCTTAAAGATATTAGAAAATATAAATCCCACATTGATTAGCCAAAAAAATTCTAAGCTAATTAATAAGTTCTTAGACCACTCCACTTATCACCAATTAGTTTTAAGATGGAAACCCATGTTCTTTAACATGGTATCAGAGCTAACTCTCAAGTGTTTTTCCATCCATCCACACGTGTTTTGGGTCCTGTCCAACCCCATCCATTCACACGTGTTTTGGGTCCTGTCCAACTCCTTCCATCCACACGTGTTTTGGGTCCTGTCCAACCCCTTCCATCCACACGTGTTTTGGGTCCTGTCCAACCCCTTCCATCCACACGTGTTTTGGGTCCTGTCCAACCCCATCCATCCACACGTTTACCCACCTGTAACAGGGTTCTAACCCCATCCATCCACACGTTTACCCACCTGTAACAGGGTTCTATCCCACATGTAACAAGGTTCCATGTCCAACCCTATAAATTTCTCCCCACATTGACTAGCCTAAAAGATCATGAGCTAATTAATAAGTTCTTGGGCCACTCCACTTATCACCAATTGGTTTTAAGATGGAAACCCATGTTCTTTAACATGGTATCAGAGCTAAATCTCAAGTGTTTTCTCATCCATCCACACGTGTTTTGGGTCCTGTCCAACCCCATCCATCCACACTAGATTGGGTGTCCAAGATCCACACGTGTTTTGGGTCCTGTCCAACCCCTTCCATCCACACGTGTTTTGGGTCCTGTCCAACCCCATCCATCCATACGTTTACCCACCTGTATCCCCATCCATCCACACGTTTACCCACCTGTAACAGGGTTCTATCCCACATGTAACAAGGTTCCATGTCCAACCCTATAAATCTCACATTGACTAGCCTAAAAGATCATGAGCTAATTAATAAGTTCTTGGGTCACTCCACTTATCACCAATTGGTTTTAAGATGGAAGTTCATATTGTTTAACATGTAGAGCGTGCAATTTCTTTGAAAGAAAAAGAGAATTCTAGACTAAAAATTTATAGAATAACTAACTGTGAGATTGTACTCATGTCAAATGAAACTTTTGGCAGTACATTTTTAGTCTAGTAATAGAACAAATTCGAAACAATCAAATAGAAAAAAAAAAAAATCCCTTCTAGTACAAATCGACCACCAGCGTGGCTGATAGTTAGTATAGCTGTCGATATTGATGAATTTACATTGACATCAATTGTGTTTATACCAATTGTATTGATATTAGTTGCGTTGATTGAGTTTCGTTATATTATCAAATCTGTAAGGTAACAAATCAGTTCGAATATGCAGGGGTGGATTTAGGAGTGTTCAAAATAACCTGCTGATCCAACAAATCGATGGAATCGAACCGTAAAAGAAGGGTATTCGAACCGGGTCAAACAACTGGTTCGGATAGTGAACCGGTCCACATACAGATCGGTTCGGGTACTGATTCACTCTTTGGTGAACCGCCGGTTACCCGAACCGGTCCATAATCAAGGGCAATTGTGTAATTTCACCAAATATAAATTGCGCTAAATTTTTCTATTCATATGTTCATAGATTATTGATTTATTTTGTAGCTGTAAATTTGTTTAAAGGGATATTTGATAATTCAATTTTTTTTTTCTTTTGATAATTTGCTTAAAGGGATATTTGATAATTTATTTTGATAGTAAGTTCTTTTTTTTCTTCCTTTTATGTTCATATGCATGATTGAGTATATATTTTTTTTTTTTTGTCTAAAGGGAGATTTGATAATTTAAGAGAAAAAGGATATTTGTCTAAATTATAATTTCAGTTTGGAAAAGGAATTTTATAAAATTGATAATTTTATTGTAATTAGTTGTAATAAATTGCCTATTAATTGGAAAAGGGATTTTATTTTATTTTATAAGTACATATCTTGACTGGATATGAACCGTTAATTTTTCATAGCTTTGTCTCTTTTTTTTTTTCTAGATGTTAAAGGGTCAGATGGTTCAGGTACCCGCAGGTCTCAAACCACTTCAATTGGGTAACTGGATGACCGGATACGGTTCAAAAAATTACGTGAACCAATAAAATCGGTTCGAATCACTCCACATGCTCATGGACCGGGCCCCTAGGTGGATCTATATAGATCCCAGTGGGGGCTGCTCCAAAATCTCTTAAGAGACTAACACATTAGTAGTAATGTTTTGCCAAAAAAAAATTCTTTTTGTGCGCCCATTCAAATATTACTTTGCAAAATATTTCTTTGTAAAATAAACCATAGAGATAGTAGTTTGTAAAATATTTCTTTGTGCATGTTACTTATCATTAACTTTACAACATTAATGACAACAAAGTACAAATGATAAGATGCTTCCCTTATGAATTATTGGTCACGGATTTGAGTCACTAAAGAATAATAGGAGAAATATTTTTTTAAAACTTTGCAATTGCAAAATCATTTTTAAAAATACAGTATATTGTCCATTAATGCATTGGCCAGCTGGAGTATAATGTTATTTCATCTAATAGATTCTTTACTTTAGATGAAATAACATATTGACAGAGAAAAATAAGAAATTCGGGTTCATTTATCATTAGCGAAACATCACAATGGCACCTGCTAATAATAAAAATCAAATAAAATTCGAGTTTTATATATTATATATTGGTATTATTTTTTAATTATTGTTTAATTCTTGTTCATTAATCTCAATAGTTGATTTTATGATAAATATTTAAATTTAATTTAGACATTAATAATCATGAACGTGTTCAATTAATCCAATAATGAAAAATGAATTTACTTGCTATTTTTAAATAAGTTGTAATATGGATTTCATTTGTTTATGTACATTTTTGTAACCTTTCAAAGAGTTACATTTGCTATTTTTAAATAAGTTGTAGTATGGATTTCATTTGTTTATGTACATTTTTATAACCTTTCAACAAGTTATATATTCTCGTAAATATTTATCTTTCATTTTTAAATTTTAGCTATGATCCCACCACTAAGTTTAGACATTCATTTATTAAAATAAACACTATTCCAATAGAATTATAATTAGGTATATGTAACTTTGAAATACAATTATACTGTCTGTGATACTACTACTAGTCTTTGCTTATATGTGTGTTGCATTGTGCCCCCACTAAATAATAGTTCTAAATCTGCCACTACACGTATGTTAATATCAACAGGGCCGATTAGGTGTTATCATCAAATCAGGCTTAAGTTGTGATCCAAGAATTAGTGAAAGTAGTGGCAAGAAATATGGGTCTACTACCATGATAAGTAAAATAACTAAAATCTGTGTGCAAATCAATCCGCAAATAGGAACAAGGTAATTATGGCCAAATAGAAAGAAAAGACAGGAAAAGTTTAAATTTGAATGTGGCAATTGTCGATAGCAATTTCTAAAGATGGAGAAGACTTGTGAAAACCAAAGAACATTTAAGAAAAAAAACACAACAATCAAACTCCAACAAAATCAGACAATTCAAATGACTTAGCCTTTCAAAATATCTATTTTTAGACAATTTATTTTGTTTTAACAAGTTTATGTGTATTTTAACAAGTAGTTTATATATTTCAGTAAGCATTTCCCTTTTTAGTTATAAAATTTTTCTTCAATCTTAAATTTCCTTACAAATTATTCAAAATTCAAATTTTGTACAATAATTTTAAAGACTTTAAAGAAGACAAATAACAGTCATTTAAAGTCAGATTTATATTTCAACGCACTTTATTTTCATATTTAATACTTTTACATATGTAATGACACCCTCAACATTTCTCATGAGTAACAAATTGGCTTGTTTGCCATTTTTGTCTAACCGTGCAAAAAATGCGTAAATACCTTCATACATGAGATACATCCCAAAAGAAGGGCTGTTAATTCTTATTAATCATATGGTTTGTGAGTTTTGAAATTGCTCTCTTTCGATCTTCTAGTGGCAACTTACTTCCTCGTGTTTTCTCCAAAGATGGTATCATGGTTTCTTAGACAAGCATGCGACATAAAAATAATGCAGTATGGTTTCATGGTTCAAATTAGCAAACCCTAAGCAAATAGCAAAATTACTGACGCACATGTCTAATTTGTCTATCTTGATTTGACGTTTAGTCAATCCCGATTTTTTATGTGCAGTGTTGAGCAATAACTAGAGGGGAAGGAATGATTAATTTACTTTATCACTTGCACTGTTAATCCCCAATTGGTAAACATACTTGATCAGATTTAAAGTAAAAATATTACATTAGGTCCGCGGTATATGTTCAAAAAGGAAAAACAATATCTCTCAAATTGTATTATCAATTAATCATGATTACTCGATTGGTGGCTACAGGTTACTCCAATTGCACGAACGCCTAGTGAATACTTCATTTAGTGCCCTATATTTTAATCTTGGTCCCCCACTAGTAAATCCAGATTGGGGATTAATATAGTAACTTTCTACCATTATCTTTCCAATCTTTGGATTCAATTTTCTTACACCACCACAAAGTAATTAAGAAACTAGGTTTATATTTGCTTCAAACCCTATTTTCTTGATTTTAAGAGACATTTTTGTTCTTCATTTTTTGATAATTAACTACCTTTTGTTGAACATTTTTCTCAGGTTGTTTAATTAATTATTTAATGTGATCATGAAGACCGTGCTGGTTCTCTTTGTTGCCCTGGTGTTGATTCTGGGATCTTTCGAAGCAAATGCGAAGAGGGTTCTTCTGAGTGATGCTGTAGGCCGAAAAGTTTTATCTGGTCCTAGTGACTCAAAACCAGCTCAAACTACTGACCAAGCTACTAATAAGGCCAACAATAATAATGGGGCAGCTGGTGCAGTCGATAAAAACAACAACGACGTTTTTGATCAAGATTCTGGACCAGATACTCACCGCTATTTCCCCTGCGAGCAGCGCCAACCTATCCACTGCCGCTAGAAACTGCGTACTATGACAATATTTAGCACGACAGCCTTGAAGATTATTCTGTAAAATAGCGTGTGTATGTGTGTGAAGTATGCCTGTAATAACGTGGGATGGACTCAAGTATCAAAGAATATGTACAACATAATACTTTGATACATGAGTTAATGTGTGTTTGTGTATAACAATAAATCTTGGCTGTCATATTGCATATGGTGTGTAATATAGGTATGTTTACGTAAAGATTGTCATGGCCAGCAGTAATTAGGGATTAGGATTTCGTTTACAAGGCATAATGAACACTGGCTGGAAAACATCTACATGAATTTGGCATGTTTTGTTTGCTTGCTAATTTCACATTCGCATATAGTTTGATTTTGTACTTCATAAAATTACAATTCCAGATGTTATATCACGTGTACAGAAATTTATTCAAATGTTTATACAAGTTGAAAGCATTTGAAGATGGTTTTCTGATGTTCTCTACATCTGAAAGGCACACAGAACAATGTTGAATTGAACTCCGCTCTGTAAGAGTATATCGAATTTTGATTAGTTAATAATCAAGTACAACTTGAATAAATATTCATTAACTTTTCGATCAACGAACTCAAACTCAACTCAATAATAATTAAACTAAAGATAAAATAAATTTAAGGTTGATTAACTTTTTTTTTTAAGTTTGTCTGAACGAGAAGTTTATACTCTAAATTTACATGTATGTACAAAATTCAAATTACATTATACCCCCGATTTCTCTCATCTGTGGCTGCGTTTATGTCTATGTATCTGTGTGTCTCATAGAGATTCGAGGAGTTGGCGTAAAAGGATTGGAATGGGAAGAATTTGTAATCGCTCACGAATTGGGCCAAGCATCGTGAAGTCCAAATCTGATTGCTGTTTAGCCCTATGTATGAGTTTCTTTTTTAATTTGTCCAAGGATAGGCCCAGATAAGCCCGAGGTGATTAATTGCAAAACGATTAGAGAAGCAAGAGTATATAATTAATTATAGATTGAAAAAAGTGAATAATTTTGAAATGCTAAAAAGCATACACATGTAATTAAAGTGTTTTGGAATTTTATTGGCTAGGGATATATAACCAGGTGTATTAAAGAAAATCTGAAATATTGATTTGCTTATCACGACAAGATTAATGCAATCAAACGAAAGCACTCATTTAGTTATGTGGAACATGAAGGAGTATCAATTTAGAGTGAGTTTCTGTTTTAGTGTTTTTCTTTTAAATAACCCTAAAAAAAAAAGGTTTTGAAGGCACCAATGAGAGGGGGGGAAATTTTTCGTTGTTTAGTTACAACGTAAAATACAAAGAAAAAAATAAGACACAGCTGTAATAGGTTAGTCAGCATCCCGCTTGTTGTTGTCATTAATGGACAAATGGGGTTGATAGGAAAGTAAAGAAGCTTAAGCATCTCTCAACCATAAAACATTTTTTTTTTTTTAAAAAAAATAGTAAATAACAGGAAGAAAAATAAGAAATACAGTATAGAATATGATAGTACAAAATTACAAATGTGTTATTTATTTATTTATCTATTTTTTGGTACGTAAACCCTAGAAATATGGAATTAGTCTCATAGCTAATTGTCTTGGACACCTAATAATGCCGCCATCATCATCATCACCATCAAAATCAGGCTTAATTAAAATTCTTGTACATTGCCTGGCAAGTGGTAATTTATTTACTAATAAAGTTCTTAAACAAAATTTGAAGGGCCAAAATCTTGAGCAAACCATCAAAGGAAACACCAGTAGTATCTCCACCCAATCTAATCATAGCTTTAACATCATCATCATTCACATTATGAAATCCAGCCCAAGTTAGACAATTCTTCAAATCTTCCTGTCTCACTTTTCCATCTCCATCTTTGTCCATAACCCTAAAAACTTCTTCCATCAAACTCCACTTTCTACTTCCATTCTTTTTGGAGCCCAAAATCTTCTCAAATTCATCGTACTCCACGAAACCATCCCTGTTTGCACCAGCCACAGATATCATGGATCCTATAAATCTTCATCATCCGATGTCCCGGCAAAGGCGCCACCCAAATATCCACCGTCGAATGCCCGGAGATCGTCGTGGCTTATATTTCCGTCGTGGTCCACGTCCAGGACATCGATTGCTGATCGTAAATTTGATTTAATTTCTTGTCGTCTCATGAGCCATAGCATTTCCTGTGGGAAATGACTCTTTTTTTTTCGGATGAAATTAAGCCACAAAGAAGGAAAGAAATAGTAGGAAAATATGAGGTGATTAATTTAATTAAAACCTTCTCCAAGAATTTATTGCAAACACAACCGACGTTGTTTTAAGACTGCACGAGGTTCTTCTATTATATTTATAGAGCTGGACTTCTGGAATTTTCGGGGTTCACGAGGCTTTGTTTAAGGAAGCTACGAAGAATATTGCTACTAATAATTTAGATTTTAGAAAAATTTTACAATCTCTTTTAGGAATTATTTTCTTATGTTTTAAATATTTATATAGTATTATAAATTTAAAAATATTTAACAAGACCACTGATAAATTACTAGATAGACAAAAAAAGAGACGAAAGTGGCGGTGTTTAATTCTCTAATGAACATTGGGCTGTTTGAATTTAAGAAATTATGTAGCATATCATGTGGACGAAAAACTCTTTGTTACTCACTCTGCATTATGAATTTAGTATTACAAGTTATTGGATGATTTTGTAAAAAATAATAGAACCTTACTACTTTTTAATAATCTTAACAGTTGTCATACTCACTTTGCATTGCGAATTGAGTAACCAAAACTTATTCCATGCGGACAAATTGTTTTTACTTCAAGAATGTCTTGTTTTTATGTAGTACTGTGTGTCGTATCATCGTCCAGTGTAATAATCTTGGCTGTTATGCTACATCTCATATGTCATCTATGTCTAAGTGAGCTGAACCGTTTATATGTATCAATTCAGTGTTTTTGAGTTATTTCAAGATCATTAGAACTTTCTCAATGGTTAAATCATTACACTTCAAGGTTGTTCCTAGCTATTCCCAAGTAATTAAAACCAGGCCAACTCCTTTTTCTTGCATCTGACAAAAATTGGGAATAACTGTGTGTGTTTATCTCGTTAAAATTTGTTAGTTCTTGTTGAACCATCTAAATAACGCACAATTTAAAGCTGAGACAAGTTGAGAAATATTTCAGATAATTTGAACCATCGCTTAGGATACCAGTAACTAATTAAGTACTCTTGCTATAGCTTTGTAAATTTTGGCTTTTTAGGCAAATCATTGATTCTGTTCTGTTATATGTCCCATGTACATATCTTTCTTGTGCAGAAAAAAGCCAAGAAACCTTCAGCCCTTCGATATGTATGTCCAAATACAAAAGCTCGTAATCTAGTCTGATCCCCTAGCAAAGAAAACGGTATCATCTTTACTTTATCAAGCATTTCAAAGAGTTGATCCCTCCAGTGATGTTATAGCTAGTTTTCAATAGAGTGTAATCCACGTTGCACCCTCAAATTTTCACCATTTTTTATATTGCATTGGGACTTCTTCTTTTTTTTTATCACTTTTACACTTAATTTTTTTTTTTTCCAGTCTTTAAAAGATGACGTCAACTTAGTGGTTTCTATTAATGGTTAGACTAAAGTGACCAAAAAAAAATGAAAGAAAACATCAAGCTACAAAGTAATAAAAAATGTTTGGGGTGCACTGTGACAAATGGTAACAAATTTTGGGCCGCAAAAAGGAATAAACAAAGGAAAGAAATAGAAGACGAGAAATATGTGGTTTAACAGGGAGAAGTTTAGTGGTTTTTTTTTTTTAAGAGAATTTACAGTAAATCTTCACCACTCCAAAGAGTTTAAGTATCCTTCATTAGAGATTCATCAAAAAAATGAGACTTAATTTAGTTGAATTTGATAGTTGAAAATATGAAAAATGAAAAATTAGAGAAGTAGTTATCGTACGCGAATGATTTTCTTAAAAATAAATTTTACTCTTTTATTTTGTAGTTAATTGTATGTGTTGTTTAAATCTCTTAAATAAGGCAAAATAGTAATTTATACTTTTGATGTCGTTTTTATCATTACATGTAAAATTGACTGTCAGAATGAAAGAAAAAAATCAAAAATTATTCTTGATTTGTCATAAATTCTCACATTGTACTTCTGACTTTTTTTCACCACTTTGCTTCAGTGTTTTGAAAATCAGACCGGATCGGCCGGTTCGACCGGCCGGATCGAAAATCTGGAAGAATTATCGGTCCGGTCCAACTATTTATCTGGTTTGTCCAAAAAATCGGACAGAATCGGTAAAAAATCGGGAACCGGTAAAAATCGGGAACAGGAAAAAAATCACTTTTTAAATTTCATCTAGATGTGTAAATAAAGAGAAAAATTAAAAAATCGTGAAATAAACTCCAAAATGGCAAAACATTGAACACACCAAAGCCTAAACTATTAAGTTATTATTTTTTTCATCATTTTTATACTTATTTTTGTATAAATTTTACTTTTCTTATTAGAAATTTGATTAATATTTTTGGGTATTAGGATTATAATTCTCCAAAAATAGTGTTTCACTTTGTATTTTAGATTAGATATAAATAGATTTTAGGTGACTTTAAATTATATCACACTTTGGTGAAAAAAAAAAAAAAACTTAAATTAGTGGTTGAACCGCGAACCAGACAAGCCACCAGTTCAATCTAGTCCGATTTTCAAAACATTGCTTTGGATTCTAATGTACTCTTTTCTTGTGCACTTCAATTCAACAGCTAATGAAAACGGAAAATTAATTACAAAATCACAAATTTATAGTCAATTAAAGTTACTTCACGTAGTAAGATCTTATCAAATTACAACTTTCCTAATTTTAGATTCTCATCCAAATTTCTTTCCTTCTTTTTCAGATCAAATGATTAATCAGTAATTGTTATTTGTCACAGAAATATAGATGCACTCAATGAAAGCTTCCAGAGTAACAAAATTTTTTAACAATTAGACTGAAGGTTAAAAAAAGAAGAAGATATTATTAAGGTGCAAAGTAATTAAAAAAAAAAAAAAGTTCAAAATACACTATAAAAAATGGTGATAAGTTAAGAAAGGCAAATTGAATTATACCCTTTTCAATATAAAGGGCAACATCACTTTGTTTAATTTCGACGAATTAGTAGTGTGCTTCTCAGGACACCAGAGCTATGATTAAATTAAGAGGTGTATGAATCCAGAGATTTTTCCTTGAACTCCTTTTTTGTCCATTCATGATTAAAATACTCTTTCTCTACAGATGCACTATTATTAATTAAAAAAGAACCAAGAATTTAATGTAGAAGATTAACAAAATCCTAATAATAACCGGAAAGAAAATAAGTTGCCATTTGGGAAATTAAATCATAATCCACTATATGCTGAACCCTAATATGAAAACATAATCTAGACTTAATCATTACCCCCTGAAAGTTTGTAGATAAAGTTTCAATAATGACTGTTCCTGGGAACAATTCCTTGGTGGCAATAACTGTATGCCTATGCCATCATGAAAGAAGGAGAGATTGCAGTACTGCATGAGTTTTACTGTATCCCCGATTTACCAGAGCACCTGTAAATAATTAGAGTTCAAATCTTCGGTTTGTCCTTATATCAATGCTATTATGTGTCAAAGCCAAGTAAAGAAAATTTCCTGAAAAACAACATTTGTTCATGCTACTTGCTAATTACTGCACCCCTTTTTTCACGTGTCTCCTATTTTGTCTCCTGCATGAATGTTTCATGCTATATATATCATCTTCCTATTTTCCTATCTACTTGCTAATTACTGCGCCCTTTTTTTTTTTTTGAGGCTAATTACTGCACTCATCTTTATTAAACAAATATAGGCTCTATCTCAAAATTAATTGGCTATGAATAGGATAACCCAAAAACTTATTAATTAATTCATGATTTATTGACTAACTAACATGAAATTCGATTCTTGAACACCCGCCGGTGATGAAACAGGGAAAGTTGGTATGAAGATGAAAGAAAGAGATAAAGATACATATCTATCAATACATTTGAAAAAATCCCTTATTCACTCTTAATTATGATATCTTTCTTTAGGGGATCTAAGAGAAAGAAAATGTGACTATCAACTGAATGAAAGATCTCCTTCGTTAGACATTTTATCAATTGACAATCTTTTCGAGTTCATCATCAATTTCCATCGATCGTGATATCAATCTAGTTGTCCTCTCTAGAAGGTCACAAACGAAAAATAAACTGGCGGTGACTATAGTAGATTAGATAGAATCTGTCGAGTGTCGACCTCTTAATGTCGTAAGCAGGAGGGATTGCTAATTTGCTAATGCCCCGTCTAATTTAAATGCTAAAGCACCCATATTTTAATTTAGTTATTGGATTCATAATTTGGTAATTCGGCCGGGTTTTTGAAAAGGGGAAAAAAACTAGACATGAACATATCCTGAATGTGCTAGGCATTTTGCATAGCCAGTCTGTAAAGCGTGCAATTTCTTTGAAAGAAAAAGAATTCTAGACTAAAAATTTAGAGAATTAACTGATTGTGAAACTCTTTACTTTCTGCATTCGTGTCCAATGAAACTTTTGGCAGTGCATTTTTAGTCTCGCAAAACAAATTCGAAACAATCAATTAAAAAAAAAACTCTTTTGTTAGTACAAATTAGCCAGTATAACTGTTGATATTGATGAATTCATGTTGATAGATTATGTTTATATCAATTGTATTGATATTAGTTGTGTTGATCGAGTATCATTATATTATCAAATTGGCAAGATAAGCACAAATTAGTGCAAGTATGTGAATACCAGGAGTGTCGATTAAGTGTTATCATCAAATCAACCCTAAATTCTGATACAAGAATTAGAGAAAATAGTGACAAGGACCATGGGTCAACCACCATAACAAGTGACATAACTAAAATCTGTATGAAGGCAAATTAGCTCGCAAATAGGAACAAGGGTATTTATGGCCAAGTAGATAGAAAAGGCAGGAAAAGTTCAAATTTGAATGTGGCAGTTACCGATAGTAGTTTCTAAAGTTGGAAAAGACTTATAAAGCCTAATGAACATTTAAGAAAGCCAACAACAATCAAACTCCAACAAAATCAAACAAATTAAATGGCTTAACCTTTCAAAAGATCCAGTTTTAAGAAATTTATTTCGTTTCAGCAAATTTATGTGTATTTCAACAAGTAGTTTATGTATTTTAGCAAGTATTTCCATTTCTAGTTATAAAATTTCCCTTCAACCTTAAATTTCCTTACCAATTATTCCAAATTCAATTTTTTTTGTATAACAATTTTAAGGGCTTAAAGGTAGACAAACAACAATCATTTAGAAGTCAGATTTATATTTCAACACATGTTACTTGTATTTTTAACCCTTTCACGTACGTAATGGCACGCTCAACATTTTTCAATAGTAATGAATTGACTTATTTGCCGTTTTTGGCCTAATTGTGCAAAAAAATTCGTGAATACCTTCATACATGAGATAAATTCGAAAAGAAGGGCTATTAATTCTTCATTAATCATGTGCTCTATGAGTTTTGAAATTACTCTCTTATCGATCTTCTAGTTGCAACTTACTTGCTCGTGTTTTCTCCAAAGATGGTTTCGTGGTTCAACAAAATTACGTTCATGGTTTCTTAGACAAGCATGCAACAAAAATAGCCTTTCTTCCCCTCTACACGTTCAAAAAATGGGGGAAAAAAAAAGGGGATCTCTCAAATTGTATTATCAATTAATCATGATTACTCGATTGGTGGCTACAGATTCCTCCAATTGCACGAACGCCAAGTGAATACTTTATTTAGTGCCCTATATTTTAATCTTGGTCCCCAACTAGTAAATCCTGATAATTAACATAGTAACTTTCTACCATCATAAATTCCAATCTTTCGATTCAATTTTCTTACACCACTACAAAGTAATTAAGAAACTAGGTATATATTTGCTTCAAACCCTAATTTCTTGAAATTTTTTTTTTTTTACTTCTTGTTCTCCATTTTTGATAATTAATAATATTGACCATTTTTCTCATGTTGTTTAATTAATTAATTAATGTGACCATGAAGACCGTGCTGGTTCTCTTTGTTGCCCTTGTGTTGATTCTAGGATCTTCCGATGCAAATGGGAAGAGGGTTTTTCTCTATGAACGTCAGCTTCTGAGTGATGCTGGTGACCAGAAAGTTATATCTGGTCCTAATGACCAAAAACTAGCTCTAACTACTGATCAAGCTACTGATAAGGCCAAGAAGAATGGGCCAGCTGAACCAGATTCCCATCGCTATTTTTACAGCTTGCGAGCAATGCAAATTTATCCACTGCCGCTAGAAACTACATCCAATTATTAAGTATGCTTGTAAGACAGCCTTGATGATTGTTATGTAAAATAGTGTGTTTGTGTGTGTGTGTGAAGTATGCTTATAATAAAGTGGGATGGACTCATAAGTATCAAAGAATATGTACAACATAATACTTTGATGCATGAGTTGGTGTGTGTTTGTGTAATAAATCTTGGCTGTCATATTGCATATGGTGTGTAATATACGTGTGTTTACGTAAAGATTGCCATGGCCAGTAGTAAATGGGGACCTAGGGTTTCGGTTACAAGGCATAATGAACAGTGTCTGGAAAACATCTGCATGAATTTGGCATGTTTTGTTTGCTGGTTTCGTATTCGCATATGGATGGATTATGGTCTTCATAAAATTACAACTTCAAATGTTTGTATCACGTGAGTGCATAGAAATTTATTGATCAAAAGTTTACACAAGCTGAAAGCTTTTGAAGATGGTATTAACTTTGTTTTATAGGTTTGAAAGGGATACGGAACGATGTTGAGTTGAACTCCATTCAATAAGAGCGTATTGAAATTTGGTACGTCAATAATTAATTCAAACTTAAAACAAATTTAATAGCATTCATTAATTTTTTGATCAACCCAACTCGAACCCGACTCAATAATATACACTACAAGAAAATAGAGTTTTAGTCACCATGCCAAGTCGTCACAAAAAGTTAAGAAGTCGTCATTAAAATACTTTAAAGACGACGATCAGCTTGTCATTGTGCGTGGCTAAAGGCTCGATGCTAAAGCCATATAGTGATGACAGTTCAAAGTCGTCACTGAATGAGGGTTTTTAACGACGACAAATATTCGTCACAAAATAGTGACGAGTATACGTATTCACAAAAGGCACTTAAAAATGGTAACTAAATATGGCACGTCGTCACTAAATGCTATATTTTATGACGATATTTTGTGGCGACCAAATGACGTCACTAAGTATGTACTCGATCAACGCATGTATTAGTGACAATATTTTGTGACAACTTGCGACGAAGGTAGAGTCACTAAATAAGCATTCGGTTAATATAATTAGTTATGACATTTGTGATGACAGGAGAGGAGTAACTAAATATGTGTTCGGTCAATACATTTAGTAGCAACTAAAAGTAGTCACTAAATATGTGTTTGATCAACACATTTAGTGATGACTTTCTAAATTTTTTTGTGACAAGTGAAGTTGGTCACAAGTTTTTCAGACCTATAAGCAATTTTCCTTAGAAATTTAATTACTAACAATGCCAAAACCAAAAAAACACATTGACATTTTACTAAAATTCAATTATAAAACTAAACTTATAACCTGCAAAATAGGATTTCATTGTCATAATCACAGTCCAACAGCATAAAAGAGTGCCAAATAACTATCTAGTCAAGTATTTATAAGTTCCAACACCTACTAAATTACAATTGGATATGTCTTCAAATATAACTAACATAAATTCAGCAGTACAAAAGAGCTTACCAACAAACAAGGCCTGCAACATCAAAAGCATGGGCAAGAAAAAGTTACTCTTCTTCCCAAATAAGCTTGCTTGTCGGTGAGCTTCACTGCAAGATGAATCACAAGGAAAAAAGAAAATACGTTAATTAACAAATTTATTAGGTCGATTAAAGTATGACAACTGGACTTATTAAACAAATACCAAATTCAATAAACATTTGTTGAATATGTTAAACATAAGGAAAACAAAAATGATAGGCAAACAAGACAGATAAGGAACTTCTTTTTATGAGACAGACAAAAATAAGCCTAATTTTTCTTCAATTGTCTAGTATACACAAGCATAATGACAAGCGCATAATGCTGAAAAGATATACTGAATTACGGTTACTTTATCTAGCTATGGAAGAAAAGATGAAGGGATGAAACAAAAACTAAATAACAAGCAAGAATTCCAATAAAGCTAATATATATATACACACACACATATACACAGGAGCTGAGAGCATAAATAAAGCATAGCCTTAAACCACTAAATTAAGCAAGATTCCTGGCAACAAAAAGCACAAAAAAACCCCAAAAACCACAACCAAATAACAGGCACGAATTCCAATAAGGTTAATATATACACACACACAAACACATACATACATACATAAATACATACAAGAGTTGAGAGAGCATAAATAAAGCACATCCTAGCTACTAAATTAAGCAAGACTCTTTACAACACAAAAGCACGAAGAAACCACCCAAAAATCACTTTTGACAAGCCATGTTATGAAGCAAGCAAAATAAAAAAGTAGGTCATATTAGAATGGAAATTAGCAAATATCCTCAAAAGATTTAAGTTTTCTAAACTAAAAGCTCAATGAACATTTTGGACTTAAATTAAGAGAGACAAATGAAAAAGCAGTTTAGGGAAGGGAACCTAAAACACTGAAAAATGCATATGGTCACACATCCAGACATGTCTCAAGGATATCAAGAGAGCATTTCAGCTTGAGTCAACAGAGCATTTTGTTGCATCGTAACATGTAGTCATCTAAGAGTTCTTTTACTAATAAAGAACAAAATTTCTTTAATTGACACTTTGTGAATATGTTATAGTGTTGATCCCTACTGATTTTTTATTACTCCAAAATGAATTTCATTAAATATCAGAAGATTGAAGTCAATCTTTCCGGCATATGTTCATAAAGTTGGAGATCAATCTTATCAAACTCCAAGTCATTTTATTTCTATTCTACAGTTCTAGTCTATATGATTGCAAAAGTAAGATATTATATCTATAGCTAGATTGTATATTATATTAATTATTCAATAATTGAACTAAACATGCAAGACAGAACACTTGAATAATACACAATTTGGCTGAACAAACAGCTTTATCTATGAAGGCCTTCTCACAAAACACCATGATGAGAATATTGATTTCTTAAATGCCCATAACTTCTTAAAACGAAGATGACAACAATAAACCAAGTTTTATTCACAGTAAGTGGGGTCAGCGGCATGATTCTTTCACGCCATTGCGCAGCTTTTAAAACGACAATCAGAAAGAAAAATAAAAATGTTGAAAAAAGTAACTAGAACACCAATCAACAATCACAACTTGTCACAAGTCACAACATTTCAAGTAGATATTCCCATTTCATTTAAGAAAATATCTCAACAAGTAATTAAAAAAAATTATACTTTTTTTATCACAAAAAGAAAGAACATCTCAGGTTCACATTACATTTGATACAGTTTCTTACCAGGACTCAGCTAAAAATTAACTTCAAAAAGCATCTGCAGACCATTAACGTCTCACTCCCATACATAGTGTCCCCAAAATCCAGCCTTTCTCTAGCTTTTATTCTATATTTTGCCTATTTTAAAGTACTCACTAAACTTCCAGCAGCCTATATCAACCAAACCAATCTTCGAATCACAAAATTCCTTCTTTCATCCTTTAAAACAGCATAATTCTATTCTATCTCCTTGAAAATCAAACTCATAAAAATACTTTTTACTAAATAAATCAATTCATATTACATAACCAAAAGATTTAATGACTCACTGACGTTTTTATCTCCTTTAATTTTCCATTAATGAATGATAGTGTGGTACCATAATATTTTTAGAATATGCTACTTGTCACGAATTCACAAGCTCTAGCAGTCACAAAGAGTTCCTCCAATAATGGGCATCATTATCTGTAATTAGTAAATATTCACCAGGAGGTTCAGGAAATATAACTACCACAACACTTGCTAGAAAAACTTTTTATTGCTTGTTTTGACATTTTAATTACTATTGGACAACAAGATACACCATTTCCAAAATCTACAAGCCTATGCCAGAAATATACAGAATCAATCACATGAATTAGAACCACACATCCTACTTTCCAAAATCTACAAGCCTATGCCAGAAATACACAGAATGTGCCCAATCACATGAATTAGAACCACACATCCTACTACCTTAGTCATGCATGAAGTGATCACGGAAGTCAAGGTTATAATGCATAGATGTGTTCACCAGAGAATTCCTTAAAGACTACTACTTGTGCGGGTTAATTGGTGAATTCAGCTCACTTGTACAAGCAACTACTTATTTACTATTTCCTCGAATTGGGATACTGGTGTATTCTTTAAGGAATTGAATCCTTCCTCTTCCTATTGAACCTGTCTCTTATACACATCTAGATGTGTATAAGAGACAGGTAATGATTATACACATCTAGATGTGTATAAGAGACAGAGTTCGTGTGATAACACAATGCCGAAGAGAGAACTCAATCAAGTACGCAACTTCTGTTCAAGGTTTTATGACATAATGAGATCTCAACTACAGGAAAAGAAAAATAGTGATAAGGGTAACTTTGGTTAAGCTAAGACCAAATGAATCCAGAGCATGTTATTTAAAGTACATTCTCCAGCAAATTCTCTGAAAAATGATTCTATAAAAGATCCCATGGTAACCTTTTTTTTTTTTTTTTGGATAATTCACAAAAAAAATGGATCTAAAAAAATAATCCCTCCAACTACCCAAATTCGGACAAGGATTAACAAATTTAAATTCGTACAAAACTAACTAGAAATCACATATAACAAAATCAAAAACACTAACTCAAGAAGGGGGTGTGACTTGAAACTTAAAATTAGTACAAATTAGAGAGGGATTTTACCTGCATGTGGTGGCGGCAGCGGTGACTTGAGGAGGTACTTCGGAATTGGTGGTGCGGCTTCAAGGGATAGTGTGAATCGGGGTGGAGGTTTGAGTGGGTGGTATGAATCAAGTGAAAGTTTGAAGAAAAAAGGGTGTGTGCAAGAAGGCGGATGGTAGTAGATGAGGGTTGCAGCAATTTATGGTAGTGAAGCAGTGTGGAGCAGTATGGGATGGCGGTGTTTTAAAGGAAGATAAAGGAAGATGGTGGGCCGAGAAAAAGTTAGGGAATTTTTTTGTTAAGAGGGTGAAGGAGGAAGGGGAAAAGGTGGATTTTCACTTTCTGAGTCTCGACCACGTAGTTTTCCCGCTGCAGCGATGTATATGATGCGGAATTCTGATTCGGGTCAAAGACCGGGTTCTAGTTCGGGTTCGGGTTAATGTGTAAAAGTATTAACATGTCAATACATTAAACCATCTACGGGTTAATGTGTAAATTTTAAATTTGATATTAAATCTCGCATTTTTTAACATATTGTGTATATTAATTAGTTATATAGAAAAAGAATATATTGATATTTTTCATGTTTCTTAACCTTATGATAATATTGATATTCTAAACTCCTCTATTCATCTTGAATGGTATCGAATGTGATTAATTTCAAAATTATATTTTGATAAAATATTTTAATTTGAAATTAAATTTGGTTTCATTAAATATATAAATAAAATGAAGGTCAAGAAAAGTGTATGAATTTATTGTAGATTAACACGCAATCAGATTAATGTATAAAAATGTCAATACATTAAACCGCTTGCAGGTTAATGTGTAAATTTAAAATTTGATGTTAAACCTTGCATTTTTTAACATATTGTGTAAATTAATTAGTTATATATAGAGAGAATATATTGATATTTTTAATGTTTCTTAAACTTATGATAATATTGATATTCTAGACTACTTCTATTCATCCTGAATGGTATCGAATGTGATTAATTTCAAAATTATATTTTGATAAAATATTTTAATTTGAAATTAAATTTGGTTTCATTAAATATATAAATAAAATGAAGGTCAAGAAAAGTGTATGAATTTATTGTAGGTTAACCCGCAATCGGGTTAATGTGTAAAAATGTCAATACATTAAACCGCTTGCGGGTTAATGCGTAAATTTAAAATTTGATGTTAAACCTCGCATTTTTTAACATATTGTGTAAATTAATTAGTTATATATAGAGGGAATATATTGATATTTTTCATATTTCTTAATCTTATGATAATATTGATATTCTAGACTCTTCTATTCATCATGAATGGTATCGAATGTGATTAATTTCAAAATTATATTTTGATAAAATATTTTAATTTGAATTAAATTTGGTTTCATTAAATATATAAATAAAATGAAGGTCAATAAAAGTGTATGAATTTATTGTAGGTTAACCCGCTATCGGGTTAATGTGTAAAATGTCAATACATTAAACCGCTTGCGGGTTAATGTGTAAATTTTAAATTTGATGTTAAATCTCGCATTTTTTAACATATTGTGTAAATTAATTAGCTACATAGAGAGAATATATTGATATTTTTCATGTTTGTTAACCTTATGATAATATTGATATTCTAGACTCTTCTATTCATCCTGAATGGTATCGAATGTGATTAATTTCAAAATTATATTTTGATAAAATATTTTAATTTGAAATTAAATTTGGTTTCATTAAATATATAAATAAAATGAAGGTCAATAAAAGTGTATGAATTTATTGTAGGTTAACCCGCAATCGAGTTATTGTGTGGTACATTACTTTGGTTAAAGGATCAATAATAATTAATTTGGATAGATTCTTTTAATAGTAAAGTTCTTAATTTGAAATTTGATGTTAAACCTCACCGCCCTGGGGACACCCCCGGGACCCCCTCCGTAGTGGCAATATATCGTAGGGCAATACAAATGCTCTTAGTATTTTTTGTGGTGGATGTAACAATGGTGGTCTTCATTGCATCTGCAGTAGCCTACTTAGGCTACTTAAAAGATGCCAATGTGCATCATTCGGTTTGTGAGTTAATAAAACAAAAATATTAAGTTTATTGTACTTAATACTTGCAAAAATAGTAAATAAGTAGTTATAAGTCAATTGAATACTTATTGTTTAATAAAAATATATTTTTCTGAGTTAATAAAACAAAAATATTATAATAATAACAGTACTAATTGTTAATGAAGTACTAAAATTTTGTTGGTAAATCATTGTATATGTAAAAGTTTGTTTATGTGAAATTAGGAATAAAATACTTATTGTTATCTTTCTTACAAACTATCAAATTAACAAGCCAAAAAAGAAACACATTGTTTTTAGATTAAACTGGGAACTTGCAATTATTATAAATTAATAAAGGTATATGATTCAAATTAGAACATGTTGTTAAATTATGATTTACTAACAAATTAATTAACAAACCAAAAAGAATTATGAACAAATCATTCTAACATTAGTATAATTTATAATGCACTTTATAAAAATAAATATCTAGTATAATTTATAATGCACTTCATATAAATAAATATCATGCATTAGATTAAATTATTAGGACAAAATTAGAATACTAGAGAGTCAAAGAAAATTGATTAAATGTAAGTATCACATAATAAATTTATGAACCACCAAATTAAAATTATACAGAAACCATCTTAAGATAATAATATCTGTAGACTTCTAATTGGGTTACCAAGTACCAAGCCCAATTAGTTACATTATGTTTCCTAATTTGTTATCTAATGGGTAAATATAAATATATATATATATATATATTATATCTATATATATATATGTATATCTTAATGTGTTATCTAGACCACTATTAGACACACATATTACTACAACTCCAGACTAAATTATTATATACATTAAAGTTATAAGCATAACCCGGTCTCAAATATGATATAAAATGTCCAAACAATTTGTTGCCATATCTGGACTTTCGAATACCGCCATCAATTTACTTGTTGGGTAAGTATCCAATAAGGTCTCTAATTAACATCTTTCACCTCATTTGGGCCATCATACAGATGTTGGAAAATATTAATTAATTTCTTTAATATTTAGTTTATTTAATGGGGCCATCATATTAGGAAAAGATAATTTTTCCCCTTCAATTACAAATGTTGGATTAGAATTTATATTAATTTTCTTTATAATCTTTACCATTACCTGTAACTACACATCTAGATGTGTATAAGAGACAGGTATTCAAATTCTCTTATAACTCAATGTTTACTTTATTATTTTAGTGAAAATAACACATCTAATTCTTTAATTCCTATAATCCAAAATTAATATCTAAAAAAATAATTACACAAACTAGCTAACTTTTTTCATTACACAATCCAGCAAAACCCACGTAGAAAAATTTTCAAACATTTACTTTCTAAATATAAAGTCAATACTGATAACTAAAACCAATCACTAATACTAAAAATATCAATGATGAATAATCCTAGTCACTAAATCCTAGAATACTCTTAAAATATTAGAGACGATGAAACATCGTCACTAACACTGAAAATATTAGTGACAACAAAATATCATAACTAAATCCTAGATATTTTCGCACAATTTTCCGCCTAATCTTTAGTGATGACTTAATGACTATTTAGTGACGACTTTTTGTATTTCGTCACTAAAAGGCAAATCCTTCCATTTTGTAGTGACCAAGTCAAAAGTCGTCACTAATAACACCATTTATTGACGAGATTTCGTGTCGTCACTATGTTTTTCGTCACTAAAGCCTCATTTTTCTGTAGTTATAATTAAACCAAAGTTAAAATAGATTTAACTTTCTTTAACTTTTTTTAAGCTTGATTCGAGAAGTTTATATTTTAAATTTAAATACATGCACAAAATCCAATTACTTGAGATCGATAAACACTCACTTTAATCTGACTTGAAAGATAAAAAGGAAAATTAAGCATATTTCCAAATTCGTTAAAACAGTCAAATAAAACACAAATATGTTTTCATTAATTTTTTTTCTCTATTTCTCTCATTAGTGACTGTGTTTATGTCTATGTATCTCTATGTATCATAGAGATTTTGAGGAGTTGGAGTAAAAAAAAAAAAAAAGGCAAATGATATTTGCATACTCTTTTTAACCTCTTACCCACCCTATCCCTTTTTTAACAAGCAAAATGACTTATTTAAAAAAAAAAAAAAAGGCAAAAATGACTTGAATAAATTTGAAAATATTTTATATGTTTGAAAATTTATATATAATAATTTTAATTTTTATAGAATTTCTTTTTTGTAATTGTTAAAAAAAGATTTAATTCATATTAATATTTATGCCTATGTTTTTCATTAAAGTATAAATGACTAAAAACCTTCATCCACACCGCTCCATTTTTATATACCTAAAATGCCCTTGTTTCAATATTTACTTGAATCAATTTGAAAATATTTTATATGTTTGAAAATTTGTATATAATAATTTTAATTCTTATTGAATTTCTTTTTTGTAAGTGTTAGAAAAAGATTTAATTCATATTAATATTTATGCATATGTTTTTAATAAAAGTATAAAAGATAAATATAATTTAAATAAAATATTTATGCATATTGAATATAAAAAATATATTGACAATTTATAAAAAAAAAATACTTATGCATATAGAATAACTAATATATATATATATATATATATATATATATATAATATTTTAATTCAATCCGAGTCCTAATCGGATTGAAATAACTAGATCCATATCCGATTCACATATTGTAATATTTAAATGGATTTGAATCGGATTCGGATAATTAGATTTATACATAAATCCAGATCAGATAGACGGACTCGGAACGGGTGAATTCAGGTTTAGACCTCGTTTGCCTAAACCTAGATCATATCCATTTGAGACTCATTTATCCAGTTTGAATCCATGTATCACTCCAATTATCTGGATCCATTTAGCTACTATAGTACATAGATCGTATATGGATCTGGATACCACTAGTGTCATTTATTTATATTATATTTAATATAAACTATATCTTTTTTTAAGTTCAAAAAAAGAAATTTCTATAAAAATTTGATGTTTTATATATAAATTTTCAAAATTATATAATGTTTTGAAACTTATAAAATATTTTCAAACTTATTTTGGTAGGTAAACATTAAAACAAGACCACCTTAGGTATATAAAAATGAAGTAATGTGAATGAAGGATTTTTAGCCTTTTTGCTTGATAAAAAGGAATGGGAGTGTGTAAGAGGTTAAAAAAGGCATGCAAATATCATTTGCCTAAAAAAAATTAAATGAAATGGGAAGACTTTGTAATCGCTGCAGGAATTGGGCCAAGCATCGTGTACTCCAAATCTGATTGTTATTTACGCCGATATATGAGTTTCTTTTTTCTTTCTCGAAGGACAGGCCCATATAAGCTCTAGGTGATTAATTGCAAAAAGATTAGAGATGCAAGAGTAAGTACTAATTATAAATTGAAAAAAGTGAATAATTGTGAAATGCTAAAAAACATACACATGTAAATAAGTGTTTTGGAATTTTATTGGCCAGCTAGGGATATATAGCCACAGATATATTGAAGGAAATCTGAAATATTGATTTGTTTATTACAAGAAGATTAATGCAATCAAACGAAAGCACTAATTTTGTTATGTGTACCCATTTAGAACGAGTTTAAGAAAAAATGTTTTTCCAACATTTTTTTGGAGTGGGGGTTTGAGACCTGTCTTGTCCAACTATATATAATACAAAGAAAAAATAAGACAAAAAAAGGAGTTGTAGTAATACAGGTGTGTTAGGTTAGGCTGCATCCCGCATATTTTTGTCATTAATGGCCAAATGGGTTTGATAGGGAACCATAAAACATTTTTAAATAAAATAAATAATTCTAGAAGAACAATAAGAAACACATTATAGATTGATATTAGTGTTATTTATTTATTTAAATTTTTTTTTTGGTACACACTAGAAATATAAAATTTGCCTTATAGCTAATTGCCTTGGACACCTAATAATGCCATCACCATCAAAATGTCGGGCTTAATTAAAACTCTTGTGTATTACCTGGCAAATGGTAATTTATTAAGCTCTTAAACAAAAAATTCAGAGGGCCAAAATCTTGAGCAAACCTTCAAAGGAAACACCAGTAGTATCTCCATTTTCATGGCCTCCACCCAATCTGATCATAGCTTTAATATCATCATCATTAACATTATGAAATCCAGCCCAAGTCAGATAATTCTTCAAATCTTCATGTCCCACTTTTCCATCTCCATCTTTATCCATCACCTTAAAAACTTCTTCCATCAAACTCCACTTTTTACTTCCATTCTTTTTGGAACCCAAAACCTTCTCAAATTCATCGTACTCCACGAAACCATCCCTGTTCGCATCAGCCACAGATATCATGGATTCTATAACATCTTCATCATCCGACGTCCCGGCAACGGCGCCACCCAAATATCCACCGTAGAATGCCCGGAGATCGTCGTGGCTGATCTTTCCGTCGTGGTCCACGTCCAGGACATCGAATGCATGGTGATTGTAAATTTGATTTTCTTCTTGTCTCCTGAGATGTAGCACTTCCTGTGGGACACATTTTTGTGGGTTTTTTTTTTTTTTTTGGATGGATTTTGGGGGGAGGTGGGGAGAATACAATTAAGCCACGAAGAAGGAAAGAAATAGAAAAAAAATGAGGTGAGCAAAACCTCCTCCAAGAATTTATTGCAAACACAACAAACGTTGTTTTGAGACTGCACGAGGTTCTCTCTCCTGTTGTATTTACGGAGTTTTCGGGGTCCACGAGGCTTGTTTAAGAAAGCAACTAAGTGCTACTAATAAGTTTACAAATTTAAAAAAAAAAAAATTAACAGGACCACTAATATATTATTAAATACACTAAAGAAAGAAGAGATCAAATTCTACCAAATATTTAAATTATTGGTAATTTAATAAAATTTTATTACGTACATTTATATTAGCGAGTAGTATATATTGAATTGTAATCTTATAGGTGATTTTCCATAATTTAATTTCGATTTTCTTTAAGATACTAGTTTCTTGTAAATCATATGAGAAATTGATTGGATCATATGCGTATGAGATGACATCACGATTTACGGGGCTTGCACCATACATACGTTCATTCGCCTTGGGTTCAACTAAATTCATATTCATCCAAGTGAATTTCTTTCGATTCTTTAATTTGATAATTAAAAAATAATTTATAAAGTCACAAATTTAAGATTATTTTTAAAGTCATTTTACCTAGTAAGATTTTATTGAATTATCAACCACTAATTTTAAATATTCGTTCAAATTTCGTTCTTCTTTCTTAAGTTTAATGAGATTTTGTCACTTTATATAAATATACTTTTTAGTAGAGGTTCGGAATCATAACTTTTTCCCTTTTGGAAGTATTTGTGGTGAGCAGGAGAGCACAAGTCACCTATGACAAATATTTAGGTAGATTCGATTTTTGATCCCACTTGTAGATCCTGTAGTGTGCATTAAAGTTTAGAGATTTTATGACATCAGTTGATGTAATCAAGATTTTTTTTAAAGTTTAATCCTGATCATAAAGGTAAATCTATCTAATTATTTTCCGTCATTTATTGGCTGGTTTGGATTTGTATTTTAATTAACACACGAGACTTTAGACATGAGATATAATAATATGACTTCGTAGTCCAAAAAGACAATATGATACTGATGCTGAAGTTGTCCTCTTCACTTGGACTGGATTAAACATATTAAATACTATTTACGAAGAAAAGGAATCAAAATTTCTATCTTAATCAGCAATCATACGAACCTCATCTATCAAATCATCATACACCCCTAACAATTTATGTACACACGTTGTTGCTAGCAGTGAGGTAGTATCTACTGGGCTTTCATTATGGTGAGGATGAAAGATGAACCAAGTTTCCTGGTTCTATCGCTTGTAGTTGAAGAAAAATACTTATGTATACTGTTGTATTTTGTGTTAATCTAATCGCTGTTAATTATTTAAAAGAAAAAAGAAAAGAAAAGAAAGAAAGATAGAAAGAAAGAAAAGGTTGCAAAGGGCCGAAAAAGATTTGAGAAAACCACTAGGATTGATTGGGACTCTAGAGGGTAGCTAAACCACAATAAATGTAGTTATAAAGGGATAAAAAATTCATTCAACAACAGTAAAAAGAAAAGAAGGTATGGGTTACCAAATGTATAAGGGAGAGAATAGATATATAGTTGAGTTCATTTATTCCAATGACAAAATGACAAAATCAATTATGTGTTATTAGATGAACAAAAGAAAGAACACAATCTGATCAAATATTTAAAATGTGATTTCATAAAATTTTGTTACGTGAAATTTATTTTGATAACTGATTTTAAATTTGTGACATTTTAAATCATTTAATTTTCTTAAATGTATAGTTAGTCCTAATCTTATATATCAAGTAATCTATATTTCTCTTGCAAATATAATTGCCTCATCAACGTTTTTCTGTTATATACTCCGGATATTTGATTTCTTTACATATTCTCAATCAAGATTTCTCATTTAATTAAATACCTAAAAAGAAGATTTCTCATTTAACTTCATACCAAGCCAAACTAAGCATCTACCAAAATTATCTTATCAATAATGATGGACCTTTGTACTTCCAGTTCCCGTGCGTATATTCCTTTATTCTTTTGCAGCATATACCTTTCGGAATGTGAACATATTCCCTCTATTTTGGATGCCCTTAACAAATGAGAATGGATATCATTTTGTTAAAGATAAGTTTAATGTTTTGATAAATACAAAATTATTTACATTTGAATATTGCTTCTACTTAGTAAGTTGCACTTTTTTGTGTAACTTTTCCATCCTAATTAGAACGTGTGTCATGTTTGTTTGCTTTTTTCATATCTGTTGTTTTTCATTTGTGTGTGTGTGTGTGTTCAGTATACTATTTAAACGTAAGTACTTTAATGGATTTATATAGAAACTAGCTAATTTATTGGACACATGCAAGTTGTTACTTCTTGGCCTAAGAATTTATTCTTTCCATAAAGTGAATCTTGCAATCATCACTTTGATTCTCGCTTCTTCAGTGGAGCACTAGCAGCATGAAGAGTGACTCACTGTTTGGCTGTTTGCAGCCTGTGTCCTCCTTATTTTTCTCTTTTTTTCTTTCCTTTCTTTTTCTCTATAGATTTCAGGTGGTAAATTTATTTCTAGTTACCGAGTCTGGACTCAGAAAATGGAAATTGGGGCCAAGATGTAAAGAAATGTTGGACCAGAGGGAAATTTCTATATCTTTTTGGAAGTAATTCAAATAACATAAACTAATGAATCCCTCGAGCCCCTATCCTTGCATAACATGAATGAATGTTTTTATTTGGATAATGATCACCAAATTATTAAATTGTTATATATAAGATTACTAAATTATTTATTTTATAAATTTAATGATTGAATTAACTAACGTATGTGTCTATAGTCACTCTGTCTTAAATTTGGTAACACGTGCATAAGGTAGTTTAGTAACTAAATTTTAAAAACAAATAATTCAATGATTTTGTATATAACTATAATTTAATAATTTGGTGCATTTTGTTCTTTTAAAATTTAGCTAATCTATCATGTATTATAAATTAAGGAGTAGTAACTTTGTTCAATATTACAAGCTAATAAAAAATTGGGTTAATTATCATTCTAAATTCTACAATTTCATTAAAGAAATCATATCATATACTTTAAACGTTTTTACAGTGTAATATGATATCTTCTCAGAGGCGTGTTGTACATGTCTGTAAACTTATCCCTCTAAAGTTTGAAGGGAGAGCCCAACAGAAAATTGGGCCTTAGGAAATTAATATTCATCGATTAATTTCATTCCAGAAAGGCCCAGAAAGAAAATAAGGCAAATCTTCCTGAAGATGAGCCCAATTAACTGCTATTATAAACTGAATCTTTTAGTGGCCCAAGGAGCTTTTGGTCATTGAAAATTATCTCATCAAAACCCTAGCTAATACTTGAGCCCCCTCGTTATATATCTCAAACCATTAAACTTCCTTCAGCTTCTTCAGAGGCTGTCTGCTCAGTGTTCCAGTTTTACACACAGCGCACACACACTAGAATTTTGTGTTTTTGCAGTTTTTCCATGAATTTAATTCTTTATGAATAATAGTTTTTTTTTTTTTGCCTCTTGATGGAATCCCTTTTTTACAAATATTATGGTGTTGAGAAGGAATTCCGTTTTGTTATAGTATATGATGATGATGGGGGCAGAGAGTGAGTGTTGCAGGAAAGTTGAGTCACTTCGCCTTTGGTCGCTAGGTGCAGTGAATAACACCCTGCCAAATTATCTTGTTTTTCTTTATTAACTTTAATTACCTTTATTTAGAACTTTGGGATTTTTTTTTTTTGGTTATATGAATTTGGGGAATTCCTATGATGGCATGAAATCTTTGAGACCTGAATATGTCTAATTTGATGACAATTATAAGCATTTTTTTTCTGAGGAATTTTCTCCATAAAAAATTTCTAGATGGTAATATTTTTTTTGGGTGGGTATTGGAGTTGGATTAGATATGATGATTGCACTGTGGCTCTGAGCAGCTAGCTAAATAGCTGCAAGTTTTGATGCACAATGCAGCCTAGAAAGCTAATTCTGATCTATTCCCTCTACCTTATTATAATACTACATTATTGATATTGAAACTTTGTTTCAATTTTGGACTTGCTAACGATGAAATCTTGAGATTAATTTTAATCACTTGTTTTCAACTCTAAAAATAGAGAACTTGTTTTCAACTGTAAAAATACAGAACTAATCGATCTGTCAAAAATTTAACAATATCTAGTATTCAGTTGAATAACAATTCAGAATTTTTACCAAAAAAAAAAATGAATGTTTCTGAAATTTGTAAATATTTCTACCAACCAAATAACAATTCTGAATTTCTGAAGCCTACCCGAGTTGTATTCTACTATTAAGAAATTCAAATATCAAATTATTTTACGAGAAATTCATGTTAATCCAAGAAGAAAGAGAGCGAAAGAACGAATCAAGAGAGGTTTAAAGATTTCGTAGAATACAATTAAATTGTAACATTTTATTCATACTCGATGCTTGTTAATGATTTACAGGAAAGTGAAACTTTGATTAAATTTTCGTGACTCACTCTATAATTATAGAGTGAATAATAAAAAAAATTTCGAAAGCTTGTTAATATTAGATGCTTTCAGACTGAATAATTCAAGCTTAAGGCTTAAGCTCGAACTTTATGATTTAGGAGCGACTGGACTGGACTAAGTAATGGTATTTGATCGATTTGATTATCGCCATGATAACCTGCTTAAAGTTGAGTATTTTGTCTTGAAGGTCAAATTTTGCAATCCCACAAATCACTGAACAAAAAAGCATTTTAAAAATTACAAATCCTGGAAATCTTTTATTATTGACCATAAAACTTTTCATGAGAATTGCTCTTATTGGACCAGATTTCTCCCAGCAAAGGAGTGCTCAGAATTCAGATATAAAAGAGGGCCAAAACCAGGCACTATCATCTGATATAAATGACCATTCAAAGTGACATCAGTATTCTATTTATATGATATCCATTAGCTACGAATTTCCACTGCACATATTAGTGCAAGGAAGAACTCTAAACACAATAATTCGCACTGCACATATTAGTGCAAGGAAGACGTCTAAACACAATATTTCGCGGGTATATAGGAAAGGCAATGGATTTCTTTTGTTAGTTCTGCTACTTGACATCACAAGTATGCACAAAATCATCCACCATATTGCCAGAAAGGGAACATCTTCCTTCTCTTCATCAAAATTGTGTGTTCTTTTACATAACAGCAATATACCTTCCTATGCAATTCTAATCTGTATAAAGTTGTTTTAACGAACTGGTGATGAAAAGCAGATTACAGCGAAATATACAACAAATCCAGCTAACAGAATGCCAGCGTATATGAAGTTTTGTGAAGACTGCACGGGGAGCCTGTACTCAACATCACAGCATTTCATTTTCTCTCGCTCACGGTCCAATATGTGGTCCACGTACCTATGAGTCGGGGATGCAAAAAATCACAAATGTTGTCGCTTAGATAGGACAAGAATAGCAAAAAGAAACACTTTATTGGGCTGATAGCTGCAGGATAACTTACTGTTGAGTGAATATGGAGCTTTGAAAAATCTGGGTACTATTCAAGTTTGCATCTTGTAACCGGTGATCATATAGTAGTGAAGACAGATCGACAAGCTGTTCCTCAAGGCTCTGTTATCCAAAGATATGAAGTTAATCTCAAAATGCACGTTAGTCTGTAATGTTTAGTGCCGTGAATTCGAGAAATGACTGAACTCACATCTAGGTATTTTTCCAACCGCTCAATTAATTCATGAGGGAATGGTTCAGGCAAGGTGGTTGTTTTCTTATAGAACTTTTCCAGCCACAGCTCAGTGCTTGTCTTATTCTTTTTACCCTTTACTGGTTCACCAAGAGGAGTTTTCAGATACTCTGAAGCAAAAGCTTGGACAGCCTGGAAAAAGAATGACGGTTAGCAATAACAAGGAATTCAAACCCAAAACTTTGACTCGGCAAATGATGATACTACCTCTGATGTATCCCTGATTCGGTGAAGGGCAGAATCCACACGTGCATATATTGTGTTCCTCTGTGTACATAGCTTAAACAATGAGAATCCACATCTTAAACAAAATACAAACCTGGTAGAGAGAAACAAACAAAAATACAGACATAATGCAGCATCGCAAATAAACTTGTGTCATTCACCAATTTTACAGCATAAATTGACATTTTCTTTAATAATGTAGCAGCCAGTAACACAGGACAGTTATACGGGGTATACCAGAGCAACATCCTGAAGCATTTGACTAATTCCTGAAGTATTAGAAAATGGTCCGAATGGATGACAACCAGCTGCCCAGAGCCAATTTACAATAGGCCTTTCATGCACATGAGACGCCTTTTCATATGGTGCACTCAACCCACCCACAACAGAAGCCAACCCTGCCAATATATGTCGCTGTGCTTGTGATGGAATAGCATGCCTTCTTTCCAATTCTGATACATAACTGCCAAACTATGCGGGGAGCCAAATTAGATTTTCTGCAATTTTTTTACTAAAATGAAAGGATTTCGACTCACTTCAAAATGAAATGACAATATCAAACAATAGTGTGTTTTTTTATTTTTCCCCCATAAGACTGCATGCAGAAAAAATGAGCTGTATCTGAAAATAAAACCATTTGATCATGATGCAACATTTAGCATGTTACTGACTAGATAAAGATGCATGACGACTAACCTTAATGGAATCTTTTCACTTTGATGCTGAAGGACAATAATTACTTCATTGTTTGTCCATACAAGACTTTCATCTTCCATCATAAGATTTTCATCAACATCAGCTAATGATAGAACAAAGCTGCAGAGAAGGAACAGTGCAATTCAAATAAATGCTTTGCTAAGGAAAAAGGAGAGTATGTTAGTACATTAATAGAAGAATACTCAAAAGTAAACCCCAACAGAAATAGTTGACGCAAAGCTCAAAAGGTTTCCCCACCTATACAATGGAACACCAAAAACAGTGACTGCTAAATATCACCAATTCAATTTATTCTGTGGCTTTATGGTGTTGGAAAAATATATTTATGGCAGGTTACGATGTGTTTATTAAAGGATACCAAACCCAAACGATACATGCATGATTTAATTGTCTCTATGATTTAATTGTATCATAGCCCCTTTTACCATCCACTCATGAAAAAACATACAAGGACATTTCCCTTCAGCCAAGTTGTACATGTACACAGCTACTTGGAAATAGAACTATGTTCAGGAATATTTGAAAAGCTGGATTTTGTACTCACACAGGAATGACTCTAGTTCCATAGGTACGGTATAAATCCCCCTGTTTCTTCATTTGCTTTCTCCATCTCTTGTCCTTTCCCCATTGGCCATAAGCAGCCCAGACAGGCTTGTGCTTTAGTAGGGAATCACTTGTGCCCTCACTTTCATCCACCCAGTTCTATAGAAAAAAATGTTTGACAAACAGTCAACCACAAAAAGTGTGAAAAGGAAAATTTCTGAGCCCAAGGATGAAGCTTCACCAACCACATTTGACAAAATAACCTGCAAATGTCTATAATTATTCGGCACTAACCTGGCGAAGAAAAAATTTGCTCGAAAGGGAAGGATCAGACACCTCGAGGAGACCAGCAGCAAGGACATCAGCAGACCGCTCCATTTCCTACAATTAGCACTAAGTTAAGGCATTGTGAGGAAAGACCGAACAAGTAATTTAGAGTATCTGAATATAAAATTAGTAGACAGATATTAACTAAGGAAGCCATTTATATGTGTAGGAGAAAGGATTTTGCGTAAATAAATATGCCATTGCCATAGGCACAAACAAATGAAAAAGTAAATCCATGTTCATTAATTGAAATTTGGGATGGGATATAAGGGAAAGGATAACATTAAAGCAAATATGAAAGAGATGCAAATCATAGAATCTCATCCAAACAGAACTTGCATGCATCATATAATGTTGTTTTCATTCGAGTAGGATATTTTTAAGGCAAAAATTTTAACCTCTTTCAGAATAGCACCATCCAGATACGTCTTTGTATGAACATGGAAGCGTCCATCCTTCTTGGTCTCCTGAAGGGAATGTCCCCGCATGGCTTTTGAAACAGCAATAGCCAACTTTTCATGGTGATGTAGTGCATGTATACCCCCGACTATTACTACTTCCTGGCCCCGGTGAACCATTTTCTTCACCTGAAAAAAGCATCATAGAATGCACAATTAAACTTATACACCTCACTGATCAAAATTTCTCTGAAAATAGGCAACGAAGAGAGGTGAAGAAGTTTCGAATTTTAAAACTTGTATGCACCTATGTAAGATAACTCTGAATATCTGATTATTTATGAGAAACATTCTCAGGCATTAAACTCTAAATTTTCTATGCACATTTATTTTAACAGGATTCAATCCTCAGACGTACTTGAAATCTCTCAATCTCATTCCCTTCCATTTAAGATTTATTGGTTTGATAGATCATGGTCAACATGAAGTATTTCGACAGTAGACTAAATTGTAGCCAACTTTTTCAACATGCACAATCAGCAATGCATATTGTTTTTAAATATTCATGAATCAGAGTGCAGTCCGCAGAATCCAAGGAACAAACAGAAGACACATTTAAATATCTGTGATAGAAATCCTTGCAACTATTTCTGCTAAAGCATCTTGGTTCCCAGAAGTTTGAAATTATATCAGGTAAGGAAAAGTTGATGAGAAGAAAATTCAACTTCACAAAACAATAAAACTAAAGTAGAATCTTGTATCTATGGCACTCAAAACTCTAAATAGCATGCTCTTCAAATGGTATGAAAATTTGTTGCAGGTTATCAAAATAGTCCTCCAAAGAATAAAACATGACTATCATCAATGTTCAAGTTACTCTCTCAAAGTCCATTAACAATACAGAATAAAAGTCTCAATGCTTCATGAACAGTAGCAGAAATTGATATACTCCAAATAAAAATATCTCACCTCAGCCTCTATAGCTTCCATATTTATACTATAAGTTGTGGCCTTTCTCCATGATATTGTAACGGTTATGGTTCTGGAGGATAATGATTGGTATAAGCAACCTTGTTGTCATATCAACAGTTTCGAACCTGGTCCAAGATGGTAAAAGCGTTTATACAGAAATGAAGCAACTCTTTCTATGATCAGACAAAAGTACACTGGAATGGATAAAACCTGGGAAACTATTGCATATATTTTGAATATGTATATCATTGAAATATGAATAGCTAATACCTAACATCTGGAGAGATAACATGCTCAACAGTGGTTGCAATCAGAGAACCAAGCTCTCCAACAAAGATATCATGTGCAGACTGCTCACTAGCTAGACCTGATCCTCTTGGAAATAAAACCTTCTGTATTCGAGGTAATGTTTTTGAGTTAACACTTCCTTCTTCAGTTTCAATTTTTCCATATGTGCAAGGTCCAGCTGAGAGGTCAATCACAACAAACCTGAAATTATGAGATGTGGTCAAGTTATATACCACCAATGATTGCATGCAACATGCAAAAGGAAAGATTGTGTCCAACCAATTATCATGATCACAATTCTTATTCAAACAAAACACCCTCCTCCCATCAACAGTCTAAAAACATCTTCCATGAGGGTCCACCTCCCAATCCCACAAAGAAATGTAAAACCTTGTCTTCCTCAGAAATACAAAAACCTTGTCCTTCAGAATTGCAGTTGGAACCACATGGAATGCTTTTCTTGTGCACAAAAAGGAAAAATATCTGACAAGTGAAAGATTTCATTTTGTGAAGCCTAAGCGAGTTATACCTGCCAGAGCTAAGCCAAACCTGAATTGCTCCCCCTCCATTATAGCGATAACGATATATGTAATCACCCTCTTGTTTTTTCATCTCTTCCTCATTCAGCTGTGCAATTCTTCCATACATCAAACTGTCGAGATCAATATCCTTATTCCTTGGATCAATTCTGACCTATTAATAAGATCACAGTAACAAAAGGAAATTCAAAATTTTTAGAGCCCTATTCAACGGTTCAGCCCTAAAAGGAATGACAATGATGGAGATTCAAGTGTTATTTTATGACCTTAAACCATTTGAAGGAAAGCATTACAAAATTCAGATATCAGAGAAGCCATAATAATTACCTTAACAGCTAATTCTTCTTTAATGATGTGTTTTTAACTCTTTAAGATGGATAAAACGAAACCTTATAACTAATTCTTCTATGATAGTAATTTTTTTTTGACTTTTCAGGGTGCATAAGAAATACCTTATCAAAATTAACGACAAAAATTGCAGTTGGCCAAGGTCTGTCCATCTCTTCCACAGACTGTGCTCCATTCTCCATGTTAAACAGGAAGGAATACAGCTTCTGAAACTCTGCCTCGACAACTGTCGCCTCCACCTCAAACAACGGAACTTCCCTGCCAAAATCCGTCTGCAAAACAAAAACTTAAGTTCGAACTATCTTCCACGAAACTACAAACAAAAGCAAAACTTAAGGATAGGTCAATAGATGTTGTGACCTCTCTGGCCGTGCCAGCAGGAAGACATCGATACTTTTAATGCTTTCTCCAGTGCAATAAGTTCAGGCTGACCAACCTGTAGACAAAGTGAGTTAGAATTACATAAGGAACGTGAGTAGATGTATAGACAACTACCTTTGTCTTCTTGACATCTAACTGAAAAGGGTTTTCGATTATGTGTATTGTTCAACTTCACTTAAAATTTTAAAGTGTGAAGCAGCTCTTTGATTTCAGTCCTTAAGATCCAAGTTAGCTATTTTTATGCATGAAGGGTGTTTTTTTTTTTTTTTTTTTTTTTGTGGAAAACCCTTCTGGTAGAACAACAGTCATTATACTTCAGAAAATACATATAGCTGGAGCTCCTGAAAGCAACAATATGAAAATACTTATATATATAACAACCTTGCATAAACTATTAAGTACTAACTCAATACAGCCTGAAATGATGCTTACAGGAAATACATTATAGACTACGTGATGCTCTATATCAAGAGGCTTGCTCGTCTCTAAGCACGAAGGCCTATGAGATGGGAAACTGACTCTCAGAAAATCCTCTAACTTCTGAGAATCAATGGTATACCTATAGCCTCCATCACCATTAAAACCAATGAGGACTATATTTACTTCAAGGGGTACTTGAAACGGAACCTGCATTATCCATACACTGAATTTCAGTCTTCAAAAAAAAAAAAAAAAGACAATTAAAAGTACACCAGCAACCATCTATTACTGACGTGCAACTCGTCAAGAAGTACACTTAAGCACATAGCAGATATCAGCTTCAGTCACAAAGAAGTATGTCAAGATTTAATGCCTTTTCATTTTGAGATGTAAAGAAATTGGAAAGAAACAAGAAAAGATAGATTTTTTCCACGAATTACAGACAAAAATTGTTTTTTTCCCCTTTTAGAAACAAGAATCATTGCATGTAAATACAAAAATGTAAGAGGAAATAGTGTTTGCAGCTTAATCTCAATTATGAGGTTTAGTAAAAGGTGCATAATGGAAAAGTTTCTTAATTTCAAAGAGATCAAAAGCTGCAATTTTCTGGAGAATAACACAACTCAATCTCATCATACTCGTAGTATACCTACCATTAATACCAATGAATAAGAAAAGCTAATATCTCATCATAATTCAACTGCGCAGGAATTAGAAAAGCTAATAAATCAAAAAAAAAAAAAAATCAAATCACAAGCATCTTAAACGCCAGCAAGGAAACTGTATTACCTCCTTCAATCCTTCAATTCCAATATAAATACAGCAAATAAATCAAATCAAAAAATTAGAAATTCCAGCTAGTAAACTGTACTACCTCCTCCAATCGTTAAATTCTTCGAAGCGAAATTCATAAAATTTAATTTTAAGACATTTCTAAGCCGGAAATTATAACTGAAAAATAAATAAATAATAAATAAATAAAAATACCTCGGCGCGAGAATGAAGCATTTGACGAACTTCAGATCGGACGGAATCTTTAACGTCCTGAAAGGCACTATGGTGCCACTGAGAATGCCCTGGGTCTCTTCTCACGTCCTTACACGATTTTTGTGGCGTTGCCGATTCAACAAAAACCCTACTTCTTCCACTCTCCTCCTTCACTGCCGCCGTTATTATCAATAAAATTCCCAATAATACTTGTTCTACTTTCCATTTGTAGCTCCTTCTTCCTCCTCCGCCTGTTCGCATCTTCTTCTTCGTCGTCGTCTTCTACTTCTTCTCTCTTTCTCTGCGTTTCAATGGGGATTCTGTCCAAATACTTTGACTGAACCGTCGTTTCACAATCACAACCCGGTCTGACCACTTTGTTAACTCGATTCTGATTAATAAAATAGTACTATTTTATTTTATTATTTTTTGTAATGTAATTAATAATTATGAATCTTTTTTCTTTATAATTATGAAACTTAATGTTATTCCAATATGAAAATTTTAGATATTAAGAGACAATTAACTTTATTTGGTTTTTAATTAAAGGGATATGTTGTTGTTTATGAGTCGAGAAAAGTGAATTAGTTTATAATATTTGTAGACGAATTTTATGATTGTTTAACAGATATATTAGTTTAAAATTTTAAGGTTTCCATTTAAGTTAATCAATATCACAGTTAGATGGAAAAAAAATAAATGTCATTGATTTAGGCCCTGTGGATTCTATTTAGGGAACATGTCATCAATTACAATAAATATGTTTACCATTTTTTATGCTCAAAAACTTTTATCGCTAAAGTTGTCAAAATAACATAGCTTAATTTGTTCTAAGCATTGGATTGGAATTGGATGGTTGCATTGGCAATGTCCATAATTGGATGCATTGCCAATGTCCATAAACCTTCATACACATTAGTTTTTTTTTTTTTTTACCGATCAACAATCGTTGTCAAAACCTAATCAAAGTGTGCATGTAACAAAATTTTCGATTTATTTCCAAATGCAGAAGTCAACATGAAGAAGCAACCTTGCATAATCCAACTGCATACATAATCAAGATTCAAGAATGACAAATTATCTCTGCATTAATAGACCAAGGAAAGGAAACATAATTGTCTACGAATATCATACGACTAAAAGAGATGAGTTGTCGAACTGTTAAAAATTTTGTGTTCATATCTGCAAAAAGAACAACTAGAGCTGAGGGTGTTGAGTTTCTGTAATGCGAGAATGAGTCAAAGACTTCATAAGTTTGCATCCTAGGATTATCTAAGACATCTATCACTGTTTTACTCCTATTTACTTCCTCCTCAAAATGGTTGAACCCAAGTTTGATGTCAGTGCCTTTCACAACTCCACCAGTCTTCACTCAAAATCAAACATCCACTTCAGAGCATCGAAAATCTTGCACGCAAGTCCTCGATTGGATTCAATGAAAGTCCCCACTTGATTCTGATGTCTTTGCTTTTTCCAACTCTAAATTCCTCATTCGTGGTGGATCAGTGTCAATTTTGATGAAGGCCAACTTGAGATCCGAATGGATTTTCTCCAAATGTTTCCTGAAAGATTTAGCTGGCACATGAACAGGGGTTGATGGAACTGATCCAATCTCTTGATATTGACCAACAACAGCTTCACCATTTCTATAAGCGCGAATAGCTGCCAATATGAAATCTCCATGGTTGCGGAAATGTTCAACAATAAAATTATGAAAACCCTTTGGTGGCTTTTGCAAATTATACAGCATTGTCTTACAAGACAATATAAAAACTTCCTCATTATAGGCCATAGACTTTTTAATCCAGCTAGCAGATGTGCTTTTCAATCCCACTTCACGTCCAGGCTCATTGAAGTATGGCTTAGCATTAAGCACAAGTCCTTGAAGGGAGACCAAAAGCTGAAGGATGGTGGACTTAGAAGGTCTCCATAATTCCACACCATTACCGCTCCAAGTACGGATTAGGCTCAAGCAAACTGTCCCAGAACCATACAGATTGGGATTCAAACGCAGGCCATGAGAGTGATAGTACACTTGGGGAGGGTGATTTGGATAATCAGAAGGCAGAACAATGTCAAAGAAGAAAAGACCATCATGATAAGGAGTTCCAGAAGCACCAATGATCACAGCCCGAATCAGGTCAATCCTCTGCTCATAAACTCGAACATAAATGGATTCAGGGAGATCTTTCTCCAGGATTTTCCACTCTTTAGCAATCTGCTTTGAGACTGCCCTTGATGGGTGGTTGATGTAATCTTGAATCTTTTTTGACTTGTTAGAAGTAATGTAGTAATGATCTGAATGAGCTGACTCATCTGAACAAATTTCAAAATGTGGGAATTCAAAGGTGTTGGCAGCAACTTCGTTTTCACCTGATCAACATAGAAAGAGCAAGTATTGATGAAGATAGTAATTTGCTAAAAACAAGAAAATCACCAAGAGATGCTGTTCAAAAAAAAGAATTGGATACATATACCCCGTCTAATTAGACCACTTCACGTGGTTTATTAGATTGGATTTAGCTAAGTTTTTGCCATACTCCTTACAAATTCATATGCACCAAAGAACTCTGTTTAGAATTGCACCATAACCATTGAACATCCTATGTCTTTAGCTGTATGGTAATAATCTGCAGTTCTGCACCAAGAAATCAGGCAGGGCCTAGATAGCAACTAATCGAGCCTTAATCCTTGAATGATTTCTTGTACAATGTGAGTAAAAATCAAAGTTCAACACAACCTTCCTATATCTTAACTTTTCTTCTTCCAAAACAAGAACTCTCTATTAAACAAAGCAACTCATTAACTTCAAGCCCCATGGTTTATTTACTTGTTTACTTCCCTGTTTTGATAATTACCCATTACACAGAATTCAAACGAGATATTTCACCTATAATAAGTTCAAATACACAAGAAGCTAAAAATTATTTTTTTAAAAAAACAACTTAATTTGACCTTTAATTCTTATTAAAAATCCAAGACAAGCTCACCACTCGTCCTCCAATAAAATTGAATAATGCACTGTAACTAAGAGTAAAATTTCAACTTTTTAGCTTATAGAACTTGCATGATCATGATTCATGTGCACAGGAAAGAACAGAATATAATAGTATTGAACACAATAAATAGCTAAAAAAAAGTGCATTGAAATTAAGAAAAGAAAAAAAAAAAAAGCCTTTTTTCAGAGTCATTATACTTCGAATGATAATTTAATATTCCAAGACAAGCCCACTTCATATAAGAGAATAAAATTAAATAATCTACAATAAAGAACAGAAAAAAAGTTCCTTTTTTTTTTCTTCCCTAAATCCCATAAAGATAATAAATGCACTAAATCAAAAAAAGTGAAAAAGGGTTTACCAGGGGCCATTTTTCCACTACTTTTTTTTTTTTTTTTTCCTGCTGTCAAAAAGTAAAAAGAAATTGTTTGGAAACCCTCTCAAGATTTTATGAAGGCAAGAAATCCACCCCACAGAGTAAAATTGTTCGAGATGTGCCTCTAGGCCTGTTTGGTGCGTACGATTATAGGAATGTGGAAACGATTAGGACTTCGAAACTCAAAAGGCAAAAAGGTTTGGATAATTTCACGCCGTTTTGGAAGTTCCATTGGGTTTTCTTTCTTAACAAGCTTTCTTGTTTTTTCCCTTGTTTTTGCTAAATTTCCGGGCAAACATTCCTTGGGAATATAATATGGGCTCAAAGATTCAGGCCCTTTAGGAAAACAAAATGTTTTACGATACGAAAAAAAGTTTCAGGAACGGAAATTGGATTCATCTTTGGTCCTTGTTGGTCCTCTATAATTTGTAAGTTACAGGCTCATAAAAATTGTAAACTAGTCTCTCCAAAAGCCCATCCATTTCTTGTTTTGCAGACGAAGCCCTCAAATCCCAGGTACTATGAAAGACGAACTAAATGGACAATTCAATTCGAAGTTCGAACGAACCTTAATTGAAACAAAATTAGTTGGTCAATTAATAGCAAACAAATTATGAAAAAAAATTAAGATTTGAAACTTTTGGCTCGAATATATATAAATTAATCAACCTACTTTAGTTTATAAAAGTTTTTGTGTTTAATTGATGAATTTAAAATTTATCGTTAAAATGAGTAAATTTTAAATTTAATAAAATTATAAATTTCAAAATTTTCAATTCCGAACGATCAAGAAAAATCCAACAAAATTTAAATAAATCATTAGTTGAGTTAGACTAATCCACACCCAAATCCTACAAGGCTACAACAATAGCGTGAAGCAACACATAAAAATCTGTTAGACGTCTACAACCTTGGAGAAGGTAATTAATTTTTATACATCATAATCTCTGCTCAATCGCTGTTCAATTATAATTACTCAAGCGCCCTCATGTTTAAGGAACGTGAATACAAAAAGAATACTACATTTATTGAATGAACCCAATATTCAATATAATGTAGATTGAAGGACATAATTTTGGATATATATATATATATATATATGTTCAAAATCTTAAAAAATATAAGAAAGAACCAGTGAAAACTTAATTCGGTACAGACGGAGTATTATGTAGGTTTTGCCATACATTCCTGTCGTTGAAGATATGCAAATCTTTTACCAAAATAAATTAAGGATAAGGGATAATTTCACATTATTCTCCAGAAGTTTAGTATAATTGCAGAACCTCCCTTCAAGTTCTAACAATTACACTTATCTCCCTTTTCTGTGTACAATGACTATAGTGTCCCTACTCAAAAAGAAAGTTTATCATGAAACAATTTTAGACCTTAATCTCAATCCAAACCACCACGGTTCTTCAAGAACCACCACCTTACTCCAGTCACCACCCAAAATCTACATCCCTATGAATCCTCTTTTCCTAATACAAGAGCCCAATAATTAGTCCAAAAGCCAAATATAAGAAAGAGTATGTGTAACCTTAATTCAGTACATAAGGAGTATTATCTAGGTTTTCACTATATATAATTTCGTTGACGATGCATCTAATGTAAAGTGATAAAATCATTGAAATGTTATTAGATTCAATAAAGAATGAATATAATCCGATTGAATATCGGTATTATTAAATCCAAAAAAGAATAAATAAAATTTGACTGACTATCTAAAATAAAAAATTGTTGATTCACTGTGATTTTGTCACAAAATGTCTTTGTTAAATGATGTTGAATTTGTAACTGTATAAATTATTTATAAATCATTTTCAGTTAAAGATACGCAAATCTTTGACCAAAATAAATAAATAGATGGATGAAATATGCAAATTAACAAAGCAAACTTGTCAAACAAATGTGCAGCCAAAAACTTGTCAGACAAAGATATGGGCTTAGATGGATTTTTAGATGACTTTCAGTTTTCTGTTTCAGATGGCCTCTTCTTTCCAAGCAAGTTATTAAACGTGTAAGATATAGAATCTGACGCCCATGGCGTGTTCATCTAGTACTTATAAAAATTGTGCATATATATATGGTTGACACCCGCACCATGTAAGCAATGATAATGCAAACAGTCGAACACCATGTAGCGATCTACCTCTCCAGTTCGTATGCAAGCAATAAGAGGTTAATTAATTGCAGTATAAGAAGAGATGAGTAGATTCTCAGCTGCACTCTCATTCTTGGCTATATATGTCATCACACTTTCCCCCAAAAACAGAGGATTAAAATCTGAATGTTTACTCAAACTGGTCCACCTCCTCTGCTTCTCAACTGCCTGGGGCGCTGCCCTTTGGGTTGTCATCCACGGGATCATCTGGTTCAGGTATATATCCCATCATATAATTACGAGGTATATATAAAGTACAAGTTTTTTTGTTGACGTTGAAAATCTTTGATTGTACTAGGACTCTGCCGAGGCATCAGTTCGGGAATCTGCGGAGCAAGATGTTTCCAGCATGCTTCTCTGTAGTTGGGCCATGTTATGCAGTTTGTGTGGCGGCCTTTGGGTACGTGCATCCATGGAAGACTGCCTCTACTACCCATAGATATCAACTTGGCTTTCTTGGATTGTGGCCTTACTCTCAACCTCTCTAATCACATTGTCTTTACACCCATGACCCTTAGGGTACTAGAAACTATTTTGGAAATTGGAATTAATTTTGTTTATGTAATCTAGTTTTGGGTTTGCATGATGTTGGGATTTTGCATGCACTAAAATTAATTAAACCAAAAAAAAAAAAAAAAAAAGGCTCTCAACCTCCAAGATATCAGGTTATATATATCTGAGCATGTCGAACTGACTCCATATGAATTCTACTGTTAGAATTTATGCGGGGTTCACATCTTTTGTGAGACAACGATGCATGAGTCCATATGGGTTGGAGCCTACATGGGACTCACATATTCCATGAGACAGTGGTGCATGAATCACTCATAGCCCCTGTCCACATAAGAATTTGTCCAAATATTGGATGATTTTAGGTTTGCCTTCCCGTTCATCAATGGACCAGTTTTTACTGAACAGATTGCCAACTGAAAGAGGACAAGGAAATGAATAATAATGCAATTGAGAAGTGGTGTTCAATTCTAGTAACTTTTAAGTTCCAATGCGAGGTATATAGATGATGAGACAAAGGCACAAGATAGAAAAAGAAGCAAACATTGGGGAGGAAATTGGGTGGACCAAGAATAGAGAAGTTGCAAAGGTAAATCCTGACCTTGCCGCAATGAACAAGAAATTCAACATGATTCATGGACTCTCAGCTCTTGCTATTATCTTGTACTTTGCTAGCCCGGCCATGCATTTCTGGTACCTGGCAGATCAAATAATTTTCTAGGTTGAAATACACCTTGTAATTAATAGGGAGAAGAATTGGATGTGTAGCCATAGTTGTGCCTTTGAATTGAATGACCAACATGTGAATAGACTTGTAATTGACACCATTAGTGTCTTTGTTCATCTCATACAAACAATTACTGACTGGTTGTAAATCTTCTTTCACTCTTCTGAGAATTAAGATCATGCTACTTGTAATATGTACATTTAACTTGCCCTTGTAGCCGCTGTTTAAGCAACTACAAACTACAACAGCGTTCAGTTCGATGTCAATTTCTTCCACCTTTTAAGACCGTAAAGAATTTGTTCAAAGGAGAGAAGATTCATAAAATGTTCGTGTAGTTAAAAACTAGACTGGTAAAATGAGGCCTTGAATAAGCATTGTTTCACTTGAATTGTAAACTGACTTCATTCTTACAAGCTTATGCGAATCCTTTAAAGGGAGTAAATACTTTTGTTGACTTGCCGAAACTTATTATACAATACAATTCAAATAAGTCTCTGCCGACTCTACAACTTGGAAGAAGGTTTCTTTGTGCTCCGACCTGCTATGAATTCTTGCATTTTTTTGAACTGCTCCTTTGTCATCCCATCATAATAGTCATGTGCCCTCTCCTGAAAATTATGTAAATAAACAGTATAATTGGGGATGCTATTTGCAAGAAGTGCCACAGATCAACTAGCATTCTAAAATGTGAATCAAACATACATAAGAATCAAGCACACAATTAAATATTCATCTCGAGATGACTATTGCAAAGCAAAAATAACTAGTCAACACGGTCAGTTCTAAACAAATTTAATAAGTGATGGATTGCTAAAAAACCTCAACTCACATCAACAAAGCCTTTCTCACTAAATGCCAATTTCTAACCGTGTCATACAGAGGATTAAGCTACCTAATAAAATCTTCTGTAGTCTAGACTTGGAGCCAGTAATACAAAGGAACATTTGGCCTATATTCAGAAATCAGTTTCACTTTTCAACCCCCATCACTTGTTTGTTGGCCAGGGTGAAATAGGGCGAGTTTTCTGAATAATCACATCTCATAAAGAATGAATTCTCCTTAAATCTTGGGGACGTATTTTATTCCTGCTCCTAATATCATCAAGAGCATCAGTTATCAAACAATCTAAGGAATTCAAGCTTGGAGCTTTTCTAGCTACCCTCATAACTAGAACATTCCCTTAACATCCACATTTTCATACTTTTCTAGGCTGTCAACTTATAGAAAGTCTACAATACACACATGCAGTCATATAACTACACCTTTGGGTATGTAATATTGGTATCTAGATGGCATTGAAGATGAAATACTGCACAGGATTAAGGCAAAAGACTATTAACAAATAATCACCTTCTCTAGTGATAGGGCATGAGCCAAGTTTTGCTTAAATCCATCATTTATAACTGCCTTGTACCTCAACACAAGGTCTTGATTGTTCTTGATAATAGCTTCTGCTATTTGTCGAGCTTTCTTCAAAAGCTCACTTCCTTCAACAACATGATTTACCAGACCCCACTTCTCAGCTTGTTCAGCAGTTATAGGCATTGCAGTTAGGGATACTTCACGAGCTCGGTTCAGACCAATGACACGGGAAAGCTTCTGAGATAAACCCCATGAAGGAAATATTCCAAATCTGTAAATCAAGTTTAGCCAAACATATCAATCAGAGAACAAAGATGATTCACGAACACTAAGACTACTCTGGCTTTTTGTCTCATAGTGAAGAGCAGCATGACCAGGGAATCTTCAAATGTCATATGATCCACCATGCAAAAAACAGCTTAGCACTACATGACCAGGGAATCTTCAAATGTCATATACCATGCAAAAAACAGCTTAGCACTACATAAGATAATGACTAACTTCCACTGCGTAGAAACTGAAATACTGAAATCACATGTTCATCTCTAACCTTCCTACCTCAACCTCCATGTGCTCATTGCTTACCTCCTAAACTATGACAGGATTTCAACCCCATAATAATCTAGAAGAGCTGGCCTAATTGGTTTGTGGGTCAATCTCAACACGGATTTCATATTCAATTAATTCTCAATTTGGGTCTCGTTAGTTTGTTTCCAATGAGCAAAGAACCTTCCAAATGTTCAGGGCTCAAGAAATTCCTTTCTATTTTTCAGACCTCACCAAATTTTATTCTTTTTTTTTTCACTTATATTTTGTCGTATCACAACAAACAATTAAGCAAGCTAAACACAATATTCCATCCAATTAACAGTCTTTAATCTCGTGTTCGATCCCATCCAACCACAGTCATAAGTCTTAGTCAACAAGCTTTTAGCTCTCATCACACATGATATTGCCACAAAATATATTCCTTTTCCATAATTTACAGCTTATAATTAATAAACACACTTATTTACCTAAATAATTGCACTTTCCACCAACTATGGCCTAAAAATAATAATGATAAAATTGCTAATTAATGATAAAAATGAAAATTTTAAAATTAAATAAATAAACGGAGAAAAAAGGGACCTAGCATGGGTATCCATGAATTTAGCATCCTTAGAAGCAACCAACAAATCACAAGCCAAAGAAATCTCAAATCCAGCTGTCACAGCAAACCCATTAATGGCTCCGATAATGGGTTTGTTGCACCGCTCCATTTGAGCAACCGGGTCGGCCTCTACAATGTTTCACGTCCCCCTTGAACACGTCCTCCGCAGCAGTCAGGTCCACACCGGAACAGAACGATCGACCCGACCCGCATAATATAATAACCCCAACCGACCCGTCCGCGTCCAGTGACTTGAATGTGCAACCCATATGGACTTATACATAGAGTTGAGTGTTGAAATGCGTGCCTTATCGGCTGTTTGATGATGATTTAGCTAACGTTGTCAGATGTGGACTGTTAAATTAGCTGTTAATGTTTATCCAGTTGAATAATCAAATAATGTTTCAACAATTTTATGTCAAATTGTTTGGCAATGTTGGGCTAGGAAAGCCCAAAGTATTGGGCTCAACAAGCCTCCATACCTCAATTAGTCACACATGGATCAGTTTGAACGAGGCTGTTACTAATTTTTTTTTTCCGAATTATAATTTGTATTATTTTCTAACACGCTCTCTAATTAAATTACATCTATCTAAGTAATTACTAAAATAATTATTTTAATAATATTTAAAATAATAGTTGTCTAAACAGTGACATTCTATTATTTATTCTTTATAATTGTACTTATTAAAATGAAAAATTACAATGAGTGAGTTTTATATTAAGAGAAGATGTTATAGTTCTTATGATAAAACAAAAGAATTAATAACAGTATACATTTCTTTCAAACGTTATATATGATGAACTAAAAAGTGGCCATTATTGTGATTAAAGCAATGTGTAACTAGGAAGTTGAGTATTTCAGTAGATCTCATGTTTTGGATGTAGTATTAAGCTCCAGCAAGACGAATTACATTTCTTGACAAGCTTACAAATCATTAATTTCCAGTCAAATTCGACTATTTTAAATGTAACATAATCATTGCTTTCACATTTCAAATTCTCATAACGAAATAACATTATATATGGTCTAATGTTCATATTTTGAGTGAATTATTCACCAAAAAAAGGTAATTTAAAAAAATAGAGGGAATCATCCTTGGAATGCATTTCCAGTATTGTGAAGTTATGAATTTGATGAAATTAACTGTCTAAAGTTCATAGGCCAAATGTCACTATGGTCACCATCAATCAATCTTTTAGCTATGAAGCAGTTAGCGGCATCTGTTGGATGGTATGGATCCCAGAACACATATTTTGATCTATCCACACATACTTTAGATACTGGGCCACAAGGAATTAACCCCCCAAATCTCCCAGCAGCACAGCAGCAAGCTGAATTTGCATTGCCAAAACCTGTTCATCGACAAAAACAAACAAAGAATCTAGCACTAATCAAATACAAAACTCAGCAGAATTACATGTGTTAAATAATCCAAAGTCCGACAACGAAATGCAACTTCGGTATGTTAAGACAATTACCTATAACTTTATTGGTCATAAATTCGAATTATTAAAGAGTAGGAGTGCGTAAATGTTATTACTTGCCATAAGAGATGTAGTTTTTAATCAGATCCATCCACAATGCGATAAACATCTGCGTAAATGAATTTTGATCCCTTCAGATTAGCAATAAGCTCTGTTACAAGACTCCTCAGTTGGATGTTGAATAACTGAGCAAGTTGATTTGGAAAAGCAACACAGTCTTCTCCAGCAGATGGATTTATTTCCCTTTGATATGGGATGCATCCAATTGGCCCTACATTTACTACTGCAATTTTTCTAGCTCCCATGTTGTAGAGTCTCTGACAATTGATGTTCCAAAAATTTTAAAAACATATATAGTACTATACATGTTGTTAGCAAATGGAATTGCAAGGGATTGGTCAAGTACACTACCGTAAGTTGAGTTCTGTATCTCGAAATCATGTCAGCTACAAAGGTTTCTGGAGAGACTAACTTTTGCTCGACTTTTGAAACCACAGGCACTAAATAGTTGTTAATGAAGTCATTTGATCCCATTGTCACCGAAAAAACAGAGTTTTCGAGCAATTTCACGGCCATTGGAGCACCTATGCTCATGAGATTATGTATTGCCTTGTATTGGCAAAGTTGTCTAATTGGGCATCCAAGTTTATCCTGCCAACCTGTGGTACCAATGCAGAATTGCAAATTCCTCATTTGTTGAGCGTTTTCAGATTACTTTTTGACGAAATTAAGATGTGCTAAATGAAACGGAAACCTTACAAAAATCTTTCCAGTGTGATTTAGGATTCCCCCTCCACCAGAAGCATAATTGACACCTTGCAGAACAACCGGACCGGATGTCGTTGGTGCCAAGAATGGAGGAACAACATTTATTCCTAGTTCCTCTCCTGGCAATACCAAAAGTATGCAGACATAATGTGGTCAACTAAACCTATTGATTAGTGAAAATCAGTTGAGGAATACCATAACTCACCTAAAATGTCAATTATTGTTCTTCCATTCGTGTACCGTCCTGTTGGTCTACCAAAATCAATGCCATTTGGAGCAAAATTTGCTTTTGAGAGAGATACAATGTAGTTATTGTTGCCAACATCTCTTACGCCAATGAATCTCCAAAAACAAAATTAACAGGAGAATTTTCAGACAAGCAGCTCTTATTCAGCCACACAAAAATTGTCAAGAATTGAAACACAACCGCCCTCGCTACAACTTGCCTGTAAGGTAAACGACCCATTACAGAAAAAACAGCACTTGGAAAAGACTATTGAAATTCTACAAACGACTAAGAATGGACACAAATATACGACTGAAAGAATGGTAAGCTAGAAAGAAAATATGTCAAATAGGATATGATGACACCCCATGAAGAATGATGAAAAAATGGTTGGTGTTAATAACTTAGCAATAATGATCAAGTATTGTTGGATTTAATTAACCACAAGATTGAAAAGAAATTGATAGTTCAAAAACAATTTCGGGAAGCAAAATTTATTATTTCTTTTTTTTTTTCTCGGCTCAAGTTTGGCTACAAAGTCAAACGAATTTTTTTTTTTATTATTTTCTTAAAATTCTCAATGCACAATGCAACAATCAATTTTTTTTACTAGCCTCAACAAACATTGTCACAACACTATAATTGAATATATATATATAAGTTTTTATGAAAGCAAATCTAAACTAAATCAATATTGGATTTGGCCCCACTAACAAATCAAAAATCTATTTAGCTTTAAACCCAAAAATCTAAAACACGTCCAAACAGAGATTTAATAAACGGACCTAATTCCCTTGGTATTTGTTTTAACTCCTACATTGCCTCTCTTAAACCAAGATCTTCATATCTCAACATTTTCTTCAACTTGGCAATGATTCCAATTTCAATGCTTTCGTAAGAATATCAGTCACTTGATTTTCGGTCTTACAATAATCAATGACAATCTTCTTTATCTTGAACCAACTTACGAATAAAGTGGAACTTAATGTCAATATATTTACTGCACCCATGAAAAACTAGATTTTTTGTAAATTCAATAGCAGACTTGCTATCACAAAATATTTTTATAGGACCCTCTTACTTGTGTTGTAGAAACTCAAGAATTCTTCTCAGCCATTAGTAAGCGCTTGAGTAGCACTAGTTGCTACTGCTATGTACTCCGCCTCACTTGTAGACAAAGCTACCACTTGCTGTTTCTTGATGACCAGGAAAATACACCAGTATCCAAATAAAATGCATAACCCGAAATACTCATTCTTTGAATCATGTCACTAGCCCAATCACGGTTGGTATATCCAACATGACTAGAATCATTAGTATAAGAATAAAAAATACCGTCAGACTGCATATTTCGGATGTATCTCAAAATCCTCTTAATTGCCTGTAAATGGGATTGGCGTAGGGACTCCATGAATCTATTAATCAAGCCAACTCTAAAAGTAATATCAAATCTTGTAGAAGTCAAGTACCTGAAATTTCCAACCAATCTTTTAAATAATTAACATCAATAAAATCACCAGTAGTATCTTTTGTCAATTTTAATTTTTTTTCAACCGAATTCAACATTAGTTTGGCGGTATCTATTTTAAACCTTTTCAAAATATCACCAGCATATTTTTCTGATAAATTAAGTCAAAAATACCACCATTCATTTGACAAACTTCAATACCAAGAAAATAAGACACTAATCCCAAATTTGTCATCTCAAAATGGCTAATCATAGCCTCCTTAAATTCAAAATTTAATTTGGGATTATTGCCAGTGAAAATCAAATCATCCATGTATAAACAGACAATGAGAATATCTACACTTGGATTGAATTTGATGTACAAAATATGCTCATATGGATATTTTTAAAATCCACGATCAACAAAATAAGAGTCTATACAGTGTACGGAGATTGTTTCAACCCATATAGTGCATTTTTCAACTTATAAACTATATCTTCTTAACCCCTTTTACATAACCTTCAGGCTGCTCAACATAAATCTCTTCTTCTAAAACACAATTCAAAAATGCAGATTTAACATCCATTTGATAAATTTACCAACAATTTTTCGTAGCAAGTGAGATAATCATTCTAACAGTGTCCAATCTAGCAACAGGTGCAAAGATTTCAAAATAATTAATACATGTCTGCATCTGCTTGTAACATTTAACAACCATTCTCGCTTTGTAGCGATCTACCTCTCCAGTTTGTTTGATTTTAATCCCACTTTGACTTCTTTGTAGGCAGAAGAGTGGTCAACTCTCAAGTACTATTTTTCTCAATAACATGAATTTCTTCCTCCATAACTTGAATCTAGTGATCTTCTTTGATAGTTTCCTCTAATATAACTGGATCACAATATGCAAATAATGCAAAATTAACTATATCTTCATCAAATATATCATTATCATTAGAAATAACATAATCCTGCAAACAGCATGCAAATGGCGCTATCTTTGTGAACGATTGGATGACACTGCTGGGATAAATTGCATAACTGGCTGATCCGACTGTGCACTAGAACTATCTTCCTCCAGAATTGGAATCACTGATGGAGATCTTGATGATGGCTCGGAATCTTTTTTGGACCAATCCGAAACACCCAACTCATCAAAAGTAACATCCCTACTTATAATCACTTTTCTTTTATCAAGATTAAAACAACTTGTAACCTTTTGTCTCATGACTATAACCAAGAAAAATACACTTTTCTGCTTTATCATTCATTTTCTTCCTGAAAGCATCAGGTACATAGATATAGGCAAGACAACCAAATACTTTTAAATGAGAAATATGTGATTTCTTATAAGTCCAAGCCTCATATGGAGTTCGTCCACAATTATACCTCGTATGACACCTATTTAACGCATCAATGGCACAAGAGACAGCTTTTGCCTAAAAATCTTTAGGCATATTTTGAGAATGCATCATGGATCTCATCATATCCATCACAGTTCTATTTTTTCTCTCAACCACATCATTTTGCTGAGGAGTGTACCTAACTGTCAATTGATGTTTAATGCCATATTTTTCAAAAAATCATTACCCACAAGAAATTTAGTGTCCCTATCAGTTCTCAAAATTTTAATGAAGTAACCACTTTGTTTCTCCATATAATACTTGAATTTCTTGAACACATCACATGCATCAAATTTATTTTTTTAAAAACTACACCCATGTCTTTCTACTAAAATCATTAATAAAAGTGATAAAATACTTACTACTACGATTGGAAGGAACATCCACTGAGTACAAATCTAAATGAATATAAGAGTAATGGTTTCTTTGCCCTCCAAGTATGGCCTTTTGGAAAAGAGTCTCTATGCTTCTTTTCCAATATACAAGACTCACAGTGTTGTTAGGGTTATTAATAAGAGGCAAGCCAATAATCAAATTTTCTTGTAAAAAATTTCAAACTCCCAAATTTCAAGTGCCCAAAACATAAATATCAAAACCAAGTATCATCAAAAGTTACATAACTAAAGTAAGATAAATCATTACAGTTTAGAGAAAGAGGTCACAAACGACTACGATTCATATTTATCTTATCAATTAGTCCCAATTTATCATCAGTAGTAGTACCAACACCATGCTTAAAATGTGAATCATATCCCTTGTCATACAATTGCTCCAAACTCAACAAATTACATAAAACGCATCACGAACAAAATTCGGAAGACCCATCTTTTAGGGTAATACCAATTTTACCCTTTCCTACAACAGACACTTTTCATTATTTTCAAATTTCACATAAGATTTAAAAAATTCATCCAAATCATAAAATAATTCATTTTTTTTTACACATGTGATTGCTATAGTCAGAGTCAATAAACCATTCATTCTTTTTATTTTCTTCGGTCCTAAAACTAGAAAATAAAATAGTTTCTTGTTTATCACCATTATTTTCAACCACGTTTGCATGCACTTCTCCATTACAATTTTTATTATGCTAAAATTTATTTTGATAATGTTCAATTTTACCACAACAATAACATTTAATTTTAGATTTATCAATTCTTTGAAAATTATTGTTTGGTTGATTAATCTGTCAGTCCCTCGTAAAATTACTTGCTAATAATTAAAACTGCCTTTACCGCGACCTTCACATCCTCTACCTCTGAAATTTTGACTTCTTCAACCAAATTTACCGTCTTCTCCTTTTGTTTGAGTTGATTCACGGTAAACTTAACTTGTAACGCCTCCTTAACTGTATCAGCTATCTCTTGACTCAGGAACATCTCATAAGTCACCAATTCACCTTCCAATACATTGAGTTTCAGAGATTTAGGTTCTTAATCACCTCAAGAATCGTTTTTTTTTGTGTGAAATTTGGTACTCAATAATCGTAGAATTTTTTAACAACTTTAATTTCTTCTAGAATCTCACCCTTAATTCTTATATCATTGGCAAGATCATTAATTCTATCAATAGAACCTTTAATTGGCTCGGTTGATTTCATGTGAGCCATATTGTCTCTTGAATTCTTGCAAATTGATTTTTCTTACATCAGTGGTACCACGATTTGTATTCATTAAAATTGTCCAAGCTTCTTTTGTAGTTTTTGCATTTATATATTTATTGAATACATGTAATTGGACTTTGGTGTCGAGGTAATGGCATGCCTTGCAATTTAATTGTCTATTTTTTTCTAATTTCTTAGTTTCTTCGGCTGTCAACTGTGCACCTTTTTGGGGTCACCCCATTATCGAATCCTTAATTAACAATACGTCATAATCCAATACAAGTGAAAAAATTCATCATCTGTTTTTACCAAGTTTCAAAATAATTTTTTCCATCAAAGACAAAAACAGGACAATCTTGTAAAATGTATAAACTATTCAAGAAATTTTATTTTTTTTATTTATCCAGAATCACGCAAAACTCTGATACTAATTTGTTGGATTTAATTAACCCACAAGATTAAAAAGAAATTGATACTTCAAAAACAATTTGGGGAAGCAAAGTTTATTATTTCTTATTTCTGCTCAGCTCAAGTTTGGCTACAAATCAAACGAATTTTTTTTTTTTTATATATTTATTTTCTTGAAATTCTCAATGCACGAGGTTTGTATCAATTGTTTTAACTCCCAACAAACATTGCCACAACACTATAATTGAATATATATATATATATATATATATATATATATATATATATATAGAGAGGTTTATGGAAACAAATCTATACTAAATCAATATTGGATTTGATCCATAGGCACTAATAAATTAAAAATTTATTTGGATTTAAACCCAAAAATCTAAAACAAATCTACATAAGATCTAATAAACAAGCCTAATTCTTATTGGTATTTAGTTTAACTCCTATAAATATTAATTGTCCCATAATTAGTTGATAATACTACGTATGACTGATCCGTATTCACCTATAAGCACAAATATTGTACCATAATGAACAGGTAAATCTAAAATGGCTATCAAGAAAAATCTAGGTACATTAGTAGATTTTCTTCAAGAATATAAACCTTTCTTTATAAACCCGGATTGCTCATCAAAGTGAGCAAGTAAGTAGGTAGAGAAAAGAACTCATTGAATGTACAGCAATGGCTGCACTACCAACCCCGTGAGAGCTACTACTATAATATTTTGAAGCCTATTCTCATTTAATGCTTCACCAATAACAGGAAACAAAGAGCTGGATGATCAGCTCGCCGAAATTTGTGGAAGACTTTTGCAGGCGAATCCATTGTTATTACGGAAAATTCTACTGTCCTGAGAAATCATTACGTTGTAATTTAAAATTTTATATAATAGAATATTATATATTTTAAAAATTTGTATTATTTAAATATGTAAAACCAACGGAATAATTTTTCAAAATTTCGCATTATTATTATTTGGGTACTGATCGATTTTTTTTTTTAAAAGTATTTTCACAGAAAGAAGAGATAAAATAAACATTTGTTTTCAACCCCCAACGCACCAAACGACCCCTTCAAAATTCAAATCAATAGGGATGGCATGGTATGTATTAGAATTCAATGCAGTCAATTGAGGTGGTAACATCGATCTCATTTAATTTATTGAATTGATCAATCACATCTTTTTTTCTTTTTGCCCTTTTTAATTGATCAATCAAGAAAGGAAAAAAAATTAACGGTTTTATTAATTATTACTTGATAACTGATGGGTACAGCAAAAGGGAATGGGATTGGCTTTGCTGTTTTTGTGTGTTGTGGTGATTGACAAATTTACAAGAAACTTTGTGATCTTCAGGATATGGGCATGAATACTTTAAACTTTATAGCATGCAGGAACATTTGTTGAAGATGTAGTAAATGCTTCATCATGTGGGATTTTCCCATCTTTTTTTATTTCCTTTTAAAACGGCAACTAATTTGGAGTTTGTTTTTCCAATGCACAAATTGAACCCAAAAAGAAAAAAAATAATAATAATACATGTTCTGATTTTTAGTAGTACAAATTTAGTATCTATATATTGTTCTAATTGATTTCTGTGCCGTTATGATAAAATTGCACATTTCGTATTAATGAGTATTACGTGGTTAAATGCGCATTTAATTAGCAGTTATATATAAGATATTGACATTTTCTATTGAAAGTATTAGAAAATGACATTAAAACAATCATAAAATCTATTTGATAATACTACTAAAATGAGTGCTAAATTATGATTAAATGGCGTGAATTAAGTCTCACAGAATATGATAGCATTATGTTTAGTCAAAGATCATTTAAGAATGATAATATCTGTAAACCCAAGACTTCCAGTAAACTTTTTTCAACACAATTTTGTCAAATTTCCTGGGAAAACCAAATTTCTTTCTTCTAGAACTTTATATTTTTTTTTTTCACATTTTCTTAATCCTTCTTTAAATCGTTACTCCACTCCGAATTTTTATTTATTTGTATTTAAAAAAAAAAAAAAAAAACCGTCTTTAGGCCGATCTTCAAAAGGGCCTTACAAGAGGGGCGCGGGTGTTGAAGCTTGAATGCCTGATTAGGGGCTCAAATAGGCTTCTTTTTATTTCAGTCCCAAAGAATGCAACCGAAAAAGATTTGTAGGCTCCCTGTTAGTTGGGCTACAGCCTACATGAACGTCAGAGAAGTAAAGTGGCCCGTGTTTCATATTTTAATTATTTGGTGTTTTATAAATTACTGTTAGTCCGCTTGTGCTGAGTTTATCTATTAAGTAAGTCTCGCGCGTGTTTGGCCCCAATAGCACGCATGTTGGCAAGGCAGCGTACATGCCGGCTGAGCCATTTGACTACTTGTTGGCTATGTCTAAAAACATATGTCGGCTAAGTTGTGGGTAGTTGGGATTGTTTGAGAACTCCAACACATGCCTTGAGTAGGCAAGGCATGAATTGTGGGCATTAGCAAAGGTTGGCAATCAGTTGGCGAACATTGACTGATCAGTTACACGAGCATTGCAAGAAATATTGACAGTCAGGCAAGCCGAGTACATACATGACTTGCTGGCTAGATATTGCATTTTGTGGTTAAGGCACGAGTTAGTTTCATATAGACCTTGGTGAGACCCTTTGGCATGTGTTGGGCGTATGTTGGAGCCTGAAACCTTAGATGGCAGTTGTTGACTGAATCTTGTGACGAATACTAGGCAGTTACCAACATAGTCTACCTATCAAGGCCTAGTTGGCTGTCGGATTTTGTAATGTCTCACATTTTCAATTGTAATATACCAATCTGGCCAGCGGTAGACATCTTATCAACTGTCCTCCTTGCGCCTTAAAACATTCTTAGTAGTCAGAATAATCAAGTAGAAGGAGAGAGCCTTGAGTTTGTTCTATATATCAAGTGTTTGCAAAAATTTCTGTTGTATTCAGCGAGAGTAATACAAAGATTAACCTTTTGGACGTAAATGTGTCCACGTTTTACTTGTTTTCCTTACTTTTCCTAAGTTTTTGTGTGCTTAATTTGTGTGTAATTGACTAACAATGCGTTATTAGATCATCACAAGACTGATTACCGTGTTTCATTGGACTTGTGCAAAAGTCTTGTGACAATTGCCATTGGCATCTAGCATTCTCTATAAATTAAAGAAAACTTTCAATTATCTAATAGTAAGATATTAATTTTCACAACCTTTTAGTCTTATTTACATGATCAAGTGAACTTTTGTGATCACTAATTTCTTGTGAATAAATTTTTTTTTTTAAATTATTTTGATTTGAAAAGGGTTTTTTTTTTTAAAAAAAAAAAAACAACTCACATCTCTCCTGTACTCTTTAGTAACTCAAATCTAAATAAGTTATAAAAAAAAACATTGATCTTATCACTTAAGATGTAATTCGTTGTTAATATAAAAACGTTAAGTGAAAAGAAAACTCACATTTAAATATACTAGTAAATAGTACAAATATGCAGTCATTTTGAAAGAAAAGAAAGAAAAAAATTCTCTGCCAATCAAGTTATTGCGTTACAAATTCTCCTAACCGTGCCTTGACTTCCGGTAAGTACACTCGAAGAAGAAAGTTTCACAAAAGCAGAAGAAAATGCCCGGAAAAAATTATCCTGATCACCAGCAAAACTTTGTACAAAGGGAGCTGTTCTTGGATCCAGCGGCATTTCGGCATCAATTCTAAGTATCCCAAAGCCATTCATTGCATTTACAAAGTAACAATTATCAAATACAAGTGTTGTAGGATCATTCAGTACAAAACTAATAGAATCTGATGCCGACCCCAAAGGCAAATGGCAGCTTAACTTGATTATTGACTTCATTTCTAATCCTGCTATGTATGAGCTGCGGTTTCTAAGGCTAAGACAATGTGCATGTGTGATAATTCCAAGTGTATGAGCACCTGCAAAAGAAAATGGCTAGTGAAGTCTGTGTGTACAAATGTGTATTAGAGTACAATTGAGACCATCTTTATTTGTCACACCTCTTATCTTAACGAATTTTTTATTTGACCAAGATTCATTTCTCATTTTACAAAGAGTTGGTGTACATCATAAAGCATTTGATTAACGTAGTAAAATCACCATTTTTTTTGAAAAAAAATAAAAGAAAAGAAAATTGTATTAAGATATCAACCATTTCAAACAACCCACATCAACTATTCCATAACATTGGTGGTGCAACATATACAAAATGGTGTACTATATATGGTTTTAAAATAGATCATATATATATATGTAAGGTATATTCCACGTACGTTTCTGTTTTGAAAAAATTCTAAAATAAATTGATTTTACAAGATTTCTTAGTTTAGAATTATTTAAATATCACATATATGTCTAGACGTTTTCAGACGACAAAATCTAAGTATATATGTTGATGATGTCGTGTAAACTCGATCCACCCAAGAATGTCCTCCCGATACCCAAGTATTAATTTGTGATGTGCATGATTAATAATCTATACTATATCCAGAGGTTTCATGTATTACCCACGATTGCTACTGATTCTTCAACAGTCATCCCTTTGCTAGCAAACAAAGTAAGCATGCCATCAATTCCTATATAAGCTGGAGGGAGAGAAGCATCTGCCAATTTAAAACTTGGAGGACCGAAAGAATCTCTTCGTCCCAATGGAACTTTTATCCTTGGTCCACCAGCTAGTGCTACGGCCTCTCGAGCAGCCAATATTAGAATGTCTGCACATGAAACCTGTTGCGGACATGCCAACTCCACCATCGATTTTATGATACCTATTGACTCTCTTTTTATTCCAAAATTTTTAGTTGAAGCCATCTCGGATTGCACAGTATCATTCTCTGGATCAAGAAGGATAGAAGCATCACAACCCTGTAGAGATTAAATCCAAATTATATTAGCTCAAAGACTCACCGCTTTGTTCTTTGGAGAATTCCACGGTTTCGTTGAGAGAATCATCCATTAGTTTTAAAAACTTGTACAGTATAAATTCATAAGCATATAATGTTATACTGTACGCGTGCAATATAATGATTTTGTTACGGAATCGTAAAATTTTCCTGTTCTTATGACTCATTATTCATTATTTTTTAAATAATATTTTATAATTATTATTTAAACACATTTTTCAACCATCTTTTTATTCCATATGCACACATTACATTCTTAATTGTACTCAGAATTATAATATATTAAATAATAATATTCCATATGCACACATTACCTTCTTAATTATACTCAGAATTATAATATATTAAATAATAACCGTCCAAAAACAACATTTTATACAGCAAAATGTGAAGAAAAAGAGAGACCTGAACTTGACAGTCATGGAACATGAGCCTTAAAACAGCAGCAGGTGCAGTGGGATCAACAAGACATATAGACTGAAGACCACTTCTAACAATGTCCTCAGCTGTGTGGGCATGACTGATGGTAAAAATCAAAAGAGAGCCCTCCCTCATCTCCCACAACATCGGATCTCATCATCATCACCAAAAACAAAAACAAAAACAACAATAATAATGCAATTCTGCTGAAATCCATTCTCAGCTCTGAATAATCTGTTGCCAGAGAAGTTTATGCATTCATGATCTGGAGCAACCTGCATGACCATCTAGTTGTTTGCTATGAACGATCGCAAGGACTACTTAATTGCATTAACAGACCAAGAGTCAATGTAACACCCCGGGTCTCGACTGCTTGCTGTGCACCATCACAAAGACTACTTAATTGCATTAACTTCCAAGAGTCAATGTAACATCCGGTCTGGACAGCTTCAATAATTTTTGAGCGAAAAACAACGAGTTTAAAATATTTAATTCAAATTGTTAGTAACTCAAAACTCAGATGTGTATAATAGACAGCAGGCTCCTGATGTGAGATTGGACATCACATTCACTCTTGTTTTAGGTTTTGCATTGTTATGGTTTATTATGAATTCCAATGGTAACACTCCGGACCTTGGGCTGACCCGACTATTTTTGACCGTAAACAATAAATTCAAAATATTTAAGTCAAGTTGTTAATAAATCATAATTCAAAGTGTTATAAATAATATAATATCTCATTCTATTTCTAAATATAGTACGTGACATCATAGTCAACATCAAGAAACCTGTTCAATGAATCAGTGTCGGAGATACCAAAAGTTTTCTTGCCCAAAACACAGAACTACTATTTAATTTCTCAGGTAAAATGAGCCTTCTGATGTATCATGTCAGCACCATACAAGTAACCGGTGGTCCGGTACATCTAGTGAACATTTGAAACGCTGTAACGCATCTCTCCCTTTATTTGGTTTCCGAAGTTTTCTTGCTACTGATTTTCGTATTTGAGTTGGGGTTAATTACACTTTGCCCCGTGTAATATAGACTTTAGGGTAAAAAGGATGCTCGAATTTGCTAGCCAGTAATCTTAGTATACCATCGTAATATTCAATACGAGTAAATTTGTGTAATTTATTCCGTGATGTAAAGTAGATATTATCGTTATCGAAATAAATAAAAAGTAAAAAGATTTCATTATTTTTCAATTATTTAACAGTTTAAATCACTGACTTTATATTGTATTGTATTGTAGGTGGATTAACAAAGATTTTTACATATAATAATACATTCTTACTCCCCAAAAAAAAATCAGAGAGACAAATGTACGTACAAGATGAATAATATTAACTGTGATAAATTGTTAGGAAAATTCTATTGTTTTGTAATTGAACTATTCTATTGTGTTTTAAAAATTTGCAATACAATATTATGTATTTAAAAAATCTGTACAATACAAATTTTTAAAGCCAATAAAATGATTCTCTCGAAATTGTAAAATTTTCTGTATTGTTATTGGTTGGATATATTGCCCCGAACCATGCACCAAAATTGATAGGGAAAAATCTTACAGAGTTATTTGCACCATGTCACTTTTGACATTTGGTGGATGTAGCATTAATAGCCTGCGCGTTACTTATGTTTTATAGCATCAACAAAATCACGCCATGGTCGATAGAAAGCAATAAATTCTAAATTCAATGCCCCGAAATGTTTCATTCACCACATACAAATATAATAGGATCTCGAGGCAATATAGCTAATTGTTCTTGCTTCATGTTGTTTTCTGAAACGGATTTGAGGACGATTTTAACATTTAATAACAATTCTGGATCAATTCAACTCACAGTTACTTACACAAGGCCCAGATATTGGCCCAACCAAATGCAATCGTGGACTGGACTGCTCAAACATTACACACAAAAAAGTGCACCAAATCCACAACAAAGCCCAACACTGACAATATCTCGGGCTTGATTTACAAATCTCAGTAGAGATTTGGAAAAAAAAAAAACAAAGGAGACTCAAAGGGCAAGCAGCAGCAGCAGCAAAGAAGTTTACCAACATTGTAGGCATAAAGATTGGTTGCACCAAAATCACAAAGCTAAAGATATTACTTTACCAGTTGGAAGATTGTGTTCCTATAGAGTTTGTGTAGAGTTTTCTATACAGAGGTATTGAGTGCTCCACAACTGTCGAATCCATCCGTGTCTCAGTGACACCAATGCACTCATACAACAAATCGGCCAACGCAAACATGATGAAGATGCTCAGAGGTTGAGGATAGCACCAGCAGCTGGACATAGTTCTGTCAGTAATGACATGCACGAGCACGACCAACTTGACAGGCCTCACAAATGACACCAACTTTCTCATATTAGAGTAAGATCAGATGGCACCAGACTTAAAGTTGAGCTCTTTAAATATGCCAAGCAAGAAATTCATGCCAATTTCCAATATCATCAATTTGCTAGCCTAGAAGCAAATTTTAGCTCTTCAAAGGCATTTTAGTGAATATGCTTCCATCCAGGCACGTTAAATGATAATTTTACGGCTCTTTCTGACTGCTATCTCCTGCAACAGCACGTGTAGCCTGAAACTGAATGGCGTACTGTCTTTGCAAGTCTCTAAGCCTTTCAACTAGTTCTTGGAAGGTTGGACGGCTCTGGGGTTCACTGCATTTGGCAAAAGCATTTAACATCAGCTAAATCCACACAACATCTGGATAGGCCTAATAAACTTTAAATTACCAAGTTTCACTACAAAAATAAAACCAGAAGAATGAATTTCAATTTCACAACTACATAGTACGATTTCTTCAGTAAACATTGCCAAATAGACATTAATGGAGCTCTTTCAAGTGAAACTACCAATATGACAATATGTGCAAACCTTTCGAGTATAACACACATTGTGGCAACCCCCTCATCCCATTCACATGAAATCTAGTAGCCAGTCCATTTCAGTCCTATCAAATCAGAACTTCACCCTAACAAGTACATGAATGTTGAGTACTCCTAAGACATGCCTTATGGACATAATACCCATTAACAAAAATTTGATTTGCAAAAAACAATATCAGGCAATGCTTCTTTGGTATGTTCTGAACTGAACTCAAAAAGAGATTAATTTGATATGATTAAATAACAATTTTTTAGCGATAGTAAAATTATCCAAGGATACTTTTTGGTTTTCTGGGACAAGAGAAAGAAAATTCTGGATGCACTAGGTACAAACCTAAGCCAGCAGCTCTCAATTATTACAGCCCACTGAGGATCAACGTCAGCGGGAATATCAAGTCGTTGGTTCATGAACCCTACAGCTCCAATTACCTGAAAGAGTACTAAAAAGGCAATTATGGATGCACTACCAAATGCTCTCTCTCTCTCTCTCTCTATTAGTTTTGAATAAGCTATTTTGTAGAAAGATAACCAGTACCTGCATAGAATTGAGGTGATCCCAAGGAACCTTTTCAGTGGCAAGTTCCCACATTATCACCCCAAAGCTGTATACATCAGACCTAAATATTTCCAACAACAGAAACTTCAATTAGTACTTTTTCATGTAATTGACTTAATAATAATCCAACTATTCTTGAAAGTGACATACTTCTCATCTGAGGGTTCACTTAGCATTTCGCAGAACTTCAGGAGCCATCCATTGAGGCTAGGAGAAAAGGATTTTATATTTAGATCGTCAGTCAACCAGGAAATTACCATAAAAGATCATATTGACATAGCAAAGAGGTGAATGCACCAGTAACTTACCGTTCCTTTCCCCGTCTTTGTGGTCAGGTATGTTTCTCGTTTAAGACGCGATAGACCAAAGTCACCAACCTGTACAAATATAAATTATGAATTAACTATTCCCAACTTATCAACAGTTTCTGAAAGTTCAAGGTGGAAATGAAGGAGATTGTACACAGAACCGACGATAAATCCAGACCTTCACATTCCAGTTCTTATCAACAAGAAGATTTGAAGACTTCAAATCTCGATGGATGACAGGTGGGTTGCAATGATGAAGATAATTCATGCCTCGTGCCTGGAAAACAGTGAGTATTTAGCAGTTAAAAGTAGAGGAGAAGTATAATCAAAACAATTGTTTCACCAAAAACAAGAGACCAAAGCCTGCTGAAGTAACACGGATCACTTTTGATTAAATTCTAATGAATCATAATAATTGCAATTTCGAACATGTCCTGCTTCCCCATATCAAAGTAGAATCCTGGTTTCTTAAACAATAAGTAGAAAACAAAATTCACAGCTAGATTTAACTTTGAAGTACTCACTACATCCAAAGCCATGTGAACACACCGTCTCCAATCTAATTTGACCATATTCCTTTGCAGTAACCTGAACAAACTTCCTCTGCATCCGAAGAAAAGAAGTCCATACATAAGTCAATCAGCCAATAAAGTTTTAAACAGACAGAAGTTCATGCCAAAGAAAATCTGTCATTAGCCCTTGGTTCTTAGAAGGAAAATAAAAGAAACAGTCCAAAAAGGATTGTATAAGGAAATTGGAAAACAAACCGAGGAAGGAACTCTGTTACAATGCAGAGACGATCAGGTGAGGTTACTGCACCCATAAAAAGCAAAATATTCGGATGCCGCAGCCTTTTCATGAGAGACACCATTAAACAGCAACAAACATGAATCAAGCAGACGCCCAGCTACCAAATAACTTTTTGAGAAAAGGAAAAGTAAAGGAAGAAAGAAGAGGAAACAAGAACAGCATCCAAACAAGTACGCGCAAAGAACTTTAAGACATCCAGTATATTCACAAATGCAAATGCGGATAACATACAAATAAACACATACACGTGTATGAAATTGGTCTTTCATGTAGCTTCAACTAGCACAAATATTCAAAGGGAATAAATTGACAAATCATATCGTCACTATAATTCTCAGGGCTTGAAAACAAAGAGAAACTACTAGAATCTTATCTATTGTAAAAAGAGATCTATCCCTCCACCCACCAAAATGGAACTATTGCTAAATGAACTAATATTAACGTATGCTTCAATTGAAAGGCAACAATCTATTGTTTAATGATGAATGAAGAACTCTATCAAAACAATTTAAGTTTAGCAACATAGGAAGTGGGAATAAAAGATGTACGATTCCAGAGGCACATCCAGAAGAATCTTCCAAAAGTCAAGCTTTTAAAATAACATAAAGGGTGGAAATACTTACAGAAGAAAAAAAATATGGATCAAATCTCTTACTCAAGATAACTTGTGTGTGACAGTGTGTCAGCAGGAGCCATAGACTCATATGGATATGACGAAAAACTGAAAGAAAATATGTTTGCCACACAGATCATTGGTAGTAGCGTTTGAAGGGAAGTCACAATTTAAACACAACACAGAAGTGTTTGCAGAAGAACTTGTGCATAAATCATATCATATTCTCACCTCCTGCCGGAAGGAAAATATCACATCTTCAGAATATTCTTGCTTTGAGAACACCTTCACAGCAACGTCCTGCATAATAAAGCAATCAATAAATTTAGCTCATTCAAGAAATTTTCTGAATGATACAGATTTAAGTCACAACAGACAATATAGAGATAGACAACGGAATATGCACAAGTATTGGATGTGGCTTGTTTTCTATTCTTTGTAGATTATATGATTTAATAAGAACATAATTTAGGAGTAAATACCTGATTTTTAAGCCAGGCATTTCACACAGTCCATAATAAACAGATGCACTTGCACTTGGATGATTACAATATCTTAAAGTCACATCTTATTTATCATAATTTAATTTGGACAAGAAAATACATGTCCTTGCATTCTCCTTGTAAGAAAATCACTAATAGAGAAGAGCTAAAGAACTTACTGATCCATGCCACAGAGCATGATATACTGTTCCACAAGAACCTGCACATACAAATTACAAAGCATGTTAGACAAAGAGAGAATGAAATGTTAATTAAAGCCAAGTTTAGTAGCCGAGGGGCCCTGGTTATGGTAAAAGAAAATACCAAAAACCATAAAAATTGTTGCAACTAGAAATTGTAATAGGCCAAATAATGCAAACCATCTTGATTCTGTGTCTTCTTAGAACTGAAGGACAAGAAGATACAAGCCTATTGAACAGATCCTGTTTGAGTGAAGATACAACAAATAGAAGCAAACGGTAGCAGACGAAGATATGGGGATAATGCAAAAATTTTCGACCAAACATGCATTTTCCTTACCTCACAGGCTTCTAGGTAGTCAAGATAGGGTAGTGAGTGAAGATATAGGAAATAATATTCATGTAAAGTGACCTGTAAAATCGAGTGATTACCTTGCCCTATCTGTTCCCCAATTGTCAAGTCCTCCCACAAGATCTCGTAGTCCAAGCAATCAGTATCCATGTCAACTTTATTAACAGCACTGCTGCTTGTACTTCCGCTGCTACTAGCACTACTCGTGCTATTATTGTTAAATGATGAGGACCAAGAACCCGAAGGCTCATTATTAGCCATTCTGTTATTTTCCTGACTGTCTGGCTTTGGTGGAACAGCGGATGTTTTCTGATTATTCAAGTCATTCTCCAGGTCACTATGTAACCATGGCCAAACAAAACGAGTAGCCTTTGACTCCGATCCCTCTCGATCATTTCCTTTCCACGGCCAAGGTAAACCTGTTTTACCCTTAGAACGCGAATCAATGCCTCTGCCTTGGCTGTAATGATCTTAGAGATCCCAGTTTTTCCTTCACTCTCGTCCCCTGAACCTCTGGAGTTGTTTTGCGGTGACAGCTCCTCACAAGTTGTATGGGAAAATTTTCCAAATACTGAAGGGTTTACATCTCCTTGTGGTGTACTAGCTCCACTTGAAGCCGCATCCTCTCTATGGTCTGAGAGAGCAGCATCTGAGAAACCATGATCAGAATGATGACTGTCCCCACTTCCACCCTCACGATCAATGCTGTTGTCTCCCGTCCTTATTTTTGACTTAACCTTGTTTGTCACTTGGGAGGCCTATATAAATAAGAAAATGTCAGCATTGCAATAAATTAATCACAGATACACGACAACCACATCGAACTAACCAAATTTGATATTTTTGAGGCAATTGCAGCTTGAAGAGGCTGCTGAGGATCAAGCCCAAGTTTGCTAGAAGCAATCATTCTAGGCAGACTAAAGCTTGAATTGGCTTCTAGCTCCGCTTTGCCCCTGATAATGCTGCCTTTGTTGCTTGGAAAGGCTCTGAATCAGCAGATATGCAAATAACCCCAACCAAAGTTCCATCATCATCATAGAAAGGGGTATTAGTCACGACAACTACAAATCTTTCCCCCCTCTTGTTCTTGACAGGGAACTGCCCAGTCCAACTATTCCCTATTGCTACCCTCTCAATAATATTCCTAGCAACAGCGTAATCCTGGACATCAGCCAAAAGCTTGACTGTATCCTGTCCTAAAGCTTCAGCAGCTGAATAACCATAAAGACTCTCAGCACTTGGATTCCTGCACAATGAGTTACCAACAACAGGACAAACATATAAGCTACTATAACACATAAAAATTCCTCAGTGGTACAACATTTTACCACACAAAAATAAGCACCGAAAACAATTATCCATCTTTACAATTATTACAGTTATCCGAAGAACTATCATTACATCTAAACATTTCCCAATATGCACTCAAAAGTTTCATTCAAATACAGTCCAGTTCTATAAACAAACAGACTATCAATTTACATTTTCTACAAACTTATGAATTTAGCAACGATTGCCTAGTAAACAAACGAACAAATCAAGTTTTATTCCACCAAGTAACGAACGAGTACCTAGTACCTACCACAAAATATCTATTAAGGATACATATTATAGCATGACAGGTGCACTAAGCCTAATAACTTACCAGTAAATAATATGACTATTACTATCAAATATATGCACTGACTGCCCCATTGACTGCAATATATTCAAATACTGCCTATCCGTAAACTTCACCGAAGCAGGCCCTCCGCCGCCACCGCCGCCAGCATACACATCACTACTCTTACCCTCCCTTCTCAACGGCGAGGAATGGTGAAAAGAAGAAGAACCCATCTTCCAAGCCGCCACTACCTCACCACCACCGCGACCGCGACCAAGGCGGCGCTGAGGAGATACAGAATGAGAGCGCTGCTGCTGGTGGTAGCTGTTCTGATCAAGCTCTGAAATAGAAAAGCTTAGATATCTCTTGCTTCAAGTGGGCATGACCTTCTTCCAATTCTTGAATCTTCTTCAGCAGCTCCTCAGCTGGCGGTGTTGCTGCAGCTGTCCTAGCTGATTCTGTCCCAATATTTTCCATTTCCACCCCAATTAATTTCAAACCCACCTCTAAAAATTCAATCTTTTTTTCACCATTTTTTATTAGTATACAATAAAAAAAATATAAAAAAAAGGGCCTAAAAGGATTACTTTTTTCGCAAGAAATAAATGGATCTGAAATTCTTTAAAAGCACAGTTATCTAGCAGTGGCAATAAATTGGAGCTGAAAAAAAGGAGATTAGAAGTGATATTAATACTACTGAAACAACCTTTTGAAGTATTCTCTCTCTTTAACTCTAATTTTTATGGATTCTTTCTTCTGAATCTGGTTTTTAGTTCAAATGGAGGTGGTTTTTGGTGGCGCATTATTCATTTTTTTCCATCTGACTATTTCGACCGGTTCTTGTTATAGTTAAGGCCACCGCCAAAATGAATTCCCACTCTCAGACTTGACGAGTGAACAAACGCAAGAACCCCAACCAAAATATTTCATGCAATTTGGCTGCTATCTGGCTCAGAAATACAAGGAATGGTTCTAGCGCGTGAGAGGTATTAGTCTGGTTTTTTGTTTTTTTTGTTTTTTGGTAGGACCCAGTCATTCATTGATTAAGAAATTTGGATTTATAAATGGGTTAAATGCAAAAAAAAAAAAACCCTGAACTTATATCTCAATTACATTTTGCCCCCCTCAACTTATTTAATAAACACTTTACTTCTTATCTCTTACTTCTTTATGTTTTGAGACAAAATTACCCTTACTATTTTAATATTTTTTTTATTTTTTTCTCTTCTTACCAATTTATTTATTTTCTCTCTCATATTTTTCCTTTAATATTTTTATCCTTTTTTTTTTGCTACTGTTAAATTATTATACTAAAAGTAATTGGTTTGTTTAAAAGTTCTTATTTTTTTAATTGATTAATTAAAAGCTCTTATTTGGTTTTACATATTTATAAATAATTTATAGATTAAATAAAATTTTTAATACAAGCAACATATATTAAATAGTATAATATAGATTTTATGAGTTTTACAATGTTATAATTAACAAATAAAGTAACTATAAAAAGATAAAATAATTTTTCAAAAAAATTAAAATATATATTTTAAGTATGCAAACAAAATAAATATCATTCACGGATTATATTTTGGTTGAATTTACTGTAATTCCAAAATCCCTTATATTAGGCAACCGTAATATTTTCTTACTATATTTTTTTCGATATTACACCGTAAATAAGATTTTGTACATATTTTTTTCATTCTTTAATTTTATTTGTATACCATAAATTTTTAATTTCCTCTATCTCAAAATTTTTATTTTTTATTTATTAATCTTACTATTAATAATTAATCACAAACTTTATATTACAACAAGGTATATTTATTATATTACATTTATTGCATTAAAGGATAATTAATCTATAAATTTAATTATTTAAGTCTCTTACACATGTGAAAATTTAGAACTTTATTTAATTAATTATTAAATGTAAAGTAATTATTTAGTAGTAGCAAGAGAGAATAATGACAAGGAAAAAAGAAAAATAAGATAGAGAAAATAAATAAAAGGAAAAAAAGAAGAAAAAGCAATAATAATTAAAATAATAGGGATAATTTTGTCTCAATACATAAAAGAGGGTATAAAGTGCTTATTAAATAAGTTGAGGGGAGCAAAGTGCAACTAAAGTGTAAGTTCAAGATTTTTTTTTTTTTCTTTTTTTGCATTTCACCCTTTATAAATTGAGTAATGCTAACTTAGCTATCATTAACTTTTGTTTTTAATCGGCAATATGTTAATTGGACTGACTTTTAGTAAACCTTTGGAAAACAACAATACAATTGAATTTATTTAATGGCAATAAACTATCCTTAATAACAAGATAGGATGTGGATGTAATTATTGGGAAAAAAAATATTGTAAAGATTAACATATAACAAGGTCTTGAATTCATCCATCTACCTAATTTGTTAAACTTGAAGATAGGTATACACTAGTTCGTCTTCATAATTATGTAAAAGAATAACATTTATCAAAATGACAAAATTACTAACGTATCACTTGATCTGCGAAAAAATGAATTAATTTTAATAAAATATTTAAAATTAAGAATTAAAAATTTAATATAATTTTATTATGCAATTGACATAAACCTCGGGTTTTAAGGTAGAAAAGGAAGTAAATCTTGACTATTCATTCAGCAATGCGGGGTGGGTATGATAATCGTTGAAATTACTAAAAAAAAGTGAAACTTCCTATTTTTCTATTATGTAACGATTTGTAATACTCCTTCTGTAATATGAAACGAACGTACTTCTAGTGGCTCATCGCAAGATTAATGTTCAACATTTAAACAATGAACTCACCATTCTTCAAAATCAATTCGAGGCTGAGAAGAAAAGATGACAGTTGTTGTTATTGGTGTGCAATGACATAAATGACATTATTGGTGTTGATATTGCAGTGTTAATATTTTGATGTACTTGTCTATTTTGGTATGTTATTGTTCCCATGTCGCGCCTTTATTTATTGTTGTTGGCTCAATTTCATGTTGTCTTATCTCAAAGAAAATTCGGCTCTTCCAAATCAATTTGCATGACATCTTCTACCAAAACACTCTCCAAATATAGCTTCAATTGATGGCCATTCATTTTAAACACTTTGGTGGTGATCTTTACTTTGTAAATGATTTTTTCAGAATTAGTTGTTATTGCCTTTCTAGTAGGAAGGTTATCTAAATCAGTAAAAGGTGTTATTCGGAAACTAGATGTCTCTAAATGTATCATACCCTACATGGAGGAGCAGAATTTCTGTTTTCTTGCTTCATATATAAGGGACTAAAATGCATGCAATTGTTTTCTCAAGTCGTGGACAAGAAAGCTCACAGGTTTTTCTTTACTTTTCTGAATTATCCACTTGTTTTCCCTTAATTAACCATGTCTTCAAAATCCAAGATGCTGCTTCATGTTTGCAATTATTAGTTTTACTTGGATGCAAAGTTTTTTCACTTTTTCCCATGATTATGGATGCAAAGCATACTGCAATATATAGTTATTGTTAGAAGCTAGGACAGGAAGCAGGACATTATTGTCCAAGGAAAATTGACTCCGTCAAAAACACACATATTCTTCAAATATTTAAAAAAAAAAAAAAAAAAAAACTAAAAATACTGTCGACTCATATTTTTATGTCACATCCATCAAATTATTACACATTTATTAATCTTTTCTTAATTGTTAGAACTATTTTCACTCTGGGTAGCTTTCATTGTTGAAAGTAAGATTGATTGATTGATTTATTGTTTGCGTGCACACATGATTAAGGTTAAGATGAACACAATTATGTCAGATGGGGCCAAGAGGAGCTTATTTATATTCATTAATCATCAGTTTAATGTTTATCACAATTATAAAATCAAGAATAGAATAAGGATTGTATCATGCAGCCTGGGAGAAAGTAGCAAGCAAGGAAACTAATCCAAAGAGAGAGCCAAGATTTTCAAGAACCCAATGATGTAAACTGCTGCACATCTCTAGAACTTGAAACAATCTATACTCTTACTTCCCTTTTATCAGTCATACGCAGAATCTTGGAAGAATCTATACAAGCTATATTTGCTTCCGAATACAAGCTTATTGTTAGAAAGCATGTCACCAATGATATACCATTTGCCCGGTGCACTATATAATATGTGAAGTACATCATCAGCAAGGTGAGAATCAGTAGTGAGCTTATCACTGTTATATACTACAAGAAAGCTTACACTGCAAATTACTAGCTCCATTGGAATATTAGGGTCTGATTCCGAAACCAAGTGGGCAAAAAGATTGAAGCCGCACCAATGGCAAGAAACCAGACCAAATAGCTGAAGTGCATGTTAAACTATTACTAATTGCCGGGTGGCGTACCTTGGATACAGTAGCCACATACAGAACTTTGTTTAGACTGCCACACAGAGCATGTACTTTCCTGGTCAATGATACACATGTGGCTGAAAATTAAGTTTCAATCCCAGCTGTTATAGCTTAAGAGACACTCTTTGAACCTCTACGACCATGTGGTGATTCAAGGGCAATTAAGAAATAGCATCGTTCAGACTCCCTAATATACTGAACTTCACCGTCCATAAGTTTCAGAATTTTCCTGCACATGCTCAGGCCCAGTCCTTCTTGGGTCACCCACCGACTGCTATGGAACATGTCCTGAACAAGTTCAGGAGGAAGGCCTTCACCAGGGCACACAATCCTTCACAGGAGACAATGTTATTTACCAAGATAGCAGAAGGCATAAGACATTCTCAGATTACTTGCTAAATATGCCATCTTTAAAAATTTTAACAGCAAGCCTATACATTAATGCCAGAGAAGTCAAATTAGCCACAAAATTCGTGGATGAAGTAGGTGATGAACAATGAGAACAACTTGGGCTTGAAGACGTATATCTGAGATTCCATTCTTTGTTATGGCGGCCAATGACTCTTTTGTATTAGTCAGATTCTCTACAAGGAGTTTTTCCTGCTTTAAATTCTCTATTTGCAAGCATTACACCTATAGTTACCATCAAGATAGACCCTAATCCCTTTTTTTTTTTTTTTTGTGAATCACTTATGTGAGTTGAAATGCAGATGGAGCATTCAAGGGAATAAGAGATGTTGCATACTTAAAAGCATATTTGAAAATAAACAAATTTGACGTCTATTCAACACAGCATGAGCAAAATATGAGGCACATACCTAAATTCAATGTGCAAAATGTTTATCCCAATAGACGTTTGCTTTAGACGGTGTCTTAGCTGAATTTCCACCCAACCTTCTGGAGAAGGTGCATAACGCACCATATTCAACAAAAATTCAGCCAAAACCTGCTGAATTCTTGGTTGATCACCATAGACGGCCAGAATTTTGATTTCCTCTGGAATATCACGGATCAATTGCAGGCCTCTTTCCCTTAGCAACAACATTACTTGGCTAACAACCGCATCAATTACACTCCCTAGTAGAGAATTCTGATTTCTCAAGTTCCAGCAAACTGCTAGAGAACAAATTAAAAACTAGTCGATATCTCATCCGCAAGCTATTCAGTAAAGAATATTTTACAACAATTCGAAAAGATATTAGATACTATGTAAAAGCCAGCCTTCTAAAAGACCCAAGAATCTGAAAAAGATTTTAAGAGAAATGCCAAGGATTGGCTAGAGACGAGACAGTGATACATTTACAAAACAACATTTCCTCACAATGGAGAAATGGACACAGAAAACCCGTATGCACAGACAGAAAGATGGATTGAATAAAACATGAGAAACTCACCCATCCTCAATGATTTCCAAATCAACATCTTTTATAATCTTTAGCATCTGCTTCTCACAAGCAGAACTTGTCTCGACAAATTGCCTTTGGTCTTCTGTTAAATCTGTAGCTTCCAAGAGTGAATTAGTAAAGCGAATACCACTTAATGGATTCTTTATTTCTTGACAAATGTAAGCCAACTCTTTCATCCTCGAAAAAGAGGCATTTCTTTTCCTGTTGCCTCTGGAGCTTTAAGGCTTGCTGTAATTCAGGACTTGCAATCTGCACGAAACAGAAAGCTCCAATAATCTGGCCATCCATGTTGATCCTCTTATTAGCTGTCAGGAGAGCTTGCACATATTTCCCACTTTGGTCAAAAAATGAAAAAGGGAACTTGTCAGTATCCTGGCCTCCAATTGCATTGTGCAAAACAATCATGAACTTGGTCATAGCGTCAGGACCTTTCAGCCGACAGCAACTGCCAAAAATCTCTCCTACTAACATCTTCCCCATGACTTCCCCTCTGCTCCATCCAGTAAGCTTTTCCATAGCAGTGTTCCATTCCGAGCAACAAGTGTTCTCATCTGAAGCAAATATAGGTGGGATTAGTGGGTTGAGACTGTGTACAATGGCCTTGTAATCACCTTGGATGTGAATAAATTTGTCCATGACCACTTTCTGGCCAGTGACATCCTGACCAACAAAACAAACCCCAACTATATTGGCCATTAGTGAAATCCTTGCTAGAGCAAGCATTGACCACCACAAAGACAGCCTTCTTATGTTGTTCAGCTCCAAATGTCCTGAGCTTTATCTCAACGTTCTTATCTTCTTCACCTGCATCCACTAACTTCTGTGTTAAGAGTATCTATTAAAAATCAAACTCCACACAAATATTCACAACAAAGATTAAAGCCTTATGTTATGGCAACCAAACCATTGCCGAATTTGATATAGTGCTAGGACTTACAGATTGGTGGCTACAGCAATGATTGCTTTTGCAGAAATACTGAAGTAAAGATATGATACTAATGACTTTCAATCTAGTCATAGGCACGTAACAATATATATCATGAACTCATTTATCTCCCTCATATAGGAGTAAAATAACTAGAAGAAACAGCAGCAAACAAAGATTTAAGGTGAACTTTTTTGACAACGAAGTGCAGTTTAGATGGTAAGATACTTCCCCTATGACCTATTGGTCATGGGTTCAAGTCAGTAGACAGAAAGGGAGAGAGGTGGGTCATTTAAAAAAGAAAAAAAAAAGGTGATCTTTTTTTGGTCATACAGAACCAAAAACATCCAAAAACATGTAGACAGGATGCCAAACTTCTCAGATACCTGGATTGCATTGTGAAGACTACAGCCCATTACCATTTTACATAAGTATATAAGCAGAGTAGAAAGAATTTTGTAAATGTTAATATTCATCACTTATTAGCTTTTGATATTGTTCAAGTGAGACCCTATTGAATTTATTCCATTTCATCAAAGATTTGCAAACCAAGAAGGATATTCTGCAATCCTTTCTTCTTTCTGAAAGGAAAAAGTAAGAAGATGGGAAAAAATTTGCATACAATCACTAGTAGCAACAAAAAAGGGCTTACCTAGGTTAAATTATAATCAACACTATATTTCACTTTTTACAGTACTTTGGTGAAGCTCAATTTGTTTAAACTACATATAGGAAAACAGATAATAAATGAAAGAAGCGTACCTTTTAAAGCATGATGCAATCTCAAGCTTTTCAGCAGTTTCTGCTGATTCTTTATTAACAAGATCCCGAACCAAGGACTTGCCCATTGCTTCTTCAACTGGTAAGCCTGTCAATTCAGCAACCTTAGCATTCCATCCATTTATCCGCCCTTCAACATCTACAGCAAATATTGGTGCTGTTGCAGTCTCTATCAATCTAACCATTTCTCTGGCAACAGAACTGAGCTCATCCATCCCTTGCAACTCATGATCCATCTGATCTTGAACAACGACCTTAGAATTGCTTCCCTCAGCATCCTTGAAGGAATCTCGTAGTATAAGCTGCAAGGAGTGAATTGCATCCATTTCAGCATTCTCCCATGGCAAACTCCGGCTTTTGACCACTTCCAGAAATGCTTTAAATGAAGAACGTGGATGCATCCTCTGCCCATCATCTTTGTCCTCAGGGTGATGCTTTGCACCACCCCACTTTATCTCTTCGGCTGTGTGGGAACGAAACCAGAACAAGAAATCTCTTGAAGTAAGATATAAGCAACAGCCATCCCACAAACAGCGTCACCAAGTGAGGCTGCCCCTGGATATCCTGCATCAGCCAAACTGTCAGTACTCAGCCCCGTTGAATCCCCATGGGAAGCCAGTAACCACTCAACAATATCCTTTATCTGGGCTTCAGTAGGTGTCACACCCAATGGATAGTACTTTGCCTGGTAGTACAAAGCAGCACCATCACACTTCACAAGGTTCATAATGCTGGGGCTCTGTGTAACAATCCCAGTTGGAGAATCTCGAAGGATCATATCACATAAAAGCGTTTGTGTCCTCAAAACATGTTTCTCGGACAATTGCAATGCCAACTGTAACTCCATATTCAGTTGGAGCCCAAAGGCTTGCATTAGGAACTCACATGCATATCTTAGAGGGAAAGGAATACACCGAGCAGAAGTGTGGTGACCAACAACCAAGCCCCAAAGTCTCATGGAGTTCCGTCCCCCAACACCATCCTCTTCGTTAACATTAATAATAACTGCAAGACTTAGCGAGGCAATTGAACCCATATTAGCCATGTACTGGGAATGGCAACCATGAGGTGCTCTAAGTGTTGAACCAACTAAACATAGAGGCTGCATAAGTGATTCATCTTGAATCACCTGAACTGGAGTAGCACGACAATCAACAATCATCCTCACTCTGTTCTGCTTAAACAAAAATCTAGACGCCTGAGGAATATCAGTAGCTGGATAATGCAACCCTATATATGGCTCTAAATCCGACCGTTTGCTCTCAGACACAACCTCACCATGCTCATCCTCGTGAAACTTGTACACCATTACCCTGTCATAACCCGTAAGCTCCCTCACACTTTCTACCACAGTATCACACAAAAGCTTAATGTCACCGCCAGGGAGCGATTGCAAATGCGAAATTGCCCTCACGGCCAGTTTCTGCGACTGCACAGCCCCAGCAATAGACAAAGCAGGATCCTCACTCCTAGCAGGCTCCAAGTCAATTACAATCCCAACATCAATTCTAGCATATGCAAAATTCCATAAAACGGCTTCCCTGAATTCTTCGAATGAATCCAAATCGGATTCAGCAACGTGATTTCCCGCGCCCCAAATGCCCTTTCAAGCAAACCAGAGCTCGAAGGGTTAAAAAGGGTCCTCACATCAGTCCCAATTGCTAGAATCTCGGGCCTCTCAAGACTCGGGACTGATTGAGGTGTTAAACCAAGCATTTCACGAGCATTTTCACTATAAGCAATGACTCTAAAAGAAGCCTCATCTACAGCTATCATACAACCAAAGGGTTGAATATAACCACCCCTTTGAATTCTCGACAAATAAGCAGTGATTTGGTGCTCATGAACAGAGTGTGTGGTGGTTCTAACAGATTGTGAATAATCAAAAGACTTGCCAGACTCACCAGACTGCTCAAATACAGCATGTAGCTTTGCATCCACAGTGTACTGAGCCACAGCCTTGCTCACTGACTCCCTGTTGCTGTGCACATTATGACTTGTTCCTGAAGATTGAGGTAAAGGCTTGACCTCCAACTTTTGAAGAATGATGGTGAAGATTACTTGATGCTCTGCTTCCACCTGAAGCCATATTTCTTTGGGAAAAAAAAAAAATCCTTTTTTTTCACACACTACTTCACCTTGACTGTGTGTAAAAAAAAGTTTGGTCTTCTAACCTGAACTAGGAGAAACACGTGGCTGATAAGAGAACCCAATTGGATGATAATTTCTGGGATTGTCTTGAAATTCAGAAATCTAGAAAGGGGTCATCAGTTTTTTTTTTTTTTTAAAGGGATTTTTTCCCCCCACACTCTCCTGCTACTGTCTACAGCTTTCTCCCTGGTTTGCCTATCAGTTCTGGGGTGGAATCTGATTTCTTCAGAACCCTTTTAATCTTGAAGGTCGGAGAAAGTAAAAAGTTGCTTTGGCCTGCTGATTTTTGATTTGATTCAGTGACTGAGAAAAAGAAGTCAGTGATTTGAGTTTGGGAGTTGGAAGGGGTATAATATGTATAACACATTTTGTAATATATATATATTCGTATATTATATATTATTTTATCACATAATATAAATATAATATTAAAAATTATAATAGAAAAATTAAAACAGTCATGACTTTCTTTTTTTTGTCTAATTTTCGTTCATTTTCTAGAGTTCTTTTTTTTCTTGTCCAAAATATTATCATATTACTTGGATTTTGTTTGCGCCAAGTCGAGTAGACTTGCCAATTCCAGGTAAGCTTGAATAGAAATGTACATAATACTACCCAAAATAAAAAATCACAAATTTAAAATTATTTGATAAAAGAATACAATTCCATCAATCATATAAAATCAAAGAGATAGTAAATTATGAATATATTTATATAAAACAATAAATATAATTCATTAAATTTATAAAAACAATTAATTAATTAATTAAATATTTAAAATTAAAAAATCGTGATTTAATAAATTTATTACGTAAAATAATTTTAATTAATATTTATAATTTTATAAATAATTTTTAATAACTCCATGTCATTGAAGTTGAGATATTTCTACTTCTGTCCCATTAGAGCAGATGACTCGTGCTAATGTTCGATTTCTATACGCGACAATTTGCTAAGAAAGAGTGGAAATATCTATCTGGTTCCTTGATTGGTCGAATGTCTCTGTGTAGAGACTTCGGCCACGTGAACTTCACAAGCTAATTTTTTATTCTTCAGCTTTGATGCAATCCTTTCATAAAATAATAGTACGATATAGATATCTCAGTAGCACTATATGGAATCTATTGTATTGTTCCTACCGAAAAAGAAAAATAAAATATGAATCCATTGTTAATTCCTAGCTGAAAGGTTAGAAACTTTTGCTCCAAGAATCCCTATCGGTTACGTAATGATAATTTCGTATCGATTGCAGTAGTATTAAATAATAAATTTATTTAAATTATAAAAAATAAAATAAAGATTATACTAAATTCTTATTTGTATATTAATTTTAAAAAATTAATTAATCAAAAATAAGATTTATATTAGAGTTTTAATTTATATTATAGACTAGAATTTATAAATTTTTATATAAATCGGATTCATGATATAGTGTCATGGATCTCTTGGTCTTTGCTCCACATCATTCATTTAAGTGATATGGAGCAACATGAACCAAAAGATTTATGACACTATATCATAAATTTGATCCATGTAAGAATCTCTCGAATTTATATAAGCCAATTCAACAAAATGGCACTTATGGTTTCGGATCCGGCTTTGAAACTCGTGTATTTGCTTTACCAGTTCAAATACGAAGGAATATCACTTACAAAATTATAAATTTAGAATTTTTTATCAAATTTATTGCACGAGACAATATCATATTTAATTACGAATCCTATAATTTTTTATTTTCAGTAAGATATTTTTAATTTAGTGACATATTATGACTTTTTTCACTTTATTACTTTGTATAGTGCATGTCCTTATGACTTATTGATAATGGATTCGAATCACGGAAAGAATAGAGGAGATGGGTTTTTTTTTTTTTTTAAGGAAAAAAAAAAAAAAACTAACCTTTTTATTCTCATAAAACGCATATGCTCTTATAATATCCTACTATTTTGGAGGAAGAAAATACTTTACAAAGTCACATTTCAAAATCAATTTATGTGATAAAATCTTATCAAATCACGATTCCTTAATTTTAGATTATCGACCGGATTCCTTTGTTTCTTTTCCTAATCCAGTGACACATCAATGATTTTTATTTATCATTTTATATTTATCACTTTGTATATATATATACTATTTGAAGAATTCATTTCTCTATTTTGACAAAACTACCAATTAACATTCCATTTATATAGCTTTTATTTGAAATATTATTTAAAATAGTTATTACAATAATATTTTTTTAGATATAATATATATAGATAAAAATGTAATTAAAAAATATATTATAAAATGATTATCAAATATTATCTAAAGAAATTGCTTTCTCTAAACCCTCACAACATCAAAATCAGAGAAATTAAAAAGAAAAGATGTTGTAAACCTCATTTAAAATTACGAATAAGTAATAAGAAATTCTTATATAGAGTGTACTATGCATTATTTGATCTATATTTTTCTACGTTATTTCACTTAAGTTATTATTTTATATTACTTAAATGAATAATGTAAAAAAATATAAATTAAAAAATTTACGAAACTTTATTATAAATCCATCAATGCAAGAATTTCCAGAATGAAATGACTACAAGCACTAGCCAAATCCAATGTTTGTGAACTCTTTCTTTCAAATCAGATCAAGAGAATATAGTAGTACAATTTAACTTTGGAGATTTATTTCCCAAAAAACAAACATATGGACAACATATGGACACCATTCATTGGACCAACAAAATTCTTTTCACTTTCAGCAGGTCGCCTTCGCTCCACGTGAACGTAGTACCATAATTGACCCACAAACACAATAATGTAATACTAAATCTATCTTGGTCTAGTTTCTGCATTACATATGCTTCTGTCCTTTTATTTTATTTTTATTTTTTTAAAAAAATTGTATTTACCCACGTCATTACTTTAACATGTATTTAGACATCTTACAAGGATTTTGACAGTATCTAAGACACTGGGAATATTTTAAGTTGATAAATTCTTAAACATATTTGGTATTTAATTTCACTTATAAATCTTATAATATAAATTAAATTTTATAAAATATATGATATCAGTTGATATAAACAAAGATTTTATAAAATTTAAAAAATTTAATTCTGATCACTAAGTATGTTGATAGAGGTAAGAATCGAACCTATTTAAATATATATTTTTAAAGTTAGGCTGTGTGTACGTCACAAAAAAATGGGGACAAGTTGAAGACTTTTAAGGTTTTCATTCGTATCAAATAATTACTTAATAGAATTACTTAATAACCGATAGTTTGGTTTAAACAATAAGCTCTTCATTCGTATTAAAGAGTTACTTAATATATGATAGTTTGGTTCAAATAATAAGCTAGACGACTAGGTCATATAAAATATTTTAAATTCGACTCTTACTACCTTAAAGAAACAACTTACCTCCTAAACTTTTTTCTTACGTGGCGTGGCCGCAGACAAAAAAAAAAAGAAAAAAAAAAAAAAAAGTTAAGAAGAAGGCCACAATGTCATATGGCATTTCATGCAGTTGCTTGAATGGGAGGTCCCCCATTGTTTAAGTGGAGATGTTCACACATTGAAACAACAATGATAAATTGAACACGTAAGAATAGTCCAATTATACTAAGAAAAGAAGGGAAACTAGCTGCTACAAACTTGGAACCATAACATAATGAAAGTTACTATTTTCAAAGATATATTTGTGGGTAGTAGTACAACAATTGTTATTATTTCCTGAAGCTACACTTTTGTACTCTTCTATGAACTCAGGTTAGAAGACTTGCGAATGAAGTGCTCTACCTGCTTTTAGCAGTACAAAACACTAGCCTAAAACTGAATAATCATCGCAACAAATTCCAAGTTAATGACTTCGGATGAAATGCTAGTTGAGAAGCATCTTGTGCAGTTCTGGTTGCCATCTGCAAGCTCTTCACTTGGTGTAAAGAACATCTTCCCAAAAGGGGTGACGATACAATGGCTGTTTCAATCTCTTCTGGTCGAAGGTGTGCCTGAGAAATTTTACAACATAAACTCAGTCAACCAAGGACAAGAATATCACAAATGATCTAGAAAAATGTGTACAGATTTAAAAGACTTCTTTAAGCATAATCCAACTCACCCAATGAGACCAATAGAACGGGCGAGCACAAAGAGCCCATTCAGGTAACCAATCTCAACAATCTCATCAATTTCTTGCTTGCTGAACATTCCGCTCCCAGCTAGCAGATCCAGGAACAAAGACCCAATGGCACCATCAACATTAAGGACAAGGTTGCTTGCCTTGGATAGTGTGTAGGTTTCAACTTGGACTGCATACTCCATGTATTTCACAGAAGGGAAATTTTCACGGGCATAAAGTTGTAGCAGTTCTACTCTCTTATCTCTGTTGTCCCCTCTCTTGATCCTTTTTCATGGAAGTGTTTTATGTCCAATATTAAAATTTGCAAGTGGCAGAATTGAATCAAGCATGAACATATAATTGTACAAGAACATCAAGTTTATGAGCATTCTAGCATCATTCACAAGAGAAACATGAACATACCACAAGATTGCACAGTGGGAAAAAAGAAAAGCATTATATTACACAAATATCCAAATAAAAAAATTTCTTACCTGTGTCCAATTCCTGGCACCCGAATACCCTTCTTTTTCATGCCTTCGACAAACTCATAAGGTGTAAGACTCTGGAAAGAAACAGCAAAAGACGGTGAATTTTCAGCCATGAATAGCCTGGGGTATTAAGTTAAGCAGTCATGAGAACATACCCTGTCATAAGCATCCTTAAAGTACCTAGCAGCATCGTCAATAGCCCCACCAAATCGGGGACCAATAGTCAGCAAACCTGTTTCAGAAAATAAATTCACCTCTCCAATTGATCACAAAATCAACACTGCACACCCTATTACTTCAAGATGACTAATTTCTGTGTCATCAAGGAGGACATCAGAATGATACCAACATACCACTGAAACAAGGCTGGACACTAGATCTTTCCCTGCTCTGGCTGTTACAATGGTATTGTGAGCGCCAGAGACACAGGGACCATGGTCAGCACACAACATGATGCAAATCTGGTCAAAGTCAACGTGTAAGAAAGACATCATGACACGGGGAAGCCTCAGAAACAAAGGAAACTAAACAGTTCGCAACAAAATAACCTCAATAAAGCGAGAACAATAGCGAGGAAGACTTCGTTTGAACCACAATAGAGAAATGACATCCCCAACACCAAATCCCTGTTCAACAATGGAGGACATTGGAACACCAGCATAACATGGCTCTTCACCTACAATATAGCATTTAATTAAGAATTAAGATCCCTTCTAAGCTGTGAGCAAGTAAGCTCTAGTGGAAAATAAACCAGTTCCATCGCACACCTCTATCATCAGAGATGGTGGAAATGATATGAGTAGGAGCACGAACTTTGCCACACTTAATTGCAGTGTTAAGATCCTCCGGAATTTGTGGATCCTGGTGTCACTTCCTTTACAGGAGTAATTTTGCCATCCTCTACCTATCAGGATCACCAGGTATACAGTAAAAATATTGCAGGAGGCAAAGTTGATGCATACACAATACAAGCTAGGCAAGGATATTAAGTAACCAACCAATTTATCAAAAGTTTCTTTAATAACATCCTCGAATGCTTCGTATGAGGTGGGAACAACGGCACCAGCTTCCCTCAGTGCTTGATTCTTTGCCTGTGCAGACTCCAACTCACCACCACTCTTTGCACCCTGACAAATATTATCAAACAAAGTTAGACTTTACATAACATACCAGTAGTGAGGAAGAAAAGTAGTATAAAAAGTTCCCCAAAGAAATCTTAACACCGAAAAATAAATGGCTGCAATATAGTGACATACACAACCATACGAAAAATGTAAACAAGAAGCTAAGCTCACCGCATGACCAAATTGTACTTCAGACTTGAAAAGCCTTGCACAAGTGCCGCTGACCCAAGCAACAACAGTAGCTTGTTAATCTTGCCCTGTTTAAGGGCCTCAACTAGCGAATATTCATCTCTCCCACCCAGTTCACCAAGAACAACCGTCATTTTGACCTGAATTCAAACAGAAAATTAAGAAAAATTGAACCGAACCAAGACAAGAATAATTTCATTAACAATTAGGAAAAGAATTAAATGGTTAATCATATTCACAACAGTTATTGTCGTATAGAGGCAGAGGTTTAAACAGAAGTTGATAGCATTTTCAATCCTGAATTTCAAGTAAAAACTTAATGTTGCTGAGATGCCACACTTTATATCTTCATGGCCAAGAAAAACTACTGTAAATAACTTGATGTATATACATCCCATCTCCTGCCTAAATTGTTGGAGAAACATTAAAAATGACTTGAACTTTCTGAATATATTTCAGGTCTTTAAGACATAATTGATAGTCAAGAGCTTGAGACACAAAACTCAATCTGCTTACGACTTTTGAAGTTGACTTAAATGTGCTCAAATATCAGATATAATGACCTAAAATGGACCTTACACCCGTAACTTCTTATGAAACAAGGCAAAGGACTTAAAGCCCCCTAGGGGATGGGAAGCCCCCAACCCCAAAAAAGAACACCAAGAAAGCTCCTATTTTAATGAGGCACCAAGGGCAAGATAACAGACTTATTATATACCTGTGGGATATTGTTAAAGCGCAAAACATGATCAGAAAGTGTAGAGCCAGGAAATACATCTCCTCCAATTGCAATGCCTGTAGAAAAAATTATTTACTCTCAAATAGCATTCCAACTTTAAATATTTAAGCATTGCTCAAACAATATAAACAAATGCACAGTAGCTCGGTAAGTTAACAAAATAACCTTCATAAATTCCATCTGTTACACGGGCAATCGTATTGTACAACTCGTTAGACATGCCACCCTGAATATTGAAAGAATATCATTAAGTTAAAACTCAAAGATTTTTAGTTGCTACTACATTATATCCCAGCCAAAAAAAAAAACCATTATATCCCATCTGACAGACAGAGATCCTGTCACGTGCCTACAAAACTTTGAGCAATTGAATAAGAAACAAGATAAAAAATTGAATAGAGTGCCAGTAATAATGTATGACACTAATGATAGGAGTATTATTTGGGCCAGAAAAATTAAGCTTTCTTAGACATTACATGAGACATTATTATAGCAAGAAATTGCATATTAAGACAGTAATGACAATCTATGAGGACTACATACAGATTTTGAGACAAAGCCAACAGATCCAGGTCTGTACAGCTTGCATTGAATAATGTTATCAATTGTTCCAGCAGTGTCACCAATTTTAAAAGCTCCAGCTTGGATGCCTCCAACAGTAGCTGGGCCAATAATAACCTGAAACACATTTGATGTTCTGATCAGATACTATATTGGACAATAAATGCTAATACATCCAAGACATCCTGCATATTACTTTATTGTTTGATCGTGCAAAAGCAATCAACTGCTTGGTGTCTGCCTCAGGGACACCTTCAGCTATGATATCGCCACAACTTTAATGGTTGGCTGCTTAAGCGCAGACATTGATGAAGCAGCAGCACTGCAGTAACAAAAGTTAAATACATAAATATGTGGAAGAACTTCTGCATTTCAAGTCATTACAAGGTATGGAAGACAAACCTTCGAAATGATGCAAAGTTTATGAATACATCTGCAGTAGGATGTGAAGCACAAGCCGCTTCAATGCTGGAGAAACAGGAATTGGCAGAGAAGATGAGAAAAGGTTAAGCTCGAGAATAATGTAGGGCAAAAAAAACAGCATACATAGAATTAAGTGTAACAATATGCACTTCAGACCACACCACAAAATGAGCTGACAAAGCAATTTCCACTGGATTTATCCTAGAAAATTATATGCTTGATAGACAAAACTTTATGTTTGAGACTTTACAATTTGACTCCAAGAAAGGTTATGTTCTAAAACATGCTATGTTTAACAACTATTGACGATTCAGAAATACAACAGCAATAAGCACATGGTAACATGTATAAGATATCATGGGATAGCCTGGAATATAACTTATTGATTTTGATCCACGAGAAAACACATGGATGTTAATTATGTGCTGACATAGACCAAATGTACACTACATTGAGGTCCTATTAGAATCTAGTAAATAGTCCACTCTATCACCATAAGATGATTGCAATAAGCCAACTTCACCAAAACAGAAACTTAATTTAAGCATATTGTAAGACAATATTGAGGTGTGGGGTTCCCACGTGGAGTGTACTGGGATTGCTATACACTCCTGGCCAAAAAAGAGCTTCTGGAACCCTTCTGCACCAGGATTTATAATTCCAGCAACAGAAGGTGTTTCTCTTCCTGTAAATAGATGAAAAAGAAAAATGAACCAAGTTCTGATGAGCAATCTATGTTTGTGGGGGAGAACAGTTTTTAAGTCTCTAGACACCATCAAATGGCTTAAACAATAGTAAGAAATGTTATACGCACCACAAAGGAAGTCAAAATCCAGCATCCGCTGGATTGGAAGCTGCTTCTAGTAGTTATAGAATAATGCTTGTGTAGTCTTGGAGAAAAGCTGTCCAGTAGCCATGGCCTCGACTCACAGATTTCTGCTTCAATTTAACATTAAAAAATTTCTTCTTAGTACGGCAAGTAATCTGCATATGTGAAAAGAAAAGATCCACCAAGTGCAAACAACAAATTATGCATACGGGACATCAGATCAGAAGCACACAGCATGGCACTAGCCTGTCTTTCCCTAGATGAATTAGACATGTAATTTGTTTTCTTATTCTTGTTAACTAAATCTAACAGAACGCAAATAATTCAAAGCAATTGCAAACCACTCTTGACTCTTTCCACAGCTCTACAGGAATTGATCCAACAGCTGAAAATCCCAAAACAAAGAAAAAAAACCATTTTGAGGCCTAAGCAGATCTTCTTAAAGCCAAGTAAGTAAGAAAACATATGAAGCATTAACTTAACATAGAAATAACAACCAACTTCGAGAATAAACCAAATCAAGCAACCCAATTTCACCTGCATTATTACTCCTAAACCAGACAATCACAAACACGACTTAAATTCAAATCATTGAATGGGGAAAAAAAAAAATCTTAAGGTCCATATTAGCATCCTAATCATTGATGAACATTACTCGGTGAAACCCAAATTTACAGACAAAATAAAAGAATCAACATGACCATAAAGATTATATTGTTAATTATGTAGATCAATCATAATTCCGAATGAAATCATTATCACCATTAAAAAAAAAATTACCAAAATTCAGATCCTAGCAATGAGCAAGTTAAATCAGCAAAATGCACCTCACAAAAAGCTAACTTTATTGAAGTAAAGAGATCAGTATCCTCAGCTGGAAATTTAAAAGTTAAGGGACCCTTAACTAAACAACAAAATAAAGCATAAAGATTCCTCAATATTCCAATTTCCTCGGAAACATCGAAAAACACGTCAAACAAACGGCGATCCACTAACTGAAACATTCCACCTCCAAAAAAAAAAAAGACACAAGCCCGGATCATTTGCAAAAAACCATAACAAAAAGAACCCACGAAACAAAAATTCAAAAAAAAGAATAAACAGATCCAATTCTTTGAAAGAATTATAAAGGAAAAAAAAAATGCTTGGAGAACTAGAATGGCAATTATAGAAATGTGTGAAATTCTTGTAATACCTGATTGTTTCTTTCTTTGTCAGCAAAAACTAGAATAATTTTCAGAGTCTGATGAGGCTTGAGAGGAGGAGAACTCAGAAGATTTATATAGGAGAAGTTAATGATGGCCAAATGGAGGAGTACATTAATTATTTCTTGGTAAGTCAAATAATAATCTAAATAATTTTTGTTGGATATGGAGAGAGGACAGAGTAGTTAACACAAAGTGAGGTGGTCACGTGCCCAAATATGGTAGTTAGCTCACGGCTACTAATTTCGAACTTTTTTTTTTTCCTTAATTGTTTATATTTTAAAAAAAAATTAATTATCATTTTTAATATAAAGTGAATATAATAATTATTAAAATAATTTAAAAATAAATTTAATTATTTTTTATTTTTTAATTATTTAATAATATATAATATTCACGGTATATTATAAAATAAATAATAAAAAAATTTCACATATTTGAACTGTCAACTGTGCGTCTTTGGGAGTGTGAGAGTGGCCGTTGAAGTTTTACTAAGAAAGCAATTTTAGGAAATGATAAAAAAGTGTTGGGATGGAGAAAGAAGGATAGTGAAAGGAGGACGAGGGTGGTGGGGGTTAGGTGGATCGGAAGGTAGGCTTGACTTGAAGAATGGACCGCTCTTTTGAATTTGATTAGGTAGAAAATTGTCGAATATAAATGTATATTATATATGTATTATTTAAATTTTAAATATTAACTTTACACGATATATAATAGTGTAAAAAATTTATTTAAATTTTAAATGTTAATTTTACACGATATATAACAGTGTAAAAACTTTTATATACTAACAATATAAATAAAATTAATATATTTGATTAATATCAAATTATTATGTCTTTATTTAAATGAGCGTATATAACTATTTTATTCATTATTCACTTAATAATAATTTATAATAACTTTTTAATAATTTTTATTAACTTTTTAGCGTCACATACATTATTTTTTAAAAGTTATTAAATTAATTATTTTAATGGTATTTTAAATATAATATTTAGAATAATAGTTATGCAAACAGAAAATACTCCTCCATATGATTTACTATATAAACAAAACGATACATGAAAAGAAAAATTATTTTTTGGACAATTTGCCAAGATAGATCCATATTGAAAAATTATATTAAATTATAAGCCCCATGTTAAATAATCTAATAAAATTTCGTTGATTCTTGTTATAGAAGTACTGGATTGAAAAAATGAACAGGAGTTCACGGTTGAGCAGTTACTAATCAGTCATAAGGGCAGTTGGGGTTGTGGTGTTTTTATTTTAAAAAAATATTTTTAGATAGTAAAAGTATTTTTCAAGTATTTAATAAATATTATCTTTAAATTTAGAAATAGAGTTTTTGGTCTCAAAAGTACTTTTATAACTGACATAAGTTAAAAATTAGTGTTTTTAAATAGTTAAAGATAAAATTTAAACATTTTATCATAAATTTAGGATTAACTAAAGATAAAAAACTTTTTAAAATTAAAAATTATATATTTCCAAATATAAAAGTACTTATGTTAGCTTTTGTTTAAAAAATGTTTTTAGACTGTAAAAGCACTTTTCGAGTGTTTGGTATGGTAAAACTTTTGGTCTCAAATGTTTTTTTAGTACAAAAAATTGATGCTTTTAGAATAGGTTTTCTTTTTCAAAATATTTAAGATAAATTTTAACTATTTTACCATAAATTTATAATTGAATAGAGATGAAATATTTTTAAAATTCAAAATCATACATTACAAAATATTAAAAAAAATACTTTTGTAATTTTACACCCAAACAACAAAAATTAAGTACTTACTAAGCACTTTTTACTACTAAAGTTCTACTAAGTAAAGTGTTTGTACTTTCTTCGAAGTTCTACTTGATCAAATACTTTAGAATAAGTCAGTGCAACCCCAAACGGACCTAATCTTTCTGTAATATTTTGTTTTCTTTTAACATTTTAGTCAATTGGATCATCAAATTGTGGTCGCCTTGAACTAATTCATTAGTTGTTTAGCTCATAAATTAAATGTTTGTATTGAAAATTTAAGGGCCTCAACAATTAAATTACATTACATAATATAGAAACTAAAAGGATAAATATATACATTATCGTGCGAAACTAAATTCTACAAGATTTTTTTTTTTTTTTACAAATTCTACAAGATAATTCAAACATATTTGAAGATATATATATATATATTTTTTTCTCACAATGATTTTGTTTTCCTTTTCAATAAGATTGTACAGGTGAAACTCATGGTTTTAAAGGCATTAAATTTTTTTTTCCCCCAAAAGCGACTGGTTTTAAAGACATAAATGAGCTTTAAGTGTTTGATTAAAATGGCCAGTTAATTAATGTATGATTTGACTAATTTAATTGTTTTAAATTTTTAATCAGATTTGGAGTGTAAGAATTTGAGAAATTGTTTCAGACTGTTTTTGAAAATATAATTAATTTGTTAAAACATTATTTGGAAAAGCTGTTAGCAATTTTTTAATGGAATATATGTGAGATAAAAATATGACTGAAAAATGTTTACGAAATAATTGTAGAATTTTATTTAAAAAATAAAAAAAAATTACCCAAGTGCCCCTTTTTTTTTTCCCTATGAATGTTAAGGAGGATAGTTAGGCGTTAATCGAACTGCGGTTTCTAAATATAATTTACCATTTCAAGATGACATTTAGTGAGTAATCGAGTATGTTTTATGAAAATCATTGTTGAGGTCTTCTAATTATCTCCGTGAAAGACACAGAAAAAGAAAGTACAGTTGATTAAGGTTTTTGGTTAGCACAACCTTTTTTTCTCGAGAATTATGTGCTCGTTCCATTACCAAGTACTAGGAAAAAGAATTTGCATTTACATGAGTAATGCTGTTGGCACTCCAATAATTGCCTGTGTAATCGAACTATAATTCGATATTACTCAATTATTTATTTCACACCTAATTAGTTGCCAAAAAAAATATAAATCACGTGACTCGCATTCCAATCTTTTTCATTTGTGGTAGTATATTTTTATTTTTTTTAAAAAAAAAATTAGAAAATGGGTAGATTATTCCTTCAATCAGAACACGTGACTCTTATCAATCATTCACCAAATAAAAATTAATAAAATCGAATATTAAATATTTTAATAATCTAATCATTCTATTAAACTGACTTTGTTGGCGTACATATATTTTTGTCTTTAATTGTAAATCAAAAGCCACTGACTTATCCAAAAAAAAAAAAAAAATCAGAAGCAAGTGCCTGTATATCATCAAAGCCAATAAATATCTTAATAAAATATTTAGGTAGATTCGGTTTTTGACTTTACCTGTATATTCTGTGATTAGGATTAAATTTTTAAAAATCTTACTTACATCCGTTGATGTCATAGATTCTCTAAATTTAATTCACACCACAAAATTTACAAATGAAATCAACTATATCAGATTTACCAATATCTTTACCTTAAATAGGGGTACAAGTAGTTTCATTGAAGTTAGAAAAGGCTTTGTCATGATTCATTAATGATTGACGTTGAGCAATCATTATCATTACCATAAATAAAATTATGACAAAATTTACCATATGATTAGAGTACTTAAAATACTATTAATATTAATCTTTGTAGACATAACAACAAAAGAGATGAGAATTTCACTATGTCAGCGGGAATTTATTTGTTTGCAAACTACATAAATAGAATCATAAGTGTTAAAAAATTAACACGCTTTGAGGGCTAATTACTTTGAATAAATTATTTTTTATTTGTACTTTATCATATTGTGCCCAGTACAAAGTAATGAAGGCGAATTCATGAAAACATATATAAAACGTGCATGAACTGTTTCTATCGGCAAGCAAAAAAAATTTTGGACCAGTGATTTAATGATTAATCGCCACCAACCCCTTAGTATATTTATTTAGAAATACCATCATTTATAAATAAATTATCCAGTTACAAATTTATAGTTAATTATCAAAATTATTTTACGTAATAAAATCTTATCAAATCACGGTTCTTGATTTTAGATCTCAACTGAATTTCTTTTATTTATTTTTTTTTAAATTTAGTAAAACATCAATAAATTTTATTTGTCATTTTATATAAATACACTTATTTATTTAATTTACTATTATTTTTATATAGTATGTAGTTCAATATAGTATTAGGTAGCCAAACAAGATTGAAGATAAAAATCTCTCAAAACTCAAATTAAAGGAGGATATATATATATAATACTAAAAAAGAAAAAAACTTTAATTAATAATATTGCAATTAGTTTAGCTTTCCGCTAAGAACCTCCATAAGAAAAAAAATTTGCTATTTACTGCACATTATAGAGTAAATATTACAAACTTTTAAATAATTAAAAAATAATAAAATTATTTTACTTTTCAATTATTTTAATAAGTGTAATGCCGACTTCCATTACAAAGTACCAACTAACCGAAACCAACTCCTCCCTAGGAATACAACCAACATAACATCTAAACAATATTATATACTGAAATTAAAATTTGACTATATACAAAATTAGAAGTCAGACATAGGAAGATTAGAGAACACGTCCTTTGGATTGGGCAAGAAAGTTTTTCCTTATTAATTCCAATTCTGTAATTGTTTTAAAAATTAAAAGTCAGACATGTTGGTTTTGATCGTTTCCAAACACGTCATACCACGTACTTCAACAGCCGCCACTTGAGAAGAAGGTATATTTCCGTTGGAAAAATATTTAGGGGAATCGTTTTTTTAGCCATATTGTATATCCTGTAATTAAAATTAAATTTTAAAAAATTTTATTTGCATAAGATGTCATACATTCTTTAAAATTTAATAAGTGGAGTCAAAGATCGGATTACTTAAATATTTACCTTTCCGTATAAATAAATATAAACAAACCAAACACTATAATATTTAAATTTATTTGATTATTTTAATGAATTTAAAATTTTATATAAGTTTTGACTTGTTTATATTTTAAATTAAATTCAAACGAATTTTTATCGCGAGTAGAACTCGAATCGAGTTTTTAAAATTTTTATATATAAATTTAAAATTTTTAATTTATTAAATTGAGTCGAGTCGAGTCGAGTACAAAAAATTAATAATTATTTAAATTTAACTTAATTATTAATAATCAAATTCAAACAAATTCTCATCAAATCGAATTCAATTTAAATATTAAATAATTTAAATTCATTTAGAACGGCCCACAAATATTCCACGCCTGTTTATGTTCACTACGAACGTCAAAGTCAAATGATGAGAAGCATACTCCCAAAGCAATGGCATCCTATAAACAAATGGGAAAATACCAAAATAGTCCCTCAATTTTTTCACTTTGGCCAAAATAGTTTCTTAACCTTTTTTTTAGTTAGAATAGTCCCTTAACTTTTTTTTTAGCCAGAATAGTCCTTTAACTTTTATTTTTTAGCCCAGAAAGTCCTTTTATAGTGGAGTCACCATAAAAAATAAATTATTTATTTTTATAAATTTTACATAAAAGGACATCTTGACTAAAAAATAAAAGTTAGAGAACCATTCTGACTACAAAAATAGTTGAGAGACTATTTTGGCTAAAGTAAAAAGTTGAAGGACTATTTCAGCGATTTTCCCTAAACAAATTAAATTACTCTAAACAAAAAGTCTTATTTACCAAAGTATAAGACTTTCAAGACTTGAGCACTGCACGTTGATTGACTTGCATTTGGAAATTTTTGGGCTAGTGTTATGGTATTGGTGGATTATGGAAAGCTATAATATGTGTAGCTTAGTCCTTTAGTACAACTTGACTAATTAAGGTCTTATAAGTAAAACTGAGCTACTTTCAAATATCTATCATATATCTTTTCCAATATATTTGCATCATATTCCACTTGATGCAGCTAAAGGGTGGTTGTTTTTCTTTTACCTTTTGGTGGCGGGGGCCGGAGAATTTTGAAAATTCTGGTGCATTAGTACTTCGTACTTGGTCAGAACTTCAGTCAGAAGTCTAATGGAAAAGATCATTAGTCTGAACTGAAGTAGTAAACGGTTGCCACTTGCCAATATGCTACTTACACTAATTCAACGTTCCCATAAGTCAGCAGTGGAGTCCATTTGACAATATATATATATTGGAAAATTTTATATATTTTTTAAGAAATTATTTATTTGTATTTTAAATAATTATACAATACAATATTATATACTTTAAAAATTTGTATTGTACAAAATTTTAAAATCAAAAAAATTATTTTTTAAAAAGCATTGTAAAATTTCTCATATATATATATATATATATAGGAGAAATATATAGCCACTCTAAATACACTAGCTAGCAATAAGAAAACAATTTGAATGAAAGAAAAAAAAATAAAAATGACTCAATATGCTTTTTCTTGGTCATATTCAATTTGATGGTATTCTTAGGCGTTCTAGCAATGTATAAGAAAAAAGTTAAATTTAACCAATCAGAACCAATTACTTATGAGAATACAAGCAAATAGTAATGTTATATCTCGGGGAATGTGATTCTCTTTCCATTTTAAACTTGTTATGTTCACACATCACAATTGAGCTCTTCATTCTCAACTTCATCCCGTTTTCAGTTTAATCTGGTTAGTGTTTATCTTTCATCAATTCTCTGCAAGAAAATGGTACTTAACACATTATATATGTATGGTTAGGTCTAGACAATGAAATATAATTTAAATGATAAAACACTTTTTTTTATAATTTATTGGTCATGATTTGAGTTATCAATATATAAAGAGGGAGTGTTTAAAGAAAAATGCATAGGCTATTTGAAACCAGTAACTATTTTTAATGCTTTGCCATTTCAAACTCTAATTATTGGATTTATACTTTTTTAAAACAAATCAAAATTTTCTTGGATGGCAACACTTTATGAAGCTCGGTTTAATGCAAACATGGGCAGCTGTAAAAAAGACTGGCCCTTTATCAATAAAGTGCCTATTACCCAAACTTAGGAGTAAAGACTGAGAAAAGCTGAAATGGCTGTGTATTTGCCAAATCCCACGTCGAATCAGAATGGGGAAGTACAAGAACTTTCAGAGCTATAAAAGCTGCGCTACAAATCGATACAATTCATACCTTTCTCGGCCTTTTGGCTAAGATCAAGTGTAGTATCTGTTCTTATCAGTTTAATATTTGATACGTGGTCCATCGGTCCACATGATATTAACTCAATTCTTTTAGGGGAAGGGTCCAACAGGTAGCTTGCTACTTGGGCCCTTGAGCGTCGCCTTGGCTTTGCACTACTGTCTAGGCCTTCCGCACCCTACCAAATCTAAACCAAACGTGTTGACATTCAGGAAATAGCCCAATGAGTAGTTGCAGTTGTTACATTCAATTTCAGAGTTTGAGTACATAATGGTAATAACTAACATTAAATGCCATAAATAACATTATCTAAGACGTTACTTTCTTTACCACACCTCATTAACAACCTCATTCCTCACCTTCTGAAACTGTCTTTCAATCTAAACATAAACAGAAACCAAAAAAAAAAAGAAAGGATAATCTTCCAAAAACCAAACCAAAGAACTGCTTGATTAAAATGGAAACAGGAAATTTGCTTCATAGATTATCCAAGATGAGAATGCCAATATTTTCCAGTTGTTGCATTTCAGATCAATTTTACTCTAGATCAATAGATAAATGTGAGCAAAATCACCAAAAAGTATACTTTTCTTGTTGATATTGGAGATTAAAAGAAATGCTTTGCAATCAGTTCTTTTGTTTTCATTTTTTTTTTTCCCCCTTTCCCTGCATTCTTGCATACATACTTTCTTGATTCTTGAACTTTGTCAAGTTTCTATCTTTTTGTGTTATCCTCAAAAGGGAAGTTTCCAGCAGGTATGAATTTTGATATCCATGTTTTATTACTAGGAATCACCTATTCTTTCATTGTTATTAAGGTTCATTCAGCTAGAAACAATAATGTTTCAAACTCTGATTCCTTTGTCCTGTCTTGTGGTGCTTCATCTAGCGCAACAGATTGATAATGGTAGGAATTGGATTCCAGATTCTAAATTCCTTCCATCTTCAGATAATTCAATTGTTGCCACTGCTCAATCCCAAGATCCTTCATTGCCTTCCACTATTCCCTACATGACAGCCAGAGTTTTTGAATCAGAATCCACATACACATTTCTTGTTTCTCCGAAAACTCGCCATTGGATTAGGCTTCATTTCTACCCTTCTTCTTATAATAATCTCAACTCTTTGAATGGCCTTTTTTCGGTAACTGCTGGAGGTTTCAAACTTCTTATCGATTTCAGTGCTGCAATTACAGCACAAGCACTTACACAAGCTTATATTGTTAGAGAATTTAGTGTCATACCTATTCAGTCTGGCATTCTCAATCTCACCTTTACTCCATCTGCATACAATGGTTCTTTTGCTTTTGTCAATGGCATTGAGATAATTTCAACGCCAGAAATTTTCCAAGCCGTGCCTTTTGTTGGATTTTCTGATCAGTCAATGGAGATAGAACAAAATTTAACACCATGCAGACAATGATTAGACTAAATGTTGGTGGACAGTACATTCCAGCAAATAATGATTCTGGATTTGGCAGAACATGGTACGATGATTCGCCTTATTTATTTGGTGCAGCTTTTGGTGTAACCTCTGAGGCTGATAACAATGTGAAAATCAAATATCCTGCTGATTTACCTGAGTACATTGCTCCTGTTAATGTTTATGACACAGCTAGATCAATGGGACCAAATGAAAAGGTTAATCAGAATTTTAATCTCACATGGGTGTTTCAAGTTGATGCCAGTTACACTTATCTTGTGAGGTTCCATTTCTGTGACTATCAAATGTCAAAAGTTAATCAGAGGGTGTTTACTATCTTCATTAACAACCAAACAGCTTTTCCGGATGCAGATGTGATTGGATGGGCTAATGCAATAGGAGTGCCAGTTTTCAAGGATTTCACAATATATGTGGATGATAAAGGTGGTGGACAATTGTGGGTGGCTCTGCATCCCAACAAAACTCATCAAAACCAGAGTTTTATGATGTAATTCTTAATGGATTAGAAGTCTTTAAGATTAATGACACAAAAGGGAACTTGGCAGGTCCTAATCCTGTACCATCACCACTTGCGCCTGCCATTGATTCTCAGGAGAATAGGCCATTTACACCATCAAAATCCAGTAAAAGAGGCCTTATTATTGGTGCAGTTGTGGGAGCAGTGGTTGGTTTTACTATGATTATTGCCTTTGTTGCTTTCCTCAGGCGTAGGAAAAGGTTGGCCGAGGGGGGAAATTCTAGCATATCAGGTTGGTTGCCAATTTATGGCAGCTCACGCTCTTCAGAAACCGGAACAACAGTCTCAAGCAAGAGTGGTGGCAGCAGTCGCATTTCAAATTTTGGTGGAAGCCTTTGTAGACACTTCTCTTTGGCTGAGATAAAGCTTGGCACCATGAATTTTGATGAGTCACAAGTTATTGGAGTTGGAGGATTTGGTAAAGTATACAAAGGATTTATGGATGGAGGAATTGAAGTCGCGATCAAAAGAGCAAATCCCTCTTCAGACCAAGGAGTTCATGAGTTTCAAACTGAAATCCATCTTCTTTCAAAGCTAAGACACCGGCATTTGGTCTCTCTAATTGGAGCTTGTGAAGAAAATAATGAGATGATATTGGTGTATGACTACATGGCTAATGGAACTTTGAGGGAGCATCTTTACAAGAACAATAAGCCCCCACTTTCATGGAAAAAGAGACTGGACATATGCATTGGTGCTGCAAGAGGTCTTCACTATCTTCATACAGGAGCTAAGTATACCATCATCCACAGGGATGTGAAAACTACAAATATTCTTTTGGATGAAAAGTGGATAGCTAAGGTTTCTGATTTTGGACTCTCAAAAACAGGTCCTAGTATTCATCAAACTCATGTTAGTACTATGGTGAAAGGAAGTTTTGGGTACTTGGATCCAGAATACTTTCGTAGGCAACAATTGACAGAAAAGTCAGATGTATACTCTTTTGGGGTAGGTACTTTTTGAAGTTTTATGTGGAAGGCCCGCTCTTAATCCTAATCTTCCCAAAGAGCAAGTTAGTCTTGCAGATTGGGCCCTGCAGTGTCATGCTAGGGGTGCTCTTGATAACATTACTGATGCATATATTAAGGGGGAAATTACACCTGAATGCTTGAAGCACTTTGCACAAACAGCTGTTAAGTGCTTGTCTGATCAAGGAATTGATCGCCCTTCAATGGGCGCAGTTCTCTGGAATCTTGAGTATTGTTTACAACTACAAAACAATCCAGATGGACCAGAATTGGTTGCGGAACAGAGAGCCAATGATGCATATAACATGCATGAAACATTGGTGACCATCGAAGAGGAGGATGAAATAAGTAAGGAGGTTATAGCTCCAACATAATCTTCTCACAGATGATAAATCCGCAAGGGAGATAGGTGTAGTACATTGTTTAAATTGTTTTAGTGCACTATACTTGCTAATGATAGATTGATAGACCACTGAACCATGAGTTTCTGCTCTTTGGTTGTGGTTGCAAACAAATTTGATAGCTTTTTGGTATTTCTCTTTTGCTATTCATTAGATGCATGTAAATACATTAGTTGAAGGGCTCTAGGGCTGGCCTGATGTAGACTTTTGTTTTGTTTTGTTTTTTTTTTTTTTTGGGTTAATAACACTTTGCCCCCTGAAATAAAAAAACTACACTTTGTTCCCCATTCACATGATTCATCCTTTAAAAATTTTATGATGTCAAGTTAAATCCTCCATCCACATGATTAATCCTTTAAAAATTTTATGATGTCAAGTTAAATGATTGAAATATCCTTAGTATTATATTTTGATTTTTTATGTATTTAATTTTAATGATCGATAATTATAAAAGAATTAGAAAAAAATAAAATATAATAACAAATTAATATTATAATAAAAAATATTATCATAATAAAACATAATAACAAAATAATTAGAGAGTGAAAATGTGATAAAATGTTGAATTATATTATATTTGAAATTGCAATACAGCACAGGATTATCAAAATATTAAAACACATGTAAATGTGTATAAGAGACATAAAGAAAATCACAAAGTTTTATAAAAAAAATATATTGTCACACAATATCTTCAAAGAAGAATTTTTAATGAAAAATTAACCTATTTAGGAATTGTTCTACCATTATAATTAAACATTGAAATTCGAAATAATACAAAATTTAAAAATTTGACCAAGAAATATATTAATATGGATTATATTAACATATTATATAGTTTATTTTTTATTATTTTTAAATAATTATCACATCATTATCAAAATTTAAATACAAAAATCAAAATATAATATTAAGGGTATTTAAGTCATTTAGCTAGATTATCGTGTTAATTTTAAAATTTTTAAAGGATGAATAATGTAGGGGGTAAAGTGTACCCCTAGTTTAGGGGGGTAAAGTGTTATTAACCCTTTTTTTCTTAGTGCAAATATAGGTGGCAATCTTGACATTTCCGAATTCTGATGATTCTGCAAGCTAGTACACGCTGCCTATACTCGACAAGTCGTTTTTTACAGTATTTATTAGTACAAAAGTAGACTGATTTCATGAAGTGTGCTACAATTGCAATATGCTTTGTTAAATCACTGCAATCGTTAGCATTAACCAAATTCCAATTTGCATATAATGCATTTTATTGAATATCTGTTTTGTGAAGTTGCATGCACTACAATGGCATTAAGGATTTAAATCTCTACAAGATGAGTCCTTTCTAGTCTTTAACACACGTTTTAAGTCAAGTTGCAGAAAATATCTGTATTGCATGTCTTGCTTTAAAGTAAGGGGCTTACATACATGAGCTACATTGGAAGTTCAAGAATGCACAGAACATTTCAGCTATGAAAATGATAATCTAAGCATGGACCAAGGCACAAAATTATACTAGAAACATAGTGAAGAAAACTGAAGCCAAAGAATTCTTGAAAACATTCAGAAAGAAAGAAATACAACTACCTTTAAGTTGGTAGGCTACTATGACCTTAAAAGTTATTCAGTAGAATCTCAAAATACCATTTCCACTTCACTAGTTCTGTCTGTCTACCATTTAATGGGATAAAGGTTAGATTTTGGATGAAATTTGTACTTAGGCCAACCCTTTTAGTCTTTTCTCCAGACGTAATGAGCATAGATCAAAAGTTACTCCATGTCACATCGAAGCTCAGAAGTCGAGAACTTGAAACAAAATTGAGAAAGAGACCCTTTCACAACTTTTTGCTACTGAAGACCTTTTTTTTTTTTCTGTGTATGCTTCTTTTGTCATTTTTGCAATTTGTGCAGGCTCTGGTCCAGTCCATGCTAACATTTCCTTTAAGATTGCATCAACGGTCTGGTCTTCACAAAAAGACTGGACCAAATGAAAATAATGGAGGTAACAGAAGGGCCCTGAACTCTGTGTGTGTGTTTCCTCTGCTGTATGTTGCATTCTTGGAGGGAAATAAAGGGACACTGCACTGAGAAATGAGAGCACACACACTGCAAAAGAAACACCATTGTAGTCCTTAAGCCAGGGTTAACCATCAATTCTTCCATCTGATCAAGACATTACCTTTTTGACTACAAAAAGTTCCATTCAAAATTTTCATAATCATATCGCAATAGAAAAGTTTTGAAAATGATGGGAATTTGGAATTCAATTCTTAAATATTTTGATGTGTCGAGGGAGGTCAGCAGAACTTGGCAGACTTGAAAGAGAGGGGGTACATGAATGAGTTTGAGTAGGTGAATCTGATAATTTGACTGGTTTTCAAACGCTTCCCTCCATTAACCAAGCAATCATCATAAGAAAGTCTCTTGAAAGTTCTTGGATTGACTAATTTTGCAGAGGCAAACCATCCACAATGCAGGTGAATTTTTGAAGGTGCACAGCCAGATATGCATGTATTCACTATCTGCACAATGTACTGTGGTATCCCTGATGTAGAATACATGCTTTGCGAAATGCTTATGTCCCTAATTGTACAAGAACCTGATGGTAATAGCAACAATCAAAATATTGCAAAAATAGAGAATTTCAGACTAGAAGAAGCTCAGAACTGGAAATGATATGATTTTGTTTTTACCATGCATCAAAATTTTCCTGTGCTTTAGATATTCCTTCTCAGGTTCAAGAATTGTTGTTGTTCTGTTGCCATCTTCATGTGATAACTTACCTGCAGAAATGGGGCAGAAGATATGAAAATGAAGACAGAATGTTGTTGCAGAATTTTTTCAGGGGGAATTCTTTTGTTTCATTACCTGACTTGTCTGATTGAAATTGGATGCTGCAGACTAAAATCATGATCATAAAGAAGGAGAAAAGGACAACGTGAATAAGCCTCATGATGGCTTTTTTTCCAGTTTACAGCTACTGCTGGTGGAAATTTTTGTACTCAAAACTTACAAGTTTCTTAGATTCACTTCCAGACAATCTTTAAGTTCAAAGCCAAGCAATGAGAAAGGACACTCTAGAAATGTAAAAGAGTTGAAGAGGGTACGTTGTTACCTGAAGATGAATATATACGTGAAGTAGAGTGTGAGACAATAACAACTAAAACAAATTGTATATGGGAAGACTGGATATAGAGAGACTAGATTAGGACCACTATGCCCTTGTCTTGTATGGAGAAGTCCATCCTTAATATGCTAATTCTCAATTTTTTTCATTCTAAGCAAAATGGCAAGGCAAAAGATGAGGAACAAGACAACCATTAATTGCTACAATAGGCAACAGGTTCTTTAGTCCTTGCTACTATGACAGTATCATAGTAGCATTTTCTTTTAGACAGTGATGCCTCAAGCTCTACCCACTTACATTTACTATTACTACTATTACTAATACAATAATACGTTGTTATATATAATATTATTTGAAATATTATTGAATTAATTATCTATAACAACTTTTGATATATAATATATGTAAAGTTAAAAGATAATTAAAAAAACGTATTTTAAAATAATTGAAAAATATGGCCTTATTTGGATTGTTGCTCATTTTTATCACTTTTTAATTTACTATTTATACTTTTATAAAATATTTGTTTGGCCAGCATAATAAAAATTTTTTTGATCAACTTTTTTTTTACTTTTTTTCAAAAATACTATTCATTATTTACACAATTCAAAATTTTCTTTCATTATTTATTACTATTCAATCAATTATTTTACTATTTATCTATACATGTATTATTATACTGTGCACATATATTTGCATTAATTTTTTTTTATACTATCCATTACTATTAATTGGTCTCAATTTTTTTTGGGCAAAGAAAAAATAGAAATGTAAGTTCGGACTTCCGAACCTAGGTTAGGAAATCTGAAATATAGGCTGAAAAATAGAGTTTAAAATAGTACATAAGGTTCGGATTTTCGAACTTAGGTTTGAGAGTATAAGAAATATAGGTGGGAAAATAGAGTTTAAAATGATATATAAGGTTCGGACTTTCGAACTTATGTTGGAGAATCCGAACTATGGGCAGAAAGTGTAAAATTTAAATTGTATTAAATAAATACATATTTAGCATATTAAGCATATGGACATATTTTATTTTTTAAAATTCAGATTTCAAACGATGAACAGGTAACTACCTTTTCATGTGATTTTTAATACTTGATTTGATAGTATAAAAAAAGTAAACGGGATTACATATTTTGATATTAATAATTTTATAAATTTTGTCTACTTATTTTGTCTTTTAGTGCACAAAATACTAAGTAATTTTTAAATTGTATGTTTTTATATTATATTAAATAAATATATGTTAGCATACATGTATGAGCATATATTATTTTTTAACATTCAGATTTCTAACGACGAGAAGGCAATTACGTTTGTGTGTGATTTTTAGTACTTGATTTGATGGTGTGAAAATCTAGTAAACGGAATTATATATTTTGATATTAGTAATTTCATTCGATTTTCGCGTACGTTTTTTGTCTTTTAGTACAAAAAAATACTATCCAAATACTTATTTACAAAAAAATTATTTACACTATTTACCATCCAAACATTTATTCAAATTATTCATTTTTTTTTTAATATTTATCACATCACTCAAATAATTTCTCGAATAATATACCCCTGTGTCAAAATAATACTCAAAGTAATATAATCCATACTAGACCATTATTCATAAATTAATGAAAAATGCTCTTGTCCGAACGGATGCACTACAATTCACCAGTCAAGTTGATCTCTTTGTTCAAGGTATTCTTGGAAGAAGAGGACTAGGTATCATGTTAATTAATTATAGAGATCGACTTCTTTTCTAACTTCGTACTTATAATATTGCAAGTTTTAAGACTTCTGAGTCTTGGACAGGAAGTAATTTATGGTAAACAGCTTCTGAAGGAAGATGAGTAACATTTTGTTATAGTCAAATGACAATTAGCTCATTTTTTCCCCTTTTAATTGAAGGTTAGCAGATTGATTAGTATAATCGATCAGACCCCTGATTCAATTGAAGTGTGTTGGTCAACAAAGTAGCTTTTTCTCGAGTTCTTTTTCGCGTGCTCACTCAAAAACTAGTTCCTTTGGCTCTTTCTTGTTTTTGGTTTGAAAAATTATCCTATTTGTTTGTCAATTTTTTGTGGTACAAATTTTTTTGTCTCACACCTTATACTCACACTATTTAATGAATTGTTAAAATTTTATAAAGTAATTTTAATAAAGTAATGTCGACAGTTTATTATGTAATATGTCAAAAAATAGTACAAAAAATGAGATAAAAGATCTATAATACAATTTCTTCTTGTTCAGTACCCTTCTCTCTTTTTCCTATAAAAAGAAATTCGTAGAGAAACATTGGCAGTATCTTTGAAGCTTGAAAAACTTGCTACATAAATCGTAACCTAAAAGGCAGCTATGAAATGCATGCTGAAAGGAAATTATTTTCCCTTTATGTCAAACTCTGCATTTGTAGTTGTAGCCTTGTGGGCCTGTCTTCAAGGACTCGTGAACCCACCAAATCCAAATTAACTCCACTATTCCATGTACTCCAAAATTAGGATTAATTGTCACTTCACATTAATTACACGAATAGTACAGATAGTACCAATTGACAAGTCTAATTCTCAAATAGTACTATGTATATAAGAGACATGGAATAGTGGCGTTATATGTATTTTTTTTTATTATTCTATTATCTTTTAATTTTTAATATAAATATTAAGATTGTTATTAAATATTTTAAACTTTAAATAAATTTGATCTTATATGATTAAATTGTCTACTTGACTAATAATAAATTAAAAGAGTCTCAATATTAATTACAAGTTGGACAATAATAGAAGTGAAAAGATATAAGACTAAAATTGTCTAAAAAATAATTAATGTTTCATTGAATTTTAAAGTGACACTTAAAATGAAACAAGAAAAAATTAATTAAAGTAATATTTAAAAAAAAAAATGGAGGTAGTAATTGCTATGGAGCTCAAGTTTATTCATTACTCCACACTGCAAATCTCTTTTAGTACCTTTTATCTTTTCCATTATTGACCAAATGGTTGGAGTTCAAAATTTTTATTGAACTATTTTTTGACCATATATTCGAAATCTTGGAAGGGTCAATATTTTTGTTCTCAACGGAAGGGATCATTAAATCCATATAATCTACTAGAATAAATCAAATTTGTGTAATAGAATTTCCAGTATTTAATTGTCAATATTGTTTCTCAAATAGTATTTTATAAATGTATAAGACTAACAATAATGTTCCACCTAAGCCTAAACTTCATTTGCTGGTTAATTTCTTTAGAACGCGCATGGGAATCTGGAAACAACCAAGGTCAACTCATGAAGATTACTCAATTAGTAACATGATATATATTATAGTTTAATTATTATTATTAGGTAGACGATATCATTAATTTATGATTACTATCTACTTACTTCATTGACTTCAGATTGATTTTCTGTCATATTCCAATAATTTTCCCATCAAATTAAGAACACATTAGAAGATAAAAATGCACCCCAACTAACCCTTTTCCAAATGCCACACCCAAGAAATTAAGCACGAAAAATGGCATTTGAAACCCTTCACTTATTACTCTTCTTCACAACCCTTCTCTACACTTGCATCAACTTCAATTCTGCAAAACCATCAACTTCCTCTTCTTATACATATTGCCCTTCTTTTGATTGTGGAAATGGCCTCAAAATGAGCTACCCATTTTGGCTAAAAAACCAACAATCTCAATCCTATTGTGGCTACCAAGGTTTTGGCCTCTCATGCAATGGTGACACACCGATCCTCACCCTCTCCAACCACCTCGACTACAATGTTAAAAACTTCAATAAATCAGAAAAAACTTTCACCATCACCTATGCTAATTACCTAAACGATCCAAGTTGTCCGGTCGCGCCGCATGATGTTGTCTTAAACACTCCTTCTTTGATGAATTACACTGATGATGATAAGATGTTACATTTTTTCTATAATTGCTCTTTATATCCACCTTCAGTTCAAGATATAAAGTGTCTACGGTTTAATGCTGCTAAGCATTCGTATGTTTTCGCAGACGGTGCGATTCCTGAGTTTGATTGGGAGAGATATTGTGAATCCATCGTGAAAGTTGCTGTGATTGAGAGTACTAATAGTAGTGGTGATGTTCTTGGTGATAAATGCTTTTGGTTAAGGGCTTTGGTAGAGCATTGTTTGAAGGGTTCAAGGTTACGTGGAAACCTGATCTTGCATGTCAATCCTGTGAGGCCACAGGGGGGTTTTGTGGGCTGAGAACTATTAAAGGTATCGGCCAAAAATTCATCTGCTTTTGTAGTGATGGTCAACGGCCATTTCACTGCCATGATTCTGGTAATTAATCCTTCTTAATTAGCTTTAACTAATCTCTTTTCAAATGAACAATTTAATCACATGAAATTGATATTTAAATCTAGAATTAATCCTTCCTATTTCCTTTTCTATTTTCCAAGTATGTGATTCAATAATTAAAATGATGATGATCGGTAATTAATTTTGCTACCCAACAATAGTATTAGATGGGGAAAAATCACATTTTTTAAAAAAAAAAAATTCAACTTGATTTAACCTATATATTGCTAGAGAGAGCTAGTCTATATGTAGTGGGAAAAATTAAAGACCAGTACACCATTATGTCATGAAGTTTCCATTTTAAACTGTTTTCTTTGTTCTTCTTTATAATCCAGTGAACCGTTTTTTAATGGTAACTTTGTTCTTCTTAGCTTAAACTAATCCCTTTTCAAATGTAGATTTGTATCAGTGAAATTGAAACTTAACTCAATAATTAATTCTTCCTTCTATTTTCCAAGTCTATGATTCAATAATACGATGATGGTCGATAACTACTTTTTGCTACCAAACAATAGTAGTAGCTGTGGGGAAATCACAATGTTTTTAGGACTAATTTCATTTTGCACCCCTCAACTTATATCTAATTTTTTACTTTGTACTTCAAATTTTAGTTTTGAACACTTTGCACCCCAACTCTCAAATTTGTCCCACTTTAGCCCCTTTTTTTTAACCCTGTCAAGAAAATTAACAGATTCTTTGTTTTTGCATGCAAAAACATTATTTTATATCTTGTCGAATTTGTCGTACACATGAATAAATTTGGTTAATTTTTTAGACGGTGTTAAAAAAAATATTAAAGTGGGACGAATTTCTTTAAAAGAATTCAAGGTGCAAAGTGTTTAAAATTAGAATTTAGAGTGCGGGTTTAAGTTGAGAGTTACAAAATTGAATTAGTCCTTTTTTTTATTCAACTTGATTTAACTCTTTTTTTTCTTTTTTTTTTTAATTTGATTTAACATATGTCATAAAGTTCAACATTTATTAGTTTTACCATTTACTATTACCTTGAGTTTGGCCTTATTTATTAGAATTAAACATGGAAGTTAATAGAGAATAAGGATAACTAATTAGAAACAGCTCCTTCATTAATTTATCCCTCCAAAACACATTAGTGGAGGATTTTATTTTACAATTTCTTTTTTATTAAGTGTTAATTATGTCAACCAACTTTATTTTTTATGATCTTTTAACTATACATAAATCTGGAAACTAATCACCATAGAGATCTTTTTTATGTCCTGACAGGTACAGTCTCAATATCCAATGAACCAAATTATGTAACCATCGGTGAGCATTCTAATCATGTTATATATAATATCACGTGTATGGATATATATTAATTTCATTTTGCAAAATTCTTACATTTAAATATGGAAAATATTATCATAGATTCGATTTTTGTTCCTATCGGTAGATTTTGTAGTTAATATTAAATCTTATAAAATTTTACTTACATCAACTTATGTCATAGATTCCATAACATTTAATCTATACCACAGAATTTATAAATAGGGATAAAAATCAAATCTACCTAAGTATTTTCCTTTCAATACTGCTACTACACATGACCACAATAACTCTCTATGTAATATGGGTGCAGGTGCCTTGATTTTTGGCGGATTGATTATCTTATCAACTATTTTGTACCACATTCAGAAAAAGAACATTGGCATGAAAATGCAAGGATTTAGACAGATAGTGAGCAGTGAGGAATGAGATGTATTTTTATATGAATTTTGAAGCCAATTTTTCATCTTTCACGATGATCCTCGAACCTCGATTAGTCGAGCATGTTGCGAGGAGAGGTTATAAGCTTGAAAGGAAACATTAAAATAAGCAAAACAAAATCTTTTGTACTTCATTTTTGTCCCACGAAAAGTATGAGTTAGAGAATCTGCAATATGTTATTGGATTGTTAAAAAAAAAAAAAACAACTCTAATGTGGAGTTCGTAATGCATACTTATTTATTTATTTATTTTTTACCTAGCAATGACAAGAGTTTCAACACCTGCCTTGGCACAATAATCTTATCAAATATGTCAAATTAAACTGTAATGCAATTTTACTTTTAATATTTTTTGGGAAAACAGAAAAATGATAAAAAAAGAAAGAAAGTAGTTTAGCTTTTGATTTAGGATGTCATTCTCATTGAAAAAGGGAAAAAGGAAAATTATCAATAGGGACTAAATTTTGCATTAAGTTGCATATAAAAGTTACAACCTGAACTTTATTAAATGTTCAAATTAATTTGCATTTAAATCAATAAAGCTCTAAATTAACTAACCTTAATTAATGCTTCCATGAAGATGTGTTAACTAATTGCAGAGTTATGAAATCAATCTCTACATGTTGGATTCTACTCTGTGCAATTTACAGTATTTAATAATCATTTTATTTCAATATACTCTACATTGTTTTATTACAATCGTAAATGTTTTTTCTATGAAGGCAATATAAAAGGAAGAATTTTGCTTAAGGGTGACGGAAGAATCAAATATCATAAGGGTCAAAGATTTCGATAATTATTTTCACGAATGAAAAATACAATATGCTACTATAATTTTTTTTAGCTTACAAATGTAAACCATATTGCTCATATATAAACCAAAGGCAAATATTTAGATAGACCCGATCTTTCATCTCACTTGTAAATTCTGTAGTATGAATTAAATTTTAGAGAATTTATGACATCAATTGATGTAAGTAAGATTATTTAAAATTTAATTTTGACCACAAAATCTACAGGTAGAATAAAAAATCGGGTGTACTTTAAGTATTTTCCTAAACCAAAAGGCCATATACTACAATGCAACGCACGCATGAAGTATCAAAAATTAAAAAGTTTGCTTTTTGTTATTATTATTATTATTTTAAAAATTGCCCCGCCCCAAATTTTAAAATAATTTAGATAATTTGTTTTATTTTATATTATCAATAAGTTTAGAAAATCAAGAAAAAATATTAAATGATATTTTTTTTAACTTTTATCATTAATGCAACATGAGAAGAGAATTATGTATTTGAAATATTAATGTAAGAGTAATCTAATCACTTTAAATTATTTTTTTGTAAAATTGATATAATTTAATAATTTATTTAATATGTGTATCAATTAAATGTGAAACGTGATAGTTATTTTAAAACAGATTGAATATTATATTTTCTAATACTGAAATTACATTTTTGTCCTCCGTAAAATTCAAAATTGCCTAACCACTGGCTATAAAAATCAAGTGATAAAGACCAGCCACCTCTGTGAAAATGGCTCCACTGAGCTTGCCCTGGTAGGGTTTAAGCATTTTTCTTAGGGTTTATCTCCATTCAAAAAATAAAAAATAAAAATTGGGACGAAAAAGAAAATGGAAGAATTCGAGGACGACGACGATTTCGGTGATCTCTACACAGACGTCGAGGTTCAGGCGAGTTCGGCAATAAATTGCATACAAGAATTGACTCAATTCTCTCCGGACCACGAAAATTCCGATTCGTCGGAGGCAAATGCAAATGAGAGGGTTGCGGGCGGAGGCGGCGGAGAAAACGCTGAGGAAGATGAAGAGAAGGAAGAGGAGGCTGCCGTGAATTTGGAAGAAGGGTTAGATTGGAACGGAAATGAAAATGCGGTTGAGAGTGATAGTGATGGTGAGAGTGAGGAAGATTTAAATATTGTGTTGAATGAGGATGAAGGAGATGGTGATTGTAAATTAGGGTTTCAAACTGGGAGAAATGTATTTTATCTAGTTTGATAATGAGGATGAATTAAGGGTTGAGGTGGAAGATGAAGAGAACAATGGGAGGGAGAACGATGGCAGCGGCGGCCGTCGTGGTAATGGTGGCCTTGAACGAGGCAGCTATAATGGAGGTGTTTATGGTGCACAGTATAAGGTGTAACATTAGCATTAATTTTCAGTTTCTTGAAAAAAAAAATTCATTTATATGTTGAATTTGCATTTGGCAGGGTGGTGTATGAAGCTTTACTGATGAAATTATGCATCCCCCACCCCCAAAAAAAAAAAAAAAAAAAAAAAAGAGAGAGAAGAGAGATGTTACATCAATTGAATTTTGAACTTGTAATACTGAATCTCGATTGATGCTGAAATTTGTGTATTTAAGGTGCATTTTGTGCCAAATACAATGGAATTCCTTTTTCTAAGGAGGAAATGTTCCATGTAAATTATTTTGGTTCATTTTTTTTTATCTCAACAAAAATATCTTTCCGCTTTGACATGCTCTTTATAACATAATTGTATTTCTTGTTCTTTGGTAGCATTCAAGTGCTTTTGTAGGTAACTTAGATATTAGCTTATTGTGTACGGATAATTATATTGGGTTACTGCTGTGTAGAGAATGAGATCTCAGTCAGCAGCAGGTTCAATCAGATAATCTGAAAAGAAATGGAACTGCAGGAGTAGCATTATACTCTTCCATGTTTGTTAGAGGAAATTGGGAAGATAACTTTCGCACTCCCCGTTTCAGCACAAACTCAATAGGAGCTCAAAGTGGATGTAACTTCTCACTGCCTCATTCTAGGTCAGCAACTTCAGGCACTTTTGGTTTTTTAAGCATTCTTTCTCTTTGCTTTTCAAGGATTATGTATCTATGCTCTCCTACTCCTCCCCGGCCCCCTAAAAAAAAAAAAAAACCCTCTTTTGATCTCTGGGAATGTTCTTACCTGTTTGTGTGATTGATTTCTCTTATATACAGGACTATCCTAGATGTAAACATTGATGCACTGGAGTGGAAGCCTTGGAGGCATCCTGGAGCTGACATAACAGATTTTTTCAATTTTGGTCTTGATGAAGATAGCTGGAAATGCTATTGCAATCGCCTGGTAAAATGAATTACTGTCTTATTAAGTTCAGCATATTGTTCGTTTCTGTCCATTTCTTAGATATCCATGTACTCCTTGCGGGGCTTATGCTTGGAATTTAATTGCTTCAAGGAGTTACAATTTCAATATTCAATTTTAGATATTTGCTGAAGCATTGATGATACTTGGCCTTTTTCTTGATAAAACCTTCTTCTGAGCTGAGTTACAGGATAGTTGCCGGGAGCAAGCAACTAATTTTAAGAATAACCCAGCTTACAGAAGACATGATGAGGTACACTATTGAATTGTCACAAAATATTCTCCAATTTTATGCTTAATGTACAAAATTGTAGTATAATGTTTCCATCCTCGAAAATCTTCAGCAACATGAAGATGGGCGTGAGCATGAAGGGTTGCGAGAGGCTGCATGTGAAAATACTACTCTCTCCAAACAGAAGAGAGCAGTTTCTCCTTCTCATGAAATTTCTCTTAGAGAGCAGCAGTTACAGATGGTATGCATGACTCTTTTAGTACGCAAATTTTGTGTATTTAAGTTTTTGTACTTTTGTTATATCTTAATTTTTAGCAACTCAAAGGTTTCGTGGGAATTAAGTAGTTGCAATTATTATTTAAATTTTTTTTATACTTTTCCAGCCAAAGGGGAAAGCTATTCAGGTAGAAGACAGCATTGCTGAACGCCAACCATCCATTTACATTAGGCATCCTGTTGAGCGGGACTCTGATGTTATTATTCAGGTAGCTCATTGCTACTCCACCTTCAGAAGCTGTACTGTTTGATTCTACTGTTCATTGTATTTGTTGCTACAGATTCCAGTGCAAGATATGGAGGAAGAGCTCTCAAGCTCTGCAAAGGCGGCATTTGATCAAGGGGTTAGCCATGTACTTGAAGCATCCAACTGTGGAGAATCGGGAGATGCCAGAGCAAATAAAGGAGAAATGCTCTGTTTTAGTAGCGACAGTGAAGATGAGCCATCCATTTTGGAAGGACCCATACAAGAAACAGGGATATGTAATCCTGAAAGGTCTGAACTGTTTAAATAGTTCCATCTATTATCATTACTTACTTTTTTATTATAAAAAACAAATGGATGCTGAACAGCTATACTTTTTTTATTTTGCTGGTTTCTGGCTTTTACTGGACAGAGTATCATTTTAAATATTCTCCACTTTAGTTTCTTAACGAAATTACAAGCTTGAATTTCTCCTGTTGATCAGGTGCTTCAAGCATGCATCTGGGTGTGATTGTAATCCTGCAAGTAGGGATTCAGATAAGTGTGGAAGTTTTCAGGCTTCTGATGCAGATAAAGAGCACTATGAAGAGTTGGCAGACGGCAACTCAGATGAAACTGCTGAAGCAGTTCGATCTTCTAAACACCCAAAGAAAAGTGTTGGTAGTGTCAAACCCATTACTGAATCTTCTGCAGATGAATCAAAATCATCCCACAGGGAGGAGAGTCAGCATGACCCTAGTTTGTCTCCTTCTTGGGGTCATACTTTAGAATCCAGAGATGGCTCTTATAATGAGCCAGTTAAATTTCATGGTCAAGCAGTGAGGGCATCACCAAACTCAGTACCGATCAGAGGTGCTGGAGTCTGTCGGATTTGATTATCAATCCTCAGAGGACTCCAGAATCCATAGCATTAAGATGAAGTCTGGTGGTTATAAATATCTTGCTAGAAGGAGAAGTCCCATTCATAGACACATTAAATTTCACAGAAGGAATTCAAGTAGAATGTCTGAATTGAAGAGCGACGTCGACTATGAGGATGCTTTCTGTTTGTCTGGTCGAGAGAGGTTCCACAAGTTGTATCATTCAACAATCGGACATCGCAATCAAAGGAATAGGCATCATGGTTTTGATTTTTCTGAAAGGCAAAATTTCTTGTATTATCAGAGGGCGGATTATTCTTTCCATAGCAGGAAAAAGTTCTGTGATTATCAGTTTGGTGCTGGAAATTCTCATTGGACAGGTCACCAAGTTTCTGAATATGAGAGAGATCAGTGTTACAATCTTAGCGTAAATGGAAAACACCATCCTGAACAAAGCATACCAAGGTCTAGTCATCACATGATGAGGAGAAGGATTGGGATCACTATGAGAGGGGAGACACTGTTCATGAAATGGAATCCCTTGATTTCAATGGGGAAAGAGAGTTCATTTCTGAGCAATCACAATTTTTAGACAGCAGAAACCATACTCGATGGAAGCAAAAATCAGAGGAATTGAACTTTAGGAGAATGAAAAATGATAAATTCATTCCTGAATGTAATTATAGCAATGATTTGACGCGAGAAAATTGTAGACCTGTCCACTATAACGCGAGGGAAAGAGATTTCATACAACATAAATATGATAGACAGTTACCCTATGGTAGAAGGGAAGTTAAAAGCCCTGTTAGAAGTAAAAGGAGATATGACAATCCCCTTAATGGTTGTGAAACTATTTGGCGCAGAGAGTCTGAGGATGAGAAAGGCAGATACACGAGAGACCAATTATCTTTTTGGTCTTATAAGGAACCTCAAACTGTTGGCAAGGGAAGGGGGCGAAGTTCTTTGTCAAGAATTGACACATTTGAAGTTTGGAGACACAGTGGAGAAGGGAGATATAATTGTATTGGGAGGTACAGTGGTAGTATCAAATTTGGTAGTGGTGCTGGTGTTTTTGACAATGATGAGAATATGAGAAATCCTGATGATCAGGATGATTTTGATCAAAGAAGACAGTATCGACAATCTGAAATATTGCAGTGGAGAGAAGAGGAATACAGTTCTTGGTATCCAGATGATAATTTCCAGGCTGAGGGGACATTGAATCCTTTTTACAGGACTTCAAGGAGTAAAAGATCTGATGCCAAACATGGTTCTGGCTGTGGAGGAAAGGTTACAAATCATGGTGAATCTGAACAAAATCGATACAAACTATCAAGAGCAGACAATAGTTCTAGTCAATTTCTTGAGAATTCTAATATTACTCGTAGAGATAATGTTCCGCGAACACTCCCAAGGAGCCGGGATTCAACTGACAAACACATGATTGTATGGGACAGAAAGGTAAATTTGGGGAAACCTAGGCCAAATCTTTGTAAGTCGTCGTACGTGTATATATACAAGTATTTCTCATATTTTGGGCAAGTCATGTTTCACTTGTTTGTTCCCTTTGCATGTGCCTTCTACTGCTCTGTATTTGACCTTTTTTTCTAAATGGTCTGCCTGTTCTGAGGATACAGAAAGTCCCTGAAACATGCAATTGTTTGTTAAAAAACCCCCAAAACTGATCTTGACTCATTCTGTTAACACATGCTTTAGTCTAAGCAGAGCTGACATGCCAATACTATAGTATTTTTAAAAAATTCCTTAAGTTTGAGAATATTTGTTGTCTTCTCAGCTCATCGTCCTGATGAATGCACCCAAAAAAAAAAAAAGGGAGCTTATGAAGGAGACATAGAATCATAGTGTAATTAAAAAAACAGAGCTTTTTGTTGAAATCATCAATGGATAAGATTTCAATTAATCCCACATTGCGTGAAACAAAAAAGAGGTTTGAGGGCCATGCTGGGGGCGGAGGGGGTTATTAACTGAGATTATTGGCACAAATGACTCTGTTATTTTCTGTGATTTTTTCTTGCTGGAGACCTATTGTTTCTCCTCAAGGGAGGCCTTAAAAATATCATTTTTTTTGCAATTCTGATTCTAGATATTGGTTGCGTTTAGACTAATCATTTGAAGTCCTCAACAAGATTTCCGTATTTCTTGTGTGGGTACCATTTCTATTGGTGGCACGCAAGCTGACATAAGTTTCATTTTTCTTTCACCTATCCCTGTGTAGGTGATTGGATTCCTGGGTGACTGCACATTCAAATTCAGAACAATGAAGTTGTGCATATTTTGCATATTCATCCAGGAAACTCTTTTCTGTAAACTCTGAAAAACAGATGTTTTGTTGAATGAACTAGCATGCTGTGGGCTTTTCTATTGAAAGGCCCTACAGCGTTGGTCTCTGCATGAATAAAAACTCTTAAGGATGAATCTCTATGGACCTCTTCCATTATAATTATGATCTCTGATAGTGTGATGAATAGGCAAATCGGCTCATGAGGTTGCATGTATACTTTTTATTTGTAGTTGGAAGCCTTTGTGCATTGATATTTGCTAGCTTTTCTATTTGACTTTCAAATTCAAAATTTATTTCATTAAGTTGTGCCAATCTGTTCCTTTTCGTGTGTGTTTCACTGTATTCCACGTTTTCTTCTTCATTATTGTCTCTTTACTGCTGAGATTTTTTTATTTTACAGCGCCTTTTTGGTTAATTCATTCCTAGAACTCTTTCTCATGTGCTGTTTTAAGTTTCTTTTATTTAGGCCTAGGTTATACAACATTGCAAACAGAAGTCTATCTTTTACATTTGAGATGAAGATCTCTATCTGTAGCTTGCGCCCCTTCTAAATTTAAGAGAGTTACTCTGTATTTTAGGCTTTTAGATACCCTGGCCAGGCAGTATAAAAATGAAAAAGATGCTGATGCCGTGGTTGGCCAGACTCAAGAGTTCTTTATCTACTTGAGATTTTTGCCACCCAATTGGTGTGTCATAGAATACATTTTGCCATCATGTAAAGGAGGATGGTTGGTACAAATTATATTATTCTTTTCTAATTACAAGAACCGATAGACTATATTATGATGATAAAGATAGCTTATTATGAGGTTAGTACAACGTTATGTAGAATAGGTTGGATAATTAACAGAAAGAAGCTCGTCTACATTCATGGTACGTGATGTAAAATTGTGGTTCTGTACAGACTTGTGTGTTTATTTTGTGTGGATTGTTTAGTTGTGATTTTACAAGGTTCGAAGGTTGTTTTAGATCTAATACTTCTGTTTGAATGTGTATCAAGATGACAAAATACTCCATTCCTACTTTTCAGATGCTATGACTAGCTTGTATGTCTTCATGATGGGGATACAGCTGGTATTATTTTTTGGTTCCCACTGTTTAAAACGTAGAATATAGAAATCAGAATATACATTATTATAGTAATTTTCATATTCAGGAAATGGGCTTGGTATGTTTTGCCTTTAAGATTCTCTAATACTTTCTGAAACAGTTAGTTCACCATACATCTATTTGAGTACATGATGACTTGAGAAATATCATCCATTGCTCTCGTCTAAGCCCTATGGCCTTGCTATCTGTTTGGTCAATCTATTTATGTTGTGGCAATTAAGTTACTTATGGAGCCAATACATTTGATTCCCTCTTTTAATAGCTGCTAAAGAAGCCACTGTGCTTGTTTGCTCCCTTCATTACAGTGATACATATTGAAAGTTTCCGTGTGTTTTTATAATTCTAATTTGATAGCTGTCATCTAAATTTTTATTTAATTTCTTCATTTTTAAGATTTTGCAGGAGGAAGCTCTTTCTCAACCCAAACCCCCACACATTGAATAATGATAGTACTTGAAAACTTGGTACATCATTACTTTTTACTGATGCCTGATTTCAGTATGTCAATTAGTAAGTTGTTGTGGAGATTTCACATGAATAATACAGGACCAGGTCACAGATTCTGGTTGGTAGCTTTGGCTGCATCAGCACTGTGTTATCTTTGTTGAATGTGCTATGTGTTTGCTCCTTAAAACTAATTCTTATGACCTACTAGACAAATGTGCATATTATATATTGCCTCATCTGAGTGAAAGATTATACATGCCCAGTAAGTCAATGGGTATAATTTTTTCTCTGGGTACCTAATTGGAGTCCTGTTCTCTGAAGTCTTGGTGTTTATCTTTTGAAGCTTGTTTTGCGTGTTCTGAAACTTCTTTCATAGGAGCTCATTTGCATATATGCAATGGCTCTGCTCCTTTTCCTTTTATTTCATTCCCTTTATTTGTCATTTATGCTAATCCCATTCACTGCTTCTGACAATATGGTTGGTCTGTCTACGCATAATAATGCTGAACATCCTTATTTGACATTTCCTGATGGCAATGCACTCTGCAGTCCTCTAGGTTCTCTGAGGTTGGAAAATTAATGTGCTATGGTAGATATGAGTATGGTGATTCGGAGCAGAGAACTTTCAAGGATTCGAATGACTCCCGTTTACAGAAGGTGGTTGAAACTGACAATACAAAAACTGATCCATTCCTGGCGGATGCGAATTGGTTCAACATGTTTCCTGATGGCAAGCGGAATGATTCTTCAGAAATTGAAGAAGGTCAGATAGTTACTGAATGTTTTTATGAGAAACCTATGGATAGAATTAGTTCATTGAAAGCTAGAACAAACATCATAGGCACAAAGAATGTTTCCACTGAAAATCCCCGGATACTGGAGATAATTGCCAAAATGGAAAAACGACGAGAGAGGTTCAAGGAACCTATTACCTTGAAAATTGTCTCAGAGAAGGATGGTAAACCTTTTGCTGATATGGTTGCTGAAACTGTTGATTTTCCAACCAAGAAGCTACAGAGACCAGCACGAAAGAGGAAATGGGTTGGAAATTAGGAGTCATAACAAGTACTGCTGAGCTTCAGGTTTTTTTGACAACTGTCAAAACATTATAGAATAAAGCCATGTTTGATGGTCCATACTTCATACCATTACTGAAAGTATATTGAAAAGAGCATGTCTTTACTAGCATTTGGAGTATTGATAAATTTTGTTGTTTAGTAATGCCGTAAAGTTTGTTAATATCATCTCTTGGACATTGATAATTTAGGCTTGTATAACTCGACAGGGTTGTAAACATTTTCCAAGATCCACCCATAGAATCGTGTTTCAGCATGCATCGTTTCAAATGTTTACATGTCAGTCTATGGTAATAGTTTCGGGTATATTTGTGGAACATTGTTTTCTACATTCAACGTGCATTACTTGTAACTGCAGCTGTTTCTGTTCTTTATCAAATTTAAAATGCTAGGAAAGAAAGCAGCCATGATTTGTTGGCCTATTAGTACTGGATTCCTATGAACTCCACTCCATCTAAGAGATGGGTAAGTTGTTGATGAATGATTGATGATATCCTCGGCTGTCAAAATAGCAGTAGTGTGTGAGTGCCGCCTCATTGAAGGTTATTAGGGCTCTTTTTCCCCATATTTGCCGCTGTTTGTTTTAAAGTTTAATTTCTGACGTTTAGCTAAACACGGTATGAATTCTAATTTCTTGGTCAGTTATTTATTTATTTTTTAGGTTATCTTATAAAATTTCTATGATAAAGCTGGGGAGTGATTCACATGAAATATCCTATTGAGGTATTCTCAAAAGAAGAAAAACAAAAGAACAAAGAAAAATCTTATGAAGTGAAGAAGTGAAAGGAAAATTTTTATATAGATTGGATTTATGGTAAAATGTTATAAATTTTTTAATTTATATTAAAATATATCATCTATTTATGTAATATAAAGTGATATTAGGTAATGTGTTTGAAATAAATTAAGAAATTCGTAATCTTACGTCTGTGAACCAAATTTATACAAAATTTTCCAAAAAGAAAATTAGGTGGATCTTTCACTGTAGTATGATGTCTTTATATATCTTCTGCTTTATCCAATCTATGCCACCAATAACCGGTTGCCACGTGCCAAGAAAATCTACTTTTGCAGATGAAATCTAAGCCACCCAAGAAGCTCACTTACGTGGCGCACTTCAAGCCAGCAGCTTTTTCCCAATTTACTACTGCACGATTTCTTTTTCTATTTTCTTTGCATGGCTAAACCGGAGAGATGTGATAGAATTTATAGATAATTAGACTAATTTTCTAAGATTAATTGCACAAACTAATTACCAAAGTTTTTGTTAATGTTGGATTTGAAAACTGAAGAGCAGTAACCCTAAACCAAAAAAGTTTATTTTGAAAAATACACATTAATTTACTAATTTCCATGACCAAAATTTCTTCCTCTCTCCAAAAACTTAAAGTCCCCAAAAGTCACACTGGCTTCCATGTAATGTAAAGCAAGATACATTCATACAGTTATTATCCGTTAAAAAGTTGTGTGGAAGGGAAAAAGAAATGCACGTATTCTCTTCCTCTTCCTCAACCTCCACCAGCTCCAAGTACACTCTACTCTCTCCTCCAAATTCTAACAACCCTTTGAAATTCCATTTGATCATTCCCTTCAAGACCCTTCATCCATCTTCTTCACATCCTCTCTTGAATCCCATTTGTTCACATGAATCAACATCGCCACCACTTCTTCAAGAAAGCGCACAAAGCTTTCCACTTCAGGCTGATGAAATTGATGAAGAAGATGATATTGAAGTCACTGAGAAGATCAGGACAGCCAAGAAGTCCTTGGAGGAGTTGCTCGTTGTTCGTCGGCCGGTAATGGAGATTGCTGAAGAGGAGGAAAAAGAAGAAGAAATGAGTGAGTCTGATGAGGAGGAAGATAATAAACCATCTTCTTCATCAATGGCTTTTGATGCTAAGCTTTCTAAATTTGCAAAAAAGATGCCTATTTTTAGAGCCTGAGAGGGTGGAGTCTTCACTGTCTGGTGGTAGGCCACTTGCAGTGAATTTGGACTTGGCTTTGTATCGAGCTAAAATATTGGCAAGGAATTTTCAGTATCAAGCAGCTGAGAAAATACTTCAAAAGGTACTGATCTTGTAATTAATAATTTTTTGTAGCATTTGAATATTTTGAATTCTTGAGCTTTGAATTGATTAGTTGGTTGTTGATATGGACTATATGAAGTGCATATATTACTGGCCGGAAGATGGGAGATCATATGTGGCCTTAGGCAGGATTCTAAGTAAGCAATCTAAGATAGCTGAAGCCAGAGCTGTTTATGAAAAAGGTTGCCAGGCTACACAAGGAGAAAATCCCTACATTTGGCAGGTTAGTTTTTCAATTCAACACTGCAAAATTTGAGGATAGTGTTATATAATTGAAGTTTAATTGGACTTGTTTCTTTGTTCTAGTGCTGGGCTGTTCTGGAAACTAAGATGGGCAATATAAGGAGGGCCTGGGCTAGAGAAATGTTTGATGCTTCAACAGTTGCTGATAAGAAGCATACTGCAGCCTGGCATGGATGGGCAGTATTGGAGCTGAAACAGGGCAACATTAAGAAGGCAAGGAATCTTCTTGGCAAAGGTCTCAAATTTTGTGGTGGAAATGAATACATATACCAAACACTTGCAATGCTAGAAGCTAAAGCAAAGAGATATGAACAAGCACGCTATCTATTCAGGCAAGCAACTAAGTGTAACCCAAAAAGCTGCGCCAGTTGGCTTGTAAGTATTAAACCTCAGAAGAGATTTCAGCTTCCTTGAAAGGGCATTTGCCAAATATTCTTTTTTTTTTTTTCCTCTTTTCACTGGTCAACATTCATGAAACTTTAGTTGTATTGAATTCTCTTTGCATAGGCATGGGCTCAACTAGAGGCACAACAGGAGAACAACCTCGCAGCTAGGCAGCTTTTTGAGGTTGAAATTTTTGTGACTTTAATTTCTGATTACTGATCAAGTGGTGTCAGGTTTCTTTGAAATTAAAGAGAATTAACACAATATCCTCTCGGTGTCTTCAGTTAGTTACAACTTCATTTTATTGTTGATTCGTGGGCGTGGTAACCTTGCCTTTTCTTGTTGCCAGGAAGCAGTGCAGGCGAGTCCTAAGAACAGGTTTGCTTGGCATGTCTGGGGAGTCTTTGAATCAAATTTGGGCAACATTGACAAAGGAAGGAAGCTTCTGAAGATAGGACATGCTGTAAATCCAAGAGATCCAGTTCTCCTTCAATCACTTGGTCTGTTGGAATATAAATATTCAAGCGCAAATCTTGCCAGAATGTTGTTCAGGGGAGCATCTGAACTAGATCCAAGACACCAACCAGTTTGGATTGTAAGACCTCTTTTGTGGATTTGATCTTTTGAATCTTTCATTGTACTTCATTGCACGAGGTTTTAACATTCTTTTATTTTCACTTGATTTTGATTGATGATTGTACTTCTTTAACGGTATCTGAGATAATTTTCCATTAGGAAATTGGAAATATATCGTTGTATACCCTAAACTGGATGATGAATGAATGAGACCTTGAGGTTCAGTACAAGTTCGGCTACTTCTATTCTAATTCTGCATTTACACCAAACACAGACCTAGAGAGAAAGAGATATGAGATTTAGTGGAAGGACTTGAGTTTCAATCACTGTCAGTAGTCTGGTAGGGAAGCAAAATTTTGAACTTCATGCAACTGCCTTGCTTATACTGAGCTCATACGGAATCAAGGGAAAAATCTTCACTATGTTGTCGGTTACAGGGCTGGATTTAGTTCCTGCATGTTGTTGTAACAGGATAAGAACTTTTAAATTACAGTGGCACTGTCCAAATCCATGAGGAAGGGACATCTACGTAGATTTCCTACTTCACAAAATGTGTCTGTGTGTGAGTACATATAGTTTCAACTTGTACTTGTATGCAATTATCTTTCAATATGTATAGTTACAGCTTGTACTTGTTGCAATTATACTTTCGGTTGTTTCAATCAAAATTAGGTCCTTATCCTTTAAAAATCATTATATAGGTTCTGAATGTACTTGGTGAGCTGAGGGATCTTGTTTTCATATAGTTTTGATACCTTAGGTTTTTGATTCTGCAGAAGATGCCCAATGTTCATTTTGTTCTACGGGGCACTTCTCCCCCTGTTCCATGTTGATTTTTACACGTTTATATGTAATTCCACCAAATTGGAGATTTAATGTTTCCACTCATTTAGGCTTGGGGATGGATGGAGTGGAAAGAAGGAAACATATCCACCGCTAGGGAGTTATACCAAAGAGCACTGTCAATTGATTCTACCACGGAAAGTGCTGCTCGTTGCCTTCAGGTAAAGAGAAGGGTATTTAGTCTAGTATACATTTCTTCTTCTTATCGTTTTTCTCTCTCTCTAACTGCTGGAAGCTTTTGTTTGGACACTGATGGAGACTCTTCTGTGGTTTGACTGAGACAAAAGTACATCTAATAGAGGGTGACAACATGAATTTTGGTGGCTCCCCCACTCCAAATGAGTCGTGTGGATGGAAAATATAAATAAAATGGTATTCTATATGCAACTTTTTTTTTAATCAGAAAAATTTTGAAAACTTGATCTCATCCACCAAGTAAAGTGCCTGACCTGAATTTGGACCCTCATCCATTTTAGTACCCTTAACTTAAATGGCACCTGCCTCTTATCTCACTAAAGTCCCCTGACAAACTGTCTGTCCACGTCTTGTAAACTGTGGAACTAGTTAACTTGTTTCAGGTTTCTAAAGTTCTTCAATTCACTAACCACAGGCTTCTGCCAAAATATGAAAATCCTAAGACAGTTTTAGATTTTTTTGTAGGCTTGGGGGGTTCTGGAGCAACGAGTTGGCAATCTATCAGCAGCTCGAAGACTATTTAGGTCTTCTTTGAACATAAATTCTCAGAGCTTTGTAACATGGATGACTTGGGCATCTTTGGAGGAAGACCAAGGGAACTCTGTTCGTGCAGAAGAAATTCGTAATCTGTACTTCCAACAGCGTAAACACCATAAACATTTTAACCTCCTGGAATTCTGTATTAGAAATAACTATTGTATCTGAAATCATTAAATAAATGTTGATTACTACAAGAAAATCTATGCTTCCTTTGTAATTTTTTTTTTTAAAAAAAAACTTTTCATTGTGTAAGATTCCATGTTTATGTTCTTCTTGATATGTGTATATGCTGTCTTAGTTATTGTTTTATCTTGGAACATTCAAAATCAGTAATACAGTGCTTTAAAAAAAAACTTTTCATTGCGTAAGATTCCATGTTTATGTTCTTCTTGATATGTGTATATGCTGTCTTAGTTATTGTTTTATCTTGGAACATTCAAAATCAGTAATACAGTGCTTTAAATTGTAAAAGAACAGCAGTAAATGATGAATTTTTACTAATGAAGTGGAAGCTGAACCTACATTCTGATTGTTGGAACAGCGTACTGAAGTTGTTGATGATGCCTCGTGGGTTATGGGTTTCTTAGATATCATTGACCCTGCAATTGAAGAGTTTCAGCATAAAGAGACTTCTGAATATGGATCAGAATCCATACAAGAAAGTAATGTATTCATACAGAGGCACTCCTGGAATTGAAACTAGAGAAAGTGGACAAGAATCAGCAGGGCGTCCCTCTAATAACATTGATGGTACAGAAACTGGAAGGGAGTTCGATCTGGATAAATTTGTTCGTGAAAAACTCTCTTTAGACCCCTCAAAATTGGATGTTCAGTTTGGAACATTTGAAAAAACTGCTCGGAATAGTATAAAATCTCCAACAAAGGTATCACAGTTTCGGAGGAAAAGCTGATACTACATCACCAAAGCCCTGATTCATGTTTATACTAATCACTTCATTCACCTTCCCTTAATTCATAGGTGTAATTCAACCAAGAAATCATACACAACATATGTTTATCATGCTTATTCACATTGATTTCAAGTTATATAAAATTCTGTTATTTTAGAAATTCTCTTTATACCATGCAATAGATATGAACTTTTATCTGCTCTTCAATGTTTAATTTTCCCCCCTTTGAAGTTACAGAACTATAGTAGAACAATTCCATCATCATGCATATTACAGCTGAAAATCAAAATATTACATAGCAAGGAATATACTGGCAGTCACTGGGTACTAGTAACACATTTCTGGCAGACAAGTGGAAAACGTTTGCTCGAAAATAAAGCTATTTTATTTCTAGACATTAAAAGGCTTGAAAATTATGAATCCACTCAAGTATCCACTTCTTATATTCAACAGGGCTACCATTTTGTTTCTCCTGGAGTTTGAGGGTAGTGATTGGCTTGAAATACACCCCAATGGATCTCACACAATAGTCTGCAGTTCCACAAAATCCACCAAATTGACGATCTTGTCCGAGTTGAAACCGAAACTCTCGATTGTCTCTAGCAGCTTGCCCAAATGGTCCATATGTTCCCCTATTGGTAGTGAATGTGATTGATGTCAAATAGCCAGGAAACTTGAAACCAGATATACATGTAAGGTACTCGGATGGACTATAGTCCAGCTTCACCTACATGTAAAATCCAAAGGCATCATATCTAACTTTTGTAACTGAACAATAGTTTAAGATGAATGACAAAGAAAGCTAGAAAGACTTACAACATCAAATTTGTTACCATTGCTTTGCCCATGTATATCAGACAGAAACAGAGATCCATTCTCATAATACTGGAATTGCAGGGAATGAATTTGATCATCATGAGATACGAAAATCTGAACAATTTCTGTGCGTCCCTTTTCGTCCCATTCTCCGGAATTCAGATTTCCTACTGGACCGATCTTGATCATGCTTGTTTTTGTCTTGCGTCCCACACTAACCTTGAACACGGTTGTATTTGTATCGTCCGTCATCTCTTTTTTTATTCCAAGAATAATAATAATTGATGATAACTTCCTCTGTGCTTCAATCTGTGTGTTTGTGTGTGCTAGGGAGAGACTAGAGAGTGTTCAGAGCTTAGATGATTGGGAGGAGCTTTTTAAGGCATCAGGAAAATGCTAATGGCAAAGCGAGGTGGAAAAGACATAAAGGCATGAGGAAAATGGTGGGAAAGTGAGGTGGAGGGAAAAGACATAAAGGCATCAGGAAAATGCTGGGAAAGTGAGGGGTGGAAAAAGACATAAAAGGAAGGGTAAAAAATATTTTTATCCCCAAACTTTGGCCCAATAATATTTTTAGTTCCAAAAATTTCATAAAAAATAAATTATTCCCTCATCTTTCACATTTCTACTAGATTAGGATAATTGATAAAAAAAAAAATAATATTACTTTTTGTTAAAATTTGTGAGAAAGAGTAATTTTTGTTGGCTTAGCCAAAAATAAATAAAGATAAGGGGTTATTTTTTAAGATTTATTAGATAAAGAATTAACTATTGGTTAGAGTATAGGCATAGAAATAAAAAATTATATTATTTTTATATCAATTGTTCTAATAGAGTTAAAATTTAGAAGATGAAAGATATGATTTGTTTATTGTGAAACTTTGAGAACCAAAAATGTCACCGAACCAAATTTTGGGGACTAAAAATGTTTTTTACCCTAAGAGGAAAGTTGGAAAATTCTTGGAATTTAAGTCTAGCATAAAATTAATCTTCCTTTGTACACTACTATTTGATCAGAAAAAATTGTCCCAAAAAATGAAAAACTAATTATAAGAAGTTGTAGATTTATTTATTTTTTATTTTTTAAGTTTCTGAATAATGTTTATGGAGATGAATCATATAAACAGATGGGGTTAGCTGGCGTCCAAGATACAACCGACTTTTTCAATTGGACAAGTGCACTTCGAGATATCGAGCTCGTTCCACAAACTGCAGCCCTTTTAGACTAGTAACATCTTTATTATATATAATGTATGGACAGGAATTTAGTGTAATGTTATTATTTGTTTTGTCAAATTTATTTTTATTTGTATAATTAATTTCAATGATTACCCTTATATGTAACAACTAATTACTATTTATCACCACTTTTAACTCTCTTATTTTCATTACTTATATTTTCTTTTTTTCTTTTTTTTTTACATAAATTTTTTTAAATTACATATCCAAAAGATATGTTTTTTCCACTAGTAATGGATTAAAATGGGATTCGTATCCTCTATAAGTCGTTTAAAAATTAAATTAAACTTGAAAACTATCTTAAAGGGCTTGATATTATTGGGCTTTAATAGTAAACTGCCTGCGAAACGTCGTCGGTTCACGTGTAGAGTGGCATTGTTTTTGACGCAAAAAGCAATGAAATAAGATTAGTACTACCAGTAGTTATCTTCAAATTGAAATACTATAAATACCCGCCAATGAGAACGAAATGAAATCAAAAACCATATGATTTTCATTTTTCAGCAGCCGTTTGATATTCTCAGAATCTTCACCGATAGAACCATCACCGGATCAACCAAATCAACACCAGCGGCGGAGGAGGAGTTTCCGTTCCTAAAATTCATTGATTAATCACGGCGCAGTTGATTTTGAAAGAAACCGCGATATGAGGATTCGGACTCGGACTCCGATCGTCTTCGTCGGAAAACCGACGAGCTGGTCGGTTTTCCGATCCTCAATACTTGTCTCCGGCAATTCTTCTTTCCGATCTCTCTCAGGTATATCCGATTTTCAATTCTCTCTCTTTTTTTTGTTCCAAAAAAAGTTCCCTAAGTAGTAAATTGTGTTCTCTCAGGTGTCCGCTCGCTTCTATCTTCTCTCTGTTTTTTTTTTTTATAATTTTTTTTAAAAAAAACAAAAATCAAATATTCGAATTAGTTGATTCTAATATCGGTTCTATTGGTTAACAATGTGTGCGTTGTTTCGAATATGCGCGAGCGTGTTTTCATTGTAGATCTGTTATTAATTTGACGAATTTTTTTAGTTATGTGTGTAGAGTACTTCAAACTGTTACAGATCTCTGTTGTAAAATTGAGGAATTATATAAGTATATGTGTGTGTTTTCAGGAGTACATTGAATTATAATACCTGCTCTGGATTAACGATTTGAACGTTATTTTCAGTGTGTGTGTACGAGTAATTTATATTGTTCTAGTTTTCTGCTGTTGTTAGTTTGATGAAAATTAGAGATATATGTGAATCTTTTTTCTTTTTTTTTTGGTTCTTTTAATCCTAAGTTTGCATTTGTTTTTATGTGCTTCGACTCGTAAAGTTTTGGACTAAATTTGTACTTTAATTGTTGGTCGTATATTTGAATGTCTTCTTGAGAATGTATATTCAATATTCATTTGTAGGTACTAGATGAAAAATGGTTATGCAAAATTTTCAGAATACCTATTATGTTTTTTTTTTTTTTTTTTTTTTTGGTCCTGCTTCTGCAATTTCCTTCTCCACTGTCATTCAAGTCCATATAGTCATGCACATGCCCACTTGTATAGGTACATACACGAATAGGAGCTAAATTACCTTTCTGATTTTTTAGTACTATGATTAATTTGAATTCAAGCAAAAAAACACACTGAATAAATATAGTTATGTTTGTAGAAAGTACTTATATGGAATTATATGTGCAGAACAAGGAACCTTTCATTCTAGCAATGTTTCAGATGTTATAGGTTGATTCAGCATTATTCGGCATTTCTACATGTTGCAGGCTACTTGCAGCTGATATGTGTACTTATTTATTACGTGTACAGGCTTGGAATGAGCAGAATAGGGGGAGAACTTCAAAACAGAGGCTTGAATGTATTGACCAGTTGAAGGAGAGGCACAAGAGAGTGGAGCTTCCAAGCACTTTTAAGATTGAGGCTCAATGTATGCGAAAAGATTCTTATCCTTGACGTGCTGTCATTATTGATGCTTACATGCTTCCAGGTAGAATGTTCACAATGTCATCCAATTGCATTTTTCTTTTAGTTTTACCAAAAAATAGTACATTATAGTTCTTACTCCTTTTGGTTTTAACTTAAAATCCATATCTGTGAACTAATTTCGTCTCCCCAAGAATTTAGAATTCTCCAGGTATGCTCATACATTTCTTACTTGTCATTAATATGTGATACAATGAAACTCTTAGGCTGAATCCAAGTGTTTAAAGGACTCAATTTTACTACAAGGCAACACATTTTTGCTATTTCCGTGGATTTCTTTTCCAGGCTGTTGCCATGTTATGAATTTCCTGCATCTACTTGTAGTAGTAAGCGTGAATGCTATGGTAGACATACTAATATGTTAAGTTTCTCTCAGACGATCATTTGCGTTATCACTTGGGCCATTTTTTGTAGCTTTAAAAATGTTGATCTGTATCTACATGAAAGGAAATTGAACTAACTCCATAGTAAGTGAATATACGACTATATTCACAGTAATTTATTAATTTGTTTTTCTGGCTCAACTTTGTGCTTGTGGAAGCCTCTTTTTACTTTTTGGGCTTGTATGGCTGAAAATATTCCTTAATCCTTCCCAAACAACCGGCAGAGCATTATAAGATTAGTTGATAATTGTAATACCTGATAAAAACGGATATAATTGAAAGGTGCATGCATGATACACTATTATTAAGCAGACAAGTATTTAGTTATAAAAATGTATCCATTTCTATACATGTCCTGTCAATTTTAAGTGTTTAATGCATTTTGTGCTATCTAGATATTTTAAGATGTCCAACAATAATTCACTAGCAGATTTTTCAAATTAGCTGATCCTATCAATGGAACCGTGAAGAGCCAAGAAAGTCTTCTAACAGGATCCAAACTGCCACTGAATATTTTGTTCTGTTAGGCATGACTTCTGCCAACTGAATATTTTGTTCTGTTGTTAGATGAGGTATTGACAAAGTTCTTTGGTTATCCACTTCTGGTTGAAGTTTCTATATACTGGGTTATCCACTTCTGATTGAAGTTTCTATATACTGGTCTTCACTATCGCAAATCAATTTTGATGATCTTATGATCTGTTTGCACTTCACCTCGTCTTCAGAATTTATTCTGTTCCTAGAGTTGGCTTTATACTTATGCCTTGGAGTGCATGATTGAGATGATGATGCAATGCTGATTGGAGCACAGTTTTGTTCAGATTCTTTCTCTTGCATTTATCTCGAAGCTGTTAAGAAAAGGATCATCTAATTCATTTTATGCTAGGTAAACTTTCCTGTGTGCTTAAATATCAAACGAAGCAAATGGTCATTTTCTCTTTAATCGAAGCTGTTAAGCAAATGAATTTATCTGGAATCATTAGACGACTTTTTACTTGCCTATATTATACTTGTCTCATCAGCTTTTTCTTGGTTAAGAATTAATTAAAGTGTGTCCTGAGACTAGGCTATTGATGACCAGAAAGGATGCATGCGGCATTTCACTGTCATAATTCCTGTTCTGGCACTCTAGCATATTGTTATTTATTACCGAATGAGTGTGTAGTAGTCCAAGTATGCTCAGCTTCCTTAAGCACAAAGCATAGTGATAGTGAAGTGTCGGTCTTGCTCTTTTTGGACATGTGAAGTGCTGTTCATCTTCAGTAAAAAGAAAATCTGCAAAGAGTGTGTGGCAGTTTGCTTCCCTCCCTATGCCCTCAATTCTGTATATATTTTTTCTTCTGTCGTGTAACTTCTGATTGACCGTCATACTATTTAGATGGAAGGAAATGGAAAAAAGAGAAAAGAAGAGAAATTTGTTTGAGAGCTTTTAGTGGATGGAAAAGATAAGAAAATGGAAGAATAAAATCTTAAAAAAATTTTCCTTCCAAAAGTGAAGTGAAATTAAATGAAAGCAAGTATTAACTATTTAAAGCACTTAAAGTGTCATATTTGCCCATCAACAACAATTTAAGTTTGAGGATAAATATTTAAAATATATTTATTAGGATAGTTTCTCTTCTAAACTCCCAAACTAAGCCTTAGAATTTCCCTTCCATTAAAGCCTGTGGCTTTCAATAAAAAAGCATAATTTGAAAATAGTGCGTAATAGTTTGCTCCCCTGCCTACTACGTGCTTCCTCGTGTTGTTAGGGGAAAGATTGGCCTCGTAGGAGAGAGAGGGTTGCAAGGGAAGGGGCTAGGTAGTAGTGAGCAGGAAGAGGTTGCCCAAGGAGAGGTTGAGGGGGTTGGGAGGAGGAAGAGAGCTACAGGGACTTATCCTAGAGAGAGTAGGGAAAGGGCGAAAAGGGTAGGTTGGGGACTAGGTTTGTCCGGGTTTGAGGTTAAGGGGGCAGGGAGAGAGCTGCTGGGCTAAGAGCTATGGGAGGAAAGGAAGGTTGCTAGAAGGATAGAAAGGAGAGCGAGTAGACCAGGGAAAGACTTAGGTAGGGCCTTCCACTAGGTTGGGAGGAAGGGGCTAAGAGAGGAGTTGATAGCATGAAGGGATCGGCTAGGAGGGCTAAGGGACATGGTAGCAAGAAAAAGGTAATGGAAGTAGGAGGTTGCTTTGAAGAAGAGGGAAAGAGTTGCAAGGGTAGTAGTGGGAAAGGGGTAGTGGGAGCAGGAGAGGGTTGCTCGGGGAACGGTCGAGGGGGCTAGGGCCAAGGATCGGGGAATGGGAGTGGGTAGACTAGGTAGGGAAGGGGGCTAAGGGAGGAGGTGGTAGCAGGGAATGGGTATCTGTAAGCTTTAGGGAAGGTCTATCTCATTTACCCAACTCATTTTCATTTTAGCAGTTTCTTCATAGAAAATGTTTGCAGAGTATTGTAAGCAGCTCAGAATAATTAAAAGCATGTAGCCATCAACTAAAATTCGTATAAACTGTGAAAAGTAAAATAAAACATAGATGGCCTATTCAACATGATGAATTTGCATGGGGGCCGTTAAAGAAGCATATACAAGTGAAAAAAGGTTTAATCAGAAACAGGTCATTACCAAACTTGAAAAACCGAGAGCACTAAAGATCATTCATTTCTTCTCTTATTGTTTGTGGAGGGGTTTTGCGCTTTAAGGATCTTCAAAACATGCACTAAAGCTCTCAGCCGGTCCCAAACATTCAAGCCATAAAGAGCCTCAACCAGGGAAACTTGAAACTCGAAGCCATTCTCCGCAATAGGATACTACAGTAGGCATTGAGAAACCTTTAACTTGTTGCATCCTTGAAGATTATGAGACAAGGATGTCGTATGATTTACCTGAATAGGCTTTGGTATCTTCTGGTTTTGATTAAAGGCCACCATCTATCCTCCACAACTGACTTTACAAGGCAGCAAGCTCGCAAGCCTTCAATCCCAGCAAATCTTCCAAATCCACTGTCTTTTACACCACCAAATGGCAAAGACTGCAACATAGAAGTCAAGCTATCAGCAGAACTTGTGTAAAATATGAAACTAAGGCCACCGATAATGGACCCAACAACAAGATGCTAATATTAAACTAAAATTTTAATCCTGAAAGCACAAGTTCAAGGCTTTAAATCCGTTTTCCGAAAATATGCAATTCTAGCAACAAAATAAGCATAATTTTTTTCCGAGGATGATCCTAGTTCATATATACAATTTTGAGACATAGATAGTTATTGTCTAATCCCCTTTCATCAAGGAAAGTTACGTTTCTTATCTTCTTGTCCAGGAATTACATTCTTATCAAATACCATTTGCAGGCACTTTATAGACTTGGGTGTTAACTAAAATATTGTCTCCCGAAATTGTGTTATTTGTTTTTGAATAGTGGAATTACCTGACACATGTAAGTTGAAGCGAAGTCATTAACTGCAGCAACTCCACAGTGTAACTGTGAAGCTATTTGTTTTGCACGGCGCTGGCTGCCTGAGAACACGGCACACCCAAGCCCATATTTTGAATCATTTGCTAGCTTGATTACCTCTTCATCAGAATTGAATTTCATTATTGGCAAAATTGGTCCAAATGCCTGCATGTCAATTTCCATTAATGAACAGGACCTTCATAGCATGGAACAAGCAGAACAAACAAATTGAGGCCAACGCTGAAAATACCTCCTCCTGCATCAACTTCATAGAGTGGTTTACATTTACAATCACAGTAGGAGGGAAATATTGATCAACAGCACCCTCACCAATATTGCCCACATGTCCTCGGCCAACAATTTCAGCTCCATTATCTACGGCATCAGTTACAAGGTTTTGCAGCTTTTCAGAATGCTCCTGCATGCATATTGCTCCCATGTCATACTTTCCAGCACGGTACAGTGGAGGGCCCTGCACAAAATCAAATTGGAATAGTACTTTATATTAAATCTAAGGAGATGAATTTAGGCATGCAAGCCTACAATTATCAAGTTATAGCAGCCCAAATTATGCAGTCAATGTTTGTGCAAACATATGGTCTACTTCAGTTTTGAAGTGAATATCACAACTTCAATAGCCAAATATCAGAACAGCATAGTATATCCTGAATGAGTTTTATTTCTATCATAATAGACATAAATGTGGAGGCTGCAACAAGTTGAGATGGATTAACGATTAGATCTCACAGATTAGTACTTCTAAAGATGGCTACAAATGGTCAAGTTCTATCCAGAATGATGTGTTGTAATTATTGTGTGATAGAAGTCTAGAAATGATACAAGAGAACGACTTCAACTTTTTCACACATCAGTGAAGATCAGAGAAAGACAACGATACTCTTCTGAAACCAAAAAAAGAAAGAAAAAATGAAAAAGCAAGGGAAGAAGAGAAAGGTATAAAGTATCTTATAGAACATGAATGTGTGTATAATGTGAATCCAGCAAAACAAGCACAAAAACAATGATAGTTTTAGAACACAGACAAGTGCATCCTTTTTGGTGTATTGATGAAGCAAGGTCAGCCTTTACATGTATAAGAGAACAGATAAATCGTACTTATTTTGTTTATAGCTCACTCACTCCCTATTCACTGGACATAAGGTGTCCCATATGAAACAAAGAGAAGACAACTTCGAGTCCCTCTTGGAGGCATGCTCATGTTCAAAAGCTTTTACATGCAATACTTGATTGGCAGGAGAACATACGGGGCAGTCCTAAAACACTCTCTTAAACTGTAAAGGTATAAACTATCAACATATGTAGGTAGATAGAAGATTAATGTTCATGACATCAGGAAGAACAAAAAGCAATACAAGGTATAAACTATCAACATATGTAGGTAGATAGAAGATTAATGTTCATGACATCAGGGAGACCAAGAAGCATACAGCAAGAATTCAGGTGGAAGAGGTTCTATTAACTGAACAAAAGGACAACCATGAAAAGTATACTTACAGTAGTAACAGACTTTACAATTTTGACTACTGCAGCGACAAATGAAGAATAAACATCCTTGTGAACATAAAATCTCTCAGCACCAGCACAATTTTGCCCACTCGATTGGAGAGCAGCCCTAGCTGCAACTTGGGCAACCTGTATCAAGTCCAATGATTTATTAATAACTAACTACCCACGCAAATAAAATTGGATTATCTAAGGATCTAGAGCAACAATGTTGAGGGTTATCAATGCATCCATATCTAGAAAACACAAGTCCAGGTTGGAGGGCTTCATACATGAGGCACATCCACATCTTCACAGACGATAAATGCATCTTTTCCACCAAGCTCAAGTGTAACAGGTATTAATGTATCTGAAGCCTTCCGCATTATCTGCATAAACAAAAAAAGCACCAAGCAATTCAGCTCAATTGTTGTCTCAAATTGAGTAGCTTCCCTGGGGCTCTATCTTCTGAAGTCCCTGTTTGAAAAAACAAATTTAACAAGAAAGACAGTTGATTTAAAAGGTTGAGCTAGTAGGGCTTCAAAGAATACATGGGAGAGCAACTTAATCATAAAAAACATCCACGGACTGGTAGTTCTAAGAGTAAGTAATGCGCAGGGATTTTTAAAATGATAAACTGAACTGCTGTAATCTATAACCCTGCTCAATTGTATGCATACATCACCATAATTTTTCTCATTCCTACCATTCTTCCCACACCAGGTGATCCAACAAATATAATTTTGTCAACGGCAGATACTAGAGCTTCTCCTGTTTCAGCAAACCTGCACGAAGGTGCAATTCATGTGAGCTCTGAACACAAGTAATAAAAGGAAATGAATACACAGGTAAATACCCGGTTATAACTTCAACCAGATTTTCAGGAGCTCCAACAGCAGCAAGGGCTGTCTGAATAATTTGCATATAGAAACATCCTGACCAACTTGCATTTTCTGAAACCTACCATAACAATCATACCTATGATGCGAGATATCACTTATCAGAATACTGAATCAGAAAAATGATACATCCCAATTCTAAAATGTTCCTTCTCTCAGATATAATAATTTTCACTAAATTGCAGATGCCTTTTATATCTCTAGACTGGGGAATCATCTGGCAAGAACTTGTATATTATGAAGCATTGGCTAAGGCGATGATAGTGGAGTAGGGGACAAGGAGGAAAAGCAGTAAAGCTCACAACAACAATTCAGAAGGAATAGTCCTTTATTTCATACAACAATTTCGGAACTTTGAAAAGTTTGCAGGATTAGCCTTTAACAACCACTGAACTCGCTGATAAACAATGAAATAGCCAAGTATGGATCATAGGCCTACATCATAATACGGTAACATCTGAACTGAAACATGATTTACCTCTAATATGGAATGCATCTCAATGGTATGTTCATCCAAGGACATAACAACACTCATGAGACAGAAGGAGTTCACTTGATTATGCAAAAGTCATTTTACATAAAAGCAAAGTGATCATGGATCAAAGAGGTATACAAGGGAAGAATACCTTTATCACAATGCTGTTTCCTGAGAATATTGCTGCCAACATCGGGTTGAATATATTATGAAACGGATAATTCCACGAGACAATAGCACCAATCACGCCAAGGGGATAGAACTCCACCTTGGCTCTCTTATGAAGCATTGATCTTCCACAGGACCTATAAGATATATTATGATGATTATTTTTCCTCCTAACTTTTGATTTGTAAACTCTTGAAGCATATAAAACAGGGCAAAATGACCAGAACTTCCTATATCCTTGAAAGTGACTAAACATTTAGGAGAACAAAATAAACACAATGAACTATAACTTTAGGCAAAAAGCAGCTGTCAAACAAGACATCTCCATATTTCACGCCAAAACCAACAGAAGGATTAGCCAGTCGACCGATAGAGCACATATACAGCTCAGGTGCATAAAAAAAATCCATACTGAAGCACAATCATGTTACAGTAAGTTGAAAAGGCAAGTTAACACCAAGTAATGTAACACTTGTCCACTAAATTTGTTAATGAGTACTAGGTTGCAGGTTGCAGGTTGCAGGTTGCAACTGCCAAGACAACAAAATAGATCACTAAACTGCAATATGCTACTATATGACTGTTTCATTTCATCATCATATAAAGTTTGATAAGGCTGCATAGGTTGAGATACAAATCAGAGTCTGCTTGTACACTAACTCTCTTATCAGATGTACAAGTTGCCCTTCATGCAATTAACACTAATTAACCAATTGACAAAAGAAGTGGTCAGGTATACCTGTATTCAGGCTTTAGCCACCTTTCGCCCTCCGAAAGAAGCCAGGTGATTTTCTCACAAGTGGTCATTATCTCCCCCAAAGAAGCATCCACCATCGTCTTCCCAGTATCCCTTGAAGAAATTCTAGTCGAAAAGGCACATGATTGAAACTTGTCACAATTATTGTTAACAAAACGGACATAGGCAAATGCATAAACATTTAAGTTGAAAACACATATTTAAAGTTCTCTTTACTTTGAAAACTTCAATCAGCAAGGAGAGATATAGATATACATGATGCACTACGACCTTAAAATTTTAACTTCCTGGCCATTGATTTTTAATTCTTACCACCCCTAATTGGATTACTATATCATTCCTTCTGCAAATCTTTTATCCCAAATAACTGGTGGACTGTTAACGATAATGTATTATCATCTTTTAGTCCTGACTGGTATATACAGCACCGTATGAAGGAATAATACCTAATTTTTTTTACAAATTTTCATTTACATAGCATAACTTATGCTACATAATAAGCTGCAATATCCCAAGCCGTAGTTTCTCCTACACAATATACCAAGAATTCTTCCAAGCTATTTAATTTTGCTTTTATTCGCCGCCACTGATTATACAGCACCTACAACATTCTCATCCATATGGAAAAGCAATAATGTCCAAAGTTCTCAAGAAGGAACTTGCATGGCAAATTATTTCAATTTGTTTGAAGAATAAATGTAGCCGTTGATAGAAGTTGTACTTGAACCTATAATGAAGTAAAAGTAGAAGAACACTTAAATACTTTGACCAAAATTATACATTCATACATTCATCATATACTTCAACAGTAAAGGAAAACAGAAGCAAATCATGTGTTCAACACTGCAAAATCTAGGTTTTCTCCTAATTCTGTTTTTTCTGTGTGTGTGTATATATTTCCAACTCCCATCTCTTATTTATCACCATTAAAAGGTTTACTCATCTTTCTTTTCTGTTTCTCTTATGTGCATGGCCAGGGGGGAAGGGGAAGGTTTGCTGATTGAAGGAAGTGTTTCTTGAAATAGCAAGTATTCTGTTGGCGCTTCCAGGAAGTTTATATATTCGTTTTTTCAGCTAACAGTCCTTACTCGCATATAAGGTCTTGATGTTCAATGATATACTTCAGAAGTATCCTCAGAAACTGGCGCCTTTGCCTGAAGCTACTCTTTGCCCAGATTTTTTGGGCTTTCCTTGCCTGTGCTACTCGCTCCTTGACCTACACAATTCATTTGTACAGACAGATTCAACAAGAAGTAGTACACTTGAACTTTGAGATAGAGATTATGAAGCTGCATCGTCAATCCAAAACAAAAATCGACAAATTGTTAGTTTTTTATTTTTTATTTTTTTGCAAGACCATGATATGATATTTCATAGTTATGTGACGTGCTAAGGCATTCAGAAGCTTCAAGTGTTAGGTAAAGCTAAGGTCACATCAGAGCAAAGCAAGGCACATGTTCTATTTTACAAGCACATTTTGACATAAGAGACAACTGCTACCTTAAAACAGTAGCTGCAGCAAGTTAAAGATATCATTTGGATAAGATAAATTAGAGAATTTAATTGTTTTTAGTAAGATTAAAAAAGCTATTATAGCGATGAATATAGAATCATATTTAACTCAAAAACAGAAGGACATCATTTTGAGTTACACACAGAAGCAAAGAATACACAGGTAACGACATTGAGGTTCTAATAAGCAATACATACCTCAAAACAAGGTCTACACTATGTCTAATACAGAACCAAGATAAAAACCTTAGCCAAAGGCAAGAGAATATCTGAGATTCTGAATATCTAGCTAATTCTACAATGACAATTGATGCAAAAGATGTAGATTACACATGCACATCAAGTTTGTTAATCTTCAGTTATAGTATTGTGTTCTACCTCATCAGGTTTCAATGCAGGGAAGAAGCCAAGGTACTTCATCGTCGCAGGCTCATAGCATTGAACTTTGTCTGTCTGTCTCCTTGAAGGTATCTGAGTAAAATATCCAATTAAAATTTCTGACCAGACGTATTTTCAAATCTTACAACTACATTCTGAAGAAAAAATAAACTAAAAATAAGAGAGATTATTTCCTCTAAAAAACATTGAGATATCTAAAAAGCAAAAAATCGAGAAGAAGAAGAAAGAGAAGTTGTTAGTCACAGTACAATAAGCACATTTCAAGCAATTATCACCAATCAGATTCAATCATCATGAACTTGAACCTTTATAATCGGGATATTAATATAATCTTATTTATAATAGTGCCTCTAAAACTTAAAAATAAATGATTCGACTCGTAGACATAGGAAATAATCCTCATTTTATACACAAAATAAATATAGCTCAAATATCACAAACAAATTCTTATCCAGTTCGATTTCTATACACCTTGATATCAGAAACACGTGAAAATAAGGAAACTAAACTAGCTTGACATTTCTTAAAAACATAAGAAAACAATAAAAATAAGAGAGAACAGGAGAATTTTAAACTAAAAATGAACTTCTCCAAAACAAAAAGTTTCTTCAAAACTCACGTATATGAAGCTGTTTTCCTTGGTCTGATTTCCGTCGTCCAAAACTGCATTTAACAATAATATCAACATCTACTCATAATTTTGTTAAATACTTCAAAATATTCACACATTTATACATCTGATGACAAATTATTCAATACGAACCTAATTACAGTAAAATTTCAAGCAAATACGAATCTAGTTACCGTAAAATCTCTAGCAAAACGGAAATTAGTTGTACGTATACGTATGTAAATACATATATCTACCGCACGTATATGTGAAAATATGGAAAATATATATATAGAGAGAGAGAGAGAAAGAGAAAGAAAACGGCACCGTCGGAGGCATCGATATTAATGGAAGGAACATTGGACGGAAGGAGCATCAAGAGGAATTTACAGATCACGAATGCGAATGCGAGCACCAGCAACGGCCACCAAAACGCCATCGTTTTCGAGATTTCTGTGAGGAAACGACGCCTTTTCTGATTTCGATGAACCCTAGATTCTTAAGACCGCAGTGGATCAAAATTCAAATCGCTTTTTTTTTTTTTCAGAGCAGAAATGCTTTTCTAACTAGCGCCGCTCTACTACTTCAGTGGTCACTAGTGAGTGATGGTCCGTTGGTCCTATTTATAGTAGTGTTAGTCTGGGTGGTTAGTGTTGAACACTCACTAATCGACGGAGTAGGAGAGCGTGTTAAGTATTCGAGCTACTAATTAAACTTGATTTGCTTTTTTTATAGAATAGAAAAATCATTTACTTGATACAAAATTTATTTACGTATGAAATCATATTGAATCATTAATTTATAATTTTATATATTTATTAAATTTTATTTATTTTTAACATAATTATAATTTTATCACTTTAAGTAAATGTACGATTTTTAAATAACTCGTATTTTGATTTGGCTTGAATAGAATACTACTATCTTCCTTCTAATTTTTTGTTGTAATTAAACCTTTTTTTAAGTCAAACGGAGAAATTTTGTAATTAATGAATTATATAATTTTATTCAATTTTAAATAAAATTTACTTTTCAACAAAAGTAAAATTTATATAAAATATTAACACGTATAAATTTAAATTTTTAAAAAAGTTAAAAAAATTTATATAAAATTAAGTTATAAAAAATTTAATGTATTGACTAAAAAAATCAAACAGTAATAATTTCAATGAGACATAAGTAATACTACTAAATTCTAGCTACACTAGTTTAGATTTGAGTCGAGATTGAATAACTTTATATCTTATACTTAGTTGTAACTTTATATTTATATTTAATGATCTGAATTTTAATTAATTTTTGTTGATTCTAAAATTTGTCGTGTTCTAATATGAGGTATTGTCTGATTTGACCGGAGGCTCACAATTTTATCCTTGAAAAGGCGCCTCACATGGCCCCTTGCCTTATAATTTAGATTTTTTCTTAACTATAAATCCGCGTGGAATCTTTAACCCCTTCCAATTTATATCACTACAAACTCTCCAACTAAAGAAGAGTCTCATACACACATACTTTATATTAAAAAATTATTTATTTGTATTAAAAATATAATAATTAAAATAATCTATTATAAAAAATATAATATTATCATCAAAATACCAAAAAAAATCTTATATACAATCTAAAAATCCCGCAGACGATGCTATTACAGAGTTTTGTGATTTTGTCCTCGAAAAAATATTTCATATGAGAGCGGGACAAATTTTACTATCAACACCATAATCTCAGTCAGCTTTTAATTTGTGACATATGAAATATTTTTCTTTGTGAATTCATATTATGATTGGTTGGGGAACCATGGGCCATGGCCATGCCTAAAGGACTTCTTAATGATTTTCCACCTCCAAAGCCAGAGGCCCAGAGCAGGCAAGCCAACCCCATCTGCTATAAAGAGAAACTCTGGGCCCATATCTATTGATAAACTAGAACCGAACCCAGCTGCTCTTACAGAGGTTATTGGAGCCTTCCCACACAACACGTTAGTGTCGAGTTGGCAAAAAAAATTAATTTTATTTGTAAATTCTGTGACGTGAATTAAAGTTTAAAAAATTTATGATATGAACTGATATAAATAAAAAATTTTAAAATTTAATTATAACTACAGAATTTATATACTCTAAATTTTTCAACACAATATATAAAAGAGGTAAATATTTAAATAGATCCGATCTTTAACTCTATTTATAGACCATATAATATGAATTAAATTTAAAAAAATTTATGGGGTTGATTGTTATAAATAAAATCTTTTTAAAATAGTCGAAGGATTTAATTTTAAAAACAAAATTTAGAAATAAAATAAGACAAAAAACGAGCCTAAGATTATCTTAAATAGTATACTTGACTAAACTGCACACTGACAAACCCCATTAAATTAGTAACTTACTGAAGTCAGAAATAATCGATAGTACTTTTTCCGTGGCCATCTTTTTCTATCATTCCACCACGGCCCACCACCATTTGAGATTTAACCTTTGACCAAAGATCCCACAAAAACGTAGAAAATACCAGTAGATCGTCAGATCAAGCTTGTAATCAAATAATTCTAGTAAAGCTTCGAGAGAGAAAGGGGCATGGAAGCAGAGAGAAGAGTAGGTGTGGCTATAGATTTCTCAGCATGCAGCAAGAAAGCACTGCAATGGGCTGTGGATAACGTTGCCCGAAAAGGGGATCACCTTATTCTTATTAACATTCAACCTGAAGGCCGTTATGAATCTGGAGAGATGCAGCTTTGGGAGACCACCGGTTCTCGTATGATCGATCTTCTTTCCTCACTCCCTTCCCTTCTGTTATTTTTACTCTTTATTCAAGTGCCATATGTCAATTTATTTGTGTTCTCAGATAAACTGTTTAAGGGATTTGTGTTGTGAAAAAGTTTTGATCTTTCTTGAGTTAAGAGAGTGCAAGTATGAATCTAAACAATAATTGATCTGCTAAAATTGGTGGAAAATCAGCAAGATCAAAAAAATTTTGATTGTTGCAGTGATTTAGGCCATTTATTAATTTCTTTGTGCTATTTATTGTCAGCCTTGATCCCTTTAGTGGAATTCTCTGAACCTCATGTCATGAAGAAGTATGGGGTTAACCCTGATGCAGAAACACTGGAAATTGTTGCTTGTGCTTCTAGGGAGAAAGAGGTAATTATAGCTTTGTTTGACTTGTAAAGTTGTAATCTCTAGATATGTGGAGGAAGTGGTGTTGTTTTGGTTGGTGCAAATGTACAAGTGTTTTTGTCGCAGATTGTGGTGGTCATGAAAATCCACTGGGGACTTATGTGTGATGCTCGTGAGAAGCTATGTGAATCCATTGACAAAATACCCCTGGACTGCATTATTATTGGAAACCGAGGACTTGGCAAGCTTAAGAGGTCCGGTGCTTTAGAAACCTCCAATTGACTCTCGGATCTTATATGTTGTTATCTATTACGCCGTTTCTTTTTAGAGCTTTATAAGTTTTATCTTGCCGAACTATGTGCATTTTCCACAACAAGATGTCTCAATAACATAAATGGAATTGTCCGGATTCTGGAAGTATTTACATACGATTCATGGTACAAATGTCATTATGTAACTTAATTTTTTGACCCTGTTTAACATCTGGAAATTGAAACTCTTTTGAAAAGTCGCAATATATAGTAGTATTTAGCACTTAAATAGTTACTTCATTTGTTTGAGTTTGGACTGATAGAAGTTGAACTTTGTTTCTTTTCATACTTGCAGGGCTATCATGGGCAGCGTTAGCAACTATGTGGTGAATAACGCATCTTGTCCTGTGACAGTGCCTGTGAAGAATGTGGAACATGATTAATAACTACGCTGCATTTTCCTTTGGAAGTGGGTGTTTATCTTGTTCAGTAGACTCCCAATCTTTTTCACGGTCTACTCTATTCTATGAATAATCCTGTTGTTTGTAATCTGATCTTGCTTTGAAGTTTTTAAGTATGTATATTGGTTTCTGGAGATTTTCTCAGTTACTAAGGGCTTGTATATTGGTTTCTGGAGATTTCTTCAGTTTCTGAGGGGCTTGTAATAACTATGACTGCGCGTTGATGAAGGAATAAATTTTTGGAACTTAATGTTGTATTCTCAAGTAGTTGTGGATTGATAGTCTAGTGTGCTGGTTTACTTTTGGATACGCAAAATTTATATTGCTTCTTTGATTCATAGCATTTACAGAATTTTTTAGGACTTGATGTACCAAAACTTTGTAGACTGGGAAAAAAAAAATTAAAAAAGGTCAGGTCACTACAATCAAGTACTAGTGATGAGTTCTTGGCAAATCAGAGAGGTGATGATAAAATTAATATCCTAATTCAGAATCCGTAGCATGATTCATATTTAGTAGGATTGTTTAGTTTTTTTTTTTTTTGGTCTGTACTAGTAGGAGTTTTGGTAATCTAAATCCCTTTTCAATAAGTGACAACGAATATAAAGCATCAACATCCTACGAATCCAAAACTATATGGCTGGCTTAAAAGAAACCATAGCCTAATCCGTGAATCAAGCCCAAGACAGTGAAAAAATGTAGGGTCTCGTTTGTTCTTCATCCAGCCACGACTGTTTCTTTGAATGGTAACTAACTAATTGTCCCTTGTCCTGAAATCCTACTTTTCCACCTTCCTAATCATTTTTTTTGTTTAATCTTTTTCCAACTCTAAATGAGCAGCAACAATGGAGCCTCAAATTCGTCAGAGACTGCTGTTCATCACAATATCATCTCTTCTTGTCTTCAATTTCCAACATTCTAAATTTGTTCAAAATGTTGCTGCAGAAACAGATTTCTTCCCAGAATCAGTAGTCCAAACTTACAACCCGCCATTTCTCTGATTCCAGAGGCAGATAGTCCTGCCGAGCAAGACATATCACCCTCCCCAACAGCACTCCCTCCATTAGGCCATATCTCATTCCCACCTTCAGAATCCTATCCTCCATCAGAATCGAATTCTCCAGATGAGGAAATATCTCCTTCCATATCAGAAGACTCAGAACCACCATCAGAGGCTTTGTCTCCATCCAACTTTGATAATTTTCCAGATGCATTGCCTCCATCAGCCAATATAGAACCCGAAATCAAGAAAATATGCAATTCCATGGACTACCCATCTCTTTGCCTATCCACTATTGTTCCCCTTCTAAATGGAAAGACTGATGTATTCTCTGTTCTTGAAATAGCAATAAAGGCAAGCAACGAGTATGCGAAGTTTGTATTATCCACAGTTAAAAAGCTAGCTAGTATTCCAGGAACCCCTCATGAAATAGTTTCCGTTCTTAATGATTGCAAGGACAGTTATGATGAAGATGTTGTGTACAATTTCGACAAAACGATGAATGCACTAACTGATCATGACATTGGCACCATGAACACTATGCTTAGTGCTGTTATGACGGATGCTGGAGACTGTGAGGATGATATTAAAGGAGCTAATTTCCCTTGTCCAGTATCAGAATTTTCAGAAAAGTTGATTAACATGACTAGCAATTGCCTTGCAATTATCTCATTGACCCATTAACTCCTACAGCCTATTTCATCTCGCATCTGTTTGTCTAGAAATTGTAATTCATTTTCTTGATGTCCATTTACTTCATGCTTGCTTGTCGATTGTATGAAGAATACTAGTAATGTTGTCTTCCTTTTTCTGGGTTCTGTGTTTCAAACACAAGGAACATTCAGTTTGTTCGGGTACTATTGAGTCATTGCTTGTAAAACTAAATCCTATGTAATTATGGAAATTGGAGAAAAGGTTATTCTTCTTGTATACTACTATTCATACAGCTTCTTAAACATTTTTCTTTGACCAATATGTCACATAGCGCAACTGCAGCTACAGCTGCCTCGTTATTTGGAATTTTGGAACCAAAGAAATATGAGAGGGGGTAAATGTGATTTAAAGAAATTCAAGAAAAGCTCCTATAATAATCATCACGAACCATTACGAACCTCCATGAGGGTCCAGTGTTATTTATCTTGCAACTAACAGATTCTTTAGAAACATGCTATCATGGAGCTCACAATCACATCCCAAAACGGACATGTACAACAGCAAACTGAATGTAAGCTGTAAGCATTAAAAATTCCACTCGAAGAAGAACTTCTACACATAATGTTGCGTCTTTGTGATAACAAGTCTTCAAATCTCTCTGCTATACAGACCTCACAGCAGTTGTAACAAACATATAGAAATTCAAGCTTCAATTATCAACAACCTACACATTAATGTTATTCCCATCATCCACCAATCGGAATTTGATGGATAATATATTATAAACTGTTCTCAATAATCTTTTGCCCTCCGGCTGTGCCATCTCAGACATCACTCCAGAATGATTCATCTGCAACCAAACATATACAATTTCATGATTCATCTGTGAAGAAAGCACTGTGTCCATGAGCTTTCATAAACTTCTTCAACAGTAGAACTACAATGGCAATGGTAAGCCCTACAGCTGCCCATGTGAACAAGCGGTCATCAGCCTGTCTAGGAACTCTCATTGCTGGCTTATGCAAAAGCTGCTGCTGCTGCTCACTTGAGTGAATATAAGGTTGCGGTTGTGATGTCTGAACTGAATTTGCATTTGGAGGGACTTCATGTGGTTCCTCAACAATCCTGTCAGCTGAAGCTCGATCTTGAAGTTCTTCCTCAACAATCCCGTCATCTGCACCAGCATTTGTAGCATTGTCTCGAACTTCATCCTCTCCTTTGGTAGTCTGATCTTCGGAAGGCTGAGAAGTGCTAACTTGAGGAACTGGAGGAGCCTTGCTTAGCATGTACTCATGAATCTACACAATAAAAGTAGACTCTTAACTTGGATTTTCGATCATATCTAATTACAAAGACTAAGGATAATGCGAACCTCATCGATCAGCTTTTGGCGCTCAGGAGTCCCAAATCTTGGAGCAGCTTCGCGAGATTTAATTGCAAGAGCAAGCCTTTCCTCCTTGGTGTAGTCTAATGACCCAAGAGCACCATTGGGATTTGTTGGCATGAATGCAATTAATGCTACCAATGCAGTCCGGACTTTTAAAGCACAGATACAGCGAAGTGTCAGAATTGATTTATATTCCAAAAGTTCAGCACAAACATCAGATTAATGCATTAATAGATGACCAAGGTTCCTTTCTGATAAGTAATTCAAACACAGCCTCCTTATCTTAACAGCATGTTAATTTTTAATCTAATTAATGATAATATTAAAACAGAATTAATCATATTACAGATCCTTAGCTGTATCTAATAAAAGAAGTCACGTCTAATTACCATAGACATAATTAATTCACAAGGAAAAAATATTAACTTGTATGTGCTAACAAAAATGGAGGACTTATTTACCACTCCATGATGGCTGCCAATGCTCAGGGTGGTGATTTGAAATGCTCAAGCAAATCTTGGTTTGGACTTCAAAACGTCCATTGGGCTGAAAAAAAGAGAGATGAAACTAGATTAGGCAATTGTCATACAAAATGAACAAGGCTCACAAGTGTAATTAAAACAAAGTCTTTATGCTTCAAGCTAAATATAGGTACTCCTTAAAGGGTTTCTTAAAATCATTAAGGTTAAAGAGAAGTAAAAGCCTTACTGTCAACAGCATAAAGGAAGGCGGCTTAACCTTAAGGATATTAAGAAGGCAACTGGATCCGTCCATGATAAATTCCTCCCTCAAACTCCGAGTCCCCAGGTCCCCTGATAGCAAATTGCCATTCGAATATGTTCTCCTGAAAATATGAGATTCCGGTCTCAACATCCCATGATTCCAAAAACGAATAAATTTTTTCCCCACTTTTTCACTAATGGCATTATACTTCTAGAATAAACCACAGAAATATATCTCAGCACCACCAGCAAAGCTCCACCACAGCAAACTTAAACTTAGTTTTCCTCCGAGCTTAAAACCCGAAATTACAAGAGATCATCACGAAATTTGAATTTACTATTATTAAAAAAATAAAAAAAATACCAAATTCATGCTCCTAACCACAATAATCTAGCTTCAATCATAATTCACAAATTTAATTAACAAAATCTTGTTGCTAAATAAAAACATAAGGCTACAAAAGAATCCAAATATTTAAACAAACATATGTTTCCTATGAAATGAGATCTGGATTCAACATCAACAATCACAAAGGAATCTAGAATTAATAAAATCGGTAAAATAATCCAGAAATTAATTAATCAAAAATCCTCATCAATCAATATGAAAGGAGTAAATAAATGCATAAATAATTCCAAAATACCAAAAAATCAACGATAATTTTATATTAATCCAATTATATATATATATATATATATATATTTTTAAAAAGGAAAATACCTCAAGAGGAAGGCTTATGAAATCATCGGAAGGATTAGATTGCATCTCTTTAACTTCCTGCAAAATCCTCTTCACAATGGATTCTTCATATTGTATTTCTCCTAGGAGATTTTTGCACCTCTTGGCTCTTACGGTAGATCCCACCGCACCGGATAAATTATCAACACTACGGAATTTTTATTTGTTTCGGTGAGCTGATATATTTACTGGGGATGAAGAGAGACGGGGGGAATTCTTAAATGCGCTGGCGGTGAGAGTTTAACACGTCATTTGGTGAAATATCTGATGGCGTGGAGGAATATGATATGTGGGAGGCTAAATTGAAATTGTAATGATTGGTCTGTTATGGGGGGTTTTGCGGTGACAGTAATTATGAGTTGGGCGGAGGTCAACCGGAGAAGAGGTCAAAACAAACGAGGAAGTCTATGACATGAGGGGACTTTGGGGGCCCAGATGCGTGGAATTATGTTTTATAGTACTTTGTTAGAATTGTATTTTGTTGTGTTTCAATTGATAGATTTTGAGATATAAAAATTTAAAATTTATTTATTTATTAAATTTTTTTTGTAAAGTTAAAATTAATAAATTTCATATCTTTTATCCTATAATTTTTAATTTAAATAAATTTTAAATTCTGTAATTTCAATTTTACAAATTTTTTCAAAAAATGATTATATTTTAAATATATTTTCAAATTCATTTATTCAAATACAATCTTTATTTATTTTAATTAATTTTATTAAGCGGTCATTCGCTGTATGGTTAATCGTTTTAAATAGATTGGTGGAAATGAAACCAAAATTCATGAAAATCATTGATTGCAATAGGTTAGCAAACAAGGGGATGAGAAGTTTATAGGAAGTCTAAAATATTTTTTTTATGATCTATTAATATAGATTTAAATTATTAATTGATAGTGGCCTAGCGAGAGAGGTCGGCTTTTCTTTTAAAAAAAAATTATTTATTACTAAAATTAAAAAAATAATAATAATATAGAGCCTAAACTAAAGTGATCCTAAACTAAAGTGAGAAAAAACATCACTAATCCTTCGTGATCCTTCTCTTCATTTTGGATAAAGCATAAAATTTCTCGTTGTCAAAGTAGTGCTGCGATAATTAGATCCCATATTGTAATAAAACATGTAATTACCCTCTAAGGAAAAAATTTACGTAAACTCGATTTTTGATTTACTTGTAAATTCTGCAATCAAAATTAAATCTTATAAAATTTTGCTTACATCAGCTTATATCATAGATTCCATAACATTTAATTAACACCACAAAATCTACAAGTAGGACCAAAAATCAAATCTACCTAAACCTTTCCCTACCCTCTAATATTAATACTAGTACAAATTCTAATTTGACCCCTATATTTGTAATATCCACTCGTTTACCAGCCTATGTATAACTAGAGGAGCATGCATAGAGATCTTTCAGGAAAGGAACATAAATGGACACTCGATCTGCATGCTTTAATCTCCATTAATGACCAAAATAAATGGATTTAATTGCTTCATCTGTTTTAAAATATCTGTTACATATGTTTAAATAGAGTTAAATGATTTATTTTGTTTCAAATTATCTGTTATATTAAGAAATAAAAAAAAAATAAATGATATTTTTTTTCTTTTATCTTTAGTACCACATTAATAAAAAAATAATTATATAATTAGGATATTAATATAAAAAAATACCTTAATCACTCATCTTTTTGTAAAATTGATGCAATTAAATGACTTTCTTAATGTGTAGTATCAATTAAACATGACAATTATTTTAAAATTGAGAGATTAATTTATAAGGTTTCTAGAAAGGTTCTTGGAACACAAGTGGACACTTTGCATCTTAATCTTCACATATAAATTATCGAAAAAATGAATCGACTTTCACGATAGGTTGGTTTGTCTGTTTCCCCTCATCTTCAAGCACGATGTTTTACTCTATTTCTGGCTTTATATGAAGACATGCTGCTCTCAATGTGTCCTCATTACATAGTCGAGTTAATTTTTTTATACAAAATTTTGTAACTTGCACCATTTCTTATTTCAAGAGTTTACATCCAATTCCCCCGCCCTCCCACCACCCCACCCCCTTAGGTAGTTTGCATCAATCTTTGTTATCTACAATTCAATAATGTAGGATGAACAAATCATGCATGCTTACTCATGGTTTCCAAATAATTTTCCTAATTAATCGAATCCATGATCATGTAATTCAATTAATATTTTTCATTCCCTATAAATATAATCATCGTGGCCTTGAACATTTGAGTTAACTAATTAAGGCTCCTTTAACATCAATCTTATCAATAAATTTCATGAAAAAAATGTTGTTTTGGCATTTTAATTTGTTAGTATAATTAAGCAAGAGCTCTTTTGATATCCGAAGGCTGGATTTTATTTATTGGGATTGTTTAGTTTAATTTATGTTGACTGAACACGCTTTGCTGCCCATTTGAACAAATTTCAACTGTTTGTTTTTGTCGTTAATCAAATGCAGAATGTTGAAAGCCGAACAACAACCTTAATCTCAAAACATTTGGCGTTTAGCAGCTGGATCATCAGTTGAAAATCGAACGTACTATGCTGTAGTTTGTGTTTATCATTTTTCCAACACTTCGGAAATTTGGAATACTTCAAAATCTAGTTACTCCAGAAAATCCATTTTGCCATCAAAAAGGAAGGATTAGAGCATGTCTACTTAAAGCCTTCATATTTGATCACAACATCGAGCAAATTTCTCATACGATATAACCTCTAAATAGTAAATAAAGCAAAAATTTTGTTCTCAAGTTTAATTTTAAATCTTCTCAATGGAAATGTTCCATCCTGATGATCAGTTTAATCTTCTTGATGTTTCTCAGAAGTATGGTCCTTCTAAAGGCTTTCAATTTGATAATGATGCAAAAATGGAGAAACAAAATCAACTGATTGTAAATGATGAATTGGAAGCATCCAAGGACATGAGTTCATTTTATCCGGACAACTTTTTGTCGAATCAGGTGTATTGTAATACAAATGAAGGATTTAACTTCTCCATGCATCACCAGGAGCAGCAGGTAAATCAATTGCTACAGATTTTGCTTGTTCCGAGGACTTTTCGTTTGACGTGGAAGTCCCATCATTTCAATCATGCGAGGAAGAGATTAAGAAGATAATTGTTGATGGTTCAGAAATTAATGAAGCCAAAAGAGAAAGGCCTAATTATGGAGGAGCATCCCTTCAGCTTCTGAGAAACTACACAGGCAAATTCAGAAGATTACATGTTGACAAGATGGAAATATTGCCAAACTACAAAGAGTGTAGTTACAACAATATAGTAACTGGCCAGAAATTATCCCCTCATGCTATTCTAAGGTTAGCTGCATTTAATTTTATTAAATATTCCTCTCAGGATCAGACCTGTGTGCTTAGCCATCCTTATGCAAGTTCATTTTGCGGCTTGTCTGAGGAAGATACAAAAGCTGTGCAACTTGTACAGTATCTTCTTGCTGCAGCTGAAAAAGTAGGCGAAAAGCAGTTTGAACGTGCGAGTAAGCTCCTCCTTGAATGCGATAAGCTGAGTTCTGATCACACAAAAATAAGGGAAATACTATTGAAAGGTTAGTGTACTATTTCTCTGGAGCTCTTCATGAGAGGATTGATCGAGAAACTGGAACTGTTACGCCTAAAGGTTTGGGAAAAATGCAGTCCCTTAATGTGTTAGAATCAATGTCATCTGGCCTTACTCGGGACATGATTTCGATGCAAAAGTCTGTACCTTTTTCTCAGGTTAGCCAATTTGCTGGAATTCAAGCCATATTAGATCATGTAGCTGGTGCAACAAAGGTTCACATTGTTGATCTTGAGATCAGGTCCGGGATGCAATATACGATTTTGATGCAAGCTTTAGCAACTAGATGTCAAAATCCCCTTGCATATCTGAAGGTAACAGCTGTTGGAACCAAGTCAAAGACTAAACTTGAGGAGACTGGAAGAAGACTTGCAAGCTTTGCCAAGGCTTTGAACTTGAAATTTTCATTTAAAATTGTCATGGTTGCAGATATCCTGAAGCTTAATGAGAACTTATTCGAGCTTAATGCTGCTGGATGAAGCTGTTGCTGTTTGGGTTGAATACTACTTAATGTTCTTCATTGCTTGGCAAGATATGCTTGAATCCCTGATGAATTTTATCAAAGCTATAAATCCTCGCATAATGATAGTTATTGATGTTGAAGGAAACCATAATTCACCAGTTTTCGTGACTCGTTTCATTGAATCTCTTTTTCACTATGGTGGTTTTTATGATTGCTTGGAAGACTGTCTGAAGCATGACCAAGCAACTAGAATGTTTGTCGAATCAGTATACTTCAGTCAGGCAATAAGGAACATCATAGCAACTGAAGGGAAGGAAAGGACAGTCCGACATGTGTCAGTGAATGTATGGAAGGACGTTTTTTGCCCGTTTTAGGATGGCTCAAGTAGAGTTAAGTATGTCTTCCTTGGATCAAGCTAATCTGGTGCTGAAGAACTTTGACTGTGGGAGTTCATGCACACTTGATATGGATGGAAAAAGCCTAATCATAGGGTGGAAAAGCACGCCAATTCATTCCACTTTCTGCTTGGAAACCACGATAAGATTGTAAGAGTGAAGGTTTGGAATTATAGTATTTGACATCTGCATTCCCTAAGTATCTTTATCTGTAATATATATACCTATGCATGTTTCCTCTTTCATATTTGGTTGCCTGAAAGACCAAGAGGGATTACTTGATTATTTTCTGAGAGGCAACTTAACCATATATACAAAGTGTTGTTTTGTTTCATGCAGTCATGTTTTGGCCTAACAGGCCTAAGTAACATCATACAGAACTTGCTAATCCTATATGGCCCTCATTCTTCTACTTGCATATGGGAAGGAATAGTAGTATCTTAATTGGGATTCTTTAAAAGATTATTTATCAGTCATTTCATGTATGTTTTGATGTGTTAACTGTATATTGGACAGAATTCTGTCAAGGTCTTTACTTGTCTCCAATCTTTATTATCCTACCTAAAATGGAAGCCTTTTAGTCTCCCTCATCTACACAAAAACTATCCATCAGTTTCAATCTATTGGTTTTGAACCGTGGATAGCTATTGTAAAAAGTTGACAAAGTGCATACTTCAACTCTACTGCTGAGGAAATTAAGGTAGATGTTGGGAGTTCAGGATTTTCAACAAAAATTTCAGTACAAATTTTGCAGCCCAAAAGATCTATCAGAAATCTTCTCAGAAACCACTAGTTCTAAAAAGCGGAAATTCAAATTATGGTTTGCTGTATACTTGGTCGTGGCTGTGAAAATGTGCAGCCTTAATCAACACAAAGTTTCCTTCCTACAAAAAGTGGAAGGTAACTTATTTCTGCTCAATCATGCATGAGAGAACTGATCAGAGCTCTGGTCTTGAATGAGTATGCGCGAAAGATAGTGGTATCTTAATTTTTGTGTGTATTCCTTGGTTTATTGAGTTTTGATGATGTTCCATGTGTATATCATTTATGTGAAGTTAGTTCAAAAACTAGGTAGTTTCTCAATCTGATCATCACTTTAAAGTGCTTCATACTTATACTCAACTTGTTTGAAAATTGTCTTCAAATGTTTGTAATTTAGTTAGTTCAGAGGGTTGATTTTCGAAGTGTGTGTCCCTTTTATTGTCGCCTACCAGTCTCAGTAATCAACAAAGAACAGTACAAATATTGGATATGGGACTAACAAGAACCGACTTTGTCCCATGCTTGAAGTTTGAAGTTTCTAAAAACTTCAGACATGCTTAAATTGTCAAAGTTGTAAGTTTGGAATGGCATGGTTGTTGGGAATATGACTTCTCCGAATCAGCTCTATATTGCGAAACAGATAAACTACAATCACAATTTTATTCAGCCTTTGGACTGCATAATGTTCCTCAGTATGGAAGGTGGAAAAAGAAACTAGCTTTGTATATCCTTGGAGTACTGCAAGTCTTCCCAAGTCCTGAATCAAATATGTTAGCTTTTATTTGATGCACGATAAAATGAGAATTGCGCATCACAAAAAATTTCAAAATTAAATCTAGTTGATATTAGACATATGTACAACCATTTTACTTCAAGCCTTGAGCAAAGGGACCGTAATTTTAGCCGAGAAAGATTGTTATGGATGCCTTGAGGTCATTGAGAGTGTTTGAGGGCTCGTAAACTCTAGTGTCATCCAATAGTATCCAGCATTATATAGTTGATGGTACCATGAGCCGGATTGATATATCATGAGCCTGCAGGAAATGTAAGGACAATCACTTGCAAATATTAGCAATGTCCAAAAGGCTCTCTATTTCCAAAGCTGAAAATTGACACGTCTCCCCTTTTCTAGAAGCAAATATTTTCGCAAGTTTTCAAAAGGTCAGTTCTCTATGATCAATTTGGAGTCTCTCAATGAAATCTAGATTCGAATTGGAGTATTTGGACAAAAAAGAAATGTCCCTTTACCTGCCAATAAACAAGAAATTGATAGTTCCAATATTTTTCTTGCAAGGTGGAGTGATGATCAAGGAAAAGAAGGAAGTATCATTGAATTGCAAGATATTCTCATCAGAGAAAAACTAAGCAAATTATCTTCCAGTAGAAGCCAATTAATCTATGCCTACTAACAAGTCTATCATTGGTTCTGAACGAATTTTAAAGAAGAATTATATTTCTTGTCTAAATATAATAATACAAAAAATTCTCTTAAATAGACTACCCTATGAAACAAATAAGGAATGTCTTGCTTATCAAGATTTATAATTAAGGAATAAAATATACACTTAACAAATATATACAACTAAATATATTCCTAACATATATATTAAAAGGTAAATATGTTAAATATGTTAACAGCATAAGCAATGTCAGGGCGAATGACAGCAAGATAGACTAAACTACCCACGAGCTGACGATATAAAGTAGGATCAGAGAGAGAAAATCCATCAGTAGGAGTAAAACGGGCATTAGCTTCAATAGGAGTTGAGGCTATGGTATGATCTGTGAGGCCGGCACGAGCAAGAAGATCAGAAGCATACTTAGCTTAAGTGAGGAAGTAACCATAAGAGTTGGACGAAACCTCAAGGCCAAGAAAATAACTCACAGAGACCCTAATTCTTCATCTCAAAATGCTGATGAAGATGATTTTTGAGATCAGTGATGCCAGCAATATCATCGCCGGTTATAATCATGTCATCCACATATAATAATAAAAGAATAGTACCATGATCAGATACTCGACGAAATAGAGCTGAATCATAAGGATTGGAAGTAAACCTAAATTGACAAATGGTAGAACTAATAAACTTGGAGAACCAAGTTCGAGGAGTTTGTTTAAAACCATAGAGAGCTCGACGAAGTTTGCAGACTTAGTTCGGCGGATAAGAATAACCAGGAGGTAGTTTCATGTAGACATCTTCAATAAGATCACCATTAAGAAAAGCATTCTTGATATCCAACTAGAAAAGGGACTATCTACGAGTAGCAGCAACAACAAGTAAACTACGAACGGAAGTAAGACGTGCAACAGGAGCAAATATTTTTCATAATCGATGCCATGTTCCTGAGCAAATCCTTTTGTAACTAAACATACTTTGTATCGCTCAGATAGTTCCATCCGAATGAGCCTTAATTTTATAGACCCATTTACAACCAACAACAGACTTCCTAGGAGATAGGTCGACTAGATCCCAAATGTGCATTTTGTCAAGCATCTGCAACTCATCTAATATAGCTCATTGTCAAATGGGATTAGAACTAGCTTCTCGGTAAGAAATGGATTCATGTAAAGATAAGATAGTAGAAAAATAGTGAAAGTCACGAAGTCGAGAAGAAATATCTCTTACACGATTAGATCGACGAAGAGTAGGTGGAGGTGGAGATGAAGGAGACAATTCTGGAGACATAGCAGGGGCAGGATCACCGTCAGGAGCACGATCTTGAGAGCCATGGAAGTCATCAAGAGGAGATTCAGAGGTGGAGTCAACTGGAGAATCTACAGCATGCTCATCAGGAAAAAGATCAAACGAGGGATTAGTAAAGAAGGGTTGAGAGGAAATAAGGGAAAGATGAAACTTGGACATGGAAGAGAACATTTGATACTCCCAAAAGATTCCATACACTACATGATGAGATATGCAAAGCCTGCGAGACTGAGGATCCTAACACCGATAGCCTTTATGTTCAATTTCATACTCTAAAAAATAACAGATGCGAGCGCGAGATTCTAACTTACTGTGCTCATGGGGTTGAAGAAGAACAAAACAAGCACAACCAAAAATTTTGAGTGATGTATAATCAGGAGGAGATTTAAAAAGACATTCATATGGAGTCTGATTGTTAATGGTAGAGGAAGGAACCCTATTAATAGTGTAGATAGCAGTAAGTGCCGCTTCACCTAGTAGAGCACGAGTAGCGTCGAGGATGTGCCTATGTTTACATTCAGCGCGATCATTCTGTTGAGAGGTACTTGGACAAGATCTATGAATAATAGTACTATTTTGATGAAGAAAGTCTAAAAAGGACTTTTCTTTATATTTCATGGCATTGTCTGTACGAAGAACTTTGATGATACTAGATAATTGAGTCTGAATCATAGTGGCAAAATTATGATAAATTTTAGATAAGTCAAATCAAAGATTTATGATTCATATATAAATCTAAGTGTATTGTGAATAGTTATCAACAAAAATAACAAAATATTTGGAACCACCCATAGTAGGTGTAGGGAAAGGTCCCCAAATATCAGAGTGGACAAGATCGAATGGTGCAGTAGCAACAGAATCACTTTTATTAAAAGGTAAAGCATGATGTTTTACAAGTTGACAAGAAACACATTCAAAATGTTTATTCTTAACAAAACCTAGACGGCCCTGAGAAACTAAAGTTTTTAAACGACCAATTGAAACATGACCAAGGCGAGAGTGCCATAAATCAAGTGATGATGTTGAAACAGTAGAACGGAGGCAGAAAATAAATGAGGCGGAAGTCGAAGGTGAATCAATTCAAATAGACGATCAACTTTACGGCCTATCCCAAATATTTGCCCCGTCTGGGGATCCTGCACAGAATATCCAAACGGTGTAAAGAATAAATGCAAATCTAAATCACATAATTGACCAACAGAGACAATATTAAGTTTGAAGTTGATAGTTGGGGAATAAGAAAAGTATCACGAATAGAAATATTTGATGTAGAGATATGTTCTATGTGACTAACATGCATAGTAGAACCATTACCTGTATGGATAGGTGGTAAAGAAGAATTTATTGACTGTGAAAAAAAAATATGAGAATCGGAGGTCATATGATTACTGCAAGTAGAATCGAAATACCAATAAGAACTACCTGGAGTGACAGAAAAGGCAGTAGATGGAGCAGATTTAAGCAAAAACGGTTTAAGTATTGATTCAACATCAGTAAGGGTAATAGTTGGAGAGGAAGATTCAGCAGGCATATCACCAACATCAGTGGTAGCAGCAGCACGATATGGACCAGATTTAGGTTGGAACTGTCCGAATTTTGTTGAAGTGCTATTGGGATTCTTAGAACAGTTGGATGAAAAATGACGAGGTCTTTTCTTGCGACAAATATGACAAATGCGAATAAGACAATTTAAAAGCCAATGACCAGGATCATGACAATAACGGTATTTCCTGTTAATGGTTGAGATGAACCTGAAGGAGCTAATGTGGCTAAAGCAGTTTCAGTGAAGTGATGTCCAAGATTAGAACTGACAGCCTTGAGAGAGCGAAAACGAGTTTTCTCAAAAATAACTTCTGAAAAGGCAGTCTCAAGAGTAGGTAACGAAGACAAAAATAATAACGATGCATGAATAGGCTCAAAGTCATCATGAAGACCCATGAGAAATAGCATCAAGCGTTGATTATCTCGAAGAGCAGAGTACTTTGCAGCATCTCCAGGAGTATCCCATTTTGAATCCGAAAGCGCCAGTTGATCCCAAAAACTACTAAGAGTAGCGATAAAGGAATGAACAGCTTGATGAGGCTCCTGTTTCATATGATATAAGACAGTCAAAAGTTGATATTGACTCGCAAGACCTTTGACAGTGTATCGATGGGCAAGAAAATCTCATAATTCCTTGGCAGTATTAAAATGCCCAAATTGTTGACGTATGGAAGGAATAGTGGTGTTGCGGATCTAGGTAATAATTTGATGATTCTTACTGTCCCAATCTTCAAAACGATCATTGAATTTGATAATCGATTCGCCTTCTAGTTGTGTTGGAAGAACTGTAGATCCATCAATAATACGCCATAATTTTTGACCTTTGAGAAAACTTTGTATATCTTGAGCCCATGAAACATAATTAGGTCCATCCAATGTAGTTGAAATAGGATGGGACATATCTGATTGAGCCATGGTAGGAAAATAACAATTAAAAGCCAAAAAATAAAAAAATAAAGTAAGTAACGGTATAAAGAAAGACTACTTTTTGAGAAAAATCACAGAAAACCAAGCACACGGTTGAACTCAGAAGACTGAAAAATGTAGAAAATCAGACTAAACCGGTCAAAAAAAGCTTGAATCGGATAAAAAATTGCTGACCATTGAACCGAACTAAATCAACCCAAGGCTGAACCAAAGATTGTAAACCGCTGAAGTGACAATGACGTGGCAGATGATGTGGCACTATAGGGTTGATGTGGCAGTGACGTGGTAGATGATCCACAGCCACGACGTGGTAGTGACGTGGCACTGTAGGGTTGATGTGGCAGTGGCGTGTCAGTGACGTGGCACTGTAGGGTTGGCGTGGCAGATGACGTGTCTGGACAGGTGGCTGATGACGTGGCTGTGGGGTAGTGTTAGATGAGTGACGTGTCGACACGTTGGCGCTGACGTGGCTGGTGACTTGGCAAAAGACTTCCCAGCAAGAAGAAAGCGTGTTTCACAAACACGCTTTAAGAGAAACTGAAGAATGCGTGTTCATGAAACATGCTTTTACCTTCTTCTTCCTTCGTTGGACTGTTTTTCAGTACAGTCCAGTGACATATGATGGAGCGCGTGGGAGGCGTGAAGTAGATTCCGGCGGCTGAAAAATTACTGGAACAATGCCTAGTACTGGGGAGCTCCTTTTGGATGATGGGTATTGATAAAACAACGAAAAATCGGGGCAACAGATTGAGAAAAAATTCCAAAAGAAGGAGAAAAGAAAAAAAAATTTCGATGATAATAATCCGAGAATGAACTAACTAACTCAGACCCCAATATGTGGCTCTGATACCATGAACGAATTTTGAAGAGAAATTATATTTCTTGTCTAAATATAACAATACAAGAAATTCTCTTAAATAGACTAGCCTATGAAACAAATAAGGAATGTCTTGCTAATCAAGATCCATAATTAAGGAATAAAATATACACTTAACAAATATATACAACTAAATATATTCCTAATATATATATTAAAAGGTAAATATGTTAACAGGTTCAGTTTCAGTTTATTGATTTCTTGGCCATATGGCAAAAATTCTGTATCTTGAGTAAATTTTTTAACATGATTGTGCACTTGGTAAAAAGTTAAATAGCAATGTTAAAAGTATTCTACTCTTGATCTTGGAACTTCTGAATACATTTTGAACAAAGGTAAAAGTACAAGAATACAGCATTGACCAAACAGTGGGTATAATTATAAATTTGCTTCAACTGGACTCTTCTAACGTACTTTTATGCTCTTGCTTCCTGCGGCAGTCCGTATCATGACATCTAGATGTTGACGGATCTCCTTCAGAATTGACCAGATTTTTAGTATTTGCTATTATTATATCTGTGATCTTCCAAGTCCCTGAAAGCTGAATGTTGTCCTAGGTTCAAATTCCACACCAAACATGATAAGTTGGTTGCTAACTTGTAGTAATTAATATTATGCAGAACTGAATATTCTGTGCTCCCCAAAGGCGGCCTCTAACTGTCTATCATGATTTATTTTGTCAGCACAGCCGCACGGTGCACCTTCGTTCGGTGGCTCATTTCCTTGTTAGATCTTCTCTCCATGCTAACACAGCAGAAAATTACAAAAAGAAGGATTTTTTAACTCTTCAATCAGTTGTCATCGCCAATCACTTCTTTTAACAATATTCCTGATTACTTTTCTGTTTTAATCGACAAAAAGTACAAACTACAAAGTAGTACTAGTATTTATTCTATAATTCCATTTGACTTGTATCACCAAACTTTTTTTTTTTTTGCCACTCTGTCTCTTAGTATCAACTCAGTTTTTAAGAGCCAGTTCCAAAACAAAACTTGCACTTTCACTTGTTAATTGTTTTTCCTTTCTGAAGGAGATTAGAGAATTAGACAATAGTTTCATCATGAAGACGGGGAATGAAATGGATTTCCCTCATTCAGGAGAATCAAAATCATCCCAGATCTCTGATCCTCCAGAAGTAAAAAAGACAAAACCAAGACCGCCATTAGAATCATTTCAACTTCTGAAGGCCTATGAAAGTAATGTGAAGTGTCTGAAAAGGCGAAAGCTGAATGAGCAAATTGTTATAAGCTCTGATTTACCAAGCAATTCCTCCTCAAGTTGGGAACAATTGTCTACTGGAAGTATCATGAAGATAGCAAGAACAAGATTACTTCAGGATAAAGGCCTGATAGCTAATAGTACCCTTCCCAATCTACGCTTTAAAGTTTTCGAAGATAATGATGTTCATGAACTTGCATTACTTCTTCAAGCTTCTGCTGAAAATGTTGCCAACCTAAAGTATGATCGTGCTGGAAAGTTGCTTACCATGTGTCGTCAATCTGCATCTATGAATGGTAATCCAGTTCAAAGGATTGCTTACTATTTTGCCGATGCGCTTCAGAAGAGGGTTGATCAAGAAACAGGAAAATTTTCATCTGGGCTGGCAGGAAATAATGGGAAGCCAATGGATACGGAAAAGGTACTGGCACGTCTGCATCCGGCTATAATTCGTTGTGCGCAAGAACTTCCCTTTACTCAAGTCACCCAATTTGCTGGTGTCCAAGCCATCTTGGATGCTGTGGCATCAGCAAAAAGAATTCATTTAATTGATCTTGGTATTAAATATGGATCGCAATGGACGATCATTATGCAGGCTCTAGCTGTTCGACACGAATGTGCAATTGACCTACTCAAGATAACGGCTGTAGGAACATCTGAAAAGAGATTGGAGGAGACAGGAAAATGGTTATCATCTTTTGCTGATACAATGAATCTGCCGTTCTCATTTAAAACGGTTGTCTCAGACCTGAAGGATATTTGAAGGAGGATTCCTTCGAGCTAAATGCCGGTGAAGTTGTTGCTGTTTACTCAGATCAGCGTCTGTGGAGTTTGTTAGCATGGACTAGTCACTTAGAATCTTTACTAGAAAATCTAAAGAAGCTTAAACCATGTGTAATGGTTGTCATTGAAGCGGAGGCAAATACTCATGTACCTAATTTTTCGGATCGTTTTAACGAAACACTTGTGTTTTGCAGTTCAATGTTTGATTGCCTTGAAGCTTGTATGGATTGGGACAATCCATTCAGATCATTATCAGAAGGAGAATATCTTCGAGAGATGATTCAAAATATCGTCACGAAAGAGGGCGAAGAAAGGATTCATCGACATCAAAAGATTAAACATTGGAGGGATCTTTTTGCACGATTCAATATAGTGGAGGCAGAATTGAGCCAATCTTCATTATACCAAGCAAGCATGGTGCTTAAAAGGTCGTCTCGGTGGAGTTGTTGCTCTTTAACTATGGATGGCAAGTGTTCCCGTGCTTATGGGGTGGAAAGGATTTCCAGCTCTGTCTCTATCTGCCTGGAAGTTTCGCCTTGATCTAAAAGTTTAAGCCAATTTTAGTTGGTATAGTGTAGGCTACTGAACGAAAATCTCCTAGCAAAGGCTGCTAATCATTTTTTTTCATTTGTTCGTTTCAAGCCATGGATACCACTATTCACGTTATATTCTTGTTTTTTTTTTTTTTTTTTTTTTTTAAAAAGAAAAAAAAAAGACAAAGAATTTAACTACCTTTTAACTTTTACAGGTGAAGAAGATCAAATTTGTTTATGTCATACATAAGCTAATAGTTTCACTCTTCTGATCGGTCGGTATATTCATGTATAGGGAATGATTTTTCTCAAGTGCATTAATAGATTTCTATACAGTTGACAAAGAAAAAAACATCAAAGACACGAGAATTGAACAAAATGCAATTTGCAACACTTTTCTTTTACCAAATTAAACTTTTTGCCATTTTGTTGGTACTTAGGAGAGTAGCACAATAAAGCATCATGATTCAAAGATTCCGAGTCCGAATTTGAGTCGATTTATATTTTAAAATATGAACTAAATTGCATTATAATACTTACTTTTGACTAGTTAATTATTTGAAACTAATTTACAAGGAACTATTTACATTTTTTTTTTTTTTTATGATTTTAGATAAATTTATTATCCAATAGTGATTCGATACACCGTGATAATGTAATCCGATCATCACCTCAACTACTATAACCGATACCGCGATCTTGAATCATGCAATAAAGGGTCATACCCCTGTCAGTGTCAACTAATACGGTGGAGAGAATACACGAAATTAAGGATTCTCTTGTCGAGGGTCATGGTTAATAATACAAGGACCATGAAAGCATTAAGGAATAATTAGCAAATACTAACAAATATTGAATAGAAGTGGCTGTACAACTTTGGATTGAGAATCAGGCAATGATGACAATCAGCGTAAGCATACAAAAGGCCTCGACGAGTTACACAACTCCTGTTTTTTTCTTGAGAAAGCAAGAAAGTTCTATCCGAAAGTTTACAAAATTCAAAAGCTGAAAGAATTTTCTTCAAGTGATTGTCAGTTAGCAGCCAAAAGATGCTCACAATTACGGCTAATTTAGTCGGTTAATTTTCTAGAAGTGATTTCATATACACATAGTGAAAATGAAAAATAATGTATAAAGTCACCAATTTAGGTTCACTTGCAAAAAGTTATTTATGTGGCAACATCACAGTGAATTATTAATTCTTTATTTTGAATATTTCGCCGGTTTTACTTTTTTTTTTCGGATCTAATAACACAACTCGGCCGATTTTATTCCTTTTTTTTTTTAATCTAGTCACACATCTGTGGCTTTATCACTTTATCATTTTATATAATTGCACTCTAGTTAAATACCTTCGGATTATCCGCATCAAATCTTCTACTTAACATGTTATGAAAAACTTGTATTTGTTATCGTAGTGATTAGTCGGTTATTCTTTGGCCTTTCCGTTTCTCTGACTTTTGTGGTTGGTTTATTTATAGCTGAAGTTCAAGCTTTAATAAATTTATTAAGGCAATTCCTGACTTGTACTTAATGTTGGGTTGTAACCTTTGATTATGCATAAGCCGGCGTGTAAAGACAATTCCTTTGTCATTTCAGCGTAAATGCAACATAATTAGTGCCTTAATTAACTTAGTTAAAATCTTCTATATCAAAAAATAAATAAATAAATAAAATCGTGGATCTTAGAACATTTGTAATTCTGCCACAAAGTGGATTTCTCATTCTTGAGTGCATGGCTGCATTATACTTTTTTTTTTTTTTTTTTTTTTTTTTTTTATGTTTTTAGCAATTACCATCTGAAGAAATTTCAAATTGATCATTCTCACCTCCTAGAGATTCCATGTTGTCTTTAGCATCATTTTAGAAATAATTTCCGAGAGCTATTGTTATTGTGGCTAAAAGGACTCTTCGTTGTCAAATCATAGTAGTAACTGAGTGGTATATCAAATATAGGCTTTTTGAAATAGGAATGTAAATTAATATAGTTATCTAATTCACTAATTAACGTAAGAATAGTGTAACTGTATTGCATTATTAGAGAATACCACGTATTCGATAACTATGATAAATCATTAAACGGTTATAAATAGAACCATGAATTGTCAATTATGCACTTGATCATTAAGAAGCTATTGGTAAATATTGTTCAGCAGTAGTGCTCCCAAAGTTGAGAATCTTGATCAGATGTCGAAAAAGATCTTAACCTTTGAGCGACTTGATCTTGGTGGAGTCCCTGATAATGTTAGTTCTTCCAAAGATTCAGAGACTGCTGGAGCAGCCAAAAGAAAGAGACGAACTCAAACTCATGAATCCTCAGGTGGTGAAGACCGGGGAGAATCAGGGGTGAGTACTGATGCTTTTCATTCAGGCCGCAGGTTCGAAAACCAGAAGGAAAATACAGCTGATCAGGAAGGAACTAATTTCTTGTCAAAATATCAGAATGAACAGAAGCTAAGGCAGTTTGTGGACTTTGGAGGTTTCTTCCCTGATAACTTGTATTTTGACGTACTCTCCCCTCCATTTCAATCATGTCCTGATGAGGAAATCAAAAAACTGATTGACCTTGACCGCGAGCCTAAAACTTCAGAGATTGTTGAAACAACCGAGGAAGTGAGGCCATATGAAGCTTCCCTAGGGATTCTCAAGAACTATGGAAGCAGATTTCGGAGACTAAATGGTGAAAGGATAAATATCTTGAGCTTTGGTATTGAAAACACTGGAATAAGCAGGCAGAAATTTTCAACTCCTGCACTTTTAAAGTTGGCTGGAGAAAAGTTCATTCAGTCATCTAATTCCACAAGTATTACGAATGAACTCTCCAGGCCAAGTCATCCATATGATGCTTCATTTCTTGGTCTCTCTGAGGAAAATATGAAAGATGTACAACTTGTCCAGCACCTTCTAGCTGCTGCTGAGAAAGTAAGTGAAAAGCAGTTTCATCGAGCAGGAAAACTCCTGAAGAAGTGTAATAAGCTGTGTTTTGACAAAGGAACCATCCTGTTCAAAGACTAGTGTACTACTTTTCTGGAGCTCTTCGCGAGAGGATTGACCAAGAAACTGGAAGATCTAGGACATCAAAAGGTCTCGGGAGGAAGCTGATACAGTGTGTTGAAAATGCATTATCAACCGTCAACTCCACCATTCTTGCATTCCAAAAAGCTGTGCCCTTTTCACTTGTTAGCCAATTTGCTGGAATTCAAGCCATTATAGAACAGGTTGTAGATGCAAGAAAGGTTCACATCATTGACCTCCAGATCAGGCTGGGGATGCAATACACCATGTTAATACAAGCTCTTGCAGCTCGATCTGAATGTCCTGTTGATAGACTTAAGATAACTGCCGTTGCAACTAATTGTAAGGAAGCAATTGAGGCAACAGGTAAGAGATTAACAAGCTTTGCAGAGTCTTTTAACTTGCCTTTTTCGTTTAGTGTACTGATGGTAGAAGATATACTAGATCTTCATGAAAGCTTGTTTGAGATTGAAGATGATGAGTGCCGTTGCAGTCTATTCGGAATATTTTTTGATGTTAATGATCGGAAGGCAAGACAGGTTAGAATCTTTGATGGGAGTTATCAGATATATTAATCCTTGTATAATCGTTGTCACTGAAGTTGAAGCAAATCATAATTCTCCAGTATTCGTGAACCGTTTCACTGAAGCTCTCTTCTACTATGGTGCATTTTTCGATGCCTTTGAAGATTGTCTCAAGGATGATGAACCAAACAGAATGGTTATGGAATCAATGTTCTTCAGTCAGGGAATAAAAAATATTGTGGCAGCTGAGGGGGAGGAAAGGACAATCAGACATGTGAAAATCAATGTTTGGAGGACATTTTTTGAAAGGTTTGGGATGGTTGAAGTTGAACTAAGCATGTCATCAATGTATCAAGCAATTTTGGTTCTCAAGAACTTTGCTTGTGGCAGTTCTTGTACACTAAATATGGATGGAAAATGCCTGATTGTTGGGTGGAATGGAACACCAACCAATTCACTTTCTATGTAGCATGGATTTTTGAATAAATTGAGATTCCATGACATTCTTAACACGGATGGAAATCCCCGATTCAATGACACTCTATCTGCCTGGAAGTTCCAAGGAGACCATAAATTGTAGAACTGGTATGGATTGGTTTTACATGCAATAACTCTATTACCTCATGGCAGATTTGGAAGTTATGATTATCCCTTCAGGGGCATCCAATAAAATTGGAACGATCCATGCAAGAATTTTCCAATAGAAGATTAGCATGGACCTGCGCAAGAATTACATGCACAAATCGAGAAATGGAAGTTATGACTTATGAATCATTTGTACATGTTATATCTATAACTACTTAATTGTATTCCAAATTTCCCAATCTAGGTAGCTAGTTTGCACATTAGTTCATACTATATCATTACATTTTACACCTCTTCAGGTTTTTGTAAGGCTAATTGATGTTCTGCAAACAACCAAAAATCAAAAGATTTCCTGAGTGAGCTTTTTCAACCTTGTGAGACTTTGTTACATTTCTTTTTCTTATGGTAATTTGACCTCGTGAATTTCTCCCATTGATAGTCATGCACATTCAAATGGCTAGGATTTTTTATTTATCCAAAAGATTTTAAAAAAATATAGACAGAAAAGTATCAAACTTACAGTAAAATATAATATGTATCCGAGAATTTCTAAGTTCACTATTGCAGAACTGTAATATCGTATTTTTCCCATTTCTTGTTACACACTCTAGGATTGGATTTTCATTTCCTATGCAATTTTGTCTGTACTTAAATTCATTTATTCTTGTGGCCTGCAATAAAACAAATCGTTCGGGGTACAAAGCCAACATTAATTCGAGGATTTATATTTGTGAATAGTTAAGCAAATTCCCTCGAGCCTCATTTTGAGATTCACCAAAAAGACTGGAAATCAAAAAATGGAATCTAGTCAAGAAAATATCAGAAACTCACTACAGATCTCTTATTTTGCTAAACCGAAGAAAGAAAACTCATTAATTCCTCCGACATATCATTAGAACTTCTCAAGGAATATGGTAAAAAAGTGAAGCGTTTGAGGGAGGGAAGTTTTGATGAGCTAAGCTCTAATATAGCAATCAATATTGCTAATTTTAGCAATCAAAAGTTGTCAACTGCAAGCATCATGAAGTTAGCAAAAGCACAACTACTTCAACTCAAGTCCAAGAAGGCTGATATTCTCTCCTATGTAGCCAATTGCTTTGATCCTCAATCTGATCCCCGATCTGAAATATCTCAAAAGTTTGAAATTGCATTGCTAATTCAAGCCGCTGCTGAAAAGGTGTCCGATCATCAGTTTGTTTACGCAAGAAAATTGCTAAGCAGATGTGATCTCTCTGCTTCCAAAAGCGGTAATCCTGTTCAAAGAATTGTCTACTATTTTTCTGAAGCTCTTAAAGAGAAGATTGACAATGAGTGGGGAATAGTTTCATCAGTTGATTTGGAATCAAAACTAAAGAAGGCAATGGATGTGGAACAGGCTCAAATTCAGCTTGGCATGCAACCTGTAATGACGGGATGCCAACAAGAACTCCCTTTTCGCCTCGTTGCTCAATTTGCAGTCTGTCAACTAATTCTTGACTCCGCGGAATCAGCAAAAAAGGTTCATTTAATAGATTTTGGAATTGATAATGGCTCACATTGGACTTTAATTATGCAATCTTTTGCTACTCGATATGAATGTCCTCTTGAACTTCTCAAGGTAACTGCTGTTGGAACCTGTAAACAGATGTTGGAAGAGACAGGAAAGTGGTTATCAGGTTTTGCTGAGACCATCAATTTACCATTTTCATATAACATAGTTGTTTCAGATTTGAAGGACCTGCAGAAAGACTCATTTGAGTTAGAAGCTGATGAAGTCGTGGCAGTTTTCTTGGGAATGCGCCTTTGGACTCTGTTAGCATGGCCTAATCATTTAGAAGCTCTCATAGGAGTGATCAAAAAACTCAAGGCAAGTGCAATAGTTGTTAAAGAAATTGAAGCAAGCACAAACTTACCAATTCATGCCTTTGTGGAGCGTTTTGGTGAAGCAATACTCCTAATGAGTGCGCTGTTTGATTGTACTAAGGCTTGCATGGACCATCAGATTCTGTACAGAAAGATGACTGAAGAAATCATCTTTCGGGAAATGATTCGAAACATTGTCATAGCTGAGGGTACAGAGAGAATTCATCGACACGAAAGAATCGGTTTCTGGAGGGCCCTTTTTGCAAGGTTTGGAATGGTGGAAATGGAATTCAGCAGCTCATCATTATGTCAAGCAACCTTGTTGCTTAAGAGGTCTTCTCGTTTTAGTTCTTGCACTATGGATATGAACGGAAAATGCCTGATCATGGGTTGGAAGGGAACCGCATTTATGTCTCTTTCTGCCTGGATGAAAGAAAATTAGTCGGCTAACTCTCTTAGTTAAGAGTTTTCAAGAATAAATGTGATGCAACTTGTGCAAAATTAGTTCGCACATAGTATCATAATAGTAGCTGCTGGTTCATTGCCATATGACTTAGCAACAACGACCCTTGGCTAGATTGAGAATGGAATTTTGTTATTAAAGAAAATACTACTGAGTTTGACTTTCATTGTGCTTAAAAAGTTCATATAAATACACAAAAACTAAAATATTTTCAAAAGAACCACTTCAAAAATATCTTTTATTAAAATAAAAAAAAAATCATCGATCTTCTTAATTAACATATTGGATTATCGAATCTATAAAAAATTACTCATTTAGCTCAATATTGAGTTTGAATCGTGAAATATTCGTCTTTACATGATTGCTTGGAATTATAACCTAATTTTGTACTTGAAAACAAGGCAAAAATAAGGATCTAAAGATTAGGAGTGTAACCACTTTGATAAGCGAGATATAACAGATACTGTGAAGGTACCAATTTCTTATATAATATAAATAGTATCATGGATAATAATAGAAAATGTTATGATGGTTTTTAAAATTGAAGCAACTGCATATTATACAATTTTTACAATATAGATGATTATAATCTATTAAAAATAAATTTAGAATGTAAATCACATGTATGTATTGAGTTTATATATATATATATATATATATATATTATATATATGTGTGTGTTAGGATCCGTACCCCAAAAATTTGGTTAAATTAATTTTAGCGAACCCTTTAATGATAATAACGAAATATGCAGAGAAAATATAAGTAGAAAGAAATACAAAGATTTACGTGGTTCGGTCAATTAGACGTACGTCAAAAGTCTTGAAAAAAATCCTGAAAGACCGAAAGAGAAATATCTCAAATTAACACCTAAGACCTAGATTGAAAACAAGTCCCAAGTACTTTTTAAGAACTCTGTGTTCTTGTTTCAATTTGGTGCATTGAGGAAATGGATTTCTGCTTCAATTTATAGGCAAATTTGCCGAAAGAATTCAAATGAAATACAATCATTTTGGCCAAGAAAATTTTTCTATGCCTTGAAATGCTAAACTCAATTCGGTGAAGGAATTGAATTAGGTGATTGTGTGTGTCAGTGGCCAAAGCCACATACACATGCACGCCAACAATCTCCATCTTGGTTTTGCATCTGACACAAAATAGTAAATTTACTCCACTTTATCCAAATAAGCCCCAACGGGCCTAATCATTACCACAAACACCACTGCTTGAACTTAGCAGCTGGAAGAGGTTTCGTAAACATGTAAGCGGGATTGTCTCTGGTATTGATCTTTTGGACAGAGACCTTATTCTCAGCAATGGTATCCCGAATGAAGTGATACTTCACATCAATATGTTTCATCCACTCATAATACATCTGGTCTTTAATCAAGTGAATGGCACTTTGACTATCACAGTTAATAGTAATTACACCTTGATGTAGATTGAGTTCGCCAAACAATCCTTTCAACCACAAGACTTCTTTGATTGCCTCGATGATAGCCATGTACTCTGCCTCAGTAGTAGACAAAGCTACAACATGTTGTAAGGTAGCTTTCCAGCTAACAACATAACTTCCAATGCAAAATATATAACCCGTGAGTGATCTTCTTTTATCATAGATATATCCGGCGTAGTCTGAGTCCACAAAGCCAATCAAAGTGTTACTGTTCCTTCCGAACTTCAAACATGCGTCTGAAGTCCCATGCAAGTATTTGAGAATCCACTTCACAACTTGCCAATGTGTTTTACTTGGACAAGGCATGTATCTGCTTATCACACTAACTGCTTGTGAAATGTCTGGACGTGTGCAAACCATTGCATACATAATACTGCCAATTGCACTAGAATAAGGTATACATGCCATACACCTCTCCTCTTCATCTGACTGCGGTGATTGAGCAGCTGACAGTTTGAAATGAGGAGTAAGAAGAGTGCTTACAAGTTTAGCATCTTTCATGCAAAATCTCTCCAAGATCTTTTCTAGATAGTTTTTCTGGGTTAAGAATAACTTTCCGACTCCTCGGTTTCTTTTGATCTCCATGCCAAGGATCTTCTCAACTGCTCCTAAATCTTTCATCTCAAATTCACTATTTAACTGAGACTTCAAAACGTGAATTTCTGTTAAACACAGTCCATATCCTTAGCAGCAATGAGTATGTCATCAACATATAATAACAAATAAATGAAAGAACCATCATTCAACTTTCGAAAGTAAACACAACTATTATACATGCCCCGCGAATAACCATGACCCAATATAAAAGAATCAAACCTCTTACCACTGTCTTGAAGATTGTTTCAATCCATACAAGAATTTCTTCAACAAGCAACCATGGTCTTCTTTTCCTTTAATTTCAAATCCTTCGATTGTTTTATGTATATTTGTTCTTCAAGTTCACCATATAAGAAAACTGTCTTAACATTAAGTTGCCAAAGCCACACACACATACACGCCAACAGTATATATATATATATATATATATATATATATATATGTCAATTTCACTTAATTCATTTTGAGTGTGTCAATTGTAAATATCTCATCTGGGCAAATATGAGGAACAAAATGATATTAACAACATTCAAAGGGTCAAATAGTAGGACAAAGCTAAAATTATAAACTCATATTGTAGCAGCAAGATATTCTCTAGAGTTAAGATAAAAAAAACTTGTATTACTGGGTGATTAACAGTATCCATTTGTTTGTGGATTTAATTGTGTTAACCTTCAACTTATTAAATTTTTTATGAGAAACGGCTGTATGGTGCAGCAAAGGCATCTTCATTCTTTTCTTGAATCGTGATACTAACCTTTTTCGCTCTTATGTAACTCAGCATGAAGGGATCCCTCTTTTTGGGCTTTTGATGTGTACCTACATGGTTGAAGATGTAATTTTGCAGTAGTTCAATTTTTTCGTAAGTAAAAGATGTAATTTTTCTAAAAAGTATGGACATTTTAGTAATTTTACATATAATAAAAAAAATTTTAAAAAAATTATATGATGTTCGAAAAGTTCGACGAGCACTCGAGCATATTATACATATGCTCGAGATCGGCTTGTCAAGAGTTTCAAACTCGAGCTCGAGTCAAGATCGGCTCGTCAAGAGTTTCGAACTCGAGCTCGGTCAACTCGAGATCGAGTTGAGAATTTTTGATCGAACTGCTCGTGAGCAACTCAGTTTGTTTACAGTCCTAATTGCAACTCTGCAATATTTTAAATTCTTGTAGAATTTGGGGTATAAAGATGTTCCTCATGTTCATCATCCGAATTTCCGCCGTCAACAAGTAACCACCACATCTACTATAATCACTATTGATTACAATCACTAATCTACAACACAAGACACTAAAAGTAATGAATCTGGGGTTGACAAGTTTTGGGGCAAACAATTCGATGGTTCTTCAACAATATTGGGAAAGGAAAGGAGGAAAATTCTCCAAAACATAAATGAGGGGTCGTGGACATTCTTTGCCCAATTGGATCTGCCTTCAAAAGTAGTTTCGGGCAGCCACACAAATTTAAAAATCATAAAATTCAACCTTTTCAGGCAATACTAAAAATAGGTATACGACAATTCGAATAGAGTTAGAAGGTGACATAGTAGTTGGGGGAGGATGAGAAGAGGTTGTAGACAGCCATGAAGGAAAGTGGGAGTGATAGAAAAGAAAAGGGAGGAGAGAAAGCGAAGGAGATAAAAGATGGAGGTGAGGAGAGAAAACATCCCACAAATTTTGTTTTTCTTTTAAATTTTTTGAAGTCATCCGAAATCAGATTTGTGTATCAACTAATACCTCTCAATTTGCTCAGAATGAAGGATGGCAAGGTATTGGGTTTGATTCCAAAATCTTAAATCCCATACCTATAATCTAAGCAACAATAATATATCATTTCAATTCCTGATTTCCATTCTCCTAATCCAAGCACCCCCTTATTAGTTATAGTTTTTCCTCAGTTTATATTTCCTAACACTTGATATTGAATTTTATGCTTCTTATCATGTAAATCTTATAGGGCAGTCCTACATAGTTATCCCTTATCTTGCAAGGTACGACGATTGTAGGTGCGATCAAGGATGGTCAACCTTACCTTTTCAGTCTCACATTTGTGTGGTGTTTGTAGAAGGTTTTTGGGCTATTGCTTGTAAAAAATTAAAAAGGAAAATTAAACCTCATTATAGGAAAATACGAAATATTATCTTTATAAATAATTGATTGTTAGATTGGCTCCAACAGAGAATTATGGTGAAGATTTTAGTTTCAAGACTCCCACATGAAAGCATGGATGAAAATTCTTCTTTCTGGATATATAAGACAGAGCACAGAAATAAGTTAGTCTGAATAACATTTGTAGGAATGTCTACATCCCATGCTAATAGATATATAAATAACATCCGGGCAACCATCCAACGCGCATAACTACGTGAGTAACAGCCCATAAGCATAAATACATAAGTAGCAAATAGCTATAAATAACATCCCATGCAAATAACAAGTAGCAAATGTCTCAACAAAAGGCTAGACTAGTGTAAACCACGCATAAATCTATCACACCGACTGAACGATGCGCCAAAGCCGCATCCTGAAGCAAATGCTATAGAAACAACACGGGGTGTGAGAGAAGCTGAAATGAAAAACAAAACCACAATTTCAGAACAAGAACAAAATAAATAAAACAATCAAAATTATTAAAAGAAATAAATTGAACTTACTGAACATAAAACCCCCGACCACGCCACCAATCATAGCCGTAAATAATGAGCTCCGAATCATATGGTAGGCACAACAGTCATACGCATCCATGGCGAATGGCAGAGACTATTATACACAAATTTGAATCAGTCCATACATAGGGTTAATTAAGTAGAGTAATTTATACATAAATACCTACCCAATCCATTCTAATTTTTTTCATATTATGGGAAATGACCCGTCGGAGCCATACTATTAATTAAGCATGAACGCTGGTCACTATTGCTAGCCCTGTCAATAGATTATATGAGTCGAGCTTTAATGTGTTTCGAGTTTAGTCCATTTTAAAAATAACAGAATTTAATTTCAACTTAACTCAACTCAAACCAACGAGGCCTAGCTCACAAAATTGAGTAGGTTTAAAGTCAAAATCAAGTCAGCCCAATCTCACAATATCTATCCCAACAAAAATAAAAATAATAAGAAAAATTCTATTGTATTTCCAAAATATATTTAAGTATATTTCCTACAATATCACTTAATATGTACAAAAATGAAACGGCAAAACCAAAAAATATTAAATATCAATACCAAAAAATAGTACAATACACATAACAATCGGGTTGAATCTTTACTGTGTCGAGCTGTGGACGAAACTCAGCTTACAACGAAATTGAATCTAATTTTTAGGTCCTACTTGAAGTTCAGTCTTAGGATAGTCAATTGGGTTTCGTGACTCGAGTTTCGTAAAGTTTGAACTCGACCCATTCTAAAATCATCCCTCATGTCCGAGTTCAGCCCAATAAGGCTAACAAATGTGTAGCTTGTACTCAGCTCATAAAATATTCAGGTTTCGCGCCTTAACGGCTTAGTTCAAACCCACATTATACAGTAATTTTTTTTTTTATATAAACTACTAGAATTTTATTTTCTAACACTTTGTCAATAGATTATGAAATATCATATTACTAATTACAATAATTCCAATATACAATTATTAATCTATTAATAATATCATTAAACTACAATATTATAGCTAAACTTACTAATGAGGTTGGGTTCTTTATTTCTTTTTGAAGTAGTTAACCGAGTTTAGTTACATTAATCAATGAATTGTACTTTGTTGTTAATTGAATAGAATATTAGAATTTGGTAACATATATCCATATAAATCGAGTAATATTATTTAATTAGACCAACATTAGTTCATAGATTTGCTACATTGTATATATTAGGGTTGGGTTTAAATTAGGCTAAATCTATAAAAGTCAAAATTAAATTAGACTAAATATTCAAGCTCAAATTTAACCTGACTCACCTTCGACCCTTTATTTATTAATCCGGTCCAACCCATCGACAAACCTACCCAGCCAACAATTTCACAATCCTAACACGACTACACGAACCTTTCATATTCGAAATTTTACAGTACAAAAATTAATTTCCATATGGATATTTGGCTGAAGCCAATACTATAATTTACAAATCAGAAATATTACAACTTGACAGAATGCAGTAAAAGACTAATCAATATTGCTAACAAGTGTGCAATCACAAGACTCTGGGAATGAGAAATTTTTTCATTTGAATGTGAGTTGTCTTGCAAATCAATTGATTACTACTCCATGAAAAAATTATAATCATTGTTTTTAAAAAAAAAAAAGATGAATTCATAGCCAACTTTTGTTACAGTTTGTATTACCTGTGAGATCCTCGCAATATCATTCTTGGTTTTCCACACTTTCATGAATAAAACAAATTGAAAGCAAAAGGTCAAGTTTTTGAAAGGAAAATGTCAAATCTTTTTTCATTTTCAGCACCAATACTCAGTTTAGTGGAGGAAATCTTTAAAAAGCTAAACCTTTTTTTTTTTTTTTTGGTCTTTCCATTTTTCATATTCTGCAACCAGTTGAAATTGATACTACAGAAAAGGTCCAATTTTTCTCATACAAATCACACAAATCTAGCATTTTTGTCCACATAAAAATACACAAAAAAGTATACTTACTGTATTTTCCCTTTGTAAATGTCTCCTAATGCTTCCAGAGCTTGCATAACCTCAGTATGCATTGCCTTTTGATCAAGAGCGCCTTCGTAGTAGATTAGCAGTGCCAGAGCCGTATTAGCCACTGTGCCAATAGTCGGTTTCAATGATTTATTTTTTGTTTCTCAATAACTAAAAGAAGTGGTTGTGAATTATAGTCCAATAATGTGGTGCAACTCGAGACACATAAAAAATAAAAAACTACATCTTATTTATCTATAATACACCAAAATACTTGTAATTATGTGAATGAAATCATAATTTCTCACATAATATACAATCATATGATTTCAAACTATGAATACTAGAAACACTACGTTAATTTTAGACCATCAGTATGGACATATATTAAAATTAAAATAAATAATTTTATAAAATTTAAAGCTCATTGAAACACTTTAATACGAATAAATTAAATTTTACAACTTGAAATCACCTGAAATAAAATTTCAAAAACAAATTTTACGAGTGGCATAAAAATTAATTTTGCAAAATTAATTTTTAATATCTCAATTTTCACGTTATATCTAAAAATTAAATTTTTAAAAACCCAAAAATTTGTAAAACTTCTAAATTCCTCGATTGGAAGCATGAAAATCAATATGCATTGTTAAGAAAATCAAGAACGTTAAAAAAATTAATTTTACAAAATCTAAAGAAATGTATAAAACTCCTAAAATTCACCTAAAATCTTTCGAATGAATAAAAATTTTCTTTTGTAGTTTATAAATACTTCACAATATTTATCTAGAATATTGAATTCTAAATATAAAACTAAAGTAATTTGTCTTTACTAGTTAAATATCATTAAAAAGAACGACAAACGAGCTAGAAAATGACGCTTAAATTTACGCATTTTATGAGTTTGAAAATATTATGTAAAATTAGAATTTTTTAGCTCAATTTGTATTTCATTATAATATTTAAGTATTACAAGGTAAGATGCTTGACTTTTATGTTCGAAATTTAATTTGAGATGATTTCGAGGTTCATCAAAAGTTATTTTATTTATATAAGTACTTTAGGTAAGTTTTAAGAGTTTTATAAATCATTTATGTTTCTTTTTGGATATTAATATTTTTGTCGGGATCGATGGCATGAAAATTGATGCAGAATTTGACAATGAAGTATAGTTTAAGTGATAAAACGTTTACTCTATAACTTATTAATTATGGGTTCAAATCACTAGATAGAGGGTGAGAGGGTGGGTTTTTTTTTTTTTTTTTTAAATATGCAAAATTTTTATTTTCAATTTGTATGAATAGTATTCTTATAATTATTTTATGATTATACATATACAATTACACATATTTTGAGTATTGACTGCAAAAATAGTATTTTAACTTTTTTATTCGGCCTGAGTTTCATCGCAATTAGTTTAGAATTGACACCTATTATTTTTTACATTATTGAGAAAATAAAAGATAATTTATTCATTATTTATTTAATTTATTAAAATTAATAGATGAAATAAATTTCTGAAAAATATTAAAATAAATTAACTTAACCCAAAGTTTAATAGACTAAGTTGGCCAAAACCCAAAAGTTAAGGGACCAAAATAACCAAAACTGTTAAGTCAACTATTAGGGTCAAAAAAATTTCTATTAGTGGTCCTATATTGACCAAAATTTCATAAGTTAAAGGAATAGATTGTTCAACCTTGTAAGTTAAGGGACCACATTAACTACGAGACATAAGTTAAATTACCAACTTAATAATTATCCCTTACGATAATACTTGAAATTTAGAAATAGTCCTATTAGATAGTAAGAATGGATATTCTAAAATGTCATGTAAATAAACTTAAAACTTAGGGAAATCAAGATTTTCTTTATATGAAGCGAACTCATTGTTAGTATGCTCCCTGGTACCACACATTTATCATCTACATTCAATTTCTAGAATGTGTTCGAACCCCAGTACTACATTCGTCTCATTAAAATTATCATTATTTAATTTTTACGATCAAGATATTAAATTTTCATAATTTAATTTTAACATATAGATTTTCTGAATGATTATTCAATTCCAATGTGGAAGCTTGAAAATTTAGAAGGGGTTTTTCGAGTTTTGACATTGGCAAGTGAGAGATTTATTCTGGTGTGTAGCATTGATTTAGGATGGTGGCAGGAAAACAAAAACTTGGGAACGCGGCATCATTGATTGGAAGGGGTTAAGAGTAGTAAAGGGTTACTTCAGTAGTTCACAAAAGTAAGGGTTATTAATGTCCTTTTGCATCTATTGAGAAAGACTGTTGGGAAAAATGTTAGAAAAGGATTATTTTGGATTGTAGAAATTAGAGATATTGTATAAGACATAATAATAGAAGAAAATAAGAATAGAGATGATTAGAGTGAACAAATAAGGATGGGTTGGTGAAAAGTAAGATTAAAAGTAATAAGAAATTCAATGATAAGATGAGATGGCAACTTAAGAGTTGTGGAAGAGTTAGGAAGCGATTAGGTTATGGTTGATTAATTAATAGTATGAAGTTTTGGTCGAATAAAATAAAATTTTCTTTAAAAAAAACAAATCATTTTATAATTATTATCATGCACAAAACTTTGGGCCTAGCATTTTTTTAGGGCCTAAAGTGATGGTTTTAGTTGTCTTACCCTCAACTAACCCTAGTCAGTTAATTAGTAGTGCAAGCTTGAAATTTATTATTTATATATTGTTTTTACGGTTTCAGTTTCAGAATTCTTTTTGTGATATTTTTATCAATTTAAATGTATGAAACTATAATTTATAATTGCAGTTTCATAGATTACCATCTTCGAATGATTTGGTTTGATCAAATAAATCGATCAAATCAAACTAGTTTAAATTTTAATTTTTAGATTAATTTAGTATTTTGGTTTGGGTTTAATTATTAAAAATTAATAATTGAATAACCAACCTATAATTGAGATTTTAATTTATTAATTTTAGTATTTAGTAACTTATTTTATATTTTTATTTATGCATACTTTCATATCCTTTTTTGTTTTAGTTTATAAGATGTATGTCTGGTAAGTTTTTAATTAATCAATAAATATCTAAAATACGAAATAAAAAATGATTAACTAATTGATCGAACAAAAATTTATATTTTTAAAAAATTTAACCGAATAATTAATAATTCACAAATGAACAACCATATATAAGCTAGTAAAAAGTAAAATTTTATCTTAGTCGGATTAAAACACAAAATGAAAAAAACATAAACACACACACAGATACAAGACTCCATACTTTTAGCGATCGCAATGAAGTCGAAGATAGAAGACTCCAACGTGGCTAAGGGTGACCTTCTGGCTTCTGGTCAAAGGCTCTACACTGTGCAATATACGACAAAACCCCCGCATCATCCCACAAAATTTTTATTTATTTAAAAAAAAAAAAAAAAACACTAATTTAACTCCATTTCTTGGACTAGTATTGAATTCTTGATCATTCTCTGTAAAGAGCCGGAGCCCAAAAAAAAAAAAAAAACTACAATAATAAGGAAAGAAATGGAAGGGAGTAATGAAGAAGAGAGGTAAAAAGAGCGAAGTGTCTGTGATTGAAACATGTCTGAGAAAGCATCGTTCGTTATATGTTGGAGCCACCAGACACCCTTTTATCCGCAGCATTCGAGATGGTACAGTTGACCTCTCTTCGTTCAAGCGCTGGCTGGTAAGATTTATATATCTTTTTGTACTAATTACCCACCTCTCCCTTTACTCTTTATGACTCGAACAATGAAACTCTTAGCGTCTAACCTGCACTTCGTTGTTATCTTTTTATTTGGTTAAAATTCAGTGAAATCAAGGGGAAAAAAAATATGAACTATAGAATCTGGTTTGGGGGTTGCTTTTAATTTTTTGTATCTTGTGGACCTAATTTTAGAATCATAGGAATCATGGATGTACTCATGTAATTATTACCTTAAACTAAATTGCAGGAACAAGACTACATATTTGTTAGGGCATTTGTCCCTTTTGTTGCAGGTGTCCTGCTTAAAGCTTGGAAGGAGTCATTTGAGTCTACTGATATTGATGTAATATTGAGTGGTGTGGCTTCTCTGAATGATGAAATAGCTTGGTTCAAGAAAGAGGCTTCAAAGTGGGGTGTTTCACTGATTAATATTGTTCCTCAGAAGGCAAATCAAGAATATTGCAGGTACCATTTCTGATTTTGGATGAAGTTTTATCAAAATCTAAGTTATTTTACTTATGCCAATAATTGATCATATCTCAATTTTGACATTTTATGCTAATAATTGATCAGTAAAGGCAATTTTATGTCATAGTAATGGACTTGTTTTTTAGGACAAAATGGCCTTCAGTATGCTTTTTGTGTTTTAGGCTCTGTTGTTGTTTCAGGATCTCTCGTTTTTATTCCGATCACAAGTTACCAGGGTTGTGCAAGTCCTTAGAATTCCAAAATATTAGTTCAATTTGGCTGGTAAAATCTGTAGACAAACAGAACTTTGATGGAATCATGGACATCAGAAATAGGCCTTTTGCACCTGTTAATTGTTGTCTTATTTAGAACAATGAGCCTTCGTATACTGTGAAAGTAAGAATCTTTCTAAGGCAGTACTGAAAATGAGTTCTTTTTTAGGCAAAATGTTTTCCTTGTCGTAGTTGCTTGCAACTTCTTCAATTGACTGGTAACCAACTTGGTTTACACATGCTGATAGCATATTACTTCTCGGATCAGAGAGCCTTTTTTCATCCAGTCGAATGTTTCAGTTAATATTGTTCACCCAAGCCCCAATCTTGAACACTAAGATAGGTGAGATTCCAAAATAAAGAAATTATTATGAGGAAAATATTTCATGTTGTGGTTGAGTGATGGGAACACTTCCTGTTCTGATACAGATTTTTGGAAAGGCTGATGAGCTCAGAAGTTGAATACACTGTGGCTATAACAGCTTTTTGGGCTATTGAAACTGTTTATCAAGATAGCTTTGCACATTGCCTGGAAGATGATTCAAAAACACCAGAAGAATTGAAAGAGACCTGCCAAAGATGGGGGAATGATGGTTTCAGACAGTACTGCTAACGTGCACTCCAAAGCATAGCTGAGCGTCAATTGGAGAAGGCACCAGATGATGTGCGCAAAAAAGCTGAGGCAGCATTCTTGGATGTTCTTGAACACGAAGTTGAATTTTGGAACATGAGCCACGGTGACACCTGAGTGCTTGTCATTGTAAGTCGTCTGCAATATGGGCATGTTAATGTTCAAGTAGATGCTTGTGTGTTGAGGTTTTCAAATGCAATTAGTTGGCTTTTGCATATTCCTATATAATGTTGAATAAAATTCCAGACTTTATTTTCCTACTCATCTTGATTTGATTGGCAACCTCAGATATACCTACATTCATAGAAGTGTGTGCATAATCATTTGTTCTTGCTCTCCATCTTAAAGATGACTGTCGACCGTCTGTTGGGGGAGACATCAGCTGCGTAGAGGCTTGAGCACCTGAGTACCTGATTAATGTAACTCTTTTTCCTTATTTTCAACCAGTCATTGCATTGATCATCTCTCCAAGTTGCACTTTTGAACGCAGACGAAATGGCCAATACAGCAAATTTTGATATGGTCAACCTGCATTATTGGTAATCCTGTCACATATTTAAAACTTCATACGCTTGCAATTGGCTGGAGGATCTATGAATGTGATGTGGTTGATTGTTGAATTTTTATTAGGAATTAGCCCAAAAAATGGACCTATAAAATGTATTCATGCCATCAGGGATAGCATTGGTTTTTGCAGAACATGCCACTTGTAGAATCTATTCATGAAGGACCATAAAAGTTTCAATTCCATTGGTTTCTCTATCATGAAGTAGGCCTTTTTTGCTAACTGGTAAGCAGACTTGTGGGGTTTTGGTTAATGATTCGGATTTTATGTACATTCTTATAAGTTTTATCATGAATGTTTTTCCACTGGCTGCAAGTGTAGTGGACCCTAATACATAGCATATTGTCTTGAATGCAAGAAGCTGCTAAGGAATTGGCCCATTGATGTCAGTCATGTAGGGACATGTAGTGGCTGATTTGTCTGTGCTTGGCCAGTGGAAAAACAATGTCGAGGAATATCCAGAATTTCTTTTGTACATTGTGGTCTGCCTGCAGCCTGCAATATTCTGGGTTATGGAGTTGTGGACTGTACAAGGAAAAGTAAGAGGGATGGAGAGCAAGTTCACATTTGGCCCTAATATTGAAATACACCGAAGTAGTCATGGGTGCTTTCCTATTTTAATCATGCCATATCAAGTCGTTTTTTTTTTTTTTTTTTTTAACGATCATTGGGTAAGTTTTGACTACTCACTTTATAATACGGAGAGAGTATGACAGCTTTTGAGATGACTGAAAAGTAAGGAAAAATCATTCAATAACATGTAATACTCACCCCGCAATGCAGGGTGAGTAGCAAATAATTTTTCTCGATCATTTATCTGTCACTAGTCCTATTAGCACACTCTATATATGTGCAATATTGTATCTAAAATTGATTGAAAATAAATAACAAAATACAAATTAAATCGAACAGATTTGAGTGCATTTATTAGATTTTTGCTAGTCCTATTACACACTCTATATGTGTGCAATATTGTGTCTAAAATTGATTGAAAACAAATAAGTGTTGAAAAGTTAAGGGTTGATTAAACATTTAGTAGACAATTACACATAAAATTAATTACATAAAAATTATTCTTCCCTTATATAAAATAGTAATGCCACTATAGAAAGAGCATATGCCAATTAGAATAAAATAAAACGGTACATGCCCAAATATGTTTCAGATTTTGATGGTTGAATTTTCAATATTAGTTTGAATGCTTTCCTAACATTAGTTTAACTATTACCCAAAAAAAAACTTAGTTTATAACAATTGAGAAAATTTTATAGTTACAAAGGTTTCGTAACAGAATTAAATGTTTTAAAATTTGTATTGTACGGGTAATGTGAGCATAACAAGATAAAAATTACCAATTGATTTTACCCAATTTGTCATGTTCCTACTTTATATTTTTTTATTTATTTTAGAAAAATTATAGTTGGCATCACAATTTTTAGGAAACAAAATCATATAGTGGAGAAAATATCCATCTCCAAAGAAATAAATCTAATATTTTAAAAAAAGTATTGAATAACCTTTTGATCAATTCTAAAAACTAATTATGACAAAAAGTCAACAAGTTTTTTCCTTTTTTTTTCAACAGTAATCAATTACAAAAAAAAAAAAGAAAAAAAGGAAAATGGATCATAAAAAGTCAACAAGCTTTTTCTTTCTTTTTTTTTCCCTGTTCTATTAGAATTTTATTTCACCAACAAAAAGTACATCACTTGCTGCAGCAAGTGTTAACAAACGATTGTGATTTGATGTGAGAGAATCTGCCTTTTATTCTTTGGAAGAATATACCAGAACGAGGAAAAACTCTTCTTTGAACCCAAAAAAGGAAAAGATAAAGGAAAAGGGACGAAGTTCAGGAAACTGTTTGTGTCTTCATGCTCCGGTTTTTACCGACTACTCCTTTCATCCTATTATTTTTGTCATATTTACTGATTTTTTTATTAAAATAAAATATTTATAATTATAAAATTTTACTATAATTTAACAATTTTAGAAAATATTTAGAAGAAGGTATACATCATATGTGTGAGATATAAAAATCTAAATTAAAAAAGAGAAAAAAAATAATATAGAATAGTTATTACTTATTGATGGTGGTTAATATGAGAAAATTTTATTTTGGCTATGAGTAATTACTAAATATGTTCAAATTACTCTTCAATTAATAAGTGTTTTTCCTTTGAAGTGGATGACTTATTTTTTCTAGATAGAATGATTCACTATTTTTTCCAAAAATACAGATCTTTTACCTTAAATACATAACACCCAATAATTACTAAAATATAAAACTCATAAAGTGATAGATACCAAATTTTCTTCAATCTCTTTACCGACATCAAATTCTCTTCTCTATCTCTTTAGATATAGTATAAATATTATAGTTTTTTTTCAAGGGCTACAATTTGAAAGGTTAAAATTTATATACTATAAAGAGTGAAGATCTAAAAATTAGCAAATTTAATCGAAACTATCCATGATAATAATATAGCATATGTTGTTTTATACCCAAATCAAATTATCTAACTATATATAGAGGAAAGTCCCAATTAATATGGTGGTCTTTCTCTTTAGTGTCTAATCAAGTTTTTAATAAGTAAATATTTTAAATTTAAAAAAAAAATAACTACCAACAAGTTTTTAAAAAAAAAAAAAAATTTAAACTACCCACATCACATCTTTATTACCTACTAAACATTACGCTTAATTTTATTTTAAAATGCATTTATTTATATATTTTTGTGAAATGACACACACATAGAATGTGTAAAAACTACTAGTTATTATTGTTAAAGATGTAAGTCACTCAAATTCATGTTATTTCATTGATTCTCTTAGTATTTAATATATTTTTAAATTTTCTTTAAATTTTATTCAAAAATAAAATATATTTATAATTCGCTTATAAATAAATATATAAAGTCACCCAAATTTGACCTTATAAAAAATAGTTTGAGTTTCACTTAAAAAAAAAGATCCAATTTAAAGAATTTCAAAAAATAAGGCATCTTTTTGCCAAAAAGTGGGCCTTCATAGATACATATAATACGACACCGCTTCCTCACCCCTTCCTTTCTCCTTGCCTCAACACAATTCTCTTCGTCATCAAACTACAGAGTCTCAATACACGAGAAACAACACAGAGCTCCCTCCAAATATGTCTACAAATTAATTAGAAAATTATTTACTCCTTATTATTCCATATTTTTTTCCCCAAATTATTATTTTTAATATTTACTTTATATAATTATTCATACCCTCCTTTTTTCTGGATCCCTTTTCTCAGTTTTTTACCTCAGTTTCACTCAACTTGAAGAAAACGTTATCGTTTTATTGCCATACAAACTCCATTGCAGGTAAAAACCACAAATTTGTACTCATAAATTTCAAATTGTTTTTGCGAATTTTAATAGGGCTTTTTTTGCATGCAAATATTAGATCTTGAATTAGGATTTTTTTTTTTTTTAATGTTTTGGAATTTTGTATTTATTTGTTTTTTTATGGTAGTTTGAACTGTTAAAATTTTGTATTTTTAGGGTTATTTATCTATTTATTTATTTTTTGATGGTACAGTGGATTTCTTATGGGCTATGGTCGGTCAGGGTTTTGGCAGGACCTCGTGGCCGAATTTTGGCTTTTTGGTGTTTGTTATTTAGCTTAAAGCATTTAAAAGGTCAGATTTTTTCGGGTTATTACATTTATTATACTGTATTTTATTGGTGTAGTTTTTTCGTGGTTATTATATGTAATACTGCGAGAAAGTTTATAATTTGGGCTTATTTTGGGTAGTAGCAAATTAGGATGCATTTATGTCTTATATTTGTTCAGTTCTCTCGTATATTGTATTGCCCTGTGGTAATGTAGTTTGTTCTCCTCTTGAGTTGGGACCTTTTACAATGTCAATTCAGGAATATCGGGAATTTAACCATACCAAATTTTTTAATTGGTATTTGTTAGTTTTTCGAGAAGTCTTGCTTGGTTGTGAACTCACATTGGTATGCAAAGATGCAATAAAGGAAAATTGCAATATTGCCAATTGTTTTCTCGGGGCAAGAAGATGTTGTCCTATAAAAAATGTCTTTCGGCTAGTTTGTGGGGTTTCCGTTGATCTTAATTCTTCTAAATCCTTTCTCTAGCATTGTTAAGTGGCAGAGGATGAAATTTAAGAGGTTGAATGAGGTTAACCAAAGTTTAATCTGGAGATTAGGAATCTTTGTTGATGGAATAATGATGTGAATTAAAGAGTTCAATGTGGCATCTAAAAGGTATAAGAGTTTATTCTCTTAGTGATTCAGTTGTGTTTTTAAATGGTCAGAGTCAGGTTTTGATGAATTTTTGCAAAAAATACTTACAGATATTTTTGTAAATGTGGTCGCTTTTTATTTTGTGATTCTCAAATAAAAAAGCTCCAAGTTTAAGTTCATCAAAAAGTACTCGTGCCAAAATAACTGGGACAAATAGAGTATATGAAATGTTGCCGAACACTTAAAAATGGAGTTTACTGGCTTATGTGTACGTAGGTGAAGTGATTCTTGAATATGGAAGGTTCAAACTTGAGCTACATATAGAAGTAACGTCAAAACAACTAACATAAAATTTTAAAACATCTAAATGTAATAGTAGTTGCTTCATTTTGATAACAGGAATATCTGGTTCTTGTTTCTCTTACCTTGTATGACTCTTGAATTAGAAGATATTTCCAATGATTCCATGTGCAGTACAGATTTGTTATTAATATCTTTTAATTGGAATGCTATTCCTTCTAGCCGAGGTAAAGGATCAATTAATTTATATCTTTTTTATCGTGTCATTTAAAATATTAAAAGGATCTCGTTTATTGGTTTTTGCAACACTATGGCAGATTATTATTTGAAGAATACATTTGTTAGATGGTGGTTGAGATACAGGATGTATTTTACTTTTTCTGTTTCATTGAAGTTTGCTTATAGTAAGTTGCTTTCACCAAATTGTGGCTTAAATTATCACACTGTTGTTTTGTTGGGATTATTGGTAAAATTTATCCCAATCCCTGGAAGATCATCACATTGTTCTTTTGTTGGGATAAAAAAAATTTCCCTCTTTTGCTCCTCGTACTTAGTTTTCAACTAGCACTAATCAAATTGTCATTTTTACAGCAAAAGTAATCTGCAACCCCGAAGAATTTTTCCGACTCTGGTTTAAAGTATACTATCAGTAAATTGTTCAATCTGAGAAGTAAAATGTTTAAATTCTTTCTTCTCATTCAGACTGTTTCAATTGTCTACTGCCTGTTATAGGAGAATAATTTTGGAGCACACTCTGCAACTGTGCTTAAAGAAGGAAGATGGGTGGGTGGTTACTTTACTAAAAGAAAACTAAGAATGGAAATATCTTATTATCCTTGAGTGTATAGACAATAACATCTTGTATGAAAAGCAATTTCGAAGAGTCAAAAAATGACATTACTCCAAAGTATTTTGTGTAGGTTTTTGTCTATTGTAAGATATATTACAATCTTTCAAAATCTTCCTCTCTTATGTTATGAATTTCCTCATATAAAGGAGTAATGCGCAAGGCACAAATTAACATTTAAATTTGTTTTTTTGTCCACTCTGTTGAATGGAATTCTCCTAGGGGTAACCTAATCTAAACAGAATAGCAAGATCTAATACCTGATTTTTTCTTAATAGGACATATGGCTCTTCAGAAATATGCCCCTGCTGGCAATGCAACTCTTGGGAATAAGAAGTCATTGATTTTCTCCAGTAAGGCAAATGAAAAAGCTCAACCAGGAGATCCGCAACCAAGAAAAATAGAAGCTGACGTGGATGTTGACCTTAGGGAGATTTATTTTTTGATTATGCATTTCTTATCAGCTGGACCATGTCAGAGGACTTGTGGGCAGCTATGGAATGAACTTCTCGAGCATCAACTTCTACCTAGAAGATATCATGCATGGTATTCAAGGAGTGGGGGGCATAGTGGAGATGAAGATGATGATGGAATGTCTTTCCCATTGAGTTATATTAAGTTGGTTGAGAGGTGATCTAATAAGATTTTTTTTTTCCATTTCTCTAGTGGTATTGTGTGATTATTTCACTGCTTTCTGCTTTCTTTTAAAACAAAAATAAAAAATTTTATTCTGGTTTGGTATGAGTTTTTTCTGCATCAATGTAGTTGATGTTCTTGAGGCACAATTGGGTGATAATGATGGATGTTAGGTAGGATTATAATTTGCTCATTCCTGTTTCATGCTAATTGTTGATGTTTTATTTCTTTTATATTGCTCTAGCGGATAACATGAAGTAGTGTCAAATAATATGATATACTTGTTTCGAAGTTGTCTTATCTTATCTTATTTTATCTTACTTCTAATGCAGAAAAAGCTGCCTGTTGCTTGGTAGTCTCTCTCCCTATTTTTATTTTAATTGAAAAAGTCCTCTTTCTTGAAGAACGTCCAAACGTAACTGCCAACACATAATGAATTAAAATTATTCTAATTTATTTAGGAACCAATCATTTAATTACCTAAATATTAAAAGCAGTGATAATATCATGCTGATTAATTGAAGAAAATTTTAATCATATAAAATTTATTTTTTTTCTTTTTCTTTTTTGAATTGGACACAAGTTGGGTGTGTTAAGATCATTAGTATATATAAAAGGTATTTCTCAGCATGTTTCCTGACTTTCATCATGAGATTTCTGATAAGATATTGACCATGACTTTTTAGGTATCCTCACGTTGAGAAAGATCACTTGGTTAAGCTTTTGAAGCAATTGATCTTGAATGCAGCTTCTCCTGTGCAAGGGGCGGTTGGTAGGAGTGCTATAAATGCAGCTGCTGTCCCTACTCTCTTGGGAACTGGTTGCTTTTCACTTCTGAGCAGTAAGTCTACCTGGATAAACAATTGTTTCATTCAGTTTTTCCTGTATTACGTGTATATTTTGGTTTCTAAAGCATTTTAATAGTCATAACAACTTTCACTAAACTTTCTTGAAGAGAACAAGTTATTGCCTAATTTATATACAATCATGCCATGATTTATTGAGGTAGAACTGAAAAACTGCAATGGTAACTTTCTGTGACATTGAAAAGAGTTTTAACATTTTTTTTTCCATATTTCAGTTTCTTCTGCAATGGAAAATCAGTTCCATGTTTTATTTCAGTTTGTTATGATTTTGAGTTTGATATAGAAGGCTAGCATTCCTTTCCTTATCGTAATACTTTACGTACATAGTGTTTTCTACTCTGATCTTCTCTCTTTCTTTCGTGCTCTAGGTGAACAAAATAAGGAATATAACGAAGTGAATCATCCCCCAACTTACATGCGTTGGCCTCACATGTTAGCTGATCAAGTGCGTGGACTAAGTCTTAGGGAAATTGGTGGTGGCTTTTCCAGACACCATCGTGCACCCTCGATTCGTGCTGCTTGTTATGCAATTTCAAAACCGTCTACCATGGTGCAGAAGATGCAAAATATTAAAAAAGTTAGAGGACACCGTTATGCTGTTTATTGCGGTAAGTTTGCCCATTTTCAAAAAGATTCACATATGTTTACTGATGTGAGTCATGATCATGTAACTAGATAGGTACATTGTCCCTGATGTTACCAACTGTCTAGCTCTGAATCTTTAGCACTCCATTCTTTTTTTTTTTTTGGGTCCCATCATGGAGATAATTACGATTCACTTGCTGAGAAATTTCAGGATAACTTTGATTTAGTTATTTATGATAATTGAGAATAATTATGTGGAGAAATGGGGTGTTATGCTGGAATAGTGTTATTTAGCAATAAGCGCATTGTCTTTCATGTTATTTAGATTGATTGGAATTTTTTTGCTAGTTTTTGATATTTTGAAATGGTGCATCTTCCTTTGCTAGCATTAACATGGGAATTGCCTTAAGAATTTAAAATTTTCAGAGCTGCTTAGGATTTCAGTCTCTCTAGAGTTCTGGCAAGATAAATGGATGGAATTTCTAAGTCCCGACTTTCAAATACTTTATTTGTCGGTGCTTTTGTATTGTTTTATTTCAGGCTGCTCTTCTAATTCCATTATTTATCCTTTGTTTGCTTAAGCTTATTAGAATGTACTCGATCAGAATACTAGAGTTTGTGTGTATATTTTGGTTTGTCTCTTGATTTCTATCTGATTCAAGTTTGTAATCCCTTGCAGCAATTTTTGACCGGTCTGGTAGATTTGTCATTACGGGCTCAGATGACCGGCTTGTGAAAATTTGGTCAATGGAAACTGCATATTGCTTGGCTAGCTGCCGTGGACACGAAGTATGTTAAGCTATAAGTATTTAAGGTGTGTTAATTTCATTTCCATTATCCTTTATGTAGCTTTGACTTTGTACCTTGTCGCATGCACCAAGGGGGACATCACTGACCTGGCTGTGAACTTCAACAACACTTTGATCGCTTCTGCTTCAAATGATTGCATCATACGCGTTGTAAGATTATGTTCTGGTCAGCTGCTAAGATATTGTGATGTTTAATGTTGATTGGTCATTTACCTGTCTTTTGTCCATTTGTCGCAGTGGAGGTTGAATGACGGGTATCCGATTTCAGTATTGCGGGGTCATACATCGGAGCAGTTACTGCAATTGCCTTCAGTCCTAGACAAGGCGCCCTCTTTCAGCTTTTATCGTAAGAAATTTAATTAATTGCTTTTGATTTTTTTCTACAGAACTTGTGCTCAAACTAAATAAAAAATCTAATTTATTCATTCCAAGCAACATTAAATAAAAACCAAAGAAATTATCTCTCAAACTATCTGAAACATGGGTGAATAGAAGATTGATTAGTTAATTCTAAGTTGATAATGAAGTGCAGTTTAGGTGGTAAGACGCTTCCCGTATAACCTATTGATCATGGGTTCGAGTCACAAGTTGGCAGAGAGGAGAGGTGGGTTCACCCCCCCCCCCAAAAAAAAAAAGGAGTTAGTTCTAAGTGGGACTGTGGGAGTCCTCGCTTATCTAATATTATTAATTTTTGAAACCACGGAGAACTCACAAATATTACATTGAATGACAGTTCTAAAAAAAGTTTTAAGGGTTTTAATGAAATGAAGACTTAGAATTTTCCATTTAATGTCGAGTATTAGATATCTTTGTAGGATCAACTTGCATATTTGTTACATCCAATTTTATGTGAATGTAAAATCCTTCAATGGATAGTGAAACCCAAGGAAATTCACCCAGGTACCTGGTGAAGACTTAAAAATTGAGCCTAAGAAAAGTTCAAAGCTTCATTTTCCCCACATGGACGATGTTGAGTTCATATGAAGTGGATTTGTTGTCTGTAAAAATTATAACAATTGTATGTATCTTTATCAGTTTTTACGTGTATTACAGGTCCTCTGATGATGGAACATGTCGTATTTGGGATGCTAGGCATTCAAACTTTAGTCCTCGAGTATATGTACCAAAACCTTCAGATTCTGCTGCTGGTTAGTTGTTGCTTCTTTGGGACTGAAATAATTTGTTATAGATTTTCTGTGGTCAAAATTCTTAAGTGAATGTCTTAAATGCATAGGGAAAAATAATGGTCCTTCAACAAGCACGGCTCAACAAAGCCATCAGATCTTTTGTTGTGCTCTTCAACTCTAGTGGAACTGTCTTTGTCACTGGAAGCTCAGACACTTTTGCAAGGGTATACCTGATTCTTGGCTACATAGTTTAAATCCATCTTCTGTGCCTTTCTTGCAAATGTTTATTTTGCAGTTCGTGATAGTATTACAGTTGATCCAGTTGGGAGCTGTGTATATGCATACATATAGACACATACAAATTTATAAACTGTGCAATAATGGTAAAACTTGTGGTTTCCTTATGTGAAAATAAATTTATCTAGGTTTGGAATGCTTGTAAGGCTAATGCAGAGGACTCCGAACAACCTAATCATGAGATGGATGTTTTAGCTGGACATGAGAATGATGTAAACTATGTCCAGTTTAGGTTTGTCTTCCCTGATACATTGACTCTGTTTAATGGATTAAATTTTTTATTATTAATAATCGTCTTGTCTCGTCATGCAGTGGCTGCGGTGTGACATCTAGATTTTCTGTCTCTGATGCCTCAAAGGAAGAAAACATCCCAAAAAAAACTCCTTCAGGAACACATGGTTTGTACTCATGTTTCTTGACAAAAAGATGTAGATAGTTTTCTTGTCATTTAGATTATATTTATAAATTATACTACAAATTTAAATTTTCTGTTTTCTTTTTGTTGTATCCATTAATGATCTTTATTTGCCCCTTTTCAGGTATAACCAGGACAATATAGTTACCTGCTCTCGCGATGGCAGTGCAATTATTTGGATTCCTAGGTCTCGTAGATCACATGTGAGTCCTTCCAGATTATTTCTTATTGTAATTCTAGGAATCCTTTTCATAACCTTTTCATTCATTAAAAAAGGAAGGCTCTCCATTTCTTCGCATTCTGTCAACAAGGGAAAGAGATTTTACTTGTCAGGGGCTACAATCGCTTGCTTTTTTTTTTTTTTTCCTTTTTAATATCTGTGGTAATAAATGGATTTCGAGTCTAGATGCCTTCAATTGTCTAATTTTAGGGTAAGGCTGGACGTTGGACACGGGCATATCACCTTAAAGTTCCTAAGCCACCCCCTATGCCGCCTCAACCACCAAGAGGAGGTCCTCGTCAAAGAATTCTTCCAACTCCTCGTGGTGTTAATATGATAGTATGGAGTCTGGACAATCGTTTCGTCCTTGCAGCTATTATGGGTACGTTGCCTGGTTGTATGAATATGGATGTTGTCAAAATAGTAGCTGAACTAAAAGTTATGATCACGTTGCCGGTAAAATATTTACCAGTTAGTGAAATTTGTTTTTATTCATTTGTGGTTTTTTTCTGCTGTTTTCATAATAAGGATTGAGAATCAATGTCATTTCTTTCCTTGGAACTGTCCAATTGCTTAATCCTATTTGTCTTTTCTGAAGTCATCTTTTCTACCCTTCTGTCATTTAAATTGTTTGCTAGATTTTCATATGTTGCATTTGCTTCATAATTGTAAAAAATAAATTTCTGCCTCTCTTTGTCTTGTGTCCAAGAGATCTGTTAACTAACAGCTCTGTGGCTGTTTGGCAGTTGTTTTTCTCTTTTGTGAATATTGTTTTCTCAGGAAAGCATAATCCTGATCTGATTTCCCTCTGAAAAATTGAGGCTTAAATATTTGGGTTTTTTAGATGTTGTAATGCTATTATATGCCCTTTCTAGATTCTGTTTTCGCTACCTTCTAATTATTTCTTTTCCTTGCCAGATTGCAGAATATGTGTCTGGAATGCTGCCGATGGTAGCTTAGTACATTCTTTGACAGGTCACACTGAGTCAGTAAGCCATCTCTACTTCTCTCTCTCTCTCTCTCTCTCTCTCTCTCTCTCCATGTGTGTGTAGAGTCTTTGGATGTGCTTAAATGGAAACTGTAATCGTTTTTTTCTGCTGTAGTTCGTGTTTTTATATTAAAATGATAAGTAACTAACATAAAAATGATATAGTGATAGACACCTATGTATTCAATTTTACATGAACAATGGATGTGCGTCAGATATAAAGCTGTATACAAGAAACAGAGTATGTACCCTTCAAAACTTTAACTTTATTCCTCATTGTGTTGGAAACCAAAATTTATCTGGCAACAAATTTTTAAAGAGAGCAATATATTTGCTATTAAAGAGGAGTTTTTGTTTAATATAATGTTACGTAAATTGTCTTTCAGCTATGAAAGATATTTTTACCCCAGTATTATGCTGATCCGCAGCTAATGACTGTTATTTTTTCTACCTTTTTACATTCTTGATTGTGGGAATTGTTTTTATGTTTTAACTCCTTAACAACTGAAACTGGAAACAATGAGTATATTTTTTTGTTCTTTTCATCTTGAGGTATGTTGGTGTCCTTTGTGGGGAGTTGTTAAAGTCTTATAAATCTTTGAATAGACATACTCAGTCCCTTGCATGAACACTTTTTGCTGTAATCCCCTGCCTCTGCCCTAATAGTGAAGATATGACACCTCCATAATTCATGTTTGCTTCACTAATCTTTGCTGTTTGGCTTGTCATTGAGCTGCATCTGACAGTGGTTTGTTACTTTTGTAGACTTATGTTCTAGATGTTAACATCCCTTCAATCCTCGGATAGCAATGAGTGCTGGATATGATGGGAGAACAATAGTATGGGATGTGAGTTTAAACCTGATATTTTATGTCTTGCAATTTTTCCCCCTTTTGTGCTTTTCATGCTTATTAAATATTCTCTGTCACTCTCTTCATGTAGATATGGGAAGGCACACCTGTTCGCACTTATGAAATTGGACGCTTTAAGCTAGTTGATGGAAAATTTTCACCGTAAGTTAATCAATACCATAGCTTAATTGCTGTTTACCCTTCTTTGGCTGTTGTTTATTTTGTTTGGTTTTATCCAGTTCTTTTTCTAGAGTGTTGTAAAATATCAAAAGTATTTGTATGTGTGGGGAAGGTATGTAAAGATATAAGTGCATAAGTCTATGGAGTCGAGTAGCAGCTCTAAAGTTAAGTGGTTCATCAGCCGAGTTCAGTGGAATGAAATGTTTGGAATCTGTCTTAATTAAGTCGAATTTAATTGTGGAAACAACTAGAACTACAACACTAATTCTTTTAATTGCTTCTGCTATCCATGTCTTTATGGAAAAGAAAGAAAGTTTTTAGTATCTTCGTCTAAAATTTCTTTGTTTCGTTTGCAAATTATTCTTCAGGGATGGAACATCAATTATACTCTCTGACGATGTTGGTCAATTGTACATACTGAGCACTGGACAAGGAGAATCCCAAATGGATGCCAAATATGATCAGGTATAAAACATCACACCTTTTTTGTTGCAGATTTTTGTTAGATATATTAGTCAGCCTCTGCTATTGAAATAGGAAAAAGTAAGTGAGCCTATAATAGCATGATACAAGGATTTTCTTGCTTTTTGTTGCCTTCAGAATTTTGCTTTAATAATTTGGTCAACTGTATCCTAACGTGTCTATTGACAGTTTTTCTTAGGGGATTATCGTCCACTTATTCACGATACACATGGAAATGTTCTTGACCAGGTTATTCTCTACTACTTTTACTGCATCTATAGCCATCGTATTTTATTTGCTCTATTATCATGCTTGCTCTTTTTTTCCTTTTTGGAGTTCTGGGACAGGTGGATGGTGGATAAAAAAAGTTGTTTTCTTTATTTTTTAGTGATACTGTATAGATGAATGAAGCATTCTTTTTTTAGTATAAAAAAGAAACTTTTTTCATTTTACTGGACGGAAGATGATGAGGATGACTTGTATTGGTGTCGTACAGGAAACTCAGCTTGTACCTTACCGAAGGAATATGCAAGATCTCCTTTGTGATTCAGGTCTGTTGTATATTTCCTTCTTCCAGGCTCAATTTTATTGATTTTCTAGATCTTTGCTAGTAACTCTTGGCTTATCTATCTAAAATGCAGCTTGTCTTATTTTTTCTCGTCATGAGAATTACTCCTTTGTCTGCAAAAGAAAATTAAGATCATGTCTTTAAACTCTTTTTCAATGCATTTTTTTTTATCAGGCCTTATTCCATATCCCGAGCCTTATCAGAGCATGTATCAGCAACGGCGGCATGGAATCTTGGGCATTGAATAAGCTCTGGCGCCCTTCTTCCGTAAAATTTGCTGTTGGGGCAGATATCAACCTGGACCAAGAATACCAAATGCCTCCCATAGCAGACTTGGATATATTGATTGATCCACTCCCAGAGTTTTTGGATGCAATGGATTGGGAACCAGAAATTGAGATTCAAAGTGATGATACGGATTCAGAGTATCATGTGACTGAGGAGAATTCTTCTGGAGGGGAACAACGAAGCTTAATTTCAGGTTCTTCTGGTGATTCTGAGAGCAGTGGAGATGACAGTGAGGCTGAGAACTCTCACCAGGATGGCCTCCGTAGGTCAAAAAGGAAAAAACAGAAGGCTGATGTAACTTTCTTTCTCTCTGTTCTTATTTTATTGATGACCGTCATATTTTGGTCATAGAAATTGACATTTTTATTTTTGTTATAATCCAGATTGAGGTCACAACATCTTCTGGAAGGCGTGTTAAGAGGAAGAATTTGGATGAATATGGTGATAGTTCAGTTGTACATAACCGTGTTAGAAAATCAAAGAATGGTTGTAAAGTTTCAAAGAAAAGGTCATCTTTGTCGAAGTCCTTACGACCTCAGAGAGCTGCTGCAAGGAATGCTCTTCATTTATTCTCCCGAATTACAGGAACATCAACAGATGCAGAAGAAGAATATAGCACAGAAGGTGATTCATCAGAAAGTGAAACCATACTGGAGGAGTCGAATGTGGTTAGTGAAGAATCAGATTTATCCTTGCCAAATGAACCGCAGGAGAATCTGAAAGGAAAAGAAATTTCTATAGATCAGTCTGAGGGTTTGGATAAACGTAATCACCCCTCTGAGTTTCACCTAGATGGTGGAGCTAAGAGGAGATTAGTTTTGAGATTGCCAAATCGTGATTCAAGTAAATATGTGACCTCAAAATATGATGCATACAAGGGGGAAAGCCAACCTGGTCTAATAGGTCCATCATCTACAGTTTCTTTCACATGCTGATGAGGTGAAAAATTATTCTCAGGATCACGGGTGGAGCTGATCCACTTGATTGCTGGTGATGGAAATGAAATGGATAGAAGCCATATGGGGCCACCTGCAAAGGTTGAACATTATTTAGACTTGCTTGAAGGGTGCAAAGATGGAAATATTTGTTGGGGAGGGGTGAAAACTCGCACTTCGAAACGTCCGAGGATGGGAGAATCACGGTCTTCAATTGTACATGCTGGATCTAATTCATTTCTTGATGCACGCAAGAAGACAGAAAATTGTGGTGTTGGCCACACTGAAAAAGGGTTGGAAACAATTTCATCTGTTTCAGTGGTCCAAAATGAAGTAGGTAAGACAGCTGAAACAGACAAGCACATAGGTAGTGCCAGCATTCCTAATGTTGTTGATTCAAATTCCTGCTTGATCGACTCCAAAGACTATGAAAAATCATCATGTCAACAGATCATTGACGGTAGACCTGGACCTTCCATTCCATTTTCTAATGGGAAAGGTCACAGTTTCCAATTGCTAGAGAAGCCTTTGACAGTGCCGACAAAGCTGCGTGTATTAAGTCGAGAATATTCTCTAGTGACCATGAAAGTTCTGGTAAGATGGAGGTCCAATCTTTATTTGAGGATTCTGGGCACAATTCCTATGGCATGTCTGAAAGTCCAGATGTCAGGAAGAATTCAGATTCTGCGATTCTTATTGATGGTGGGAACCAGTTACCAAATTCAGATATTGGAAGCCATGATCAGATGCAAGAGTCAGACACTCTGGTTGAGAGGTCTTCGAGGTCTATGTTGCTGGACTTGCAGCAGTTGCCTCCACAAAATAGGATGTTCAGTGCTGTGTATCGAAGGTCAAAATCTTTGAGGGGAAGAAGTGATCAAGAACACGACATTGGAAGCATTGGAGCCAGTACTTCAGCTGCAGATGATCATAGTCTACATGATGGAAATGAGCCGCTGATTGAAGGTGTCAGGAGGACAAGGTCCATTAGATTGAGGTCATCAGCTGCAGATGATCATAATCTAGATGATGGCAATGAGGCGCAAACTGAAGGATTGGTCAGGAGGAAAAGGTCCATCAGATTGAGGTCAACAATTCGTGATTCAAACATTTCAGGCCGCAAGAATAAATTTAGAGAAGCCCATGGTGATTCACCAGATACATCACCTTGTGCAGAAGAGGCTTCACTGAATGGAGAAGATGAAATCTCTTGTGAAGAACAGGGAGCAGGTCCAAGTGTTGTTACTACTGGATTAAGATCAACCAGAAGCAGAAGAAGTAGTTATTATGGCCGTGAAGCTAGTCCACCAGATAGAAGGAAATCAAATACATCAACAAGAAGTTCATGGTTAATGTTGTCCACACATGAGGAGGGCTCCCGGTATATTCCCCAGCAAGGGGATGATGTTGTGTATTTGAGACAGGTACTTTGAGTTTTCAATTCAGTAGTGGTATTGTATACTGTTACAGAACTTCATTCTTGAACTGTTATAGAACTTCTTTAATTGTAGTATTGTAAACTGTTGTAGAACTTCATTCTTTTAACTGTAGTATTCGTTGGTCCTTGATTTTTATATGCTTCGTGGTTTCCTCAGGGACACCAGGAGTACATAGCTTACAACCACTCAAAGGATATTGGCCCTTGGAGTACAATCAAGGGCAACATCAGAGCTTTGGAGTTCTGCAAGGTTGAAGAGCTTGAGTATTCAACAATTGGTGGTTCTGGCGAGAGCTGCTGTAAAATGTTGCTTAAATTTGTAGACCCTGCTTCTAGTGTAATTGGTAAATCATTTAGATTGACTTTGCCTGAAGTGACTAGCTTCCCAGATTTTCTTGTTGAGAGAAGTCGATATGATGCTGCAATTTCAAGAAAATGGACTTCTCGGGATAAATGCCAAGTTTGGTGGAAAAATGAGGGTGAGGAAGATGGAAGTTGGTGGGAAGGCCGAATTTTAACCGTAAAGCCTAAATCCTCTGATTTTCCTGACAGTCCATGGGAAAGGTATGTGGTTCAATACAAGAGTGATCCCAGGGAAACACATCAACATAGTCCTTGGGAACTAAGGCTATGATGCTGATACACATTGGGAGCCTCCTCGTATTGATGATGATATTAGAGATAATCTGCTCAGTGCTTTTGCCAAACTGGAGCGATCTGTAAATAAGAATCGGGTAAGTCCATAAATACTTTGCTGGCTAAGAACATATGGCTTGGTTTCAGCTGTTCTAATTATTGTCTAACCTGCAGGACTATTATGGGGCGCAAAAGTTAAAAGAAACTTCACAAAAGGCCAGTTTTATTAACAGGTATGCGTTTGGCATTTCTTGTGCAAGTGATTGTGGGACTGCAACTACTTTCAGTTTCTATCACTATATTGTTATTGATGAGGCGTTCGCTCAAGAGGCATTGAAGTCGAAGTATATACTTTATTACTTTGTTATAGTCTTATAGGTCAGTCAGCATCAAGCATTTTAATTGACATCTGCAGGTTCCCAGCTCCTTTGACCCTTGAAGTGATTCAGTTTAGATTAGAGAACAACTATTACAGAAGTTTGGAGGGAATGAACAAGCATGATATTGAAGTAATGCTGTCAAATGCCGAGTTTTATTTTGGAAGAAATGCTGATGGTTTAACGAAAATGAAACGTTTATCCGACTGGTTCGCACGGACCATGTCCTCTTTGTAGTTCTTTCCAACACAATTTTGTAGAAAATGCAGCTGGCATTGGGCTTTTAGGCCAAGCTGGTCGTCTTGTATATAGATTTTTAAATTCAGTTTATGAATCTTCTCCTTTTATTGTAGGCTAGGGTACCATCAATGCAGTTTAGGAAATTAATTAATCTAATTAAGAGGTTAACAGTTCAGGAATATGTTTAGCTGGTTCCTGGAAAGCATTTCCAGCAAAAAAATATTCATTATTGTATATTCTCAACATTGAGAGCATCAATTGCCGCTAGTTTTTTTAGAGAATCTCTCTGTCAGATGCTTTGATCTTCCTCGTCAGATACTTCAAGATTTGCTGTGCCCCATCATTTATTGAACTCTCTCTGTGCATACTGTCACCTCCCACGAACCCCACCCAAAACTCATTTGGTGCTTTAACCCCTAAAGCAAGATTATAAGCAATTGTAGTCGTTCAATACGACATTTTGAGTTCGGGACAGAATTGTGGATTCTAAACAGTTGTGGTTTTCGAAATCCGCCTTGGTGGTTCCGTGGCTTTTTGGCATTGGCAATTTTGTAATGTCTGTGCACAAAAATGTAAAGATACACAATAAAACTGCCAGTTTGTCGCTCAGGCTGGAATATACTTATGCCTGAAATGTTTGTCATCCAAAACGTTTCTTTGGATTTTCACCAGTTGTCCTCGACATTTACAGTGATCAGTAAATCAGCAAATTTGGCTTGGTTAACGCTGGAATATTCAGACCATGGTTCAATAGTTGTCCTAAATGGAGCTTTTGTAGCCTATTTAAATGACAGGACCATGGCAGGTATTCAAGGCACAACAGCTTACTTTCTGATGAACACACTAAAACAGAATTCGCCCAATGTTTTGAAAATCGGACCGGTCTGCCGGTTCGACTGATCGGACCGCGAATCAAAAGAACCACCAATCCAGTCCAATTATATATCCGGTCTATCCAAAAAATCGGACAGAATAGATAAAAAATCGATTTTTTAAATTTCAGAATAAAAAAAAATTTAAATAAAGAGAAAAATTAAAAAATCGTGAAATAAACTCCAAAATGACAAAACATTAAACACACCTAAACCTAAACTATTAAGTTATTATTTTTTTCATCTTTTTTATACTTATTTTTGTATAAATTTCACTTTTCTTATTAGAAATTTGATCAGTATTTTTTAGTATTAAAACTATAGTTCTCCAAAAATAACATTTCACTTCTATTTTAGATTTTATATAAATATATTTTAGATCATTTTAAATTATTTCACACTTTGATTGGTAAAAAAAAAAAATAAACCTAAATTAGTGAACCGGTTGAACCGCTAACCAAACAGGTCACAGTTCAATGCCCAGTCCAGTTTTCAAAACATTGAATTCGCCTTGGCAGTTGGCACTGTTTTCCCGCCCAAAATCTCCACTTGTAAATTTTTCTAGGCATAAACTGCTTTAGTTTCCCTCCAATCATGTATTTTTCCAAGAGTGCCATGCTAAAGACATACAAGTAGGTATTCCAAACACAGTGAAACACAAGGTTGCATTAACAATTCAGAAATTAATACTAAAAGTTGCCCGGCACATTCATTTGTCATTTTTCTTGAATTCCATACAGCTAATCCAGGAATGCATCAGGTCCTGGAATGAATTTCAATCTCTCCACCTGTAACCACAATTTGTATTGCAGCATACAAAAAATAGTGTCATGCCTTCCTCTCCTCTAGCAGTTGCCTGCAAATTTATAGATTTGGAATGTGTAAACATCAATCAACTATCATTGAGTTTCAGATCATTACTACATCAGCCTACCATCTTTGAGTGCGGACAAAAGATAAGTTTCACCTATGAATAAACTTAAGAGTAGCTTTAGACTCCATGTACCTAAATAATAATAATAAAAAGCTGCAGACAGTAGACTCCATTTTAAGGACTGAAATCATTTGCTATCAGCACACAACAAGGAGAAGATACTACTGTTGTGTAATGTCTTGACACATTTTTAACATCCATTTCGTGCCCAATAAACTAAAAAGCCATAAATGTCAAGTTCTAGTAAAAATCTTCCACTTCAAAACTTAACATCAACATCACATGAAACACGAAATCACTATAAGAAAAAGTCATGAAATCAGCCATTTGCAAAAGTCAGTCCAGATGGAGAAAGATGGAAAGGTGAATAAATGATCACCAGATGCTCAGACAATGTAACTCATAAACTGGCAAGGACATCAACTAAGCTCAAGCTTGCGACAGCATAGACTTGGAACAAACAACGTGCATGAATGAGCAGCAATAACCAGTACTCCCTCCATCCCATTTTATTTGGCATGGTCAATCCGGCACACAGTTTAAGAGAAGTTGATATTTGACCAACTAATAAAACACATTTTCCATTATTGTCCCTATATTCAAACCAATTCAATTAGTTGGTGTTGGTGTTTTAAAATTTGAAATGGTTTATGAAAGTAATTAATGCTCTAACATGACTTTAATATCATTTTTAGGGATTTGTATGGAGGGTAAAATAGGTAAATTAGCCTTTGTTTAATTGCCTTTTGAAGGAGTGATAAATAATTTGGGACAAATAAAAATAGAAAGAGTGACTAATAAAATGGGACGGAGGGAGTATAATATATAGCTTTATGACACAACAAAATTTTAACTCAGTAAAGTCACCTGAAAGAAAACAGCCTCTCCATGACCACATTGAGCACAACGCACAGATTTGGTGCGTGGAAGGGTTGGATCAGCAGCTACATCCTGCAGGACTTGGGTTCGTTCTCCAACACTATGGTGTATTTCATTTCTGTACACACAATTGTTGTCTGCAACCTCCTATACAGCATCGTAGAGATTCTTTAGAGGAAGGCCATAGTAATTACCACATAAAGGGAAAAACTGAACTCAACTCAAAGAAATATATGTAAATGATGGCTATCTTTTCTCCAAACAAAATAAAATTTCCTCTAACACAGTAGGAAGTGGTGGAAGGGCAAAACAGGAAGATCAATCAATGGGTAATCACATAGAATTTAATGAGTTCCAATCATCACATAAGCAGCAGAAGTGTTTTATCGAAGGAGATAAAAAGCAAATAATAACACTTCCTCAATTACCAAGCAGGCTAGCAAACATTTCTGGTCAATTATTTGAAGCCGGTCCAAGAGTAAAAATGTAGCATGATGTGAGGGCCACTTGAGGGAGGAAAAAACATTAATCAAAACATAATTTCATGGACTAGAAGTGATTGTACTTAATAATTGCTCACTAGATTTAGGTAGAACCAGAAATTATTTGTTACTTGGGCCAGTCTTTCAAGCAATTACATAACCTATAACAGCATTCTACATAGTTATATTAACAAACAAATCTAAAGGTGGAAACTATGAGATGTATATAACTATGGAACTGGAATTGAAAGTGCTCTAGCTAGCAAATTCAGCAAGGGAAATCCATAGCAGGTGAGGACAGTGACTAATATAAAACCTCCATTAATTCACAAAAAAGAATGGAGAAGCAATTAAAGACACGGTTAAGATTGTTCATAGATATTTTATTAGAAACATAAAGTGACAGATAAAAGGGGAGTTTTGAGAGATGAAATTGTTAATTATTCATCATGATCTAAATAAGACACCAGCCGGCTTACCTTATCAATGGTTTTACATTCTCACACACCTAAGTACCAGCATGCAACTACTTTTTTCACAGAGGGTGAAGCTTGTGCCCTACAGGAGATGTCTATCCTAACTATCTTACTTACAAGACTTGAAATCTTAAATAGCTATTAATTTGCTTTTACAAAGTGCTACCAGGCGAATTCAAAGAACCCATCCTGTCCCGTCTGACATCCAGCTGAAAGAGGAAAAGTGCTACAAATTAAAGGGAAAAAGCAGGTCATAATAACAAAAATTTGTATTCCTAGCAATAAAAGTAAGCATAACTTGTGAACGAAATCTCATCAGGAATAACTACTATACCAATCATAAGTTCGACGGTGACTTGAAGAGGGGAAGGAAAATGACAGTTTTAACTAGAAAATATTTAAGACTGAACTTAGCTCAAACTTTGAAATATGATTATAGAAAAATAATTGAGAACCATATTATCCAATCCGAAGCCTATAACTCTTAAATCAATTGAAACGCATATAAATACACACATGAATATATCTATATACAAACACAACAACATATGAAAGCATCGGCAATCAAACATTTGTTTCTGAACGTGTGAACAACAGAACCAAATACATTATCATTTGATTCGCCCCCAAAGTAGAGAAAGACGAATACATCTTGCACTAGAAGTACTAAAACTAAAATCCACCTTTTTCATCCACAACTTCGACTACTATATATGGAAACCATAAGAAGCAAGGACCCAATAAAAACTTTGATATCTCAAATTCAAGTAAAACACAACCAACCAACAGCAGCTTCCCCTTCTGAGCCCTTTTTTTAAACCTTTACTTAACAATCCATGAAGCAGAAAGCTTTAATTTTGCAGAAAAACTGGTAAATTAAGAAATAACAGCAACAAAGCCGCAAGTTGTAAACAAGAAAAGCAAGCCCACTAATTTCACAAAATTTAAGCATAAATTCCAAAACCCTAAACCCTAGAGAGAGAGTGAAATGAATTGGACCTGGTGATCGCAGTTGCGGCAAGCGTAGAGGAGAATCTTCTGCTCTTTGTCTTCCTTTGGGTATAGAATGTTGTTGCTATATATATTATTTTACACAAAAAAAAAAAAAAAAAAAAAAAACATATTAGCAAAATGTATCAAGTTTTACATGCATTTATGAGCTATATTTACACACACAGTAGATAGATAGATAGATAGATATGCACAAATAAACAAAATGTGAACTTGGGACTGACCATTCACGGCAAAACTTCATGGTACTCATCTTGGTTTGAGTTTTGAAGAAGGCTTCTTCTCTGTGAATCTCTCCAAGTGGTTTTTTGGAGTTCGGAATAGTTTTTTTCTGCCTTTGTTATTAATTTTCTAGAAATGGGCTGGCAAGCCAATATATATAACGCTGGAAATGGCCCGTCAAGCGGGTAAATTTTGCCAAACCTCGTCAAGCATACGGACGACTATCTCGAATTGGTCATTCAAGCATGTCAAGAATGAATTAATTGGAAATTTTTTTACATTATTTAACTATATACATGTCTCCTAATTATCTTTTTAAATTTTAAATATAATTTTTGTATATTAAATAATAAAAAATTACGCATATTTTGGAAAAATTAAATCGTCAAGTATATGAGGCAAGTCCGATTAAAAGACCGTCAAACATATTGGACAACTCCAATTAAAGAGCCAAGTTCCCTCAAATTAACTTAAACACAAGTTGGTTGTGAGCTTTCTTTTGAAAAAAAGTAGTAGAATTCCAATATAGATCAACATGTTTGAAATGTCTGTATTCTTCCTCTTTTTTTCAACATAGAAAAGGCTATTGGCAAACTTGCATTAATGTTAGCTGGAAAATGGTCCATAAACATTAGAGAGCTGTTGAAACCATTGACCGATAAATCTCTCGTAAAAAGTTCACGACACCAAAAAGCAGACAAAGCACTTCTCGACATGAGACCCCCGATTGTGCCATCCCATTTGTTAGTTGTTGTCACCATGAAGATCCAAGTACTAATACCATACAGTCGAAGTATTTCACCTTCACAACAATCACTCTACTAACTTAGATTATGAAAATAAACTGCAAAAATCCTAGAAACTGCAGATGATTTCTGGAGAAGTTAATGTTCTTGCTTCAAATTACCAACACAAACACTCTACATCAGAAAATCACAGAGTATCTTCCAATCAATCTCACCAAGTAATCGTCAATGTTTCATGACTAATCAACACAGCAGTTTTAGATAAATGCCGTAGATGAACAGAAATAAGAAATCAAACTGGAGCTAACACATTCAGAATCAAAAATGAAAAATCTGCTCCTCTAGACAAACTTGGGAAACAGCATAGACTGAAAGAACATACACCATATATGCTTTGGATTGATCAGGAACTAGTCTATAGCTTCACCAACATTGCATGAGTAAGCAGCAAACCGAAGTTCAATAGCAAGATATCCAACATTCTTACAATCAGAGAAATAGATTTATAGAAGTAGAGAAATATCCTTATAGAAGTACAAGAAAAAGCATGCAGTTATCCTTGAACTTTCCCATGTGATTGAGGCCCTCCTCATTCAAACCAACTACAGAAGAAATAGATATTACAAACATGCAACTCTGATCTGCACAACCAGCTGAACGCTTCCTGCTATGCCTCCTGCTCCTGGAACTCTTGCCCTTCCTCCTGCTGCTTCTTTCCTCAGAATCAGATTCCGAGTCAGAGTAGGAATCAGACCCAGATTCAGATGTTGAACTATACTTGCGGTGCCTTCTCTTCCTCTGCTGCTTCTTTTTCTTCTTCCTCTTTCTCCTCCTCTCTTTACCCTCTGAATCCGTAGATGAACTGTAACTAGAGTCACTCTCAGCAGAAGAATAATCAGACCCCGTCACAGATGATGCCCCACTATCAGACTCAAAAACTGAAGCCTCACTATCACTACCGGATTCTGTATCAGACTTATGCTTTCTCTTAGTCTTCTTAACCTGTTTTTCACTCTGCCTCTCCTTTTCAACAACATGAGGGTTATCCAAATCATAAGAAATCGACACCTTCATCCTCAACTTGGGGTTCTTCAACTGTTGCGTGCGAGAAGGTCGTGAGATATAAACCCTCTCATTCTTGCACTCATATGTCCAATGCCCAGTTTGGAAGCACTTCTGGCACTGCGAAGTTGACCCAAGAGCTGACACCGAACTCTTAACGTCCTTCCTTTCACCCAACCTAACTTGTTTCTCAGTACTCATCAAGTACATCTGCCTCTTAGCTTCTTTCCTTTCTTGCCATCGACTTGGCCCTTCTTCCTTCTGACCATAGGCATTCACAAGTTGCGTGCAGCCGCTGCAGCTGCACGCTCAGCCTGAGCTCCGCTAAGACCCTTTGCAGCCGATAATGCTGCAGCCTTAATTCTTTCCGCTGCATCCTGAGCACCACTCTCTTCTTTGTTACCCGACATAATGCTATTGCCTCAGATTCTCACTTCACTATTTTCTATACACTATATCCAGAAAATCCAAGATTTATAATTAAAAAAAAATTGATATTTAATCACTTTCTCCAAATAACTCAAGCTGTTCAAACATCAAACAAAAATTCCAGGAAAAGATTAAAAAAAAACTTGGGATATTAAATGCTAAAAGCTAGAATCATACACATCAACAAGTAAAGGCAAGATTTTTCTTGATTAACATATGTGTAATTAACAAGATAACTAAACTAATATAAAATCAGCAAATACGAAAAGGGTTTCAAAGAAAAGCTAAAATCAGCAAGAATATTAATGGGTTTGATTTGATTATGCCCAAAATAAAAGCAATTTCTATTCCAAATCGAGAAGGTTCTAAAACTAACAGCAAATAAAATCCTAAATCTATTAATAAAAGGAAAAGAATTATTAGTAAATCCTTACAAATTTTAGTAGAACTCCCAACTGGGTTGCTTTTCCGAGCTTCCGATTTACGAATGGGATAGAAAAGGTAGTGGTTGATTGGGGAAGAAAATAGGCTGTTGGGTGGGCTAGAAATGCTCGAGTTTTGCCTATTTGGCTTCTCGTTTTTGTGCGTACATTTTGACATGGGTTGCAAAGAGCTTCCTTGAATTTTCTAAAGGGTTAATTGCAATATGCACCCCCGAAATATTAATGATTTTTACTTTACTCCTTAAACTATTAAATTTTAGCATTTGAATGCCTAATACTATTCATTTGTGATTATGTTATTTTTGTGCAAACGAATCTAAACAAATCGAATAATTTAGTGTTTAAATTTGTATGATTATTTTTACGAGTTTGTAAAAGTATTTAAACTTGACTTATTTATCTTTCAAGTCAAATTCAGGTTAGATACTACGAGATTATATCGAGTTGAGTTTAAATTCAGCTTCAATAAATTACAGTTTTTACCTATAAATTTAAAATTTTAAACATATGAGTTTGATTCGAATTGAAAAATTTAATCTTAAATCTTGTTCTTGTTGGTCCCAAAGCAACCTAAGAGAGTGGTGAATTAGGTTCCTAAAAATTATGCTTTAGAAAATAGTGATTGTTTTAATTTAAATGCAGATATAATAACATTATCTCAATTGAGGAGTATTAAGCCTGTCTCTTATACACATCTAGATGTGTATAAGAGACAGACTCTATAAGAGACAGGGCGTATGAGGAGCTTTGACCTAGTTCGGACGGTTCTGTGCGTCCAAAATATCTGTTCCTGCAAAAGCTTGTTTTACAGAGTTAAGTGTTTATGTCATCATCAAAATAAGGTTTGAAAAACATCAGTTCTAAATTTGATTTGATTATTAGAGAAGCAAACTCTATTCATTTTGTTTGGGTTGATAAATATATGTGGAGGAATTTTAAAATTCACATATTTATTAGAATGATTTATAAGATTAAAATGGATAAATTTTAAATTCGACTAAATTAAAAAATTATTTAAAATTATTTATTTCATATTTTTTAATTTAAATAAATTTAAAATTAATCGATTTCAAGTTTACAAATCATTTCAATAAATTTTAAATCCTTATTCAAATCTATTCATCCAAACATAATCCTTTAATCTATTGTACTGAATTCTCAAAATTCCCGTTTAATTTATCAAGAAAAATAAACAATTAAATAGAACTATTATTCCTTCCTGGTTTTCCAACACGGGTGTCAATTGGGACTTGTGAGTTGGATTTTGTAAAATTCAAATTCAACTCACAAATTTATTTGGGTTTCAATTCTTAATTGGATTGACACAAACTCACAAAATTATTCGAGTTTCGGACTTTAATCGGGTTGATCCGAACTCACATTATCCAATAAAAATTTTATTGTTTATTTGTTAAAATTTATACTATAAATTATAATGTTTTTACACCCGATCAACATAATATGAAATAGTATGTACTACATATGTCAATAAAACCATTAAGTATATTATTGAGTGATAATGTCAACTATAAATTGACTATTAAAATTGGGTTATTATTTTTAGTTACCCAAATTTAGTTAAGTAGATTGAATATTAGAATTATTAACCATTAAGTTATAATATTTAATTTAGAATAAAATTAATATTTTATATATATATATGACCGAACTTTAATCGAAATTAATAAAATTTAAACTCGATTCACAATTTAATCAAATCTAATTTTTAGGTTCAATCCCAACCCAAATGCTAGATCATTTTATTTGTAGGACTGTGCCGGTCGATCGGGCCGCCCGGGCCGGGCCATTGACAGTCCGACTTCCCAATTCCCAACTTCCAGCAAATGGCGCCACAGGAGTCCGCCATCTCTTAACCAGAAAGAGACACGTATACACCAAAATTCTCACACGTGTCCTCCCTCTGGCTACTTGTTTCGTTTGCCCTCGAAAAAGATTACCCAATTCTTGCCGTTTTGACTGCAACTTTTCATCTTGTTACTTATTATCCATCTTCAATCAGCTCTGCTGCTCTTCTGACGTTTGGAAAAAAAAAATCAGCTCTGCTGTATTATTAGTAGAGAGAAAAAGAAAGATGAGTAGCAGTAATTTCAAGAAACGATCACTAATTGATGAGCTTCGAAACTTTGATAAAAATGGTACTAGTATATTTGATCTGGGCCACCCTCTTCTGAATCGTATTGCCGAAAGCTTTGTCAAAGCCGCTCGGGTGAGTAAGTTAATTGGTGTCTGGATATATAGATATATTTGGAATGTAATTAATTAATTTTACCACATAGTGTATACAGAGTTGTGTAGAGTAGTTTCTCTGTTAAAATTGAACGTGAAATGTTGACTTATTGCTTAAATTCATGCATGCATGGATAAAAATTAGAAAAATTTTATGATCCCGTTAGATATTTACACTCTCGTGATAGTACGTTGAGACTTAAAACAGAACGGTATGGTATCCAACGATACCATAAAATTCCTCAAAAGAGTTAAAACTATTAATTCGAGTTAATTGTTACTCGCAAAAAGAAAGGAAAAAAAAAATACTATGTTGTTGTACTTGTATGGCAGATAGGTGCAGTACAAGCAGTTGCACGCGAGGCTTACTTTGTAGCTGTTGAAGGTGAGATAATGATCACCAGAATCAATTCTTATTGACCATTTTTTTCTCTTTGGTTAGTGAGAAGAATTTTTGGCCTTTTTAATTTGGGCATTGTTGATGAGGGGAGAGAAAATTGATAAGGAATTGTTTAACTGTTTCATTTCTGATCATGTTTTGGTATTTTAGTGCATACTGTTTTTATGTGGCTGAACTGAATGGTCAAGTGTAGGAGAGGATACTAGCGATATACCTCCCGAAATTTCTGCTGCTAAAAGGCATCGGTTTCCCGGTCTTAGAGGTATGTATCCGTGCTATCCCTGAACTTTTCCCGACTCCATATATAGTTAATTTTATGATGAGGGATGTGTGGCCAAGACAAATTATGTGTTAAGTTAGTTCCAGGTGGAGGAGTTTTGAGTCTTATCTTTTATGTTTCAGAAGTTCAGAATTTTTAGACAAGAAAAAGAGCTATTTATTCTGTCGACATTTTGGAGTAAGTTTGCAACTTCTGTCTGTCGAGTTTGTAGGGGAGATTACTGGGACTACGAAATCAGATACAGAGAGTTGGCATTACTAAGTTAGCTTTCAAGTGAATTCCTTTGGTGTAAAGTGTAAACATCTTGGTTTCATTGCTGGAACATTTCAAGATTGGTGATTCTCATGTCTCTCTATTTGTTATAATAAAATTCTATAGCATTTTCATCCTCATGTGTAGGAACAGGTAAAATAGTTCTGCAGTGGAACAAGGTATTGATGTATGTCATTCCACATGCCCTTTTTTCAAGCTATGATTTCTCTAGCAATTTGTTAGAAGTAGGCTTAGTCTGGTCTACAAAAAATAAAGGGAAGTGTTGCTTTACTTTCAAAGGGATATACTTGTCTAGCCTAGGATTTGCTCGGTAATTTATTTTATCATGTTTGCGAATTAATTTTATGGGAACAATTTGCAGTGTACATTTGGACATTCTTGCATTGTGTTATACTGTTATCTACCCTTATGTTTCATTTTATTTTTTTTATAAATTTCCTTGCAGGAGAAATGAATGGCAAGACCGTGGAGGCATTGGTATGTTTCACGCACTATCCTTTGTCCTAGATCCTAATGACAATTTAATTTCTATTTTTAGTTCCCACCATTGTGTATATATCTAATGAGAAACACTATTAGGACACTTCCAAGTAGATGTTGCGCATTATTAGTGTTTAACATTCAATCATGTTCGTTTAGTGATCTTTAGTAGTTCTTGAACAATGCAGTTACTATTTTTGGTTGGTAGTATTGTTTAATCCTCACTTTTGTGATTCTTCCCTTTCACAGGTGAAGGGCACTGGGAAAGAATCTCTCTGATTGTTTAAGACAATGGGGTAAGAATGCAATTTAGTTTACTTTTCCTTGTATCCCCTTTTGTTGAGGATCAGAGTTTAATACTTCATTAATTGGTCAAAATCTGTGCTTCCTTTAATCGTCTGATAACTAGTTGTTAGGATTATTCTCAACGATTATTTTTAAGCGTGTTCTGCAGTAATCGTTTTTGTCTATAAGAAAATTGATGCTATGTAACTCGTGTATGATTTTAATTTTGAGAAAGAGGTAGCAAATGACGTTTGTCAAAGAACTCAACGTTATTGACCTTCGAATCTTCAGCTTTTTTGTCCCTCCTTACCCAGCTTCCTCACATCCCTTTTCAAAAGATTAGAGAAAGGGCTGTGGTAGAAAATAGTTCCACTTTTGCAAGTGTACTGAAGGAGGTTGAGCGAAAATTTCTATGGTGGGAGAGATGTAGAGTAAGTGAAAGGCATAATTTTGTTTTCTGGCATCAGTATATGGCATATGGGGAATCAAATCTCAGAGATCATATATGTCCCTCAATAGCATATTCCACCATCTAGAGCAAGACACTGTATATTCGGATTGAGGAGTTGAGATTGAACATTTGTTCTAATTGCTTCAGGATTGGCTGCGGGGATGTACTCAGGTCTAACCTATGGATTAAAGGAGGCTCGTGGAGTCCATGATTGGGTAATGAAAGGTCATTTGTTTACAGATATTCCTTTCACTTGTACTTTTCATCTACTAGTTGTGATCAGAACATGATGATGTGAGTTGTGGTTTCTAATATATAGTTCTCCATTATTATGTTGAATTTCTTGCAACAATTTATCCTGTAATATCAGTCAAAGCTGTGCCATGATGTTTTCTTTTTGGGTGATTCTATGTTAAATGAGCATTCTGGTATCTAGTTGCTGAAGAAATTGATGGTATTCTTATAGAATATGGAGAATATCTTGAAATGATGCCAGAAATAGTCACTTTTGAATGATATGTTCGTTTATTGGTGACATATAAAGTTTTCATGCTGGTGACAAAACTGAATGACCTAATTGCCATACCTCAATCTCCATGCTAAGTATGACTGTGTATCTTAGGCATCGGTGTCTCTCGATCTTGCTGCAGAAAAATAGTGCCTTGGCTGGAGCAATCACTGGTGCAGCGTTGTCGCTAACATCAGATGGTCATTCTCATGAGCAAATTGTGCAGTGTGCAATAACTGGTGCGGCCATATCAACTGCAGCAAATCTCCTTACAGGAATATTCTAAAAGTTTTTGACTTCTGCCGAGTTATTGCTGGGGCATAGTTCTGCTATATGGTTAGGTTTATGCTTTCAGATGAATCAAAGATGTGGTGTTGGAATATTTGTACTCTTTTGTGTTTGATACAAATATTTATTAGCCAGAGGCCATATTTGTAAAAATACGTCTGGCTCAGTATAAGATCCAAATAATTCCTTTCAAAGAAAGAAAAAGAAAAAATAAAGTACAAGATTGGAACATAAAGTTCGCGCACAAAATATGTTAAATTGAATAATGTTAGACAAATGTCTCATCTTATGCATATGAATTAGATTTTTTGAATCTTAAAAAAGAAAAATTTTGCAGTCGAGTTTTGGTGTTATCTTGAATTATTAGGTTCCGTGACGTGACATTAAGTTTGATTGTTGATTGTGTACGGGTTCGCATCAATGTTTGTAAGTAACCAGCTAAAATATTTTAAAAGATCATTCTTAGGATTCCATTGATATTACCTGCAACCTCCTGCCAAGTTGAAAGATCGGGTTCAAAGAAGAGAAACTAACACGGGCCTCGAACACTGAGAATTTAAACTTGAGGGGAAAAGAAATCGACAAAGTCATATTTCCTTTGTTAAAGATGGCGGCTAAATGTATTTTTCACTAAACAATTTGGTCCTCTTCTAGTGATTGTTTATTATCTGTTTTGCTTAATTTAGTACCATCTGTGTACACGCATATTTTGCTACATGTATGCTAATAATTAAAATATTTGAATATTTATATTTTAGGGTGATAGTACTTAATAAGGTAGTGTATAATTAATAGTATTTATTATCACCTCAACACTATTATATTTGTGTAGATATAGATTAATGAATCTTGATGTAGAAAGCAAAAGTTAATGGTAAATGGTTTAATGTATGGAGTGAATAACGTTTCTTAAATTATATATGATCTCGCTAGCTAACGTAGGATAAGTACTAATTTAACTAAAATTTATAAAAATTAGGAACTAATTTTGTACACAATTACATGAATTTTGTCCAAATTTAGATTCAAAATAATTGAGAACATCAAAATGAACCGGGTGAAACGTGCTGAATGCAACATTCCTTGCAAGTCTACCAAAAACAGAGCCACGTAAAACTCTAATCATGACACGATAGGCGCAGTAGCCACATATGCATGTAAAATGGCATGGTCCATCATTAAAGAAATTTTGAATTAAAAATCAAATCGTCAACCCTGATCGATTAAGGGGACTATTCTAATTACAGAGTTAAAGTAATTCAATATTACCCTATCATTGATTGAATCTATTTTGAATAACAAAAAAGTAGTAAGATTGGATGTTGACTGTGGATGAGGTCAGTCGTATCATGATTTATTACTAATATTTAATATTACTTACAAGCTATTATATATATTTTTTAATCTAGATTTGCGAAAGTTGGAGAAAAACAAAAGTGAATGGTTAAAAAAAGTTTTAACACATTTAAATTACTTAAATGGAACTTATATAAGGGGATAGGACATATTTACATGTGTAATATATTTAAATGATCACACATGGAGCTCTATGATTAACTTTGATATATGTATTTGTACTTTATGTAACACTTTGATTTTTTTTCAACATTTTAGATTTATTAAAATTAATGTCCATTATATATAATATTTATTAATTAGAAATGTTTATTACATCCCTTATCTAAAAATATCTAAATTTTATTGAATTATATTACTTAAACTTATTCAAGCTGTTCAACATGGAATTTATTATTTATTATTTATTAAGTATTTTAATCATATTTTGAAGTTCTAACACTTAGCCGAGACTTTTTTTTTTTAAAAGCAATTGAAGTTTAAAAAAAGTGCCTAAATGCATCTTTAAAAAAAAAAATCAATTTATTAATCATAAAACTTACAAGTATTAAAGCTAACATGTTATATTTATACAAAGAGATAATTTTAAAAACCTCCCCTAAGGTTTAAGTCAATTTCACTTAGTACTCTTGAATTTTAAAAAATATCACTTACCCTCCTTATTTCAAACTTTTTGTCACATTTTTAGCCCATTCTTTTAAAAAATAGAGACATTATTTTTCTCTCAATTTTACCTCTAGTTCAAAGCTTTCATTGATTAAAATGGATGAGAAAAAAGGTATAAAAATAATTATTAACAAGTAACAATATGTTGTAACTTTTCATATCCTTTACTAATTAATGTCAAAAAAATATATTTTTAATTATTTTTATTTTGCAAGTTAATAATTTCCAAAATAAAATACCAATAATATTTTTATTGTTATAAATTATGTATACTTACGTTATTCTAAATTTTTGTTCAAAATGACACATACAAACACATGAATACGTTCCTAATTATTAGTAAATAAGTTGGCTAAAAACTTTTTCAAAAAATTCATTTTATTTTTGAAGAGTTTGTGATTTCCCAAATAAATTCAATTTATATTTATTTTTTACAATATATAGTAAGTTTTTCACGCGTTCAAAATTTTGTTCAAATCAATACATACTAGCACGTTACATAATCAATTTTTTTTTTTGTAAATAAATTTATTACTTTTTTTAAAAGTTTAGGGGTGCTAAGTAATATTAGCAAAAACCTCAAGGGAGGTTTATGAAATTATCTCTTATACAAATATTACAAATTCAAGGGTTAAATACATTAAAACCCCTTAAGATTTGGGCTATTTTGCACTAAACCCCTAACATTATTTTTTTCTCACTTCGCCCATTTCGTCAGCAATTTAACTATTAAAAAGTCAAAAAGACATTTTTATCCCTAGACACTATAAAAATATATAAATTGAGCCCCCTTAAAGTTTATTATATTTGTCATTTTAGTCCCTAATTCAAGTTTTGTATCAATTAACCTACTTTAGTCATTAATCAATACAAAAATATTGTTAAAACAACTAAAAATATAATGATGTCCACCAACACTAGTGATTTTTTAAAAATACTTGTGAAAAAAAATTAAATATAAAAATTTCTTAATACTTTCAGTATTTTTTAGTTTTTTTATTATATTTTATTTTCATGTAAAAATGAATTTTTAAATATACGAAACTTATATCCATCTATTAAAGTTATATTAGTCTATTTTCTTTTGCTTTTCTTTATGTTTATTTAAAATGATTTTCTTCTTATTATTTTCATATGTTAATATAATTTAACTAATACGTAAATTATACGAAGAAACTTTATCATATGAATAAAAACTTAACTTAAAATAATTTAGATGAAATACCTGTAATAATTCATTAAAAATTTTAAAATTAATTATTTCATCGTATATTTAAATTTTAAATATTAAAGAAAATATAATTTGAGAATTAGAATATTAGTACGAGCATATTTATATTTTTAATAATATTATTAAATTTTATTTTATTCTAATATATTATACGCTACAAAACTTACCTGAGATGATAAAGTGAAATTTCGCTTAAACTTTAAGGGAGTTTACAGCAATTGATCTTTGGAGGAAAATTTGTCATTCTTAAAAAAACTAACGATGAAGTTACATTTGACCGTTAATTAAAGTAGTAAAATAAAAAAAATAACGTTAAGGAATTTAATACGAAACAGCCCAAACATTAAAAAGGGGTTTAATGTATTTAACCCCAAATACAAATATTACAAAAATTGAGAATCAAAATATCTGTCAACAACATATATGTAGGAATCGAATCAGGTACATATATGGATTAAACCGCAATCCATCTCCTAATCTAATCCTGGTCGGATCGAGATTTAGGTCCTATTTAAAGGGTTTTCTATGTCTTCCTTTCTCTATAACAGCAAAACATCGGCGATCTATTTCTGTCCTTGCAGTTGAAGTTGAAGTTGACGACAATTCCTCTGCCGTTTCTTCTCTTCAAATTTGCTTCCTTTTACGGTAAATAGAATTCCCTTTATTTTTTCATCTCAAAGATTTAATTCGCGCATTGTGTCGTTTTGACATTAAAACTTGCTTTTCGTGACCTTTCTATTTTTATTTTTTTTTAATGTTATAAAAAAAAGCATCTTTCACGATTATATCTGTTTTTTTTTTTTTTTTTTTAAAAATGACCTTATACTGGTATCTTAAATCTGTAAATATGTTTGCTTTGGCTGACTTTTTTCTGTCTTGTTTTGGTGAATTATGTTGTCGATTTGCTTGCGTTGCAGACCTGCAAGTGCGAACCCATGTGTATGTGACCAATCTGTTTAAATACTACAAATTTGCTTATGGTAATGCTTAAAATATATATTTACATATATTAATTGTTATATTCGTTTCCTTGTTGGTTGCAGCTTATCCTGCAGCTATTTTAAGTGCACATTATCTCTCGTTCTTATCGCTGGAATTTATTTTTCTGACTATTTCGTTGATAAGTATGTTGAGAAAACAATGGCGATTAGAAGAAGAATGAATGGAGAAGGGTAAGATGTTGTTTTAAATTATTAACTCTCCTTTGGATATCCCCATTGCAATGTGATGGTCTTTAAATTATGAAATTTTGTTCTCAGGTCTAACCCTTACGGCACCAATGGTCACAGGGTCAATGGTGGGAATCTCAAACGTTACCAATTTGACCTAGGATTTGCAAAAAACACTATGGATCATCTGGGATGAATGTAAATATAAGACAGGAACAATGTCTTCTTGACTTAGGTGATTTTGGATGTTAATTTCCATGCACAGTTATGTTTATGTTGAATGATTTAGGTTGGTATAACCAGAAGCAAGATTGCTCGTCTCTATTTTATTTCTAGCTGGTTTATGACTATCAAACTTTTATAATGAAAAGTTGTTGGTTAAAAGTCGTGTAAGGGCAATGAATTATGTTTGTCTACTCATCGTAGAAGTTGATTATTTACTATTGAGTGAGATTGTCCTATTTCAGGGCTTATGTAATGGAGGGTTTTTCCTATCTTTTCTACTCATGTAATGGGGGGTATTCCGGGCCTCTCTTCTCACTATGGAACTTGACAAGTTTACAAGTTTGTTCCAGGGATACATCCTGCTATAAACTTTCCTGGATGGATGGTGTGATGGTGCTGTATTCAATTTTTGTCCATAATGGCCAATTTCTAGGTCTTGATCAAATGCATTTGAATATTGTTGCTTATAATCATCTACAAGAAAAGGAGCAATGGTGACCACCCGTTTGCAACTCTCGTGTAAAAAGTCACAACTACTTAAAAATATAAGTCATAGCATTATTTGTGATATGAAATTAGTTACAAATAGAATTATCGTGTAAAAAGTCGCAACTATTTAAAAAAATATAAATCATATCATTATTTGTGATATAAAATTACTGTTTTTGTGACTTGTATTTAGAGTAGTTGACAACTAATAAGCCTTCTCTGACTGGCAAGCATACAAGTCCAAACCACTTATATGACATCTTTGACAAGTCACAAAAAGATGTAACTTCTAAAATGTTGGTCATAAATCTTTTATGACATGTTGTGATCGTATATTATAGTAATTGCTTTGTGATCTAAACTCACTTGCATGTCAAAAAAGTGTCACCCATTTGTTGCTCTGTTTCTGGATCAATAATTTGCTCGTATTTAGGTCCATGAGTTGAGTTTGGGAAAGTTAAATATCTATGGCTCACAACTGCGAAAATTAGGGGTGAACAAAAAGTCTGTTGATCCAAAAACTTGCTTGCTCAATCCCATTCTGATCTGGAAAATGCAGGTTATCCGACCCTTTATTGGCCCGGTCAACTAAAGCTCAGGCACTCACATTTATGAGTACGGATACAGATCACAAAATAAAAAACCTGTTGGTACTCGACCTAATATAAATACATTTATAACAAAACCCTATATTGTAGTAGTAGTACTCTTTCTCCATTGTAATTGTCGACTTCAAACTTCCTTCTACAATAGCATTTTTTCCCGGCAACTCCTATCCCTTTCCCTTAGCCCCTCAACCTCCTTAACCACTCCCTCCCTCTGATCAACCCTACCCCTTTCCTCAAGCTTTGCTTGATTTGTTGATATTTTGGACAAATGGAATTTGAAAGGAACCTAGGATTGTATATAGTTATAGATTCCTTGGATAAGATGGTCTGCAAAATACAATATTTGGTATCTCCATCATTGAATTACTACATTCATTGGGTGTATAATGTATTTGTCGAAAACCCTAGACCACCCAACCCCCCGCCTAGTTCTAGCTATCCCCTTCTTTAGTCCTCAAACCGCAGGCCCAATAGTGACTAGAACTCATTCTGGTGTGTTATTGTGAGTTTTTTGAAGTGTGTTAGAACTGGTAAGTTTGGTATGTGAGAAATGAGTTTTTGTTTAATGAATGGTAATGGACGAGGTTTAGATATCCAATGCTCCGACCCTTTTTTTAGCGGGTATTTTATAATCGGATACCCGAGCATATGAGGGATAGATTAGGGTAAAAAATTTAATGATTTGCAAGGTGAGAGATTATGTTTAAAGTATGAAATTTTGTTCCCAGGTTTAACCGCTACAGCATCAAGGATTGTGGGAATCTCAAACGGCATTAGTTTGAATTGGGATTTGCAAACAAATGATCTAAAATGAATGTAATTATAAGACAGGAACAGAATCTACTAATCTTTAGTTTGTGATGAATGTAATTACAAGACACAATCAATATCTGTTATGCTTAATTATGCTTATGTTGAATGATGGTTATGTTTATGAAACGTTATAATGAAAATTGTTAGCTATAAGGCAATGAATGTTGAATTATCTATGGTTTTCCTCTTTCTTTGGTGTCTTTCTATGTCTGGATTGTTGGTTAACAAGTGATTTTATTTATTTCATACTGATTAAGAGTGTAAATCAGTAAATGCGGTGTTAACTTTGTATGATCTAAAAGATCTTTCTGTTTTGCAAGGAGAAAAGAAACCTTTGTGGTGCCACTGGGAGGATTTTGCTTTTTGGAATCCTGTTAAATGGGTTTTGGAATTAAAGTTCAGACATCATGAATAGAGCTTGGCTTTGATTTGGTATAAAAATGCAGTACCAGGTTACCTATATATACATTGGTTTTGTGTGGCTGATTGTTACTTGTTACTCTATCTGTGGAGTGTAATGTCAACTGATGGGTGCTTGCAATCCATGGTTGCTGAGAAATAATTTTTTATGCTCATCTTTGTTCTCTTCAATTCGATACATAGCAAAATTGATTGAGAAAGAGCTTGATAAGATTTGCTTTTGCTGAGGGGCCTTTTGGGCATAAAAATGTTATAACTTGTAGGGTATAAATGTTTTTTTTTTAGACGGAAACACTCACTTCGGAAGTTGGCTTATGTAATAGGTGGTTTGCTGGCCTCTCTTCTCATCGTGGAACCAAGAATATTGTCTCATTTAGGCTTGCTTAAGGTTAACCTTAAGCACTTGAGGACATGATATCTGACCTTAGTACCAAATTGGTTGATTGTCGAGCTTGATTTTCTATTATGTGAGGTTCTCCAAAAAGTTTTCGCGTAGCCGTCATTGGTAAAAATTTTGCTACAATGTGGTGTTCATTTTTTGTCAATATGTTAAACTAGGAAAAACTTCAGATTTGACATTCTTTTTCTATACTATTGCATTGCCTCTATAGTCTCACCTCTCAATGTTCTCCTTTTCTCTTCTCTATCGTCAAACTACAAAAACTAAAGGTCACCTCATGTATAACCCACAAAGACCTGGGTAAAAGAGTAAAGATATAAAGTACACATTATTTGAAAATATATGAGGATTAGCTATTATGTAAATATGGAAAATAATTTATAAAGTCACGTTTCAAAGTCAGTTTTATGTGACAAGATTTTATTAAATCACGATCTAGATGTTTTAAATTTTTGGTCAGATTTCTTTTCTTATTTTTCGGATCTAGTGATACTAGATGGAATCAGTGACTTTGATTTATCACTTCGTATTTACTTTGATTTATCACTTCGTATTTATCACTTTGTATAAGTGTATTGTGTAAATATTATGTCCACATTAACATATAATCTTGTGCAAGTTACCATGCCTGGAGTTTGATTAGGTATTAAATACATCACAATTTAGATGATTGTGGCAAAAAATTGTGTGTTTTGTAATGTTGGACCTACCCTAGAATTTTACTTGGGATTTCAAAAAAGTGAAGCGGACCTAACAAAGTGTTAAATAGGCCCTCACACATAAGGCCCAAATCTAATCGTCATTTTTTAGTAGCCCACAACCGAGCTAGGGTTTCGTCAAAGTACATCGTAAAAGATTAAAAGCTCTTCCCCCAACAACACCCCAAACCGGCTGCCTTTTTTGGGTCTCTGCAATTCTTCTCGCCGGCTCAAAACAGAAGAGTGAAGAACTCAACTAAAGGTACTTTTCTCTCTCTATTTTCCTCTCATTTAGCTTTTTCAAAATAGACTATTTTTGAAAAGTCTTTTTTTTTTTGGGATGAAATAACAGAGAAAAAAAATGGCCAAGTCAAAGAACCACACTGCTCATAACCAGTCCTATAAGGCTCATAAGAATGGCATCAAAAAGCCTAGAAAGCACCGCCACACTTCCACCAAAGGGGTCTGTTTTTCTGTTTTTTCTTCATTATCCTAATAAAGTTTGCATTTTTTTGATATTTTTGTGCGTTCACAATTTATTTATGTTTATTTATTTATTGAAAATATTTGATTGAATTAGATGGATTATGTTTTTTTATTTATGAAAATATTTGATTGAATTAGATGGATCCCAAGTTCTTGAGGAACCAGAGGTATGCAAGGAAACATAACAAGAAGGGTGATGAAGCTGCCACTGAGGAAGAGTAGATTTCTAGAAGCTAGGAGGCTTTCTTAGCTGTTTTAAGTTTTCTTTTTTTAAAAAACAAAAAATTAATTTTAAGTTGAAATAGTGTTATGTTACTATTTTGAGTACCATCAGTCGTTAAGGATATTTCAGTATGGATTACTGCTATAATTGTTATTTGAGCTGAACCTACTTAGTTGCTATCTTTCTGTTGGATTATTGTACTTTCTTTTTTAGTAGTATCTTTGATTATGCGATTTTTTGTTGCCTTATTTGGACTGTTTTAGTTGTGAATGCTCTTTAATAATACTTTAGATGCGATGGCTTGATAGATTGGAATCGAGACGAAGTTTACATACGAATGATATAACAGTGTTATTGAATCAGTGTATTGTGTTCGCCTATTCTTTTGGTAGGATGCATTGGTTTATCAGTTGGTTGTTGGGAAATGTTGTAGCATAAGTGGTTATCCTCTTCTTTACGGTTCCTCTTCCTTTCTTTGTAGAGATGTTAGGGATAAGGGTGGAAAGCAAGATGATGTTGGATAAATTGAATAAGATTTCAGTGACCTTTGATTATTCTCTAAAGCAAGTTGTCATGCATAATTGATTGTTTTGATCCAAGGTCGCGGTATTGTGTGAATTCACGGTATTGTGTGTCTAAATTCGCAATGCTATGTACCCTCTCTTTTTATGTCATACTCTTGGAAGGTATGGTCATACTCTTTGCTGAGCTTGTTGGTATAAGTGCATATGAACAGTTACTGTCATATATACTGAGTTCTGAGTTTCCAAAGTTTGAAAAGGTCGAGGAAAAGCCTTTTGGCAGTGGACGAGGTAAAAAAAACGTGTATGCATTATATTCAGATATTGTGTAGATGTATTTGTTCGTATTTATTGAAGTGAGGGCATGTGGCATGCTTGTTAACAGCATTTTTGGATTCTGAGTCATTTGGCAGTCACAAGTTTGCTTCTTTGCCCTTTGATCACAAAATGGGTGAATTGTGAAGAATTGGAAATTGCACCTGCTATTTGTTGTGCAGCTCTCATTTGTTGGTATCATGGCAAACATGGTGCTTATATTAGGAGTGCGAGCACCATCTACTGTATTCAGCTTCTTAAGCCACCTTTTATTAGGTCCTGCCCTACAGTTAATCTCATTACTGAATGATAACATTAGGAATGGCAATTAAAGACAAGTCTTCGTGCTAGAATTTTTGGGAGTAGGTGGACGTTTGTGTTCACTATGTTCCTGGTCACAACTAATGAGTTAGAGGGGCAGGAATCTTGATTTGTGTAACATGCAGATGAAGTTGCAAAATCTGAGCCCCTGTAGCTCAGCTAGTAAAAGGTAGTCTAGGGCACACAGTGGCAGAAAGTATCACCTTCATTGCTTCCCATTTGTGCAAATGGTTGCGCAGCTTTGTGTACTCAAACCAGAGCTTGACTGGAAAGTAATAGGAAGCGGTAGCTAAACATATTCCAAAATGTAATTTAGACATGGTTAAAGATCCTTCTACAATTTTTAAACAATGGTAAAACTCACGAGCCAGTTTGGTAAACTCAAATCCTCCAACTTCAATAATTATAAGCAAATGATTTTCAAATTCGTAGATAGAGTCCCAAGGAATACGCGGAAAATCTCATGAAAACAAGTTATATACAGCCTCAATTGTCCGAGGCCACATCTAGCTGTTCCTGAGACGGTAGCAAGCTCTCTGCATGTTCTTTCTCACCCCATTGTGTATTGGTCTGCACTCTCTTGAACTCCATGCTAGAAGCAAATCTCTTCAAGAATCTTATACCTAATGTTTAGAAGCTTTAGACGGCAATTGGTTCTCTAATTGTTTTTGTCGCATGAGCATTTACCTGGACCAAGAAAGAGGAATGAAATGAATACCTCAGCTATCTTCCAGATTTGTTCAACATAGTTAAAAATGGATTTAAAAAAAGAGTGCTTTTAGCAATCTGGGAAGTGCAAAGCAATTATGCAACCCAAAATCTTGGACCACAAAATTGCTCAATATGAACAATAGAGAAAATAAATCGAGTCTCGTTGATGATGAGTCAAAAAGAGCAGTTCAACGTGCATATGCATCCAGGACCTATAGGCCAGTTGAATTGTCAACAGAAGAGTAGCAGGACCAAATGTTGGGATAAGTACATGCGTCAATAAAATTTTCGTGTAGAGTACTTCATTGTGCATCCATTTGTTGTCACTTGTTTTGCAGGGTTTCCCTTGTTAGTTGCCATATATCAAAAAGGATGATTTTCAACATTCAGCTTTTAGCGCATCAGGGGCAAGAAGCTAACCTTAGCTGATTTGAAAAGTTCATCAAGAACTTCAGACAATGTTGGATGTGCATGAACAGCAAACTTTATGTCCTGCCAAATCACAAACGAGGGCAAAATTAACTTCGTCGGATAATGAACATTAAGGACTAGTTCTGCTAAGTACACCTAATAAGACACCACAAGCTACCTACAGCAGAAGTTTCTGATTTCAAAGGTGAACATTACAGACAACTTCGAAGAATGAGTTCCTCGAGTGAAAGAACAAAAATTTATCGGGCAAGGCTAATCTTGAAGTGGTTTACAGTATCACGAAAGACAACAGTGCATCTGGCTAGATCGTGGAGATTTACTGACCTGAACGCGTGTGCCCAGTGCAATGGCTTAATTTGAAGCTTCATGAATGAGGTCTGCAGCATGCATCCCAAAAATATGAACTCCAAGGATCTCCCCATTGTCAGGTCTGAATATCAACTGCAAGACATATAATATACAGGATAATTTTAAAGTTAGTATACCAATCTCATTACATCTATTCTGAAAGTTCATGATTTAGAAACTGTAATAGTATACCACTTGGTTTAGTAGCAGAACTGAGAGATAATAAGTCAACCGTGTCAATTAATGTTTAAATCAAAAAGTAGTTATAGATCCCGAGGTCATTCCTTTTGTTAGTAATAGTAAGAAATTACCAATTTAATTTCTATAACTTTCAAAATGTGAGTTCAGGTGTTACAAATAAATAGGACTAAAATGTGGCATCTTTCTTATTCACAACATACTCAGCTATATGACCACTCCCATGCCTCTTAGGCATCATAGAGGAAGGCCAATCTTATGTAATATAGCTTCACAATTGCCAAAGTAGAACAGAAGATGAGAACAGTCCTCAGCATCTAAATGACTAGAATGACAAATAAGTTTCAATGTAAAGCAACTTGTGGAGGTGAACACATTACTGCATCTCTTGTCATATTATTTCTGCACCAAAAACCTTGATGGAAAAGAATGAAAAGGAGTATCACCTTAGCAAGTCCCTCCCCTTCATTTTCAGCTAGGGCCTTGGTATTGGCCTTAAAACTTGTCTTTGCAATACTTATTTCAAATCCTTCTTTCTGAGCTTTCTCTTTTGCTTGTGGCTGCAATAGTAAGGTGTGAGTCAAAATATGATAGTGCAAACAATCTCTCCAGAAGACATCCCTTTCCATGGTTGTCAACTATGATATAAGGAAACCAACACGATAATGCTAGATGAATAAAGAATGCTTAGAAACTAGCAGAATTTTAAGTATTCGGTTATGTAACACATTTCCAGAATTGAAATGACAACACACAAGTTCTTGAAAAGGCAATGCATAAATTTGTTGACTCAATTTGTTATGCAGACAAAGTGCAAGACCAAATATAGATCAAGAAGCAAGATAAAGGAGAAAAAGAGCACAGAAATTCACGCGGTAAAGAAAACCATCTACAAGTTCTTAACAAAAAAACACTTTATACATATGTTGGTGATTTACAATTTTACAAGTGTCTCACCCTTATTCTCTATCATTTCAAATAGTAAATTGAATTACTGAACCACAAAGCCAAATATTTCTTCGTTATTTCTATAGCTACATATAAAGAATACATCCTTTTTCCTGCTATTTGTTTGATTCTTATGGAAACCAAGTATTACAGAATAGAACTCCAATTATCACAATAAACAATGGAATCGTATGGAACCCAAGAAATACCATAAGGAACTGTATCTTGCCTTTTTGTTTCCTTTTCTCTCTTTTCCAAAATGCATATTTATAAATTCATAGCCAGTTGATGGCTGTGGTGTTTCTTCTTTGCTATCTTTTTTTTTTTTTTCCTTTCATTATTTCATCCATTACATCTTAGAGGCAGAGCCAGATATGATTAGAAGATCTATCTCAGGTTTAAGAGAATGTGAGATTTATAGTTTCTTTTGGTAAGTCTCAAAGAATTATTTACAACAACTCTGGTTCAAATTGCTTCTAGCACTGAGGTAGAGAAATCCAAAAGATTCATTTTAGTCCATACAATGTTTCAAGGAATTGGACAGATATGATTAGATGATCTAAACTCAGGTTTAAGAGAATAGTTTCTTTTGGTAAGTTTCAAAGAATTATTTACACCAACTCTGGTTCAAATTGCTTCTAGCATTAAGGTAGTGGAATTCGAAAGATTCATTCTAGTCAATACAATGTTTCGAGGAATTGGATAGTAATGCTGATCTGGAATAACATGACGATGGAATATCAGTGAGAAACAATTGACTTTCTACCTCAGTCAATCCAACCATACTGATTTCAGGATGAGTGAAGCAAGCAGCTGGGATGCTCAAATGATTAAGCACATGGTCTCTTCCACTGACTTGTTCAACAACTAGATCAACAAGGAGGCCATGAAACATATTAAATGGGTGAACAAGGATAATGGTGTAAAACATTAAGAAATACCTTCTCCTACCAGAAATTCCTTGTGCACTTGCCGCATGAGCTAGCATCATTTTGCCATTTGCATCACCAATGCAATACAAATGAGGGACCTGACAATAAATATGCTTTGTCAAGAAAAAATTGACAGTAGCCACAAATATAGACAGAAGGTATTTTCAACAAACCAGATTTCCATTCTTATCTATCACTTGCATGCGCTCATCAACAGGAACAAAACCTCTTTGGGTCTCGACATTAATCTGGAAGAAAAGGAGGATCACTTTAAAACGATTGCTGCAATAGATTCAGACTCTTAACAAGTATAAATAATGTAGACATACATTCTCCAATCCAAGATCATTAGTGAATGGGGCTCTTCCTGTTGCAATTAATGCTGCATCTACCTATCATAAAAACATGTCTGTCAGATTGTATAAAGAACTGTAAGCTAAGACAATTAAGGAGAAATTTCTTGTATAAATTGCAGTCCAATATTGGCTGTCAAGGAAATCTATTGTTTCTACAACAATTATTGATGCACAATGGGGAACTTAGAGAGCCTACAAATTCAAAACTCAGGTTTACACCTTAAATTAGGCTCATTGAATCTCCCTTCAGGATTTAGCACCATTTATGAGATGACCGTGTTCATCATATTTGAAAAGCACATTATCTTTTATTACTGGCTCAACATAAGGTTTTGTATTCGGATTCATCTTGAAATGTGAAAGTGCAGCAAAAATTTCAAATGTCTTGACATTAGACATCACTGTGAATATTCAAAGTACCAAACATGTGAAGATAAAGCAATCCTCAGTGTTAAATGTGAGAAAGTTTCTAGTATAGTAATGGTTACAGCTCCACCTCTTCTCAGAATAAAATAGCAATAGAAGTGAAAGGTTTCACCAACATAGCCAGATGTCTTATGGACATGTAAGACTTATGTAGTTATGCTGAGAGAGTAGGAAGGAAATGCTCAGATTGCAAAATGATTCAGATATTCAATGTCAACATTTTTCCCATTTGAGCACCTTGTGCTGATGTCTGGTTGAAAAGCAGTGGATAGAAGACGTACTGGCTTCTGTTTCCACAACTTCGTGATGTAATTATTAATAGAGGAAAGACTGCTATTGTGGGTCTAAAGACGATAAATTTCACCAGAACTATTACCTCTAGTGTATCTTTAGGTTCTTTGGTCTTGGCATCGATAAGCTCAATAATGACTGGTTTCCCATCCTTTGCTGGAGCGATCTAACAAAAGTATCAGCGGTTATGATTTGCTGCTAAAGAATTCCTCTGCGTACTAATTTAAAAAGAAAAAGGAACAACCTTGGTTGCAAAAACTCCGGTGTGGTAGTCAATCTTTCGGGGGTTTATCAGCACCCTTTGAGCTAATTTGCTAATCTCTGGATCAAATCCAGGCATAAGCTGATCTAGAGCTTCAACAAAAGTTACCTGAGATAATATCAACATAATCAAAGGTTGACTTCAATGGGAATCAAATTCCAGCATATTTATTAACACCAGAAAACAGAAGGAGATTGACTGACATCAGTATTAAATTTGATGCTATCCAAGTTCCAAATAAAGAGGATGAGAGACAAGTAGATCTTATCAGGCAATTACAGGGGAGAAATAAAAGGTGAATTATGTCTGCTAGGGGTTGACATGTAAACAGGAGACTTTGTTTTTCTTTCTTCTTCTACAAAACACAAAAAGAAATAACAGAGAAATAAACGATACCTCAATTTGTTATCTGTTGAAACAAGATCTCTATGTGAAAATGAAATAAGCAATGAGTTAAAAAATAAAATAAGAAACGAAAGATGATGGATAGTATGACTCTTCTTTTGCTTTTGCTTGTTTCCTTTCAAGGCTTCTTGCAGACTTCACAATCTCGAGTAATGTTCAGACAATTAACACTAAGAGTGAACCAGAGCCCAGAAAAAGGTAAAGAATATTTTCTCAAGTTAAATGTAGAGCCAGCCACCAGCAGCCATTGATATAATTCAAGGAGAACTGAAGATTCCATCTGGCTCATCAAATTAGAATTTGTGAACTCCCATAACAAAATATCGAAGTTATACTTTTTGTAATGAGTATGAGGAGGATTCAAGACTTTGCTCTTTATATTAGATGTATAAGAATGTCTTTATTACTGATTTTGCTTCAAGTAGAAGCTAAAGTTTGCAGGAATAATAATTGGAACAATAATTTGTTGAATAGATGAACTGATTAAACAGAAACAAGAGATAAACAAAAATAGGTGGAAGTTTACCTCACTACCTAGAGCTGTATATACATCACTAAATTCAAGCCCAATATAACCACTTCCAACAATAGCAACCCAATCAGGAATGAACTCCAATTTGAGAGCGTGATCACTAGTAATCACTGTCCTCCCTGTGGATTTATCATAAATCTACATTAGAAATGTTGCAAACATCAGCTAATAGAAGCTTCTAAAGAGAATTAAAATTTTTCCACTTTCGTGTTGTTCTAGACTCAATTTCTGAGTAGAATATTTTCCCTCATCTAGAGGTCAGCAACTAGTGCATCAATGGGATTTGTAAAGTCTCTTATCCATTACCTGCCTCTTGGTTCTCATCTCTCTCTGAATAAGAGACAGCTCACAACCCCCACTTCCTGATCCCCTATCTTTCCAATTTCTTGGTTGTTCTTTAGATAAGAATTCTCATTCTTCAGTTGACCAACTGGTGTACCTCAGCTGTATTCTCTTGCAATCATCGGAAGGTGAGCCACCAAGGTTCAGGAGATTATTCCATATAGTCATGCTTTAAAGGCAAAATTAATAATAATTTATTTTCTCTCTCACAAATGGCTGTTTCTGGACTTCACAATCAAGCATGGCTTTGTTGGATTCCTCTTTCAATCTTGTATCATCACAATATCATTTGTGATTTACAAAATTCGGTAGAAAAATTTACGTGTAGACGCAGGACAAATAGGTACTGAGGTTATTTTACCATCAACTTCAATGCCTTTAGGGACAAATGGAACAGATCCAGTTGCAATGATAATGTCCTTTGCAGTAACAACATTGTCGGAGAAGCCAGCTTTTCCATATTTGACCTTTTGAGGACCCTGACATAGTTTTAGGTAGAATTCAATTGTTTGGATTTATGACTTTCACGGGTATTTGAGTTATTTGGTTCTAGTTGGTTCAGTGCTAAAAACTGTCCAATTGCTCCAAAATGATTGCATCCATGACTTACCAGTATTGTGCCCATACCCGTCAAAATATCAACACCCAATGCCTTCAGAGAGTTAGTCAAATTACTACGAATTTTCGATGCAAGATTGTTTGCATGATCTGCCACTGCCTGCCTGTTGTATCCAGCAGCTGAAACCTGTAATATGTGATAGAAAATGGTGGATAGACAACACGAAGTGGACATAATGTGAAAACGGCTCAAAGCATCCCATTCCTCAGTTTTTATGAAATATGTGCCGCAAAATTTAAGGGAGGAAAATAATTTGTAACTAAACCAAGAAAGCCAAAAAAATGACATAGCAAGTACGTATCTGATCCAAAATATCCGTGTTGTAGAAAGCTAGGTGGCTTTGAGCTGCAAGTGGAGTCCATTGATGTGCGTAAGACTATTATAGTTGGCTAATTACCTGCAAACCCAGAGCCTTCAAGTGATGCTCATCTTGAAGTTCACGCATCCTGCCACTTACTGCAAGAAGTGCTTTCGAAGGAACACAGCCTCTGTTCACACATGTTCCACCTATCACATCTCCTTCAATGATAGCAGTTTTTAGACCCTGCAAGTGTAGCATTTAAGAACCCATTTCAAAATCAAGGTCATTTTTTAAGTTTTTTTTGAACATCTAGGAAACAGGTATATACATGTTATAGCGGTGTATTTATCATGCTAATTTTCAACTCTCCAAAAAATCAAGAGATCAATGCCTACCCTTAAGATTTACTAGCACGTTTCTTAGTTATCCTACTACCTGCAAGGTAAGGCAACATGTTTACATCAGTAAAGCTAACAGACTGTTTAGGTTAAGGAAATTCTCATTTTAGTTCTTAATATTGTTAATATTTACAATATCAGTTTTATTGCGCTACCAAAAACAGTATGAAACCAGTTACATATATTTGTCACTCCATGGCGATCTGAAGTTAATTACCAAACCCAAACTGATATTTTCCCATGTCGAAAGAATATTAACTAGTCCTCATCTTATTCTATAATAATACAAATAATCAAGTGATATACAACATAAATTGCAAACTATCAAACTTTATAACTAAAAGTAAAAAAAAACCTGTAGTTCATACTTATTGCTTTCTTCCAAACTATAAATAAGCAACAAACACAAATGTTCAACTCTGACATTCCCAAAAGAGAAAAAAAAAAAAAACAAAACAAATTTTGCGGCATCAAAACTATCATTCAGTTGCAAATTCAGCTAAAATTAAGCTCAAAGTTCCACCAAAAAAAAAAAAAACTTTTTTTCACGCCAATTCGTGTGAAATTAATGCTTGAACCTTTTCCACAGCGTGCAATGCAGCTCCATGACCACCGACACCGGCTCCGATAATGACGAGATCATAATCAAATGATTTCGGAGGACTTCCATTATCAGCAGGGACCGAAGCAGAAACCTTTGCCGGACGTCCCTGCGCTTTTGTCGGCAAAATTAGCCTCTTAGATTGATTAAATTCGCCATGCTTCAGCTGCTGCGAAGCTGAAAACACTACAATTTCCCGTCGGAGACCGCAGAAACGGAGGTTTAAAGGCATCAACGAAGAATTTGAATTGAGAGCGAAAAAATTAGGAGAGTGAGGTATGGAAAGAGAAATTGAGGACTGCATCAGGAGTTTCTAGAAATTTCTACGAGAAGAAAGTGTGAAGGAAGGTGATTTTAGTGTGTGTTGTGCGTGTGATTTTTGGAGGTCTGAAATGGAATTGAAACGTTGAGAGTGGGGAGGAGGAGGAGGAGCGATGACTGATAAACTTGTTGGTCTACGTGGCAATGAGTACAGATGGAGAAAGTGGACACTCGGGATTTGAGATAGATAGGGCATGATTCCATATAGGCTTTGATTATGTTATAAAATTATTATTAAGAATTAGTAGTATTATGTTGTATTACTAATAAAAAAATTAGAAAGTAGTGGTAAAAATTAATATTATATAAAATAGATATAAAAGAAATTCTTGTTTTTTTTTTTTTTTTTCATCTCATTCGATTCACCTAAATCTCGTTCACTCATGAGGAAAAGTAGATTACATGAATTATATAAAATAGTGAGAGTTATATGGAATAATATAGAAAATTATGGGACGAATCATGCGGATAATGAAAGTTACAAGAATTGATGTGTAGATTATGAGATAGATCATAGAAAATATGGGTAGACATCTATTAAATGATTCATAACACTTATCTCTTGAATGTCCATCTTTAAGAAAAATGTCTCGTTAAAATTTTACTAAAAAAAATCTAATAGGATAAAAACTTACCGAAGGAAAAAGAGTGTATTTTCCCAAATATAATATTGTCTCGTTAAAAACATTACCAAAAAAACTCAATAGGAAAAAATTTTGATTAAGATAAAAATAATACAATGTATAATTACTCTCCTTCTTGAGCACATCATTTGATATCTTTCTGTTAGCGCATTCCAATCTTATGAACCAACTTTTCAAATGTTGAAGTCGGTAGTAACTTTGTGAATAAATCTGCTAGATTGTCACTTTAGCGAATTTGTTGAATACTAATCTCACCATTCTTCTGAAGATTGTGAGTGAAAAAGAATTTTGGTGAAATGTGTTTCGTTCCATCGCCTTTAATGTATCTTTCTTTTAGTTGACCAATGCATGCAACATTATTCTCGAATGTAGTGGTGGGGATTCCCTTGTCCAAATGTAAATCACATGTTTCTCAAACATGATGGATTGCAGATCTTAATCAAAAAATACTCCTGACTTGTTTCATGAATTGCTAATATCTCAGTATGATTAGAAGATGTGGCAGTTAAAGCTTTTGTTTCATTGAACGCCAATAAATAATATCACCACCACATGTGAACACATAACCCGTTTGTGACCGTGCATTATACGAATTAGATAAATATCTACCACCTGCATAACCTACAAAATCATATTTGAGTAATTTATAATAAAGACCCATATCTATTCTACCTTGAAGGTTACAAAATACATGTTTAACACCATTCTAATGATTTTGTGTAGGTGAAGAATTATACCTTACTAATAAATTCATGGCAAATGATATATCAAGGTGTATATGACTAGCAAGATACATTAATGCTCTAAAAGCACTAGGATATGTATTTATGAACCAAGTAGTTATTTAGCATTTTTACGAGATCAGAAAGGATCTTTATGCACATCAAATAATTTTACAACCATAGGTGTACTCAACAGGTGTATTTTATCCATATAAAATCGTTTAAACACTTTAGTGGTATAAACCATCTAGTGCAAAAAGATGTCATTATCAAAATATTCAATTTGCAAACCAAGACAATTTTGTCTTTCCAAGATTTTTTATTTCAAATTTTTGTTTCAAATAATCAGTATCTTTTTTGAAGTACTTCTACTGTTTCAATAAGATTCAAATCATCAACGTAAACAACGATATTGACAAATTCTGAAGTAAATCTCTTTATAAAAATGCATGGATATACAAGATCACTTTGATAGATTTCTTTTAATAAATATTCACTAAGGTGATCATACCACATACGTCCAACTTGTTTTAAATCATAAAGAGATCTATATAATTTGATCTAGCAAAAATCTAAAGAGCTATGATCATGCCCTTTGGGCAATTTAAATTCTTCAAGAAGTGTCATATAAATGTCATTTTCAAGTGAACTATATAAATAGGTCACAATAACATCCAGGAGATGTATTTCAAAATTTTCACACGATGCCAAACTAAATAAATATCCAAAAGTTGTTGCATCTACTATATGAAAATATATCTCATCATAATCAATACCAAATTTTTGAGAAAAATCTTGTGCAACTACAAAACATGCCTTATATCACATAATTTCATTTATTTCATTTCTCTTGCGTACAAAAACTCATTTATATCAGAAGGGTTGCCCATCTTTAGATGTATATCATAAGGGTTGCCCATCTTCAGATGTGTGTATCACTGTCCAAAACTTTCCTTTTAGTCAGTGAATTCAATTCAGTTTGAATTATCTCTTTCTATTTTGGTCAATCATATATGTAAGTATACAGTGATTTACAAATCTATGTTCAAGATTCTCATTATTATACATAATAGTATCTGCCATTGTATATGCAAAAATATCATCAATATTTATTTCATTACGATTTCACCTTTTTTCAATCATGACATAATTTATTGAAATCTCATGTTTATCATAATTTTCAGGTACTTGAATTTCATCAGAAATTTATCATCAATCATGTTTGGGGACTCTTAAGGAGTCTTTAATTTTTCATTTTGATTATCTTGATTATTTGCTACTTTTCTTTTACAATAAATTTTATCTTTAGAGACACCGATTGGTCTACGACGTTTCAAACATGCTTTAAACTCATTATCAGTGGTCACCTATCTTACAGGAACATCAATTCTAATAGAAGTATTTACAATTAGTATATAAGATTTAGTAATTTTCTTTAAATTAGTAAAAACGTCTAACAATTGATTTGCTAAACTTTGCAAATGAATTATTTTTTGAATTTTAAGTTCACATTCTTTTGTACGATGTGTAAAATAAAGCAATGATAATTCATTTTAACTAATTATCTTATCCGTCTTTATTTTTTCTCTCCTTAATGTTGGAAAAACTAATTTATCAAAATGATAATCAGTAAATCGAGTTGTAAATAAATTTTCAATCATTGGCTCAAAATATTTAATTATAGATGGAGATTCATACCCAATATATATATCCAGCCTCTTTTGATAGCCCATCTTAGCGCATTGTGGTGAAACAATAGGAATATAAATCACATTTTGAAAAACTCACAGATAAAAAATATATGGTTATTGACCATGATAACCAACTGTAATGGGTATATCTCATGATATTTGTTGGCCAAAACTACCGCATGCAAAATAGCATGCCCCAAGTAGAAATTGAGAGTTTTGTTTTTATAAGTAATAGTCTAACAATTAATTGCAAGCGTTTTATAAATGATTTTATCATACCATTTTGTGTATTAATATAAGTTATAGGACATTCAACACTTATCCTACCTGACATGCAATAATCATTAAAAGCTTGTGAAGTAAATTCACTAATATTGTCAAGACCAATTATCTTAATTGCATAATTAGAAAAATGAGTCACCCAATTGAATTAACTCTCCTAACAATCTCGCAAACGCCAGGTTGCGAGTTGATAATAAACATACATGTGACTATCTCGTTGATGCATCAATCAAAATTATAAAATATCGGGTTCACAATATAGGTGAATAGCTGCACAAAAATCCCCATGTGTGCGTTCTAAAAGTACAAGATATTCAATTTTAACTTTTAATGACGACGGCCTAATGATCTAACTTGTCTTGAGAACAAGTTGCACGTGAGAATTCATTAGATCGTAATTCTTTTTGACCTCTTAAAAAATGACCATATGAATTCTCAAGAATTCTTCATATCATTATAGAATCGGGATGGCCCAACCGGTTATGCCAAATAACAAATTTATCATGATTTGTAAATTTTTAGTTTACAATTACATACGATTCAACTACACTAATATATGTATAGTATAATTCGAAGGAATAAAAATGTAATTTTTTCAACACAACTTTATTTTCAAAACCAATATTTGTACGATTCAACTACACTAATATATGTATAGTATAATTCGAAGGAATAAAAATGTAATTTTTTCAACACAACTTTATTTCCAAGACCAATATTTGTAATATACAAGTATTCAGTGTTGTTTTCACATGTAGTCTCATTATGATATCCATTTCGGTGAATATAAGAGAAAACTAAATAAATTCTTTTAAGATTTTGAAAAAAAAATAATGCATCATCAATGCAAAATTTTCTGTTCCTCTAGGCAAAGTTATAGTTGCTCTTCCGGATCTTTCAATCAATTTGGTACTACTAGATATAATACTAACATATGTTTCTTTCATTATTAGATAAAAAAAATATTTCTTATCTTTAACTATAGAGTGTGTTGTTGCATTGTCTGTCAGATACAATTCTTTGTCATTGATCATTGAAAGGTCTATATTTTTCACTAAAAGTTAAAAAAAAAATTCAAATGACATTTTTTTTCTTAAACACAATATTCATAAAGTACAAGAAATATTGAAAAGTGAATACCAAAAATAAATATTTTATTTAAAAAAACATCAAATGAAAATTTATTACATCAGAGTAGTTAATTAAAATGACGTATTCTTGAATATTTTTATCATTAAACAAGTGATTAGTATCACATTTAGGGTGATTGATAAAAAAAAAAAAAAAAATCAGCAATAACCAAAGAAGTAAAATCAATTTTGAAATCTTCCAAATGCAAATGCATCCAATCATAATGAACTTTTGAAAGATGTATAACCGACTTTTGGTGTTCATATCTCTCTTTCAAACAGGTCCACAACACGAAGGGATCCTTTACCGTTATATACTCAGTTTTTAGTTCTTCATCAATATGGTGACAAAAAAGATCATTACTTTGGCCTTTTTTTGATTTATGACTTTACTTTCTTTTTTGATGGTTCTCCAAGACCATTTGCATCTAAATGAATTTCAGCATCTAACAATATCAAGAGTCATAAACTCAAAATTTGCAACATTAGCCATAATGATAACTAAAACAAAAAAAAAAAAACAAAAAACAAAAAACAATACTTACCTAACTTACCTAATGAAATTGTTGAGAATTTCCAATAAAAGTACTGAGAAATTGGTGTAGAGATTCGCGCTGATAACGTGTTATAAAACTACTATTAAGAACTAGTAGTCTTATATTACACACTAATAAAGAAACTAGAAAGTAGTGGTAGAAAGCAATATATTGTAAAGTAGAGATAAAAAAATTCTCACTTTTTCTTCCATTTCAACTCATTTTATTCATCTAAATCTCTATTTATAAGCATGAGGTTCACCCATGAGTAAATGTAAATTACATGAATTCATAGAATAGTAGAAATTATATGGAATAATGTAGAAAATCTTGGGGTGAATCATACGGATAATAAAAGTCATAAGAATTGACATATAAATCATAAGTAAATCATGGAGAATATGGATAAATATCCACTAAATGATTAATAACACATTGGAGTTAATTTATTAATTTCACTCGATTTTGTTTGTAGCGGTATTAAAATATGTTTCATTTGATTAATTGGTTTCTTTGGTAAAAGTTTACTAGAAATAGTTTTTCCTCGTTTCAGTTCACTTCCAACACTCAATATTACAACTTTAATAATACAAAAGTATTTTTAGTGTAATTTTAAAAGTTTAACTTTTCATCCTCCTAAATAACTTCCTTCAATTTATTCTAAAATTATACATACATTCTCAATTTAATTTGTATTTTAATTTTTGATTTTTTTTTATTATTAAAATTTTACACACACATTGAGCGTGCCAGTAAGATTAGTTGAACTTTATCCTTCATATTTATGCAAGTCAAAAAGGCTAAAAATTTGCCCACATAGTTGTCCCTATTTACAGCATTTTTTTTGGGTAGAAGTTCCTCTGGTTATTGTTTGTAAAAGTGTGAAGATTTTAGTTTCAAAACTACCACATGAATGCATAATGGGAAATTTTACCTTTCTAGATATATAAGATAGAGCTAGACAAATAACTTAAGCTAATCATAAGTAATATCAAGTCAAATAGCAATAACATCCCCCGTAAGCACTCAATTGACTGCTAACCGGTAATCGATAAAACTTTTTAAGGAGCTGTAGACAACAAATTTAGGTTATATGAGGGCTAAGTAAGTAATTTACACTTAATATTAGAATAACATTTTTGGGTGGACTTTGGTTGTGACCCATTATAGAAAATTTTAACTGTGGGATCCAGGTCCATACTATTAACTATGTAAGAAGATCAATTGTAGATGTGTGACGTGAGTTTCGTTTATTGTAAAAATAACAGAACTCAATTTTGTCTATTGTAAGAATAACATAACTCAATTTAAATTTAATTTATGTAGACTCATAAGTTATCGTTATGAGGCTAAATTCATAAAATTGAGTTGATTTTTTTGTCTAAAATCAATTCATAATGTCATTTGACTTAATTTTTAAACCTAATATTAACGCAATTCAACTTACTTTATTACTTGAAGTTCTGTCTTTTTAGGATCAAGTGGATAGATGTGAGTAATCCGACCCAATTCATACTTTTGGTTCGTGTTTTGAAATTTTATGATAAAAAAATCGAGCTTATACTAAATTATAAAGTATAAAAAATAATAGAATATCCAATAATACCACCATTCTCCTATGTTGGTAATTCGACATATATGATAACTCATATGCCAATGAAAGGTTGTAAAACTAAAGAATTACACAGCAAAACAACATCGAAAAATAGAAATATGCTACTAATTCGTTGATAATAGGAAAATTCTTAAGTAAATACGTGCGAGTAGATCATTAGACAAAATAAAAATGAGTTTCATAGGGAGTCTATGTAAGTGTCCAGTGATCTGTTCACATCCGAAGAATTTTACCTTATTTTTTAATGACGATTTTTTTAATTTTAAAAATTTATACATTATAAATTTTTAAAATATATAATATTATACCGAACAAACATTTAAAATAACAGAGAACAATTTCTTAAAAAAAACTGTAAAATTTTCCGTAAAATCCACACAAGTATTTGCCTTCATTACAAATGCATCAGTGAAATTCTCGACTCTGAACATTCTTATTGTAACATTTTTCCGTTCAAAGAAAGTTGTCCTTGAAATTAGATCTATGAAAAATCTAATCTTTCGATCAGCTACCAGCGAAGTGTGTAAAAAAACACATAGGAATGTTAGTGAATTACCTTCACAGCAGCATTATTCGAGTACGACTTCCAGTAAACAAAACAGGAAAAAAAGGAAAGTTTTTTTCTGGATATACAAAGCTAGATTATTAAGTAATCAACCAAATATATTAAAAAAAGGTGTTTTTTTTCCCTTACAAGGCTTCCATCAGCTCTTTATGGAGAAGGTTTCATTTTTTCTTCCGTTTTGTTGGAGAGTTTAAACAGAGTGGACGGTGGTACGGGCATCTGCATGTTTGTAAATGATTAATTACACATTATCCTTATAAAATTGATTGATTTCAGTTTATCCCTCTAAAAAATTTGTATACGTGTAGCTGCTTTAGTTAATGTCAATAATTGGTCAAACCGATCAAGAATGACATAAAATTACATTAAATTACCCTCAAATATTTTCGGGATTAGTTATAGTTTATCTCCTATAATGTATAAAATTATATTTTATCTTGAAAAATTACTAAATTTGATATGACATATTCTATTATGGCGGCTTCTTGGCCAAAGTTGAAATTTTTTATTAAAAGCCAAATTTGAAGTTGAATTTTTATTAGAATTATAGTTATAACAGCAAAATTAATTCGTCAAAATTATTGGATAATTGTCAAATAAGGGGAGACCTGTGACTATCTCTCCCTCTGAACACCTTTAAACAGACATAAATTCTGTACAAAATTGAATTCACAAAACCAAAGTTATAATTTCATTAATAAAATAAGAGAACATACGTGAATCAAATTAAATTAGATACCTACTTTAAAGTTCAAATTACATTAATTTCAGTGCTAAAATTCTAATGAAGACTGTAACCTATTTTCATATTAAGCAGGCCCCTGAACTTTTATGTTTGAACTCTTTCATCCCCAACTTTTATGTGTTAAATTTTGTCCCCAAAAAATATGACATGTGATAGCTATTTCACACAAAAATATTTCCATAATTGTGTTAAATGACCAAAATGATAGTACGTTTTAAATTTGTAAAGGATAAAAATATATAATTTTAAATGTGAGAAACTAAATAAGTACAAATGTGAGATGTGAGAAACTATTAAAGTTTTTTCCCAATATACTACCGCTACCAAGTGTTGCAGTTAAATCAACAATTTAAGAACATACCAGCAAATCTTTGCTTCTTCTTATGCATAATTAAGCGTTTTCTTTTATTTTTCTTCATTATGGAAATCACACAAAAATAAAATGATCATAATTTCAGTTGTATGATTGTATCACCAAACAGACTAGTAAATGCATGTGTTAGAGCAAAGACTGATTAAACTTTCAGACCTCCAAGAACTAGTCAAGTTCTTCTAAAATAAAGGGTTAATAACACTTTGCCCCCTTGAACTATATGGATAATTACACTTTGTCTCCATGAACTATAGAAATATACACTTTGTCCCCCATTCACATTATTAATATTTTAAAAATTTTAAAATATCAAGAAAATTTAGGTAGATGACTAAAATACCCTTCGTATTATATTTTATTTTTTCATGTATTTAATTAATTTTCGACAGTTATAAAAGAATTAAGAAAAAAATAAAATATAATAACACATTGATATCTTGGACTTTAAGGAATGAAAATATGTGAGTAAATTATTGAATTATATTATATCCAACATCGCAATTTGAACAGATTAAATCAAATATTAAAATTGTAAAATATTAAGAGATATCGAAAAATTACAAAGTTTATACGAATTATATTTTCATACAATTTCTTTATAGAAAAATTTTTCGTGTAAAACAAACTTATTTGGAAATGTTCTACTACTATAGTTAAATATTCAAATATGAAATAATATAAAATAAAATCTAAAAATTTTAAAAATTTAACCAAGAAATATATTGATATAGATTACATTGAAATATTATATAGTTTATTTGTACTTATTTTTAAATAATTATCACATCATTATCAAAATTTAAATATATAAAAATCAAAATATAGTACCAAGGGTGTTTTAGTCATCTAACTAAATTTTTTTTATATTCTAAAATTTTTAAAAGATGAATATTACGAACGAGGGACAAAGCGTATATTTTTATAGTTTAAGAAGGCAAAGTATAATTAGCCATGTAATTGAGGAGGGCAGAGTTAGTTTTTAACCCTAAAATAAATCCAACATGCAACCCACCCAAGGCCCAGGGGAAACTTGCAAACTCAAACGGAAAACAGTATGTCTAAGTTTTTTGCGAAGGAACAAACATGTGGGGCTAAAGCTGAAGACCACTTCACTTGATCACCACCTTAAGCCCAAAAATTAATGACCTTTGCCCCATCTCCACACTCCCCCTTAAAGAAAGAAACACCAAAAGGGACAAGCTAGAGAAAAACTTGAGTTTCTTGGGGGAGGAAGTCTAGGTTTCCTTTGCTTGAGGCACGCAAAATAGTTAATTAACTTGCTAACTGCAAAAAAAACTAAAACAAAAGTTTCCAAATAATAAAGGTATGACAAAACATCAAATGAGGTAATGCATAACTTATTCTGCCAATTTCCAGAAGACCTCAAACACTTGAAAAGGAAATTGACAACATGACCCTCATTTCCACAAAACATAATAAAAGAGTCACAATATAAGACTGCCTTGAAGGCTTAAACCACCACTAGTATTTACAAAATGTACAAATTGGTGGCATATATATCTACCAATTAAATATCCACATGCTGTGATACAAGTGAAGAGGAAATAAAAAAGCTGGTCCACTTAGTCTTCCCTCATCCCATCAGCATTTTGGAATTCTTGGTATTCCAGCTGCACAAACGAATGTAAATTTTGTTAGGTTGAGACAAAGAAGTACAAGAAGGAAAAAGATAGAGAGTACTGGTTCCCTACCGTTGCATCATGATATGCCAATTTCATCCTTCTGTATTCTTCTTGGGCACGCTTAGAGCGGAACATTGCCTGTACTCGTACAACAGATCTCTTGACACGCTCCTCCGCTTGTTTCCTGCTGTCTCGGAAGAAGTCCTCCTCCGCGTCACTTTCTTGCTTCTGCTCATTGACAGCTCCATCAAGATGAACCTGAACCCCGCGAAGTCCCTTCCTCTTCAAGCGCCAGCGCAAAATTGCTTTCTCAAGCACCCCAACACACCATGTAATTTTCCGATATTGCTTACGAACTTGAAAACCCCGGAAAACAGCCTGCGTCAAAATATAGAATCAAGTAATGAATAAATGAGCAACTTGCTAATATAAGTGCCTTAAGTGGATCAAGATTCATTGCAATTAAAAGCTGCTTGCCAACATAAAGAGCAGCAGAAGAGGTCATTAAGCTTGATAAGACACTTCAAGCATTTGTTTGCTTGCTAGCTTAGCCTAATTAGGCTTAACAAGTTACCCGGACAAATAAAAGGACATAAACAGCTCAAAAAAACATTACAGTTACGGTGTCAAAAATCATATTGACTTAGAACTCTTAAAGTGACATGGCGTTATATAATCACCAAGGGAAGCAGGCCTTACTTGAATTCTGATGGCTTGCCGACGCATGTTGAGAAATTTTCTACGTATCTTCCAAGTATGAAATCTATGTTGAATCCTTGCAGCAGCAGCCATCTTTTTTCGTGTGTCATAATTACGGAAAGCATGCTGAATCTTCATCGCTGCAACTATATTAAGTGCTTCGATCTCTGGATTACAAGACTCAACTGCTTTAGTCCGAACCTGGAGGGAGTGCTCCCTGAATGCCTCTTGTATGCGTGCAGCAGCATCAGCGGCTGTTTGATAAGCTGCCAGAGTATCCTTTAGATAGAAATCTTCATTTAAGTTTCCAGAGTCCACTGAATCGCTTGTGGAAGTTTGCAATGAACCGCTGGCATTCCCAGCTAAGGTCATATCCTGAAAGTGCTGAACTAAAGCCTTCTCTGCAAGATATGCACCCAAACCCTCATGACCATTTTTGAATGCAAGATCAGCAGCAGTGCATCCACCAGGGTTTTCTGAAGTTGGGTCTGTGACCAAATTTGCCTTTGCTCCAGCAGTTAGAAGCTTTGCAACCATTGCCTCCCTAAAATGGTACTCCAATAATGAGCAATGGACACACTTAAAATAGCTAATAAAACTCATAAACTATCATGCTTCGCAGCATATATATCCGTAAGGTGTGAAACATAAGACATGCTTCTTCTATGTCATTTTAATCATCTACACTATTTTCATAGATTAATCGACATATATTTCTGCTCCAGCCACGACATGTTCACATAGAAGCAGCCACACATAATAAATAGGCATTAGAATGAAAATGGTAAATAAATATACGAAATTTTGATAATCTACTGCAAGAATATCAAGAAATCATTCGAAAGCAGCAAAGAGGGTACCTTCCACAGTATGCAGCCCAATGAAGAGCTGTCCATCCAAACTTATCTCGATAATCAATTGATAAGCCAGACAATGAAAATGGATAGATAGCCCAAGTATAACCGAGGATAGCACACAAATGAATCACCCCTTGACCTTGTTCATCATGTTCAGAGATTTGACACCCTTCTGCTACTCTTTCCAATAACCATTCGAGTAACCTGTTTTGCAAAGTCAGTTCAAATAAACTGTCTTTGGCTTGCGGGAAAGAGATCTCCTTGGCCTTTATTGATTTTGTCAAGTATACCCTTCAACCATTTGTGATATGTGAAGTCTTGCGAGTGAATTTTTTGGCTTCCTTCAAGGCATTTGGCGTTAACTTGGTAGATAAAATGTTAAAGCTCCTAGAAGTAGAGAAGAGTAAATGAGCAAGTCTCATCTGAACTTGAAATTCTTCCCAATTAGACTTGTCCTCAGAAGATATTCTTATACACACTATTTTGGACCACAGGTGCACGAAACTCAAATGTCATGACTTGGGTGATGGGTCTATGGCCATCAAAGCTCAAGAAAAGATTTACGACTGCTGGTGCTTGAGGGGGGACTACACAACGAAATACTCCAGTCTGGACAGTTTCTGCACGAATACAAGCATCTCCACAGACGAAAAATAAATTAGACTTTGTTAGGCTAGCTTGTCCTTCATGAAAATTTCCAACCACCAAGATCTGCAAGAGTATTGACCAGAAATTAACAAATTGAACCAGGTTAACATATACCTCTTCATTGCTTGAAAAATATTTTTGCCCAAGTATATACTCACTAAATTGACAACCATGATCAATACAAAAGTTGACAGGAAGGGCATCTGAGATATGATTAGTTGAAGACCATGATTAATACACTATTCTGAATAACCATGCATCACAAACATAGTTGAATGCATTTACCAACCAAATGCTATATAATTCTTAATTCTATAGTTTAGCATATTTGAATAGAAAAAAATGTTGTCTGACCTGCAAGTCTCTCTCCCACGTACATTTTTTTTTTTCTTTTCCTCGTAACTGAAACAACACAAACCTAGGTATGATGGAACAGAAACATATACATGGGTATACAACAACCCACAGTTTCAAGGCCTTCAGCCTTCCACCTAGTCTTCCCTGTCTGTGTACTTCAACTTGGTCGCTCTATATAAGCATTTATTTTTCTGGGGGCTGGCCTATGGATAGATGAGCTTTTCGCTTTCTTGGGGCTGGTCATGGCTAATAAATAACGAAGCAAGTAAAAAAAAGAGTTGCTGGACTTCCTTATTTGTTGATTTGTCTCATGTGCCAAAACTTTCATTACAAAAAGCGAAAAAGTACAAGAATCAGATAGAAACTTGTAGCTTCACTGGAACTGCAGAAAGTAAACTTGGAATATTGAATTTCTAAAAGATTCATATTTGTTTTGATCCTATGAAGAGTTTTACAGGTATAAAGAACAGAGAAAGATTGAGCAATACAGAGAAAACTAAAATTACCCATACACTGAACTAGTTGCTGAGTAATCTGTTGATCAGAAATACTAAATAGTGTTAGCTCTTAAACCTATTAGAAGTTGGCTAATTTAGAAAACAGTTTATTGACTTAAAAAAGATCACATACAAAGTGTGCAAAATTACATTTTCCTTGACCTTAAAGCTGTCAATACCCATGCCTGGCCCCAAGACTCCATATGACGCCTAACCATACAGTTTCATTCTATCTGAATTCAATCTCTACCAAAAGGAAAGCATTTTGCCAGTTAATGGTAGCTCACACACACGCACACACACACACACACACAGAGATGTGTAGATTGAGATTCCTTGTTTCAGATTTTACATTTGCCATGAAAAGTTCAAAACATGCATCAGCAAGAATATTACTAACAGAAATCAGGGTGGATAAAAAGGACCTTTGTTTCTTCACATGAAAGAGCCCAGGAAGGTGAAATATCAGTGATATGGAATATCTGCTCCATCGCAAGTGATTGATGATGGTCCAGGTTTGGAGAAGCTACAGATTGATGGGATGAGACAGAAGATTCTAGAGCTGTATCATCCAAGGATAAAGGAGAACCAGTAATAACATCATTCATCCACTTCCCAAAACTGTCCAGAGTTTGGAGACCATCTTTGCTCAAATTTTGTAATGGATCACTGGCAAAACATGCAATCTGTTCGGAATCCTTCTGCTGTGAATTTGACGTAGTTTGAAATCCCACTGCTTGAAAGGATAAATTTGTTGGAACATTGAGATTACCAGAACCATTCGTGGTATCTGGTCCCAGAAATTTTTCCACATAGCTTTCCATAATCTGGTGATTTGTTATCTGAGAGGGAGTTATTCTGCATAGACCAGCTGTTGTTAATAGCTGTCTTCAGTTATCAACGACCAAGGCTCAAGCTTCAACCAACACTAAACAACCAAAGACTTAGCTGCTCCAAGGTAAGATTTAGTGAATAGGTAATACTAGAATCTAATAAGAAAATATAATGGGCCATGTATTACCCAATCCTAGGCAGAATTTAGTAAGTAGATAAATTAATGAAACAAATAAAACAAATTGCCAATCCAGTATACCAAATATTTTGAGTAAACTTCATCCCAGTTACTTTACAAAACTAAAATTCAAGTTTTAACAACTTGTTAAAACCCAGAAGTAGATCTATCGTTATGCATGCATACATTGCATATCCATATTTAGGTGGCTTTTCTCCAGGAACTGTGACTTAATTTCTCCTGAGCTTTAACTTCTCAATCATTTAAATCAACTTAAACTTTTCAGCTATCTGATAAGACACGGCTATTAAAATGAATGGCAATGGAGAAAAACAGATATTGCAGGAATTTCCAACTGGGCTTGCAGGTGTTGTTCAAGAAACTCTGCACTGGGAACTTCATGGAGAAATGCCCAAAACACCCCAGGAAAAAATACACACCCTCCCTCCCACATTTCTTTTTTAATAAAAAAATTCCATTGGCCAGGACAGAAAATACTTACCAAAGCAACCAAGAGCCAAGACAGGGAGGATCCAAATCAATATATTAGTACAATACAAACGAAAGAATATTGCAAGAATGAAAACAGAGATACGTGATCAATTGAATATAGCTCTGGAATATCTTTTGTTTGACATGGAAAATAGTTCTACTTACAGTAATTCTGTAACCATTAGAGTCATATTGATAAATTTGTCCAGATGAATATCTTCCTGCTATCAAAACATTGGAAGAGTTAATGGACAATATTTCTGGTGAAAGCTTCAGTCACTACAGCAAGTAGCCTAGTTCAGTACCTTCTTGTGGTGCAATTAGTTTGTTGGAACTCACCTTGCATGAGAAGCTCATCCCATTCTAGTGTGTTAATTTCATGAAGTCTCAATTCATGATCTTTTATATTCGTACTCTGATTAGGTTCTGCCAAATCATCAAGCAGATATCTTCAAAACAGCAAATTTCAGGGAAAACAGTATCCCAGAAAAATTTACACCTAAACATCAGGCTTGAAGGCAGACTAGGGCATATAGATACCTATCGAAAGACTGTAAATTTGAAGTGGAGTACTTGGGCTCAGAATCTTTTGAAAGCAAACATACCTATGTACTCGATCATTTTTGAAAATTGAAGTTTATATGATCTTTTATCAGTGATCGGATTTTTTACGTTGTGTGGTCGTTTATATCATAACATTACTAAGCTATTTAAACAATATTAAGATTTCTGACTAGTAATACATAACATAAAATTCATTCACAGTCACATTAGCATCACCTAAAGCTGCTCTCAAACTAGGGTAATAGGCCCGATCAACTGCTGAATCAGATTCTAATGTCTGATAACACCCAAGATGCAGATGGATCAAAAAGAGCAGAACTAGAATTTGAATTCACAGGTGTTGATGGAGAACCCTGTGACTGTGTCAATGCAGTAGTTAATTATGTCAGCACAAATTGTCTTTGAAACAATAAAATAGAAATCTTAATATTTACTTCAGCTCAGAAACTGAAGTAAAATGGCAATATAGCTTCTGCAGCATGACTAGGACATTTGAGTAAATGTCTTTGAAACAATAAAATAGAATGAAGTTTTGTTTCAATTAAATTAGCCCTCTGAATAGTTTGATAATTCCAAATTGCAGCAGAAAATGAATTATAACCTCTAGGAAGCATCAAGGCCAGTTCAAGGTAATCAAGGAAGAAAGGGAAGCAAAATGTCCAGTTATGGTTTGCAATAAGAGTAGAAGCACAGACTAAAAAATTTGCAATATAAAGGTCTCTGCAATTTTTCCTTCCAATATTCCCGACAAATTATTCATGAAAGGTTTTGCCTAAACTATTCATCTCTCTTGAATGATTGTAAAACTATAAATATATTACATAACCATAAATTCACAACAGCAATCAACAATTCTATGAGATTAAAAATTTTGAATTCATAAGCAAACATCATTAAAGGTTTGCTATCATTCAAGTACAATAACACAATCAAGTAGAATTAAAGGGAAGGCAAGAGGAATTTAATAAATGGGTTCAAGATTAATTTTATACAAAAAGTGGAAGATAAAGTTCTAGGGGTTTTTTCTTTCACATTTTAGACAACTAGGCTATTAAACTCAACTACTTCTAAGATCCAATTTCACAAGGAGTGCGGCTAATTACACTTTCTCCACCAAAAAAAAAAATAAAAAAAAAAATTGAAAGAATCATTCTTTAACAGTTATTTACACCAAGGGATGCATACTTATAAACAGTTGAAAATTCAGCTTAGGTGGTATTATGAGAGATTAGCATAGTGCCATACTTCTATACAACTGCTTTTGGTACTTCCGAATCAATTAAGGGAAAGGCCAATATCTGTTATATTTGTCCATAATGAAGATAAGACCATACCACATACAATGCAGTATCTTTCTAGAGTCAGAGACAAACCTCTTGAGTTTCACGATAATGAACGAGGACTACGTGTTCCAGCGACCTGATACATTTATTAACAAGGTCTGAAGTTAAGATAGGCAATTAGCAATTTCACAAAGTGATAAGATCAGAAGCATACTAAGAGAAATAAGTTGTCTAGGTTAACTCTTACAAATTAAAATATTACATACTTGTCAAGTAGCCAATAACATCTGCGCACAAAGGTTGGGTTATCTTCTCCATGTGCATAATATACATGAATCCTCTCCTCATTACCAACCTGTCACAAGATGAACCAAATTCAACAGGTATGACTTTAGATTCGATTGGTGATACATAATTCCACCCTCAACTTTTAATCATTTGTGAACCCTTTTAGTGAGATGAATAGCAATAAATGTCTCAATTTTATGACATACATATCGCACCATTAGTCAAATGAATTAGAAAACTAGACCTCCATACAGTAACACCTCATCAGCTCATCTCTGAACAGCAGATACTGTAAAAGAAAAACCTAGACAACAACTCATTACTGGTAACTTTTCAACCCATTTTATCTTCAATAAATGCCGTTACTGCTTTGAATAATGAAGTCAATGAAACTTAAGGCATTCCTTTAACTATCCATGTGTTTAATCAGAATGTATGGAAAAAAAAAATTCTATATGCCACAAGTTCAACTACCAGGACTACAAATAAAAATCACGCCATCTCCATCAGGATATACAAGAACTTACTAGCTCTTGTAAGCTCAAAAGCACATGCATTCTACCACCAGGAATGGGTAAGTGTGTTTAACTGTTGGTCAGACAAAAGCGAAATCAACATTAGGCAAACTTACTTTTAAGTGTTCATGAGCTTCTTTGACAGTCTTTTCATCCTTTTTCTTTTTCCAGTTATGACCATCCTTCCGAAAATTCCTAAGCATCTTTCGATCAAACAAGACGATTGTTCCACCTATCATATCACAACAAATTCACATTTATAGTGTTTTTGCGTAAGAGCTTTACATTAAGCATTTCAGTGTTCACTAAAACTATCAAGATTCATATCAAGGAGTAATCATTTCTAATATTTCAATAGAGAGCTCCATTTCTTATTGGTAACAATCCCTTATTTATCCTCAAACGTACTTGGTGGCAAGTTGACTGGCTTGACTTGAACATTAAAGAGCTTGGAGTTGCAGAGTATTGCATGAATCTCATTGGGTCGTAGCCATCTTCCCTTGGCTTCCTTGTGTATGTTACCAATATCTAAATCTGACCATGTAATAAAAAGGAATAGCTATTTTCAATAAACAAAGTGAACCAAGACAACTTAACAACAAACACATGATAGTTACTCTGAAACGTACATAGCCATAAGAAAAACATACAGCAGAGCTGGCAATATCAGCAACTTTCAGGAAGGAAAAAAAGGGTCAGATATCACTGGGAGTCCGGGACTGAAAGTAGCCGTCACAGACAGTGTTCTAACAGAAGCTTAAAAGTTTTCATTGATAGAATGACCAATCAGGATCCTTTCTCCGTAAATTTTTTCATAACACAGATAGAACCCTTAGCTTCAATTATAGACTACAGTGTCACAGACAAATCATACTCAACTACAAAACACAAAATACATAATTGGAAAATTATATTGTCCATTTAGGTACTATACTGTTCATCCTTGTGCTTTGAACTCTGGTACAATACAATAACGTATGCTTTAAATATTTGTTTAGTACAAGTCTTAAAGTACAACGGACACAGATGCTATTTTTACAGAAAATGTAATCTCATACAATTAAGCACCCATGACAACTTTTCTAGCTCTAAAACCCTTAATTAAACCTCAACTTTTCCAACACTCAAAAACCCTGAAAACAGTTCACTTCACAGTCAACTAAAAGCCACCATAAAAAGAAAATACCAAATTTTTAGCTAAACGTAAGACCATGGTGAACTTATTTGAGATTAACCAAAGATATAACAAACTACACTTCCATAAAAAAAATTAAAAAAAAAAGGGGGTAGATTTTTAGTACCTTTCATGGTCCGGAAGCCATGAATCTCCGACCCAGCAATACGATCCTCCATTTCCGTACAAAAACAAAAATAAAACGTTAACCGATCATTTTAATCATCGAATGATTCGAACTAATACAACCCAGTTCTTGAATTCGATTGATTCAGCTACCCAATTCGTATTATGTGTTGCTACTCTGCTTCTGTTATTAGTCATCAAGAAAAGCGTGTGGAATTTGAGATTTTAGAATGAAAAGACAAAAAAAGACACCAGTCCTAGGTGAATAATGAATTGGAGAAGGAGGTGGGAAATAGCTGTGGTGCGGACTGGTGTACGAAAGGGAGTATACGTTGCGGTTGGATTGGATGGAGTTGGTAAGAGATTCCATGGCGGGGAAAGAAAATTTTTAGGATTAATTGCAATATCCACACTGTGAACTCTCATCTATTTTTACTTTGCTCAGTTTTGGCCACTTTAATTATCTATTGTTATTAAAGTCATTTCATTTAAAGATGGATATCAAAATTCATTTATTTTTCAATAGATTTAAGAAATGTATTAAAAATTAATTTAAAAAATTCTACAGTATCTTTTATGAATCATTTTTTTATACTTTAAATGATTGTATTGTACAACATTATATGCTGTAAATGCTTGTATTGTACAAGTTTTTAAAGTTGAGGGATAGAATTTTCCAAAAATTTATAGTATGAGGTACCTGTACTTCTCTTGTTATGCTCTTGTGATTCGAACTCATGATAAAAAAGTTATAAGTAAAGTGTCTTATCTGTAAATACACTTAGGAGGTGTTTGGTTTATGGGTATGAGAGGGGGGAATGGGAATCAAAGTTAATGATATTCATAGATGGTGTTTGGTTGAACACTATGGGTTCATTCTATGGGAATGAAAGTGTTAGAAAATACTTACTTTCATTCCCCACTTGTATGGTATGGGTTTCAAGTTGAGTAACTAATTAACATAATGAAACCCATTCCTATGTTAAACCAAACAAGTGAGGGGGAATGATATAAACTCATACCAATAGTGGAATTTATGATTCCCATTCCGATTCCGATTCCCGAATGTGAACCAAACACCTCCTTAATTGTGCAAATTATGATTCACTCAAATTTTGACGAGTAATGCCAATAAAATCAATATCCTATATCTTATCAAATTGAACTTGCTAAAAACGTTTATGTTCAAATCATGTAATTTTTTAATTCTAGTTAAATTGGATGAAAATTCAATTGAACTTGACGTTTACTGATGACTAACTAAAACTCAAATTCAAATTACTAAGCATTCAAATCAAATATAAACATAATAATAGTATTGAATTGTTTAGACTCGTCTCGTAACCAACTTGATGCCTAAAAGATTTTTTTACAAGTTTGTACATAACATGCATATTAACACGCTCGTGTTGAAAATAAAAAATAAAAAAATTGAAAGGCCGAAAAAAGAAAGAAAACCGCACACAAAGTCAAAGGAAAATATTAATATCAAAAACTGTAATTTTACTTATCCAATACTTTTAAGAATTAAATTCCTTCTTATTTTGTAGATACTTTCCCGTTTTACTTAAAACTCATACAAGAAAGTTATAATTAGGGTTGTTTTTAGGGATAATTTCATAAACCTCTTTTGAGGTTTAATCTAATTTCATTTAGTATCCTCAAATTTTAAAAAATATTACTTACCTTCATTATTTAAAACTTTTTGTAAAGTTTTCATCCCATTCTTTTAAAAAAATTAATTTCAGTGGAGAGAGACTATTTTCCTCCCAATTTTATTATAAGTTCAAAGCATTCATGGATTAAAATGGTTGGAAGAAAATGAAAGAAATGTATAAAATAATTATTAATAAATAACAATAAGTTGTAATTTTTTATATCCTTCACTAATTAATGTCAAGAAATATATTTTAATAATTTTTTTATTTATAAGTTAATAATTTATAAAATATAAATACCAATAATATTTTTTATTATTACATATTATGTATGCTTACATATTTTAAATTTTTGTTCAAAACGATACAAACAAATACATTAGTGCGTTCCTAATTATTAGTAAATAAGTTGGCTAAAAACTTTATCAAAAAAATCATTTAATTTTTTAAGAATTTGTGATTTTCTAAACAAATTCAAATCATATTAGTTTTTTATAATATATGGTAATTTTTTTACGCATTGAATTTTTTATTCGAATCAACACACACTAATACATTACATAACCATATTTTTTTTGTAAATAAATTTGTTAATTTTTTGTTTTGAAAAATACATGTTTCAATTTCAAATTTTGATTTACAAACAAAATAGTACTAGTTATATTTATCTATTTATTATATCATATGATGTATTTTACGTATTCAAAATTTTTATTCAAATCGATACCCAAAAATACATTAATATGCGCAATATTTTCATAAATTTACTGGCCAAAAAATTTATTGAGAGAATTTTTTTTTATATTTACAAGTTTGTGATTTTTCAAACAAAATACTAATTATGTGTTTTTATTAAAACATATAGAAGTAATCAAATTAATACATGCATATATTTTTTTAAAAAAATAAGTTTATAAAAAACTATTAGAAACTAAAACGGTGTCAAGTGAAAATTATCAAAAATTTTACGGATAGTTTTTAAAACTAACCTTTTGTAATATGACTAAAGTATATGAGATATAAATATCATTTCGTATATTTTAGTATCATAAAGAGATCCATCGATAAAAAAATAAATAAATAAATAAATAATATTTTTAAAAATTTAAAAATACTAAATAATATTAACATAAATTTGATAAAATTTATGGAATTATCCCTTGTTTTTAACTTTCTATATCACGATCCTACCACTACTCTCAAAGTCAAAATCGACCCTTCTACATCTTCAACTAGAAATCCAGGCGTTCCACTCCCTATAAATAGGAGTCGGAGACACTTTGTTTGGACATCATTTCCATTGCCAGCCGCATTTGTCCTCAACTGCTGCTGCTGACCCTCCAGATTAGATAACTACTCCATACGTCGCCGTTTCCTCAAATCACACTAAAACACACAGTAAGAGAGAGAAAGAAAGCCATGGTGGGTGTGGCGGAAGAGAAGGACATAGACGATCTCCCAAAGAACGCAGCCAACTACACAGCACTCACTCCTCTCGGCTTCATCGACAGAGCTGCTCTCGTTCATCCCAACCGTACATCTATCATCCACGGCACCGATCGTTACACGTGGCTCCAAACTTATCACCGTTGCCGCCGATTAGCCTCCGCCCTCGCAAAACGCTCCGTCACCTTCGGTAGCACTGTAATTTGCGTCATCTCCTTCCTCATCACTTCTTATTTGATTTTATTTTTTGATTGAGAGAATTAATAAAATAATTACTTGAGTTTAGGTGTTTGATTATCTGAGGCTATGTTGAAATGTTGACTTTTCGATTTAAATTCATAATTTTTTTAATGAATTGATTAATTCAACTTTAGGATCTTTTCTTAAAAATGATTTCGATTTTTTTTTTCCTGGTTTATTTGTCTAATTCGTAAGTGATACTGCTCTTTTTTAAAAAAAATAAAAATACTGTTCCATTATATTTAAAGATGGAAAATACTACCATGAATCTGAATTTGGGCTCACTTATAGACTTATAAGATTAAATTTTATAAAATTATACTTATATCAGCAGATAAATTCTAAAATATTTAATCCACACCATAATATTTAATCTACATTTAATCTACACCATAATATTTGATCTACACTAGAGGGTCTACAAGTGGGGTTATCGAGATAAGTATTTCCTTTTAAAAATTCAATTTGAAGATTTTAATTAATTTATATATTTAGATAATCCAAAATTTAGTGAACTCATATGTTGTAAAGAAACTATTTTGGCACTGTTTAGTAGCTTATTTAAATTAGGCTTCCGATAAAGTAGGATCTCTGTTTCTTATCGTGCTGTATTTGCTAAGTGGCCAGATATTATTTGTTAGATTTCACTTAAGTCCTTGGAAATATAGAGCCCTTGATTGCTTCAGCTTCAGTTTGCTCGTCTGTGGTAGATATTTCTAAACACTGTATTATGTTGCAATGTGCTATTATTTAAGCTTGTTTGCTCCTGTAATAAAGAATCCATTTCTGAAAGTGGGTTAGATTTTGGGTTGTCTTTAGCCCTTTTGAATATTTGGTAGGCCATCAATCGATTAATATACTATCAAGCCATTTCTAAAGGACAGTGCTTGTTTGATTTGTCAAATGTGATGACAATTCAGAAAAAACATATCTTTGAATTTGCTTTTGGTTGAGTGGGTAATAATTTTATTCAGGTTGACATGATCCTTCAATTTTCTACTAAGAAAAGAAAATTCAAAGCATAAAAATGAAAAGAAGTGTAAAAAGTTTGAAGTATGTGCACCATGTATTTTGTCTTGCTGAGGGTAAATTTTATTTCAAATAATTTGTAGTTCTCTTAGTAGTTTTTGGATGCTAACTGTCTCCTTTTGAATGGAGAGAAAGGAGAAGTGAGACAAGTTGCTTTGTCATTTTCATTTGTGGATTTTAATAAAGGGAGGAATCGGGAGAGAAAAGCAACAAGTGAATGCAATCTTCATTATGCTCATCTTCCCAAAGGTGGAAAACTATGTAGAGAAAGGAGAATTGATTGCCTAAACTTTCGTATTCTGCTAACTTTGTACTCTACTAGAACAAAGCCTTTTGACAAGAAAAAGGCTGTAAAAGAAAACATACCTATACATCACAACAATTCCTTTGTTCTTCTGTTCCCTATCCCCAAACTATCTTTCCCACTCACAAGCCTGATGAAGTATAATGTTTGAAATTTTCTTTTCTTTGTTTCGTAAATTCTCATGCACAGGTTAAATATAGACCACCTCTCTCTCTCAAACAGACATCGGTATTCTAACAAAGAGGATTTGCATTCTATCTAATGATGGAATGATACATGCTACCCTAGACATCGATAAATCTTCAATTGCTGCTAAGAACTTGCACTGGCGAGAAGAAAATAAGTAAAGAACTTTCAGATTCACTTCAATCGTCAGTAATGTGGAAAGACCAAAGGTCCAAATTGGTTGTTTTTATGTGTATGTAGCTGCAAACTAAGGGAAGCTGCAAATATTCCTGTGCCAAAACAGTAGATTTAAATAAGAAGCAGCTGCAGTTCATTAAGAAGTTTCCTAATAGCACTGAACAAGGACTAAAATAACAATTTCATTGCATCTAATTGATCGAAAGAATCAATTGATAATAGTGTGGAATCAAAATTGGAGATCATTGTGGAATAATATGATGACTAGAAGATTTTAACAAAGTCTGGAGTTGTTATTCTCTAAATTGGTAGTCTAATTTTTACCTCAAATTGTTTGGAGTTGTTGATACACTTCTTCTGGTAACTGATTTATTCTATTTCACAATGTCAGGTTGCTGTAATTGCACCAAATGTGCCAGCAATGTTTGAAGCTCATTTTGGAGTTCCAATGTGCGCCGGAGCTGTTCTAAATGCTGTCAATATTCGGCTAAATGCACAAACTATTGCTTTTCTTCTGGGGCACTCAGCATCAGCTGTTATAATGGTGGACCAAGAATTTTTTCCCCTGGCAGAGGAAGCTTTAAAAATTTTGGCTGACAAGAGTAAAGGCAAATTCAGGCCTCCTCTTCTAATTGTTATTGCTGATAAAACCTGTGATTCAAAGTCACTCCAGTATGCTCTTTCAAAAGGTGCAGTGGAATATGAGAAATTTCTGGAAACTGGTGACCCGAACTTTGCATGGAAACCACCACAGGATGAGTGGCACAGTATTGCTCTTGGTTACACTTCTGGCACAACAGCAAGTCCTAAGGGAGTGGTGCTCCACCATCGAGGGGCATATCTGATGGCTCTCGCTAATGCTGTTATTTGGGGTATGAGAGAAGGGGCAGTTTACCTGTGGACTCTACCCATGTTCCACTGTAATGGTTGGTGTTTTACTTGGTCACTTGCAGCCAATATTTGTGGGACAAATGTATGCCTTAGACAGGTATCTCTCTATGATGCTTGCCTGAACACCTTTTGTTGTCTAGGTGGAAATTTTTTTTTTTAAAAATATTTTTGAGTAATTCAATTTGGTTACTAACAAATGGAGTGTTGGTTATTTCTTAAACATGATGGATATGCATGATTTCCTGTAATGTGCTACCATCCTTCATACAAAAAAATTGCAAGGGTTGTGTTTTTCTGCGATGACTGGCAGATGTAGCACTGAAGTGATGAACCAATAATTTTTCATACAAGTGGTGATGATGACATGTTCTAAACTTGGTTTAAGTTATCATTGCCGTATTGTGGCTTACCTAATGGTGAATCTTAGGAAGCTGTTTCTTTGATGACAACTGTAGGAATATATTAGAATAGTTCATGCAGATGAAGATTTTAGTAGTTTGTAGTTAGAAATTAATATTTTCATGTAAGTATTTGGATATTACTTCCTCCTTGAGTATGCTGATTTATTCTATCATTGTTATCTGTCCAACTGCTTAATTTGGCACTGTGAAGCCTAATTCGGTTTTCTAAATCTTTTTGTGATTTTGTCTTCTAAGGTAACGGCAAATGCAGTCTATTCAGCCATAGCTAATCTTGGTGTGACTCATTTCTGTGCTGCTCCAGTTGTGCTTAATACAATTGTGAATGCTCCTAAAGAAGAAACTATCCTCCCCCTCCCTCGTGTCGTGCACGTGATGACTGCTGGTGCTGCTCCACCGCCTTCTGTTCTTTCTGCAATGTCTCAACGAGGCTTTCGTGTGACACACACTTATGGCCTCTCTGAAACCTATGGTCCTTCTACCATATGTGTATGGAAACCTGAATGGGATATACTGCCACCAGAAAACCAAGCACGAATGAATGCTCGACAAGGTGTCAGATACGTTACTTTGGAAGGTCTGGATGTCGTTAACACAAAAGACATGACCCCTGTCCCAGCTGATGGGACCACAGTGGGAGAAATTGTTTTCAGAGGTAATATGTTGTGATGAAGGGATATTTGAAGAATCCCAAAGCCAATCAGGAGGCTTTTGCAAATGGATATTTTCATTCTGGTGATCTGGCGGTGAAGCATCCAGATGGTTACATAGAAATTAAGGACAGATCAAAGGATATCATTATATCTGGAGGTGAAAATATTAGTAGTGTTGAGGTAGAGAATATTCTGTACCAACATCCTGCAATACTGGAAGTTTCAGTGGTGGCGAGACCGGATGAGCGATGGGGGGAGTCACCTTGTGCATTTGTCACATTAAAATCAGACGCTGAAAAATCTGACCAACAGCGCTTGGCAGAAGATATAATGAATTTCAGTCGATCAAAGATGCCTGCATATTGGGTTCCAAAATCTGTGGTATTCGGACCATTGCCAAAGACTGCAACAGGAAAAATACAGAAACACTTGTTGAGGGCCAAGGCAAAGGAGATGGGACCAGTGAAGAAGAGTCGCTTATAGTTACATAGTTATCAGGTGGAACTCCATTGTTGATGCTATCTTTCTTAATTCTGTCTCGTATGTTTCTTCAATCTCCCTCATGCACTCTAAAATACTTAACCTTTCTTTACTTTATCCTCAGAATCTCTATTGAACAGTCAACTTTTTATGTACTTGTGAAACTCAAATGATTTTACCTGTTCAAGGCCTAAATAAGAAGTTGACAAGTTCGAGTGAAGATTATTTGCTGTCCATAGGCCTAACCATACAGGATGATCATGAACTAGCTGCAACCACTGTAAGCAGGTTCAAAGTTCAAACCATTTCAGGATGATTATATGATCCAATTTCTGTGTCATTTTATTTAGCTTGATGTTTATAGGTTTAATTTAATGCAACCTATCCAATCTAACGATTGGCGATTCATCAAATACCATTATATCTTTCCCTAAATTTTGTGATAATATTTGAAGATTGTGATCCACAAGCTTCACATGCATCAGAAAAATTTAGATGAAGCATATTGCTCACCATTCATCTTCTGCTGCGCCAAAAAAAATAAATAGGAAAGACAAAGTTGGACGCAGCTTAATTGGAACATGCATACACAAGCTTCTATCTGTATCATTTAATGATATTGGGATAACATGTCCATAAATTACTATGCCCTATAAGAAGCATACATGCCCAACTTGTGGGGATTGTGCAAGATAAGAAGCATGATATTCATTAGTTGGCAATGCTATCTCTCATGCATTTTCATTTTCAGAGTTTGCATGTTGAGGATAAGAATGTCATATCCAATCAGAATCAGCATGCATCATCATTAGGCCTGTCAATGGGTCGGGTCTAGACCCGGACCGACCCGATCCGGACCCGTTTATCCGGGTCTGGATCTATGACAAATTTCGATTACCCGGATCCGATCCGGACCCGTTTAGCTATTATAATAAACAGGTCGGATTTGGATAATTGTGTTCCGATCCGATTAAGACCGGATCCGATTAAAATATTTAATATATAATAAAATTATTGTATATTAGTGTTATTTTATATGTATATATATATATATGTTGTGTAAATTGCCCATGTAATTTATATTTAATATAAATACATGCATAAATATTAATTGTGAACTCAATACTTTTGTATAATTAAAAAAAAAGAGAAAATTTGATAAATTGTAATAGTTTTACATATAATTTTTAAAAAAATTATTAAGACCCGAACCCGGATCCGGATCCGACAAGACCCGACGGATCCGGATCCGGATATACTTTTTGTAGACCCGTCCGGATCCGGATCCGGATCCGGAACTAGTAATATTAAACGGATCCGGGTCTGGATATGCCGGATCCGACCCGTTTACAGCCCTAATCATCATCCCCCATCCCATGCTACGGCGTTACAGCCTAAATAAACATTGCTCTAGCTATTGCCCATTTGTGAGCTTAATTAGTCTCTAAGTACGTGACTAAAATGAATACTAATATAGTTTTACAATTAGGGAAGTTCTACAACTGCGTTGAGGAGAACATCCTATTGTTTTTAAAAGTTTATATTATATAAATATAAATTTTAAAACAAATTATACTATACTGTACAAATATTTAAAGTGTAATAAGATGATTTCTAAGAAATTGTAGAATTTTCCTTTACTTTATATAACGGACTGTAGATGAAGATTTGTCTTCTTTTTTTTCCTCATATGCTTCTTTTTTACCATTTCATTTTTCGTGCATAGAATGGGAACTTTTTTTTTTCCCCATTTTTTTTTGGTAGTATACGTTTATCTTCATTCTCATCCTACTTTTTTTAGTATTTCATATCAACTGAATAGATCAGTGGGTCATCATACTTTATCATTTTGGCTGGCTTGGGCCTAGTTTGGGCCCCATGTCCAACAAATTCCTTTCTTATTCAACGTTATGATCACATCTCCATGTCCATGCACAACAAGAAGTCATTAGACACGCAAGAGATGCTGGCTGAGGAAGAAAGAACAAGATTGGCTGCTAATGACGCTCTAATTAAGTGGATGTTTAAACAAAATTTTAAGTTTTGGATTCAGAAGATAATACCAGTAATCTTAAAAAATATATTCAGAAGAAATATATTATAAAAAATCTAAACAAACTTTTTAATATAAATATAATATTATAGTAAAGTGAGTATTTAATAAATAATGAAAAGATCATTTTCTATACATTTGTTCACATTAAAATTACATGTATAATAGCTTAAAATTAAATAAAGTATTTTCATATATTAATTATAACTTTAGCTAAATTATCCATAATTAATTTTTAATTAACTAAAAAGTTGACATGACATAATTTATCAATATTTTAATTTTAAAACATTATATATTAATAAAATAATATATTTTAGTAACCCACCGGTTGAATCAGTAACTCGACAGTTGAATCAGTAATCCACTGACCCACCTCTCCTATCGGATTCCTCCCTAAGTCGGGTTTAATAACTATGCAAATTACCGTTATACTAATCAACAAACTAAGTTGTGAAAACTACTTATCATAAAGCTTGGTGATGGTTTTTGCTTTTTATTCTGTATAGAAGAGTTTTTACAAATAAATTAAAGGATTTAAAAAGAGTAAACAGGTTATTACTTGTTGGGTTCGTAGGTAAGTTTTTGAGAGAAAAGTAGAGATCACTTACTATTACTGTCTTCGTTTTAAAATAACTTATGACGTTTGGTTGGTGCACATACATTAAGAAAGCTATTAAATTGCATCATTTAAAAAAAATAGTTCAAAGTGACTAACTACCCTTTTATATTATTCCAATTATATAATCTTCCCTCCATTAATATGACACTACATGTAAAAGAAAAACATCATTTAATATTTTTTTGATTTCCTAACGCGACAAATATTTTGAAATAAAATAAATTATCTAAAATAACAATTATTTTTGAAACGAAGCGAGTAATATATAGGTTGGTCTCAAGATCTATTAGCTTAATCTTTTAAATTGAGGTTGAGTTTCAACATATATATTAGACCTCTTTTTGTGTGGATTCTCTCCTAACAAAATTTATTGGGATCAACACAGAATAAATACAACTACTGAACACAACTATTAATTTAATGAACAAGCCACAACATGTAATCAACACAACACAATGGTGTAACACAACAATTTAATAACAATTAAACAACAACTATCAAGAATAAAAAATGCAATAATCTAATGAAAAACAACCTACAACAACTACCAAAAAGTCAAGAACACACTAATTTCATGAAATATAAGTCATAACAATAAACACAATTACTGACCGAGAAATTAAAAATACAATAATTTACTAAAAAATAAGTCACGATATACACAAAATTTAATGTGATTCGATTTAATTACCGAACTTACATCTATAGAGAGAAAATATGTTTTTTATTATGAGAGAAAATACACATATAAAAATACAACTTGAATCTCAAATCTAACTGTTGTATAACTTCTCTTCAGCCCCCTAGAACACTCTTACTACAAGTGTAGCCTCTCTCACATTCAAGAACACCATCATCACAAGTGTAGAGTTACATGATTCCTAACTTATATTTTTTCGCTGCTTCTAGTATTATGTCGTTTGTAATTAACCAACCTATCTATTTATTAATAACATTCCTTGATCACAACTACAAACAATAATATAAAATAATTTATCTTATAACTTAAATCTAAATAGAAAATTACTTAAAATTACTCTAACCAAGTAATTTATTAAAAAATTACTTACACACAACCCAAAAAGAACTTTCCTAAAAAAAAATTAACCAATTTTCCAACATTAAGCAACAACACCACATAAATCCCATGAAAGGCAACATGTTTTGCATCATAACATGAAAGAATATTTTGATTAATGTATTAGAATTCGTGGGACCTCAAGTCAAGTTTAGCACTGATTTGAAGGCTATCCTTGCAAGTTGCAATAATTAAAATTAATAAAGAGGTTGGATTACCTTTCAAGCTATGTCTATTTTGCTTAATTAGTTAATTGCATACTCTGGGCCCTCCACCGAATTAGTCTGGTTCTCGTGCCCCCAGTTATCAAAAGAAATTAAAGTCAAAAAATTAAAAGTAAAGAAAAAGAAATATAAAGTGTAACAGAAAATTTAAAATTAAAATTAAAATTAGAAAACTTTAAAAAAAATAAAAAATCAGACGGACCCACCTACGAGGGTTATCCAAATATTGATTGCAACAACATTGTATGATCATACAAGGCAATCCCAAAGCTAATGTTCGTTATATTGAGGAAGGAGGTTTTAATATCAAGATGGAGATATATGATCCATGTAACGAAAAGATGGTACAACCTTCTAACCTCTATGGGGTTGGCTTATAAATTAAAGGAAGGTCGTTATAACTTTGTATTGAGATATATTCGATATGGTTATGTTTTGTTTGTGGGGATTGAATATGATTGGTGCATATTTGAACACTTTGGTCATCATTGAGACTTTTCTTTCTTTCTTTAAAACAAAAAAAAATGGTCATATTTGTAAATAGTATGTGTAAACTTACATGCATGTACCCCTAAATTTTAGATAACGTTTGTGTAAACATTTTCAATTAAACAATATTATAGATTCATGTATGATCGTGTGTAACTAGGTATTAAAAAAATGTCAAGAGTTATCTAGAAAACAAATGTTTTTTTCCAATGATGCGTACAAATTGAATCTTCATGACATATATTAGTTTAACTCTACTTTTTCTTTTCCTTACTTTTCCTTTCACGTCCTCTCAAAAGTCCCTTTTAATTTGAAGGGAATAGGCTAAAAAGTAGTGACTGATTTTCATAACATTAGTCTAATTCTAGCTAGTTTTTTCTTTCTTTTCATCAGGCTACATCAATTACCTTGAACTCTCGTATTTCTGATTCTTCTTTCTTCTTTTAGGATTAGAAAACAACAACTAAATTTAAATAAATTAAAGTGCGTAAATACAAACAAATACACGCAATCTCACACAGAACAAACAGTCAGTCTATATTATTACGCCTACAATAGGACAAACCTCACGTTTTACCATTAGCAGGAATTTTGATCACGGGGGAGATATCATCACGAGACCTCCTTCTCTATTATTCTTACATACCACAGGGAACAACTTTTCTTTCCTTTGTGTTGAATATATACACCCTATATTGCTATACATTTTTTCTTCCTATGTTTATTTCATCTGAGTTCTTGCTAATCAAAATGAAGCTATAACTAGAGAGTTTTTAACTCAAGAGACATATGGATATAAAGATGTGATGATATGCATAACTCATTAAGGGTATTATAATTTATTTTTTTTTAAAAATAAGACGATTATGACAATCGAGATTAAACTCTTTGTTCATTTTATAGAATCCTTATCTCATTAATGTATTTCCACTAATCTGTTTCTACTGATTGATTCAAGATATAGATAATCCATTTTTCTTTATTGGCGCATCACCGTAAATGTCACTAAACGTAAGACTCGAATTGAGAAAGAGGACAAGGTCCTCTTAAGGATTTGAAGGACTCATCACTTAATACAAAACAATTCTCTCTTTACTTTCTCTAGTCTTTGCTCTCAACAAGGTGTGGCGTTTACCCAACCGCAACCAACAATTATTTTTAATAGCTTTCTTGGCATTATTAATCTTGCATATGTTAATAATATCATGGCACACATCATTCATTTGTCTTGATTTACTAGCTAGTCATCATTGGCTTGACTTAATATATATAATCAGTCCGTAATTAGACTAATTAAACCTGATTTAGCTTAGCATACATTATACACTACTCTAATCATGTACAAAAAATCTATATAAAGACTCCTCTTATAGTATCATAATCAAGATCAATTTGCTAAATGCAACCAATAATTATTTGTATTATTAAAGCTCGATATACCATATATATTGCTCTACTTCACTCGAGGCATGGTCATTATCTATGAAGGCAATGCGTGCGGCCTACTGCCTAAATGTGCACGTATGTGGTCCTCGCTAATCCATCACTTATACAAGTGAACAATCGGAATCATTACAGCGACGTTGCAAATTAATTAATTTTAATTAATATTACTGATAATTAACTTTATTAGTTACCTAATCTTTGTTTGCAACTTTGCATGTATATATGGTTGCCTACTTGAAACAACCTTTTTCTCTGGAATGAAATATATGAAGCATAAAATGGAAAAGAAAAATATGGAATCCAAAGCAATTTGGTACGTAGCTTATTTGTTCTAAAAAAGGATTTGTTCCTTTTCAAACGAAAAAAAAAAAAAAATCAGATTGAAATTCCAATACGAAAATATACTAGTCCATCAGGTTAGGTGCTCCGTCATTTACAATTTCAAAACACAGAAATTATTATTATAGTTTATTTCATCTTACGTAATTAATTCAACATAGAGAAAGACTAAGGGAATAAATTAAAACAATAATCAGATTTGCGTACTTGGCCTTTGAAAATAGTGACTGTTGCCAAATACATATCCTTATGTCTCCAAATTAATTACCTTTTTTGTATCCACATATAAAAAGTTGATGTACTTCAATAAATACTCATATATAAACTCTTTTTCCCCTAATAAAAAGGTACTTTTTTAAAAATAAATAAATAAAGTCACCTAATTATTATTTTTTAGTAACTCGAATTCACGATTAATAAATAATAAAAAAAAGTTTTACTATCTAAATTACAACTCGTTGTAAAAAATACCTAAATATAAAATACTATGCATGTGTATATCTCTAATGTGTTGCATGGACAAGCTAGGATAAATTTCTCTCTAAAACTACCAAATATGTGTTTTGCTTTCTCACTCTCTCTAACTCATCAGTCATTCTCACTACTATTTCATCTTTTTCTTTCCCATTCCTCTCTCTAGAGAGATATCTTGTTTGTAAGAAAAAGGACGTGGAAATCTCATCATGAAACTTGTTATTCCACATCTAATCACAATAAGAACGCTTAAATTTCCCTATATATACACTTTAGTCTCATTCTCGCCTCTTCACAACTAAAACATACACATTAAAAACACTCACAACAAAACAATGTCTCAATTTTCACATAAAAACTTCTCATTTTTCTTCATTTTCATCCTCATTTCCCTATCTTCTTACACCGGAGAATCTCGACCGCGAAATTTTGCATGCGATCCCAATAATGCAATGACAAAAACATTCCCCTTTTGTAGTGTTTCTCTTCATATAAGAGATAGGGTTATAGATTTAATTGGAAGATTAACATTGCAAGAAAAAATTCGATTGTTAGTGAACAATGCGGCGCCGGTGGAAAGGTTGGGTATAAAGGGCTACGAATGGTGGTCGGAGGCGCTTCATGGGGTGGCTAGATCACCGGGAGTCCATTTTGGAGGCCAATTCCCCGGTGCAACCAGTTTCCCTCAAGTTATCACCACTGCTGCCTCGTTCAATGCTTCTTTGTGGGAAGAAATTGGCAGGGTATGTATGCTGTTTTCTGCATTAATTTCCATTCTCAATTTTTTTTTAACAAATTTTTTTTCCTTATGTTCAAGTCATTTATGCAATGAATTAGATTAATCTTTTATGCAATGATATTGCTAAACTTTGAACGGGACAGAACGTCTAGTACATATATTTGATTATTTATAAAATAAGAATTATTTAAAAAGAAATAAAAATATTTTTATTTTATAGGTACATAGAATCGTATCTATCAAAGAATTTTTCTTTAAACGACTTAATATATTAGTAAGGATATAAAATTATAACTTTTCATATCTTAAGGATAATTTTAATATTATATAAGCAGTCTTTTTTGATATCAGTGACTACATGATTCATTCTCTACATATATTAATATATCCTAAAAGAACTTTAAGTTATACCTAACGAAGTTGATTGAGAAAAAAAAAGCTAATATATATATCAAAAGAGAGTGATTCTGCATAAGACCTTTAACTTTTTCTTTTATTTTGTCTCCTATAAATTACCATTCGTGTCAAAGATAGTAAAAAACGTCAATACGTACGATACTTAGTCAATTTTGTCGTTTGGCTAATTCTTTTTGATGTTGCTTCTCTAAATTTGCTTCGATACTTGTATGCTATTATGTGACAATGTCACAAGTCGGCCAAGATACTTATTTAGTCATCAAGGACAGAACTTTTGACAGTTTTCTGTTTTGCATGTGATTGTGAACATACAAATAACGAACATATTGTTGGAGAAGTCCCTCAAATTTTAGTTAAGTGTCATTTTGTTCCTCAAACTTTAAAGCATCAAAAAAAGAAAGTATCCTATCATATTTTCCTTTAATTTGCCCTTTGTGAACACACATTTGAGGTAGCCTCAGTCTAATTAAATTGCTTCAAACTGAAACCAAGTTGAATTTAAGAACTAATTGATGGTCTCAGATTTTCAAAGATGAAGAACTAGTTTATATATTTAAAGTTCATGCAATAAAACAATATTTCTTGAAAAGGAGTAGCTAGGATAACAATTAGGCCAATAATAGTCCAAAAGAATATTAATTATAAATAATAAGAATCATGTAATCTGGTGGCTTTGGCCTGCATATGGTAGGGTAGCTCTGGGTATGGTGAAACTTTTAGGTTGGAAGGAATCCAAAAGACAATTTTTTTTTTTTTTTTTTTTTTTTTTGTGATTCCAAAAGAGAAAGTTGTCAAATGGCTATTAATTATTAGGATTATAAATTATGGGTTTTTATTTTTGTTAATTTATTTTGTGCCCATGCCTATGAACTATGAAGTTAAAAAGGTGCACATAAAGATAGGGCCAGAAAACACATCAGCAAACACCACAAGTGGGTAGCAACCGAGCTATCGTTACAAATATTAGTTATTCCGCCTAGAATAAATGTGGAAAAGAATACTCACAACTATACATTTTTGTTTCATTTTCCATCAATCAACCATTTCAACCCTATTGTACTAGTGTATCCATGTGATGAAAAAACGAAATTTATTTGTCCCTTAATTCCAAAAAACAACAAAAAAATTTATTTCAAATTATGTTCACAACAAATATTAGATATAAAAGGGACTTGTCTAGTTGCCTCCTCCTCTCATTATATAATCTCTTGAATTTAAAATAATAATAATACTAATCAAAAAGAAAAAGATATGTGTTATTTATTATCAATATGCAAGTTGCCATGTTCGTATTTGACATTCGTAGTGATTTTCCTTGCTTCTGTCGTTTTAATTGTTTGAAAGTGTCCATCAACTTCTCATGTGGGGCCGGGACCATCGTCAGTACGATGCTGGTCATGGTCCAGTTAATTTAGGAAATTAACATTGCATGATTAAGTAAGTAATAGTCACATTCATATGATCAAATTAATGGAAATTCTACAATTTAAAAAAAAATATTATTTTCGTAACTTTAAAATCTTTTACATAACAAGTATTTAAATTACATAATATTATATAAATATTTAATGTATAAGAGAATAATTTCTTAAAAAAAATTGTAAAATTTTCTCAAATCATAAGTCATAACTATAATAATTGCATGATGACTTTTTGTTCTTTTCTTTAAATGAATTATATACATTACATGGTTATTCAATGATTTTAATTACAAAGACTCATAAATGATTAAGACAGCGAATAACACCTCGGTCGTCTTTTTCATCCGATGATATAATTCATTGACACTTGATAGGATGATTAGAAGATGTTATTGCTTGAACTTCTAAACTATTTAGAATCAAACTTTTTTGTATTCATAAAGGAGAGGATAAAACTGAAAAAAGATAATACAAAGAAGGAGGGGAGTGCGCGAATTAATGATCGAGTCTAATAATTTATTACTACTTTGATTTGGAGAAAACGAGCCCTTTAATTAGAATTTTTTTTGCTATTCATTTTATAATTTAGACGATAATTAAAAAATAATAAATTTTTTTTATTTTTCAATTAATTTAACAGATAGAAAATGAATAGTTAGCTTTAATCAGATAGAAGTCCCATCTTAAAAGTAAAAGTGACATCTCCAATCGTATAGACTTCGAGACTTCAAATAGAAGTGGCATCTTGATCAAACTTCAATCATAGAAAAATTTTATAATTCTTTTTAGAAAATTATTTTCTTATATTTTAAATGTTTATATAGTATAATACCATGTGTTTTAAATTCTCGTACAATACAAACTTTTAAAATTAAGGAAATAATTCCCTAAAAACAATTGTAAAATGTATCTCCATTCTCCTCGATCATATACTAGAATATATTTCTGCATCTAAATTGGATAGTTGTGATTTTTCGATCCAGGGAAGTGTTGAATGATTTTTACTCTATATAATATTACTCTGTCTCACAAGAATTGTCGTAGTTGACTCTTTTAATTGGAAAACTGAACCCTTTAATATATATTTCTTGATAGAATCAAAATATTTCTTCTTTTATGTGATGCAATTTTGGCAATGAATTAATATACACATCAGAATTAATATGTTACCAGTTATTACGATTTGAAAACTTGATAGAGTATTAAGAAAAACTCTAAAAACATTTAAGAATTGTTCTTTGCAAAATGGATAATTTCATCCACCAAAAAAAAAAACACACACACACACACCAAAAAAAAAAAAATGTGACAATCTATTTTAGACCAAAGGAGCAAATGTTATTTTTCATTGGATGATATTTGTAAAAATTTAAACTATGTTCAGGTGGTTTCTGATGAAGCAAGAGTATTCAATGTACAATGGAGGGGCGGCTGGTCTAACATTTTGGAGCCCAAATGTGAATATATTCAGGGATCCACGGTGGGGAAGAGGCCAAGAAACACCCGGTGAAGACCCTGTCGTAGTAGCTAAATATGCTACCAGTTATGTTAGGGGACTTCAGAGCCCTGATGGAAACAGATTGAAGGTTGCTGCTTGTTGCAAACACTACACTGCTTATGACCTCGACAATTGGAATGATGTAGATCGCTACCATTTTAATGCCAAGGTAAACTTTTAACTCGGGCAAAAATCCATAGAGTCCACAACATATTTGGAATCACTCTACAGCTGCAAGATTGACTAAAAGTAGTGTTCGTTACTTTTATTTAAACCTGTGACTCTAGTTAGGGATTTCGCATTCTTAACAAGAAATCAAGAATCACTCCCTCAAATACAAGTAGATAGTGCCCTTTCGTCTACCAAAAAATGGATTTTAATTTTTCACAAGAATCTATCTAAAATTGGTAATTGCTTTTCAAAACAAATACTAGTATGAAATTCAAATTACAAAGCTAGGCTACATCTATCCATCCCTTTTCTTATACCACTAAGCACAAGTATGTCCACCTAATTAATTAGTTGTATATTATGCATTAAGTGATGGTTAACTCTACTTTATCTTGATAAATTTAGGTAAATAAACAAGATTTAGAGGACACATATAATGTGCCATTCAAGGCTTGTGTATTGGAAGGGAAAGTTGCTAGTGTCATGTGTTCGTACAATCAAGTCAATGGAAAGCCCACATGTGCCGATCCTAGTCTCCTTCGTGGCACTATTCGTGGTCAATGGCAGCTTAATGGGTACATTAATCACTAATTAGCCGTGTGATTAACTTCTTAATAATCTCTCTGATCATACTACATAGTGGACTATGATTTAATTTTATGCAGGTATATTGTATCAGATTGTGACTCTGTTGACACTTTCTTTAACCAGCAACATTACACACCAACTCCTGAGGATGCAGTTGCAGTTGCAGCCACCATTAAAGCAGGTTAATTAATTTGAGAAACATTAATTACCATATTTTTGCTTGGATTTATTTTATGTATTACTATTAGTGTAAAAATTTTGGGAATTTTGTAGTCCATTTTAAGGAACAATTCTTTTAAATTTAAAAGTTTGTACAATATAAGCTTTTAAAGCACATGATGTTGTATTGTACAACCATTTAAAGCGCAAAAAAACTGTAGAATTTTCCTAAAATATTGGTAGTAGATTATGTACAAAAAAATAGTTTAGTAACTAGTTCAAATTTAATAAATGTAGCACTTTCAATTTGTAGGAATAATTATTGACATTAGAATTTGTTAGTTAATAATGCTGAAATGAAGTATTACTGTAAATTTGTAGGCTTGGATCTGGACTGCGGGCCTTTTCTTGCAATTTTCACGGAGAAGGCCATACGAGCCGGTAAGCTTAACGAGGCTGACGTTAATGGGGCCTTAACTAATACTTTAACAGTCCAAATGCGTTTGGGAATTTTAAGCATGTTCGATGGTTCTAGACAGCCTTATTTGAACTTGGGCCCAAAAGATGTGTGCACTCCTGCCCATAAACAGTTAGCCCTTGAAGCAGCCCATCAAGGAATAGTTCTTCTCCAGAATCTGGCCAGATCTTTGCCCTTGTCCAGTGCCCGTCACCGAACTATTGCTGTTATTGGGCCCAATTCTGATGCTACCGAAACCATGATAGGCAACTATGCTGGTATCTCTCAAGTTTTCTTCTTGTTCAAAGACTCCACCAAAAAAAAAAAAAAAAAAAAAAAACTAAGAAAATCTTTTTCTGAACCATGATTGGTGTTAAACTTCTTAATGCTAACTCAGTGCCATGAATAAAGAATTGTCATCCCAGTTTTTGGATTATTTAGTAGTGTTATACGATCATTCGTCATCAAAATTACTAGTAACATCAATTAACATTGAGTAGTTGACACTAAAAATCTAATATAACTAAAATTATGATTATGAATTCAAAGCAAGCTTGGAAAGAATAAAAAAAAAAAAAACTTATCCAAGAGAACAACATAGAAGTAATTTTAAGTTCAAAACATTGGCAACATTCATAATTTCACACAGCAAATTAAAATAAATTAGCTATATGGTGCAGGAATTCCATGTGGTTACACTAGTCCTTTGCAAGGCATAGGAAGATATGCCAAGACAATTCATCAAGAAGGGTGCAATGGTGCCGCTTGCGGTAGTAACCAGCAATTTGGGGCAGCTGAGGCTGCTGCCCGGCAGGCTGATGCAACAGTCCTAGTAATGGGGCTGGATCAATCCATTGAAGCTGAAGCCAAAGATAGATTAGGACTTCTTTTACCAGGACTACAACAGGAGCTTGTTTCCAGAGTGGCAAAAGCTTCAAGAGGGCCAACCATTCTTGTCTTGATGTCTGGTAGTCCTATTGATGTCACATTTGCCAAGAACGATCCACGTATATCTGCCATCTTGTGGGCTGGTTACCCTGGCCAAGACGGAGGCGCCGCCATTGCTGATATGTCTCGAAGTCTTATTTGGAACGATCAATCCAGGTAAAGAACATGAAAATTTTATGAAATATGCTTATTTTCCTCTCCCAAAAGAAATGAAAAGGTTGTCTGATAAACCTAGTCGATCAAAATGTGTAATATTGTATGGCAGGAGCAAAGCTTCCAATGACATGGTATCCACAGGAGTACGTAGTTAAAGTGCCAATGACAGATATGGACATGAGGGCAGATCCTGGCAGGGGATATCCAGGTCGAACATACAGATTCTACAAGGGACCTGTGGTATTCCCATTCGGATTTGGTCTAAGTTACACAGCTTTTAGAGTAGCTCTAGCAGATGCTCCAACTAGTGTTTCAGTGTCTCTAGCAGGCAAACATGCTTACAAAAATATTACATTATCGAACAATGCAGTTAGAGTTTCTCACAGTAACTGTGATGCTATGAACTTAGCAATGCACTTGGATGTGAAAAACGTAGGAGAAATGGACGGAACTCATACCCTTTTAGTATTCTCAACAACTACCTCCTGCAGCTGGTAAATGGGCTCCTGAGAAGCAATTGGTTGCATTCGAAAAAGTCCATGTCTTGGCAGGAGCTCAACAGAGGATTAGAGTTCACATTGATGCTTGCAAGCATTTGAGTGTTGTCGACCTATTTGGAATTCGAAGAATTCCAATGGGTGTGCATAGTCTTCAAATTGGAGATAATCTTCAGCATTACATCTCTCTCCAAGCTTCTGTTGAAGAGATAAAGTCTTGAAGTTAATTGTTTTACAGTTCTATTTATTGAAGTCAAAATAGAGTATTTTCAGTGCGATTCTAAATTTCCACTGAGAAATAACATCAATCGTGAATGTAAAATGATTGATAGGCATTCAATGGAAAGAAAGAAAAACTAGTAAACTATGAATATAGATAGAAGATTGTGGAATCCTTTACATCAAGAAGTGTACAAAGAGTATGGTCAATGTGCTCCTTTTTTACATGAAGTAATTTTAGAATGGAATTAAATGTTTGCTACTATTTACTTGCAGAATTAAATGTTGTCCTTCCAATGTTATATATTGTATTTCCAATCCCAAGTGCTGAGAAAATTACCTGTCAGAAGACCTGATCATAACTTCATCAACAAAATCATTATACGATACATCCATCGTCTACTATCATGGGGGCATTTTCACTAGGAAGTTTTGAATTATTGAGTGCTAAGTCTCTTTGTGTATGCAACAATATACAAATACAAAGGCTGGAAATTTCAATATCGGGGAAATAAGTACACTTGGGAGCACTTTTGTGACATGTCTGATGCACTAGTACTATCTGAGCAGCATATTTGGGCAGCTGTGACTGAGAAGGCCAAGAACCGAAGTGTTCAATTGCACTAATGGGAATGTTTGTGCATAGAAGATAAGCCTATGGAAAGCACTGTGCGATATGTTTGAACCTGAGTTTGTGCCATTTGATGAGGAGGGCAGCTTTGAACTTGAGCCTATGGAAAGCACCGAGTGAAAATTGTTATGCATTCATTTGAGTTTCAACATGCTTCTAGCATGAACAAGAGCAAAGAATTTGGTTTCTTGATATACTCGACAGTCTGAGGTTTTGGGTTGGAAAATTGAGATAAATGAATGTAATTCCTTGATATTGAGATTTAAGATGTGTAATTTAAGTAAAAATATTCCCTTAAATGAAATTATGACTACAACTAAAGGTGATTTGTCCTCTTATTTAATCCTTGATTAATTTCTTCACACCCACACACACATATATATATCAACTTATCAAGAAATTATATATAGTTTGGATTATTGCAAAGGAAAATTAAAGAAAGAAAAAGAACTTGTTTAGTGCGTAATGATGCATAGTGAATTAATAAGTAGCCAAAGAAGTGGGGAGTTTGGGACCTTGGATATTATTGCCAAAAACAAAGAAAAAAGTGTGATAAACGTGCACAATGCTATGGAGGTGTCGGCGTTGAGGATGGTTAGGATGATATGATTCAGTGTGCTTTTGAATTAATTAGTTAAATCCTCTAAGGGTCCCAACCCCAATTGATATTGATTTCCTAACAGCCTAATTAACCAGAAATTATATGCAACCCACAGGAAAATTCACTATCCATGTAAAAATTTTTCCCATCTAAATATTATACTAATCTTTAAACTCGAAATTCATGATTCATATAAAAATTTCTCCATTCCAAATACTGTACTAGTCTCCAAATCCTACTGAACCAGCTGAGTCCCTTTTACCTACTTTTTCTTCTCGCTCTTTCGTACCTATCTTTTACCCCAAAATCCATCCATATCATAAAAAAAAAAAAATAAATAAAAATAGGAGGGGATTTGTAGTATGTACTGGTATTCATTTCCAACTACTATTATTAACAACAAATCTATTTAAAAAAATTACGTATAGCTACCCAAAATATATAGCCATTAATTAGTCACGGTCCCATAGTACCATTACGATTGACTTTTTTATATTTTACATATAATTTTATTTTAGTTATTGAATAAAATTAACAATTTAAATAATAAGCACGTTACAACTGGTGTTTGAAACTTGAAATTTTTGAAATAAGCTAAATGGGGATATAAACAGAAACTAACTGTTCATAAAATGAAAAAAAAATTCAAATATTTTGGAATCCACTTACTTTATAATTACTAAATTTATCGTTTATTAATTTTCCCTGTTTTAATATGAGAACCACTTAATTTGACCAAGAAAAGTCGAAACTGTATTAATAGTGCGAGCATAGAGTGTGCATATGGAAATGGCTATAAATAGCCATATAAAATGAATACAAATGATTATAAATTTTAAAAAAAGAAAAAAAAACATTTTCATATAATATTAAGAAAATATTTTGCTAAATACTGAGTACCATTTCCTGATAAATTAATAATAAAATAAAGAATTTCTTATTTGTAATCAATTTAACTGTAAAAAATAGACTCCACATTAGCCAAAGCATGACTCTAGTATTAGGAAAAATATTTAGATAAATTCGATTTTTTATCACACTTGTAGATCCTGTGATCAGAATTATAAATCTTAAAAAATCTTACTTACATAAGTTGATATCATAAATTCTCTAAAGTTTAATTCACACAACAGGACTTACAAGTGGAACTAAAGATCAAATCTACCTAAATATTTGACTAGTACTAATAATATTTATTCCTGTCTAACGGGCTTACTCAACCATCTTTTTGGACCTTTTCCCCTAACGCCCATCTTCCACGCTCTCTTTTCTCTCTTTTCTCTCTACCCTTTTTATCTGTCTCTCTCATCCTTTGCTTGCCGCTCTACTTTCCCTCAACCTCAAGGTATTTACACTATTCTATAACTCTCTCTTTTTTTCTGGACTATTTGTTTGGATTCTTCTTTTTTCTTTTTTTTCCATTATTCAAGCTCAAGAGATTCCTTCCTTAACGCTCATTTTATAACCTATATATATTTATGCCCATATTACGGTGCATGTCTAGCCATTCATATAAGTTTTGTTTGTGTGGAAAGTAAGTCGAAATTGGTTTCTCTCTACTTCCTTTTCTTTCATATCTCTATGTCTAATGTATCCTCCACCACTTTGGCTGATCAAAACTACACACACTGCACTCACATAGTACAACACCTAGGTAGCTGCTTAGTTTGTGATTTTCTTTGTTACTCTTTTTGCTTCAAATTTCTTCACCTTTAACTATTTTTCAATTGAGTTATTGAATGGTGGTACATGATGATAACTAATGAATGGTGATCATTGAATTATGTAACAGGATTTTTTTGATGGCCGACTGCAATAGAACTCAAGAGCACCAGCATCATACTTCCTCCACCACCACCGAAAATCATGAGGTACTCATCTCTAAAAAAAAGAAAAGTCTTCTTGTCTTTGTCTTATTAATAATTTCGTCCTCATCCTAGCTGCCTTTGTTCTCCTTCATCCTTACGCTTATAAATATATATATATTTTAAAATTATTTGTCGGCAATACGTACAAATTAAAAAAAAAAAAAAACGTATAGATACATTTTATATGGGAATTAATTATTAATCAACAGCATCAAGTATCATGGACAGTAATACTTGAAATCGAAAATGAGTTTTGTTGAAATTAGGAATAAAATAGTTGTACAAGATGATAATGTGGAGTAATCCATATTCAAAGCTGCTCCGATCAAAGAATTTCTGTTACTCTTTTCTTTGAATTTACTGCATTGAATATTCATTTACCACACCATTAATATTGATTATTGCTATTTAACACCATTTATTTCTTTTTTTCTTTTTTTTTTTTTATTTGTGTAAAAATTTTAATACTCGTAGCTTATTACCATGTTGGCATATTGCCACACCTCTATTTCAGCTTTAGAAACTCCGTTGGAGTTTTTGTTTAATTTAATTTAATTTAATGAATGAAATTAAGTACCATGATAGGAAAAAAAAAAAGAAAAAAGAACTACCATGATATATTTCCACAATAAGATTTCAATATTATTTTTATGGGTCAAGCCAAGATAAAAAATAACATGTGATATTTTGAGGAGGAAAAGGAATAATACACAAATGATTTTATTTGATTTTTTTTTTCCCCAAAATTTATTTATTTCCTAGGATTTGTGGGGCAAATTAATCACGTGCGTCATGCTTTACCTTGTAATTTTACGTGGTCCATTTGGTAGAACAATTATCGTCTTGTGGACTTTCAAGATTTTTGATGTCCTAACAGAAAATATAAAGTATTAACCACTAACTTATATCGGCAATAAATAAGGGTCAATAACTCAACAAGGTATTTTTTTTTTTTTAGCAAGAATATGCCACTTGCATTTTAATTTGCTCTTCTTTTTTTGTTTTAAAGAAAAACATGCATGATATATATATATTTTTTTGTAGACTAGGAATTATAGTTGGACTAATAAATGAAGATAAATATATAATGTTTTTTAAGAGAATACTCATGAATTACTTCAAAAGAAGTGAAATTAGCCTAGTTAATTCCGGTTATCGTTTTTATTTCACTCTCATGCATGGAGTAATTCGTCATGTCAAATCAAATTGAAAGCCAAATCAGTGACTTTATTTGTGATGTAAGAAATTTTTATTATTTTCTCAAACTTTGAGGATGAAAGATACATGTTAACAATCATGGTTTTGTATATTTAGTCTTCTCTTTTATTTATTTATTTTTTAATTTTGGTCTTTACTACGTACAATATGATGACGTAGTATGAACTAAGAAACATTATTTGAACGTATTACTTTGAACACATCATATGTTCTACCAAATGTTGTTAGTGGTTAGGCTGTCGATTAGATTGTTGGAAATGTACCAGAATTCTAAGTTAATTATAGGAAAATAGAAAGATTATCGTTTGTAACTTCAAATAAAGTGTCGACTCTTATTTATGATTATTTTTTATTCTTTTAAATATATAAATTCACCTTAAATAATAAAATTTATATTGGTTAATGAATAATTTAACATTAAAATAAAAAATCTTTCAATAAAATTAGTATAACTAATGTACTTAGATAAATCCAGTTTTTTACTCTACCTGTAGATCTTGAAGTCAGGATTAACATCAGCTAATGTCATTAAATTGTATAAAATTTAATCTACATCACAAAATTTACAAATAAAACTAAAGATCGAATCTGTCTAAGTATTTGTCACGTCTATAATATTGAAAATTACAACATGTTACCATTCTTTCCCATGAAGGAATATAATATATAGAAGACTAGGTCAACAAATCATGTTCATTAGAGTGGACTTGTACCGTGTAAGGTATAACCATTTCATCATGCATTAAGATTCAATTACGAAAGCAAAAGAAATGTTCAAGTTCAACTTTAAACAGCAAAAAATGCGTGGATCAGTACTATCAATCAATTTTAGTTGAATGTTTGAATTTGAATTTAGTCCTCCTAATTAGTTTGGCACGAGGTTTGATCAAACACCACCAACTAATACTCTATTAATCAATTATTAAAATTTAGTTGTTAGGCATCCTCCTTGTCTAAAATCTAAATTGCTTACTTACCAAACAAAGAAATAAACAAATAAACAAATAAAAGTCCGAATTGATTTGGAGCTTATTACACAAACATTTCTCACTGTCTGAGTTGGTTGGCATCCTACCAGAATAAGTAGCACCAAATAATTTTGACCATTAATTATCATAAAAGAAATAGGGTTTCTATCTTTTAATTGCTTGGTTTTTTCAACTAAGAATTTTTTATTTCATACTCTGTTTTACTCTGTGTCACACTGTCAAATAAACCGTCAAGATTATTCTACAAAATCTTGACAGTTCATTTATTTATGTGATAAAAAATAAAATAGAGTGCGAGACAGAATATCTTGTAGGGTTGTTAAATTTGAATGTATCACTTTTTATTTTGCTTAATTATAATATTCTTCATAAAAAATCAAGATAATTTAATTTGTGTCTATGATCGAAGGTAACTTTCTGTCACTTTATTTCATCATATGTTGACTTAGTCTTCAATTTTTGGGTAGGTGGCATCTGTAGATAAGAAATATGGAGGACTGGTGCCAAAGAAAAAGCCCTTAATATCCAAGGCAAGCAATTAAATTTCCATTTTCCTGAATTGTAAAAAAAAAAATTGAAAAGACGGCTCATATAATTACAAAAATAATGTACACATGCAGGATCACGAGCGAGCCTTCTTTTATTCAGCAGACTGAGTGTATTGTGCAAGGTAGTAGGTCAAAAATGTTGCTATTTAGAAAAATTTCTTTTTCCTTTATTATTTTCTTTTTTTCCATAATAAGAATGGGAAAAAGAACTCTTATTTTAGTGGAAAACCTTCATTTTTTTTCTTTATCGCAAAAAGAGACAGAAATTGTGATTATTATGAATTCATTCAGCTTTAAATGCCATTTGAATTAATTTCAATTATAAATATTAGAAAATTTTCTTTCCACTAAAATAATTGGTTTTCAAATAATAGCAAGGTGCAGGTGTATATCATCAATCAACCGTTGCTGTGGAGACATTACAACCAAAGCTAAAGGTAACTGCAAAATTGGTGACCATTTCATCTTACAAATTACAAATTGTGTTATTTTTTTTGGTTAAAAAAATGGAAACTAATTAAGACAGACATAGGTTTATGTGTTTAATACAATTTACAAGAACATAGTACATTATTATTGTTTGTAGTTCCTAAGACTTATGTTACATGTGTTGAATATTCCGCATGCAGAGAACGCCCCATCAGCAATTGCCTCCTAGGAGACCAGCTTGTACGTCGGGAAACGATGGCACAGTGAATTCCTAAGAGGCACCAAGAAATTGTTGAGTTACCAAATCAAAAGACTAAAATGGGATGTAGATTCTATTAACAATTTAAATTTTCAATCCACCTGAAATTGCATACTTGTATGTAATTCTTGCTATTTGGTTATGAAACAAACTTGATGATGGATGATAGTTTCACTATACAAAACTTGACCTCTTTATTTTCTTGAATTTTTTTTATGTATACTTGAGGGGAATCTCAACTTAATATCTTTTATATTCAAAATTAGTGTCTTACCAATTAAAGTGAAATTATTAAAAAAAAATTTATTACCTTATTTTCTAAAAGTCAAGATTTTGTTTTCTAAGGTCCCAACTAAATTGATCTAAGATTTAAACAATCATATATAATTAACGATCTCAAAATAAAAATAAAAAATTGATTCAAATAATAAACAAAACTATAATAACCGTTATAAGTCTAACATAAAGTTGATACCCTACATTGACCTTAGAATCGAGTAACCTTCGCCTATGAAAATTTTCTTCCTATTAAAAAAAAAGCTAATCCAAAAAAAATTGAAAAAGAAAATACCCAAAAAAAAAGAAAAAGAAAAAGAACATCTAAACCAGTTGAAATTAATGCTAAAGGTAGGGGTGGGTAAAAAAATTCACAAATCTGCATATACTCACCCGTTTCACCTTGCCACAATCTTAAAAAAGAGAGTATTTGATCCATATCTATTAATTAGATTAACAGGTCAGGTACTCATCCTTGTGATGATCAAATACGAGTATTTAATCCAATTCGCATATCTTCTTTTTCATACAATTTTTGTGATAAACAAGTCATTTGTTCAATATAAAAATATTGATTTACATTTCTCTCTAGTTGTATTTAATTTATTTAGTTTTTGTTGGAGAAATGTTATGCTCCTCTAGTTTTTTTTTTTAATTTCAAGAAATAATGAGACTTTTTAAATTGAATTTTATTAAATTTTTTCTTGTAAAAAGCTAATATTGTATTTTTGTTTTCATTTTTTTTATGAATTGTACGTAGAATACCTGTTAATTATAAAAATGACTAAAGGTTTGATATTCAAATGTCAGTATAGTGTGGATTTTATTTTTTTAAATAACAATAATAAGATAGTGAAGTAAAGTTTTGTGACAGAAAAGATATCATATCCTAATACTCATTCTTCGAATATCAGTTAATGGGCGAGTCGGATTAGAATAAAATTAATTGACCCGATTAGATCAGCCAATTCCCTTATACCAACCCTGTTCCCACCCCTAAGGAAAGGACAAACCGGAGTGGTTCAAACAACGGCCCGAGTTGCATATGATTTGACCCTACTCTGAAAATAGCAGCATTCCTCCATTAGAAGAACTGAAGAAGTGATGGAATGGAAGAGACTATGAGAAGGTTTTCTTCCGTGGCTTCAGCTCTCACAAAGCAACAAAACATCCAGACCAAACTCACAGCTCAAAACCCCACAAAGCTCAAATCTTTAGCAAATCCTCCTCCTCAAAATCCTGCTATCAGCCGCATTGACGCCACTTCAACAGGTAGAAATTGTAAAAATCAAAACTTTAATTCAATTTCAATAACTTCTTCTACTTCAGTTCATAAACAACCCAAATTGCATGCAAATCCCCCTATTGATCATCAGTACTTTGCTCAGATTCTGTCAAGAAAAGATTGGTATTTATTGCTAAAACAAGAATTTAAGGCCAAGAGGGCCAATTTGAACTGTCAGTCAGTGATTAGTATTTTGCAAAATCAAGAAAACCCTTTACACCCTTTGAGATTTTATATATGGGTTTTGAGTATTAATCCTTTGTTTGCTAAGAATCAGTCGATTCGGGGTGTTTTAAGTAATGCCCTTTACAGGATGAAAGGTCCGATTTTGTTGTCAGCTGAATTGATTCAGGATATTAGGAATTCTGGTTTTAGGATTACTGAGGATTTGGTTTGTGTTTTGATTGGTAGCTGGGGGAGGTTAGGGCTGGCCAAGTATTGTGCTGAAGTTTTCGAGCAGATATCATATTTGGGTCTTAGTCCTAGCACGAGGTTATATAATTCAGTGATAGATGCTTTAGTGAAAGCTAATTCAATCGACTCTGCTTATCTCAAGTTTCAGCAAATGCAGGTGGACAACTGTTTTCCAGATAGGTTTACGTATAATATTCTCATTCATGGAGTTTGTAAGGTTGGCATAGTGGATGAGGCTATTCGTTTATTGAAGCAAATGGAGGGACTGGGATTTTCGCCCAATGTGTTTACATATACAATCCTGATTGATGGGTTCTGTAATGCTAAACGGGTAGATGAGGCGTTTGGCTTTCTAGAAAGAATGAAGGAGAAGAATGTGGCGCCAAATGAAGCTACATTTAGGTAACATCCTTGGTTAATGGAGTGTTTCGTTGTGTATCTCCAGATGAAGCCCTTAAGTTGTTATCGATATGGGTGGAGAGAGAACTTGTCTTGCCTAAAGTTGCTTGTGATACAATACTATGCCACCTTTCTGATAATTCTTTGCCAAGGGAGGCAGCTGCATTCCTTAGAAAATGTTGGGGAACGGGTTACGTTGCTGATAGCTCAACGTTTGAAATTACAATGACTTGTTTGATTAAGGGATTAGCTCTTGAGGAGACTTGCCAAATATTAGATAGTTTTGTTGAACGGGGTATGAAGGTGGGATTAACTACGTATCTCACTATTATTGAGGCTTTGTTCAGCTCTGGACGAGAAGACAAAGCCAACCAGTACTTGGAGCAAATGTTCCGGAATGGGCTTGTTACAAATGTAGTTGCTTATAATATGTTGATTGACTGCTTCTGCAAAGCAAAAATGATGGAACAAGCATCAGAAGCTTTTGAAGAGATGCATAACAGAGGTATTCCCACCCCAATCTTGTTACCTATAATACTCTCATCAATGGGCATTACAAGGCTGGGAATATAATTAAGGCACGAGAACTGCTGGTAATGCTCTTAAAGCAGGGATCCAGGCCTGATACTTACACTTTTAGTTCAATAATTGATGGACTTTGTCGATCACATCAGATTGAGGATGCTTTTGATTGTTTTACGGAAATGGTGGAGTGGGGAGTCACCCCAAATGCACACACATACAATATATTAATCCGCTGGTTATGCGTCATTGGAGATGTATCTAAATCGGTGAGCCTATTGAGAAAAATGCAAATTGATGGCATGAGGCCTGATGTTTTCTCTTTCAATGCTCTAATCCAAAGTTTTTGCAGAACTAATAAGATTGAGAAGGCACAGAGATTGCTTACAAGCATGTTGGCGCTGGATCTGAAGAGACAACTTTACATTCACTGCTTTTATAAAGGCTTTGTGTGAATTAGGAAGATTTGTTGAAGCTAAAGGGTTGTTTCAATATTTTATGGAGGCAAATGGATGTGCCCCCGATGCATATGCATGTAACTTGTTCATTGATAGTTTGGTTAAGAATGCTAGACTTGAGGAAGCGAAGTATATCTACAGTAAATACAGAGAGAGGGGGATGCCATTAAAACCCATAAACATTGTCTAGTATGGTCTTGAAATGGTGTTTATTGTTCCTGCATTCTGCTGCTCCATGCAAATTCGGGCTTTGATATGCTGACAGTACATTCATTATGGTATGTGCTTAAGGGAGTTGATTTTCAGTTTCTATTACTTTTTTTATTTTTTATTTGAACTTTATTAGAAGGTGGTTTGACGAAGTAGTCAAGTCTGACAAAATAGATTAAACAACGTTAATATGAGGGGTCAAAAAATTTGGCTATGGTGTTATTGAATTAGAATCGAGCATTGAATTATCTTTTATTCAGTAAATAAAAATGTTCCCTATCTGTTTCTTGCCATATATCAACACTCAAAGAAGCAAAAGAGAGAAAAGTCATCTAATAGAAGTAAATCAGTGAATTTGTGATACAGCATTTCCGGAATAGAGGCCATGGATGACTGGTGAACAGGAATTGGATTGTTGAAGTGTTCAACTGAGATGGAGGGATGGTTGCTGAAGTTTTCAGCTTGAGGGACAAGCGCAGCTCAGCAGTCCAGCTCAGACATCTTCTAGAAGCTTCTTGGAGTTTTTAATAGAATTAGTTACTTGTTAGTTAGTTAGTTAGAAGATTGCCAGATCAGCAGTGATAAGATGTTGAATTGTATGTAGAATTCATTCATTGTTGTTTTAGTGAAATCTGAATTTCTTCTGTTATCATACCTCTCATTTCTCTCACTACATTCAATAAAAGTCTTCTAATTCTTCTACGAATTATGTTCTTCATTTTCTTTCAATTTCAGAAGATTAGTTTGAGATTTTTCTACTTTGCTGCATAGTTATATCAGAGCTGTGGTTCTTCGGAATCATGGCAGAAGGTACTAGATCCAAGAAGTTAGGAAGCTTAATGTTCTAGAGACTATCAAGAATATGGCTACGGATCAGAGAGTGCAGAAAGAACAAGTTGAATGGATGTGCTCCCAATGCATATGCATGTAACTTGTTCATTGATTGGAAGAAATGGAAAGGAAGAATGAGGAAGAAGCTAAAAATAGCGAAGTTTCTGTGATTGAAACATGACTGAGAAAGCATCGTTTGTTGTACGTTGGAGCCACCAGACACCCTTTTGTCCACAGCATTCGAGATGGTACCGTTGACCTCTCTTCATTCAAGCTCTGTCTGGTAAGATTTATCCTTTCTGCTTTTGTATTAATTACCACAAAACTTTCATCTTTAGAAACTAATTATATACACAAACCTTTTTTTTTTGTCTTTTATTTGGTTAAAATACGTTGAAATCAAGAAAAATTATGAAGTATAGAATCTGGTTTGGCAGAAGTTACTTTTAATTTTCTGTATCTTGAGAATCTAAGTTCAGAGTAATAGGAATCGGGAATGTGCTCATTTAGTCATTACTATTCTTAAACTAAAATACTGGAGCAAGACTACATATTTGTTAGAGCATTTTGTTCCATTTCTTGCAAGTGTCCTATTTAAAGCTTGGAAGGAGTCATTTGAGTCTACTGATATTGATGTAATATTCTTTGAATGATGAAATTGCTTAGTTCAAGAAAGAGGCTTCAAAGTGGGGTGCATGTTTCACTCATTAATGTTGTTCCTCACAAGGCAAATCAAGAATATTGCAGGTACCATTTCTGATTTTGGACGAACTTTTCATCCAAGTCTAGATTATTTTACCTATATGCCGATAATTGATCAGTATCAGTTCTGACGCAAAAGGGTAATTTTATGCTAATAATTGATCAATCTCAATTCTAACTCAAAAAGGCAACTTTATGTCATGCCTTTGAAATCGTTTCTCATCTACATATTTATAAGCTGTTTTCACTGTCAACATAGCTGAACTTGTTTTTAAGGAACAAAAGGCTTTCAGCTTGTTTTGTATTTTAGGCCTTTTGCACTCTGCTAATTGATGTCTTATTTAAAACATTTCCATCAATAGCCTGAAAAGTAAGATCTTGTTAATACAGTGTTAAAGATATGCAGTTTTTTAAGCAAAACCTTTTCCTTTGCCGTAGTTGTCTTGCAACTTCTTCATTTGACTGGTAACCGACTTGGTATACATTTGCTGATAGCATATTACTTCTTGGAGCAGAGAGCCCTTTTTCCGCAGTTGAATCTTTCACTTTATATTGTTCATCCAAGCCCCCCATCCTCAACCTTAAACTAGGTGAGATTCTGCAAAGAAAATATTTCATGTGATTGGACGAACCTTTTTGTGGTCGGGTGATGGGAACACTTCTGTTTTAATTGAGGAAAAAATTTCACAAACTATATTTCCAATTAATACAGAATTTTTTTTTTTTTGGGTAAATTGTGATTCTGCTTGATGCTGAGCCGTTTCCTGTACTTTTCCTGGCTAACTTTTGGTGATGGTTGCAACCTGTTCTATCGAATTAATGGAAATGACTTATAATTAGAAAAAAAAAAATGCTTTGTCCTTTCTATCACCCAAGTTTGATTTTGTAATTCTTAGATGTGATGTACCATAAGGTCGACAGGAATTCAGTTAGTTGCATCCAGTTGAGTTGTCTACACTACCTGTAATACTTAAGGTTTGTACGACTTCTTAGTTCTCTATTTCTCTTAATAAGTTGCAGTGCAGTTACTAGGTATATGTTCTGTTCCATGTGAATGATGCATTTCTGTTAAAATTGTGTTTCTTGTCTTCTTTTGCGTATGCTCTTTGCTTTATACCTTACTGCACATTGACTAGTTTGTTTGCAAGTTTGCAGATTGTAGTAGAAAGTGGGATTGCTGATCAGTTGCGTGTTACGGATCCCGTTCTACATGATGTAAGCTTTGTTCATTTCTCCTTTTTCCTGAACAAAAATTTCGTCTTACAGATATTTTGTTTGCCTAAATGTCCTTAGGGTGCAAGTATGACGTACATATATTTGCTGTTCTAGATTTACTAATAAATTTTGTTCCGCACCTGCTAATTTTATTGGGTGACATAGTATATCTGAAAATAACAATAAATGATAAATCTTGTTGGGATATGTAAAATAAGAAGTTTACACAACTAGAAGTTGCCATTATCAGAAGTGGATGTGGAACAACCTTGTGCAAGGCAGTGTTTTGCTCATTCTGAAGTCCGTACATGCCGTGACAACCTAGATTTTACTCCGTGTGTGTTTTAGACATTTGTTCGAACTGTGTTTGTAGTAAAACTTCCTGCTGATTGTATACATTTCTATGGTCTATATTGTTTAATAGATGGTAGTATGTGGATCCTCATTGACCATTATTATGCCCTTCGTTGAGTAGTATTACATTATGCAGAATTCTTGTCACTATTTTCATAATGTAACTCTCTCGTACTTGTTTCATTTACACCAAGTCTCTGAGAATTTCCTTGTCATGAATCATGTTTCTCATAGTTTTTTCTTGACCTATCTTTCATCATTATGTCCTTTACTCTATTAGGTTTTTGGGGCATTCAAGTGTTTTGGATTCTTATTCAAGTGTTTTTTACCCACTCTTCAAATTTTTGTCTCTCTTTTGTTACCTTGTGAAGTATGGCGACTTATGTGTTTACTTCTCTTTGCTCTTGTTGGCATCAATCTAAAGTGAAATTTTTTTTGTTGATGCGGCTAGATTTTATTTGGAAGCTTATGGATCTTTTCAGGATTTGTGAAGCTTTGGAAAATATTGGCAGCCTTTACATGATTTTCAAAATAGTAAGAGGAATTAGTCAGTCAACTGTACAACTTTTTTCAACCCTATATTTAATATGTACTGGTTTCCATGTGCCTAATTCTTGATCACTTGAAGTGCAGTTTTGCTGAATAGTATGCAGATCTTTGATAAAATTTTTGGTGATGAATATATGATGGATATAATTGGATGCCTTGAATGTGAGTTGCCTGGATTTTTTTTGTTTTTCTTTTTTCCAACTAAACCAAGTTTGACTCCTTTAATCTCTGTTTCTGTTGAGCCCATGTTGTGATGAAATTGTTGGTGTTTATATCTTAGTTCAAGGTTTAAAAAACAGAAAAATGTTAGTCTAAGTACATTGCTGCCGCAAATAGTTTGAATTCTTGAAAATTTTGGCTTATGCAGATGATCCTGATATACCTCGTGTTCATCGTCGGAATTTCCTTAAAGACCAAATGGTCTTCGAGGAGGTATTTGTTGTTGACTTGAACAGCTTTTTTCTCCTTCATCCCTCCACACCGTGCAGCTTCTCAAGGAGGGAAAAAAGCAGACTATGCTGAACTTTTGATTTATCTGTTTTTGCTTGTTGTAGGCCATACCTATTAAGGACCTCCTTGTTCTTTTGAAGATTCATCAGGCGTACAGAGTTGGTTATCTCAAAGGTAAGAGTTTTAAACCATTAGTCACAAGTTTCAGTGTATTGCTTGTATTGGCATTCAGTATGATACTTATTCTGTGTCAGACTCACAGGATGTTATTCTGCCTGAGTGAGCTTGGACAAGGCTACAGTTGCAAATCTCAATGCCATCGTTTATTCAAATAATGCAATCGTAAGATTATCAACCCAGATGATATGAACATTACCATGCTTGTGTATGCATCTCATTGTGGTATTATGTTGTAGGTTGTTTTGCTGTTAAAGGATGACAACACTTCCATTCAAGAATTATTCGGAAGATTGAAGTCATCTTCTTCTGCAGAATCGAAGATTTGCCATTCTACTATGTTTTATTTGATATATTAGACCGCTAGTCATCTCAATTGCAAATTGTTTATGTTATACTTGTGTTCTCTCGAGTGGGCCAATTTGTTAATCGTCTCCCAAATAGTTCTGTTTTGCGTTAGTTGAGATCTTGTGAAGTAGTAGCTGAAATTTTTAATAACTCCCAAGTTTGTTGAGATATCTTAATCATTGACTTTCTATTTAAATTGCGGAATAAGATTACCTTAATGGATTATGCATGTGCACTAGATGGTCAAAATGAGCATGGAGAGCTATGCTTTGTATATCCAGAAGGGCATACTGTGATTAGTTTTGGCATGCATAATATTCTCAGGCAAATTTGGCCAAGTTTTTGAACATTTCTTGCACCAATCCGCTTGGATTGATATAATTCTGCACTTTTTACTCTATTTAGTTAGAACTTCCCTAATGCTCTATACATCATATAAAAACCAACCAACTACTCGTGACGGGGGAAATGTGCGCACTCGGCCATGGCTGCGCCTACACCGCATCCTGCAGCAAAAGCAACAGATACAAATCGCAATGCTGGGGAATCTGCATTGCATATCCAACCATTAAATCATATTTAACGAACAAAATAACAGAGAAAAAATAAATAAATCTATCAAAAGAAAACTAGAACTAATGAATTAAAACTCATTGGAAATTAATGAGAACAAAATGATTAAAACATAAAGGGAAAATTGCCAAAATAGTCCTTCAACTTTTTCACTTTAGCCAAAATAGTCCCTCAACCTTTTTTTTAGCCAGTTTGTGTAATAGTCCTTCAACTTTTATTTTTAGCCAAGAAAGTCCTTTTATGGTGGAGTCACAATAAAAACTTTTTTATTTTTTTTGATAAATTTCACATAAAATGACTATTTTGGCTAAAAAATAAAAGTTGAAGGACCATTCTGACTACAAAAAAAGTTGAGAGACTATTTCGGCTAAAATAAAAAAGTTGAAAGACTATTTCAGCGATTTTCCCAAACATAAATTAGAAAATTGAGATAATAGGAAACTTACTGAATAAGAGACCGCAACTGCACCCACAGTCGAGGTCACAGCTGCTGTCCTCACATGATATGCATAGTAATTATGCATATGCACGTGGTAGGCTGCCAAGAAAAAAAATATTATACATATTTTTATACAACATAAACTAGGGAATGGGATTGGCATCCCAAACAAAATCAACATGCACAAAAAAGGATTAATTGGCACCCTAGATAAGTTTAAATACTTGCTAACCCAAATTTATTGGCATAGAAAAATTCAGAGTGGCCACGCACATCAGTTCCGAAATCAAAACCGTCTAAACTAAACTACCAAAAATTAGGGGTTTCGAAATCGATTTGGTTCTCCATTTTTTGGAATTGGAATCGTACACCGGTGATTCCGGAACCGGAACCAAGTAAGAAAAAATGAATATATATATGCCAATGTAATTGGTGTATTTAATTTTTCTTTAAATTATTTTTAGTATATATTATTTAAAATGTATCTTTACTTTAATTTTTAATGGTTCAATAAATGATGTAATAGTGTACTTTTTTCTAAAAATAAAATCTATAATTGAAATATAAATAAAATGTAATTTTTTGTTTCTCATCTTAACTTTTATTAATTTTTTGGGTATTATCCATAATGTATATTTACTTTAAAAAAATTCAAAATCGAGACCGTGATCAGAACCAGACGGAATCGGGGAACCGGTAGGAACTACCGATTCTAGAACCGAACTGGAACCGGCTCTAGGGGTGTCAATGGATCGGGTTATCAAGTTATCGTGTCATGTTAGATATGACTATGACTTATGACTCATTTCTTATCGTATTCGCGTGTGGGGTCCGTTTATTATCGTGTCATATTCGTATCTAATCCAATTGAGTTCGTGTCGTGTTCATGTCTAACCCGTTTACGATTGACAGACAGTATCAGCTTATTTGATAATTACGTAACTTGCAATCCATTTGAATTAAAATATCAAATTTTGATTATTTAATAATTTTGATTATTTAATAACTTAATTAATTATTAATACTAACCTTATTATTATAGTAATTTAAAATACATAATTAAAATTATTGAATTTTTTTGGATTATATTTAAAATAATTATTATGTTTGATTTAATAATTTTATATTAAATCTATTATTCACAATCTTAAAATATACTATATTAAATTATAATAAAGAAAAATTTCAGCAAAATCTATTTATATAGTAATTTAACGGGTTATCGTGTCAAGAAAAATTTTAGTAAAATCTGTTCATACAGTAATTTAACAGGTTATCGTGTCAACTCATGGGTTGACCCAAGAACCCAACCCAACCCAACCCGTTTAATTTCGTGTCAACCCAATCATGACTCGATAAATTTCGAGTCTATGTCATAACTTTTAAATTTCATATCGTGTTCGTGTCATGTTATCAGGTTGTGTCAAAAATTGCAAGCCCGAACCGACTCCCAAGGTTCCAATTCTGGTTTCGATTCGAGCTCTTCATGAAACTGGAACCAGCGATTCCGGAACCGTAATCATGCCTAAAAAGGATTAATTGGCACCATAGATAGGCTTAAAAGACTTGCTAATGCAAATTTATCGACTTTTTCACCTGTAGCAAAATCATTTTAGTTAAACAGAGGCCAAACTACCTACAGACTCCTAGACTTTTTGATTCGTATACTTTTGGAGAAAATTCTTATATGACTAGGCCTATGATATAGTAATATGGATCCTTTGGTCCAAAATACTTCACATCAGCTCACATCACATCACTTACTGGAGTGTTTTGGACCAAGGGATTCATGATACTATGCTATGGATCTTACTCCAGATCCATACAAAAAAATTTATACTTTTGGAATGACTTTAAAAAGGAATGAATTTAAAAAGTCTTAAAAAGGCTTTTGAAGTTGCAGAAGGGCTTCTGGAAAATATGTCTTCTAACCTAATCCAAACCTCTCCAAAATCTTCATCTGAAATGCCAAATTTTCTTCGCTAAAATTCCCGACATGTTTTGACCTCCCCATAAAAAGTTGTTTAGGACTAGGGCTGGCAACGAATCGAGCAGATGTCAAAAATTCGACTCGAGTTCGAGTTGGGCGAGCTCGAACTCGAAACTCTTGACGAGTCGATTTCGAGCACAGGTATATTATGTTCAAATACTCGTCGAGTTTTTTGAGTACTATATAATTTTTTTTTATTTTTTATTATATATAAAATTACTAAAATATCCATATTTTTAGAAAAATTACATATTTTACCCAAGAAAAAGACGAGCTACTCGAGTTCGACCTCGTTTTACTTATTTCGAGCGAGCTCGAATCGAGATCGAACTACCTCAAATTTTTCGAGTTCGAGCTCGAGCTCAATTTTTGAAACTCGTTCGAGCTCGAGCTCGAGTTCGAGTATTGTGAAAAATTTCGAGTTCAAATTCGAGTAGGGCACTATTCGTACTCGATTCGGCTCGTTTACATCCCTATTTAGGACACATAACATCAGGTCTAGGCTTGTTACATGCAAAATCAACCAAATAAACTTTCCCAGGCCTAGTCATGAAATATTGTGTACTTAGGGGTTGGTGTTATTGTCAGAGCAATTTTGTTTTATTGACAAAATTATCCTCAAGATGAAAATGTAGATTGGTTTTGAGGGCAATTTTGTCAATAAAAATGTAATTGCTCTGGCTGGAAATTAATTGCCCTGTCAATAACACCAGTCGTACTTAAGAAAACTATAAGGGTAGAGCACAAAATCACTGAAACAAGATTTAAACTTAATTGCTCCCATAATAACACTAAATCTTCAACCTTCACGTTTGAAAGATGAACTGAAACAACCCCTATTCTTAGACTAAGATCACTCTTATCAAGAAACCATAGAATGTGATTGTTAGAACTTCCCTAATGCTCTATACATCATATAAGAACCAACCAACTACTCGTGACGGGGGAAATGTGCGGCCATGGCTGCGCCTACACCGCATCCTGCAGCAAAAGCAACAGATACAAATCGCAATGCTGGGGAATCTGCATTGCATATCCAACCATTAAATCATATTTAACGAACAAAAAATAGAGAAAAAATAAATAAATCTATCAAAAGAAAACTAGAACTAATGAATTAAAACTCATTGGAAATTAATGAGAACAAAATAATTAAAACATAAATTAGAAAATTGAGATGATAGGAAACTTACTGAATAAGAGACCACTCGCAACTGCACCCACAGTTGAGGTCACAGCTGTTGTCCTCATGACATGATATGCATAGTAATCATGCATAGGTAAAAGCTGCCAAGAAAAAAAATATTATAACATATTTTTATACGACATAAACTAAGGAATGGGATTGGCATATCCAAAACAAAATCAACATGCACAAAAAGGATTAATTGGCACCCTAGATAGGTTTAAATACTTGCTAACCCAAATTTATTGATATAGAAAAGATTTGGAGTGGCCACGCTTTCGGTTCCGAAATCAGAATCGTCGAAACCGAAAGGCCAAAAACTGGAGTTCTGAAATATGATTTGGTTCTCCATTTTTTGGAACTAGAATCGTAAACGGGTGATTCCGAAACCGGAACCGAGTAAGAAAAAATGAATATATATATGCCAATGTAATTGGTGTATTTAATTTTTCTTTAAATTATTTTTTAGTATATATTATCTAAAATATATCTTTACTTTAATTTTTAATGGTTCAATAAATGATGTAATAGTGTAATTTTTTCTAAAAACAAAATCTATAATTGAAATATAAATAAAATGTAATTTTTTGTTTCTCATCTTAACTTTTATTAATTTTTTTAGTATTATCCATAATGTATATTTACTTTAAAAAAATTCAAAATCGATACCGTGATCAGTTTAACCATACGGAATCGGGGAATCGGTAGGAACTACCGATTCCAGAACCAAAATCGGAACCGGCTCTAGGGGTGTCAATGGATCGGGTTATCAAGTTATCATGTCATGTTAGATATGACTATGACTCATTTCTTAAGGTATTCGTGTCGTGTGGGGTCCGTTTACTATCGTGTCGTATTCATATCTGATTCATTTGAGTTCGTATCGTGTTCGTGTCTAACCCGTTTACTATTGACAGACAGTATCAGCTTATTTGATAATTATGTAACTTGCGATCCATTTGAATTAAAATATCAAAATTTGATTATTTAATAATTTAATTAATTATTAATACTAACCTTATTATTATTGTAATTTAAAACACATAATTAAAATTATTGAAATTTTTTGAATTATATTTAAAATAATTATTATGTTTGATTTAATAATTTATATTAAATCTATTATTCACAATCTTAAAATATACTACATTAAATTATAATAAAGAAAATTTTCAGCAAAATCTGTTCGGGAAAACATACAATAACTTAACTGGTTATCGTGTCAAGAAATTTTTTATCAAAATCTGTTCATACAGTAACTTCACGGGTTATTGTGTCAACCCATGGGTTAACCCAATCCAACCCGTTTAATTTCGTGTCATAAATGGATTGACCCAATCATGACCCGATAAATTTCGAGTCGTGCCATAACTTTTAAATTTCATGTCGTGTTCGTGTCATGTTATCAGGTTGTGTCAGAAATTGCTAGCCCTAACCAGCTCCCAAGGTTCCCGGTTCCAGTTTCAATTCCAGCTCTCCAGGAAACCGGAACCAGCGATTTCGGAACCGTAATCATGCCTAGAAAGGATTAATTGTCACCCTAGATGGGTGTAAAAGACTTGCTAATCCCAATTTATCGACTTTTTCACCTACAACAAAATCATTTTAGTTAAACAGAGGCCAAACTACATACAGAATTCCTAGACTTTTTGATTCGTATACTTTTGGAGAAAATTCTTATATGACCGGGCCTATGATATAGTAAGTAGATATGGATCCTTTGGTCCATAATACTTCACATCAGCTCACATCACATCACATCACATCACATCACTTACTGAGTGTTTTGGAACAAGGGATCTATGATACTATGCCATGGATCCGATCCATACAAAATTTTTTCTACTTTTGGGATGACTTTAAAAAGTCTTAAAAGGGCTCCTAAACTTGCAAAAAGCTTCTGGAAAATATGTCTTCTAACCTAATGCAAACCTCTTCAAAATTTTCTTCTGAAATGCCAAATTTTTTTCACTAAAATTCCCAGCATGTTTTGACCTTCCCATAAAAAGTTGTTTAGGACTAAGGCTGGCAACAAATTGAGCTGCTCGGTCCAAAACTTGACTCGAGTTCGAGTCGACCGAACTCGAGTCGAGCGAGTTTGAATTCGAAACTCTTGACGAGTCAATTTCAAGCACACAAGGATATTATACTCGAATGCTCGTCGATCTTTTCGAATATCATATAATTTTTTAAATTTTTTTTATTATATATAAAATTACATGGTAAAATGTCCATACTTTTTAAAAAAATTACATATTTTACCCAAGAAAAAGACGAACTACTCAAGTTCGATCTCGTTTTACTTATTTCGAGCGAGCTCGAATCGAGTTCGAACTACCTCAAATTTTTCAAGTTCGAGTATTGGAAAAAATTTTGAATTCGAGTTCAAGTAGGGCACTATTCGTACTCAATTCGATTCGTTTACACCCCTGTTTAGGACACATAACATCAATTCCAGGCTTGTAACATGCAAAATCAACCAAATAAACTTTCCGAAGCATAGTCATGAAATATAGTGTATTTAGGGGCTGGTGTTATTGCCAGTGCAATTTTACTTTTATTGACAAAATTATCCTCAAGATGAAAATATAAATTGGTTTTGAGGGCAATTTTGTCAATAAAAATGTAATTGCTCTGACTGGAAATTAATTGCCCTGGCAATAACACCAGCCGTACTTAAGAAAACTATAAGAGTAGAGCACAAAATCACTTAAACAAGATTAAACCTTAAATTCTCCCATAATAACACTAAATCTTCAACCTTCACGTTCGAAAGATGAACTGAAACAACCCCTAAGACTAAGATTACCATCTTGTTGGTAAAAAAATTGAAAATTTAAACGTTAATTTTTTTTTTCATTGATTCTTGTTAATTTGACTTAATAATATTTTGTCCTTCCAACTTAATATACACCAGTCTGAAATATTTAAATAGATCTGATTTTTTATTTCATCTAAAGACGCTATTGTATGAATTAAATAATGTAAAATAAATGACATCAACTCATATAAGTAAGACTCTGTAAGATTTAATTGTAAACAAGATTTACGAGTGAGTTCTAAGATTGGAACTATTAAGCATTTTCCTACTCTAGTGTATAAAATTTGCTTATTTGCAATAACATGAGCAAGTAAGTGATTCAAAATAGATTGTTGTAGGAATCAAAGGAATGGGTTTAACCTACTTCGGGCTAAAAATATTCTATCTCATTCTCGAATATTTGACTGCTTCATCAAGGTTATCAGATTTCTTTTATAATCTAGTAAGATAAGAATTAAAATAAAAGAATGGGATAAAAGATCCTTAATTATAGTTCAAATATTGTACGGTATTTGTCAACTTCTAATGCGTCTATTAGAGAATTCAATTGCACAAAGTAGACATGATTATGTTAGGGACCGTATGTTGGGTTTTGGGCATTCACATACATATTAATTGTGTAATATATGCTATCATAATTAATTGACCCAATATAAAGTGATATATTATAGTTTAAAATTAAACCCAATTGCACAAAGTAGACATGATTATGTTAGGGACCGTATGTCGGGTTTTGGACATTCACATACATATTAATTGTGTAATATATGCTATCATAATTAATTGACCCAATATAAAGTGATATATTATAGTTTAAGATAAATGGGTTTAAGTCATCCAATTAGTATGGACTTTTATGTGTAGATACCCTAAAAATTTATTTCCTATTTTATGATGGGCAAAACCTAAGGGAATAAGGACAGTACAAAGTATATCTGTATATATATATATATATATATATATATATATATAAATATCATTATGTCGATAAATTCTGGATTGTGTTAGAAAAGGACATCCCATTATCAGAAAAGTGAGAATCCTATTCTCTAAAATACATACATAGTAATTTAGAAGATTAATAATCACAATATTCAACAATCAAATCCGTAGGCTCAAGAATCACATCCGGATATTCAAGAATCACATCAATTCTTATGGATTCAGGTACGCTTTCGTATTTAGAATTTAATTTATATTTTTGATGATTAAACATGAAGGATCCGGGTTATGATAACGTTGGTTGTCATGATATTAAAGTTAATTTGGTAGTCCAACAAGTGGTATTAGAGTATCTTCATGTTGAATCATTGAGAAATCAATTTTTTTATTTGATTTATTATGTGATTTTATAAAGATTTAGTTCTTGAATTCAACAAATTTTTTATATGATTTAATTTGTTATATTTAAGAATAATTGTGGTTATATTCGACAGATTTAAAATTTTGGATCCAATAATTTTTATATTTATTCGGATTAAATTATTGGATTCAAAATTTTGGTTTTAATTTTTTTTTTCCTTTTTGAATTTGTTTGGTATAAAATTAAAAAAAAAAAAAAAGTACTTACGGTACAGTCATGAACATTCAGTTCATGACCTAAAGGAATTAAGGATGGATGACTCCTTGTTCAAATCAATTTGGTATTAAAAAAAAAAAAAAAGGATCGGTTTTAGTTCATGACCAATAAGGTCATGAACTTCACGATAAGGCCATGAACTATCATAGCCGAATCGTTTACGGGCCTTCTAATTTTTATTTATTTATTGATTTATTTATTTTTTTAAATCTTTGATAAAATAATTAAATTCAAATTTTGGTTAATTAATTAAGAATGCCTAATGTTCAAAATATATTGATTAACACAACATGCTATCAAAATAGCCCCTCTTGTGTAAGTCAGTTTATTTTGAAATATGTATTTGTAATTCATGCGGATATTATTATATATCGACCCAAAGGAAGGTTAATATTTGACTGAATTATATATACACCTGTGGTAATAAATATGTGACAATTATTTGATATTTCATGTGAATAATAAGTTAGTCCAAAGATAGACCTATTATTTGATAGGATTTATTGTCAATATTTGATTACTACACCAAGAGTACCACTTACAAGTTAATATTTATGTCCAAAGACTAAATATTAATGTTATTCTACCTATCTTGTGATGGGCCCTACCATTATTTGAATTTATTATTTAAGATTTGAAACTTATGTGAATATGTTATTTTGTTCTATTTTCAATTAACACATATGTTTCTATAATATCTGCCATTATCAATTTTATAACTATGTTGAATGGAACAAATTTTAAGAAATGGAAAGAGAACGTGACGATCGTTCTTGGTTGCATGGATTTAGACCTTGCGCTAAGGATTAAACAACCCAATCCTCTTACAGATAATAGTTTCGTAAAAGAAAAAATGGACTATGAGAAGTGCTCTAGGTCGATCATTCAAATCGCATAAGTCTTATGATCATGAAATGTGCAATTTCGGAAACATTCAGGGGCGATGTGTCCGAAAAAGCAACTGCCAAAGAGTTCCTTATGAAAATTGAAAAACGTTTTGTAAAAAATGATAAGGCAAAAACAAGTACGATTCTATCGAACTTGATTTCAATGAGGGATAAAGAAAAATGAAATATAAGGGAGTACATCCTAGAGATGTCTCATCTTACTTCAAAACTTAAGGCACTAAAGTTAGAATTGTCTGAGAACTTGCTCGTACATTTGATTTTGATCTCTCTTCCTGCATAATTCAGTCAATTTAAGGTCAATTATAACTGTCAAAAGGATAAATGGTCTCTAAATGAGCTCATTTCTCATTGTGTGCAAGAAGAGAAAAGATTGAAGAAAGAAAGATTGGAAGTGCTCACTTGGTAAGTACCTTTAAGGACAAAAATAAAAAAAGGGAAAAGGATAAAGAAGTTGCGGGTGGTCCGCTTCAAAAGAAACAGCAGAATTCGTTAACCAAAAAAGAAACAAATTGAGGAATTTGGTTGTTACTTTTGTAAGAATTCTGGACACCTGAAAAAGGACTGTATCAAATATCACGTTTGGAGTGCAAAGAAAGGTACGTTTCTCGTTTTGATTTGTTCTGAGGTTTATTTAGTTTCAATACCTAGACACACTTGGTGAATAGATTTCAGTGCTACTACTCACATAAGTGTCTCCATGTAGGGTTGCCTGAATTGCCGAGGTCAAATGACGCTGAAAGATTCATCTATATTCGGACGTTTTAGAAGTAATACATACGGACATTTGCGGGCCATTCCCTACGGCTTCTTGGAATGGTCAACAATACTTTATTACATTCATAAACGATTTTACTCGTTATGGCTGCCTTTATCTAATTCATGAGAAGTCTCAGTCATTGGATATATTCAAGACTTTTAAATTTGAAGTTGAAAACCGAATTGGTAAAAGAATTAAGGCTGTCAGATCTGACCGTGGTGGTGAATACTATGACAGATATGATGGATTAATGTGAATAACGTCTAGGAGCTTTTGCTAAATTTCTAGAGGAATATGGAATCGTTCCACAGTACACTATGCCGGGATCTCCTAACATGAATGATGTTGCTGAGAGAAGAAACAGAACTTTAAAGGATATGGTGAGAAGTATGATTAGTCATACAATTTTACTAGATTCACTCTGGGGAGAGACATTAAAGACTACAACTTATATCCTTAATAGAGTTTCAACTAAGGTAATAACCAAAACCCCTAGGAACTATGGACTGGTAAAAAATCTAGTATAAAATATTTACATATTTGGAGTTATCCAACTGAGGCAAGGCCTTATAGGCCAAATGACAAGAAATTGAACTAAAAAATGGTCATCACCTATTTTGTTGGTTATTCTGAACGGTCTCGAGGGTACAAATTTTATGATCCCACGTCCAGATCCTTCTTTGAGACGAAAAATGCCCAATTCTTTGAGGATATTGAGTTTCGAGGGAGAGATAAAGTTAAAAATTTTGTCTTTGAAGTATGAATCTATTTCCCTTTCTACGATTGTTATTGACAATGATCAACCTTCTATTTCTGACATTGTTCAAGAAGCAATACCAGTACCACAAGACAATGTTAAAAATCTTCCCCATCAAGAACAACACGAACAAACTCAACAATCTCAAGAACAAATGCCATTAAGGAGATCCACTAGAGAACAGAAAAGTACGATTTCGGATGATTACATCGTATCTCTCCAAGAACATGAGGATGGCATTGGATTGGTAGAAGATGATCCAATCAACTTTCATCAAGTTGTGCATAGTGCTAATTCTCACAAATGAATTGATGCTATGAATGAGAAAATTAAATTCATAAAAGACAATGACGTTTGGAAACTCACACTAACCGAAGGTACGAAACCTATTGGTTGCAAATGGATATTTAAAACCAAAAGGGATTCGAAGGGTAATTTAGAGAGATATAAGGCACGTCTTGTCGTAAAAGATTTTACTCAAAATGAAAATATTGATTATAAAGAAGACTTTCTCTCCAATATCATCGAAAGACTCTTTTAGGATAATAATGGCTTTAGTGGCACATTTTGACCTTGAGTTACGTCAGATGGATGTAAAGACTGCGTTTCTCAATAGTGACATTGATGAGACCATTTATATGGTGCAACCAGAAAACTTTGTGTCCAAAGATGCAAAGAATATAGTCTTAAATTAAAGAAATTCATCTATAGGCTCAAGCAAGCTTCTTGTCAATGGTATTACAAATTTCATCAAATTATCATCTCATTTAATTTTGATATGAATTTGGTTGATGATTGTATATATCACAAATTTAGTGGGAGTAAGTACATTTTTTTGGTTTTATATGTCGATGACATACTACTTGCCAGTAATGATATAGGCTTATTGTACGAAATTATGAGATTTCTATCGCAGAAATTTGAGATGAAAGATCTTGAGGATGCCTATTTTATATTGGGGATTCAAATATATCGAGATCGCTCTCATGGTATTCTTGGATTATCGCAGAATAAAAGAACTATATCGAGAAGGTACTTAAGAGATTTGGCATGCAAGATAGTAAACCAGGAGATACCCCTGTTGCTAAGGAAGACAAATTCTGCCTCGCTCAATACCCTAAGAATGATTTTGAAAATAAAGAAATACAAAAGATTCCCTATGTTTCGGCAGTAGAAAGCCTAATGTATGCTCAAGTTTGTATGCATCCAAATATTGCGTATATTGTTGGGTTGTTAGGTAGATATTTAAGCAATCCGGGTATGATTCATTGGATAGCAGCCAAAAGAGTCATGCGATATCTTCAGAAAATAAAATATTACATGCTCACATATAGGAGATCGGATAAATTATAGATCATTGGGTATTCTAACTGATTTTGTTGGATGTCAAGACAGTCATAAATCCACTTCAGGTTATATTTATTTGCTTGCTAGTGGAGCTATCTCTTGAAAAAGTGTTAAACAAACACTCATAGCTCCTTCCACCATGACAGCTGAATTTATAGCATATTATGAGACATCCAATCATGGAATATGGTTGTAAAATTTTGTTACAGGGATGCAAATTGTGGATGGTATTGAAAGACCACTTAAGTTATTTTGTGACAATAAATCAGCAGTATTATATTCTTACAATAGTAGGAGTTCAACGAAATCTAAACACAGACATCAAGTTCCTAGTTGTTAAAGAAAGAGTTCAGAGTGGTCAGGTGTCTATAGAGTATATTAGCACGAAATCCATGATTGTGGATCCGCTTACTAAAGGATTATCACTTAAGGTCTTTCATGAGCACACTGCTTATATGGGTATTATGTCTTTTGAGGATATTCGAGATTAGTGAGAGTTTGTATTCAATTTATATACTTTTATCTTTTAAGACACATCTTATATTTATGAATATTTTCTGCAGAAATAAAGAATTCAGTTTTAGAAATAAAGTGTTCAATTTATATTTCACTCTGACTTCATTTTTAGTTTGATCTCTATAAAAATAAAGTTAGACCAGATGGAAATATGCATGTTTAAAATCACATTGCATGTAATTTTTATGTTACACATCCATACTTGATCTATGTCATTTGGTTGTGTTGATGTGCGTGACCAAGAATGGGTTTAGTTACGATTACTGTAACGAAAATCGTTTTGATCCTATATTGATATGATTAATGGACGAGATTGTTCGGAAATGACTATGTCATGATAGCTAAAGATTTTGAACTCATAAGAATTTATACAATAATATCTATGTAGTCCAAGCGGAAAAATATTGGGTTTTGGACATTCACATACATATTAATTGTGTAATATATGCTATTATAATTAATTGGTCCAATATAAAGTGATCTATTATAGATTAAGATAAATGGGTCTAAATCATCTAATTAGTATGAATTTTTATGTGTACATACCCTAAAATCTTATTTTCTGTTTTATGATAGGCAAAATTTAAGGGAATAAGGAAAGTATATATATATAGGTTATGGTCCCCAAATTCTGTGTTATGTTACTTTTTTTTGACATCCAATCCTCATCCTGCTAAAAAGTGAGAACTCTGTTCTCTAAAATACATATATAGTAATTTGGAAGATCAATAACCACAATATTCAAGAATCAAATCCGTAGGTTCAAGAATCACATCCGAATATTCAAGAATCACATCAATTTTTATGAATTCATGTACGCTTTCGCATTTAATATTTAATTTATATTCTTAATGATTAAACATGAAGGATCCGGATTATGATAATGTTGATTATCATGATATTAAAATTAATTTAGTATTCCAACACCGTAATGCTAGAATTAAGTCAATAGTATGATATGACTACAGTCTAAACTAAGACGTTGGTTCGACGGAAAATCATCATCCAAAATAATTTGTTATCCGTGCAGCTTTTTGCATTGCATGATACGTTTGACTATGTGCAGCAGGCCACACACACCTTTGCTTCTGTCAAGATATGAGTATTTTAATTGATTTGAGCCAATCTCAAGCCATCTTGGCAATTTTCAACGTTCTCTCTCTTACACTGTTACAGAGTTACAACCATATACAACTACGGTTGTGGTGGGGATCGGATCCATTCGCCATGCAAAATTAGAACGTGTATGTTAAGAGGCAATTTTTTACTAATCACTCGTACTATTTGACTTGATAGCCTTGTACAATAATTTTCTCAATTCCACCAATACAAGTATCTGTTGAAGCGCATAGCCTATTTGTAAGGCAATAAGGTGCCAAGAATTAAAGATGGAACTAAGCCAACTATAGTTGACTAAAAATATGATTAAAAGACCACAAAATATAACTTAAATATTAAGATATTCGAGTTATTATTGAATTGGAAATTATTATTGAATAAGGAATGAGTTTCAAACTAAAAAGACAGAGGGGGCTAAAGCAACCCAAAACAACAAATTCAAGAAACAAGGGACCAAATTAAGCCAATCAAATGAGAGAGCAAACACAGCCAACAATTAAGCTGATTACATGCAACAATACCCAAATACGTACATTTCCTCAAGACCAGAAATTGCCCCATACGGACAAGAATCCAATAACAACACCATCCTGTCCATAATCGAAAATTAGACCAAGACGGATTCCCTAGAGTGAACTATTAACCAATTCATTGAAATTAAGAAATTTCAATATCAATTTTAAGAATTTTTTTGATTTAACGTTCTAAAAATTAACCCATAGTTTGGGGCCTATATTGCTCATTTTCATATTTTATATCTATACTTCTGCACACGGCTTTTTTGTGGCTTTTTCGTGCTTAAGGTGAGCTTGAATTAGTTTTTGTACTTTGAGGGTATAGTGGAGAAAAGAGAACTGACTGTAAAGATAGTCCACAAATAATTCATTATTGAAAATAATGTTAAGTATGAAGTTTTACAGTTTTCAATATTTTTAAGAGTTTTTTTTTTTAAAGGAAATGTCATTAGGAGTTTGAGAAGGTAATTGCAATTAACTAACAGCGAATTTTTTTATCTACATATGATCTACCATTTACATATGCTCGTTTTTTTCATTGGTGTTTTCTATGTTTGTATATAAAATGAAATGTCATTCAAAACAAATATATGAATTTTATATTTGCTTGGAATTCGTGTGTGTGTTTTCCCTAGTGTCACGTAAGTTTGACAAAATTAGAACACCTCGTACTATTGAAACCTTCTTTATCCATAATTATAAGGAAAAACTGGAAGTAAATCTACATACAAAAATTGGAGATTGGAGAATCTCACTTGAAACAATATCAACTCCAACAATCAAAACATATACTAATTTTTATATATCGTCATTCGATGTTTAAAGTATCTAGATTGTCTAAGTAATACACAGAGCCGATGGGGAGAACATACAATATAGGTGGCTGGTATGACAAGCCTAAACACAATGCCACAGGAAGGGGGAAACAGAAAAAAACAAAAGAGTTGCTGCTTAGCTGACGTAGTAACCATACACCTTAGAAGCTGAGTGGTTTGACAAAAAAGATACCCTACAAGGGACAACATTTTTATGCCCAAATGACAAGTAAGAGCTACCTTGTAGGTAATGTCTACAACTAGCCACATTAAACCAATATACGCAGCTAACCTGGTCCTGCATTTTCTATACCAATCTATTCGGTTTTCTCCTTACAATTTTCTTAATCAAATTCAGTATAAACAATCATAGAAACACCTTAAATACCAACAAATCAAAGCCAAGCTTAGTTCATATTGTATCAAATTTATATCCACATCCCATCACGCATAATTCCAAGAAGCAAGATCCTTCAAGAACAAACCACAACAGGGAACCGCAAAGGTTTAATTTTTATCATCCAAATTTAACCAAACTTTAAATCTCAGTGATAATTAAATACACAAAACTAACCGTTCATCTATAGTCCAGCTATGCGGAACAAAAAGGAAAAGCCACACAGATAAGTTGGCGTTAATTTGCCACATGTGACATTTAGCTAACAAGTTTAAAAAGAAACAAGCAAGATACTGTCTCGTCTTTTATTTACACTTAAGTTCATCCATAGTGCTGATTCCTGTTGCAAACTACTCTTGTTTGAGAATAGACATTAACACCATTGCCCCGGTGGCCATTGCTGCTGTAGCGATGAGACCTGCAGAACAAAACTTCATCCCTTGAACATCATCACATTAGTAATAGTTTATCCCAAGATCTTACCCTCCGTTGGTTCTTTCTCTGAATGCTATTATTTGTTCAACATGCTTATCAGCATAGTGATTGCTGATACACATGCCAATCATAACAAGAATGGAATATGCACCCCAAGGCCCCAAACGGAAATCTACACCCATTGGTCCGAAATTGCAGGTCTGCAAACGAGGCGTGAATTCACCAAGACAGATGGAAAATAGAGATGATATGTCAGTCGAAGCAAAAACATACAACTGTAGTATTTAGAGATTCAAGATACAATAGGATTGCAACAGATCACAAAAACGCGAGCAACCAAACAAAGTAATTTCGGGCAACCCTCCAATCCTAAGCCTCTAATAAAAGGCAAAATAAACACATACTGTCCTTAATTTGCTTAAATTAAACCTAGGAGAATCCTTAAATCATGCCACGGAACAAATTTATTCAGACAAAAAGTCACAAAATCCAAATAACCGTCAAAGACCCTTGCTTTTTGCTTAAATTACACCCAAGATTCTTTTAAATCAAGCCATGGAACAAATTATTCAGACAAAAAAAAGTCGCAAAATCCAAAGAACCATCAAAGATCCTTACTTTTTGTTTAAATTAAAGCCAGGAGATCCTTAAATCAAGCAATGAAACAAATTATTCAGACAAAAATCCAACGAACACAGTTTTATTTTTTTCCTAAAAAAATAATAAATCCAAAAGCAGAGTAATTTATGGGAGCACCCATCTCACAAATTAGACATAAAAGATCCTTAAAACGAACGAAGCACGAAACGAGATAGAAAAATTCAGGTTTAATGTCAAAGAAATAAACTTTTTTTCTGGAAGGAACCTTCTTACCGTAAGAAAAAAGCAAATTTGTAGAGAGAGAAAAACAGCGTCAGAAGGAAGAATCGTCTTCAACTGCAAGCTAAAGAAAGAAATCGACTGAGTTCATGAAAGAGAAGACAAACATCCTTATAATAGAGAGATTTTACCCAAAACTACATTAGGAAAAGGAAAGGACGTCGGTTTAATCCGCATCTCAACCGGATTCGGATCCTACATTCTCGTCTCCATATTATTTAGGATTATTTTGTTTAAATTTTATTGTTGTAAAATTCATTACAATTTTTTTTATAATGAAATATATAGTATTAAATACATCAAATTGTATTTATAATGTTAATTATAATATTTAAATACATATAAAGAAATTAATTTTTTAATAATTTAAAATTTTGAGTCTTATACAAATCAAATGTTAGTTTAAAAATTAAATATATAGATAAAAATAAAAATAATTAATAATAATTTATTTATGTGTATTTAAATATTAATTAACATTATAAATACAATTACTTTAGTTAATTACTATATTTATATAATTCTACAATTATAAATCTAACTTATTCATATATATATTTTTTTATAATTTGAATTTTAGATAAAGTAAAAAATGTAATAAGAATTAAAAAATAAACAAAAATAACAAAATAAATAATTAGTTAAAGAAGATTAAAAATTTTATTTTAAATGTACAAATATTTATAGCAGAATGAATGAAGGAAGTAGTTAATAGCAAGAAGGGAGAAAAAAAGAAGAATGAAAGAAGAAAAAAGGAAGAAGGGGAAAAGGAAAAAAATTGAGAAAGAATACTTGGAAAAAGAAAAAGAAAAAAATTACTTAGGAATAATATATTTTATTTAATATGAGATTAAGTGCCTATAAAATAAGGGAGTAAAGTGCAACTAAAGATATAATTTAAGGAGGTTTAGTGCTATTAAACCTATTATTTATGACAGTTCTACAACACATAATTAAACTGTACAGGCGAGCAAGACCCCATAAAGATTCTTTGATATTGTAATTGGCCCCAAATTTTGTTGAAAAGGCTAGCTAAAACCCTTTTCGACAATATTGTGTTTGAATGGAAAGATTGATGGATAGATTTGGATTTAAAATTAAATACAAATTCTATCACGGGTTATTCGAATAAATTAATTGATTTAATTGAAGATTTAAAATCTACAAACTAATGAGAGTACGATTTTAATGATTAAATTAATATATTTAAAATTTATCTAAATTTCATGTCAACTCAATTAATTTCAAATCATTTCTATAATTCAAATCTACCTGTCTAAACGTAACATTATTGTAATTGAAATAGTAGGTTAGGAATTACTAATTTATATAGTAAGGTAAAAAGACGAATAAATGAAAAGTAGAATCTAAACGACAATAAAGACGCAAGACGATCGGGCGGTCCAGTAGTTTCATTATCTAAGGCTTAAGCTAATGACTGTAGCAGCCATGGCACTAGAAAGACTATAACTTAACAGCAAGGTGCTTTTACTTGACTTCCAACTTATTCTTAAATCAAAGCGACTATTAGAGGCAAAACAAATTTTAAGAATTGTATGTAGACGGTAAAACCTTGTTAGTGCTACAGGAGCAAGTTGATGACTCCTTTTTTATACAAAGAAAACATCGAGTGAGTTTGAAGTTCGAAAAAAAATAAAATCAATTAAATCTTTTGTTTTTATGATATCGATTAATATGATCTCTTAATGATTATAAGGATCAATTTAATCCATCATACTTTAAAAAAAAAATTAATTAATTAATTTAAAACTTATAAAAGAAATTATAAATAAGCTCAAGTAGCCATAACAACACACCATGTAATTTTCAAGTGGATTACTTCTCTAATTTGTCCATAATTTTCGTCCAGATTAGTTAATTTTTTTTCAAAAAATATATGATAAATAAGAGACTAAATTCGTTGATATTTCAAATTTAAGAGACTGAATTGGTTTTTTTTCCCTTTAAATATCAATTAAGAAATAAAATATGGTTATAAAATACTTAGGTAGAATTGGTTTTTGATCCCACTTGTAGACCCTGTGGTGTAGATTAAATGTTATGGAATCTATAACATCAGTTGATGTAAGTATCTACTTAGATTCTATGAAATTTAATCTTGACCGTAAGGTCTACATGTGAGATCAAAAATCGGGTCTATGTAAATATTTTCCAAAATTTTATAGATAAAAAATAAAATAAAAATAGGAAGTCATTTCATTATAAATAAGAATAAGGAGCATTTTTGTCGTGTCATCGAGAACCTTGTTCAAAAATAAATATGAATATCTTTATTAGTTTTGCTACAACTAATTCATATACAGCTTAGAACTGGAAATGATCCTCCTAATATTCTGGTATGTCGGGTCGCGTTTCATTCTATTGGTTCTCTGGATCATGGGTCAGGTCCACCTTGGGTTGAGGATGTAAATCCAACCAGATCTTGCAAACAAGCCCAGTGTCTCTCATCCGGTCCGAAGCTTTCCATTCTAGGGCCTTATAAATTATAATCAAACTGTTATGGACTAGTTATTTTTCATCAATTTATCGCTATTGCAATTTTGTTAAGGAGACAATTTCTCAATTTTGTTATAGCTATTGCAAATTGCTGAGGACTAGTTATTTTTCATCAATTTGTTAATAATAAAAAATCAACTGGTACTAACCAAGTAAATTTATAGAATAACTAGTATTAATAATATTAATTCTAATATTCATAAAGAAATTGGAATTTCTATGCACATTAATTATACAATTTTTTCTATTAATTGATATAGGAGAAGATAAAGTTGACAAAGATAATAATACATAGAGAGAGGAGTGCACGAATTAATGATAAGACTAAATGACTTTGATTTGGAGAAAATGAGCTCTTTAATTAAAAATAATAATAATGATACTTGATTAAAAAGAAATGGCATCTTGATCAAAATTCAATTATATATTTTCTCATCTAAATTTGATTAGGTGTAATTTTCGATCTAGGGAAGTGTTGAACTTTCGATCATATATAATTGTCTCAGAAAGATTGTTATGGTTGACGTTTTAGGTGGAAAATTGAACCCTTTCTTTTAGAATTAATAATATTTCGTCTTTATCTGAAGTAAGTTTTGTGGACAAATTAATATACATATTATAACATCAGAATTAATTTCTTACCAAGAATTACAATTTGAAAACTTGAAATGCGTATTAAGAAAAACTCTAACAAAAATTTGAGAATTACGCTTTGTTGAAATGGACAATTTCATGTGTATAAGCAAAAAAAGCAACAATGTGACAAATCTTTTTGAGAAAAAAGGAGCAACATTTTCCGTTGGATGTTCAAGAAATCACAATGTATAAACTAAACAAGGAATGGATGACATATATAAATTTAACGGTTAATTATATTTGATCCCCTGTAATATGGATCTTGTATAAAAAATTTAATTGTCACTTATCCCTTTTGAATAATTATCAAAATAAATAGTTAATTTAACCGGTATCCAATAACATTAAATGTTTAAATGATCCAAATATTTAAATCCATTCATTTTAAATATTTCTCCAATTTAAATTCAGTCATCCAAACACAATCATGCTTTCCCTACGCTCTCCTCATAAATATTTTCTAATTATTTTATTAATTATTAAATTAATTAATTTTTTTTTTATCACTCAAGCAATTTGTAAAAAGTTTGATAATTAGTTTCCGATTTTGTTGTTTTAAACTAATTATTTCTTTCTTTTCCTTTAAATATATGATAACTGCTTGTTCTATTTTCTAACAAAAAAAAAAAAAAAAAAAATTCTCATCACTCAACTTAATAAAAAAAATTATTTCTCTGGATGTATTAATTGCAAGCACCCAGGAGCCGGATACAGTTAAATAACCAGGTCTTGCATTTTTTCATAACAATGTACATCGGTTTAAGCCCAAAATCTTATCTTCTAGTTAAATTCATCTAGGAAAAACCTTAAACTACAACCAACTCAAAGCCAAGCTCTGCTATCAACATTATTTCGACATCCAATAAATAAAGTACGATTCCAAGAAGTAAAATCCTCATAGAAGAGGGGTACCACAAAGGATTTTGTTCTTACAGAGAACATAAAGTTAATGTTATCATCCAAATTTAGAAAACACCATATTCAATCACAAGCAAAAGAACCTGTTAAACTATAATCCAGCTATAGAGAGCAGAGGACACAGTAGAGGGAGGACTTTCCACATATAATTCAGCATTAACTGTCCATATACACATTGCTTATAGAAAATTTCATACCAAAACCTATGCGAGAAACTAAAAAGAAACAAGCAATCTTTACTTAACTAGTCGTACTTGACCAACTCATTCCACATATGCATAATTTAACATAGACATTAACATCCAAAATCATCGAAGTTTAGTAGGACATTGATTGCTGTCTTTTATTTACATAGCAGTTCATTGCATATCAAAATCCAACTTAATGTTGCTTGGGATTTCTACCATTGACCTCGAGACCGTTGGTGCTGTAGTGGGTAGTAGACCTGAGGAACAAAATTTCAGACTTGAGGGATATCCAAGGTAAAAGACAACAATAATTTGCAATAAGTAGTTACCCTCCATTCCGTCTTGTATTGATTGCCATTCTTGCGGCGGTTAATCACTTGCCTATTAGCGATCTGGTTGCTTGTATAAATGCCAAGGAAACCAATCGCCGCATAAGTGGCAATGACCTCCAAAACATAAGTTACAAACCAGCAAGCAAGCAAACATACGAGTTAATATATTTCAAGCATTAGTAAATATCAAGAAAATTGATGTTTAAAGAGGGTGGTGGTAACATACACATTGTTATGTGAATTGCAGATCTGAAAACAAGCCAATCAGCTACAGAAAACAACAGAGATAGTAAGGAAACAGAGTCGAGATATAGATTGAAACAGACAGTATACTCACGCAGCAAAACTAACGAATTTCATTCAGCCAATGGGATTATTATTGTTACTTTCTTAGGAAATAAAAAGGCAAAATAACACATACTTAAAAGATCCTGACTTTGCTTAAACTAAACCTAAGAGATCATCAATTCTAGCCATGGAACAAATATTCAGGCAAAGAAGTCACAAAAACCACCAATTTATGTAAGAACTTTTTATATAACTTGGCAAGAAACCGTATAGTCCCTCGGTCACCATCATGTGTTTTAAAATTTTACACTATACAAATTTTTAAAATAGAATATTTTCCGAAAACTAAATTTGGGTGGTAAAAAGATCCTTAAGATAAAGCAAAAACGAAATAGAAAATCGAAAAAAGAAAGGTCACAAAAGAATGTTGTTTAATGTCAAAACGGCGACACAACAGGCGAAAACCCACAATTGAATGCCTATCAAAGACAAAATTACTTATTTACAAAAAAAAAAAAAAAAAAATGTAAAAATCGAAAGCACAGTAATGTCATTGGAGCATCTCAGAAATTTCACAAACGAAAGGTCAGAAATTAATGCCAAAACTACCACATAGTAAGCGAATTAAATCATTGGAGAAAAGAAAAAGGGAATCCAATTACCTTAAAAAAAAAAAGCAAATTTGTAGATGAGAAGGAGAAACGGCGAAGGTATCGTCGTCAATTGCAAGCTACCTAATAGCCTAATACAGTATATGAAAACGGAGGCCCGAAGACCCTTTTAAGTATTAATAGGTTATTAGATGGATAACGATTTAATCCTCGGATTTGGATTCGGATTCGGATTCTACAAAACCTTATTACCGTAAACCCACGTCCTTAATTTTTGAAGTAGCCTCAACCATTAATGAAAAGTGTGTATATTTTCTATACTTAAAATTTTTTTAGACATGAGTAAATTATATTCAAATGTTAATTTACACACGAGTTTAGAAGGGTGTTTATTTTAACTTATCTCTATTAGGACGAGAGATAAGTATATTTATTATAAGATTTTGTAATTTGTATTATACAATTTTTTAAAATTAACGGAGTAAAATTTTCTAGGTTATTGACTTTCTCAAAAACATTTACAGGGATAAATTATCCATTTTTCCATATTTTGTCACAATCCTTCTATTCTTATGCTTAAAAGAAGACCAATGATTTTGACATTCCACCAAAATATTTAATCACCCTCCAATTACACTTTCTTAACAAATCTAACAAACAAATCCCTTTGAGATAGAATTAGTTAATAATTTGAACAATGTAGTTATCACAAATATATTAAAAGAGCAAACAATTACTTTGATGGAAACTCTAACTAGAGCATGTAATTTTTTTTTATATGATGGAACTTAGATACAACTTTAATCCCTAGTAAGATACAAGCTCAATTATATATAATTAAACCTTGAAAAAAAATTAATTTTTAATAATAAAGTATAAGACACAATTGGATTCATTTTATTTTAACTAAAATCCATTAAAATTTAAAGCAAACTAATTAGATAATAAAGCAATGTATTGAACATGTTTAATTTTAATTTTTAATTTTGTTCCAAATAATTGGAGTTCATAGTAAAGTTTTGTTTTTTCATTTTTCCATGACATATATGAGATATTTAATATTAAAAATTTAGTTCATAATTGGCATATAATTTTTGTCAAAAAAGTTTTTAGAATAATTTGACATTAAAAAGGAAAATAGAAAAGAAAAGTGACTTGTAGAGAGGCAAGAAAAAATATTATAGTTTTGTTGAATTTCGGTTAGCAAAATATAATAGAATAACATTTAATACCTAAGAATCACAAAAAAAAGTTTTTAAAAATAAAAATAAAAATAAAGGACAAAATCAAGTAAGGAATTAAAAAAAAAAATGTTTTTCGAAAATCTTAAACATTGCAATAAAAGTTTAGGGCATCCAGCAATAACGTTATCCATTTTGCATATTTTGTACCAATCCTTCTATTGTTATGTTTAAAAGAACTTTATACATCAACGCCAACTTATTACAATTTTTTGATTACAATAAATGTTCAATTTTCCATAAGTCGATAGCTACTTTTAGTGTTCTCGCATAAAATTTGTTTGATAATATGTCTATCAAAGTTTTTTCATTAGGATAAATGTTCAATGTTTAGTTGGAGAAGATAAATTTAGTATGTCTATTTACAAGTTAATTGTATCATGTTTCATGACATTTTTGGGGAAAAATATTTTTTTTTCATTTTGATACATTATTCTCAAAAATTCTTGAAGCTCCATAAGCCCACGAGTAATTTCAATAATAGTGTCAAACCACCTTGTGTATGTCATGAAAGTCCTACTTTTTCGAAGCTTTCCCCATATGAAATAATCAACCCAACAAACACAAATTAAATCTGACTTCGTCACTTTAGTTGTACATATTGCATATAGAATACTTATATGCCTTAATGAGAGCAAAAATACTGGGGAGAAGATTGTGATTCCACTTATTAATTTAAAAAGAAAAAGCATGCTCGCTAAATATAATTGAAATTATGATTTGTAGATGAAGATGCATTTTTTTTTTTCTGCCTGAAGTTTTCTATTCAATTCAAACTTGCAATATGTTTACCTCATTCAACCCCAAGTTCACTGTGTTAAATTGGAAACATTAAAAAGCTTAGAGTACGTTTTTGTCTAATTGGACAATGAGAAGGCAAGTGAGAAATATGAATTTCTTGGGGGTTAATTTGGAATTAACCCTGTAATTTATGAAGCATTCTTCCAAGAAAAAAAAAAAAAAAAAATCAACTTCAACAATCAACAGTATATACTGCGACTAAGGCAATAAACATTGCCATTCCATGTTTAAGGTTCCTCTATTACTCTCATGGGCAGTTTGCTTCCGATGTCTAAGGCAACTAACGTTAACATAGTAACATGCACCCTTGAAGCAAGTGGTTCGACAAAAAGAATCCCCTGCTAGGAACAACACTGCCAAAAGACAGCCATCGAAGGCAAATCCCATCAAGCTCTCTGTCACTAAATCCTTTTTTTTTTTTTTTTTAGGGGGGGGGGGGGAGGTAATGAAGAGAAAATAGATCAGCACAAGAAAATTATTTGAGAAGTACACGAGCTGCCATCTGTAGGCTCTACCCTCCATCGCACAGATACAACCAGGCTAACCAGCCAGCCATGCCAAACCAATATGTATTAGAAACCTGGCTGGCCTGCATTTCCTACACCAATCTATTCGATATCCTGCCTAAATTTTTATATTCTTCATAAAATTCAGTACATAAACAGCCAACAAATCAAAACCAAGCTCAGTTCATACTGTATCAACTTTATCCACATCCCATCTAACATAATTCAAAATCCTCCAAGAACAAACAGGGAGCGGTACCACAAAAGTTTTTTTATCATTCAAATTTAACAAAATTTTTAATCTCAATTATTATTAAGTAAGCAAGAGTAATAGTTCAACGATAATACAGCTATAGATAGCATGCTGAAGGGAGTTCAACACTAATTGAACGAATTTTGAAGAAGAATTATATTTATTGTCCGAGTATAATGATACAAGAAATTTTCTTAAATAGACCACCCTATAATACAAATAAGGAATGTCTTGTTAATCAAGACTTATAATTAAAGAATATAATATACACTTAACAAATTATATACAACTAAATATATTCTTAACATATATAACAAAAGATAAATATGTTAACATTCCTCCCGCAAACTCAAGGCGGTTGAACGCAAACCAACTGGAGTTTGGAACAAAGTGCATGATAAACGGTTATGCAGATGAGCCTTAGTCAAAATATCACAGTTTGATCAGGTGAAGAGACAGATTGTAATTGAAGAGTACCATGAACTAGATGCTAGCAAACAAAATGATAGTAATTTTCGATGTGTTTAGTGCCCTCATGAAAAATATCATTGTGAGCAATTTGAATAGCACTCCGATTATCACAACGCTAGAAGAGTAGCAGAAGAATGAGTAACACCCATATCTTCGAGTAACCAGCGAAGCCAAATAAGTTCTTGAGTAGCATCAGCCATAACCCGATATTCAGATTCAGTACTAGAACGAAAAGTAACAGTCTGCTTCTTACTCTTCCAAGAGATGAGAGAAGTACTAAGGAAGAAGCAGAAACCAATAATAGAACTTATACACATCTTGCCATACCAATTAGCATTAGAGTATGCATGTAGATCAAGCAAAGCGGGAAGAAAAATGAAGACCATGAAAGGGGGTTCCCTTGATATATCGCAAAATGCGTAGAACAGCAGCATAATGAGTTAAGTCTGCGAAGTTGCCATAAACTTATTGACTACATGAACAACATAAGCAATGTCAGGGCGAGTGACAGTATGATAGACTAAACTACCCACGAACTGACGATATAAAGTAGGATGAGAGATGAGATCCATCAGTAGGAGTAAAACGACCATTAGTTTCAATAGGAGTTGAGGCAATGGTATTATCTGTGAACATTCAAGAAGATCAGAAGCATACGTAGCTTGAGTGAGGAAGTAACCATCAGAGTTGGACGAAACCTCAGGACCAAGAAAATAACTCAAGATGTCAAATCCTTCATCTCAAAGTGTATATTAGAGATGATTTTTGAGTCATCAGTCTCTTATACATATCTCGATGTGTATAATCATGTCATCTACATACAATAATAAAAGAATAGTACCATGATCAGATACTCGACGAAACAGAGCCAAATCATAAGGATTGGAAGTAAATCCAAGCTAACAAATGGTAGAACTAAACTTGGAGAACCAACCTCGATGAGCTTGTTTATAGACCATATAGAGCTCGACGAATTTTGCAGACTTTGTTCGACAGATGAGAATAACCAGGAGGTGATTTCATGTAGACATCTTCAATAAGATCACCATTAAGAAAAGCATTCTTGACATCCAACTGTAAACTACGAATGGAAGTAAGACGTGCAACAGGAGCAAAAGTTTCTTCATAATCGATGCCATGTTCCTGACCAAATCCTTTTGCAACTAAACGAGCTTTGTATTGCTCAATAGTGCCATCCGAGTGAGTTTTAATTTTATAGACCCATTTACAACCAACAACAAGCTTTCCAGGAGGTAGGTTGACTAGATCTCAAATGTGTATTTTATCCAGTGTTTGCAACTCATCTAACATAGCTTGTTGTCAAATGGTATAGAACTGGCTTTTCGGTAAGAAATAAGTATTCAATCATGTGCTCTTATAGTACAAAAATAATGAAAGTCATGAAGTCGATTGTCAGAAACGTCATACTTTATTGCACGTCTTACTTCCTGTCTCTTATACACATCTAGAGACATGGTTCTCAAGATCGTGCTCCTGACGGTGATCCTGCCCCTTAGCCATGGACAGGCAAAACTGTTGAGTTGTCGAAGTTGTAAAGCCGCTCAGGAAAAAATCAAACGAGGGATTAGTAAAGAAGGGCTGAGAGAATTACAGGGAAAGATGAAACTTGGACATGAAAGAGAACATTTTATGCTCCTAAAAATAACATTAGGATCCCAACACCGATAGCCTTTATGTTCAATTCTATACCCTAAGAAACAACAGAGGCAAGCACGAGATTCTAACTTTTAGTACAACAAAAAACTTTGAGTGATGTATAATCAGGAGGAGGTTTAAAGAGACTTTCATAGGGAGTCTGATTATTAATGGCAGATGAAAGAACCCTATTAATAGTGTAGATAGCAGTAAGTGCTGCTTCACCCCAAAATCTCTCAGGACAAGAAGATAAAATTAGTAGAGCACGAGTAGTGTTGAGGATATGCCTATGTTTACGTTCAGCACGACCATTCTATTGAGAGGTACCTGGTCAAAAGATCTATGAACAACAGTACCAGTTTGATGAAGAAAGTCTAAAAAGGACTTTTCTTTATATTTCATGGCATTGTCTGTATGAAGAACTTTGATGATACTAGAAACTTGAGTTTTAATCATAGTGGCAAAATCACGATAAATTTTAGATAAGTCAATTTATGACTCATAAGATAAATTTAAGTGTATCGTGAATAGTCATCAACAAAAATAACAAAATATTTGAAACCACCCATAGTGGGTATAGGTGAAGGTCCCCAAATATCAAAATGGGCAAGATCAAATGGTGCAGTAGCAACATAATCACTTTTATTAAAAGGTAAAGTATGATGTTTTACAAGTTGACAAAAAACACATTCAAAATGTTCATTCTTAACAAAACTTTAGACTTTCTTGAGAAACTAAAGTTTTTAAATGACCAATGGAAACATGACCAAGACGGGAATGCCATAAATCAAGTGATGATGTTGAAACAGCAGAACATGATATAGAAAATAAATGAGGTGGAAGCCGAAGGTGAATCAACTCAAATAGACGACCAACTTTACAGCTTGTCCCAAGAATCTGCCCCGTCTGGGGATCCTGCAGAACATCCAAACAGTGTAAAGAATAGATGCAAATCTAAATCAGATAATTGTCCAACAGAGACAAGATTAAGTTTGAGTTGGAGAATAAGAAAAGTATCAGGAATAGAAATATTTGATGTAGAGATATGGCCTATGTGACTAACTTACATAGTAGTACCATCAACTGTATGAATAGGTGGTAAATAAGAATTTATTGACTGTGAAGAAAAAATATGAGAATCGGAGGTCATGTGATTATTGCAAATAGAATCAAAATACCAAGAAGAAGTATCTGGAGTGACAAAAAGAGTAATAGATAAAGCAAATTTAAGCAAAATTATTTAAGCATTGATTCAACATCAGTGAGGTACTAGTTGGAGAGAAAGATTCAGCAGGCATATCATATACATCATCTAGCTGCAGCACGATATGGACCTGCAAGACTTAGGTTGGAACTGTCCAAATTTTGCTGAAGTGCGATTGGGATTCTTGGGACAGTTGGATGAAAAATAATGAGATCCTTTTTTACGACAAATATGACAAATGCGAATAGGACAATGTAAAAGTCAATGACCAGGATCATGACAATAATGGCATTCCCTTGGTTGAGATGAACCTTCTAGGAGTTGGTTTGGCCAAAGCAGTTTCAGTGAATTGATGCGAATGCGAGTTTCTACAAAAATAACTTTTGAAAAAGCAGTCTTAAGAGTAGGTAATGGAGACCGATGCAATAACGATGCATGAATAGGCTCAAAGTCATCATGAAGACCCATGAGAAATAGCATCAAGCATTGATTATCTCAAAAAGCGGAGTACTTTGCAGTATCTTCAGGAGTATCCATTTGGGATCCGAAAATGCCTTTATCCCACTTTTACTAAAAGTAACGATAAAGGAATGAACAGGTTGATGTGGCTCCTGTTTCATATGATATAAGACATCTAGTTCAAAGTTGATATTGACTCGCAAGACTTTTGACAGTGTATCAATGGGTAAGAAAATTCCATAATTCTTTGGCAGTATTAAAATGCCCAAATTATTGACGTATGGAAAGAATAGTGGTGTTGCGGATTCAGGTAATAATTTGATCATTCTTACTGTCCAAATCTTCAAAGCGATCATTAAATTTGGCAATCGATTCGCCTTCTAGTTGTGTTGGAGCAACTGTAGATCCATCAACAATACGCCACAATTTTCTACCTTTGTGGAAACTTTACATATTTTAAGCCCATGAAACATAATTAGGTCCATCCAATGTAGTTGAAATAGGATGGGATATATCTGATTGAGTCATGGTAGGAAAATAACAATTGAAAGCCAGGAAATAAAGAATAAAGTAAGTAACAGTATAAAGAAAGGCTACTTTTCGAGAAGAATCACAAAAAATCAAGCACACGATTGAATTTAGAAGACTAAAAATGTAGGGAATCGGACTAAATCGGACGAGAAAATCGATCAAAAATAGCCTGAATCGAACAAAAAAATGCTAACCAATGAACCGAACCAAATCAACACAAAACTAAATCAGGGATTTAAAACCGCTGAAGTGGCAAGAAGTGTAAGGTGGACATGACGTGGCAGATGACGGGTCAAGCCACGTGGAAGGTGACGTGGCAGGTGTCTTGACATTAAAGGTTGACGTGGCAGATTAGGATGACGTGTCTGATTAGGTGACAGATGACGTGTCAGTACACGTGGCTGTGGGTAGGGTCAGATGAGTGATGTGGTGACACATTGGCGATGTGGTTGATGATTTGCTTGAGGACTTCCCAGTAAGAAGAAAGCATGTTTCACAAACATGCTTTAGAGAAACTAAAGAAGGTGTGTTCTTGAAACACCCTTTACTTTCTTCTTCCTTCGCTGGACTGTTTTCCAGTGTAGTCATGTTACGGTGAGGGGTCGCATGGGAGTACATAACATGGATTTTGACGGTCGAAAAATTACTGGAACATAAGACCGAGGACTTGGGAGCTCCTTTTGGATGATGAGTGTTGATTAAAAAAAAATAAGAGAAAAATTGGGGCAATAGTCTGAGAAAAAATTCAAAAGGATGAGAAAAAAAAACTTGAATGATAAAAATCTGAGAATAAACTGATCAGTTATAAGATGTGGCTCTGATTCCATGAAAGAATTTTGAAGAAGAATTATATTTTTTGTCTGAGTATAATGATACAAGAATTTTTTTTAAATAGACTATCCTATAATACAAATAAGAAATATCTTGCTAATCAATACTTATAATTAAGGAATATAATATACATGTAACAAATTTATACAACTAAATATATTATTAACATATATAACAAAAGGTAAATATGTTAACACTAATTTCCTATAAACCATACAAGTAACTTGTACTAGCTAATTACAGGTTCAGAAAAATTTCATAACCATAAACCAGTAAAAAATTAAAAAAGAAAAACAACAAAATCTTGCTTCTGGTTCAACCTACATAAACATAATTCTAGCATATAAATTAGCATCCAAAATACCAAAGGATAGTAGACAGTTGTTTGTGCCTATTATTTACATTCAAGTTCATCGACATTGTTGTTTGCAGATCCAAATTTGAAGCCAAACTAGTGTCAATTGCATGCAACATGGAATAAAATATTCATACTTCAATCAAATATCATCACATTACTGCATGCAACAGGATATCAAAGACAGGAACTAGTGATTTACAACACAATCTTACCCTTCTCTATTCATTCTTTCTCTTGACGCCATCATTTGGGCAACATGCTTATCAGTGTAGGTTGCTGATACAAATGCCAATTATTATAAGAATGGAGCATGCACCTTGGACACCCAAACGGAAAACTACAACCAACAAATAAACAAACACAACTATTAATACCACATACTACGTACTAAAACAATTTATTTAAAGAAGTTGGCCGTATCAACATACCCATTAGTACGTAACTGCAAGTCTGTATTGAGCCAATCCACAACATGAATTTACCAAGACAGAAAATAGAGATAGTATGTTAGTCAATCCAAAAACACAATTACAGATTCAAGATACTAGTATAAGATTGCAATATATCGTAAACACAGGAACTCCTTCCCCTCCACCTCCCCCCATACACGCACATATAAACAAAAATTAATTTCAGCCGACCCCTACCCCTCAAATAAAAGGCAAGTAACATATACTGGGGATAAAAAGATCCTTACTTTTTGCTTTAATTAAACCCAAGAGATCCTTAAATCAAGCCATAGAACAAATTTATTCAGACCAAAAATAAAAAAAAAAAAAATAACAAAATCCGACAAACCATCAAACAAGCCGTCAAAGACAGATTCTTTTTCCTAAAAATAAATAAAGTGATATTAACATGGGGACAAAGTGCCTATTTTTTAAGTTTAGGGGTAAAGTGATATTAACTCTAATTCTTTAAAAAAAGCTTAACTCAAACACAGTCCATAATTTTCGTTACAGTCCTTATAAGTTGATTAATTTTCTGGGTCAATTGCTACAAACCACCATATGTTATGCGCTTCTGACCTATAGCACATTTTTGAAAACCTACCTTAAACCCCTATATATTTCGGACCAAATAATAAAATGGGTTAATAATATTTTATCCCCTAAACTAGTAGGTAATTACACTTTGCCCATCTGAAGTAACAAAATATTCACTTTGCCCTCCATTGACACTATTCATCCATTAGTAAATTTAAAACCATCAAGACAATCTAATTAAATGATTAAAATAATTTAAATATTATATTTTGATTTTTCATGTATTTTGATTTTCAATAATTATAAAAATAATTAAGAAAAAATAAAGTAAAATATCAAATTGATATATTTGACTTTAGGAGTGAAAAACGTGAGTGATAATTTTAAAAAACTAGAATTATATGTACCAAAAACTTGAGTATTTTTGCTCTAATTTCAAGTATCTTTCACCCACCAATTCAAGAATGTGATGAGACAAAATCAATAGAAGAGGGATGTTACTTGTCAAGGAATAGCCCAACTCCTAGAAGAACAAGCCCAAAAGATATGGCTAAATTTCGAGAATAACAACCCCAAGTTCGAAAATCCACGAAAAGGTTATAAAACCAACTTGTCCGATTCAAGGAATGGTAAATGGTGAGGAATAATAGACTCCAACACCTCCACAAATGGGTAAAAAGTCGATTCAAGAAAAAGAAATCGAAGACGTTATGCAAGAAAACGGTTTTTGTTGAACCCCAGTTATGTTAATCATGTTTTGATGATGAAACAAATCATACTAATAGTTTTATAACAAGTAGATGCTTCAGTATAAGAGACAGGTCCCCCACGCAAATGATCGTCCGAACAAAAACAACCACAAGAGTTTCGGACGATGGTAATCGTCCGACACAAAGAATTTGAAGCAAGCCTCGGACGAAGAACAACGTCCGTTCATATTCCAGTAGACTTTGCTTCGATCGGACGCATGTTCGGACGCACCATCGGACGTCCGAACTGATAGCCTGTCTCTTAACAACGCAGTGTCGGACGCAAGGTTCAGCAGCGCCATCCGAACGGTCCAACGGCTAGTTTGTTCGGACGCACTCTTGCTACATCTGCCGTCCGAAAGGTCCAACGGCTAGTTTTCCAGTAGACAGAAAATAGCCGTTGGGAAGTTGTTGAAAGCAGATATTTGGCAACTATAAATACCCCTAGGTCTGAATTAATTAAGAAGGGACTTCTACATTGATTACAAACAATTCTTGAGCTATTTGGAAGAAATAGTGGGTACAAGTGTTGTAATAGTGTAGGTAGTGAGAAAAGAGCTTAGAAGTGTAAGAGTTCTTCAAGTGTAAGAGTGGAGAGATAACAATTGTAACAAAGGGAGGTTGTGAGTGTAAAACTCTTGGCTCAACTAAAGGAAATTAGTGTGAGCAAGAGTGATCCTCATTTGTGTACAAGAGGTCTATTGTCTCACCTACTTTGAAGAGACTTTTAGTAATTGGGATAAACTATAGTCATGTGAATAGGTAGTTGCCTAGTAAGAGAGCTCGTTGTAGTTATAAGCTCCAAGCTTGAGAAGCTAGGGAGTTTGGTTTGATTCTTAATCTTAATATTCTTAATTGTTCTTTAAGCTTAAATTGTTGAATATCTATTGTATTCATTTGTGCTTAAGTTTTCATTTGGTGCATAAAGTTTGAATTTCTATTAAGCACATAAAAATGTTTGTTTTTAGAGATAACCTAATTCACCCCCCCCTCTTAGGTTGCTTTTGGGGCCAACAGTTCTCAAGTACCTTTCGAATTGGAAGTTATAATAATCGGGACACTCAACACTTATGTAAAAGAACCACCAACTTCCTATTAACATGAGTATGAGTTTATCCCAGTTACAATAAAAGAGGTTTCATTTGGGGTGTTCATGGACAAAGAAGTGGCTGGAGGAGGAGGAGAAAAAGGATACATCTTAGAGGGGACCGATGAGGCACAATCTATGTATGCTAGAGTTCAAATCCTTAGGGAGTTCGAAGAAGCTCAACAATGGTACAAATTCAATATAAGGATTACAATATCTTGGCACGTCTCCTTGATATTGAGGGAATATCTCTTTCTCTTTTATTTATTATACTTTATTTTTGTTTATTTGCTTTAATTTAAGTATCCCGTTGGTAATAAAGACTTGTAGCCTTGGGTTAAATTTAGTTGTGTTATGTTATTGGCAAATAATTTTTCTTTTTTTTGGAATCTCTTGGACAAATATGATTATTAATGAGAATATTAATGACAATATGTGACTTGTTGTGATTTATGGATATGTACATGATTTATTAGTTAAACTTGAATTTGGTTTTATCGTTTGATTATAGATATTTTAGTTATTAATACACTCCACGGGTTAAATATTTGAACTTATTTTGAGAAAATTATGTGAATTATTGATTTGAATTGAGAGTAGTCTTAGTGGTTGAATGTCTTTGAAGCCGATTAATGTGTGAACCTAAGTTTGGGAGGATAAGTTGTGCATTTAGATAACCTTTTTGTTACCTAAGACCAAATCTATACTAGTATTTTTTAAATTCTTGATCTATACATAACTCCAAGTCCATTGGTATAATTTTGATCGGTAACTGAAATATTTTCGGTGATACAGCATGGTGGCGACACCTGGTATGAGAACCACCACCATTGTATTTTGATTAATTCAGACCTTGCATTCTAAATATATGCATAACTCCAAGTCCATATGTATAATTTTGGTTTAGATTTGTCGAAAAATTCCTAGTGATGGAGCGGTGTTGCCACTGGTAGTACCACCACCATCATGGTTTGTAGTTTGTACTAGTTAATAGAAAGAAGAAAATGAAATTTTATTTTGACCTCTGTTGTTCTCAATAATATATAATTTAACATCAAAACTCAAAAAGTAGAAGAGGAAAGAAGAGTGTTGATTTATTAGGGGCATTTTGGTCATAATTTTTTAAAATTTTTTAGTGAAAGTGATTTTTTGCTAAATAATCGCACATGGTATACGAGTTTACGTCAAATATGGTTAGTTTGGATAATTTCTATATTCCATTCTACCATGTGTTGTGAAGTAGATAGAAGTTTAAGGTAGGCTTTCAAAATATATACGTGTTGTTGGTCAGAAGGCTACACAACATACGGATTTGCGGTTTTTTATTCTTAATTTTTTTTAAGGACAAGAAATCAAATTGATTTTTTTGGTAGATAAAGAACCTGATCGATATCCTAAAGATAGATGACCAAATTAATCTCTTTTTTTTTCTAAGAAAAAAAAAAACAAAAAAAAAAACTCAAAATTGGGTCAAGTACGAAGCAGCTTGGCTTGTGACTGTTGAATGTGTATTCAACACATGTTGAAGTCGATACCTTGCAATAACTTATCTTCGGGCACATCAGTGTTAGGATTAGGCTTCCCTACATGACCTTGTACTACCAAAATAAGAAACAATAAAATAATTACAAAAACAGAACTCCTGGCCCAAGTAAACAGATTTATTGGCCCAACTAATTAGTTAAACATTCTAACATTTTGATGAAGCAAGAGGAATGAACAATGGATACTAGGGGCGGCTGGATTAATATTTTGGAGCCAAAATGTTAATATATTCAAGGATCCACGGTGGGGGACGGGCGAGGAAACATCTTTTGAAGACTGAAGGCCCTGTTGTATCACTTTAATATGCTGCTAGTTGTGTAAGGGGACTTAGAGTAGGGGTGTAAATAAGTCAAATCGAACACGAATAGTGCCTTATTCAAATTCAAAATTTTTTCTGATACTCGATTTCGAACGAACTTCAAAATTTGAACTCGAGGTCGAGTTCGAAAAATTTGACATAGTTCGATATCGATTCGAATTCGCACGAAAATAAGTAAACGAGGTCGAACTCGAGTAGTTTAATTTTTTCGTAACTAAAAAAATGTAATTTTTCTAAAAAATATAAACATTTTAGTAATTTTATATATAATAAAAAATTAAAATTAAAAATTATATAATACTCGAAAAACTCGATAAGCATTCGAACATATTATACATATGCTCGAGATTGACTGGTCAAGAATTTTGATATCGAGCAAACTCTTGATTCAAACTCGATCAACTCGAGTTCGAATCGAATTTTTTACCGAACTATTCACGAACTGCTCAATTCATTTACAACCCTACTTTAGTGCTCTGTTGAAAACAAGTTGAAGATTGCTCCTTGTCGTAAAACACTATACTGATCATTATGACCTCGACAAGTGGAAATGTGGAATGATGTAGATCGCTGGCATTTTAATTCCAACGTAAACATTAATTTAGGCAAAATCCATGCCATGGAGTCCCACTATATATATCTATCTGGAAACGAATACTCTATTAAGCAGTTACCAATTGAACAGTACTATTAATTAAAAGTAGTGTCTATTATTTTTATTCAATTCTACGACTTTATTACGTACTCCGCATTCTTAACTAGAATCACTTCCTTAAACATCCTAAAATACAGAAAAAACTTAACTAGAATCACTCCCCTTAAACATCCTAAAATACAGAAAAATCATCCCAGCACAAATAAATAGTGTCCTTTCATATGCCCGATCAACGGATTCTAATTTTCACAGAATCTATCTAAAACTGATAGCAATTTTTACAAAGCAAGGCTAAATCTATCCATCCCTTTTAATGGTATGTCATTTAGCACAAGTATGTCCATCTAATTAGTTGTATATTATGCACTAAATATACTTATGTATCAAGTAAACTTTTCATTTTTTTTCACACTGGACTTGATCAGCAACAGCCCAAAAAAAAAAAAAAAAAAAAAACCACAATCCACAACAATACGAAAACAAACAGAATCTAATATAAATAACATTCAAGCATATATGCATAGTCAACAATCAATATCCATCGATCCAAACAAATGTAAATCTGCGCCATAAACATCACTGTATTAAGTCAACATAAGTCTTGACATGAATACTATCCACCTAATTCGATCCAGTACTACTTGGGAGGGAAACGAGCACACTCCGTCACATGCATCAAATCTTAAATTACTATAAGATTGGCGACTACTATATTATTTTATTTTATATTGCTAAGCACTAAAGTAAGTATCAAGTGGATTTTAATTAGCCAAGTAACCATAATACTTATTTTGGGCAAATATTTAGGTAGATCTGGTCTTTAATCTCATTTGTAGATCCTGTGATGTGGATTAAACTTTAAAGAATTTATGACATCAGCTAATGTAAGCAAGATTCTTTAAGATTTAATCCTAATCTTAGGGTCTACAGGTGGGGCCAAAGATCGAATCCACCTAAGTATTTTCCCTTACTTTATACTGCTATAAAGTAAGTATCCGGTTAAGCTTAATCAGGTGAAATTCTTTTAGTGTCAAATATAGGAAAATACTTTTCGGTGTAAAATATTTACTAATTTTCTTTCTTCTAACTGAAAATAACTTAAATTTTTTTTGAACGTAAGTTATTTTTCGAATAATTCAAAAGTGACATTAAGCCTCAAATGCTTATTTTTATAAGACTTAATTACAGGTTTTCCCCTGAAATTAGGAAACAGTTGTAAATTGCCCCCTATGTTTGTTTTATCTACAAATTACTCCTATAGATAAGGCATTAGGGAACAGTTGCAAATTGCCCCCTATATTTGTTTTATCTACAAATTGCCCCAAAATTAAATGAATTTAAAATTTTCATCTAAAGGAAGTAGTGAAATATCATAATTACCCTCAATATTTTTAGTTATTCTTTGTGAAATTCTTTACTAAAATTCTTCTCTTAAATTTGAAAATGATACTAATAAATTAAATTTATTATTCTAAATTTATTTAAAATATATATTGATTATATCTCAAACTAGTATATTTACTTAAATAATTTGATTTTTAAATAGAAAGTGATGAAATAATTATTGATAATAGAGAAAATAAAATAAAAATTAATAAAACTACAGTAATGTGATTGACTAAATAAAATATTTTAATGTAGATATAAAAATAATATTGACAGAATAAGTACGTGATGGCATGCTAAAAAGTAGATGCGAAGAAAAAAATTAAAATAGTAAACTAATTCGTACAATTAATATTGAACGGTAAATTTTTTTTCAATAATGTAATGTATAAATGAAAAAACTTTGTTACTTTTGAATGACAAATTACTTATAAAATAAAATCATATACCAATTCACCCTAATTTTATGTTGGTTAAGGTAATTAAAATATTGAGGGCAATTATGACATTTCACTACTCTCTTTAGACGAAAATTTTAACTTCATTTAATCTTGGGAGCAATTTGTAGAGAAAGCAAACATAGGGGCAATTTGTAACTGTTCCCTAATTATAGGGGACAATTTGTAGATAAAATAAATATAGGGGGCAATTTGCAATTGTTCCCAAATTTCAAGGGGCAAACTGTAATTAAGACTTTTTATAATTTCATTTCCTAAACTTATTTTCGTTTTTAATTCTTGTCCATTCGTTTTTCTCTTAATCATGGGTCTCATAGTAATATAACTATCATTATACATATTTTACTACTACATTATACTATCATTTAATTTTTGAACAAATTTTTTTTTTTATTAACCACAAGTACTTGTAAGGTATTTATTACCACTATTATAAGTAAATTTTTTTAACTTGTATTCATAAAATTAAAGATGAAACCGTTAAAATTTTTTATTTCAAAATATTTTCATTTTGTCAATCGAACACTGAAAAATTGTATGAAAAATAGATTTTTCCCCAGGAAAACATTTTCAGTCCATCCGAACACATCCCAAATTTTAGCCTTTTTCAAGTTTCAACCACACGAATTAAGGTTCACTAAATTAAAATAATACGTAGTGAGTAAAAGTGTAAAACAGTAAAAGCTTGGTTTTTGTTAAACATTTCTCAAAATGGCTGCTCCTGTTTTTAAACAACAAATCAAGGAAGCCAAATAAGTAACTAGACCAAATAACATAACAACCAAAATTGAAAAGAAAGTTATAATCTTTTCTTACAATAATGTATTGCTTTACTAGCTAGTATATAAAGTTTTAATCTTTTCTTTAAAAAAAATATAGTATTCATAGTACAAAAGTTAGAATCTTTAATTTCTTTTAAAAGATGAAGTATTAATTAATAATTACAAATATCACCATTTTCTCCTTGGCAGCTGCAGCATTACTTTCACTGTAACAAGAAGGATAAAAAATGAGAAACTATTAGGTTCTACAGAGGAAAAAATCTTAAAAAGAAAAAAAAAATTAAAAAAAAAGGGATTAAAAAGTTGCTGTTTTTATTTTGAAACAAAAACTATTGTAATTGAAAAAGTTCACCTTAGAATATTGTTCTTCTCAAGTGCATGGATGATATCAGCATGCATGATTTTGATTTCTTTGTTGCCCTGATGATACAAATAGAGTACGAGGCTGAATTGGCCAAAGAATCAACCGGCAACTTGATTATTATATAGTACTATCTACGTACGTACAAAATGGATTTTTTTTTTATTTTTTTAAACGTACTAAAAAGCTGTCTATTTAGTTCTGTTATTTTCTTTATTAATGATTTTGATACTCCACATTTAACTTTAGCCAACACTGTTCTTATTTTTTGATAACAAAATGACTTGGGGTATGTTTGGTTGGATTAAAAATATTTTTGGAATTTTTCCTGACGTTAAAAAGTAAAATATTTTTCTATTTTTTTTTGTTGAAAATAATTTACAAAATTGTTGAGTGTAAGTTATTTTTCAAATATTTCAAAAGTGACATTAAATTTTAAATACCAACTTTTATAGCTTCAATTGTTATATTTATTTTTCTTTTTAAAATTTCCTCTCCATTATCTGTGGATCTCCCTCAGTAATATAACTATCATTATACATATTTTATCACTATATTATCTCATAATTTAATTTTTATTGACCATAATTACTTATGATGTATTTATTGCAATTGTTATGTGAGTTTAACTCGTATTAATAAAATTAAAGATGAAAATATTTAAAAAATGTATTCCATATGAGGGAAAATGATCTTAATAGTCCCTCACATTTCATGTTTGTACTCTTTTAATCCCTCACATCTAAAGTAATAGTACATTTTTGTCCCTCACAAAAATTCAAAACGCATTATTTTGAACTATCTACACAATTAAGAACATATTGGATACTGTAATTGACTTGAATAATTACGTGCTTATCATATATTACATTTTTTTATGAACAAAATTAGTAACACTTAAATTTTAAATAAGTTTTAAGTAGTATCTTGGGGTTTGAGTCGTTAAGTTTGACTTGCTTTTTAACATGATAATCATAATTCTGATGAGGCAAGGTGGGGTTTATGAATAGTATTGTACTTTTGAAAAAAAAAAACAAAAATATGAAGGAGATTCAAATGAAAGATTCAATTGGCAATCTGAACAAGGACAAAGCTGGACCAGAGATTTTTTATTTATTTATTTATTTCTTATTCTACCAAATTCCAGCAAAAGAATTGAGATGAATCAAAATTTTCAAATAAAATATACTATAAGATTTAGCATTTCATTAGCTTGATAAACTTTTTGATAATTAAACTAGACCATTACCTTTATTAGTTGTTTTTCCATTTCCATTTTTGGATTTCATTTCTTCCATGTGGAATATCAAGGCCAAAATAGTCAATTAAGCAATAACGAGAGAATACATTTCCCTCCCTAATTCACTTCTCGACTCAATTGAAAATAACCGCCATTCCCTTCCACCCTCGGAAACTGAGAAGAAAACAGAATCCGCAACATCTCTTCCTCTCAAAATTCTTCATTTCTCACTCTCCAATGGCTTCTTTCAAGAACTTGTTCTTCCATTTCTCAAGAAACTTCAGCCATCCTCTTCTAAAATCAAGAACTCAAGGGCTTTTCACTCTGTTTCTAACTCTGATTCTTGTCATCATCTTCTTCTCACCCCACTCCTCCCACAAATCCCCTACAGTCGTAACTTCCCAAACTCTCATTTCTCGTTTCCATTCTGCCTCCGATTACATCTCCTCATTATCTTCAGTCGTTTCCAACGAACCCCTTTTCGTTTTGCGGCCTCCGAGAAGTTGCACTGATGCTGTCACCTTCTATGCTCTCGAAAACAGCACAAGAAAATCAGAAAATGAGGCAACTGATGAACATAATGTGAGCAGTTCTTGTGATAGATCTTTGATGGGAATTGGATTTTGGCTGATTCAGAGCCTCTTTACAAGCCGGGATCTTGTCATTTCATTGATGATGCCTTTAATTGTTTCAAGAATGGAAGGCCTGATTCTGATTATCTCAGGCTAAGGTGGAAACCTCATGGCTGTGAAATTCCAAGGTTTTTTTTTTTTTTTTTTTTTGTGCCTTTTTCTTTGATTTATTCTTTAATGTGTCTGAAATGTTCATTTCTGATCATGTAGTTTGGTTTTTTGGGTTTTCTTGAAGTTTTCCTCTTTTTGTTTGTTTGGGAAATGATCAGATTTGATGGACTGAATATGCTGAATATGTTGAAGGGAAAGAGACTGGTGTTTGTAGGGGATTCACTCAATAGGAACATGTGGGAATCATTGGTTTGTGCTTTGAGAGGATCACTGGAAAACTCAAGCAATGTGTATGAAGTTTCAGGTCGCCGCGAATTCAGGACCGAAGGATTTTATTCTTTCAAATTCCAGGTAATTACTCAATGTCTGAGTCCAGAATAAATGAATTAGTTTATTAGATTCTGAATACTTTTAGTCAACTGAAGTACAATGCCTTGGATAATTACTGCAGGATTTCAATCTCTCAGTTGATTTCATCAAATCCCCATTCCTAGTTCAAGAATGGAAATTCACTACCAAGGCTGGAATGAGCAGAGAAACACTGAGACTGGATATGATACAATCCTCCTCTACCAAATATCATGATGCTGATATCATAATTTTCAATACAGGTCACTGGTGGACTCACCAGAAAACTTTCAAAGGGTAAAAGTTATAATTTTCAATATTGTGTTAGATGATTGCTGCAGAAATGTACCTTGAATTATTTATTTACCATATTCCCTCAAGTTCCTTGATAAAGCGTTTTTGGTAACTAGTTCACCTTGATACAGGGATAACTATTTTCAGGAAGGCAATCATGTCTATAACAGACTACAAGTAAAAGATGCATTTACCAAGGCCTTAATGACCTGGGCTCAATGGGTTGAGATCTATTCAAACATCAATAGCAGTCGTACAACTGTCTTTTTCTGCGGATATTCTGCTTCCCACTTCAAGTAATCCTAACAACTGCTGATTTCTGCTCCATTACTTTGTCTCTATAAATCTGAATAGCCCTTTTCGACCATGTAATGTCAGCCAAGTCTTTTGTTATACTGAAACAGGATTTACTACTTGCTTATCTTGTCTATAAAAATCGACCTAAAAAAAGCTGATTTTGTGAGCTGCATAAAAGTTTAGGGCCTGTTTTCACCTTGTTGGTTAACAATATGGATCAAATTCTGCAGAGGTGGTAGATGGAACTCAGGAGGAAGCTGTGACGGCGAGACGCTACCAATAACAAATGACACCTACCTTTCTCCGTATCCATGGATGATGAGAATTATTGAATCAGTTATAGCAGAGATGAAGACACCAGTATTCTTCCTGAACATCACAAAAATGACAGATTACAGAAAGGATGGCCATCCTTCAATATTCAGCCAAGCAGAATAACCTTTCTGTAATTCAATTAGGAGGCCTGGAATGATTCAAGATTGCAGCCACTGGTGCCTTCCTGGAATTCCAGACTCCTGGAATGAGCTACTTTATACCACTTTGCTCGCATCCCACAAATATTGTTGATACTTCTGAATAAGGAATGTCACAACTTTTACAGTCTGTACCCTTTAGATAAGAATCTGTACCTAGTTGTAGATTCTTGATCTTGTCCATTACATACAAAAGCAACAACTGACCTTGTAAAATTTTTTAGGTACTAATAAAATCTCATTTCAGCTATTGAAACTATAAATCCATTTATCCTTTACATTTTTGGCAAACCATTCATTTGCATGAATATGAAAGATAAAGGACTTAAGAGTACAGTTCCACAACTTCTTTGGTATTTATTCAATATATATTACAAAAAAAATCTACTGTCTATTTTAGGGAACTATTTTCTTAGTTTTAAAAGTTTGTACAATATAAATTTTTAAAACACATAATGTTACACTGTACAAGCATTTAAAGTATAACGAGGAATGATTGTTTAAAATGGAACCGTAAAAATTTCCTATATTACATTTGCTAGACAACACTGTATCATGATAAAACTAGTAAAACATTCAATTTTCTATTCCTATGAAATAGCAAGACATTTTAAATTGAAATGAAAAAATATTAATTTAAAATTACTCAAATCTAAAAGAAGTCAAAATTTACACTTATCTGCATATACACAAATTAGATTTTAATTTTTTTAATGAGTTTAAAATTATATTTAAATTCAACTTGATTATTTTTCGAACCAAATTCAACCTGCTTTTAGCAAGCCTAATGTGATTTCTTCATGGTAAAATTTGAAGTTAAATTGTGTTTATGAATAAATTAATCTTGCATTAACATTTTTGAAACCCAAACTCAATTCAACTCTCTCTTGAATATGGATATCCGGCCCATATAGAAAGGTCCGGTTTGGATCCGCCATACAAGTGATATATTGACACCATGTCGACATAAAAAGCATCTCCTCGTCGTCCTCTAAAAACGACGCAGTTTTAGTCGACCTTCCTGCTGTTACCTTAACCAACAAGGCTAAACGTATCATACAGCCACCAAACATCTCCAACCCCAAGACGACGTCGCATTAGAGAGATAGTAGAAAGACAGAAGATTTTGCTTTTCCCAGTTGCTCCCTTCTCGTCGGAAAAATGAAGCACCCGGCGGCGAAATCGACGATTAATATCGGCGCGATGACTCGGAAAATTGATGTTGATAATCGAATTCCTCTCCGCAATTACTACCGAATTGCCGATAATCTCCTCAAACAGGTTACAAAAATGGTTTTCTTTATGTGAAAAATCCGAATTTTAGGTTTTAATTGTGTTATTTAATTTCTATAATGTAATTAATTAGTTGGAGACGGACAATTTCATTTTTTAATTAGGGTTTATGAGTTTATTTTTTACCCTCGAAATCATAATTAGGTTATTTTGATGGATCAGTTGATTATTTGGGGATAAATTATTGATCTTAATGAAACACTTTCTAATTGTTTTTTTTTTTTTTTTTGGCAGGGTAACATATATAGGGAGGAGAAGAATATTATCGATTTGTATATAATTCTTCTTAGATATTCCAGGTAAAGCAAGAGCAATGCTGCTGTAAATTTCTGTTCTTTTTTTTGTTTTTTTTTTGGGTATTTACTGATCAATTTTTAATTCGATGAACTTTTCTTCGGACTGTTTGGGCAGTTTGGTTTCTGAAACTATACCGTTCCATCGAGATTACAAGGCTTTGTATCCTAAAGAAAGGACATATTTTAGAGAGGTTAGATTGAACTTATTGCAGACGGATTTGTTTCGGTTTTTAATTAAGTATTACAGTAAAATATTAACAATGCTAGAGTTTTATGGAGGTGTGAATTTTAACAATGCCGGATATGTTGCAGAAGTTGTTAAGTGTGTTAGATGAGCTGGAGTCATTAAAACCTGAAGCTCAGAGGCAATTGGAAATCGGAAGAGTTCAAGCAATGGATCAACCATATCAATTGGATATGGAGAAAAGAACTCCAAATGCGTCAACATCATTTCTAGAATGGCCTGCTGCGAATAATAGAGTATCTTTAAGCTATGACAATCACAGGGTATTACCATGGTTCTATTTGATAGTTTTCAGTAATCCCCTAACTTTGTATTTCTGAAACCGTCTCATTTTGCTAATGTTGGCATTTATGGATTTTAACTTCTCTTTGTCTAGCATTTATATGGTAGTGGATTTTCAATGGCTTTGTCATGTTAACTAGGATTCAGCAGCTGGGAATTTACTTGTGCTAGAATAGTATTTCCGTGTTCTTCTTCCATCTTAGTATTGCACCATTTTATTGTAAGAAAATGAAAATGCATTATACTATTCTCCTGTCTTGGTTTGTAGTGATTGACTGATCCATTTGTGCTTATATGTATTTGTTTATGTACATGTATACATGTAGATTTCTTTCTGTCAAATTTCTTGCTTTCTTATTGATTTTTTTTTCCTTTTTGGTATATTTTACTTATAATCTTGCTACTCCTTCATGTGAATCTTATTTTTTCCTTTCTGCAGTTGCAGCAAGCTGGCATGGCAAGGCAGCCTTCATGGAAGCTGAACGATTACAATCAAGTTCCATCATCAAATTCCATAGACAAACAGTTCCAGAAGCTGTGAGTATTCATCAATTTAGGCGTTCATATTTTAGATTAATTAAATCTGTTAAAGGTGGACTGTCATGTCTCTTATTGTTCAACTTAGTACCAGATAACACTTTATGGACTTGCAGCTTTTCCAACCTTTGAAATATATGCAAAGATTGCTCAAGAACAACAGTTACTAGTACCAGTGAGGGACTATTGTGGTTCCTGCATGTGTTTCGGAAGTCTTAGACTTGGACTTTACTGTCAAATTACAGCTGTTTAAATTTTTAAGATTTAGGGTGCTAGAGAGTCCTGTGACATAACATTTTTTTTCATGGGTTCCAATTGCATGCTCCATGATGTATAGGCAATTTTTACGGGTTCCAATTGCATGCTCCATGTCTATGTATGGGCAAGGGCCGGCCATGCTGTACCGCTGTACCTTCATGTAACATAGCTCTTAGATACTTTATCTGTACCTTTCAGTGCACATCATTTTCTATTTAAGTTCAATGCAGCATTTCTAGATATGGTATAAAAGCACTATTCTAGATTTGTGTAGAGTTTATATTATTAAGACTTGAAGATCACAGTCTTGATACTTTTTCTAAGGCTTGGTGATTCTCTGAAAAATGTGCAGAGCTCTCAGTCTACCACTTCCAAAGCAAGAAACATTGTCTAGACACTCGTTGTTAGGACCAAATGGTCTTCATGGTCAGTGGCTAGGACCTACCACTGAGATAAAGGTAAATTTCATCCTATAGTATTTTATTCTCTGTATTTTGAGCTTGAATAGAAGTTACTAATATTTTAATTATATGCAGGTTAACTATCCAATTCACACAGACTTAGCTTCAAATGATATATCAAGGTCTGGGATCTATCTAGTCCTGGTTTGTTGTATTGTCTACACCCTCTAAACTTTTGGGCACTTTTATTTTGCTGAAATAACCATGTTATGTTCAGTATAACATTCCAATCTTTCTCAAAAATTACTTCCCTGTAACATTTTAATGTTCTGCGAAATTGTGTAGCCTGAATCAGGTTGGGAAATTTGATATTTTCACATCAAAAGATGGTGATTTAGAAGTGGAAAAATCTGCCATGGCATCTGTTCTTTCTTTAGATGATGGAAGATGGTCGTCTCTTGACAAGCAGTCAGCTCGTCCGTTTGATGATGAAGCGACAGATGTTTTTCCATTGGTTAGGCAACCATCTCCACCTCCTGTTCTTGCTCAAGTGCAACCACAGTATCTTCCAATATCTCCATCAAAGGTTGCAGATCCCAGACCTGGACCTGCAAAATCCTTTCCAGACGGGATGGCCAGTTCCAACTCTTACCAGCATCTGCATATTGTAAGTTGTTTCTCCTAATTACTTGACCAAACCCCTCCTATTCCCTACTCCACTATGAAGGATTTTTTTGGTGGCACCGAGAAATGTATTATATTCATTGTCAGAAATAAAGTTGCTAATCTGGCGCTTTTTTTTTTTTTTTAATAATTGTCTTGCAGGCAGTGAAGATGATGGATGATTTCTTGAGATTGGCTCAAAAAAATACGTCAAGAAATTTAGAAACATGTGGTGTTCTTGCTGGGTCATTGGTGATTATCTTTCCCTTCTATCACCATCCATACCCCCTCCCCTCTTCTTCTTCTTCCCTTTTTTTTTTCTCCTCCTTTCTTGGACCGTGTATTGATGAGCCAAGAATATTTTTTGAAATCTTTGTGGTATCCAATTGTAGAAAAACAGGGTGTTCCATATTACAACACTTATTATCCCAAAGCAGGAATCAACTTCGGATTCGGTAAGAGATATCTCCATCTTTTAGCTTTAAACCACTTAGGTTGTTGGCTGCACTCTTTCAACTCAAATATTCCTTTGCTCGCTCCCAACATCCCCTAGCCTTGTGCCCCAATGCAAAATATTTAAAAAGGAAAAGGAATCTGAAAATGAATTGAGAAAGTAAAATTCTGTCAGTGATTTCTTTATTATGGTTCACGAATCATGACTTCAGCACCTTGCTACTCACTTTTAACAAGAAATGACTGGGAGTGTAAACCGAGGTTGAATTTAATTCTTCTTTTGACATCTGAATACAAAAGGGCATAGTTAGGACATAATGTAACGGTAACAATACGAAGGAGCAATTGTGTGTGTGTCCTTAATCAGTGAAATTTTGAGACTTTCGTTTCCCCTTTTTCCCCAATGACCAAAACTTTATTATTAGTTCTCTTACTTGAATGTTAGCACTTCTGTTGGTGATTAATTAGGATTAATGTTATTGAATTATTTTCACTATTTCAGTGTCAAACATTGAATGAGGAAGAAATTTTTGAGGTTCAAGACAAGCATTCGCTTTTTCCTCTTGGATGGATTCATGTAAGTCTGGAGATAGCCCTAATCGACATTATCTATCAGCTGATAGGCATTATGCTCTTTAAGTTGAAATGGAAATTCTTACCAACTTTGAGGAAATTTATATACCATCAGACATTGATTTGCTTATTTTGTGTTCACATTTGGGTCCTCAATCGAAATGGACCTGCTCTGATTACTAGGATGTTTAAGCCTTTTCTTTTCTGGTTTTAGTGTGATAATCCTGCAGAACATATTAGCACTATTGAATTTGAGTTTAATGAAAAAAATATGCAAATTTGAACTGGATTTTTTGAATATTACTTCAATCTTTAAATCCATGTTAGAAAGTGTTGCATTTAAGAGAGTATAAATAGGAGCAGATTAACTGTAAACACCAGAATGCTGTTGGAAAAGCTACTTATTAGAATTAATAGTCATGTTCCTTGTATATATTTTATTTAAGATCTCATGCTCTTCCATTGAATTTTTCTTGCTTGATTTTCAGACACATCCATCTCAAACCTGTTTCATGTCATCGGTAGATCTTCACACACATTACTCATATCAGTCAGTAAAAACAAAGGTTAATTTTTATCTTTAGGCTTGTTTATATAGATCTACTGGCCTTTTGTAAATAAATATTATTATAAAATGTAACTACTTTAGGCTTTGAGCTGACTTTTGTATATAATTTACTCAAACTCATCAGCCATATTGACATGCTTGGGAGGTCCTCTGTTGTTTCTTTAGGGTTCTTTAAATTTTTGTACATGATACATTTTCATTCCTGTTCTCTTAATCATCCATGCTTAATTTTTCCATTTTCATTGTGTTCTTATCCAATATTTACTCCCAACAAACATTGTGTTCAAGCTACCCCATCCATATCTCCAATGTCTTCTGGTAGGGATGTATCTATTTCTGGATACTGATTTTTAAGGTTGGTGTATTAATCTAATTGTGGAGATTGTAGTATAGATAATTTTTTTCCAGAGATGGATGTCACTTTTGGAAAATGTGTTTCCTGAGATAGTAATATATTAGAGCCTAAATATTTTCGTTTCAACTATTGAACGATTGACATTATTACATGCCACTTTTTATTGTTGTTCCTCCTTTCTTCCCTATTCTACATGCTCTAATATTTCCTATGCTGGGTTCTTTTTTGCACATTCACAGGTGATGCTTCCAGAAGCCATTGCAATTGTTATGGCTCCCACAGACACATCCAGGTATAGTTTTATACACATCTACATAAACATATGACACTGACCTTCAATGAGGTTGTCATATTTATAGGGGCTGTCTTGAAGTTTTTGGTAGTGCACCGATCTCCCCATTTATTTGTCCTGTAAAAATGACTTGTATAATAGTATACCCCTCATTTCAAGGGGTAGAGAAAGACAAAAAAAAAAAAGGGGTGCGAAACCAGTAAGAAAGACATGGCAGCTTTAGAACTTAATAAGAATATGGTACATAATAGAGCACAATGGTGCAGAACGATTCATACAACTGACTCCACCTATAGGGATAAGGCTTGGCGGTCATTATCGTTATCGTTATCGTTATGTTATCATTACTGTCGTTGTTGTTGTTGTTGTTGTTGTTGTTGTCGTTGTCGTTGTTGTCGTTGTTGTTGTTGTTGTTGTCGTTGTCGTTGTTGTTGTTGTTGTTGTCGTTGTCATTGTTGTTATTGTTATTGTTGTTGTACATCTCTCATTTCAAGGCAACAACTTTTTGGTAGTTCTTCATATGAATTTTATGCAACTCTCATAGATAACAACTAGGTGCTTTTACCATTTGTTAGTGTCAGGATAATTGGCACAGTTTTTGAGATCAAAGAGGGTAAGATGTTACTGAACGATATCACGTTTTACTAAACTTTAATTTGTATTGTGCACCTTAAAATGTCGATCTTCTGTGGGTTTCACTTTTCAAATTAGGCTATCCCACTCATCTCAAATGTTTGTATATCTTCTATTTTTGTATGTGCTATTTCTTTCAGTCTAATCTTCTTGTCTTCAAATATATATTGCAGTCCTCATGGCATTTTCCATTTGTCTGATCCCGGTGGTGTGGCTGCTCATACGCAACTGTCAGCAACGTGGCTTCCATCCACACGAGGAATCTGAGGATGGAAGCCCCATATATGAGCACTGCTCGCATGTGTATATGAATTCTAATTTGAAGTTTGATGTGGTGGATCTTCGGTGAACTTACAATTTCATAAACCTATTGTGTATTTGTAAGATACAGTTTTGGGCATGGAGGGACTTTGTATTGAACAATATCGTACCTAATTGTAACTTAAGTAGGTTCTGTGAATAGAATTTGATAGGGAGAGAGAAGGCATTTGTTTTCTGTGCCATGAGATAAACAGCTGGATGGGATGTTCAGTTTGAGAATGTCTCACAATATCTACAAGAAGAGTGTTTCTGAACTGAAGGTTGTTATCAATCTTATTATGATTTCTGTATTGACGATATAATTTTTGCATTAGTAGTTGACTATATTACCACACTGGATTAGTTATTCTAGTATTTTTCTGTCAAAATTTCTGCTCACTGTGTGGACTGAGATGAAGATGAAGTATCTGAAAAATGATTCTGGGTCCTCGTCACATATGTTAAATTATTGGAACGAGGTTGTATTCCGCCTGCAGTGACAGATAACTTACTTTGAAAATTTTATCCGACATCATCTTCATAATACCACTTTAGGATACTCATGGATACATCCCACTTATTTTTTCATTAGCATCTCTCTGGAAAAGGGTTCTGCATTCTCAATAAATGTCTTTTCTAATCCCACATATATATATATACACACACATATATATGAAAAAGTGATGCTGTGAAGGCATTATAGGATGACTTTTAAGTGCTTAAAATTAAATCTCCCAAATGAAATGATTCTTTTACCTTATTTAACGAAATATTACGTAGCATAATATAGCCGCCCCAGTCCCCACTATAAACTTCCCCGTCGAAATTGATATTATGCATAATCCAACTAACATCTCATGTGTAAAACATGCAACAATCAGTATTGAGCATTTGGAATCTATAGCTAAGTGAAGAATTTAGTTCCAAGGCGCTTTTAAGGACCACTTTTTTACTATTTATGGACATAATTATTATAATTGAACAATCGTTTTCGTTACATCTGGCCATCCATGATCCATCTGGGATTGGAGATGAACTCTATTTCACGAACTACCCATTTTATCAGACTTCATTCATTAAAGAATTTTGTATTTTAGAGCTCTGAAGTATCAAAATATGGTACCAACTGTTGCTATAATGGTACATTGTTACTTCCTCCATTTTTACTGTAATGGGATATAGTCTGCTAACATGCTTATTTTGTGATGCATCACACAAAATGCAAAGATATTTTTCTTGAAAAGATTAAAATTTCAATGGTTTAAATAAACTTGAAACCATTAAGCATGAAACATTTATAAATAATTATGATATATTTTTAGATTTATATGAATCCGTTTTAAATATTTGTTCACGAATATTCAGAATTGTCAATTATACCATGATACTTGCAAATAAAATATATATATATCTCGAAACATCATAGTACAAAAAACAAAAATGGCCCACGATACAACATAATTTCTCCACCTCATTATCATTATACTGTTAATTAGATTTGACATATATATGACCCCAACTGTCCTCAATTATTATTAGTATTATGTAGTCCATATATTTTTTTTTTTGGTTAAGAATTATTATGAAGTCCATACTAAATATATCATATTGGATCAGGGTCTGTTCCATTGCAATGGTCTCTTTGTTACCATTTGAACCATCCATGCATATTTCTTATTTAAATTTTCATACTTTAATTTACTTAAAATACTTTCACAATAATGATTTATTGTTTTGGTTGAAGGATCTGGTTGTACGTACAAATGGCATGAGCTTCACCCTTAAAAGGGCGCTGGGCAGGTAGGTAGTTGACATGATTAATTTTCCTGAATGGAAAATGTGTTCATTCAGCCCCTTACTTTTATTTTTCTGGAATTCGACCCTTCATTTGTAAATTTATTATCAGAATTACAATTATGAAATTTTACTTATATCGCTGAATTGATATTATTTATTGGGTTAATTACATTTACCTTGAGGTTTGACTAAATTACCAAACACACCCTGTAGTTTGGTTAAATTACGATCATTCTTTTGAAATATTTAAACGTTTAACAAATAACCCTTTATTGTTAATGCTACTACTGATGTCAAAATTAAATTAGTATGGGAGGTCAAATATGCCCTCAAAGTGTTATAGAAAATCCTATCTCACTGATATTTTTTCTTTCTACCTTCGTTCGTCTCCTCCTCTCTAGGCTTACTCTCTTCTCCAATCACCACCGGAAACTCACCCCACAATCCACCCATCTCATCCCTCTAACTGGCCGCTCTCTCATTCCTCCTCTAGCACCGATATTCACCTCCGTCCCCTTCTCCCCTCTCTCAGCGGGTATCTGTAATTTTACCAAACTACAGAGTGTGTTTGGTAATTTGATCAAACTTCAAGGGAGGTAAATATAATTAACCCTTATTTATTCTATAAAATTTAATTCACATCATAAAATAAAAATTTACAAATAAAAATATAAACCGAATTAACTTAAGTATTTTCCTATTCTTCTGAATCTAAAATGTCTAAAAAATTTAGACCTGATTTTTATATTTGACCAATTCAAATCACACGTGATCAGATATAACAAATCTTTGAATAATTTTGTTTTTTCAGACTAATATATTTCCAATTCATATGCACCGCACACTCATACATATATTGTAAGCCACAATCTTGGCAAATAGGATATTTTATCAGTTTTTGGAAACGATCTTTCGTCGGCGGATAGGAAATCAATATATGAAATGGGCCAATGATAATGCCACAGAAAATTTGATATCAAAATCACCAAACTATCCCTGTACCACTATTCTCTTCATTAATAACCAGGTTATTTTGGTAATTTTGCTGCAAATTTGCGGTGGCATTATCATTGCCCTATGATATGAGGTGTGGGCTCTTGAAGCTCAAGGCTTTGTCAACTTCATCACGTGGGCTAAATTTAACAAATTAAAGGACAATATACTTAAAAACTCAAAATTAACAAAAGAGCTAAATAATTTTCTTGAGTTAATCTTACATATATAATAATAATATAGTTGGTGTGGAAAATTTTTTACACTATCAAATATGGATACATAATATATGTGTATTATTTAAATTTTAAATATTATTTTTATATATATAACATACATCTACACCCGATGGTATAAAAAAATTATATGTAAAATTAACTCAATTTTCTTATATGTGTACACATACACACATGTTCTTATATGTCTATGTATATGCGTTAACATTAACTAATTAATTTTCTTTTCTGTACAATATCATTACAATGCGTATAATTTGATTACATTCCCATGTTCAATTAGAAGATGCAGTCTACACAAGTTTATACTTATAAATAAGTTACTCTGAATCAATGTTTAAAAATTTGAAATTCGGGTTGATGCGACAAAATAATGAATCAAGTATATTTAAAAAAGTTGTTGACTTTTACCGAATTAAAAATTTAAAATTTAAAACTACTAGGTCATGTGCATTATTATTTCATCTATTAAGAATAAAATTATGCTAATAATTAAGTTAAATATTTAAAATTTTAAACTTTTATATAATTTTTTTACATATTATTCATTATCAATTCAAAAAAATTAAGTTTCAAAAATTTTGTTAGTATTTATTTTCTAATATTAAATAAACTCTACTCAGACAAAAATTCATGAATTCAATCCAAAATTCAATATTGATTGAGTTTTCAATAAATCACCTATAATTTCAATGAGTCGAGTAAGCCAGATACAATTCGGCCAAATTTTGTTAATTTTTAAACTATTCTATGAACAAATTCTATTAAAAGATGAATCAATCTGTTTAAAACCTTAATTTATTATAGGACTGGTTCAAAATTACGAGATCAATATCAACAGTAACTAAAGGAGTGATAGTCCAAGTCTTTACAATATTCAAACCTCCCAATTACTTCAATTCCACCCGGATCTCCATTCAGATTTCAGCATTTAGATTAGCAAGTTTGCAACTTGCAGCTGAAAATAGAGATCTTTAAGAGACCACAACATGGACCACGACGACTGCAGGAAAAAGAAGAACATGGACCGCTTTGTTTTGGTTCAAATAGTATTGTTTAGGTATGAAAAGCTATAATAACTAAACAATGTAATGAACGAAAATACTTAGATAGATCGGATTTTTTGCTCCATCTGTAGATCGCGTGGTCAAAATTAAATTTTGAAAATTCTTACTTACATCAACTAATGTCATAAATTCTCTAACGTTTAATCCATACTATAAGATTTACAAGTGATAACAAAAAATCGGATCTGTATTTGCCTGTAATGAATACATATATAGATGTTACTATGGGTATTGTATCTGCCTCCCTACATCACGGGACGGGAGTAATCAATGTTACAGACAAGGTAAAAAAAAAATTAGATTCGATTTTTATTGTTTTTAATTCTTTATTGATAGACGATATATAAAAATTACTTTAAGTTGTTGAAAATATAAATTAATTGACTGACGAGATATAATTTAAATAATAAGATATTTTTTTTATAATTTATTTCGTTATGAATTCAAGTCACTAAAAACTATCACATAGAAATTGTTTAAATTAGATATGAGATAAAAAAAGATATTTAATTAAAGGAACGTGAATGGCATGTTCAACCTTGAAAAGTTTGATTTCCATTTACCACTCTCTAAGATTCATTAGGTGCCTTCTCAAAACTGCCCTCTCACTTCTCTCGTTCATTCCATAAAAGCAACATGCAAGATGAACATTATTCATCTTTGTCTCTCTTTAATTAATGAATGTAGGAGGAAATGGACCCAAAAAAAGGTGAACAGGATTAGAGTAGGTTGTTTACCTACTGTATGAAACAATATGCTGCATTATATGAACTTTCGGTTTATCTTTTTTTTTTTTTTTTTTTTTTGTCCTTCTCTCTTAATTTAGCGTTCAGTTGTCATGAAACAAAGAAATAATTTTGGACAGCTATGGGCTGTAATTTACAATGGCCAAATAATCAATCTCTATACCAATCTCCGACATAATTTACGACGACTATGAATCTATCTTATTTCATGTACCAATATTCGATATAATTTACAATAATTATGAATCTAACGTATTTCATGTACCAATATCTTAAATCACCTTTGGTATGATCATCATCATCAGGTGTACTCTAAAATGAATAATTAAAACGCGAACATCGAGATTGTCCCGTACTCACTTGTACTTAGAAAATAAAGTTAGAGTACAAGTTAATTCATATACAGTGAAATCAACCCTAAAGGTTAATAAAGAAAAGAAGAAAGAGAAAACTGAACAAGGAAGTTGCATGTGTATATATAAATGGTCCTGCAGTGCATTTGATTTTCGCTGACATCTCTATCATAAAGCCCCGCCTCATTACATCTGTGCTTTTATTTTTCGTGTATAAAAGTTAATGCTTAGATACGTTGGTTTGAAGTGTCATCGTGTCGTGTGAGAAAGAGAATTGCGTACAAACTCTAGTAAATCTTCTTCCTTTAAAAAGCTAGATTAATTTGTGGGAATTAATTAATGGGGAGAGCACCTTGTTGTGAGAAAGTAGGTTTGAAGAGAGGAAGATGGACATCAGAAGAAGATGAGATTTTGATCAACTACATCAAACTAAATGGAGAAGGATCATGGAGATCATTGCCCAAGAATGCAGGTAACTAGTTAAACTCACCTCTGCTCTTGCTCTTTCTATCTCTATGACTTGAATAATGACCAGCACGTTATAGAAAAGCGTTTTACTGTCTAAATTACACTTCCTTTATCAGTAGTTAAGATTTGTTACAAGGATAATATGTTTATGTATTTCCAAAGCTTTTTTTTAAGAAGCTTGGTCGAGCTCAAGCTATATCTCACAAGTTTTCTTTTGGGAGCTTGGTCGAGCTCGAATTGTATGCAAGTTAAAACAAAGGAAAATCATAACCTTTGTTGCCCAAATAAAAAAAAAACAATATTAAAGCAAACTCAAATGTGTAAAGAAAATTACGAAGTTGATTTTTAGAGCATGAGATTTCTTTAAACATCCATAAGTTTTTTTTTTTTTTCCCTGTTTTCTGGTATTCTTTAGGATTCTGGTCTTTGTTTCTTTCTATGTTTTATTTTTTCATTGAGACAACGTTGATTAATTTTACCTTGGGATGCCTTTTTGTAGGTTTGCTGAGGTGTGGAAAGAGTTGTAGACTCAGGTGGATTAATTACTTGAGAACAGACTTGAAGAGAGGAAACTTCTCCCGTGAAGAGGAAGAAACAATCATAAAATTGCATACATCTGTTGGAAATAAGCAAGTTTTGTTCTCTCTCTCTCTTTTTAATCTGTAGTCATTAGTTTATGTGCTTCACTACTCGCATTGGTTAATTACTTTATAGTTTAGTTAGTATGGCTCAAAATTAGGATTTATACGGTGATAAAGACCTTTTTATTATAACGTATTGGTTACGGATTAGAATTAAAGGTGGCAGTTAGATAGAGGTGGGTTTTTTTAAAAAATAAATAAATAATGGGACAATGTAGATGGTCAATATTGTAGTAAATACTTCTACAATTTGAATATTTTGATTAAGAGTTTGATGAATGGTGTATGACTTAATTATACTTTTTTTTACTTGGTGATTTAGCAAACTTTTTTGTGTCTTAAAATCAGATGTTTATTTTACGGAGTGGCTTGCAAAGAAGTATGTAGGGTGAGTTGTTGATGTGTGAGATATTGTTGCAGGTGGTCCTTGATAGCAAGCAATTTACCAGGGAGAACAGATAACGAAGTAAAGAATTACTGGAACTCTCACCTTAGCAGGAAAATCTATAGCTCTAGATCCACCAACATGGTGACCACCTCAGACACAGTGAAGATGGCTGGTACGTGTAAGAGAAAAGGCGGTCGAGTGAGACGAGCAGTCGCTAAAAAGTACAACATGAAGAAGACTACCATCTCAAAAACTACTACCAATACTACAACATCATCATCATCGAGTACAACAAAGCTAAAGATTGGTGAAATAAGTGTGACTCAAGAGGACACAGCAGTGCAGAGACTGCAAAAGTACACCATAATGGGGTAGGTTCGGGTGAGGAGAGTGGAAAAAATCACTTAAAGCAAGTGGAGATTCATGGCGAGGTTGTTGAAAGGGGTAGCATTAATAGCACCCCTGATTTTAGCTGTGATGATCTAGAAAGGTTTCCTGAGACTGAGATATTAGTGATGCCTTATCCACAAAAGTTAGAAGGACAAAATGAAGTAGTAGTGGAACCAAATAAGGAGGAGCTAGATGATGCAACAACATTGCTATTTGAACAGTTTCTGGAAAGTGAATTGATGGACTTCAGAGAGATTTCGGTTCATGATGGGGAGAGAGAAAACGAATGCATGGATCCAGAAAGTGCGTTGATTAATAAGGAAACTGACTGGGATGGTGGCATCAGCTATTTAAATTCAGACACATCAGCAGACCTGCACGAGTGTTTCTCACCATTAAATTCTTGCTTCAATCATGATTTAGTTACCTGGGACACAGAATATGCTATTCCAAGGGATTTAGGCTTTGGGATGATCAAGGGGATGACATACTTTGGCTATAATACTGTCAAACCAGAGAAAAAAAGATAATTGTTAAATTAGGTAGTGTATAATCAAAATGCTGAATAAGATGATAATATGCAAAACTGTTGTCTTACTGCAGTTGTCACAGTTTTTTTCATGTGACGTGACTTGCAATAATTCGTAATGCTGAACCATTCCATAGTATCAACTCATAAAAATTGAATAGATATTTAGGATGCAAAACAGCATTACAAAGATACAGGAGGGACAAACATTAAAATTTTGGAAAGCCATCCCTTTGCATTTAATGGAGAAAAATGTAATATACTTTATAATTTTTGCTCAAAAGCAACTTAAAAATCTCAATGAACGAAGCTAAACAAGACACTTTTTCCAAAACTATATGATTTCCACAAAAAGAAAAAAAAGCTCACTTATCAGGTAGGTGGAGGGAAATTTAGCTTAAGCAATTAGAGTACCAACATGTCAGCTATCTTGTCACTTCATCTAATAACAGATTAAGTATCCGACTTTCAATCTGTACTCCCAATTCAAATGCTTCAGTCTCAAAGTCAAGCCATCTTCCATATTTGTTGCTCATGTCATTGTCTACGAGTTCATCAACCATGCAGTTCCCCATGTCGCTCCACCCAGAAACTTCCTTGTACACTTCATCTGCAAGCTTCCCCTTGCTTCTAACCATGGACAGACCTTTTATCCATGTTTGGCACCCCCCACCAACGTACCTCCTACATCTTACGTCCAGGCACTCAGTCACACAGTCAAATAAGACCTTTCTTCTTAACTTAGGCTCATTCCTATTCAAAACCCTTCGCCGACTTTCCAATTGATCAAAGAGGTGAGGGTTTATTATATCTCGAGCCCTGCCGATTGCAAAATCATTAAACATCAACTCTATGTTAAACAATATTTCTTTCACATACTCCACTTCCTGATTTCTCAATGCACCAAGATCTGTAATTGGTTGTTTTTCATAAACATTTTCTTGCAAATATGGATGATGCTGAGTCAGACAACTCTGTTTCAGCATCCACTGGATGGGTCTTCTTTATACAACTAATACTAAGCACTTCCTGAGCTTGTACTGATGAACCTTGTTTGCTACCTGGAATTTAAATGTAAATTGCTTTATTATCTTGGTTTTGTCTTGAATTCTCTATATAACGGCTTCTCTCTAAGGAGAGATGGGAGAAGAATGGAAAGAAAACTAAAAAGCACTACTCTTACCACCAGTATTTATGCTGTCAACTGTATCTGAAGAATTGCAACTTTCTGCAAAAATTGAATGCTCGTGAACAGACACAGGACTTTGAAATGAATAATCGAGGAATTTTCTTGCTTCAACATTGTTTCTGCTGTATTTGTCTATAGCTTGATCTGTCACCTGAGAAAAAATTGTTAATGCTTTCGTAAGAGTCTAAACAGATAGCTGAAAAACTCTTGCAGCTAAGCTTAGAAAACAAATGATCAAGGCCAAATTCAGCTTGGAATTTCTTGTAGCATGGCAGATAGTAGTGCCTTAATTCTTTTGGTTCATGGTGAATATGTTTATTTGCAAACACATGGTATTTTCCACAAAACCTGCCATTTCCATAGTCCCTCTAATGACATTTCACATCAATCACAGTATAATCATGTAATTACTAAAATGAATCATGACCACATTCATTGGCATTAATACCACATATTAATGCACTTCAACACATCCATTTATGGGATAAGTTTCTGATTTATTTTATGTAATCACCCCCTCACTATTTCCTTAGACCAAGTTGATTTCACTGTTCATCCGTTATACAAAGATATATTTGTCTATGAGTAAGCAAAATGTTTGCTATTCATCGATTTTACCTGAAGCATCAAATAAGAGATATATCTAGACAATGTTTTGGTAAAGCAACTGGAGGAATTTAAGATTCTGTGCAGTTTTAGCATGGGATGAGAATAGAAATGGTATAATTTTGATTTATCTAGTGTGAAATGCTTAAAAGTATTTTTAGATTAAAATAAACAGAATGAATTTCTTCTAGTTGCTTAATCAAACAATAGCATCAAACTAAAAGGAACTGAGAAAACTCATCATAAACAGAAGTCGAAGCTATCACACCACTGAGTGAGGTTCAGAATCACTGAAAAAGAAGTCTCAAGAAATGGAACTTGATACATAGAAATGGCAAGGATTTCATTACCTGAAATTTGTGTTTCATGATGAATCCTTGAAGATCAGTTGGTGAAAAGCCAGAGCTACATTTATCAACAATACCATCTGTCTTCATTCGATCTTTTCCATAGTCATGCAAACTGGTTGTAATGGATAAGGCATCTTGATCAGGCAGCAAATCCGGGATAACTGATGGACAAGTCCCACCTGTTCCTGCCTTGTGCAGTGAAATCTCCACTGCATGAGTTAATTCCCTAAGCTTTTGCTCCAAAAGAGTGCTTAATGCATCACCTCCTATCATGGCACTTGAAGTAAGCAGTGACCTCATTTACCTCGATATTCAGCAGAAAAGGCATCATTTTTCTCACCTGCTTCTCTTGTCATTGGAGCTGTGAATGTAAAAGAAACAACATCTGTTCCTTTTCTTTTGCTAGCTTCGGTGAAGCTACTTTGCTTATCAGTCCATTGACTAGATTCGACCAGCTTTTCATTCTTACATATCAATGTGTTATCAGGAATTCGGTTTTTCTCAAACTGAAAATTGCCGTCTATAGACCTCTTCTTGCAAGTAATGTTTCTAATACCAGAAGACGAGCCTTCTCTTTTACCATCTATTACTTCTGCATTTGACCTCCTGGAAACAAGTTTGGGGTTTGCAGCATTTTTACTTGAACTTTTGTATCGTGCGGATGATGAATCTCCATTATGTGCTTTCCTACCTTGTAAGTTGGAAGCAGATGGCTTTGACTTTAACTTTCCTCTATCAGCTAGGCAATTTTGTTTCTGATTATTCTGTTGAAGTACACCTGAAGAAGTATGTGTAGATGGTTTTCTTCTGAGTACTCTTACTAGTACTCGCTTGGCTTTTGAACAACTCGCTTGAAATGACTTCATTAGGCTCTTTCTGGCCACCTAAACTTTTACTGCTACTTGGATTTAAGGCTTCTCTTTTCTGAACATTGACCTTCGCTTGTAATGCAAGAGAGATGGATTTACCTTTTGTTTTTGTAGTAGTTGAACATTCTTCTGAATCGGAAGAAACCCCCGACAATATTGTATCTACTGATCCACTCCAGCTCTTATTCAGGGATTTTCCCTTGAGATATTTAAGAGCATTAGCTTCAACTGGTTGTCGAGACATTTCACCAAGCTTGGATTGTTTTTGAGAAGCTTCAACCTTTTCTTTCAAGTCTTTTACTTTTAAGGGAACTGAAGAAGAACCAAACATAGGCATTTTAACCTTATTGTTAGTCTGAGGTTCAGGTCCAATGATTCTAGCAGCTGCTTCCATTATCTGAGCGGCACTGTCAGAAGGGATAAAACTGGCACTCATAATGGATAATTTGATGGGAGATAAAAGCTTATGATGGGTGATTGGTATTGACTTTGCTGATTTAGGTGGCAATACTTCAGTTTGAAACTTCTCGAGAGGCCTGTTCAAAGGCTTCAAATGTTTTGGCTCCAGGCTGTGCCCAACAGGGCCCTCCCTACTGTTAAGCACGTTGCCCGACTGGATTAGCTGATATTCACAATGACCTTCAAGGTTTTTGGAATGGCAATTAGCATCCTGAAGAGACTGGGAATAAAAATACGGGGTAGCGTAGGGTTCTGTGAAATTGGAGGTTGGCATGGAATCCAGTCCCATAAGTCTTGCAACAACTCCAGGTGCCCTTATTCCACCCATGTCCTCATCAGTCACTGATGAAGCACAACTATAATCACTACTTCCTTTAATACTTGAACCAGTTATAAACTCTTCTTCATCTATCTGGAGATAAAAATTCCAAACAAAAAGCAAAAACAGGTCAATTGCAAAACAATCATTAATAATAGCATCAAATCCAGTATTCAGATGATCAAATAATATCCATAACATTATTGTATTCCCACCAGATGAAACCGAGTCCTGGGCAAATTTCCATCACATTGCTTTTTCTGTTTCGATTGCTCTGCAAGACATGCAATAGAAAACATTTATTCATCGACATTGAAAATTAGTGGAAAAAACATGAGCAAATGTATGAAAAGCATATCATTTCAGATATTAGTTTAGCCATTCATAATCATGCCATTTCCAGTTTACCTGGTAGACTAGATTTGCTTGGGAACAATTTCTTTCGGGATTTTGCATTCCAATCAAAGAGCTGCAGCAAACCGCCAACATAACCACCTCCACTCTTTGAACTATGTTTTTCAGCCCCCATCTTTATTTTGTAGATATCAAGCCCGGGTCACCATTCAGAAATCACAAAATAAAGGAATAAACATGGAGCCAAACATTATTCTGACACCTCAAACCATATCTGTTACGATTGAAATTGGAAGTCAATTTACCATTTCAACATATCTTTATTTCCAACAAAATCTTATAAAAACACACGCACAAAGAATCACTAATAAATTCTAAATGCTTTACCAGATTGTAAATGGTTAATCTACGGTATATATATGACGTTTAAAATAGTTGATCATTATATGTGGACAAACAGAAGTCATAACAATACCTTATATCATATATTCAGAAAAATCACCATATAAGTAAAAAGGATCATCTTGCCATACAAGTCACTAGATCATATAACAAGGACCTGTCTGACTGCGTGAGCACAAAATTCAATTTCTTTGCAAAAGTTTGTCATTTTTTAGCCCCAATTCTTGCCTTCTTATTTTTTATTTTTTAAACCGACCTCTCCCTCTACCTTAATGATTTGAGTCCATGACCCATTATAAAATCAGGCCAAAAAAAAGAGAAATGCTTACTACTAGTCACTAAAGAGAGGAATGCACCCCTCAAAATTTTGACTTTCCTATCTTCCTAAATTTCATCTCCTACAAAGGATCATTTGGCATGTCGAAAGGGCTTTTCTCATTCTTTTCAGATTGATAACAAGTAATTACTCCATAGTTCATTTACCTAAAATTCAAAATAAATAAATAAATCAATCAACTTAATGTCGAAACCAATTCCACTTCCAGTAACATCTAGAGAATATTAAAACATCTATTTGATTTAAATATTCAATCTTTTTCCAATCACAATTTCTGAATAACCAAATAAGCATTAAGAATCATCACTAAATGAAATCAACTTCTATACAATCAGCATTAACCTCAGAAACAACTTAGAAAACCACACAAATGAGCAACAACAATCTGCTATTAACTTTTTTTTTTTTTTTTGAAAAAAAAAAAGATGAAAAAGAGAAATAAATCATGATCCCATATCCCCAAAAACCAAGAAAACAAGAACCCTGATCTTAATTTCAGTCAAAAACTTGAAAAAACAAATTAAAATCAAGAAAACTTACATGGTCCACATATATAAACTTCTGGGCTTGAAAGGTGGAGATTTTGGACCAGAGCGAGAAAAAGGGAAAGGAATACTGAGAAATGAGGAAATGAGAAAGGAAGGTTTGAGCTCTTTGGGTGAGTGAGAGTGAGGGGGAGCTGGTTTTTGAGTGGTGGTCTACTGAAACTGAAAGCATTAAATGAAGGAGACAGAAAAATTTATTTTAAGAAAATCAAGAAAATGATTTTTGTTTTTTTCAAAAAATAAATAATTATTGTTTACTGCAGAAAAGGTTAAAAAGGTTGTAACGTCTCTTTTTAGAGAGGGAGAGATTTTCAAATTACAAATAGGGGGTGGTGTGGGACCGGCCCAATCTATGGGGTGCTCATTCTGTCCATTTGGTGTATGACTTGTGAAAGTAGAGATTAATGACGTGGAAGATGTTAAAAGGGCCGGTGTATGGTTTGTCAGTGCGCCCGGAACAATTAGGGAGTCAACGGATTTCAAAGTCAAGTATTAGTCTATTATAGGTAAGGTGTTAGGCTTTGTGAGTTAAATTTTGTAAAATTTAAATTGGATGACTCACAAATTTATTTAAGTTTCGAGGATTTGTTTAATCTCATATTATCCAATAATTTTTTTTTATAATTATTTGTCAAAATTTTATTTTTTTATACCGAGTTAACACAATATAAAATAGTATATACTATTTATCCCAATAAATAACCATTAACTGTATCATTCAACCACAACATTACAATAAATTGACTAATAACGTTGGATTATTATTTTTAGTTATTGGAGTTTAGTTAAATTAATAGAAAACTAGATTCATTAATCATTATCCAAATAAAGTAGTATTAATTAATTTAGGATAAAATTAGTTATATATATATGGGTTGGGTTTTAGTCAAGACTAATAAAATCTAAACTTGACTCACAATTTATTCGAATTTAATATTTATATTCAAATTCAACCCAATTTACTTTAATATAATGTTCGACCTTTTATTTATCGAGCCTCACCCATTAACAATCCTACTTATAGGATGAGCTCGAATAGGGTCAATGGAGTCTACGTGATTCGTGTTTGTAGAAATATTTCAAACCATATATAGTTAGTTTAGTTGCACAAAATAAAATAAGTACTAAAAATAAAATATATCAAATTTGAATAGACTCGGTCAAATTATGGGTCAAGTACAAAGTTCTTGAACTCAATTGTAAACTGTAGTAAGGATTTTAATAATTTAATATCGACTGAAAATTGGTCGAAGTTGAATGAATTAGGTTTTTGAGTGAGTCGAGTTAGATCTACTTGGCAATTTTTTATTATTAAACTAGATTTACTTAACAAGAAGGAAAAAAAAAATAATAATAATAATGATAAAACTACATACTCGTGCAAGATTTCATTATGCAATTTTAATGTCAGTTTTCTTTTTTCTTTTTTCTTTTTTTCTTTTTTTCAGCTTCTTGCAACGCGTGCTGGAATTGATTAATGGATTAATCTTTCACATATTATAGAACATAACATTTTAGTTGATAATAATTATGTATATTATTTCTTTGTATAAAGAAAAAACTCTTAGATTTAAGGTTAGACCTCATTTGAAAAAATTCAGATTTGCATAGGCTTACAAAAAGTTATAATTTTGACGGAAGGCGGGGGTGAACAGAAATTAAAAGTGGTTTTTAAAATTAAATTTACGTCAAAATTTTATTTTTTTTCTAATTACTCATTCTACTCTTAAAACTCAAATGATAGTGCATCAAATTATAATATCCACAAAATCATTTTTCATTGTAAGAGCCTGTGATGCTCTTTGGAAACATAAGGAAAAAATAATTAATCAATCTCGTATTGAAAACTTTCAAAATCTTAATTAATTTCCAACGCACTTTAACTTTTAATATACTATCAAATCGGACAACATCAGCAGGCTACGATTTACAAGATGCTAAAAACTAGTATATTACACTAACAAAGTAGCAATTTTAGTAAAAAATATATATATATATTGAAATCATATTCAACTTCCCACAATTTTGTTTTTTTGTTTTTTTGTTTTTTTCTAGTTAAAAGGGTTACAAATTTATTTCTATGAGATATTCACGGTAATATATATAGAATTAGTCTCTATCATTAATCACCGATCATCAATTGTGAATGAAAATCAAAAGACCAACAACAATAATGAAGAACAGTCCCCTTTATTCACAACAATAATCATATACAATATTCAATCTAAAATCAGAGTTGCTGATAGTGATACTAAATTTGTGATTTTATAAATCATTTTTGATATTTATTCAAATCCTCAAAAGTCATTAATTTATGACAAAGAGCTATCAATTATTGACCTTTTGCTTATTCTATTTATGCATTTCATAAATAAAATAGAACCACAAAAGTCTATTAAGAAAGGAGAAGAAAATACAATGATAAGGAGCCTAATCTTTATTAATCTTTCATTAATCATCCCAAGGGCAGCTTTGAATTACAGTTATAAATTAATTACAACGTAAAACGGTTGATGTGTAGTACAAATATTGGACCATGGGAAAAGGGAAATATATATATATATATATAAAATAACCTCTTCCAATATTAATAGCAATAACACATTTAATATCCATGCACGAAATAAGAATACTTGTTCTTCATCCAACGGAAGCTATTACGAGCAGAAGTTTTGAATTTGTTTTCAACAGCATAGGCTTTATAGGATGCAATTCGTTGTTTCCTCTTAACCTCCGAATCCCCACGATGGCATGTCGATAATGCATAAGAGGACGATGTTGTGGATGTAGAAAGCCTAGAGTTACAATAGGAAGCATCCGATGCACGATAAATATTTTTGTTGACAACATTTTTGTTATATAAAGAAAGAATTGATATGCGATAATTGGTGTTGTTGTTATTGCTATTAGTGGTGGTGTTTTTAGTATTCTTTGCTGCCCTAACGGGCTCAAAACTATGGTCTAGGGTTAAGGACCAGTGGGATGTCATTGTTTCTCTCATTCTCCTCTTGAATTCCAAATGGTGTTTTTGATGCGAGGAAAAAGAGAGAGGAGAAAAGTACTGGACTATTATTGATCTGGTTTCATCTTGGTTGAAAGGAATGTGGCGGAAAAGAAAGGAAAAAGTAAATTATAATTTGACCCGACTTTGGTGGAATGAAATTACGTACTATCTATTGACCAATGGTCTCTATATGGTGTGCCATCAAGGGGTTCTTTTTTTTTTTTTTTTTTCTTTTTGATTGGAAAAACTTACCCCCTCTTTTACTTTTGGTGACTCGAATTCATAGTCGATAAACTTTAGAGAAAATATGTTACCATCTAAACTGTATTTTATTCTCAAAAATCAAGTGAACAAGCGTTTGAGAAAGCAATAATTTCAGCGTCTGAGAAATTGAAAGCTAACAATTTATAGAACCAATGAGTTAATGACACAAAGAAACATCCCTCAAAAATTCTAGTTTCTATCCCCCAAACAAAAAAAAACTGAGAGAAACGTCGAATTAGGAAATGAGTAGGCTTTAATTTTTTCGGGAGGGAAAGAGTGGGTGACCTCAAATTTCTCATTATCCACTAATTAATTATTATTATTTTCGGGGTGAAGTCATAAATTGTTCTTGCTTAACTAGGATCTGGATGCAATTAAGCAACATCTTCGTTCTAGAAATAGTTTTGCAATGTAACGAATTGTGTCATCAAATAGTCAACATACTATATACTATATAGTTTATTAATTTACCACACAAATGCCTACAAATAGAAAGTTTAAGACTGGCTGATCTTTTATAAATGTTCACGATTACAGATTTTTCTTGACAATGCCTCATGCTTTGCTTCAATGACGATTTCACATAAATTTCATTTGATTTCAGATTATCCCCCCCCACCCCTCTTTTTTATTTTTTTGTGCTTTAGTTTTAATGACTAGCTTTTTAATTGTTCTTCCTTTTATTTTTCTTTAGCGGGAATCTATATAATTTGATGCCCGCAGTGTCCAGATATTAATTAATGCCAGATTAGAAATTTTGCATGAAGAAAATCCAAAATTGATCTAGGATATATATGCTACAAATTTATATTTGCATCAAAATCCATAATTTATAAAACATCTGAATTCTAATCACAAGAAGAAATTAAGGGATATATAATTTTTCTTGAATAAAAAATAATTATGACATGAAAGTCAACCACGCTAATTTAAGTAACATGCTTGAAAAAGTTACTAATTGTGACTCACTAATAATTAAGTAATTATTCGCCTCATACCATCCAGACCCGAAAGAAATTGAAACACATGATTTTGCTACTTCAATTCATAGATGAAGATCAACGTCCACTTCATCATTAATCTCAGAAATTGATGAAGATTTTGAGGATCCTATATTAGTACCATGTTGCAAATATTGGACAGTCTCTCCTTGCTTTGACCTTCCAATGTGATTTTGGGGATATCTCAGAGGTATTCCTGATAGCACCTGAGGTACTGGATATGCATAGCAGTGCTGCTGATGATCATCCGGCGCCGGTGGGGCGATATACGGACTAATGCTCATGGGAGAAGGCGGAACGGTGGAACACAAAAAGGGTCCTCCTCCTGATCGAGCTGCATGATGGGATTGATCATTGGAATTGGATGGCGATCGCTTATGAATTGGAATCTTTTTAGCCTTTGTCTCTCTTTCTTGTGTGCATTCTGATGCCCACCTAAAGCTTGCGAATTCAAGAATTCGCGGTGGCAATATTGGCACTCAAATCTTTTGCTGTCTGGATGATCACCTTTCATGTCCCATTGGGTGAGAGGGAAACCAAATAGCTTCATTGATGGTGGTGAAGTTGTTCTAAGGCTTAAATCTAAGGATTCGGTAATATCTGTTGTAGATGCTGAACTACTTAGGTTTGAACTCTTAGCCATTGTGCATAATGGGAATGTCACAATGTTATATAATTCTTGTTCAAGTGTAGCATCACATATAAAGAGAATAGATCTATACTTAAAGCATTTGGAAACATGGTTTATATGATTTTTGATTGATAGGTAGACATTAATCAATCTGCATAAAAAAGTAGGCATAAACAAAAGCTATGTAGGTACACAAATGCTTTGCCATTACATAAGCTTGTACAATTTTGCACAATAGTGAGTCTTGTCAAAGCCAAAACTTTGACAATCAATCTTGTTCAATTTGGATTGTTCCATGTTTTTACTTGTTTCATTTTCTTGTTTCAACTTTGGATTTACTTAGATTCTAGTTCCATTTAACAAAAAAAATATGTTGTTCACTTACTAACATCTACAAATACTTATTGCTAAAAAAAAAAAAGATGAAACAAAAGAGAGAGGAAAAAAGAAAATACACCTTTTTTTAACCAAAATATTAATTAATAATCTATTAAAATTAATGAGTAAGGGAAAAAATGTACTGATTTTGCAGATTCCCATGTGTTTTCTCCTTACAGTTTGTACATGCAAAATATGAATGTTTGGAAAGTTACAATAGGGGCCAACCTGCACTAGCTAACACCATGATATCTGGTGGAGATAACCAAATCTTTTCCAAAATCCAAGCTACACAAGTTGCGTTGTCTATTTTCTCTAGCTCAAACTAGATATCTAGCTAAAGATAAACCACTAAAAGTGCCACAATGATATATCCATTATATATTTATATATTCAAACTGTTGTAACTCAAGCCAGAAATATATATTTGATATCACTAACACTGTTCAAGATTGCTTCTTAAGATTACAAACAGATTATATGTGTAGAAAGGGGGAACATTCCTCTTGTGTGAATTATTGACAATGAAATTGCAAGCCATATATACATGCTTAGATTTCCTTGTCTTGCATTTTTTTTTTCCTGGTCTTGCATAGTATATATGTCATTTACTATGTTATATTTATGGTGACATTCATAATAAATCATTAACTAATGTGAAAATTAATCAAAGTACATCAAATTGGGTCTGGATTTGTGCATAATTGCATTGGAGTTCCAGAGAAGAGATAGGGCTTCTAACATGTGAATGGGGTCAGCTTGTATGCCACTGTCGTCGTTTAGGGAAGGCAGAATTATAAAAAGCGTCCGTTTTCTGTAAGGGCTAAGAATCAAAGTCTTGATATGAAACGTAGTTTTCTTTTCTTGTTTGTAACTTTGTAGTGATGCATATTTGATGTTTCAAGTACAAATAATTCCAAGTTGTATGGCTTTTTCATGTTATCTAATTTTACTCGTACATCTTTTACAACTTTGATAATTGAGCACGCAAGTTGTCCCACTGAGCTTAGAGATCGAGAATTTTTAGTAGCTAGATGTCTTTTTATCTTCTGCATTTGATAGATAGGCAGATCCGTAATACGGATTGAGTATTACAGTTTACAGAGTAGAATGAGTATTTTGTCGCAAAGATGAAATAGGATAAAATAAATATTATTACAGTTATTGAGATAATTGAAACGTGTGAAGTATTACTATAATAATATGATTAAAAAATAATAAATTTTTATATTTTATAATCATTTTAATAACTATAATACCTATTCAGCGTTATAAGGTGAGTGGTAAAAACTTTTTCCTCATACATGTATAGACAACAAGACATTTCTTGCTTCATCAAGACACAACACAGTATAGTGTGAGACAGGCTGGTGGTAAAGGCTCATGCATCCGAGGAATAGCTAAAGCAGAAATGACCAAATAGTTGACGAAAAACCTAGGCCATTGGTTCTTTTCAATATGCTTCATTTCCTATCTTTCCATAGGTCCATCTCTCAAGTACAAAATGGAAATATGTAATCCTCGTCAGATCTTTAAAAACATATGATAGTACTCTTTTGCCATTTATCATGTGTTGCAATTTTCGAAAGGACTAATTTCACGTGGATACTTATAATTCTAAATGATTATACATATGCTTGTAATACCTCGTTTATTAAGCACTCTAATTCATGATAATTTGCTTCGATAATTGTATAAATGCGACAATGAAATACACTTTAAGTGATAAGACGTTTTTCTCATATTAATCATGATGTCGAGCCACTAAAAAAATAAGTAAGAGGAATGTTTTTTAAAAAAAAAAAAATCGTATAAACTCCAATGTGATGAAATTCTAACATATTATTTGTGGAAAAAGAACAATTCAGTGATTATACTTAACATTCCAATTTTGAAAACGGAGTTTAGATTTGTCATCCAAATTTAGACCATCAGTTAGGGACACACTCACTGAAATTAAATGCAAATTGGCGTAGAATAAATAGTTTAAAGGTATAACGTAATATTAGTCATTTTTCAAATATTAGTGACGATGTAATGATAGACAATATAATCAAGCTCCTGATCAACTAGAATCACACATGTTCTTTTGATGATCTTATTATTAATTTTAACCAATCGGATTAACTTAAACATTACTACAACATTGTAAATTTTAAATCATTCATGTGTTTAATTATTTCCTGTTGGGGCTAATTTAAGGTAGGATTTGTGGTTTAGTCTTTATAGATAAATATTCCTTTGTTAATATTTTCTTAAAATAGATTAGACTTGTAGAGTAACATCACAAGATTTCAGAATCAAGAAGTTGGTCCACCAATGCCCGGATGTCCCCGTCATGTAATGCTTTTGCACATTCTTAGATTTGTAAGCACTGCAACATACAAATGAAAAAAAGGGAAAGCTCAAGAGTCTAAATTCAGGTGGTTAATTGAGTTTGTTTAACTTTCAAATTAGTGTTTTCAATTAGCAAAACTTTGAAGAATTCTGATTTTTATTGATAAGTTATAACCGGTTAAGGATTTTCTATTCCATATCTTGTATCACTCTCTAACACACCATCTAATGAATTGTCAAAATTATTTGACTAAAATCACACTACCAAATCTTTACAGTTTATTAAGTGGTGTGACAGAAAATAACACAGAGTGTGAGACAAAAAATTTTACCATCATAAATTAACATTATAGATAAACAGGTCATTTATATTTTAAACGGTTAAATAAACGATAATAATACTCACTTTGTGCGAGATAAGTAACACAAACATAATTAGAATATGATATATACAACTCAATTCGAACTAAGATCTTCGTAGTTCTTTCTTTAGTTGTTTTTAGTTATGATAGAACAATTACTTTTTTTAGTTGTACGACACCGTAATCATAAAAGTAATTATAGCTAAACTATTACAGGCAAAGAAAAATTTATAAAAAGTTATTAACATTTATGCTTAAACTTTGATCATATGCTCTAATTTATTTTCTTCTAACCAATTATGAACAAAATATACTCTTTGAAGTAAGAGTCAAACCAAGAAATAAAATCAAAATTATACAGGTAAAAAATGAAAAAAAAAAAAACCAATTTAATTTTTATCCGGAGTTATCGATCAATTTGATCTTTTATATATATTATAATGTAGACTTATTTGGTTCTTTATTTTTTAAAAAATTAACCAATTTAAGGTTTATGATAGAAATCATAGACAAATTCATAGAAAAAATCACGTAATAATCACATAATCGGGTAGGCTATAATAGATTTGTGTTGTCAACACATTTCTTTAGTTTGACTGTAATTTTTATCACAAATCTTAAATTAGTAATTAATTATTAAAGATGAAGTGTTAAAATGGTCTTTGGATGGATCAAATTGGTGGATGCCTAAACATAAGGACCAAATTGGTCTTTTAAACCAAAAAAAAAAAAAAAAAATAACAACTTGCAGCCCACCGCAGCCCAGCCCAGTGGCGAAAACTAGTCCTAACTCCTAAGCCAAGCCCTTCTGCTGTGCTCTGTTTATCTTTCTCTCTCACACACTCCCACACTCTTATTCACACGCACTGAAGCACATCAGGTATATACCCGCACCAATTTCCAATCACACCTTTTTATTTACGAAGCTTTTCTTTTTCCTTTTCATTGAAGTAATATAATCTATCAATCTCCGATTTTATTGTTTTTTTCATTCATAGGTTTTGATTGAGCCAAAAATAAATAAAAAATTCAAGTACAGTAGAAACGATGTCGTTGAGACCGACCGAGAGAACAGAGGTTCGCCGGAACCGGTACAAGGTGGCGGTGGATGCGGAAGAAGGACGGCGGAGGAGGGAGGATCAAATGGTGGAGATCCGAAAGAATAAGCGCGAGGAGAATCTTCTCTAAGAAGCGTCGCGAAGGCCTCCAGATTTCTCAACCTTTCCCTTCGTCTGTCCCCTCCAATAACCTCGAGAAAAAGGTCTTCGATTTTTTTTTTTTTCCTTTTTGTTAATTTGAGTAATTATTTAATTATATACAAATTTATTATTGGACTTGAAATTATGGGTTCTAATTTTGTATTAATTGTTCGTAGGTCTCTTGTATTTATGCTTCTATAATTTTATTTTTTTTTTAGCATTAATAAACTTTGTGTATAGTTTTGGCATCTTAAATTGTGAAAAAATATTAAGAATTTATTATAATTTTGGTAAATATATATATAACAAACAAATCACAGTATTAGAAGCTACTTTAAAGGTCCAATTTTTTTGAGGGTTTTGGTTTTTTTTTTCCAGCTTGGTTTAGTGCTAGGTGATGAATAATTGGAGATGGAGAATTTTTATACTTTACTCTTATTTCTGTAGCATTAGTATACTGTATGAATTTTATTACGGATTGTAGTAAGAATTGTTTATCAGAGAGTATCTGTGCTAGAGTTTTTTTTTTATGATAATCGGAAGGTGTATATTTAAGTGCAGTTAGAGAGTCTGCCTTCCATGGTAGCTGGAGTTTATTCAAATGACAACAATTTGCAGTTGGAGGCAACTACGCAATTCCGGAAATTACTTTCAATAGGTATGATTGTGTTACCTTATGTTGCTTTGCATTCAACAGTCATTGACTTTTATTAGTTACAATTACTTACCCTAGCCCTTAAATTTCAAATTCAGAAAGAAGCCCGCCTATTGAAGAAGTTATACAATCTGGAGTTGTTCCTTGCTTCGTTGAGTTCCTTATGAGGGAGGATTTCCCACAGCTCCAGGTTTGAAGATGAATCATGTGGCATAATTTTTGTTTTCCGCAATAGTGGTTTTCAATTGGAATTTTATTTTGCTTACTTTTCTAGTTTGAGGCTGCTTGGGCTCTTACAAACATTGCTTCTGGAACTTCGGAAAATACCAAGGTGGTGATTGATCATGGTGCTGTACCAAAATCCCATTTTTGTCAAACTTTTGGGTTCTCCGAGTGATGATGTCCGTGAACAGGTAATATACTAAAATGATAGTCTCTTATACACATCTATAGCCTGTATTAGTGCAAGGATTTTGGACTTAAGAAACCATTGTGATTTCGAAAATTTTAATTCCGTGTTTTGATAGGCTGTTTAGTTTCAGGGAATGCAATCTAAGTCTTTAATAAGGAATAAGTTATTGCAAAATTTTAGGAACTGAATTTTAATTTTATGGTAGGGTTGTGATTCCTTTCTCCAGGACTTTTCAACAATTAGACAGAGAACAATGGATGCCTTGTCTCTGCTCCTTTATTCTTTCACCTCCCTAACTTTTCTTTGTTTAGTCTTATTCCTTTAAATTTCATTTATCGATGTCCTTCTGTTTTTCTTTAGAATGGTACCCTGAGGGAAACAATAGTTGATGTTCATTGATGTTTCATTCTTTTATATCACAGTGAAAATGAATCCTTTATCTTCAAAAATCTAGATGTATTTGCTCTCCACAAAATCGAGTTCTACTTCAAATTTTGTGTTCAACATAGTTAATATTGGTTTTGGTAGCCAGCTTTTTTGGATCATGGAATACCTTTTTCTTTTCTTGAATTAATTACAATTTAAGGATAATAAATTTTTTAATCTTGTTAAGCGCTTTGTGTGTCAAACTCTTAGATAAATCAGAATGGGAAAGCTAATTGGTAGTCCATTGCTTTCATTGCTTGTAATTATTTGAATTTAGTATCCAAACAGAATAATGATTTTCAGTGGATGCATATTTTCTGGAATGAATATCTAGAAATCATGTCCAGAGTAATACTTTATGCTGTGCTACGAGCTGCTGCATGTAAGTGAAATGTTCGAGTATTATAGGAAAAAAACTAGACTGTAAAAAGTGAAATTTTGCTGATTGAATCGTCCTTCCTATGTAAGTGTAGGCAGTGTGGGCATTGGGAAATGTTGCTGGTGATTCTCCTGGGTGCCGTGACCTTGTCCAAGTCAGCCATGGGGCTTTAGTTCCTTTGCTGACACAGTTGAATGAGCACACTAAGCTTTCAATGCTGCGCAATGCTACGTGGACATTGTCAAACTTCTGCAGGGGTAAACCGCAACCTCCATTTGAGCAGGTGTGGTGCATAATAAATTGGTGTTTTCTTTTACTGATTTTAAGTGGTGTTGATGTTTATCAAACAATTTTGTAATATGCTTGTGGGATTTGATTTGTCAGGTGAGGCCTGCCCTCCCAGCACTTCAGCATCTGGTTCATTCAAATGATGAAGAAGTGCTAACAGATGCATGCTGGGCTCTATCCTACCTCTCCGATGGTACGAACGACAAAATTCAAGCTGTAATTGAAGCAGGTGTCTGCCCAAGACTTGTGGAGCTACTTGTGTAAGTGTCATGTCACATAATTTGTATTTAACTTGTTTTTGTGTTACTTCTGAAACTCATGGGTATAAATAAATTCAATTTCTCAGACATCCATCGCCTTCTGTGCTAATACAGTCATTCCTGCACTTCGCACTGTAGGGAATATTGTGACAGGAGATGATTTTCAGACTCAGGTAATTTCCATCATTTGAGAGCTTTCCTTTTTTTTTTCCCCCTCAACCCTGAAGTCATGTTGAATGTATTAATCAGTTAGTTCAGCCTAAATTATTTATCCTTAGTGATGGTGTCCAACATAGGTATCTCTTGGTATGGTGATAATGTTTCTTACATTTATGTTCCATCTGAAATACAGTCTCCAATGCTGCATTTGCCTTTTGCTTCTCTTATCTGTTCTGGTATGCTGTGATACTTGGTCGTAGAGGTGTCAATTTTTGACACGACACGAACACGATTATGGCACGACACGTTTACAACACAAGAATAAATGGGTCGACACGAAAGTAAACGGGTCAACGCGATTGACACATTTACTGTGTTGTATGCAATTATATATATGAAAATATGTTACAATATATCTAAAATTATGTTGCAACTTTTTTAATTTTCATGTATAATTTAATGCTTTCTATTATTTATTTACATTAAAATACTCTATTATAGAAGACTTTTAAGGTTGACTTCAGAAAAAAAAATGCAAATTATAAGTGTAATATTATATTTTTATGTGAAATTATATAAAATTCTAGGTATTTAAGATCACTATGACTTTACAATCTTAATGGAAAAATTTATTGTACTTGTATAGAACCTTGAGACAATCATTGTTACATATCTTAAATATTTTTTGGGTTAATTCGGTATTATCAATAGTAAATGGGTTAAACAAGTCAGACACGACACGAAAATAAACTGGTCATACACAACACGACACAATTATTAATTGGGTAGGGTTGGGGTTGAGGTTTTATGATCTGAACATGATTATAACACGACATGATAACCCACGACACGACACGAGTGACACCCCTGCTTGGTCATATGAATATTGTGTTTTCTTTCCCTTATTTTTTTATAAAGTGCAAGAGAAACGAAAAAAAACAGAGGTAGATGGGTTTCCTCTTTGGTGGGTTTAGACATTTTTTTGTCTTCCAGAGTATAATTGAACATGGGGCACTTCCTTGTTTGCTGAGCCTACTGACTCATAATCACAAAAAGAGCATCAAGAAAGAGGCTTGCTGGACCATTTCCAATATTACTGCTGGAAATAAGGAGCAGATTCAGGTAGTCTTCCTTTTCCAATATTTTATGTTCTGATTTGCTCCATGAACCTCTTTCCCGCCTCCACCCCATGAAAGAAAGGAAAACATCTGACTGTCACTGGAATTGTTTGGTTTCCCTGTGATATATTGATTCCAAATATGAGATCCAAGATTTGTCCATTTCTGGCACTACCACATTACTTCTGGTTGTAAAACAAACTTTATATTGTCTAAAATGATTCTGCAGTGATTGATGCTCAGTTAATTGCCCCAATGGTCAATTTGCTTCAAACTGCTGAGTTTGATATAAAGAAAGAGGCTGCATGGGCTATTTCAAATGCTACTTCAGGCGGAACCCATGAACAAATCAAGTAGGTTTCCTTTATGATTTTTTCTTCTGTGTTCCATAAGATAATTCTTGGATGCTGTGTTGTGCTTGATAGGTACCTGGTTTCTCATGGCTGTATAAAGCCATTGTGCGATCTCCTTGTGTGCCCTGATCCAAGAATCGTTGCCGTCTGTTTAGAAGGTCTGGAGAATATATTGAAGGTTGGGGAAGTAGAAAAAAGCCTTGGTAACAGTGGAGACGTTAATTACTATGCACAGTTAATTGACGAAGCTGAGGGCTTAGAAAAGATAGAGAACTTGCAGAGCCATGACAACAATGAAATTTATGAAAAAGCAGTGAAAATACTCGAGACATATTGGTTGGAGGAGGAGGATGAAACGTTGGCAGCTGGTGATGCAGGCCAGCCTGGGTTCGACTTTGGAGGAAATGACAGGCAACTTCCGCCTGGTGGTTTCAAATTTGGCTGAAGGTGAAGATGTGACTCTGCTGATGTAATCCTTCCCCCATCCTATTGAATGTTCTCGACAAGATAAAACACTCGAGTGAATATTCTGTTTGATGTAGTTATTCTCTTGCAATGGGATTTGCTGAGAAATTGTCTATCCAAGTACCTCTTATTTAAGTAGTTTTTTTGTTGTTTAAATTAACAAAGCAAGATTTTGCAGGGCCTTTGGTTGGTGGATATGGCCTCAGATCGAGGACATGATGTGTGTTGGCGTCAAGGTCAGGTCAAGTCAAGTCAGAGCACTTCACTGAGTCTGGTTGTCGTGTGGTTCAGAGTCCTTTGCCTTGAGGAGGGGCCAAGGCGGGTCCTTTTATACTGCAATGGTGAATAAGAATGGGTGCGCACCTGGTGGTTGATGGTATGTTGGGCTTGGTTCTTTCCCCTGATGGTGGATGGTTTGGGGAAAAAATGGAGGGATTAATAGACTCCTGAGGTTGTCAGAACATGGGGTGGATTTATATTGTATTTTAATGCATGTAATTGCAGTCCTTTAGTTACAGAGTCGCAAAATTGTTTGGTAGTTGCCGAGTGAAATATGTATTCTTCATGACAGTTATTTAAGAATAGGAAGAGGGCGTAGTTGATCTGCCGTTTGTTTTATCTTAGTTCGATAGCTATTACCTACCTATAATACAGGTTGTGATGGAACTATATTCACTTACACACTATTGGTCTTGTAGATGGTATTACTGTTTCGGTCATATCAATGGAAGCTTTCCTCATTTGCTTTCCTTTATTTGATGCCATTTGTACTCGCAGTTTTCTCCAGGCTTGCGTTACTGTTGGGTGATGCCTGTTTGCCCATGGTACTTGAAGATTGTATGGAGTAGTAGTTCATTAAAACAAGACTAAAGCTTTGATTATCCTGAGCTTGTTCTCGTGACATGCTATCATTTCCTTGCATTTGTGGAACTTATCTGGCCATAGCTCCCACACCCAACTTGTAGACTGAATGGATTCTTAATGAGAGACTTTGTCCATCCATTTGAATTTTGTTCGAAGTATGAATTCGGATTTCAAAGTCTCCTTCTCTCATTTGAGTAAATTGGACATTCTGATTTCAAGACAGCTATCTTTAATTTGATCAGAAACAGAAGTTTGTGCATTTATAGGAGTTCAGATTTTGGAAAAATAGAAATTGGTCCCAAGATGTTGAATGCCATTAAATGCCCCAGATGTTGCGGTGCATTTGTGGTCTCCACGATTTCAGTGCACAGGAAGAGAGGCTTCAGACTAGTTATTAGTCAAATATATCCAGGCAAAATTATCATATACACAGTTGATTACATCTTATTTATTCTTCTTCTTTTGATCCATAAGGTGCGCAGGGAAAATGTTAAGCTTTTCAATGTTTGATAGAATAATCAACAAGTTCAGTAGACCATTGTACCTTATTCTCATGCAAGAAAATATATATTGCGCAATCTAGTAATCATTTTTGACAAGGCAATTTATGTATATTCATTATGATTAGAGGCGTTATATAAAAATAAATAAATAAATAAAAGAATGAAAAATCTTGATCAAAAAGCTTAATACACTCTCTCCTCGTCAAAACATTAAAATAATTAGGGTTAAATGCAAAAAACCCCCGAACTTACACCCTAGTTGCATTTTAACCCCCTCAACTTATTTAATAAGCACTTTACACCGTCTTTTATGTTTTGGGACAAAATTACCCCTATTATTCTAATTATTATTATTTTTCTTTTTCCTTCTTTTTTTCCTTTTATATATTTTCTCTATCTTGTGTTTCTTTTTTCTTTTTTCTTTTCATTATTCTCTCTTGCTGCTACTAAACAATTACATTACTTTTAATAATTAATTAATTAAAGCTCTAAATTTTCACATGCATCTAAAAAATTTAATTTATAGATTAATCATCCTCTAATATACTATATATAATACAATAAATATACTTTGTTGTAATATAAAGTTTGTGATTAACCATCAATAATTAGAGGAAATTAAAAAATTTATAGTATACAAATAAAATTATAGAATGAAAAAACATGTACAACCTTTTATTTATGGTGTAATATCAAAAAAATAATGTAACAAAATATATTACGATTGCCTAATATAAGGGATTTTGGAGTTACAGTAAATTCATCCAAAATATAACCTATGAATGATATGGCACCAAAAAATTTTGTTTGCACACTTAGAATATATATTTAATTTTTTTTTTGAAAAATTATTTTATCTTTTTATAGTTTATTTATTTGTTAATTATAGTATTTGTAAAACTCATAAAATCTACATTATACTATTAAATATATGTTGCTTGTATTAAAAAAACTTATTTATTCTATAAATTATTTATACATACGTAAAAAAAAAAAAATAGAGCTTTTTACTAACCAATTACTTTTAGTATAATAAGAAAGAATGAGTAAGAAGAAAAAAGGAAAAATATAAGAGAGAAAATAAATAAATTGGTAAGAAGAGAAAAAAAGAAAAAAATATTAAAATAGTAAGGGCAATTTTGTCACAAAACATGAAGAAGTAAGAGATAGGGGGTAAAATGCTTATTAAATTAGTTGGGGGGGCAAAGTACAACTGGAGATGTTAGTTCAGGGGGGTTTTTTGCTTTTAACCCAAATAATTAAACTGCCATCATTGCTAATTTTATTGATTAGGGTTAAATGCAAAACCCCCTGAATTTACATCTCAGTTGTACTTTGCCCCCCTCAACTTATTTAATAAGCACTTTTCCCCCTATCCCTTACTTCTTTATGTTTTGATACAAAATTGCCCTTACTATTTTAATATATTTTCATTTTTTTTTCTCTTCTTACCAATTTATTTATTTTCTCTCTCATATTTTTCCTTTTATTTTTTTATCCGTTCTTTCTTGCTAATGTTAAATTATTATACTAAAAGTAATTGGTTAGTTAAAAGCTCTTATTTTTTTACATATTTATAAATAATTTATAGATTAAATAAGTTTTTTTAATACAAGCAACATATATTAAATAGTATAATATAGATTTTATGAGTTTTACAAATGCTATAATTAACAAAAAAAACAAACTATAACAACATAAAATTATTTTTCAAAAAAAAATTAAAATATATATTCAATAACAAGTATGCAATAATTTTTTTTTGGTATCATATCATTCACGGGTCATATTTTGGTCTAATTTACCGTAATTTCAAAATTCGTTATATTAGTTAGCCATAATATTTTCTTACTATATATTTTTTGATATTACACCATAAATAAAATGTTGTACATATTTTTTCATTCTATAATTTTATTTGTATGCGTAAATTTTTTAATTTATTAATCTTACTATTAATAGTTAATCACAAACTTTATATTACAACAAGGTATATTTATTGTATTATATTTATTGCATTAAAGGGTGATTAATTTATAAATTAAATTATTTAGACACGTGAAAATTTAGAACTTTAATTAATTAATTATTAAAAGTAAAGTAATTATTTAGTAGTAGCAAGAGAGAATAATGAAAAAAAAGAAAAAAGAAAAACAAGATAGAGAAAATAAAGAAAAGAAAAAAAAAAGAAAAAGAAAAACAATAATAATTAAAATAATAGGGGTAATTTTGACTCAAAACATAAAAGAGGGTGTAAAGCGTTTATTAAATAAGTTGAGGGGGTAAAGTGCAACTGAAGTGTAAGTTTAGAAGGGTTTTTTACATTTAACCCTATTGATTGCTATACATACATCTTGATAAAATTTTGAAAAGATTTGAAAAGGCAATTAACTTGATTTTTTGAGGAAGAAGAAAAAAAATAAACAGTTAACATGAGATAATGCGAGCGAGATTGCTAACATATGAATATTATAATGTCAGTAATGATCACACCACCAATCCAGATCCATAAGAAACAGGCATTAAAACTGACAATGTAACATGTAACACACTAGTCCATATATATCATTACTCCCATACAATTTCTTTTCCATTCTAATTGAAGTTGAGAGAGAGAAAATGAGAAGTGGATACTCCTTGAGCGATGACGATCAGAGTGAATTTTCTATGTCATTAAGTTGGTGGTGGAGATCAGCACAAGAATTTGATGAAAATGGGCATCTCAAAATTGAACAACTTTCTGACCTATCAAAGCAAAGTCACACCAAGACTTAATTACTGGCTTTTGTTGCATCTGAAGGAGGACTTGATGATCTTCGCCACAAGCTCATTACTTATCTATTTGGGGATTTTTGGTTGCCCGTTGGAGGAATCAAGAAAGATGATATGGATATACCTCCTTTGATCACCATTCTACTTGCTGGCCTAATTCGTTCTGGCAAAAGTTCCCTTGTTAATATGATGTATAGTGTTCTTGGTCGATCTGCCCTCATCCCTTTTGCTCAAACATCGAGAAAGATTAAACAAAAAATTTTACTTAATGTCATGCATAAAAATGTGACACGTCTGTTATATTCTTATTTTTTTTTGTAATTTACTGCACATAATGTATTGTTATTAATTAGGATATACACCGCGTAAATAAAATGCTATAATTTTATGCTAATCATTCTATGCTTAATTATGCAAATGATTGCTCATCCTATTGCTTGTAGGTGGATATACACATTACACTACCACGTTTTTGGAAGAACACAATGTTGAAAGTGACGGAGTGGATTTTGCGTGTTTGATGCGAGAGGCTTAGATTACGATCAAATGAATGAATGAGGGGTTTAGAAGATGTATTAACATGGATGAATGATGGTGTTCGCCAAAATCTACCTTGTTGCCGACCAGGAGATAAATAGACTAGGTATTACTGCTAGTGCTAGTACTAGGTATAAAAAGAGAAAAGTCAACTTTGCTATGGTGGTTGCTAATTTAGCTTAGATTCACAAGGCATTCAAGTCTGTCGATTTGAAGTCTGTGGATGCCATTAAGGATGTTTTCTAATATCCGTGTATTCACAAATCTTGTAAGCTTTTACCTCCATGATTTCCAAAAACATACGAGTACTAATTTTCTTTTTTTCTCATCGTTGCCATTAATTATCTTTGAATAATTTATTAGTTCTCTATATTTTGTCGTACTACTAATTATCACAAGTTACTTAAGAATAGTTATCTAATTCTCTATTTAACTTTACGAATTACGTGAATATTCGTGATGTTCAAATACTACATAACGCATACTAAATAATATATATAAATACTATATCTTGTTTTATAACAATGAGACGTATTATATTAGTAAATTATCATGTAACACGGAGTATTATATATTTGATAACTACCGGAAATGCTATTCTTCTTGATCTGTATATGATTCAATACTCATCTTGCTACGATTTGTGGTATGCAGATGAAAGTCCAATTTTGGAGAAATTTCTTAAATTGTGTTTGTTTTGAAAATTGTTCTTTTTCGATGCTGATTTAAAATGCCATTTCTATCAGGGAGGAACTCGTATTCAGCAAATGTGAGTTCAGTGAGTGCGAGCTCTGTGAAAAATAAAATTGTGAAAATTTAAAAAAAAAAAAAATTGATGACCTTGCATTCAGTGAATGCGAGGTCAGTCGCCAATTTATTCCAGAACTAGGCAGAATCGAAAAACCCTAATTTTCTTCCTCTCAATTTTTTTTATAAAAATTTCATTGACCTCGCATTCACTAAATGAGAGATCAGTATTGCATAATCAATTTTTGTAAAAAAAAAATGGCTTTGACCTCGCATTCACTGAATACAAGGTCATAATTTTTATTTTTTTTTTAATTTTTACAATTTTATTTTTTGTTGAATGCGAATTCCTCCCTCCCGGACATAACATTTCAAATCAGCATAAAAAAAACGATTTTCAAAATAAGAACAATTTAAGAAATTTCTTTCCAATTTTGATACTCAGACACGGTGACATGCTTAATACTGAAGACAGGATAAACAGCAGGCTGAATATATGTGAATTTATTGGTATATCTGAGACTAGTTACTGCATTTGCATTAACTGAAGCTGTTTAAAGATCACTCATGCTAGCTGATCGCTCTCATTTCCCCAAGAAAATATTCAAGGATCGGATAACCCTTTTCGTGCCGTGGATTATGTGTTGCATTGCTTCTTTCTTTGGATTTCTTGCACATTTTTTCTCCAAATTCGATTACAAAAAAATAAACTAAAATCGTAGTATATTCTGAGTTGATAAGAGGTCGCACTCCACAATTTCAACACGAAAAATTTGGTGATTAGATAAAGGAAGTTATATTTTTGGGACATCAAGAAACTCTTAGTTGCATGTTCCAAGTGAAGTTTTCTTGCGGATTAAATTTTAACATGGTACGTACTCGTTGCAAAAAGGGCTTATTTTTGTCAAATTAATGTGTGTAACCAGTAATATATATTGTCTTCGGATTTCTTGCTCATTTTCTCTTGTTTGTTGTGATGATAAGATGGGAGAAATTGGTTCCATTTGAATGATTTCATATTCGTTAAATAATTTACAATCATTTCTTACCACTACTATCTCAATATTATTTCAAAACAGCCCTTATCTATATACAGTTGATCCGATCGAACTTTGAACTCAATTTTCTTTTTCCAAAATTTGACCACTATTAATTCTTAGTATAAACAGCAGTAAATAAATCTTATTACTGTTTTTTCGTATTTGAAAATTGGTAAAGAGACAGAAATGTTGGACCGTGGATGGTGAGTTGTAAAATTGTGATGGTCCAAGGGATCCTAATCTCTCACATTTGTCTGCCGGTCTCAGTTTCTCTCTATGTAACAAAAGAGTCTTACGTGCCATCTTTTTCATTTTGTTGTCATCACAGTATCTGCCAAATACTTGTCTTTTAAATATTATATATAATATATATATATATATATATATATATATATATATATCTTTCTCTAATATTATCCTATTAGCCTCTCAAATATTAAAACTTTTCTCCACATTTATTACTACTTCATGTGTTGTAGCACCAACCAACAACAAATATATTTTGTAGTTTGGGTCATTAATTTACAAGACACATCAAAGATAAATAAGTAGGAAATGAGAGGTACAACAAATATTGGAGTATTTTCAGGTGCAATTTTGTTTTTCAAAATATTAAAAAAAAATGTGCCCAAGAAATTGAGGAATGAAACGATCATATTCTGATTTATGACTACATAATAGGAGTAATTAAACTTGGTCTCTAGAAACTTGAATGTTAAATCGGCATACGTGGTAAATTTTCGTACTTAATTATGATGAGGTTTAGAGAGTATGGGATATATAGACAAAGCTGAGATCAAATTTACATTACATCACACATAAACATAGTTGCATTGGCTTTGTTGGATGGCTCTAGATAGATAGCCAACTTTGTGGAGAGCTGGCTATATAGAAGATTTTTCAATGAAAACAACTATATTAATATTACATAAAGAAGATATATCCTCTTTGTTTGCATCTCATTAATTAATTTGTAGGCACTTGTTGTCATGACTTTGCAAATCAATGGAGTGCTTTACTCGTTTCTATTATGTGTAATCATGATCTTGAAGTGAGTCATAATACCAGAAATTTGTCTAGATCAAGAGTAATTATTGAGTATGTTTAGTAATTACTTTTTAATGAGAGTTTTTTTATTTGAATTAGAGGACTTATATTTCTGAAAAATTTTGAGAGTTATCCTATAAATAATAGATTCTTATTAATTGAAGAATAATTAGGGAATTGAATATATCCAATAATTACTCTCCTGATGAAAATAAAAATTTTCGTTGTAATACGAAGATAAGCTCAAAATCTCATCTATAAAATTGGTTGTGAGGTTTTGAGTGAGCTACTTGGTTAATCCAATGCCACTCGTGAATCATCTCGTGCATGTCCATACGGTACCCTTTATGTCCTTTTTGACTTGAAAAATCTAGGATGTTTGAATTTTATTGAGATCCCTTTTCCATCAATTAATAGTAAATTTGATAGCAAAGAACTTTGTCAATTACTTGAATTCACATTCTTGATTTTTTACAACATGCATGGCACAATTTTATGAAAGAGGAAGGTTAATTGTGTCAAAGAAAGGCGGCCATCTTTTGCACTTCAACTTTCTCCAAGTCCTCGAATCATTGCACTTTAGTAATAAGTTCAGTTAACAATAAGCATTTCGATTCATGAAATTCCAAAACCATTTGAACTCTATACAATATTATTTCTTGTATGTTTGGAAGGTTATATAAGAATATGGTAATAAAAATATAATTTATATGATAAGATATTTTTTTTATAATTAATTGATTATACATTTAGATAATTTAAATTGAGAAAGGGAAAGGTTCAAAATCGATCGAGAGAGAATTACGTATTAATTATCCAAAAACTGAAATATGTATCTTATTAGCTATGAGATTAAAAGCCAATTTGTTACAATTTTCACGAATTATGTTTTGCATCACCCACTTGACTAACGGTAATACAAAACCATTTCCTTACCTTTTTAATTTATGTTGTACAGGTTTCTCAACGCCCATGAAAATATCACAAGGTTAAGTTTGAACATCTTTTTTTATATTATTATTTTCTTCTTTTTCTGGCACAATCTATATTTGAGAAGGCCATGCTATACTTTTTTTAACAATAGAAAAAAAAAAAAAAAAAAAAATTCTTAGCCTTAGCGGAGTTGAATAAGATTTTATATTTAAAAAGACCCTCGTAAAATTTTGATACATTACTAATGACAATTTTAAATATTTAAGATATTTTATTATATTACAATTAATTAATTAATTTTTTTTTTAATCTTGACTAGAGCCACCAGACCAATATGTAAGCGACACAGTACAGTTTTACTAATATTGGGAATGTACCATAATTTCATTTTCACCGCATCCAGCAGATGATCGTAATATAGCAATACTCCAAACACGGCACGAACACACAGTCTGAACAAACAAAAATTCAAGTAAGTCGATAAAAGTGGAAAAAAAAGAAAAAAAGAAAGTGAAACTCATTAAATAATAATTGTTTTAGATATTGAATAAGTAACACAACACATATTTAATCGATGTAAAGCCAACTGCAGAAGATAAGAAATCATTTGAGAGTTCAATACATTGGTAATTGAATAGATTTCATTTTTTTTTTTTGGGTTGTGAAGACATGAATTAAATCATTAGAAGCATGTATTAATACCAGTAAATCAGTTTTAGTGCATCAGTACCACAAAAAGCGTCAAACTTCTAGCTTATTCAAGAATTCGATAAAAATTAGTTCTAAAATTAATCTAAACCGAATAAATTTTAAACTCGTGTATTTATTACTTGAAGAACTACATTTTTTGAAATTAAGTAGTGGTGGGATAGTACTACTAATACTAGTATTCAAGATTTCTACCAAACTCCAAACCAACTAAAATCATATTGATCTACAAATAATGTGTACCTAAAAATAAAAAATTGATCTATTTTGTATACATTCGACTAATCAAGTCCATTATCTTTTTTTATTAAATAATTTTCTTTTAATGGAATGCCAATAAGAGTAGAACTAGTTATCGAAAATACTATCAAAGTGGTGGCAAATTGATTTTTCTTATATATATTGAAATTGTATTTATGTTCACTAAGACATTTTTCTCTCAAGATTCACTTCAAACTTCAAAGTAGTAGTTTTTAAAATCCACACTATGGTGACAACAAATGAACAACAATAAAAGTAAGTTTTCAATTATTGTATTTCGTAATTATAATTATTAAAATAATTCTAAAAATAAAAATTTATTATAATTTAATAATTTATAATATTTAATAGAAATTTTTTTTAACAATAATTGTTCATTTTGGTTTTTCCAAGTGAATATGTTGTTGAGTTTGTTTAAATCAGATCATACACTTGTTGACTTGACGGCGGGGATTGAAACAACACAAACCCTAGTACATTCCAGAGCAGCCGCACTAAATCACAATCTTCAAAATGCCAAAAATAGCCCGAAATCTATAAGCAAAGTACTAATGAGTAATGGCGCCCTTTTTTTCATTTTGGCGGGCGTACTGTTGTATCGAAAAGTTTTGTAACCGAGCCCATTTTCGTCTTTTCATATGCCCGCGCGCCTAGGGTTTTCGTAATCTCCCATATAAACCACCTTGAATTTTTGTCTAAACCGCCCACGAGTGTAGTGAAGTGGCCTCCTCTCTCGGTCTCTTTCTCTCTCATCTCTCTCTATGCATGTCGGTTTTCTTTCAATCTTACCCAAATTCCTCTTCCCTCACGTATCAAACCCTCATTTTTCCCTCCCCAAATTTTCCCTCTTTCCCTCTTTAAATTTGCTCAGAAAATAGAGAATCGTCTGCTTTTTTTTTTTTGGCTAAAGAGTTCTTAAGTTGCTAGCTAGTTCTTGATCAGTTTTTTGGTGGGATATTTTCTTGATCTTTAAGTTGAAGTAGTTGGGATTTGATTTAGGTGAGTGATCAAAGTGGTTTTTGTAGTCTGATCTGCGGGTTGTAACAGTATCTAGTTGTTGTTTTGGTGGTTTCTTGATCTGAAAATTTGATCTGGGATTGTTTCAGATCTTTCAGTTAGGCCTTACAAATGGTGGATCTGAGTGATAAAGTAAGTGATTGGAACTTGATCATGAGCTTCCCTTTCCATTTGAAATTTGGATGATTGATTTAAATAGTTGATGTGTGACTGTGTGTAAACAAGCATGTCTAGATGGAAGTTTACTAGTAATTGATGATCATGCTACGTATGATGATCAAGATTAATCTTTTTGTTTTTTAGTTGATTTGATTTGGATTTTTTTTTTAATCCCAGATTTCACAATCTGAAGATATGAGTAGCCAAACCCCAACTCCAGAAAGAGCCTCATCAGATGGCACACAAATCAAGACATGTGCTGATTGTGGCACTACCAAAACTCCCCTCTGGAGGGGTGGTCCAGCTGGCCCCAAGGTCATTTTCCATCCTCAAATCAATTAGATATTTATCTTTTTATTTTTTTGGGGTTTTAACTAACGATGGAATATCTGAAAATAAATTTATGTATTTTATTGCAGTCATTGTGCAATGCATGTGGGATCAGAAGCAGGAAAAAGAGGAGAGCACTTCTTGGATTAAACAAAGAGGAAAAGAAGCCAAAGAAGTCCACTAGTAACCACAGCAAAAATAGTATCAATTATAATAATAGTAATAGCTATAGCAGTAATCATTCCAATGGCTCTGGTGGATTTGGTGATTTTTCAGTGAAGAGGAAACTATTTTCTTTTGGTAGAGATGTTGTCTGCCTTGCAGAGACCAAGATCAAGTAATACTATTCAGAGGAGGAAGTTAGGAGAGGAAGAACAAGCTGCCTTTCTCTTGATGGCTTTATCATGTGGCTCTGTTTATGCTTAAAAAATAAATAAAAATAATAATTGTAGGGGTACTTAATTACTAGTACAAAAATTAGTTGTTTTTTAAGGAGAAGAGTTGCATGATCAAATTTGAGCTAAAAATGCTCTTGTTAATTTGTCATGATGATATGTAGTAATCTCAAAGAATGGATGAGCTTAATTTATTTAAATTCGTTTTAATATTGCTACAAATTTTGATCCATTTAATATTGTGGGTCACATTATTTGTTGGTTTTTAGAATGGGATCTTGATTTTGTGATTCTTTTTTCAATTTGGATCTGTGGTGATAGTATAGTGTTGATTAGAATAGAGGAGTATTCCAGACCAAACTGGCTGTAGAATATACTGCCAAGTACTTGTAGTATACTAAAATGATGATTATTGACCACCTCGCTATTGTAGAATCTTGGCTCGTGATTTATGGTTGGTGGAGGCTTCAACATCATTTTCAGAGAGTAAATGTTATATAATCCGGGTTTGCGGCGTTCTATTTTTCTTTTGCTGAAATGGACAATGTTAACAACAAAAGTTAAACATGTTTATGGAAGGATTAGTTTCAAGTTTTGCACAACTTTGTTAATCATGATTCTCAAAAATGATTTTGGCTTTTAGACTTCAAAATTGAACACTTTTGTCTTTAATGCTGCAAAGGAGTGAAAATGAACTTTAAGAGTCCAACTCCAAACGTGCCTCAAAACAATTTTTTTTTTTTTTTTTTTTGTCAAATAGTATTTTGCAATTGTTTTAGACACATATTTCAATTAATTTTTTATCTTATATATATATCCTATCAAAAAAAGTTATTACAAATAATATTTTAAAAATAATAATTATTGAAACAACACTGTTAATTTATGTGAAATGTGACATATGGCCTCATAGTCACTCCTTTTATGAACTTCTGTTTTTTTTTTTTTTAATAAACTTTTTCGAACTTGAGGGGGTTATAAGGTTAGTTTGAAACATTGGTCGACTCCTCCCTCTCTTTTCTCCAACAAACTATCTGAATTAATATGTATTTTCTTTTTCTTTTATTTTTTGTAAATGAATTAATATACATTGGCTAACAGGATTACCATGAATAAGACAATAAGCTAATTAGGCTATTTTATTTTGCTATCTCGCTGTCTACTGGTTATCTAACTGGACAGAGAATGTGATGTTTGTAACTTTATATGTTTTTTATATTTCTCATATGGATGCCTTGATAAGAAGAATTTCTTGATACTTTCTCCTTTCTTTTTTGCAAGAGTAGGTTGTTTAGCTACTATATAATGATGAACAAATGGTATCAATCTCAAAGTGTTGGACTCATTATTGGTTCCATCACCATCAAGATATTCCTTTAATTTACAAGCTAATTTTGGGTCTTAAGCACAACTTTGCCCTTGGAAATGTTACAAGTAGAAACAAATGCTCTTTGGTCTAGTGATAAAATAGGATATCAAGGGATAGGTTTTTAAGGTTGTAATATGGAAAGTTTTGTTTGTCTCATTAGTGTAATATCAATGTATTTTGTAGACTTGCTTGTTCTTAAGCTAAAGAGAACCTACAAAAATCATTGATAAGATACTTTAATGGAATTGTAGTTTGTAGACCTGTACTCCAAGGATTTTATATTGTATAAATTTTTAAAACAAAAAAAATACTTGAAAAGCGACTGTAAAATTTTATTACATTTGGACAGGAAATGATGTGTCCCCATCTCCGCATATTTTTTGTTGGGAAAAAAAATAGATTATTGTCAAGTGGTGAAGGCCTAAAAACCTAAGATAGGCTAGTTTTCCTTCTTAAAAATGTATTTAAAAATAAAAATAAATAAATAAATAAAAAAAGCCAGCCAGCCAGCCAGCTAGCCAGCGAGCTTATGTAGGTTTGAGGCCCTCTTCTAATGGCTCAGAAAAATTCATTTAGGGGCCCAGAAACCAAACAAAAAGGAACGTTAGAAAATCCAATCCAAGATTGCGAACTGACTCTTAAGTCTTGGCCTTTATGAAGCCACAGTATGGTGGGGACTGGGAGTTGAGACTTCAAACTTGTGTGCCAGAGTGAGATTGAACTTTCTAGGCCCAGTTAGTGATACAGGGCCATTGAAATTGTCCATTACTATTTTTTACACTTCTTTTCCCGTTTTTATTTTTTCTATTTTTTTTTCCCGTTTATGGAAGGACAAAATTAACCCACAATTCAAGGTTTCTCAATGTACGTTTTCACGCTTTAATCTTCATTTTGTTTGTTTTAGCCTTTTAGATCTTCAATCCGGATTTACACAAAAGTTGTGTATGAATTGATGAATTTGGAAAAGAATTTGAAATCTACCCATTTGTTGGAGTAATTTGTAAAATCAAAATAGATGAATTTTAAATTCAGTCAAAGTAGAAAGTTATTTGAAGTATTTTATTTCATACTTTTTAATTTTGAAAGGATTTAAAATTTATTCATTTTAATCTTATAAATTACTTCAACAAATAAATGAATTTAAAATCATTTTCTAAATTTATCGATCCAAATATAACGAAACAGTATGTTCACCAAATTTAATTACTAATTAGTTAACAATAAGTCAAGAACTCTACCATGCTAATACTACCATCTTATAGTTATTGCGATGAAAATCCTTTCACAGACATCCCATAAAGTTGGACGATATTGAGAAGATTAGCATGATTCCTGTACAAGAATGATACACATAAATTGAGAAATAATTCAAATATATATTTTTATCTTATTACAATAAAAGAAATATTAAATGAGATATTTTTTCCATTCTTGTTTCCTTGATAATCCAAATGTGAATCATGCCATACATATTATTTTGATTTTATTTCAATCATGGGCATGTTTCTTAGGAGTAAATTTTGATTATTCATTTCGAAATGCGGAATTAATATAACAATCGTTGAAATAATTGAAAAATAAGTAAAATATAACTTTATTACTTTTAAATAATTCAGTAATCAATAATATTCATTTTGTAATATGAAACGAGTAACAAAAATTTTCCGTCTCTTAGTCGTCCGAAGTTGAACAAATCACCTCACTAGGCAGCCTTTGAAAAAGAAAGCAAAGCAAAATTGACATGCTACAAAGAAGTACAAAATTTTCGAAAACTTCCAAAGTGATCAAGAAGTTTATAATTTCTATGCAATCTCTCGAGTCATTATCTCTCACATCTGTGGAGGGAATTCCCCCTTAGGAGTTTCTGGATAGAACACCAGAATGGACTGCAGAAACCCATACTGTTCCTTCCCTACTGGATACACGATTCTAGCTTTACATTATCCTTATCACTTTAGTGTGGATGTGATCATAAAAACACCATATATTCAAGTCAAAGAGTAACATGTCTTTTGTCTATCAATGAAAGCATTTGATATGCCAACCCCAATTGTATAATTTAGCTGATGAACCACATGTTCATATTCTTATTTAATTGGCACACGTATCGAAATGGGAATAGGTTAGTCTATACATCTCACAATAAAAATCACATAAAAATAGTTCGGTAGACCCGATTTTGACTTCACTTATAAATTTTGTAGTCAAAATTTAATTTTATGAAATCTTAATTATATCAACTGATGTCATTCCATAAAGTTTAATTCACACAATAAAATTTAAAAGTGAGACTAGATATCAAATCTACCTAAGTATTTACCAATCATTTTGAGTTTATATATATACTCGGAGGAAATTCTATAATTCAGATAGAAAACCATTATTGTACTATGAATACTTGTATAGTGCAATACATGTGTTTTGAGTATATATATAATATAAATTTTAAAACGCAATAGCATGATACTGTAAACTTCCTTATGTCACACTTGTGTTGGGATAAAATGTAAACTACAAAGAAAATTTGCTATTAATGTTATAGATCCTGACAAATCTTTCTTCCTTTGGACATCAAAATAAAAGTAGGGAAAAAATCGCTATATAAGTAGTCTCTCAACTTTTTTCCTTTGGCTGAAATTGTTTCTCAATCTTTTTTGAATCAGGATAGTTCTTCAATTTTAATTTTTAGTCAAAATAATGCTTCTCTGGTGGAGTCACATAAAAATATTTTTTTCAGTAAATTCTACGTACACTCCCTTTGATTTAATTGTTTGTCACATTGGGTTAATTTGAAATTTTACAAAACTTAAAGGTCAATTTTAAAAAAAGAAAAATTAATGGTTGACTAAGAGATCTAAGCAGTGGAACTTGTAAGTGGTAGTTAGTGTCTGGTGGGTGACGGAGGCGTTTGGGCGGTTGTTGGTGGCGGTAGGTGGCTTAAGGGGTAGTTCTAGAGTTGAGTAGGTAACAGCTTCAACTGGAGAGACGCTTGGACTGTTGTTGGCGGCGGTAGGTGGCTGAAGGGGTGGTTCTAGAGTTGAGTAGGTGACAGCTTCGACTGGGGAAAGGAAAGAAGGAAGGGTTAGGATTTTGATATTCTTTTTTTTTTTTCTTTTTTAGCTGTAAAAAATAAAATGCTTTAGTTTTTTTTATAAAAAATAAAATAAAATTGTAATGAAGGTATTTTTTTTCACGCTTTCAAATTAATTTCTTTCTTATTTTTTTTCCATTTTAAACAATATGGCGTTTATGTGGAAAAATAACTAAATCTCAGGAAGTGTCCATGAAACTTATAAGAAAAAAGGATTTTGTGATGACTCCAACACAAAAGGATTGTCTTGACCAAAAAAATAAAAGTTGAAGGACTATTCTGACTAAAAAAATATATTAAAGGACTATTTCAACTAAAATAAAAAAGTTGAGAGACTATCTCGACAATTTTCCCTAAAAGTAGCAATAGTGTTATGTCACGGGCTTGCTCTTTCTAGTGTTACCAACTCGGCACTTAGGTTCAAGTCAGCATTTATTCACACTCACTACAAGAGGAGAGAGAATAAGAAGTCTATATATTGAATTTCTCAAACTTGTAAGATATATTACAAATGAGAGGTTGGCCCCTTCGTATGTTACATGGTAAAGTATATTCTAGAACGTACCATATTAATTACAATTTTACAATTTTTTAGAGAATTCTATCTTCTAAAGAATATTCTAGGTCATCTAGAACATTTTAGGGAATTCACGGCCATTCTAAGAAATTCCACAAGATTTTAGAATATTTCATAATTTTCTGGAGAAGAGTTTGGACATTCCTTTGAACGAATCTTTTCGTCTGAACGGACGAATCGTGTCAATTACATAGTATTTATCACATTCACCCTCTCTTTAATTTCTTTTAAAGTAAATTTTGCTTCTTATTACTAAATTCATAAGAGAAAATTCTTATATGAATCAAATCTATAATATAGTGTCATAAATACTTTAATCTGTATATCTTCACATCACTTTAATAGAGGAAAGTGCAGTAATATAAAATAATGTGAAAATTTATAAATTAAAAGATTTACGTAAAAAAATTTCCTTTTACCTCTCCTTTCTGGCTTTCTTAGGCTACCTTTATCCAATATTTTTGGACCCAAGCCGCACGACAGCATTACATGCCATCCAGCTAATCTTTCCATCTCCATGTATATCACCCACACCCATCAAACGTACTCACCATCATAATATCATTCCAAATGTTCGACCATTTTTATTTGAGTTGGCAAGACTACCAATTGCACAATTAATTTACAAGAAAAATACAGATCACCTAGTTAATGTAAATCTGTAAAATTTGCAGTCATAGAAAAAAAATAAGTAAATAAGAAAATGGCTTAGCTAGTCAACTTGAGAACTAGAATATATAACTTAATTTATTAGATTCATCCACGAAAAGGGGAATCTGTTTTTATTATTATTATTAGTTTTGCTACTAAAACGATGTACGACACTAGTAATATTTATCTTTTTCTTCAAAAAAATAAAGAATTATTTTTTTATACATCGTGTATAAAAAATTTACACTATCTAATATACATCTATGTTATGTGTGTATTATTTAAATTTTAAATATTATTTTTATATAAGTGATATGCTTCCGCTAAACAACTAATAGTATAAAATATTATCTTACATCGATAGTGTATAAAAAATTAACTAAAAAATAATCTCTCTGCAACCTTCAAACAGTCTAACCCCAATATAATGAAAAACACGAGTGTTTCAAGATAATGAACCATATAACTAGAGCATATTGTTATCAATAAAAGGAAACAATGAAGTTATAGTTTTTTTTTGCTAGAAAAAAAAAATATACCACTCTCCTTATCCCTTAATAACTCGACTTAATGACCAATACGTTATATAAAAATCATCTACAATTAATTTATAATTTTTCATATTTCATGTATAAAAAAACAAGATACAAAAATATATCATCAATACAACTAAAATATGAGTTGCCTGAAGCTGTCCAATAAATTTTTCTTTTCTCATTTTCGGTGAATGAATTCCGGCTAGTTTCCTTTCACATGGATGTTTGGGAGAGACAAATGACTTGGGCCATATATCGTGTATCTCGTGCAAAGTCATGCTAGTAGGAAGAGAAATTACACATCTTTGCTTAATTACTCTAATTAGAATCCGAAAATCAAAATGCAAGTAGCTATATTTTTTTAGATATTATATAAGTTCGAAAAATATATTGGAAAGACAAAATCTGATATTGCACAAACATTTATAGTCAAAAGTTTTTAGGAAAAATAAACAAATTAGAAAATCTTGGTGCAGGTAATCTTTGCATGTGAATTTTTTGCTACTCACTCTGTATTACTACGAATCTTTGAATGATTAAAAAGTTATGAAACTTACTTATTTTTTAATTATTTTAACGATTATCATATCCAATTCATATTGTAAGGTGAGTAATCAAAATTTAATCTCGTGCGTATCCGCCATTCTCCTCAGTATTTAATGCATGCCACAAGTTGACCAACCTTACCTCACAAATTGAGTATTATGAAATACGAAGTATTGTAAAACAATGTCGCATTTTTTAAAAAATCCGACAAAAAATAGAAGTAATAAATGATGTTAGACCAATTAATTCATCCACGTCTAATGTAAAGAGAAAAAATACTACACCTTTTCTAGATTCTTCCATGCGCCCATGAGAAAAATATTTGTTAGTTTCTCATTCACAGCATGTGCCTTGACAATAACACTTATTTCTTTCTTCTTCTTTTTTCCTTAAAAAAAAAAAATTGTGAACATCTTGATTTGAATAGCCTTAATTTCGTGAGAATTTGAGATAAAACTTTCTTAAATATATTTTTAAATATGTGTAAACATTAGGCATATAGTTTGTTCTTAGCTTTTTTTAACTATAAAAAATTAAGATAATGGTCTTAATTGCTTATGCTCATAGTTTATTCTTTTGCACTTTTATGTAATATCTTGACTCTCACCAAAAACAAAAATATCAATATAAAAACATGAAGATCATAATCCTAAAATAGAAAACCTTAAGTAGTAGATTAATTAAAAGTTTAAGTCAAATAATTCATTTTAAATTATTTCCACTCTACCTAAAAAAAATTATTTTCACTCTAAAACATCCTAATTTATTTCTCATCATATATCTCGGCCAAATTGATTTATGTAAATCAGTATATCAAACAAATATACTCATACTAGTAGTATAATTGGCTAGAGAATTTTGATAGAATGGATAAACCCCCAAAAAAAAAAATGAAAAGAAATAAAGAATAAGATGGAATTAGTAATTAATTGACACTTTGATATTACAAAATTGAGTAGTTTACTTTTTGTTACATATCCTTTATGATAATATCAACTTCTAAAATCAAATATCAAAAGAAATTGTCAAGAAATTTACAGATTACTCCACAGAAGATGAGGTCAGAGAAAAAGGTTCTTTAGTACTTCAGCCCTCGTGAATTTATCATCTTCCCTCTTCTTTCTCTCAGCTCTGCAGGCTTGTAGATCTGTGAATCTGACAAGTTATTCCACTTTCTTGAATTTTTTTTTTTTTTATCACTTCAAGAAAACCATGAAAACAGACAAGAAAATGGTACTGATCAAGAATGATAAAGAATTATTCAATTGTACTGCTTTTGACTGGGAAATCAGGTGGTGGAGGGTTATAATAGTAAAATGGGAAGTAAGGGACAATTGGATTTGGAGGTGGTGGTATGGGCCCTGAGGGATATGTTTTGTAAGGTGGTGGATAGTAGCTTCCAATTATTCCATTAGGTGGAGGTGGTGAATAGTAAGGGTAGCTGCCAGATTGTGAAGGTGATGGTGGTGGTGGTGGTGGAGAGTAGTAATAGTAGCTGCCTGAGCTGGGAGGAGAAGGTGGTGGAGGGCAGTTTGAGGTGGAAGATGGTGGTGGAGGTGAGGGTGAGGGTGAGGGTGGTGGTGATGGGGTGTTGCATGGGTTGTCACAAGCTGCACACATTGTGCATTCAATTTGGTACTTTGATCCAACCCATGTACCAGTGGCAGCAGCAGTACTATTTTTTTCAGTTGCACTGACTAAAAATTCCCTTTTTGATGCTAATGCTGCTGCTGCTGCTATCATGATGAAAGTGATAATTGATGAGAATTTCATTTTTTGTCTACACCCCATTTCTTGAATCTTTCTCCTCACAAGAAAGTGTAGCTAGAAATAGGATCAAATTTTTATGAATTCAAGAATTATTGAGAAGTTTGATGATGATAAATCAAGAAAAAGAGAAACGTGAAAGAAGAAGTAGGAGTGGCTGGTGGGCTAATGAGTGAAGTGTAGGTAGCGAGTACACAAGTTCTCTCTCTTTATCTTTCTCTTTATGAAGCATTAAGAAAGGGGTCCTAAAGGATGGTTAAAGTTGGTTATAATGGTAAGGAGCTAGCATTCATGAGAAAATTTTTATATGGATCTAATTCACATTAAGAGAGATAAATTCTTTAATTTATATTTATCTATTTTTAATAAGTTAGAGTGATATAAATAAATATAGATCAAAAAATTTATTCCACTTATCGCAAATCAAATTTATATAAGAATTTTCTGCATACACAGGGGGATTAAAAAGATACACCGACACGTTTTAAAACTTTTACTTTGTAACTTTAACAGGAACGCGCAATGGAAACCAATATTGCTTTGGAAACTAATGCAGAATTCAGTGCTAGATTAGAGCAGTATCTACATAGTACTAGTTAATTGAATACCCGCACCTTTTTTATTGATTCCAATTCATAATTAATGAATAAGAAAAGAGCCTGGTATTACTTAAATTGTATTTTGTTATCAAATTATTAGTTAATCAAAGAATATTTAATTTAATCAAATTTATCTAACTCATCTGAGCTACAATTAATACTCGATCTGAATAGCTAGCTAATTAGAAAACCACAACACGATCTGCACAAATCTCAATTAATTTGGTTAAAATTTAACCTAATAAAAATTTCCAATATTTTAGTACATTTTTTTATCCATACAGTTAACCTGGAACTCGGGGTACTTATTAAAGGTGAATTAATTAAAGCGGTTTGGACGTGGAAAATTACACCTGGATTGATTGAAGATGGAATTCAAAGATGAAGAATTGGCATGAGAAAAAAGAGAAACGAACTTTACGAAATTTGTAGAAGTATATGATTGTCTAGGCTTGACTATGAAGCAGTAGTTGGTGGGGAGCGTAATAACTAATTAATGCTTACGTAAGAGAAAAGACTTGTATGATCGTTGTAAGTTTGTGTATTCTATGTTCATTAATTTAAGCTTTGAAATGATATCTAAGCTCTTTTCTATAGTCACTTTAAAATGATAAATTTAGCCTAGAAGGATTGATCATACAAATTGTGATTAGTCTACATTTTAGAATTTAACAAGGTAAAATTTCTTCATACGTCATTGAGTTCACGAGTAAATTTGTACCACTCATTTCATATTATAAAATGAGTTTCATGATCATTGAGATGAATTGAAAAAAATAAGAAAATCACGTTATTTTTTTATCATCCAACAGTTTAACATACTCACTTTACATTCCGATCTCACACATCAAAATCCTTTCATTTTTCTTGTACTTAATGCACGTAATTTCTTGTTTAGTGTTAAATGTAGTGGGTTTGGTGGCTACATGTATGTTTCCAGCCCCAAAAGTGTAATAAGAAAAAGGTTTAATTGGTGGCAAGCAATAGAATCAGAATGAGTTAGGAATTCGCTGTTAGTTTACTTAGTTAAGTATCCATTGAATTTGTATCATACACTCAAATTAGGAATTAAAGTAAGTTTTGGTAAGAAAACAGATGATATATACATATCATCAGCCACAGCTCAGAACTTTCCAGGCTGTAAGAGCTGTAGATATATGTAGCTGTTTAATTAATTAATTAGGAATCATTTTCATTATTTTATCTTCTAATTGCTTGGAAAAGGATCGTATCAATTATACTAGGGGTGGCTAGTGGTGTCGGTACCTTTTTCTCTAAATTTTTCGGTTATTTTTTCTTCTTTCTTTTTTTCACTTTTACCTTTTCATTTTATAGCTCCATAATTAAGCCTTGAAAGTCAGAAAGTCACAAATCACTTCCAACTATTTACGAAAATGTACTCAAAATCCCCAAACCCATATGTGTATATGTGCTCATTATTCATTTATGCTTACATAAAATGTGTTTTTTTAATTCAATTTTTTATTTTTTATTTTAATAATAATATTGCTCAGAAGTCTAGAATACCTTAGGATAAAAAGGGATCGGGGATTAATTTGTTATCTGATGATCTGAGCTTCCTCTCACACTAGGTACGTAAACATCAAGTGATGCATGTTTTCAATGCGGTAATTAATGGAGAACAACAATATAACAATAACAATTAGTATAAATTAATAAAGATTGAATTATTCAAAAGTCATGAAGTCAAATATGACCCTCATAAGTCTTTTGTTTAACGGATACTTGATGGGATGGTATCAACGATTTTAGTAAAAAGAAAATTATTTATAAAGTTACAAATTTATAGTTACTCGTTAAATTTATTTTGCGCGATAAAATTATATCGAACTATGACTCTCTCATTTTAAAATTTTAACCAATTTTTGTTTTTTATTTTTTAGATCTAATAACACATTAATAATTTTTATCATTTTATATAAATACATTCTTTAGTGAAAATATTATATCCTCTAGTATCGTACATGTATATGCATACGTGAATCCTGTGGAAAAAAACAATTATCATTTGGCACAGATATAATTAAGATGGGGACTTCTCTTTGGTGCCAAATCTATGTCACACACACTTAATTCTTTCCTAAAATTGACATTTTGTGAAAATGAGTGATGCATGCCCGCCCTTGGATTATTTGATATAATTGTCTGATCATAATGATACAAGTCCTCGACTTGACGTTATAAACATCTTGTTTTTGGAGTAAAGTTTCATCAGTGAATTATTAATTTCAAATAAATTAAAGGCCTAATAAATTTGTATTTATTTTGAAAAAAATAATAATATTCAATCAGGGTATTATTTACATTTTTCATCGCGATTAATAAATAGGATATTATAGTGTATTTGTTGGTCCCAATGCCAATGAACATGGGGCCTGGGTTCCTATAATACACATTGCCATTGAACTTTATTAAGGTCATTGTTTGGTTGGTAGTGTGCATCAGCCATGGCAGTCCGACCCTTAATTTCTTGAGTTCTCCTGTCACCAGAGTTTTTCTATTGCACTTTTGTCATGCTTTTTTAGAAACAAAGAATGATAACACAATGCACAAGAAATGTAATTTAGATGATAAAACGTTTTCTTTATGATTTATTGATTATCAGTTTGAGTTACTAAAAAGTAATGAGAGAGGTGGGTTTAAAAAAAATGATGATACAATGATTAGATTCTTGTTAGAGTAAGTAAAAAAATTAAGAAAATACAATATCAAACTTATAATAATGGAGAAAGTAAAAATGAGTTTTCTCATACATTAGCACGGGATGCTTTCAAAATTTGCATGCATATATACGCCCTTTTCATTAAAGTGCTACAATAATATTTTTTGTTGAAAACAAAAAAATTCAATCTAGATGAAACTATAATTTGTTCTATCATGGGCTCGTTATTTCTTGATGTATTTTACATTCTCAATCTGGGAAACCCAAGGACAAAAACGAGGCCCATCAAGGCGAGTAGCTGCTAGTATGAGCTCTTTAGCCCATATTTTTTTAATCAATAAAGACAAACTGATGTCGGACATCTTCTCTAGTCAAATGAAATCAATGGCCCAATATTTCAGCCCAATAACCCCCCAATGGAAGCACTGGATAAATGGTACAGGTTCTTGGGCAAATTATTTCACTCAACAGCATCAAAATTTCCGTGTAGAATGGAGAACTTGCCCCGTTTTTATTCTGTTGAACAAGGATTAAAAGGCAACTAAAAGTCATTGATGTAGTGCCTAAAACATCACAGTCATTTATTCGTGTAAGTTTTACTTACTCATTCTACAATATTTACTGCCTATCCTTCCTTCCCTAGCTTTGAGAATTGTGTGAATGAAAAAACGGGCAAAAGAGAAGGAGGTCCTCATATGGAGTAGCACACTCACTAGAAAATGGGTTGAGATAGATGAGAGCAGCGTTTATCCTCTTCCTTCCTTATCGAGAGGGCAATCTTCTCTTATGGGCTTAACCTCCAACTTGGAATTCCGGAAATAAAGAACCAAGCCTCATTCTATTGTATAGCTTAAAAATTTTGAATAATATGATATCATTGAGATAATAAAAAAAGTAAAAAGATTTATTACTTTTCAATCGTCTAAAAAATTGAAATGCTCATTCCGTAACGCAACAAAAAACTAAAGAACCTGTGCACGAATATGGATTTTGTCTCTTAAATTTGAAATGGAACAATTTGTTCCTCACATGTTTGATGTAGTCAAACTAGCAGTACTCATGTTCAAACCAAAACATCCTTCCACTTAAACAAGTCTCATCAACGTGATGCTCAAACTTTTTACTACTTTTCCATTTGTGTTGTCACGTATTGAACGTTAAACTTGATGTCAAAATGATCACACAAAAAAAGATTTAGAAACAAAATAGCACATCTTAAGTCTTAAAACAAAAGGGTCCAATTTTTTTATTTTAAATGTAAGAGATAAAAATAAATAAATAAATAAATAATGTAACAGGTTAAACAAAATTCTCTAAAAAAATGTGAGGGAACAATTTTAACAAATCTCCAAAAAACTAAAACTATATTTAAATACATATCAAACACATCCTACCATATAGTGCAACTTTCTTAGTGTATGTTTGACATGGTTGTGATTTGGCACTTTGGCTGCTTTGGTGTGCTTTGTTTGGACTCTAATTTCCTTTTTTTCATAGAATGGCTTTGTTGGGACTTTAGCTGATTCTCTTTTCTTAGTTTGTCTTATCTCAACACATTTAGTCATGTAGTAGTATCCTAGTATATAAAATAATGACACAAAGGGGTGTATAGCTTATGGTTAGGGGTATAAACGGGTCGGATTCGAGTCGGATCTAGCATATTCAAACTCGGATCCAATTAATATAACCAGATCCGAATTCGGATCCGGACGGGTCTACAAAAGTAGATCCATATCCGGATCCGTCGGGTCTTGTCGGATCCGGATCCTGGTCTGGATAATTTTTTTTTAAATTATATGTAAAACTATTACAACTTATCGAATTATAATTATGTGTAGATTCTCTTTTTTTTTTTTAATTATACAAAATTATTGAGTTCATAATTAATATTTATGCATGTATTTTATATTAAATATAAATTGCATGGGTAATTTACACAACATATATGTATATATACATATAAAATAACACTAATATACAATAATTTTATTATATATTAAATATTTTAATATGATCCGGGTCTTAATCGGATCGGAACACCAAGATCCAAATCCGACCTGTTTATTATAATAGCTAAACGGGTCCGAATCGAATCCGGATAATCGAAATTTATTATAGATCCAGACCCGAATAAACAGGTTCGGATCAGATCGGGTCTGGGTCTAAACTCGACCCATTCAGAGGCCTACTTATGGTGCAACCAAATCCTAGGATTTGAAGAACATTCACAAACGTAAAAAAAAAAATACAATAATTCAATTCAATATTCTGATGCGTCATGCCCAACTAAACTAAAGGATGAGGAAACTTTCACCAATCTTCGGAATGGGAGTTTACATTATGGGTTCCAGCCAAACACGTTTCGACATTGAATTGAAAAGGCACAAAAGCACTCTGCATGAATCATTCTTGAAATTTCATGTCTCCACTTGGCATGATCATGTAGTTAGAACGTAAAAAAGAGAGAAGGATAACTTAGCTTCAGTTATTTGATGGTCTGGGAAATAGAGGGGTTTGTGATTAAATAAACAGCTGGGTAGCAATTTTTTTCTTGTCAAGTTTCTTTGGATTCAGAATGCTTGAGAAGGCCAACCATAATTGACTTGCCTCTGTAAAAAACTAATGACACAAATCTGGGGATGATACCTTTTTGTTGCCGGAATGGGACAATTTTGCCACCATCTATGGACCCAAGCAAGTCAATTTCAGCATTCCAGATCAATGTTTTCAAAATGCCACCAGATAATAATCGCTCCCACCTCGATCCTCCACAAAATTGGAACATATCTGGCACAGTGAATCCTGATTACCAATGTGGACCTCCTGTTAGGGTAAGTCCTAGTGAATTTCCACCTGACCCAAGTGGGTTGCTCTTAAATACAACTGCTGTTGCGAGTTGGCAAGTGGTTTGCAATATCACGCAACCAAAGGGAGCGAGCCCAAGATGTTGCGTGTCATTTTCTGCTTACTATAACGAGTCCGTCATCCCATACCAAACTTGTGCCTGTGGCTGCCCTTCTACTACTACTCGTACCTGTAGTACGAATGCCCCAACCCTCCTCTTGCCATCCCAGGCTGTTCTCATTCCGAACTCAGTTGGTCACAGCTTGGGCTGATCTTCATCATTTTCCAGTATCAAACCCCTTGCCCTGTGCACATAATTGCGGTGTCAGCATCGACTGGCACTTGGCAACAGATAACAGAGGAGAATGGTCTGCAATGATTACAATCTTCAATTGGGATGGCTTTTCTTTTGCTGATTGGTTTGCAGCAGTTGAATTGGACAAAGCAGCTGCCGGTTTTGAAGAGGTTTACTCTTTCAACGGAACTACCTTGGATGGTGTCAACAACACTATATTTATTATGCAGGGCCGCCCAGGCTTGAATTATCTTGTGGCAGAAGCAGATGGAGCTGACCTGCAGAAGGATTACAGGGTGCCTGGAAAGTAACAGTCGGTGATTTCATTCACAAAGAAGAACATAAATGGAATTGATATTCCTGGTTCCCCACTAAAGTTTACTTCAACGGAGAGGAGTGCTCCCTCTCCAGAATACTTCCTACCAATGATTCCTACAAAATGGGATCATCTGTTATAATTTCCCTCGTTTTTGCACTAGCAGTTTTTATTTTGATGCAGCAATAACCTTGGATGAGGTGTGGATTGTTTGATTGATACTGTTAGTGTTCATTCGTTTATTCTTTTATCGGCGAGTCAACTGATGATTGTTGCTCACTATTCAGTGAGAAACTTTCTGATTCATCCATCAGAAGACGCGCCAATAGCTGTTAAAGAATTTGGTTGTCCACTCCAATTTGTGAACGTGTGCAGAAGAATATGACAGTTGCTCTGGCTAGCAGCAAACAGCAGCACTTACATGTAGCATATATACCCAGTTATATCTTAGGCTTCCTGAATAATGGGAGGAATTGAATGCCCTAAAGTAGCAAAGAAAAAAGGAAAAGTAGTATCATGAAAATTCCTTAATCAAGGAAAATAACAATCATTTGCTCAATAATTATTGAATCATAATCAACAATTTAATAGTATGAAGGGGTAGGCTGGCTTGTAAAGTTTTCAAAACACAAGAATACCAAGAACTACTCTTGAGCAATCAAAGAAAACCTGTACATAATAATTAATTCCAAAAGGGGAAAAAAACAAACTTCCTTATTTGAGTTAAGAAAGGATGCGAGTTTGTTGAAATCTAAGATAATTATCCTCCAAACCAAAATCAATTTCAACCATTTATCGACCCATTCAAAAGCAACTGAAGAGTAATCCTTGCTACACTTGCCTACCATAAAAGCCAGTCAAAATTTTGCATGCATGGCTTCGAATATCATGCAGCAGTATCAAACACATACATTCTTCATCATGTTCAAGTTGATTCATCTTACTAAACTGTTTCACTTAAACCACCAAAGGAACAAGCCTGATAAGCTATTCACATCAGGAAGCAGGCAATAGTCGAACCAAAATTGTTTTCCTCCTGGTGAGCGTGTAACTGAATCTCTTCACAGAATAAGGATCAACTTGTAGCTGTTATAGCTTACTATATGCACCATTAGCGAAAATCTTGAAGCCAACTTCAGCAAAATGATGCCTTAAACGGGAAGATTATTCAAGGGATATCCATCAAAGCCAAACTCACTTTCCACTGATCCAATGCCTTCTTGCTGCCATGAAGTTTAAAATGTAAATGAGTTCATGAGTCAATTATTTATCCACAACAATTAAGGCTTACAAAAGCCTGCAAGAAAAGGATAGGCAGCAAGAAACTCACCTGTTTTAGAAGAGCACTCATAAGATCCTCCTGACTAAATTGCTGCTGGAAGAGGTTATTTTGATAGCTTGAATCCGGAAGCTCTTTCAGCCTTAACCCTAAGAGAATTGTCAGCTAGAAATGAGTTAAACTGTTGACCAAAGTTTGAAGCATTACCCTGTGCACCTTCCCCACCTAAAAAGATAGTGTCCCTATCAAGAACATTTCTATTTCTCTGGCTGGAAGATAATCCTTGTTGAACTAAGCTTGATGGAGCATCTAGGATTCCTTGTAGAGTTGAATCTTGGGAAGCATCAAAGGTTGACCCAACACTTTGCACACCCCAATTTGGGGCTTTATGCTGTTGCAATTCATCAAATATGTCATAACCATGAAGAAAACCTCTCGATTCCTTTACTTCTGAGTTAACCTCTTCTTGAATGATCCCTTTAGATGTTAGAGAGGAAATTCCCAAATTACTTCTGTGAGCAAAATTATTATCAGGCATTTCTGCACTGTTGTTCACAGAGAAATCTAACAATGAAGATGTTTGGGAAACTGGAGTGCAAACTGCTCCGCGAACACGGTCAGCGGTACCATTTCGCTGCAAGGACTCCACCTGGAATCCCATTTGACAATATAGTTTGCCCTATACACAGTGGAAGCCTAGAAACATGCCCGCCTTTATTTTCATTAAGCATCTGAGCCCTAGAAATTGGATGAGGCATCTGACCAAGTAAAGAGCTACTTTGGCTTGCCTGGGCATTACCTTGTATATTAACGCTCCCAAATGATTGCACAGATTGGTTCAAACTTGCCAATTGCTTGGGTTCCATGTTTGTTGGAATTCCATGAAGCAAGTTTATTTGCTTACTATTTAACTGCTGCTGCTGCCCATCTCCAAAGCTAAAAAGTTTCCTTTGATCGAGCACATGCATTGACATGGGAGTTTTGGCATTAGGCCTACCAAGTGCTTGGAGTGAAGCAAGACTCTGTGCTGGTATTTGACCAGTGGCAGTGAGAGCTTGAAGGTCGAGGCCATTGAACGAAGACAGAGACCCAAAAGTTGCTTCTGTGGGTCCCATAAAAGAATTATTGATTCCATCGTCTGGTGTGGTGACACACCACTTAGCCTTCTCAAATACAGCCGATATTTCTAAACCAAACAAGTTCAGATAGTAATTATCAAGAAGTTCATAATTCGCAGTTAGAATGCATGCAAAAGTACAAAAATTCTACTAATAAAAGAAACAAGTAAAGAAAGGTAGCGATACTTGAAGGTGGCTTGCAACATTTTCCCTTGTCAGCCCAGGGACATTCATGAGTTCCAAAATTTTCTTCGGTACAGCCTCTGCATTGTATTTATAAAGCATTGTAAATAAAAAAATAAAATAAACATTTAAAATGTAACATGCTATTTAGTAGAACCAGTGGTTTAATTCCAACATGTTAAGTTCAAAACTTATCTGTGCGCCTACTGCAGAATAAAATTTCACGGTACCTTATGTGTAAGCAACAAACTCTTAGAAGGCAATCAATTTACTATCAACAAATATGGCAACTTCATAGTCAAAGAATTATACTACTTCATTAAGATACCTCATTATAAATGCGAGTCCAGTGACGGTGGAAACATTAAACTTCGTACATAAAAAAGGGCGAGGATAGCAAAAATCACAAGTTTAAGTGCTGCTTAAAGGACTTCTGTTTCTCCTAAACATCTAATCGCACAGATTTGAGATTTGTACAGATTCACGGGCAAATTTTCAGGCCCAAGAATACAGACATATAGTCAACCATCTTGAATCCATCACACAGTTTCATTGAATTTTTGCTTCCACCATTTGGAAGCAAAATACAAGAAATTTGGGCTCAACAATAACACTGATATAATAACAAGGATAGTGATTATTTTTACCACGACCTTGTGAAACATTTGAGTTGAAATGCAGAAACAGGGTTCGAAAATCTTTCCAAATGTTACTAGTTTTTTCAATTCTATCTACCAATGGAGGATTCAATAATGAACCAACTAAAAAGTACAAAAATATTCAAGGATAAAATTTGCAAGAATAAAAGAATTGAAAGAATATTGAAAAATAACAGAAGAGTTAGAAAGGTAATTAGTTCATACTGTCAATTCCAAGTGTATTAACAGCTCCTACAAATTGTTGATGGAGCTCAACTGACCAAACCACACGAGGTTTTTTCAAAGAAGAAGTATCATCCTTATCCTCAAGCTCATCATCCTCATCCTTCCTTCTTTTCGAGGTTTTCCAATTTCCTTCATTTGCTGATGACGAGTAATCAACATCCTCAGGAGGTTTCACTTGTCTTTCCCCTTCTTCCAGACTTCCTGATGGCTCAAATTCTTTGTCCTTCCATTCATATTTTCTCTTGCGAACTACATGCTGCCATATATTCTTCAATGCCTCCATTCGAACTGGTTTGATCAGATAATCACAAGCCCCATGGGTAACACCCTTCATCACAACATCTTTACTGTCATCAGCTGACATCACTACCAAATCATAAAGAAGATGTCAGGATTTGAATCAGGTTAAAATCAATAGGATCAGCCGACATCACTGAACAATCACAAAAAAAGATGTAAGAATGATTTGAATGACGTTAAAATCAATATATTCCAATGAAAAATAGGGAACAATACTTACTTATAACAGGCAAGTCCATCTCTAGCCCAACTTGCTCAAGCAGTTTGAAACCATCCATGTCCGGCATATGAACATCGCTTATTACTATATCATAACCATTTCTGTTATCCCGCAGCAAATTCAATGCAATCTCTGCTCTATTGCACTTGGTGACTGGAAATCGCAAAAAGATTAAATAAATTCTAAAGTAATTCCAAAATCTCTCTCTCTCTCTCTCTCTCTTGTAAGGGCAAATGAAACTATCCAGCCAAAATCATGTAAAAGCAAACTGGTTCTCTACATGGTCACAGAAAATCAACAGTGGAACACAAATCAACTCCAAAAGCATGAGGATTTAGCACGGTATGAGATCCTAATCAAAGTACTCTGCGATTTCATTAGATAAAAACAAACTAAACTAAACTAAACTAAACTGGAGTTCCATACAATAGAAAAATTGAATCTTTAAACCATTCACAGTAAATAATACCAATAGATCATTTCTTTTTTCCATCCCTACTTGTATCAAGTAAATATTAACTAATAAAACAAATTAGAAATTACCAGATTTACATTTATCACTAATTTACTCAAAAATGTACTTTAAAGATTCAAACTTTACACTTGTAAGACAAAAAAATTAAGTCAACCCTTGATTATCTACACATGAAAAGATTGATTTTTACCCTCATAGTGGCAGTTTCTCAGCATTTTTTCCAAGATTCTGAGACAGGTGGGATCATCATCCACAACAAGCACTCGAAGACCTGCTGGAAACTGGTCGGACACCACATCATCGGACTTTAAAGAAGAAGTACAAGAACTGTTTACATGCATGATTTTTGCAATTTGGCTGCTACCAAGATTCATCCTTTTTCTTCACCTTTCACTAATTATTTGTATATATATTTAGTAATTAAAAAACTAAACCCATAAACAAAATTTACATACTTGAGAAGTGGGGAAGAAGAGACTTATTTGGAAGACTAAGCTAACCAAATTAGAGGAAACAAAGGAGAGAATTTTTAGGATAAAGAAAGATTTTCTTGTTTTTTTTGTTTTTGGGATATGAGAAAAGTGTGGAGAGGAGGGGGAGAAATGGTTGAAGATTGCAAGCAAGTATTTATATTTGATGCTTGTGCAAATTGCAAATGTGTGAATTTGGACTCCTACATTTAACTCCCCTTTTATCCCTTCACTTGTACTTAAAAACATTAAAACTTAAAATTATATTCGTCAAATTTTTAAATGAATTATATCTATTCACTTATATTACTTTAACTCGTTAAAATATATTTTTCAAAGTAAATAGAATCATTCATTTACATTAAAACGAAGAGAATTCAAATCTCATTGGTGTAATTGTGAGTGGAAACAAATTATGACTAATATTATATTGGATTTAATATTTTTACGATAGCTATTTGTTTATGGGGTTCAATATATTATTTTTAGGGTATTTATTTATTCAATTTAGACTATTTAAATTATTATTTAAAATGAGAATTCAATGTTTTGTGAGGTTGTGATGTTTTTTTAGATATGATTTAGGTATGAATAATAAAAGAAAAAAAAAAGTTTTTAACGAAGTGATTTGGAAATTTTTCAAAATATTAATTAGGAAACTATTTAGTTTCTAAAATTTTAATTTTATTTGATAGTGGTTCACTTCCTTGAAGGTAATGTGGATACAGCTCATGTATGAGCTAAAGAACCCCACGGCCAGCTCCAATCATTTTATAGTACATAGGATTATTATGTATTTCAACTCGGTGGTGTTTGATGTAAATTTGATTAGTAAATTTAGAATCAGAAAAGAAAAATAATCATGTTAATGCTTATAATTAAATGCTATTATGTGCGTGGTTGTTAATGTTGATTCACTTACCAAATTTGGGTGTATCAATTTTTTAATTAAGATCTTTTTTCATAAACACAGGGATTTCAGTTTGATTGCTTGTTAATATGTTATTGGTAAGTGTGAGCTTTTTAATGAGGAAAATAGAATATTTACCTTCCAAAATTAATCTATTTTCCTTTTCTTCTTTCAATAAAATTTTTTTTTTTGAGTAGAGGATGAGGTTAGATGGACTATATATATCAATGGTAAAAATTATTGTCTAAATGGATGAATTAATTAATTATGTGATTTAATATAATTTATTCTCATTTGTTTTCTATTTTTAATCAAAACTTTGTTCTTTTTTTACCAAAGTTCTTTTCAACTTCGTTGGCTTGGCTGCTTTCCATTTTATTGTTGCTTGTTAGTATAGTATTGAAGAGATTAAACATTCTCAAATTTTGTTCTTTAATGCAAATTACATAGTCATAGAAACTCAAACAAGATTTTGTACCACATAGTCCACATCAAACAAGATTGTTAGAATAGTAAGAATCCAACGACCTTCGAGTTTTTCAACATGGCAAATCCAAAGAATAGAAAGACAATAAAATGAAGTCCTAGTGTGGATTGATTCTCATGAATGGTTTTCTATAATTAGAAACTAAAATAGTGCATCTAATCAGAAATTCATTTTTTATAGTAAAATAATCAAATTAATTATTAATTAGACAAGAAATGATTCAGAAAAACTGGAATATTAATTGTCATTTTACTTGAGAAGAAAAATGTGCACTAATGCTAATAATAATGATATGAAAACGTAGAAATTGTTTGTGTATTTTATCTTGCATGTATATGAAATATTGTATTAGTATTAATATTGTACTCCTAATGAAAATCTTTGTTTTTGTCATATGAACATATATGTTCTGGTTTTAGGTGTAAACTAATGTGAACATTAATAGCCAACCATATTAACACTAATGATCGCCCGATTGTGTAATTATAACTACCAATTAATTAATGTGTTGCCAAATAGACATAATGTATGTAAAGCATTTTACGGCGCCGTTCGTGCTGCTTTCTTCTTCTCACGTTTCTTTGTGCAACATTTGGTTCCCACTTACTATGTGAAATTTTTATATGAATATAATAGAATAAAATTTTTGATTCATATTCATCTATAGTACTTTAAAAATGTTTATTTTTAATAAATTATAACTCTAACGATTTTCTATCTCACTTATTGTGTTACTTCATGTTATATCACCTAATAAATTGTTAAAATTACTTTACTATGACAGAGAGTGGCACAAAGTGTGGGATAAAAAATTCTGTGCCGAATTAGAATGATGTAAATGACTGTATGCTACGAAATTCATCTCACTTATAGTAAATTAGATCTATATAAAAATTTTCCTACTTAATAATAATAGTATATATGACTTCTAACACCACAATAATTTTCAGTTAAACATTAAACTGTTCCTACTCACTAGAACATGGTTATTGAATCTAATATATACAAGTAAACTAGTAAAATAGCCAACTTGTAAAACAAATACTAATATACTTTCTACCAAAAAAAAAAAGGATAATATACTTAATAATAGAGACTTTTAGAAACTTAAACTGAAGATTAGGATAACAATTAATGTGAGATATCAGGGATGCCACCATAATTTAGTACATTGTACTAGTACATCTCTTCAGTTGAATCTTTAATTTAGCATGTACGTACATACTTGTAGATTAAATTTCTTTAGTTGAATCTTGAATGTACTTGTACTATAAAATGGTACCACTTAGAGGTAAAAACTAAAAAGATGGTACCACACTTACAATTAATTAATTTGACATTCGAAAATAAGTAGCAGTATCCTTGAACAATCTTTTTTTTTTATTTATATAAATATATATTTTAGCTCTTCTTTTAAAAAAGAAGAAGTCTGATGGGCAGCCTTCAGTACTCTTCATCTTCTGTAGTTTGTACCCCACAACTTTCTCTATACGCTACTCTTTAATAAATTTTTATCTATCTTTTAATAATTTGAATTCACTATCTAAGTTATATATTCATAAAGAAAGTATGATTTTATTATTTAAATTACTAAGTTTTTATCTATTTTTTAATAATTTGAATTCACTATCTAAGTTATATATTCATAAAGAAAGTATGATTTTATTATTTAAATTATATTTTGTTGTGAAAATGAGACTCTTTACTTTATTTTCTTGTTTAATTAATTATTTTTGTTATCTGATTGAAGGCTTGGTCTTTCCCTCTATCGACACTTGTCCATTAACATTTGGATTATGTAGTCGTGGAGGCCGAACAACATTCTTGTTCTTTGTCGTTTGTCTTTTTCCCTTAAAATATAGTGAACTAGTGCTCGAATCAGTTGAATAAAATCCACTATGATTTCATTTTACTTCATCATCTTCTAATTTTGGAGAAAGAGGCACAAACAATTGATGGCTTTGATTTGACACTATATTAATATATTTTGTATAGTTTAAATTAACTATCATCCACGATGCATTTGAAAAATCAATCTTAAAGAAAAATATTTTGAGACTTGATGACAATTAATGGGTAAAGAATGGTGATAATTAGTGATGTAATAATTCATTAGTAATTCTTTGTATGTTTTGTCATCAACAAAGTAGGTATTTATAAGTTCTAAAGTGGAGTATATTCCAAGGAATCTTTCCTTTCTTGCGATGAGTAAACTAAGGATCACGAATATATTGTAAAAAATTACTCAATGAAAGAATCCGTTAGCATCAATTTCACATGCCTCATCTTCAAGATTAAGTATTAGTTACTCTCATTTTACAACGGTAACTAAATATGATAGTCACTGAAATAATTAAAAAATAGAAAGAATTTATTATTTTTTAATCATCTAACAGTTTATAACACTCACTCTGTAATATACATTTTTCATTATTTATAAATTTGTGAATTACTAAATAAAATGTGAACATTTTTCTTAGAATGTGTAGTATTTTTCTATATGTTCTAAATTTTTATTCAAAGTGACAAACATTTTAATACGCTCATATATATTTTCATAAACAAATTGATTAAAAGAACTATGACTAAAAGTTCATTTAATTTTTCTTAGTATTTGTAATTTCTTAAATAAAATATCAATTCTTTTATTAAAATATATAGGGTTTTTTACGCGTTCCAACTTTTTTAAATCGATGCACACAATAACATTACATGCACATAAATTTTTTCAAATAAATTTACAAAAAAAAAAAATTGAACAAACATTTTATATTTTTTCATTTCAAGTTTGTGATTTCCTAAATAAAATATACCAATTTCATTTATTTAGTACATTGCATGGTGTATTTTTCACATATTTCAAATTTTTATTTGAATTGATATAAACAACCACGTTAATGTGTGCACATATTTTCTTTAATTAGTTGACAAAAATTTATATTGTTTCTAACTTTTTTTATTCATGAGTTTGTGATTTCCTAAAAAAAGAATAATTATATTTATTCTATTATAGTATATGGTATGTTTCTACGTGTTTATATTTTTGTTCAATAAGACAAACACAAAACAAATTAGTGTGCACATATTGTTATAATTATAAGTTAAACAAAAAATTTGTTAGGAATTTAAAAGGTATTAAGTGAAATTCTTAAAAAAACCTTATGGGAGGTTTTTGAAACTATCAATTTCATAATATGGCTAATGTAATGAGGGTATAAATGTCTTTTCATGCTATCTGATATTAAAGATGTGTTCCACTTACAATAAAAGGAAGGTATGTGATATTTTTGAAAGTTCATAAGTATTAAATGATATTAGTATAAATTTTAAGGGAGGTTTATGAAATTATCCCTTTAAGTATTTATATCCTTGCAAAGTGTACAGTTTTTATTTTTCATTAATAGTTGATCAAAGTTATGTAATTATTTTTTTTAAAAATGACAAGACATCACACCTGTCTAATTCAAAACCAACTCCAAAACCGTTATGGGGTAATTAAGGTTATTTAATCTTGGTTTTCACGTCTGAATTGTACACCTTTTTACTTAATCAAATACTTGTTTTCATCTTTTAATAAACTGATTAATCATTAAACAAACTTTTAGTTATTAGTATTATTTTTTAAAATTGTTCCTTTTAAGAGTCTTGGCTAATTGGCTTAGCTTTTTATAGATGCTTTTAAGGAAGAAGGAATATTGTCATATGCGAGCAAGGGTGATGGAGTATGGTTTCACGAGCGAATTAAACTAATCGGTTGATGGTGGGGTGTCAAGTGATGAGGTGATGCCACGTGGATGCCCTTTGTGAAGTTGAAGCAAAAGAGTCTACGCCACTTTTTTCAACTTTTTTCTTCACCAAATGTTCCCTTGAGCTCTTTTGCCTCTCTCTAGCTCTAGAGAGATCAGTTCCATCTTCACACCATTTTTTTTTTTTTTGTAAGAAAACATTTAAGGAGAAGAATTGCTATTATTTTTTCTTTAAATTCAGTGCAGATTACATGCAATTTACAATTATTCTTATAGATCGTCAACAAACAAGGTATTAACAGTAACGAAAGTCGAATTTAAAATGTTTTATGAGAAAATAAAACCTCTTATTTGATTTGGTTGTACACATATTTATCGTTTGAACCAACCCTAATTGACATCTCATAAATTTTAATCCTATTCCCATGCCATTCTTGATAATGCTATAACCTTAATGTTAATATCACAATATTCTACTTCTTGTGAAAAGAGAGATTGAAAATATGTGGTAACTTTCATGGTCCAAATGTTGTAGTATTAACATTCGGATTGGGAAATAACGTACAATTGGCTAAAGAATTTGTTGGCAACAAGAATTAAGATGATGGTTCACTGGTTTTTTATTTTATTGTAACGTACTAGTAGGAGGAGTAGTTATTTGTGAGAGTCAAAATAGATGATGTGGTTGCATTCAAACTCAAGTGACAGCAAGCATTGACTAGACATGAAAACGAACTTTGCCCTTTGTTAGTGATTTTCCTACGGAAATAAAAATGATTTTACTAATTTTCCGTTTTCCACTCAACTCATTTGGACGTTAGGGTGATACTTTGTTAATATCATCATTCTTGGGAGACAAGAAGCATATGAAGGATATTAAGATAAGGTGATTTTGCAATTTACTCTCACAAGATCAGACCATAACTCATGTTTTCAATATAGCACATAGCCAGGGAATGAGTATTGATTTAAATGGTAAGTAAGTCGAACAAATCACATGTGAATTCTAAGATTCGAAGGATTTATAGTAATTCGATGAAATATGTGTCAGTAGTCTATCTTAATCATAAAAAAAGAAGATTAATCTACCCTTTTTATGTTTTACCCAAAAAAAATAAAAAAAATGGCAAGTTGTTGATAGTTCAAACTACAAAAGCAAGGTTCTTTCTTTGACTTTAGTACAAAAACAAGTTTTGTATTTGACCTAAGAAAGAAGATAACACAAAATGAAATCTCAATTTTTTCCTGCAAAACCAACATCCTAGAGTTAATCTCTGGGGGCATGTAAATAAACAAAGTTGAGCTATGTAATATCCTGTTCGAGGTTGATTTAATTTCTAAGAATGCAATTTTATTTTTTGTACTTAATCTCAAACTAAAGTCCGAATTGTGATAATTTTATGCCCATTATCACATCTTGTATGTACCTATTCGAGCTTGCAAAATAATGAACACAAATGTTTTATAAAAAAATTACAAATCTATATAAATAATATTAAAACCGGAACTTGATTAATTCATTAATTTCAGTGAGTAACAAATTTGAAATTCTAGAAGGTTGGTTAATAAATCTTAGATCCTAATAACTAGGAGTATTATTCTCATTGTACATAATAAGGAGGTGCTTGGTTTATGGGTATGACGGGAAAGAATGAGAATTAAGATTAATGATATCTATAGATATTATTTGGTTAAATCACTATAAGAATCGTTCTATGAGAATAACACGGAAAATATTAAAAAATGCCCACTTTCATTCTCCACTTGTAATATAAGTTTCAAATTTATGAACTTATCAATATAAGAAATTCATTCCTTATCCAAACTGAACAAATAAAGGAAATTGATATAAATTTATACCGATATTAAAATTTATGATTCTCATTCAAATTTCGATTTCCGAATGCGAACCAAATATCTCCTAAATTAAAGAACGTTGGGCCAACATCATCAACTAACCACATTCCGCAAAAGGCGCTCTGAACTCAAACAGACGTGTCGTGTTGGACTATTTTACTTATTACACAAAGCGGGCCCCGCATAACTGTATCCCCAAAAAAACCAATGTGTTCGGGTGAAAGTGGCCCAAACACGGGAAGGTATACTTGGATTGGGCCCCCACAAATACTTAAGCATCGGGCCCACTCTCAATACGTACGTGTGGCCATTTTACACATATCAACTCAAAGGCTGAGAAGGGAAGATAGAGACCTTTCCTCATTGTGAAGGAAAAGTATGAGGAGGGTTAGATGGATTTGGCTCATTTGTGTCGTCATGGATTTTTTTTTTCTTTTTAAATAAAAATTTATATAAGTTGCTTGGAATTCCAAAAATTGGTAACTAGACAAAGAGTAAGGAATATAATTGCCAATAACACGTTTTATCTTTGACTTGTAGGTCTCGAGTTCGAACAAGTAATATATTTTAGTATACAACTCAATTAATAGTTGAAAATAGAGTGAGGAATATAATAATTAATACAAAAGATGACAATAAAGTACAACTCAATGAATAAGACGCTTTGACATTGACTTGTAGATCTCAAATCACTTAGATGAAAGGGAAAAGTTCACCCAATCCGCACCCTATGTTCTAATAGATGAAAGGGTGATACAAATCTTGAAAAAAGCCATGTTTAGGATAAGTGTATATATGCATAATTCTAAAAAGAGAAATAAAAAAAAGGCTATTAAATAAGAATGGTAAATTGTCTCCTTGTGAGCACCGACATCCTTCACTTGGGTTGAAAAGAACATTTATCAATCAATCTTTGGTCTAAAACTATTGATAATTGGAATTCGGAACCTCATTTTTTTGTTTGAGAATTCTAACAATGGTAAATATTTAGGTAGACTTGATTTTTTACTCCAATTATAAATCTTGTAGTATAGATTAAATATTATGAATATATGACATCAACTGATATAAATAAGATTTCATAAAATTAAATACTGACTATAAAATTTATAAATGAGATTAAAAATTAAATTTATCTAATATATTTTCTATATGAGAATTGGTATCTTTTTATACGAATTAAAGCAATATTTTGTTGATATTGCTTTTCTAAAGTTGGAATACCATTATTGGATCATAAATAAGTGAAAAGAGCAAGTTTAGAGACCCAAAACTACTATAGTAGTCTAGGTCCAACATTAAACAGTAACGTTGCTTGAAAAAACTATGTAACATTAAACAACTATAGTAGTCTAGGTCCGAAATGAGTAATGCGAAAATGGGCTCAATTCAACCATATTAGTATTGTTTAAGAATTAATTGCTCTCTTTGAGAGTCGAACTCTAGACCTCCTGCTTACTAAACGGGTGCTCTAACCAACTGAGTTACGAGAGCGACTGACCTGGAGATTTAAATACTTTTATTCATTGTAAATCATTTCGTAAAACGACAGCGTTAGACCCGAGTCGGCGTTGGTTGAGAACCACAACTTTTCTTCTCCAACCAGAGCAAGAATATGAAAAATATAGAGAAAATTTTGATTACTTAATTTATAATACGAAATGTGAATGATAGTTGTCGAAATAATTAAAAAATATGAAATGTCTTGTCACTGTCTAATCATCAACAATCAAGAATATTCATTTCGTATTGCATAATAAATAGTAAAAATTTTTCGGATGTATACCTAGAAAAAATAATTTCCTTGGCTTAGGAAAAAGAAATCAGTTTGCAAGAATCTCAATGTAAAATTTTCTTTCTTAGCTAATTTTTCATTTTATTAGCTAAGTGGTGATTTGTGATCAACTTATGAACTCATTTATCTCGTCAATCAAAGAATATAATTAAACAACAATCATAGAACATTTCTAGACTAGAGTATATATCTGCGCTTCAGAGAAATCTATAAATTTCTTCGCTCCAACAAAGTCTTACGATGACCCCGTTCAAGAGTCTTTGACTTTTGACCGAACATTGAGAATTAATTTTTTTTCTTTTTGGGTAAGGAAATTTTTTTAAGAGAATAGTAAATTATTTCTGTTTTTATACAGTCAAAATAGATTACAAATATATATTTCATTGATTTATAATGATTCTTAAAGATTGTTCAATATCTAAAATTTATGATAGTAAGAATTGAAATTTAATTTTTTTATATAATTTAATCAATTATAAATATATATTTTATTAATTTATAGTGATTTTCAAATATCATTCACTGTTTAAAATTTATGACAATAAAAATTAAAATTAAAATTAAAATTTTTATATAATTTAATCGTTTACTTATTGTACGAACGAAACTATTAGCAAAAAAAAAAAAAAACATTATTTTGCTCTGATCACCCCAACAAACTTTGTCGCACTAGAACAAAGGTCCTAGGATGACCAGTGCAAGAGTCTTTGACTCTTGACCGGTGGCTCACGTTGAACTCAAAACTACTCTATTTCATGATATTCACTCGATAAACTTGTCCTACTCTGACCAAAAGTTCTAGTATGACCAATGCTAAAGTCTTGACTCTTGACGGGTGGTTCATGTATTTTGAGTATCATAAATTCGATTTTGACTCTTACTTATATATCTCGTGATTAAAATTAAATTTTATAAAATATAAATTAATATCATAAATTTTATAATATTTAATTTATATTACAAGATCTATAAGTGGAGTTATAAATCAAATCTATCTAAATATTTCTTATTTAGAAGTGACACATTAATTACAAGTAAAGTATTAAACGTCGAAAAATATTTAGATAGGTGAATTCTTTATATGTATTTATTAAAATATGAAAAAAAAATTTATGTGGACAGGCATACAATTCTTTTATCTCTACTTATAGATAGATTTAGGACGCGTTTGATTTATGGATATAATAGGGAAAATGAAAATCAAAATCAATAATACTCATAGATGTTATTTAGTTGAATACTATAAGAATTATTCTATGAGAATGAAAGTGTTAGAAAATGTCTATTTTTATTCTCCACTTGTGACATAGGTTTTAAATTGAGTAATTCATGAACATAATAAAATTCATTTCTATGTTAAATCAAACAAGTCATACCAGGAGAAATGATATAACGTCATACCAATAAAAGGTTATGATTTTCATCCTGATTTTTAAATGTGAACCAAATACCTCCTTAATAATATAAATTTAATCTTATGATATAATTGACGTAACTAAATTACATAAAATTCAATTTTAATTATAAGGATATATAGATAGAGTACAAGACAGAATCTCAGAAAAATAATAAAATATTTTGCGAGGGGCAAATAGGAAAATATAATGAAATTGATATCTAATTTAGGAACTCAAATCAAATAGCACTACTATAAAGCTTTAGACTCTGGATGGTACATTGAAATTTGGTGGTGAGTTTCTCTCTGCTCTGGTTTTTCTCCATTTCCTGGAACCTTCATTTCCCTTCACCATATATATTAGTATTTATTATCTTACAGAAAAACATATAATTCGAAGGTTTGAGGTTTTGGAGAAGAATATCTAATCTAATTTAAGGATTCGGAATCAAAAGAAATTTTTGATTTTTCCTAAGAAAATTTCTTCATTTTTATTTTTAAAGAAAAGGAAAAGAGAGAGAATATGGACTCTGATTCATGGATACGAATTGCCCCTTCTTCAAGAAGATATCAATTACGATCAGGTTAGTTTTAATTAATTTCACATCCATTTCCTACTCATTTTCCATTAATTTCACCTAAAATTTGTGTTGAAAATGAAAATTTCTAAATTGGACTTCGTTTTCTTTTGTTTTATTTATTTTTGTGTAATTCCTGGTGGGAATAATTGTTAGAAGCTTTAGTTAGTCAGATTAAGTTGAAAATATGGTCTAATGATGTTTTTTCTGTTTGGAAATGAAGAAGTTGATAATAAAGTTTCAAGCTTTTTACTTTCTTTTTTAAAATTTTTTTTTCTGTCTGTTTTTGATTTTCTATATCCTTTATATGTATGTGTAAATAAGCGGTTTTGGGTTTTAAGCATTGCTGGTGGAGTTTTCTGAATTCTGATATATTGTGGCATGCATACCTGTTTTCTTGTTTTTGTTTTATTGGTTCCTTAAGGAAAGAATTGAACTTTAATGGAAATTATTACTGGGATTTGGATTTACTTTTTGTCTTTTTGGAAAAATGGAATCAATTTTAGATTTTTCGGAATACTAGTTCCTGTGGAAATGGTTGTGACTTGTAGGTGTGATATGATTATGCAGATGCGTATAATGTAGGAGGAGAAGATTACTATGAGGCTGGGGAAGAGGAGTCGCGACCGGAATTTTTGTGCCCTTTCTGTAATGCCGAGGATTTTGACGTTGTTGGCCTCTGCTGTCACATTGATGAAGAGCATGCTATTGAAGCTAAGAATGGGGTATGATTTATTTCTCTACTTATTTTCTCAGTCTACATATTAATTAAGCTATAACTTATCACTGTTGTCAAAAACTGCAAATGAATGGTTTTTTGTTGTTAGCCATAAAGTTTGTTAACTCTCTCTTCTTGGTCTTGTCCTGGATTGTTTTTACTCTTCTTCGAGATGATATATTTGCATTTTCCTTGTGAGAGATTGAGTTTTGACTAATGCATTTGGTAAATTAGATGCTCATAATTTAATTTAGGGCCAATTTATAATTGTTAAGCATTTAAATGTTGCTTTATGCGGATGGAGAGTGCCTTCCTTTTAATTAGTAGTTTCCTTTTCAGCACTGCTTCTTTTTACACACTCCATGTATGCCGTATCTTGTTTTGTAGAATTCTCACTTTATTGTTAAGCTGATAGTTTTTTATTCAAATACATGTGCAATAGTATTGACTTTGACCATATAACTGACGGTGCCTTGTGCTTGTAACCGTGTGCAATTAAGAAATCATGATATCAATGCCTTAATGGTGTTAATTTAGAAAAGATTAGTAGCCAAGTTTATGTGATTTTCATTTTTTTGCACCTTTTTTTCCAAAATAGTACCTAGTAAAATTAAGATTTTTTTGACCATGCAGTAGACTGTAGTGATTGACTTGCTTGGCTGCTTTCATCTCCTAATTTTAAAGGAAGTGCTAGGATGTGATGTAACATACTAAATCTATAGTAAATTTACTTGATTGTAAGTCTTGTGTGCTATTGCTTCCATTCGGTAATCTTCTTTGCTTGTTTCTTCACTTATTTTGGATTAATATTTTAAATGCAGGTTTGCCCGGTATGTGCAAAAAGGGTGGGAATTGATCTAGTTGATCATGTTATCTTGCAACATAGAAACCTTCTAAAAATATCCTTTTCATTATGCTGTTTAATCTATTTTACTTGAGTCTTCTCATTGTTGCAATGTCCCTTTTCAGGGTGAATCTCTCTCTCTCTCTCACACACACACACACTCGGGGTGTGTGTGCAGTGCCTGTGTTCGTCTGTTTCTTTGTCCTTGCCTCTGTCTACACACAGATCCGAATGAGTTTGTGTTAGGGAGAGGGTTGATAGTTTAACAGGAAATTCAACTTTGTTTCACCTGCATGGCTTTAGATCCGAGGAAAAAAAAAAGGAGTACAATATGGTATCAATTAATAATTAGGGATCCTTGGACCTCTGCTTTTCCTTGACTGGATATTACGTGCAGCGCAGGAGGAGATCCCGGAGGGGCGGATCTTGCACAACACTATCATTTTTAAAAAAGGAGTTGAGGGAAGGAAACTTACAATCCCTGCTTGGTGGTTCCTCAAGCTTTATCTCTTCCTCTATTCAACCTGATTCACTCCTATCTTCATTTATATGTAATCCTCCAGCAGTTGATGAATCACGAATTATTCAACCCCCCTTCTCGAACGAGGCTTGCTCCTCCACATCAGAAGGGCTCTGCAGAAGACTCGTCCAAGAGGTATGACCACATTTATCAAAAGATAATCTGTAATTACATTTTTTTTCTTGAACTTAAAATTTCAGACAATTACATAAATAATGGTGAACAATTGATTAACAAAGATGAATCAAGAACTCAAGAATATCATGAAAGAATCGACTCAATTATGAAATAGGATCATCAATTCATCTCTCTCTTATGACTTCCTCAGTAAGTCTAAGCTTTGGTTTTTAGTGCTACCTCAGCCTTATTATGCAGTTGGCTGCTTCATTCTGTGTGAAATCAATTCCTGTTCTTTATCTTACTAGTAGCTGTAATTGTAGCCAAATGTACTAATCATTAGGAGTGAGAATGATCTTTGTGCCTCGTGTAGTGCTTGTTTCCCTCCCAAAACACCCTGAAATTGTTTGTCCGGAGAGGGTGGAAAAAAATTGTGATATATCACTGATGTGGTTGTAATGAAGAGGTTACAACCTACAATACAATAGTAGCGGTATCGAATGGTGGATATGAATCTAGTCCCGATGCTTGTCTGAATGAATTTTTTTCTTCTTGTATTGACACAAGTCAATGGCTTTAGTAAAGTGCTTCGGTCAGTGTCCAATTATCTTTGACAAAGGAAGGAAAGGAAAAGGGAAAAGAAATACAAGATTGGAAAAACTACATCCACCCTTGATCATACATCATGCCATGGCTGTATGCAGGTATAGTATAGATTATGGATGTATTCAGCCCTTGATGACTGAAACTTAATTGAGCTTTAGCTTTCTTGGGGAACTTTTTTTGTGTAACAAAAAAATTCTAGTATCCGTTGTTTTCCAAGAATCTTCAATACTAAGTAGTAGACAATTACCATATCTGATTTACCTCTGCTATGATACTTGTTTATGTATTTTTTACTATATTGAGTCTGAACTGAAATTGTGTGGTGGCAGGAGTACACAACTGTCTCCACTATCAGAGAAGGACCAGGAAGAGAGGGTTAGGAAATATAGTGAATTTGTTCAGGGCCTTCTTCTATCTACTTTTCTCGATCATGATTTATAAGTGGACTGTTTACCACAGCTGTACTTCTTGTGTTGTAGGAAACAAGTTATAGTTTGGAGAGATGCTAAGAGGACAGACCACATTGTGTAATAGTTAAGAGTCTGAGGATTATTGTATTATGTTGTTGTTATATGTACATAGAGGAAACAGTGAAGAAGTGGTTTATTTTACGTCGCTTTGCAGTCTATCTTGGGCCTTGATGCTTTTTACTTGCGCTTTTCCTTGATAGTGTTTCTGATGTTATGGCCCTAATACATTAATGCAACAAGGTAGACCTCAACTTAAGGCCGATTGCTTTGAGAAGCAGGTTTTTGTCATACGAATGCGATCTCATAAATTCCACTGTACGAGAGGCGAACTTACAATGCAGCAAATATTTCCAAAGGAAATGGAACCAAGGTTGCTCACTTCCTCTTTAAGAGAATTCTTTTTTTGGGTCCTCAGGAGATGTACTTTGTAATGAAGTGCAAAGAAAGATGGGCATAAAGTTCATTTTGTTAAAGAGGATCCAGACACAAGATCAGAATTACACCTTCCTCTGGGAATTGTTTGGCCGAGTGCAGAAGTAGAAAATAGAGGACAACTGAAGTTCTTGAAACGATTATCTGTTGAATGAATTTGTTGCATTTCTTCTAACGAATCTACCCTCCAGGAAAACACGGCCTGATCCATGCAACCACCCGGATCTGAGATTGCAAGGTAGTTGATACAACAAAGCCATCAATTACAGATTCGCCTTGATGTATACAATACAAAAGGCAGAGAGTTGGGTTGGTTGACTGACATTGCAAGCAAGAAAACTAGAATGCATCAATTCTTACAGTTCGTAGTAAGATTAGAACCATCAAATATTACTAGGTCTATACAAGTATTACAAACTATTCGTCATCATCAGGCATCCCAAGCCTCCTGAAAAAAACAGGTATCATGGCTTAGAATATATCATTCTGAAGCGCAATTATTGACTTGATTATTGCACTGAGGTCCTGACATATACCGGAAAAAAGGTACAAATATGCAAGTTTCTGTCTTTCTGGTATGGAACACCTAACATTACCATCAGCTCACAACCCAAGTTTCCTGTGACGCTATATAGCTGAGATATGAGCTAGAGCAGAGCACAAGCACATACATGGAGGATATTGCTGAAGCTAACTGCATGTTATCCAGCCCATATGGGACAAGGAACTGCTTGAGTTTCACCTTTTACCGCCAATATGTGTAGTGAGATTCAAACCACCTATAGTCTGGATGATTAACTTGCAAACCCCGGAGCCAATTCCCAGCAGCTTGCTCAAGAGAGTCAGCATTCCGAGATTGATAACCTCCACTGTGATTCCAAAACGAAATTTTGAACTTGTAAGAAGCCAGTCCAAAGGTGGGCAGTGACAATCTCAAGGGCATGTCCATATCCTGTCTTTTTCCACCAATGGCTGAACCATGAAGATGTAGCCAATTTGTCTTTGTTTTTTGCTACTGCATAAATAGAACCATCCTTTGTTCAAATACTAAGCATTCAACAAAAGACAATAAGAAAAGAAATGGGTGGAGGTTGGGAATGGGAAAATGAACTCACTTCTCAAAGGCATTGACAAGGAATGGTACGTCAGGAAGCAAGCATCAAGACTCTGCAGAGTCGGACCCATAGGTATCCTATAAATGGGGTACCTTGATAAAGACAACATACACAATTTCTTTTAGTACAAGAACTGTTGCTTGAACAACTACATTGTCATTATATCTTTATTCAACTACAAGAGCATACCAAGCCACAGAAATCCAACTAGCAGGAGTCAGGTCACAACTTCTATATGTTTTGAGGTCAGGAAACTGAGATGCAAGGTGTGAAATCTGTTGGATGCAAGATATAAACACACATGTCATGACAGCTTGAATAAACACTATTTCTGCATATCACTCCTCTATAAGTTAGAGAACTTGCCTTATCAACCAGTGGTTTCTACACGACCATACGGCTGATCCTGCGCCAAATACTCAAATATGAGAAGACCAGGAGGGTCTTTTATCTCGTTTTCAGGACCTGACAATCCCGTGAAAGGATTATTTGTTAATGAGATTCTGCTTAAACCTTGTGAAAGTGTACCGGTATAATTCTGCTGCTTCTCAGTACCTTGAACATTATTGCCTCCCCCATCAGCTCCAATTTCCCCACTACCATCACTACTGGTTTCCCTGGATGAATCAGCATCACTTTCCTCACCTGGTCTCCTATCCCAATATTAGCCCCAAAACAGAAATAGAAAAGACAACAATTAGTCCACCATATTAATGTGAGATCAGCTAAAAATATCTGGCAGTTAACTATTACTCAATAAAATGAAACATGCAAAGGCACTTCACCCATTTTTATACGTGGGAAAGGACCTCTTCCAACTCTCCACACACACACACACCGGCGAAAAAAAGAGAGAGAGAGAGAACCTAAAAAGCTGCTTTAAATGAAGCCAGCCGGTTATGAACCGGAAGTGTCGGCAGACCATTTTTTGTGAATCTCCTAAACTATAAAGTTCTGCTTATAAATATCAGTGTAAAATGCATGGTGAAAAAAATCTCTAGGATAAGTAGGTAATATCGAGGTATCCGTTTCCTTCCAGATCAGGACATGCTCTCATTTCACTGTCACAATCAAACCAATATGTGTCTCTATTGAGAGCTCTGGAAAGTTCAGAACAAAGGGGGAATAAATATGATTCACGAAGAAACAATGAACAGGGAAATAAGTACTCCTGAATTAAACCTACTGCCCGATTATTTGAGTTGTCTTTACCCCTCCAATTTTATCGGAAGGGAGTTGGCTACATACCTCCAATTTAATCGGCTGTCCCCAAAGGAACTACTCTCAATCATCACTAACATATTACAATTCATTTTGCAGCACATAACAAAGAGGGCAGCTTAATAACATACCGTTGACTCATGAGAGATCTTGATGGGTCTATGTAGAGTTGTATTCAGACATGAACAGACAAGAATGGCACGTAATATTGAATAACAGTTTCAGTCCCATTCAAAATCAAAGGAACTCCTGCTCCATACGCGCTGCACTCTTTGAAAGACTCCCAAAGATCACTGAGGACAAAGTATGGATGAAATTCACCATCAGCATTTCTCCATTCCCTCATGCTAGTCTGCAAATTTCCAAAGTTAACTTAAAGGTGGAAACAACCCACATGTTGAAGAAGATAATAATTGCATCTGACCTCCCTCACTTATAAAGTGAACAAAAAAAATCATATCTAATATGTACATCACCAACAATCTAATCTCATATTCTTTCTGCTTATTCCCCTAAGCAGCTAAAGCGATTCTCATTATCCTGCACAAGAATCTGGGTCCAAATTTACTATCCTTTGGAATCTAGATTGGAAGGAGCTTTTAGTGCACATTGCACACGACAAAATAGAAGAGGAATCTCAAAAAGTGGGGAGGGTGAGTGTGGCAAATTCCGTTATTTAAGTAAAACACAAATCAAACCCAATCCAAAATTCCCAAAGTTTGAGAACCCAAACATGCAACCATGAAGAAAAGGCTATGGTATATCATCTTCCAGATAGCAAACAGACAAAGCTACCAACAGTATGTCATCTGACTCACCAGACTCTTAAATTATCCAATAAAAAGGGGAAAAACTATGAACTAATTATTGATACTCTTGGTGCTTTGAAGATTCCTAAAATAAACAATGCAGAGTCAGGTTCAAAGCCATTTAAGTTAAAGAGTTTACTAGGTTTTTAAGTGGTGAGTGGCAAGATTCTAACGGAAGCCTTTCACTCAACGTGGACATATGTCGCATGTCCACCTACAGAAAGACTTTATGAGGTGAAGACACATGCCATCACTATAGATAACATTCCTAAAATACTCTGAGACTCACTGAATCAATTGATGAGGAGACGTGACAAACACAGCTCAATCATCGGTAACAAGTTCACAAACTCGTGGCATTTATAGCATCATCTATGACAACAATGCCTATAACAACTTAACCCCAGACAAACATCCCAAACCAATAACAACTTAACCCAGACAAACATCCCAAACCAAAAATAGCTTACGTTTCTCCTCGAACAAAACCCTAAGGGCCTTGTTTTTTACCCTGGTCTTCCACAGTTAACGCGAACATGATTGTCTACGGAAATAATCCACCTCCTAACCTGAATTCAAATACATATATCCTTTTTTCCTTTTCTTTTCCCCCTTACACCATAAATACAGTACATAGGACCAGACAATCATAAGATTTCCAACGATAATAAATATATACAACAGAAATCCTCAATTGGAAAGCCAAGAAAGAAATGCACTTAATCTGACATCAATCAAGATAGACAAACAAATTTGCCACTCAATAACCTAAATGGAAATCGGTACCATCTTCGTTGCAATTTATCAACTCAAGCACAACAATAAACACAACTAAAGCTAGTTTATTTCCCAAATTCATTCATTCATCAATCAAAGCATGCAGAGAACACCGCATCTTAGTAGTAACAAAAACTCATTTCTCAAAAAAATTTCCAGAAAGTTTATACCTTTGGGGAAAACTGAGCTGGAACACTAGGAGTAGTATGCTCTATAAACCGATCCAAGTTGCACCAATTCTCCTCCACTACTGCCGCCGGAACTGACTCCATTCTTGTCGGTGCTCCATCATCCAAACCCGACCCAAACCCAGACCCGACCCTTCTGACAAATCTCAACGGCTGCTTCTGTTGGTCTTGTTGCTGCCGGATGATTTTCTGTAGCAGTCTCATCGCCGGCGGGCTATAAAATCTGTTTTCCCCTCCTCCTCCTCCTCCCCTACTTCTCCTACTATTATCCTCCATCATTCCAATCACAATCCCACAATTTTTCTTTCTTTTTCTTTATTTATATACTATAAAAATGAATAGTTGAGATGGGTTTTTTTTTTTTTTTTTCAAAAAAAGGGGGTTTAAGAGAAATTTGAAGTGAAGATTTCTGGTGGGTTTTGTTCAGAAAAGTTGAAAGATGTCTGTTTCAGTGTCACTCTGTGTGTGTGTGTGTGAAATACTCCTAGTAGAGCTGAGTGAGTTGGTGGGAAGGTTGTGGCGAGGCGAAGTTGAGAGAGAAGGGAATTTTGGGGGGGTTAAGGTAAAAAAAGAGATGGTAGTACACCAGTAATGGCGTGGACCGCGTTCTAGTATTCAAGATTAATTTCTAAAATTAGCACTTACCAACCCAAAATAATAATATACTTAAAATTTCACCCAACCAAAAGTTCTTGAGATTTATATAAAAGGGAAATGATCAGTTTGATCCCTATCTATCAATTTGGATATTTATCTATAAAAAAAAATTAATTTGGTCCCTAGTTCATATAAAAATTAATTAATGTAAGATTCATGACGAAAATTGTAGATAAATTAATAATTTTTTTGATAACACAGCTATGGTATGTTAATAAACTCATGATTATCATGAATTTTGTTCATTAATTTGTTCATAATTTCCGTAATAAGTTTTAGATCGTGTGTTATTTTTTTTAAATAAAATATCAAATTAATCTGGTGTAATAAATAAGAAATCAAATTGATCGATATACATCGATATTTTTCACTTTATGTAAAACTACTCTAATACTCCTTCACAACTATACCTTTTTTTAGTCTATTACTTTGAAAATAAATTTTTTTTTCTCCCTCGTAAATTGAAAAACTTGTCATTTTAGTCCTGAACTCAATTCTGGTCATATTTTGCTCAGAAACCATTACGTATAATTTTGTTAGGTACAAAAGATGTCGACTGAGTTTGAGATTTCTTCTTCCAGTCTTAGACTTACACAATCAAATTTCTCTACAATTTTCATGTTATATGGGATAATTTTTCGCACCTTTCAATATCATACTATACATCTAAAAAATTCATAGCCACCATTATACTAAACACTATGATATTTTGACCAGATGATCGCATCTGTAACAAGTTGAGTTGGCAGTCTTTCAGGCTTTATATATATATATATGCATGATAGATTGCACCAAATTTCCAGTGGTGCAAACTGGATACTCTTTAAAGAATCTTTTGAAATGACAATCACAGTTTTAGTTAATTAGGAGTAATATTTGTTTTCTAAGTTTAAAGAAATGCCACTTTGTTTATTTTCTACACGTGCTATATTAGAAGGTCATTTTCAAATTCATACATTCCAAGGTCAATGAAAAATATGTGGAACTGGGGAATTGAATGTCATCACCCTATAAATACCACCTTTGACTTAAATTTGCAAACACCAAACTTCTCGACAGACAATTGAGGCTTTCTTGAGCATCATCTCTCAATCAATCATCTAAAAAACTAATTAAGATATGGGTATATATAATCATGTGTGACATGAAGGTTAGCAAAGATGTTCGAGGCCTTCCTTCTTGATTAGTTTTTTACCATAGGCTATTTAGAGTTTCGAAATTCTTGAAGGAGATGGTGGTGTTTACTTAGTAATTATTTGATTTATTTGGACGTTGTACATCTAAAGAATAAAAAATACATTTTAGGGTAAAATAACTTTTAGTTCTTAGAATTTGGTCTAGGAATATTTTTGGTTTTTAAAGTTTTATAAAAAATAAATTATTTCCCTTATCTTTCAAATTTCTACTGGATTAGGATAATGGATAGAAAATAGCAAAAAATTTTGTTAAAATTTATGAGAAAGAGCAATTTTTGTTGGTTTAGTCAAGAGAAAGTTAATATAGAGAGTAATTTTTAGCATTTATTAGATAAGAAATAAAATGTTTATTAGAGTACATGCATAAAAATTGAAAATTGTGCTATTTTTCTATCAATTATTCTAATCTAATAGAAATTTGAAAGATGAGAGACGTAACGAAACTTTAGAAATCAAAAATATCACTAGACTAAACTTTGGGGATTAAAAATATTTTTTACCCTAAAATTTACTAACTCTAATTTTGCATGTAGCCAATTTAACAGCGTGAAGTATAGAGTTGACGATCTTGAGAACAAAAATTTTACATCTAAGTACAGCCAAAAATTGTCTTATATGGATAGAATTTATGACACATTGTCATAGATCTCTTGAACTATGTCTATTGAACTATGTTAAGCCAGTTCACCATTTGGAGTGAGATAACTTAACAGAAACTAAAAAGTTCATAACACTATATTATAAATTCGATCCATATAATTTTTTTTTGAAATAGAGAATACTTGAAAGTGATGCTTTGACGGGGGTACTTGAGTCCATCCCTTGTGTGGTCCAAAATCCAAATTGAGTCTTCTCCAAGGGGAGGATCCACTTGCAATACCTCTGGTACTTATCACACCAAAAGTGACATCCTGATTTCGGAATTGAACAAATCAAAAGTGGTAAAAAAAAAAAAAAAGGCAATGGCAATTTTCAAAGCAGTTGAAGATTACCTCTTAGCTAATCCTGATGTTTACAACAAAATGCAATTTCAGTCTTAATTTGGAAAATACTTTGACCAATTAATGTACGTACTACAACTTTGTTCGATTTGAGTTCATTTTGTCTTAGAGGGTTTCAATCTGATAATTTGATTCAAGATTAATGGAATTATTACATTTCTTTTTTAGGGCATTTTTTTTTTGTTTTTTTTTTTTTGTGTTCATTTCCAAATTCCTCTGTATGTTCCCTTCCTATATATAGTCTTAATTTTTAGCAGAAACTTTTCGATGTACAGAAAATAAAATTGTTAGGATCATTCTCTATATGCTTTAATTTTTTAATGTTTCTGCGGTCATTCTTCTTCTTAGTTATATATGAGTTTCACGTACGTTCATAAGGGAAAAATAATAATAATAAAACATAAAACAAAAGTTAATAGAAAGATTTTAACTGCATTTGTTTGTAAGATAAAAAGTAGTATGTTGTTGCTACATATAAATTGACATCTCATTAGTCGGAGATTAAAATTAATAAAAGGTTCTTGGTGACGGCGAGATATAATTTAAGTGGTACAATATTTTTCTATAATTTACATGTGTTGGAATTACTAAGAGATAGGAGGAGAGGTGGATTAAAAAAAAAATTCTTCGAGCATGATTAATGTAACCTTATGTCAACTGATAATGAGGGGCTAGTCCACCAGAAATTTGCTACAATCAGAATTTACAGTGACCCAGTAAATTATTCACTATAGTGAGTCTTAATTACCAACTTTTTGTCAATTTGAGGTCTCTCCCTTATTTATATATATATATATATATATATATATATATATCCACAGTTAAAAAAAATATTAATAACTGTGGTAAAGTGTATTATGTCCTTGCTTTAGATTGTGATTTAGTCATCATTATAATAAGAAGAAAAATACCCTAAAAATAATATAACAAGAAAAAACCACAAAAATTGCTAGTCGTAGAAAAGAAAATTATGTAGTCTCTATAGCACCGGCTTGGCGGTGCTGTGGGGGTTACATGAGAATGACCCGTTAGTACGCTTAGTCATGAAATGAAAGCATTTAATTAGGTGATTAAACTAAAGGAAAAACCACTATATTAGCCCCTCACATTAAGTATTTGTATTTATTTCAATCCCTCACTTTTAAAATGATAATTTTTAATACCTTACATTATACATTTGTATTTATTCACTCCTTCAATTTTAAAATGATGATTTTTAGTTCTGACAAATGTAACATGTTGAATTTTGGTCATTGGAACAAATTCCAAGCATTTTGGCCTAAATTTGTTATGTCCCTCACATATAAAAAAATATTGAGTTTTGGTCCCTGAATCAAATCTCGAGTATTTTTTTACCTAAATTTGTCATGTATTGTTCATATGACATATTTTTTGGGGAAAATTTTTTAATTTCATCTGAGTAGAATGTTTTATGATTGCGAAGGATATGAAGTAAGTGATTGATTAGCAATTTGTTTGTATTTAAGATTATTTCAATATCTGACTTGGGGTATTTTTTTTCCAAATTTATAATCCAATCCAATGCTTGAGTTTTGTGTTGGAAAGGAAAACAAGTTCTCAAATTCTATTCAAAAAATACATCATGTGAACAACACATGATTAATTCAGACCAAAAAGTGCTCGAGATTTAGTTTAGGCACCAAATTTCGACATTTTACATTTGTAAGGAACTACATAAATATAAATAGGTAATGTAAGGATTAAAAATTATCATTTTAAATGTAAAAACTAAATAAATATAAATGAGTAATATGAAGGATTAATATAATAGTTTTCCTAAACTAAAATTACACATCCCAATCCAAGTAGGCATTGTCTATTCATCAAATAAATAGTCTCACTATTTGGACTTCTATACCAAATTCTTGAAAAAATATTTAAATATAATCAAATTTTTACTTTATTTATAAATTTTATGATCAATATTTAATTTTATAAAATTATATTTATTTATCATATATTTTATAAAAATTAATTTATATTATAAAATATATAAATAAAATTAAAAATAAAATCTACTTAAATATTAGACAAATTCCTAGTCTCCTAGGACGCCATTGCCCTAGGTTGGCGGTCAATATTGAGGTGCAAAATTAAAATAATTTTAGGGATTCTCCTTATATTGCTACTTGATATGTGTACTAGTGACTAGGGCCTACCTACATACTAGATAAATATGTGAAATTATCCTATCAATAGAATAAAATAATTTTAAAAGAAAAACTAAAATATCTTGGAGTTGTACTTGGTGCTATAAAGGATATTCGATTAGAGGATTCTCATCAAGACTTCAAGAATTATAGTAACAAGAACGTGATTGATTGGGCAAAATGAGATTAGGATTGGGTTAATTATTTTTATTATATTATTTATTTATGATATAAAAGATCAGCCAATTTGTCAAGAGGGTAAACATCGAACTAGTCATAATATCTACTTTTTTCAAGATGATGTTTACTTTTATTCACTTTTTTTTTTTTTTTTTTTTCTGAAAACTGCCCAAAATTTTTTTAAGTCAATCAATTTGCCCGGATGTCTAGAAGATGGCCCCAACCATCTTTTTGTATTTTCTCCTTTCATGGGTCAATTATTTTGGGCTGCTAAATTATGGACTATTTAAATAAGAGAGAATATTTAGGTAGATATGGTATTTAATCTTACTTGTAGATTTTATAATATAAATTAAATATTATAAAATTTATGATTTCAACTGATATAAGAAAATTTTTATAAAATTTAATTTTAATCTCAAAATGTACAAGTAAAACAAAAAACGAACTCTATAAGTATTTTCCTTTACATAATACTAGCTTTTCTCTTAGTCAACAAAGTCTACCCCCACCATTTCCTACGTTTCTCCGACAACTTGAGTAAAAGCAAAAACACAATTTTTCGTTAAATTCAGAAATTTGTAACGGTATTTTAATCTTCCTAAAAGACGAATATTACAACGGATTTCAATTTTCTACCTCGCTACCTACATAAAATAAGGTTGTAATGACTTAAAAATAACTTTTAACATTACAAATATAAAAAATTATCTGTTACTCACTTAATATTATGGGGTGGGTATTACAAATAGTGGTGGAGGCGAAACTGATTTTTAGTGCGAGCACTAGTAATATAAAAAGTTAACTTGTGATTTTACAGTGTAAATTTAAAATAATGGAATGGAATAAAAAGTTGAAATTTTGTTTTTTGAGCATAGATGAAAATAGAGTTGGCTAAATTCAATTTTTTTGATAATTTTACAAGGAAATTTTGATGAAGATAAAGAAGATGATGGAATTTTTGAAAGAAAGTAATGATAAGGATTACAAAATTTGAAATAATATCCTAAAGAAAAAAAAGTTAAAAATAAAGGATAGCTATTTAGTGGATAAGAATAAATATCTTAATAAAATCTATATTTTATTAATTAGTGAGGGGTAAAACAAATTTTTTATATTTAATAGGGTCACAAAACTAAATACTTTTAAAAATAAAAATGATAAAATATGTAATAATAAACATCTTTGGAGGTCAATAGGGGCACATGTCCATAGTGCTCCAATTGTAAATCTATCAATGATTATAAACGATTGAATAATTAAAAAATAATAAAATTCACTTGATTTTTAATCATCTAAATTATTGTTTTAATACTCCCTCCAGATTATGGGATGAGTAGACATAAGTCCATCAATTGACTAATTAACTCTTGCAAAAGCAGATAATTAAATATACGTCACAACCATGTTTACAATTCTAAGCCTTGAGCACACCACAATAGTAAAAATATCAGTGAGGAAAGTTTGTATATTAATAATTAAACAGCTTTATTATTTTCTGAAATGTTTTAATGGAAATTTTTTAAATTTATATTTTCATATTGTATTTGAAATTTCTACTTTTATAAAGAAGACCTTGACTATAGCAAGGATTATGACACAATACTATTAATGCCCTTTCTCATTGCGAAACCTTACACTTTCACTCTATAAATATTGCCCTCAACTTCACAAACAATCGTACACCAACACATCTCAACATTATTGAAGCTTATTACTTTGCTCTCTTTTAACTAAGTACTCTTTTTTTTTTTGGTCTAATTTATCAAAGATATCATGGGTGTCGTCACATACAATCATGAGGTTACCTCCCCAATCTCCACCAGCAAAGCTCTTCAAGGCTACCATCCTTGATGGTGACAACCTTGTTCCCAAGATCTTGCCTCAGGCTATCAAGAATGTCGAAATCATTAAAGGTGATGGTGGTGCTGGAACCATCAAAGTCACCCATTTTGGTGAAGGTCAGTAACCCCCTTTCCCCGCCTTAACCGTTGTCATACACCAGTGATATATTTTATTTTGATCGAATTAATTATATTATAAAGTAGGAGTTTTTATGTGTGACAAAATTTCGTCACATATATAAATATAACGAAATTTTATGAAATCGAATTGGTACAGGTAGTCAATACAAATACGCAAAGCACCATGTGGATGAGGTTGATAAGGAGAACTTCGTGTACAAATACACTGTGGTTGAGGGAGATGCTTTGGGGGATGTGATCGAGAAAATCACTTACGAGGTTAAAATCCTACCCTCTGCTGACGGAGGATCCATTTCCAAGAACAAAAGCACATACTACACCAAGGGCGATGCCAGAAAAGATAACCGAAGAGGATATCAAGGCTGGCAAAGATAAGGCAGCTGCACTTTTCAAGGCCCTTGAGGCTTACCTCCTTGCCCACCCTGATGAATACTAAGTCTTCTTGATCAGTTTTGAACAAATTAAGAAAAATAAATTAAGTGGTGTGCCTTCGTCTATTTTTATGCTTGGTTTCTTTAATCTTTCAAGTGTGTGTGTGTGTGTGTGCTTTTTTTTTGTGTGTGGGTTTTTCTTGTTTATTTTCCAAGGCTATTAGATTGCCTTCGGCTTCATAACAAATGCTATTAAGTTTCTAGTGGTGATGATTATCATGTTGCGTATGTTGTTTGGATTAAAGAGTTGGGCAAGGATTTGTACAAGAATTTGTATACTTAATTAATAAATACACACAAAGAAAGAGAGTTTGTACGTAGTATTTGGAATTATTTGCTAAAAATTGTGTGTATAAGTTCATTTTACCTTGCTGTCTTTTTCCTTATTGGGGTCAACGGTCGCGTATTCAGCACCAGAAATTAAAGGTAGAAAGTGAGATATGAAGTTACAAGTTTAGTAACTAAGAAACTTCCTCATGAATTGAAGTCCAAAAATTAAATTCAATAAATTAATCAACAAAGAAAAGTTCCAATTTCAAAATTAAACTCAATGAATTGACATTTGACAACAACTTGACCACGAAAAAGCAGTTGCCCGTCAAACTAATTTACAATGAAGTGATGATTACCTGTTAATTAGTCTGTGCATAATCAAGAGATAAAGTAAATGGAAATGGAAATGGAAAATAACTTGAGAATAATATTAAACTCTAAATTACAAACAGATATTCATTTATATCTAGATAATGGAATTCCTAATAAACGAAAATTCGTTGTTGAATAAGAAATTATTACAAACAAACCAATATACTTCCAGCTATCGTGATCTAGAAAATGACTATTAATTTGGTTTAATATCCGCAACTTGAAGAAGTCATATCAAGAACAAAAAATCCAAATTAAACCACCGACAATTTCTACGAAATAGATAAATAATAAATCAGAAAACTCTTCCAACTTACGCACAAAAGTCTTCATATGACGTAGAAAAAAGCCAAAGAAATTACGTATACACGTCCTTGTCCAATTTAACACACGCAAATACATTGTAATCAATACGTAAATCCAGAACCGATGCAGTAGTAAGTACCTAGCCAAGAATTGAGATCTATTATCCGATAAAGTCGTGATTACTTATTTCGTAATACGCAATGAGTATAACAATCGTTGATATGATTAAAAAGTAAGAAATTTTACTACTTTTCAATGACTTGCAATAGTCATCTTGCAATGCAGAGTAAGTAATAAATTTTTTTTTAATTTATTGTTAAGTCGTTTTCAAGTGAAGAATATATAATATACACTTGATATAATTTTTGTTTTTCATTTTTTTTTTTTTTGGGGAACAATACGTAGCTCTCTTTATACAAGCTGGCAAGACCAAATTGGACCATGTAGCCTTGTGGATTAATCATCGAAAGTGTAACAGTTCAACTGTTTGCCCCACGGCACGCAACCACGCATCGTTTAGTACAGATGTGAGCTATGTGTTCGAACGAGGCAGGTTCGGCCGTGCCACTTTGGCGGGTGCTATAGTTCACAGATTCTATAGTATTTGTGATAGTAAAAATTGAGTCACCTAAAGGTCAGGGACATGATAAGCTTCACACCATCTAGGTTTTTTTTTTTTTTTTTTTTTTTCATTAAAAGTTAAAGGTGAAAGAGTTGAGATCGTTGGAATAAACTTTAGCGATTCTCAATAGTTTTTATGAATTATCTACCAACGAAAGATTAATGATATTGAAAATTAAATTTTAAATTTTTTGATGAGTCGATTGTTACTTATCAGCTTCAATTACTATTCAAATCAAAGTGGGCAGATATCAACCCTTTTCAATAGATTAAGCACCTATCCTTTCACCCAAATAAATAAATAAATACACCTATTAACAACAGGAAAGTGGCACTGTGGCAGCACCAATTTGTTCATGAAGGCAAGAACTATTATATGTAAAATCATCATCTTAGTACAAAAGTAAAAATAACTTTCAGCCTAATTGGTAATCCTATTTGGTAATTAAAAAAGTTAATTAGCATCTTAGAAGACTAATGTTAAAATTAAGTTATTAACTTTTTTTTAGGTAAATTAAGTTGGTTATTACCAGCTTTTGTCGGCTGTAATTGTTTAATAAATTAATTTTCAGAATTGCTCTAGCTAAATCTCCAAGCGAAGCATGTGGTGTAAACATTATTTTTAGTTTGCATTTGTGGTTATTAACAATTTCCTTGGATAGAAACATAACATGAATCTATAAGAGAATTGCTGTCTTCATAACTTGCAGTTTTTGATCAGGATTTTACCAAACATTGGGGCTATTAAAGAACTTGTACAACATAAATTTTTAAAACACATAATATTATAATATATAAAACCTTAAAGTACAAAGAAATTATTTCTTTAATGGAATTGTTGAATTTTCCTATATTATATTTCAAAATTAAGTATATTGCAACTACCAGACTTTCGGCTATTTAAAGGGCTACTCTGTATTCCTCTACCCCATATCACCAACTTTTGATAGCCAACTAACTAATTAAAATTCGACTTCATAACTAGCTAGTTTTTTATTAATTTGTATCCTCACAAATATTAAGTTTAAAATCTCTTACTAATTTTAATTGAAACTTGGTTGGACGGGGGACTGATTTGAAACATTCTTTGTAGACCATTAATTAGTAGGATTAATTAACATGCCAACTTCCTAATGGTCAATCGCAATTAAGCGTTACTTATGTATGTAGAAAGTGCAAATTATACAACATACCTAAAAAATAAATAAATAAATAAATTATATAACATAATCAAAATGTATTATTACCATGCATGCAAGGATATTAGTCTTGGTCGTGCATTAATTGAAGGCATGAAAAAACAATTTACATAAGAAAAGAAGAAACTAATTAGGGCTTCAAGTTCAAGGGTAAGATGGAAATAGAAGGCTAATATGTGGCTTAGTATTGGTAGTACAATACATCTATACAAAATTGACAAAAGTCATCAATGTGTACTTAAATTTGCAAAAAAAAAAAAACGAAATTAGACCGAATTGAAGATCTAAACTTAATTGTTGCAATAAAGTTGTTAGTTCTGTTTCACCTAAATATGTGAACTCGAAAGGAAGTACATTTTTCTCATTTAAGATTACTCACTAGATTTTACAAGCTAATAATTGTTAAATTTTTAATATTTCCAATTCATGAGGACCTGGATTCAACCATTTTTCAATCTATAAATAGCATTAGAATCCTCACTATCTATGCACACACCAAAATAATTCTGAGACTCTGAAGAATATATATCAATCAAGAATGGCTGTTGTGACTTTCACTGAGGAGTTCACTAGCTCAATTCCAGCTCCCAGATTGTTCAAGGCCTTGGTCCTCGATGCCGACAATCTCATGCCCAAGATTGCACCCCAAGCTGTTAAGAATGTTGAGCTAATTGGAAGGTGATGGAGGTCCTGGAAGCATCAAGCAAATGAACTTCGGCGAAGGCAAGATAATCTTTTACCCTTCTACATTGTTCAATTACAAAATTTAGTAATGCATTACGAAATTGAATTTTCTTTTATTATTTCTTTTAGAGATCAATCTATGGTAACTCAGATCGAAACCATAAAATATAGGTCACAAAGAAAACGTTTTTCCAATCCAATCTCTTTTATTTTTCCTGTATACAGGTAGCCAGATCAAGTATGTGAAGCATAGGATTGATGCATTAGACAAGGAAAATCTGACCTATGCATATACAATGATTGAGGGTGACTCTTTGATGGACAAGATTGAATCAGTTTCTTATGAGATGAAATTTGAGGCCTCTCCTGACGGAGGATGCAAAGGCAAGAACATTAGCACATACAAGACAAAACCAGGCGTTGAAATCAAAGAAGAGGATATTAAGGCTGGCAAGGAAAAGGCTGCTGGGGTCTTCAAACTTGTGGAGGGTAACTAATCTACCTTTTGGCAAACCCTGATGCCTATGCATAATAATGTGGCTTGTTAATTATGCATGTTTATTTGGATTATTCATCGTTCTGGTTGGATAATAAATGCTTTTGGATGAGAATCTTGTGATTTTCTAGTAATGTCTTAGTGCATTAACATGGTTGTGATACGTACTTTGAGAAATGTTACAGAAAATATCAAATTATTCCAGTTGATCCACTCAAGTCTTCTAGTGTTTAATCATTAAAGAACCCAATTCAGTATAATTATTTTTGTTCCTCGAGAAACCGCCTTATACTATTAGCAACTACTGGCAACTATTTTTTACAAAGTATACGAATTGAAATAAAGTGCACCTATATAAAGTAATAAACAAAAATTATTGACTAAGAATTTAAAATTAGGAGGTTAAATATTTAATAAGATTTTAATATGTGAACTGAATTCGAAAATTAATTTTAAAATGTAATTTTGTAAAGTATTTTTCTTGAAATAATAGTACACTTTGGTACTGAGTTTACTGACTACAACATTTTTTATTAATAATCAAAATAAATATTTTATTTGAAGGAGGTTATACCTTGTTATTGAAAATTATACTAGATTCTACCAAATCTGATTACTTTTTGTTCCTCGAGGAAGTTTCTGAGTTCCTCCTTCTGCAGTCAACTGTTCTTCTAGATCTACAATGACATTGACAACAGGAGGACTATAGGTGGATTAACAACTTGGTAAGTTGGAAATTAGCTTTTTCTAAACATGTGACATGAAATTAAGGTTAGTGATCCGTTGTACACGCAATCAGAAGAAATGTGACGACGTCCAAATTAATTTATCTTTTTGCAACATTTTCGCTAGAGATTATAAAATTCAAGAATTACTAACAATCTAGATGCAAATATATAGTAATGCTAAAAATTAGTATTCAATATCATAATAAATGCTACAAAAAGATACCTTACCACAAATATAGATTAAACAGCCAATAAAAAACTTTTTTTTTCAGTAACAGCTATATTAAAAAGCTTTATAATGTCACTTGCAACCACCTAAAATATAATTAACATGAAAATTATATGTCACCTCCAGAGGACATAATATCTCTATGGGACTCTATATATTAACATGAATTTTTTTTAAAAAAAAAAAATAAATTATTCTTCAATTCACGAGTTGAAAAAGTCAGCAATAAAAAAGACAGCATTAAGTCCTCTTAAATTGTTCACCTGTGACTTTAAAAGGGTGGACCAGTGTGATAATCATCTCAACCCACACCATAGTCTTTTCCAACTAGCACCCACAAAATCTAAGGATAGAAAATACTAATTATTTTCTATAAAAAAGAGGTAAAAATAAAGGAGGACTTTGAAATCTTCATTTTTGCACTTTTAAGTAAATGAACTTTTCAAAGTCTTTAGTCTAATTAACCTCTTTCCTTATTGTTTAACATCTCTTTTTTCTTGGTTGCACGTTTTGTTGAAGAAACTAAGCATGGGAATCATCAAGATATCTAAATCTTTCAAAAGACTAAAGTTACCCCAGATAGAATGTTCAAGGCCTTGATCCTTGATTCTCATAATCTTTGCCCACAGCTCATGTTTTCATCAATCAAAAGCATTGAATACCTTCAAGGAGATGGTGATGTTGGGAGCATCAAACAAATGAATTTCACTGAAGGTTAGTACCACTAAATCTTAAGAATATTATGATTTCAATATAACACGTTTTTTATCTATCTTTTTATTTCCCGTATATCATATCTCATAAAGTTATTACAATAATTATTCCAAATAAAATTCAGAATAATAATTGTCCAAATGATATCTTAATTAACATATTCAGATCTGTTTAGTGCCAAATGTCACAAAAATGATAATTGATTTTCTTCTTCTTTTTTTTGGTTTGAATTGTGATGTAGCTAGTCCTTTCAGATATGTGAAGCACAGAATTGATGCTCTTGACAAGGAGCATTACATGGTTAAATTCACTGTGATTGAAGGGGATGTTTTGATGGACAAGCTGGAATGCCGATTGCTAATGAAGTTAAATTTGAACGCTATGGGTATGGAGGCTGTGTTTGTAAAATAACATCTGAGTACAAAACCAAAGAAAATGTGGAGATCAAAGAGGAAGATATTGAGCTTGGTAAGGATAGAGCTGTTGGGATGTATGAAGTTGTGGAAGCCTACCTTGTGGCACATCCTCGTGCCTATACTTGAAAAGAATTCATAATATATGTTGGAAAAATGGTTGAATGTGTTGTTGTACATAGGGATACTATAAATGGTGGATGTGCTACACACAATTCATGCCGAATAAAAACTTAGTTATGCTATGAGGTAATACAAGAGTTCCAATTACTTTATTTTCCGTCGAATAAACTTTAGTTGTTTGATTAAAATAAAAAAAAGATGTACAAATTTAAACATAAAACACATAAATTGTAATAGTAGTTGTTTATTCACACACTGATTATGTGATTATATGAGACATATACTAATTCTGCAATTCTAATTCTAAATTTTATAATAGCATTATAATTGGTTAGATTTAGGCTTATTCGTGAGTGTTGGCATGGCTGTCTTTGAAATGTATGTGTGAAACACGAGAGATCGGTCACTTTCATTTAAAGTTTGTGAGAATAAAAGAAAACATGGACTTGGGCCTAAAAAATAAATTAATTGCGCAACGGGTCCAAAAAAGAATGACTAAGGCCCATAGAAAATGAGTAAGAAAACTCTTCAAATCGCTCGTCACATGACAATAATTCAAGATGCTATTAAAATAGTTATTTTTTTCTATATAGTTAGATATATGGAAAATTCTATAGTTTCGTTAGGTTATCATACTGTTGCATATAACTTAAGACATGTATTATATAATTATTCAAAATATACGGTATTATATTGTATAAGTATTCAAAATATAATGATAAAGTACATTAATGGGATCATAAAATTTTCTTGTTACATGTGTTAAATTAAAAATTTTCTTCTTCTTGAACGTAATTGTATGGCAAGTTAAAGTTAATATTATTTTTTCTTGTGCCATTTCTGCTCTTGTAACCCTTTTCTATGTTATAGTTCAAATCACACAACAGAAAATCTTAGATTGGAGTAGTATACAACTCTAAGCCCAAAATTCAGCGTTGTTCATTTGAAGTTCAAGAATCATGTCACATGCTTGACAGGCAATCTAAAATTAGGTTATATACAAAGGTTAATGGTAGGTCTCACTTTAACATACCAAGTTTGTTCAAGTTTCTATAAACTCTTACTGTTAATATAAAGGAGCGAAATTTCAACTTGAGAAAAATACTTGATTTGAGCTAATCTTGCAGTTCTTTAACTTCTTGTACTGTGTGCACAAGTATTTGTGCTTTCTGATAACAAAGTATAGTTTAGGTGATAAAACGTTTGTCTTGTAACTTATTGATAATGAATTCAAGTGACTAAATAATAAAGGGAAATGTGGATTTAAAATAATAAAGCATGTTAATCCAAAAGAAATCTGTAAAAATATTAAACTAAAATGAAGCATTTACATTAGGCAACCTTTAAAAGGTGACTTAAAATTATACACAATTCCCAAAAAAAAAAAAATTATACCCCTTTCTTGCGTTTCTCAAATATATGCATAATTATGTAAATGAAAATTCTTACAAATTTGTTAGTGTACTATATACTCCCCAGACGTGCAATTTCCAAAGCTTGACAGTATAATAGGAAACTGCCTAACTAATTTAGTTCAACTTCAGCCCAGTTGGAAAGTCCATTTTTTTAGTCCATTTCATACAAGGTAGACTTAAAACTCAAAGTCAGTAGCCCAACTGGTAGTTTCCTAACCAACTTAATTTCTATGGGTCATTTTTGTTCACCTTTAATTGTTTGATTATTCAACCACTTACAGCCGCCCATATGAGAAAATAACGTGTTCGATCATTCGTTGAAGATTTTGATCTGAAAATGAACTATTCTACCAAATAATTCCCACTTTGATCTCTATAAATGTAGCTTATTGACATCACCATTTCATTACTAAAGATCAGCTTCTTACAATAGTAATCATCCTACCAAACTACTTAATTACTACCAAAACACATCATAATTAAAGAAGATCATATCATGGGTGTTACAAATTATAGCCAGGAGATAATTTGTCCTGTAGCTCCATCAAGAATGTTTAAAGCTTTGATACTTGACTCAAGAACCCTCATACCAAAGCTCTTACCCCAATTCATCAAGAATGTTGATATATTACAAGGAGATGGAGGACCTGGAAGCATTGAACAAGTCAATTTTGCACAAGGTTAGCAATTAATTTTTCATATACTATATTACGGGAAATCTATTATCCTGTTAGAGTGTCATATTATTGTACTTTAAATCTTAATTTTATAAATATTCAAAACATATGATATTATATTATACAAACATTCAAAGTATAACGACTTCATACGGGACGATAGAATTTTCTTGTGTTACATACGAAATATAATTTTGATATTCTTTTTCCCTTCTATTATTGCAGGTAGCCAATTTAATTATGTGAAAAACCGTGCGAATAGATGAGGTAGATGAACAAAACTATGTGTGCAAATACGTTATGATTGAGGGTGATGCATTAGGAGACAAGCTTGAATATATTGAGTATGAAATTAAGTTTGAAGACAGCAGCAGTGGAGGCTGTGTATGTAAGATGACAAGCAACTACCATGGAATTGGTGATTTTGAGGTGAAAGAGGAGGAAATTAAGGCAGGAAAAGATGGTGCTATGGTTATATACAAAATTGTGGAAGCTTATCTCATAGAGAATCCTCATGTCTATGCTTAGTTTCCCTCTTTAATTTCTCTTCTCCTTTTTTTAATTTTTAATTTTTTTTTTATCATTTATGAACCATGTAGTAAGATTGAATGAAAATGTTGAATCTATAGTAACTTGTAGTTTCTAATGACAATGCAAATTTAATATAATTGAAATTAATGGTGATTTTGTTACTAATAACCAAATTTAACTTACTAAAAACCATATAAAAAATACGGAATTATTAGTTACTCGTAGATTAAATTAAAACAAGATTAGTATATATTTAATAGAAATTTTAATGATTGCTTGAAAAAGAAGTTGGAGAGTGTTAGCCCAAAAAAAAAAAAATTTAAATAATTTGAAAAAAAAAAAAAAACTATGAATGCCAAAAGACAAATTTAGAAGCCAAAGTGGTGGGGTGAAACTTGAAAGCTACAAAAACCATATACGACGGTCGATGAACCAGATTATTGATTATCCTCATCACTAAAAGAGTAAAAGGCAAAAGCTAAAAAAGGTCCTTGGTCAAACTTCAGTCGATTTCATTTCTCTTGGACTATATTCTCGCATATTTCGTTTTCAAGAAAAGCATTTGTAATGAGTCGAGCCCCTCTACAATTTTTCATGCATGTTTAATGTTTAATGTAGTGTTTTTGCACCCAAAAAAAAAATTATTTTGTGCAAACTGCTTGTAACAACTAGCTAGACACCTCCACACTAAAAAATGAGTCATTAACTATACACATTTGGACCTCATTAGTGTTCAATCAAGGAATAGTCCCTTAATGAACTTGTTTAATCATCTTAAACACGATTTGATCCTCACCACTCCTCAACTCCTACAAATTAATGAAGAAAAGGGTTGTAAATGCATCAAACTCATCCGAAATTTTGAGTTTTTTTAATACGATACACAAGTAGAGGAGGGATGGTGGATTTCGGGTAGGAAACGTGATTTGGAGAGGGAGAAGATTTAGGCAATTATTAATTAAAGAATTATGTGTGTTGGTAGATATTAATTGATTGTAAATTATATCCGAAGAATTACTTTTTTCAGATGAACCTAATATTCTTTAAATCCTTAGGAAAAAGGAAAAAAGATATTCATAAGCCTATCAATCAATGGGCTTCTAATGCAAGAATCTCCCAATGTTTAACCTTTCCTTATCTACCTAATTCTGCATACTTTTACTAGCCAGCATGCATGCACATACATGGTGACTTTTGATCAGAAAGCTTTCACAACAAGGCAATTAGCTTCAGTTCTACCAAACAAAATAGTGGCTTACATATTAGCCTCTCACAAATTCTAAATTTTGTTTGAACTATGTACAAATTCTCTAGTATGAAAACCCAATAAGGAATCTGAGCTCGAATAATCTTTTTGTGGAGAAAATGCAACACAAGAAATACTACAATAGTTTCGTGAGCATTAATTAATATCAATTTAGTTAAAACTTTGCTTGTAGCAAAAGGATTCCCAGAGAGTGGATATCCTTCTCTAGCCATAAAGCCACTTTCCTTAGGTTGACTATTGAGTGAGTGATTAGCCATCTGTGAATGGTCTGTATATCTTCTACTGTTCTGCACTTCACTTTATAATTCTTTTTTCAAGGGTTGGCTTTGGATATTCTAACCAGCAATTACAGATGGCTATCCACCTTAAAAAGCAAATTCCCTTTGGCTCAAATATCAAGGGTTCAAACAAAACACCCACCCCTTTCCTAGAAGCCCACACCACTCCTTAACGAGTAAATCTGTGCTACTCACTCTACAATGCGGATTGGAGTGTTGCAGCCGTTGAAATGATTGAAAAGCGAGAAGGTTAAACAAGCAACAAAACTATCTCCATCCCTCTTAAAATGAGATTCTTTGTATTGTTCCACACATCTCCAACTTTTAAATATTCCCTCTTCATGCACAAACAATTCCCATATATTGATTCTCCAAAATATAGAACACTTGCACCACCCACTCCTTTTCAGTTTCTTTCTTTTCCCCTTTCTTCTTCAGTAATGGTTCCAGAATTGGAGGTATGCATGCCCTCAAATCTGCATAGACGCAAAACATGCATATTGTATTATGGTTTACTCAGCAGCATTGATTCGCTCGCGAGCATCTGAATTTATTCTGACAGGTTCTTTCTTGCTCCTTTTGTTGAAATGCAGAAACCTCGGGTTACAGAGATACGGGTCCGGATGGACTGCAACGGATGTGTACAGAAGATCAAGAAGGCTCTGCATGGTATCATTGGTAAGTCATCTGCATTCAGACATTGCAGTCTCTTATTGATTCTCAATATATGCGACCTATCATTGCTCTGTTCAATCATCCTAAAAGATGCATGGTTCACATTTGCACAGGTATTTATGAGCTCTACATTGACTTTCCTCAGCAAAAGATAACCATAATTGGGTGGGCTGATCCTGAGAAAATAGTCAAAGCCATTAAAAAGACGAGAAAGAGTGCCATCATTTGTTCCCACACAGAACCACCTGATCCACAAGCTCAGCCACCAGAGTCGGCAACTCAAGGTGATGAGGCACCAGCCTCGGATTCAGCTAACCCTCCTCCATCAGAGTCTGCTAACCCTCCTCCATCAGACGGTCCACCAGCTGAAGGAGCTCCACCACAAGATCCATCACCAGCAGAAAATTCAAAACCAGAGACCAAACCATCACCAGATGCTGCCGAGGCTTCAGCAAGCAAGCCAGTTCAACCATCTGAACAGAAAGATGTTGAGGAGGTTCATGTAATTTACCACCACCCACCAGCACCAGACTATGGCTATAGATATGGCTACAATCCCACAGGCATGGATTCTCAAAACATGGGTCAGGGATACAATTATCACTGGCAATCTTATCGCACCAGTCCAGGATTCAGACCTGAGCCACCCCCACCCACCTACGTAACTCACAGCTACAATACATACAGGGCATCACCTTCTGTCACTGGATATGAGTATATCAGGCCGCCACCACAGTACACACATTTTATCAGGCCAGAGAGCTACCTGCAACCACAGTACACACATTATAGCAGGCCAGAGAGCTACCCGCAACCACAGTACACACATTATAGCAGGCCAGAGAGCTACCCGCAACCACAGTACGCACATTATAGCAGGCCAGAGAGCTACCCGCAGCCACAGTACACATACTATAGCCGGCCAGAGCGCTACAGTGAGGACTATTATCATGGAAACAATGGAAATGGAAATATTACTTCAGTTTTCAGTGATGAGAATCCGGATGGATGTCGAATAGTCTAGAAAGTATAGAAATGTGTGCATAAAAAGCAGCATCTAAGACGACAGACGTAACCCAATGGAGCATATTTGGTCAAGAAAACAATGCACTCATAATAAGGTTAATTTTAAGATAAGCACGTGGGAATATTGAAGGAATGAGATACTTGGCTTGTACAAGCAGGAAGAATATATCCTACATTCCACTTTTTAGAGGTCTAATACAAAACAACTAGCATTTATTTCTTGTAAGGAACTACAGCTCCATTCCTTTGTAGTATTCCATATCCTTCAGTTTTGGGACACAAGTCTTTCACTTACTACATAATTTGAAGATTCTCTGACCTTGAAAAATGAAAGATAAAGGAAGAAAACACAGAAGAAAACGTGAATCAGATAGAAAGAAAGAAGAATAAAGAGAAAAGTTGATTCTTATTCCAACATAACACTAAACAACTACAAAAAAATATAGGCGATCAACCCATTTCTGCATTATGATTGAAGGGGCCTTTGATACCTATTGACATTTCCATTCCTTAGCTTGTACAAGACGGGTACTTAGTCAGGAATCACTATCACTATCTATTTGTGAATCTTCATCTACACCATAAAGAACTTCATCCACATCTTCTACACTTTCATCCATTTCCTCGTCATGCGAAAGGGTAGGACATTTTCTATCAACAGCCTTGCCAATCTGTTACAGTATTTAAGAAATCAAAAACAAATTGCATATAGAACAAAAGATGAACTAGTTTAAGGGACTTTCGAAAGAAACAACCTGTGTTGTTACAAGTTGTAAACAACCTGACAATTGCAACAACGACTGGATAGCTGCTGCTTTGGATTTCAAAAGCTGAAAAATATATGACTTAGATTTGTGTTAAAAAAAAAAATCATGAAATTAATATGCATGTCCTGATACCTAGCACTAGGAATGATCCGTAAAGGTGTTACCAAACACACTTGATTCATGCACGTGCAAATACTCATCCATTTTAATCTTCACTTCAAAGTTTTAAACAAATATCAATCAGATGATCAACTGAGAGAGATAGAGAGTGAAGTTATAAGCAAATTCCTGCGAGTGTGAACGAAACAAGGGAGAATATCATCAATGAAGTCAGAACATTTTCAGTCAAACCACATATAGAAAATTTGGAACCTGGTATTCCAGTAATCTATATATTATCAAATTAAACCCATCAAAATCACCAGCATCAACATTTTTCTTGTCACTCGACTTGACAAACATTTTGTCCAACAATGTACTCTTACTTCAAATATACACGAAGATAAATGGAAAGTGAGGCAACATCCACAAGGTAAGGGAACACATGCTTTATGAAAACAAGAAACATTACAATTTGACAGTATCCCACCTTGTACAAAGAATCAAGAAGTTGAGACTTGGGTTCCTGAGATGCAACATACTCATTGTGATTCACCAACATACAGTACATCCATGGTAGCACATGCCTTCTAGAGTAAGATCTGTTTGGAAAAACAAACAATAACTAAAATGTAAATTATGGAGTCTCATACTTAATGATGACAAGAAGATACTAATTCATTTGCAAAGAGTGCTGCCTACAATGAATACTTTTCTATTTAACAGGAATAATCGCATGCAGCATGGTAAGTTCAGATTACTTCTTAATATTAACTTTTGCTAATGCAAGTGGTGAATTGGAAGCGGTACTCATGTATAACGAAAAATTTTATGTGATATTGGACATCAAAGATTCAAGATTCAGACCTGGATTGCCATGCAACCATCAAGACTTTCAGCAAGTTATATGCTTCACTGGTTCTAGAGACACAACAGTTGCCTTCATCTGGGGTATTTCTTTTTGCGGTTAGCAAACAATTTCTTTGTAAAAAAAAACTTAAAATTAAAAACAGTTATTTCTCTTCCTCCACAGTGGATTGGACAAACCTCCTTTTCTGGTGTGCTCACAGCAAGATTAAGATCCTTTAAGATGCCAGATTCACTAACGGAGTTAGTCTCGAGGCCATTTTTATCGTCAAGTATCCCTGAGGATTTCAGTCGATCTTCTATGGAGAATGTGGCTTCGTCTGTGAATCCCCACTTTCTCTGCAATATCTGCAAAAGCCAACAGTAAGTAAAAGCATCACTTGAAACTTCAATACTCAAACTATTCTACTTGCTTGTTTTTCCATTCACTGGTACAACAAATAGGACCAGGCCCAGAAACTTGTTAAGTTACAGCCCAAGATTGGCTGGGCTAACCGAAGGCCAAGGATGGGGGCAGTCCTAGAAATTAGCTAACTTGGCTATAAATCATAATGTTTAGAAACGAACCCACAAATTTTGGAAGATATTCCAAACTAAAATCAACAGCGAGTTAAAAAGTTGTTGTAGAGAAGTCCATTCCAGAACAAGTATGTTAGTAGACAATTGAAATTTCGATATTGATATCCCATCTAGACAATCTAGACATGAGAAAGAAAACCCCACACAGGCACGCAGTAAAGCAGATATCCAGTACTTTGTTGACTGATCATCTTAAATGCCAAACAAACATAAGGAAGTTCTTCCGCCCACACCAATTGAGAAACCATACTCAAAAGAATCAACATGCATATATATCAACTCTCAAGAAAAATCTCTCAACATACCTTTACTCATCACAGGCCTAACTCCATCATATTTGTCAGCCAGGTTAAAGATCTTGGGCATTGGAAGTAAGGCACGTTCAGCACTTGCACGATCCAGAGCAGCAGCTGTTTATCACCCTGAGAATAGTTATTATTGCAAAAGAATACTGTATCGTTTAAATTTCCGTAAAATAAGAAGGATGTGAATACAGAAAATATACTGTCTTAAACTGAGAATCCTTGCTTGCCTTGTAATGTCTCAATAAAATTAAGGCAATAATTACCTCAACAGCGAACCATGACTAATGAATAACGTAACAGTTATCGCTTAGTGGGAGCAGAGATAATTACTTAAACCAATTTTATGATCTCGTGCTGAAAGAAACAAAGGATTCTGCTATTAGGTATTATGTTATAATGAAAAAACAAAACCAAAGAACCCAACACCAGTCATACATCAATCAGGGCAGTTGTCGAGTACAGTTAAACAAATGGTCATCTATGCCAAATATTTAGAGTTAAAAAGCATCAAGCTTCTAAGTCTATAAAATTCTATTGGAATCAATGGTCAAATCTTGGCTATCATATGGATTTTAAATAGTAAGGCATGGAAAAGTTTCTAGAGTAAGAGGATAACTATGCATGATTTCAGTAAAATCATGGGTGGCAGCTGTTGTTAACAGTCTTGTCCAAGAAGGAAAAAAGAGTAACCTGCCACCATGGGCAAACATATTGTGCGAAAAAGATACCTACACACATGATCCATCAATGCAATATAAATTGCAAGAACTTTGTTGACTACAAATTTATTATACATAAGGTTACCCATATGTAACAGTCACTCATGAAAAGAAAAGACATGGAGAGATCATACATAGTTTTAGTCAACAACTAAAACTAGCTTGAGATCATTATAGCGAAACGAGGAAAACACAAGATGCTCAATGCACTAGTCCACACACAGACACGAGAAGAAAAACACTGACTTACTTTGATTCTGAATGTCTGTTACTTTCTTAGATTTGTGTATTTGACTGATTGGTAGAAGAATCCCATCAAATGAACTGCTTAACGTTACATCTGTTCCAGGTTGCACCAAATTTTTTTCGAAAGATGGCTTTACTGGCAAACCATAGGCAAGGAAAACACGACCACAGCCTGGTTTGGTAACATTTTGCAGCTTTGCTCCAAGTATATTAGACAGTGCACCCTTACGTTTCTTGGGTAGTCTACATCATAAGATGTGCAGATTTTTGAGGCTTTGGATTATGCAATTCCTGAATATCATTTCAATGCCAGAAATAGCAGATGCCTACTTCTGAAATGGCCAAAGTACATAGACCTGCATCATCTATGTCACCAGTATCAATGGACCTGCAGTCCAAGAAGACAGCAGAAAAACAGCAGGCTGATTGCTTTTTGCTGCCGCCTATCCTCCAAATTGCAACATATCTTTCACCCACAGCAGAAGAAAGTAAATATCTTCCGTCGTCAGAAAAAACCACACACCGGACAGCCCCCTGTTTATTACCAAAGATAAATTACTGTATATTAAATGAAAGCCATATGCATCTGCACAAAAGATTCTGTTTGTATTTATGAGGGGGGGAAATGAAAGAATGAAGAATTATCTCAACCAAACAAAAGCAAGCTGCACTTCTGTAGCTTTTTGTGCTCTAAACAATTAAAAATCTTCAACTGTGCTGCTGCAGTAGCTAATATCTTCCCATCTACATTCATGGAACACTAATTCGACAGCATTAATGATCTCAAATAAACAAATTCCAAATGTAAGACTTATGACTGCAACATTCTAAAACAGACTAAAATATTAAAATTAAGCTACAGACAGGTAAAAAAGGGGAAATGGAGATTAGTATATCACTCAAACACAGAAGCACCTTTAGGAAGCCTACCAAATTCCACAACAGCTGAAGTTATACCTAGGGTTTTATCCCAATTTGACACTAATGATAACGAATAATATTCTATTGTTTGAATTTGAATCCCTCTAGTCTACATGACAGTAAATCTTCACCAGAAGACCAGAGCTAACAAAACAAGTAACTATCATTACTTTATATTATCCAAGTCCCTCAACTTAAAAAGGATTTTATGAAACAAAGGAAATGTATTTTCTTATTGAAATTAGAAACAAGAACATGAACCTGGTGACATAGAGATTCGATGATATCGGTTTGGTAGAAGCTCTAAATTTGTGTAACAAATTTCCAGACATGGAATCAAGTTCACAAACCATACCATCAACACCAGCAGTGTAAATGCACGAACCATGTTTAGGAAATGAAATTGCACCTACTCCCCTGCACAATATTATATAGTTGAAAAGCGAAGCTTTGCCAGAGAAACATGCATCTTAGTGTTTGAAGATATTTTGTTCATGTAGTCCATTTTAAGGAGTTCTGTTATTGTGTAGAGTTATGAATCATAATAATTAGCATACAAATGCAACGTATAACAAAACTAGAAACTTGCTTCTTTTACCAGTGTACTTGTGTTATTTCTAGTTTTCATCCCAGCCCTATCTGCACTTTTTTAAAATTAAAGACTGCAAGAGTGTTATTCTGGTCCAGATTCTGGAGCATAACTGTACAGAGGCCCAATATTTACAAATTTTCACCCGACCCCGGGCCAACAGCAAGTGAAGAACCAATTAGTTGTCAACAGATCGCCTGCCAGGGCTCGTACCAATATTTTTATAAAGAAAAACCCAGATGGCAAAGGAAAACCAAAAACAGGAAATAGGCCCTTCTTGTTAAATATCACAAAAATTGCAAAATAACAACTCTTCCAGAAACCCATCCACGATGACAATCATTGAGTCTCCATTTCAACTGACCAGCAGCAACATCCAGAGCCAAAACATCACCACTGCCTGTTCCTAGCACCAGCAATGAAGTACCAAGGTTCCTTTTCTTCTGAAAACCAGAAGCAACAGATAAATAGATAAAATACTTCATCACACATATAACATCTAGAGGTGATGTCATCGAATAAATTTACAGTTCTGATTGTTTGCAAGAACATATACCTTTTTTGTCTGAGGACACCCATGCCATACACTTATAATCGACTGAAAGATGTCCCCTTTCTGGTTTACTGAAAAAATCATTTCTAGTTTCAGTTGAGACAATATCGGCAAACTCAGTTTGCACCTGACCCTTCAATGTATCCCACATCTAACATAAAGCACAATAAAAGGACCTCACTCAAATATTGCAAAACCGCATACTATAAATGAAGTAATACGACGCTAACTGAGAAAATTACATCATGCAGATTTCATTTCTCTAATAACACTTTCAGCTCAAAACCAAGCAGCAAGATAATGAAAAAGATGCATAGCTTAAGCACTTAAATTACACCCAAATGCATATATCCATCCCTGTTACGATTGAATTTCGAGTTTTTACCTCAGACACTGAGTTTGAATTAAATTAGATGTGATTAAAAAACCATAAAAAAAGAGAGCTAGAATGCACAAATATAAAAATTGTGACATTGCTGCAAGATGATATTTGATGGACAAATTCTAAACTAATAAACTTTTCAATCACAGTCTTTTTAATTTAAATTTAGTCAAGAAAATGTGAGAAATAAATCTTTTTAGCTTCCAAGAACAGATTCTTTAGTTAGTCTCAAACAGAATAAATTGAAAGGTAAATATACATTATTAAAAAATTAAAAAAAAAAACATAAAAGAGGGGTACCTTAAATCGGCCATCACCAGTGCTAATAGCAAAGAAATCCAAAGAAGGACTAAATGAAGTCAATATATCTCTAATATCATGTGAACCCATTTCCTGAAAGTACAATACAATCTCAAAAAAAAATAAAAAATAAAAAGTGAACAAGAAAATCATATACCTCAAAAAGAACATGTCTATAAAGTTTTTAAACATGGAAACATTCAAGTGAGCTGTGTTTTGAAACCTGGTAGTACAAGTGGAAGACACAGTGGAGGCTGTGGCAGGAGAAGGCTTATAGGAGACGGGCGGTGGAGGTGGCCGGAAAAAGTGCTGAATAGTTGTTGGCTGTTGCGGCAGCTGCCCTGCTGCAGGATTTTGGGGAAGTTTTGAGTTTTTCTTTAGATGGAAAAAATATATATATATGGCAATTTTTTAATAATGGGCAAAATAATAAGAACAGCAGTAGTTTTTGGGTTGTGCTCTTGTCCACCAAAATTATTGACTCAGCTCAAGTAACTTGAAACTTATTAAACCTGCCTAAAACCCCAAAATAGAATTTCCGGCACCAAAGGAGAAGAGAATTCATTCCAAAGAAGTTGAAATAATATATCTGAAGGGGTCAAAAAAAGCCATTTAAATCATCCAAACAACACCCACCTCAGCCAAAAATGCAGAATGATGATCAAGACACCAAAGAACAGCTCATTTTACAAGCAAAGGTTCTATCTATTCTGTACCCTTTTTGTTTTTGGTTGTTTTGTTTTATATTTCTGCTAATTCAACTTGAGTTAGCTAGCTAATCTTTGATTATTTTTGGGTTAAAAATGACTCTTAAATTAAGGTAGAATTTTGTGTTGTTTTTAATTGTTGATGATTAAAGTTTGGATTTTGAATAAGTGGATTATCAGTTATTTTGGAAAAGCCCAGAATTTTTTCTTGGAAATTCTATGTGTTGCTTAGTTAAAGCTTGCATTTTTATGTTCAAGTTTTATTTATTTATTTATTTCTAATGGGGTGTGTGTGTGTGTGTGTGTTTTTTTTTTTTTTTTTGGGTGAAGGAAATGGTGTAATTGACTTGTATAGGGAATAAATGGATCAAGAAAGAAGCTAGTAATAAATCAAGCTTGGTTGGTCCTTTTTTTTTTTTTTTAATCTAAATTGCTTTTAAAAGGGAAGTGGCTTACTCTTTTCAGGAGATGGATTATGAATTTCGTAAGAGTAAATCTCTTATATGAGTTTGAGAGACAGAGAGAGGATGTTAAGAACATAATTAATGACAAAATTAATTGTATTGCAATTCAACTTCAATGCACTTCTGCAGGTTTTCTTGTGCTTTACCACCTATCACCTATTAGGACCATCGACTAGTTAAGTGGTAGCTGAGGAACCCTCAAGTCTGGTACATGAGTCTTCTTGTTATCTAAGTTGGTAAATACCTAAATGCTTTCTTTGTTGTCTAGGACCAGACATGGACAGAGCTGTCACTCCTGTTTTTTCTCCAATTTTTTTAGATTTTAGTTATTAACAATTTCAGTCATTGATTTTTTAACTATTATCTGCATCGGCCAACCTGTTGCTGTTCTTGGATTTGGCATTTTACAATTCTTCTTTCCTGAGGGATAATCTGTATGCTCAATTTTTAATTCACAACTCAATATAACATGTCTGCTTTCAACTTGATATATAAATGTGCATATGTAGGTAGTAATCGTGTGCGGATGGCATCCTTCACCCTAACTGTGGATGAAAGTTGGAAAAGTTATATGAAGTTATAGTATCTCTAAAGTGGCAGAACCTAAATCATTAGCAGCAGAACTATCTCATGACTGTATCCTTGAAGACTTTTATTCAAGCAGGACCATCAGAAAACTAATCCTAGATTGCCCTGTCTTTGCTTCCAAGTTGTGGGAGAAAGCTCTAAAAGGTAAATCTGCAGTATGGGCTCAGGGTCACAGGTTCCCTTCACTACTTTGTGGCTGAACTTTTCCCTGTTTAATGCATTTGTGGTAGAACAAAGAAAAGATCCTGATGATCCCCTTCTTTTATTTGTAACTCTAGGGTGATTAGTGCATTTCTAAAAGCCTCGACCCTTGCCTTCAATGAAACGGAAAGAAAGAGCTGCAGCCCTTGGTCTACAGTGGTGTTCTCAGATTATCTGCAGTTGGTGAGTCTGCTAAAGCCGACTAAATCACCAATAATAGGAAATTATCTATTAATAACAGTACAGCACATGGTTCAGTGAGATTAGTTCACACCAGTTTGACAACTGAAGTTGCAGGCATCTTGCAATTAAGAGTGTATTCTTGCTTTCGCAAGTGAATCTGTGATGAGTTGCTCCTGTTGTATAAGATTGGGGGAGAAAGAGAAAGTTTTATAGAGGTGTAAAAGCAAATAGCATAACCAACACTCGGGACTTTTTATTTTGTTACAAATATTGTGAAATGAAATTGTGCTCAAGGGAAGACAAATCATGCATATTAGTTGCAATTCTTTGAAAGACTTGATGCCTATGAGGTTGTACTCAATGGATGACATCTTTAACTGGCTCATATAGGTCTAGCCAAAGGAAATACAAGCAAAATTCCATTTCTCATCTGGATTTTCCCATCTAGGGTTTCACACGTAATATGTTAACTACATAACTTTTGGACCGAGAATGCTGAAAAGTTTCCTGTTTCTTGTGATTACTTGAAGAGCTGTGAGGATAGCCTCGGGAAAGATAATCTGTGGGATTGAAGGTGGGCAGTTCCCTTCTGGATGAGTCCAAAATTCTTGATGCTGCATTGGCTTTCAAACAATTCTCTATGATTGTTGCCTCTTCTGCAAATCTGGCTCTTAGGTTCTTGATCCTTTGCAGCATATGATTAGACCTTACCCTTTCTGAAGTAGATACTCGCTTCAGTTCTGCATAGCTTGGACTTGGAGGATTGCTGGTCAGGTCTGCAATATTGCTGCATTTAACACAGAAGTTCATCTGTCTTTCCAAATCGAAAACTGTTCTCTTTCCACTGTCTGATAGACAAGCATATGCCTGTCACGAACATGTTATTACATGAATCATTTGGTAGAGAAGTGACAATTCAAAAGCGTTTACGTCTGATACTGCATCAAAGTGTTTGCATCTATCAGCTTTAGATTCTATTGCTATTATAACGTATGAACAGATATACACTCGGAGAATCTAAACAGACGCTTCAGATGCACAAAATGCAGTTCCCATATTGATATCTAAGACACTGAAAAGAACAAGAAAGGAGACAGAGAAGTTTACCTCAGAAACAAGCTTGAAGGCAATATCAGCCTTGGGATGCTTATTTTTATCAGTATAAGGCTGATGAAGCTGCAAAGCTACACAGAGAGAAAATGCCCATCAAACCAAACAAATGGACTATGTGGAGATAGAAGATTGTGAATTTGAACAATGCTTCTTCAACTTACCAAGTCTAAGGTAATGCTTCCTAATGATATCAATCCCCGCATTCTCATCCACCTGTAAATCATCAGTTCAGAAAACAACTTCAAACTGCAATCAACGGACTACAAATTTGATCAAGAATCTATCAAAAAACTTACTCTGAGAACAAGATACCAATCTACGAAAGGCGGCTTAATGGAATGAAAATGTTGCTGATGTGCACAACTGTTTGCAAAGTTTGATATCTTGCAGATTTCTGTTACTAAAAGGGATTTGCTATCTGAATCAGATTTTGCTCTTCCCATTGATTTGATACACAGATGAAATGATGGAAACTGAAACAATGAAAATGGTTTAAAGGGTACTTAAATTTAGAGACTTTCTGAGTCTTGTGTGTGCATTGTTTTTACTAGCATTTAAGGAGATAAGTTAGTAGGGTGGAGCGGTTAAGGAAATACAGGGCAGAGTTTGCGGGGCAGAATTAGTTTCAAAGTGGGATTAGTACTTTGTTATTAATAGGTAGGTGGAATTGCCACTTGTGGTTGTGGAGAGGTTAATGTCTTTTTTCACTTGGCCTAATTTGATATTTTCTTGGTCTACTTAATTAGCCATTTGAGTCAATCAGCTAAAAAAAAATTACATGATAATCAAACATTATCCAATAATAGAGAGTAAAAATCGTTTAGTTTGGACAACTATTATATTATTTAAAATATTATTAAAAAAGTTATTGTAATAGCTTTTGAAATGTAATATATGTGAGTTAAAAAAATAGATAGAAAATGTGTTAAGAAATTATTGCAAAATATTATTTAAAAGAATAATGAATAACAAAACCATTTTTTTTTCCTTTTGTTCTTTTTCTCGCTTCTTCTTTTTATTTGTACCCTTTTAAAATCTCAAGTTAAAGTAGGATTCGAATTCCCTCTACTTCATGGATATCAAAAGCTATTTAGCAATTCTATCTATCAATGTGTTTGGTCTCGAGAGTTTATTAGTAGTATTAAATATGAATATGTATGAGTAAATAACAGTACATGTTTTTTGTACTTCACCACTACAACATGTGACTATTTAAACATTAATCTCGGAAATTATGTTTGACAAAGTTGATTCCAAGCTTTTAGCCTATTGAAATTGAGTTCGAGCTTGAGGATATTTCAACTTTCAAGTCTCAAGAATACTAATATAAATTAAAGTGAAAGTTAGTACTAAGTGCACCGAATTCGATACAAAGAACCAAAAAGAAAAATAGATTTATTTATACAAATGCTGATTTTTTGTATTATGTTATTCGAAAATGAGGGAACAGAAAATTGGAACCGAGTCATAAGCTTGACTCGAGTACCGTGACAGATTCAAATAGTAAGAGCCTAGATAATGGCAGCGGTTAAAATCTTAATTGGCTACTAATTAGACTTGGTTAATTTATCTTATAAATTTACATAGAGAATATTACAGTTCTTTTAAAGAATCATTTTTTTAATTTTAAAAACTTATATAGTATAAATTTTTAATACATATGATGTTATACTATATAAATATTTAAAATAAAAAAGAATAATTCTCTAAAAATGATTACAGAATGTTCTTAAATCTAATAGTAGCTCTTATTATATAGGAGGATGATTTTGCAATGAGAACATAATCATATGATGAACATGCATTTTAGTAGATTTAAAGTTGCATCAAAGATGGTAATTAATTGCATTAACTTTTTCTCACGAGGTAGGGCAATAAGGGTTGTACAAATCTTTTAACCAAATGTGTTGTTGCATTGCTTGTGACCACATCCAATTGTACATTACCACCCTTTTTGGTTTGATGTTAAAGAAGTTTGGTGGTGGTGATTATATACATTGTAGTGTTGTCATTTTTAAGGCAAATTGTCATCAAAAAAAAAAAAAAAGTTTTCAATTTGTTTTTGCAAAATCTTGATTGATTATGATTGCTCTAATGAAGTTTAGGTTGACGCAATTTAATCCTTAAAGTTCAATAGCTCTATCATAGTAATCTAAAACGGTTTTCAACATCATGTTTTGATAAAAATATCCATGGATTATTATATGCATGAATAAGTTTAAGATAGTGAAAACATGAATTTTGTAAATCAACTTTCAATGGAAGTGTCTAAATTACATATTAAGAAATAATAGTACTATCAAACATATTTAGAATGGAAGCCACAACTCAAACAATACGAGTTTTGCTAGACTAATCTGACTTGTTATTCTGGGCTTTAGCATAGATTGTTGTATATTGAAGGATAATTGTGGTAGGCAATCTAAGTACTCTTGGACCAATACCGACTAGTTCAAAATCATAAACCCTTTTATTTATTTATTTATTTACAGCTAGGCTTAATTTCAAAACATTACTTTTCTTAGTGGTGATAAACAAATTTATTTCCATTAGTACATCTAGTGAAGTGTGGGAATACTTATATGTGTATGTAAACCCAATTTTTTGCACTACAAATCTTGTAGTGTGAACTAACATCAACCGAAATAAATAGAATTACATGAAATTTAATTTTAATCACAAAATCGTAAAATTCAAAATTAAATCCATTATATTTTCTATGAAGTTTTATGTAAGATGTTACTAGAGGTAGAAAAACGCCATAGTTTCAATAGTAAATTATAGGAATGACTGATCCAAAGTATATTCAGAATGATAAATGAAGAATGTGTAATGAAAAAAAACTTGCCTTTAAAAAAATTACAATCAAATGAATTAGGTTGTGAACTTTTTGTCATGCAACCCGAGAATTAGTTTGCTCATAAATTTATACAAATTCAAAAGAGAAATATTTAAATAAATTCGATTATTAAGCTTGTAAATTTTGTATGTAATATAAATTAAATATTATGAAATAGATAATATCGAAGTGTATTATTTTGTAATTTAAAAATTAGACAGACTAGCAAATCCTCCTCCATTGATGAACACTATAAGGATTTGCTCTGTCTCAATTCATCAGGAAGAGTAGAAGACCAAGTAGACAAATCTGGTAAATCCCCTGTCAATCCAAGCAAATTTGCACATTTATTCTCTGCCATTATCTTCCAATTCAACTCTTCTCCATCAAATGCTTTCTTCATTGCTCTCAATGCATAATTCTTTTCCCAATCCAAACTCCCTTTATTATCCTCCTCCACACAAACTCCACCGCAGTTCACCATTATTCTTCCATTTTCCATCAACTTTTCCTTCATTTCCACCCACGTTTCCACCTCCTCCAGCTCCGGCAATACCCTCCCGTCGGAAAATAAATCCACAACTATTCCGGCGTATCCTCCGGGAACGCTTGCATTTGCAGACAGGGCATCGCCGATACGAACTTTTAATCTTCCACACTTTTCGAGCTCGGAAAGTCCGAGGAATTCTCTGGATTTGTGAATCAGGATTTCATCAATCTCCCACCCTTCTATATATAAAGAAGGCCATAAATGGAGCATTAAATCAGAGCCGCCGTCCCGCCTCCCAGTCCGAATATGGCGATGGGCCCGTCCGGAACTATCGCCGGCAAGGTGGCGAACTCGTCCCAGTATGAATCCGTCCATTTGTTTTTCTCCTCTTTGTTGATTATGCTGTGAATGTTATGGGTCGAGTCGAGAAGTAAAATTCTCGACGTCGGAGTTTCAAGAATCGTTATGTCGTTGTAAATGCTCCGAACGGCGGTCAATATCTTGATATCTTCTTCAGTCGCCGGAGGAGGCTGCTCTTCGGTTGAGTGATGAATTACTCGAGTATTTGAGCTACTTCTCCGGAGAGCTGGACGTGAAATTCTTCTTCCGGTGAAGGGAAAGGGAGAGTTGGAAGAAGAGGCTCGGCGGAGGTGGCGGCGGCAGCATTGAGGTGGGCAGGGGAGGCGGGAGACAGGAGGCGAAGATGGTGGTGGTATTGTAGGCGTGGAAAGAACGATCATCGTCATCAATATCTTCCAGATAAGAGTTGCTAATTGGCGGTAAAAGTGGGTAGAGTGGTTCATTGGTGGGTTCTTTTGACCCAAGTATGAATTATTGGGCAATGGGCAGACCACACGTTTAGCCAGAAGAATCTTTTACTTTTTTTTTTTTTTTTGTTAGAACAATATATTATTAATATATATAGAACAGTCTCGTCAAAAAATTATCTTCTTGTAATTTAAAATTTTATATGATATAATATTATATTTTTAAAAATTTATATTATATAAATTTTAAAAATTAATAAAATAGTTTCTTGAATGAGACTGTAAAATATATATATATATTGAGGTTATTGGCAACAGAATTACAACTAATTGACAAATGATGGGATAAATTAATACTAATAAAAATTCATATATAAAGTGATGATTTAGTGTAAGAGATGAATTGACAATACCAATACTAACTATTTACATTGGAACAACACAGGCCATAATAACAGAAAAGCAAATGGCTTTTAATTTTTTTCACTATTAGACCAAAAACTCATTGGCGGAAATTAATGGTGGTCTGAGTCCTTTCCTCTGATATTGCGAAGTTGAATATACAGACTCGCGATTTATATGAAGGATTAAGAAAGAGTGTCGAATCTTAGATTCTAATCCTTTAATTTTTAGTTTATTGCATTAATAAGTTGGAATTAAATGTAGGTTAAATTATATCCCAAACTCATGTTTTTACCATCTTAGAGACGATCCAAAAAAAGGAATGCTCACCCAAATGAATGGAGAGGATTTAGAAGCTTACCTTTTTTAAAAGAGAAAAGGGCAATAATAACTTGTTAAACGAAATATGTTAACTTGTCTTTGTTTCAAATTAACGCTATAAAATTTTATGTTATATTATTTGTGTTAATATTTTTTTTCACATTATGTAAATTTATATTCTAGTATAATAATATTTAAATCATAAATGATAAATATCCAATACATAATAAGATATTTGTTTTTTCTGTAAGGGAAAAGTTTTATAAAAATGTCGGTTTCACCCTCTTTCTCCTATCATAAAATGAGTGAAGACCTCAGTCTCAGAGTCAATATTAGATAACATTAGTTTGACTCAGATTTGGTTATATCAGTTCCACCTCAAATCCGGCTCAATTTCAACCGAAAGCCGACTCATCCACCGGTTCACATCCCTTGTTGGAACCACGAATGAAAATTCAATCTAAACGGCTAACATACCACTGAAGACTGGACCCCACTTTCAAAAACAATTCCATAATCCCTACACTCTTTTCCCCATAACCGTAGACAATCGGGCCCCACATTTACCGGCCACTTTACTCCTCCCCACGTCGTCATCTTTCTGAAGAAAGCACGACACCGTTTCAGTTTTGTGTAAAGTAGATGAGAATTGTATAGTGTTTTAAAGTGCCATCTGATGGCGGCGGCGACGGCAATGGCCACCGCCGCTGGAGCGGTGGTGCTGCTGTACTATGTGTTGAATCGAAGATTATCGGCGAGTCTCTTATGATGATGCTGATGCTGCTAAGAACGGAGAGGAGTACTCGAAAAGATCGATTAGACGGAGGATGTCTTCCCGGAGACCAGTAGCTCAAGCTCCGGCGACGTGGTTTGAGACGATTACGACGTTGTCGGAGACGCTGAGGTTTACCTACTCGGAGACATTAGGGAAATGGCCTCTGGGAGATTTAGCATTTGGAATTAATTATCTAATTCGAAGGCAGGTAAAGTCTTTTTTTTTTTCCTTCAACTTCCTGCAAAAAAATTCTAGGGCTTTTAATTTTTTTTTCTTAATAAATAAATATATTTATTTATTTATTTATTTATTTTCTAGTGTTTTTATGTCATGTTTGAGTTGAGTTAAAGTTGGAGCCTTTACTAGATACTGCCTGCTTTTAATGATGTGTGTTTTGGGAACTCTTAAATTAAATATTAAGATGATGACTTGACTGGCTTTTTATCTTAATTCTGCCGAAATTGTTTGAAAGATATTTTCTTGACTTGTGAAAAAGTGGAAAATGTAGCAATACAAAAGTATAGCGGATTTCGTTTACAGACAATGTGGAAATGGTAATGTTATTGTTAAGGTTTGTTATCCGAAGTGAGCTGTGTGGCAAGTTTTCTCAAACGTGTTCTTTTATTGTAGATTTTCCTTATTGAGTTCTTTTAGAAGGGCTAAATTCTCGCTTGACTTCAAGGGATTTATGAAGGATTTAAGTATAACTTGATCATGTTTTATGGAATAACTGAGTTATTAACATTTTTATTCTAAGTCTTGCTGTAGATTGCTTGGTTTTAGCCTTTTTGTTGTTAGCGTAATTTGCTTTGTTGTTTTTTTCGTTTTCAAGTTTCTAGTTAAGTTCTTCTGTTATTTATGATCAATTTTTGGCAGGGCAACCTACAAGTTGCAAGTTTATATGCTGGAGAAAATTCTGTACAGTTGAAGGGCGTCGAAATAATTGCCCAGTTGTATCATTATTTGAAGTTATTGACTCTTTGTATGCTGTTCTCGAAGAAACCATTTCCAGTTTTTCTGGAGTCTGCTGGATATTCTCAAGAAGATGTCCTGCTTCAAAAGCCCAAAGCTGGGGTACTTATTATCAATTTGATTTCACTGTTCTTTAGTTTTCAATGCTTTCTTAAAATTTTAACTCCAAAATTGATTCTTGCAGCTTCTGAAGCCTGCATTTACTATTTTGTGTGATAAATATTCAAAATGCATCCTCCTCCTAATTCGAGGAACTCATAGCATCAAAGACACATTAACTGCAGCAACAGGTGCAGTGGTCCCTTTTCACCATTCAGTTTTACATGATGGTGGAATAAGCAATCTAGTGCTGGGTCATGCGCATTGTGGGATGGTTGCTGACCTGCGCGATGGATTGCAAAGCTCAGCACTCCCATCTTGCTCAAGGCTGTATATGAAAATCCTGACCATGAAGTCAAGGTAGATAACATTCTACTATAGTTTATTGTTGTTAATTGTTTTATTTTTGTTGGGTATGTGTATGGATACTTCATGTTTCACAATTCATTTTCTTAAGGTACCATTGTCCTATTTTTATCCGGTATGTGTATGGTCCTTCATGTTTCACAATACATTTTCTTAAGCTGTCATTGTTCTATTTTTATCTGTTACATGTATGGTTACTCCACTATTAGCATTCGGTTTCCTCCATTACTGTTGTAACAAACCATCACTATTGAATTTCAGATTGTTGGTCATTCACTTGGTGGTGGTACTGCAGCACTTCTAACATATATCCTTCGAGAACAGAAAGAATTGTCCTCAATCGCATGTGTTACTTTTGCACCAGGCATGTTGTGAATTCTATAGTAGTTTAATTCTATCTTTATTAATGAAAGAGTCATTTGTTTCTCTTGAGGGTGAATAATTCTATGGGTTTATGTTCCTCCATGTGAATATATTATATTTCTCCATGGTTGTGGCCTTGTGGGGTTGTTGGTGGGACAGAATATGGTATTGGCTATTGAAATCTACATCCTGTGGAAGGATTCCTGGTCAAACTTTTACGGAAATCCTTTCATGAAGTGAAAAAAAAGAAAGTGCTAGTTAAAATATAGTTTATAAGTGAAAATGATCAAGTGATCAGGACAGTTTATCAGGTGCAATTAAATGTGTTTGGATTAGGTGTAACTACTTAGGGGTGCTAGCTTCTTGGCATTCGGTTAACAGGAATATTTTAGTATAAATTTTCTTTCCAGTAGGTAATCAAAGAGAATTAGTTGTAGCTAAATGTTTTTAGACTATGTATTGCAATAAGTTGTAAAATCTCCTTGTCGTCAATTAAAAGGAAGGAAGAGATGAGAAACTGGAAAGCTTTTGTCAAAGTTTTTAGGGATTTGACAGGTCCAGTTAAACATTCCCCTTTTTACACAGCTTTATTTTTCAATGCGTTGGTCCTTATATTGGTCCTTTCTGAATCACGTTAACTGTGGACAAAATTCCTTTAGGGCCAGTAAAGTTTCAATTTGTTTAGCTATTTAGTGGGGAAACTTGATCCAGCACTTCAATTTCATTTTGTGAATCTGGGTTTAGAGATCCAATCGGATCAGAACTAAAAAAGTTTACAAAAGTTTTTTAGTGAAACGTAGGTTTTTTTTATCCAAGCTTTGGGACATTGTTTTATATCATTGTTGTACTTCTTTACAAAATTTTCATGGCTTCTTTGTTTTTGCTTTTCTTCAGCTGCCTGCATGACATGGGAGTTGGCGGAGTCAGGGAAGCACTTCATTACAACAATAATTAATGGCTCTGATCTGGTGCCTACATTTTCGGCTGCTTCGGTAGATGATCTTCGATCAGAGGTCTGGTATTCTTTTATCTTCATCGGCAATTAATGTATAAATGATATTATCTCTTCATTGTTGATTATGACCCCAGATTTAGCTGATAGGACTTTTAATCATATTCCATCAGGTGACAGCTTCATCTTGGTTAAATGATCTGCGTGATCAAGTTGAGCATAACAGAGTTTTAAATGTGATTTATCGATCTGCCACTGCTCTTGGAACTCGCTTACCATCTATAGCTAATGCAAAAGCAAGAGTTGCGGTTGCAGGTGCACTTCTGCGGCCTGTTTCAAGCAGCACTAAGGTTAATACTATCACATTTATTTGGTGTAGTCTTGCTGCTAATTACACTTCTGCTTATTTAGGAAACTCTCAACATGATTAGCGGTTTACTTTTCTGTATGCTTGGCATGTAGCTTAGATGAATGCAGAGTGGTTTATGCAAGTAATTTGATTACCTTCACCTAAATGCTTAATAGCTCAGTCATAATGCTTTAAAAATATGGAATCAGCATCGTGATCCTCGTTTGTTTTTGGTGAATTTTTACTTGATGTATTATAGGTAATCCGCTGTGATGAAGCGAGCGCAAGATGTTGCTCAAGCTGTTGTCAAGTCCCGCTCTTCTTTTCCATCATGGACGTGCATGGGTCCACGACGCCGAGTGGTGAATACTCCTCCAGATTCTAAAGCAGAGGATTTGCACGAGGCTTCTTCTCTGCTTACTGAAAGAATATCTGTATCTAGTGTCAGTGAAGTGGTAAGAAGAGAGTCTGACTCAAACAAGGTGGAATTCTGTTCTTCAAGCGGTTGTTCAGCACATGAAGAGACTGATGAGGAGGAAGATATAATTCAGGTGGATAGAGTCATTGCTGCTTCTACCTTGGAAGACATCACAGAAGGTGAGTTGTGGTATGAACTAGAGAAGGAGCTTCAGAGGCGTGAGAACAATGCCGATATACAGGCCCAGGAAGAAGAAGCTGCTGCAGCTGAAGAAATCACAGAAGAGGAAAAGGTGCTGGTTGATGCAGTGGAGAGCCAAACACCCATCTCATCTTCAGATGTTTCAGACAATTTCCTTCAGTTTTACCCTCCAGGCAGAATAATGCATATTGTTTCTGTGCCTTCATCTGAGGCAAGTGATTTTGGTCAGGATGACCATAATGCAGAACAGGTTGGCATCTATGAAACTCCTAGAGAATTATATAGCAAGCTAAGGTTGTCAAGGACAATGATCAATGATCATTACATGCCCATGTATAAGAAGATGATGGAACTACTAATCAAGGAATTAGAAAATGAGGAAGACTTGGTTGTTGTGGCTTGACACCATATTACTATAGAGTACAGTATATTTATAGTTTTGGACTCATTCCCTTGTATGCTTTCCTTAGCGTAATTGAAAATGATAATATAAAAGGGTGGAAATTGTGGACGCTGTTGTCAGTTTATGTTCTTCTGTAGTTGTTGCAGAATTATCACATGGCACGATATTATGGCAGATAGTATCTTAGGCCCTGTTTGATAAAACTGAATCTGTCATCTGAAATACTGAATTTGAAGTACTAAAAAAAGTAATAATTTAATATCTGAAACTTAACACTGAATTTATAATTTGTGTTTGATAATAACAGGCATGAATACTGAATTTAACAAATTTTATAATTTTATCCTTGTATTCATTTATTTCTCAAAAATGTTTGTATTTTACTATATATGATTAGATTTTACTACATCTGCTTAAGTAACAATTAATGACACAATCAATTAATTAACCGAGAGTACAACGAAATAAAATAATTCAAATATTGCAAATAAAAAATATAACTAAAAATCATTAAGAAAAAAATAACAATTTAAAGAAGAACACTAGAGAATTTCTATAAAGCATTTCAATCTAATAGCATAATTTCATCGACCCCCAAATTTGCGGCATTGCCATCACATTGTTTTGTTAGGAATCACTTGCAAAAGCCATAAAAACTTTACATTGATGAATGGGATGAAACAAACTTGAAACAAACACTGCTTTCAAGACTACACAAACTTAAGCACTGTTTCCCAAGAGGATAGCTTTCCATGACACCAGCTTCCCATTTCTAAATATATTAAATACTCACAGCTGCAATATTGCTCAAAAATATATATTGTTGTCGCTATTGGACAACTCGGTTACAAGGTTCAGCAGATGCATGCCTATATCTACTCCAAGAGAGAGGATAGGATGACAACATTGTTGTAATTTGAAGTCAACAGTAACACTTCCAATCAATGTATCAAATGAAGTCTGCAAAATGCTAGGTTTAACATCAATAAATGTTCTCAGAAGTTTGTTCACATCAACCACCATAGCGGACTTTTAGTGATCCAGGAGGCTCCTCTTCCATGATGCCTGAACCAGTTGTTGCCAAGTACTCACGAATGGTAGTCTTACGGTCCCCAAGAAAAGTGTGATCAACAAAGTTTTGGTAGACCAGATCACCAAGAGTTTTTGCTGCCAGTACACTACAGTGCGATTCCATCAATTGTAGCTCATGTATATCATAAGAAAATATTTTTGCCACAGAAAATTTCAAGCATAACTTCAAGTTCTGCAGACCAATGCCAGCAATAGGTTCTTTGAAAGTAAGAGTGGAAAACATCATGAAGTAAACAAGAAATTCAGAACTGTTATCCAAGACAAAACTGGAAATGTCTTGAAAATTAGAGATACATTAGCTAAAACATTAAATGATAAAAAAATTAAAATTTTCTATTCACAGAAAAAAAAAAATAGATTACCACTCACCAGTGACGCAGATAAGCACGACAAGGAAGGATATCATCACGCCAGATCTTTTGAATACCAAATTGTCCATATCGCTGGAAAAATATCTCCTGGTTACCTGAAACATGGTAGGATATTTTCACTGTGCAAAATTTTTCAAAGAACTAGGATAGGGGAGTACAGGTAAGTATAAGAAATACATGCCATTCAGAAGATACAGGAGATTCAGATCCCATGAACTTTATTTTTGATTCCTGATAATTAAACTTATAAATCATAGCAGCACAGAATTATCAGTGAACTTTCACAGTTTCAGAGTGTAGTAATCACCAAAGAAACCAGTACTTCACTATAGTGAAATATTCATGTTCCTATGTAGGTGCAACTCTTCACTGCTTGTGAACTAACAGATTCAATTCTCCAGCAGAGAAAGTTTCATACACAAATAGAATAGTGGTCCAATCTCGTAATATCAATTAAAAAACTATAAGTTCAAGAAAATATAATATCATCATAGTGGTTACTGTATCAAATTGGAAAACAAAATACTTAAAGCACTAAAAGGTATCAGGAAATCACCTTTGCACCTATTTTGGAAATACTCTTCATCAGTATAATGTGCACAAAGCACCTGCATTGTATGAAGATTGGAAAATGTCATCACAAGATTTATAAGCAAATTCTGCCCAAAAATCTGTAATGATTCCATAAACAACATCCACAATCTAGTATAGCTTACCGCAAGATTAGTATAAAGCAATCCGTTCAATGTCTCTGGTGTTACCTAAAGACAGAAGAATTAATGATTCTAGTTAAGAATCATGAGAGTATGTTGTCGATATATACCAATAACTTCAACAGGAAACGGAAGAAAAACAAGTTATGTTAAAGTAACTCACTGCTAGAAAACGGAACTCATGCTCTCTTTCCATGAACGATGGAATCTGACTTTGTGAATCAAGAGATCAGATTTTAATTAACATTCGAAGCTCATGACTAGAAACAAAAAGTTCAAAAATTTGGAAAGATATATGTACCTCTGATTTTTGAATCTCAAAAATAGTGATTATAAGAGTTTCATCTTCGCAAGGCTCCACACTCAGGCTGGATATCTCCTAAGAAACGTAGGAACAATCAGACACAAGAACCCAAGTCTATTCCGAAGTTCCAAAAACCAAAAGAAAGAAAAGCTAAGACCAAGACACATAAATAGATTCTCTTTCTATGAAGAATCAACTCATTAATAAAGCTCATTAGTCAAAAAGTAGCTAAACACTTTTAGTAATTGAATCGATCATGAAACTAAGGTAATTTTGAGAGATAAACTCAATAAAATCATGATTGGCTCTTTGTTAATTACAATTCCCGAGCTTCTTATTCGAAGTCAACAAAGCAATATTCAAGCTTAAACACCAAAATGTAAGATTATATGCAAACTAGAAGCGATAAAACTTTTTTTTTTTTTTCAAAAAAAAAAAAGAAGGGAAAAACATAAACTTTCTATATCAATTTCATCTAAGCGCAAAAAATAAAAATAAAAAACTCTACTTTTTCACATATTCACACACAAAAATTGAAATGTAAAAATGAAACCTTAGTTTCGGGTTTAGCGATACCACGCTCGAAGAAAATCGGAGCAACATGAGCGAAGACTCGCCGGAATCCACTCAATTTCCCCAATCTGAAGTTTATCAACTTCGGAAACGTACTCCGCGCACTCCTCTCTGCTCTAACAACAATAAAAATTGTTAAAAACCAGCAAATTATCCAATACAAAAATTGATCCTTAATTATTAAGACATTATTGAAACTGAACGAACCAGAGAGGAGAGAACCGAAGCCAAGCAAACGGAGACAAGTCCGTCGGACGAAACGATTTGGTCGAAATCGGACTCGTTAGTGAGTTCTACCGGAGGAGGGATGAGGTTGCGCGAGGACATGGCTGCGGAGGTTCATCGCCGTCGACGGCTGAAAAGCTCTGTTGAGAAATGGCGCGGAGAGGAAGCGATTGGTTGCAGAAAAAGGGTGGGAGATGTAGGGAAGGGGAGGAGGACACGTGATTGGCACGTGAGGATGAACATGTGAAGCTTATGGAAAATGGAAGTCTTGTCGGAATACCTTTACACTTGAGCATATGAATCACGTTTAATAAATGGAATTTTAATTAGAGCGGAGATAAAAAGGGAAAATTTTACACTAAGGTATGTGCGTTTGGATTGAAAATATTTTCTAAAATTTTTTTTTGTGTCAAATACAAGAAAATATTTTCTGGTGAAAAATATTTTCTAATTTTTCTTCCTCTAGCTGAAAATAACTTACTGAATTTTTGAGTGTAAGTTATTTTTCGGATAATTCAAGAGAGACATTAAACCTTAAATACTTACCTTTAGAATTTCGTTTGCTAAATTTATTTTTGTTTTTAATTCCTTTTCATTCGTTTTTCTCTCAATTATGGCTCCCACACTAATATAACTATCATTATGAATATTTTACTACTATCTTGTACTATTATAATAATTTTGAAAAAATTAATTTTTTATTAATCACAATTACTTATAAGGTATTTATTACCATTGTTATAAGTTTTTTTTAACTTGTATTCATAAAATTAAAGATAAAACGGTTAAAATTTTTTATTTTAAAATATTTTCATTTTGTCAACCGAACACCGAAAAATTATATGAAAAATAAACTTTTTCATGTAAAATATTTTCCAAGAAAAATATTTTTCTCAAGAAAATATTTTCAATCCAAACGAACACACCCTAAGTGATTTAGTTTATATAAAATATGGTGCTATTATTTATCATATAATATGACTTTATAATAGGCAAAATTGACAATATTAATTAATTAATATCTTTTTCTTTTAGTTCTTAATTTCAAAAAATTCTTCAATTTCATTAACAAAATTATTTTATTATATTTTAAAAATTTATATATTATAATATTCAATCAATTTATACGTGATGATAAATGATGTTAATACGTGATATTTTGTGTGATATTTTTCTTTTTTAAAGTTTTTATTGAAGAAAAAATATATATATAAAAATAATAATAACGTCTCTAACAACTTTTAAATCACATTCAAAACATAAGAGTCACATGTTGTTTATCATTTAATCCAATCATTTTTTAGATGACTAAAAACTCTTATTTAAATAGATTTGATTTATAATTTCACTTATAAATTCTGTAATATAAATTAAATATTATAAAATCTGTAATATCAGTTCGTGTAATTAAAGTGGTTATAAAATTTAATTTTAATATAAAATTTCAAATAAAATCCAAAATTAAATTTATAATAATATTTTCCATCGCCATGGAGAGTAGCAAATCACTTGTCATTTCACCCAACCATATAGTCTTTTGGTGGACGAGATTGTCAATAAAAGCACGTGTAAGTGTATACCAAAATTAACGTTTGAAATGAGGCTACTGCCATTTTGATGACTTGATCAAAATATCTCACCCGTTTCCAAGATTAAAATTTTCAGTTAAAAAAAGAAAAAACGTGGGCCCTCGTGGCTAATTGCTCACACCTGAGACTGTAAAGACCCTGATCCGACATGTTCTTTGGGTTAGAATTAATGTTTTAATAGCGTAAATTGAAATCTAACCAGCAAGAAAATAGATTAATTTGACGCATACACGTAATTATTACGAACAAATCAAATATTAATCTTACTAAATAAGAACGTGTGCGCAACTATTGCTAATCAAAAATTTGAGTGCCCCATTGAACTGTTTGCCTGAAATAACATGACAAAAATTTAGGTAGATTCGATTTTTAACTTCATTTATAGACCCTGTGATGTGGATTAAATTTTAAAAAATTTATGACATCAGCTGATGTAAACAAGATTTTTTAAAATTTAATTCTGACCACAGAATCTACGGTGAAGCCAAAGACCGAATCTACATAAGTATTTTCCAAATAACATAGGACGTTAGTAGAATCACATCCAAATCACAACCAGTTGAATAAGTAAATGCACAAGAACATGCAATAGAATTGAAGTAAGCAAAAGTTGATGAATAGCATGGTGAGTTAATCTCCCTCTCCATCAAATTAGTTAGCTTTCCAGATGAATTCCAATACTCAAACAGGAACAAGTAATTTGTAGAATTAGGCCAAGAAAAATAAACACAGCCTTACTACTATATCTCATTTTTCTTGTTTTTAGAATGGAACCAGTCTTGATATTCATCTTGTATCTTATTGAGCAATTGATACTGCTTTAAGCCGTTCTGCTATTAATCTGCTCAGCTTGAAAATCTCTCAAGAGCTGCAGAGACTGACGGTAGAGATTAAGATCCATGCCATCTACGTTCCTACCCACTCGTGCCCTCAAAATCGCCTGACGTTAGGGAAAAAGATGTGGTGATGAGCTGATAGTAAACAAAAGAACGGAGTATATACGGGAAAAAATTGAAAGCATCAAAGAAACCTACCATCTGTGGGACTTCTACAACATAAATGCTGCAAGTAATGAAGCATATTTGGGCACAATCAATCAACTGTGCGGGGGTCAATTTGATTAATCAAGAGCAATGATCACATAATACATAAAAAACAGATAATTTCATCAAGGAAATGAAGCGAGTATAATTTGTATAAACTGAGAGCTTGCATCTCAGTCATCTTTTACCCAGCATATCACTGGGCAGCTTATGTGATACTTTTAAGTAATACATGCAATGAAGGGATGAAGGCATTCCAAACACAGAAGATTCCAGAATGGTGACCTCCCTCATTCCCTCCTTGCCTACCTATCATCACCCGTCCAATGTTTTTTCTGCCCATCCATAGTTATATTTGGTACTCAATTATGCATATTGTGCTCAAAGGATTGCAAACGTCAAATATTAGAGGGGGTCAAAAAAGAGATGGCATATGTTATGCATGGAGGAATTACATTCAAGGGATTGCTCATTTAAGTGGACCAAATGTTGAAGACAATCACCATAGACAAGCGTATTAATACCTCATTATTGGTGTCAATCAGCAATTCTCCAATGAATTGGTACAACGAACCTATGCGAAGATTGACCTTCAAATGCTGCGTGTCAATCTTTAAGGAAGCATGTCCTTCAGATATTGAGGCAATTGCAGTCTCTAAATCATACTCCTGTAGCCTGAGCAATAAAGAGCAGTAGTCAATCCTCTAAAATGCCAACTAAACCATGTTGAACGCTTCCAATAACATCAAGCTATGGTATCACCGTAGTGATATATCAAATTCACATGATAGAAATTTTAATGGAACAGAACTTTTGACAATGATGACACAAAATCGAAAGAAATGATGTAAATTGTACACGAACATCTTAAGAAAAAAAAGGGATAAACTTTGCTCATCATTCTTTGCCTTCGTAGATGGAACACAAATCAAAGAAACCGATGTCTGTCTCAATACTCATCGTTACAACTTCATCACAGGATTGAGTTGTGAAGATTTTTTCTATAAAAAAAAAATTTCTTTGCTATTTAATCCGCTGTAGAATGGGTAAAATATGTCGGATGACCAAAAAAGTAACGGACCTCTAATTTTTCAGTCATTTTAGTGATATTGCAGGATGAGTAGCACAAACTTACTCTTGTCGGGCACAACTTTGGGTAATTATTTTCACACCAAAAGAATGCAAGAATCAACATTATCATTATTTTGACGTGCAAAGATAACAAGAGCAGATAAAAGGGCCTGTCCCCAAAACCCATTACAGTATTTTCAAGTGGAAAAATTGTCCCTGCTTTTACAAATTCAGTAATCTAAGCTCAATTCAGTGCTTTTATTCATCATCTTTTACAAATTGGAAGCAGACTAAATTCAGCGCATTTCCAAAAAGAAAGCACTATGAGTAATTACTCACTTTCCGGAGACCCGAAGCGAGGCCCCTTGCTTGAAATGTGGTCGGAAGAGGGATTTAGTTCTTCCAGAGTCACCAATGCACCAAAGCTTACAGCAGATGTTGCCATTCAAGCAATTCAACAAACAGATGGAGGGTTAAAAGTTTCCTTGAAATTTTGCAAATTTAGAGCATAAAATCAAAAGAGAAAAATTCAAGCTTGACACTTGACGGCACTACAAAATAATCAAATATCAATCAAGTAAATTCATGAATCATGATATATGGGCTCTTACCCAGAAATTTAAGCGAGGGGAGCTGAAGATCAAAAGCTCTTATCAGTTTCCAAATTTTAGATATTATCATTTGGGCCACTTGGGCTATGTTCCTGGGCCTACTGGGCCAATCAACCCTGGTTTTTTTTTTTTTTTTTAAGGGTTAATTATATTAAACCCCCTAAAGTTTAGTGTGCTTTTATTTTATTTTCAGATATTAGTTTTTTTTTGTCACTCAGTGCCTATGAGAAGAAATGATAATAATGGTACAATCAATGGATCCAAAAAGACATACTCATGCCCAAAGTTACTATGCTATTTTAATTATACTTTTAGTTATTTTTCTATTCTTTTATTTTGATATGATGATAAAGTCGGTAATTATACTTTTAGTTATTTTTGTATTCTCTTATTTTGATATGATGATAAAGTTGATGACACTTGAATTCCTATGCATAATATATACGGAAGAAAAGGTAAAAGGTGAAGTTACACAAGCATTTTCTAGCAAAAGTTCATCAAGTAATAGTATACCAATAATACAATAATGTTAACAAACGTAATATATCCATAAATTTTATACCAGTTTACTGTATATGTCACACAAGTCTTTGGACAAATCTTTTATGAATTTTATTGTACATCTAAGAATCGCCCGCTGCAAGAATATACGTCTTCATTCCTAGCTGAAGCTAAGATTCTCAATCATGTTGAGCTGAGTAATCATATGGTATAAACCAGCCATTTCTCTGCCCAGTGCCCCTTGATCTTACTGCTCTTTTTTTATGGCATAAAATCAGAAGAACTCCAAAGTCCAAAGATTGACCATCAACACACCATACCTAATGAAGTTGCTTCCCCTTCCACTGGCAAACGAGCAAAGCCAAAGAACAGCAGACTGATAACTTGATGGACACCAGCGGATTTTCAAAACGGGCATGAAATTTCTTTAAACCACACGTATCAAGCATCAGCACCTTGGCCCTCCACCAAAAAGGAAAAATAAATAAATAAATAAAGTGCATGTAACTTTCATTTTCTTTCCGAATCATACATCTTTTTATTCAGGGTTGATGGTTTTGCATACATATTTTTCAACTGAAAATTTCAGCCATCTCTCCTGTATCTGTGTCCGTGTCTCTATACACATACTCTTCCCTCAATGGGTGCTTGCTTCCCTATAACAGATAAATTAAAGGTAATCATTTCTATTCCTTAATACTAGAAGTATAATGCCTAATGGAAAACTTGAGGTGACGCATAGTATTCACTTTCATTGAATACAGGTCTCAAATCTTCTTACGTTGACATGAAATCCAAAGGGAAAGAAACAAGATGTCCCTTCACAGTTTCTAATCTTTCCATGGGGTCAGTGCATTTGACATCCCCATCTTGATATGACTCGAGCTTATTTGGAGCTATTCCTAAATCAATTGTTGTATGCCCAAGTTTTTCTTTCCAGTAGGCCATACATTGACGGAGTGAAGCTCTGCATGCCATTCCACAAATTTTAAGACGACTAAAAAGGCATGAAGAAATAACTGTTTGAAAGAATGAGTGTACCTGGAATGGATGAGATCGTTGGGTATACAAGAAAAAACATCTTGGTAGATCATGGTGTTTGTCTGTCAATAACAAATGTAGCAGGGCAATCAGTTGGAGGTGACATAAAAACCAAAAATACAAAGAGAAACTCACACCCCATATCTTGATTTATATTTCACATTCAAGAACATTACAAACTCGTTGGCTCAAGTAATTAAAGTCACTCTTTCCCAGCCAACATGCTAAGGTTCGACTCTCATGCTCTATTGTTGCAGCACCCTATTTTCTCCTCCTTAAACTAGTGATTCAATGTACTTAAAAAAAGAAGATTTTTCACACAAAAAAAACAGAATAAGGAAAGGGCAACAATCATATACTAACAAAAAAACTATAAATTAAATTGGATGTTGTACTTGAAATCGTAATTCACCTTAGCAGTTGCCATCCATATCTCTTTATAGGTTGAATCAATCACCGGATCGCTTATTTGATGAATCTAAGAAAAGATAACAAATTATCAGGTGAATCTCAAAATGACATGAAATATAAGGACAAGGGAAGGGTTAAGAATCTCATCTATCTCTTTTCTCTATTATTTTCTGCTCACTTTTTACCACTAATACGTGATTTCACAATGAACTTTATCTCCTAGAAATCAAACATACAATTGACAAATAGCTCCATAACAAAGGCTGTATAAAAAGCGGATATAAAACCTACCTCTCCAGCTCGAAGACCAAGGTGCTCAGCCCATAGAGAAAGCCCTGCAGACTCGAAGCAAATTTTCCAGCCTTCCATGGCTTCCCTCCCATGAATGAATCGATCAGTTCTTTGTCCTCAACAAGTACACCAATCTGAAATAACATGAGCAACAGTGCCTGTCAATGACCAGGGGAATAGAAACAATCCATGGACGTGTATCCACGAAGAGTAGAAAAGCATGCTCAATATCACCTAGAAGGACTGTGGATGAGGATAAATGAATAAACTTATAAAAATTCACATAGCACTAAAAACAAAATTTTTAAACAATGACATGACACTAAGAAACACGGGACCCAGAATCACATTCCCAGTGATAAACAATCATGACATAGAGAATGAATGCGAAACCATAGTAATATATCTCGAGTTTTTTAAAAATCAGACTGCTGATAATTAGATTTCAATCAGTCCCCCTACGATATAGAGAGGAGCAGCTATGGACACTATGATCGCATGCATAACTACCAGACAAAAACTGCTATAAAATAATTATGAAAAAAGTGGATTAGACGTGTTATTATAATGGAGTGAAGTATTTGAAGTTAATGTTGCATACACATAACGTTATCATGCAACTATAACTAAATGTGGTTGAAGACTTGAAGAATTGTGGAATATATGCCTGCTAGTTGAAACACAGATACCAGTTGACTGAGTGATGAAGTAGAGTAGCCTTCCTTTCTAACTTTCAAAAACTAAAGGAATAGTATATGCTCTGTTTTCTTTTCTGCGGACAAACTTAAGAGCTTATGAAGAAAGACTCCAAAGAGAGGCTAATTTCAACAATCCAAAATATCCAAAAATATCTGTATTTTGAAATCCTGTATCAAAATAGAAATACCTCAGAGTCCCTTGAGCCAAGCAAGCTTCTGTCATTGATATTAGCTGACCCAACTAGAGTTATACAGTCATCAACTATCATGATCTTGCTATGAACATATACCTGGGGGAATGAAACAATCATTTTCATGTTAGAGAAGCAGTCAAGCAGAAAAAACCTGTGTACCACAACCGTATTTTAGACACATGATAATTTCTTATCACACGGGGAAATTCTGGTTATGTTTGCAGGTAATTTATCTAACAAATTAATAATTCACTTTTAGTGCTAGGATCAATCAAGTATCAGTAAGTTTCTAGAAACATCTTCATACATGGACAAATCCCTTGTGTAGTATCCATTTTAATGGACTACTGGTTTAAGCATGGCCATTAAGTAAATTTTTCTTTAAGAAATATAATTCTACTAGGAAGACTACAAGTCAGTGTAGTGACTATAGAACTACATGAATAGAAATCTTTCTTATTCTCCCATTTCCTGGGCAGAGGCAGAAATATGAACTTGATTTTGGTTAATAATGTTCACAAAATATTATACTTTTATGTCCTGTGAATATTTCAAGGGAACTTACAACTCTTGAGGCACTATATATTAGTGATTTTGGCACACGATTAAGTGTGTGCTCGATATAAAAACAGTTTGATGTAAAGACATTTCTATTATAGTGGAAACGGGTGTTATTAGGTTAATAGTGAGGGCGTGGAAATAAAACTACTTAAAAAGGTTTTGTAAGATGTCCCAGTAATAGGTCCTGCCTGCCTAACAATTTACAAATAGAGAGTTTACTCTTCTAAATGGTTATGCGGGTGAAAAGCGTAATTAAGTATAACATTTATTCCATCAATGAGAAAATAAGAGGCCATAAAATCCTCAAGCACATGTCTGCAAGAGCCTTCTTAATCAACAAACAGAAAAAATAAGAAATTCCAGAGTTACCTGACTGGAGGCCACAGGACCGCCATCAAAAAGTCTACCATGAGCTCTAAGACCATAGAAAGATATATAATCATGCACTAGAGGTCCAATGAGATCATAAAGCTTGTGCAATATTGAGTTACGTCCTCTGCATATTGTTCGATACTGCCAATGCATAATGGCTCTCACAGATGCTGCACCGCCATCATCCACACCACCCTGTCAATGTGTACACAGCTAAGAGAAACAAAAGATTTTCTCAAATTGGAAGATGTAGATGGAACACAACCAAATATTAGTACCTGGAAACCTGGAAGGAGCGGTATGACAATTATAGCCCTGAAACACTTCTTATCATTGTAAGCTCGCATAATTCGTCGATATAGTGCTTCCAGTACACGATTCCGTATGATCTCATCTGCAGAAAGTCCTGAAATGAAGAATTGATTCTGGAACAAGTTTTGAAATACCCATATCAGAAAAAGAACTGAAATTTGAGAATTTTCCAAGCCTCCTCAATTGGAGAAACCATCCAAGAAAAGGCAAATGAAAACACTTGCACAAAAACACCAAACTGCATCAGACATTTAATAAAAATCAGCTAATATAATTTTCATAAACATGTCCCTTTTATTCAAGCCCCTCCATCCAATTAGCTAGTCATAGGCTTAATCTTTTGCTTCAGGAAAAGTTTTCCATCTATGGGGAAGGAAACTAACTTTACCAAGAACAGACACAAAGTTCATGAATATAACAAATACGCACATATGCAACCACACTAGTTTTGGGTTCTTGCTCTACGGATCAACTGCTTAACCATCACAGAACAAGGAAGACACTTTTGAGTACTTCAAGCCTGAGAAGCTTCTGAAAATGTTAACTTGTTCTGACATTTCATCATACAGAAAAATAGCATACAAATCTTTTTGAAAGTTTAGAAGTCCAGACAAGATTTTTCAGCAGTGCCTAGTAGAAATAAGGCAATCTTTCAGTAATAAACAGGATATGGGTGGCATGTAGGGGGATGTTCCACCTAAAGTGGTTTATTTCTGCCTCTAGCTTTGCATTTAATCCTGTCCAGATCCAGATCCAGACTCCAGAATACTTTGCCATCTTGACACAGTTCCAGAACTTATTCAAATGTAGTGAAAACAAAGGAAAAATCCACATATAAAATTCGCCTTCCTTCCCGGCTGCTCCTGCCCTAAGTTTTCTCCAACTTAGCCAATAAATTCATGTATACTCTAAAAAACAATGCATTTGCCAAAACAAAAAATGTTTTTGAAGGAAAAGGAAAAAAAAGAAAAAGATAAAGATAAAGAGCACAAACCTCAATGTATATGAAGTGTTTATACCTTCTCAATAAGCGAACAGTAAGCATTGTGAATGCTATCTTCTATTTGGCTTGTTCCAGCAGACCATTGACTGACACTCCTTATAACCTAGAGAACCAAGCATTGACAAAAGGTGATTGCTCGAATAACCAATATAACAAACAAAAAATTAAAAACAAGAATCCTCAGATATGTTACATAGTACATGTGCAGAATGTTCTTGGCTTAAAGGGAGTTGGAGGACATTTTTCATAAGAAGCTTATCATACATTGAAAAAGTAAAAGAAAACAATCAGTCAAAAAGTTACTGGGGCACTGCATGATAAAAACCTGACATCGACATGAAACACGAGGACCAACTTGTCCAGTTTCATCAGCCAGATCAAGTTGACCACCTCGATCCTGTGTTTCCCACCATTCACTATCTGAAGGTCTGGTTCCAGGCTGCCTTGCTGGGAAGACAACTCCTGCTGCATATGTGAAGGATCAAGGTCATCTACAAAACCTTTCATTGGCATATTCGGATTTAGTGGTTCAATTTTTGGCTTTCGGAAAGAGAAAGGATTTTTGCTCTGCCTGTTAGCTTGATCATGAAAACCATGTTCCGTATTTAAACCATTTAATTTCAGTTCTCCTCTTAAAGCCTCCAGCCCATCTGCTTCTTGAGGCATAAGCAAAGGGATATCCTGGTAAGATGATCGAGACGAAAAAGAATCCTGCTTTTTGAAGTCTTTACGAGTGTTTTCATTATTATTCTCATCAGCACTCTCTCTGCTCGTTCCCATGTAGTGGGGAATAACCATGTGATGCTGTGGCATAAGGAGTGGAATTGTTTCCTCATACAGAGCTTTATTCCTCTGAAAGATTACAAAACAACAATAAAATCACCAGAAATCTGGATATCTGAAGAATTATTGCATACATAGCAAAACCAACCTTTGCATAGTTCCAGCGCTGTAACAAAATGCCTAGCAACATCACGGCAAGGTGGTCCCCAAAGAGCACAGTGGACATCATGCCATGGCATGCGTGGATATCTTTCCCGATCCAATTCATCTTTCATCATATCTTCCCATGAATTTGGTTCAGATTCCCTAAAATAGAAGTAAGTGTCCAAACATGCAATTCTTAGAAATAACTGATAAAGCTTGTAGCTTTGTTTAAAGCAGCTAGACCAGATTAATTTAAATAAAAAAATTCAACCCCATAAATGCATGAAAAAAATGCTATTAGAAGGTACACATATCTTCTATAATCAGAAAACAGATATCCAACATAAAAACTCCTGACCCTAGTTCTTCTTCCTTTATGTATACATAGTAAACTACTGCCTGGTTGGTTCATTGCATCAGTATTCTACACTCAGTTTCGGCAACATAGTATATAAACCAGAAATTCATCAAGACTAACTAGTTCAAAAATAAACCAATGTGGCAGATGACTATATCCCACTAGACCATAGAATCTCTAAGACTGTCCATTGTTTTTTTCACTTGGTCTAAGACTATTCATTGACTTCTCCAATAAGGACTAATTTAGCAACAACATGAAAATTAACTTTTATTGAATAATGCAAAGCCTCAAATACCTTGGGTTGTAATAGTCCTTTCCAGGCCAATTGAGGGAAGGGAAATCACCCACTTTGTGTTCAAATGAATCATAGCGACCAAAGCAGAGGTCTAGTCCTCCAAGAAAGCAAATATGGTGATCAACAATAACAATTTTCTCGTGGTGTGACCTATATATAATCAAATGTGAATGTCAGTCCCAGAAAGTATTTGCTCCATCAGCGACTGCTGGCAGCAACCATATTCCAATATCACAGAAAAAGAGAAAGATTGAAATTCCTATAGACAGAGTTAAGATGCTTTTCAGACAAGGTGCATACCAAAAATAGACACCAGAAGAAAAATGGTCTGGATACCGAAGTACTCTGACATTCTCATGGATGCCAAGAAGCTTTTTCTTGTGTATTAGCTATAGACACTGTTAATTTTCAGAGCCAGGGCAACTTCTTTGTATAAAAGAATATAAATCTACAAGAACAATAGAATTTAAGAATCCAACATTAAAGCTTATCAAGATTAGGGAAACAAGAGGAGGAAGAACATAAATTGCATTCAAAATTATAAACATGTACGAAACAGGGAGCAGGAAATCATCTGTAAAGACTTGGGTACCTGAACACCTTGTTTTGCTTTCATTTCTAGCAAAGAATCAAGCAGAGAGGATGCATGAGTATCAAAAGGCCGCCGCATGTAGAGTTCTGGGCACAGCCACCAACCACATATAAATATCTGCATTAAACCTCTAATCATCCACTATTCACTACATAATCAAAGTGGAGAGGTATTACTTCTGGGAAGGTGAAGGTAAAGACTTTACCTCGGATTTTGCATCCTCCATTGCCAAAGCAATGGCTTCAAATGCTGCTCGACCATCAACAAACCATTGAGCTTGACTACCATCTTCTGTGTAATCCTCGAGGAGGAGCAAATGACCCAAAACGATGGGGGTGACACCAGCCCTCAGGTGGCCTAAGACCAGCGTCATTAATTGCAGCAACCCAATCTTTAACTTTAGCATTGGTCTTGGTTCTTACCTTGATGCACCGGATTCCACAAGACACCTATCATAAATTTCTACTACTTTTCAGAAACTGCTTTTTCTTGAAAACATGAATGCCAACCATTATGAAAACTAACCCCTAATCATTCAAAGCAGAAAAAAGTAAGGTAGAATCGAGAAAATTCAAGCCATTGAACAAACTTTCTTCAGCCCCTTATTGCCTTTTTATCAACATACTCATAAGAGAGAGGCATAGCATCAACATTCCTGCAAAAAACTGTAAAAAGGAAAAAGCTATACAACTATAAAACCTGGGCCAGGCCTTCACATCCACAATGATTAATTTGTCTATTTTCCTTCTTCTTCTCCTCATACATCTTTCTAAGATAAGTAGTATAGATGTTCTTTGCAAGTACAATTTCAACCTATCTCAATTGCTTTTCTCTAATTTAACCTTATTTTGGCTGTGTTTATTTCTTGTATTATTTTTTTTGCCCTTTTACCTCATGTTTTATGCTTTCATAATTTTATTGAATACAGATGTCATACAATTGCTTCTTACTTGCCCAGATCTCTTCCGAGTAGGAGGTATTAACGCAGACACATTTCCTTCAGACTTTATGAATGCACTCTGACACTAAAGAGAATAAGCAATCCTTCCATTTAAGACTATCTACTTTAATCCTGTCAATACTCCATCCCCAATCTCTCATGCATTTCACTTAAGGAACCTAAAAACCTAGATTAGTAATCTTATTATTATCTGTTTTCTTAACAAAATCACAATGTATCCAGTATCAAGAATTCAAAGGGAAATTATAATCCTGATCTTTTTTATGGTGATATACAGATAAGCCATTTATATGCATTTTTCCTTTCTCTGGAACCCAGAAATGCTTTGAAGAATACCAATCAATTTAAACTTAATGATTGCACCCCCATACTGTGGCTTAGGAAGGCTGGTAAAATACCTATACAGTGGGTGTTCATGAAACAAAAACATTTAAAAACTGCTTACCCTAAAATAATGGCGCAAAGGATTGTGATCCTTCACTTCTTTCGCCAATGATACATGGCCATCTCCATTACCATCTGATGCTGGAAGTACATCAAATACAATTATGTCTAGAGGTTGTGTATCAAAAGGATCTTTAAGAAAGGCCAGGAATCCAGGTTTGAGTACAGCCCAGACCTACAGATAATTCCAATAACCACTTTAATATTGCACACACATAAAATATAAATCAGATACTAAACTAAATGTATCAAAATGTTGACCCTGTAAAGCAGGTCTTGTATACACTGAAACCAGGTGCAAAATTTTCAGCAGAGAGGCAAATGATTTTGGTGTCCAAGAAGAAGACAAATGCTAGAACAATATGATCTTATAGCAATCAACATGTTGCAGTCACTGTTTCACATATCAGTTATAATTTATAAACCAGCTATGGATGCAAAAGGGGAGCATTCTGGCAGCAGTAGGTATTTTCCTTTTAAAAAAGAAAACATAAAACACACATGCAAACATATCCATGGCATTTGTGGAAGACGCTGCAGAGAACCTAATTACCTTTTGCCAATTGTCTTTGCAACAACTGAACCACTGACATGAACAACATTTTCGGTGTTCATCATCATTTCGGATTTTTGGCAAGTGCTTCACCATGACGTAGTCTTCTTTTAGCTTAGGACCATATTCTGGTGAAAAAGATAACATGGAAACTTCCAAAAACTTGCAAACCTGCCACAGAAACAATAATGTGAGGGACATAATATGGCCAGAAAGAAAGACAACATTCCTAATGCCAGACCATGAATTCAAGTTACTTCTCACAAACTGGAGTCCGGAGATACTAGTTGCATGAAACATGCATCAAAAAGTTATACTACAACTTAAATTTAACAATGATTCCTTCCCTATCAGTGGCTCAGTATCAACATACTAATACAACTGATACTTGTTATCACACAAGACAATAACCAGTTATTGCCGTAGAAAAGAAGAGATGTAGATATTTTTTTGTACACATAAAGCCACAAAAGTGTATGTGCTTGTGAAACTTTTTCTTTACCCATATGCATATATCTAAATGAAGCCATAAAATAGTTGCACAATATCAACTGAAAACCTGTTCAGGCAATCATTTTAGTGTTTGACACAATGCAACAACCAAGTTCTCCCAGTCTTAGCTACTGAATCATGTTTCTCCATTCAATTAAGCATGTATGGAAAAACTTTCTTAATTTTTGTTCCGAAATTTGAACTACAGAAAAAATAATAATAAAGAGAAAAAACCATGTGGGCTGATTTTTTTTTTTTTGTGCCAAAAGTAGCAATAGTACCACGCAAGCAAATCTAATACAAGATTCAAGAGCAAGCCTTTTTGTTTTTGGCATACCTCACGGGAGTTCACTATATCCATGTTCCCAAGAAAGTGATGATATTTAAATAACCTTGCATTGCTACTTTCGATCTGTCAGACATTGAATGCTGCTGTCCTAGGGCTGGCCGAATTATTGGAAGTGCAGCACTTGATGGAACATCTCTGAACAAAAAACTACCTGTAAGAATCATACATATTATGATGGGACTCAAAGTATGCCATGTTTTCCTTCAAGAATAACCACTATACTATCAAGACTAACCTGTTTTTGACACTCTCATCATTACGCAGAGGAATGGTCTCGTCTTCAGCTTCTTCATCATCCTGCATGACTGTTGTTTGATCTCCTATTCCTAGATTTTGAAGCCATTCTCTAACCTTCATATTGATGCAACCAATAAGAAAAGCATCAAAATTTTGCTATGGCATAATAACGAATCAAATGAAAAAACTTGTTCAACAAGCATCAAATGCTGCTATAGAATACAGGTAGATATTAAATAAGACTGCAAAGGAATCTAAGCATACCTGCTCCTGCTTTTCATGAATCTCTTCAATAAAGTGTGCTCGTTTCTTTAATGTGAAATGTAGGTAAAAGACTTGTGAAGCTTTCTTGACTAACTGCCATTTGAACTAAAGAGCAAATGACAATATTAGTCCAGCAGAATCTAAAGGATCAATTTAACCTCTTAATCCAGCAATAAAAGAAAAAACATTAAAAGAGAATTTTGTAACATAATTCAAAACAATTTAACCTTCCAATAGATAAAATATGCCTAGGGCAAAAAAGGTGCCTCAAAATGTGAGAAAACTTTTCTTTTATAATTTCATCTACAGTTGGATGTCCAATTTCTAAATAGTAGGAGGATTAGGTCCAATGGCAAAGCTCCTTGTTGCCGCAGCTTATGAGCAAACCAGATGTTTGCAGCACAAACTCTATGAAAAAGAGCCAAAACTCATCATGACCTCTCGGTCACAAGAGAGAAATCTATACATTGTTCTTCTAATTTTAGCTATTTCTCCATCTTCCAAGTTGCAAACAAATGAAGAAGTTATACTTCCAGCCTAATCTCTGTACGTGTAATGATATGCGTATGCACCAGTTTCCTTTAATGCCATTCCTCTTTCTTGTAAAGTAACTAAATCTTACCTTAACAACAGTATTCAGTAGCCAAGAAGCATCCTTTTCAACCTTTGACATTGCACTGACCATGAACTTTGAGTTGAACTAAAACTTCAATCACTCTACATAGCCAAACCATCAAATTCACAATCCATTACCTAGTTCCCATATTAAGACTGGATGTCGCTGACGAAACAACAGTGGCACTAATAGTAATATAACTTAAAAAAAAAAAAATTCATTTCCACTCAAACACTCGCCAACTAGATTTCTAGATTTTACTTTATTTAGCTCCAAAAGACAAAATTCACCAAGTCTAGCAATTTCCAAATTCTTATATCCAACATTCACCATTTTAAACTTCTCTAATAACTCTGATCCATAAAAATCCAGACTTGAGCTCTTTCCAACCTAAATATGTAAACAGTCTTTTCATTTTCCACGTGAAGTCCTAATATCAATTGGAATCACACATTTTACCTAAACAAAATATCACACGTATAAACTAAATAAAACAAGCAATTAAAATTGACAGTGAAATTATACCTGTTTGTATTGAAATTCAATCGTATAAGTTAGCATGATAGGGCTAATATCGGCAGCATCGGGTCGAGAAACTTGAATAATAGTAGCCTTAGGCAACTCATCGAAAATTCGAGCTGTCTCGGCTCCTTGATTATGATGAAAGGAGAAGAATGATGACATCATCATCGGTAGCGGCTCCGATTGCATTTGCACATACCTCGGACCCCCTCCGGCCATCAATTGCTCCGTGGATGACATTCTCTCCGATCACCAAAAATTGTTATAAATATAGAATTACGTATATGTATTATTTTTAAAATTTGTCAAAAAAGTTTTGCAAAATTAATGAGTTTTTTGACATAGATCTAGAGAGAGAAATTCAACAAAAATTGAGAGAGGGAGGAAGTGATTTTTTTGGTTACGTTGATAAATAATAAATTCTGTTATGGTGGTTTTTTACTGTCGTCCGTTAGGTGGATTCTGGAATCATGGTGGGCTGTGGATAGTCCGAATTCTCAGGATCCGGGCGTATTTGTATAGCGGAGAAAATTGCACTTTTACACCATTAAGGAGGTGTTTGGTTCACATTCGGGAATCGGAATGGGAATCATAAACCCCACTATTGGTATGGGTTTATATCATTCCCCCTTTGTTTGGTTTAACATAGGAATGGGTTTCATTTCTTAATAAGTTATGTTTACAAAACCCATGTCACAAGTGGGGAATGAAAGTAGGTATTTTCTAACACTTTCATTCCCATAGAATGGGAACCCATAGAATGATTCCCATAGTATTCAACCAAACACCATCTATGGTTATCATTAACTTTGATTCACATTCCTCCCTCTCATACCCATAAACCAAACACCTCCTAAGTTTTAATTAGTCTCAATTTTGTCCCAATTCCCATGTGTATTTATATTTTAGCCTCAATTTTGTCTCATTTCCCAAGTGTATTTATATTTAAGACAAGACATAGGAATATTATAATTTTTAAAAACTTGTATTGTACACGTCCTTAAAGCTAACAAAATAGTTTTACTTAGAATATTGGTGGTTCCCAAAAAAGTATTACACCCATTTCTTTTAAATGTCACTTTAGCAAAAAAAAATTTATTTCATTTTAGTGTCACATTAGAAATTTAATGAAGCATTAACTATTTTTTTTACCAATTTTGCCCTTATCTCTTTCCAATTTCATTAATAACTCAACTTGTAACTAATACTGAAACTCTTTTAATTTATTACTAGTCATAGACTAATTTAATCATATAAAATCAACTTTGCCAAAAATTTAAACTATTTAATAACAATTTTAATTTTTGTACTAAAGACTAAAGTAACACAAGGGAACTGAGGTAGTGTTTTTGGACAGAAATGAGGGTCAACATGCTAATTTTGTCACATGAGTTACAAAGGAAAGAAAAATTACTCCATTAAGTTCAAGTGATTAGGTCTGTGACTAATCAAGCTTGAAACTGAATTAAGACTGGGTACTAATTAAGCTTGATCTCAAATGAGTTGTGCTAATAAGATGTTAGGTGTTAACGACAGTTAATAATAAACATCTCGAGGTACTTGTGACAATACTAAGTACTAACAAGTCTAACATATTAACATAAAAACTGTCCAATTAGTTGTCTTCTAAAGACTTCTGAGAGGACCAACAGTACAGTCGGGAGGTTATTAGGACCAAATTTGGAATGGTAGTAAAAAAACACAGCAACAAGTAAGAAATACATGGAAGTTGGAGAATTGATCAATGTTCTTACTTTTTGGCTGCACCCTCCTTCCTCTCAGTATAGGGCCTCAGAACGCAGTAAAAAATCAAGCCAATGACACTAAATTCTGGGACTAAATTATGATTCTAACAATTTAATAGACAAAGCAAGTTAGAGATTAACAATTGGTAACCGAGAATTTGATTGAATTTAATAAACTGCAATCAAGATGGAAAATCAAGATGTCAGAAGATGAATTAGAATGAAGGAAGAAGTTGAGCTGAAGGAGCCAGAAAGGACCTCAATTTTAACAATCCAAAAACTAACTGAAAAACTTCTGCTGCAACCTTCTAAATGTAAAACAGAAAAAGAGCAAACTTCAGCACCAAGACAACTAGTAAGGGCTCAACACGTCAAAATCGTGAGTGGAGATCAAAACAACACCGTTTGACCAACGAACTCGCTCCATTATTATGCTAATTGGCATTTCCCGTTTTCTTTGTCCCCAGAGCGGCATCGCTCCAGCTAACAACTTAATACCTCAGCCATCCACTAAATCTCTCTCCTCTAACTAACTGATATATAAAATTGCTTCTACTAACCCCCAACTTTTCTTAGTTTCTTTTCTTCCCCAACTATGACAACCAACAACAACAATAGTAATAGAGTAAAATTGCCACCTAAAAATGTTAGGTTATACACATCCAATCCAATCTATCATCATCCATCCACATTTCACACCCTAAAACAGTTTCTGGGATTTGATAAATATCTCAAACCATAATAGGCTTTCTCACTAAAATTAACTAAAACAAAAGAAGAAAAAAAAAGTAAAGGAAACCAAAACAATCAGTATTATCGTGCCCCCACTCCAAACCGCCTATATGTGATTTCTCTCTCTTTGCTTGCTGCCTCCGTCAAACGTAGGTTAGAGTGGACGGAGCGACTAAGAGTCTTATTATTTATAGAAGTCTTTAGACATTTCTTCTCATCATCGAGTCTCCTTCTACCTATAAGTCTACTATTAGATATAGATAGTATAGAATAAGTCTTGATCTTACTTCAATATTATATTAAATCTCGTAATTATCTAGATATATTTATATAGTAATTTGTCATTATATAACACGGGATATTAAGTTAATTATTAATTTAGACTATTTGTGTGGTCATGAAATCCACCAATTAAAATATTCTACCATTCTTCCCCTTAGACAAATGCCTACATGAAATTGACAAACAAAAGATGAATTCCAAGGGTGGCCACCGTCATTTTTAGTTATATTTATCCTACGAAGTCACCATAATAGATCATAGCACTTATATTTTAATTTGATGAATATATTCCCTTCCATGTATCACAATTCCAATAATTTACTGTAAATAAATTTAATGAGAAAGTAAAAATCGGACAATTTTATCCATTAGTGGTTCCAAATATTAATCTTATATTACATCCTATAATAATGTGCACAAGGAAATAGGAAATAATATTTCAAAAGTAACATGTCAAAAAATTTAATCAATAGTAGCAAAAATATCCCTTGCAGATTTGTTTGATCAGTTGAAGGATGTCAAGATATTTTCTAAGATAGATTTGAAATAGGGTCACCATTAGCTAAGGATCAAGGTGAAGGATGTTTTAAAGAGTGTTTTTTGAACTAGATATGACCACTATGAGTTTTTGGTGATATCTTTTGGACTAATTATATATCTGCAGCTTTCATGGATATGATGAATAGGATATTAATGTACATCAATTCTATTTAAACAGATTTGTAATAGTATTTATTAATGAATCCTTGGTTTACTTACCTTCAAAAGAGGATCATGAAACACATCTCATATTGGTTTTACAGAAGTTAAGAGAGCAAAAGTTATATGTAAAGTTCAGTAGATGTGAATTTTGGTTGAAAAATATAGCATTTCTTGAGCATATCATAAGAGAGAATGGAGTATCTGTGTACCCTAAGGAGATTGAGACAATTGTTGATTGTCGAGACAATTGTTGATTGTCCAAGATGGACAAATGTGACAGAAATTCACAATTTTTTTGGATTGGCGGGTTACTATTAGAAATTTCCAGAGGGATTCTTTTTATGCTTAATTATAGTTTGCCCCCTGAAATTAGAGAATAGTTACAAATTGTCTCATATGTTTGTTTTATCTATAAATTGCCCCTTGTAATTATGGAACAGTTGCAAATTGCCCCCAATGTTTGTTTTATCTACAAATTGCCCCCAAATTAAATGAATTTAACGAAATTTCATCTAAAGGGAGTAGTGAAATGTCATAATTACCCTCAATATTTTTAGTTATATTTTGTGAAATTCTTTACTAAAATTGTTCTCTTAAATTTGAAAATGATACTAATAAATTAAATTTGTTATTCTAAATTTATTTAAAATATATCTTGATTATATCTCAAACTAGTATATTTACTTAAATAATGTGATTTTTTAAATACAAAGTGATGAAATAATTATTGATAATAGAGAAATAAAATAAAAGTTAATAAAACTACAGTAATGTGATGGACTAAATAAAATATTTTAATGTAGATATAAAAATAATATTGACGGAACAAGTATGTGATGGCATGCTAAAAAGTAGATGCGAAGAAAAAAATTAAAATAGTAAACTAATTTGTACAATTAATATTGAACGGTAAATTTTTTTTTTCAATAATGTTGAATGAAAAAACTTTGTTACTTTTGAATAACAAATTACTTATAAAATAAAATCAGAAACCAAAATACAATTCTCCCCCTAATTTTATTTTGGTTAAGGTAATTAAAATTTGAGGGCAATTATGACATTTCACTACTCTCTTTAGACGAAAATTTTAACTTTATTTAATTTTAGGGGCAATTTAGTCTTCATAAAGCAAACATAGGGGGCAATTTTACAACTATTCCCTAATTATAGGAGATAATTTGTAGATAAAATAAATATAAGGGACAATTTGCACCTGTTTCTTAATTTCAGGGGATAAACTGTAATTAAACCTTATCTTTAATAGCTGTGTTATTGACCCAACTTACCTAGAAGAAGACTAAGTGTGATAAGAAACTCTCGCTCTATCTTTCGTCAATGAGAAACTCTCGCTCTATCTTTCGTCAGGTGGGTCAAACAAATTTTGTACCATTTTTATTTGTCTCAAAGATTGAGAAATAAGAAAGAACAAACAAACCATTGTTAGCCAAGAATTGGAATTAGTACCAAATTGAAATGGAATTCAACACAAATTCGGCTATATTTCTAAAATATAGTCAGGTACCAATGCAATTCCCCTTTAACTCCTTGTCCACATTTGATTATAAAATTTGGACCTTGGTTAACTAAAACGCATAAATTTTATTTTTTGTATTTATCAAGAAGTTGTGTTTTAAATTATTATAAATAAAACTCTAGTCAAAACAAATCAGATATTTTTGCAGTATTATCAACTAGCGTCACAAAGCCTTGACGAGATATTATTATTATTTCTAAAAGATTAAATCCACATTTATTGTACTTATAAAAAAAATAATTATATTTATCTAACAAACAAAGAATAATTTCTACCCCCGTTTATCTGACAAATAAAATTATTCCCATTCATTTATCTAACAAATTAAACAATTCATACTAATCTTCCACCATTTTTTTTTTCATTTTAAATCTTTTTCGTTCATAAATTTATTTAAGATTGCACATGCATAGGTTATACATCCTCTTTTTAATCTTCTTCATTCCCAATTTTTTTTGTTACAATTTAATGAAACATACTTTTTTTTTTAAAAAAAGTTTCTAACGGAATTTTTTTGACAAAGAAATTTATATGAAATATTAAAACATTTAAATTTAATTTTTTTTTTAAGTTAAAGAAATCTGTAAAATATTGAGTTTTGAAAACTTAGTGCATTGAACAAAAAAAACGAAAGATAACAATATATAATGCTAATTTCGCTTTATCCCTGAATGTTTACGATCACTATCACTTTATTTTTTAACCTTATTTTTTACATACTTAATTTTTTTTTTTTGGTTAAATCTAACTCAATCATGTTGTTCATTTTGACAAAAACTCTTACCAACTTGTTTAAATAAAATGTTATATTTATACAGTCTCATTCTTTATTTTTTTTATTCTAAATTTTACTTCATCACCATGTATCAAAATTAATTCATTCAGCTTTATTTATAGAAGAGAATAATATATTCTGGATGTCAGGAGAAAATTGGTCTAGACATCAATAATTAATATTTTATGGACAAAAATGTCATTTTACCTAAAAAATGAAATACCATTAGATACAAATAAACCGTCAATCTTTGAGACAAATAAAAATGGTGCAAAATACCATTAGAGACTTAAATGCCAAAAATTAATCGAAAAAGTTAAAGTGATAATGACCATAAATATTAAAAAAATAAAGTGAAATTAACCCCAATATAATAGGACGAATTTACTAGTATCCTTTTTTTTTTTTCTTTTTTTTTTCCTCCCATACATGTAAATGAGATTACTTATAGCATTGCAGACTCGTGTGTAATTACGATTGCTTTTGGATTGACATTATTTAGAATAATTCTTTGGTAAAACAGGTTTAGCATTTTTTTTTTAGAATTATTTTGACCAAATAAAATTATTAAATAAGTGTTTGAATACGGGATATTATTCCAGAATAATGAGATGGGATAGGAAATTATTATTCTGAAATAATGAATAATTACTTGGATGCATGACATAATTTCGACAAAAACAAAATAATTATTTATATTCAAAATAAAATAAAACTTTATTTATATTCATCTCACTTATCGTAAATCTGTGACAATCTTAATTCATATAAAAATTTCTCTACTCCTTCTAGGCTTGCATCCCATCAGATTATTATGTAGGGATAATATCCAGTTTGCTGATCCATAAAACACAGTACAATAAAAAAAAAATATTGGCTCAATTTCACACTTGTTAAAGTTGGTAGGTTAAGTAAGACTATAAAATACTAGTAATAGCTTAAAGTAATTAAAATTATTAAGTCAGCGCATCAATGTTATTAAAATACTAAAAAAATTTATAATTCCATAGAAAGAATCATCTTATTGTATTTTAAAAATTTATTTAAATATTTTTAAATTTAACGGGATGATTATCCTATAAAGTAGTACTAAACATTTGAGTACTTGTAGAAGTGTTTTAGGCCGTTGATGGATAGGCAAAAGGAAAGGTAGGATTTCCCCACACTAAATTAATGTTAGTCTTTACTTACTCGTGTGATATTACTATGTTAGTAGTACTACCTCGGATGATTGTGCCATGTGAATGTGTAGTAGGAACAATAAAATGATATTTGGAACAATTATACGATTTTGTAATAAAATTATCTTATTATACTTTAGAGAAATATATAATATAATATTACATATTTTAAAATTTGATACTGTATAATTTTTTAAAATTAACAAGATGATTTCTTAAAATTTCCCTAAATATTTGTACATCGTCCTATGAGAGTACACTCATTTAAAATTTTGGGCCCATGACACAAAACCAAGTCCATATTAATTATGGGCTTTATGGTGATATTGGAAAACCTTACCAGGTCCATAAGATGTGAAGAAATTTCAAGTCCTGTTGGGATTTTGATCAATTAAATTATTGGGCCCTGCTCGCCTAGAAGGGTATATATATGGGTGCGTCCTAATTATATTACTCTAATATTTCCTCGGGTAAAAAACTGAAGAAGCCGTCCGTCTCGCCTTTTTTCTTTGGTATGGGGAAATATTACGACGGTTCATTCATTTAATTTAGCCGTTTTTTTTTTCTTTCTTTATTATTGTCGGCATGCATATTGAAATCAAATCCAATTAAAATTTAGAAGTTTTAATTAAATTAGATTTAATAATATTTAAGAATTTTAATTAAATTAGATTTAGTAGTTAAATTTGTAAGAGGTTCACTCACTAACATAAAATAATTTTATCCTCCCACAAATTTTTAATTCTTCCCACGGTATTTTTTTTTTTTTTTTTTTTTTTGTGCAAGGTAAGAAACAAAGTCAAAGTAGCCAATCAATTTTGATTCTTGTGTAAAAGCTAGCCCCACGGCTTTCTTCTTGGTATTTGGTTAAAATATTAATTTTTTTTACTCTTTTGATTGAATAAATTTATATTTTGTTAAGTATTTTTTTTAATATTAAAAATTATTATTATTATTATTGGTTGGCTTGATTATATTCTTTCTATATGTGATTTCACTGTCTTTCGTCGTCCTTGTTAGTAGGTAATTTTGTTATTTACTCTGGATCCTGGTTATATTTATCCTTTTAACAAAGCCTATGTAAATTTAGTTGTTTCTTTTAACATAATCAGGACTGACCGTTCCAAGTTTGACCCTAGCAACCTTCACAGAAGGCTTTGGAAGGGTAGCTGCCATGATGGATTATATCTTCATAGGATTTTTATATTATTTGTTATGCTGTTACTTTTGAATGTTAGTAGTTTGATAGACTGGCTTATTTTGATGAGTTTATATGGTTTAGCAACTAATAATTTAACACGTTTCTTAATTCAATGTTAACACGTAACGCCTTATCATATATCTCATTATTTCATTGGTTGGTCTAGAGTATATACTTATATAAAAGAAAAATTCTATCGTTTATGTTAGGAAATCATTCTTTATATTTTTTCTTTGTATTTTAAACATGTGTTTTAAAATCTTATACTGTACAAATTTTTAAATTTAAAAGGATGGTTCCCTAAAAAATACGTTAGAATTCTCCGCTAATAAATAATGTTAATAAAATAAAGTTCTAAAAAAACACATACACATATTAATTCTTACTTAGATTTATGTAATTTCAAGGGAAAAATTGTAGAATTTCTATCATCTAGTAAAAATTCAGTGTTACCAAAATAATACTGAATTGCAAAATATTTATAGTTTCTAATTGTAGCTGTGCAAAACGAAGGCCAATTTTCATCCGAAATCGGCCTATTCCAAAGACCTAGATTTCACAATAGTCTATAATCACACGTTTTAAAGGACCAAAAAAAAAAAAAAAAAAAAACTATTTATTTCAGGCTCAAAAAATCCTTCAATTGTCGAATTGCTTGCATTTTGCGTTCAAGTGTAGGATTTTACTTCTTATGAATTCACGGTGGGATTATATTTTCATTGACAATTCAAAGTAAATAATTTATATATCTGTCGATGGCTTGTTTTACTGGCTTACAATTTGCTGTTGTTTCTCTGCATTGAGTGCTTATTGTGATTTTTCAATTTAATTAATGTGGTAGTGGGATGTATTGGGAACGATCTTTTATTTTTGTACGTTCAGATTTTAACTGTCTTGATAAGCAAAATTGTAGACATGAATCGAATTTATGATATGATGATGATATGATAGTTACTTTATGCTCTTTAATCTTTAATTATGAATGAGGTACTATATTCATTTCATTAGAAGCGTAATGTTTTTTTATTTTTTTCTTTGTCTCAAAATATTTATCATATTTAAAATGTCATGTTTCTCATTTTTTTCTTTATTTCAAAATATTTGTCATATTTAAAAAGTTAAAGTATTATATTTTTTTTTTATTTTTTATCTTTTTGTGAAGACAAATACTACACTATTTAAAATTTGAATTTTTGAATGTAAAATGAAAAAAATTTAAACAACTATCACTATCAACACAATACTATTATTAATAAGTTAGATTTCTAAAAAAACGATAAAAAATTTAAGATGGAGGTAGTATATATTACGAAGAGTTTGATTTTTTTTTTTTTTTTTTGATGGGCTTGAGGTTGTGTCTTTTCTTTGTGACTTGTAAGTTGTGATACTCATGGATTATTGTCTACAAATATTGTCCTCTCTCCGTGCGATATTTGTCCTTCTCTGTGGGGTTCATGTAGTGTATAACAGGTCACATGCTCAGCTGGAAACAACGAATCTTGGTACATGGTATGTTGATCCATTGTTGTTTACTTGTTTGGGAACTCATTGGTTAGAAATGGTGAAGTTGTTTCTGTCGTGCCAAAAGACTACAGAATCTGATCAGGCGTTGCATTATTAGTAAGCAATAATTTTGAGTCTTCAGATATGCATACAGGTGAGTGATTGCAAATGCATGAGCCACTTTTGTAAAGATCAAATTTTTGTATAACATCCCACAGATAATTTTTTTTTTTTTTTTTTTTAAACGCTAACATGCTGTTATGATACAAGATACTACTAATACGGTTTGAATACGGTTTGATTTGTTTGTTTATCAATATGCTGCTATGCAAGTTAGAGAAGATTATGGAATCTGGAAACAGACAAATACACATGGACCTAGCTTAATGCATTACTTCTATATTGCACTTTTTATTCTCATACTCATCTCGTATATGACAATGTGTCACTCTTATTTCAACATAATTATTAGAGATGGGCCCAGCAATCAGGAAGCTGATTGGCAAGGAATAAATTAGATTTAGACAACTCCCTTGGGTTATGACCCCATACAGATTTGACATGACCTATTCAGCACTTTGGTTCATGCATCTTCTTAGTTTCCTCAGCAACTTCCATTTATCAACCTTAAAACTATTCCTTTCTATTTATGAAGTATTTGATTTGTATTCGTAAATTAAAATCACAATAAGAATTATAAATTTTATTATCGATATGGATTTAAATTATTCTTTTTTACTTATTTAATTGGAATAAGAAATCAATTTCGTTATGTTGATAAATTAATAAATTTAAAATTCCTGTCACAAGTGAAGAATGAAACCTGACATTTTCTAACATAAGATTTCTATAGAATGATTCTCATAGTGATTAAGTAAACAATATTTATAGGTATCATTAACTTTGATTTCAATTCCTTTCTCACATACCCATAAACCAAACAACTCGTTAGAGTATGAGATTATAAATAATCACAAGGCACTTGAAATTTGTATTAGTTTTTTCATTAGATTTCATTCTCTTAGCCTTTCTCGGCGAATGTTTGGTGGCTGTTTGTCTGTGGTTTATTCTGTTTTCTTCTTTTTAATCATCATTCTTGCTCACTATTTCTTGTTTCCTTTCCAGTAAGTATTCAATTTTGAACTGCGAGATATATGGTACTTTACAGTATACACTGTTTTGCACAAAAAGAAAAGGATATTGCTAATAATGGTGATGAAGAAATGCAAAAAGTGCCCGAAAATGTGTGGTCCCATTTAGTAGAACTTAGGCAGAAAGCAATTTCCGATCATTTTCAAAGTGTAAGGTGCACAGAATGGAGTCTAAAAATAATAGTTTTACTTAGGTTCTTGTTGAAATTTGATTGAGTTCTCATTTCATCTTTTTCAAACACTAGAACTCTAGCCTTAGTAAAACTTGATGTGCTGTTGATTTCTTAGCTGTTTAGGTCTCGAATTCCCTAGTCACCAAAAGGAATTTCACTAGATTGATCAAGGTGCAATTTTTCTTGGTAATAGGTAGACTGAACTTACAAGAATTTCTAACAACTATTGTTTGGAATATTGTATCTTGTCCTCCTTTTCTCTGAGCATTTTTCTTAAAAATTCGGTTGGAAGTGGTAGAATATGTACCTAAGAAAGCAGTTATTTGGGGATTTTTTTGCCGAGTAATGCTCTTTGCTCCGTACAGAAGAAAGGAAATCATAGTGATAACAAATACTTGGTAGTTAGATAACTTGTGAGTCAATGACTCCCTCGCCTTGATAAAAAACCGGCGGCTAACATCTCCACCAATAGATCTTCTTGAGAGTCATTATCTGCTACTCATTCCGCAATGAATTAGGAGATCAATTGCCCGAGTGCATAACCCATAACCTTGAATGACTCCTTCTGTAGACCCAAAACTATTGCAAGGAAAAACATCTACAACAGTCACCTAATTACATATCCACCATTAACTATTCAAGTACCCAATTGAAGCAACATCACTTGAAAACCCAAGTCCACAAAACAAGGTCATAAAAGATTAATAGGGGATAGCAAGTGCCTTGAAAGACCCAACCAGTGAATAGAATATTATGTTTAACCCCTCCTTGATAAGCAAATTTAGCGAAAATTTACGGAACAAGAAAGAAATTCTTTTCTAAAAGTCCATGAACCACAATGTTCCATTTGTATTAGCACAAATAAATCAATAATACTGTCAAAATAGTATTAGTAATTAAAGAACTCAAAGTGCTTTATTAAGAAAATATATCTTAATTAGATACTTGGACGATCATTATTACCAATCCAACATCTCCAAACCATATGCTAGAACATGACAATATTTGCAATTTAACTTGCAAATAATACCATGATACCATTCACCAAATGCAGTAAAACCATGTTCAAAATCTTTAATACGCATAAAGAAATATAAAGTACTTAGGAAGTCCTTAGTACAAGTAATTATCTATTTAATATTGTAGATGTTATTAGGCTGCTTGGGGGTGGTATCAACAAGATCATCCATCATCCAAGAAAACTCAACTGATTCAGTCTTACTGATCACCCCACCAAACTGAGATGCTGTTGTTGTTGTTGTTGTCTCAGGTTCTAAGCCCAGGAAAGATTCTAAGCTGGAAAACTGATCATCTCCAAATAATTCATATTCTTCTTGATTTGTAATGTGTATACTTGGGTTGGAACTGGATAGTATGGCTGATTAGCTTGGAACCCGGAATCCATAACTGGTGGAGTTGGTCCAATTGACTCTAAACTGTTATGAAGCTGATCAGGATAATAAGTAGCTGGTGGCTCAGGGATGATACAACGTCGTTTGGCCAGTGGCAGTGGTGTTGGTGTTGGTGTTGGTGTTGGCTGATCATCATCAGCAGCAAAGTTGAGTTTGGCCTTTTCACCACGGATCCTCTTGGCAGCTTCATCATAAGCCCTGGCTGCCTCTTCAGCTGTGTTGAATGTTCCAAGCCAAACTCTAACATAATGACCCTTTTGCGGATCACGAATCTCAGCTGCCCATTTTCCCCACGGCCTCTGCCTAATTCCTCTGTACTTACTCTTCCTGGCCTTCTTCTGATTGATTTTCTTCTCATCACTTGCTCCTACATAATAGTAATCAATATCATGTATGCACAACTTTCAAATGAATGTACATATAAAGGTACAGTTTAATCCTTGTTACACTTATCCGACCTAAGTCTTTGTTCAAATGACGTTATTCGTTGTTTTATTACGTATCACTATTTTTTTTTTTTTTTTTTACAAAAAAAAAAAGTACTTTAAACTAATAAAAATATCATATTGATTCTAATTTACTTTAAACTAATAAAAATAGTACTAACAAATTTCTGAGTGCAATAAATATAGTATCATGGGATTTATCCAGGAAAAAAAATTAAATAAACTAAGATAAATATAAGAAAATGATGATATATGTATATTCTCATTAAAATAACGTATATGGTGTGTATATATGAGTGTTTGCATGTATGGTAAAAAATGCTTCATGGCATATGGGACTGACCTTTTTTGAGCAGCTTATTTTTGTCATCTGTCTTCTTGTTTTCTGCAGACTGGTCAGAAGAAGGGTTGAAGCCCCAGAATTGAAAGATGGTATCAAACTCAGCCCACAGTTCTTTTGTGGATAACTTCCGGCCACGGTTGCCGGGGAACTCACCGGAGATGATTGCTCCCCCACACATCTTTTCTTTTTCTTGTTGCTTTGGTGAGAAAAAGACGGAAAAGTTTTACTAAGAAGAAGAAGATGAAATAAAAGAGAACTAAATAATCAATAAAAGGAGGGAAGCGTTACGTATTGAGGGTCTTTTTTTAATTTAAATTTTATTCCGGGATAAAGACTAAAGAGGGGACGGACGGTTACAAATTATTGGATCAATGGCGCGGGGGATGACAATGCGTGCAAGAATTGGTTTTATTTGGATCTTTATGATCAGACGGTGGGGAAAAGGCCATCCATTTGATCACAAATACTGAAATTGGGATTCCAAAAAATACTTATCTGGATTCCGTCTACGGTTGGAGCCGTGAACCTAATCAAAAAAAAAAATTATTTTAGAAGAAAGAGTTGAGAAATCGATTTACGGCCCCACCCGTGGACAGGATCCAAGGAAGTACCTCTCTTGAAATTGTGGGTCATCTAACAGGAAGGTTGGAAAATGATGGTCTATTTAACTATATAAGGTTTTTATTTAACTATACATGAAATAAGGTTTTGATACGGTGGTTTGAACTCTTTTTATATCTACTAAATTTTTAATTTTTTGTAATTATCAATATTATTTAATTTATTTGTTTAAAAATATTTAAAATAGTAACTGTCTAAATAACTCCTCATTTATTTATAATTTGATTTTGAAAATAATCTAAAATTAATTATTAATATCAAAATAATGTCAAGTTATTGTATGTATAAATTATTTTTAAATAAATATTTTTTTTAATGTTTCACACATATTGAGTGTACTTTTTCACTAGTTAATAGTAAGTATTAACTCAATTTACTGGTAGATCTTTCTCGCAAAAAAAAAAAAAAAACACCTGTTCCATCAAAGATACAGCCTAATTATTGTATTAATACCACCATAAATTATTGGGAAAACAATCCTATAGTCCATCATATTTAATATTTGTACTTTTTTAGTATTTCAGATTTAAAATGATGCATTTTAATCCTTTACAAATTTAAAATGTACCATTTTGGTCTCTCGACACAATTATTGACATATTTTGGTATGAAACACTCACATGTATATTGAATGTTATATTTTTCATAGGCAAAATTGACGATACACAAATTTTAAATACTAAACGACACTACCTAAAATCTCCATCACCATCACCCCAAAATTCTCACCTACCATCTCCACCCCTATTCCCCTCCCTCGCGGCTTTTCCTCTGCCAATTCTACTCCAACAGTTCCAATCCTTTTCTTTTTAGGACAATTTATTGTTTAAAGTTATGCATTGTCAGTTTTGCACTTGAATATGTTATATTTTATACGGTAGACATGTAAGTATTTCAAATCAAAATATACCCGTAATGTCAAGAGACTAAAATAGTGCGTTTTGAATTTATGAGGGATTAAAATGTATCATTTTGCATGTGAATGACAAAAAAAAAAAAATACAAATATATAACGTGAGTGACTATTAATATTATTTTTTCTAAATTACTTTTACTTTTATATTGTCTCAACTAATTAAAATTGGTAATTCTTCAATGAAGTATTAGACACTAGTAGGTATTGAACGGAAAACACTCAACTTGGAATTACAATTCGATATTATAGAATTATATCAATTGATATTATTTATTTTATAGACGATTTACAAGGCCAAGAATGGAATGTGCATTCCAACCCTCATTTGGGGCTACGAATGACAAATAGGGAGCAGTGGATGTGGACCAAATTTGTCAATTGCTACCGCTATAAAGTTTCCTACGCGTACTAGTGAAAGAAAATATAATACGATTGACAAATTTCAGAAGAAAGGAAAAAGATGACAGTCAAACCATTTATCAAGAAAATACATATAGTTAAAAGAAAGTAACTCGTGATTTTCATTTCGGTAAGATGATGATGTATGAAGAGTCAAATTAAGCAATTACGTATCTATGATGAGCAATGTTTATTGTACATCTAAAAAAATAAATTCACAAAATGTACAAACACATGGATATAATGTAAATTTTGATTATATTGGTTGAGATATAAAGAACGACTCAAATACTAGCATTGAAGCAAAAGGACAAATTCCATGATGTATATATTACAGAACCACCTAAGAATTGAGAGAAATGGCTTTTAGGGAGCCGGATTTGAAACTTAAACAGCAGCACTTTCAGTTACTACCTCACAACCAACATCTTATAATGGCTTTTTGAAAAAAAGGAACGAGCCAAAAACTTCTTTATCTCACTTCTGCAAAATGCGTTTCTAAATAGACATTCAACTGGAACAGAATAAGTTTATATGAAACTTTTTCCACTTTCAAAAGGTTGTAGACATTTGAAAATTGAATTGGATAATACAAGTTTTCAATGCAATAATCTGAGCGAAACACCATGTAATACCAAACAATTTTCACTCTCATACTATGCTTGCACTTTGCTTCCATCAGAGCCTGGCTCTGCTGGAGACACACAGCAATGGGATTACAAATCAATCGACAAAACAAAACCAATCTTTTTGCAGACTACTATAATTTCTCTAAAAATGGCCTTATGTGGGAAATTATCAAATATCAAATGTACTGGTACATGAAAGCCAAAGAAACAGTGATACTTTGAAGCATGTCTACTCAGCCATCTTAGTTAGGCGATGAATGGTACTCCTTGCAACTCTATTCCCAGGATCAATTTTCATAACAGTTCTGAGGTCTTCGGCTCCAAGCTTGTACTTCTCCATACTCTCGTACAAAAGAGCACGTTGCACGAGAATGGTCACATTTTTGTCATCTTGTTCAAGCGCCTGCACAACCCAATAGACAAAAAGTTTCTTAGTTGGATGAACAACACCAATTCCTCAGCAATGATTTAACAGGATTAAACAGGATCAGACATTTATGTAGCACCAATAAACAATGGAAACTAAGAAAGATACATAGATTGGTCATGTATTGCATGTCCTGAGTAATTTCAATTCAGTCAGAGTAATTTCAATTCAGTCACTCGGGCCAGAGAAGAAATAAGAAAAATGATAAACCCCTGTACACACTGCACCAAAACATCACCATGTGAAATTTATAACATAAACCAGGGGAAAAAGGAAAGTATCTATCATCACAGACTTGCATTCAGTTGGAATTTCAACAGCAAATTATGATTAACTGACATTTAACCAAGTGATAATCAACTTAATAGGAAGCAGAAGGTAGTAAAAATAAAAGTCCAGCAGAACTTATCAGTCAATTGACCTACTCCACAGGTCAAAGTTACCAAAGCCCTTATGTAGGTAGCTTGCATGTAGAATCTTCCTCACAACCCCATATAAAGAAAACAATAAATAAAAACTAAAAACACCAGCCTGGTGACTCAGAAGACTACTTAGCCATTGTATGATACCCCTAGCATTTATATTTTCATTTAATAAGACTACCCGAAAAAGGACCTCAAATAGTTTGGATTTCGAAAAATGAGAGACAAAAAGTTAGTACTACTAATACCATATGCCCAAAAGGTTTTCAAAGTCCTTAACCCTTGGAAAATGAAATGACGTAACTATTCAATAAGAGTCATTACTAAAGTTTAATCCAAAGTGATGATACATGAAATATTACATCTCCTTTAGTCAGCAGTCATGGAGAGACAGACTTAACTTCCTGAAAAGACATCCACTCCGTATCTTTGTAAAATGGTCTTGTTACTCTAATATATTCAGAAGTGACTACCAAAGCAACACTTGATACAATTACATAACCCATCAGTTATATCCTTGCCCAAGTGTGATAGAGGGGGAAGGTTACTTATAATGGTACAAGAATTTCTTTAAAAGTGTCACGATGATGTTTATATGTTAAAACAAAAATACCATAGAAGCAGCAATATTACCCTATTGTGTGACAAACAAAAAATATATCACAGTTATAAACATATTACAAACAAAAGCGTATACTACCTCTATCTGGTCTGGGACAGGTTTTATGAGACGAAAAAATGTAACTTCTTGCAGTTATGAGCTGAAGATAATGACAAATTTTAGAAATTACTTTACAAAGTTCACTTCTCACTAATTAGATTCCAAACAAGTTACTGGTCAGTAAGGCTCAATTGCAGGCTAAATTTTTTGGCATCAAATTTAGTACTAGTATGTCCTTGTTAACTCTTCATATTCAATTAACCTCGATCCAAATACAAAACCATAAAAAAGAGGAGGGGAAAAGAAAAGAGAACAAGGGAATGACACACCTTTGTGCAATCAGCAACGGCTTTCTTGTATTCACCAACTTCTTTGTAACATGAAGCCCTGCAGGTCAAGACCTCCATCGAACCAGAATCATCCCCAAACTTCTCCAGAAGAATGACTGCCCAAGACAACCATTTTATAGCATCAGATTGCATACTGGCCCTGTTTGTAGTTATCCAATCCTTTGTTCTTTGCAGTTGCAGCACTAACACCAGCAGGTGGGGGTGGAAGCCCTTCAAGCTCAGTTGTGCCACCTGTATCATGTCCTCCTCCAAACTCTGAATCCAATCCCCAGTCATCACCCCCTGAAAATTGCTGGCCCTCAAACCCAGCATTCCTACTTCCAGTTCCACTGGATGAACCAGTAGTTGATGAAAACAATGCATCAAAATCATTAACACCCGTTGACTGAACAGAAGGCTGACTCTGAGACTGACTGTTAGAGAACCCAAAATCATTCACATTCGAATAAGAACCTCCTGCGCCTGACCCCCTCGAATTATTATTCCCTGAAGGAAATGTACTTGGTTGACTCTGATTCTGATTACTAGAGAATCCGAAACCATCTATATTTGAATAAGAACCTCCTGCACTTGACCCCATTGAATTATTGTTCAATCCACTTGTTTTCGAAGCATTCTGAAAACTACCAAAGAATATGCATTGTCTCCAACACTACTCTTACTACTTCCTTTACTTCCTGAATTCATACTACCACTCGGCTTAGACGAAAAATCAACCAACGAACCAAATGGATCTTTTTTCGAACTCATCCCACCTAGTTCTCCACTTCCAGCCATACTCATCATGGAGGGACCACCAAGATTTGCACCTTTACTAGCATTCCCATTCAAACTGACATTCCCTCTACCAGTATTATTACCACTAAATCCACTCGCATAACTCCCAAAACTCTCACTAGAACCCCAATTTCCACCACTCTTCGCCGAAGTATCAGTCTTAGGCAATGAATCAGCCATACCCCCCATAGAAAACGAGCTCTTATTCGAAAGAGGGACCGCATTTTTCAAAGGCACATTACTATTACCCTTATTCTGACCCATTGCTGAGCTCAGCAAATCACCAAACATGTTGGGATCTTTCTTGACAACTCCAACCCCAGAATTCATACTCCCAGCAGGGGTTGAAGAACCCCAGCTTTTCCCAAATATATCCCCCACCATTGACGTCGGACCCGATAAAGATCCGACAGGTTGATGGGTCCACGAGGGCTTGTTAGTCTGTTGGGTACCCCAAGACGACGTCGTACTGGGCTTCGTCTGAACTGACGAATAAGAACCAGAATATGATGAAGTCTGGTTTTTCTGATCGTTAAGAGATCGAGAACTGGATTTGTTCAGGCCCAAATCGAAATCGAAACTATTTAGAGAGCCCGATTTGGGATTTGATTTTCCGTAATTAGAATTCATCTTTTTTCTTTAATCAATTATGATTTAGCCCAAATCAAAATCGAAGAAAAAAAGTACTAATTAATTTGAGAATAAAAGATCGAATAATGAACAAATCAAATAAAGAAGAGATCTGATTCTGGGGAGGATTAAAAGCGTACGTAATGAAATTGAAAGTCAAAATTGTAGAGAAATTAAAGAAGAGATTGTATCAGATAAATCGAAAAAGGAGCTTACAGCTTTCCGCCGGAGAGAAGCTCTTTCTTGCCGGAGGGAGATGAGGTGTGATTGTGATGGTGATGGGGAAGCGAGAGTGGGAAGAGGAGGTGGCTAGCGGTTTGTTTGGAGCTTTTATTAAGAAATTGGCCCTATAGAAATTTCCGATATTATTATGACCAAGTTTCTGAATTTAGCAACAAAGAATTTTAGTACATATGCAAATTTCACCCCTTTTTTTTAAAAAAAATTTCTCAATTATTAGCAACAAATAGGGAGTTACAATTTTGATGAAATCTTGATATGTTTTGGGTTAGTCGAATGTGACTCTCTAAACTAAACTAACAACAATCTCAATATTACTTTCTAAATTGAAAATGTTTGCCATTAAGCGTGTGTTCGTTTGGATTGAAAATATTTTCGGTGTTTGATTGATAAAATAAAAATAGTTTTAAATAAAAAATTTTAACGATTTTATCTTTAATTTTATGAATACAAGTTAAAAAAACTTAACAATGGTAATAAATACCTTACAAGTAATTGTGATATCTAATAAAAAATTAATGTTATTCAAAATTAAATAATAGTACAATATAGTAGTAAAATATGCATAATGATAGTTATATTAGTGTAGGACCCATGATTGAGAGAAAAACGAATGAAAAAGAATTGAAAACGAAAATAAGTTTAGCAAACGAAATTTTAAAAGTAAGTATTTGAGATTTAATGTCACTCTTGAATTATTAGAAATATAACTTACGCTCAAAAATTTCGTAAGTTATTTTCAGCCAGATGAAGAAAAATTAGAAAATATTTTACAGCAAAAAATATTTTCCGGTGTTTGGCACCAAAAAAATTTATAAAAAATATTTTTCTGAAAATATTTTCAATCTAAACAAATACACCCTAAAGTGTCTCATTTTGATCTTCCAAACTTAAATAGTATTCGAATATAACTCTTCATTTTGTTTTTGTATTTTTAAAATATCGATTCACCTAAAGGGACAAAAAATGAATATTAATACATAAATCCAATCTATATTTATTGAAACACAGTGGAAGTATTCTATAATTATTTCGTTTAGACAGTTATTGTTTTTGAAATATTATTTAAATTGATACTGTAACAATTTTTTAATAGGATATATATAAGATAAAAAGATGATTGAAAAACGACATTAAAATGATTACAACGTAATATTTATAGAATAATGGGAAAAGGGAGCCATCCAAACGTTTTTTATTTTTTATTAACACTAGTTATATAGGCATATTTCTAGTTAATATATTTGTTTGAGTTAATATTTCTTATACTATTACCCGACGTTTGGTACATAGGAATGGCTTGGAATGGAAAGTTCATTCAAAGCAGAATGTGTTTCCACCTGGAATAGACAATAATACTTATTCCCATCACATGTCTAGTGACTCAAGGCAAAATGAAATGAGTATTTTTTTATTAATGTTTGGTATAACTAATTTTAGAAGTCAGAATGAAAATAATTTTAATTAAGTTCACTTAAATATCTCTGATTTTTTAAAGAAAATATAACAAATTTTTATTTATTTGAATTTTGTTTTTGTTCATGTTATTTATATTTTTATGGGTATGAAAAAGTTTAAAATTTTTTATTAAGGACAAAAAAAAATATTAAAAAGTTATGTACTATTTTTTCACTCAAATACATATTAGATAACTTAGTTTACTATTTTATAACACTACATATGTTTTTTACACGACGATGTAAAGGCTTTTCTATATTATTGGTGTTGGAAAGATTAATCCTATTCATAAAGATATGCTAATATGTCCAACTTTCTTGATTGCTTTGACAAGATTAACCCTTGCCGGAAATTACTCCTGACGTAAAATCATGTGAACGTAAAACAAGGGTTCTATGAATTGTGAATCAATCAATCTTTGGAAGGAAAGGGAAAAGAAGTGATGTCCATTCATTTCTTGTATAGTAAAGAAGGTAAAAGGGAAAATAAATGATAAGTACTTACCAAACAATTCATGACAAGATTGAGGATAATTCATAATGTTATTCTACTTTTGGTCTTTCTTTCTATTTCCACCTTTTCCACAGAAATGAGAGACAATTAATCTATCCTTTCCTTTTCTCTCAATTTCTTTTCTTGTCTAAAACTGCCGCATTATATAGATGCGGAGATGGAAAAAATAAAAATATAAAAAAAAAAATAATAAAAGACAGAAAAAAAAAAAAAAAAAACTTTGAATGAACGTGCATGTTAGTCGATCTAGCTCTTACATTTGAAAATGTTTCTCTATTTCTATATTCTTGCAACTTGCAAGATTCTTCAATTTTTGTGCAAACAATTAATTGCTCCATTAATTCATCAATTCTCCTCGTGCTCCATCTGATTTCTTTGCACCCCACAAAATTAATTCTTCAATTTTGTGCAAATACTTGTGAAATCACACTTTAATCAGCTGTTATAAAAAGCAAATTAATTATTTTTTGCATTTTTTTTTTGGACTAGAATCTATAAACAAGGACGAGGGTTTTGTACACCAATTGAAATAACTTGTGCATTAGCACAAGTTGAGGAGAGCACATTATTCCCCCATGTACTTCAAATTGATGTTGGCAAAGTGCACATTTTTGCAAGGAACTGATGAGCTGCACATTAGATTGATGGCAACTGGTGAATTTGTAGTTCCCCTTATGTTGTCATAGATAACATCACTGATTTTCACTTGAGATGGCTGCACACAAGATTAGATAATATCAAAATTAGAACTGTGGTTTTCTTTCCTCTTCAATTTAAAATAGATTATTGATTTCATTGATGCTTGTCATATTTATTAATTTGCTACAGATTTTTTACTTGTACCAATCTTCTATTACACCCTCTAAATGTTTGTCATGTATAATCTATCTTATATATATATGTTAAACTACACGTGACAATCATATGTAGAGAGTGATATAAATTAATATAAAAAGCGTGAAAGAAAATAGTGTACGTATTTGTTAGTAGTGAAAAAAAGGTGATATACATGCATCGATGCTTGAAAGAAAAAATTTCACCTTGCTAGATGATCCGCCGTAGTTTTGGTCTATTTTTATATGATGGGGTTCAACACATTTTCCACTACAACATCACTGAAAAGCATTCCTGCAGCTACACTTGGACCTGATCCCCCGAATGTTTTGATTCTGATACCATTTGTTGTACCTTGTAATGTGCAATTTTTCACAATCAGCCCTCTCACATCCATTTCATTTGGCAATCTTCCAAGGCTACCCACACTGTGTTAAAATTAACATTAAAAAAATGTTAAAAAATGTCAAAAATCACCAAAATTAAGAAACAATGTTAGACAAATATTGTATATAATGGATACATTTCATTAACATTCCTTTTTCTCATTAGAGGCATATATACTATAATATCATATCGCATCCATTATTAAATATTAATTTTCAGTTAATTAAATAATGAATAATTGAATAACGGAATGTTGGTTCATATAAATATTGTATATGGCTCTAAATAATTAATAGATCGAGATGAACTAATCATGATTAAGAAACATTTTTTGTAAATTAGAATTTTTCTTGAGCCAAAAGGTAGTACCTAATTCCATGTCCAGGGCCGCAGACAACTTGATTAATGGTTACGTTAGTTGCTCCTTGTCCAATAGAAACACAATCATCGCCTGTTCGAATTACACTTCGCGATACTTTAATTGTGTTCGACTTGCTTATGTGTAATCCGTCGGTGTTTGGACTGTCCGGAGGTGCAGTGATGGTAAGGCTATGTGCCCTTACTAGGTAGCTGTCACTGATGTGCATGTGAAATCCCATGGCATTTACAAAATTGAGACCCTTAATTTTTGCATTCTTCACATCAATAAAATGCATAGACTGCACATATAAGAAAAACATATGTCAATCTTCCTTAGAAAATTATACCGACATTCCAGTGAGGGCACCATTTCATTTTACTTTAAATGTTTATATGATATAATATCAAGTAATTTAAAAATGTATAATGTATAAGTATTCAAAATATAACAGAATGATTTTATAACGGTACTACACAATGTATAAAATAAGGGCGAATTCTATAGCATCTCTCTTTTAGGAAATTATTTCTTTAGTTTTAAAGATTTGTACAGTATAAATATTTAAAACATATGATATTGTACTATGTATAAATATTTAAAATACAATGAAATTAGAATGATTCCTAAAAAATGACGGTAAAATTTTCCAAAAACAAGAGTTTCAATGAAAAAAAGATGTTAATATGGACTTGAGGTGCTTACAGCTGGTAAATGCACACAATCACCATTACTTTTGCAGTCATTGTATTGCCATACATTCTGGCCTTGGCCGTCAATGGTACCTCCACCGGTAATTATCAAGCCATATACTGAATTAAAAGAAATCCAGCCCTGACCGGAATATGCAGAAACGTCGGATACAGCTTGTAGGGTTCCGGCAACTTGAAAAATGACGGGACTGAGTGGTTTGCATGGCCCTTGAAATAAGACCTCTCCTATTGTGAAAATCCCTACAGGAACAAACACCCTTGCTCTTGGTCCTATGAAATTACATGCCGCATGCCATGCTTGCATGAAAGCCTGCATGCAATATTGATAAATATTAAGAAAAAGAAATAAAGAAAACTGTTAATTAATATTTATTTTATTTTAATTAGTTAAGAGGTGGTTAAGAACTGTAAGAAATATTTAGGTACACCCGTCTCTATCTATGAAAAAAAACATGAAAATATTGCATTGATTAATTCGTGTTCATAGAACAAAATTCTATTATCATGCATGCATTTTTAATTTATCACGTAATTGATTTTACTATTAAGAAAAAATACCAAAAAATGACAAATTCTCATGTAATAGTCCATCTAATCATCAATATTTGGCGGTCATTGAACTGTACTCCGATTTTTGCATTACGATCCAGAAATAAATTGTTGTTTTGTTTCTTTACCTTCAAGCATCCTAATGAAAAAGAGAACATAAGAAAATGTCACACTATTGATGAAAATCCATTAATCCAGTGTTGGTTTCATGCCATAGAACTCGAATATTATGCATGACCATTAATAATTATCGGACTGACATAAAATTGTTCATTAATTTGTTTTGAATAATTGATATTCTTTTTGAACAATTGTTCATTAATAATTGATATTTTACCTTCAAGAATTCTTACAAAAACAACAAGAACCTTGATAACATGCATTAATAATAAGTACTCAAAGATGACTTACTATAGAGAAATTAATTAAATATCAAAAAAATTAATAGTATAGGGTAATTAATCCATCGATATATGATGATTTAATTATAATAATTGTATAAGAGACAGAGTATAATTTTATTAGTTTTAAATATTTATATAATATTGTATCATATAAAATTTTAAAATATATAATATTATACTATATAATTTCTTAAAAAATAATAAATTAATTTTCCTAACAGAACGGTAGAATTTTCCGTTAATTACCTGAGTGCTCTCTTGTCTGCCGGGTTTGGCACCAAAGCTGACCACATTAAAGACGGCACCAAGATCCCGGCCTCGGCGTACAGGAAGCCCAACCGCATTGCAGCAGCTCCAGAGCTGAACATAGAATAATGAGAACAGCCGCTATTGTGCTACTTTTTCTTGCCATGCCCATTATAATTTGAACAGCAAATTCTTGATCGATCCACCTTCTTCTTTTTTTTGTAAATTTTCTTTTTTTATTTATTGTTTTGTCTTTTCTTATTTAAAAATTGCTTGCTCCTACCCAGGGTTTTTAAAAATTAAAGGGGCAAGAGCTATCTTTCTTCGTGTTTACTTCTTTTATAATTAATTAAGGCCTTAATTAATTATATTTGTTGTAAATATTATTATTGAAACTCCGTAGCTATCGGCATTTTGCTATATATTGGTTGTACGAACACTGCGGTCTACCTTAGCTGTAATCTTTTATTTTCTTCGGGTTTTCTACAAATTTGACGGCTGTTATTTAGTCATCCTTAAAATTCATAAAACTTGAAATTTATTAATTCCCTCTCGTTTAGTCAACAATAAGACTGTCATTAATACCATAAATTAAGATTATTGGCATAACTCTTAATAATTAAATTGATTCGCTGTCAATTCGCCGAAAGGTCTCAAACCCATAAAAATTCTACAAGTTAAATTCAAAGGACATACTCAGAAGAACAGGACTCCATTACCATGAGGTATCCACATCTAGTCTCTATAAGAGTCTATTAAGTGTAGTAAGATCTGATGCTTCATATAATGCATCAGAATTAATTATATTTATTCTATTATTTCTAAAAGTTTCTATATCTCTTTCTATATCGATAATTTCTCCTAAAGCCGTTAAAGGGAAAATGCCCGTATGATGAGTTCCAAAACGCCTATACTAGGGTTATACACATCTAGATGTGTATAAGAGACAGCCATACTGATGAGTTGGTATGAATGGTTGATGTTATGATGCCTGTTGTGTTGTCCTTTTCCCGAGTCGGTCTAAGAGTCGAGGATCCCATCCTGTCCCTTATCGTGGTCTTCCGGTGAGGAGGTAAAAGATATTATAGATATAAACATTAAATTCCTCTTATTGACATTTCTACTGGTAATGGTGGTCAAAAGTTTTATTCCTCTATTTCCATGAATTCTGAACAAGATAATGATTGACTAAGTAATTGGTTAGACAGAAATCATAGTAGAAAACTAAAGATAAGGAATTTAATATTAAGAAATATAATATTAAGTGTTAAAGACCAGACTTTTTATTTAACTTATTGCATATGAGAAATACAGATTTTGAAAGACAGATTTCCAGTTAGATTAGCTTATGCTTTAGATGTCTTTGATTTAGAAATAAAATATTATAGACAAGCATTAAAGAAAGTATTAAGAACAAAAACTATATAAATGGATTATCTAAACTTATAAATGTCTGATGGGCTGTCTCTTATACAATTTATGATGTTACCAAATCGACAAATTACAATAGAATTTTAGATAGAGTTATGTGACAAAGCTTAACACTTAAGTATCCAACTTATAAGATTAAGAGATCTGTAGGCTTCTTACATATCTTAGATACAATAAGTCCTGTAAAGGTGGTGTATAAATATTTCCTATTTCTGTATAACCAGTGTAATTACTAATACATCAAGTAGTAGACAAAAATTATAATATAGAATTTTTTACAACAACAAAAGATTTTATAATATTTACATCAGTACCCGAAGATAATAGTAATTACACTGGTTATAATGCCTTAGATTATTTTGATTCAGATGAATATCCTAATACAGATTAAATGTCTCTTAGAGAAGAAATGAATTACACACAAGTAAGTTGGAAGTATTGTTTAGTAGATACTAATATGAGTACACAAAAATCAGTAGAACAAACTATTACACATTTAAAAGAATGCCTAACAGACATACAAAGATATCTAAGAATAATTAGTATCTACTAAACAATACTTCCAACTTACTTGTGTGTAATTCATTTCTTCTCTAAGAGACATTTAATCTGTATTAGGATATTCATCTGAATCAAAATAATCTAAGGCATTATAACCCTGTCTCTTATACACATCTGAAGATGAATAAGACAAGAAAAATCGAATAAAGAAATAAAAGGTATAAAACAAAATTTAGATTATTTAAAAATAGTAATAGAAAAACTAGAAAAGAAAAAAGAAAATAAAACTCCTAATTTAGAAAAAAATAGAAAATAATTTAGAAAAAATAGGAAAACAAATAGACAAAATAATAAAAGTTCAAAGAGATAGAATAATGGAAAACAACTTAGATTACAAACTAGCAATAGAAGAAACTAAAAAATATTTACAAGACCCAATAGGATTTTCAACATTTGAACCAGGCACACCAGCAGATAAACAAATAGTAAGACAAAATAATACTATAATAGCATTATTAATAGCAATACAGATTAAAGTAGATAAAATAGAACACTCAAAAATAGTAAAAATAGAAGAATATTTAAAAGAATTAGCCTCACATAAAGAAGTAGATGAATTAGCAGAAGCAATAAATAAAATAGACTTAGGAACAAAAGAAAAGAAAAAGGTAAGACAACAACCTGCTTGGACATTTTTACAATCTAAACAATAAATGCCTATATTAGGAACAGGAAACTCAGAAGATAGAGAAAGAACTTTAATCTAATGTTCTTAATATCTGTCTCTTATACACATCTAGATGTAATTAGATAGATTAGTAAATAAACCAGAAAAAATAATAGTACCACAAGAAACTATACTATATTATGAGGATAGTATAGGAAGAAAATCTATAAGATTTACTGATTATATAGAAGCCAGCACAAGTAATAATAATGAAGAAGATGAATAAAGAAATATTAGAAATTTTAAAAATCTTAGAAAAAGACATAGATTTTTATTTAGAAACACAAGATGATATAATTTGGAAAAAATTAGAAAATATTTTAAAGATAAAAAATAAAGAAAATAGAAAAATTAATTGTACAGGATGTAAAGAAGAATTTTATGACATTAATAAAATATTTAGACATGTAATTAATTGTTATAAAAGAAATGATAATTTAATGACAAGACAAAAAATAAAAACAATAGAAATTTTAGAAATAGAAGATGATATGAATTTAGAAGCATATGAACTAAAAGATGAAGAAATAATTAGTTTAATTTCAGAAGAAGATATAAACAAAACAGAATATGAACCTAGTATAATAGAAACAAGAGAAAAAATTTTAGAATTAATGGAAGCAAGTAGCAGTAGTAAATCCACAACCAATACCTTCAAATTTTTCTGGAAATAAGCCTATATATACTACTGTCATATCTATAGTGTTTCAATAATATTTGTCAGAAATCTCAAATCTTATATACAACACCTTTACAGATAATTCTATAGAAACCTATAAGACGTACAGATCCTATGGAGGCTCCTTATACTCATCAGTATGGAGGACAACCATTTATATTAAACATAACAAACATAGATCCTCGAGATGGAATAATTATTTAGATACTTGGAAAAATGCTATGGCTAGTGATTATATAAAACATTTTGATAGTAAGGATGCGAAGAAATGTTAAGATATTTAGAACAATATTTAGGAGAATCACCAAGGCTATGTGGCAAGAATGGAAGGAGATAATAGAGAATTAGCAGAATTAATTTCTTGTCTCTTATACACCTTCTTAATTTGTGTATAATACACATACATAAAGCTCATAACAGGATTTATTCCAAATTTATTACCAATATAGAACAACAAAAGAATCCATTAAGTGAGGTATAATTTTTAAATTTAAAAAATTGGTATTACATAAAACCCTTTTTAACAGAATATATCTACTATGCCTCACTTAGTGGAAATACTTGGAACATAGACATTGGTAATAAACTTTTTAATAAATTACCAGGAGCTTTAGGATTAGAAATAAGTAAAAGGTTTAAAGAAGAAATAATAGATAAAAGAATGGATACATGTGAATAGGAATATCTTTAAGAGAAAGAGTCATGTTCATTTTATCCAAATCTTATGTGTAGAAATAACTGTACTAATATACAAATCTAGATAGTCTAAAATCTGAAACATTTACTAATATAGCCAAATTTATACTGCTCATATTAATTAAACAAGGAAAACCTAGATATAAAAATAAGAAATATCAAAGACAAACACAAAAAGAAAAATTATTACACAAAAAGATCACAAGCTAGAAAACCTTATTTAAATAAGGACAGACATGTTAGAAAATATGACCCTAATAGGACATATAAGAAAAAGCTTTATTGTTTATACATGTAGTAGTCCAGATCATTTAAGTTCAGCCTGTCCTAAAAGAATTAATATGGCAAATAAAAAGGCTATATTAGTAAATAATACAGATCAAGATTATCTAGATGTAGATGAAACTCTTAGCGACACAGAAACTATTTATTCTATTGTAAGTTTTGAAGAATTATTAGAAGAACAAAATTTAGAAGAAAAAGATGAAGTAATAGACCAATTTTTAGAACCAAAAGAACCAGATTTAGAAGAATTTATACATGAATTGAAAGGAATAAATTTTATGTTTAAAGCAAAAACTAAAATACCAGAAATAGATTGTGACCATAACTGGCAAAAGAATATCTGGAGCCTTCTTCTCTTATACATATCTAATTCTTTTAGGACAGGCTGAACTTAAATAGATGTGTATAAGAGACAGATCCTGCATTGCCTGGAGAATAACCTGAACTTCTGTATCCATGTCAAAAATTAAATTCTATAAAATTAGAAGTTACTTTTAAACATCATAATAAAATAATAGGAACTAGTGCAATTATAGATACAGGATGCACAACTATAATTGTAGACCCAAAATTGATAGATACAACTAAAATATTAAAATTCAAAGACCCTATAAAAGCCACACAAATGGATGGAAGTATAAATGAATATAATTATTATGCAAAAAATTGTAATATAGCTTTTTTGAATAATTGCAATAATTATAGTCAATACTATTTCATGCCATATGTATTAGTTAAAGAAATTTTAGAAAAACATGGGGTAGGTGTAATTATAGGATTAAAATTCTTATTAGATTTAAATGGAGGAATAATTTTTAACAAAAGAATATGTACAGATTTTTAAAAATGTAACTACAAGTCCTTGTAATCCAACATCACTCCCACCTATTCATCCAGATTTGATAAAACAAATAGAAAATAACAAAATAGACAAAAAATGTATAGAATGCCAAAAAGGAAAAGAAGGATGTTGTAATAACATAACTGTTTTAGAACAAGATTATTTAGAAGCCAATGAATTAAATGAATATTTAATAGATAGAATTAATCTAAAAAATTTATTACATTTAAAAACAAAAACAGAAATAGAATCACATATAGACACTTTACCATTTATAGGAGAAGACCCTATAAAATTATGGGATAAAAATAAAATTTATTGTGAAATAAAAGTTAAAAATCCAGATTATATAATAAAGACTGCAAAAATAGAAGCTAGTCCGCAAGATATAGAAGAATTTAAGATGCACATTAAAGAATTATTAAATTTAAAAGTAATAAGACCATCAGAATCTCCACACAGGTCANTGAAATAATTAGGGAAAAAGTAGAATGGTAATAAATTATAAAAGATTAAATGATAATACTATAGATGATAGTTATGATATTCCAGACAAAACATTTTTGATAAATAGAATACAAGGTAAAAAGATTTTTAGTAAATTTGATTGTAAGTCAGGATTTTGGCAAATCAAAATACACCTAAAGTACAAGATCATATAGAAAAGAAAGTATTAGAAATGCCTGATAAATTAGAAAGATTTTTTGTTACAAAAATTCTTAGGACTTATAAATTATGCTAGACCGGTTCTTAAACGTTGGAAAAATTGCAGACAGGTATAGAGGTTTAGGATTTTTATCCTTCCATTTGGGAATAGCCTAAGATATAAATTTAGTAAAGAAAATAAAAAATATGATAAAAAATATACCCTCATTACAATTACCCCTAGAAACAGAATATTTAGTAATAGAGACAGATGGTTGTGATTTAGGATGGGGAGGAATCCTCAAATCAAAACCACATAAATACTCTCCTATAAACCAAGAAAAATTATGTAGATATGCTAGTGGCACTTATAGAGAAAAAGGATATAAAACTAGTTTAGATTGTGAAATATTAGCCATAATATATGTATTAGATACTTTTAAATTATTTATAATTTCAAAGAAAGAATTTACAATTCGAAGTGACTGTGAAGCAATAGTCTAAATACTCCCAAAATATGAAAGAAAAAAGTAGGCATAAGAGATGGCAAAAATTTTCATTAGTAGTAGCTGAATATAATATTAATTTTGAACATATAAAAGGAAAAGACAATAAATTAGCAGATGAATTGTCTAGAAAAATTTATAATAATTAATAATGTTTGTTAATTTTTTCAGGCCTGGATCAGACTTAAGAGCCCAGCTTAGGGCCCCCAGACCAAGTTTTATGTCATCTTCATTTTCAAGACCTGCTGAATCCAGTCAGCAAGCCCATCAGACATTTATAAGTTTAGATAATCCAAACATTTTCCCAAAGATGACATAAAACTTGGTCTGGGGGCCCTAAGATATGATTTTAATGGACATAGTTTATGTGCCATGCTACCTCATAATTGTTTTCGAATATTAGACACTTATAGGAGTATAAATGAGCAACAAAAAGTAATTTTAGATAATTTATGGATTTCATATCAGAGAAAAAATAGTGGACATTTTACTAATTCTTTACACATCTAGATGTGTATAAGAGACAGTTGTAAGGCTGTTAGTGCTCAAAGGTTTTAAGACAATAATGAAGGACTTGAAGCCTGTAGATTTTACTTAGGAAACCAGCCCATATTTCACCAAATTAATACTAGACTGTTATTCGATGGATGAAGGTAATCAAATAAATTTTTGTGATCACTGTGAGACCCTTGTAAAAATTTTAGAATAATAAATGAAAAAGATAGGACCTTAGAACAAGAATTTTCGATAACAAGACAAAATTTTTGTCTTGGTTACAAAATTTTATTTTTTGTTCCAAATTGGCTAAATTTATATTTTCTTCTGTATCTTCTTTTATTTTTTCTTTAATTTTCCGGTAAAGGAACACCTAGTCCGGTTCAAACGGCAGCTAGATGTCTATCGGTAAAGACAAGACAAGTCCGTTAATAGTTGGTGATTTACTAAAAAGGAGTAACAATTATTGTACATTTTTAATCAGCTTTTAGAAAAGCAAAAATAATGAAAGGAATCTTTTACTTTATTAGATTAGTTAACATCCGGTTTTGAAATCCGGAAATAATGTAAGGAATCTTTTACTTTATCTTATTAGATTAGTTAACATCCGGTTTTGAAATCTGGAATTCATTTTATAAATAGGACCATTTCCTCACTTGTATAGATATCGAGGAAATTACCAAGGCTCTCAACTAACTTCTCTTGTAAACAATCTTTCAATATCAATCAAATTTTCCATTCTCTAAAAGTCTTCAAGACTTGACTTCTCTTTCAAGGCTTTCTTTCTCACTTTTTCTTTGTAAGTTTTCTTTTTAATTTAAGAAGAAAAAGACCAAGGGGACCCTTTGAATTCAAACTTGTAAAAATTTTACTGTTATAATTCAAAGGACATAAGAGACAGACTGATAGCTATGTTAGCACCATGAGGTATGTTGGCACACACACTTGATACTATTACATGGAAATCAAGATTTCACACATATACTAGATAATTAAAAGGAAGGAAAATTTTACGTTCCGTTTTAGGGTATTATTCTCTTGTGTCTTACATAGCTATACAATATAATATTATGTGTTTTAAAAATTTGTACAATTTGTACTGCACAAATTTTTAAAATTAATGAAATGATTCCTAAAAGAAAGAATTTCAATACAAGCATAAAGTTGTATACTAGTACTATTTTAATTTTTTTTTTCTTTGGCTTGACGACAGTAACTTAAGATCTAACTAATTCATCTAATTTTCTCAGAGAATTTAGAGTAAATTAAGCCTATCAAAAATTAATTTCCAGCAGAATCATTCATCAATGAGAAAAATGCATTTTTGGTCTCTCTTTTTTAGAGTATTTAATAAACTAGTTCCTAAAATTTTGAATAAAACAAATTTAATCTATAATATTTCAGAATTTGAACAAAATTAAAATAATTGACGAAAATTTAAAATTTTTAACAGAAAAGTCACATAGCGATGTTCATTTGTGCCATGGTTGGTTGCATGCAGTTGATGGCGCCAGCTCTTCCCTTATCACAATCCTTAATCAATACTAGCCCTCCGTCCATCCTTAGTCGTGGCCTTTTTTCTTTTCCTTTTTTAATATCTTTTTAAGACTAATTCATACGTAATCAAAAGTACGTAATACCGAATGATGCAAGTACAGGGTAATTTGGTTTTACGTGTTATATTCTTTAAGGGGTACAAGTTCTCTAATATATATATATATATATATATATATATATATATATATATATATATATATAGATATATATTCACTCGGTGTGGGTAACTAAAAATCAGAAATAGCAAATTTATATGACAAACTTTGCATGCATATATTGGGTTAATACAGGTTCGTGTCGATCCACTAAAAAGCTAATTAACTAATTCTGTGCGAAAGATATTTTGATGATTACTGACAAATTTTTAAATGGATCGAGTTGGAGATAAAATAGGTACCATAGACCTCCCATTTTATATAGGCATGCTTCTTTTTATGTTACACAAAATCATCATTGCATAAGTAAACTTATTTCAGGAGCTCAAATCCTCATATATAGTCTTTAGGCGTTATTTATGCGTTTTCAAAGAAGTGGTAATTAGTTAGATAAATTATCTCATTATCACAGGTTGTATTAGTTTCTAAATGCTGCCTGAATCAGATTCTTGTGCCTTGCTTTCTGTTTTTCTTGCATTTCTAATATCTTCATATAATCCGACTTAATTCATCAGAGTTATTAGTAGCAAAATTATATATATCATGCATGCAATACAATAACATTACTTTTTGGATCAAGGGATTTGGATGGATTTGAATTTAAAATCTAAATCTAGTTTAAGTTACTCAAACAAATTAATTGATTTAGTTGTAGATTTAAAATCTAATAATAAGTGAAGGTATGATTTTAATGATTAAATAAATAAATTTTCTAATTTACTTGAATTTCACGTCATTTCAAATTCATTTATTTGAAATCCTTCCTGCAATATATCAAATACATCCATCCAAACACAACCGAAATGTTTCTAATACCTTCATAAATATGGTGGCTTCTTACTCTGTAGTTATGCTTTACTAGTCTCATCTTATACTATTGGTATGCTTGCATGTAAGAATCTGATCGTTCAGTGGATAAAAAAATAGGAAAACAATCTTAATAGTTTTTCATATTTATATTTTTTTTAATTTTTTATAAATTTAAAACGTATTATTTTGATCTCTCAACACAATTACGAGTATATTTTGATTTAAAATACTCATATGCGTATCGAATGTTACATTTCTTATGAGCAAAATTGGCAACATACAAATTCTAAATGTTAAACTACACTACTTAAAATCTCTTCCACCACCACTCCAAAATTTTTACCTACCATAATCACCTCTATTTCTTTCCCTCGCCGCTTTTCTTTTGCCACTCCTACTCCAACAACCCCAATCCTCTTCTTTTTTGGGACAATTTAGTATTTAAAATTATATATTGTCAATTTTGCACTCAAATATGTTACATTCGATACGCATGTATGTATTTCAAGCCACAATATGTCCGTATTTGTGTCGAGGGATTAAAATGGTATGTCTTGCATTCGTGAAGGACTAAAATATATCATTTTAAATGTGAAAAATTAAAAAATTACAAATATAAATTGTGAGAGACTATAAAGTTCATTTTCCCTGAAAAGATCATACAAATAATCACGAAAAATTGTTTGTAGAAAACTTGGTGGCTTGCATTTTAGTCAAAATTAATTAAATAGGTATATATTCTCGCAACCTTACAAAAGAATCTTGTTCGACAGCTGGACCACTTGTGTACTTGCATGTCCCCATTATGTTAAACACATTCCAAAACCTCAATTATAGGCATATTATGATTATGTATAATAACTTTAGTAGCTTACGCTGAATATTGTACAAATTTGACACTTCCGTGCTTAAAATCAACATTAAATTACTAAAATAAATATACATATTCCAAAGAGTTGTAGTAGTATCACACTCAGACTGCAGTGATTTTCAAAGTAAAAAACAACTATAATTATAATTTTCTTGATGAGTTTTAAGAATGAAGGAAGGGTGTCTAAAAATTAAAGGGGAGAATATGAAGAATAAAAATATTAAATAAACATATCAGCAAGATTATCATATGTGAGATTCTAATTTTCCATTTGTAATATTTTCGGCCAACAGAAACCGTTTGATCCGAATGCCACGCACATTGTTCACCCCATTATGGGCTCATTCAAGAAGTAAAACTAAAAACTAGATACACCAAATTATCCACACAAATTTTTTCACCTGTGGATTTTATAATATATACTAGTAGTATATAATTAAAGAAGATTCTACGGTCATGTAATGGTATCATTTCATTGTATTTTAAAGATTTATACAGTACACAATTATGTGTTTTAAAAATTTGTACTGTATAAATTTTTAAAATTAACGAAATGACTTTCTCATCGAAACTGTAAAATTCTCATATAATTAAAGTGCAATTTTTTTATGTTATGTGCTTAGGGGAAATTATCCTTGGGGAACTGAATTGAACTGGATAGTTCACCATCAGGCAGGTTCCAGATTTGCAAATGATTTGTTCAAATTAGCACTCTCAACAGCGGTGTATTATGTTTGTAGATGTAGAAACGAGATAATTTTCCAGAATCATGCCTTTAATGGAGCTGTAATTGTGAGCCAAATAGTTTAAGAAGTGCAATTTGTTACGAAGAGCTGCAGAGGTGTTTGATTGCGAAGTGAAAGAAACTGGAGTCTTGCTTTAGAATGGAACCTAGACCTTAATATTTTTGAATAGCTTGTTTATGGAAGCTGTTTACAGCTTATGCTTTATGTATGTTAGAGGCTGATCTCTCTGTTGTTGGGTAATACTCCTTTTATTCAATCAATGAAAATCTCCTTCTTTTTGCTCTCCCCCAAAAAAAAAAAAAAATTAAAGTGCTATGGAGAGATTAGTACACTAAAACTATATGTGGATATAATAGAGTACTATTCTAGACAGTAGGTTGGAGATCTTACATGATCGAAGTACCACACATCACACACCGCACTGATACTAATACATAGTAAACCCACAAAAAAAAAAGCCCATAACGTAATAGTATTATTTTCTATTGCTTCACGCCAAGCAGCGGAAGAAATATAGTAGCTAATTCATCTGATATTTTCAAGGACTTCAGAGGAATTCAAGTCCTATGAATTTTAGCCACGGCGAAGGTTCAAGAGTGGTTTTGTCTTATCAGCATCCTTAATCGGCTCCCCTTCATAATTTCCTGCAAGTTGTCTTGTAGGGGCAGTAGTAGTATTGTCAGTTGTAATACTCACAAATTGCATGTTGGCCCTTCGCTTTGGTTGAGGTTGTTGATGTTCTTGATCATAGTGCTCTAATGTAGGAAAGGCTTCCATTCCAATCCGTGCAAGGCCTGCACCATTTTTACCTGCCATATTTTGATTCAAATATTGACCTATACTACACAACAAGTACTAGTATTTGTAAATATATAGCTTAAGTAATTTTGAAAAGTTAACGGATGAATGTTGTAATTTAAAAAAAAAAATGTACGCTGTACAAAAGCAGCACATGTACGCTGTGGATAGAATCAAAATGTAATCAGCGTTGTGGACCTGATAGTAGTTAATTCATCTGATTTTTCAAGGACTTCGGAGGAATTTAAAGCCTATCAATTTTAGCCACGGCGAAGGTTGAAGAGTGGTTTTCTCTTACCAGCATCCGTAATCAGCACCCCTCCATAATATTTTGCAGCTTCATAGCAATCAATGACTCCATTTCCTTTTGTAGGGGGAGTAGTAGTTCTACTTACAAATTGCATGTTGGCCCATCGATTCAGTTGAGGTTGTTGACGTTCTTGATCATAGTGCTCTAATGCAGCAAAGACATCCCGTCCAATCTCTACAAGGGCTGCACCATTTTTACGTGCCATATTTTGATTCAAATAATAGAGAGCTATACTACACAAGTACTAGTATTTGGTTGCTGTTGCTTGTTGCAAATAAATTAGAATGACTCATGCCTCATTATATAGGCAAAAAAAAAAAAAAAACAAAAAAAAGAAGTGCATAGTCCTCTCGCTATTATTTAATGATGGAAAATAGAATTGGCTATAGTTAAACAATTATTGATTATGCAAAGAGGATAAGATTCTTTTGTGGCTCTTTAGGATATATTATAAAAAGCTAGTTGCTCGATAGCATATCTGAATTTAATTAATTGTTTATACCTATTTATCTTTTTAACTTTTTATCGCCATAAAAGATATATTTTTTGAAGTGGAATGGAGAGATTCATTGTTTTGGCTTTGATTTTTGCTGGATTTTTGTTTTTTATGTAGACGATTCTTCATTTTGGATTGCTTAAGAGTAAAAATCGTGGGATGTTTAGTAATCGTTCCCACAGACGGCAATGAAACAGATTTTAAGCAGAGAGCAGATGAAGAGGATTATTTGAAGAGATAGAAAGTGTGTAGTATTTTATTTAGAGTTAAAATGGCTTATTTATAGTAGAATTTGGACAATGGAGTTAATGAGGTCATACATGTTCAAAATATATATGTCCGATTGACTTACTTGTGCCTATATGTTTTATAATAATAAAACATATAATAATGAAAATTAACATATTATTTAGATACATATTGAAAATCTAAACAATTTAGTTGTAAATTAGTTACATTAAAAATGATAAAGCAATATAGTTATGTCAAAAAATGATAGAGTTAATGAAACATGATAAATACGTAAAAGATTAAAAAAAAAAAAAAACACTTAATGAAAGAGTTGCAAGAAACAAATCAATGGAACAAAATTATGATGGGGAGAAAACCCACCTTAAAATGATTGGATTCCATAGAATATTAGTATTGCCCATAAACCTTGTCGTGTGAAAGAAGAAATGCTTAATTAGCGTCTTAGATACTTATTTTGCCTAAAATTCTTGGCTAAGATGTGAGTTGATGAGTATCTATATTTATATCTATATTATCTATAAAACATGAGCATTTGTTTTATGTATCCGTCATCTTTTGAATTGCCAAATATACCTTTATAATTATCCATAACTTCCTTCCTTCCTTTTAATTTTTGGAATAATTTTTTTATATCTTTCTTTAAAAAAAAATTGTGTATTATTTTAATTGCATACTCATAATTTTCTTTTTTGATAATTGCACATACATGAAGTGTATCTTTTCTACTAGCGTTAATAAGGAAAGATCCTAATGGTAGATTTTGTTTTTTTGTTCTGTTTTGTTTTTTGTTTTTGTTTTTAAAGAAACAGATAGTGGGTGGTGAACGTGAGAGCTGTGATTTTTTTTTTTTAAAATTTTAAAATGTACAAAAAAATTCCAAATATAAAAGGAAAGATCACGAGACTAATTGGAAGTCTCCCTTTATATATTATATAGATAATTACAAATCACAAGTACTAATACTACACATATATTACCTGATACTATTACAGGGAAATCAAGATTTCACAGAAGATCACATAAAAAAGATCACAATAACATAAGTAAACTCGTAGAGAAAATATGTTACTATTTAAACTACAAAATCGTTTGACCAATCTGACTATATGATTAATTACCAATATAGAGTTGTACAGAAAAATTGTGTCTGATTGCTAGCTGACTTGATACGAACACTGCAAGTTTCATATCACCATTATATAGAAACTAAATGGCGATCGACCTTTTTTCATTTCCTTTTCCTTTTTTTTTTTTTTTTTTAATAGACTAACTGATCATATGTCATCAAAATTACGTAATACCGAATGATGCAACTATATTCGTTCAGTAGTACAAGTTCCGTAGAATAGATTCATATTTTAATATCATAATTCAGAAATATGCTTCGAAACTTCGGTACAAGACTCGTTTATTGACATCTTTATTCGTTTTACAAATGGATTTCATATGTTTCAGTTTCTTTTCGATGGATATGAATAATGGACTTGTCGCATTTCATATCTGTACCGATCAAATAATGCAGTTTTTGGAATTTCCACGTCTATATTTATTCGTACACCACCCAAAATAAAAAGGAAAAAAAAAGCAAGTATATATTCCTGCAAATCTATTATGCGTTTCCCTTATTGAACAGGATTCTATAATTTGTCTGTAACCTCTGAATGTTGAAACTGTCCTTGGGGCGATCTCGTAATTTCTACGGGTGAAAATGATGGGCTAATCCATGAATTTTCCTTCTTTTTCTTTTGCGAAAACCTTACGGAATTATAAAATTTTCCTAAATTTTAAGTGGAAGCAAAATATTTGTTGACAAAAAGTTTTTAAAATAAACTCCACTTACATATTATGACTCATGAGTTGCTCAATTATTTTTTATGACCAATGTAAATGAACATGGTCACTGCATTTTGATCAGAATTACATTAAACAGGTATTCTAATAATTATACTGAGGTTCTAAATGAAGCTTAAAATCAAGAAAATAAATGTTTGTTCTTTCTCGCAGGTCGCAACCTTACAAGAGAATTTAATTCAACTAGATTGCTTGTGTTCATGCACGTCTATTATATGTAAAACGCTTATCAAATCTTCAATAGGGGCATATAAATATTATGGACGTTGAACCATCTACATAAACTATTCTGGAATCTCCTGTAATTTTATTAATTTATAATTGATTTTGAAGCACAAAAGTTTAGTTATTGTTATATTTTCAGTCATCACAATTCAAGGGTATCAACCATTGGGACCCAAACTAGATGCATATGCAAATGTGATTTATATATATTTAGTAGCTTATCACCACAAGATATTGTGTACTTCCTGATGGTTAAAATAAAGTAAGAGTTCTATGATCCGTTAAGATACTATACTATTATGTTTTAAGTTTTATGTGATATAAACATTCAAATTATAATAATATAATATCAGAACGGATTATAAAATTTTTCTAAAATAAAACTACTAAGAGTATAATTAAAGTGCTATGGAAGGGACAGAGAGATTTCTACACTAAAACTTGAAGTGGATATAGATTATGACTGGTGGGTTGAGTATGTTACATGACATCAAAGTACTTGACACCACCATAATGGTCCTAGTCATGGTTGTTAAAATCGCGATCCTACCCGATTTTACAAGGATTTCGATTCTAGTAGCGATCCTAGAATGCCAAAACGACTCGGATCGCTACTAGAATTGGAATCCTTGTAGAATCGGGTAGGATCGTAGATTCGTATGGTAGGATCGTACGATCCTACCCGATCCCAAAATCTTACGAAAATAATCTTTTTAGCCCTTCTAAACTTTTGGGATTTATTTGTTTTATGTTCTAAAAGGGATAAATTTATTTTGTGACCCATTTACATTAACCCAACCACCAAGTTCCTTTTTCAAAGTCTAAATTCCAAACACTATACTTGTCAGGATTGCGAAATTTCCTTATCAAAAGAGATATTCTCTAATTATACCTTATAAAGCTTAGTAGATATTTTATCTTTTTAAATAAATGGATATAATATGATATGGTGTAAAATTAATAAAACTACAACTCAATTGAACTCAGCATCATTGCTATTTGAGAAAGTTTTTTAAAAAATTAATATTACAATATTTTTAAAAATGTGACGAATATAAAATATAATTTTTTTTTTGAAATTTAAACATATTTAGAGAACGTGATTAAGAAATCTACACTACAAATTTTGCTATAAAAATGATGTATTAGTAAATTAGTTGGTGCTATTGGTTATTTTAATTTGTTTCTTGAACTTTTATCTTCTTATTATCAATGTTATTTTTTTTAACGGAAAAAGCTAAATTCTTATTGATTTTGTAAATTTTTTACATGAGATCATTCAAAGGCATTACCCTTATGAGAAGATCTAATCCTCATACAAGCAGTCTGACGATAGTCTAGCTTATCTTTTATCTTTTAGGACAAATCCAAAGTTGTGATGCTTCTTGAGATCTTCTCCTAGTTTCATGTTGTTAACAAATATGTTCTTTAATTTGATTTGCATTTTTGTCTCCTAACTTATTCTAAAATTCCTCTATTTGGACAGTTATTATTTAATTAGGATATTATTCTAAATATTATTTGAAAAAAGTACTGTAACATCTCTTTTTATGTGATGTATTCGAGAATTGAAAATTTTTATTTTGAAAATATTGCAGAACAAATAAAGGTTCTGTTATTAAATTCATTTTTTTCAACTTTATAACTTCAATTTTCTTATACAATTCATGAAATAGATAAAAATGATATATTTTTATACTTAATTTACAAATTATATAATTTTTATTATGGTTTTTGTTATTTATTAGTTTAAAAATAATTTATTTTGTTATTTTAAATACATTTGTAGGATCTTACGATTCTACGATTTGATCCTACGATCCGATTCTGATAGAAGCAAATCGATCCTACATAGAATTCTGATTCTACAAACTATGGTCCTAGTACATAGGAAACTAGATTTCACGCACACACACAAAACCCGAGGCCATACGTAGTACTATTTTCTATTTCTTCACGCCAAGCAGCAGAAGATATAAAGTAGTTAATTCATGTGATTTTTTCATACAGGACTTCAGAGGAATTTAAAGCATAACAATTGTTGGAGTGTTTTAACAAAATTAAAGTGACTATAATTATTATGAGTTAATTTGAATTTAAATTGTGGGAGTTATAATTCTTTTAAATCATTTTAATTACTATTCTACTGCATAAATACCAAAATAAATGTAACGCTTTTGCATAAAATGGTTATAATGACCATATAAATATGTTTGACCATTGTACATTGCATATAGACAATGTGATTTATAAATGAAATAAATATGTAGTAATTTCTCTTAACTCTACTATTATAACTCTCTTATTATTTTAACCTATAAATATAGGACTATAAGATAAAAGAAATACATATTCTTTATCCCACTCTCTATAGTTCTATATGGGTGAAAAAAATACAATGTAGTAAATAACTATATTGTTATGGACAAAATAAAGTGTGTGGGAAAACTTCTACTTTCTTGATTGTGCATATCAAAGGAAAGTAACAATTTTGAATTGGGCTATTGTATTCCTAGAGACGACGCATTGCAACCTAATGTATCGGAATGAGAAATTCGTACGGGGACAAATCATCTTAAAGAGAGCAAATACGCGCCTCAACCCTACCGTACTTCTTGGTAGCAGTTTGTTCATGCAAAACGGTACAAGTTTTTCCCCCCTTTTTATTGTAGAATACTAAGTAATATTTACATTGTTAATTTTTTATTTAAATATTTTGTGATGTTTATTATGATTTACATGATTTTTTGTGGTGTAAAACTAATAATTTTAAGACGATTAGCCATAAATTTACTAAAGAGAAAACTGTGATTTTAACTACTTATTTTTCTATCCTAGTTTATGACTAAGTATCCCTGTAAAAGAAATTTGCCTTTCCATTTGTGTTCAAGATCCATGTTTAGTTATCTACCTGTAAACACATGCTCCGATGGTGTTGCACCATCATCCATCCTCCAATTGTATAAGCCAATGTTTGCATCAGCCCCTAATGAATGTGATAAACATAAGAGGTTTAAACACTGGAGCAGTAGTATAACTATAACCCTAGCCAAACTCCAAGAACACCTACCTTGTTTTGTTGTTAAAAAGAAAAAAATTATCATTAGGGTAATTACATCAATCACATATTTACATACCATAATATGATAATTCCATATTTTTGACATCCCCCCTCAAACTCAATATAGTTATGAAAAACCAAATTGAGTTTAAAACAAAACTTGAGAATAGAAAATCGAAACCGTGTAGACAAGAAACCAAGAACCAAAATCGAAACGAAATCAAAATCGACCAAAAACTGAAATCAAGAGAATTTGAAAGTTCAAAATCAAGAGAGTAAACCCAAGCTGAAAAATGGTAGAACTAAACTTGGAGAACCAAGCTCGAGGAGCTTGTTTAAGACTATAGAGAGGTCGACAAAGTTTGCAAACTTTGTTCGGCGGATAAGAATAACCAGGAGGTAGTTTCATGTAGACATCTTCAATAAGATCACCATTAAGAAAAGCATTCTTGACATCCAACTGGATAAAGGGACCATCTGCGAGTAGCAGCAACAACAAGTAAACTACGAACGGAAGTAAGACGTGCAACAGGAGCAAAGGTTTCTTCATAATCGATGCCGTGTTCCTAAGCAAATCCTTTTGCAGCTAAACGAGTTTTGTGTCGCTCAATAGTTCCATCCGAATGAGTCTTAATTTTATAGACACATTTACAACCAATAACAGACTTTCCAGGACGTAGGTCGACTAGATCCTAAGTGTGTATTTTATCAAGTGCCTGCAACTCATCTAACATAGCTTGTTGCTAAATGGGATTAGAACTAGCTTCTCGATAAGAAATGGGTTCATGTAAAGATAAGATAGTAGAAAAACAGTGAAAGTCACGCAATCGAGAAGGAATATCTCTTACACGATCAGATCGACGAAGAGTAGGTGGGGTGGAGGTGGAGGTGAAGGAGACAATTCTGGAGAATAGCCAGGACAGGATCACCGTCAGGAGCACGATCTTGAGACCCATGGAAGTCATCACGAGATCGAGATTCAGAGGTGGAGTCAACTGGAGAATCTATAGCATGCTCATCAGGAAAAAGATCAAACGAGGGATTAGTAAAGAAATGTTGGAGGAAATAGGGGGAAGATGAAACTTGTACATGAAAGAGAACATTTGATGCTCCCAAAAGACTACATGACGAGATATGCGAAGCCTGCGAGACTGAGGATCCCAACACCAATAGCCTTTTATATTCAATTCCATACCCTAAGAAACAACAGAGGCGAGCACAAGATTCTAACTTGCTGTGCTTATGAGGTTGAAGAAGAACAAAACAAACGCAACCAAAAACTTTGAGTAATGTATAATCAGGAAGGGATTTAAAGAGACGTTCATAGGGAGTCTGATTGTTAATGGCAGAGGAAGGAACCCTATTAATAGTGTAGATAGCAGTAAGTGCCACTTCACCCCAAACCTCTCAGGACAAGAAGATGAAATTAGTAGAGCACGAGTAGTGTCGAGGATTTGCCTATGTTTACGTTCAGCGTGACACATCATTCTGTTGAGAGGTATCTGGACAAGATCTATGAATAACAGTACCATTTTGATGAAGAAAGTCTAAAAAGGACTTTTCTTTATATTCCATGGCATTGTCTGTACGAAGAACTTTGATGATACTAGAGAATTGAGTCTGAATCAGGTGGCAAAATCACGATAAATTTTAGATAAATCAGATTTATGATTCATAAGATAAATTCAAGTGTATCGTGAATAGTCATCAACAAAAATAATAAAATATTTGGAACCACCCATAGTGGGTGTAGGGAAAGGTCCCCAAATATCAGAGTGGACAAGATCAAATGGTACAGTAGCAACATAATTACTTTTATTAAAAGGTAAAGCATGATTTTTTGCAAGTTGACAAGAAACACATTCAAAATGTTCATTCTTAACATAACCTAGACGACCCTGAGAAATTAAAGTTTTAAACTACCAATGGAAACATGACCAAGACGGGAGTGCCATAAATCAAGTGATGATGTTGAAACAGCAGAACTTTAGGATGTAGAAAATAAATGAGGCAGAAGCTGAGGGTGAATCAACTCAAATAGACTATCAACTTTACGGCCTATCCCAAGAATCTGCCCCATCTGGGGATCCTGCACAGAATATCCAAACAGTGTAAAGAATAAATGCAAACCAAATCACATAATTAATCAACAGAGACAAGATTAAGTTTAAAGTTGGGGAATAAGAAAAGTATCAGATAGAAATATTTGATGTAGATATATGGCCTATGTGACTAACATGCATAGTAGAACCATTAGCTGTATGGATAGGTGGTAAAGAAGAATTTTTTGATTGTGAAGAAAAAATATGAGAATCGGAGGTCGTATGATTACTGCAGGTAGAATCGAAGTATCAAGAAGAAGTACCTGGAGTGACAGAAAGGGCAATAGATGGAGCAGATTTAAGCAAAACCTGTTTAAGCATTGATTCAACATCAGTGAGGGTAATAGTTGGAGAGGAAGATTCAGCAGGCATATCACCGACATTAGTGGTAGCAGCAACACGATATGGACAAGACTTAGGTTGGAACTGTCCGAATTTTGTTGAAGTGCGACTGGGATTCTTGGGACAGTTGGATGGAAAATGACGAGGTCCTTTCTTGCAACAAATATGACAAATGGGAATAGGATAATTTAAAAGCCAATGACCAAGATCATGACAATAACGGCATTCCTTTGGTTGAGATGAACTTGAAGGAGCTGATGTGGCCAAAGCAGTTTCAGTGAAGTGTGTCCAGGATTAGAATTGACAGACTTAAGATAGCGAAGACGAGTTTTCTCAAAAATAACTTCTGAAAAGGCAGTCTTAAGAGTAGGTAACGGAAACCGGTGTAATAACGACAAAGTAATCATGAAGATCCATGGGAAATAGCATCAAGCGTTGATTATCTCGAAGAGTGGAGTACTTTGCAGCATTTCCAGGAGTATCCCATTTTGGATCCGAAAGCGCCAGTTGATCCCAAGGACTACTAAGAGTAGCGATAAAGGAATGAACAGGTTGATGAGGCTCCTTCTGTTTCATATGACATAAGGCAGTCAAAAGTTGATATTGACTTGCAAGACCTTTGACAGTGTATCGATGGGTAAGAAAATCCCATAATTTCTTGGCAGTATTAAAATGCCCAAATTGTTGACGTATGGAAGGAATAGTGGTGTTGCGGATTCAGGTAATAATTTGATGATTCTCACTGTCCCAATCTTCAAAGCAATCATTGAATTTGGTAATCAATTCGCCTTCTAGTTGTGTTGGAATAACTGTAGATCCATCAACAATACGCCACAATTTTTGACCTTTGAGGAAACTTTACATATCTTGAGCCCATGAAACATAATTAGGTCCATCCAATGTAGTTTAAATAGGACGGGACACATTTGATTGAGCCATGATAGGAAAATTACAATTGAAAGCCAAAAAATAAAAAATAAAAAATAAAGTCAGTAACGGTATAAAGAAAGACTACTTTCTGAGAAGAATCACAGAAAATCAAGCATACGGTTGAACTCAGAAGACCGAAAAATCCCATGGGGAGCCGAACTAAATCGGGAGAAAACCGGTCAAAAATAACTTGAACCAGACAAAAAATTGCTGACTAGTGAACCGAACCAAATCAAACCAAGACTGAAACAAGGATTTTAAACCGCTGAAGTGGCAGATGACGTGGCACAGTAGGTTGACATGGCAGATAACGTGTCACTGTACGGTTGACGTGACAGGTGATGTGTCTGGACACGGGGCAGGTGATATGGCTATGGGGTAGGGTCAGATGAGTGACGTGTCGACACGTTGGCGCTGACGTGGCTGGTGACTTGGCAAAAGACTTCCCAGCAAGAAGAAAGTGTGTTTCACGAACACGCTTTAAGAGAAACTGAAGAAGGCGTGTTTGTGAAACACGCTTTTACCTTCTTCTTCCTTCGCTGGACTGTTTTCCAGTACAGTCCATGTGACGGTGATCGGAGCGCGTGAAAGCGCGTGAAACAGATTTCGCCAGTCAAAAAATTACTGGAACAAGGCCTAGGACTGGGAAGCTCCTTTTGGATGTTGGGTCCAGTATTGATAAAATAACGAAAAATTGGGGCAACAGACTGAGAAGAAATTTCAAAAGAAGGAGAAAAGAAAAAAAAAAAACTTCGATGATAATAATCCGAGAATGAACTAATCAGACTCCAAGATGTGGCTCTGATACCATGAACGAATTTTGAAGAAGAATTATATTTTTTGTCTGAATATAATAATACAAGAAATTTTCTTAAATAGATTACCCTATGAAACAAATAAGGAATGTCTTGCTAATCAAGATCTATAATTAAGGAATAGAATATACACTTAACAAATATATACAACTAAATATATTCCTAACATATATATTAAAAGATAAATGTGGTAAATATTTTAACAATAAAAATCAAACTTTCGGTACCCCAGTTGCTAAAACTGAACCCAAGGACAAAAATCTTGAGCTGGTGGCTCAAACTCTCAAGCCTTCTACACAACTACGATTTTGATTGAATAAATAAATTCTAGAAAGGTTTTCTATATTGATTTTCTGGACAGAGGGTAGCAGAAGATCAAAATACTAACTCAATAAAAGAGATGAATTATTAAATTATATGCCAACCACTCATTTGTGTATTTTGACAAATTAAACTAGTATCCTATTTTTGAATTTTTGAATTTTCCCTGTGAATTCGTTGGTGTTACTTGACCAAATACATATTACGATTCCTTAACGGTGAATTCTTGTTTGTCAAGGTGGCCATTAATTGTATCCATAGTTGGAGCCTTTTTGTAAATATTCTTAAAGAATATAAATCCTAGCTTATAATAGTTGAAATGAAGTATGAAAACTTAAGGTATAGTATAAGTGGAAAGCTATTTTGTAACATCTTAATATCTGATTTACAGATTGTAAAGAAGCAAGAGCAAGTAATTTATTCAGACACTCATTTGAGATTTACCAGTTGCGCTGTTATCTCTTGTACTAATATTTCAAGGAATTCTTGATTTGAACAAGTACAATTGTGGGATGAATGAGGACAATAAGTTAATAAGAGTGAAATAAAGATAATTTGATAGACATGCTTGCTTGGTAATGATGGATGCGAGTACTGCTTTGAAATTGCATCACATAAAAGTGAAATATTTCATAAGTAATATACTACATGTCTTCTTGCTTATATTTATGTGCTTAAAAAAAATAAAAACCCTATCTATTCAAAAGCATAAAACAGAGATATTATTAGACATAAATGTGTTCAGACAAAATTGATTTTCCGAAGACATGTCTTGATTTTCAACTTTTGCCATGCCTCTAATTTATTGTGTCATGATGGGGATATTGAAACCATATGAAATGCAAAGTAATTATATTGCATTTTGTAAATTACATGTATGGCATCATCAATAGTTTATTATATTGCCATGATAATTTTTGATCCAAATATTTGATGATGTTTAAATGTTTGATGATTTTTATCTCGAAATAAAAAAAAGCCTTGCATGTCATAAAAGTATAATAAATAGTGGGGGTTTTCCATTTTGAAATTTTAGTGCAAGGAAAAGGAAGGACTAGATTAAAAAAAAAAAATAATAGAGGACATTTAAAACTTCCTAAGAAATAACATAGATTGATGCAATTCTTATCTATATATATGCTATGAAAATAAAACTTATGTGTGAGCATAAATTTTTTAGTTTATAATATGACACCGTATATTATGAGTTGAATTTTTTTAATCTCTATTTAAGTATGCACAGATTTATACTCATATACAAGTGACAGGTATCTCTCGAAGATTAAAGTTTGAGTAATAAATTGGTAATCCAATGTACTTGCGTCATATGTGAAAGAAAATATATGAGAATATATTTAAATAGTTTCTAGTAGATCAATAGACTATTGACTATTAAGAAATGACTGTGATATATGTGAAAAATTAAAAAAACTCCTAGTGATAGACTATTAGTCATTTAAATTGATGATTCCTAATAGTAAATCTATATTTGTTACTCAAAGAGAAAATATTAAGAAAATATGATTTCACTTAATGTGAACACATATAGATCTATTTGATGATGACAATTATAATTGTGTGAGATATTTTCTTACCAAATTATGGTATAATGTGACTATATTATTTTGAGACTTACTGAAATTATTTGACTTGAATGTCAAATCTCATATCTTTATGATAATAGTTTATGAAAGTATAAAATCTCAACGTTGAGTCAAAGATATGAGGTACATTGAGGGGAATGGGAATTGTGCCTACAATCTATTAAATTGGAATCATTTATGAGGATACTTCTACCTAGGGACTAGAGATTTCAAAAACTAGGTTGGAGAAAAATGAATCATAGAATGGTTTGAGAGAAAAGCATGCACTTGGTGATCAATTCTATAAATCCATTCCTATGGTGTAAAGCATGCATGTGATCCTATGACAAGAACGTTGATAATTAATCTCTTAATGGGTGGGATGTTTTAATCATGAGAGCATTCTTGATAGACTCACCTAATGAGTGTGGAAGTGAGGTCACTTTTATGAGAATTTGGCTAATTTTCTAGAACACTCACGAATCATAAAGTGGGATAAAGTATAAGGCCATAAAGTGCGGATTTAAGAAGTTTATATTAACATTTTGAATATCATGTGTGGGACATAATTCTTCATATCCTAAATCAGCCTTAGTTTCAAGGTTTAGCTTTCAAGGTTTAGCCACTTTGACTCTAGTTTAGGGATTATGAAAACACTAAGTGAAGGTTTCAAGGCATTGCCACTTTCATTATGCATGGTGTTCTCACTTTGCCCATAAATAAATAATAGTACTTTTTTTATTAAAATAAGTGGGGGATTATTGGAGTATTTTAATAAAATTAAAGTGATTATAATTATTATGAGTTAATTTGAATTTAAGTTGTGGGGGTTATAATTTTTCTAAATCATTTTAATTACTATTCTACTACATAAATACCAAAACAAATGTAACGGTTTTGTAGAAAATAGTTATAATGACCATATTAATATGTTTGACCATTGTACATTGTACATAGACAATGTGATTTATAAATGAAATAATGATGTAGTAATTAAATCTCTTAACTCTACTATTATAACTCTCCTGTTATTTTAGCCTATAAATATAGTATTATAAGATAAAAGAAATACATATTCTTTATATATATATATATCTCTTAATTCCAACTCTCTATAGTTTTATACGGATGGAAAAAATACAATGTAGTATATAATTTTAATGTTATGGACAAAGTAAGGTGTATGGGAAAATTTATACTTTCCTTAATTGTGTATATCAAAGAGAAGTAACAACCTCGAGTTGGGCTGTTAACCTAATGCATCAGAATGAGAAATCCGTAGGGACGCAAATCATCTTAAAGAGAGCGAATATACGCCACAACCCTACCGTACTTCCTGGTAGCAGTTTATTCGTGTAAAACAGTACAAGTTTCTTTTCCCTTTTGATTGTGAAAAATGAGATAATATTTACATTATTAATTTTTTGTTTAAATTATTTGTGATATATATTATGATTAACATGATTTTTTGATGTGTAGAACCAACATCAATTTTAGTCCAACGACGAAGGTTGAAGAGTGGTTTTGTCTTACCAGCATCCTTAAACAACACCCGACAAAATTTTCTTGCAGCTAGATTGCAATTCACGGGTCCATTTTCTTTTGTAGGGGCAGTCACAAATTGCATGTTGGCCCTTCGATTCAGTTGAGGTTGTTGACGTTCTTGTTCATAGTGCTCTAATGTAGCAAAGGCATCCATTCCAATCTCTGCAAAGCCTGCACCATTATAGAGCTATACTACAGAACAAGCACTAGTATTTGATTGCTGATGCTTGATGCAAAAAATTAGAATGACTCATGCCTCTTCGTATAGCCCAAAAACAAATCACCCCCACCAAAAAAAATCCCCAAAAACTGCATAGTCCTCTGACTACTTAGATTCTTTTGTACGCTCTCTAGGTTGTTTTATAGTATGAAAATATTTAAATAGGTTCGGTCTTTAACTCCACTTGTAAATTTTATAATTAAAATTTTATTTTATAAAATTTTACTTATATAATCTCATATATTATATATTTCATGAAATTTAATCTACACCGCGAGATTTACAAGTGGAATTAAATACCAAATTTAACAAAGTATTTGTAATTATATAAAGCTAGTAGTACAACAGTACAACAGAGATTTAAGGAGGCAAATTTATGGAATCGCATATATAGATATGAATTTAATTAATTGTTTATGCCTATTTATCTTTTTAATTGTTTACCATCATAAAAGTCAGTTAGGGTAGCATAGCATATTTTAAAATTTGTATTATACAAACATTCAAAGCACATAGCGTTGTACTATATGAATATTTAAAGTAAAACGATATTATATTATAATGGGACTATATAATTTTCCAAAGATATATTGAAATAGATTGACAAATATTAATTTTTATTTTTTGAAAAACATATTCCATATTAAAATACTAGGCCCACCACATACACTTGCCAGGAATTTGGGCTTATAACTGTCTCTTTTGTAACCTTTGTAGAAACTATAAACTATTATTCATCATTGCCAAACTAATTATTATATATCACTATTTTTTACTCAGAATTTTTCTTTAAAATTGGATTTTTTCACTTTCATAGGTTATTAGTTTAGGATGCATGTGGACATCATCAATTTACGTAATATCGAATGGCACATTTACGCGGAGATTTTAGGTGTTCTAGTATAGCTTTGTTTAACGACTCAACTTAATTATATAATATATGAAAAATCTTTGAACCTTCGGTACTTGTTGACCACTAAGAATTTAGAGAGAAGACTATTGTATTCGTTTTACACTTGGGATTTCCCAATTTTTGGCATCTTAATTTAATTTTATTCGTTTTACACTTTTGATTTCCCTTATCTTAAATTATTTTTTGGTGGATATATATATATATACACCGACCAGTTAAAAAAGTGCTGGAGTTGGAATTTCCACATCTATATCCACCACCATCCAAAAGAACCCCAAAAAAAAAAAAAAAGTCGGGTTGGTACGTAAAATCCAGAACAAAATGAATTGTAAATCACAAACTGTAGAACTTGCTTATTTTTTGGTTGACAAAGATTCCTATGAAAATACATGAAAATCTAACTTCTACATGATAGAATGGTTGATCACCCATGCATACATGAACTTTGAGGGGATGCAAAATATTTACAATCAGAAATTAAAAGCGAATTTAAAAAAAAAATAAAAATTATTGTGATACATAGTAGCAGGAAACATAAATTAGACCCCTCACGTGCAGTTGAGTTTTAATTAGGAAGGGTACAGAACAAAATAATGCAAAAGTGACACTATTATTCCAATAATCCAGATTCTTCATTTTTTTAATGATTAGTTTGTTCAAATGATTAGTTGTAGTTCCTGCCATATTAAATTGTGGAGAAATCTAGTTAGGCGGGAATAATCTATGATATTAATTAGAAGATATCGACTCAGCTTTTATGTGTGATAAGTATTACACTACTACTTTAATGTAATTTTTTTCTGTTTCGATCGACCCAACTTTTCGGATAGACTAATTGCTGCTGCCTAATCAGATTACTTACTAGTGTTTAATAATTATTTAATCCTGCGTGAATCAGATGCTTAATGGTGCCTTTGCTTAAAGTAATCTTAGTTACATTGCCAATTATATGTTTATATATACAACATCAAGAGGCATCAACGATCAATTAAGCGATATATTCACTAACTTTTAAAGATCACGAGTGGACAGCAATTGGTACGAGATTATCAGATAACTTAATTACAGGTGTAACACTAATTACGTTTCTTACAGTAGAACTAGAGTCTAGAAGTCTATAATAATGATGTTTTGATACTTTCTCCTTTTCTTTTCTGTTATTTTTGCAGCTTAGAATGTCATTGTTCATTGGATAAGGAACTCATATAAAAAATCTAGAACCAGCTATGTTGAAGCAAAACTTTGATGTAAGGTTAGTATGTAGGCAGTATTGTTCAAAACAAAAATTGAATATCACACGTAATACTATTTTTAGAACACTTGAAAGAAAAAAGGCATGGATTAGTCCCCAAAATATATTTCCATCTGACGTTCAAGTCAATATCTAGACAAGAGACTAAAATTCAATAAGAATTCAGAACTTAAAAAAAATTAAGAAAGTGATTTATTAACCTGACCTCTGTTATTTTGATATTTTTAGCTGCGGTTATTAGGTCGGATTGATTCGTAAGTCAAATATTTAATTCTTGACTAATTTTGATCTATTTGAACAACGAGGAAAAAATTATTAAAATACCTCTACTGGACCTGAATTCAGAACCATGTATAATTGGCATTGTCAAGATATATTAACTAACTTTTTTTGGACTAGTTCTTTTGTGAGGTGTGATCGCCTCCATATATCGTAGATCCTAATCAATTATCGTGATTTCTGCAGATAGGCCACTTTATTTATAGATTTTAAACGGGGGTGTTGACTACCATAATGTACATAATAGCCTATTTGAGTTGGTGAAAGTACATTAATGCCCCTAATGATCATCAAGGTGGTAATTAATGAAGCATATGATCAAGAGATATTCAAAATCTTGCACAATGAGAGCCAGGAAATATTGAGGACATACATTTGTTAGTAATTTTGGTACTAATAATAGCATTTAGCCATTTATACAAGTAGCTCTAATTCAGCAACAAAGCACAATAAGCGTGGTCATAATTCAAATACTTTTAATGAGCCACGAGTTACAAAGTAGTACTACGATAAAACGAACACCACATATATAGATAGGTTTTGTATAATTAATTAAGCACTAGCATGATCAAGATAATTAATTATCATTCTTCTTAATTATGACAGTCTAATTACTATAAAGAAATGATGGCCTCTGATGATCCTCCATGACCACCATGTTTTCGAGCTAAACATGCTACTAGAAGAGGATGGGGAAAGGGAATATTTAACAAGGTTGGAATTGTTATTAATAAGGAAAGAGAGTAAAGAGTAAAATAGGAAAATAATTATAGTCGCATTATTTTCGTCATTTACTTGTAGTCTTTTTAACGATTGCTCTTACTTTAAATTGCTATTTTATAAATTTTTTCAGTTGAAAAAAGAAGTTAAGGAAATAAATATTTGTCCTTTCTCGGAGGTCGCAATCTTACAAAAGAATTTTGTTCAACTAGACTGCTTGTGTACATGCACCGATGCACGTCTCTTTACATGTAAAAAGCTTGTCATATCCTTAATTAGGGGCATACATATATATATTATATATATCCATGTGTGTATATATATATATATATATATATATATATATATATATATATGGAGAAGAGAAGATTTGGTGTCCGTCATTTTTTATTTTATCATTTTTATCTTTATTATATATGTAGTTAATCATATCTTCTTTCTACTCATAACTTTCTTTAATTATCCACATATATATATATATGGAGAAGAGAAGATTTGGTGTCCGTCATTTTTTATTTTATCATTTTTATCTTTATTATATATGTAGTTAATCATATCTTCTTTCTACTCATAACTTTCTTTAATTATCCACCACTTATATTATTTTTTAAATTTTTGTATAATTTTTTTCACGGCAACTAGTATGTTCACTGCCTTTTTACAAAAATTGAGTAAATTTTTTTTTTTTTTTAATTTCACACCTATAAAGTATGTCTTTTCTCACTAGTCTATATACTGGGCATTGTTCCCCAGCAGGGGCTCATTGGAGAAGTAAAAACTAGATGCATATCTAATTGTGATTTATATAAGATTTAGTAGCTTATCAAAACCAAATTTTGTGTAATTCTTGATGGATTAAAATAAAGGAAAATTCTATAATCCTATTTAAGTACTGTACTGTTAAATCACACACTACTACATTATACAAATATTCAAAATACAACGATATAGCTAGTATTCTAATGGATTATAAAATTTTTTAAAAATAAAACCAGTGTAATTAAAGTACTATAAAAGGGATAGAGAGATTTCTACACAAACTATAAGTGGATATAGATCATGACTATTAAGTTGGACAGTTACATAATCAAAGTACTACACACCACCATAGCGATACTAATACATAGGAAACCAGCTTTCACCAAAAACACACACACACACACAAAAAAAAGAAGCTCAGTACGTAGTAATTAAGTATTTATATTGCTTCAAGGCAAGCTGCGGAAGATTTATAGTAGCTAATTCATATGATATTTCAAGGATTTGAGATGAAAACCTATAAATTTTAACCACGGCGAAAGTTGAAGGGTGGTTTTCTCTTACCAGCATCCTTAATCAGCACCCCACCATAAATTCTTGCAGCTTGATTGCAATCAATGACACCATTTTCTTTTATAGGGGGAGTTGTATTGTAAGTTGTACTACTCACAAATTGCATGTTGGACCTTCGATTCGACCAAAATGGTTGCTGAATTCGATTTGGCTGAGGTTGTTGACGTTCTTGATTACGAGGTGGTGGTGGTGGCGGCCTAGTGGTTCGACCATAGTACTCTTCTTCTAATGTAGCAAAGGCATCAATTCCAATCTCTACAAGGCCTGCACCATTTTTGCGTGCCATATTCTAATTCAAATAATATAGAGCTATATTACATACTCAGGAAGTACTAGTCTACACAGGAAGTACTAGTATTTGATTGCTGTTGCTCGCTGCAAAAAATTAGAATGACTCATGCCTCCTTATATAGGCCAAAAACTTGCAAACCCAATCACCACCACCCCAAAAAAAAAACCCCAACTCCGAAAAAAAAAAAAAAAAAGACTGCATAGTCCTCTAGCTATTATTTAATGATGGAAAATAGAGTTGGCTATAGTTAAACAATTATTGGTCATGCAAAAAGAAAAGATTCTTTTGTGGCTCTCTAGCTTATATTACACTGATTTATCTTTTTAACTGCTTATTACTATAAAAGAAAGGAGAATTTATCGTTCCATTGAGAGAATTTTCCTATTGTCTTTAAAAGTTTGTAATATATAAATTTTAAAATACATAATATTGTATTGTACAAATTTTTAAAATATAATAGAACATTTAGTTTTGTTACGAGACCTTAAAATTTTCCTAAACATATACTGAAATAGATTAACAAATTTTTATTTTTTATTGAAAAACATATTCCATATTAAAATACTAGGCCACCACAAACACTTGCCCGAAATTTCGGCACATAACTGTCTCTTTGTCACCTTTGTAGAAACTATAAACTATTATTATTCACGCCCACTAATTATTATTACTCTTTTTTAAAACAGTAATTCGACCTTTGCTTTTTTATTTTTTACTTTACAAATTTTCTTTTAATTTGGTGTTTCATATGTCATTAGTTTAGTATGCATGTAGACATCATCAATTTACGTAAAAACCGAACGACACATTTACGCGGAAATTAATTTTAGGGTTTCTAATATTGCTTTTGGTTAATGATTCAACTTGATCAAATAAGGTTCCTTGTATAATATATGAAAAATCTTTGAACTTTCGGTACTTGTTGACGAATAAGAATCTAGAGAATACTCTTTTATTCGTTTTACACTTGGGGTTTCCCAATTATTGGCATCTTAATTTTATCGTTTTACACTTTTGATTTCCCTTATCTTAAATTATTTAACAGTTGGTGGATATATATCTACACCGACCAAATCAAGAAGTTCAAGAGTTGGAATTTCCACATCTATATCCACCACATCCATAAGAACCCTTAAAAAAAAAAAAAAAAAACACCTGTTGGGTTGGTAAAATTCAGAACAAAATGAATTAATGTAAATCACAAACATGCTTATTTTTTGGTTGACGAACATTCATATGAAAATCTGACTTCTATATGACAGAATGGTTGATCACCATGCATATGTGAACTTTGAGGGGATGCAGAATATTTATAATCAGAAATTCAAACCAAATTCTTGTATACATTTTTAAAAAAAATATTCTCGTGTACATATTAATATGAGACATAAATTAGCTTGCCCCCCAAATAAAAGAATGATGAATTAAAGTACATATGTCACATGGACTAAAGTCTTAACTCTTAAGAAGAGTACAAAACAAAATAATGAAAAATTAATATTATTTCAATAATCCAGATTCTTCATTTTGTAATCATTAGTTGTTCAAGTAAATGATTAGTTAGTGACTGCTATGTTAAAGGGACAATTTCATAAATCTCCCTGAAGTTTAAGTTAATATCACTTAGTATTTTTGAATTTTTAAAAATATCACTTATTTCTCCTATCTTGTCAATGGGTCCTTTTATGGTACTAAAATGAATGAAATGACATTTACCCCATATACCTTAAGCATATTACGAAAGAATAATTCAAAAACCACCCCTGAGGTTTTTAACAAGTTTCACTTGACATCATTTTAGTATCTAATAATTTTTTGTCTATTTATTTAAAAAAAAATATGTGCATGCATTATCTAATTAATTTGATTACTTCTCAAAGTTTTAATAAAAATCTTTACCACGTAAAAATACATAATTAGTATTTTGTTTGGGGAATCACAAACTCGTAAATAAAAAAAATTCTCTTGATAATTTTTTTGAACAGCAAATTTATAAAAATATTGTGCATATTAATGTATTTTTGGGCGTCAATTTGAATAAAATTTTTGAATATGTAACATAGAAAATACATCATATGATATAATAAATAAATATAACTAGTACTATTTTGTTTGTAAATCAAAACTCAAAATTGAAATATATATTTTACAAAAAAAATTAATAAATTTATTTACAAAAAAATATGGTTATATAATGTGCTAGTGTGTGTTGATTCAAACAAAAATTTAAACGCGTAAAAAAATTACCATATATTATAAAATATGATTTGAATTTGTTTGAGAAATCACAAAATCTTAAAAAATTGAATGAATTTTTTGATAAAGTTTTTAGCCAACTTATTACTAATAATTAGGAACACATTAATATGTTTGTATGTGTCGTTTTGAACAAAAATTTAGAATACTTAAGTATAGATAACATATAATAATAAAAAATGTTATTGGTATTTTATTTTAGAAATCATGAACTTGTAAAATAAAAATTAATTAAAATATATTTTGTGACATTAATTGGTGAAGGATATAAAAAGTTACAACCTATTGTTATTTGTTAATAATTATTTTATACAGCTTTTTTTTCTTTTCTTCCAACCATTTTAATCAATGAAAGCTTTGAACTAGGGGCAAAATTGGGAGGAGAATAGTCTCTCTCTATTTAAATTAATTTTTTAAAAGAATGAGCTGAAAATATTACAAAAAATTTGAAATAAGGAAGGTAAGTGATATTTTTTAAAATTTAAGGATACTAAGTGAAATTAGTTTAAACCTCAGATGCAGTTTGTGAAATTATTCCTATATTAAATTACGGGAAAATCTAGTTAGGCGGAATAATCTATAATGGATTCAGCTTTTGTGTGATAAGTATTACACTACTACTTTAGGAAATTCCCCATTACAGAAGTATTTCATTAACTTTATAAACTTGTGTAGTATAAGTTTTTAAAGCACATAATATTATACTGTACAACTATTTAAAGTATAAGGGAATAATTTCCTAAAAGGAATTGTAGAATTCCCCACTACTTTAATGTAATTTTTTCTGTTTTAATCGATAGAACTTTTGGATAAGAGTATGTTACATTAGCTACTCACCCTATAATACAGAATGAGTAATAACAATCGTTAAGATAATATTCACTCCATTATAGAGTGAGTAACAAAATTTTTTTTCTTCGAATATACTAAATGCTGCCACCTAATCACATTTAGTAGTGTTTAATTAACAATTGTTTATTAATCCTGCGTGAATCAGATTCTTAATTGTGCCTTTGCTTAAAGTAATCTTAGTTACGTTGCCAATTATTTAGTCAATCCTTAAAAATCACGAAACTTATATTATTAAATAATGGGTTAAATATCAGTTAACCCTCTTAACGTTTAGGCTATTTTACACTAAACCCCCTAACGTTATTTTTTTCTCACTTTACCCCTTTGACTAATGGTCAAATGTAATTCCTCCGTTAATTTTTTAAAAAAGACAAATTTACCCCTAAAGGCCAATTGTGGTAAACCTCCTTAAAGTTTAAGCGAAGTTTCACTTTACCCCCTCATATAAGTTTTGTAGCATTTAATACATTGGGATAATAACAAATAAAATTCAATAATGTTGTCACTATTGTTAAAAATATAAATGTGTTTCAAATTAATTAATATTCTAATTCTTGAATTATGCTTTCTTCAGTATTTAAAATTTAAAAATACGATGAAATAATTAATTTTAAAATTTTTGATGAATTATTAAAGGTAGTTTATCTAAATTATTTTAATTTGAGTTTTTGTTTATATGATAAAGTTACTTCATATAATTTAGGTATTAGTTAAATTATATTAACAAAGGAAAAAGAAGAAGAAGAAAATCATTTTAGATAAACATAAAGAAAAGTAAAAAGAAAATAGACTGATACAACTTTAGTAGATGATTATGAGTATCATATATTTTAAATTTATTTTTACATGAAAATAAAATATAATGTTAAAAGATCGAAAAATACCGATAGTGTTACGCATTTTTTGTATTTAAATTTTTTTCTCATTTATTTTTAAAGAACCACTAGTGTTGGTGGGCAATATTACATTTTTAGTTATTTTGACCTAATATTTTTATATTAATTAATGACTAAAGTAAGCTAATTGACACAAATCTAGAATTAGGGACTAAAATGACAAATATAATAAACTTTAAGGGGTTAATTTTATATTTCCTTATAGTGTCTAGAGGTAAAAATATTTTTTTTGACTTTTTAAGAGTCAAATTGCTGATGTATACTAACGAAAGGGGCAAAGTGAGAAAAAAATAACATTAAAGAATTTAGTGCAAAACAGTCTAAACCTTAAAGGGAATTTACAGTATTTAACCCTTAAATAATTCCCTCTCATTTAGTCAACAGTAAGGCTGTCATTGATACCATAAATTGAGATTATTGGCATTACTTAATTCATTTATTCCCTTTCAATTCTTGAGGAAAGAAAAAAAAAAAAAAGTCTGCCAATTAGCCTATGACCAAATGCATATTAAAGTCACATTTCCTTTCCTGTGATATTTTGCTTTAAGTGTATATCGATAGCTATTTAACTGGCAAATGAAAGTATGCTCTTATTATTCACATGATCTTGTTAATATGAAAATCAGAGAACCTTCAATCATTCGTTCATTTCTTTCTTAATTACTACTGCTATTATGTTTTTCATTCATGGGTCACTTGATAGATTTTGTTAGCGCAGAAATTGGGATGAGGAATAGTGACAAAATCAGGATTCAAGAGTTTTCATGCCAACAAATATAAAAGAAATGTGCAATGGGATGGCCTTTTATTTTCGGGAAAAGTCTCTACACGAAATTGTTGGATCACATACAAATAGAGATCACTTAATGCAACTGTTCAAACTCTGCTACTATTTAAAAGATATTTCTGCATTAAAGCCATAAATTTATATATACATATGAACTTACTTTAATTTATAAGAAAAGCGTTTTATAACTTAAGGATTTGAACACAGTGGTTAATAGGTTATAAATAATATGTATTACTATCTTTTTAAGGGTGCTCATGACTCGATTACCTGATCTATATATCTATAGAAATATCCGAACTAGTTCAAGAAAAAAGATATACCGTAATCGATCTATATTAACAACATAACCGGTTAATCGGTTGCTCGCTAGAACTAGTTGACTTATTTTCTTCATTAATTTTCTAAAACAGAAAAAAAATTCAAATCCTAATTATATAAATGTCCTTGTAAATAGATATAGAGTGAAGAAATTAATGAAAAATTATATAAAATTCCCTTAATATTAACTTTATTTTGTAAAATTACAATGATACCCCCAATGTATAGAACGATTCCGATACTTGTCGGTTCAAAAAAATATAAATTGCTATTCGAATCGGTATAAATAATCGGTTCAAATATCCTTCATTTACAGTTCAAAATAAAATCGATTTTACTGATTTTTCAATTCATCGTTTTTTTTTTAATACCCCTACTCATTTCCTTCTATTTTTTTTCGTCGGACTAACTGATCATACGTCATTAAAATGACGTAATTGCGAGTGATGCACCTGAAGGTTACGAGTTCCCTAGAATATATTCGTTTTTTAATATCAGAAGTCTATGAATATGCTTCGTACGTTCGGTATTCGTTGACCAATCGGAATCTGTACAAGACGCATATATATAACTCGCAGATTTTGGGTTAATCTCAATCCCCTTTCGTGCGGATTCATAAAATCCTAACGAAATCAAAGATTTTTTTTTTTTAAAATTTAATTGAAAGCAAAATGTTTGTTGTCATAAAATTGTTTAAATAAACTGCACTTACATTTTAAGTCGTAAGTCGGTTAAACATTTTAAGTGACCATGTATATAAACATGTTCCCTGCATTATGATTAGAATTACTTTAAATTGGTATTCTTTTTCCTTTTTTTTTTTTTCAATTGAAGAAAAGTTAAGAAAATAAATGTTTGTTCTTTCTTGGAGGTCGCAATCTTGCAAAAGAATTTAGTTCAATTAGACTGCTTGTGTACATGCACCGATGCACGTCTCTTTATATGTAAAACGTTTATCATATCCTCAATTAAGGTATCTATATCCATTATGAGAAGTAGTAACATCACAATTTTGATATTATAATTTTTAAAATTACGACACTAATTATAATTTTTATAAGAGAGTTTTTATTTATGAGTGTCTATAAATTGGAAGGTGGGATCAACTTAAATTATAGAAATGAGAAATAAATATTGAAAAATGTTTGTGAAATTACAGACTTTGAGTTTCTTGTTTTCCTTATACTGGTATAAAATATGAGGAAAAATTTAGTGTGAGATCATTTTATGTGTTCCTATTCTGTTATTCTTGAATTAGTTTTAAACTTCCACTCATAATTACCCCATACAACTTCAATTTTATTAATTTTACAAATGATTTTTAAGCACAATAGTTTAGTACTTGTTATATTTTCAGCCATCGATCACAATTCAATTAGGGTCTCAACCATTTGACGCCGAATGCCATGCATTGTTCACCCCAGTAGAGGCTCATTGGAGAAGTAAAAACTAGGTGCATATCTAATTGTGATTTATAGTACAAGATTTAGTAGCTTATCAAAACCAGATTTTGTTGTGTAATTCCTGAGGGATTAAAATAAAAGGGGAATTCAACGATCCTATTTAAGTATTATATCGTTGTACCACATGATATTATAATATACAAGTATTCAAAACAGAATGATATAATACCATTTGTACCACATGATATTAATATACAAGTATTCAAAACAGAATGATATAATACCCTAACAGACTATAAAATTTTTCTAAAGTAAAACTAGTACAATTAAAGTGCTATAGATGGGATAGAGAGATTTCTACACAAACTATAAGTGGATATAGATCATGGCTATTAGGTTGGGTAGTTACATGATCAAAGTACTACACACCGCCATAGTGATACTGATACATAGTAAACCCGATTTTACATGCACACAAAAAAAAAAAAAAATAAAGAGGTGGGGTGGGGTGGGGGGAGAGGGGCAGTAATTAATTATTATTTTCTATTGCTTCACGCCAAGCAGCGGAAGATTTATAGTAGATAATTCATATGATTTTTCAAGGACTTCAGACGAAAGGTCCTATAAATTTTAACCACGGCGAAGGTTGAAGGGTGGTTTTCTCTTACCAGCATCCTTAATCAGCACCCCACCATAAATTTTTGCAGCTTGATTGCAATCAATGACACCATTTTCTTTTGTAGGGGGAGTAGTATTGTAAGTTGTACTACTCACAAATTGCATGTTGGACCTTCGATTCGACCAAAATGGTTGCTGAGTTCGATTTGGCTGAGGTTGTTGACGTTCTTGATTACGAGGTGGCGGCGGCGGCCAAGTGGTTCGACCATAGTACTCTTCTTCTAATGTAACAAAGGCATCAATTCCAATCTCTACAAGGCCTGCACCATTTTTACATGCCATATTCTAATTCAAATAATATAGAGATATACTACACAGGAAGCACTAGTATTTGATTGCTGTTGCTCGCTGCAAAAATTTAGAATGACTCATGCCTCCTTATATAGGCCAAAAACTTGCAGACCCAACCACCCCCCCACCCAAAAAAAAAAGAAAAAAAAGAGTGAATAGTCCTCTAGCTATTGTTTAATGATGGAAAATAGAGTTGACTATAGTTGAACAATTCTTGGTTATGCAAAAAGAAAGGATTCTTTTATGGCTCTCTAGGTTATATTATACCTATTTATCTTTTTAACTGTTTATTATCATAAAAAATTTGAAAAATTTTACAGTTCGGTTGAGAAAATTTTTTCATTGTCTTTAAAGGTTTGTACTATATTAGTTTTAAAATACATAATATTGTATTGTATAAGTTTTTAAAATACAATGAGATATTTAGTTCTGTTACAAGACTTTAGAATTTTTCTAAAGATATAAATAGATTAACAAATTTTTATTTTTAAAAACCATATTCCATATTAAAATACTAGGCCACCACATACACTTGACCGAAATTCAGGAACATAACTCACTCTTTGTCAACTTTGTAGAAACTATAAACTATTATTATTGACGCCCACTAATTATTACTGTTACTCTTTTTAAAAGAGTAATTCGACCTTTTTTTTTACTTATTTTTTTTTTTTATTTGGTGTTTCATAGGTCATTAGTTTAGTGTGCGTGTAGACACCATCAATTTACGTAAAAACCGAATGACACATTTACGCGGAGATTAAGGCTTTGGGTTTCTTGTGACATTTATACTATTTAGATGAGTGACACATGTTATTTTAAAGATATATATTACTCATTTAAATAATATCACACATAATATACAAAAAAGTATTACAGAAAACACACATCCCGAGCTTAAATTTAGGTGTTCTAATATTGCTTTTATTTAACGACACAACTTGCCCAAATAAGTGTTGGAAAAAATGGCGGAAATAACGCAAGGAGAATAATTACCCAAGAAATTTTTTTTCATCACTTGAATAAATTGTAAGACTGACTCAAATAGTAAATAAATAAACGAATGAAATCAACAAGCACAGAACACATAGGATTTTTTACATGAAAAACCCCTCCAATGTGAAGAGTAAAAACCACGGAACTTAGTTCAGAAATATTTTACAACGGATCAATGAATTGAATACAGCAAAATGAGTCTTTAGTAAACACATGGAATTCAAACACGCCCTTACTCACTATTAAAAGTGAAATAAATAATTTAGCAGTATACACCCAAATCATAAGTATAAAAGTCCAACTGCTAAACAAGATAAAATAACAACCTAACCGTACAGAATGTACCCATACCGCCAAAAATAATATACTAAAATTTCAGTACAAACGGAATAAAATTCACCGTTAGATCGAAACACAAACATACTAATTTTCTCTCTTAAAATTTGGAATAGCTACTTTAAAAAAAAAAAAAAAAAAACCTCACGTAATCCACTAGGCTGAAAAATGGGCCTTATTTTAGCTTTTTTATAAGTCTTTTGACTTCTTTTGTTGTTGAGTTGTGCCCCCTTTTACTCCTAAAAGTAAAACCACACATACACACACGGCACTTTTGTGTTTGGGCTAGGAATTTTTTTTTAATCTATTGCTGTGTGTTCCTCCAGTTTTGAGGAGGACCGCACAATAATAAGATTCCTTTATAATATATGAAAAATGTTTGAACCTTCGGTACTTGTTGACCAATAAAAATCTAGAGACGACTTCTATATTCGTTTTACACTTACAGAGGGGTTTCTAACTATTGGCAACTTAATTTTATTTTCGGTGGATATATATATATATATATATATATATATATATATATATATATATATATATATATATATATATATATACACGCCGACCAAATCAAGAAGTTCTTGAGTTGGAATTTCCACATACATATCCACCACCATACAAAAGATCCCCCCCTAAAAAAAAATGTTGGGTTGGTAAAATTCAGAACAAAATGAATTAATTTAAATCACAAACTTGCTTATTTTTTGGTTGACGATGATTCATATGAAAATCTAACTTCTACATTATAGAATGGTTGACCACTCACCCATGCATATATATATGAACTTTGAGGGGATGCAAAATATTTATAATCAGAAATTCAAACCAAATTCTCGTATACATTGAAAAAAAATAAATTCTTGAATCTAGCTATACATATTAGTATGAGACATAAATTAGCTAGGCCCCCAAATAAAAGAGTGATGAATTAAAGTACATATGTCATATGCACTTGAGTTTTAAGAAGAGTGCAAAACAAAATAATGATTGTTTAGTTACAGCTATATTAAATTTCGGAGAAAAATCTAGTTAGGCGGGAATAATCAATGATATTAATTCGAAGATATGGATTTAGCTTTTATGTGTGATAAGTATTACACTACTACTTTAATGAAATTTTTTCTGTTTTAATCGACCTAATTTTCAGATAGAAATAAATCTTAACTACTCATTCTGTAATACGAATACTTTTTAATAACGTATTACTCACTCTATTACAGAGTAATTAAACAGCAAAAAAAATTTCTTCGAATAAACAAAATGCTGCCACCTAATCACATTTACTAGTGTTTAATTAACAATTGTTTATTAATCCTGCGTGAATCAGATTTTAGTTGTGCCTTTGCTTTAATTAATCGTAGTTACGTTGCCAATTTCTATATGTTTATACAACATCAAGTTTAGCAAAAAGGCATCAATAATCAATTAAGCAGTACATTCAGTAACTTCTAAAGATCACAAGTCAGATACATTTTAAAAGAAATCCAGCCCTGACCGAAATATAAAGAAACGTCAGATACAGCTTGTAGGGTTCCGGGGACCTGAAAAATAATGGGACTTTGGGGTTTGCATGGCCCTTCGAATAAGACCTCTTCTATTGTGAAAATCCCTGAACGAACAAACATTTGGGTTTTCTCCAAAATTGAGGGCTGTTATTTAGTCAATCCTTAAAAATCGCGAAACTTAAATTATTAAATAATTCCCTCTCATTTAGTCAACAATAAGGCTGTCATTGATACCATAAATTGAGATTATTGGCATAACTTAATTCATTTATTCGCTTTCAATTCTTGAGGAAAGAAAAAAAAAAAGGACTGGCAGTTAGCCTATAACCAAATGCAAATTAAAGTCACATTTCCTGTAATATTTTGCTTTATTTTTATTGTGTATATCGATAGCTATTTAACTGGTAAATGAAAGTATGCTCTTCTTTGATCTTGTTAATATGAAAATCAGAGAACCTTTAATAATTCGTTCATTTCTTTCTTAATTACTACTACTATTGTGTTTTTCATTCATCGGTCACTGAATAGATTTTGTTAGTGCAGAAACTGGGATGAGGAATACTGACAAAATCAGGATTCAAGAGTTTTCATGCCATGCCACCCGAATAGAAATGTGCAATGGGATGGCCTTTTATTTTCGGGAAAAGTTTCTGCACGAAATTGTTGGATCACATACAAATAAATATCACTTAATGCAACGGTTCTTACTCTACAATATATAATAAGTAGAGAACTATCCACCGCTATTATTTAGAAGAGATTTTGGCATTAAAGCCATAAATTCATATACACATACCAACTTACCTCAATTTATAAGAAAAGCGTTTTATAGCTTAATTTAAGGATTTGAACATGTGATTAATAAGTTATAAAAAAAATATATTACTATCTCATTTTCAGGGGTGCTCATGGATCTGTTACCCGATCTATATGTCTATAGAAATATCCAAACATATTCAAGAAAAAATAAACTGTAGCCGGTTTATATTAACAGGGTATCCGATTTAGCAGTTACTCGTTAGAATCGGTTGACTTATTTTCTTCATTAAAAAAAAAACTTCAAATGTTAATTACATAAATATCCTTGTAGATAGATATAGAGCAAAAAAATTAATGAAAACTTATATAAATTCTCTTGATATTAGTTTTATTTTGTAAAATTACAAGGATACCCTAATGTATGGACCGATTTGGATACTTGTCGATTCAGAAAAATGTGAACCGCTATTCGAGTCGGTATCCGAATCAGTATAAATAACTGGTTCAGATACCTTTTCTTTACGGTTTGAAATAGACCGATTTCACTGATTTTTCGATTAAACATATTTTTTTTTATTCCCCTACTCATTTCCTTCTTTTTTTTTTTTTTTTCTCCCTCAGACTAACTGATCATACGTCATCAAAATGACGTAATTGCGAGTGATGCAGCTGAAGGGTACAAGTTCCATAGAATAGATTCGTTTTTTAATATCAGAAGTCAGAAATATGCTTCGGACGTTCGGTACTCGCTGACCAATCGGAATCTGTACAAGACTCCTTTATTGCCATCTTTATATATATATATATATATATCAGAAGTCAAAAATATGCTTCGGACGTTCGGTACTCGTTGACCAATCGGAATCTGTACAAGACTCCTTTATTGCCATCTTTATATATATATATATATATAACTCGCAGATTTTGGGTTAATCTTAATCCACATTCGTGCGGATTCATAAAATCCTAATGAAATCATAATTTTTTTTTTTTAATTTTAATTGAAAGCAAAATGTTTGTTGTCATAAAATTGTTAAAATAAACTCCACTTACATATTATGACTCGTAAGTAGGTTAAACATTTTAAGTGACCAACGTATATAAACATGTTCCCCGCATTATGATTAGAATTACTTTAAATTGGTATTTATTTTGTTTGTTTTTTTTCTATATTTTCTTCTAAAGAAAAGTTAAGAAAATAAATGTTTGTTCTTTCTTGGAGGTCGCAATCTTACAAAAGAATTTAGTTCAATTAGATTGCTTGTGTACATGCACCGATGCAGGTCTCTTTACATGCAAAACGCTTATCATATCCTCAATTAGGTCATCTCTATCCATATTTATATTATGAGAAATAGTAGCATCATAGATATTGTAATTTTTAAAATTACAACACTAATTGTAATTTTTATAAAAGAGTTTTTATTGATGAGTATTTACAAATTAGGGGTGAAATCAACTTAAATTATAGAAATGAGAGATAAATATTAAAAAATATTTGTGAGATTATAGATACTGAATTTCTTATTTTCCCTAGACTAGTATAAAATATGATGAAAAATTTAGTGTGAAATCATTTTATGTGTTTCTATTCTGTTCTTCTTGAATTAGTTTTAAACTTCCACTCATAATTACCCCATACAACTTCTTCATATTTGTTAATTAATTTAATTTCTTCATATTTATTAGTTAGTTATTTTTTAAATATCAAACACACATATGTCTTTCCCACTAATATAAATAATTTGGAAGTTGGACCATGTATATAAATTGTTTCGGAATGTCCTTCAATTTTATTAATTTTACAATTGATTTTTAAGCACAATAGTTTAGTGCTTGTTATATTTTCAGCCATCGATCACAATTCAATTAGGGTCTCAACCGTTTGAAGCCGAATGCCATGCATTGTTCACCCTGAAATAGATGATGGAAAATAGAGTGCATAGTCCTCTAGCTATTGTTTAATGATGGAAAATAGAGTTGACTATAGTTAAACAATTCTTGGTTATGCAAAAAAGAAAAGATTCTATTGTGGCTTTCTAGGTTATATTATACCTATTTATCATTTTAACTTTTTATTAACATAAAAGGAGAATTTTACAGTTAGATTGAAAGAATCCTCTCATTGTCTTTAAAGATTTGTATTATATAATTTTTAAAATAAATAATATATATATTGTACAAGTTTTTAAAGTACAACGAAATATTTAATTCTGTTACAAAACCTTAAAATTTTCCTAAAGATATACTGAAATAGATTAATAAATTTTTGTTTTTAAAAAACATATTCCATATTAAAATACTAGGCCACCACATACATTTGAAGAGACGAAATTCAGGAACATAACTCTCTCTTTGTCACCTTTGTAGAAACCATAAACTATTATGGCAAATATTTAGGTAAATTCGATTTTTGGTCTCACTTGTAGACCCTGTGGTGTGGATTAAACATTAAAAAATCTATGACATCAGCGGATGTAAGCAAGATTCTTTAATATTTAATCCTGACCATAGGATCTACAAGTAGGGCAAAAAATCGAGTCTATTTAAATATTTTCCAACTATTATTATTGACACCCACTAATTATTACTGTTACTATTTTTAAAAGAGTAAGGGAAAATCGCTGAAATAGTCCCTCAACTTTTGCACTTTAGCCAGAATAGTCCCTCAACTTTTTTTGTAGCCAAAATCTGGTCCTCCAACTTTTTTTTTATAGCCAAAATAGTCCTTTCATGTGAAATTTATTAAAAAAAAATAAAAAAAATTATGGTGACTACACTATAAAAGGACTTTTTTGTTTAAAAAATAAAACCTTAAAGGACTACACGCAAAAAAAGTTGAAGGACTATTCTGGCTAAAAAGAAAGTTGAGGGACTATTCTGGCTAAAGTGCAAAAGTTGAGGGACTATTTTGGCGATTTTCCCAAAGAGTAATTCAACCTTTTTTGTTTTTTTGTTTTGCTTACTTTTTTAATTTGGTGTTTCATAGGTCATTAGTTTTGTTTGCGTGTGGACATCATCAATTTACGTAAAAACCGAATGACACATTTACGCGGAGATTAAGGTTGGGTTTCTTGTGACACTTACACTATTAATGACACATTTACGCAGAGATTAAGGCTGGGGTTTCTTGTGACACTTACACTATTTAGATGAGTGACACGTGTTATTTTAAATATGTATATCATTCATCTAAATGTTGTCACAGATATATGTCACACCAAAAAGTATTACGGGAGACTCACACCTGGAGATTAAATTTAGGTGTTCTAATATATATATTTTTTAATGACTCAACTTGATCAAATAAGTGTTGGAAAAAATAGAGGGAATAACGCAAGGAGAATAATTATTTAAGAAATTTTTTTTTCACTAGTTGAATAAATTGTAGGACTGACCCAAATAGTAAATAAATAAACGAATAAAATCAACAAGTGTAGAACACACAGAATTTTTTACGAAGAAAACCTCTTTAACGTGGGATCTAGTCTAAAAATATTTCACTATCAATGGATCAATGAATACACCAAAACGAGTCCGCAGTAAGCACCTGGAACTCAAACATGCCCCTTATCACAATCAAAAGTAAAATAGATAATTTGACAGTACACAATAACCCAAATCACAGAATAAAAGTCCAACCACTAGACGAGAAAATAACGATTTGATCGTACAAAATGTAACCTACACCGCTTAGAATAATAAGATGCTAAAATTCTACTACAAGCAAAGCAAAATTTGTCGTTAAATCGAAACACGAACATATTGATTTTCTCCCTTAAAAATTGGAACTACTGCTGCCTTTTGCTTAAAAAACTCACGTAATACCCTGGGCTAAAAAATCAGCCTTATTTTAGTCTTTTCATAACAGTTTTGACTTCTATCCTTGTTGGCGTTCAGCCCACCTTTACTCCTAAAAGTAAAACCACACATGCATACACACCACACTTACTTTTGTTTTAGGATTAGGAATTTTTATTTATTTTTAATCTGTTGCTATGAGTCCCTCCAACATAACAATAAGATGCCTTTATAATATATGAAAAATGTTTGAACCTTCTGTACTTGTTGACCAGTAAGACTTTTGTTTTAGGGTTAAGAATTTTTTTTAATCTAGTGCTGTGAATCCCTTCAATTTTGAGGAGGAACGCACAACAATAAGATTCCTTTATAATATATGAAAAATGTTGGAACCTTCGGTACTTGTTGACCAGTAAGAATAGTCTAGAGAAGACTCCTTTATTCGTTTTACATGGTGGGTTTCCCAACTATTGGCAACTTAATTTTATTCGTTTTAGAATTTTGATTTTTCTTATCTTAAATTGTTTTGGTGGATATATATATATATATAATTAATACAAGTTGTATGGGGTAAATTATAAGTATGTGTACGTAGAAACAGAATACGTACTTTTTTGTACAATAGTAAGAATTTATTAAAAAAATTTATTTTCTAATAAGTAATTAGTAAACGATAATCAAGTATGAAAATTTTAACTGTTGAATTTTTTATACAAGATTTATATATTTTTAATACATTTGCTCTTTTTCATTGTAATTATTTTCATCTATCTTTTTTTTTTTCAATTTTTTTGTTATTTGTTACAAAATTATATATAAATTTCTTTTTTTCTTAAAAATTAAACAATTTTTCTCTTTTATAAGAACAATGTATGATAATTGTATTTTTTTTTTAATATTTTTCTTCTAGGTGTCTAGATTATAATTTTCGTATAGTAACACATGTCACTACCAATTAATTAAACAATTAAAGATTAAGATATTTTTCATAGTATTGAACTTTTTACATATACGTGCATATTCTGTCATTACAAAAAAAGATAATATCATTATCAAGTATCAAACACTATATCGATGAAATATTTTAAAATTGTATTAGTAGGAAAAATATTAATAGGTTATCGGATAATATATGAATAATAATTACAAAAAATGATTAATAAAAATAATTACAAAAAATGATATAATAAAAATTTCAAAAAAAGAAGAAAGAAATTGAATATAGTTAAAATATAAAGAATATATAAATCAAACAAAAATTATGTCTTATGTATAGGATAACTAAACAAATCAATTATATATTCTCCATAGTATAAATAGGTATTATATAGTATATTAAATCATTATTAAAATGAAAATAATAAATTGTTCTTTTGTCTTGCTATAAAATGCAACGAATGTTAGATAAAATAATCCTTTATCTTACTCTATAGTACACGAAATTCTAATGACAGAAATTATAGTTCTAAATATAACTAAAATTACACATTATTACTTTAAGTGAGATTTTATATATTTTTTGTATGGCAATTAATTTTTTGCTAACATATTATGTAATATATATACACACACACACACACACACATAGAGAATATATTATTATGTTATCTCTTAAAGTTATGATCATATTCACTTCAATACTTAATTAATGCTCTAAACTCTTTATTCATCTTTAATGGCATAAAATGTAGTTAACTCCGATCTAAAATAGTTTTTATTTTTCTTTTAAGTTCATATGTTATAATTTCTAATAGCGACACTACCAATAACTTAATCAATTATAGACAAAGACTTTTTCCATAATATTGAACTTTTTTGAGGTATATCTATATATTCTTTATCATTTTTAAAGGATAAAATCACCATCAAATATCAAACATCATTTAATAAATGAAGCGTGTCAAAATTCTTTTATTAATGAAAATATGTACTGGAGATTAAATAATATATAATAATATTTAATTACAAAAATGATTAAATAAAATATCAAAAAATAAGAAAAAATAAACCTAAATATAAAGAACAAAGATATCAAACAAAAATTATGTTTCTTGTATAAGAAAACTAACAAATTAAACTAATATGTTATGCATAATATGGTTAGGTATCACGTAATATATTAAGATCATAATTAAAAAGTGAAAATGAAAATTTATTCTTTTATCTTATTTTGAAATGTACAGAAAATTAATAAAAAATCCTCTATATTACTCTAAATGCACGCAATTCGAATGAAAAATGTGTAATTCTAAAGACATCCACAATAACATGTTCTATAATTTCTATTCTAATTAATTTTTTTTAACATATTGTGTAAATTAATTATGTATCCACATAGAGAATATATTGATATTTTTTATATTTCTTGACCTTATGATAATGTTGATATTCTGAACTCTTCCATTTATCCTGGATTGGAATGAATGTGGTTAACTCTAAAATTGTATTTTGATATAAAATTTTAGTATGAAATTAAATTTGCATTTATTAAATGTATAAACAAAATGAAGGCTAATAATAGTGTATGGATTTATTTTTCATTTTTTGTAATTTTTTGATTAATTCATTTTATTATTTACTAAAATATTTAATCTACGTCTTAATTATTTTGCTAAATAGTAAAGAATTGGATTGTAATTTCCAAAATCGATATGTAAAATCAATCTATATCTGTAATTATTTTAGAGTATTTAATAGTATGATTATATTTGAATAATTTATGTTGTCTTTTACAGTACTTACATGCTTATTATCTGCAATTATTTTAGAATATTTAATAATAGGACTATATTTGAATAATATATGTTGTCTTTTAGAGTATTTACTCGCTTATTTTTTTCTATATTGTCATTCCTACAATTTATATGTAGTATTCTTATAGGTCTTGTAATAATTATTCTAGACTATTTTGAGTACGAATCATACAATTGGTTTAATGATTTTTACCTTATCAATAGTTAGTCCAAACCGAATATTTCTTTGTTATTGTAGCATATACTGTTACAACCGGTATTGAAGTTACCAAATTTGACATTTAAATTCATTGTATATCTGTAACTATTTAGAGTACTGTTACAATCATTATTTTAAAATATTTTGGATATATGCATTGTATCATGGATTGAACTTATTTTCTACCTCGTCAATAGTTCATCCAAACTAATATCCTATAAAATGATGTTATTAAAGATAAAGATTTTGTAATAGAAATACTATTAAAGAGATATAAAATTAATAAATACTTTTATCTCAATTAAAGATTATAAGTTTTTTTTTTATATTGTTCCTGATCTTTACTTTCATTGCTTGGTTAATTTTCTTTTCTTCATGTAGGACAGAAAAAATGAATATAAATTAATCGTAATATAGACTTAAAAAAATAAGAAATAATAATGTTATATATATTCCATAATTTTTCACTTTATATAAATTTTAATTATTTACTTGTATTAATTTTGTGATTTTTAAGTTAGAACTAGTACTCAAAAATTCTATACTCATGGATATATCTCTTCTGTTAACCAAATTTCGAGTTAAAGAAGTCACTATAAACAAGAGTCGTGAAACCATTATAGTTGACCGTCAGTTAAGGAAAGTTATGCTTAAAAAATAATATCGGCCAGATTTGTCATCTTCTTCAATTAATTCTAGCCAAAAAGGGTAGCAAAAATGCCAAATTCAACTTCAATGTATCTTTTCATCAAATTCTACGTGAATTAAATATTCTCTTTATTAAAAGTTTATTTATTAGACAAAATTGAAAATATAATATTAGAATATAATAGGGATAAAATGATCAATATGTTTAGTTGGCATAATATAAGGACTTTACTGGTCAATAGATAATATTAGGTATTAACCTATCAATCACACTAAAAAAGGGGTGAAGTGTAACTAACATTATATATAAAGCACGCAGAGGAAAGGATCTAATTAAAATTTTTAAACTGGGCATACTTGAAAGAAAAATTAATTAGAGAAAAGAAAATAATTATAGTCAATTTGGAATATTTATAATAGTTATAAAAGATTGCTTTTATTATGACTAAAAAATAGAAACAATTTGAACATATATAACATTTACAAAATATAAATATTTTTTTTTGCTTAAATATAAATGATTTTTATACTCTTAGAATTATATACATTCTTATTATGTATTTATGCCAAAATTTTGTAATAAGTTAAAGAGTAAACAATTTATTCTATTAACAATTCATACATTTTAGAATAAGACAATGGATGTTTTCATAAATATTCGATTCATTTTAAAGTAAGATAAAAGAATAAATTATTATTTCAATTTTTTATAATGAAATTAATATGCCATATTATACCTATCCATAATATGAAGAATATATTAGTTTAATCTGTTTATATTTCTTATATATAAGACATAATTTTTGTTTGATTAATTTAGTCTTTACATTTTAATTAGATTCATTTTTATTTTTTTTAAAATTTTAATTATAATAAATATTTTTATACAAAATAAAAATCTTTCATTTTATTATGTATTTATGTCGAAATAGATGGTTGTATCCTAAACAATATGTAGAATAGATTATGAGTAATTTAATTAATTATGTTTTTTTATTAGAAATTAGAAATTATATGATTCATTTTTTTTATTTTTTTGAAATTTTAAAAACTGGGCATACTTGAAAGAAAAATTAATTAGAGAAAAGAAAATAATTATAGTCAATTTGGAATATTTATAATAGTTATAAAAGATTGCTTTTATTATGACTAAAAAATAGAAACAATTTGAACATATATAACATTTACAAAATATAATTTTTTTTTTTTGCTTAAATATAAATGATTTTTCTACTCTTAGAATTATATACATTCTTATTATGTATTTATGCCAAAATTTTGTAATAAGTTAAAGAGTAAACAATTTATTCTATTAACAATTCATACATTTTAGAATAAGACAATGGATGTTTTCATAAATATTCGATTCATTTTAAAGCAAGATAAAAGAACAAATTAATTATTATTTCAATTTTTTATAATGAAATTAATATGCCATATTATACCTATCCATAATATGAAGAATATGTTAGTTTAATCTGTTTATATTTCTAATATATAAGACATAATTTTTGTTTGATTAATTTAGTCTTTACATTTTAATTAGATTCATTTTTATTTTTTTTGAAATTTTAATTATAATAAATATTTTTATACAAATAAAAATCTTTCATTTTATTATGTATTTATGTCGAAATAGATGGTTGTATCCTATACAATATGTAGAATAGATTATGAGTAATTTAATTAATTATGTTTTTTTATTAGAAATTAGAAATTATATGATTCATTTTTTTTATTTTTTTGAAATTTTAATTATAATAAATATTTTTATACAAGTAAAAATCTTCCATCTCACTATGTATTTATACCAAAATAGGTGGTTGTATCCTAAAAAATAGGCAGAACAAATAATTTGTAATTTAATTATGTTTTCCTATCCAGAATTGGAAATTATATTTCATTAAGGGTGGGTATTTTAGACATTACAAAAAAAGTAGAGAAACACTTAAAATATGTTTTCCTATTAGGTATTGAAAATTATATTTCATTAAGGGCGGTATTTTAATCATCACAAAAAAGGAGAGAAACAGTAGGAGAAGTGAAATGAAATTTGAGAGAACCAACTCATATATATATAATAATACAGTATAGATAGATGGATAGCTAATAGATGGATAGACAGATAGATAGATACACCGACCAAATCAAGAAGATCTGGGGTTGGAATTTCCACTTCTACATCCACCACCATACAAAAGAACCCTCTAACAAAATGTTGGGTTGGTAAAATTTTGAACAAAATGAATTAATTTAATTCGCAAACTTGCTTATTTTTTGGTTGACGATGATTCATATGAAAATCTAACTTCTACATGATAGAATGGTTGATCACCCATATATATATATATATATTTATGAACTTTGAGGGGTTGCAAAATATTTATAATCAGAAATTCAAACCAAATTCTCGTATACATTTAAAAAAAAAAAAAAAAAATTCTCGGATACATATTAGTATGAGACATAAATTAGCTAGGTCCCCAAATAAAAGAGTGATGAATTAAAGTACATCTGTCATATGCACTTGAGTTTTAAGAAGAGTACAGAACAAAATAATGATTAGTTAGTTACCCCAATATTAAATTACGGAGAAAATTAGTTAGGTGGGAATAATCTTTGATATTGGAAGACATGGATTCAGCTTTTATGTGTGATAAGTATTACACTACTACTTTAATGTTATTTTTTCTGCTTTAATCGACCTAACTTTCGGATAAGAGGAAATCTTAGCTACTCACTCCATAATGTAAAATGTGTATAACAGTCATTGAAATAATTGAAAAACTGTTAAATCTTATGATTTTTCAATCATGGGATGATTTGTAATACTCATTCTATTGTAGAGTGAATAACAAGAATTTTTCTTTAGATAGACTAAATGCTGCCACTTAATCACATTTAGTAGTGTTTAATTAAACAATTGTTTATTAATCCTGCGTGAATCAGATTCTTAATTGTGCCTTTGCTTTAAGTAATCTTAGTTACGTTGCCAATTTTATGTTTACACAACATCCAAAGAGGCATCAATGATCAATTAAGCAACTATATTCACTAACTTTCAGAGATCAAAAGTCAGATACAGCTTAAAAGAATTCCATATACTGAATTAAAAGAAATCCAGCCCTGACCGGAATATGCAGAAACGTCGGAAACAGCTTGTAGGGTTCCGGCAACCGGCAAAATGATGGGACTTTGGGGTTTGCATGGCCCTTCGAGTAAGACCTCTCTGAAAATCCTGGAGGAACAAACGTTTGGGTTTTCTCCAAAATTGAGGGCTGTTATTTAGTCAATCCTTAAAAATCACGAAACTTAAATTATTAAATAATTCCCTCTCATTTAGTCAACAATAAGGCTGTCATTGATACCATAAATTGAGATTATTGGCATAACTTAATTCATTTATTCCCTTTCCATTCTCTTAGGAGGAAAGAAAAAAAAAAAAAGAGACTGGCAATTAGCCTATATCCAAATGCAAATTAAAATCACATTTCCTTCCCTGTAATATTTTGCTTTATTATGTGTATATCGATAGCTATTTAACTGGTAAATGAAAGTATGCTCTTCTTTGATCTTGTTAATATGAAAATCAGAGAACTTCAATAATTCGTTCATTTCTTTCTTAATTACTACTGCTATTATGTTTTTCATTCATCGATCACTGAATAGATTTTGTTAGTGCAGAAACTGGGATGAGGAATAGTGACAAAATCAGGATTCAAGAGTTTTCATGCCATGCCACCCAAATAGAAATGTGCAATGGGATGGCCTTTTATTTTCGGCAAAAGTTTCTGCACGAAATTGTTAGATCACATACAAATAGAGATCACACGGTTCTCATTCTGCAATGCACAGTGAGTAAAGAATTATCCACCGCTACTAATTAGAAGAGATTTCTGCATTAAAGCCATAAATTCAAATATACACTATGAACTTGCCTTAGTTTATAAAAAAAAAAAAAACATTTTATAACCTAAGGACTTGAACACGTGATTAATAGGTTATAAAAAAAAATGTCTTACTACCTTATTTCTAGGGGTGTTTATGTGCAGGTTACCCGATCTATATATTTATAGAAATATTTGAATCAGTTCAAGAAAAAAGTAAATCGTAACCGGTTTATATTAACAAGGTAACCGATCAATCGGTTACCTGCTAAAACTAGTTGACTTATTTTCTTCTTTAATTCCTCAAAAAGAAAAAAAAAAACAAAAACTTCAAATACTAGTTACATAAATGATAAATGTCCTTGTAGATAGATATAGAGTGAAAGATTAATGAAAATTTATATAAAAGTCCCTTGATATTACGATTATTTTTTAAAATTACAAGGATAGCCCCAACATATTGACCGATTCGGATACCTGCTGATTTAGAAAAATGTGAACCATTGTCTGAGCCTGTCCCTTAGATATCCGAACCGATATATATAATTAATTTATGTAGGTACTATAATATCCATAATTTTTTTATTTATTTATTTATTTTATTGTTCATAGATTAGTATTATTATTTCATACTCAATCACGTATAGAGTTCTAAATGATAAGTGTAATTACTGTTACCTTTAATCAAATAGAGAGTCTAAAACGATATGTGCAATTGTATTATGACTAATGGATTAAAATATTACAAGAATTCTAAGGGAATAGACTAGTAGTAGTATTATATATATAATATAGTATATCAGATATTTTTATTACGATACTTGAACTTTAGAGAAAGGGAAAGCAAAAAAATTCTCTGTCACTTCATGTTAGTTTCATTTAAATTATTATTATATATTTTATATTATTTTTGTATCCTCAAATTGATTTATGTGAGTATATATATATATATACACAATTATATATATGAATTATGTTTGATTGAAAAAAAAAATTAGTATCATGTTTATAATCTGAAAATGTGAATATAGTATGAATATTGTAACGATTATATATATATTTTTATTATGAACTGTTAACGGAGCTTTTATAATAATAATATTTTTGGGAGCAGATAGGCAAACAGATTAAGGTGATTGTAGTGGTTGTCTAGCCATCTTTAAGGAGAGGTCTAGATGGATATAAAATCAGATCATGATTAGAACGGGACGATGTCGCCATCGATCGGGGAAAAGTTTCAGTTCTTGATCGCTGACGGGAGAGGAATTGAGATTGGCCATGGTAGTCCGATTAGCATGGAGGGAATTAGAAAAAAAAAAAAAAGGTTTTGTATGGTTCACTGGGAGTTCGATCAGTAAGTCAAGTTTGGTGCAAATCCTGCGCAGAAAGGTCCATGAAATTGTGGGGAAGGAGCTGACTGGACAGAATTTTAGAAAAATTATAATATTAATCCCTATAGTTATATAGAATTATAGTATGACACGAAATATTTTTCACCCACGTCAAATTAAGTCCTTTTCAATTTCTGTAAATAGTAATTTGACACAAACAATATTATATGGTCGTTCTGTCTAATTCTAGTAGTCCTGAAATTCACAGAATGGTCCCACAGCTTAGGAAAAATATGACTAAGACCCGAAAGTTTTCTAGAAATTACAAACTGACCTCTAAAACTTTAGTAAAACTAACAAATGACCCCCAAAGATATTTATAAGGTTCATGAAGGTTCCAAAAGCTCGTTGAAATTACCAAATTACCCTCAAATGCTTTTACACGCTATTATTATGTCTTTAATGTTTCCTAAAAGTTATCAAAAAAATCTTAAATAATCTTTCTAAATACTAGAGGGTACCAAGAGGTTTCATTTAACTTTAGTAAAGATTTAAGATATAGTAATTTAAGATATTATAGTTAAGATGTATTACAAATAATTGGTTCAAGTTAAACTAGGTATGTAAGCATGTTAAGTAAGGGAGTTAATTTTAAATATTGATAGTCTATAGATAGTAAAACTAAGGAGTGAGTTATCAATTTCTTATAGGTAATACCGAGATTGAGGACGAGTCAACACAAGGTAAACGTGTTTGATTTTATACTAAAGTAAGTGGTGCGAAATCATTTTTTGAATATACATTTTTAAACTTGTTTTTTTAACTGTGCATGATTTTCCAGTGTGTTTATGAATTCTGTTTTTCTCAAGAAGTTACTTTATTAGAAAAATCTGGATCATGTATGGATATATGATTGTGTGACTTTGAAAATATAGCAAGAGTAATTATATGTATAGTTTTGAACATGTCTGCGAAAGAAAAATTAATTTGATAAGAGCATGTGCATGTGATGGTGTGTTGTGTATATTTGAATTATTATATGTAACAGCATGATCCAGCGGAAGTGAGTACTATCTATTGGGCAACTTGTCCTAACTCCATGTATTTTATATTTTTATACAGAAGACAAGTACGAGTACATTTTAGTGGAAGATGAGAACTAAGTGTATGAGGACGAGAAGAGAAATTAAGGTGGTAGCTTTACTAGAAATGCCCATAGAAATATTATAAATAAGTGAACCTGCGTGCTACAAACAATTATAGTTATTTATTTTTGTATTTTTGCTGGTTATATTAATTACCGCACTTTATCTTATTTTTGTGAAAGGATATTTCTTGTTATGTTGAATAAACTTAATTACGTATTAGTATTTTATTTGAACCTTCTATTCATGGGGTTACTCATGAGTGCCTCGCATGTGTGGGTCAGGGGCGTGACAGGTACCCTTCATTTATACATCGAAATGGACTGGTTTCACTGATTTTTTGATTCATCGGGTTTTTTTTTTTTTTTTTTTTTAATACCCCTACTCATTTCCATTTACTTTTTTTTTTTTTTCCTCAGACTAACTGATCATACGTCATTAAAATGGCGTAATTCCGAGTGATGCAACTGAAGGATTATACTATTTTCGTTCAGTGGTACAAGCTCCGTAGAATAGATTCGTTTTTTTATATCGGAATTCGGAAATATGCTTCGGACGTTCGGTACTCGCTGACCAAATGGAATCTGTACAAGACTCGTTTATTGCCATCTTTATATATAATTTTAATTGAACTTCGAAGTAAAATGTTTGTTGTCATAAAATTGTTAAAATAAACTCCATTTACATATTATGACTCGTAAGTTGGTTAAACATTTTAAGTGACCATGTGTATAAACTTGTTCCCTGCATTATTATTAGGATTACTTTAAATTGGTTTTCTGTTTCTTTTTTTTTTTTCAATTAAAGTAAAGTTAAGAAAATAAATGTTTGTTCTTTCTTGGAGGTCGCAATCTTACAAAAGAATTTAGTTCAATTAGACTGCTTGTGTACATGCACCGGTGCACGTCTCTTTATATGTAAAACGCTTATCATATCCTTAATTAGGGCATCTATATCTGTATTTATACTATGAGAAGTAATAGTATAATAAATATTATAATTTTTAAAATTACAGACACTAATTATAATTTTACGAAAGAGTTTTATTGATAAATGTCTACAAATTAGAGAATGAGATCAACTTAAATTATAAGAATGAGAGATAAATATTGAGCAGTGTTTGCAAGACTTTGAATTTCAGTTGTTTTCCCTGTACTTGTATAAAATACGAGGAAAAATTTAGTGTGAAGTCATTTTATGTGCTCCTTATTTTGTTCTTCTTGAATTAGTTTAAAAACATCCACTCATAATTATTCCATACAACTTCTTCATATTTGTCAGTTAATTTCTTCATATTTGTTAGTTAGTTATTTTTTAAAACATCAAACACACATATGTCTTTCCCACTAATATAAATAATTTGGACGTTGGCCCATGTATATAAATTATTTCGGAATTTCCTTCAATTTTATTAATTTTACAATTGATTTTTAAGCACTATAGTTTAGTACTTGTTATATTTTCAGCCATCGATCACAATTCAATTAGGGTCTCAACCGTTCGAAGCCGAATGCCATTTATTGTTCACCCCAGTAGGGGCTCACTGGACAAGTAAAAACTAGATGCATATCTAATTGTGATTTATAGTATAAGATTTATTAGCTTATCAAAACCAGATTTTGTGCAACTCCTGACGGATTAAAAAGAAAAAGGGAATTCTATTGTTGTATTTAAGGTATAGTGTCACATGATATTATATTATATAAGCATTCAAAATAAAACGGTATAATAGCTAACGAACTATAGAATTTTTTTAAAGTAAAACTAATATAATTAAAGTGCTGTAGAAGGAACAGAGAAATTTCTACACAGAAAATATAAGTGGATATAGATCATGACTATTAGGTTGGATAGTTACATGATCAAAGTACTACACACCACCACAGTGATACTAATACAGAGGAAACCAGATTTCACGCCAATAAAAAAAAAAAAAAAAAAAAGGCCAGTACGTTGTAATTAAGTAGTATTTTCTATTGCTTCACGCCAAGCCGCGGAAGATTTATAGTAGCTAATTCATATGATTTTTTCAAGGACTTCAGAAGAATTTAAAGCATATGAATTTTAGCCACGGCGAGGGTTCAGGAGTGGTTTTCTCTTATCAGCTTCCTTAATCAACACCCCACCAAATGTTCTTGCAGCTTGATTGCAATAAACTATCCATGGCTCCATTTTCTTTTGTACTAGTCGCAAATTGCGTGTTGGCCCTTGGATGCGGTTGAGGTTGTTGACGTTCTTGACGATGTGGTGGCATAGTGGTTCGACCATAGTACTCTTCTTCTAAAGTGGCAAAGGCATCTATTGCAATCTCTACAAGGCCTGCACCATTTTTACGTGCCATATTCTAATCAAATATTGAGATAAGTACACAACAAGTACTAGTATTTGATTGCTGTTGCTTGATGCAAAAAAATAGAATGACTCGTGCCTCCTTATATAGGCCAAAAATAGCCCCCTTTCCACCCACCCAAAAAAATAAAAAAAAATAAAATAGTCCTCTAGCTATATTTAATGATGGAATATAGAGTCGGCTATAGTCAAAAAAATTTTGATTATGCAAAGAGGATAAGATTCTTTTGTGGCTCTCTTGGTCATGTTATAAAAAGCTAGTAGTTCAATAGTATACACAGATTTAAGGAAACAAATTTATGGAATCGCATATATAAAATATCTGAATTTAATTAATTGTTTATAACTATTTATCTTTTGGGAAAATCGCCAAAATAGTCCCTCAACTTTTGCACTTTAGCCAGAATAGTCCCTCAACTTTCTTTTTAGCCAGAATAGTCCTTCAACTTTCTTTTTAGCCAGAATAGTCCTTCAACTTTTTTTATAGCCAGAATAGTCCTTTAACTTTTATTTTTTAGCCAAAAAAGTCCTTTTATGGTGTAGTCACCATAAATTTTTTTATTTTATTTTATAAATTTCACATGAAAGGACTATCTTGGCTAAAAAATAAAAGTTGGAGGATCATTTTGGCTAAAAAAAAAGTTGAGGGACTATTCTGGCTAAAGTGCAAAAGTTGAGGGACTATTTCAGCGATTTTCCCTTATCTTTTTAACTGTTTATTGCCATAAAAGATAAGGTAAATTCTACCATTCCATCGAGGGAATTATTCCATTGACTTTAAAACTTTATATAATAAAAGTTTTAAATCACATAATGTTATATTATATAAGTGTATAACATTCAAAATATATAGTTCTTGTAGAATTTTCCTAAAGATATTCTAAAATAGATTAACAAGTACCAATTTTATTTTTTGAAAATCATATAGGCCACCACATACACTTGCCCGAAATTTGGGCACATAATTGTCTCCTTGTCACCTTTGTAGAAACTATAAACTATTATTATTCACGCCCACTAATTATTATTACTCTTTTTAAAATATAAATTCGACCTTTGCTCATCTTTTTTTTTTTTTTTTAACTTTAGAATTTTTCTTTTAATTTGGTGTATCATAGGTCATTAGTTTAATATGCATGTAGACATCATCAATTTACGTAAAAACCGAACGATAAATCACGCGGAGATTAATTTTAGGTGTTCTAATATTGCTTTTGTTTAACGGTTCAACTTGATCAAGTGAGGTTCCTTGTATAATATATGAAAAATCTTTGAACCTTCGGTACTTGTTGACAAGTAAGAATGTACAGAAGACTCTTTTATTCGTTTTACACTTGGGGTTTCTAAGAGTCTTCCAATTATTGGCAACTTAATTTTATTCTTTTTGGAATTTTGATTTCCCTTGTCTAAAATTATTTTTGGTTGATATATATCTACACCGACCAAATCAAGAAGTTCTGGAGTTGTTTGTTCAGATTTGAGAGATGTTTATAATACCCATCCTATCTGATCGATCTAATTATGGTAGTGGATGGAGGGAACAATTGAGAGATATAGTCGTTGTTTTGGTCAAGGTCTCGTTCTTCTTTTGGTGGCACAATCATGTGATAGATTCTCAATCTCCATAGGAACACTTTCTTGATGATTTTTACATTGAATTTAATCTATGAAAGAAATATTTTTAGTACAGAATAAAAGAATATTTCATTTTCTTGCTTTTTCAAGTAATTAATTTTGTTCCTTTAGTATTACTTTCAAGGTAATTAAAACGTCAGAGAAAGAAAAGTTACAGAATAAAATTTGATGATTGTGTAATTAAAACGTTAGAGAAAGAAAAGGAAGTCACTCGTTTTGCCTGCTTTAGAATTTGCTCCACCGTAGGAGAGGGGACTGCCAGCCAAAATCGATGGAATGGATATAAACATGATAGCGAGTTAGACTCCTTTCAACTAATTGGAGAGAATTCCACCCTAATACAGCTTACAAAAAATATAATTCAAAAATATTTTTTAAAAATTATATATGTTCATAATATAATTTATTATACATATTTGCCATATATATAATTTAAAAATAAATGAATTATTTTTCCGTTTGATCAAACATTTAAATTTTTTTTGATTTTGACCCATTTTATACCGTTCAAATATTTCATACAAATTAAGTGATAAAAAATTTACGAATAAATTTGATTTTAGAATATATTGATCTATCCATAAAATCAAATTAGTGATGCAATCTCATAATTTTTATAAATTTTAATTTTTTAAATATACTAAATCTTTGAAAAGAATTAAAAAGAAGTGTAATGAAAAAAATCTCAATCCATGATAGTATATTCTCTAGTAATATTTCCTTAAATTTATACTTGGTATAAACACTAGGCGAGTGCTACATCATAGATTCATACTTCTCTTCGTAAGCCTGGAAACTATAGAAAACTTGCTAGGAGATATACGCACAACCAACTATATGTACCCTCCTACTATAGATAGTCTCTTGCTAGTTGCTACTCATTTCGCAACCAACTTAATCAAGTATCTTTTATTTTTTAGTACATTAACCGGTTGTGGCATGTTGTGGAGTCCCAATCCAAGTATTTACACTAATACATGCAAAATGCTATGAGGAGTTATCCCTTTAAATATATGAAGCTATACTAGCTTGAGGATAAGGATTAAAATTAACTAGTAAATAGGAAAAAAAAAGAACGAAACTGAAAAATTGTAAATTGTACATGGGGTCTTAGCCTTCCCAACTTGTGCTGATTCCTTTTGGATATGCCTTGGGGACTCATCACTTTATATTGAAAGGTAGTGGGGTGTCACATTCTTGTAGTAGTTCTTTGTTAATTACTCAATAATAGTCACTTTAATATTGAGTAGTGACTAATATTGTTGTTCAATTGACCATAAAAATATAAAATAGGAGATTTCTTTGTTTTATAGATAATCTAACAGTCGTTAATCACTCCATAATTTGCATTATGGAGTTGAGTCCTCTTCTTTTCTTCGTTGTAATATTAAGAAATTAGTTCTTACGTGCTGTTTCTTGTAATGATATGCAATTATTGAGGAAATACATACAACGTGGATATATTGTTGATCTGCTTTTGGTTAACTGATTTATTCGTGTAGAATTTATTTTTATAGCTTAGACAAACCACACATACATATATATAGACCCCTTTTAACAAACCATCCTTACAAGCTAACTACAGCTTTATCGCTTCTCATCCAAATGCCTGGTTATGTTTGCATGAAAATATTAATGATTCCTCTATATCCATTATAACAAAAGTTCAGATGTTTGAGCTGGCCGGCTAGATAAGGTGGTTATCCCTAGTCATTTTCACCACATAATTAAGATCCATGCCAGATCAGAAGGAACAATTCTTTCCCATAATTTGGGACACCAAGAGTAATAGACTCCTTGATTTAGCTACATCCGTGTCCAAGATTCGATCGTGTCATTTTTGCCCTTGGTAGAGAAGCATCATTTTATATGACGACGCCATATGCTTGACCTCTTTAAGAAATTTTTTTGTCTAATATAAGATTTTTTTAAAATTAAATCTAGTGCTCTTTGAGAAAACGATTCTTTAATTTGGTCACCCCTTTTACTTTTTATCCATCCTTTCTCCTCCTCTCCCCAAGTATGTAAAAGTTAAAAAAATAAATAAATAAAATAAAATAAACTAGTTAGCGCTCCACTATTTCACCTTCAGAATATTAGTAGTATCATAGACGTTGTGATTTTATTGTCTATAACCTTCCTATTTTCCTTCATTCCAAATCGACAATCCGGGACCGGGAGCATGATCAAAACTGAACATATATAGTCATAAATTGGAAAAGTTTATCACCTTTCTTCAAATTCAACTTGTTAGCATTCATTACTCTTCTTCTCTTAGTCATTATTTGGTCTTTTTAAGTTCAAAAATCATAAAATCCGTTTTACAATTCTTTTTCTGGAAAGATTTGTGTGCTTCCATATAGATAAAAACTAGTAAGAATAATTTTGTAGTATATAATGACTATAACAAAAAAAGGGATGCAGTAGAGGACCTAGAGGACATCCATTGGCCCTGCTGCCTTTCGAACACATCCCGATACACATGGAGGAGAATGGAATAAATTGAAGAGTGTCAAATAAAGTGATTATAGTATTGAGAATTTGATTCCCTTTTTTATATCTTTTGTAACGATATTGGATCTTATGTTATATTTTTTCTATTATACTTGTGTTACATTATATGATGGAGTAATAGTTGTCTCCATTTAATGTTTTATTATATTTAAAAAACACATATCATTCTATCACATAGTGTAATATAAATGTAATAGGACAAAATATAACAGAGTACCCAAAGCCCTTTGTAACAATGTATATATAAACTTTTTTGATAATTGAAATAAAACTGACCGTATCTAAACGAACCTGAAAAACGAAAGGGTTAAGACTTGGGTTGGTTTTACTTTATGTTGATAATAAAGTGTAATTTATGTGGTAAGACGCTTCATATATGACTTATTGACCATGTGTTCAAGTCATTAAAGAGTAAAAAAAGATAGATTTAAAAAAAAAAAATATCCATTTTAATTTTTGTGAAATTCTTAATTAATGGAATTCTTATTCTTGTATTTGTGCCGATTGTTGGTTGGATCATGGATATATATCAACAAAAGAAAAAGTACCATCTGGTGCTTGCAAATTGCAAATATCCAAGAAAAGGTATCACGAATGGGTCTCCTCCAATTTAACACTTGATCTCCATACCTATTTTGAAGTTGATTGGTTAGAAGATCTAACGGATAGAAGATCTATTATCGATTTTTATTTCTTTCTTGATAATTCTCTTATCTCTTGGAGAAGTAAGAAACATCAGTTACATCTCGAAGCATCATCTTTAGTACGGAAGTTGAATATCGCACGGTTACTGATGCTACTCAAGAACTTATTTGGCTTCCCTGGTTGCTAGAGGATATGGGAATCTCTCACTCATTTGGTACTCTACTTCGTTGTGACAGTTAGAGTGTTATACAAATTGCTTACAATGATATTTTGCATGAGCGTAATAAACATATTAAAAACAGTTTTCATTTTGTTTGTCAACATCTGGTTCGTGGTACTCTCCAGTTACAGCTCGTTTCCTCATAGGATCAGATGGCTAATATTTTTATTAAGCCTCATCCACTTGGTCGCTTTCTTGCTTTATGTTCCAAATTCAAGTTGATTTCTGCTCAACCACCTTGAGTTTGTAGGAAACTGTTAATATATATGACCTATGTTATATATGTTAAGTGTATATTTCATTGTATATATTAGTTAAGTATATATTTTGTTCTTTTCTTGATCAGCAAGATTTTCATTTTTTGTACTATACTCTAGTCTATTTAAGTGTAATCATATGTGTCATTAGGACACACAATAATATAATCTTGTTCCTTGATTCTTGTCAGATAGCCTTCTATGATATGCTTCCGCTAATGTTGAGGGATTCCCTCTTTCTCCTTCTCAATTCATTGTATCTCAGGTATGCATTCTTCAAATTCTTTTGTTTTTGTTTTTTGGATAGACTCTGATGGAGGAAAACTAATAAAGTTGACTTTTTCCTTTTTTTTCTTTTTAATTGAATTGAACTATACAACTTCAATGGCTTCAAAGAAGATAGAGTTTGGTTTCTGGGTTGTATTTTATTGCTCGGAATATGTTGGAATTGATAAGAAAGTTTTTATTTTGATTTGATTAATGAGTTGTCATCTTTTCTTGATTAGAGAAGTAATGATTGAAAATCCTCTTGTTTTAATATATATAAAAGATATGAATACTAAGTAAGAAGCTGAAGAACATTAATGCACTTTACTTGAAATTTAACAGAGTGGGACAATGAATAAATGTTTAAAACAATATTTGGTAAACATCTGTATATTTTTTTTTCAAAAAATAATAATATTAATATTTGATAATATCTAATATACTACGAATTTTATTTAGATTTAAACTACTTGTCGTTGTTCAATAAAACATTTTTTATGTGGTATGTTCGTATGAGAAGACATAATTCTTTTTAATCCCGGCTTTGCTATTTATCTTGTATTATTTAATTTGGACTAATCTTGTGTCTAAAAACATTTTGTTTTAAGTACTAATCTTTTGCTAATAATTTGCTAATTTTTGTAATTGATTTTAGGCAAAATTTTCAGCCAACTTAAATAATTCAAAAATATTAAGATTTGAGAAAAAATTAGCTAACTTATAAGAGTTAAAGTTTGGGAACTTTTAATATATGTATAAATAGCGGATTTTGTAAGGTTAAAAATTATTTTCTTGGCCGATATTTTGGGAGCTTTGGAGAGAGAGTTTCTTGTACATATCTACATCTGTATTATATCATCTATTCGGTATAACTTTACAACCTAAATCTTTCTAATAATTCCATTTCATTACTTATATGTTATTCGTATATGGAATATCATGTCTAGATTATGTTTTCCGCCATTGATACTATTGATTAATCAAATTACTTTGGATAAATTTTAATTATTATTTTTTAATATGAAATTTGTCTCAAAGTTTAGAAAATCTTTTTTGAGAAATTATTTTGCACGGCTTAAGATTGTAATTTTATAAAATTTAAAAAAAAAAAAAAGAATTTTGAAAATAAAAATAAAATAAAATAAAAAGTAATTTTCAAAGGAATCATATATGTATAGGTTCTGTTTATGTCTTTAGGTTCTGTTTTTAGGTTAGTTTAAGTATTTTTGTAATTAGTCCTTGAGTTAGTTATAATATGACTTTGGACTAAATATTTTTATACTTTTGACATAAGTAATTATAGAAAATTTAAAAGCTACTTTTGTAGTAATCAAATAAAATACTCTTGGAGTATTAAAAGTTAAGAATGATAGTTTTGAATATATATATATTAATTTAAAAATTATTCCTATAGTTTTATTTTTTGAAAAATTATTTTAGTATCGCTTTTGTGACTACATATTTTTTGAATAAATAAGTATAGCACTATTGTAGTAATATTTTGTAAAATAAATATGAAAAATATTTATATGGTGTATTAAATGATTGGATTTTGTATTATCTTCAAAACAATATTTTTTGGATGAAAATGAAATAAAGATAACACTTTCGAATAAAATATTTTAGGTCTTAAGTAATTTGTAAATGACATGATAGTTTGTATACGAGTTGGGTTACTTTTCATTTGGACAAAAATAATATGTTATGAATTTTCGTATAAGAAATTAATTGGATTTTATTATGGTTATGTTTGCTACATTGAAGTAAGTGGTTACTACCCCTTTATAATTTTGAAAATATTTTATCTAAATATTATTTTTGGCAACATATTATTTTAGTTATTAAACTTGAACCTTACATGGATATTTAAATTGCTTTAAATTATGAATTTATATGAGTGGTATTATTTTGAACTATGTATGGTTGTTTTGCATGTGTATGTGTTTGAAATATTTGCTCGGTAATTAATAATGAACCAAAACTCTTAAAATAATCACGAATAGTCAGTAGAACTATAGTTCTGTATTTTCTAAACTGCCAGATAAGATAACTTCTTACCTCCGAACTATGAACTCTGGCTAAGATGGTTTTTGCGAGATCCCTTAACAACATTTTCTAGTGGGATCTCTTAGTACTAGGTTGAGTACTCAATAAGCCGATCATAGCGTATTTATTTTATGAGTCTATAATGACCATGATATGAATTTTTAACTTCGATTATGAATCTGAATCTGACTATTTGAATCCGAACTTCGAACTCTAATTATGAATTTTAATTTTGCTATTTGATTCCAACTTTGTTTTTGAAATTTTGATTCCAAATTATGATTTCAATTCCGATTTTGAACTTTTGATTTATGTGAACTCTATTTCGTAAATCCTTGATATAATGCTACTTTCTCTAAAGCATGTGTATATGTAAGTATGATCTTCGAAAACACTTTTGGAAAAGAAACTTTTACTGTTATGGGAAAAAAGCTTTTTGCTTTGATATATGATAGTACTTTTTGAATATTTATGTGTGACTATGTGATAGAACTTTGTAAAATATATGTATGTAACTTGTTTGCTCCAGCAAAGGCAGTGTTAGCTGCTTGCTGAGCGACTTATCACTTACCAATTATAACTTTTTGTAGAATGAGAGATTCTACAAGAACGATCAAGTGTATAAGGAGTTGGTGCGGGCTAACAATTAAACTTCCGACTTTCAAGGAAAAGTTAGTGTTATTAAATGGTTAAGAATTAGAAAACTATTAAGATATTTTGAATTCCATTTCAGGTTGCCTTGGGACCATTGGATAGTTTAGTTTATGTTTGTTTAGCTGTATATTCAAGTCATTAATTGTTATGAATTGTTAAGTAATTTAATGAAATTATTTTGAATTTTGTTTTGTTTTTGGCGCCTTGTGCCCTTGAGCGATAATTTATTTGTAGGTATGACAATTATCACGTTTCGACATATACGAGCGCGGGGCGTGACAATATTAACGTGGGAGCTAAGTGGGAATAATTAAGATCTAATTATATTTTGTCCTCCATTTTGGTTATACATAGAATCATGTCTTTGATTTTAGAAAAAGAATTAATCTTTTCTATAGTCTAGAAATTTTTTATACCATCTGATGTAAATACAGGTTACAAGTGTCAACATAATATTTAAAATTCAAAAAAAAAAAATGATTGCTTGACATGATGTAATTTTTACACGTCAATGTAAGAAAATATCGGAGAAAAATTGAATGGGTCGGATTAATTTGTCAACTTATTTAGTTTTTTGAATTTTTGCACCATAACATTATCGTAATTTTAGGAAAATATCTTAGAAAATTCCAGTTTCCAAATATATGTGGCGATTCCTTGAGGATGAGCATGGGGGGATGGCTTATTTTTCTTTTTGGGGTAAGGATCTAATGATTTTTATTCTTTTTTTTTTTTTTTTTTAGTTTTATTGGGGAAAGATATAATGATTTTTATTCTGTTGGTATTTTTTTTTTTTTTGGGGTTTGGGGCTGAAATTATTGTTTGTTCAGATTTGAGAGATATGTTTATAATACCCATCCTATCTGATCGATCTAATTATGGTAGTGGATGGAGAGAACAATTGGTCAAGTTCTCGTTCTTCTTTCGGTGGCACAATCATATGATAGATTCTCAATTTCAAAAGGAATACTTTCTTGATGATTTTTACATTGAATTTAATCTATGAAGAAATAAGATTAGTTCAGAATATAAGAATATCTCATTTCCTTACTTTTCAACTAATTAGTTTTGTTTCTTTAGTATTACTTTCAAGGTAAGAAATAGAACCCCACATATAGTTATCAAGCTAATAAATAATGTTGTATAGACTGAGTAAAAGTCTTTCTTTTTTTCATGAGTTGTTTTGATCAGTTAGATATTGAATTTATTCTTTTCCCCTAAGATATGATTCATTGTGTTTTAGCATTTGAGTAATTCTATTTTATTTGTTATTGCTGGATGTATTTAGTTCTTGAACATGTTCTTAGATCTCTTGAAACAAATTAATGGCCAAAACCAATGTTTTGAAAATCGGATCGGGCATTGAACCGGTGGCCTGTTCGGTTCACGGTTCAACCGGTCCGACCAGTTGAACCTGCCGGTTCACTAATTTAGTTTTTTTTTTTTTTTACCAAAGTGTGATATAATTTAAAATGATCTAAAATAGAAGTGAAACACTATTTTTGGAGAATTATAGTTCTAGTACCCAAAAATACTAATCAAATTTCTAATAAGAAAAGTAAAATTTATACAAAAATAAGTATAAAAAAGATGAAAAAAATAATAATTTAATAGTTTAGGCTTTGGTGTGTTCAATGTTTTGCCATTTTGGAGTTTATTTCACGATTTTTTAATTTTTCTCTTTATTTAAATTATTTTTTATTCTGAAATTTAAAAAATCAATTTTTTATCGGTTCCAGATTTTTTTTCGGTTTCTGGTTTTTTACCGGTTCTGTCCGTTTTTGGACAAACCTGATATATAGTTGGACTGGACTGGTGGTTCTTCCGGTTCGCTGTTCGACCTGTCAAACCGGCCGGTCCGGTCCGATTTTCAAAACACTGGCCAAAAACCTACATCATTGACCGTAACTTCAAGGATGTAATCCACATCACAGACTCTAGTTGAATGATGTAAAAATTTGTGAATCAATAAATTTATGATATTATATTATGGGTTTAGTCTATACTAGAATTTTCCTAGTATAATATTGGTATTTGTTTCATTATTAGATGGTTTTTTTTTTTTTTTTTTTTTGTCAAATCAGCAACATCCTAACTCAATCTACACTACAAAAGGAGACCCAACTGGTCAGTATTAGAGGGAGAGAGACCATTTAAACCAGTTAAAAGTGCTTTGGCACCTGTCTGAATTTCTGCAAGATTTGAAATTTGAACTCTAAATCATACAGCATGAAATATCTGATGAGACATCTCCTGTCCAACTCCACCAAGTGAAATTGGGTGATGCTTGTACTTTTTGTGCAAGGGAAAAATATAGTATTCGGGTTTAAAACATTGGGACCCTCTCCGATTCGGTCAATTACTAACAAACACTCTTAATTTTGAAAAACTAAAATACCAACCCATGCAAATGAATATTGATAAATTGAATTAATAAAACTCTTAACATCACAAAATATGCCCCACATTTGTGCAGATTACATGCACAATGTAAAAATAAAAAATATGAAATATCGTAAAGTTAATATTCATTATTTTTTAAAATAATATTTTACAATTATTGCTTAAATATGTTTTTTAACTACTTTTAATATCATGTATATTACATCTTAAAAAGTTATTACAGTATTATTTTAATAATATTCTAAATAATATCTTAAATAATAATTGTACAAACAGAACAAGTACTCCGGATAATAAGCACCATAAGAAAAAAACTAAAACCAAAAGTACTATAACTAAAAAAGAGATTGTATGACAGAGTATTTAATTTCTTGTAACCCGTAAATGAAAGATAAGAGAAATATCTGATTGTTCATCCACGAATATTGCTTTAACTTGGTTTGTTATCTAGCGCTTATAAAGTTATTATAATACTTATTTTAAATAATATTTTAAATAAATTCTTAATAATGGTTATCCATCTTACAAAGTTATTATAATACTTATTTTAAATAAAGTCTAAATAATGGTTATCCAAATGGAGTCAGTACTCCTGAGAATAAGCACTCAAAAAAAAAAAAAAAAGCACAAAACAAAACCCAAGGTACTAGTACTACAATTAAAAAGAGATTGCAGGACAGAATAGTTAATTTTTGGTAACCCGTAAATGAAAGAGAGAAACATCTAGTTGTTCAGGCACGAATATTGCTTAACTTGGTATGTTATCCGACTAAGAGGCTAAGATTCATATGTTTTCTTTTGTTCTGATTCATATGGAGTATTAGATTAGAAAAAAAAAACAACCTTGTATGCTTAAAAAAATATTTTTCTAGAAGCATAAAGTAAAACTTTTGTAATTAATACTTATACTACCATTATAATTAGAGTCTATTACACTTTATGAAAGACAATATTTCCTTTTTTTTTTTTTTTTTTTTTCTTTTTTTAAACTACCTACTACACAGTGCATATACTATACACAACAAAGGGCATAAAGCATCCCAATTTGAGATTTTTTTTTAGTAGTTATTACTATTCTTTTGGTACACATTAAATTAGTTGTCAGTCAGCATATAAAAAGTAATTGCTGGCATTTTATAACCAAGTTATCAACAGGTAAGGAAAAGAAAAGGAGTGATTTGTTTTGTGCTTTAGAATTTGTTCCAACCATAGGGGAGGGGACTGCTAGCCAAAATGGATGGAATAGATGAAAACATGACAGCATTCTCTAGTAGTATTTCAGTTAAAATTTTATAAATACTAGAAGAGTGCTACATCATACTTCTCCTAGAAGCCTGAAAATTATAGAAAACTAGGAGATATGCATACAAGCGACTATATACTAGCTCTACTATAATATGGAGAGTCTCTTGCTAAGACACTCACTCCGTAAATAATTGCCCTATTTTCAATACATTAACAGCATGTTGAGTAGTCTCTTACCGAACACTCTGAACTATACATCACTGACATATATAATAATGTACAAACTACAAAGTCGCGAGAGAGTCTATTATGCAATAGCTGCAGAGTTTCACTTAGAATAATCCATAATTATCAGCCCATCATGCAATCTCATTGCCTCGTAGCTATTGATCATCTCTTCAGTAGAAGAAACAGGAGGGTTCTTCACCTGGAAAATCCTAGTTTGCTGTGGGATATTGGTACTGACAAGCTTGTGTAGTTGGTTTCGTTCCTTTTCTTCCATATTGATCTTCCTCTTCCTGCATCTTAAAGGCTTCAAACCCTATCTTAAGAAGCCTTTCATTGTCCATCTTATTGTTATTTGCCATTTCTTATTAATCAAGTCTTCACGAACTCTAACTTTAAAACCTTTTAACTGTTTGTTGTCATAAAAAACTATAAACTATTATTATTCACACGCACACTAATTATTACTATTACTCTTTTTAAAAGAGTAATTCGACCTTGTTTTTTTACTTATAATTATTCTTTTAATTTGGTGTTTCATAGGTCAATGGTTTAGGATGCATGTGGACATCATCAATTTACGTAATACCGAATGACACATTTACGCGGAGATTAATTTTCGGTGTTCTAACATTGCTTTTGTTCAACGATTCAACTTGATCAAATAAGATTCCTTCTACAAGATATGAAAAATCTTTGAACCTTCGGTACTTGTTGACCACTTAGAATCTAGAGAAGACTCCTTTATTCGTTTTACATTTGGGGTTTCCCAATTATTGGCGACTTAATTTTATTCGTTTTAGAATTTTGATTTCCCTTATCTTAAATTGTTTTTGGTGGACATATATCTACACCGACCAAATCAAGAAGTTCTGGAGCTGGAATTTCCTAATCTATATCCACCACCATCCAAAAGAACCCTCAAAAATCAGAACAAAATGAATTATGTAAATCTTCTGACAAACTTGCTTATTTTTTGGGTGACGAAGATTCGTATGAAAATCTAACTTCTACATGATAGAATGGTTGATCACCCATGCATATATGAACTTTGAGGGCATGCAAAATATTTATAATCAGAAATTCAAACCAAATTCTCATATAATTTTTTTTTAAAAAAATTCTCGTATACATATTAATATGTGACATAAATTAGCTAGCCCCCAAAATAAAAGAGTGATGAATTAAAGTACATATGTCACATGCACTTGAGTTTTAAGAAGGGTACAAACAAAATAATGAAAAATTAATATTATTTCAATAATCCAGATTCTTCATGTTATATTCGTTAGTTGCTCAAATGATTAGTTAGTTAATGCTATATTAAATTACGGAGAAAATATAGTTAGGCGGGAATAATTTATGATATTGGAAGATAAGGATTCAGCTTTTATGTGTGATACGTATTACACTGCTACTTTAATGTAATTTTTTCTTTCGGATTTAATTAATTGGTGCTACCTAAATAGCACACTTTGTAGTGTTTAATAATTATTTAATCCTGCGTGAATCAGATTCTGAATGTTGCCTTTGCTTAAAGTAATCTTAATTACGTTGCCAATTATGTTTATACAACATCAAGTATCAAAGAGGCATCAACGATCAATTGGGCAGTATATTCACAAACTTTTAAAGATCACAAGTGGACTGCAATTAGTACGAGATTATGAGATAGCTTATTACAGGTGTTACACTAATCACGTTTCTTACCCTAGAAGTCTATAATAATGATATTTAAGAGTAAGTCTTAGTTACTCACTTTGTAATGCAGAGTGATTATGACAGCTGTTGAAATGACTAAAAAACCAGTGAAACCACTTATTTCTCAATCATTTAACGGCTTGTATTACTCACTCCGTAATGCAGGGTAAGTAACAAAGAATTTTTTAATGTTTAGAAGCTTTTCTCCTTTTCTTTTCTGTTCTTTTGGCGGTTAAGAATGTCATTGTTCATTGGATAAGGAGCCCATATATTCTTGAAAAATCTAGAAACAGATAAATTAATATCTGTATTACTATTTAACTATTAGTTTTCCATGATTCCCACTGACTGCATCACTTTATATATTCTTTATATATTTGTTGAGACTTCAGAGTAAGTAGTATTAAAGAGAATGTTTTGTATTGAGTGAGAACCTTAATTATATTTGTAGATTTCGGACAGGCTTTAACAATTGAAAATTTTTATTTCATTTTTTATTTTACAACTTAATGAATTGTTAAAATTACTTTTAAATATAATTATGAATTTTAATAAAAGAATTTTGATTTTCATTAAGTGGTGGAATAGAGATTGCGATGGGAATTAAGATAGAAGATCCTTAACCGATTTCAACCGTCATAATTTTCATAGAGGTATCTATTCAAGGTGATGAAAGTACAATTATGCCCTTAATGAGATCATCAAGGCTATTCAAGGTGATGAAAGTACAATTGTGCCCTTAATGAGATCATCAAGGTGGGGTTAGAATCCTTTCAAGTAACTTCACTTCCCTCCAATGATCTATTATATTTAAACAATTAAAATTCATAAAAGTTATCAAATTACATCAATAATTTTATTTCGATGAGTAGATCAACATATCTTAAAATCAAATTTATTTGTAAATGTTTTATTACTCAATTTGCACAAAATATTTAAACGGTATAAAATGAGTCAAAATCAAGACAAAAGTTAGAACGTTTGATTAAACGAAAAAACTTAATCTATTTATTTTCAAATTATATATAGAGCAAGTATGTGTAATAAATTACATTATAAACTGATATGATTTTTAAAAAATATTTTTGAATTATATTTTTATAAAGTGTATCAGAGAGAAATTTTCTCTAATTTCTTGAGAAGAGTCTACCCATCAAGGTGGTAATGAAGCATATGATGAAAAGAGTTATTCAAAAATCATGCATAATAAGAGCCAGGAAACACTGAAGACGTGCACCTGTTAGTAATTTTGGTACTAATAATAATAGCATTTAGCCATTTACACATTATAAGTTGCTTTAGTTCAGCAACAAAGCACAGTAAGCCTGGCCATATTTCAAATACTAATTAACCAGGTACTGTTACACAGTACTACAATAAAACGAGCACCATATAATATATATAGCTAGGTTTTGTATCATTAAGCACTAGCATGATCAAGATACTTAATTATCATTCTTCTTAATTACGACAGTCTAATTAATTACTATAAAGAAATGATGGCCTCTGATAATACTCCTTGACCACCATGTTTTCGAGAGATTTTGCAACTGCTGACTCATAGTGTATATAGCTGCTTATACCTCTAGTAGTAGAAGTACTAGTAGTAGCAGCTTCTGGTGCAAAAGCGGCGCCGGCGGCCTTAGTTACTCGAGCAGTTTTGGACTCCTTTGGTGGATAACCAGTGCATGGTTCCTGTGGTTGGTAGCGGTGGTTACATAATACTAACTGTTGTTGATGGAAATTAGCAATAGGTGGTGGCGGAGGTGGTGGGGTTGGTGGTGGGATATATCCTGATGAGCTCTACTTTTCCGGGGGTAGTACTCATCAATTAGAGCAAAGCCCTCCATGGCAATCTTAACAAGGTCTGATTGTGATGCCATTAATTATATATTGATTGATCTTAAAGAAGAATACACTCACACAAGAGATTGATTACTTACAAAGAAAGGATTTGTGTTGTCTTGTGGTGTAGAGGTTGTGAGGCAAAGAAAACCTTTATATAGAGAGATAGATAAGGTCACTAAGTGGGGGACAAAGAATAAATGTTTAAATCCATATTAAAGTTGCATCTAAGTGAGAATAATTAAGATCTAATTATATTTTGAGAAAATTCAACAGTTTCTTTTAGAAAATTAGATGTTTGTATTTTACAATATTATACTGATTTTAGGAAAATAATTATACACATCTATATGTAGAAAGATTTTTATACCATAGTGTAAATATATGTTATATGTGCAAACATAACATTTGAAATTCAAAAAATATTACTTGATATGGTGTAATTTCAACACGTGAAACTATCATAGAAAAATTAATTGGCCCGGATTAATTTGTCTATTTAATTAGTGTTTCAATTTTTGCACCATAACATTATCGTAAGGGGGAAAATATCTGAGAAAATTCTAGCTTCCAAATATATGTGGCGATTCCTTGAGGATAAGCATGGGGGAATGGCTATAAGAGACTTTTTGGGGTAAGGAGCTAATGATTTTTATTCTGTTGATTTTTTTTTTTTTGGGGGTGATGAGTATTGTTTGTTCAGATATAAGAGATATGTTTATAATACCCATCCTATCTGATCGATCTAATTATGGTAGTGGATGGAGAGAACAATTGAGAGATATAGTCGTGGTTTTGGTCAAGGTCTCGTTCTTCTTTCGGTGGCATAGCTAAATTTGTAACATCAGCCGATGTAAACAAAATTTTATAAGATTTAATCTTGACCACAAGATTTTCAGATGAAACTTAAGACCGAATTTATGATAGTATTTTTCCAAAAAAATATAGTATTAGGGTTTAAAACATTGGGACCCTCTCCGATTCGATCAATGGAGATTACTAACAAAGACTCCTAATTTTGAAAAACTAAAATACCAAACCATGCAAATGAAAATTGATAAAGTGAATTAATAAAACTCTAACATCACAAAATATGCCCCACATTTGTACAGATTACCTGCACAACATAAAAAAAATGAAATATAGTAAAGTTAGTATTCATTATTTTTTAAAATAATATTTTATAATTATTAGTTAATTATGTTTTTCAACCACTTTTAATATTACGTACATTAAATCTCAAAAAATTACTACAATGTTTATTTCAATAATATTCTGAATAGTATCCTAAATAATAATTGTCTAAATAGAATAAGTATTCTTGAGACTAAGTACCATAAGAAAAAAGACAAAACCAAAAGTACTATAATTAAACATTCTTGTATCTTAGAGTAGTTAATTTCTTTTAACCCGTAAATGAAAGGGAGAAATATCTGCTTGTTCATTCGCAAATACTCTTGAGAATAAGCACCATAAGAAAAAAGACAAAATCAAAAGTATCTATAATTAAAAAGAGATTGTTTGACGGAGTAGTTAATAGCTTTTAACCCGTAAATGAAAGGGAGAAATATCTGCTTGTTCATTCGCAAATACTATTTTAACTTGGTTTGTTATTTAGCGCTTAACGAATTATTACAATACATATTTTAAATAAATTGTAAATAATGATTGTCCAAACGAAATCAATACTCTTGAGAATAAGCACCAAAAAAAAGACAAAAAAATACAAAAAAACAAAACCAAAGGTACTAGTCCTACAATTAAAAGGAGATTGCAGGACAGAATAGTTAATTTTTGGTAACTATCAGCCTTACACTTTTGAGTCCATAATGGAATGACATGAACACCCAGATGAAGAGAAAATCTCCCCTCTCATGCACGAATATTGCTTAACTTGGTATGTTATCCGCCTAAGATTCATATGTTTTCTTTTGTTCTGATTCATATGGAGTATTAGATCAGGAAAAAAAAAACAAAAAAACAACCTTGTATGCTTAAAAAAATATTTTACTCTAGAAGCATAAAGTAAAACTTTGTAATTAGTTATCCTACCATTATAATTAGAGTCTATTACACTTTATAAAAGACAATATTTCCTTCTTTTTTTTTTCTTTTTCTTTTTTTAAACTACCTACTACACAGTACATGTACTATACACAACAAAGGGCATAAAGCATCCCATTTGAGATTTTTTTTAGTAGTTATTACTCTCTCCGTCCCATTTTATATGTCACCCTTTCTATTTTTATTTGTCTCAAATTATTTGTCACTCTTTAAAATGACAAATTTTTAAATCTTATTTTACCTTTCATGCAAGTCCCAAAAATATTGCATTAAATTCATGTCTCAATATTAATTACTCTCACAAACCATTTCAAAATTTAACTCACCAAAATCTACTAACAAAATTTGTATCTTTATTGAAGGAGAATTATGGAAAAAATATCTTATTAGTGAGTCAAACACTAAATTTTCTTAAATTATATTTAAGTTTGACCATGACAAATAAAATGAGACGGAGGAAACACTATTCTTTTGATACACATTAAAGTAGTTGTCAGCATATAAAAAGTAATTGCTGGCATTTTATAACCAAGTTATCAACAGTTAAACATTGATGATTGTTTAAGCAAAACGTTAGGAAAAGAAAAGGAGTCATTTGTTTTGTGCTTTAGAATTTGCTCCGAACATGAAAGCATTCTCTAGTAGTATTTCAGTTACAATTTTATAAATACTGGAAGAGTGCTACATCATACTTCTCCTAGAAGCCTGAAAATTATAGAAAACTAGGAGATTTGCAAACAAGCGACTACATACTAGCTCTCCTATTATATGGAGAATCTTTTGCTACTCACTTCATAATCAATTGCCCTATTTTCAATGCATTAACCGGCATATTGAGTAGTATCTAACCGAGCACTCTGAATTATACATCACTAGCATATATAACAATGTACAAACTACAAAGTCGCAAGAGAGCCTATTATTCAATAGCTGCAGAGTTTCACTTAGAATAATCCATATTTATCAGCTCATCATGCAATCTCACTGCCTCGTGGCTATTGATCATCTCTTCAGTAGAAGAAACAGGAGGGTTCTTCACCTGGAAAATCCTAGTTTGCTGTGGTTGATATTGGTCCTGACAAGCTTGTGTAGTTGGTTTCGTTCCTTTTCTTCCATATTGATCTTCCTCTTCTAGCATCTTAAAGGCTTCAAACCCTATCTTAAGAAGCCTTCCATTGTCCATCTTATTGTTATTTGCCATTTCTTATTAATCAAGTCTTTACAAACTCTAACTTTAAAACCTTTTAACTGTTTATTGCATTAAAAAATAGGAGAATTCTACAGGTCCATTGAGGGAATCATCTCATCGACTTTAAAGGCTTGTACAATATAAGTTTTAAAGTATATAATGTTGTGCTATATAAATTTTAAAATATAACGAAATAATTTCCTTATGAGTAGTGGTGGCAGTGGGCCGTCCCGTCCGTTAACCGGCCCGATAGTTACTGTAGCAATTGCCCGGGCTAGGCCCGGGACTAGGAGCTGGGCCGGGCCTGGGCCACGAAGTGCCAACCCACGGTCTCTTATACACATTGACCCGTGGATCGCCCGTGGTCAACTGTTTGGTCGATCAACAAGGCGACCGTTGGGGGCCCGCGGGCCGATCATTGCAAAATTTTTTTTTAAAAAAAATGTTATTGATGATAGTTTTATCCCTCCAACAGCTATAAAATGGTTAGTTTTTGGAGTAATGTTGGAAAATTTCTTGTGGTCAAGATCTGTCTCTTATACACATCTGTGACAATAATTTTCTGATAGTTACCAAAAATTAACTTTCTACTCTCTAACTCTATCTCCAAGTATTATTATAATTTCTTTCATACTACTTAATTATAATATATAGTACTTTATAAATTTAAAATTACTCTTAAGTTGAGAGCTCAATTGAAGATTTGGAGATTTATCCAAAATTCAAGTAGTGAAGTATTCAAGTGCGGTTCAAGTACTCAAGTGTATAAATTAAAATGAGTTCAACATTTCAATTTTCAAGTTGGTTTTTTCATACTTTTAATTTATTAATTGTCTTTATCAACTCTCTTATTTTTTTCTTTATTATTGTTTTGTTATATTCTTTTATTTGAAAATTTAGTTGCTTGCATCTTTACTTTTCATAATACCACTTTATTTATTTCTTTATTTAAAAAAATTTTCCATTCCAAGAAAATGGAACATAGATCACAAGCACCCCACATCCTACTAGATGGTCCTACAATATTTATTGATTTAGATGATATAGATTACCAAAATGAACAAACACTTAGTAAACAACCCACTACTACTAAAATGAAAAGTCTCGTTTGGAAATTTTTTGAAAGAGATGAAGAAAATGAGACTGCTACTTGTAAATTATGTATCCCACTTATATCATTTAAGCACAAAAAGGGGGAGAACCAGAACACTTAATAGGCACATTAGTAAAAAATATAGTGAAACTTAAGAAAAATAAAAAATGGTTCAAATACAAATTCACACCCTACACAAGGTATGGTAACGGGTAATTTTAAATATTGACATGAAAAAAATAGAGAGGAAATGGCCAAATGGATAGTTAGAGATGAATTGCCTTCTATTTTGAGTCAAAGTTCCAATTTAGAACAATACATGCACGAACCCGTGAACCTACAATTTAAAAAAATTCCTAGAAATACTTTGAAAAGTGATATTGAAAGAATGTATAACGAAAAGAAAAATGAATTTATAGCTACTATTGCATCAACTAATTGTAAAGTTGCCTTTACTGTCGATTCTTGGAAAGCAATCACAAATGAAAATTATTTTTGTATCACTGCACATTGGATAGATGTATATTGGCATTTACAAAAGTGAATTATTAGTTTTCAAATTTTTGAACACCTTCACAATGCCCCCCAAATTACAAGGTTGATTACTAATTGTGCCCGTGAATATGGTTTGCTTGAAAAAGTTATATCCATTTCTTTTGATAATACCTCAAATAATATTGCAAGCGTGCCTATGTTAACTAAAAGATGTTTTCAAACATATTTTAGGTAGTGAATTATTTCATAATAGATGTGCATGTCATGTACTTAATATTTGTATTCAACATGGTTTAAAAATGGTTGAAGATATTATTAGTCTAATTAGAAGTGCTATTATCTTATTCATTCATCTACTGCTCGTCAACAAGATTTTAAACGACTTTGTTTAGAAAATTGCATGAAACCTAAACATTTTCCAATAAATGTACCCACTAAGTGGAATTCTACTTGTCATATGTTATCAAGTACTTTTGGTTATGAAAAATTATTTTTAGCATTTTACAACGAGCACATTGGTTCAGTTAATGCAACTTATTTGGGTGAAGAGGATTTTAATTGAGTTAAAATAATAGTAGAAATTTTAAAGCAATTTGAGTATGCAACAAACTTGTTCTCCGCTACTTATAGACCTTCCTCTCATGTTGTTTAACTTGAACTAAGTGTTATTAAATTTGTTTTTTTTAATCATAAAATGAATGAGTTATTTTTGATGATATGAATAGCGCAATGGAAGAAAAATTTGACAAGTATTACAAAAATATTCCATTGTTGTATTATTTGGTATATGTAATTAATCCACGTAATAAATTGTATAAGTTAAATGCTTTCGTTAAATATTTTAATAGTCATAGTACCACAAATACCATAAACAAACAGTTACTTATAGAAACTACTAAAACAACTTTGGATAAATTAGAAACCGGAATTATTGTTTCTACGGTTGCATCGGAAAGTGCTTTTAGTGCATGTGGAAGAGTTTTAGATGATAGAAGGGTTCGAATGACACCTACAACTATGAAAATATTGGTATGCTTAAAAAATTGGTTAAACGCTGACACTACAAAATAATACACATTTAGCGACGCAATTAACAACAAAAATTATTCGTTGCTGTTTAATGACGACTTTGGCAACAAAAAACACAATCGTCACTACTTCGTTGCTATTTTCGTCGCTAATTTAGTGACGGATTTAGCGACGAAAATATTTGTGGCTAATTAGTGGCGAAGTCCAATTCGCCGCTAAATGTGACGCTGTTTACCTAAAAGAAACTTTGTTGCTAAAATCATTGCAAAGTTAGCAACGAACCACCAACATAAAAAAGGTCTCTAAATTCGTCAGAAAATTAGCGACGAAATTTTGTTGTTCGTTGCTAAATTCATCAAATATGTAATGTGTTACACGTGATAAGATTGTTGTTAGCGATGAATAGTTATTCGTCGCTAATAAGAGTAGCTAAATTTTCACTATAGATAGTCATGTTCTCCATTTGAAAGCCATTTCAGTTCTCCACCATGGTTTTTTTTCTCTTTTGTCAACTATACGGAAATTTATAGAAGTTATTTATTTTCGTTCAATTTATGTTATTATACTAATGAAGTCGTGTTGGTTGATGGTACTATAAAGGATGCTGTAAGATTCGTGGTGTGATAGCATACAGAAAGTACAAAGATTGCCTGAACATCTATAGCGATCAAGTACGTTACACAAATACTTTTTTAATAATTCAAATAGTATGTGTGCAAAATTTTTATAGTTTAGAAGTATATATGTAACATACTTTTCAATGTATTCATATATTTGTTAAAATTTGGTGTAATATGATGTAGTTGGTATTATATTGATATTGTAAGTCATGGTGTTTTTAAGTCATTAATATTTTTATATTATGGATTTAATATACTTTTTCATTAAATTGTAGGACCATCTTTTGTAGTGCACGTGTAGGGACAACATGGAACAAACTAGAAGGTGGATGTATAATAAGAACCTACCAAATCGTAGAGGATGTACAGACGAGTTTTTGTCGAGTGTGGAAAGTTTTTGCCATTTGCAAGTGGACAAATGCAGCATGAGCCCCAAATTAGGTGCCCGTGTGCCAAGTGTACTTCACTATGCACTATCAAGTTACAGATATGGTACATCTAGATGCTGTCTCTTATACACATCTAGATGTGTATAAGAGACAGATGTGACACAGAAGAGTTTCAGAAGACAATGCCGAGCATGTTTACGTTCCAAGAACTCCAGTGCAATGATTACGATAAATTAAATTCCTATCAAAGGATGGTGTTTGATGCAGCCGGATGTAACGCTTCTTGTGGACAACAAAGTAATATTTATGAGCAAACACAGGAGCATAGGACTGGTACTAGCAAGTCAAGGTCTTATGAACAACCATTTATAGATGATACGATTGAGGAAGCTCTATGTGATATGTTTCTGGAATGTTATATAGGTAGTGATGAACCATTATGGTCAGTTGCCAAAACCACTCTCAATTATCAACAAGTTCTTCTTAACATTAAGGTGAGAATAACATGTCCGAGAACTGTTTCAATTGAGTGCCGATGCGGGAGATGATGCCAGAAGACAACATAATGCTTAATGACTTCAATAAGGTAAAAATAAGGATTAATCATGCAAAATATCGACGAAGATGAAGATAGTAGTAGTTCACCAAATGATAATATATAGTATTCATAAGATTTTAATATTTAATAATTTTTTGTTTGGAGGTAAGGTTCTATATCCCCCTCCTTATATATGTAGTAAATAACTTATTAAATTTATTTAAATTCTTAGATTAGTTTGATAACTTGTAATAATTTGGAGATAAGGTTCAATACCCCCCTTCTAGATATGTTTAAATCTAATATTAATTTTGTAAATTCTAGGGGTCTTTGAATGTTCTATCCCCCAACCATCTCAATGTGGTTTTTTCCTAATTAAATATTTTTACTATATGATTAACAAATAATAAGTTATAATAATAAGTATTGACTTATACAACCAAGAAATAACTTGGTCAAATAAGTACTAATTTGGAATAAAAAAATACCAATAACTAATTTCGAACTTTGATTTTTGAATATTAACTAAAAACTTTAGTTTCAAATAATAAGTATTAGTTTGGATTTTGAACTTTAATTATTAATAATTTGTTCTAATATATAAGTACCAATTTTGATTAATAAAGTACTATTATTTACTAGTAAGTATATAATTCTTTCAATTAATAAGTTATAATTTAATAAGAGACTTTGAATTAAGTAAATGTGTTTAACATTTAAGTTATTAATTTTAAAATAATTATTAATAAGTAAAAATTGAAGACATTGAAAAAGTAATTTTAAAATTTGAGTAAGTAACTTTTGTTGGAGAACCAACTTTGTGGTATAAGTATGCCCGCCCACTGTGGGCCTAACTCAGGGGCCGGTTATGGGCCACCCCTCCCTATGTGTCGGCTTGGCTCGGCTTGCAAACCTGCCACAGCCCGACCAGTGACAAGCAATCACTGGCCTAGCCCGACCCACTGTTATCTCGAGTTATAAGACCATAGAATTTTTTTACATATATACCGAAATAGATTAATAAATATCAATATTATTTTTTAAAAAAACATATTCCATATTAAAATACTAGGACCACCACATACACTTGCCCGAAATTTGGACACATAACTGTCTCTTTGTCACCTTTGTAGAAACTATAAACTATTATTTATTCATGTCCACTAATTATTCTTACTCTTTTTTTAAAACAATAATTCGACCCTTTTTTTTTACTTTAAAATTTTTCTCTTAATTTGGTGTTTCATAGGTCATTAGTTTAGTATGCATGTAGACATCATCAATTTACGTAAAAACCGAACGACACATTTACGCGGAGATTAATTTTAGGTGTTCCAATATTGCTTTTGTTTAATGATTCAACCTGATCAAATGAGGTGCCTTGTACAATATATTAGAAAAATCTTTGAACCTTCGGTACTTGTTGTCTAGTAAGAATCTGGAGAAGACTCCTTTATTCGTTTTACACTTGGGGTTTCTCAATTATTGGAAACTTAATGTTATTATAGACAGAATTTTGATTTTCCTTATGTATATATATATATATATATATATATATATATATATATATATATATATATTAAAAATATTTATATATATATATACACACCGATCAAATCAAGAAGTTCTGGAGTTGGATTTCCGCATCTATATCCACCACCATACAAAAGAACCCCCAACCAAAAAAGAATGTTGGGTTGGTCAAATTCATAACAAAATGAATTAATGTAAATCACAAACTTGCTTATTTTCTGGTTGACGAAAATTCATACGAAAATCTAACTTCTACATGATAGAATGGTTGATCACCCATGCATATATGAACTTTGAGGGGATGCAAAATATTTTTAATCTGAAATTCAAACCAAATCTCGTATACATTTAAAAAAAAATTTAAAAATTCTCGTATACATATTATTATGAGACTTAAATTAGCTATCCCCAAATAAAAGAGTGATGAATTAAAGTACATATATGTCATATGCATTTGAGTTTTAAGAAGAGTACAAAACAAAATAATGAAAAATTAATATTAGTTCAATAATCCCAGATTCTTCATTTTGTAATCATTAGTTGCTCAAATGATTAGTTAGTATAGTGCATAGATATTTCAACTCATAATTTTCAATTTCGAAAAAGAATTTAACCTTGCATTATAATTTATAAATCATGACAAGAGTTCTATCTTTCTAACTAAAAATATATAGAAAAAAGAATCAAAATGAGTAACTAAAACTTTACTATTATTTTATTTTATTCCATTCTTATTCTCCTTTTTCATAAAAAGGAACTTTAACCAAAATAAAAGATTCTTTCATTCTTGATAGTTACTAATATATTAAATTACGGAGAAAATCTAGTTAGGCAGGAATAATCTATGATATTGGAAGATATGGATTCACAGCTTTTATGTGTGATAAGTATTACACTACTACTTTAATGTATCTTTTTCTGTTTTAATTGACCGACTTTCAGATAGAAGTAAGTTTTAGTTACTCATTCTGCAATACATAATAGATAATGACAGTCATTAAAATGATTAAAAAGCAGTTGAGTCTTATTACCTAAATCTTAACTACTTACTCCACAATAAAGAATGAGTAATGACAATTATTGATATGACTAAAAAGTAAGTGAGTCCTATTACTTTTCAATTATTTAACGGACTATAACACGCACTCTCACTTCATTGCAGAGTAAGTAGCAAAGAATTTTTCTTCGGATAGAATAAATGCTGCCACCTAATCACATTTAGTAGTGTTTCATTAACAATTGTTTATTAATCCTGCGTGAATCAGATTCTTAATCGTGCCTTTGCTTAAAGCAATCTTAGTTACGTTACCAATTATATATTTATACAACATTCAAAGAGGCATCAATGATCAATTAAGCAACTATATTCACTAGAGAACTTTCAGAGATCAAAAGTCAGATACAGCTTAAAAGAATTCCATATACTGAATTAAAAGAAATCCAGCCCTGACCGGAATATAAAGAAACGTCAGACACAGCTTAATAGGGTTCCGGGGACCTGAAAAATAATGGGACTTTGGGGTTTGCATGGCCCTTCGAATAAAACCTCTTCTATTGTGAAAATCCCTGAACGAACAAACATTTGGGTTTTCTCCAAAATTGAGGGCTGTTATTTAGTCAATCCTTAAAAATCACGAAACTTAAATTATTAAATAATTCCCTCTCATTTAGTCAACAATAAGGCTGTCATTGATACCATAAATTGAGATTATTGGCATAACTTAATTCATTTATTCCCTTTCCATTCTGGAGGAAAGAAAAAAAAAAAAAAAAAGAGACTGGCAATTAGCCGATATGCAAATGCAAATTAAAATCACATTTCCTTCCCTGTAATATTTTGCTTTATTATGTGTATATCGATAGCTATTTAACTGGTAAATGAAAGTATGCTCTTCTTTGATCTTGTTAATATGAAAATCAGAGAACTTCAAAAATTCGTTCATTTCTTTCTTAATTACTACTGCTATTATGTTTTTCATTCATCGGTCACTGAATAGATTTTGTTAGTGCAGAAACTGGGATGAGGAATAGTGACAAAATCAGGATTCAAGAGTTTTCATGCCATGCCACCCGAATAGAAATGTGCAATGGGATGGCCTTTTATTTTCGGGAAAAGTTTCTGCACGAAATTGTTGGATCACATACAAATAGAGATCACTTAATGCAATAGTTCTCACTCTACAATACAGTCTTCATTAATTTTTCAAAAAAGAAAAATACTTTAAATACTAATTACATAAATATCCTTGCAGATAGACATAGAACGAAGAAATTAATGAAAAATTATATAAAAGTCCCTTGAGATTATTCTTATTTTGTAAATTAAAAGACAGTATATAGACCTGTCTCTTATACACATCATGTGTATAAGAGACCTGTCTTTCAGTCGCATCACTCGGAATAACGTCATTTTAATGACGTATGATCAGTTATATATATATTTTCGTATCAGTGGTACAAATTCCCTAGAATAGACATTTTTTAATATCAGAATTCAGAAATATAATTCGGATTTTCGGTATCGTTGATACATCGGAATCTGTATATGATATATATATATATATATATATATATATATCTTAATCCAGATTCGTACGTATTCATAAAATCCTAATGAAATAATTGATTTTTCTAAAATTTTAATTGAAAGCAAAATGTTTGTTGTCATAAAATTGTTAAATAAACTCCACTTACATTTTAAGAGAACGTCGTGAGTCGGTTAAACATTTTAAGTGACCATGCATATAAACATGTTCCCTGCATTATGATTAGAATTCCTTTAAATTGGCAATCTTTTTCCTTTTTTTTTTTCAATTAAAGAAAAGTTAAGATATAAAATGTTTGTTCTTTCTTGGAGGTCGCAATCTTACAAAAGAATTTAGTTCAATTAGACTGCTTGTGTACATGCACCTATGCACATCTCTTTATATGTAAAACGCTTATCATATTCTCAATTAGGGTATCTATATCCATATTTATACAATGAGAAGTAGCAGCATCACATCCTCAATTAGGGCATCTATATTCATATTTATACAATGAGAAGTAATGGTATCACAGACACTAATTATAATTCTTATGAGAGAGTTTTTCTTGATGAGTGTCTACATTTTCAAAATCACATACACTAATTATAATTTTTGTGAGAGAGTTTTTCTTAATGAGTGTCTACAAATTGGGAGGTGGAGTCAACTTAAATTATAGAAATGGGGGATAAATATTGAAAAGTGTTTGTGACTCATCAATTACAAACTCTGAATTCATAGATGTTTCCCTATACTAGTATAAAATATGAGTGGAAATTTAGTGTGGTGTCATTTTATGTATTCTCTATTTTGTTCTTCTTCAAATAGTTTTAAAACTTCCACTCATAATCACCCCACACAATTTCTTCATATTTGTTAGTTAATTTCTTCATATTTGTTAGACAGTTATTTTTTAAAATTCAAACACACATATGTCTTTCCCACTAATGTAAATAATTTGGACGTTGGACCATGTATATAAATTATATCGGAATTTCCTTCAATTTTATTAATTTTACAAATGATTTGTAAGCACCATAGTTTAGTACTTGTTATATTTTCAGCCATCGATCACAATTCAGTTAGGGTCTCAACCGTTCGAAGCGGACTGCCATGCATTGTTCACCCCAGTAGGGGCTCATTGGAGAAGTAAAAACTAGATGCATATCTAATTGTGATGTATAGTATAACTGAATTTAGTAGCTTATCGAGACCAGATTTTGTGTAACTCCTTATGGATTAAAATAAAAAGGAAATTCTATTGTTCTATTTAAAATCTATATTGTTGTGTCACGTGGTATTTTATTATATAAGCATTCAAAATGAAACGACATAATACCCTAACGAATTATAGAATTTTTCCAAAGTAAAACTAATATAATTATAAGTGCTATAGAAGGGACAGAGATGTAGTACTTTGATACTACTATCCAATATAGATCATGACTATATAGGTTGGATAGTTACATGATCAAAGTACTACACACCACCATAGTCTACTAATACATAGGAAAGCAGATTTCATACATCACTCTTTAGGTTTTTAGATTACTTTTTCTAAAACTTTTGTATCTTTTTCATAAGAGACAGCGTCGTTACCTTTGCATTGCTAATTCATATGATTTTTCAATTATTTAATATTTCTAGTTCTATGTCTATTATACACATCTAGGGTAATAAGGAGTGGGTTTTCTCTTTGCTTTATACAATCTAGATGTGTATAAGAGTTCAGGCATTTTGATTGCAATCCATGGCTCCATTTTCTTTTGTCGGGGGAGTAGTAGTATTGTGAGTTGTATTACTCACAAATTGCATGTTGGACCTTCGATACGGCCAAAATGGTTGCTGAATTCGATTCGGTTGAGGTTGTTGACGCTCTTGACGAGGTGGTGGAGGTGGTGGCCTAGTGGTTCGACCACGGAACTCTTCTTCTATGATAGCAAAGGCCTCCATTCCAATCTTTTCAAGGCCTGCACCATTTTTACGTGCCATATTCTAATTCAAATATTTAGATATACTACACAAGAAGTACTAGTATTTGATTGCTGTTGCTTGTTGCAACAAAATAGAATGACTTATGCCTCCTTATATAGGCCAAAAATAGCCCCCTCCACCCCCCATCTTCAAAAAAAAAGTGCATAGTCATCTAGCTATTATTTAATGATGGAAAATAGAGTTGGCTATAGTCAAAAAATTCTTGATTATGCAAAGAGGATAAGATTCTTTTGTGGCTCTGTAGGTCATATTATAAACTAGTAGTTCAATAGTATACACAGATTTAAGGAAACAAATTAATGGAATCGCATGCGCGCGCACATATATATATATATATATATATATATATATATATATCAATTTAATTAATTGTTTATACCTATTTATCTTTTTAACTATTTATTGCTATAAAAGATAGACACATATACACACATAATGTTATATATATGAATTTAATTAATTGTTTATACCTATTTATCTTTTTAACTGTTTATTGCTATAAAAGATAGGATAAATTCTACCGTTTCGTTGAGAGAATTACCTTATACAATAAAAGTTTTAGACCATATAATGTTATACTCTATAAATGTACAACGAAATATATAATTCTTGTAGAATTTTCCTAAAAATATTCTAAAATAAATTAGCAAATATCAATTTTTATTTTTTGAAAAACATATTCCATATTAAAATACTACTAGGCCCACCACATACACTTGCCCGAGATTTGGGCATATAACTCTCTCTGTCACCTTTGTATAAACTATAAACTATAAACTATTATTATTCATGCCCACTAATTATTACTATTACTCTTTTTAAAAGAGTAATTCGACCTGCTTTTTTAACACTTATAGATATTCTTTTAATTTGGTGTTTCATAGGTCATTAGTTTAGGATGCATGTGATATCATCAATTTACGTAACACCGAATAACACATTTACGCGGAGATTAATTTTCGGTGTTCTAATATTGCTTTGTTCAACGATTCCACTTGACCAAATAAGATTCCTTCTATAATTTATGAAAATTCTTTGAACCTTCGGTACTTGTTGACCACTAAGAATCTAGAGAAGACTTTTTTATTCATTTTACACATGGGGTTTTTCAATTATTGGCAACTCAATTTTATTCGTTTTGGAATTTTGTTTTCCCTTATCTTAAATTATTTTTGGTGGATATATATCTATACCGACCAAATCAAGAAGTTCTAGAGTTGGAATTTCCTCATCTATATCCACTACCATCCAAAAGAACCCTCAGAAAGAATAATGTTGGGTTGGTAAAATTCAGAATAAAATGAATTATGTAAATCACAAACTTGCTTATTTTTCGATTGACGAAGATTCGTATGAAAATCTAACTTCTACATGATAGAATGGTTGATCACTCACCCATGCATATATGAACTTTGAAGGGATGCAAAATATTTATAATCAGAAATGCAAACCAAATTCTTGTATACATTTAGAAAGAAAAAAAAAAATTCTCGTATACATATTAGTATGATACATAAATTAGCCAGCCCTCCAAATAAAAGAGTAATGAATTAAAGTACATATGTCATATGCACTTGAGTTTTAAGAAGGGTACAAAACAAAATAATGAAAAATTAATATTATTTCAATAATCCAGATTCTTTATTTTGTATTCATTAGTTGCTCAAATTATTAGTTAGTTACTGCTATATTAAATTACGATTGAGAAAATATAGTTAGGCGGGAATAATCTATGATATTAATTGGAAGATATGGATTCAGAATTTATGTGTGATAAGTATTACACTACTACATTAATGTAATTTTTTCTGTTTTAATCCACCCAACTTTCGGATAGACTAATTGCTGCTACCTAATCACACTTAGTAGTTTTTAATAATTACTTAATCCTGCGTGAATCAGATTCTTAGTGTTGCCTTTGCTTAAAGTAATCTTAGTTACGTTATCAATTATACGTTTAAACAACATCAAGTTTATCAAAGAGGCATCAATGATCAATTAGGCAGTATATTCACTAACTTTTAAAGATCACACGTGGACAGCAATTAGTACAAGACTAAGAGATAACTTATTACAGGTGTTGATGCGGAAAAACACTTGCATCCAGGTATAAAAACTAAAGTCTAAAATCTTAGTTGGAAAATGTCCAAATATTAAATTTTTTTCAATGCAAAGGTAACGACGTGCAGCGAACTCACAATGCAAGTGTCAATCTGCGAACAAGAAACAAGCGACTAGATTTTGTCTCTTGAAATAAATTTTGACGTTTAAGTCAAAATTTGTTGACAAGAAGAAATTATAGAGTAAATTAAAGTTAAGAAAGGCATATGAGTTTATGTTAGGATTTGTACCCCGAAAATTTAGTTAAATCTTTTTTTTAGCGAATTTTTTAATGACGATAACGAAAATAAAAACAAAATATGTAGAAAAAATATAATGAAAGAGACACAAAAATTTACGTGATTCAGTCTATTAGACCTATGTCCACGGGTGGAGGGTAGCAATATTTCACTATATGAAAAGATACAAAAGTTTTAGAAAAATCCCAAATACTCTGTAAAAGAGATGTCTTAAATAAATATCTGAGAATTAAATCGAAAAACAAGTTCTAAGAAATTGTAAAATTTCTGTGTTTTTCTTTTCAGTTGATGCATTGAGGAAATGGATTTCTGTTTCAATTTATAGGCAAAACTTGCCTAAAACTCCCAAATGCAATCCAATCAATCTAGCCAAAAGTATGGCAGACTACTACTTCCATTTCGTGAAGAAATTGAAGTACGCGTTGGCCGCTTGTGTCAGGATGCAAAAGCATCCTACACGCAATAAATCTTCACCTTGATTTTGCATTTGACACAAAGATAATAAACTTGCTCCACCTTCTCCAAATAAGCACTAACGAGGCTAATCATCACCATGAACACCAATCAAGTCCAAGCAGTGCTTGAATTTAGTAATTGGAAGAGGTTTTGTAAACATGTCGGCGGGATTGTCTCTGGTATTGATTTTCTGGACAAAGAATTTTTTCTCAGCAATGGTATCCCGAATGAAGTGATACTTCACATCAATATGTTTCATCCGCTTATGATACATCTGGTCTTTAGTCAAGTGAATGACACTTTCATTGTTACAGTGAATAGTAATTACATCTTAAAGTAGACTGAGTTAGCCAAACAATCCCTTCAACCACAAGACTTCTTTAATTGCCTTGGTGATAACCATGTAGCTCTGCCTCAGTAGTAGACAAAGCTACAACATGTTGTAAGGTAATTTTCCAGCTAACAGCACAACCTCTAATGCAAAATATATAACCCCTGAGTGATCTTCTTTTATCAAGATCTCTGACATAGTCTGAGTCCACCAAGCCAATCAAAGTGTTACTGTTCCTTCTGAACTCCAAACATGTGTCGAAATCCCTCGTAAATATCTAAAAATCTACTTCACAGCCTACCAATGTGTTTTACCTAGACAAGACATATATCTGCTTACCATATTAACTGTTTGTGAAATGTCTTAATATGTATAAACCATTGCATACACAATACTGCCGACTGCACTGGAATAAGGTATATGTGCCATATACCTCTCATCTTCATCTGAGTGTGGTGATTGAGCAGCTGACAGTTTGAAATGCGCAGCAAGATGAGCGCTAACAGGTTTAGCATCTTTCATGCCAAACCTCTCCAAGACCTTCTCCATGTAGTTTTTCTGGGTCAAGAATAACTTTCCAACTAACCTCGATCTCTTTTGATCTCCATGCCAAGAATCGTCTTAGCTACTCCCAAATCTTTCATCTCAAATTCACTGTTCAACTGAGACTTCAAAGTGCGAATTTCTATCAAATTCTTGACAGCAATGAGCATGTCATCAACATATAATAACAAATAAATGAAAGAACCATCATTCAACTTCAGGAAGTAAACACAACTATCATACATGCTCCGCGAATAACCACGACCCAACATAAAGGAATCAAATCTCTTGTACTACTGTCTTGGAGATTGCTTCAATCCATATAAGGATTTCTTTAGCAAGCAAACAGGATCTTCTTTTCCTTCAATTTTAAATCCTTCGGGTTGTTTCATGTATATTTGTTCTTCAAGTTCGTAATGTAGAAAAACTGTTTTAATGTCAAGCTGCTCCAATTCTAAATCATACATGACAACTAAAGCAAGTAGAACACGTATAGAGCTATGTTTGACAACATGTGAGAAAACATCATTAAAATCAATACGTTTGCAAGTGGGTCTTTAAGAAAAAAGAAATAATTCTAGGGGTTGAATATGCAAGGTACAAGGTCTGTCTCTTATCCGATTGTGGCTTCACAAGAACCCATGTACCATTTTGCAGAGAGACTTAATTTCTTCATTCATTGCAATCAACTACTTGGATGAATCAACACGTGAAACTACCTCCGAATATGTAGATAGTTCACCAATTTCTTCAGTTTCTTGTGCAACTAACAAAGTATATGTAGCCAAATTCGCATACCTTTGTGGTAGTCAAATTTCTCTCCTTGGTCAATCTCTGGCTATGGAATATTCTTCTTCTTCTAAATTAGTTTCAAGTATCTCATCCGCATCTAGCTAAACTGTTAAAGTTATTAAAGGTTGAGAAGGACTGGTGTTGCCAATTTTGGCCTCAACCTGCTTCTGCATACTTACCTTTCCTTCTGTGTTACAAGAACTAGAAAACTCTTTTCTTGGATGATAACATGGATGATTCATCAAAAGTTACATATCTGCTAATTATGAATTTAGGTGATTTGGGATCAAGACACCATAAATGATATCCTTTTACTCCAGATGGATACTCAAAAAATATACACTTTTTAGCTCTTGGTTCTAATTTTTCATCATTTACATGTATGTATGCAGGACACCCAAATATTTTTAAATCAGAATAATCACTAGGAGTACCTGACCAAATTTTCTTCGGAGTCTTAAAGTTCAGAGGTGCAGAAGGAGCACGGTTGACAATGTAACAAGCGGTAGAGATTACCTCTGCCCAGAAGTCATTCTTCAATCCAGAGACAGGAAAACAAATCAAATATTAATTTTTCAGATAATTTTGGAATTTTGTACCCTTACGTCATTACCGTTTTGCTGAGATGTCATTCTCACTGTATGGTGTCAAATAATTCCTTCATTCCTGTAGAATTCATTGAATTCGCCTTCACAAAATTCCAAATCATTATCTGTTCTAAGCCATTTGATTTGTTTTCCTGTCTTTCTGTCTCTTATACACATCTAGATGTGTATAAGAGACAGCTATTTAGTACTGGAACCACCTCTTCGATACAGGTCTAGAAGGCCCCCAAAGATACACATCTAGATGTAAATTTAAGAGACAGGCTGTTTCAATGGATTGCAATTGATTTGAACGCTGTACTCTTGTCTGCTTATACGACATCTAGATGTGTATAAGAGACAGAAGTACTAGAAAGATAGATTGTCCACAAATAAGACCTCTTTTACAGAGTATGGACAGACATTTCTCACTTATATGCCCCAAATGCATATGCCATAAATTGGTGGTCAGCATCAGATTGATCTGCAGTAGAAATTACAATAGCAGTTGTAATAGTAGATCCCTACAAAATATACAACATACCAGATCTGCGTGCCTTCATGACCACAAGAGCACCATGAGTGACTTTTAGAACTCCACCTTCACCGTGTATTTACATCCCAAGAGCTTCTAGGATGCCTAAAGAGATGAGATTTTTCTTCAAGTTTGGAACATATCTAACATCGGTAAGCATCCTCACCACACCATCGTGCATTTTAATTCGGACAGTACCTTTCCCAATGACTTTACAAACGGTGTTATTGCCCATTAGGACAACTCTACCTTCAACTGAATCATATGTTGACAACAAGTTCTGATTGGGACACATATGATACGAACAATTCGAATCTAAAATCCACTCATTGTTAGATCTGAAATTATTTTCAATGGTTAAAAGTATAGATTCATCATTCTTATCAGTTGCAACACTAGTTTCAGCGGTGTCATTATTTTCTTGCTCATTTTTCTCCTTATGCTTTTCTTTATTTTTCAATTTAAAGTATTCGAACTTAATGTGGCCCTTTTTATGATAAAAATTGCACACCAAATTTTTATGTCTGGATTTGAATTTTGATTTTGTGCTTTTACTGTCTGTATCTCTCTTTTCAGATCTGCCTGTAATAATCAAAAACCTTCCCCCTGATTTCCACTATTTTTCCTAGTAATAGTTTTATCTATCTAATATTTTGATTTCAAAATAGATTTTATTTCTTTATAAAAGATAGTTTCTTTTCTGTAAAGCATTGTATCTCTAAAATGCTTAAATGACTTGGGTAAGGAACACAATAATAATATGGCCTGATCTTCATCTTCAATTTTAACTTCCATATTACTCAAATCCATAAGAATATAATCAAATTTATCAAAATATGAGGGTATAGAAGTAGCTTCGGTCATACGGAGCATGTATAGACTTTATTTGAGATAAAATCTATTCACCACTGTCTTTTTCATAAACAAAGCCTTCAATTTTTCCAACATGCCTTTAGCCATGGTTTCGGATGCTACCTCCCGTAAAACCTCTTAATAGAGATTTAAGACAATACCTGATTTAGCATTTTTATCCAAATTGGCAAAATCATCATCTGACATTTTCTCCAGTTTATTCTCCTTTCCCTGTAAGGCAATATCTAACGCCATCTTGAACCAGGGTAGCCTTCATTTTGAGTTGCCACATACCGAAGTTGGCACTCCGGTCATATTTCTCAACATATGACTTCGGTACTTTCATATTAGCTGCTAGAAATTAATCCGGGGTGTCAAAGCTCTGATACTAGTCTGTTAGGATTTGTATCCCGAAAATTTAGTTAAATTTTTGTTTAGCGAACCCTTTAATGACGATAACAAAAAATAATGAAATATGTAGAGAAATATAAATGAAAGAGACACAAAGATTTACGTGGTTCGGTCTATTAGACCTACGTCCACGGGCAGAGGGGAGCAATATTTCACTATATGAAAAAGATACAAAAGTTTTGGAAAAAATCCCGAAAGACCGAAAGAGAGATATCTCAAATAAACACTTGAGAATTAAACCGTAAAACAAGTTTTAAGAACTTGTAAAATTCTCTATTTTTTTTTTCAGTTGGTGCATTGAGGAAATGGATTTTTGCTTCAATTTATAGGCAAAACTTGCCTAAAACTTTCAAATGCAATCCAATCAATCTGGCCAAAAGTATGGAAGACCACCTCTTCAATTTCGTGAAGAAATTGAAGTAGTTGTTGGTTGTTTGTGTCAGAATGCAAAAGCATCCTACACGCAACAATTTGGAGTAAGAAAAGAGTTATTAGATCTTTTCTTGCATATTCGCTATTTATACTTGCAATTGGTGGGATTAAATAATTCATGAGTTTAGAAACAATTGGTTGGCCCTTAAGGACCTTCAAAAGGCCATGAACGAAATAATTGACCCATAGAAACCTTTAATGTCTTATATTGACAATTGACCTTGATCTTATGTGAAATGATTAAATTGCCCTTATGAATATAACTTTAACCAATTTGTCACGTAGCTGCGAGTTATGTAGTAATACATTTATATATCATCAACGGGTGTTACACTAATCACGTTTCTTACACTAGAACTAGAAGCCTATAATAATGATGTTTAGATACTTTCTCCTTTTCTTTTTTTTTCGTTCATTTCGGTTGCTAAGAATGTCATTGTTCATTGGATAAGAAGCTAATATAAAAAATCTAGAACCAGATATATTCACTCACTTTTTATTTGATTGAGTAGTGGTTGGATCACAGCGATGTGATTTTCAAAATTAATGACACTAATTCTAATTGTATTAGAATAATTTGTCTCTTAAAACGGTATTAGATGTGTCTAAATAGGGGCGAGGCATATCTAAAAATTAAAATAAGGGATAAATATTATAGAATTTGTAATTAGTGGAAAGGTTGGAAACGGACCACTTTATTTAAAGATTTTAGATAAGGGTTTTGACTATCATAACATATATAATAGTCTATTTGAGGTGGTAAAAGTACAATTACTCCCCTAATGAGATCATCAAGGTGGTAATGAAGCATATGATCATAGAGAGATTCCAAATCATGCATAATAAATAAGAGCCAGGAAATATTAGTCATACACTTGTTAGTAATTTTGGTACTAATAATAGCATTTAGCCATTAATACAAGTATGTTCTAATCAGTGGTCTAATTCGGCAACAAAGCACAATAAGCCTGGCCATATTTCAAATACTATTGATTAACCAGGAGTTGCAAAGTAGTACTACGACAAAATGAGCACCACATATATAGCTAGGTCTTGTATAATTAAGCACTAGCATGATCAAGATAATTAAACTTCTTCTTAATTAAGACAGTCTAATTAATTACTATAAAGAAATGATGGCCGCTGATAATACTCCTTGACCACCATTTTTTCGAGAGATTTTGCAACTGCTGCCTCATAGTGTACATAGCTGCTTATACCTCTAGTAGTAGTAGTACTAGTAGTAGCAGCTTCTGGTGCAAAAGCGGCGCCGGCGGCCTTAGTTACTCGAACAGTTTTGGACTCCTTTGGTGGATAACCAGTGCATGGTTCCTGTGGTTGGTAGCGGTGGTTACATAATACTAACTGTTGATGGAAATTAGCAATAGGTGGTGGCGGAGGTGGTGGGGTTGGTGGTGGGATATGATGAGCTCTACTTCTTCCGGGGGTAGTACTCATCAATTAGAGCAAAGCCCTCCATGGCAATCTTAACAAGGTCTGATTGTGATGCCATTAATTATATATTGATTGATCTTAAAGAAGAATACACTCACACAAGAGATTGATTACTTACAAAGAAAGGATTTGTGTTGTCTTGTGGTGTAGAGGTTGTGAGGCAAAGAAAACCTTTATATAGAGAGATAGATAAGGTCACTAAGTGGGGGACAAAGAATAAATGTTTAAATCCATATTAAAGTTGCATCTAAGTGAGAATAATTAAGATCTAATTATATTTTGAGAAAATTCAACAGTTTCTTTTAGAAAATTATTCTTTTGTATTTTAAATATTTGTACAGTATAATATCATGTGTTTTAAAAGTTTATATTAAACATGTTTTTAAAATAAAAAAAATGATTCCTAAAAATGACGATAAAATTCCCCTATATTTTGTCCTTCACTTTGGTTATATATAGAATCATGTCTTTGATTTTAGGAAAATAACTTAATGTTTTTTATAGTGTAGAAAATTTTTATACCATAGTGTAAATATATGTTATATGTGCAAACATAACATTTGAAATTCAAAAAATATTATAAAGATATGGTGTAATTTCAACACGTGAAAATATCATAGAAAAATTAATTGGCCCGGATTAATTTGTCTATTTAATTAGTGTTTCAATTTTTGCACCATAACATTATCGTAAGGGGGAAAATATCTGAGAAAATTCTAGCTTCCAAATATATGTGGCGATATATTGAGGATAAGCATGGGGGAATGGCTTATTTTTCTTTTTGGGGTAAGGATCTAATGATTTTTATTCATCTGATTTTTTTTTTTTTGGGGTTAAAATTATTGTGTGTCTTATACACATCTAGATGTGTATAATAGATCCTATCTGATCGATCTAATTATGGTAGTGGATGGAGAGAACAATTGAGAGATATAGTCGTGGTTTTGGTCAAGGTCTCGTTCTTCTTTCGGTGGCACAATCCTGTGACCTAGATTCTCAATCTCCATAGGAACACTTTCTCGATGATTTTTACATTGAATTTAATCTATAAAGAAATACTATTAGTTCAGAATATAAGAATATTTCATTTCCTTACTTTTCAACTAATTAGTTTTGTTTCTTTAGTATTACTTTCAAGGTAAGAAATATAGACTCAATAAAAGTCTTTCTTTTTTCCATGAGTTGTTTTGACGTGTCTGTCCAACTCCATATTGTATTTGCATGATGCTTTACTTTTGTGCGAGGGAAAAATGGGGAAAGACTTAAGTAGATCTTATCTATGATTTTATTTATAGATCTTGTGGTGTAAATTAAATGTTATGAAATTTGTAACATCAGCCGATGTAAACAAAATTTTATAAGATTTAATCTTGACCACAAGATTTGATAGGTAAGGTAAAAACTGAATCTTATGACATCTATTTTCCAAAAAAATATAGTATTAGGGTTTAAAACATTGGGACCCTCTCCGATTCGATCAATTACTAACAAAGTCACTCCTAATTTTGAAAAACTAAAATACCAAACCATGCAAATGAAAATTGATAAAGTGAATTAATAAAACTTGATAACATCACTTGAATATGCCCCACATTTGTACAGATTGGTTGCTCTCAAAAAAAGATGTAATTAGTAAAGTTAGTATTCATTATTTTTATTTCACATAAGATCAAGGTCAATTGTCAATATAAGACATTAAACCACTGTTCTTATTACGTACATCTAGATGTGTATAATGACTACATATGTTTCATTTAATAATATTCTGATGTAGTATCCTAAATAATAATTGTCTAAATAGAATAAGTATTCTTGAGACTAAGTACCATAAGAAAAAAGACAAAACTTAGTGAAGTGTATAATTATGAAGAGATAGTATAACATTATATTAGATTGTTTGACGGAGTAGTTAATAGCTTTTAACCCGTAAATGAAAGGGAGAAATATCTGCTTGTTCATTCGCAAATACTATTTTAACTTGGTTTGTTATTTAGCGCTTAACGAATTATTACAATACATATTTTAAATAAATTGTAAATAATGATTGTCCAAACGAAATCAATACTCTTGAGAATAAGCACCAAAAAAAAGACAAAAAAATACAAAAAAACAAAACCAAAGGTACTAGTCCTACAAATAAAAGGAGATTGCAGGACAGAATAGTTAATTTTTGGTAACTATCAGCCTTACACTTTTGAGTCCATAATGGAATGACATGAACACCCAGATGAAGAGAAAATCTCCCCTCTCATGCACGAATATTGCTTAACTTGGTATGTTATCCGCCTAAGATTCATATGTTTTCTTTTGTTCTGATTCATATGGAGTATTAGAGACAGGCTTTAAAATGGGACGGAGAGTTGTGTATACTTAAAAAAATATTTTTCTAGAAGCATAAAGTAAAACTTTGTAATTAGTTATCCTACCATTATAATTAGAGTCTATTACACTGTCTCTTATACACATCTAGATGTGTTTAATGAGTTTCTTTTTTTAAACTACCTACTACACAGTACATGTACTATACACAACAAAGGGCATAAAGCATCCCATTTGAGATTTTTTTTAGTAGTTATTACTCTCCGTCCCATTTTATATGTCACCCTTTCTATTTTTATTTGTCTCAAATTATTTGTCACTCTTTAAAATGACAAATTTTTAAATCTTATTTTACCTTTCATGCAAGTCCCAAAAATATTGCATTAAATTCATGTCTCAATATTAATTACTCTCACAAACCATTTCAAAATTTAACTCACCAAAATCTGGTAACAAAATTTGTATCTTTATTGATTAAAGCTTTTGATACACATTAAAGTAGTTGTCAGCATATAAAAAGTAATTGCTGGCATTTTATAACCAAGTTATCAACAGTTAAACATTGATGATTGTTTAAGCAAAACGTTAGGAAAAGAAAAGGAGTCATTTGTTTTGTGCTTTAGAATTTGCTCCGAACATGAAAGCATTCTCTAGTAGTATTTCAGTTACAATTTTATAAATACTGGAAGAGTGCTACATCATACTTCTCCTAGAAGCCTGAAAATTATAGAAAACTAGGAGATTTGCAAACAAGCGACTACATACTAGCTCTCCTATTATATGGAGAATCTTTTGCTACTCACTTCATAATCAATTGCCCTATTTTCAATGCATTAACCGGCATATTGAGTAGTATCTAACCGAGCACTCTGAATTATACATCACTAGCATATATAACAATGTACAAACTACAAAGTCGCAAGAGAGCCTATTATTCAATAGCTGCAGAGTTTCACTTAGAATAATCCATATTTATCAGCAGCATCATCATGCAATCTCACTGCCTCGTGGCTATTGATCATCTCTTCAGTAGAAGAAACAGGAGGGTTCTTCACCTGGAAAATCCTAGTTTGCTGTGGTTGATATTGGTCCTGACAAGCTTGTGTAGTTGGTTTCGTTCCTTTTCTTCCATATTGATCTTCCTCTTCTAGCATCTTAAAGGCTTCAAACCCTATCTTAAGAAGCCTTCCATTGTCCATCTTATTGTTATTTGCCATTTCTTATTAATCAAGTCTTTACAAATCTAACTTTAAAACCTTTTACACATCTAGATGTGTATTATTTTACAGTGTCTCTAATTCAACTCATGGAAAAATAACGAAGTGCCAACCCACGGCCCCGCCCGACCATTGACCCGTGACTGGCCCGTGGTCAACTGTTTGGTCGATCAACAAGGCGACCGTTGGGGGCCCGCGGGCCGATCATTGCAAAATTTTTTTTTAAAAAAAATGTTATTGATGATAGTTTTATCCCTCCAACAGCTATAAAATGGTTAGTTTTTGGAGTAATGTTGGAAAATTTTTTCTATAAATACCATAATATTTTTCCAACAAATCACACAATAATTTTTCTCTACTTTCTCTTATTTCCTCTTTCTACTCTCTAACTCTATCTCCAAGTATTATTATAATTTCTTTCATACTACTTAATTATAATATATAGTACTTTATAAATTTAAAATTACTCTTAAGTTGAGAGCTCAATTGAAGATTTGGAGATTTATCCAAAATTCAAGTAGTGAAGTATTCAAGTGCGGTTCAAGTACTCAAGTGTATAAATTAAAATTCAACATTTCAATTTTCAAGTTGGTTTTTTCATACTTTTAATTTATTAATTGTCTTTATCAACTCTCTTATTTTTTTCTTTATTATTGTTTTGTTATATTCTTTTATTTGAAAATTTAGTTGCTTGCATCTTTACTTTTCATAATACCACTTTATTTATTTCTTTATTTAAAAAAATTTTCCATTCCAAGAAAATGGAACATAGATCACAAGCACCCCACATCCTACTAGATGGTCCTACAATATTTATTGATTTAGATGATATAGATTACCAAAATGAACAAACACTTAGTAAACAACCCACTACTACTAAAATGAAAAGTTCTGTGGAAATTTTTGAAAGAGATGAAGAAAATGAGACTGCTACTTGTAAATTATGTATCCCACTTATATCATTTAAGCACAAAAAGGGAGAACCAGAACACTTAATAGGCACATTAGTAAAAATATAGTGAAACTTAAGAAAAATAAAAATACTAATGTGGACAAATTCACACCACACATACACATGGTAACGTCAATAATTTAAAATTACATGAAAAAAATACTTTGAAATGGCCAAATGGATATCTAGAGTGTATTGAGTTACTGTCTATTTTGAGTCAAAGTTCCAATTTAGAACCATACTTGCACGAACCCGTGAACCTACAATTTAAAAAAATTCCTAGAAATACTTTGAAAAGTGATATTGAAAGAATGTATAACGAAAAGAAAAATGAATTTATAGCTACTATTGCATCAACTAATTGTAAAGTTGCCTTTACTGTCGATTCTTGGAAAGCAATCACAAATGAAAATTATTTTTGTATCACTGCACATTGGATAGATGTATATTGGCATTTACAAAAGTGAATTATTAGTTTTCAAATTTTTGAACACCTTCACAATGCCCCCCAAATTACAAGGTTGATTACTAATTGTGCCCGTGAATATGGTTTGCTTGAAAAAGTTATATCCATTTCTTTTGATAATACCTCAAATAATATTGCAAGCGTGCCTATGTTAAAAGATGTTTTCAAACATATGGTTTAGGTAGTGAATTATTTCATAATAGATGTGCATGTCATGTACTTAATATTTGTATTCAACATGGTTTAAAAATGGTTGAAGATATTATTAGTCTAATTAGATGTGTCTCTTATCTTATTCATTCATCTTGCTCGTCAACAAGATTTTAAACGACTTTGTTTAGAAAATTGCATGAAACCTAAACATTTTCCAATAAATGTACCCACTAAGTGGAATTCTACTTGTCATATGTTATCAAGTACTTTTGGTTATGAAAAATTATTTTTAGCATTTTACAACGAGCACATTGGTTCAGTTAATGCAACTTATTTGGGTGAAGAGGATTTTAATTGAGTTAAAATAATAGTAGAAATTTTAAAGCAATTTGAGTATGCAACAAACTTGTTCTCCGCTACTTATAGACCTTCCTCTCATGTTGTTTAACTTGAACTAAGTGTTATTAAATTTGTTTTTTTTAATCATAAAATGAATGAGTTTTTTGATGATATGAATAGCGCAATGCAAAGAAAAATTTGACAAGTATTACAAAAATATTCCATTGTTGTATTATTTGGTATATGTAATTAATCCACGTAATAAATTGTATAAGTTAAATGCTTTCGTTAAATATTTTAATAGTCATAGTACCACAAATACCATAAACAAACAGTTACTTATAGAAACTACTAAAACAACTTTGGATAAATTATATGAAATTTACAAACTCCCCTACGCAAAAAGGTGCATCTTCTAGTTTATCTACATCAGATTCACAATATGCTATACCTCATATAAATGTTAGAACACATTTTGACCCTTACGAACTACTCTTTGTTTCAAAAAGATTGAGAATTGAAAATACTACTGAAATAACTCAATATTTAAGTGATCCACTACATACAGGACACGACAAGTTCAATCCCAATTTTGATATTCTTTCTTGGTGGCGAAAGCGTCAATATCCTATTGTATCTCAAATTGCTAAGGATTTGTTAATAATTCCGGTTTCTACGGTTGCATCGGACTATCGAAGTGCTTTTAGTGCATGTGGAAGAGTTTTAGATGATAGAAGGGTTCGAATGACACCTACAACTATGAAAATATTGGTATGCTTAAAAAATTGGTTAAACGCTGACACTACAAATAATACACATTTAGCGACGCAATTAACAACAAAAATTATTCGTTCGTTTAATGACGACTTTGGCAACAAAAACACAATCGTCACTATTGCTATTTTCGCCGCTAATTTAGTGACGGATTTAGCGACGAAAATATTTGTGGCTAATTAGTGGCGAAGTCCAATTCGCCGCTAAATGTGACGCTGTTTACCTAAAAGAAACTTTGTTGCTAAAATCATTGCAAAGTTAGCAACGAACCACCAACATAAAAAAGGTCTCTAAATTCGTCAGAAAATTAGCGACGAAATTTTGTTGTTCGTTGCTAAATTCATCAAATATGTAATGTGTTACACGTGATAAGATTGTTGTTAGCGATGAATAGTTATTCGTCGCTAATTCCGTAGCTAAATTTTTCACTGTAAATAGTCATGTTCTCCATTTGAAAGCCATTTCAGTTCTCCATTTATGGTTTTTTTTCTCTTTTGTCAACTATACGGGAAATTTATAGAAGTTATTTTTTAGTTTTCACGGCTCAATTTATGTTATTTTACTAATGAAGTCGTGTTGGTTGATGGTACTATAAAGGATGCTGTAAGATTCGTGGTGTGATAGCATACAGAAAGTCGAAAGATTGCCTGAACATCTATAGCGATCAAGTACGTTACACAAATACTTTTTTAATAATTCAAATAGTATGTGTGCAAAATTTTTATAGTTTAGAAGTATATATGTAACATACTTTTCAATGTATTCATATATTTGTTAAAATTTGGTGTAATATGATGTAGTTGGTATTATATTGATATTGTAAGTCATGGTGTTTTTAAGTCATTAATATTTTTATATTATCTCTAACATACTTTTGGCCAAATAGATGGTTAATTTTTGTACATATATATCTGTCAACTTATACACAGCCGTGCAATGATTACGATAAATTAAATTCCTATCAAAGGATGGTGTTTGATGCAGCCGGATGTAACGCTTCTTGTGGACAACAAAGTAATATTTATGAGCAAACACAGGAGCATAGGACTGGTACTAGCAAGTCAAGGTCTTATGAACAACCATTTATAGATGATACGATTGAGGAAGCTCTATGTGATAGTTTCTGGAATGTTATAAAGGATAGCTGATGAACCATTATGGTCAGGTTGTTGAAACCAAACTCAGTTCTCAGACATGTTATTCTCAGCCTTAATGCTAAGAAGAACTTGTTGATAATTGAGAGTGGTTTTGGCAACGGAGTGCGATGGAGATGATGCCAACAACATAATGCTTAATGACTTCAATAAGGTAAAAATAAGGATTAATCATGCAAGATATCGACGAAGATGAAGATAGTAGTAGTTCACCAAATTAATATATAGTATTCATAAGATTTTAATATTTAATAATTTTTTGTTTGGAGGTAAGGTTCTATATCCCCCTCCTTATATATGTAGTAAATAACTTATTAAATTTATTTAAATTCTTAGATTAGTTTGATAACTTGTAATAATTTGGAGATAAGGTTCAATACCCCCCTTCTATGTGTATTTTTAGCCCCTACTATTAATATACATGATAGGGGTCTATGCCAAACCCCCCCACCATCTCAATGTGGTTTTTTTCCTAATTAAATATTTTTACTATATGATTAACAAATAATAAGTTATAATAATAAGTATTGACTTATACAACCAAGAAATAACTTGGTCAAATAAGTACTAATTTGGAATAAAAAAATACCAATAACTAATTTCGAACTTTGATTTTTGAATATTAACTAAAAACTTTAGTTTCAAATAATAGGTATTAGTTTGGATTTTGAACTTTAATTATTAATAATTTGTTCTAATATATAAGTACCAATTTTGATTAATAAAGTACTATTATTGACTAGTAAGTAGTAATTCGAACAATTAATAAGTTATAATTTAATAAATTACTAATGAATAGTAAGTAAATGATTTTAAATTAATAAGTTATTAATTTTAAAATAATAGTTAATAAGTAAAAATTCAAATTTCTTGAAAAAATAATTTTAAAATTTAAGTAAGAACTTAAATTGGAGAACCAACTTTGGGGCCCTTTGCCCATGGGCCTAACTCAGGGGCGGTTATGTGGCCACCCCTCCCTTGTGTCGGCTTGACTCGGCTTGCAAACATGCCACAGCCCGACCAGTGACAAGCAATCACTGGCCTAGCCCGACCCACTGTTATCTCGAGTTATAAGACCATAGAATTTTTTTACATATATACCGAAATAGATTAATAAATATCAATATTATTTTTTAAAAAAACATATTCCATATTAAAATACTAGGACCACCACATACACTTGCCCGAAATTTGGACACATAACTGTCTCTTTGTCACCTTTGTAGAAACTATAAACTATTATTTATTCATGTCCACTAATTATTCTTACTCTTTTTTTAAAACAATAATTCGACCCTTTTTTTTTACTTTAAAATTTTCTCTTAATTTGGTGTTTCATAGGTCATTAGTTTAGTATGCATGTAGACATCATCAATTTACGTAAAAACCGAACGACACATTTACGCGGAGATTAATTTTAGGTGTTCCAATATTGCTTTTGTTTAATGATTCAACCTGATCAAATGAGGTGCCTTGTACAATATATGAAAAATCTTTGAACCTTCGGTACTTGTTTCGGGATATATATACACACCGATCAAATCAAGAAGTTCTGGAGTTGGATTTCCGCATCTATATCCACCACCATACAAAAGAACCCCCCAACCAAAAAAAGAATGTTGGGTTGGTCAAATTCATAACAAAATGAATTAATGTAAATCACAAACTTGCTTATTTTCTGGTTGACGAAAATTCATACGAAAATCTAACTTCTACATGATAGAATGGTTGATCACCCATGCATATATGAACTTTGAGGGGATGCAAAATATTTTTAATCTGAAATTCAAACCAAATCTCGTATACATTTAAAAAAAAAAAAAATTCTCGTATACATATTATTATGCAGACTTAAATTAGCTTATCCCCAAATAAAATGTGTATGAATTAAAGTACATATATGTCATATGCATTTGAGTTTTAAGAAGAGTACAAAACAAAATAATGAAAAATTAATATTAGTTCAATAATCCCAGATTCTTCATTTTGTAATCATTAGTTGCTCAAATGATTAGTTAGTATAGTGCATAGATATTTCAACTCATAATTTTCAATTTCGAAAAAGAATTTAACCTTGCATTATAATTTATAAATCATGACAAGAGTTCTATCTTTCTAACTAAAAATATATAGAAAAAAGAATCAAAACAAAAAACAACTCCTACTTACTAGATATTTTATTTTATTCCATTCTTATTCTCCTTTTTCATAAAAAGGAACTTTAACCAAAATAAAAGATTCTTTCATTCTTGATAGTTACTAATATATTAAATTACGGAGAAAATCTAGTTAGGCAGGAATAATCTATGATATTGGAAGATATGGATTCAGCTTTTATGTGTGATAAGTATTATTACACTACTACTTTAATGTATCTTTTTCTGTTTTAATTGACCGACTTTCAGATAGGAGTAAGTTTTAGTTACTCATTCTGCAATACATAATAGATAATGACAGTCATTAAAATGACTAAAAAGCAGTTGAGTCTTATTACCTAAATCTTAACTACTTACTCCACAATAAAGAATGAGTAATGACAATTATTGACATGACTAAAAAGTAAGTCAGTCCTATTACTTTTCAATTATTTAATGGACTATAATACGCACTCTCACTTCATTGCAGAGTAAGTAGCAAAGAATTTTTCTTCGGATAGAATAAATGCTGCCACCTAATCACATTTAGTAGTGTTTCATTAACAATTGTTTATTAATCCTGCGTGAATCAGATTCTTAATCGTGCCTTTGCTTAAAGCAATCTTAGTTACGTTACCAATTATATATTTATACAACATTCAAAGAGGCATCAATGATCAATTAAGCAACTATATTCACTAACTTTCAGAGATCAAAAGTCTATAGATACAGCTTAAAAGAATTCCATATACTGAATTAAAAGAAATCCAGCCCTGACCGGAATATAAAGAAACGTCAGACACAGCTTGCAGGGTTCCGGGGACCTGAAAAATAATGGGACTTTGGGGTTTGCATGGCCCTTCGAATAAAACCTCTTCTATTGTGAAAATCCCTGAACGAACAAACATTTGGGTTTTCTCCAAAATTGAGGGCTGTTATTTAGTCAATCCTTAAAAATCACGAAACTTAAATTATTAAATAATTCCCTCTCATTTAGTCAACAATAAGGCTGTCATTGATACCATAAATTGAGATTATTGGCATAACTTAATTCATTTATTCCCTTTCCATTCTGGAGGAAAGAAAAGAAAAAAAAAAAAAAAAAAGAGACTGGCAATTAGCCGATATGCAAATGCAAATTAAAATCACATTTCCTTCCCTGTAATATTTTGCTTTATTATGTGTATATCGATAGCTATTTAACTGGTAAATGAAAGTATGCTCTTCTTGTGTTAGCTTTATAGTTATACACAGGTGACTTAATTACACAGCTATTATGTTTTTCATTCATCGGTCACTGAATAGATTTTGTTAGTGCAGAAACTGGGATGAGGAATAGTGACAAAATCAGGATTCAAGAGTTTTCATGCCATGCCACCCGAATAGAAATGTGCAATGGGATGGCCTTTTATTTTCGGGAAAAGTTTCTGCACGAAATTGTTGGATCACATACAAATAGAGATCACTTAATGCAATAGTTCTCACTCTACAATACAGTCTTCATTAATTTTTCAAAAAAGAAAAATACTTTAAATACTAATTACATAAATATCCTTGCAGATAGACATAGAACGAAGAAATTAATGAAAAATTATATAAAAGTCCCTTGAGATTATTCTTATTTTGTAAATTACAAAGATACCCATAATATATAGACCAATTCAGTCTATATGAATCTAAGGGCTGTCTCTTATACACATCTAGATGTGTATAAGAGACAGATAAATAGGTATACAGTTCAAATTGATTAATTTTACTGATTTTTCAATTGATCGAGTTTTTTCAAATACCCCTACTCATTTCCTTTTACCTTTTTTTTTTTTCCTCATACTAACTGATCATACGTCATTAAAATGACGTTATTCCGAGTGATGCGACTGAAAGGGTTATACGATTTTCGTCAGTGGTACAAATTCCCTAGAATAGATTCATTTTTTGACCAACAGAACATTCAGTGATTGCTTGTCACGTTCTTTTGTATCGTGGACCAATCGGAATCTGTACATGATATATATATATATATATATATCTTAATCCAGATTCGTACGTATTCATAAAATCCTAATGAAATAATTGATTTTTCTAAAATTTTAATTGAAAGCAAAATGTTTGTTGTCATAAAATTGTTAAATAAACTCCACTTACATTTTAAGTCGTGAGTCGGTTAAACATTTTAAGTGAATTTTAAGATTGCCATGCATATAAACATGTTCCCTGCATTATGATTAGAATTCCTTTAAATTGGCAATCTTTTTCCTTTTTTTTTTTCAATTAAAGAAAAGTTAAGATATAAAATGTTTGTTCTTTCTTGGAGGTCGCAATCTTACAAAAGAATTTAGTTCAATTAGACTGCTTGTGTACATGCACCTATGCACATCTCTTTATATGTAAAACGCTTATCATATTCTCAATTAGGGTATCTATATCCATATTTATACAATGAGAAGTAGCAGCATCACATCCTCAATTAGGGCATCTATATTCATATAAGATACAATGACCAACTAAACTGTCTCTTATATTTTATAATGTATATGAGAGACAAGTTCTTGATATTTGTCATTTAATACACTAAAATCACTCATATTAATTATAATTTTTGTGAGATAGTTTTTCTTAATGAGTGTCTACAAATTGGGAGGTGGAGTCAACTTAAATTATAGAAATGGGGGATAAATATTGAAAAGTGTTTGTGAGAAGTTAATTACAAACTCTGAATTTCTTGTTTTCCCTATACTAGTATAAAATATGAGTGGAAATTTAGTGTGGTGTCATTTTATGTATTCTCTATTTTGTTCTTCTTCAAATAGTTTTAGAACTTCCAAAACATAATCTACCCCACAAAATTTGATCGAATAATTGAAAATATAACATCTACTAAATGAATGGTAAACAGTTATTTTTAAAATTCAAACACACATATGTCTGACTAATGTGGATAATTTGGACGTTGGACCATGTATATAAATTATATCGGAATTTCCTTCAATTTTATTAATTTTACAAATGATTTGTAAGCACCATAGTTTAGTACTTGTTATATTTTCAGCCATCGATCACAATTCAGTTAGGGTCTCAACCGTTCGAAGCGGACTGCCATGCATTGTTCACCCCAGTAGGGGCTCATTGGAGAAGTAAAAACTAGATGCATATCTAATTGTGATGTATAGTATAAAATTTAGTAGCTTATCGAGACCAGATTTTGTGTAACTCCTTATGGATTAAAATAAAAAGGAAATTCTATTGTTCTATTTAAAATCTATATTGTTGTGTCACGTGGTATTTTATTATATAAGCATTCAAAATGAAACGACATAATACCCTAACGAATTATAGAATTTTTCCAAAGTAAAACTAATATAATTATAAGTACTACTATCCAACCTAATAGTCATGCACAAAATGTTCTTGCAGCTTGATTGCAATCCATGGCTCCATTGTATAAGAATTGGAGTAAAAGGCCAGATCTGTATTACTCACAAATTGCATGTTGGACCTTCGATACGGCCAAAATGGTTGCTGAATTCGATTCGGTTGAGGTTGTTGACGCTCTTGACGAGGTGGTGGAGGTGGTGGCCTAGTGGTTCGACCACGGAACTCTTCTTCTATGATAGCAAAGGCCTCCATTCCAATCTTTTCAAGGCCTGCACCATTTTTACGTGCCATATTCTAATTCAAATATTTAGATATACTACACAAGAAGTACTATTATTTGATTGCTGTTGCTTGTTGCATAAGATAGAATGACTTATGCCTCCTTATATAGGCCAAAAATATGTCTTTATAAGAGCTCTGTAGGTCATATTATAAACTAGTAGTTCAATAGTATACACAGATTTAAGGAAACAAATTAATGGAATCGCATGCGCGCGCACATATATATATATATATATATATATATATATCAATTTAATTAATTGTTTATACCTATTTATCTTTTTAACTATTTATTGCTATAAAAGATAGACACATATACACACATAATGTTATATATATGAATTTAATTAATTGTTTATACCTATTTATCTTTTAACTGTTTATTGCTATAAAAGATAGGATAAATTCTACCGTTTCGTTGAGAGAATTACCTTATACAATAAAAGTTTTAGACCATATAATGTTATACTCTATAAATGTACAACGAAATATATAATTCTTGTAGAATTTTCCTAAAAATATTCTAAAATAAATTAGCAAATATCAATTTTTATTTTTTTAGCTCTCTGTCACCTTTGTATAAACTATAAACTATAAACTATTATTATTCATGCCCACTAATTATTACTATTACTCTTTTTAAAAGAGTAATTCGACCTGCTTTTTTTTTTTTACTTATAATTATTCTTTTAATTTGGTGTTTCATAGGTCATTAGTTTAGGATGCATGTGATATCATCAATTTACGTAACACCGAATAACACATTTACGCGGAGATTAATTTTCGGTGTTCTAATATTGCTTTGTTCAACGATTCCACTTGACCAAATAAGATTCCTTCTATAATTTATGAAAATTCTTTGAACCTTCGGTACTTGTTGACCACTAAGAATCTAGAGAAGACTTTTTTATTCATTTTACACATGGGGTTTTTCAATTATTGGCAACTCAATTTTATTCGTTTTGGAATTTTGTTTTCCCTTATCTTAAATTATTTTTGGTGGATATATATCTATACCGACCAAATCAAGAAGTTCTAGAGTTGGAATTTCCTCATCTATATCCACTAATACCATCCAAAAGAACCCTCAGAAAGAATAATGTTGGGTTGGTAAAATTCAGAATAAAATGAATTATGTAAATCACAAACTTGCTTATTTTTCGATTGACGAAGATTCGTATGAAAATCTAACTTCTACATGATAGAATGGTTGATCACTCACCCATGCATATATGAACTTTGAAGGGATGCAAAATATTTATAATCAGAAATGCAAACCAAATTCTTGTATACATTTAGAAAGAAAAATATGCAAAATTCTCGTATACATATTAGTATGATACATAAATTAGCCAGCCCTCCAAATAAAAGAGTAATGAATTAAAGTACATATGTCATATGCACTTGAGTTTTAAGAAGGGTACAAAACAAAATAATGAAAAATTAATATTATTTCAATAATCCAGATTCTTTATTTTGTATTCATTAGTTGCTCAAATTATTAGTTAGTTACTGCTATATTAAATTACGGAGAAAATATAGTTAGGCGGGAATAATCTATGATATTAATTGGACGGTAGATATGGATTCAGAATTTATGTGTGATAAGTATTACACTACTACATTAATGTAATTTTTTCTGTTTTAATCCACCCAACTTTCGGATAGACTAATTGCTGCTACCTAATCACACTTAGTAGTTTTTAATAATTACTTAATCCTGCGTGAATCAGATTCTTAATGTTGCCTTTGCTTAAAGTAATCTTAGTTACGTTATCAATTATATAGTGTTTAAACAACATCAAGTTTATCAAAGAGGCTATCAATGATCAATTAGGCAGTATATTCACTAACTTTTAAAGATCACACGTGGACAGCAATTAGTACAAGACTAAGAGATAACTTATTACAGGTGTTGATGCGGAAAAACACTTGCATCCAGGTATAAAAACTAAAGTCTAAAATCTTAGTTGGAAAATGTCCAAATATTAAATTTTTTTCAATGCAAAGGTAACGACGTGCAGCGAACTCACAATGCATCAATCTGCGAACAAGAAACAAGCGACTAGATTTTGTCTCTTGAAATAAATTTTGACGTTCTGGTCAAAATAAGCTGACAAATTTTAGACCTGTCTCTTATATTAATCTAGAAGAAAGGCAGATACAGCATATGTTAGGATTTGTACCCCGAAAATTTAGTTAAATCTTTTTTAGCGAATTTTTAATGACGATAACGAAAATAAAAACAAAATATGTAGAAAAAATATAATGAAAGAGACACAAAATTTACGTGATTCATCTATTAGACCTATGTCCACGGGTGGAGGGTAGCAATATTTCACTATATGAAAAAGATACAAAAGTTTTAGAAAAAATCCCGAAAAACCGAAAGAGAGATGTCTTAAATAAATATCTGAGAATTAAATCGAAAAACAAGTTCTAAGAAATTGTAAAATTTCTGTGTTTTTCTTTTCAGTTGATGCATTGAGGAAATGGATTTCTGTTTCAATTTATAGGCAAAACTTGCCTAAAACTCCCAAATGCAATCCAATCAATCTAGCCAAAAGTATGGCAGACCACTACTTCCATTTCGTTTACAGAATGTGAAGAAATTGAAGTACGCGTTGGCCGCTTGTGTCAGGATGCAAAAGCATCCTACACGCAATAAATCTTCACCTTGATTTTGCATTTGACACAAAGATAATAAACTTGCTCCACCTTCTCCAAATAAGCACTAACGAGGCTAATCATCACCATGAACACCAATCAAGTCCAAGCAGTGCTTGAATTTAGTAATTGGAAGAGGTTTTGTAAACATGTCGGCGGGATTGTCTCTGGTATTGATTTTCTGGACAAAGAATTTTTTCTCAGCAATGGTATCCCGAATGAAGTGATACTTCACATCAATATGTTTCATCCGCTTAGATACATCTGGTCTTTAGTCAAGTGAATGACACTTTCATTGTTACGATGAATAGTAATTCTCTTATACACATCTTAGCCAAACAATCCCTTCAACCACAAGACTTCTTTAATTGCCTTGGTGATAACCATGTACTCTGCCTCAGTAGTAGACAAAGCTACAACATGTTGTAAGGTAATTTTCCAGCTAACAGCACAACCTCTAATGCAAAATATATAACCCCTGAGTGATCTTCTTTTATCAAGATCTCTGACATAGTCTGAGTCCACCAAGCCAATCAAAGTGTTACTGTTCCTTCTGAACTCCAAACATGTGTCGAAATCCTCGTAAATATCTAAAATCTACTTCACAGCCTACCAATGTGTTTTACCTAGACAAGACATATATCTGCTTACCATATTAACTGTTTGTGAAATGTCTTAATATGTATAAACCATTGCATACACAATAGTAAGCAGTATTGTCCCAAATCTTTCATCTCAAATTCACTGTTCAACTGAGACTTATACACATCTAGATGTGTATAAGAGACAGGCTGAATGAGCATGTCATGTCAACATATAATAACAAATAAATGAAAGAACCATCATTCAACTTCAGGAAGTAAACACAACTATCATACATGCTCCGCGAATAACCACGACCCAACATAAAGGAATCAAATCTCTTGTACTACTGTCTTGGAGATTGCTTCAATCCATATAAGGATTTCTTTAGCAAGCAAACAGGATCTTCTTTTCCTTCAATTTTAAATCCTTCGGGTTGTTTCATGTATATTTGTTCTTCAAGTTCGTAATGTAGAAAAACTGTTTTAATGTCAAGCTGCTCCAATTCTAAATCATACATGACAACTAAAGCAAGTAGAACACGTATAGAGCTATGTTTGACAACATGTGAGAAAACATCATTAAAATCAATACATTATCTACCTGTCTCTAGATGTGTATAACTAACTGTACCTAAGTACAAGCAAAGGCAGCTTCTACGGTTTAATTCTCAAGTGTCTATTTGAGATACTCTCTAATTTACATGTAGATGAATGTAGTAATTAGACCCATGTACCATTTTTGCAGAGAGACTTAATTTCTTCATTCATTGCAATCAACTACTTGGATGAATCAACACGTGAAACTACCTCCGAATATGTAGATAGTTCACCAATTTCTTCAGTTTCTTGTGCAACTAACAAAGTATATGTAGCCAAATTCGCATACCTTTGTGGTAGTCAAATTTCTCTCCTTGGTCAATCTCTGGCTATGGAATATTCTTCTTCTTCTAAATTAGTTTCAAGTATCTCATCCGCATCTAGCTAAACTGTAGAAGAACTTGGTTGAGAAGGACTGGTGTTGCCAATTTTGGCCTCAACCTGCTTCTGCATACTTACCTTTCCTTCTGTGTTACAAGAACTAGAAAACTCTTTTCTTGGATGTAACATGGATGATTCATCAAAAGTTACATATCTGCTAATTATGCAGATGTAGAATTTAGGTGATTTGGGATCAAGACACCATAAATGATATCCTTTTACTCCAGATGGATACTCAAAAAATATACACTTTTTAGCTCTTGGTTCTAATTTTTCATCATTTACATGTATGTATGCAGGACACCCAAATATTTTTAAATCAGAATAATCACTAGGAGTACCTGACCAAATTTTCTTCGGAGTCTTAAAGTTCAGAGGTGCAGAAGGAGCACGGTTGACAATGTAACAAGCGGTAGAGATTATTTCGAGATATTTCATTCTTCAATCCAGTATTTGAGATCATCCAACGAGCTATTTCCAAAATAGTCCTGTTCATCCGTTACGTCATACCGTTTTGCTGAGATGTCATTCTCACTGTATGGTGTCAAATAATTCCTTCATTCCTGTAGAATTCATTGAATTCGCCTTCACAAAATTCCAAATCATTATCTGTTCTAAGCCATTTGATTTGTTTTCCTGTCTGTTTCTCAATAAAACTTTTCATTGTTTGAAATAGGAGTCTGTGAAACATCATTTTTGTGTTTCAGAAAATACACCCAAACATTTCTTGAATAATCATCAATAAAAGTCAACATGTACCTGGAACCACCTTTAGACGAGGTACGAGAAGGCCCCCAAAGGTCTAAATGAATGTAATCCAAAATACCTTTTGTTTTGTGGATTACTAAAGATTTGAAGCTGACTCATTTTTGCTTTTCGAAGATACAATGTTCACAAAAATCTATCTTTCTAGTACTTTGTCCACAAATAAGACCTCTTTTACAGAGTATGGACAGACCTTTCTCACTTATATGCCCCAAATGCATATGCCATAAATTGGTGGTCAGCATCAGATTGATCTGCAGTAGAAATTACAATAGCAGTTGTAATAGTAGATCCCTACAAAATATACAACATACCAGATCTGCGTGCCTTCATGAACTGTATCAAGAGCACCATGAGTGACTTTTAGAACTCCACCTTCACCGTGTATTTACATCCAAGAGCTTCTAGGATGCCTAAAGAGATGAGATTTTTCTTCAAGTTTGGAACATATCTAACATCGGTAAGCATCCTCACCACACCATCGTGCATTTTAATTCGGACAGTACCTTTCCCAATGACTTTACAAACGGTGTTATTGCCCATTAGGACAACTCTACCTTCAACTGAATCATATGTTGACAACAAGTTCTGATTGGGACACATATGATACGAACAATTCGAATCTAAAATCCACTCATTGTTAGATCTGAAATTATTTTCAATGGTTAAAAGTATAGATTCATCATTCTTATCAGTTGCAACACTAGTTTCAGCGGTGTCATTATTTTCTTGCTCATTTTTCTCCTTATGCTTTTCTTTATTTTTCAATTTAAAGTATTCGAACTTAATGTGGCCCTTTATATGATAAAAATTGCACACCAGAATTTTTATTTTATAAATTAATAAAAACATTTTGATTATTTGCTTTTCTTTACTGTCTCGTATCAGATCTCTTTTCAGATCTGCTGTAATAAAAAAACCTTCCCCCTGATTTCCACTATGTTTTCCTAGTAATAGTTTTATCTATCTAATATTTTGATTTCAAAATAGATTTTATTTCTTTATAAAAGATAGTTTCTTTTCTGTAAAGCATTGTATCTCTAAAATGCTTAAATGACTTGGGTAAGGAACACAATAATAATATGGCCTGATCTTCATCTTCAATTTTAACTTCCATATTACTCAAATCCATAAGAATATAATCAAATTTATCAAAATATGAGGGTATAGAAGTAGCTTCGGTCATAGGAGCATGTATAGAAGACAATTTGAGATCCTTTCTTTTTCATTATTTTTTGTTATCGTCATTAAAGGGTTCGCCGGTCATATTTCTCAACATATGACTTGGTACTTTCATATTAGCTGCTAGAAATTAATCCGGGTGTCAAAGCTCGATACTAGTCTTAGGATTTGTATCCCGAAAATTTAGTTAAATTTTTGTTTAGCGAACCCTTTAATGACGATAACAAAAAATAATGAAATATGTAGAGAAATATAAATGAAAGAGACACAAAGATTTACGTGGTTCGGTCTATTAGACCTACGTCCACGGGCAGAGGGGAACAATATTTCACTATATGAAAAAGATACAAAAGTTTTGGAAAAAATCCCGAAAGACCGAAAGAGAGATATCTCAAATAAACACTTGAGAATTAAACCGTAAAACAAGTTTTAAGAACTTGTAAAATTCTCTATTTTTTTTTTCAGTTGGTGCATTGAGGAAATGGATTTTTGCTTCAATTTATAGGCAAAACTTGCCTAAAACTTTCAAATGCAATCCAATCAATCATCATGGCCAAAAGTATGGAAGACCACCTCTTCAATTTCGTGAAGAAATTGAAGTAGTTGTTGGTTGTTTGTGTCAGAATGCAAAAGCATCCTACACGCAACAATTTGGAGTAAGAAAAGAGTTATTAGATCTTTTCTTGCATATTCGTATTTATAGAAAAATTGGTGGGATTAAATAATTCATGAGTTTAGAAACAATTGGTTGGCCCTTAAGGACCTTCAAAAGGCCATGAACGAAATAATTGACCCATAGAAACCTTTAATGTCTTATATTGACAATTGACCTTGATCTTATGTGAAATGATTAAATTGCCCTTATGAATATAACTTTAACCAATTTGTCACGTAGCTGCGAGTTATGTAGTAATACATTTATATATCATCAACGGGTGTTACACTAATCACGTTTCTTACACTAGAACTAGAAGCCTATAATAATGATGTTTAGATACTTTCTCCTTTTCTTTTTTTCGAATGACGGTTTAGAAGAATGTCATTGTTCAAATTGGATAAGAAGCTAATATAAAAAATCTAGAACCAGATATATTCACTCACTTTTTATTTGATTGAGTAGTGGTTGGATCACAGCGATGTGATTTTCAAAATTAATGACACTAATTATAATTTTATTAGAAGAATTTTTTTTTAATGATTGAATGTCTAAATAGGGGGCGAGATTATATCTAAAAATTAATAATAAGGGATAAATATTATAGAATTTGTAATTAGTGGAAAGGTTGGAAACGGACCACTTTATTTAAAGATTTTAGATAAGGGTTTTGACTATCATAACATATATAATAGTCTATTTGAGGTGGTAAAAGTACAATTACTCCCCTAATGAGATCATCAAGGTGGTAATGAAGCATATGATCATAGAGAGATTCCAAATCATGCATAATAAATAAGAGCCAGGAAATATTAGTCATACACTTGTTAGTAATTTTGGTACTAATAATAGCATTTAGCCATTAATACAAGTAGGTCTAATTCGGCAACAAAGCACAATATAAGCCTGGCCATATTTCAAATACTATTGATTAACCAGGAGTTGCAAAGTAGTACTACGACAAAATGAGCACCACATATATAGCTAGGTCTTGTATAATTAAGCACTAGCATGATCAAGATAATTAAACTTCTTCTTAATTAAGACAGTCTAATTAATTACTATAAAGAAATGATGGCCGCATTAATACTCCTTGACTGTTCTGATATGTTCGAGAGATTTTGCATGGTGGTCAAGGTGTATTATAGCTGCTTATATTTCTAGTAGTAGTAGTACTAGATAGTAGCAGCTTCTGGTGCATCAACAGGCGCCGGCGGCCTTAGTTACTCGAACAGTTTTGGACTCCTTTGGTGGATAACCAGTGCATGGTTCCTGTGGTTGGTAGCGGTGGTTACATAATACTAACTGTTGATGGAAATTAGCAATAGGTGGTGGCGGAGGTGGTGGGGTTGGTGGTGGGATATGATGAGCTCTACTTTTCCGGGGGTAGTACTCATCAATTAGAGTCAAAGCCCTCCATGGCAATCTTAACAAGGTCTGATTGTGATGCCATTAATTATATATTGATTGATCTTAAAGAAGAATACACTCACACAAGAGATTGATTACTTACAAAGAAAGGATTTGTGTTGTCTTGTGGTGTAGAGGTTGTGAGGCAAAGAAAACCTTTATATAGAGAGATAGATAAGGTCACTAAGTGGGGGACAAAGAATAAATGTTTAAATCCATATTAAAGTTGCATCTAAGTGAGAATAATTAAGATCTAATTATATTTTGAGAAAATTCAACAGTTTCTTTTAGAAAATTATTCTTTTGTATTTTAAATATTTGTACAGTATAATATCATGTGTTTTAAAAGTTTATATTAAACATGTTTTTAAAATAAAAAAAATGATTCCTAAAAATGACGATAAAATTCCCCTATATTTTGTCCTTCACTTTGGTTATATATAGAATCATGTCTTTGATTTTAGGAAAATAATTAATGTTTTTTATAGTGTAGAAAATTTCTTATACCATAGTGTAAATATATGTTATATGTGCAAACATAACATTTGAAATTCAAAAAATATTACTTGATATGGTGTAATTTCAACACGTGAAAATATCATAGAAAAATTAATTGGCCCGGATTAATTTGTCTATTTAATTAGTGTTTCAATTTTTGCACCATAACATTATCGTAAGGGGGAAAATATCTGAGAAAATTCTAGCTTCCAAATATATGTGGCGATTCCTTGAGGATAAGCATGGGGGAATGGCTTATTTTTCTTTTTGGGGTAAGGATCTAATGATTTTTATTCTGTTGATTTTTTTTTTTTTTGGGGTGGGGGGGGGTTGAATTATTGTTTGTTCAGATTTGAGAGATATGTTTATAATACCCATCCTATCTGATCGATCTAATTATGGTAGTGGATGGAGAGAACAATTGAGAGATATAGTCGTGGTTTTGGTCAAGGTCTCGTTCTTCTTTCGGTGGCACAATCCTGTGATAGATTCTCAATCTCCATAGGAACACTTGATTGCCTCTCGATGATTTTTACATTGAATTTAATCTATAAAGAAATACTATTAGTTCAGAATATAAGAATATTTCATTTCCTTACTTTTCAACTAATTAGTTTTGTTTCTTTAGTATTACTTTCAAGGTAAGAAATATAGACTCAATAAAAGTCTTTCTTTTTTCCATGAGTTGTTTTGACGTGTCTGTCCAACTCCATAAGTGTAATTGGGTGATGCTTTACTTTTTGTGCGAGGGAAAAATGGGGAAAGACTTAAGTAGATCTTATCTATGATTTTACTTATAGATCTTGTGGTGTAAATTAAATGTTATGAAATTTGTAACATCAGCCGATGTAAACAAAATTTTATAAGATTTAATCTTGACCACAAGATTTTCAGATGAAACTTAAGACCGAATTTATGATAGTATTTTTCCAAAAAAATATAGTATTAGGGTTTAAAACATTGGGACCCTCTCCGATTCGATCAATTACTAACAAAGACTCCTAATTTTGAAAAACTAAAATACCAAACCATGCAAATGAAAATTGATAAAGTGAATTAATAAAACTCTAACATCACAAAATATGCCCCACATTTGTACAGATTACCTGCACAACATAAAAAAAATGAAATATAGTAAAGTTAGTATTCATTATTTTTTAAAATAATATTTTATAATATTAGTTAATTATGTTTTTCAACCACTTTTAATATTACGTACATTAAATCTCAAAAAATTACTACAATGTTTATTTCAATAATATTCTGAATAGTATCCTAAATAATAATTGTCTAAATAGAATAAGTATTCTTGAGACTAAGTACCATAAGAAAAAAGACAAAACCAAAAGTACTATAATTAAAAAGAGATTGTATAACAGAGTAGTTAATTTCTTTTAACCCGTAAATGAAAGGGAGAAATATCTGCTTGTTCATTCGCAAATACTCTTGAGAATAAGCACCATAAGAAAAAAGACAAAATCAAAAGTACTATAATTAAAAAGAGATTGTTTGACGGAGTAGTTAATAGCTTTTAACCCGTAAATGAAAGGGAGAAATATCTGCTTGTTCATTCGCAAATACTATTTTAACTTGGTTTGTTATTTAGCGCTTAACGAATTATTACAATACATATTTTAAATAAATTGTAAATAATGATTGTCCAAACGAAATCAATACTCTTGAGAATAAGCACCAAAAAAAAGACAAAAAAATACAAAAAAACAAAACCAAAGGTACTAGTCCTACAAATAAAAGGAGATTGCAGGACAGAATAGTTAATTTTTGGTAACTATCAGCCTTACACTTTTGAGTCCATAATGGAATGACATGAACACCCAGATGAAGAGAAAATCTCCCCTCTCATGCACGAATATTGCTTAACTTGGTATGTTATCCGCCTAAGATTCATATGTTTTCTTTTGTTCTGATTCATATGGAGTATTAGATCAGGAAAAAAAAAACAAAAAAACAACCTTGTATGCTTAAAAAAATATTTTTCTAGAAGCATAAAGTAAAACTTTGTAATTAGTTATCCTATAATTGAGCCATTATAATTAGAGTCTATTACACTTTATAAAAGACAATATTTCCTTCTTTTTTTTTTCTTTTTCTTTTTTTAAACTACCTACTACACAGTACATGTACTATACACAACAAAGGGCATAAAGCATCCCATTTGAGATTTTTTTTAGTAGTTATTACTCTCCGTCCCATTTTATATGTCACCCTTTCTATTTTTATTTGTCTCAAATTATTTGTCACTCTTTAAAATGACAAATTTTTAAATCTTATTTTACCTTTCATGCAAGTCCCAAAAATATTGCATTAAATTCATGTCTCAATATTAATTACTCTCACAAACCATTTCAAAATTTAACTCACCAAAATCTACTAACAAAATTTGTATCTTTATTGAAACGAGAATTATAAAAAATATCTTATTAGTGAGTCATACACTAAATTTTCTTAAATTATATTTAAGTTTGACCATGACAAATAAAATGAGACGGAGGAAACACTATTCTTTTGATACACATTAAAGTAGTTGTCAGCATATAAAAAGTAATTGCTGGCATTTTATAACCAAGTTATCAACAGTTAAACATTGATGATTGTTTAAGCAAAACGTTAGGAAAAGAAAAGGAGTCATTTGTTTTGTGCTTTAGAATTTGCTCCGAACATGAAAGCATTCTCTAGTAGTATTTCAGTTACAATTTTATAAATACTGGAAGAGTGCTACATCATACTTCTCCTAGAAGCCTGAAAATTATAGAAAACTAGGAGATTTGCAAACAAGCGACTACATACTAGCTCTCCTATTATATGGAGAATCTTTTGCTACTCACTTCATAATCAATTGCCCTATTTTCAATGCATTAACCGGCATATTGAGTAGTATCTAACCGAGCACTCTGAATTATACATCACTAGCATATATAACAATGTACAAACTACAAAGTCGCAAGAGAGCCTATTATTCAATAGCTGCAGAGTTTCACTTAGAATAATCCATATTTATCAGCTCATCATGCAATCTCACTGCCTCGTGCGGCTATTGATCATCTCTTCAGTAGAAGAAACAGGAGGGTTCTTCACCTGGAAAATCCTAGTTTGCTGTGGTTGATATTGGTCCTGACATCTTGTGTAGTTGGTTTCGTATCCTTTTCTTCCATATTGATCTTCCTCTTCTAGCATCTTAAAGGCTTCAAACCCTATCTTAAGAAGCCTTCCATTGTCCATCTTATTGTTATTTGCCATTTCTTATTAATCAAGTCTTTACAAACTCTTATAATTAAAACCTTTTAACTGTTTATTGCATTAAAATCTAGATGAATATAACAGGTCCATTGAGGGAATCATCTCATCGTTAAAAAAAGGCTTATACAATATAAGATTTATAAGTATATAATGTTGTGCTACCAAATTTTAATTAAATATTTCGTTAATTTCCTTATGAGTAGTGGTGGCAGTGTATACAATAACGGACGGGACGGCCTTTGCTAGATGTGTATAAAAGAAATGTGATTGATGACAGTTTTATCCCTCCAACAGCTATAAAATGGTTAGTTTTTGGAGTAATGTTGGAAAATTTTTTCTATAAATACCATAATATTTTTCCAACAAATCACACAATAATTTTTCTCTACTTTCTCTTATTTCCTCTTTCTACTCTCTAACTCTATCTCCAAGTATTATTATAATTTCTTTCATACTACTTAATTATAATATATAGTACTTTATAAATTTAAAATTACTCTTAAGTTGAGAGCTCAATTGAAGATTTGGAGATTTATCCAAAATTCAAGTAGTGAAGTATTCAAGTGCGGTTCAAGTACTCAAGTGTATAAATTAAAATTCAACATTTCAATTTTCAAGTTGGTTTTTTCATACTTTTAATTGGTTTATTAATTGTCTTTATCAACTCTCTTATTTTTTTCTTTATTATTGTTTTGTTATATTCTTTTATTTGAAAATTTAGTTGCTTGCATCTTTACTTTTCATAATACCACTTTATTTATTTCTTTATTTAAAAAAATTTTCCATTCCAAGAAAATGGAACATAGATCACAAGCACCCCACATCCTACTAGATGGTCCTACAATATTTATTGATTTAGATGATATAGATTACCAAAATGAACAAACACTTAGTATCCAACCCACTTTTACTAAAATGAAAAGTCTCGTTTGGAAATTTTTGAAAGAGATGAAGAAAATGAGACTGCTACTTGTAAATTATGTATCCCACTTATATCATTTAAGCACAAAAAGGGGGAGAACCAGAACACTTAATAGGCACATTAGTAAAAAATATAGTGAAACTTAAGAAAAATAAAAAATGGTTCAAATACAAATTCACACCACACAAGGTATGGTAACGGGTAATTTTAAATATTGACATGAAAAGCGCAAAATAGAGAGGAAATGGCCAAATGGATAGTTAGAGATGAATTGCCTTCTATTTTGAGTCAAAGTTCCAATTTAGAACAATACATGCACGAACCCGTGAACATTATTCAATATGCTGTGTATAAAGCTTTTACTGTATATCAAAATAGACAAACGACAAATATCTACATCTTCGTCGATATAGCTACTATTGCATCAACTAATTGTAAAGTTGCCTTTTGTCGATTCTTGGAAAGCAATCACAAATGAAAATTATTTTTGTATCACTGCACATCTAGATGTGTATAAGAGACAGCCTTACCTCCAAACAAAAAATTAGTTTTCAAATTTTGAACACCTTCACAATGCCCCCCAAATTACAAGGTTGATTACTAATTGTGCCCGTGAATATGGTTTGCTTGAAAAAGTTATATCCATTTCTTTTGATAATACCTCAAATAATATTGCAAGCGTGCCTATGTTAAAAGATGTTTTCAAACATATTTTAGGTAGTGAATTATTTCATAATTTTCAGATGTGCATGTCATGTACTTAATATTTGTATTCAACATGGTTTAAAAATGGTTGAAGATATTATTAGTCTAATTAGAAGTGCTATTATCTTATTCATGTGTATATCGTTAATTTTCAACGACTTTGTTTAGAAAATTGCATGAAACCTAAACATTTTCCAATAAATGTACCCACTAAGTGGAATTCTACTTGTCATATGTTATCAAGTACTTTTGGTTATGAAAAATTATTTTTAGCATTTTACAACGAGCACATTGGTTCAGTTAATGCAACTTATTTGGGTGAAGAGGATTTTAATTGAGTTAAAATAATAGTAGAAATTTTAAAGCAATTTGAGTATGCAACAAACTTGTTCTCCGCTACTTATAGACCTTCCTCTCATGTTGTTTAACTTGAACTAAGTGTTATTAAATTTGTTTTTTTTAATCATAAAATGAATGAGTTTTTTGATGATATGAATAGCGCAATGAAAGAAAAATTTGACAAGTATTACAAATAATATTCCATTGTTGTATTATTTGGTATATGTAATTAATCCACGTAATAAATTGTATAAGTTAAATGCTTTCGTTAAATATTTTAATAGTCATAGTACCACAAATACCATAAACAAACAGTTACTTATAGAAACTACTAAAACAACTTTGGATAAATTATATGAAATTTACAAACTCCCCTACGCAAAAAGGTGCATCTTCTAGTTTATCTACATCAGATTCACAATATGCTATACCTCATATAAATGTTAGAACACATTTTGACCCTTACGAACTACTCTTTGTTTCAAAAAGATTGAGAATTGAAAATACTACTGAAATAACTCAATATTTAAGTGATCCACTACATACAGGACACGACAAGTTCAATCCCAATTTTGATATTCTTTCTTGGTGGCGAAAGCGTCAATATCCTATTGTATCTCAAATTGCTAAGGATTTGTTAATAATTCCGGTTTCTACGGTTGCATCGGAAAGTGCTTTTAGTGCATGTGGAAGAGTTTTAAACACGGGGCAAGTCGTATGTGGGCTGTCTCTTATACACATCTAGAGTGTAGTAAGAGACAGGTCCAATTATAATTACTAAATTGATGCTGTATACCTAAAAGAAACTTTGTTGCTAAAATCATTCAAAGTTAGCAACGAACCACCAACATAAAAAAGGTCTCTAAATTCGTCAGAAAATTAGCGACGAAATTTTGTTGTTCGTTGCTAAATTCATCAAATATGTAATGTGTTACACGTGATAAGATTGTTGTTAGCGATGAATAGTTATTCGTCGCTAATTCCGTAGCTAAATTTTCACTGTAAATAGTCATGTTCTCCATTATTGAAAGCCATTTCAGTTCTCCATTTATGGTTTTTTTTCTCTTTTGTCAACTATACGGGAAATTTATAGAAGTTATTTTTTAGTTTTCACGGCTCAATTTATGTTATTTTACTAATGAAGTCGTGTTGGTTGATGGTACTATAAAGGATCAACCAAATCGTAGAGGATGTACAGACGAGTTTTTGTCGAGTGTGGAAAGTTTTTGCCATTTGCAAGTGGACAAATGCAGCATGAGCCCCAAATTAGGTGCCCGTGTGCCAAGTGTAGGAATCGTAAATTTCAAGTTACAGATAAAGTGCGGGAGCACTTATACAGATACGGGTTTGTGGCAGATTATTATAATTGGACTTGTCACAGCAAAGAGTTTCAGCAGTACAATGCCGAGCATGTTTACGTTCCAGTAACCCAGCCGTGCAATGATTACGATAAATTAAATTCCTATCAAAGGATGGTGTTTGATGCAGCCGGATGTAACGCTTCTTGTGGACAACAAAGTAATATTTATGAGCAAACACAGGAGCATAGGACTGGTACTAGCAAGTCAAGGTCTTATGAACAACCATTTATAGATGATACGATTGAGGAAGCTCTATGTGATAGTTTCTGGAATGTTATAAAGGTAGCTGATGAACCATTATGGTCAGGTTGCCAAAACCATATAACACTCTCAATTATCAACAAGTTCTTCTTAACATTAAGGCTGAGAATAACATGTCTGAGAACTGTTTCAATTCAGTAGTGCCGCTGATGCGGGAGATGATGCCAGAAGACAACATAATGCTTAATGACTTCAATAAGGTAAAAATAAGGATTAATCATGCAAGATATCGACGAAGATGAAGATAGTAGTAGTTCACCAAATTAATATATAGTATTCATAAGATTTTAATATTTAATAATTTTTTGTTTGGAGGTAAGGTTCTATATCCCCCTCCTTATATATGTAGTAAATAACTTATTAAATTTATTTAAATTCTTAGATTAGTTTGATAACTTGTAATAATTTGGAGATAAGGTTCAATACCCCCCTTCTAGTACCTTTTTTTTATAATATTAATATACATGGTAGGGGTCTATGCCAAATCCCCCCCCCCCCAACCATCTCAATGTGGTTTTTTTCCTAATTAAATATTTTTACTATATGATTAACAAATAATAAGTTAATAATAATAAAAGTATTGACTTATACAACCAAGAAATAACTTGGTCAAATAAGTACTAAATTGGAATAAAAAAATACCAATAACTGGAATTTCGAACTTTGATTTTTGAATATTAACTAGAAAGCACTTTCAGATAGGATAGGTATTAGTTTGGATTTTGAACTTTAATTATTAATAATTTGTTCTAATATATAAGTACCAATTTTGATTAATAAAGTACTATTATTGACTAGTAAGTAGTAATTCGAACAATTAATAAGTTATAATTTAATAAATTACTAATGAATAGTAAGTAAATGATTTTAAATTAATAAGTTATTAATTTTAAAATAATAGTTAATAAGTAAAAATTCAAATTTCTTGAAAAAATAATTTTAAAATTTAAGTAAGAACTTAAATTGGAGAACCAACTTTGGGGCCAGCCTGCCCGGCCCACTGTGGGCCTAACTCAGGGGCCGGTTATGGGCCACCCCTCCCTTGTGTCGGCTTGACTCGGCTTGCAAACCTGCCACAGCCCGATGGGAACCAGTGACAAGCAATCACTGGCCTAGCCCGACCCACTGTTATCTCGAGTTATAAGACCATAGAATTTTTTTACATATATACCGAAATAGATTAATAAATATCAATATTATTTTTTAAAAAAACATATTCCATATTAAAATACTAGGACCACCACATACACTTGCCCGAAATTTGGACACATAACTGTCTCTTTGTCACCTTTGTAGAAACTATAAACTATTATTTATTCATGTCCACTAATTATTCTTACTCTTTTTTTAAAACAATAATTCGACCCTTTTTTTTTACTTTAAAATTTTTCTCTTAATTTGGTGTTTCATAGGTCATTAGTTTAGTATGCATGTAGACATCATCAATTTACGTAAAAACCGAACGACACATTTACGCGGAGATTAATTTTAGGTGTTCCAATATTGCTTTTGTTTAATGATTCAACCTGATCAAATGAGGTGCCTTGTACAATATATGAAAAATCTTTGAACCTTCGGTACTTGTTGTCTAGTGTGTAAGAATCTGGAGAAGACTCCTTTATTCGTTTTACACTTGGGGTTTCTCAATTATTGGAAACTTAATTTTATTCGTCTTAGAATTTTGATTTTCCTTATCTTAAATTATTTTTGGTATATATATATATATATATATATATATCGCTATAGATGTATATATATATATATATATACACACCGATCAAATCAAGAAGTTCTGGAGTTGGATTTCCGCATCTATATCCACCACCATACAAAAGAACCCCCCAACCAAAAAAAGAATGTTGGGTTGGTCAAATTCATAACAAAATGAATTAATGTAAATCACAAACTTGCTTATTTTCTGGTTGACGAAAATTCATACGAAAATCTAACTTCTACATGATAGAATGGTTGATCACCCATGCATATATGAACTTTGAGGGGATGCAAAATATTTTTAATCTGAAATTCAAACCAAATCTCGTATACATTTAAAAAAAAAAAAAATTCTCGTATACATATTATTATGAGACTTAAATTATAAGCGCTATCCCCAAATAAAAGAGTGATGAATTAAAGTACATATATGTCATATGCATTTGAGTTTTAAGAAGAGTACAAAACAAAATAATGAAAAATTAATATTAGTTCAATAATCCCAGATTCTTCATTTTGTAATCATTAGTTGCTCAAATGATTAGTTAGTATAGTGCATAGATATTTCAACTCATAATTTTCAATTTCGAAAAAGAATTTAACCTTGCATTATAATTTATAAATCATGACAAGAGTTCTATCTTTCTAACTAAAAATATATAGAAAAAAGAATCAAAACAAAAAACATCTCCTTTTTTACTATTATTTTATTTTATTCCATTCTTATTCTCCTTTTTCATAAAAAGGAACTTTAACCAAAATAAAAGATTCTTTCATTCTTGATAGTTACTAATATATTAAATTACGGAGAAAATCTAGTTAGGCAGGAATAATCTATGATATTGGAAGATATGGATTCAGCTTTTATGTGTGATAAGTATTACACTACTACTTATAATGTATCTTTTTCTGTTTTCTCTGATACATTCATCTAGTAAGTTTTACTTCTCATCTAGTGATACATAATAGATAATGACAGTCATTAAAATGACTAAAAAGCAGTTGAGTCTTATTACCTAAATCTTAACTACTTACTCCACAATAAAGAATGAGTAATGACAATTATTGACATGACTAAAAAGTAAGTCAGTCCTATTACTTTTCAATTATTAAATGGACTATAATACGCACTCTCACTTCTAGTGCGAGTAAGTAGCGTTAATTTTCTTCGGATAGAATAAATGCTGCCACCTAATCACATTTAGTAGTGTTTCATTAACAATTGTTTATTAATCCTGCGTGAATCAGATTCTTAATCGTGCCTTTGCTTAAAGCAATCTTAGTTACGTTACCAATTATATATTTATACAACATTCAAAGAGGCATCAATGATCAATTAAGCAACTATATTCACTAACTTTCAGAGATCAAAAGTCAGATACAGCTTAAAAGAATTCCATATACTGAATTAAAAGAAATCCAGCCCTGACCGGAATATAAAGAAACGTCAGACACAGCTTGCAGGGTTCCGGGGACCTGAAAAATAATGGGACTTTGGGGTTTGCATGGCCCTTCGAATAAAACCTCTTCTATTGTGAAAATCCCTGAACGAACAAACATTTGGGTTTTCTCCAAAATTGAGGGCTGTTATTTAGTCAATCCTTAAAAATCACGAAACTTAAATTATTAAATAATTCCCTCTCATTTAGTCAACAATAAGGCTGTCATTGATACCATAAATTGAGATTATTGGCATAACTTAATTCATTTATTCCCTTTCCATTCTGGAGGAAAGAAAAGAAAAAAAAAAAAAAAAAAGAGACTGGCAATTAGCCGATATGCAAATGCAAATTAAAATCACATTTCCTTCCCTGTAATATTTTGCTTTATTATGTGTATATCGATAGCTATTTAACTGGTAAATGAAAGTATGCTCTTCTTTGATCTTGTTAATATGACAAAATAAATCAGAGAACTTCAAAAATTCGTTCATTTCTTTCTTAATTACTACTGCTATTATGTTTTTCATTCATCGGTCACTGAATAGATTTTGTTAGTGCAGAAACTGGGATGAGGAATAGTGACAAAATCAGGATTCAAGAGTTTTCATGCCATGCCACCCGAATAGAAATGTGCAATGGGATGGCCTTTTATTTTCGGGAAAAGTTTCTGCACGAAATTGTTGGATCACATACAAATAGAGATCACTTAATGCAATAGTTCTCACTCTACAATACAGTCTTCATTAATTTTTCAAAAAAGAAAAATACTTTAAATACTAATTACATAAATATCCTTGCAGATAGACATAGAACGAAGAAATTAATGAAAAATTATATAAAAGTCCCTTGAGATTATTCTTATTTTGTAAATTACAAAGATACCCATAATATATAGACCAATTCAGATACATGCCGGTTCAAGAAAATGTAAATTACTATCCGATCAGATCCCTTAGATATCCGATCGTCTTAACAGCTATCCAAACGAGTATAAATAACCAGTTTGAGTATCTTTACAGTTCGAAATTGATTAATTTTACTGATTTTTCAATTGATCGAGTTTTTTCAAATACCCCTACTCATTTCCTTTTACCTTTTTTTTTTTTCCTCACACTAACTGATCATACGTCATTAAAATGACGTTATTCCGAGTGATGCGACTGAAAGGGTTATACTATTTTCGTTCAGTGGTACAAATTCCCTAGAATAGATTCATTTTTTAATATCAGAATTCAGAAATATGCTTCGGACGTTCGGTACTCGTTGACCAATCGGAATCTGTACATGATATATATATATATATATATCTTAATCCAGATTCGTACGTATTCATAAAATCCTAATGAAATAATTGATTTTTCTAAAATTTTAATTGAAAGCAAAATGTTTGTTGTCATAAAATTGTTAAATAAACTCCACTTACATTTTAAGTCGTGAGTCGGTTAAACATTTTAAGTGACCATGCATATAAACATGTTCCTGCATTATGATTAGAATTCCTTTAAATTGGCAATCTTTTTCCTTTTTTTTTTTCAATTAAAGAAAAGTTAAGATATAAAATGTTTGTTCTTTCTTGGAGGTCGCAATCTTACAAAAGAATTTAGTTCAATTAGACTGCTTGTGTACATGCACCTATGCACATCTCTTTATATGTAAAACGCTTATCATATTCTCAATTAGTATCTATATCCATATTTATACAATATATAGATAGCATCATTGATCCTGTATTAGGGCATCTCATATTTTATATTTATATTGATGATTTCTATGAATTTCAAGTTGTACTTAATCTCACAAACACTGTTATTCTATCCGAAGAAAAATTTTCAAAATCACATATACTAATTATAATTTTTGTGAGAGAGTTTTTCTTAATGAGTGTCTACAAATTGGGAGGTGGAGTCAACTTAAATTATAGAAATGGGGGATAAATATTGAAAAGTGTTTGTGAGATTAATTACAAACTCTGAATTATCTTGTTTTCCCTATACTAGTATAAAATATGAGTGGAAATTTAGTGTGGTGTCATTTTATGTATTCTCTATTTTGTTCTTCTTCAAATAGTTTTAAAACTTCCACTCATAATCACCCCACAATTTTTCTTCATATTACTAACTGTCATTATGCTATTATGTCTGTCTCTTATAATAATTTTTAAAATTAAATTATGGTCATATGTCTTTCCCACTAATGTAAATAATTTGGACGTTGGACCATGTATATAAATTATATCGGAATTTCCTTCAATTTTATTAATTTTACAAATGATTTGTAAGCACCATAGTTTAGTACTTGTTATATTTTCAGCCATCGATCACAATTCAGTTAGGGTCTCAACCGTTCGAACAAGGACAGCAGTGTATTTCGAACAATGTTTTGATAACTCTTCTCCAATGTAAAAACTAGATGCATATCTAATTGTGATGTATAGTATAAAATTTAGTAGCTTATCGAGACCAGATTTTGTGTAACTCCTTATGGATTAAATATAAAAAGGAAATTCTATTGTTCTATTTAAAATCTATATTGTTGTGTCACGTGGTATTTTATTATATAAGCATTCAAAATGAAACGACATAATACCCTAACGAATTATAGAATTTTTCCAAAGTAAAACTAATATAATTATAAGTGCTATAGAAGGGACAGAGAGATTTCTACACAGATACTACAAGTGGATATAGATCATGACTATTAGGTTGGATAGTTACATGATCAAAGTACTACACACCACCATAGTGATACTAATACATAGGAAAGCAGATTTCACACACACCCCAAAAAAAAAAAAGGGCCAGTTCAGTAGTAATTAAGTAGTATTTTCTATTGCTTCACGCCAAGCCGCGGAAGATTTATAGTAGCTAATTCATATGATTTTTTCAAGGACTTCAGAGGAATTGAAAGCCTATGAATTTTAGCCACGGCGAGGGTCCAGGAGTGGTTTTCTCTTAACAGCTTCATCAATCAACACCGCACAAAATGTTCTTGCAGCTTCATTCGATTGCAATCCATGGCTCCATTTTCTTTTGTCGGGGGAGTAGTAGTATTGTGAGTTGTATTACTCACAAATTGCATGTTGGACCTTCGATACGGCCAAAATGGTTGCTGAATTCGATTCGGTTGAGGTTGTTGACGCTCTTGACGAGGTGGTGGAGGTGGTGGCCTAGTGGTTCGACCACGGAACTCTTCTTCTATGATAGCAAAGGCCTCCATTCCAATCTTTTCAAGGCCTGCACCATTTTTACGTGCCATATTCTAATTCAAATATTTAGATATACTACACAAGAAGTACTAGTATTTGATTGCTGTTGCTTGTTGCAACAAAATAGAATGACTTATGCCTCCTTATATAGCATCAAATACTAGAACTGTCTTATTATAAACTAGTGTTCAATAGTATACACAGATTTAAGTGAAACAAATTAATGGAATCGCATGCGCGCGCACATATATATTATATATATATAGATGTATATATATCAATTTAATTAATTGTTTATACCTATTTATCTTTTTAACTATTTATTGCTATAAAAGATAGACACATATACACACATAATGTTATATATATGAATTTAATTAATTGTTTATACCTATTTATCTTTTTAACTGTTTATTGCTATAAAAGATAGGATAAATTCTACCGTTTCGTTGAGAGAATTACCTTATACAATAAAAGTTTTAGACCATATAATGTTATACTCTATAAATGTACAACGAAATATATAATTCTTGTAGAATTTTCCTAAAAATATTCTAAAATAAATTAGCAAATATCAATTTTTATTTTTGAAAAACATATTCCATATTAAAATACTAGGCCCACCACATACACTTGCCCGAGATTTGGGCATATAACTCTCTCTGTCACCTTTGTATGTAAACTATAAACTATAAACTATTATTATTCATGCCCACTAATTATTACTATTACTCTTTTTAAAAGAGTAATTCGACCTGCTTTTTTTTTTTTACTTATAATTATTCTTTTAATTTGGTGTTTCATAGGTCATTAGTTTAGGATGCATGTGATATCATCAATTTACGTAACACCGAATAACACATTTACGCGGAGATTAATTTTCGGTGTTCTAATATTGCTTTGTTCAACGATTCCACTTGACCAAATAAGATTCCTTCTATAATTTATGAAAATTCTTTGAACCTTCGGTACTTGTTGACCACTAAGAATCTAGAGAAGACTTTTTTATTCATTTTACACATGGGGTTTTTCAATTATTGGCAACTCAATTTTATTCGTTTTGGAATTTTGTTTTCCCTTATCTTAAATTATTTTTGGTGGATATATATCTATACCGACCAAATCAAGAAGTTCTAGAGTTGGAATTTCCTCATCTATATCCACTACCATCCAAAAGAACCCTACATCAGAAAGAATAATGTTGGGTTGGTAAAATTCAGAATAAAATGAATTATGTAAATCACAAACTTGCTTATTTTTCGATTGACGAAGATTCGTATGAAAATCTAACTTCTACATGATAGAATGGTTGATCAGAGACCCATGCATATATGAACTTTGAAGGGATATAAAATATTTATAATCAGAAATGCAAACATAATTCTTGTATACACTTAGAAAAAAAAAAATTCTCGTATACATGTTAGTATGATACATAAATTAGCCAGCCCTCCAAATAAATGGAGTAATGAATTGAAGTACATATGTCATATGCACTTGAGTTTTAAGAAGGGTACAAAACAAAATAATGAAAAATTAATATTATTTCAATAATCCAGATTCTTTATTTTGTATTCATTAGTTGCTCAAATTATTAGTTAGTTACTGCTATATTAAATTACGGAGAAAATATAGTTAGGCGGGAATAATCTATGATATTAATTGGAAGATATGGATTCAGAATTTATCGTGTGATAAGTATTACACTACTACATTAATGTAATTTTTCTGTTTTATCTAAAATTCCAACTGACATAAGACATATAGCTTTCTTAATCACACTAGTAGTTTTTAATAATTACTTAATCCTGCGTGAATCAGATTCTTAGTGTTGCCTTTGCTTAAAGTAATCTTAGTTACGTTATCAATTATACGTTTAAACAACATCAAGTTTATCAAAGAGGCATCAATGATCAATTAGGCAGTATATTCACTAACTTTTAAAGATCACACGTGGACAGCAATTAGTACAAGACTAAGAGATAACTTATTACAGGTGTTGATGCGGAAAAACACTTGCATCCAGGTATAAAAACTAAAGTCTAAAATCTTAGTTGGAAAATGTCCAAATATTAAATTTTTTTCAATGCAAAGGTAACGACGTGCAGCGAACTCACAATGCAACAATCTGCGAACAAGAAACAAGCGACTAGATTTTGTCTTGAAATAAATTTTGACGTTTAAGTCAAAATTTGTTGACAAGAAGAAATTATAGAGTAAATTAAAGTTAAGAAAGGCATATGAGTTTATGTTAGGATTTGTACCTAAAATTTAGTTAAATCTTTTTTAGCGAATTTTTAATGACGATAACGAAAATAAAAACAAAATATGTAGAAAAAATATAATGAAAGAGACACAAAATTTACGTGATTCATCTATTAGACCTATGTCCACGGGTGGAGGGTAGCAATATTTCACTATATGAAAAAGATAGTGAAGTTTTAGAAAAAATCCCGAAAAACCGAAAGAGAGACATCTTAGATAAATATCTGAGACAGTAAATCGAAAAACAAGTTCTAAGAAATTGTCTAACATGCAATTTCTGTAATAAGGTCTTTTAGTTGATGCTTATTCACATCTAAATTAGAACCAAGAGCTAAAAAGTGCCTAAAACTCCCAAATGCAATCCAATCAATCTAGCCAAAAGTATGGCAGACCACTACTTCCATTTCGTGAAGAAATTGAAGTACGCGTTAACCGCTTGTGTCGGATGCAAAAGCATCCTACACGTCTCTTATACACATCTAGATGTTGTATAAGACACAGCAGATCAATCTGATTGCTGACCACCAATCTATGGCATATGCATTAACGAGGCTAATCATCACCATGAACACCAATCAAGTCCAAGCAAAGGCTTGAATTTAGTAATTGGAAGAGGTCTTATACACATCTAGATGTGTATAAGAGACAGATGTTGTCTTTTCTACACAAAGAATTTTTTCTCAGCAATGGTATCCCGAATGAAGTGATACTTCACATCAATATGTTTCATCCGCTTATGATACATCTGGTCTTTAGTCAAGTGAATGACACTTTCATTGTTACAGTGAATAGTAATTACATCTTAAAGTAGACTGAGTTAGCCAAACAATCCCTTCAACCACAAGACTTCTTTAATTGCCTTGGTGATAACCATGTACTCTGCCTCAGTAGTAGACAAAGCTACAACATGTTGTAAGGTAATTTTCCAGCTAACAGCACAACCTCTAATGACCAAAATATATAACCCCTGAGTGATCTTCTTTTATCAAGATCTCTGACATAGTCTGAGTCCACCAAGCCAATCAAAGTGTTCTTGTTCCTTCGAACTCCAAACATGTGTCGAAATATATTTTGCATTAGAGGTCTTATACACATCTGGAAAATTACCTAAGAGACAGGTTATATGTCTTGTCTACTACTGAGGCAGAGTACATGGTTATTAATACTGTCTCTTATACACATCTAGATGTGTATAAATCGCGCATGGAATAAGGTATATGTGCCATATACCTCTCATCTTCATCTGAGTGTGGTGATTGAGCAGCTGACAGTTTGAAATGCGCAGCAAGATGAGCGCTAACAGGTTTAGCATCTTTCATGCCAAACCTCTCCAAGACCTTCTCCATGTAGTTTTTCTGGGTCAAGAATAACTTTCCAACTCCTCGATCTCTTTTGATCTCCATGCCAAGAATCGTCTTAGCTACTCCCAAATCTTTCATCTCAAATTCACTGTTCAACTGAGACTTTCAAAGTGCGAATTTCTATCAAATTCTTGACAGCAATGAGCATGTCATCAACATATAATAACAAATAAATGAAAGAACCATCATTCAACTTCAGGAAGTAAACACAACTATCATACATGCTCCGCGAATAACCACGACCCAACATAAAGGAATCAAATCTCTTGTACTACTGTCTTGGAGATTGCTTCAATCCATATAAGGATTTCTTTAGCAAGCAAACAGGATCTTCTTTTCCTTCAATTTTAAATCCTTCGGGTTGTTTCATGTATATTTGTTCTTCAAGTTCGTAATGTAGAAAAACTGTTTTAATGTCAAGCTGCTCCAATTCTAAATCATACATGACAACTAAAGCAAGTAGAACACGTATAGAGCTATGTTTGATAACATGTGAGAAAACATCATTAAAATCAATACCTTGTACCTACTAGAAGAAGAATAATTTTTTTTCCTGACTGTGGCTTTACAAGAGTGCATGTACCATTCTTTGAAAAAAGAAATAATTTCTAGAAGTTGTCTCCAAGAAACACATCTAGATAATTAGTTGAGAAAAGGCCTATAATATGTAAATAGTTTACCAATTTTGTTAATTGATTGTGCAACTAACAAAGTATATGTAGCCAAATTCGCATACCTTTGTGGTAGTCAAATTTCTCTCCTTGGTCAATCTCTGGCTATGGAATATTCTTCTTCTTCTAAATTAGTTTCAAGTATCTCATCCGCATCTAGCTAAACTGTAGAAGAACTTGGTTGAGAAGGATTTGGTGTTGCTGTTTTGGCCTCAACCTGCTTCTGCATACTTACCTTTCCTTCTGTGTTACAAGAACTAGAAAACTCTTTTCTTGGATGTAACATGGATGATTCATCAAAAGTTACATATCTGCTAATTATGAATTTAGGTGATTTGGGATCAAGACACCATAAATGACATGTATTATTCGCTTGACATTAAATCAGAATAATCACTAGGAGTACCTGACCAAATTTTCTTCGGAGTCTTAAAGTTCAGAGGTGCAGAAGGAGCACGGTTGACAATGTAACAAGCGGTAGAGATTACCTCTGCCCAGAAGTCATTCTTCAATCCAGTATTTGAGATCATCCAACGAGCTATTTCCAAAATAGTCCTGTTCATCCGTTACGTCATACCGTTTTGCTGAGATGTCATTCTAGACTGTATAAGAGACAGTGCTTATTGTGCTTCATTCCCCTTAGACCTACTTGTTCGCCTTCACAAAATTCCAAATCATTATCTCTGTTTAAGCCATTTGATTTGTTTTCCGTCTGCTTCTCAATAAAACTTTTCATTGTTTGAAATAGGAAAACATCATTTTTGTGTTTCAAAATACACCCAAACATTTCTTGAATAATCATCAATAAAAGTCAACATGTACTGGAACCACCTTTAGACGAGGTACGAGAAGGCCCCAAAGGTCTAAATGAATGTAATCCAAAATACCTTTTGTTTTGTGGATTACTAAAGATTTGAAGCTGACTCATTTTTGCTTTTCGAAGATACAATGTTCACAAAAATCTATCTTTCTAGTACTTTGTCCACAAATAAGACCTCTTTTACAGAGTATGGACAGACCTTTCTCACTTATATGCCCCAAATGCATATGCCATAAATTGGTGGTCTTATTTTAAATAGATCTGTATAAGAACTTACAATAGCAGTTGTAATAGTAGATCCCTACAAAATATACAACATACCAGATCTGCGTGCCTTCATGACCACAAGAGCACCATGAGTGACTTTTAGAACTCCACCTTCACCGTGTATTTACATCCAAGAGCTTCTAGGATGCCTAAAGAGATGAGATGTTTCTTCAAGTTTGGAACATATCTAACATCGGTAAGCATCCTCACCACACCTTCGTGCACAACTAATTCGACAAGACCTTTCCCAATGACTTTACAAACGGTGTTATTGCCCATAGTGGACAACTCTACCTTCACAGGTAATCATATGTTGACAACAAGTTCTGATTGGGACACATATGATACGAACAATTCGAATCTAAAATCCACTCATTGTTAGATCTGAAATTATTTTCAATGGTTAAAAGTATAGATTCATCATTCTTATCAGTTGCAACACTAGTTTCAGCGGTGTCATTATTTTCTTGCTCATTTTTCTCCTTATGCTTTTCTTTATTTTTCAATTTAAAGTATTCGAACTTAATGTGGCTCTTTTATGATAAAATGAGCAAGAAAATAATGATGTCGCTGAATGGAGTGTTGCAACTGATTTGTGCTTTTACTGTCTGTATCTCTCTTTTCAGATCTGCCTGTAATAAAAAAACCTTCCCCCTGATTTCCACTATTTTTCCTAGTAATAGTTTTATCTATCTAATATTTTGATTTCAAAATAGATTTTATTTCTTTATAATATAAAGATAGTTTCTTTTCTTGTAAAGTATCTATAAAATGCTTAAATGACTTGGGTAAGGAACACAATAATAATATGGCCTGATCTTCATCTTCAATTTTAACTTCCATATTACTCAAATCCATAAGAATATAATCAAATTTATCAAAATATGAGGGTATAGAAGTAGCTTCGGTCATACGGAGCATGTATAGACTTTATTTGAGATAAAATCTATTCACCACTGTCTTTTTCATAAACAAAGCCTTCAATTTTTCCAACATGCCTTTAGCCATGGTTTCGGATGCTACCTCAGATATTATACTGTACAAATATTTAAAGTACAAAAGATTTAGCATTTTTATCCAAATTGGCAAAATCATCATCTGACATTTTCTCCAGTTTATTCTCCTTTCCCTGTAAGGCAATATCAACGCCATCTTGAACCAGGGTAGCCTTCATTTTGAGTTGCCACATACCGAAGTTGGCACTCCGGTCATATTTCTCAACATATGACTTCGGTGTGTACTTTCATATTAGCTAGAAATTAATCCGGGTGTCAAAGCTCGATACTAGTCTGTCATAGGATTTGTATCCCGAAAACATCACCATGGGCAGAAGATTTAATGTACGATAAGTGTAAATCATATGGACCTGTCTAGAGAAACATATAAATGAAAGAGACACAAAGATTTACATTTGACCGGTTTATGTAAATTTTTGTGTCCACGGCAGAGGGAGATAATATATTATTTTCTCTTTTCTTGTCACGCCTAATATCTGTCTCTTAAGACCGATCAAGAGAGATATCTCAAATAAACACTTGAGAATTAAACCGTAAAACAAGTTTTAAGAACTTGTAAAATTCTCTATTTTTTTTTTCAGTTGGTGCATTGAGGAAATGGATTTTTGCTTCAATTTATAGGCAAAACTTGCCTAAAACTTTCAAATGCAATCCAATCAATCTGGCCAAAAGTATGGAAGACCACCTCTTCAATTTCGTGAAGAAATTGAAGTAGTTGTTGGTTGTTTGATGTCAGAATGCAAAAGCATCCTACACGCAACAATTTGGAGTAAGAAAAGAGTTATTAGATCTTTTCTTGCATATTCGCTATTTATACTTGCAATTGGTGGGATTAAATAATTCATGAGTTTAGAAACAATTGGTTGGCCCTTAAGGACCTTCAAAAGGCCATGAACGAAATAATTGACCCATAGAAACCTTTAATGTCTTATATTGACAATTGACCTTGATCTTATGTGAAATGATTAAATTGCCCTTATGAATATAACTTTAACCAATTTGTCACGTAGCTGCGAGTTATGTAGTAATACATTTATATATCATCAACGGGTGTTACACTAATCACGTTTCTTACACTAGAACTAGAAGCCTATAATAATGATGTTTAGATACTTTCTCCTTTTCTTTTTTTCGTTCTTTCGGTTGCTAAGAATGTCATTGTTCATTGGATAAGAAGCTAATATAAAAAATCTAGAACCAGATATATTCACTCACTTTTTATTTGATTGAGTAGAGTGGTTGGATCACAGCGATGTGATTTTCAAAATTAATGACACTAATTATAATTTTATTAGAAGAATTTTTTTTTAATGATTGAATGTCTAAATAGGGGGCGAGATTATATCTAAAAATTAAAATAAGGGATAAATATTATAGAATTTGTAATTAGTGGAAAGGTTGGAAACGGACCACTTTATTTAAAGATTTTAGATAAGGGTTTTGACTATCATAACATATATAATAGTCTATTTGAGGTCTAGATGTGTATAAGAGACCTAATGAGATCATCATGGTGGTAATGAAGCATATGATCATAGAGAGATTCCAAATCATGCATAATAAATAAGAGCCAGGAAATATTAGTCATACACTTGTTAGTAATTTTGGTACTAATAATAGCATTTAGCCATTAATACAAGTAGGTCTAATTCGGCAACAAAGCACAATAAGCCTGGCCATATTTCAAATACTATTGATTAACCAGGAGTTGCAAAGTAGTACTACGACAAAATGATCAGCACCACATATATAGCTAGGTCTTGTATAATTAAGCACTAGCATGATCAAGATAATTAAACTTCTTCTTAATTAAGACAGTCTAATTAATTACTATAAAGAAATGATGGCCGCTGATAATACTCCTTGACCACCATTTTTTCGAGAGATTTTGCAACTGCTGCCTCATAGTGTACATAGCTGCTTATACCTCTAGTAGTAGTAGTACTAGTAGTAGCAGCTTCTGGTGCAAAAGCGGCGCCGGCGGCCTTAGTTACTCGAACAGTTTTGGACTCCTTTGGTGGATAACCAGTGCATGGTTCCTGTGGTTGGTAGCGGTGGTTACATAATACTAACTGTTGATGGAAATTAGCAATAGGTGGTGGCGGAGGTGGTGGGGTTGGTGGTGGGATATGATGAGCTCTACTTTTCCGGGGGTAGTTCTCATCAATTAGAGCAAAGCCCTCCATGGCAATCTTAACAAGGTCTGATTGTGATGCCATTAATTATATATTGATTGATCAACATTAAAGAAGAATACACTCACACAAGAGATTGATTACTTACAAAGAAAGGATTTGTGTTGTCTTGTGGTGTAGAGGTTGTGAGGCAAAGAAAACCTTTATATAGAGAGATAGATAAGGTCACTAAGTGGGGGACAAAGAATAAATGTTTAAATCCATATTAAAGTTGCATCTAAGTGAGAATAATTAAGATCTAATTATATTTTGAGAAAATTCAACAGTTTCTTTTAGAAAATTATTCTTTTGTATTTTAAATATTTGTGAGTATAATATCATGTGTTTTAAAAGTTTATATTAAACATGTTTTTAAAATAAAAAAAATGATTCCTAAAAATGACGATAAAATTCCCCTATATTTTGTCCTTCACTTTGGTTATATATAGAATCATGTCTTTGATTTTAGGAAAATAATTAATGTTTTTTATAGTGTAGAAAATTTTTATACCATAGTGTAAATATATGTTATATGTGCAAACATAACATTTGAAATTCAAAAAATATTACTTGATATGGTGTAATTTCAACACGTGAAAATATCATAGAAAAATTAATTGGCCCGGATTAATTTGTCTATTTAATTAGTGTTTCAATTTTTGCACCATAACATTATCGTAAGGGGGAAAATATATGAAGAAAATTCTAGCTTCCAAATATATGTGGCGATTCCTTGAGGATAAGCATGGGGGAATGGCTTAAGTTTTCTTTTTGGGGTAAGAATCTAATGATTTTTATTCTGTTGATTTTTTTTTTTTTTGGGGTGGGGGGGGTGGAAAAATTGTTTGTTCAGATTTGAGAGATATGTTTATAATACCCATCCTATCTGATCGATCTAATTATGGTAGTGGATGGAGAGAACAATTGAGAGATATAGTCGTGGTTTTGGTCAAGGTCTCGTTCTTCTTTCGGTGGCACAATCCTGTGATAGATTCTCAATCTCCATAGGAACACTTTCTCGATGATTAGAAAAATCAATTGTGTGACTTGAATATTCCAATATTAGAAACAGAAAATAAGAAAAGGAGTTATTTCCTTAAACTTAAACAATTATTTTGTTTCTTTAGTACACTTTATTATAAGAAATATAGATAATAAAAGTACTTCTTTTTCAATATGAGTTGTTTTGACGTGTCTGTCCAAGTCCATAAGTGTAATTGGGTGATGCTTTACTTTTTGTGCGAGGGAAAAATGGGGAAAGACTTAAGTAGATCTTATCTATGATTTTACTTATAGATCTTGTGGTGTAAATTAAATGTTATGAAATTTGTAACATCAGCCGATGTAAACAAAATTTTATAAGATTTAATCTTGACCACATGAGATTTTGAATGAAACTTAAGACCGATTTATGATAGTATTTTTCCAAAAAAATATAGTATTAGGGTTTAAAACATTGGGACCCTCTCTCTTCGATCAATTACTAACAAAGACTCCTAATTTTGAAAAACTAAAATACCAAACCATGCAAATGAAAATTGATAAAGTGAATTAATAAAACTCTAACATCACAAAATATGCCCCAGCTAGCATTTGTACAGATTACCTGCACAACATAAAAAAAATGAAATACTAGCTGTAAGGAAATTATTCGTTATATTTTAAAATAATATTTTATAATTATTAGTTAATTATGTTTTTCAACCACTTTTAATATTACGTACATTAAATCTCAAAAATTACTATATTCATAAGGGCAATTTAATCATTTCACATAAGATCAAGGTCAATTGTCAATCTGTCTCTTATACACATCTAGATGTGTACCATAAGAAAAAGACAAAACCAAAAGTACTATAATTAAAAGAGATTGTATAACAGAGTAGTTAATTTCTTTTAACCCGTAAATGAAAGGGAGAAATATCTGTCTCTTATACACAAATACTCTTGAGAATAAGCACCATAAGAAAAAAGACAAAATCAAAAGTACTATAATTAAAAAGAGATTGTTTGACGGAGTAGTTAATAGCTTTTAACCCGTAAATGAAAGGGAGAAATATCTGCTTGTTCATTCGCAAATACTATTTTAACTTGGTTGATGCTAATGACTACCACTTTGTATGTTCTCATTTAAGAAAACATATGAATTCTTTTGCGGATAACATACCAAGTTTAGCAAGTGTCCTGTCTCTTATAAACATCTAAATATTAAGTACATGAAAAATATTTTTCTAGAAGCATAAAGTAAAACTTTGTAATTAGTTATCCTACCATTATAATTAGAGTCTATTACACTTTATAAAAGACAATATTTAGTTCTTTTTTTTTTCTTTTTCTTTTTTTAAACTACCTACTACACAGTAAAGGAAATATTGTCTTTAAATTGTAGGTTCACGGGTTCGTATTTTTTTAGTAGTTATTACTCTCATCCCATTTTATATGTCACCCTTTCTATTTTTATTTGTCTCAAATTATTTGTCACTCTTTAAAATGACAAATTTTTAAATCTTATTTTACCTTTCATGCAAGTCCCAAAAATATTGCATTAAATTCATGTCTCAATATTAATTACTCTCACAAACCATTTCAAAATTTAACTCACCAAAATCTACTAACAAAATTTGTATCTTTATTGAAGGAGAATTATGGAAAAACATCTTTTAGTGAGTCAAACACTAAATTTTCTTAAATTATATTTAAGTTTGACCATGACAAATAAAATGAGACGGAGGAAACACTATTCTTTTGATACACATTAAAGTAGTTGTCAGCATATAAAAAGTAATTGCTGGCATTTTATAACCAAGTTATCAACAGTTAAACATTGATGATTGTTTAAGCATAAAACGTTAGGAAAAGAAAAGGAGTCATTTGTTTTGTGCTTTAGAATTTGCTCCGAACATGAAAGCATTCTAGAGTAGTATTTCAGTTACAATTTTATAAATACTGGAAGAGTGCTACATCATACTTCTCCTAGAAGCCTGAAAATTATAGAAAACTAGGAGATTTGCAAACAAGCGACTACATACTAGCTCTCCTATTATATGGAGAATCTTTTGCTACTCACTTCATAATCAATTGCCCTATTTTCAATGCATTAACCGGCATATTGAGTAGTATCTAACCGAGCACTCTGAATTATACATCACTAGCATATATAACAATGTACAAACTACAAAGTCGCAAGAGAGCCTATTATTCAATAGCTGCAGAGTTTCACTTAGAATAATCCATATTTATCAGCTCATCATGCAATCTCACTGCCTCGTGGCTATTGATCATCTCTTCAGTAGAAGAAACAGGAGGGTTCTTCACCTGGAAAATCCTAGTTTGCTGTGGTTGATATTGGTCCTGACAAGCTTGTGTAGTTGGTTTCGTTCCTTTTCTTCCATATTGATCTTCCTCTTCTAGCATCTTAAAGGCTTCAAACCCTATCTTAAGAAGCCTTCCATTGTCCATCTTATTGTTATTTGCCATTTCTTATTAATCAAGTCTTTACAAACTCTAACTTTAAAACCTTTTAACTGTTTATTGCATTAAAAAATAGGAGAATTCTACAAGACCGTTGGGGGCCCGCGAGGCGATCATTGCAAAATTTTTTTTTAAAAAAATGTTATTGATGATAGTTTTATCCCTCCAACAGCTATAAAATGGTTAGTTTTTGGAGTAATGTTGGAAAATTTTTTCTATAAATACCATAATATTTTTCCAACAAATCACACAATAATTTTTCTCTACTTTCTCTTATTTCCTCTTTCTACTCTCTAACTCTATCTCCAAGTATTATTATAATTTCTTTCATACTACTTAATTATAATATATAGTACTTTATAAATTTAAAATTACTCTTAAGTTGAGAGCTCAATTGAAGATTTGGAGATTTATCCAAAATTCAAGTAGTGAAGTATTCAAGTGCGGTTCAAGTACTCAAGTGTATAAATTAAAATTCAACATTTCAATTTTCAAGTTGGTTTTTTCATACTTTTAATTTATTAATTGTCTTTATCAACTCTCTTATTTTTTTCTTTATTATTGTTTTGTTATATTCTTTTATTTGAAAATTTAGTTGCTTGCATCTTTACTTTTCATAATACCACTTTATTTATTTCTTTATTTAAAAAAATTTTCCATTCCAAGAAAATGGAACATAGATCACAAGCACCCCACATCCTACTAGATGGTCCTACAATATTTATTGATTTAGATGATATAGATTACCAAAATGAACAAACACTTAGTAAACAACCCACTACTACTAAAATGAAAAGTCTCGTTTGGAAATTTTTGAAAGAGATGAAGAAAATGAGACTGTCTACTTATACACATCTAGACTTATATCATTTAAGCACAAAAAGGGGGAGAACCAGAACACTTAATAGGCACATTAGTAAAAAATATAGTGAAACTTAAGAAAAATAAAAAATGGTTCAAATACAAATTGAGACAACACAAGGTATGGTAACGGGTAATTCTAAGATATTTTTTTCATAAAAATAGAGAGGAAATTGCCAAATGGATAGTTAGAGATGAATTGTCTTCTAGATTGAGTATAAGTTCCAATTTAGAACAAATACATCTACTGATGTGTATAAGATGCAGGCATAATTCATTCCTAGAGAGAGTAATAACTACTAAAAAAAATCTCAAATGGGATGCTTTATGCCCTTTGTTGTGTATAGTACATGTACTGTGTAGTAGTTGCCTTTCTTGTCGATTCTTGGAAAGCAATCACAAATGAAAATTATTTTTGTATCACTGCACATTGGATAGATGTATATTGGCATTTACAAAAGTGAATTATTAGTTTTCAAATTTTTGAACACCTTCACAATGCCCCCCAAATTACAAGGTTGATTACTAATTGTGCCCGTGAATATGGTTTGCTTGAAAAAGTTATATCCATTTCTTTTGATAATACCTCAAATAATATTGCAAGCGTGCCTATGTTAAAAGATGTTTTCAAACATATTTTAGGTAGTGAATTATTTCATAATAGATGTGCATGTCATGTACTTAATATTTGTATTCAACATGGTTTAAAAATGGTTGAAGATATTATTAGTCTAATGTAGAAGTGCTATTATCTTATTCATTCATCTAGATGTGTATAAGATGAGAGGACTTTGTTTAGAAAATTGCATGAAACCTAAACATTTTCCAATAAATGTACCCACTAAGTGGAATTCTACTTGTCATATGTTATCAAGTACTTTTGGTTATGAAAAATTATTTTTAGCATTTTACAACGAGCACATTGGTTCAGTTAATGCAACTTATTTGGGTGAAGAGGATTTTAATTGAGTTAAAATAATAGTAGAAATTTTAAAGCAATTTGAGTATGCAACAAACTTGTTCTCCGCTACTTATAGACCTTCCTCTCATGTTGTTTAACTTGAACTAAGTGTTATTAAATTTGTTTTTTTTAATCATAAAATGAATGAGTTTTTTGATGATATGAATAGCGCAATGAAGAAAAATTTGACAAGTATTACAAAAATATTCCATTGTTGTATTATTTGGTATATGTAATTAATCCACGTAATAAATTGTATAAGTTAAATGCTTTCGTTAAATATTTTAATAGTCATAGTACCACAAATACCATAAACAAACAGTTACTTATAGAAACTACTAAAACAACTTTGGATAAATTATATGAAATTTACAAACTCCCCTGTGCAAAAAGGTGCATCTTCTAGTTTATCTACATCGAATAATTTTTGTTGTTAATTGCGTCGCTAAATGTGTATTATTTTGTAGTGTCAGCGTTTAACCAATTTTTTAAGCATAGATTGAGAATTGAAAATACTACTGAAATAACTCAATATTTAAGTGATCCACTACATACAGGACACGACAAGTTCAATCCCAATTTTGATATTCTTTGACGGTGGCGAAAGCGTCAATATCCTATTGTATCTCAAATTGCTAAGGATTTGTTAATAATTCCGGTTTCTACGGTTGCATCGGAAAGTGCTTTTAGTGCATGTGGAAGAGTTTTAGATGATAGAAGGGTTCGAATGACACCTACAACTATGAAAATATTGGTATGCTTAAAAAATTGGTTAAACGCTAGACACTACAAATAATACACATTTAGCGACGCAATTAACAACAAAAATTATTCGTTGCTGTTTAATGACGACTTTGGCAACAAAAAACACAATCGTCACTACTTCGTTGCTATTTTCGTCGCTAATTTAGTGACGGATTTAGCGACGAAAATATTTGTGGCTAATTAGTGGCGAAGTCCAATTCGCAATTTGCTTTTTTAGTTTTCACGGCTCAATTTATGTTATTTTACTAATGAAGTCGTGTTGGTTGATGGTACTATAAAGGATGCTGTAAGATTCGTGGTGTGATAGCATACAGAAAGTCGAAAGATTGCCTGAACATCTATAGCGATCAAGTACGTTACACAAATACTTTTTTAATAATTCAAATAGTATGTGTGCAAAATTTTTATAGTTTAGAAGTATATATGTAACATACTTTTCAATGTATTCATATATTTGTTAAAATTTGGTGTAATATGATGTAGTTGGTATTATATTGATATTGTAAGTCATGGTGTTTTTAAGTCATTAATATTTTTATATTATGGATTTACATACTTTTGAAAAAAATAGATGGTTAATTTTTTGTGTGCACGTGTAGGGACAACATGGAACAAACTAGAAGGTGGATGTATAATAAGAACCTACCAAATCGTAGAGGATGTACAGACGAGTTTTTGTCGAGTGTGGAAAGTTTAATTTGCAAGTGGTACAAATGCAGCATGAGCCCCAAATTAGGTGCCCGTGTGCCAAGTGTAGGAATCGTAAATTTCAAGTTACAGATAAAGTGCGGGAGCACTTATACAGATACGGGTTTGTGGCAGATTATTATAATTGGACTTGTCACAGCATTGAGTTTCAGCAGTACAATGCCGAGCATGTTTACGTTCCAGTAACCCAGCCGTGCAATGATTACGATAAATTAAATTCCTATCAAAGGATGGTGTTTGATGCAGCCGGATGTAACGCTTCTTGTGGACAACAAAGTAATATTTATGAGCAAACACAGAGTCTTTTAATTCAGTACTAGCAAGTCAAGGTCTTATGAACAACCATTTATAGATGATACGATTGAGGAAGCTCTATGTGATAGTTTCTGGAATGTTATTCCAGGTAGTGGGTACATTTATTGGAAAATGTTTAGGTTTCATGCAATTTTCTAAACAAAGTCGTTTAAAATCTTGTTGACGAGCAGTAGATGAATGAATCTGTCTCTTATGCCTGATGGGAGATGATGCCAGAAGACAACATAATGCTTAATGACTTCAATAAGGTAAAAATAAGGATTAATCATGCAAGATATCGACGAAGATGAAGATAGTAGTAGTTCACCAAATTAATATATAGTATTCATAAGATTTTAATATTTAATAATTTTTTGTTTGGAGGTAAGGTTCTATATCCCCCTCCTTATATATGTAGTAAATAACTTATTAAATTTATTTAAATTCTTAGATTAGTTTGATAACTTGTAATAATTTCTCCATACACATCAAGTTCTCCCTTAAGAGTACAGGAGAATTTTATAATAGCCCTCAATACATGGTAGGGGTCTATGCCAAACCCCCCACCATCTCAATGTGGTTTTTTTCCTAATTAAATATTTTTACTGTATGATTAACAAATAATAAGTTATAATAATAAGTATTGACTTATACAACCAAGAAATAACTTGGTCAAATAAGTACTAATTTGGAATAAAAATACCAATAATTGCCAGAGACATATCAGGGCTGGATTTCTTTTAAAACTTTAGTTTCAAATAATAAGTATTAGTTTGGATTTTGAACTTTAATTATTAATAATTTGTTCTAATATATAAGTACCAATTTTGATTAATAAAGTACTATTATTGACTAGTAAGTAGTAATTCGAACAATTAATAAGTTATAATTTAATAAATTACTAATGAATAGTAAGTAAATGATTTTAAATTAATAAGTTATTAATTTTAAAATAATAGTTAATAAGTAAAAATTCAAATTTCTTGAAAAAATAATTTTAAAATTTAAGTAAGAACTTAAATTGGAGAACCAACTAAGGGGCCAGCCTGCCCGGCCCACTGTGGGCCTAACTCGGGGCGGTTATGGGCCACCTCCTTGTGTCGGCTTGCTCGGCTTGCAAACTGCCATGACCCGACCGGGACAAGCAATCACTGGCCTAGCCCGACCCACTGTTATCTCGAGTTATAAGACCATAGAATTTTTTTACATATATACCGAAATAGATTAATAAAATATCAATATTATTTTTTAAAAAAACATATTCCATATTAAAATACTAGGACCACCACATACACTTGCCCGAAATTTGGACACATAACTGTCTCTTTGTCACCTTTGTAGAAACTATAAACTATTATTTATTCATGTCCACTAATTATTCTTACTCTTTTTTTAAAACAATAATTCGACCCTTTTTTTTTACTTTAAAATTTTCTCTTAATTTGGTGTTTCATAGGTCATTAGTTTAGTATGCATGTAGACATCATCAATTTACGTAAAAACCGAACGACACATTTACGCGGAGATTAATTTTAGGTGTTCCAATATTGCTTTTGTTTAATGATTCAACCTGATCAAATGAGGTGCCTTGTACAATATATGAAAAATCTTTGAACCTTCGGTACTTGTTGTCTAGTAAGAATCTGGAGAAGACTCCTTTATTCGTTTTACACTTGGGGTTTCTCAATTATTGGAAACTTAATTTTATTCGTCTTAGAATTTTGATTTTCCTTATCTTAAATTATTTTGGTATATATATATATATATATATATATAAACTTCAGATATATATATATATATACACACCGATCAAATCAAGAAGTTCTGGAGTTGGATTTCCGCATCTATATCCACCACCATACAAAAGAACCCCCCAACCAAAAAAAGAATGTTGGGTTGGTCAAATTCATAACAAAATGAATTAATGTAAATCACAAACTTGCTTATTTTCTGGTTGACGAAAATTCATATGAAAATCTAACTTCTACATGATAGAATGGTTGATACCCATGCATATATGAACTTTGAGGGGATGCAAAATATTTTTAATCTGAAATTCAAACCAAATCTCGTATACATTTAAAAAAAAAAAAAATTCTCGTATACATATTATTATGAGACTTAAATTAGCTATCCCCAAATAAAAGAGTGATGAATTAAAGTACATATATGTCATATGCATTTGAGTTTTAAGAAGAGTACAATACAAAATAATGAAAAATTAATATTAGTTCAATAATTCCCAGATTCTTCATTTTGTAATCATTAGTTGCTCAAATGATTAGTTAGTATAGTGCATAGTTATTTCAACTCATAATTGAAAATTATGAGTTGAAATATCTATGCACTATACTAACTAATCATTTGAGCAACTAATGGATGTGTATAAGAGACAGTTTATATACATGGTCCAACGTCCAAATTAAAAACATCTCCTTATTACTATTATTTTATTTTATTCCATTCATTCTCCTTATTCATAAAAACTAACTTTAACCAAAATAAAAGATTCTTTCATTCTTGATAGTTACTAATATATTAAATTACGGAGAAAATCTAGTTAGGCAGGAATAATCTATGATATTGGAAGATATGGATTCAGCTTTTATGTGTGATAAGTATTACACTACTACTTTAATGTATCTTTTCTGTTTTAATTGACCGACTTTCAGATAGGAGTAAGTTTTAGTTACTCATTCGCTGTCTCTTATAGATATCTACAGTCATTAAGATGACAGGTGAGCAGTGAGAGTCTTATTACTTAAATCTTAACTACTTACTCCACAATAAAGAATGAGTAATGACAATTATTGATATGACTAAAAAGTAAAGTCTAAGTGAGAGTGCGTATAACTGTCTCTTATACACATCTAGATGTGTAAAGTAATAGGACCTGTCTCTTATACACATAGAATAAATGCTGCCACCTAATCACATTTAGTAGTGTTTCATTAACAATTGTTTATTAATCCTGCGTGAATCAGATTCTTAATCGTGCCTTTGCTTAAAGCAATCTTAGTTACGTTACCAATTATATATTTATACAACATTCAAAGAGGCATCAATGATCAATTAAGCAACTATATTCACTAACTTTCAGAGATCAAAAGTCAGATACAGCTTAAAAGAATTCCATATACTGAATTAAAAGAAATCCAGCCCTGACCGGAATATAAAGAAACGTCAGACACAGCTTGCAGGGTTCCGGGGACCTGAAAAATAATGGGACTTTGGGGTTTGCATGGCTCTAGATCGTCCTTCGAATAAAACCTCTTCTATTGTGAAAATCCCTGAACGAACAAACATTTGGGTTTTCTCCAAAATTGAGGGCTGTTATTTAGTCAATCCTTAAAAATCACGAAACTTAAATTATTAAATAATTCCCTCTCATTTAGAAAACAATAAGGCTGTCATTGATACCATAAATTGAGATTATTGGCATAACTTAATTCATTTATTCCCTTTCCATTCTGGAGGAAAGAAAAGAAAAAAAAAAAAGAGACTGGCAATTAGCCGATATGCAAATGCAAATTAAAATCACATTTCCTTCCCTGTAATATTTTGCTTTATTATGTGTATATCGATAGCTATTTAACTGGTAAATGAAAGTATGCTCTTCTTTGATCTTGTTAATATGAAAATCAGAGAACTTCAAAAATTCGTTCATTTCTTTCTTAATTACTACTGCTATTATGTTTTTCATTCATCGGTCACTGAATAGATTTTGTTAGTGCAGAAACTGGGATGAGGAATAGTAGACAAAATCAGGATTCAAGAGTTTTCATGCCATGCCACCCGAATAGAAATGTGCAATGGGATGGCCTTTTATTTTCGGGAAAAGTTTCTGCACGAAATTGTTGGATCACATACAAATAGAGATCACTTAATGCAATAGTTCTCACTCTACAATACAGTCTTCATTAATTTTTCAAAAAAGAAAAATACTTTAAATACTAATTACATAAATATCCTTGCAGATAGACATAGAACGAAGAAATTAATGAAAAATTATATAAAAGTCCCTTGAGATTATTCTTATTTTGTAAATTACAAAGATACCCATAATATATAGACCAATTCAGATACATGCCGGTTCAAGAAAATGTAAATTACTATCCGATCAGATCCCTTAGATATCCGAACAGCTATCCAAACGAGTATAAATAACCAGTTTGAGTATCTTTACAGTTCGAAATTGATTAATTTTACTGATTTTTCAATTGATCGAGTTTTTTCAAATACCCCTACTCATTCATTTCCTTACTTACCTTTTTTTTTTTTCCTCACACTAACTGATCATACGTCATTAAAATGACGTTATTCCGAGTGATGCGAATTTTAAGGGTTATACTATTTTCATTCAGTGGTACAAATTCCCTAGAATAGATTCATTTTTTAATATCAGAATTCAGAAATATGCTTCGGACGTTCGGTACTCGTTGACCAATCGGAATCTGTACATGATATATATATATATATATATATCTTAATCCAGATTCGTACGTATTCATAAAATCCTAATGAAATAATTGATTTTTCTAAAATTTTAATTGAAAGCAAAATGTTTGTTGTCATAAAATTGTTAAATAAACTCCACTTACATTTTAAGTCGTGAGTCGGTTAAACATTTTAAGTGACCATGCATATAAACATGTTCCCTGCATTATGATTAGAATTCCTTTAAATTGGCAATCTTTTTCCTTTTTTTTTTTCAATTAAAGAAAAGTTAAGATATAAAATGTTTGTTCTTTCTTGGAGGTCGCAATCTTACAATCTATACCATTCTATCATGTGTCTCTTTTCAAAATCACATACACTAATTATAATTTTTGTGATAGAGTTTTTCTTAATGAGTGTCTACAAATTGGGAGGTGGAGTCAACTTAAATTATAGAAATGGGGGATAAATATTGAAAAGTGTTTGTGAGATTAATTACAAACTCTGAATTTCTTGTTTTCCCTATACTAGTATAAAATATGAGTGGAAATTTAGTGTGGTGTCATTTTATGTATTCTCTATTTTGTTCTTCTTCAAATAGTTTTAAAACTTCCACTCATAATCACACCCACACAATTTCTTCATATTTGTTAGTTAATTTCTTCATATTTGTTAGACAGTTATAGAAATCTCCACTCATATTCTATACTAGTATAGGGAATGTAAATAATTTGGACGTTGGTACCATGTATATAAATTATATCGGAATTTCCTTCAATTTTATTAATTTTACAAATGATTTGTAAGCACCATAGTTTAGTACTTGTTATATTTTCAGCCATCGATCACAATTCAGTTAGGGTCTCAACCGTTCGAAGCGGACTGCCATGCATTGTTCACCCCAGTAGGGGCTCATTGGAGAAGTAAAAACTAGATGCATATCTAATTGTGATGTATAGTATAAAATTTAGTAGCTTATCGAGACCAGATTTTGTGTAACTCCTTATGGATTAAAATAAAAAGGAAATTCTATTGTTCTATTTAAAATCTATAATGTTGTGTCACGTGGTATTTTATTATATAAGCATTCAAAATGAAACGACATAATACCCTAACGAATTATAGAATTTATTTAATTTCCAAAGTAAAACTAATATAATTATAAGTGCTATAGAAGGGACAGAGAGATTTCTACACAGATACTACAAGTGGATATAGATCATGACTATTAGGTTGGATAGTTACATGATCAAAGTACTACACACCACCATAGTGATACTAATACATAGGAAAGCAGATTTCACACACACCCCAAAAAAAAAAAGGGCCAGTTCAGTAGTAATTAAGTAGTATTTTCTATTGCTTCACGCCAAGCCGCGGAAGATTTATAGTAGCTAATTCATATGATTTTTTCAAGGACTTCAGAGGAATTGAAAGCCTATGAATTTTAGCCACGGCGAGGGTCCAGGAGTGGTTTTCTCTTAACAGCTTCATCAATCAACACCGCACAAAATGTTCTTGCAGCTTGATTGCAATCCATGGCTCCATTTTCTTTTGTCGGGGGAGTAGTAGTATTGTGAGTTGTTTACTCACAAATTTTAGAGTTTCTACCTTCGATACAACCAAAATGGTTGCTGAATTTGTCACGATTCGGTTGAGGTTGTTGACGCTCTTGACGAGGTGGTGGAGGTGGTGGCCTAGTGGTTCGACCACGGAACTCTTCTTCTATGATAGCAAAGGCCTCCATTCCAATCTTTTCAAGGCCTGCACCATTTTTATTAGCCATATTCTAATTCAAATATTTAGAACTACTACACAAGAAGTCTAGTATACACATCTAGTTGCTTGTTGCAACAAAATAGAATGACTTATGCCTCCTTATATAGGCCAAAAGTAGCCCTGTCCTTATACCCTCCTTCAAAAAAAAAGTGCATAGTCATCTAGCTATTATTTAATGATGGAAAATAGAGTTGGCTATAGTCAAAAAATTCTTGATTATGCAAAGAGGATAAGATTCTTTTGTAAGTCTGTAGGTCATATTATAAACTAGTAGATGTGTAGTATACACAGATTTAAGGAAGCTGTCTTTATACACATCTAGATGTTATTAACACATTATCTTTTATCTTTTTAACTATTTATTGCTATAAAAGATAGACACATATACACACATAATGTTATATATATGAATTTAATTAATTGTTTATACCTATTTATCTTTTTAACTGTTTATTGCTATAAAAGATAGGATAAATTCTACCGTTTCGTTGAGAGAATTACCTTATACAATAAAAGTTTTAGACCATATAATGTTATACTCTATAAATGTACAACGAAATATATAATTCTTGTAGAATTTTCCTAAAAATATTCTAAAATAAATTAGCAAATATCAATTTTTATTTTTTGAAAAACATATTCCATATTAAAATACTAGGCCCACCACATACACTTGCCCGAGATTTGGGCATATAACTCTCTCTGTCACCTTTGTATAAACTATAAACTATAAACTATTATTATTCATGCCCACTAATTATTACTATTACTCTTTTGAAAAGAGTAATTCGACCTGCTTTTTTTTTTTTACTTATAATTATTCTTTTAATTTGGTGTTTCATAGGTCATTAGTTTAGGATGCATGTGATATCATCAATTTACGTAACACCGAATAACACATTTACGCGGAGATTAATTTTCGGTGTTCTAATATTGCTTTGTTCAACGATTCCACTTGACCAAATAAGATTCCTTCTATAATTTATGAAAATTCTTTGAACCTTCGGTACTTGTTGACCACTAAGAATCTAGAGAAGACTTTTTTATTCATTTTACACATGGGGTTTTTCAATTATTGGCAACTCAATTTTATTCGTTTTGGAATTTTGTTTTCCCTTATCTTAAATTATTTTTGGTGGATATATATCTATACCGACCAAATCAAGAAGTTCTAGAGTTGGAATTTCCTCATCTATATCCACTACCATCCAAAAGAACCCTCAGAAAGAATAATGTTGGGTTGGTAAAATTCAGAATAAAATGAATTATGTAAATCACAAACTTGCTTATTTTTCGATTGACGAAGATTCGTATGAAAATCTAACTTATCTACATGATAGAATGGTTGATCACTCACCCATGCATATATGAACTTTGAAGGGATGCAAAATATTTATAATCAGAAATGCAAACCAAATTCTTGTATACATTTAGAAAGAAAAAAAAAAATTCTCGTATACATATTAGTATGATACATAAATTAGCCAGCCCTCCAAATAAAAGAGTAATGAATTAAAGTACATATGTCATATGCACTTGAGTTTTAAGAAGGGTACAAAACAAAATAATGAAAAATTAATATTATTTCAATAATCCAGATTCTTTATTTTGTATTCATTAGTTGCTCAAATTATTAGTTAGTTACTGCTATATTAAATTACGGAGAAAATATAGTTAGGCGGGAATAATCTATGATATTAATTGGAAGATATGGATTCAGAATTTATGTGTGATAAGTATTACACTACTACATTAATGTAATTTTTTCTGTTTTAATCCACCCAACTTTCGGATAGACTAATTGCTGCTACCTAATCACACTTAGTAGTTGAAGGCCGTTTAATAATTACTTAATCCTGCGTGAATCAGATTCTTAGTGTTGCCTTTGCTTAAAGTAATCTTAGTTACGTTATCAATTATACGTTTAAACAACATCAAGTTTATCAAAGAGGCATCAATGATCAATTAGGCAGTATATTCACTAACTTTTAAAGATCACACGTGGACAGCAATTAGTACAAGACTAAGAGATAACTTATTACAGGTGTTGATGCGGAAAAACACTTGCATCCAGGTATAAAAACTAAAGTCTAAAATCTTAGTTGGAAAATGTCCAAATATTAAATTTTTTTCAATGCAAAGGTAACGACGTGCAGCGAACTCACAATGCAACAATCTGCGAACAAGAAACAAGCGACTAGATTTTGTCTCTTGAAATAAATTTTGACGTTTAAGTCAAAATTTGTTGACAAGAAGAAATTATAGAGTAAATTAAAGTTAAGAAAGAGATATGATGTTTATGTTAGAATTTGTACCCCGAAAATTTAGTTAAATCTTTTTTTTAGCGAATTTTTTAATGACGATAACGAAAATAAAAACAAAATATGTAGAAAAAATATAATGAAAGAGACACAAAAATTTACGTGATTCAGTCTATTAGACCTATGTCCACGGGTGGAGGGTAGCAATATTTCACTATATGAAAAAGATACAAAAGTTTTAGAAAAAATCCCGAAAAACCGAAAGAGAGATGTCTTAAATAAATATCTGAGAATTAAATCGAAAAACAAGTTCTAAGAAATTGATAAGAATTGCATTTTTTTCTTTTCAGTTGATGCATTGAGGAAATGGATTTCTGTTTCAATTTATAGGCAAAACTTGCCTAAAACTCCCAAATGCAATCCAATCAATCTAGCCAAAAGTATGGCAGACCACTACTTCCATTTCGTGAAGAAATTGAAGTACGCGTTGGCCGCTTGTGTCAGGATGCAAAAGCATCCTACACGCAATAAATCTTCACCTTGATTTTGCATTTGACACAAAGATAATAAACTTGCTCCACCTTCTCCAAACGTAAGCACTAACGAGGCTAATCATCACCATGAACACCAATCAAGTCCAAGCAGTGCTTGAATTTAGTAATTGGAAGAGGTTTTGTAAACATGTCGGCGGGATTGTCTCTGGTATTGATTTTCTGGACAAAGAATTTTTTCTCAGCAATGGTATCCCGAATGAAGTGATACTTCACATCAATATGTTTCATCCGCTTATGATACATCTGGTCTTTAGTCAAGTGAATGACACTTTCATTGTTACAGTGAATAGTAATTACATCTTAAAGTAGACTGAGTTAGCCAAACAATCCCTTCAACCACAAGACTTCTTTAATTGCCTTGGTGATAACCATTATACACCTCAGATGGAACAGTAACACTCGTGATTGGCTTGGTGGACTCACACTCTGTCAGTGTACCAAGAGTTTTGTCTAGACATGACATATCTAGGTGCTTACCATATTAACTGTTTGTGAAATGTCTTAATATGTATAAACCATTGCATACACACATCGCCGACTGGAATAAGGTATATGTGCCATATACCTCTCATCTTCATCTGAGTGTGGTGATTGAGCAGCTGTCAGTTTGAGATGCGCAGCAAGATGAGCGCTAACAGGTTTAGCATCTTTCATGCCAAACCTCTCCAAGACTCTTCTCCAGGTAGATTTTCTGTATAAGAAACAGGTTCCAATACATGATCGATTTTGCTGACGATGCTAAGACTCGTATTAGCTGCTCCCAAATCACCACATTGTAAATGAACCTGTCTCTTATCGACAAATATGGCACATAAGATAAATTCTAGATAATTCATTGACAGCAATTTAGCATGTCATCATTATATAATAACAAATAAATGAAAGAACCATGACATTCAACTTCAGGAAGTAAACACAACTATCATACATGCTCCGCGAATAACCACGACCCAACATAAAGGAATCAAATCTCTTGTACTACTGTCTTGGAGATTGCTTCAATCCATATAAGGATTTCTTTAGCAAGCAAACAGGATCTTCTTTTCCTTCAATTTTAAATCCTTCGGGTTGTTTCATGTATATTTGTTCTTCAAGTTCGTAATGTAGAAAAACTGTTTTAATGTCAAGCTGCTCCAATTCTAAATCATACATGACAACTAAAGCAAGTAGAACACGTATAGAGCTATGTTTGACAACATGTGAGAAAACATCATTAAAATCAATACCTTGTACCTGACTATAGCCTTTTGCAACTAAATGTACCTTGTACCTTGCATATTCAACCCCTAGAATTATTTCTTTTTTCTTAAAGACCCACTTGCAACTAATAATTTTTTTTCCTGACTGTGGCTTCACAAGAACCCATGTACCATTTTTGCAGAGAGACTTAATTTCTTTGATTTCAACTCATTCATTGCAATCAACTACTTGGATGAATCAACACGTGAAACTACCTCCGAATATGTAGATAGTTCACCAATTTCTTCAGTTTCTTGTGCAACTAACAAAGTATATGTAGCCAAATTCGCATACCTTTGTGGTAGTCAAATTTCTCTCCTTGGTCAATCTCTGGCTATGGAATATTCTTCTTCTTCTAAATTAAATTCAAGTAGTGTAACAACCGAAAGACTTCTGTCTCTTATGCAGGACACCCAAATATTTTTAAATCAGAATAATCACTAGGAGTACCTGACCAAATTTTCTTCGGAGTCTTAAAGTTCAGAGGTGCAGAAGGAGCACGGTTGATAATGTAACAAGCGGTAGAGATTACCTCTGCCCAGAAGTCATTCTTCAATCCAGTATTTGAGATCATCCAACGAGCTATTTCCAAAATAGTCCTTATACACATCCGTTACGTCATACCGTTTTGCTGAGATGTCATTCTCACTGTATGGTGTCAAATAATTCCTTCATTCCTGTAGAATTCATTGAATTCGCCTTCACAAAATTCCAAATCATTATCTGTTCTAAGCCATTTGATTTGTTTTCCTGTCTGTTTCTCAATAAAACTTTTCATTGTTTGAAATAGGAAAACATCATTTTTGTGTTTCAAAATACACCCAAACATTTCTTGAATAATCATCAATAAAAGTCAACATGTACTTGGAACCACCTTTAGACGAGGTACGAGAAGGCCCCCAAAGGTCTAAATTTAAGAATGTAATCCAAAATACCTTTTGTTTTGTGGATTACTAAAGATTTGAAGCTGACTCATTTTTGCTTTTCGAAGATACAATGTTCACAAAAATCTATCTTTCTAGTACTTTGTCCACAAATAAGACCTCTTTTACAGAGTATGGACAGACCTTTCTCACTTATATGCCCCAAATGCATATGCCATAAATTGGTGGTCAGCATCAGATTGATCTGCAGTATACACATCTAGATGTGTATAAGAGACAGCTCTTGTGTACATGATAGGTACAGATCTGGTATGCTTGTGGTTTTGTAGATCTACTTGAGTACTAAGACTACTACTACCTTCATGTATTTACATCCAAGAGCTAGAAGGATGTCTCTTATACACATCTAGATGTGTATAAGAGACAGCCTCTACACCACAAGACAACACAAAGCATTGTGTATGCAATGTAATTTTAATACATATTAAGACATTTCACAAACACTTTATATGGTAAAGGTGTTATTGCCCATTAGTTGACAACTCTTCTTACACATCTAGATCAAGAGACAGATATACACAACAAGTTCTGATTGGGACACATATGATACGAACAATTCGAATCTAAAATCCACTCATTGTTAGATCTGAAATTATTTTCAATGGTTAAAAGTATAGATTCATCATTCTTATCAGTTGCAACACTAGTTTCAGCGGTGTCATTATTTTCTTGCTCATTTTTCTCCTTATGCTTTTCTTTATTTTTCAATTTAAAGTATTCGAACTTAATGTGGCCCTTTTTATGATAAAAATTGCACACCAAATTTTTATGTCTGGATTTGAATTTTGATTTTGTGCTTTTACTGTCTGTATCTCTCTTTTCAGATCAAGATGTAATAAAAAAACATTATTATCTCTTCCACATCTTTATTTGTACAAGAGACAGTTTTATACATATAAGATTTTGTTTCAAAAGAGATTTTATTTCTTTATATTCTAGTTTCTTTTCTGTAAATTATTGTATCTCTAAAATGCTTAAATGACTTGGGTAAGGAACACAATATGAATAATATGGCCTGATCTTCATCTTCAATTTTAACTTCCATATTACTCAAATCCATAAGAATATAATCAAATTTATCAAAATATGAGGGTATAGAAGTAGCTTCGGTCATACGGAGCATGTATAGACTGTATTTGAGATAAAATCTAGAGGTCACCACCTGTCTTTTCATAAACAAAGCCTTCAATTTTTCCAACATGCCTTTAGCCATGGTTTCGGATGCTACCTCCCGTAAAACCTCTTAATAGAGATTTAAGACAATACCTGATTTAGCATTTTTATCCAAATTGGCAAAATCATCATCTGACATTTTCTCCAGTTTATTCTCCTTTCCCTGTAAGGCAATATCAACGCCATCTTGAACCAGGGTAGCCTTCATTTTGAGTTGCCACATACCGAAGTTGGCACTCCGGTCATATTTCTCAACATATGACTTCGGTACTTTCATATTAGCTGCTAGAAATTAATCCGGGGTGTCAAAGCTCTGATACTAGTCTGTTAGGATTTAAGTATCTCAAATGCAATAATTAATCTGGCCAAAAGTAAAGAATTATTCTACCTCTTCAATTCGTGAAGAAAGGTCATCTAGTTGTTGGTATGATTGTGTCAGAATGCACAGGCATCCTACACGCAACAATTTGGAGTAAGAAAAGAGTTATTAGATCTTTTCTTGCATATTCGCTATTTATACTTGCAATTGGTGGGATTAAATAATTCATGAGTTTAGAAACAATTGGTTGGCCCTTAAGGACCTTCAAAAGGCCATGAACGAAATAATTGACCCATAGAAACCTTTAATGTCTTATATTGACAATTGACCTTGATCTTATGTGAAATGATTAAATTGCCCTTATGAATATAACTTTAACCAATTTGTCACGTAGCTGCGAGTTATGTAGTAATACATTTATATATCATCAACGGGTGTTACACTAATCACGTTTCTTACACTAGAACTAGAAGCCTATAATAATGATGTTTAGATACTTTCTCCTTTTCTTTTTTTTTCGTTCTTTCGGTTGCTAAGAATGTCATTGTTCATTGGATAAGAAGCTTCTATATAAAAAATCTAGAACCAGATATATTCACTCACTTTTTATTTGATTGAGTAGTGGTTGGATCACAGCGATGTGATTTTCAAAATTAATGACACTAATTATAATTTTATTAGAAGAATTTGTGCTTTTTTAATGATTGAATGTCTAAATAGGGGGCGAGATTATATCTAAAAATTAATAATAAGGGATAAATATTATAGAATTTGTAATTAGTGGAAAGGTTGGAAACGGACCACTTTATTTAAAGATTTTAGATAAGGGTTTTGACTATCATAACATATATAATAGTCTATTTGAGGTGGTAAAAGTAAAGTGGTCAGGTAATGAGATCATCTGGTGGTAATGAAGCATATGATCATAGAGAGATTCCAAATCATGCATAATAAATAAGAGCCAGGAAATATTAGTCATACACTTGTTAGTAATTTTGGTACTAATAATAGCATTTAGCCATTAATACAAGTAGGTCTAATTCGGCAACAAAGCACAATAAGCCTGGCCATATTTCAAATACTATTGATTAACCAGGAGTTGCAAAGTAGTACTACGACAAAATGAGCACCACATATATAGCTAGGTCTTGTATAATTAAGCACTAGCATGATCAAGATAATTAAACTTCTTCTTATATAATTAAGACAGTCTAATTAATTACTATAAAGAAATGATGGCCGCTGATAATACTCCTTGACCACCATTTTTTCGAGAGATTTTGCAACTGCTGCCTCATAGTGTACATAGCTGCTTATACCTCTAGTAGTAGTAGTACTAGTAGTAGCAGCTTCTGGTGCAAAAGCGGCGCCGGCGGCCTTAGTTACTCGAACAGTTTTGGACTCCTTTGGTGGATAACCAGTGCATGGTTCCTGTGGTTGGTAGCGGTGGTTACATAATACTAACTGTTGATGGAAATTAGCAATAGGTGGTGGCGGAGGTGGTGGGGTTGGTGGTGGGATATGATGAGCTCTACTTTTCCGGGGGTAGTTCTCATCAATTAGAGCAAAGCCCTCCAGGGCAATCTTAACAAGGTCTGATTGTGACGCCATTAATTATATATTGATTGATCTTAAAGAAGAATACACTCACACAAGAGATTGATTACTTACAAAGAAAGGATTTGTGTTGTCTTGTGGTGTATAGAGGTTGTGAGGCAAAGAAAACCTTTATATAGAGAGATAGATAAGGTCACTAAGTGGGGGACAAAGAATAAATGTTTAAATCCATATTAAAGTTGCAGCTAAGTGAGAATAATTAAGATCTAATTATATTTTGAGAAAATTCAACAGTTTCTTTTAAAAAATTATTCTTTTGTACTTTAAATATTTGTACAGTATAATATCATGTGTTTTAAAAGTTTATATTATACATGTTTTTAAAATAAAAAAAATGGTTCCTAAAAATGACGATAAAATTCCCCTATATTTTGTCCTTCACTTTAGTTATATATAGAATCATGTCTTTGATTTTAGGAAAATAATTAATGTTTTTTATAGTGTAGAAAATTTTTATACCATAGTGTAAATATATGTTACATGTGCAAACATAACATTTGAAATTCAAAAAATATTACTTGATATGGTGTAATTTCTACACGCCCGTGTAAGAAAATATCATAGAAAAATTAATTGGCCCGGATTAATTGGATGTCAATTTAGTTAGTGTTTCAATTTTTGCACCATAACATTATCGTAAGGAGGAAAATATCTGAGAAAATTCTAGCTTCCAAATATATGTGGCGATTCCTTGAGGATGAGCATGGGGGAATGGCTTATTTTTCTTTTTGGGGTAAGGATCTAATGATTTTTATTCTTTTTTTTCTTTTTTTTTTTTTGTTGGGTCTTAAATCTCTATTTAGACTGTTTTGTTCAGATTTGAGAGATATGTTTATAATACCCATCCTATCTGATCGATGTAATTATGGTAGTCTTATACAACAATTGAGAGATATAGTCGTGATTTTGGTCAAGGTCTCGCTCTTCTTTCGGTGGCACAAGCATGTGGTAGATTCTCAATCTCCATAGGATCTAGATTTCTCGATGATTTTACATTGAATTTAATCTATGAAGAAATATTATTAGTACAGAATATAAGAATGTTTCATTTCCTTACGTTTTCAACTAATTAGTTTTGTTTCTTTAGTATTACTTGCTTAGACAAATACTTAGGTAGACCCAATTTTTTATGTTACTTGTAGATTCTGTAGTGTAGATTAAGTTTTTAAAAAATTATGATATCAGTTGATATAAGTACAATTTTTTAATATGTAATCCTAAATACAAAATCTACAAGTGAGTTAAAAATCAAATTTACCTAAATATTTTCTTGGTAAGAAATATAACCCCACATAGAGTAATCATGCTAATAATGTTGTATAGACTGAATAAAAGTCTTTCTTTTCTCCATGAGTTGTTTTGATCAGTCTGTCCAACTCCACCAAGTGGAATTGGGTGATGCTGTACTTTTTGTGCAAGGGAAAAATATAGTATTCGGGTTTAAAACATTGGGACCCAGTTTAAAATATAGTATGGTTGATATTGATACTAGTCCTACAATTAAAAGGAGATTGCAGGACAGAATAGTTAATTTTTGGTAACTATCACCCTTACACTTCTGAGTTCATAATGGAATGAAATGAACACCCGGATGAAGAGAAAATCCTCCCCTCTCATGCACGAATATTGCTTAACTTGGTATGTTATCCGCCTATACTCATATGAATTCTATTGTTCTGATTCATATGGAGTATTAGATTAGAAAAAAACAACCTTGTATGCTTAAAAGAAATAGTTTTCAAGAAGCATAAAGTAAAACTTTTGTAATTAGTTATACTACCATTATAATTAGAGTCTATTGCACTTTATGAAAGACAATATTTCCTTTTTTTTCTTTTTTTAAACTACCTACTACACAGTACATGTACTATACACAACAAAGGGCATAAAGCATCCCAATTGAGATTTTTTTTTAGTAGTTATTACTATTCTATTGGTACACATTAAATTAGGTGTTAGCATATAAAAAGTAATTGCTGGCATTGTATAACCAAGTTATCCACACATAAACATTGATGATTGTTTAAGCAAAACGTTAGGAAAATAAAAGGAGTCATTTGTTTTGTGCTTTAGAATTTGCTCCAACCAAAGGGGAGGAGACTGTCACCCAAAAGATCTATGGATGGAATCGATATAAGCATGATAGCGAATTAGGCTCCTCTCAATTAATTAGAGAGAACCCTTCTGTAATAGATCTTACAAAAAAATATAATTTAAAAATATTTTTTAAAAATCATATCCGTTCATAATGTAATTTATTATACATATTTGCTATCTATAAAATTTAAAAATAAATAAATTATTTTTTTTGTTTGATTAAATATTTAAATTTTTGTCTTGATTTTGACCCATTTTATACCGTTCAAATATTTTATGCAAATTGAGTGATAAAATATTTATGAATAAATTTGATTGTAGAATATATTGATCTATCCATCAAAATCAAATTAGTGATGTAATCTCATAATTTTTATAAATTTTAGTTGTTTAAATATACTAGATCATTGAAAAGAATTAAAAAGAAGAGTAATGAAAAAAATCTCAACCAATGATAGCATATTCTTTAGTAACATCTTCCTTAAATTTTAGAAATACTAGAAGAGTGCCACATGATAGATTCACATCTTCTCCTAGAAGCCTGGAAATTGTAGAAAACTAGCTAGGAGATAGACGCACAAACAACTATGTACTAGCTCGCCTACTATAAAGACTCTCTTGCTACTCATTTCACAATCCGAGTATCTCTATTTTTCGGGATGTTGTGGAGTCCCAATCCAAGTATCTCAATTTTTCGGGATGTTGATGAGTCCCAATCCAAGTATTTACACTAATACAAGCAAAAGAAACATTCTGCAGTAACGGATACATCACAAACATAACTCTATATATATATCTATATATATATATATATATATATATATATATATGTATATATATGTATATTAATGTACAAACATTAGGATCTTATAGCAGCAGATGTTCTATTGGAGACATCCATCATCAGCCCATCATACAATCTCATTGCCTCGTAGCAATTGATCTTTTCTTCAGTAGAAGAAACAGGAGGGTTCTTCACCTGGAAAACCTTAGTAGCTGGTTTCGTTCCACATTGATCTTCTTGAGGTCTTCCAGGATCTTAAAGGCTTCAAACCCTATCTTAAGAAGCTTTCCATTGTCCATCTTATTGTTTTTCGCCATTTCTTATTAATCAAGTCTATACAAGCAATTAACAAGTGAGGAAAAGACTAATTAAAAGCAGTTTTATGAGGAATTTAGTTTGAAGGTATTTTTAGTGTGTGTGGAAAGGCTAGTTTGAGTTGGCTTTTTGGTGCAAAATGCTATGAGGAGTGAACCCTTTAAATATATGAAGCTATACTAGCTTGAGGATAAGGGTTGAAGTTAATTAGTAAGTAGGAAAAAAAGAACGAAAATGAACAATTGTACATGGGGTCTTAGCATTCCAACTTGTGCTGATTCCTTTTGGACATGCATTGCGGACTTGTCACTTTACATTGAAAGGTAGTTGGGTGTCACATTCTTGTAGTAATTCTTTGTTAATCACTCAACAAGAATCACACCATATTGTATAATATATTTGTTCGATTGACCATAAAATAAGAGGTTTTTTATTTTACTTTATAGATGATCCGACGATTGTCGTTAGTCACTCCATAATTTGTATTACGGAGTTGAGTACTCTTTCATTCTCCGTTGTAATATTAAGAAATTAGTTCTTATGTGCTGTAACTTGTAATGATATGCAATTATTAGGAGAATACAAACAACGTGGATATATTGTTGATCTGCTTTTCGTTAATTGCTTTTTCGTATAGAATTTACTTTTACAGTTTAAACACACCACACGCATATATGAAGAATTTTACATTTTCTTTTAAGAAACCATTCTTACAAGCCAACCACAGCTTTGTTACTTCTCATCCAAATGCAAGCCAACTACAGCTTTATTGCTTCTCATCCAAATGCATGGTTATGTTTGCATGAAAAAATTGATTCCTCTATATCCATTATAACAAAAGTTCAGATGTTTGAGCTGGCCGGCTAGATAAGGTGGTTATCCCTAGTCATTTTTACCACATAATTGAGATCCATGCGATCAGAAGGAACAATTGTATAGTTTCCCATAATTTGAGACACCAAGAGTAATAGACTCCTCGATTTAGCTACATTCGTGTCCAAGATTCGATCGTGTCATTTTTGCCCTTGGTAGAGAAGCATCATTTTATATGACAACGCCATATGCTTGACCTCTTTAAGAAAATTTTTTTTGCTAATACAAGATTTTTTTTTAATTAAATCTAGTGCTCTTTGAGAAAAAGGATTCTTTAATTTGGTCACCCCTTTTACTTTTTATCCATCCTTCTCCTCCTCTCCCCGTGTATGTAAAAGTTAAAAAAATAAATAAATAAAATCAAATAAACTAGCTAGCGCTCCACTATTTCACCTCCAGAATATTAGTAGCATCATAGACGTGATTTTATTGTCTATAACCTTCCTATTTTCCTTCATTCCAAATCGACAATCCGGGACCGGGAGCATGATCAAAACTGAACATATATAGTCATAAATTGGAAAAGTTTATTACGTTTCTTCAAATCCTTGTTAGCATTCATTACCTTGTTTACTTCTCTTAGTCATTATTTGGTCTTTTTAAGTTCAAAACCATAAAATCCGTTTTACAATTCTTTTTCTGGAAAGATTTGTGTGCTTCCATGTAGATATAAAATAGTAAGAATAATGTTGTAGTATATAATGATTGTAAAAAAAAAAAAGGGAGCAGTAGAGGTCTTAGAGGACATCTTTTGGGCCTGCTGCCTTTCGAACACATCTATATACACATGGAGGAGAATGGAATAAATTGAAGAGGGTCAAATAAAGCGATTAAAGTATTGAGAATTTGTTTCCCTTTTTTAGATCCTTTATAACAATGTATATAGACTTTTTTGAGAATTGAAATAAAACTAACCTTATTTAGACGAACCTGAAAACCGAAGGATTGAGACTGGAGTATGTGTTCAAGTCCTTAAAGGGTAAGAAATGATGGATTTAAAAAAATAATAATAATAAAAAAAAAACACTCTACTTTAATTTTTGTGAAATTCTTAATTAATGGAGTTCTTATTCTTGTATTATTGTGCCAATTGTTGGTTGGATCATGGATACATCAACAAACGAAAAAGTACCATTTGGTGCTTGCAAATTGCAAATATCCAAGAAAAGGTATCACGAATGAGTCCTATAGTATCTTCAATTGTGTCCAAGAGATAGTAATAATTCCAGATTCTGGGTTTACCCTTTATATCAGACGAACCAACAAGATGCCTGTTCTCCTGTTAAATCAAGAAAGGCTAATGATAGACCCATTATTGCTGGAATTATTTTTATCTTAATTTCATACAGAAAAAAGTGCGAAAGAAACAAAAAAGGCTGTGATGAGAATCCTTTTTATATATATATATATATATATATATATATATATATATATGAGCAAAGACTTTCTTTTCATTGAGTAAATCAATTTTATAAAGCCACTTTGTATTTGGATTAAGCTATTTTACGTAGTCTTTGTAGACAAAGATAGTTGTATAAATTTTCTAATGGGCGATGGAACACAAAAATATATTGGAGGTTACGTGATTTTTTGTTACATTTGCAAGACAGTACTTTTGGTCTTGCTTAAAATTATTATAAAAAAAAAAATACCCGTCCACATTAATTTAGTTACCATTCTAAAATTTTTGGCTCCCTTACCATTACTACTTAGTTTACCTCAGAAATCTGATTGAGTAAAAAATTCTAAAGGAGGTGAATCTAATTATCGAAAACTAAAAATTGCAATTTGCAAGCACCAAATGGCTATTTTTCTTTTGTTGTTATATCCATGATCCAACCAACAATTGGCACAAATACAAGAATAAGAACTCCATTAATTGAGAATGTCGCAAAAATTAAAGTAGACCCTTTTTTTTTTCTTCAAAATCCACCCTTCCAAGTTTAGTTTTAGTATCTCATAGCTTGAGTTTCGTTCTAATCCTTATGACTCAGCTCTCTTTTATCGAGTGTCAGATGATAGTATTCTTAATGAATACGTCATTTTCATTAACATTTCGAGATGAAGAATTTAGGTCTCTTGAATTATTTTTTGTGTCTTGAGGTCTCTTCTGATTTAGATGGTTACTTTCTCACTCAAACCAAGTACGTCTCAGATCTTCTTGTTCGAGCAAGCTTAACTGATAGTACTATTGTTATTTCTACTCCCATTGAAATTAATGTTCGCTTTACTCCTAGAGATGTCTCTCCTCTTCCTGATCCAACATTATATCGTCAGTTAGTTGGCAGTCTAATCTATCTAACTGTCACTGAACCCGACATTGCTTATGCTATTTATGTTTTTAGTCAGTTCATGGCAACTCCTCATACAACTCATTTTGTGGCTGTACCTCGCATCTTGCGATATGTTAAAGGGTACTCTTTTTCATGGTCTTCATTTCTCTTTTAATTCCACACTTGATCTCCATACCTATTCTGATACTAATTGGTCCGAAGATCCCACGAACAGAAGATCTATTACTTTTTTTGTTCCTTTCTTGGTGTACTTCTCTTATCTCTTAGAGAAGTAAAAAACAATCAGTTACATCTCGTTCTAGTATCTGATGCTATACTCAAAACTTATTTGAGTTAATTGCAGTTTAGGTCCTTTAGACTTTTGACATATGATAGTTTAAGATAAATTGCATAGTAAGTCCCTTAACTTTTTGAGATTTATTTTGAATCGAAAATTTGAATACTTATTGTATAAGTAATTTAAAGGTATTAAAGAACTATTTAATAATAATTTATTGAATACTTTAGCGATATTAGTAATATATTTTAACTGTTATGTTTTTATATAAATAAGAAGAATATATATTTTAGTATGAACATGATTAAATATTTTTAGAATATGAATAATATTACCAAAGGTATAATAGTCTATATACGAACCGGTTTATTTTGAAATAGAACCTAATTAATATTTGATAATTTTGTTTAAGAAATTAGTCGGTTCTTGCTGCGATTTTTGTGCTATTTCGAGATAAGTGGTTACTACCCCTTTGTGATTTCAAAAATATTTCATCTAAAAATTATTTTTTTGACAACATATTATTTTAGTTATTAAATTTGATAAGATCTTACATGGATATTTGAATTGTTTTAAATTATGAATTTATATAAGTGTTTTGAACTTTGTATGGGTATTTGGCATGTGTATATGTTTGGAATATTTGTTCGGTAATTACTAATGGATCAAGCCTCTTAAAATACTCATGAATAGTCGGTAGAAATTATAGTTCTGCACTTTCTGAACTGCTAGATAAGATAACTTTTGGCCTCCGAACTCTAAACTCTAAACTTTGGCTAAGATAGTTTTTGCGAGAGCCTTAGCAATATTTTTTAATGGGTTCTTTTAGCACTAGGTTAAATACTCAGTAAGCCGATGATAGCGTATTTGTTTTATGAGTCTATAATGAATCATGATATGAACCTTGAACTACGATTATGGATTTTGATTCTGACATTCTGATTTCGAATTTTCGAACTCTGATTATGAATTCTGATTCTTGTATCCTGATTTCGATTTTTGAACTTCTCATATTTGTGAAATCTGTTCTGCAAATTTTTGATATAATGCCACTTGCTAACATAAATGTATGTACGTTTCGTTTTTGAAAAGACATTTTGAAAAGAAATGAAAAGAAACCTTTGCGATTTTGTGAAATAAGATTTTGCTTTAATATCGAATAAAAAAAAAATTTTGAAAACTTTTGTATGACTATGCATTAAAACGTTGGAATATATATATATAAAGAAACCTTTATGATTTAGTGAAATAAGATTTTGCTTTAATGTCGAATAAAAAAAAAATTTGAAAACTTTTGTATAACTGTGTTAAAATGTTGGAATATATATATATATATATATATATATATATATATATATATATATATATGTATATATATGTTTGTATGTATAAACTTGTTTGGTCCAGCAAAAGTGGTGATAATTACTTGCTAAGCAATTTGTCGCTCACCCTATAATATTAATATTTTTGCAAGTTATAATCATATATTCTATTAAGGGGTTTGATTAAGAATTTGAAGTTATTTTGAGCCTATTGTTCTTGAGAAAAAGTGAGAACGCGGCAGTCTCATGAAACCCAAGAGTAGGACGTGACATCAATAGCTTCAAAAAAGATGGAGTTTGGTTTCTGGGTTGTATTTTATTGGTCAGAAGATGTTGGAATGGATGAGAAAGTTTTTATTTTGATTTTGATTAATGAGTTCTCATGTTTTCTTGATTAGAGAAGTAATGATTGAAAATCCTTTGGTTTAATAGTTGTATTAGATTGTTGAGTAGTTATCTTTTTCATTGAGTTATAAGACTTGTTAGTTATCTTTCTGGGTAGAGTCTGGTCGCTTGGGAATTGTATGAGAAGACAATAAATTTTGGATTTATAGTATTGGATTCCTTTTCTGGTGTCCTTTATTTGTTTGTTTTGGTTGCGTGAATAGTGGGTTCTAGTTGGAAAGTTCTCTGCTTTACCAATTTTGAGCAAATTTTGTAGCTTTTAGTTGAGATTTTAGTGCTGGGAAGAATTGAGTAGACGACATTTGACAGATCTTGAATTCGAGAATCACATTGTGAGACACCATCTATAATCAAGTGCTTATGTGAAGGAAAAGAGTCTAATGCTAAAGTAAGAAGCTGAAGAAGATTTAAAACACTGCACTGCACTTGAGATTTAGCTGAGTGGGACAAAGAATAAATGTTTAAAACCATATTAACGTGGCAGCTAAGTGAGAATAATTAAGATCTAATTATATTTTGGGAAAATTCTAAAGTTCTTTTTAGGGAATCATTCCCTTGTGCTTTAAGGGTTTATACAGTACAACACTATGTGTTTTAAAAATTTGTATTGTACAAGTCATTAGAACCAAGGGAATGGTTCCCTCAACGAGACTGTAGAATGCCCCTATATTTTGACATTCACTTTGGTTATACATAGAATCATGTCTAGAAAAAGAATTAATCTTTCTTACAGTAAAAAAATTTTTTATACCATCGAATGTAAATACTTATTACATGTGTAAATATAACATTTAAAATTCAAAAAAAAATAATAATTACTTGACATGGTGTAATTTTCACACGTCAGCGTAGGAAAATATTCAACAAAAAATTTAATTGGACCGGATTAATTTGTAATTTAATTAGTGTTTCAATTTTTGCACGGTAACATTATCTTCAGGAGGAAAATATATGAGAACATGCGAGCTTCCAAATATATGTGGCGATTCCTTGAGGATGATCATGGGGTGCTTATTTTTCTTTTTGGGGAAAGGATCTAATGATTTTTTTTATTATTTTTTTTGGTTGGGTAAGGGGAGATATGTCTATAATACCCATCCTATCTGATCGATCTAATTATATGGTAGTGGACGGAGAGAACAATTGAGAGATATAGTCGTGGTTTTGGTCAAGGTCTCGCTCTCCTTTCGGTGGCACAAGCATGTGGTAGATTCTCAATCTCCATAGGAACACTTTCTTGATGATTTTTACATTGAATTTAATCTATGAAAGAGATACCATTAGTTCAGGATATGAGAATTTCATTTCTTTACTTTTTTTAACTAATTAATTTTGTTCCTAAAAAATTCTTTACTATTTACTTTATAATGTGGAGTGGGTATTATAAATTATTAGATGATTAATTCACCTATTTTTTAGTCATTTCAGCGACGTCTATACTCACTCCATATTTTTATTCCTTTAGTATTACTCTCAAGGTAAGAAATATAACCCCACATATAGTCATCAAGCTAATAATGTTGTATAGATTGAGTAAAAGTTTTTCTTTTTTCCGTGAGTTGTTTTTATCAGTTAGATATTGAATTTATTCTTTTCGCCTAAGATACTATTCCTTATGTTTAAGCATTAGAGTTTTATTTCGTTATTGAACATGTTCAAAGTCATCATGTTCGTAGTTCTTGAAACAAATTAATGGCTAAAATCCACATCATTGACTATCACTTTAAGGGTGTATTCAATTAACTCCTATATTATAATATTTGTATTTGTTTCATTATTTGATGTTTGTAATTGGAATTTAATTTATTACTTACTTTCTGTACAAGGGAGAATAGTATTCGGGTTATAAACAGTGGGGCCCTCTCAGATTTGGTTTAGATTACTAACAGACCTTCTTAGTTTTGAAAAACTGCACTAACAAAACCCCTGCAAGTGAAAATTGTTAGTGAATTAATAAAACTTCAACGTCACAAATTCAATGTACCCCACATTTGTACAGATTACACGCACAACGTAAAAAATCAAATATAGAAAAACTATTATTCATTATTTTTTAAATAATATTTTATAATTATTCTTAAATACGTTTTTCAATTACTCTTAATCTCACTTACATTATATCTCAAAAAGTTATTACAATACTTATTTCAATAATATTCTAAATATATAATATCCTAAATAATAATTGTCCAAACAGAACAAGTACTCTTCACAAAAAAAAAAATTGTAGGACAAAGTAGTTAATTTCTTGTACCACAAAAAAAAAAAAAAAAAAAAAGAACCAAAAGTACTAGAATCCAAATAAAAAAAAAATTTGTAGGACAGTAGTTAATTTCTTGTACCCCGTAAATGAAAGGGAGAAACATCTGGTTGGTCATCCGCAAATACTTTTGATCGGTTATGATATCTGGCACCTAAGATTCATGTATATATATATATATATATATATATATTGTCTGATTCATATGAAAAAAACAAACCTTGAATGCTTAAAAAATATTTTGCAAGGATCAAAAAATAAAAAATTTAGTAATTAATTATTACTATATTAGAGTCTATCACACTTTCTGAAGGACCATATTTCCTTTTTTTTAACTACCTACTACACATTACATATAATATACACAACAAAGTGCATAAAGCATCTCGATTTGAGATTTTTTTTAAAATAGTTATTACTATTTTTTTGGGTGCACGTTAAATTACTTGTTAGCATAGAAAAAGTAATTGTTGATATTTTATAATAACCAAATTATCAACAGTGAAAATGACAAAAAAAAAAAAGTTGATGATTGTGTAATTAAAACGTTAGAGAAAGAAAAGGAAGTCACTTGTTTTGCGCTTTAGAATTTGATCCACCATAAGTGAGGGGACTATGATAATGAGTTAGGCTCCACTCAACTAATTCATTTTACTGGAGAGAACACCTCTCCAATACATCTTACAAAAAAATATAATTCAAAAATATTTTTTAAAAATTATATGCGTTCATAATGTAATTTATTATAAATATTTGCTATATATAAAATTTAATCAGTTTGATTAAATGTTTAAATTTTTGTCTTGATTTTGTCTCATTTTATACTGTTCAAATATTTCATGCACATTAAGTAATAAAAAAAATTACAAATAAATTTAATTTTAGAATATATTGATCTATCCGTCAAAATCTCATAATTTTTATAAATTTTAGTTGTTTAATATACTTAGATCATTGAAAAGAATTAAAAAGAAGTGTAATGAAAAAAATCTCAACCCATAATAGCATATTCTCTAGTAATATTTCCTTAAATTTTATAAATACTAGAAGAGAGCTACATCATAGATTCATACTTCTCCTAGAAGCCTGGAAATTATAGAAAACTAGCTAGGAGATATATGCACAAGCAACTACGTTCTAGCTCTCCTACTATGGAGAGTTGTCTATTGCTGCTCACTTCACAACCAACTTAATCGAGTACCTCTATTTTTTGGTACATCAACCGGTTGTGGCATTTTGTAGAGTCCTAATCCAAGTATTTACACTAATACATACAAAAGAAATATACTGGAGTAAAGAGTACAACACAAACATGACTAATTATATATATGTAAAAACTACAAAGTCACACGAGATAGCCTAGGATGCAATAGCAGCTGATTTTGTCTTAGAATAATCCATAATCATCAGCCCATCATGAAATCTCATTGCCTCGTAGCAATTGATCTTCTCTTCAGTAGAAGAAACAGGAGGGTTCTTCACCTGGAAAACCCTAGTTTGCGGTGGTTGATATTTGTACTGACAAGCTTGTGTATACGTAGCTGGTTTCGTTCCATATTGATCTTCTTCATCTTCCAGCATCTTAAAGGCTTCAAACCCTATCTTAAGAAGCTTTCCATTGTCCATCTTATTGCTATTTGCCATTTCTTATTAATCAAGTCTATATACAAGCAATTAACAAGCGAGGAAAAGCAGGTTTACGAGGAAATTAAGTTTGAAGGTATTTTTAGTGTGTGTGGAAAGACCAGTTTGAGTTGGTTTTTTGGTGCAAAATGCTATGAGGAGTGATCCCTTTAAATAGATGAAGCCATACTAGCTTGAGGATAGGGGTTAAATTTAATTAGTAAATAGGAAAGAAGGAACGAAAATGAAAAAATTGTAAATTGTACATGGGGTCTTAGCCTTCCCAACTTGTGCTGATTCCTTTTGGATATGCATTGGTGACTCACCACTTTACATTGAAAGGTAGTAGGGTTTCATATTTTTGTAGTAATTTTTTATTAATCACTCAACAAAAGTCACTTTATATTGTATTACAATTAGCGTAGTTGTTTGATTAACCATAAAATAGGAGATTTCTTTGCTTTATATATGATCCAACGGTGATCTCTAGTCACTCTATAATCTGCATTATAAAGTTGAGTTCTCTTCTCTTCTCCATTGTAATATATAGCAAGGAATTAGTTCTTACGTACTATAACTTGTAATGATATGTAATTATTGGGGGAATACATACAAAGTGGATATATTGTTGATCTGCTTTTGGTTAATTAATTTATGCGTTTAGAATTTACTTTTACAGCTTAGACACACCACACACACGTGTGTATATCTATATATATATATATAGATATAGAGAGATTTCTACATTTCGTTTTAGGAAATAATTCTTACAAAGCCAACTACAGCTTTATTGCTTCTCATCCAAATGCATTGTTATGTTTGAATGAAAAAATTGATTCCTCTATATCCATTATAACAAAAGTTCAGATGTTTGAGCTGGCCGGCTAGATAAGGTGGTTATCCCTAGTCATTTTCACCACATAATTAAGATCCATGCGATCACAAGGAACAATTCTTTCCCATAATTTGGGACACCAAGAGTAATAGACTCCTTGATTTAGCTACATCCGTGTCCAAGATTCGATCGTGTCATTTTTGCCCTGGTAGAGAAGCATCATTTTATATGACGACGCCATATGCTTGACCTCTTTAAGAAATTTTTTGGCTAATATAAGATTTTTTTTTAATTAAATCTAGTGCTCTTTGAGAAAACGATTCTTTAATTTGGTCACCCTTTTACTTTTTATTCATCCTTTCTTTTCCTCTCCCCAAGTATGTAAAAGTTAAAAAATAAAATAAAAGAAACTAGTTAGCGCTCCACTATTTCACCTTCAGAATATTAGTACTATCATAGACGTTGTGATTTTATTGTCTATAACCTTCCTATTTTCCTTCATTCCAAATCGACAATCCGGGACCGGGAGCATGATCAAAACTGAACATATATAGTCATAAATTGGAAAAGTTTATCACCTTTCTTCAAATTCTTGTTAGCATTCATTACTCTTCTTCTCTTAGTCATTATTTGGTCTTTTTAATTAGTTCAAAAACCATAAAATCCGTTTTACAATTCTTTTTTCGGGAAAGATTTGCATGTGTGCTTCCATGTAGATATAAAATCCCCTAAGAATAATTTTGTAGTACATAATGATTGTAACAAAATAAGGGAGCAGTAGAGGACATCCTTTGGGCCTGCTGCCTTTCGAACACATCCAGATACAATGTAGGAGAATGGAATAACTTGAAGAGGGTCAAATAAAGTGTCTAAAGTATTGAGAATTTGATTCCCCTTTTTAGATTCTTTCTGACAATTGTGTATAAACATTTTTGAGAATTGAAATAAAACTAACGATATCTAGATGAACCTAAAAAACGAAAGGATTGACATTTGGGTAGGGTCTTCTTTAATTTAACAATGAAGTGCAATTTAGATGACAAAGACGCTTTTCTGATATCTTATTGATTACATGTTCGAGTCATTAAAATATAGGATGGGGTGAGTTTTGAAGAAAAAAAAAAGTGGGGGTCTTCTTTAATTTTTACAAAATTCTTAATTAATGGAGTTCTTATTCTTGTATTTGTGCCAATTGTTGGTTGGATCACGGATATATCAACAAAAGAAAAAGTGCCATTTGGTGCTTGCAAATTGCAAATATCCAAGAAAAGGTATCACGAATGGGTCCTATAATATCTTCAATTGTGTCCAAAAGATAATAATAATTATAGGTTCCGGGTTTACCCTTCATACCAGACGAACCAGCAAGATGCTTGTTCTCCTGTCTTAAATCAAGAAAGGCTAATGATAGACCCATAATTGTAGGAATTATTTTTATCTCAATTTCAAGAGAGAAAAGTGCGAAAGAAATAAAAAAAAAAAGGCTGTGATGAGAATCCTTTTTAAATAAAAAAAATTACGTGCAAAGACTTTCTTTTCATTGAGTAATCATTTTTACAAAGCCACTTTGTATTAAGCTATTTTACGTACTTGGAACCATCTTTGTAGACAAAGATAGTTGTATAAATTTTCTAATGGGCGACGGAATACCAAAAAAAAAAAAACCTCCACATTAATTTAGTTACCATTCTAAAATTATTGGCTCTCTTATTATTACTACTTAGTTTAGTTCAGAAATCTGATTGATGTAAAAATTCTAAAGGAGGTGAATCTAATTATCAAAAACTAAACACATAAGAAAAATAAAAGATTTGACTATCATCTTAAATAAGTAAAATTATTCGATTATCGATTGTAGAAGAACCAAATTAGACTCAATTTGAACAATATACATTATTTATTATTTTGTAATTAATATTTTGTGATAATTCCATAATTTGTTTTTTAACTGTATTTTTATTATATATTCACATTTTAAAAAAGTTGTTACAATTATTATTTTAATAATATCTCAAAAAATAGTTGTAGCTGGCCGATATTATTCTTATTATGTGAACTAATCAAACTCATAAAAATGTTTGTCATGTTAAACTTAACAAACGTTTATTAGAATATTATTATATGTGTTTCACGTCTCACGAATTTAATTAAGATTTAATTTTTTTAAATATCCTTATTTTATAAGAGAGAAAAATGTAAAATTATAATTTTTTCAAAAGAGTTATAGACTTTTACCCTAAAATTATAAGTATGAGTTAAAAATCTTTTATAATTATAAAAGATAAAATTAAAATAATTATACAAGTTTTAATTGGTGAACAAACCTTTATTAGCTTCATCACGTTTTATTAGATATTAAGGGCAGGTAAACGTAATTTTATCAATCAAAAGAATTAGAAAATAAACAAAAGGAAGTTTTGACAATCACCTCTTGGGACTGAAACTCTTTTTATCAAAAAATATATATATATTGTGAACCCTTTTAAGAAAGTTACAAGGATAAACAAATTGTCTCAACTTTGTTCTTTGATGACTTGGCGTTCTTGTCTGGCATAGTCACCCTCCTCTACATCATCAAATCTGAAAACTGAACAAATATATCTACTAATTAATTAATAATTATTTAATAATTCCCACTGAAAAAAAAAAAAAAAAGAAGGGTCGATTTTTCCAAGGCTGCAAATATCATCCGAATTTCATTTTGAAAACCGAACCTCAGCACTATCCAGTCTCCTCTGCTGATTTAGCTCATCTCTCAATATTTGGTAAAATAACTTGTGGGTTTAGTCCAAGAATGGCTATTCGGACCTCTGATCTAGTGGGCCAAGTCCATCCAACTCAGCAGTTCGCTGTTGATAGCCTTCTACGTTATGCTTCTGCTAATGTTGAAGGATTCCCTCTTTCTCCCTCTCAATTCATTTTATCTCAGGTATGCATTCTTCAAATTCTTTTGCTTTTGTTTTTTTTGATAGACTCTGATGGAGGAAAACTAATAAAGTTGACATTTTTATTTATTTTTTTAATTGAATTGAACTATGTAACTTCAATGGCTTCAAAGAAGATAGGATTTGGATTCTGGGTTGTGTATTATTGCTCAGAAGGTGTTGGAATTGCTGAGAAATTTTTGATTTTGATTAATGAATTCTCATGTTTTCTTGATTAATAAAGTAATGATTGAAAATCCTCTTGTTTTAATAGTTGTATTAGAATTTTGAGTAGTTAGCTTCTTCATTGAGTTATGTGACTAGTTAGTTATCTTTTGCTGTGTACGGTCTGATTGCTTGGTAATTGTATGAGAGGACGATAAAGTTTGGATTTTTAGTATTGGGTTCCTTTTCTGGTGTCCTTTATTTGTTTGTTTTGGTGGTATGAATCGTGGGTTCTAGTTAAAAAGTTCTTTGCTTTGCCAATTTTGAGCAAACTTTGTAGCTTTTTAGTACTGTTGTGAATTTGGTGCTGGGAAGAATTGAGTAGATGACATTTGGAAGATTTTTAATTCAAGAATCATACTGCTAGACACCAATAATTAAGTGCTTCTGTGAAAGAAAAGAGACTAATGCTAAGTAAGAAGCTGAAGAAGATTTAAAACAGTGCACTTTACTTGAGATTTAGCAGAGTTAGTAACTGTGGCAAAAGAAGCCTCTACTTCCATTTACTAGTATTTATGGTAATTTGTTATCTATAATGGCCAGTCAAGGGTGAATCTTGTTGCTAGAATTAGGTTGCTTCATCATGACCTGGGTTATGAGAAGTTATATAAGCGAGAAAGTTTTCATTTATACAAGCCTTAGTCTACCTGATCAAGCCTGGTGCTAGCTAGCAGATGTCCTATAAACGGTCAATTGCTAACTGCTTAATGATTTCTTGGTGAACTTCATGGCATCAAGCTGTTACTGTATTTTTCTTTATTTTTTCAGTTAGAAAGGATATCCTCAGTATGATTTGAGCAACAAAACGAAATTCTAAGAAATCTGGATGTTTGCTATCTATATGCTTTCAGAATGATGGGGAAAAAGTGATTTATCAGCATAATATTCTAAAATTTTCTTATTTGAAATCTAAAGTATTCCAGATCCTCCCTTGCTTCCTCAGGTGGAACAGGGAAAAAACAAAAATGAATATACTTGTGATTTGATTTTTTTTTAATTGTGGATCAGTTTGGCTATGGTCAATCAAATCCTACATTTCTCATGGAAGTCCATTCAGGGTCCTTTATTAAGCGGTATGTTCTCAGAAAGAAGCCTCCAGGAAAATTACTTGAATCTGCGCTTAATCATGCCGTTGATAGAGAATTTCAGGTTCAACCACTGTTCCTCTCTCTCACTCACACACACAAAAACAAATATATTGGTGTGTATAAGATATCTTAAGATCTCTTAAAAGCACTATTATTGATTGAGATTATTCAAAGACGATTATAATTTGTAATTTGGATTTCTTCAGATCCTCATTATTTGAGTGCTTTATTTTGGAGTACTCATATGGCAGGTTCTACATGCTTTGGGTACTCATACATCAGTTCCTGTCCCTAAAGTCTTCTGTTTGTGTACTGATTCAAGTGTGATTGGAACACCCTTTTATATTATGGAGTATTTGGAAGGACGCATATTTATAGACCCCAAACTACCTGTATGAAATTTTACTTCTCTACTTTATTTATTTTATTTCTTGGTAGACTTCAATCTTTTGCTGGCATTGTTAGTCGGCTAGTTTGTTATGCACTTCTGGCCCTTATATGCATGAACTTGATGAGATAAGATGTCATGATCTCTCTCCTTTGATTAGGGCATTTCGCCAAACCAAAGGAGGGAGATTTATTGTGCAACTGCTAAGGCTTTGGCTTTTCTTCATTCTGCTGATGTTGATGCCATAGGACTAGGAAACTACGGTAAAAGGAACCACTATTGTAAGCGGCAGGTGCACTATATTCTTCTTTTTCTTTTTCCTTAAGTAAACTAAGTTGTATTGACATGAGTTTCAAGTTAAAGAAAGACATGTTTGTAATTTTGTTATGTGAAGGCATAATTAAAGTACTTGGATTTTTCATATTTCTTGTTTTTCCCTATTGTGCTTGCAAAGTTCTTAGATAATCAAACAACCGAATACAGAAATAGCTAATAGACTACTATCTGCATTGTAGGTAGAAAGGTGGGCCAGACAATATCTTATTTCTACTGGTGAGGGGAAGTCAGAGAGAAATCCGAAAATGTTAGAGTTAGCTGACTGGTTGCGGCAGCACATTCCTTCTGAAGATTCTTCTGGAACAACAACTGGTCTCAGTCCATGGTGATTTCCGGATTGATAATCTTGTATTCCATCCCAGTGAGGTGCTGAAGTTGGGAATATTGTTTATATTTTTCTTTGCTGTAGTAGTGGTGATAGTTTTTCAGAGCTACCAAACATACCTTGCATCTTAAACACCACCAAAAACACAATATACATATATTCAGACAATAGTGTTTGAAGTAATTTAGTTTATATGATTTGAAGGGACTTTTAATTCATTTAATTTTGACTGCAGGATAGAGTGATTGGCATTCTTGACTGGGAATTATCAACTTTGGGCAACCAAATGTGTGATGTTGCATATAGCTGCTTGGTACTAGTCATTCTGCTTTAACTTTTCCTCATTTCCCATTTGAATTGTTGTTAAATCAGGCCAACTGTCATTGGTGCCATATTTCTTTAACTATCTCCTTCCGGTTATCAAGATGATTGCTACTCCCTCCACCCTATTTTATGTGTTAGCATTTGACTCGGCATGATATTGCTAGAGTTACAAGAAATAATTGGAAATCACAGGTGCATGGTGTTAGTTTATGCCAAATCGAAGATTTAAAAAAAAAAACAAAACAAAACAAAACAAACAGACTTTATATTGTGCATAAAGTAATGGTACATTTTTCCTTTTGGAAAAAATGTCAAACATCTCTAGACATCCAAGATGGCAATTGTACTGCATAAATGGGATGTAGGGAGTGCTTTCTTGTTCTAAAGTAGTAGTAGTACTTATGGTGTTCTATATGACATTCAAATGTTGCTTATTGGTTTTCACTCTTTACAGCATTACATTGCAAATGTTGCATCCGGGGATGATGTGGAAGAAAATGCAGGTTTTGAACTTACTAACTTTCCGGATGGAGTTCCTTCACTGGCAGAATATCTGTCTGATTATTGTTCTGCAGCTGTAAGTGCCATTTTGCGATAGTTACTCTTTGGTTACTGTCCATTCATTATCGAGTCAGGAGGGTTGAAGCTTGTAACTGAGGTTAAATTCGAAACAAAAGCCCTTGAACTATGCTGTTGTATGAATTAGTATGCAAGCAGGCATAGTGAGAAAGTCCACTGCTCATCAATTGCTTCTGTGGCAATGCAAACTCCATCTTGCTCATTCATTATTTATTCACAAATTATCTAATAATTTCATGCAAATAATCTTACAATTTCACACATTTCAGTCCATTAATCAATTCATGGAATCTTAAGAATATAACACGTTATCATGCAGACTAATTAGACAACATATCTGCATTTACTTGATGTATTTGATATTATATGGCTTTTGGTTCTGTTCTTGCAATTATTAACTTCTCTCTTCTGCCTGGTGTCATGAAGAAGTCTCTAAACCGAGCGCTTTTTATCTAATTTAGATCATGCTTTCAGTTTGGCGAGAATAATTGGAATACTAATGCAGACAGCTAATTTGTCCATTACTTTAGGATTTCTATAATATCTGTGTGCTTATACTTGATGTTGTGTGAAAGTGATACTCTGAAGTGTTTTGGTCATATTGGGCACATTATGCAAGAGGAATCTAACTTGTAATTTTAATAGTTTTCTGTACACACATAGAACTTGGTTGGTGTGTGCTTTTGCTTTTTCCTTTGTGAAAACACATTATGATCTGGTTAGCTGTCTGTGTTGAACTGTTGATCAATTGTGTATGCGTTATCATAATGAGAAAATCAGGTTACATTTATGTGATGTACAACTACTGTCTCTTATGTAAATACCTTGCTTTTGCAGTAGGTCGAGCCCACTGCAGGGAAGAGGATGGCCTGCTGCTGAGTGGAAATTTTATATTGCATTTTCATTGTTTCGCGGGGCATCAATTCATGCAGGAGTACATTGTAGATGGATTATGGTAATTTGACTCTCACACTTTTACTGGAAATGTTGTGAATGCCAAAAAGTTCTGATGATTAAACTTGGGGAGTAGTACTGTGTGGGACCTCAATGGTCTTCAAATTATTACGTACACAATGACTTTGCAGGGTAACGCTTCGGGGGGTGAACGTGCTACATCTTGTCGACTCATGGGGCAAAAGGCTAATGCTCTCATCAGAACTGCATGGTCATTTATCCGACGCAAATCTGTCCTACCTCAGAACCCACCGTCAGGTACATTTGCTTTGTGATTTGTAGTAAAGGTATCATTGAGTTTAGTCTTGAGTTCCTGTAGCAAGATTCCTAGATCATAATGGATCATTCGTCCTGTATAATCAGGCACTCTGGTGTCTTTACACCATTATAAATTAGCATGAAAGAAGATAGAATAGACTTTAGAGCAAAATGCACAAATGGTCACCAAACTATTAGGTTATTGCATGCAAAGTCATTGAGTTATTTATTTTGCAAATTTGGTCACCGAACTACCTTAAGTGTGTGTTTGGAGTCACTGAACTATTTATTTTGCAAACTCGGTCACTAAACTTCCTTATGTGTGTGTTATGATGACTACATACACACACTTAAGGTAGTTCAGTGACCAAATTTGCAGCGGAGTGACTCTAGATACATTTAAGGTAGACACTTCAGTAACCAAATTTGTAAAATAAATAGTTCAATGACCTTTTATGCAACAATTTAATAGTTTGGTGACCATTCATGCATTTTGCTCTGGACTTTAAGTGTCATGATTTTAGCATTTATTCACTGCAATAGGAAGCATGTTATCTATTGGAGGAATAGTCTATCAACCTTTGTAATTAATCCTGTGTAGAATGTATGAAATTAACTGACAGTAAGATATCATAAAAATTATTGAGGAAATTAAAATAGGCCTCCCAACCTTTTGGAAAGTTGGATTTTGCATGAAAATTTTCCCAACTGCTTGCCTGCCAAAATTCCCACTACCAAATTATCACTTGCCATACTTTTCTGTTTAATGTCTCCTTGCCGGCTCAATGTTTCTGTTGTTGCAGTATAACACTTGCCCTTTGACCCCAAAAGGAAAAATTGCATCATCTTTTCTTGATTTTAACAAATAATAAAAAAAATTTATTGTTGTCAAATCATGTCCAAGTTCTTAAAGTATTGTGTTGATGGAGACTGCATTGTTTAATTGGTAAACTGCATTTTTTTGGTTCCATTTGGTTATGATGTTAGTTGCAAAAATGCTGGTTAAATCACTATTTATCTTGAATTACTTGGTAACAGCTGTACAAGGACACAAAGAACAAAAATTGGAAGAAGAAGAAAGCAGAGGTCAAACTTCATCAATGGGAGGAAAGTTTGTCCCAAGTCAGAAAATTCAAGATTTGAGAGATCGATTGATAAAATTTATGAATAATCACATATATCCATTGGAAAGTGAATTCTACAAACTTGCTCAGTCTTCTAATCGTTGGACAATTCACCCAGAGGAAGAGAAGTTAAAGGAGCTTGCCAAAACAGAAGGACTGTGGAACTTGTTTATACCAGTATGTACATTTCTTTATGATCTTCCGAATTTTTTAACATTCCCATGAAATTCAGCTCTGAGGCTTCCATGCCAGGGTTACTAAATTATTGTGGAAATATTCAGCTTGACAGTGCAGCTGCTCGAGCAAGAAGAGTATTATATGCTGGGAAAAGTGGTGCTTCAATTGGTAAGACGCCTGATCTCTTGTTGGGTGCAGGCCTCACTAACCTTGAATATGGATACCTTTGTGAGATCATGGGTCGTTCTATTTGGGCACCACAGATTTTTAATTGTGGGGCACCTGATACTGGAAATATGGAGGTAAAGAGATTATGTATTCTTTAGTGTGACAAATCAATAATCGCCGCATACACTTTTTTTTTTTTTGACATCTAGACAAGAATGAAAGTGGTTATCATCTCACGTGGATCACAGACATGAAGCAGTTACTATGGAACAATGTACTGTGTCAAAGCATAGTTTTTCGCATGGGTTTGTCATAGGTTTCTTTCTTTTCTATAAATTATGCTTTTGTTAATCTTTTTATCGCCCCCTGCTTGACTACAAGACGGTTTCTTCCACCTCACACTTAGATATTTTTCAAACTTCTATAAATTTTGCCAAAACTTGATAGAGATAGAGTTGGGTTTGCTGAAATGATTTTGTTTCTCTAGAAAGTGCTATTAAATCCTTAACCAGCTATGCTTCCTACCCTGTTACTTTATATTCTTTTATTCTGTGTTGGCACTGTGCATTGAATCACCTCTATTTTGACACATAATTTGTCTCTATTCTGTATCATGATTACAAAATTTTCCAGGTATTGCTGCGGTATGGGAATGAAGAACAATTACACGAATGGCTTCTTCCCTTGCTAGAGGGAAGCATTCGATCTGGATTCGCGATGACAGAACCTCAGGTTGCATCTTCTGATGCAACCAACATAGAATGTTCTATTAAAAGGTAGCTGCAAGCTGCTACATATAAAGATAATGGAGTTATTATTTACCATCTCAGCTATGGTAGATGCATAGAAAGGGAAGTTGGCATCTCCATAATAGCCTAATTTATGCAAACAAGAGTGAGAAAATGTTTAATTTTATGATAAATAAAAAATGACAATAAGGATGTTTTCCCTGTAAATGAAGAAGTGACATTTCATCTAGAATGTCCCTTGTCCAATATTCTATGGAGTTTAACAGGGATGCTTAAGTAACAGTGACTCAGAATAGAACAAAAGAAAGAAAAAGAGAAATATAAAGATGAAAAGTGATGTAAAAAGTGATATCTAAATGGACTATCTGGCAGACCCCTATTTTCTTTTGCTAGATAACTTCCCGTGTGTTTTTATGTACATGAATAATTATTTATTTTGGTATTCTTGGATGTTGCATTTTATGTAGTTCAAATCAAATATTATCTGTTTCATTCAAGAATCGGGATCTGGGTATGAGCTGTTTGTATCAGTATATCTCATAGTTCAGAGTTCCTCGAGGTCAAGAGGAGCCCTCTAAATATTCATACTATCATACCAGGAGAATCTCTGTGGATTTATTGTCATTATTTGGTTACAATTGGATATAATTTCAACCTTTTAAACAATATATGTGCTTTCTATAGACATGGAGATTCATATATCATCAATGGAAAGAAGTGGTGGACCATAGTGGAGCTATGGATCCTAGATGCAAACTCCTCATTGTTATGGTTAGTACTCTGTGGCTGCCTGTGGAATCAATAATATTACCTTTGAAAGAAAGGTAATTGATTTGGATAATTTGCAGGGGAAAACTGATTTTAGTGCTCCAAAGCATAAGCAGCAATCAATGATTTTAGTGGACATTAATACACCTGGAATAAACATAAAAAGACCACTCACGGTGTTTGGATTTGATGATGCTCCACATGGTCATGCGGAAATATCATTTGAGAGTGTACGAGTCCCTGCCAAAAACATTTTACTGGGAGAGGGGCGTGGTTTTGAGATTGCCCAGGTAAATGCTGTGCAATGCTTGTCTTTCAACTTTTCAGTTACTTTTAATGTAATTATTCAATCACAACTGCTAAAATGCTAGGTTTTGCACGTGAGTTTTCTTTTTATTAATTTATCCTGTCAGATAGCCACTAGGTGTCCTGGTACTTTCCTGAATTTGGATGTTTTTGTATGCAGGCATCACCTGAAGATCAATTACGATCTTGCCCTTTAGTAGCCCAGAAGTTTGACTAGCTTTGCAACTACTAATGTGAAGTCTTCTCCTGTATTGTTGTCATAAAGCATTTATTAGCAGGATGATCTTGTTGATTGCCTTTCTGCAATTTCATATTCATTTTCTTGCCGTTGGCTAATTTGGATAAAGTCAAGACTTTTTCCAATATTATGCATTCTAGTGAAGAATGATTGTCCAAAATTTTGTGGGATTCATTTCAAGTGAAGGTCTATGTGACGGTATGAGATGGTTCTATAGATTCTTGACTTGGTAGTTGGTGCTGTTTCTATGTTTAACAGGGTAGGCTTGGTCCTGGAAGGTTGCATCATTGCATGAGGTTGATTGGTGCTGCAGAACGTGGTATGCAGTTGACAGTCGAAAGGGCTCTCAAAAGGAGAGCATTCGGAAAACTGATTGCTCAACATGGTTCATTTCTTTCAGATATTGCCAAGGTTAGTTTGATAAAAGTTCTGCTGCCTGTATGCAACAACTTGCTTCATATCAGCTTTTGTTTTCGTTTTTTCTTTTCCATGTAATTAATTATCTCTTGAACATATATTATTTGTCTGATTGACATGAAATCTCCCTCCTTAGTCATTTTTGTTTTAAACATATATATCATAAAGAGGTGATAAATGCGTTTACATGCTGCAGTGTCGAATAGAGTTGGAGAAGACCAGATTGTTGGTTCTAGAAGCAGCAGACCAGCTTGATCATCTTGGAAATAAAAAAGCTCGAGGAACTATTGCTATGGCCAAGGTAACCTCGTATGTTTGAATTTATGCTATACTCCTCCATGTATACATTTTTCTCTTTTTCCCTTTCAACAAGTCCTTCAATAAAGATCAAGTGTGAGTTTTTTTCATTGCATTTTTATCTCACTGTTTTGGTTGTGCACTGAGCAGGTAGCAGCTCCCAATATGGCATTGAAGGTTCTTGATATGGCAATGCAAGTACATGGAGCAGCTGGCTTATCAGTGACGGTGACACAGTTCTTGCCCATCTATGGGCTACTTCGAGGACATTGAGAATTGCTGATGGCCCCGATGAAGTCCACCTGGGCACCATTGCAAAATTAGAACTGCGAAGAGCTAAACTCTGATGTTTTTAGCTGGAGAAATAGTCCAGACGTCAGTAAATAGAATGGCAAAGAAATAAAGAAAACGTTGGACCCATCATTGCAATTGATGGGAATAAATATTAATGTAGTTTTATTTATGAAACTCATTCACAGAGATTGCATTATCCTATAATTGATAAGTGTATTCTTGCACTCATTGATTTTTTTTTTCTCCAACTCCTGATGATGACTTGATTCTGTTATTGGAAAGTTATTTTTGAAAGATTAATTCAACATTTCCTTTTCCCGGTTTTGATCAAGTTATGGGAAAGTTTTACAATTCTATTGAGAGAATTATTTCGTTGGCTTTGAAAATTTGTATAATACAAGCTTTTAAAATACATAGTGTTATACGGTACAAGTCTTCTAAAATATAACGAGATGGTTTTTAAAAGGATTATAAAATTTTTCTAAGTTATTTTTTTAACAGTATGTGAGCCTAACAATGAAATTATTGTGGCATAGGCCGGGGGAAAATAAAAATGAACACTCCGTGGAAAGTAGAAACCCAGAACTGAAGTGGAGAGAAAAAATGAAAAGATTGCAATGAATTTTATTTAAGGCAAAAAAAAATGAAAATCGAAACAATGAAAAAAAAGACAAGAAAGTCATTTGTCCAGTGAAAGTCAGAAACCGATGTCATAGGAAGAGAGGATTGTAGGATCCTTTGAAAAGTTCCTAGTTAGTACTAGCTTTACTATTTTTATCTAGGCAAAGATGCAAGAAGTTTGCTACTTTCTTTGCATTGCCGATGAAGGCCAAGGACCAACTATTTTATCGGACCTCATTTGAGGAAGTCCTTATCCTCGTATTTCTCAACAGAATTATACTCTAATTGCATGAATTTATGGTTTTTTTCATCTTGCATGAGGCTATAATAAATAAAGGATTTTGCACTCACAATCTATTCAGATCAGAGTGCAGAAGGGGTATCAAAGACTCTTGTCTTGCAAAATAAGAGAGCCCTCTTTAAGAGCTCCATTGAATTTCTTTCTCTGATCAAGGGAAAGTTGGAAAAACAAAAACTAGAAAAAAGGGAAAATATAATTAAGACAAAAAATTTTAGCTTCAAAAAATGGAAAATTCAGGAAAAAAGAAGGTAGCCATTCTTGGCGTTTGTTCAATTCTCCTGGTGGCCGCTGTAGTTGGTACTGTGGTTGGCGTTAGCCGACGTAATAGTAGCCAAACTGCCTCAGCTGGCGGTGCTGGTACTGCCTCTGATCAAGTATCAACATCCTCCAAGGCTGTAGAATCCATTTGCAAAAATGTTGATTATAAGGAAACCTGCGAAAAAAGCCTTTCAGGAGCTAATAGTAGCGACCCGAAAGAACTCATCAGGGCTGCATTTACAGCAGCTGTTGATAACATTGGTGAGGTTATCGAGAAACTCAACACTTATCCAGAATGCTGTCAAGGACCCCAGGACTCATGAGGCATTGGACATTTGCAAATATGCCTTGAACACATCTATTGAGACGATCCAGAGATCCTTCGATACAATTGGCACCTTTGATGTCAATAACATGGATGAGTATGTTGCTGATCTCAGGACATGGTTGAGTGCTGCGTGCTCATTCCAAGAGACTTGTTTGGATGCCTTTGAGAATACAACCGGTGATACCGGAGAGCAAATGAAGCAACTCCTGAAAACTGCTGGTGAGCTCACCAGCAATGGTCTTGCAATGGTTTCAGATTTTTCTCAGGTCCTCTCAAGCTTTAACATCAAGGGCTTAACCCGAAGACTCATGTCTGACGAAGAAGAACCTGAATTCGTTGATCCTAATGCACGTAAACTCATGCAAGCTGGTCCTGCTGCTCTCAAGCCTAATGCTGTAGTTGCTCTTGACGGAAGTGGCCAATTCAAGTCTATCATGGCTGCTGTTAAAACTGCCATCCCACCTAAGAACAATCAAACCTTTGTTATCCTTATCAAGGCCGGTGTTTATCATGAGTACGTTGAACTACCAAAACATGTCAACAATATTGTCCTCGTTGGAGAAGGTCCAACCAAGACCAAGATTACTGGAAACAAGAACTTTGTTGATGGAGTTGGCACTTTCCTGACTGCAACACTTTGTAAGTCACACTATATATATCACTATTTTCTTGCCAAGAACGAAACAGAACCTTAATTAATATTTGAAACATCTTAATTTTCTCAAATTAATGCAGCTGTGAATGGAGATGGATGCATTCTGAGGGACTTGGGAATTGAGAACTCAGCTGGAGCAATCAAGCATCAGGCCGTGGCACTTCGCGTTTCTGGTGACAGAACCATTGTCTACAACTGCCAAATTGATGCCTACCAAGACACCCTCTACGCACACGCCTATCGACAATACTACCGTGGTTGCACCATCAGTGGAACCATAGACTTCATCTTTGGTGATGATGCACAAGCAGTTTTCCAAAACTGCACGATGGTTGTCAGGAGGCCACTTGACAACCAGGGCTGCATGGTAACAGCACAAGGAAGGAAAGAGAGCCGTGGCATTGGAGCCATTGTCCTCCAAAACTGCCAAATTGTAGCTGATCCAGCTTTATTGTCGGCTAATCCGCCAATAAAAGCATATCTTGGACGTCCATGGAAGGAGTTTTCAAGAACCATCGTAATGCAAACTTCCATTGATGCATTCATTGCTCCTGAAGGATGGTGCCCCTGGATGGGCAACTTTGCCCTGGATACTCTCTACTATGCTGAATTCGACAACAGGGGCCCAGGTGCAAATACTACCCAGAGAGTCACATGGAAAGGCATTCAGAAGATTACTCCTCAGATGGCTCAAAGCTTCACTCCTGGTATCTATATCCAGGGAGATTCTTGGATCACACCCACTGGCATACCTTATGCTGCTGGCATGCAAACCATGTAAAGAGGGTCGCAATATATTATATGCAAGACTACTGTGGTTTTAGTATACTATATGAGACTTTTCAGTAATTTTTTTTTTATTTGTATCAATTAATGTTTTGTGAATTATCTTTTTTGTAGAAATGATGATCAATAATAATGAATAAGAGAAATTTCTTGATTTTTTGGCAATCATAATTTATGTTTGTCCCTGAGAAATAAATTATTGTAACATTGAGTTGAAATTTTGAATTGTTTCACTTTAATTCATTATTGTTTCAATTGAAAAATATCTATATTTGTATATGCTACTCTTGTAACACAAATAAGATTGCCAATCTTAGAATTTTTAATCCAGGCAATTGGTGATGGATTGTGTAATCAGGGACCCATGATGGCTTTTCTATTTTTTTTTTTTTTTTAATGCAGCTACAATTCTTTTGTGAAGAAATGGGATGTGTACAATAAGTTTTCTAACTGTTTTTATGGGCATTATTTTCATGAGCCAAGTACAATTCTGATTAATTTGATAGTAATGAAAACGTAGTGATACATTGTATAGCTTGTTATTAACAGTTTTTTGAAAGCTGTTAATAACTTTTTTATAATTGAAAAATCACTATTTTAAAAGAAATTGTGGACAAAAATTGAAAACATATTTTTACTTTTCATGTTAAGATAAGTTAAGAATTGTTTTCAAAAGTAACTCTATATTACTTTTGTAAAAGATTTTTTTTTTTTTTCAATTAAAAAACAACTTATAACTTTTTATAAGTACAATTGATAATTTTTCCTAACGGATATGATAGTAACTTTTTTCTAGTAAAACGGTACATTTTGTTAATGAAATTGTATATTTTATTAATAAAGTTATAAATTTTGCAATCCATTTGGTTTCATAAAAAGTGTATTCATTTAGAAAAATTATTTTTCTTGGAAAATATTTTACATGAAAAAAACTAATTTTCATACTATTTGTGTGTTTGGAAGACAAAATGAAATGTTTGGAAGACAAAATGAAATCTTCTACAATATAACTGTTTGATGTTTCTCATCTTGATTTAATTAATAAGATTCATACTAATTGTAATAAATATTTCACAAGTAATTGTAGTCAACAAAAGAATGATTTTGTTTAAAATTATATTACTCTGTAAGATAATATAGTTGTAAAGTATTCATAATGATAGTTTAATGAATAATAATTGAAAACAAAAATAAGTTAAGTAATTAAATTTATAAAAGTAGATATTTGAGATTTAATATAATAACTCTTGAAATACTTGAAAAATAACTCATGTTTAAAAATAAAAAATAAAAAAAATTCTAAACAATATTTTCCTAGAAAACATTTTCAAGCCAACCAAACGGACCCGAATGCATAACTTTCACTAATGAAATGGTAAATTTTGTAATAAAGTGGTACATTTTGCTAATAAAGTGGTAGGTTTTGCTAATAAAGTGGGATATTGCATTATAAATAGTTAAGTTTTGCTAATGAGGTGGTGCTTTTTTTCAATAAAATGGTAAGTTTCTAATAAGTTATACTTTTTTTTAACAATGTAGTACATTTTGCTGCCGTACAAAGTGTTGAGTTTTGGTGATTTATTAAGTAACTTTTCCTTCTGAAATAATTACTTTGGCTAATGAATTGGTTATATTTTGGTCACAATTGTAACATTTCCTTGTCAATTTGGAACCTTTTTTTTTTTTTTTTGGTGAATTTGGAACTCAATGGTTAGACACTTAGACTATGAAACCTAAAAAGTAAAATGAAGTGCAGATTAGGTGGTAACAAACATTATATGGGTTTTTTTTTTTTTTTTAAAAAGAAATTGTGAAGGAGCAAATTGTAGTTGTTATCCACCAAAAAGGAAAGAAAAGAAAGAGAATAGTTCGCATGACTTGTGATAAGACCACATACAAATGACAGATATAAGCATGCTTGTAGAATCTTGCTAGAGAAATTTTAGCTAATTTATTTCACAATTCTGATGTTAATTATTTTTGTTGTTATATGAACAAACCTTAAGACATGATGTAGCAAGTCAGTCATCTTTAATCTTTTATGTATAAAGATTGTATCAACGCAGAACTTCGATGAAGAATAATTAATATCTTTTCCAACAAATTAAATAATTCATAAATTTCCGATAGTCTCTTGATCAATCCTGTAACTATTAAAGAGGAAATCTCACCATAGAAATTTATTTCAGCCAAAAATAACAAATATCCTCTTTTAATGGCTGGCCTAGCTAGACTTTCTTTGCCTATAAATGCTAAAGACCATCAATTTGAATCATTGGAGTCTAAAGATGATCCTCAACCTCACACTCATTACCAGAATTTTTACTGTCATTTCATGTTTCATGGCTATATATGTAGGACATTTTTCTCAAACATTTTCAGCAGAGAAAAGGGGTATCAAAAGACCCTTGTAACAATAACAATCTTTCTCTTGTCGAGGGAAAGATCACTCAGGATCATTAAATTAAAAAAAATTAAAAAAAAAAAAATATCAAATAGAGGGGAAATACAACAAAACATAATATACATTATGGGTTATGATGATAATTCAAGAAAAAAGAAGCTTGCTCGCATTATTGGTGTCTCTTCAATTCTCCTTGTGGCAGCTGTAGTTGGTGCTGTGACTTATGGTTTGAGCGGTAAGGATGCCGAACCACCGGCTTCGGCCGGCCACGGCCGTAAAGGCCCTGATGTTGATACATCCACCAAGACTGTCCAGGCCCTGTGCCAGCACACTGATTATAAGGAAACCTGTGTAGATACCCTTTCAAAAGCCAAGAACACCGAAGATCCTAAAGAACTTGTAAAGGTTGCATTCCAGGCTACAGTTGACAATCTTAGCAATGTCATCAAGAATTCATCTCTTCTCAAAGAAGCTGCCAAGGATCCAAGGACTTCTCAGGCCCTGGAGACTTGCAAATATGTGTTGAACACTTCAATAGATGATTTCAGGAGGTCTTTTGATAAGGTGGAGACCTTCGATCTCAGCAAGTTGGATGAGTACACTGCTGATCTTAAAACATGGCTCAGTGGTGCAATTACATTGCAAGAAACTTGTTTGGATGCATTCGATTGCTTGAAGAATACGACAGGGGACACTGGAGAGAAAATGAAACAACTTTTGAGAACTGCTTCTCAGCTTTCCAGCAATGGTCTTGCTATTGTTACGGATTTCTCTCAGATTATTGGAACCTTGGGAATTCCTGGCATTAGCCGAAGACTCTTGTCTAGAAAAAAGGTCAGAATGCATGATGATGATTACAACCCTGTATTTACTGGTCATCATGGTCAGCGTAGGCTCCTTGGAAAAAAGGTCAGAATCCATGATGATGATTACTACCCTGGATTTGTTGATCATCATGGTCAGCGTAGGCTGCTTGAAGCTAACCCTTCTACTCTCAAGCCCAATGCTGTTGTTGCTAAAGATGGTAGTGGCACCTTCAAAACCATTGGGGAAGCTATTGATGCTGTCCCAAAGGATAACACTACCCCCTTTATCATTCTTATCAAGGCTGGTGTTTACACTGAGGTTGTTGTGATCCCGAGACGCGTAAACAATGTTGTGATCATGGGAGAAGGCCCATTAATGTGACTAAGATTACTGGAAACAAGAACTTTGTTGATGGAATTGGCACTTTCCACACTGCAACCGTTGGTAAGTTACTCCTGATCCGTTTCATTTTTATCTGTCGCAATGTAACCTGCAAGATCTTTTCTTAATGTTTTTTGAAATGAATGATGCAGCTATTAATGGGGATGGATGCATTCTTAGAGACATTGGAATTGAGAACTCAGCAGGAGCAGAAAAGCACCAGGCCGTGGCACTTCGTGTTTCGGGTGATAAGTCCGTTATCTACAACTGCCAAATAGATGGTTACCAAGACACTCTTTATAGCCATTCCTACAGGCAATACTACCGCGATTGCACCATCAGTGGAACCATAGACTTCATTTTTGGAGATGCTGCAGCAGTTTTCCAAAACTGCAAGATGGTTGTCAGAAAACCACTTGACAACCAAGCCTGCATGGTCACAGCTCAAGGGAGGAATAACTCCCGGAGCACTGGAGCCATTGTCTTCCAAAACTGTGTCTTGCTCGATCGTGGCCGAACCCGATTTTCTTGCTGCTAATCCACCCCTCAAGGCATACCTTGGACGACCATGGAAGGAATATTCAAGAACAATCATCATGCAATCCAACATTGATGGATTCATTGCTCCAGAAGGATGGTCCCCATGGATGGGTACATTTGGGTTGGAAACTTTGTACTATGCTGAATATCAAAATGGAGGTCCAGGTGCTAATATTAGTCAGAGAGTAGATTGGACAGGTATTCAAAAAATCACTCCGGAAATTGCTGAGAGCTTCACTCCTGGCAAATATTTCTTGGGAGATTCTTGGATCACTGAAACTGGCTTACCCTACAATCCTGGCATGTTTCAAGTGTAAAACCCCTCCATTTGATCATGGGATCCAATGTATTACAACTAACTAAAGAATGTGACTTTAGTATATTAAATCCTACACTACATTCTTCTAAATTTTATTAGCCATTCATATTACTCTTGTTGGTCCTAGAGAAATTTACTTGAAACATATAATCAAAAAAAATAGTTGACACATGAAGTACGAGCCAACAAAAATTCAACAATACAATACTCTATCTATGTCAATGAATTTCCTTACAATTTCTATTTGGCTTTAAATTTTCAATATATTTTTCACATAAAAAAAAGGTAGAAATTCAATTGTATATTTTCTTGCAAGTTCATTTTAGTCTACCATTACCAAGAACGATAATCCCACTAATTTAATCAGCAAAATGATCAAATAATTTTAGGCCCAACAAAACCCAAAATTGATTGGCTCAGGCCTAAATCAAAAAAAAATATTACAACAGGCCGGCCTATAATTGTAGGCCCATCAAAACTCAACATGAATATAACACAACTGAGCGGGAAATAATCAACCAAAATTTTTGAAACCCCAAAAACTCCCCCAAAAACACACACTCACACACCTTAGTCTACACATACTATCTCAATCTGTCATTTTGTTCTTCGGGGCTCTAAAAAATTTGGGTTTCTCCAAATTTGTCTCCCAAAAAGGGAGTTGATGAAATTTTGCTAGCAGAAAAACCGGTAATGAAAGGTTCAATTCAGTTAATTGAAAAATGACTAGCAGTCAAGAACAACCCGAACCCGAATCCGAACCCGGATCCAGATTCCATACCGTGCAGCCTCTTCGGGACCTCGAAGCCAATTGGGCTGTAGATTTAGCAAAGAATCTCTCCGAATATTTGCTCAAGATCTGCTCCGGCGAAATCACCTCCGCCGACGACCACCATCATCATGTTCCTCAATTTTCCGTCAACTTCGCCGAAGGTCTGCTTAATTCGTCCCATTTTCACTTAATTTTTGTGGGTTTTGTATTCATTTTCAAATTTAATCTGATTTTGTTTTTTTTTTTTGGGGATAGCTGCTTTGCTGCTTCAGGGTTCAGTGCAAGTGTATAGTAGAAAGGTGGAATATTTATATTCTTTGGTTTTGCATGCTTTGGAGTTCGTTTCCCAGAAGAGGTTTGATTCATCTTTTTCCATCTAGTGAGAGATTTTGCTTAGACTCCTTTTAGTAAATTGTAGTCATATAGTTTCAAGATTTATTAGCTTTATTAACATATAATTGCTGCATAAAGATTGTATATGAGCTGTGAAAATTAGAATTAGTTGACGGATTTTTGTGTTTGAAATAAAGTTTCAAACTTTCTTAGCAAGGCTTTCAATGGCCGTATCGCATTAAATTTGTTGCCTTTTTTTTTTTTTCTCCTTTCTAGTAAGGAATTGATGCTGACACGCATGTCATTTGTCTGTTCTTTGTTGTTATTGACTGTTGCATCTGTAGTTGTGATTAAATGATGGGTTTTGCCTTTTAATGTAGCAGTTAGGTTTTTTGAGTAAAGAGTTATGTTATAGTCTTCAAATATCAATCTGTTCAACTAATGATTTCGAAGCAAGAATTTGGATAGAAGAATGTGTTTAAGATCAACAAAAGATTGGTTGTGGTGAGTGCGGATATGCTACTAACGTTTCCCTTCTTTGTGGAATGGTGGCCCATGGGCATGGACAACTGACAGCATTTATGGAGAAACAGAAATCTTTTCACTTAGAAATATTTTTGGTGGAATCGTGGAACTTTTATCTTAACCAAATTGAGAATCTTTTTAGCATTATTGTGTCAGGAATTTGTGAAAGCTTTTGTAGATATATATTCTGAAAGTTCTCTCACATTCGCATACACTCAAAGTTCTCAAATGAGACTTCTCACGAGCTATTTGCTTTTAAGAATTCAGCCATTTGGACTGATGACAAATGCTGCGTTTAAGTTAGATACCTCAGGGGTGGTGTTAAGGCTTTAGTTGATTGAATTTCATAGTACTCAGTCTGACCCCTTATCATCTACCTGGATAAAATAATGTGATGCATGGCTTTTTACTCACTTTTCAGTTAATTCCTTGTGTTTGGTCTGTTCGATGTGCCTTTTTTAATATCAACTAAGATTCATGAAAACTTTTCTTTTCCCAAGTTAGTTTTATCTTTTACGCATGTACTATCTTTTGTTGACGGATGACATGACCCATTTGGCAACGGAAATTAATGTATGTTAAGTAGATGATCCTTAGCTTGGATGGAAAGTTCCAATAATGCAGTACAAACGTCATTAAAGTCAATGCCACATATGATCTGAATTGTTTCTTTAATGCTTTAGTGCATTGGGGAAAATTCCTATGGCATGCAACTGAAGCATTCTAAAGTTTAATTTAGTTAGCTCTCAATTTGTGAGGAAAAGGAAATGAAGAAAAAGAAGCAATAATGGAATATGTTTCTTTTGGAATTGTGAGCCATTGAATTTTATCCTTACTTTTGATACACTGGTAGTTGTAGTTGCATTTGCTTGTACTCCTTATCCGTGATCAAATTTTACTCTTTTGTAGATCATTTAGGGTTTGCATGATATTGATGAAAGTAGATTTGGATCTAAAAAATTACCATCGGTTAACTATTAATACCAGTATCTCTTTGACTTCTTATATACATAGTTCACATGAACAAGGAACAAGTGCATCAGCTCAATCAGAAGAGGAAGCGTTTTGCTGGCTTCTCATGAGGAAGAAAATGATATATTTTGGGTCTTAGATGATATCCTAGGTAAGCTGTTTCCTTGTAGCTTAATTGTGGTAGGTTGCAAGACATTGCTTGGCTTAGATTGTTTCATGTTGCAGTTGAAGCAAAGAACTTGCTAGATAGTGGCAAAGATGCTCTGGCAAATCATTTTGTGAGGCCCCCTGCAAATTTAGTTGTCCTTGAAGGTGACTGCCTAGATGCTATTGGAGATGCTGGGGAACTAGAGTCCTATCTGGTACTAGATGTTAAGCATTAATGATATGGTAAGATGTAAGGATGCACATTCTAACTAATAGTCTTTTTGTGATTGCAGTTAGCCACCAACGATCTTTTCCGAGATTTTATTTTGTTAGACTCTTGTGATGCAATAGCAGTTGTCGACTTCTTGAACAGTCACAACAAAGCTGGCAATGTCAGCAGAGGGAGCTCTTTAAACTGTAAAAGTCGCAAGAGCTTTCAAGTCCCCAACCAGACGTTCTGGGGGTACTGGTCATAGGCTATCAGCTCAAAAAAATCAGGATGCTGATATCAATCAATCTCCATTGGTTAATCATGACTTTCAATGTAAAGAGCATGGCGTTGGGTCTTCTCCAGCTGCCTGTAATTTTCCTGGCGATGATAACGGTTATTTCAACATGGAAAATGGGCATTCAGAATCTGATGATTCTGATAATGATGATCCATGGAAACCTCTTAATCCCCACGAACCGGGAAATTTGAAAGTCAAACCTTATAAAAAAGGTAAAAACAACATTATATTCCCCTTGCTCCATTGCCATTTACTGTGTTTTGCCTGATTTTTGAGATTTCATTTTGCCCCAAGCAGCAAAAATTAATAGACGGCTGGCTGCAAATTCGAGGAAACATAGTGCTGTTATGGTAGATTTTCCTCTTGCAAGAAGGGATGGTCCTATTAGTGCAGAACTCACTGAAATATGGGAAGCAAAGTGCTCTACCTTGCAAAGACAAGGGGAACCCCATTCTCCTCCACTATTCGAGAAGGTTGGTTTGGTGTTATATTATGTCTTCTGAGTTTAATTTTCTTTATATTAAAAAAACTGCTGTTTGCAGCTGCGGCAATCGTTTTTTGTTCAAGGGGGGAACAAAGAGTACAACACCTTTTCTAATCCTAAAGAGGATAACACAGATAATGAATACGATAGTGAGGATCCAGGAAATGAGCCTCCTGATTTTAACATGCCTGAGAATACATACATGTACGAAGATGTACCTCAACAAGATAAGGTTAGTCCGGTTGTTGGCATGCATCCATATGTAAAACAACTAGCATATGTGGTGATTTGTTATTGGTTGAGCACAAATTTTTGTAAATTGTTCACTTCTCAACTGTTTTATGTAGCATGATGGCAATATTCACTTGGACCTAGGTGAAGGTTTTGAAGATCCCGCTTCTCAGGCAAGCCTTGAAGATCTTTGTCGCTCCCATTTGGTAAGCACAGATATCTTTTTGGATCGCATTCAGCAGACTAAAGTTTGACTTCTCTTGGTCACCATTATTTCATGCAAGTGTATTTGCTGTAAAGCGTCTATATGAGTAGATAATACTTTGCATTCTGAGGGAAACAGCGTAAAAGCATGAAATATGAGCTTAGAAAGACTCAAAAATAGTACTGTGAGTTGGGCACTTTCTTATTCTTAACACCAAGTTTGGTTATCAGGTTCTCTTTGTGCTGCAATCTGATATACCGTTTCTCATGTCTGCATCTGGAAGAAAAACTATGCATGTCTCAGTAGTCTCCTTTTAGCAAAACGCCAAGAAGTGGGATTGCAAGGTCTTAACAAAAGGATATACAATGTCATGACTAAGTGTTCATCAATATTTTAAAAAAAAAATCCACAAGAACCGTCTTTAAATTGTCACAAGTGCAATATGTGATTCGGAAACACACTTCATGTGTAGGATTCTCTCCTTGCTAGTCTTGCCGAAACCGAGAAACAGACGGAATTGGCTGTTTCTGCTCGGGTTTCAACATGGAAACAGAGAATTGAGCAGAATTTGGAAGAGCAAGTTTGTGCCTCCCACATGTTCTTAGTTCTTTCATAACCTTCTTTCTCCTGGTAATTTCATGCCAGATTTTGGAAATTCATGGTTATGACATGAATGAATCATTAACTCTCTGACAGGATTCACGACCCCCATTTGATATTCATGAGTATGGTGAAAGGGTTATGAGCAAGCTATGTATGGAAGGAGATGCTGGAAATTCCGTGTCTTTTGCTGATGTTGTCAAGGGCCAAATGAAGCATGATGTTGCTCGAACATTTTCAGCTCTTCTGCAATTGGTAATTCCTTTATGACTAAAAATGTATGGAAAATTACTTTGCATTACCAGTTCTAACTAGGATTCATAATGAATTTTCCTCCTGTGTAAAGACTTTAAAAATTCTATTGGATTTGAATCCGTTTATTTGGATTTTCTTGATTTATTTGTTGCCATTGTTCAGTCGGCAAAATTTTTAGATATTCATCCTTTTTCTCTCACTCCATTAACAGGTGAACAATGGAGATGTTGAATTAGAGAAGAGTGGCCTTGATGGTCAATCTATCTGTTACTCGGTTGAGAATTCATTTAATGTCCATCTCCTCCAAAACGAGAAGAGAAATAACCTAGCACCACCTCATTCTATCAAAAAAGAGAGCCAAGTCACCTAAAGGGTTGTGCTCTAAAGGTGAAAGGATCAAGCCTGGTAAGGAGAATCGCCCTATTGCTAATGTATCATCACCAATGTCCACCTCGACTTGTAGATTCTCTGTGAAGCTGGGAAAGCCTGGTCTAACAAAGTGTACTCCTGAAGGCAAGAAGAGACGAAAATCGCGCTTTGTTGAACCGGTGAACTTGCATTCAACAGGATGACAAAGTCCTGTTGCCAAAAGTTTCATACTGCTCCAGAGGACCTCTGCAGGTCTTTTGTTGAATGGAATGTGATAGTGCTGTAATAGAGTAGAGATCATGAAAATAGAACATTGTACTTTGTAGTTTTCTAACAGTTACAGAAAAAAGTTGGTAGCTGCTGACATCTATTGTGTTAACAACTTAAAATTGATACCTGGAATGTACTGAAAGATGATTAATAGTTTGTAATATAACCACTGCTTAGTGGTGTTAATTCTGAAAATAAATGAACCAAATGGCTTATATACTTGACCCTTTTGTGAATTAAACTGAAATCTTCAGCAGATTATTGCAAGTTAATCAAAGATCCACATGGTTACAGAAGATTGATTACCATAAGATCATAAATCTGGAAAAGTTTACGTAAGACAGATTATGACTGTCCAAATGGAGACGTGACGACTGCTCTCTCTCTTCTAAGCGTGTTTTGACTTGGTGGAATTCTTAATAGTTCATAAAGTAAGAGGAAATTAATTAGGTGTTAGTTAATGTGGGGTTGGTGACAGAAAATTGTCGTGCAATTGCGGAAATTGGAAAATTTTTTGCTAGTCAACCTGTAATAACAACTATTGTTCTAGTAGTTAGATCATTTATAAAGTAGGGAAAAAAATTTTATTTTTCAAATAAACTCTTATTTTAGAGTATTCATAAAGTAGGGAAAGACCCTTTACTTTTCAAATAGATCCTTATTTTATGAATGATCCAACTACTAGTCGATCAACATTATAAATGACTAGTAAAAAACTACTCAACTAAATTATACTTTGACAAAGAATAAAGATCAAACTATATTTATTCTACTTAATAATATTTGCCTAAACGTAAAGTCGTTGATTCAGATGTTTTGTTGATCAACTACTTTAATCATGTCATTAGAACTTTTAATGAATCTTCCAAGTTCCAGGTAATGAAATTACCTAATTCTGAACGATCCCCACATTGCTTAACCTAATACGTACTATATTATTAAACTAAAACCCCAACTAATCATACATTACTAGTACCATAAATATTTATCTAGGCACATTTAGACGCATACAAGGAATATCTAAACAACTATTTACATGTTTGCATACAAATGTTGGTGCCCAGCGTTGTTAGGTTTGCTTTAAAAGAAAATTAGACAACTTTTTGCTTATCATGCAAGTACTATAATAAACATTAATAGCTAATTTATCTGAACCCACTGGAAATTTTTAAGCTAATTCTTTAGGCATATTGATTTTCAACTCTTTCAAGAATAGCAATAAATGTCAAAATTGACTTGTGTTACCTGTGGACTATTGACTGCTCAAATGTTTTTCTAAATAGAAATGATTAATCATTTCAATAATGGTAAAGAGAATGAAAGACGGGGTGGAAGGTAGGTGGAAAGGGTGGAGTTGGGCATAGCCTTGGACTGATGTTACCTAAAAAATTTGTATATTTTGCTTGCAAAAATATGAGGAAATTTATTCAACTATTTAATGAAAGAAATTCACGTTCTAACTTCTATATTTGTCTCTTTTTTTTCCCCAAAGTCGTCGTCCTTTGACTTCAGAATGGAGATCATGGAAATTAGTTCCTTTTCTCTTTTAAGTTTTTAACATCATAATAGACACTAAGTTACCAAATCTCTACCTGAATCTTTACCAAATCAAAAAAAAGGTAAATGACGCTTATATTTTTTTCTTTTAAAAATCTCATTTTGTTTTCAATCTTTCAGTAGGTTCTATTACGTTACAAATATTTGATATTTGTCTCTCAAAAATCACGAAGATGAATTCTGTGAATTTCTAGTTAACCAAAGTTAAACACACTTGGCACGGGACAAAGGCATTAGATGGAAAATAAAAATAAAAAGACACATTGAAATTCATTATCTTAATTATCATTAACTAAACTTAGTTAAATTAGCAAGTGTACCAGTACAATTCGATGGCCACACCAAATTGGCCACAAAACAAAGTATTACATGTATTCATGTTCAAATGACACATTACAACACATAAAACCAAACTCATAAAATAATCCATTAACATAATAAAATGGCACATCTGCAACATCACGAGTCTTCCATGAAGGGTTTCATTTCATGGTCACCAACCACCATTCATAAGATAAATGATGCAACCCCTAATGATAAAAATATAAGTAACCAAAATAGCGTTTTATTTTATTTTTTTTTGCAATTTTTAAATGAAAAAATTACATGCATTTACTTCACCATATCTTGCATATCTTAGGAATCTTCTAATCCAATTTGTAGCTCTTTCAAGAGGTAACCACTTTTGCTAGCCTTTTATATCTACAATTTTTTCTATGCCAACTCTTTTCTGTGCTGTCTTTGCCCTTTTTTCTCTCTATATATTTGTTTGTAATATATGAGATAAATGACCCGGTGTTAGCTTTTTTTAACTCGTCTATTTACGATTAGGCGATTAATAATTTTTTTTATTTAAGTCTCAAATACGTGTTTAATGCCTGTTAACTCGAAACTAATGAAATGTGTTTTGCAAGTATTTTAGAAACAAATATCAAAGATTAAGACGTAATAAAATCGAGGACAAAATGAGATCAAGAGTCAAAATTCAATTACGATAAAAAGAATGTATACCTCAACTATTTGGAACTCTTATACATTTTTAAATCTTTTTCTTATTCAAGTTTGCAATTAATCTCAATTCTTATAAAGAGTAGAAGTCTAAAAGACAATCTCAAAGGCCAAAAATGAAGAGAATTCTTCTTTCCCAATCGAACTAATATATCAAAGTATATAGGGTAAAAAACAAGAAACTTCTTGCGTTTCGATAAATATTTAATTATCTCTTATGATTTATAAATTTATTATTTATTCTTATGATTTATGTTAAAATAAAATTATTAAATATTCTATTAAATAATTGTTAATGAACTAAAAAAATTATTTTAATTATTAAAAATTTTTAATCAAAATTAATTATATATTTTAATATAAAATATAATTCTTTTCTTTGGGCGGGAGGAATTTTAGGTGAGAAGAAAGTAGTAAACTTAGGAGTGTTATTGACTGTTTGTATAAATCAGTTAAATTTTACTTTTTTATTCATTTTTTAAAAAAAATCTAAATCACAAAAAAATAAATTATAAATATAATAATCTGAACATTAGCTCGGACTAAAAAAATTTATTATAATTTACCCAAGTATATATTAACCTTTGAATTTCACATATAATACAAAAAAATTCTACAATTTCATTGAAAGAATTATTCTCTTAATTTTAAATATTTATCTAATACAAATTTTTAAAATATATAATATTATATTATATAAAACTTTAAATAAAAAATAATAATAGTCTTTAACGAAACTGTAAAATTTTCCAACTACATATACTACTCCAAAAAAAAAAAAATAAGAACAATTCAATTGAATAACTAAAGCACATCTATCATTGTTTAAATACAAAACCATGGTTAGCACTTAGCAATTTACTACCATATTACTGTTACTTAGATAATTGCTTTTTTTTTTGGCCATTCCACAATCCTTATCTATTTACAAGTCAAATATTCTTCTAGTCAACTATTGTGTGCAAGCACATTTTGATTCACCCTCATCAGAAATCTGCCACGTCTCAGTATGCTATCACAGTCACTCACTACACGCCACGCCAGCATACTATACAAACTTAAAATGCATCAGACGGCTCATCGAAGCTCAAGAAAATATCTTTCTTTTCTTCACAATTTTCAACCTTCGCATGACCTCGGTGTCAGCGGCCGAGTCAACTCATTTGGTCCACTCTCCAAATCCAACTCAGTAGCCGCCGAGTTACAACTCGTTCCAGCACCACACGGCGTCGTCGAAGATGTCCCAGTTGGTGTTTTCCTGCCCATGCTTAATATCCTCTTCAAAGTCAACAACCGAGTCCCCGGGGACCTAAACCCGTGACTCGCTGGTGAACTCATTTGTAACTCGCTCTCTAACTCGCTCCTCACCGGAACCTCAATTCTCACAGCCGTCAAATCCAACCTTTTCCTCCGAGACCCCAACGACGCCGTAGAACTATCTCCCTCCTCCTCCTGCTGCCGACAACCCGAGTACAACCCAGAAATCGAACCGGGATCAACCACAGAAGAAGTTCTAACCGGTTCAATCACCGGTTCAACCAGAGCACGACAAAATCGGGCAGGTTGAATGCGAATGAAACCACATATCAATACAGTCAATATGAAAAGAATGATTACATTTCGGCAACAGCCGGCCCTTTTCACCGTCTTCAAACTCCGACAAGCAGACGGCGCATTCCAACCCCTCCGGCTGGGCTTCCGGTTTCGTTTTCGACGAATAAACGAAAACCGGAAGCGAGCTGACGACGGCGAGTTCAAGGCCGCGATTGGCATCGTCAGGGACCATAAGAGAAGCCGGATTGTTGCTTCAACGTAGATCACGATGTGGGCTGTTCTGGGATTGTTGTTTAACCGGTTCCTCCGGCGGAGGAGCAGTTGACGGCGGCGTTCACGGAGGAGATACCACTTGGCATACAAATGAAGGGAAACCATCAAAACAACCACGAAAAATAAGATAATAATTGCAGAAAGCATGATTTTTCCGCTGAGTGCAAAGCCTTTTGGATCTGGGGTTTGTGAAATGCGAGGGAGATGATCTTCTTCCATAATAACTCTTATACTGTTATGGAAATATTTTTTTATTTTTTATTTTTTATTTTGAGAGAGAGAATGAAGTGGAGAGGAGAATGAGGAAGTGAAGAATATGGTGGTGTTATTTAAGTATTTGAGGAAGAAGAAGAAGAAAGGGGGAGGAAGTTTCTTGATGGTTTCAGTGAGGAACTACTACTACTACTTCTACTCCTACGTGAATTGGAACAGGTACGGTAGACGCCACCGGTACCTACTGTGTTGACGCGGGATTAGTTGAAATGACACTATTGGCCTTTTTTAATTAAGTTCATGTTTTTCAATTTAAAAGATTATTGGATTGAGGATTGACACGTAGGTAGCTAGAGTGTAAGATTGGAATGGTTGGTAAAGAAAATTTCGAGTTCAAATCTTGTTAATAAGTAGGCTATTTGTAATAATTACGATAATATGTAAGTTTAAATTTGAGAATAGTCTCGTTAGTTATGAGATTGGTGAAAATATCTGTGAGAAAGTTTAAATTTGAATTTTATTATGACTATTTTTAGTTGATGGATAGGTAATTTATAAAAATGATAACATTGTATTAAAATTGGATGCAGGAGAGACTTTAACGACAATTATATTGGCAAAAAAAAAAAAAAAAAGGATTGTAGTGTTTTTGCGTGCATTTAATTTCATTGTGGATTAGATAATTAGAGTAATTTGCAAAAGAAAAAGCAATAAATAATAAATAAATTATATATTATTAAGTGTTGAAATTGATTAGTTTAGGGGGTATTTTGTAATTAACACTTTTTTTTATTTATTAAACTAAACAAAACAAAACAAGGTGGGATTGATTCTAAAAAAATTCTTATATAAATTTGATACATGATATAATATCATAAATTTTATGATTCAGAAATGTCTATATCACATTACATTGCTGTAAATAAATGATATAAAAATTTTTAAATTAAAAAATTTATAATATTATATTACAAATTTGATTTATATAAAAAAAAATTTTAATTCTATATTAGTATGGGAGAGGTTGCGTTGGGCCATGGTGCCTTTGCACACGGCTTGCTTGCAACTTCGAAGGAGGATAACTTCACCGATAGTACTGCATGTCAAACCTAAGAAGACTTTTGACCCTAAATAGTCTACTCGTTTACAGATTTTCTTGCTGAATTTGGGACCCAACCAATTAGCATAGTTAACTGTATAGATTGATTTGGTAGATTATGTAATGATCATAGAAAAATGCATAAATTTGTATAAATGTCACATCATGACATGCTTGTTCATAGGTTGACGACTTGGCATACAAGATTAATATAGTTGAAAAAAAAAAAGAAAAGTGAATGCTTGGCCATACAACAGTAAATTAAGTATAAGTACTTAATTCACTAATTTTTTTTATGACATATTTAATCCACTAATGAATATAAAATTACTAATGATCAAAAGATTAATTAGATAAGATATATTATCTGTTAACGTAAGAAAGTGTTAAAAAATAACTTATTATCATTTCAAATCACATAATCCACATATTTGAGCTGTATACTTAGTTATCTTCGTGCAAGAATTCACATTATGGACCGAATACATGCCAGCGGTTTGGACCAAATGGGCTTCAGCTTATCACTTTCTGAAAAGCTTGAAGGTAATCCAATTGGCTTTTCTAGACCCGTAAGTGTTTTGACGAACGGGTCGTAAAACTAAAGCTGTAGTACTATATTTTTTCTTTTTTAAATACCATCCCTTCCGCTATCTATCAGTGACAAATTCGAATTCGAGAAACGTTTTATCACATAAATTATATTTCGTTATCAAAGATGGTTCACTTGGTGGCCGTGTTGAGAAACACATTTCAGTTCTGACAATCTCGGATTAAGAACAAGTTATTCATAAAAACGAACCTCAACTACCTCCCATGCCAGCCGACAGAGAGATCTGATTTTAGCTGATCATGTTATTCTTCAAATCAAACACACGGTCCGATGATCCCAGAAATTCTTCTTGACCATGCACCCCAGCTACATAGTATCTGCATTGATTTTTAATGTCGGAGAAATACACTTTGATTGATGGGCATGTATCTTGCTTTGTTTAACTGTTTAATCAAACCAAGAGAAAATTATCCACAATGTTGGTGAACGATAAAAAAGAATTAATCCCAATATGAAGAAGCATTCATCTAGTTGTCAAAAAGGCTTAAGACATTAGATTATCACTTAAATTAACCATGAGAGTCATGAGAATTGGGATTTGTTCATATTTAATCTTACGGTCCATCTAAATATACTTAGATACAACGTGATAAAATGACAGAGTGTCACTGATGTATCATTAAATTCGTCAATGATCTAACTAAATCAAATATTAGTAATTGAATATAATTTATCATTATCGCACCCATTAATGTTATAAGAATATTGCTATAGTATATACACCACCTCCTCCCAATATATTTGTCACGTTTAACTTTTTTTTGGTCAACGAGTCAAGTTTTTAATGTTCAATCTTTTGTAAATTTTTAACTTTTTTTTCTATAAAAATTTTAAGTTTCATGTCATAATACTTTATATAATACTCTGGCCCATTTCATTTTTTGTTGAAAAAATTTCATGAAAAATCAAATAAATCTATATGAAGTATTGATTACAAAATTGATTTAGTTGACCGAAAAAGTCAAATTGTGACAAAATAAATGGAACAGACGAAGTACTGCTTTTTTGGTTTCATATTATCGCTATGGTTTGGATAATCATTACTCTTGAAAATTATTTTGTAAAAGTACTGTAATAATTTTTTTGATGAGATATATGTAAGATAAAAAAGTGATTCGAAAACGTGTATAAAATAATTACAAAATATTATTTAAAAAATAATAATAATAATTGACTGTTCAAACAACTCTATTATTCTTACCATTTGTTTGTCGCTTGTAAGTTTCAGATACATCAGCGAGCCTGCCACAAATTTATTAATATTCCGACACAATCTCATTTCCCAAATGCACCGATTGAAAGCATCCAAACACCCATGCCCCCTGCAGTGACAAATCACAATCTGGCTTGCAAGAGAACTATTATAATCTTTAATATATTTATGGCTATTGAGTATAAATTGATAAGTGATAAAATTATTACTATGTTATTAAATTTACGAAAAATAAATAAAATTGATCAAATATTTATAAATCTAGTATTAATAATTTAATATTACTTTTGCAATGAATTATTGACTTTGACAATTAATTATAAATTTATAACTTTATAAAATATTTTTATTATTGAAATCTCAATTTACTCTCGGTCACGCAAAGTTAATCCTAATTAATCATGCTCAATAATTGGTATTTTCTCCTGCCAATTAAAAATCCAAGAACAGTTGCCACATCCATCCTCAACTTATGGTACTACTACTACTACCGACAATGCCAAAAAATGAAGGAAATTTTATATGACACCATAAGCACTATTCTTTTTTAATACATTAATTTCACCTTTTTTATCCTTTGTCTTATATATATTCGAATAAGACATGGTAGTATTTAATTAGTTTTGTGTAACTAGGAATCCAATTTATCGTTGGTTCTCAGTTTTGAGGAATAGCTGCAATACGACATAGAGAAGACAAAATGCCACTAAGGTTCTAAATAACCTACTACAAGAAACAAAAGAAATGAAAATTCCATAATTTTTTTTAAAGAACCATTCTCTTATATTTTAAATATTTGTACAATATAATATTATATGTTTTAAATATTTGTACGGTATAATTTTTAAAATTAAAAAAATAATTTTTAAAAAATGACGATAAAATTACCCAGGAAGATAAATAGCGTTCCGTAGAATTACAGTGAAAGATGAAAGTCGAATACTTACAAACAAGACAAGCAGAGTGATATTTGCACTTTATATTATTGAAATTCTGGTTTCGACACCCGCTCCACCTGGGTGATTCAGATTGAGGGAAAATCAAAACATGAAGTTCTGAAAAGGGTTCTAGCTACTTTTGGCTAGGATGCCTAATGACTAAAGATGCTAAGTTTTAGATTGTATTTGGATCCACGAATTTAAGAAAATTTATCTATTTATTGAAAGATTTATAAGTCAAAATAGATATTAATAATTTTAAAATTTACTCAAATTAAAAAATTATTTGAAATTATTCATTTTATATTTTTTAGTTCAAATAAATTTCATTTTTTTTTTTCAAATCTATCAATTCAAATATAATATTAAATAAAAGTAAATAATGAATAATTATTGTGTTACCTAAATTTTATCGAATTTTCGTTTCTATTCAATTGTGATTGATAGAAATAAAATGGGTTGACACCCATGATGGGTCAATTTAAATCAATTTCTTATATATAGAGAGAGATAGATAGACAGATAGATAGAGAGGAGATGACTAACGAGAATCATGGAAGTGACCACCACCTCAAGTTTTTTATTACAGCTCATGAGAAAATTTTTACATGGATCTGGACTACGGTAGGTCTGATGGATCTCTTGATTCATATTCATCCACATTATTCTAACTCATTAAAAATAATTTTTTTCATAGTGATGTGGATGAATATAGATCAAATGATCCATCACACCTACCATAGATAAACGCATATAAATTCAATGGCCAAAACATGATTTTGGCAAGAACAAAGCTTTGGTAGTTCTTTTTTCTCTTATTTTTCTCAAAATCAATATTAAAGGTTTGAATTGTGAATATCGTGTTTTTTTGATTGTGAATTCACACCTACCTAATTTCGTAATTCAGTTCGTTACACTTGTAAAAATATCAAAGAAAAGGGATAACTTTGTTCCTATGATTATAGACTAATAGAAAACGAATCAAGTAAGCCTGGTTTGCATCCTAATAATCAAACTAAAGTTAATTGTTAATTGATGTTTGTGCTAATAGGAAAATTTTGAAAAATCTTTATGTTACTAGTAATAGTTATTTCTTAATAAGGGAAATGGTGGAGGCTCTTGTATTTTTGGAGAAAGTAAATTAATATTCGTCCGTCCTAAAAGCGTGAAACAATAAATGCATTAAAATGTTTTCGCGTGTAAAATGGGGAGTCTCAACTCTTAATTGCAAGCTGCGTGTGAGCATTTACTAGGGTTCTCTTCTAAGGGCTTACATTCCAACGGTCAGTCCGAAATAAAAATTGAGTGTATAAGAAAAAAACACTCTAAATTTTTTCCATTTATTTCTCACTACTCACTTAACCTCCCCAATCCAACTTTCCCATTCTTTACTTCAGTAGCTCAATAGACTAGTGAAGAAGAACCATACCAAATAAACCAACATCTTTATAAGCTCTTTGTTTCAGTGCAAGAATTGGTAGTTTAATACAACTTGAAGAAAAATGTCAAACAAGTACTCTCCCATCTTTCCTATATCTGAACCTCACCACTTCAGTGACTATGGATTTGATCCTCAAATTGATTACTTTCAGGTACCGAATACTTTCTCTATCTGTATATATTACTATAATTTCTTTATAAATGTGTACTTTATAATATGGAAAATAATCCATCTCTTTTTTTTTGTTTGGGTTTAAAAAAAAAAAGGTATTGGAGGAGGCAAGAAGGCATAAGAGGGAGAGTTCTTTATCAAAATCCTCAATAGCCATTGAAACAATACATTTCAAGCTACAAAAGCCCATCTCAAAAGATGACTATGCATCATCATCAAAGAAGAAGATCAAGAAGAACAAGCAGAAGAAGAGATGGTGGAAGAATGCGCTCCTCTTTTTCAGGTGGAAGTGGGTCCCCCATCATGGCAGCACCAACAACAACAACGACTCTGATCATCATCATCATAATGTTCTTGATTATGGGGTCCATGGTAGACGCGCCCTTAGGGGATCAATCTCTGGACCAGTTTACATCACTGAGAGTAGAAGTGGGTCCTCCACTCCCTACCGGACTACCAGCCGGCCGTCCTCCGGTCCACTGGCCGGAACGTTGACTCCCCCCGAGAAGGATGAGGTGCAGATTCCCTACATTAGCCTTAGGGAGATTAACATGGACGACCATCATCAGCTTCTTCAGCATAGGGTGTCAACTTCAGCCATGCCAATATATTTGGTCACTTAATCTTAAAAAAATAAAAATGTAGGGGTTATCTTTAACTTTTTGGTGGGTTGTCTTATACACCTTAATGATATTTCTTGATATTATTGGGGTGTATCTTTAATTTTTTGAAGTTTTAGTCCCCAACCCATCCACCAGCAAAAGATTTTTTTTTCCCTTTTTTTTTTTTAATGCAAAAGGTGCTTTAATTTCGTGTGGTTGACGGAACTGAAAAGTGTTGCTCTTTTCAGATTTCAGTTTTATGTTATTGATGGATTTTGCTTCAGTGATTTCTTTTTTATTAATGAAATATTTGGTGGCATGTCTTTTTCTATTTACGACTTGTAGTTTTTAATTAGTACTAACATTTATGATAACAAGATTTTAGAAAAATAAATCATATTACGTTAAACATATGAGCTGAGGTTTGGCCTTTTAGGTATGGTATACAAAATTCCTAATGTGTCATCAGATTAGTGAAATAATGAACAAAATTTAATGAAGTATTTAAAATTAGGGATAATAATTAAATATATATTCTCAGGTAAATTGATTAATATAATAAATAATATTAAATTTATGATTTTATAAACATTATTTTTTTAATATAAATTGCTAAACAAGTAAAAATAATTTTAGATATGAAATGCTTGACGGTTAGGTGTTATTTTATTTTATTTTATAAAAAAACTCACAACTTCTTTATCGACTTTAATTCATGACTAATAAATCATATAAAAAATATCCTATCACCTAAATTACAATAATAATACTATATCATAATGAAGATTGGACTCTCTCTCATATTGCAATTTGCTGAAGTAGATCTGGAATACTGCCTTTATGGCTCCATGAGATGAGTCTTCATCAAACATAAAATTGATGAACAGCAGAAATTAACATGAGAGTTAAGAACAAAACTTTAATTGGCATTTATCACTTTACCGAGATTTGTCACTTGCAGGAATTATATGCGCGTATCATTATTTTAATTTTAAAATTTTATACAGTATAAATTTTTAAAGAAAGTAATATTATAATATACAATTATTTAAAGTAAAAATAATAATAATTCTTTAAAAAAAAATTATAAAATTTCCACTATCACTTGCAAGTGAAAGGTGGGATTTTGTAAGTTTTGAGATAACCGTTGGGCCAATAATCTCTCTTTCTTTTTCTTTTGTCTCTTTCTTTCTTACTGGTTTTTTTCCAATGAATTTATTCAATGCTTCTTTCACTTCGTATACTGAAATTCTTGGTAACCGTTGGTTATGGTAGGGCCAAATTGCAGTACGGGGTCCACAACAATATTAGATTAGAGTTAAATGGATAATTAATTATGGGTGCGTTTGGACCAAAAAGTATTCAAGAAACCATAATTATTTACCTAACAAATAATTACTGATAAATAATGCTGACGCTGTCAGATTAATGCGTAGCTGAGTAGATGAATCATGAGAGTGTCAATATTTATTAGATTTGTTTGGTTAATTTAAGAGGTGGCAGATAACTTTTGAAGAATCACTCGGATGACTTACTTGCTCACTTTACAATATTAAATAAATATGACAGTTATTAAAATAATTAAAAAGATAAATATTATTTATTTTTTAATTATTTAACAATTCAAAATATATTGTAGAATACGTAACAAATAATTTTTTCACCCGTCAATATGGAGTAATGCATCTTAATGTTGAGTCAAATGGACTCTTAACCATGCAATAATTACATTTGTTTAAAATATTGTTTGGGCAGTCATTATTCTTGAAAAAATTTGTAAAAATAATGTAATAACTTTTTTGATGTGATATATATATATATATGAGATAAAAAGGTAATTGAAAAACGTGTGTGAAATGATTACAAAATATTATTTAGAGAAAAGTGAAATTATTTAGTATCCAAACAACACCAGTCTGTTTTTGTAAAATGGAAGACTTAAAGAGTGTATATAAGATCCATTTTTGATCTCATTTATAAATTTTTATAAAATATATTGATATAGATTAATGTTATTTATTTTATATAATTTAATTAATATCATATAAATGTACAATTAACGTCAAAGATCAAATTTACTTGAATATTTTTCTATAAAGAAAGATATTGAAAAAGATAAAGAAAATAGTACATAATAAATCAAATTACATAAAACTTAATTTGTATTCTTGGCATAATTTTCATGGATGTGAAGCATACAAAAAACAAATTCTAGGGGAATGTAATATGTAGATGGGAGCAGGTGGAACCTTATTTATTGTGCCATATTGAAGAGGATGGATGACAGCTACAACACGAACCAGTCTAACTGAAACGTTAGGATGGGAAAATTTTGTGTACTAATAAGAAAGTTGACATGGATGGTAAGAGCAATTGGTGACAACAACATGGCAATGGCTCACTTGTCATTTTCCAAAAACAGCACTAGCACTACCCTCCAAACAACCAAACGGTGTATGCTGAATTTCATTGCCTGAGCAAGTCGGTCTACGCTCATTGCGGAGCGAACAAAACGACCGTTAGATGAATGAAAAATAAACGATCTAATATATTCATTTCAGATTATGAAAACGAGTAACGAATATTATTTTTTTCCGCATGGCATACTTCCATCAATTTATAACGCATGCATATGCCATGAATGAATGATGAATGTGATTGATGCTTGACAATGCAATTTGCCAAGCAGCTGCTCCGAGCTCACAGGGTTCTCAGTTTTTGGAGCATGGTAACATGGGATGTGTCAGTTTTTCCATGAACAAATGCTAGTCAATGTTGGAACTCGAAAGTCCAGCAAGTTTATAGTGTGTATTGAGTAACTAGTGATATTTCAATAGTTATTTAATAATTAATGAGAAGAAATCATTTGTACTGAATAGTTCAGTTTACTACAAGCAAGGGGACAATATTTTGTCCAAATAACTTCTTCCCACTGATTTTTAAACAACTACTAAGATACCAAGTAATTGTTCAATGACCGTAATGAATTTTATCCTCGGAAGTCAGCTGATTTTCTGGTCAATTTGTTTTTTTTTTATTTCAAAATAGATCTTTCACTGTCGGAAGCATAGTTATAAATGGGATTTCGAAAAGGAAGTAGATTTGGTTGCAAACCATTGTTGGGCTCTGTGGGCTTATACCCGGAAACTTCAACAGAAAATAACCAAAGAAATGGGCTCCTAGTTCTCATCACAATGGGCTTAATGTTGCCCCTAAACTTCTTGGAGCCCAGTCCATGTAACTTGTCTTTGTGTATGTGAATGTCCATGATTCTGAACCAATAATACAATTTCTATAATTGTATCTACACAACAACAAAAGTGTTGTATTTTCCAATAATTAGTTTTGATAACTTTTACATCCTCAAGTTATATTTTTTTGAATTACGATATTATACAAGTATTTAAAATTGTAATATACAATTTTAAAAATAAATTTACAGTCAAGGAAATCATTCCCTTATATTTTAAAAATTTGTACAATATAACACAATGTATTTTATAAACTTATACGGTACAAATCCATAAAATTAACCGAATCATGATTTTCTCAACGAAACTATAGAATTCTCCAAAATTTAAAACTACCCTAAATTTTAATCCATATTAGAAGTGTCGGTTAAAGATCTCAAATCACGTGTTTTCGCGAACGTTCAATATATAGTTTTGGCCCACTAATTATGTTTATTTATCTTTTAGGCTTTTGTCAAAATAGATTCGTACATATCCAATTAGTTCTAAAATATTTCGGGTTCGGCCTATGAAGTGATGACAGTTTCTAATACAGCCAATCATCGTAGAAAACTTTGTTCTTTCTCCATCCTTTCGCTCATGTAACAAAATTCTTTTCAATAAAAAAATCCAATTACCCATATCTCAATCCAAGTATAGAAGCTTTACCTCTTTATTAAGAAATTCTTTAGTACTCAATTTAAACTGTGAAATGAGTATTATAAGTTATTATATAGTTGTAAAGTAATAAAAAAATTTTACTCTTTAATTATTTTTAATTTCACATTATAGAGCAAATAAACAAGATTTACTTCTCCCGATCTCTATACCAATTCCTTTAAAATTGGATCTGATCTAGATTCACATTTTTTTTTTTTTTTTTTTTTTTTTTTTGTTGGGAGACGTTAAGTAATGTGGCATCTAAAGTTTAGAAAACTGGCATGTGTTTCACAGAATGGAAATACGACTTTAGCAAATGGAATTTCAAGGTTTTAAAGATATAGTATATATGGTATAGGATTTTATACAATGTTAGCTGTATACAAAAACCATTTTACATTTTATAAATCTAAACTCATTTATATAATTTGTTATTATTTTATATTAAAAAAAAAAAATCTCTCCTCCCTATAACTCTCTAATAACTTGACTCTATGATCAATAAGTTATAAGAAAAATTATCTTAACACCTAAACTACAATTCATCCTCATACAGTTGGTTAATTAATTACTATTTTGCATTGTTTATCATAATATTAAGTAAATGTATTTGTTTTACATTATTAATATATCTTTACTTGTTATCATAGTTGCTTGTCTTCTTATTTTGAATTATTATTTTGTATTACACGACAAGATGAAAATTTGAACACATTAGATCTTTTTTTTTTTGTAACTCTAACGAAAAATATCCATTATCATGCATTTGGAAAGAACTATTATATATGATTACATTTCCTCTTTCTTAGTTGTCAGAAAAGTGGGAAGGCATCTCACTTGCCTTAGCTTCTACAAATTAATCTTTTACACCCCTATAAATCTCCAACATATCCCACAAATTAAACCAAAGTACTGTGTGTTTCTGTGTGTGTGAGGATCAAAAAAGAAGAATAAAGAGAGATGGAGGGGATAGAGCACAAAAAAGTAGACGTAAATGGAATAAACATGCATGTTGCAGAAATAGGCAAAGGGCCTCTAGTTCTCTTCCTTCACGGTTTCCCTGAATGCTGGTACACATGGCGGCATCAAATGGTTTTCATGGCATCCCACGGCCACCGGGCCGTGGCGCCCGACCTCCGTGGCTACGGTGGCACCACCGGTGCACCTATCAATGACCCCTCCAAGTTCACAACCCTCCAAGTGGTGGGAGACATTATTGAGCTCCTGAAAATTATTACACCCGATGAAGATAAGGTGTTCATCTAATGTTGGTGGGACATGATTGGGGTGCAATGATAGCTTGGGCTTTGTGTTTGTATAGACCCGATAAAATAAAGGGTTTATTCAATATGAGCGTTTGTTTCTCTCCAAGAAATCCTACGAGGAAGCCCATTGAGACCTTGCGGGCAGCTCATGGTCCGGACTATTACATTTGTCGGTTTCAGGTGTGTTAATTAGCTACCATTCTTATATAAATTCGATCCAATATATTGGATGCCTTGATTCTGAAAGAGTCCCGTGATTGTGATGGGACTCATGCAAAATAAAGAGATCCAACACATAATATTTTAGTTCCGGTTCATTTTAGAATTGTTCTATTAATTACTATATATAAAAAAAAAATACATTAATTTGATACTATATTAGTATATTTGGTGTCTCATTAACAGGTTTTTTTATTATTTTCAGGAACCTGGAGAAATAGAAAAAGAGTTTGCCGAAATTGGAACCAAAAGAGTTCTGGAGAACTTCCTTTGTTACCGCACACCTGGTCTCACTTCTCCTACCAAAGGGAAAATTATTCGGAGATTCACCTGATACTCCTAGACCATTGCCCTCCTGGTTGTCTGAAGAAGATGTAACTTACTATGTCAACCAGTATGAGCAAACTGGCTTTACAGGAGGTTTGAATTACTACAGAGCAATAGACCTGTAAGCATCCAAATCCTGTACTTATCAATTAATTATCATTCACAACTCTAGTTAACTCAAACGGTAAATAAAACGATCAGATCTAAAGATCATAAATTTTACTTTCACTATTCTTAGTTCCCTAATTAGTAGATGATTTATATAAGTGCCATTGTATACACAGATGGCTTGTCGTGACCTTGGATAACTTACCCTTCTCCCAAACTTTTTAATTAAAATCAAATTAATTATGTTTGTTGAGCACAAAAATACTTAATAATCATGCAAAAATGTTTGTTTTCCGCTTTGAAAACTGCAGAAATTGGGAACTCACTGCACCATGGACGGAAGCACAGGTGAAAGTACTATACCAGTCAAGTTCATTGTTGGAGACCTGGATCTCACTTATAATGCACCAGGAACCAAGCATTACGTTCACAAAGGAGGGTTAAAGAAAGATGTCCCTTTCTTGGAGGAAGTGGTGGTTCTGAAAGATGTTGGCCATTTTGTGCATGAAGAAAAACCTGATGAGATTAACAAATACATTCATCAGTTCATCCAGAAGTTTTCTTCCTCCAAATGTTCGGCATTGTAAATTTGTTTGTGCTATGTATGTGTTTTATTGTGTGGCTATTGATTTTTTTTTTCCTGTATGATGACTTTCTAATAAGCATGGAAGAAATATGAGTAATGCACAATATCATGCAATTGCATATCAACTATGAATGATCGCGCTTACATTTAATGTGATTTCCATTTAAAACTGTATTGTCTATAGTAATTGTGTGAAATTTATAAGGGGCAAAATTAAATTTCTTGAATCTTGGCGCCCTAGGTTTGCCAACCCCTCAATTTTTAATGTAACAATTTGTGTAACCGATCGTCACAGGATCTTCTATCACACTTTTTATTCTATTTTCAATATTCACTATCAGATGAACTATCAAAATTCTTTTTAAATATAATTAAAATTTTTAATAAAGTAATCTTTACCTTTTATTAGGTAGTGGGATTGGAAGTGAGATAGTGAATCCTTAACTCAATTTACCAGCGTTAAGGTTGGGTAAATATATATCACAAAAGGAAAGCCAATTCTACATCCTCTTATTTAGGAAAAAATCCTTTGTTACTCACTTTGCTATATGGATTAAGTATTCTAAATTGTTAAATAATTGAAAAATGATACAATTCCCTTTCAATTATTTCAACGGCTGTCGTACTAATTTCACATCGCAAAATAAGTAGCCAAGAGTTGGGGGATATTTGGCTCATATTCCAGAATTGGAATCGCAATTAAATTCATATTAAAAATATGGTATCGTATTTGTCTACTGAAATCATTGAAATAACTAGTGTTAATTTGGTAAATATACTAAAGAATCAGAAATTAGAAATAAAATTTCTTTTTTTTTTTTAAACAATTTCCCCTCTCACAGCCTTTTCTCCTCCATTTGCAAACCTCCGCCAAACCCACAATTAGTTCGTCATCTTTACCCCCACCCATCTACTGTCAACAAGGAATCTCCTTACTCAAAGATACCAAACAGGCTAGTGTTTAGAGTTAGTAATGTAGTCAGGGTGGAGGGTAGAGAAGGGGTTAAGGTGGAGGGATAAAAGTAATAGGGGAAGTGTAAGAAAATAAATAATTAATAATGTACTGGAATTTAAAATTTTTATTTTTTGGATCACCTTAATTAATTTATACGTAATATAAGAAAAATATAGAGATTATACCTTAAAATTGCAGTAAAATCTCTAATATATTTGAAACGTAAATATAGAGATTATACCTTAAAATTACAGTAAAATCTCTAATGTATTTGAAACGTCGTAATACAAGAAAAATATAGAGATTATACTTTAAAATTGCAGTAAAATCTCCAACATAACTTGAAACGTCAATCCACAAGCCGCATAAATATTCGACCTCTAATGATATTCACACAAATAATTAAATAAAAAAATTTTACAAAATTAATCGATCCAAATCACGAAATACTAATTTCTAAATTATTTTTCTCTTTTCTAATCGTGACTTTCACGATTATAATTTTTTCTAAATATTTTCACGGCTTTTAGGTTCTCAAAGCCGTACTTATATCTATGTACTACAGCCTGGTACTTATATATTAGTCGTATGTGTACTACAGCCTAGTACTTATCTATTATGTATCATATTAGAGCAAATATTTAGATAGATCCGATTTTTAGTTTTACTTGTAAACTCTATAATATGGATTAAAGTTTAAATAATCTATAATATGAGTTGAAGTAAGTAAGATTTTTTAAAATTTAATTTTAACCACAAAATTTATAAATGGGGTCAAAGATCGAGTCTATCTAAGTATTTTTCATCATACTAGTACTAGTAATATATCATATATCTTAATCTTTCAAGCACTAGCAATATCTATATCTATATATACCCATAATATAATATAATATATATAGATAATATATAATAGTTTAAAATTCCAATCGAATTAGGTTTAAGGAATTACAATAATTCTAATTAGTTTAGGTCAAGGGCAAATGAATAGGTATAAAATCATTAGGACTTTTAATATATATTACATATTAATTCTTAAAATTTATAATTTATTACAATTGAGCTCAAAAAGTTAATTTATCTCATAAATTAACCTATAAATATCTCATACTTATCAAATCATTTTAATCTCGAATTAATTATCCTTAAGTGTGTGACCCTTTAGATTCCTAATCACATTGACAATAAGTATAAATTATAATCCTAAATTAATTAGGATTAGATAAATTAAACACCTTTAATTTATTATTAATTATCCAATTAATTAATTTACACTTAAAGATCAAGATTGGCTTCTAGCAAAGTATCATGACCACCCAAGTGTTGAGTATATCAAGTGGTTCGACTGTATATCATCTATTCGTGATTAGTTTCCGTGTAATTTTTATACTTTCACCAACTTATATCCTGATTAATTCAAGAGTACAGATATAATGCAAACTCTGATCGAATTAATCAAATTTATTTCTTTCCGAAATACAACTCACTTGAAATAGAATTTAAGACACTCTTAATTCTATTTCCACTTTGCGCAAAGATTTCTTAATCGTATTTCAAGAAGTGATCATATTGGGATATGCTGTCCTATTATAAGGAGTGGTGAATCATCTATTGGTCATATATTATCTTATCATGATTCATATTATACCCGAACTTCGACTCATTAACAGTAACGACTTATAGAACCAAAATATAATAATTCACAGTCAAAATAAACTCATGAATTCAAGTCAAAGGATCATTATACTATTATTACAAAGAGATTAATCTATTGGCATTTAAATAAAATAATGCGTGTGAAATACTCTTAGCGAGTCAATCCGGTGTACTTATTGCCAATAAGTATCCACATACTTTCATACTTATGTGCTAATCTACTAGTGTCATGCATTACGATTAGGGATATACACAAATAAAATATAATTATATTATAACTATTTATGATTTCACATATATATATTTTATTCAAAAATGTCATATTACAAAATATACATAAATATAAAAGTGTAATTTATTCCTAAAATAAATTGATTTTATGACATACACTAACATGAAGGAAGTAAGTTGGTGGTGGGTGGAGAAGCTGGGGAAAAGAGGGGCTTGGGAGGGAGGATAGAGAAAGGAATTGGGGTGGAGGAGAGAGAATTGGGGAAAGGGATATAAGTATTAAGGGTGGTGTTGGGTGGTGAGTAGGGGACTTGGGGAGAAGAAGGGGTTGAGATGGAGAGGAAAGAAGGAGATTAGGATGGAGGGCAAAAGAGAGGACTTGGGTGGCAGGTCAGGGGAGAGAAGGGGTTAGGGGAAGGAAAGAATTTTTTTCTCAAATTTTGAGGAATGTGTGGACCTTTGATCCACAAATTTTCCTTATATCACTCTTTTGAAGTGTGTGAAGTGATGTGAAAACTTGTGTATCATGGAGTTTATGGCATTATATCATAAATTAGATTCATGTAAAAATTTACTAAATTTTGAAATCATTTGAGGGAATCCACAAAACCCCCAAGATGATCTGGAATGTTGAAATCCATATATTTGAGAGTGATTCCAAAATTTTTATTCCAATAATAGTGCTCCAAGCACTATCTATTGGAATCACTCCCATTTCAAACCTCAAAACCCTCCAACCAAGCACCCCTTTTACTCTTTATTTAGATGTTCCATAGGCATGGGAGAGTATTGTGGATTTTAATAGGGAAACATAAAGTGGGTGAGTAGCCTACCGCTTAGTTTCCTTTCTTAGTTTTCTGCAATCTAAGACAATTACTAAAATAAAACAAGTAAAACAGATTTCTTGATTTTAAAAAAAAAATAAAAAATTTGTAGCTTTGCATCATTGTAGAAAGAAATTGCTTGAGGTTTACTACATCTACATAGTGATTCCAACTTCAAAATTCAAGTCATTTGAGGATCTTCCAATGTTGTAGATAATTCGGGATTAGCTAGTAGAAACTGGTGGTAAGGATGTGCATGCGTTACGGCAAAACACATCCATTTATGTATAAGTTCTAATAAACATCAGAATTCAAATTTAAAACTAACGACTAAAGGTCGATGTGCCTAGAAAAAATGAACTATTTGTTTCCATCGGTTCGGCCGCATTCTAATCGGTTCCTTCGGTGGTGTTGTTTGGGACATTTTGTCTTTTCCACAATCTCGACTTAGATGCCTAATGATGGTCGTTTTGTGTTTGATTCATAGTAAATGATATAAATTTCTTGATTTAGATTAAAGTGATGTAATTAAATTTGAATTATGAAGTTTATTCTATTTATTATAGATTGGATTCATTTAATTTTTTTTTTTTTTTTTGTCATTTTAGACTTGTCATATGCGTTTATATCTTTTGTTTTTTTGTTTTTTCCTTGTGAGGCCATGCATGATATCGACATTTTCAAAAGACAGTGTTGAATAAACTAAAATTCCAATACCGGCTTAGACTGTACCCACCAATGATGCGAAGGGGAAAGCGACATAGTATAAGAATGGGGTCAAGACATTAACACCAATATTTGTATTATAATGTTCTTATCTAAATAATAATTCTAGTTCTTAACGTTCAAACAAAGTTCACTTATATTATAATACACCTCCTATCTAACATATATTTTAGGAAATTTTGAGGATCCACTTGTCTCGTCTCCTTAACCATTACTAATTTACTATTGCCATTATGAAAGAATCTTGTGCTTTGATTACAACATAAAATTTACTCAAAACAAATCAACAATATTTAGTACTCCATCATTTATTCATCGTCTTAAAAACAAAAGAAAGAATTAACATAAAAATATATGTTTGTTAAAAAAAATATTTAATTAAATTTAATTTACAAAATTAAATAAGTTGCATGATTAATGCGCACACTCAATATAGGTGGCACCGTACACCACCATAATCATATATTGAGAGAAATTTTTATATAAATCAAATTCATAATATAGTATTGTAAATTTTTTTAACTCATATTATTTTATATCATCTATTTATAACGATGTAAAATCAAATTAAATCGACATAAAATAAAAAATTCATGAATCTATTCATGAACTCGAAGAATTTTTCTAAATATTATTAGGGTTAATAACACTTTACCCTTCTAAATTAAGTAGGTAATTACACTTTCTCTCTCTAAACTAAAAAAATTATACTTTGTCCTCCAATCGCATGATTCATCTTTTAAAAAATTTATAATATCAAGTTAAATGACTAAAATACCCTTCATATTATATTTTAATTTTTCATATATTTAATTTTGATGTTCAATACGTATAAAAGAATTAAGAAAAATAGAATATAATAAAAAACTCATATTATAATAATAATTATTATTATAATAAAATATAATAACAAAATAATTAAGGAATGAAAATGTAATAAAATGTAGACTGAATTATATTATATTTGACAGTGCAATTTGCAAAAGTTAATCCAAATATAAAAATTGTAAAATGTTAAGAGACATCAAAAAAATCACAATTTTTATAAAAAAAAATATATATTGTCACACAATATCTTTAGAGAAGAATTTTGAACAGAAAATTAGCCTATTTAGGAATTATTCTACCATTATGATTAAACATTTAAATTTGAAATAATATAAAATGAAATAACAAAATTTAAAAAGTTAATCAAGATATATATTGATATGGATTATATTAAAATATTATATAGTTTATTTTTTATTATTTTTAAATAATTATTACATCACTATCAAAATCAAAATATAAAAATCAAAATATAGTACTAAAGGTATTTAAGTCATTTAACATGATATTATAATATTTTTAAAAAATGAATTATGTAATTAGAGGATAAAATATAATTCTTTTAGTTCAAATTAGTGAAGTGTTACTACTTACTTAATTCAAGGGATAAAGTGTTATTAACCCATATTATTCTATACACGTAAAAAGTGACTTGTCACCGACCCGTCCTCACCATTAAAAGAGTCCACATACATGCTTGGCCATCATTCGAGAAAGAGAGAAAAACTAAGAAAATGGACAAAATACAGCACAAGAATGTAAGTGTGAACGGCCTAAACATCCACATAGCAGAGCTAGGTGAAGGTCCATTGGTCCTATTCCTTCATGGATTCCCTGAACTCTGGTATTCATGGCGCCACCAGATCCTCTTTCTGGCGGCTCACGGCTACAGAGCCGTGGCACCCGACCTCCGTGGCTATGGTGACACCACCGGAGCACCCATTAATGACAGCTCCAAATTCACCACTCTTCATATAGTTGGTGACCTTATAGCCCTCCTCCAAGCTATTGCACCTGATGAAGACAGGGTGTTTGTTGTGGGTCATGACTGGGGTGCACTTGTTGCTTGGCATTTCTGCTGGTTTAGGCCTGATAAAGTCAAGGCTTTGGTTAATTTGAGTGTTGCTTTTAACCTATTCCCAGGAGCCCTTTGAGAGTGCCAGTTGAGAGCCTGAAGGCTGCTTATGGGGATGATTACTATATTTGCAGATTCCAGGTTCACCTTTTATTTTTTATTTTTTTTTTAATTTTGAATTTTTTGCTTTTCGATTTGAGATTTTGAAATTTTGATGAAACCCTTGTTTATTTGATATCTGGGAATCTTGTTTCATTTGAACCAGGTCAAAATTTGAGATTTTTATGGTTGAAATATATAGGCTATTGAATAAAGTTTGTGACAAATCTTTATAATTAGTAATGAGACAGTGAATATAAATTAGTGAAATTTGAAGAAAATTGGTCTGAAATTGAGTAAATTTTAGATGATTGCTTTGAAATTGAGAGATAGTGTCAAGTTTCCTGAAGACAGTGAATTTTGGTGATAATTAATCACTGGAAAATTTTAGTAAAAATTGCTTCTTGATGAAATATTTGATTGAAGAGAGTGATTGATTTTATGTTCTCTGTTTAATTGTTGACAAATGTAACCCTGTGGTATACCTGAAAGTGCATTGGATTTTTCTGGCCTGCTAAATTCCTCCATTCATAATAGAAGGCAAATTGGATTTGCTTTCTATATATATTAAAAAATAAAAAAATAAAAAAATCTGTGGTTCCAAACAAGAATATATTGTCAATGAGATAACGACAGAATCAAGAAAATGAAAACAAAACAGCTGTATTTCAGTTATCCTTATTGTTTGATTGCTTAGCATAAAAATTGTTTAGATCCCTCTGCTCGGATAAAAGGAAATGCTAAAGTGCCAGAGTTTCACTAGGCAATTCCTCGCTTTAGATTTCACAAAGCTCTTAGATGACAAATTAGAGAGTAAGCTGATGGATCCTTTCCTCATTTGTGTTTTAGGAACCGGGTGATATAGAGGCTGAATTTGCTCAGATTGGTGTTAAGAATTTTATGAAGAAGATTCTTACCTACCGAACTCCTGGTCCATTGTTTTTCCCGAAAGGTAAAGGACTTGGCGGTTTCCCTGAGACAGGCGATTCTCCAGATGTCTTGCCATCTTGGTTGAGAGAGGAAGATGTAGATTATTATGTTAGTAAGTTTGAGAAGACAGGCTTCACTGGAGGTTTTAACTATTATCGAGCTCTGAATCTGTAAGTGTCTTTCCAACTTTCAACATTATTGGAATCTACAGAGATTCAGATAGTTTAATGCCCATCAGAATTTTTGTTAGCTTACTTTTCTTTTTTACAAGTTCCTACTTCCTTAAAATTTTCTCTTAGAAGTTAATCACATATATAGTTTAGTATAATGATTCTCCACTTATTATCTATGTTCTTGCACTAAAATAATAACTTTATCATGCAGAAAGTTCTAAATTGTAAAATCGTGATGTTTGTTGAATGTATTAGTTCTAAAATTACTACTATATTTTTGCAATGAATTGCAGAACCTGGGAACTCACTGCGCCCTGGACTGGGGCTCAATTAAAAGTACCAACTAAGTTTGTTGCTGGGGAACTAGATCTGACCTACTATATTTATTAAGCCAGGCGTTCAAGATTATATACACAAGGGTGGCTTTAAGAAAGATGTGCCATTGTTGGAGGAAGTTGTCATAATGAAAGATGCAGCTCACTTTATCAACCAAGAAAAGCCTGATGAGATTAACCAACACATCTACGACTTCATTCAGAAGTACTGATCTTGTGTTCTCCTGTGTCAGCGAACTCTTATCTTGCATACAACATTGCCTACTTCAGTTTGTAATCTATGACCAGAGGATGGCATCCACCATTCTGAACTTGTTCATCTGATCATGCATTTTAGCTCTATATTAAGGTTTTTGATAATCCTTTCTCAATGTAGTACAAGGATGAAAATCTAGAGACTGTTTATCTTAAATAAGCACTAGCCCTTCTGGTTGTCTGAAGAAGATGTAACGTACCATGTCAACCAGTTTGAGCAAACTGGCTTTACAGGAGGTTTGAATTACTACAGGGCAATAGACCTGTAAGCATCCAAATCCTATACTCATCAATTAATTATATTATTCACATCCTAGTTAGTTCAGACAGTAACTAAAGCAATCGGACCATCAAAAGGTCATAAACTTGACTCTCGCTATCCTCAGTTTCTTATTTAGTGGGCGACCTGTAAATATCATTGTAAGTCATTAAAATATATACAAATGACTTGCCATAACCCTAGATAGCTTACCCTCCTTTTAAATTTTTTAATTAAAAAAATCAAATTAATTAATTTTTTTAGCACAAAAATACTTAATAATCATGCAAAAATGTTTGTTTTCTGCTTTGAAATGCTGCAGAATTTGGGAACTGTGTGCCCCATGGAAAGGGGGGCACAAGGGAAAGTACTAGTTAAGTTCGTTGTTGGGGATATGGATCTCACTTATAATGCACCAATGATTATATTCACAAAGGAGGGTTTAAGAAAGATATACCTTTCTTGGAGGAAGTGGTGGTTATGAAAGATGTTGGTTATATTGTGCATGAACAAAAGCCTGATGAGATTAACAAATATATTCATCAGTTGGTCATCCAGAAGTTTTCTTCCTCCAAATGTTCTGCATTGTAAATTTGTTCGTGTTATATATGTGTTTTGTTATGTGGCTGTTGATTTTTTTTAATGGTGATTTTCTAGCAAGCACGGAAGAAACACAAGTAATTGATGCATAATGTCGTGCATTATTAATGTTGCATACCAACTATGAACGACCACCTACATTTTGTGTAATTTCCATTTAAAACTGCAGTGTCGGGATATTTTGAAATGTAATAAAACTCAAATTTTCAGTTATTTTAACTATTATAAAAAAAAAAATTCGCATTACAAAATAAGTATACAATAGACTTTTTCCAAATATAATGTGGACAATTTGCCAACGTTAAGGTTGGCCCGTGGCCTGTTGGTTGGCTGAACAATATATTAACTAAATCCCTGGTTGAATGGTTTTTTTTTATTATTTTTCAAATAATATTTTATACACATCTTTTAATTATTTTTTTATTTTACATATATTCTATTAAAAAATATTATTACCTTATACTCTTTTTAAATAATATTCTAAAAATAATAGTTATCTAAACGAAAAATTCTTATTTAGAAGTGGCCTCCAAATGCCAGTGTTTTGAAAGCCGGACCAGACCGGCCGGGACCGCGAACTGGAAGAACCATCGGTCCAGTCCAACTACCTATCCGGTCTGTCCAAAAAATCAGGACAGAATCGGTTAAAAATCAGACCATCGGTAAAAATCGGGAACGGATAAAAAATCAATTTTTTAAATTTTTACCGAAAATAATTTCTCCGATAAAAAATTAAAAAATTGTGAAAATAAACTCCAAAATTGCAAAAGATTGAATACACCAAAGTGTAAACTATTAAATCTTATTTTTTTCATCTTTTTTATACTTATTTTTGTATAAATTTCACTTTTCTTATTAGAAATTTGATTAGTAATTTTGGGTATTAGGACTATAATTATCCAAAAATAGTGTTTCACTTATATTTTAGATTTTATATAAATATATTTTAAGTCATTTTAAATTATATCACACTTAGCATAATTAAAAAAAAAAAAACTTAATTAGTGAACCGACCGATTCAACTGATCGAATCGATTAAACCGCGAACTGAACAGGCCACCAGTTCAATGACCGGTCCGATTTTCAAAACATTGCCTAATGCATGGGAGAGTTTTAAGGATTTTAATAGGGAAAACACAGAGTGGGTGAGCGGCCTAGCTACCTTCCTTTTTCAGTTTTAAACAAAATATAACATATTTTAAAGAAAAAGTAAAATGCTTTGTAGCTTAGCACTGTAGAAAATTTTGCTCGAGTGACTACTTCCTATTTCAGACTTTCCCTTGTCCTTTTCACAATCTTGACTTAAATGCCTAATCAATGGTCTTTTTTGACTATATATAATCACTTTATCTCTTTTTTCTTCTTTCTTCTTTTAAGACTATAGTGTTGAATAAACCAAAAATCCTACGCCGGCTACCGACCAATGCAAAATTTTTATATTGATCCAATTTATGATAGGTGAGATAGATTTTTTAATCTATATTTATCAGCTACATTATTCTGAAAAGATTTATTTTTAATGAATTAAAGTGATTTGGATGAATATAAACTAAAAAATCCATCACACTTACCATGAATATAGGATTCATGTAAGAATTTTGCCCCACCAATGATGAAAGGAAGAAAGTGACACACTATGAATATGGGGCTAAAAGGTGGCAGAGTTTTTCTACAAACACCAATATTTGTGTTAAACATATGTGTATATTTGTGTTAAATGTCTATTTTTATTAATTCCTTAATTATGAGTTCTAATCTCAATGACAAATATAATTTTTAATGTTCAAATAAGGTTCACTTATATATATATTCACCTATAATTTAACATAAATTTCAAGAAATTTCAAGGCTCTTTTGGTCTTGTTCCCTAAACTAAATGCTTGTTTGCTATTGCAACCATAGAAGGATATGGCACTTTGTACCACAAACTCTATACTGTACTTAAAATGTGTACATATCAACAATATTTATCACATATATTTAAGACTTACCTATCTATTAATCGTCCTAAAAAAGAATTAACAAAAAATAGTTTCATATTATAATATTGTAAATATTATAGTGCACATTTAATGTACAAATTTACCGTCTGTTAAGAAATTAATTTTCAGTATAAATATTTAAAATATTTAATATTATATTATGAGATTTTAAAAGGGAATATATTTTGTTCGGACGAGCCGAACATTCTTTGAGTCCTTTGATTGGAGGCAACTTATGTCCGTTTGTCCTATTCATGAACATTACTATAAACATCATCGGATAAACATTACTCTGAATTTAGAATTTTCCTTTAAAATATATAGGGTTAATTGCAAACAACACCCTTGAACTTTGATCAATTTATATCATGTTCACTAAACTTTTAATTACAGTAATGTACGACCCTAAACTATTAATTTTTCTCAAATTATGCAAATTAGTTTTAAAATAGAACAATATGACAAATTTGCTTAATCAAATAATTACAATTCCCTAAATTCCCATACCTCTCATTCTCTACTTCCCCAACTCAAAAAAAAAAAAAATCCCCTTCTTCTCAAATTCCTTCCCCTACCCTAGCCCTTTCCTCCACCTCTTCCCTTCCCTTTTTCTCCTCTTCTTCCTCCACCCATCCTTCTCATTAAACCATTTTGATGCCAACATCAAGTCCTACAAATCCATATCCATTGTCCCACCAAAAACTTTTCCCAAAAATCACTTATTTTTTCTATATTTAAAAATGAAAATCCCTAATAGTTTCCACCATTTTTACCAACAAAACCACACTCCAATCAGCCTTAGTTATACTGTCAACAATTGAATTCAAGTATCTTTAAGCTTTTTCAATCTCAAGGTTCTAATAAATTCAACACATTTAGGAGAAAAATTTAATATTTGAACATCTTCATAATTACATTGTAATTCTCTGGATATATGAGTGATTGAATCAATAATATAAGGTAAATCGAGATCGAGACGTGAGGTTGGGTTGCGAATAGCTATATAGTAGAGTGGAAAGAGCAAAGACGGCCATGGTGACATTGTAAGAGGTGAAGAGGGAAGTGTAGGAGAGGTGATGAGAGGACAGGAAAGATTAGAGAGAGGTGAGAGACAGGAAGGGGTTGAGGTGGGGGGAGGAGGAAGGAGGAGTAGAAGGTAGAGATATGTTAGGATGGTATAGAAATGACGATGGAGAGAGGAAGCGGAAGGGTAAGGAGGGGTAGGAAATATAAGATGAGAAGGTACTAGGCTGATAGAGGAGGGGCGGTCTACATAGGAAAAGAGAGGGGAAAGGGCGGGACAGGAGTTGGGGTGAGAGAGGTATAGGGGACATAGGAGGAGGAAGAAGGTAAGAAGATGGGTAGTGAACAGGCGAGGAAGAAGGGAGAAGAGGCAGGAAGGGGCTAGGGAGTGGGAAGGAACCGTTAGGGAGTAGAGGAGGAAAGGAAACGACTAGGATTGGGAATCGAAGAAGAGAAGGGATTTTCATAGATTGAGAAAATTGTGAGGAGAGTTACGGATATTTAGCAAACGAATTGTAATTCTTCATTTGGGCAAATTTGTCATTTTATTTTATTTTAAAATTGGTTTGTGTAATGTGAGAAAAATTAATGATTTAGGGTAGTACATTGCTGTAATTAAAGGTTAGGGGGTATATTGCAAATCGACAAAGTTCAAGGTGGTTGTTTACAATTAACCCAAATCTATATTTGTCAACATTATTATAAGTGCAAAATGCTACGACCCACTAAAATTTCATAAGTTATTGATTTTGCTTATTAAACTTTTTTTGTGGCCGAATTAGTCTTTCAAATTCCAAAATCATCTTCTACAACATATTTCGTCTATTTAAGGTGTTAAGTTAAGGTTAATTACGACAATGTGAATGGCATTGGAATTTTTTAAAGGGTAAAAATCCAAATATTGTTCATCATCTTCTTCTTTTGTATACCACAAATTTGATCGGTCCAAAGTACTATTTCGATTTACAACAACAAAATTTTTCTTCTTATGTGATAACTTTCTAACTTCTTTTTCTAGCTTTTACTTTCTCAAAAATAAGAATCTAGAAAAGTTTTTATGAACTCCGTTAAGGAAAAATTAAGAATTAAGAAAACTAACTGGAAGAAATTTGAAAGAATTGGATGAAGAAAGTGAAAAAAAATTAGATTTTTTTTTTCAAGATTTCGCGACGATAATACCAAGAGCCAGAACCCATCTAAATGTGTATAAAGACAGTTAATAACACTATTCCTTAAAAATAAAATAAAAAAAAAACAATACAGAAAATTTATAACTTGTTGGACGAATTCTTTGTTTTCAAAAATTGTGATCTCAGATTTTTAATTTGGAAAAAAAAACGAAATTCATCATAAAATTGTTGAATATTTTCTGTACATTTTACTCAATTAGATGTCTCTAATATGTTTCAAAAAATTTATAAGATTTTTGTTCCTGAAAAATGAGATATCAAAAATTTATTGGATCTTTGATTCGAAAAAAATTGATGTCCTAAAAATAAAATTATAGATATTTGTTTCAAAAAAAAAAAAAAAAAAATGAGATCTTTTTGGGATCAAAATTTTCTTGGATCTTTGTTCCCAAAAACTCTTATTCACATTTTTATTCCAAAAAAATTGTTGGATCTTTGTTCCTAGAAAATGATGTCAAAAAATTTTATTGAATTTTTTATCCAAAAATAATTAAGATCCCAAAAAGAATTCTGTTTCAAAAAAAAGGTGATGCCAAAATTTTCTTGCATCTTTGTTCACCAAAAAATAAAAAAAAAAGAAAGAAATTTAACACCATTTAATTTAATTATGCCACAGCCGTTGTACTCATCAGTAAGTCCAATATTTACATCCATGAGTGACTTTCATATAACACTATTCTCTCTTCAATTCTTTTACATTTAGATTATAAAAATTAAAAAATTAAAACGGAAATTTTTTTATATAATTTTAGTTCCAGAATCTCCGATTTTCTGTGGTCCGTTATAGTGGAATTGAAGTGACTGTGTCCTCTTCCCTATTCCACCATTAAAAGAGTGCCCATACACTCTTGGCCATTGCATAGAAAACCAGATTATGAGCTTTGGAGAAACTAAGAATATGGACAAAATACAGCACAAAAATGTAAGTGTGAACGGCCTAAACATCCACATAGCAGAGCTAGGTGAAGGCCCATTAGTCCTCTTCCTTCATGGTTTCCCAGAACTCTGGTATTCATGGCGCCACCAGATCCTCTTTCTGGCGGCTCACGGCTACAGAGCCGTGGCACCCGACCTCCGTGGCTATGGTGACACCACTGGAGCACCCATTAATGATAGCTCCAAATTCACCACTCTTCATATAGTTGGTGACCTTGTAGCCCTTCTTAAAGCTATTGCACCTGATGAAGACAAGGTGTTTGTTGTGGGTCATGACTGGGGTGCGCAGGTTGCCTGGCATTTCTGCTGGTTTAGGCCTGATAAAGTCAAGGCCTTGGTTAATTTGAGTGTTTCTTTTCTCCCCAGGAGCCCTTTGAGGATGCCAGTTGAGAGCCTGAAGGCTGCTTATGGGGAGGATTTCTATATTTCCAGATTTCAGGTCCACCTTTCTCATTTTCTTCATGATTCTTTCTTTTGATCCCATGTTTATTTGATATCTGGGAATCTTGTTTCATTTGTTTTTTTGGTCAAAATTTGAGATTTTTATATGGTTCAGATATATTAGGGCTCGGATAAAAGGAAAGGCTAAAGTGCCAGAGTTTCACTAGGCAATTCCTCGCTTTAGATTTCCCAAAGCTCTTAGATGACCAATTAGAGAGTAAGCTGATGGTTCCATTGCTCTTTTGTGTTTTAGGAACCAGGTGATATAGAGGCTGAATTCGCTCAGATTGGTGTTAAGAATTTTATGAAGAAGATTCTTACCTATCGAACTCCTAGTCCATTATTTTTCCCCAAAGGTAAAGGACTTGGCGGTTTACCTGATTCTCCAGATATCTTGCCATCTTGGTTGACAGAGGAAGATGTAGATTATTATGTCAGTAAGTTTGAGAAGACAGGCTTCACTGGAGGTGTTAACTATTATCGAGCTCTGAATCTGTAAGTACCTTTCCAACTCAACTTTCAGCATTATTGGATTCTACGGAGATTCAGATAGTTAAATACCTATCAGAAATTTTGTCAGCTTACCTACTTCCTTAAATTTTCTCTTAGAAGTCAGTCACATATAAAGTTTAGTATAATGATACTCCACTTATTATCTACTTATGTTCTTGCACTAAAATAATTACTTTACCATGCAGAAAATTCCAAGTAAAATTGTTCTGTCAGTTGAATGTATCAGTTCTAAAATTAGTACATTTTTGCAATGAATTGCAGAACCTGGGAACTCACTGCGCCGTGGACTGGGGCTCAAATAAAAGTACCAACCAAGTTTGTTGTTGGGGAACTGGATATGTCCTATCATATCCCAACCGTTGAAGATTATATACACAAGGGTGGCTTTAAGAAAGATGTGCCATTGTTGGAGGAAGTTGTCATAATGAAAGATGCAGCTCACTTTATCAACCAAGAAAAGCCTGATGAGATTAATCAACACATCTACGACTTCATTCAGAAGTTCACTGATCTTGTGTTCTGTATCTTGGAATCTTATCTTGCATACACCGTTGCCTACATCAGTTTGTAATCTATAGCCAGAGGATGCCATCCACCATTCTGAACTTGTTCATCTGATCAAGCATTTCAGCTATATATAAGGTTTTTGATAATCCTTTCCCAGTGTAGTATAAGTGATGCTGAAGTATGAAAATCTATAGACTGTTTATCTTAAATAAGCACAAGGCTTTTATCGGCTTCAATTTCATGTTTATGAAGCATTTGTGAGATTGTTGATGAACCCCATCATGGACATCCAGTACTAGGTGCAATTTAAGAGATTGATGAAAAGCCACTTTGATTGTTATGTGAATATAAATTTGCATACACATCTAGTAGCTAAAATGCTCCTTTGTTTTGTGTATGAATGCAAGTTCTCTATTTAACTGTTATCAATCTACGGTCATTGACACAATCACGTATTGTACACATCAAAACGCTCCTGGTAAAATAAGGTAAAAAAACAAATACGTCATAGATGACGGTAAGAAAGGAATTACGTTAAAAGAATTTTTTCTGTATTTTAAAAATTTATAGAATATAAATTTTTAAAATATATAATATTATCTAAATTTAAAAATATAATAAAATAATTCTTTCAATAGAATTGTAGATTTTTTTGCAAGACAAAGACTAATTTTGTCTACGATTGCAAACGTATTTGACTCTAGAAACAACTAGAACATTAATTGGGGTAAAATGTTCAATAACTTGCAACAAAGTTAATTTCAAGTAAAATTTTGAAAATTGAAAATGTAGTTACATCGGTACAGAGGCTGCATATTCACCAATTTTCTGATAGATTTCACGCAGCAACTCTAATTTTATTTTCTGTTGGAACAATTTTAATTTGTGTAACAAAGTCCAACAACAACATCAAATGCTAAAACATAATGGTGGCAAAATGTTGCACAGAAAATATCACTCAGCAATACAAACATCTAGGGGATTGATATTCAGCTTTTTCCACTCTTCCGTTGTCTTCCAACATCGAAGTGTACGTCCAGTAAACCTGTTATACCAGCATCTATCTTTTGACCAACCTTAACAGGACCAACGCCTTGAGGAGTGCCTGCAAAATGGAATCGCTACCATTGTAACTCACAAATTTTGAGCAATGATCAAATATGCATATAACTTCATGCCAGATATCATGGAAAAACCTCACATGCATGCCAAACAGGACTAGGGAGAAAGATATCAATCTAAACTAACTTGTGAACGAATCATTTTCAAATCAAATATGAGCCAATATCTCCCTAAAGGAATATAATTCTGTTCACACCTGTTAGAATCACATCTCCTTCAAGAAGCGTCATGATACAGCTTATATGGCTAATCAAAAATGGAATTTTGAAAATCATATCTCGAGTAGACCCTTTTTGCCGAATCTCTCCATCAACCTGCAGAATTATGAGATCCAAATTCACACACCTAAGAAGTGAAATATATTTGCAGAAGAGGCCACAAAAATGACGGAATCGAGACAAACAAGTAAAGAAGTATGATCAAGTAGCAGTACCTTTAACCACAATTCCACATCATGAGGGTCTGGAATCATTGAGCAAGGTAACTGCAGAAATTTTGAAGGCATTTACTGATAAAGCATTCCAAATGACTAAACAATGATAGCTTGTTCACTTGATGGAAGAAGGCCCACAAATGAAAAGTGGATGACCATAATGAAATTAATAAGAACTTTCTATTAGCAGAATCTCAGGAAACTACATGGAAATTTTATTCTCAGTATAACACATTCCACATAAATCTAGAGGGAATCTCAGAAAAAATGGACACAGAAGTGAAGTTTTAATCAAAACTTACAACAGAGCTAATTGGAGTGAAGGTGTCTTGACCTTTCGCAACCGTCCATGGAAGACCTGCAGACTGGTATACAAACTGAAACAAGTCAGAGCAGACAATGCGGTTGACAAATTCCTTGAGAAACCATACTACACATTTTCCTTTACACACTATCCACCCCAAGTTCCTGAGATCCAGACCTCCTTCAAAGTCAACCATATAAAGCACATATTTAAGAAAATCTCCAAACATGGTGAATGCAAACCAAGAGCTGCTATGAAACAAAAGTTGCATATAAAAATTCATATACAGAAAAAGCTCAAAATATTTTCCGTTACTCAGTACTATATAAGCCACCAGATACATTTCTTGATAACAAAAAGCTCTTCTCATTTTTGCAATGTATGCATATAAACCCAGCTGTCCAATAGACGATTTCAAACAAAAATTTTTATCCCTCCCTTTTTTTTGTTGGTGGTGGGGGGGGGTTGGTTCTCTGTGTGTGTGTGAGAGAGAAACAAATGAAAAGTTAAAATTGTCTTTGATGCTATGTGCATGAAACAATGAAAAACATCTGATCAATTTCCTCAGGACAACAAGAATATTACAGAAATCCAAGATGAAATTTTTAAGAGCATAGTGACACGGTCCGCACATTTGGACCAAGAGGTTTGGCCCAAATTGAAAGTATTCCATGGCAACATCTTTCTCATCCTTGGAAGTCCAAATGATTGGCCCAGAAGAAGGAACATTCTAGATTTCTCTAGAATGATGTAGATTTGGAATATCTTTGGAATATCCTCTAGAAGGAATATTCCTTGTATAGAATTCTCTAGAATCTTGTAGAGTTGTACTTACTTTGGTAGGTTCTAGAATTCTCTCTTACAAGTATAAAAAGGGGCCAACCCCCTCATTTGTAACACACCTCAGAAGTTGAGCAATTGAATATACAGAGTTATATTTTCTCTTAATTTCTCTCTCTTCTATTGTTAGTGTGAGAAAGGCTGACTTAGGGTGAAAAACCTAAGTGCCGCACGGGTAGGGAGCACTAAAAATAGTGAGCCCGTGACAAGTGGTATCAGAGCGAGTTTTGTAGCAAGTGCTTGGCAAGAAGACACTATGGCTGGAACTTCATCCGACGTGACCCATGAGGAGATTCCTCAGACAAAGAAGGACAGAAAGGGGCGAGAACCATCAAGAGACAGGTACTGCCAGCAACCACTTCGGGCACCTCATGGCCATGGCAGAAACCCGCGACGCTGTCGAGGATACAGTCGTACGCATTGGTCTGTCTCTTATACACATCTAGATGTGTATAAGAGACAGTTCTCACACTAACAATAGAAGAGAGAGGTTTGAAGAGAGAGGTCTCGAAAGTCTGTTCAGAATTGGTGTCCATCAAAGATGAGATTGCGGCCATACGTACGGAGCAAGATCAAGTTGCTACTATGCGGGAGGAGTTTGAGGCACTCAAGGCAGAATTGATTGCCTTGAGAGGAGCGGTTGCCGGCGGGACGGTGATGCTACAGCCTACACCCCGATCAGAGGCTCCAAAGCCCAAGGAGTTCAGTGGACATAGGGAGGCCAAGGTAGTGGACAACTTCCTGTGGTCCATGGAGCAGTATTTCCGGAATGCGGGAATTCGGATCGATGAGCAAAAGGTAAATCTTGCCTCATCATACTTGAACGATTATGCTTTACTTTGGTGGCGGCGCAGGAGTGACAATCGTAGTGGCACTGCCATTACTACTTGGGATCAATTTGTGGACGAGTTTCGCGGCTACTTCTATCCTCAATATGCAGAAAGGGACGCTCGTGCAAAGCTTCGCCGACTCGAGATGAAGGGTGAAGTCAGGGAGTACGTGAAAGAGTTCTCCCAATTGATGCTACAAATACAAAGTATGAGCGAGGAGGATGCCTTCTTCCAGTTTATGGATGGACTTAAGCCATGGACCCGGTTGGAGCTGGAGAGAAGGAATGTGGATAATCTATCCAAAGCAATGACGGTGGCTGAGTCTCTCGTGGAGTTCAAGTCACTTATAAAATCAACCCCACCAAAGGAAAGACCGAATTTCTCCAAACTAAATGGTAAGGAAATTGTGAAGGAGAGCAACAACTAATTTGGTATAAGGAGCAAGTGAGAAGTCTCCTTCCAAGAACGAGGGGAAGTCTAGATGTGTAGCAAAGGACAAGGGCAAGCGACCAATGAAATGCTTTTTCTGACGGTTCCACATGGCTCAGAATCAGTCTCTTTTCAAAATTCCAGAGATGTGTATAAGAGAGGAGAAGCAATTGGGTGCACTACGGATCCTAAATACCATCAAGGTGAAGAAGTCACAAAAGAAGAGGGGATTGATGTTCGCCGACGTGGAGATAGCGGGCCACAAGCTCAGTGCTCTAGTGGACACTGGAGCTACCGACTTCTTCATCTCGATCGAGGTCGCCAAGAAACTCAACCTTCAAGTGGGGAAAGGCATGGGCACCTTGAAGACCGTCAACACCAAGGAGGTCCCCATCCATGGATTGGCAAGCAACGTGGATGTAGCCATGGGGCAATGGAAGGGCAAGACTTCACTTGAGGTAATCCCCCTTGATGATTATGATGTTGTGATAGGACTTGACTTCCTTGATCGCATTAGTGCCATGCTACTTCCCTTCGCCGACTTCATATGCATTTTGGATTCTCAATACCAATGTGTCTGGTACCTTAATAAAGAGGGAGTCTGGAAATCTACATAAGTTGGCAGATACCTGCAGCTCTTGGACCATGCAGCTACATGGTACAGTAGATAGTCTTGAACTCTTAGTACTGCCGATGAGAAAGATAACCAAAGGGAGGTGCCGAAGTGGTTGCGCGATCTTGGAGGAGTTCAAGAGTGTGATGCCTACGGGTGGGATTATACACATCTAGATGTGACCAAGAGATCAGATTGCCTCAGGTCATCAGGAAGGTTGGTTGTATCTTATACACATCCAGATGTGCTGGAGCTCCGGTGCTCACAGAGTTAAGAAAGCAGGTGGGTTGGCAAGATTTTTTGGCTAAGTTCGACTATAAACTGGAGTATAAGCTGGGAAGGGTCAACTCTGCTGTTGACGCCTTGAGCCGAAAGACAATGCTTGCGGCCACTAGCCAACTTGAGAGTCTGTTGCCCGACAGGATCAAAGAGGGATTGAAACACGATGCAGCTCCTAGGAGTCTTCTCGGATATGCCAAAGAAGGGAAAACTCGAGGGTACGAGGGCCCGTTCAATAGTGGTGAGACGGGTAGGGAAGATGGCGTACAAGGTGGATCTCCCTTCAAAACTAAAACTTCGTCCGATGTTCCATGTGAGCTTGTTTAAGCTCTACCATGGGGACGACGAGGACCCCAACTGCGGGCTATCACAACGGGCACCTATGGGAGCAAAGACCTCGTATGATCATGAGGTGGATTGCATACTAAAGGTACGAGAGGTACGCAAACGGTATTGCAAGCCCAGGATCAAATACAAGGTACGATGGAAAGCAAGGATAGTTGGGAGCCGGCCGAAGCCCTTTGGAAGTTCAAGAAGCAGGTTGACGCATTCAATACCGCCAAGGCCAACGAGGACGTTGCCAGAATAGGTGGGGGAGAATGACACGGTCCGCACATTTGGACCAAGAGGTTTGGCCCAAATTGAAAGTAAGTCCAAATGATTGGCCCAGAAGAAGGAACATTCTAGACTTCTCTAGAATGATGTAGATTTAGAATATCTTTGGAATATCCTCTAGAAGGAATATTCAGAGCTCTTGTATAGAATTCTCTAGAATCTTGTAGAGTTGTACTTACTTTGGTAGGTTCTAGAATTCTCTCTTACAAGTATAAAAAGGGGCCAACCCCCTCATTTGTAACACACCTCAGAAGTTGAGCAATTGAATATACAGAGTTATATTTTCTCTTAATTTCTCTCTCTTCTATTGTTAGTGTGAGAAAGGCTGACTTAGGGTGAAAAACCTAAGTGCCGCACGGGTAGGGAGCACTAAAAATAGTGAGCCCGTGACAATAGCATATGGAGAAACAACACAAGAGAAACCATCTTTCGCATAGCAGAAGAATGATAGGCATCTTAAAATCACAAGGCAAGGTTTGGCCCTGAACGATCATTAAAAGAAGAATTCACACCTTTGCAGCAGCTTGGATCTCCCTAGCAGTCATGTCCAACGCAAGAGCATAACCTGAAGTGTACAATCAATAGATATTTACATCCAACAATAACTATTGCATACATACATATAACCTTTCAAATCAGAGATTAAGACAGATTCAATAGCTAAACATGATCTTGAATTAAAGCATTATGTAAACAAATAACCGAAGACAAAAGGATGTAAAAGAAAACGGATCAATCTCTTCTATACTGCAACAACTTTGAAAGCTAGAAAAATAATTATTGCTCTTACAAGCTCCATTCTTTAATTAACAGTTGTACAACACCCTCAGCACTTTCTTTTTTTTTGGGGGGGGTCCAAATTACATCCAAATTATCTCTGATTCCATTTCCAAGTTAAATAACCGTTGAATATAAAATCTCTTAGCTGCTAAATCCAGCATCACAATTTACACATGCTAGTACTAGTAGTAGCTTCACCATCAATACAAGTTTAAAGATCAATTTTTTATTAAAAAAATCAAGCTATAAGAATTCCTAAAAAGAGCAAAAAATATCTTACTATTTTACAAGGATTAGTTGAAAATGGCAATACCTCCGACATAATCCATAGCAGAGGCCTCGGGAACGTCACGCGCCTTTCGACCAATGACGACGGCCAATTCCACCTCGTGATCACCAGCGATTCCAGGTTGTGTGGCACCTCGATCTTCCCTCCGTCCTCCAAATACGATGTCGTCGGCTTCATAAACAACACCGGCTCCTAAATTTTTCCCAAAAATTAAAAATAAAACAAAAAAGAATCGACAGAAAAATTAAAATTTAGTAAATGAAGTTCAAATATAAACAATTCCAAATAGAAAAAAAAAAAAACCTTGGGGACTGCGTTGCCGAGTTCCTTGGCGTGAGCGGCGTAGTTGCGGCCGACGGCGATTATTTTAGTGCCGACGGTGAGAAGCTTCTGATAAGCGGAGGCGGCTGTGGCCATCGTCGTCGATGATCTTCGTCCGATGATTGCTAAAGGACTTAGCTGAGTAGCGGGCCTCACACACACAGTCATGTGTGTTGTGCGTGCGGGTTTGTCCTATATATGTGTGTGAATGAGCGTGTTAAGTGTGTGTTTTTTACTGAAAACTGTTGATAGCTTTGGTGTAGTAAAAAATATTTACTTAGATCTTATTACTACGGTAGGTACCTTCTCTTTTTTTTAAATTTATTTTAGAAGAAATTTGAAAAAAATTGATGTGAATTTACTTAAATTAGGAGCCAACAACCCACTTGTAGATCAGATCCAGATTACTATCTGCCAGGGTTTGGAAAGAGGAAAAATATTTTTTAAATATTTTTTATCTATTCACTGTGTATCTTATCTGAGTTATATATTACAATAATTTTGTCATTAAAAACTTATAAATAAGTTAATAAAATTATTAATGATGCATATATTATATATTAATAATTACAAATATTTTATATATTTTACACTGTTAATTTATATATAATTTTCATCACAAATTCGATAAACCATTTTTCTAATTAAAAAAAAAAAAACCTTACTAACCATTTCTCTTTTGACTCTCATTTTTTACTTCTAAAGCACATCCTCCATCCCTCCTCCAGTATATTCTTAACAATGCCATCCCAAAAAACAGAAACATCCACCACCCCCTCCCCCCGCATAAAACACCCCCCAAATAAAAAAAAACCTCACCTGCAATGCCACAAAGGCAGGGAGAATGGGAAGCTCACTCCAAATCTCTCTGATCAGCAAAACCTTTACTTTCACCAATACCGGCAATGACCCCGTTTCGAGGAAGCTGAATCTTGGTCAGAAAAAGAGCCCTTGTACAAGATTTTTGGTTCATGTCATGGGTTGGTTCTATTATATATTTCGAAGTCCAATTTGTTTTTTGATGAATCAAACAACGTTAGAACTTGTCAAAATCCCATTGTTTTCCAACTCTTTTTGAACTCTTTTTGTCTTGTTTGCTCGCATGATTTTAGGTATGATAGTTCTAGTGATGATTATAGTGTAAAGATGCATTTTGAGGATGCTTTTGTTGATGTTTATAGTGTAAAGATGAGAACTTGGAGAGAAATTGGGAAGTCTCATTATTATCATCATTTTGTTCATGAGCTTCCCTCTGGGGTGTTTTTAAATGGATCTATTCATTGGTTCAGTCGATATCACTAGTATTGAAGGTTATATCCATGTGATATAACTGCTTTCAATTTGGCTAATGAGGAATTTGAGGGATGTTCCGTATCCTAGCAGTCTTGATAGAGATAATTTTATGGTTCGTGAACTTGCTGTTCTTGGAGGATGTCTTGGATTGGTTGGCAATTGGTTTCGTGATCGTCAAGTTGATGTTTGGGTGACCAAAGAGTATGGCGTGCATGAATCTTGGATCACATTTAGTTTTGATGTGCCTGCGCTTGTCACACAATTTATACCTCTTTTCAATTGGGGGATGAGGAGGTGTTTTGGAGAAGTATTGCATGAATGGGTTGTGCGTGATTTGACTGAGGATGCACCTGAACCGTTTCACAACTTGGACCTGTTTTTCAATTGGGGGGATGAGGAGGTTGTTTTGGAGAGCTATGACCAGAAATTGGTTCTGCATAATTTGACAGAGAACTTTCTGTATATGTTTCAAGATGGAGTAATGACGTATATGGATAGCCTTGTGCTGTGATTGCCTAGTTTCTCTGGTTGAAATGAAGAACTGCACAATTGAAGTGAAGGTTGGAACTTATCGCTGTATAAGGTAAAATTTACAAGTATATTGAATGATTTGACTTGCTTTTATCTAGATTTTCATAAAACCTTAGGCATTACATGGATGAGGAAATAGTTATCCAATAACCTTCTTGAGAAAAGTTTGTATATCGTTTTGGTATAACTTTCATTAGTTGTCGCAATTATATTGACAGGTAAGTGGATCTTTTGTGTTGCCTCAACTTATTTCACTTAACTGAAGCATTCTAAAAGCGGTATGAAAATTAGTTGTACAAGAACCAAAATAAATTCTTTAGCTTGTTTGAGTCAAAAGAAAGATGAATTGAGATTGTACTGCTTTTGGAGTGGAATGTCTAGGATTTACAATCAGGTTATCCTTTAATCATTTTATGGTAATCTAATTGCTTAGCCATATATAGGTGCAGGACTATTGTTTTGTTTTGTGGTTGCTGTCAAGCTTTCCCGTAAGCAAGGTGGTATGCTAACTATTGGTGCTTTAATGCACACGCTGAAAAAAATAAAAAGCTAGAAAGCAGAATGTAGTATTGCGAACAACAGTTAATTTCAACGAATGAACCAAAAGCTTTGAACTTTAAATAACTTGCTTTAACCTCGAACCATGACATTGCTCATTTTGTGAGCAGAAGTATGTCAAGTTTTTCCTTAATAACTTTTGCACTGACTAAATCAAGAAATGGCTTTTCTTTGAGATTTGATAGGAGAATATTCTTGGACAAGAAAATAAGTCTTGTGATTATTGAGCTACTTAATGTATTTCAGATTTAATCAAAATGGCCAAGTATCTAGCTGGTATTGTTTTAAAACTTCTGTTGTTCTTATTTGATTTAGGAGTACCTAAATGATGTAATATCTTTTTCATAAAGACAAGATTGCTCCTGTGAATAGAATAGGAAAAAGAAACATTTAACAGGAAACATTAAGGAAAAAATATCAATTACAACAGAGCATATACTAGCCTACAAGCTACACAACATTTGCTGCAATTAGTGAGAACTAGTGAAAAATAGGCACATTGTATAACGTTTAACAAATAGTGTACACTGCCATGAATGATGTTGTTACGATGCAGACAAATGACCCACATTCTATCTGTACCATTAACATTAGACAAGAGATTTGGACTTTTGATGTTGAATTGGGAAAAAGTGTACCAGTTGAAATACTTTTTCTTCCTAAATGGCATTTTCTATAGTGCCCAATTTGAATTGTATTTTTCTTTTCATATCTATGTCTTTATATGATGTAAATATGCTACTTTCTATATGCTACAGAATTTCCCGGTAAAACATATGCGTAATGCACTTTTTAAATGCATAGTAAATCAGTAAATCTGAAACAATGAATGCGCAAGCCGAGTAATTCACCTATCTATCCAATTCCTTGATACAATTATTATTGCTGCAGGTGATCCCATTTGTGCCAATAAACCTATCTCAACCCTACCACCATTCTCTATTCCCTCTTAGTTCTCAACAATATCACCACCTTCGGTCTCCCCCATCCTACCAACCACCTCCCATCTGCAATTTTAGTAATTAGTTATACCAATTATCAAGAAATCAGGATTTATCCTGCCTTACTACTTTTATATAGTGTGAATTCCATCAGGATCTGTTGAATCAGAAGACCTGTGAGCATGGCGAACTTAGCGAGTCTTCCCCAAGAACTCATCAGCAACATACTATTGCGGCTCCCTACAAAATCCATAGGCCAATTGAGGTGTGTTTCAAAGCCATTCTGCTCTCATCTCTCCGATCCCCAATTCATCAAAACCCATCTTACTGTCCATGGCCCAGAAAAGCTCATCTTCGTTTTCCGTTCTTTCCTTCTTACCTTAACTTTCACATCTGACAGTAACAGCAACAATGATGCTGTTGCAAAACAGATCATTTTTCCACAGATTCAAGAGAGGTGGGAAAATGTGGTCGGTTCCTGCAACGGATTGGTTTTAGTAATTAAATGAGAGGCATAATGTCTTTTTAACAAACCCCACAACTTTAGAGCTTTTACAAATACCAAAGCTCCCTTTGGCTCTACATCTAGTTAATAGTTTGAGCTCGTATGGTTTTGGTTATGATAGTTCTTCTGATGACTATAAAATTGTCAAACTTTCAAACTATGACATAGGTATTGGAGGTCATCATGCTGGTACAGTTGTTGATGTTTATAGTTTAAAAATGAGAGCTTGGAGAAGGCTTGACAATTCTCCTTATCATCATTCTACTTATGGCTTTGACTGCGGGGTATACTTAGCTGGTGCTATACATTGGTTGGCTTCATTTGCAGATGGTAATGTTTCTGTTATAGCTACTTTTGATTTGGCTAGTGAGGAGTTTAAGGAAGTGCAGGCTCCTAGTACTCTTGAAAAAGGCGATTTTGTGGGTAGTAGGCTTGTGGTTTTTAAAGGATGTCTTGGAATGGTAGTCAATCATTTTGAGGGTCAGGCTGATGTTTGGAATTGATGAAAGAATATGGCATTGGGGAGTCTTGGACCAAATTTACTGTTGATGGACTTGACTACTATGACTTATTGACACCTATTTGTCAATTGGGGAATGAAGTGGTTGTTTTGAAGAATAATTCTGAATTTTTCGTGTATAACTTGAAAGAGGGAACTTTAAGGGATTTGGTGATTGCTAACAACCCAAATATATTTGTACAGAAAGCAGTGTCCTTTGTGGAGAGCCTGGCATCTCCACGTTTCTATAATCAGATTGAAGAGCAGCATATTCCCAAGGATGAACTTTGAAACTCAATGCTGTGTAAGGTAAAGCTTACAAGTGGTATTGAATGTCCCTTTATTCTACAATTACATGACTGTGGTCTATGGGGAAACCTTGCATTTACATAAGAGCTCTTTCCCCCTTATATGCTCTTACAAAAGCCAAATTCTTAACAAGGCTCTACGATGCTTGATGGGTTATATTTCCTTCTTAAGAAAGAATGGATGTTTTTTTTTTTTTTGGTTGAACTTTTATGCTAGTTGCAATCATTGACAAATTAAGTTGATATTTCATGTTACTGTCATTCATTTTAGAAGTTCATCTTATGCAACAAGAACATTCCAAAAATTGAGAAGGGAATTGATAAAGAAGAACCCAAAAGAATTTATGTAGTAGTTCGATTCAGAAGAAGAGGAATTGCAATTCTTGTTGTAGAATTTTAGTGTCACTGTGGCTAGTGCTAAGAAAGCATGGCTGGATGTTAACTTTCATTGCTCTGCGGACAAAGGAAAAATAAAGCTACAGAACAGAGAGATAGAATTGATTAATAACATTTTATATCTTGAATTATAAACTTTGACCATGTCCTCTTCGAGATTCATCATTGATTAGAAATAGTCTACTTTATATACTTTTGCATGCCTTTGGTATCCCTAATAATGCCCTTTTGCCGATTTAAATATGGAGGGATCTGTTTCATAATTTGTCCTCTTCTTTTGTAATTAATTAGATTGGAAAAATCTCTTTCTATTCCAAATATTTCCTTTAATAAGATGCAGTTGTACACTCAAGGTGCATCCTTAAACCAAATTCCAAGGTGCTATAAATTGGAGATTATTTTACCTTAATCCTTGACTACTATTTTATGATTTGACAACACGTGAATACACGAGAATGTTTCATTTGCAAGATATAAAATCACCAGCTTTGACGTTGAGTATCTAGAAATTTTGTGTTGGTGACGTCTATTTGTTCAGAAGTCTCCTGAGAACACTAGGTTTCTGAACTTCCAAAATTTTGTTATATTACATTTACTACTATTTAAGTCTTTTTGGACAACAATTTTGCAATAAGCATTCTGATTCAGCAAACAAGACAAATTTTGTTGATTTTCATTGTGGAATATAAGTTTAGGGGTAAAGTTCAGCCCATTTTCGTCCAAATTGGAGTTAATTTTGGTCTTTGAATGAGATATTGACTTGATGATGGCAGAGTTAACATCTATTGCATCTCCTATTATCAAAGTTTTTTTGTTGCTTCTTCTCCTTTTTGTGATTTCGATTGTTTATTCAGTTTCTCTTTAGTTGGAATATGTTCAAGGTGAAAGATATCATGAGAAGTCTACACTTCTTCCATGGTTGTTAAGTAGAAAAGAAGTCAATAACCTGTTAAAGTGGCTGGCATAACATGTCATTTCACTAGTTTGGCATGTTGAATCAACTTTCTTACTTCACTGAATCAGGCATTTATTCTGGATGTTCTAAACTCTACCTCTCAAGTTCTTTTGTTTGTTTTGAAATTTGAACTAATTTATGTGCCGAGTCTGTTGATGTCATACAACAAATTCATGATTTCAATTGGACCTGTTGTGCACTAAAACTAACAGTTTGCCATTCGATTTCATGTATTGCTTATCTCCAATTCTGATAGCATTTCTGACATTTTACACTCCTAGCTGGAGACACATGCATGTAAAAACTTTCTGCCCTCTTTAGGCATAATAAACTTATGATATGTTTTACTAAATAAAATTGCTTTTTCTTCTTTTCATGGCTTGATAGGTTCCATAACAAAATCCTACAGAGTCTTACCTTCTCAAAATAATTAAGAAAAAATAACAGTTGTAAATACTTGCATCATTTGCTAACTTCATGTTTGGATGGTATGAGCAGATAATAAAAGCATCGTAGAGGTTGCTTGGCGCTGTTGCTGCTTTATTTAGGCACATCTTATTGAGAAAGACTATGACACAAGGTGGAGCTACAATGCACATGAATGTATTAATGAAGTTAGATATGTAATTTGCTATGCAATTTGCAGATTTAACAGTTACTTTGACCTTACATTTACAGCACTTGAACCTTGTATCATAGAAGAGTGTGTTGGAATTCTCAGTTGAATGATGTTTATTGATCTGGATTTATGTTTAATTAATGGTATTACTCATTATTAGCATGTGAAAATTTGCATGCAATCACCATATAAGGTGTATTGCAATATCTTCTTGATGACTAGAAATCCCAGCCATCAACAACGAATTTACCATTTTAGAAGTCTGGCTCAGAATATGTTAAGGCTCAAGGTTAACTTGGGTATGCCAAAAAGAAGTGTTTGTCTAGTTGCCGTCAAAATTTCATTTGTGGATAATCGTTCACTGCCTTTTTTAAGTTTTTCGGGTCTCGGACCAGTTCCGGTAGTCTACAATGTTATTTCATATTCTACAGGTTCTTTTGACTAGTGTGTAAAATTCAAACAACTGAGTTTTTGGTTTGTGTTGGCTGTCAATGGCAGGATTCACTTGCCACTGTATAGCTTTTGTGATGCAAACTAAGCTACATTCTCATTCAAAGGTCACACGTCGGTTCAATTAACAAATGTTGAATATTACACCTAGAATTGGATTTGAATCGGTTAGTTCAACTGACAAATATCGAATATTATATTTGGAGTTGCATTCGAATTTTATTGTTGATATTTGCCAACTTGAATAAAAATCACTATTAGAGTGAGTAATTGAAAATGTGCTGGTGGCGAACCATCGTAACTCCTTGGTAATAAGTATTCCCGAATAAAAAAAAAATGTATACGGTAGCTATTTACAGTGAAATGTGCCTGTTAGATATGGTTTTACTACAGTTTTGAACTCATAATTAGATTTTCTTTATCATATATTAGAGGAGTTAAGATAAGGAGGCAATGAATTTCTATCCAAAGTATGCTTGTAGCTTGTCATCTACCAAATTACAGAATCTTGCCTACCTGCTTACAAAGTTGAACCATTAAAGTTTGTTTGGTCTGAAAAGGATCAACAGCTTCATTCCGACTCTTTTCTTGAAGCAGCTGGTACCTCATCAGCAAGAGAAGTTTGTTGATGCTGCTGGTCACTTGATTGTTGCGGTGAATGATGCATTTCTTGACTGGACTCTCCGGTCACATTTGGACTCTGTGACCTGAAATTTGTTTTGCATTAATTCGACTTAATCTAGCTCAAAGAAAAAAGAGCTTAATCTCAACAATGCTTTGAGAATATTGATTTCCAAACTCAGATCGTGTAACAAAGGAAAAACTTTTGAAGGGAAGAAAAATTGAGTTATAAAGTAACTACCCTACAGAAAGAGGCTGGCCACTAAATAAGGAGAAACTGGAACAGCAATCGGTGAAGAGTGTCATTTTCCCAGATAAGTCCTTGCTTATCTGCAACAATGTGATGAAAACATCCTTTTTAACATCTTTATTCTCAAGTCAGCTGTTAACAATTTCACATACTCAAAAGAATACATGGGGAAATAATGAATTAACTTTTGATACAAGATGGATCTCAAAGCCACGGATTCACATTCAGGCTATTCATGAGAAGTAAAAGTTGATGAAGATAGTGCAGAAAGAGGCAGATGAAATGTCAATCACAAGAAATATCAACTTGAACTTACAGCTTGTTGATCTGGCATCTGAACCTTAGAGAGCTCGACGTCCTGGATCTCATTCCTCCTCTTTTCGTGGATGAGCATAATAACGCATTTGCTTATGTAAAATAACAGTAACACACCAAGATAGAAAGCACCACAATGAACTCAACCACAGCTGCTGATCCCAGAGCTGTACCACGCACAAAAAGCAAATAGCCAACCAAGAATTATTTGGCTTCGGCGACAATGTCCACAAATACTAAATAGTGGATAACTCGTAAGTGGATATGAATACCTTGGGTATATTTTGCACACTTCATTTCACATAAACCAAATTTTCAGGAAGTAAAGGTTAGGTCATGAAGGGAAAATTAAGAACAACGATCTAAGACTGCTAATCTGAAGAGTAATACTTAAAATTTTCAATAACTAGAGCCCAGAAAGTCGATGGCAAATAATCTTGTTAGAAACTTTAAAATAAAAGTATACACGCAAAAATGACATACAGAAAGACTAAAAAATCTGAAAAAAGTAAAAAATGTAGAAGATCATCAACACTCCACTTGTGATGACTGCTTGGATTCAGTAATTGATTGTAAGAAATCATAGCATAAAACCTTGTTGATTATGCTACAAGTAGCATAAAAATTTGTAACTTACTATGAGCTGCCAATGAACTCATTGGTTGTCTTCTAATTAGATTTATTCTGGCCTCAGCAAAGAGAGGCATCGACATCATCTGTTCGCAGTTTGGATAGCATCCATAGTTTCCCATATCATTTACTCTCACAGTCAAAACATCGCCATGTTTGCCACCCTGCAAGAGTTGATTGTTAATGCCATAGAAAATGACTAATTGAGGAAAAAAATTAAAAGCAACAAGATGTTGATCCTTTCATGTGAAGAGAGTTGCATGAAGCAGGCTTGAAATTGGTATCCTGCTAAATGTACTGTGGTCATGAGAGAAGAGAAAGGAAAGAAAACCATGTAATATAAAAAATTCCAAAGCCTACTTTTTGACCAAATTTCAGAAGTTATGTATACTAAATATTCTATATGAATGTAATGTCACAACATTTTAAGCAAATTAAAAGATATGTGAACAATGAAAAATTATCATCTATCAGTGTTTAGATGTTCCCCAGTGAACTCATTGGGGACATGATACAGCAGTTGTTCCATTATGCTGTTGCAGTCATTAATAGTCCCCCGGAATCTAATGCCTTTTGCTCTAACCGTAAAATGTCTAGAGATGGTAACAAATGTTAGAAGGGGCTGCCACTGGTAACTTGTCTTCAGCTTTAGTTCGGTTGTACTTATAAGCTCAGCAGGAAGGCTTGTCGATAAATATCCAGAACTGACTTCCAATGAGAAAATGACTAAAAAGTGAGACCTATTACCTGACAGTCAGTGAAGCTGAATATGAGGCATCAAGATTCATATAATAAGATTTTGGAACTGGCAAGGGAATTTTTTTCATCATATCTGATAATCTAGTTTCTTGTTTTCTGCAAGTCAAGTCTTTAGTATCAAAAAATTTGATTGAAAGGCACCATAGTGGATCAAGTATAATATCAAAATTTTCCATGATAATATGTCTCATCTAGGATTAAAATCTGTCTATGAAGTGACTATCTAAATGCAGTAATGTGCTGTCTTCCTTCCACCAGGGAAATTTAGAAGATCTGGATCCCCGATGGAGAAATCAAATTTGTCTCTCTGTCTATCAAAAATAAGTACTTCATCTCCTGAATCCTCCAGGAAAATAAATGCAGGGACGTTGATGAATGGAGGATCATTGATAGGTTCCACCATTACAGGAACTTTCAAAATGTTATTCCCATTTCTGTTCATAGTTGAGACTTGGATTGTATCCTCACCGCAGAAGTTCTCATTTCTGCTTCAAGAAAAAAGTTGCAAAGTCAAAAGCTTCCATTTCACACAAGTTGCCATACTCATTTCTTACTGTAACTTGAAAAGATTTATAGACTGTATATTGCTCATCAGAGCTCAGAGAACAATATGTAATCATACTGCAACAAAATAACTTCCTACAAGGTTTACATAATGCAATAACAAGGCAGAATTAATGTGAAGAGTTTGTGGTACCCTAAGTATTGGATTGCCTGAAGAGCAGAATTAATTACTTCCAAACAACCAACTAAAGAGTATAGTCAACCCTTTAGCCTTCTCAATGTCTTTATTAACAGATAATTCACCCCATAGTGGCTGCCAAAATTGCATCAGCATTGGAGACAGGAAGACAGATCCATATTTAGCATTAAGAGTAACAGTGATATTCTCGTTCAAATCGGAGTATGCAATCTCAAATCCAGAGAAACCACTGCAATAGAACAGACTACAATTAGAAACAAATTTACTCAATCCATTGTTGGCATAATTTGTCTTTCCACAGCAGTTGATCCTGCACTTCGAAGAAGTAGAAAAAGGAACATATGCGAAAAAGAATAAAGTTGTCATTCATTTTTCTCAATCTAAATAAACTAAGAAAGAAAAGCAACATACCCAAATCTAGGACTAAGTTGATCTTCTGTTCCTTGCAATTGATTTGGAAAGGAAGCAAACTGCGGTGGAATGCTGAGGATTGCAATGTAGACAGAACCAGAAGCTATGTTTCCATTCACATCAGCTATGGTATACAAGAAAGAATCATTTAGTTATGCCCATAAAATCCTTTATAAGGTGTATATCTAAAAAGGCGTCCATACTGCCGAAGTGAACCGTGATTTGGCTGCCACAAAAATCATTTACAACAGTGAGTCCTTCAAAGATAGAAAAGTCTATTAGTGTTGTTATGCAAAATGGTACTTAATTGCAATAAAAGGAACTAAAGAATGCTCGCACATATAATCACTCTTCATGAGTAAAATTCTGGTTCTTCAACATTAAGGTCACAAGCAGTTGAAGTAATAGGAACCAAGGCTTTTGTTACATACATTTGTAATTTTAAACGAGCTTCCATTATGTTTCGGACATGGGTTTACCTTTGAGTACTCTATAATACTTGCGTTGCCACCTGCAAAATAATCATTTTGTAGAGCGTCAAATGCAGTTGACTCATCCTCCCACACGGTAATTGTATCATTGAAAACTTCAGGAAAATATTCTCCTGAAAAAAAAGAAAAAAAGAAAAAAAAAACTCGGGTAGATGAAGAATACAGTAGATAGCATAAGGTGAAAACACTAAAACAAATCTGAACAATTCCTAGGCAGAAACCTCCACAAAGTCAGCACAAGCACAATAAAATATCATTCACAAAATCAACTGCGTTGATATGTCAAGGTGAAGATAGAATAAAAAATTATGAACATACTATTTGAACAAAAGCAAAGAACGCGTTCATCCCAAACTTAAACCAAAAACTTACTTGTGTAAACATTCACACCAATAGGACATGGTGCGAAAGGCTGTCCATCAAATAAAGCACATATCTCAAAGGTACCAATGGCCTTTGCCAAGAAGCTACCAGTGTATAAGCCATCATTGTTGTCAATGAATCCCGTTGTTGAATAATCAGATTTATTAACTGAAGCAATCTCAAGTTTCAGCTTTGACTTCTGCAACAGGACTGGGTTAGAATATGAATCCATGAGCTGAACAGTTATATCACTTTTTTCCAGCTTTGATGCTTTCGATGCAAAATTCACAATCCCTGAAAGGAATAGATTAACAGGCTTGCCTGCAGAACATTGAATCAAATTATCAGACAACATCAGGCTAATATCAAATCTAGTTATCAAAGCTGAAATGGCAGAAGAATGATTATACACTCAAGTACAAGCAGCAATTCTAATAAAGTATGCAGATCATATAAAACACACTGAATGTAAATTTATCCCAAACAACATTTATTTGAAGCAAGAACTTCCAGAGAGAATTGATTTGAAATTCTAATAGTTATTTCTCATTTAAAAACAAATTCAAAAGATCAAAATATCTAATTTTCCAAAGTTCCAAAGTAACTGTACCATCCGAGATAACATGTTCGACAATCACTCATTTGGCATGAATACCTAAATACTTATTGCTTTCACACATTTTCAGTATATATTTGTACATTCAGGGAGATAATGCATTACAAACATCCCATGAGCATATTGCAGTAATTTATGTGTACCTGCACTTACTAGCTTTCTAAATGAGTTGCCCCCATTCAATGGAACATTTCCACAAAACCATGACAGAGATTTCATATATCCCACTCATTTCAGGTACAAAAGTGACCTCAAAGGCACTAGCCATAAATCCCGAGTTCTCAATTGACTGCATTCACAGCTGACAGTTACTTCGAGTAATGTGGTACATATAGCAAAAGCCTAAAAAAGCAAACCTTCAAGTTCTTCATACCTTGTTCTTGGCATCAACAATTGTATGAGTCGGTTCCATGAGTACTCCAGCAAAAGAAGTTCCTGTTATTACAGTAAAATTTGATTATAAAAGTGTAGAGTGTCGGTTGGTAAAGAATAGTTGAATTTCTTGTTCTTGTACCATTTCCAGATTCTTTTGGACGTACACTGGGCTGTAACTGTTTTAAGCTAGATTCATGCAGAATTTTTACTTGCAGCCTTTTTGATTCAACTGGAGAAGGATATAGATAAGCATCTCTTAAGAACACACCAAAAGTCGCAGCTTCGCCAGCAAAAGAGTGATTTAGACCAGATCCATTGACAACACTGTTCTTCATTTCCATCACAATAACCTATTCAATTTCAAACGTTAGAATTGGAGTTGAAGTTTTAAATAGAAACAAACTAGATTTGCAGATGCTTTATAAACAAGCTTTTCATAATTTAGACATGATGATATAAAAAACTAGGCACATATTTTCAAATTGTCATCAAGATGTGCCGGAGTTTGTTTAGCATGCACGGGTGGCAAGAAAGTGGCTTTATAGTTCAACAATTACCTTCAACTCTTCAGTTTACATTTAAAGATCATGCCAACAACTATAGCACTTTTAAATTCCTTCAACGAAAATACAACCTGCCGTGTTTGCTATAAGTTTCCCTTTCCTTTTGTTACTCCAAAAGATAGGTTCTTTAATCTCTTGATATTTGGTTGTTCTGTTAGTTGCACTAGTAGTCAAAAGTCTCTTTTACCAGGTAGGTTAAAAGTTCGTATCTTCAAAACAACATTTACACCCTTCAGAGTGAATCTTTTGTCAACTAACACAAATTATTAGGCTCCTCTGTATTATTGATTCAAGTTAAGAGAGTATATTGCATTGTTAAATGATTGTGTTTATGGCATAAAGTAAACAAAAGAATCAAAAATATTTTGGATGAATACCTATATATACTGTAAAGTCATATGGCACATTAGAGATGAGTGTATTCTGCTCTTTATCAAAAATCATGAGCATGAAGTTTCCTGGTTCAATTAGACTGAATGAAAACAGCTGAATACCCAGCCCAGCCTCTTTGAAAACCAGATCTGAGACTGGCATGGACAAATTGGTCCCCTTCTCCATCACTTCAACATCAAATGCATACATCCCAGGAACATGATTTCCATATTGATCGTGCTGATGTATAAAAGCTTCCATCTCGGAAGATAGTTGGAAGGACTTTGTTTCAATATGCCAACCCAGTAAACAATTAGAAACCTCCAAGATTCCTGCAAAGAGAAGTCCAGAAAAGGTGTCACTAGAAAGAAGAAAGCAGACTCATAAATACAAAGCATTACAAATTTCAGGTTATGCGAAATAGAGATGAATGTGTTGCCTTTTCTGCATTCACGAAACATATTATAATTAGTTCTTACATAAATCACCTGGATTCACCTTGAGCGGCAGCGGGGAACCTTTCAATGTTTGGTTATCCACTAGAACATGAAGTAATAGGTCTCCAGATGTGGCCACAACAAATTCAATGCCGACATAGTCCAATTGATTCCACCCCTTTTCAGGGATCGTAACCACACCCACAACAGAACCATTCAGACTAGTTGCCAACAACGAAAAATTATGACTATCTGATCCTTCAGTGCCTGAAGAGACATTATTCCCGAATGCATCTTTTGGCAGTATCAGAACTTTAGCCTTTGATCCAGCCACAAACTCGCTAACTCCATCCATCCATGACACAATTCCAGCAGCTGGATACATTTTTCCTTACAGTTATAACAGAAAGTGTATTTCAATAAACTGATTCAAAGATTTTGTAAAAAATGGAGCAGACTAAAATGACAGAATATCGAAAGATAGGAAAAGAATCGACACCTGGGGTGACTCGAAAATGCAGGGAAGAATCCAAGACATTGAAATTGTCATCAGTGATCAGCACATTGAACGAGCCAACCATAATAGGAATGAAAGAAATCCTCCAATTGTTAACATCATCATCAAAATACGAAGAAACCCCAGAAATATACGAGCTATTTCCCATCTTACCATTCACTGTGATGTTAGGATTAAAAGGGTATTTATATTTTCCACTCTCAAAAGTCCCCAGCACTTTAACCTTTATGGTTGCTATATCCCCAGCCACAAATGTGTCATTGCCATCAAACCAACTGAAAGCAAAACTGGGCACTGCTACACCCTCTGTAACAAAAACAAAAACACAAAAAAATTACAATCTTGGACTAGTAGATACTCCGCTTAACAACTAAAACGGATGATATTGTGGATAAAATGGTGCAACCTGATTTTGCTAGTCGAAGGGTAAATGGTGTAAACAACATAGAGGCAGTGAAAACGGAGATGATGAATAGTGTGTCATATGAAAGCATTCTGTTTACCCAGAACAGATGAAATGAGAGCGGTGTAGAGTTTTTGAGGGAAGGAAGCGGCGTTAGTGGGCAGATAACTAATGGTAGTAAATAAGAAGGAAGTGCAATCAGAGTGTAGAGGGCGGGAGAATTTCAAATGGATGTTGACAGAAAGGCAGTTATGGATTTGTTGTTATGGCCATTTAGGGGAAGTTTTTGATAGTGATGGGTTGGTTACTGACAGTTTTTTCAACTTAGTTTTTTATTACAGAAATATTCGTTTACAATATTTTTTGCCCATTAAATGGTGAAAAGAAAGAAAGAGAAGTATTAGAGTATTTTCAGTTAAGTTGAAATTGAACAACTAATTTCTTTTGAAAAAACCAAAACTAAAGAAAATTTTTAAGTAATTCGTTCAGCCCATTTTGGGGTTAAGAAGCATCCCTTTCAGAAAATGTTGCTGCTGGCAATTCAACGCGCAGAACAAATAACTCTAAAATTATGACATTCATTTGATATGATGTTTAACCTGATTATCCTCTCTTAATTATATTACTCCTCAGAGTCGATTCATCTTTAGAATAATCCGGTGAATGAAAACTCTTATCCGTTTCAAATGAATTTTATATGGTGCTACTAGCTTTGGTTGAGCTCACTCCAATTGACGAACTACTAAAAGTTGAAGGATAATGATAAGGCTTAAAAAACAGAAACATGTTTCGAACTCTTGATTCAACAATAAAGTACTAAAAAAAGGCTAAGGAGCTTGTTTCTCCAAATAACATGACAAAACCTGACTCAGAAAAGAGCTAATTCGGCCTCCAAAGTAAGCACCAAAGTAAGGTTATACACCACTCAAACTCTGAAGCCTCGGCTATTCCTTCTTCCTCTAGCTTTCTCAAATTTCCTACCCTTGGATCTAACATATGGTTTGGTGTGGCTATGTGGTACGCCAGGAGCCGGGCCAAAATGTTTCACTGCCTCGCGTGCATTCTTTGGACCTCTAAGCAACACCTGCAACAAAAAAAAAAAAGTAACCTGTTCAGCCGACACCTTTATAATAAGGAAAAAAATCCAAAGCAAACACTAAAGAAGATGTCAGTCTAGAGATTGGAATCTGTGTAAGCCGACCAACATTGACCTGTGCAGAAATCTCCCTCAGACCTTAGCACACATCAGTTCTCAGAAGATCTCTAACTGATTTCAAAGTAGTTAAAGGTGGGCATAGAATGCAAATAACTACAGCATCACCCAGACTCGGAATTTAGTCAAATGACCAGCAATGGCAAACCATAGTCACGTATTGAATCGCATGATAAGCAATGTGCAAGTCCTTGGATTCCAGTATCATATTCTTTCTTCTTAATTTTGTCAACATGGCAAGTTTCGATTAACACTAAAAATACTTGAGGAAAAAAAAAATCAGACAGAGAACAATGCACACGACATCAATTAGAAAGACAGACTTGAGAATGACTACTTACTTTGACGGTATTAACACTATTTCACCCCTAATTCTTCTTTCCATCTACCATTAATTTAACAGCACAGCAAAGTACTTCAGTAAAATCACAATATATTAGTGTTTCACAGGAATCCTTACTTCATAACTTTAGCTTTAGCTAAAGCTTCAATTAAACCTCATTTGTTCATCCATGCAACAGGAATAAAAATTTAAAGATGAAAACTCAACAGATTCTGCAAAAGAAGCCACAGCATCAAAGAATAAAATTTAGACGCATACCGTGTTCTGGCCAAGAGGAGCTCTTAGAGCCAACTGATCAAAAGTCAAACACTCTCCTCCAGCCTTCTCAATTCTTGCTCTTGCCCTCTCTGTGAACCTCAGAGCAGTCACCTTCAAAGTAGGCACTTCATAAACTCTAGCATCATCAGTCACTGTTCCAACAAGCACAGCAATCTTGTCCTCCTGGATGGCAAACAAGACGGATACAATTAACGGTTACATGGTATGTAGTTGAAATCACCTTGTTTAGTTTCATAAACAAAACTCCACAAAGGATTGAATGTTTTTAATCCAACAGAAATGTTAATTAGACATCCCAGAAAACATCAAGGATTGAATGTAACAAAACTCCACAATGATAACTTTTCAAACAGTTCAACTTTCAGAAAAGTACCTACAAATTGTTTAGATTTTTGTTTTTGGGCCCGTAAACAATGAGTTTTTTTTTATTAGTAATAAAAGAAATTAGCATCATAGAACAGCATCTTTCACACACACACACACACATATATTTCTTTTTCTTTTTTTTCCCCCGGGGGGGGGGGTTGTGTGTGTGTGTGTGTGTGGTCGTGTGGGGTTTGGAAGGAAACAGGATGAACTCTGTAGCACAATATCCAGCATCAACACCAACTATAACTAGCTTAAACATCAAATAAAATCAGAAATCAAACAAAAAACTTAAAATATTATTCCAGAACTAAGAAAGTACCTTTCCTTCCATGAAGTTGACAAGCCTGGAAAGTGACATAGGAGGCTTATTGATCTTACTCATGAACAATCTCTTCAGTATCACTGCATTGAACTTGCTCCCTGTCCTCCTCACCAAAAACCGATACAGCTACAATATATATATATATATCAACCAAGCTAATTCAGTATAACTACTCATAACTACAAAATACTCATGCATGTATGACTAAATTCTTCTAGCAAATTCACGGGTTCAAGAAATCTTAAAGTAGACAGAGTGTTTCAACACATGCACGCACCCCTATACCATTAAAAAGATCGATCTTTATGCTTAAAGAAATACCCAAAAAAACAAATTCAGCACAGCATTGTTTATTTACCATGCAAATTCACTTGTTCATGAACTCTACACTCAAGCATACATTCATAAAAATCATAACTTAATGATAACAAATATGAATTCACGCATTCTTGAAATCTAATACTCAAAACAGCTTTTCAATATATCTATCCTATAAAAAACCAATCTTTACGCTTAAAGAAATGTTACCAAATAAAAATCAAATTCCTCCATCAATATTTATTCACCAGCTTATTCGCGTCGTCGTCATCATCACACAAAATCAAATCTTTATGAATACAAAAACCGACTAAAAATGAAACTCACAAACAGCAATATCCATTCACCAGCAAATCCATAAAAAAAATATGACCAAATAATCATAATTTCCACAGAAAATTATTAATTCACTAGCAAATTCATACGATTGAGAGAAGGAATAACACCTTGACGAGGAGCTTGAGGTAGATATCATCGGACTTGGGGGCAGTACGCTTAGTTTTCTTAACTTTTCCGCCGGCTTTCAAATCAATACCCTAAAATCCCCTCGGGATAAAAACAAACCGGAAAATTTCCATCTTTTAGTCGATATTAAGATAATTTCAAACATTTCTAACGAATTATGAGACAGAAAAACATTAGATTTTACCATTTTTGTTTAGTTTTCGGCGAAGATGATTACTCTCTGCTGGAAGCTGCGGCGATTCTGGCTATGGAGACTCTCGTCCTCTTTGTTTTTGAAGAGAAGTGGCTAGGGTTTTGGTTGGGTGGGGAATTAGTTAGAGTGACATTGCTGGTGAAGAGATTTAATACTGACCAGTAGAATTTTGCCACGTTTAGGTCTAGTCCGGACTAGAGCTTTGGGCTGGAAGTGGAATCCAGAAATGCCTTAAGAAGGATGGACCCAAGGAATTTTGTCACAAAAACCCCTTTATTTAGCTCACTCAGTTTTTAGACAATTAGGCCGGCCCAAAATAGTTTAAACGGAAACCTTTACCCAATAGTCATGGATCATATCCATTGCTCCTACATTAACAATGCATCTAAGAACTGCTTGACTTGAAGAATTGGACTTGGGCAAAAATCAAATGTTTTTCGAGTTAGGAAAATTTTATTGTCCAGTTACAAAATTATTCTTTTTTGTATTTTGATCGCTTATACATAATATAATACTAAATATTTTAGTAATTTTATTTGTACAATACTCAAAACACAACAGAATGATCCCATTACGGGATCATAGAATTCCATATGAGTTAATATGTCTCGTAATTAAATTAGAGCATTTGTACAAAGTGACAACGACACTAATGTAACACTAATGTATCGTTAGAATCGTCAAAAATGAACAAAATTTGTTAAGTATCTAAAATCAGAAAGTTGGTGATTAAATATGATTTTGCTACGTAAAGTGATCATCATTTTAATAAGTGATTCTAAATTTGTGATTTTGTAAATCATTTCCCTAATAACTCTAATTGTTTGTAACAAATTAATAAATATCGAAAGGTGAACTAGATAGTAGATATTGGTTAGTTACCGAGAACCCCAAACCCAAAAAAACCTAACACTAAGGACCTTAACAATGTGCTTGGTATTTCAGAAAAAAGATGTACTATATGCATCATTTTGTCTGAGAGAAATAAATATCAAGTGTCATAATAATCTCTCTTTTTTGTGGACTAAGCCATCATTAATATTCCTATAGAAAGGTATGCAATTTTTAGAAGCTTGATTAATCTTGAAGATAAGGATAATTGGGAATTAACAGCTTGGGCATGTATTAGGGTCCTACCTGTTTATAGAATTACACAAATTGATTCTAGCCAAGGGCAGAGATAGTGTGGGGTAGTTATGCCTTTCAATAGGTCGAGTTTAGACCCGAATCCGACCCGATTCAGATTCGTTTATCCCGATCTGAATCTATAACAAATCTCGATAATTCGGATTCGATCCGGACCTGTTTAATTATTATAATAAACGGGTCGAATCTGGATCTTAGTGTTTCGAACCGATTAAAATTCGGATTCGATTAAAATATTTAATATATAATAAAATTATTATATATTAGTCCATTATTTTATATGTACATATACATATATGTTTGTGTAAATTGCCCATGTAATTTATAGTTAATGTATAATACATGTATGAATATTAATTATGAACTAAATATTTTTTTATAATTAAAAAAAAGAAAAAATTCGATAAATTATAATAGTTTTATATATGATTGTAAAAGTTATAAAAAAAATATTTAAGACCCGGATCTGGTTCCGACAAGACCCGACAGATCCGGGTATGGATCTACTTTTGTAGACCCTTGGAGATCCGAATCCGGATCCTATTCCGGTTATATTAATCGGATACGGGTTTGGATATGCTAGATCCGGCCCGTTTACATGCCTAGGGGTAGCTGCCCACATTGACCTCCAACTACTCCTTTTATGTTTGTATATACTCGTTTAAAAATATATATAATTTTTTTCATTGCCCCCACTGATTTTTGAAGATAAAAATATGTGATTTTACATGATTATATAGTCACCTTTTTGTTCTAATAATTTTCTATAACTATATAAAGATGTATACATAAGTTAATGATTGTCTCTCTATTCATCTTATTTTTATTGATTTGTTCCTTCTCATATTTAGTTTTATATATATTACAAAATTATGCAGGCATATATTGTTATTAATGCAATTAATTGAAATTTATGCAGTGAAAAATTTAATAAAAAATTTTGAAAGAGAAACCTGACTAACTTTTATGCCCAAAACTTATTTGATACTCAAATAAGAATCTAAGAAAACTATTTGGAGCCACACTTAGAACTAGAAAAAGAAAAAAAGAAAACCGACACACTTGACTTCGCATTCATATTAATAAAATATTAATAAATAATTATCGTGGTGACATAGTTACCGAATACATGATACTGTTTGGTATGTAATATGTATACCGAAACAGAGTACATCATTTTTTTGAAAAATATATATATACATGGTGTATAGGTTCCCGGTACAATATATTGATACATACGAATTAATATACAATACGGAAGGTTATTTAGTAAATTAAGTAATTATGTGTGAAGACAAGAACTAATATATTATATACTTATTAATCTAGTATTAAAGAATAGAAACGTATTATTGAGAAATTTCTGACTACGTGACTCATTCTAGCTATATATTGGGGGAATTAATTAATATCATGTAGTAACTACTTGTTATGATTTTGACATCACTACTAGTTATACGGGATGATGCTCTTTCTATATTGCGAAAAGCTTGTTCTGATTTACTACAATTACAGACTGTAAATCGTTCTCCTTCTAAATTGACTCGTATTACTGATGAAAATGTGCCTTTTTATTTAGTTTCCCTATGGAGTCTTCTCTAGTTAAAGGGTCGTTAAGAAGGTGGTGAGAATTAGGATATTGTCACGTCATATATACTTGTGTAGATAATTAAAAAAAAAAAAAATTAGCCCACATTGTAATTAATAATATGTACTTTTCCATCAACGATAGCTATTCTCATATCTTTTAGACCTTTCAAATTAATTTTGCTAGCATGTTTTGCATAATATGGAAACAATCTTTGATCTTGCATACCCAAAAAATATATATATATATTTGATCTTGCATAAGTTTAGGGTCAACCTTGCATGATGGATCTACATGGATTCATCATTACAATGCATGAAGAGTTGCATGGACAATTGCAGACCCTTTATTAATTTCTTTCATAATATATTCTACATTATTCAAGTGGCCTCATTTCTCTTCATCTCCATGATGCTTTGTTTTTTGTTTTTTTTTTTTTTTTGACAAAATGAGGAATAATGCACGCCTAACAAATTCTCCCAAATGAAAAAATACCACAACTAAAACAAAAGAATAACTTAATTTACCATTATGCGCGTTGTTCTTTCTAATAGAAGATACAAATGGGGCCTTGAATTGTGTTGTTAATTTTTTTTTTTTTTTTATCTTGGGAGAATCTCATCTAAAAATGACGTATCTATTAGTTAATCGATTAATCTTTCATATATCATAGGATACATATGTATCAATGTGTATTGTTTAAATTTTTTCATGTGTGACATTATCAAATGACAATATGTATTGTTTAAATTTTTTCATGTGTGGCATGATTATATTTGATAATGTAAAAAATTTTCTACACCGATAATGTATGAAAGAATAATCATTACTTGTACTTTTGGTCAAATATTGTTACCATTTATTGTAGTTTAATTAATGGCCAAAGTATTTCTTTTGTCTAGAAGATTAACGTCTTTAAACATGTTTCAAGTTAGCACGCTGCCGCTTATTATTGACGTTGATTTGCACGTTTCAAAAGGTAAAGAAGAAATTTTGTTTTTGTGTGGGAGACGTAAATTCAAAGGCATTAGGGGAACATGCACAAAATAAAGATAAAGTCTCGCCGAGTGGGCTGTCTATATTCCCATGCACAAGAGAGGATTGGTGGCATCCCATCCAAACATAACTTCAAATTGGACACTGACTTGCTATAGTACTACTGCCTCTAGTTGATGGTGCATTGACAACTGTTGATGAAATTTCAGCATATTCAAGACAAGAAGTGAATTCCGATTCTAAGCTGTCTTCAATCTAATTCCAAAACACAAAAAAATGTACTGCTGGAATCATACCATATGGTTTCATGTACAAGAAAGATCTTGTCTTTGGAAAATTCTAATTCACGTACTGTTAATTTGTTCCTACATGGTACGGGAAATAGGAAGGTAACAGCGGATAACATTACTAACAAATCTATCCAATAACTCATACATATCCCTTAAATTTTGCTCCTTGCCTTTTCTTTTTTTATTCGGATTGGATTTATGTTGATTTTATTGGAAGTTTGCGTAGTTTGTTACGTCATTTCGAAAAATTAAGTTGCGCTGAAATTGAAAAAGTTAAATAGAATTCATAATTGCATAATTAAAAGGAGTCAAAATAGTGAGTATAACGTATTAAGACACTTTTTTAATTGTTCTTATACGTTTGGTCTGAAAAATTCGTAGGTCAACAAGCGATGGAAATGAAATGGGCGGGCCTTCATGAAGCAAAGGTCTTGCATTGTAGTTTTGAAGTCCTGGCTTGTGTTTTAATAGTAACCACGGGAAGGAAAAAAGGAGGGAAAATGGACAATAAGACAATGTGAATCAAACTCTCACTCTAAAAGAAAAAACTTTGTTTATTGAATTTAATCCTCTCATTGGAATGCTTTAGAAGTTTCAAAATTGTTCTGAAACTTGGATACAAGGAAATATTTTCTATATATCCAGCATGCTTTAGCCATTTACATCTGTGACAACAAAGTACTCATGATCTTTAAGATTTTTCAAAGAAGATACAAGAAAAGGTGTTCAAAACGCACATATTTCGTAAAAGGATCAATATATTTTTGATCTTTTTGTTCTGATTCAATGGATCCAGATCTAACTCTAGCACTATATTATATTAATGGAAAAAGGCACACCTCATAGGTGTGGCTTTAAAAAAAAAATTACACAAATTTTTTTCTAAAAAAATAGTAGTGAAAATGTTAACAGAAAAATTATTTCAAAAAATAAAAAGATAGAGAATGGATGGTGAGAAAGAGATTACTAGGTAATTACACATAATAAGGGCAAAAAAAAAAAAATTAAATAATGACAGAAATCAAATATCTCTATTGCCTTTATATATAGTATATATTTTTCAAAGAAGATACACGAAAAGGTGTTCAAAATGCACATATTTTGTAAAAGGGTCAATATATTTTTGTTCCTTTTGTTTTGACTTAATGGATCCAGATCCAACTCCAACACTATATTATATTAATGGGAAAAGACACACTTTAGGGGTGTAGTTTTAAAAAAAATTATACAATTTTTTTTTTTAAATGTAGTAAAAAAGTTAACAAAAAATTATTCAAAAAATAACAAGATAGAGAATGAATGGTGAGAAAGAAATTATAAATAATTACATATAATAAGGGGAAAAAATTATATAATGAGAGATAATAAATTTTTCACAATCCCTTTATATATAATATAGATGTCTATGGATACGAGACCATATAATGTGCAGATCTATTGGTAGAAGATTCTCTCCACTTGCTAAATTTTTTTGAGACATCTTTGCTGAGCAAAGATGCTAAGGCTACAATAATAGGTTTAAGAAATAATGAGTTTTATGTTGACTAACCAGCCGAATAAAGAAAACAAAGTGCTATATCTAGTATGAAAAATGTCAAATATTCATGGGTCCCACTATGGATTATTACACTAAGATTTACAAGATCTCATTGTGGAGTTCAATTTTTGACTATATACAACCATATATAATTAGTCTTCTTGTTGGTTACTAATAAAAATTAACTTTTATCGCAATCAAAATTTGGGGTTCCAATTCCATCTTTTTGCTTGTCTATAAAAGACACTATCTTAAAAGGATTGCGTGGGACTCGACATTGAACCGAAAAATAAGCATTCATCAACATGTCAACTGTGAAAGATTATTGACACTATTAGATATTCAACTACAAGATGGTGTGTGATGTAAAAGTAATAGTGTCTTCCATCAACATATATCAAATCAATCTCTTTATTTTTTAGTCGAGATTTTTAAATCACAACATTAGAATTTTACATGACTTGACATCAATTAGATAAAATATTAACTAATGATAAAGTTATGCGTAATTGCAATGTCTATGACATTGAATTCTGGTATTGATTTGGTCACTAAGAAAATGATTTTTCACATGACATACCCTACATAAAATTCCCATATTCCATAGTATCAATTGTTGGGAGAATATGAACCCTGTCGGTTGTTCGAGTTTTTAGATACAATGCTCAAGACTTTGAAACCAAAATGGCCACAAATAACATCAGTCTAACGACCTCTTTTTGGACACTGCAAGAAGAGATGTGACATTGTAAAGTTTCTCTCCTAACGATCGTACGTTTTCAGCTGTCGAAATGGCATTGGGTGGGACGGTATAACATCCCATCTTCAACATATAATGTTCAAAGAAAAGTTAATGCTTGAAATACAATTTGTCTGCAGATTATTACAAGTGGTGGGGGGATGATTGATTATTAGTTTCAATTAAATTTTGATTCTTTAGTCATTTGCTACAACTGAAAATTTGCACATGCATGGTTTCATTTCAGCAAGACAATGCTTAATTTCTGTTGTTGTAAAGTGCCCAACCTTTTAATCAAACATCATAAAATTAACCAACACAACTAAAATTAATGCCAAGAAGAAATTTTCAAATATATGTGGAGAGTCAACACAATATAATTAAATTAGGGTGGTGATATTTATTGACACACCATTTTTAGTCTATTGCATACCCTTATCTCTATTCATTAGTGTAATTAGTTTCTTATACATCTTTTCTAACTCTTTACACACTCCAAAAGCCAAAATGAACATTTTGTATTAATAAATATTAACAAAGGTGTTAAAGAAAGAAAAAAGGGTGTGTAAATATCACCACCCTATAATAATTATTATGTTCGTGTTTAGGACTAGTTAGTAAATACATAATAATATAAAATTTGACTATTGGTGAACTGACTAAACTACACCAACTCTTACGAGTGGACGTAGTATGGTTATAGTTAGAAATTAATTTTTTTATGAAAAAATTATACTTCACATTTTCATATGATCATGACTTTAGTTCTCATCTTCGTTTTTTTTTTGGGTCGTCTGCCTTCTTCATTTATTGCACTTATGAATTATAATAAGCATAAACAAGCAAAGAAAATGGAAGTGTTTGTTATTTGAACAGAATTTAGAGAACTCCTATGCAAGTAAAAGGTTTGCAAATTACAATATGTAAGAGTATTACTATTTCAAAAAGGTGTTTTATTTTTTGCAGTCAAATCATTCATACAATAACTAATCACAGCATTTTTAATTTCCTAAATTTACATGTATTTTTGAACATGATATAAGCACGCATTTTCAAAAAGTTTAAGAGGATAGTAGATAACTTTCACCAATTAATCGCCAGCCAAATAGAAGATTGTAGGCACACAGTGAAAACAGAACATTATATTTTTTAATGACTTGATCGTCCAGCTTATTGTTTGAGCAAGTTTTATTGCCACATTCATGCATCCATGCATGCATATATTGAACTAACTACATACCACAATGTCAAGGCATGTTATGATATAGAGCTTGGACACCACGAACTCTGTTAGAAAAGATCCCAGACACATAAATCCCAAAGCAAATGTTTGTGCAGAGGATGATACTGAAAAAACTAGGATTACCATTAATGTTAAATTTGGAGCAAGAATTGTTCTAGTAGTTACAAAATTTAAGAACAAAGGGGTTTGCCGGCCCTAAGATTCTTGGATCCACTAGTACAGGGATTTTCGCGTAAGCACAATATTGGAAAGGTTTAAACAAGGCTAAAAATATTAACTTGAATGCGACAGAGACCTAAACACAGGCTTCTCCCACCACCAATTATAGATACTTTCCATCATTAACCTAAGAAAAGCCATAACCAAAATTCATTAATCAAATGCAAACTTTTACTATGGTCCTACAGAATCCAGAAATTCTGATATTACAGTAATCATCATGGGATCGACCGTCTACGGTTATTCATGTGGGAGTTCCCTATTGCATTGTAGAAATCAGTTCATCTACGGAAATGTACAATGCTACAAATGTCAAAAAGGTTGGCAAAAAGGTTGATTTTTTTTTTATATGTTTCTTGTTATATTCTTGGTGACCCAATTTGGTAGAGATCCTATTGGAGGACACTGTAAGTGGTCAATTTGAAAATTTTAAGGACCGAATAAACATACATCACGAAAAAAGTTAATTAAAAGTGAGTATTTCTATAAAGGTTATACAAACTTCAGTATAATTAACCTTTTCTTTGAGGGCAAACGGGTAGGGGTGTTCCTTTTGACCAACCGATTTGAAAAACTGACTTACTTGGTTCATTCTTAATCGTTAAAATGGAATACCCGAACCGATTAGTACTATAGAGTCAGGTAGAGGGTCGAGTAACGGATTGGATTTTAATATGACTGGATAGAAAATCTGCGATCTGACAAGAGTCGAACACAGGGTTAATCGTGTAATTTTATATATTATGACCTAATATTAATGAATTTTTCTCACCCCTTCCCGTATATAGGTGGTATTTTGTGTAATTAATGTTCAATTTTTTTATTTTTAATTTTTTTTAGAACTAAAAAAGATACTGGCTTGGGTACCTAATTGTCCGACCTGCTTTTAACGCGCACTCGAATGACTCGGTATCCTATGGACATGGTACGAGATTGATTTTTTTCGGACCCGGTATTACCAGGTCGGGTCCTTTTGTGATCATACGGACAGGATGCAGGAACACCCCTACCAATGGGAGGAAGAATATATTGTCTTTTTAGAGACATCATAAAAGATGAGATGATAATGTTAATGATTAAAGTATATTGCCATATTACAACACAAAAAACTTCTTCATGTGAAGATTGGTAATAGATTTAGGTATTATGACATTTGAGCCCGATTCTTCTGTAGAGAAAGTGGATAGATGTTCTCATATATTTGGAAAAATGACAAACATGCAATGGGACAATTAGTATGTGGGAACCCTCTTTTGCCAGTGCTCCAGTCAGTGTCCAGATTGTGAGCTCTCACTAATAACTTCAAAAAAGTGAACATCACCACCTGCATTATATAAAGCCCTCCAACCCTTTGACACAGTCATTCTGTATGTGTAGGAGAAAGTGTGTCCATGTGTGTATGAGCATGCATATCTGTTGCATGGTAGAAAATAGAATTTTGCACAGTCAATCTTCCTTGATTCTAATCTTTTAGTGCAGAACAATTCATCCTCCAAACAAAACACAAGCAAACAAGTGAAAAGGAGAATACACAAAAAGGAAAAAGATGGAAGCTGAGCAAACCAAAAAGAGCCCTACAATGCCAGAGGTACAAACTACTAAATCTCAAAACTTGAAGTATCCAGAAAAATAGATAAACTCATACTGATGTATTGTGTTTTTTCTTAAACTTCGTTAGGTAATGGACGAATTAAAGAAAATGATGGAGTCGGGTTTTCCTATATTTGCTATCGGCTTGTCTAACTACCTGAAAAACATGATTTTAGTAGTGTGCATGGGAAGGCTAGGGAGCTTGGAGCTGGCAGGTGGAGCACTAGCCATAGGCTTCACCAACATCACCGGTTACTCTGTACTATCTGGTTTATCCATGGGAATGGAGCCTCTATGTAGCCAAGCTTTTGGCTCGAAAAACTTAAGCATTGCATCTCTCATTCTTCGAAGAACAATTCTTATGCTACTTTTGGCTTCCTTGCCAATTGGATTGTTGTGGATCAATCTCAAGCCTATGATGTTAAGTCTGCACCAAGACCCAAAAGTAGTACATATTGCAAGCATCTACTGCCGATTTTCACTCCCAGATCTTATTGCTAATAGCCTTCTTCATCCTATACGTATTTACTTACGCAGCAAGGGTATTACATGGCCACTTCTGTGGTGCACAGTACTTGCAATAATTCTTCACCTCCCCATCACTATCTTCTTAACCTTCAATCTTCATCTGGGAATTCAGGGAATTGCAATTTCGACCTCTATTGCCAACTTTAACACCTTGTTCTTCCTACTAGCCTATGTTCTTTATACTTGCTCAGCTCCAAATGAGCCGTTATCTAAACCCCTAGCACCCAAATCGTCAAATTCAACTTCATTAGGGGAAGACTGGGGAATGCTACTTAGACTTTCCCTACCAAGTTGCCTAGCTGTTTGCTTAGAATGGTGGTGGTATGAGATAATGACACTTCTAGCTGGCTACCTTGAAAGACCTCAAGTTGCTCTTGCAACATCAGCTATAGTTATACAGACCACATCTCTCATGTACACACTGCCTTCAGCACTAAGTGCATCAGTCTCGACAAGAGTTGGCAATGAACTCGGAGCAGGCAGGCCACACAAGGCACGTTTGGCAACAATGGTTGCTGTAGGATTGGCCTTTCTAACCTCAATGTTTGGATTCCTAATGACAACCATAGGGAGAGAAGCATGGGGTAGGGTCTTTACAACAGACACAGCAGTCCTAGAGGTAACACTGGCCACACTACCCATAATTGGATTGTGTGAGCTAGCCAATTGCCCACAAACAACATGCTGTGGGGTGCTCAGAGGAACTGCTAGGCCCAGTACTGCTGCAGGTATTAATTTTTATTCTTTCTACTTGATGGGAACACCAGTGGCCATAGCACTGGCCTTTGTTTGGGGACAAGGGTTTTTGGGCCTTTGCTATGGGCTTCTAGCTGCTCAGGTGGCATGCATGGTCTCTATCCTGACAGTAATAAGCAAAACAGATTGGGAGAGAGAGTCACTAAAAGCAAAAGACATGGTCGGGGAAAGTTGCGAATACGCGTATCCAGATCAAATTGTCAACTGTGAAGAAGGTCAAGGTTTTCTCAAAGGGAATAACATTTGAAAAGGCAAATGGCTTAATACTCAAATAGGAATCAAACGATGGCACTAACAGGAAACAATAGCTTACCCATCACTTTACTCTGTCCAAGTGCTGTATCCCAAAATTTTCATCTATTACTAGTTCTGTACCTAATTATAGTACTCTTCAAACATCTAATATACCCAGTGAAGGATTTCTGAACTAATAAGATTCATAGTGCATCTAGTAATCAAGCCAGAACAGATCAATTAACACCTGAACATAAAATGAGAGTCTGCTTTCATTTGTAAGAACAAAAAATTGGCCAAACCAATTTCCTTGGCCTTTAGAAATCATTTTCTTATTTGGTCACTGAAGCATCAAGACAAACTACCACAATTAAATGAGTAACAGGAAGCCACACATGATTTTCATGCATATTTATACTGCATGACATTCCCAAATCATCGAAATATTAAACATAAATAATACTCAGAATCAGAATTAGAAAAGAAGTATTTGACAATCACAAGGGATAGTTTGTATGCAGATAATACTCAGACAGGTTATAATGATAATTACAGATATGAAATGACAGTGATTTGTTGCTTCTTCGCTTTATTCTCTTTGGAAAGGGATGAAGATGAAGGAAGTACAGTTAAAATTGCACCCACTTCTTTAGCTCAGATGGAACCTTTCTAATTTGGCACCTGAATTCTTCCAATTATCTTCTATTTATTATAGACAATAAGAACTAGCTCAATAGGAAGTACGATATCTCAAGAAGCCAGTAGTCCCACTTTTACCTGAGATAGCATCTTTGGAAGTCCCAAATCTCTCCGTATGCAAAAGTGTATTAGAGTCGTGGAGTTCTAAACACAAGCATCTCACTCGTCTGAGAATCTTACTTCATGAACTTCTTCTTGTTAGATTCCTGAATATTTTCAAGCTTGACTAGTTAACTTCAACTCCTACTGTATCAAACCAGTGGAAATAACTGCAACATCAAATTTAAATCAATGAGAACAATGGCATAAGCTGTTTCACTTGCATGTCATTTGCTTTGAAGGAAAACTACTAACTGAATCTGGACAATTCAACAGGCCATGATGCGTAGAATATTGTACTGAGCATTGCTTTTTAGTTTTTATTTTTTATACTACATGTACAAACTAATCATTAACCAACAATTTGAGCCAGCAAGTAGTAGATTTTTCTAGATTATTCTGAGGAAGTAGTATCAGAAATATAAGCACACAGCCAGATTAGACGTAAATTCAATATCAAATTTCTATTTCTGAATGGCTAAATCAGAAGCAAGTCAATCCATCCCCACTTAACATGTCCCAACACTACATACTGACCACATTGTGTTAGCGACAGGTATTCCACACAGACCTTCCCAACAGATACTCAACTGATGCTAATACAGCAGTCAAAGAAACATAAACATGTGTCAGTACGCAACTATTTGAATTCCAAATTCCACTTGGGTAAAAAGCACGTCAGGCTACCATATTTTTTAGTACAAATTGACGTACAATAAAGAAAGAAAATTGAGAAATATAAACATTTTTCCATTAGGTGACAATTATCATGCTAAGAAAAAAAATCCGCATGTCAACGTAAGCAAGCACTATAGAACAGTATCCATAATCCATGATATCATCCTGCAAGTAGAAGTTCAAACCTATGCCAAGACAACGGAAACTGAAAGCATATTAACAAATATAGTGGGAATGGTAAATTAACAAGATGAACTAATGTAATGACAAAGGAAAAAGATAAATTGATCTTGATGTGGAAGGGATGAAATGTTGTGTCTCAGGAAAGTCAGCCCAAACAAATAGTAGTTATCTGGAAATGGAATTGTTTCAAAGTTGAGTTTGTAATCAAAATGATACAGTACTCGAGATCGTGAAGATATCGATCTGTGGCTGAAATATCATTAATATCATAGTCAGTTAGAACTGCAATAAAATGTGAAAGCATAGCTCTTCTGGTTGCTTCTAATATACTATGCACCATGCACTCCAGATTAAGTATTTCATAGATCTGATAGCTCACAAATTGAACACTTCATTATAACTAAGTACTACAACGAGAATGGATGAATAGCAGGCTACAAGCTTCAAAATGCTAGATGTATAGTACTACCTTTCTTCTTTCTGTGCCACAGCCTTCAGGAACTATACCACTAATATGATGCTAAACTTTTGATAACAACAAATTATTCAGTAATTTTGCAGCACATGCCAATAAGCATAATTCAGTTGTTTTGACCAAATTATTTGCTCATAAATTTAGCTATCAAGACTAGTGCTGCTGAAGATTTATGAAGTTTTAACAAACTGCAGATAAAAGGATATAGCCTGAACAGAGAAACATGATATATAAGCACGCTAAATCTAATGTCTGCATTCTCCAATTTGTAACAAACACTAAAATTGTTTTTGGATGGGTGGATTTGGATTTGAATTTGAGGATGAATTTGAAATGAAAGGATTTGAAATGACTAGGTTTTGGAGTGGATTTGAAATTCAGGATTTTTAGTAGTTGAAATCCATTTTAATTTTGGATGGATTTGAAATTTGGCCAACTAATATTTTATCCAGTGGAACAGAATTAAGTTGAGGATTTGAATCAAATCCACCCATCCAAACAGGCTGTAAAAGAACTTTATTTTCAAATCAACTAGCAGCTAGACAACTACTTTTACCATTACTTTCATATATCACAGAAATGACAATTATATTGCTGTCTGCGCCAAAAGTACAACATTCTGGTCAAAGCAGAATTGACAATTTTAGCTTTTCATAGCTTGTTCTAGAGAGGAAAGCACAGTAAGAACAGTTTCGAATACCTTTCAAAAAGTCCCTCTAATAACACACATCATTGTTCCAGAAGGATAAATTAGTGACATCCCTTCTGCAGAAATTAAATTTTTTTTTTACAATAATTCTTTCCATCCAAGATCCAGATACATAGTGAAGATTATCCAACAAGTAACACAAATCAAGAGAAATCTCTTTGTGGTAGTTGATCTCCTTCTGATTTCTGAACACATCCCAAACAACTATAAACAAGGAACCAAATCAATTGAGGCAACTTGCACGCAAGCTGTTGTGTAACAAAAGCCAAAGAACAATAATAAAGCATCAGATCAGCTAATCCTTTACAATCCAATCACAATCAGAATGCTAACTGAAAATAGGGAAAGTATGCAATGGATCCTTATTGAACATTGTCCACAAAGCACAGTGTGCTATTGACTAAAAGTTGTTTTCTTCATTTTGCCACAGACCCATAGAGCAGTATAATGTAGCCACTGGCACAGGATCACTCCAACTTTTACATTCAAATCTTCACCAATTGACCTCATTCGTTCTCTCATATGGCCTTTCTCTATTTTGTAATTTTTCAAGTAACAATCTCTTTAAAGTCCAGGAATTTTCTGGAAACATTCATTACCAAAACTTTTTGGTCAGGAACCCTTACTCCAGAACTCCAACGCTAAAATCCTAAAAGAAAACGCTTATTCCAGAACTCCACTCCTAAACTCCTAAAAGAGATGTTAAAACCAGAAATCGTTACTTGCTACCTCTCCCCCACCCCTCTCTCTCTCCTGAACTTCTGAAGCATAACCACTATAAATCAATATACAATTCAATTAATCTTCCTTCAATTCCAAACTTTGAAACTGTCATTTACATGCAAGAAACAAAACACCATAAGAATCAAAACTTTTCTTCACCATTATCTCCTCAGATGAAACTCTCAATCATTCAATTGACGTTTAATCAAGCATAATATATATATATATCACCAATCTTAACAGAAAAGATCACAACTTTATGCTTCAAATTTAGATGGGATTTCATAATTCAATCAATCAAATACAAAAATAAATAAATAAATAAATAATGCCAAAATGTGCAACATATGATATGATGCTGCAGCCAATTAAAATTACCATTATATAATAGAAACAGAGAGAGAATTTTTTAAAAGAATGATGATCATACCTTCAGTCTCTTGACTCCGACTCTGAGTAGAGACTAGAGAGTGCTCCCGGCAGAGTTTGTATTACAGATTACAGACAAATTTGTGAGCTGATTTACCATTCTTTATTTTCTTTTTCTTTTCCATTTTTTCCTGCGTCCCAGCGTATGAGACATTTTTCTGGGTCAAATTGGTTATTTGTGTGTACTGTGTACCTCACAGGCTCAAATTAGGTTGTCACCCGGGCAATGTGATAGGTTTTAATATGTCCGTGACTCAATTTATTTTGAAAATAACATAATTAAATTTAAATTCATTTTATATGATACTCATACTTAATTTATAAAATTAAATGAATTCCGAATAAAAATTTATCAATTTCTCTCCTCAAAAAATAATTTAAATATATATATATATTATATATTTCAAACATATATAACTTTATTTAACCATTATTACCTTATTTTATGCAAAAAAAAAAAAAAAATTATACAACAAAATCATCATATAGTAATTACACAATATATGTCATATTCTTAAAATATATATGTAGATACATATATTATCCACACTGTGCCTTAAGTGGAACTGAGTTTGATACAATCCAAACTCAATTTAAAATGAAATCGAACCTAAATCTAAAATCAGTTTCATTCACTTTATTTGAAATTCAATCCACTATTTTTCGAATCAAATGAACTGAACTCAAACCAATCCAACCTAATCGACACTCAAATTAACTTACTAAAAATATTTTTACTTTACTTTATTTTTTCAATATAATACATTTGTTAATTGTTAGGGATCTTGCTTCCTCGTGAATAAGTTATATTGTCCAATAACTTTTTGATCATAAATAATTGGGTTAAAATATTTAAATTAAATTATTAGTAATTTAAATTTTAGACATTATTTGTTAATTACAATTTTTGTTTCCTTATCTAATTTGAGATATAGGTATTACATTCATTCCTTCTTAAGACTTTATGTTTTAGAGCCTTACATTCATCATTTTTCAAGACCTTGTTTCCTTGCAAGATTTATACCGGATCACACCTGACTGTATAAGTCTCTACAAGTGGCTCCAACTCTTAAGTCAATGTAAGACTTAACTTTGCAGAATACTTACTTCATACGTTCCTTTGTGTAATCACAATTCAGTACCACTAGTTCAGTCATATCTCGTGTAAAATTATACGAGATTTGCTCTAATATTATTTGCAAGACTCTAAACTCTAAGTTGATCAAATAACTTTTTAGCCCTAAATAATTGGGTCAAAAATCAAAAATGTTTAAATCAATTTTATTAATAACTCATAACCTAAAATGTTATATATCAATTACTTTTTTTCCCTATCCGATATGTCATACGGGGCCTCACACAAGTAGTTTTCATTTCAGAGTCAATGAAAATCATTGACATATTTTTAACAATTTACAGTGATACTGAATCTTATCGATAGTTTTATCGAGAAATCAAACGATAGAGAGATTCAAATTCGAACCTATGCTGTTGGACCTTTGCAAATTAATCTAATTCCATTAGCAGGATTACTCTGTACTAGCATGGAGATTAGTTTTATAGAAAACTATTTAAAGCTATAAATTAAACTGAAAAATGTAAACATACAAAACGTAATAAAAAAGGAAGAAAGAACAACATTTGGGCATACGAAAATTCCAAGTAAAAAGATGAATGACAATGGAGGTTGGCTCATAAGATAAGTAAGCAATTAGGCTAAATAAAAAGTTTTAAATTAAATTTTTATTTCGTAATCTCTTATTAGTATAAGGGTAATCTATAACAACTACTTTAAATCACTAAAATATCAACAATGGCCTGCCTTATCCCTTAAAGAAATCTTCTAGACTTTTTTCTACTTAAAAAAAAAAATACAAAGGTTGAGTTTGAGAGTTTAGGAATGAAGATTAAAAAAAAAAAAAAAAAAGTTTTTAATGAGGAGAGAAGAGAAGTTTTCTCCAAATTATTTGGGAGTTTTTGAAGGAAAATTTTATTAATATTAGTATTTTACTGAAATACCCCTCCTTATGATATTTTTGTATCATATTTAGAAAACAAATATAGTATTTCATAATTAATTATAAATTAATGTAACTTTTCTTTTTATTTTCTCCCATTATAGAAAGAAAGTTTTTTTTTTTTAATTTTTTTATAGTATTTATCCCTCTATCTTTCTTTTTTTCTTTTTTTCTTTTTTTTTTTTCCATCCATTTAAAACTTTCAAATAAAAGAAAAAAAACTTAATTTTCCTTTCCTTTCTTTTCTCTTCCTTTTATTTCCTTCCATACCCAACTCAGCCCCAACTCAGCCAAAAAGATGAATCATCATTCATCGTTCATGTCAACCTCAAGTTTAAATTGGGCCCATGGACTATGGACTCGCATATGTATTAGCCTTCTCATCGTACACGTGCCCCAACAACTCATAAAAATCCAAACTTGTAGATGGTTGCAGAAACACTAGTCGCACTCGAAAGCTTGCTGTAAATGACAAAATGTAATGGGGAAGCAAAGTAGGGACCAATGAGAGTGAAAAGAGGACAAGGCATCACAATGAAATATAAATTATGTGATAAATTTTTTTTATAACTTAATTAATTATAAATTCGAGTTACTAAAAAATAACAAAAAAAACAAGTTTAAAAAAAAAATAAAAAAGAGGACAAGCCATTTTGATTACTTGTATCATGGTTCAAGAATTTTGGGATCAAAAATAAAATGTGAAATAATTTTACTATGATATCATATCATACCATTGAATTTTATAAATTTATATTTTAGTTTAGGTTGTTATTTCTTGAACAAAAATCTTATTGTTATAACAAAAAAAATATTGTGAAACGATCGAAATACTTTTTATCTTTCTATTCTTTCTTTATCATAGAGAAACGTATTTTGATTATTTAACAATAATTTTGTTACGTGACAGTAACATTTCTCTTAGTTTAGCAACAAATTATAGCACATTCTTGACTTAATTTTGGTAATTTTAATTACTTATAACCATGTGATGGTAAAACCCTTTCCTATTTTTTCAAAGAAGGCTGATGAATTTATTTTATATATGGAGAAGTTCAAGATTTTTTGGATCATAATTAATCTATCTTCCCATATTCATCATGCATGTATCAGGACTGAAATAGCTTTATATATGCATGAAAGATGAAGCCAGCTTCGAATGTTCTCCACCAAGAGGACAAGATTGATGTAGTGTAGTTTCTTCATTCCAATACCAACTCTCACATTATTGAATCTCCATAATTGATTAAGGCTAGAAGTGGAAAGTAGTAAAGGTTCACACATCTTCATATTGTACCCAAGTACAGCATCACATGCTCAAATTGGTCCATCTCCTTTTCGTCCTCCTCTATTTTAACTTGAGTGAAGAGGAAATTTAATTACTAATTGAATCAACAGTTTAAAACTTGCACATTACTATCTTTTTCTCATATCTAAGCAGAATACGTTTTCCTTTTCACAAAAAATAAAAAAATAAAAAACACGCACAATGATGTGGAAAATTGAATCACCCAATATATATAGAGAAACTCGACAACATAGTGTAACTTAGGTGGTAAGACACTTCCTGTGAAACTATGAATAGTATAACTTAAGTGGTAAGACGCTCCTTGTGAAACTATAATTTGTCGGTCATAAATTCGAATTATTAAAAGTAAGAAAAGACGTGAGTCACTAGAAAATGGGAGAGTTACTAGTAATGAACAGTTCCAAAGTATTTAAAGTCGTCCAAACAATTTTCACTAATCTGTGAAATTTTTAAGATTAATGTGGAAAGAAAAATAAGCAAATGAATTGTTGTCACCTGTCTTTATCTGACTTAGAATAATGGCATTAGTATTATATCTTTCGTTGGATAAGTATAATTGCATGATTTATTGGAACCTCCTCATGCCAGATATCCTTTACGTATATGTTTCCTTTGTATTGTTAATTTGGTTTCATATATTTCCACAATGTTTGGCGGCTCTTTTGACTTTGATTTTTCTATCTTTTTGTTTTCTTTTTTTTTTTTTTAACCAATTGACTTGTGATTTTTACTGGAGTTTATCGATACTTGTGGCTTTTATCCTTGATCAGGATTGAGATTAAATTTATCTAAGTCAAACTCAATTTTGTCTTCTATACTAGTAACATTAGTAAAATTTATTGAAAAATTTTACAATCTCGTTGAAAGAATTATTTTGTTAATTTTAAAGATTTGTACATTAAATATATAACGTTAATACTATATAAATGTTTAAAGCGCAACGAAATAGTTCTGTTACTATGTTATAGAAATTTCCAAATTTACATTTTATAAAGAAAGTGTTTTGATACTGTTTATGGGCGTGGGCGTCAAATATCTTTTCAGATACTCATTAAATGGAACTAGTTAGACATTGATTACAAATACTTCATTATACTTACCATGCACCGGTGAACCTTTGTGTCAACTAAATGATGTAATTAATGAATTAAGAAACTCTTTCAGTCTGACTAATACAAAACCTGATGTGTTATATTTATAACTTGTACCTACCCCAAATAGATAGGGAAAATACCATAATTGCACTACCACAATATGGGACCAAAAGAACAAGAAATTAAAATCGTTACGTAGAGGAAAGAACGTCCAAAAGTTTTTAAAAAAGAAAAAATTGATTGAAAAACCTATCATAATATTGAAAAATTCTTTGTTACTCACTTTGTAACGTAAAGTGAATATTTTTTACCGTTAAATGATTAACAAATAATATAACTCTCTTATTTTTTAATTATTTTAATAATTATTATATATATTTTATATTACAGAATGAATAGTAAGCTATGACTTAATCTATAGTACTAGCAGCAGGTACCAGGAGCTGTTGTCCTTACATGTATTGCAAAGCAATTGATAAAGAAACACAAACTTATCAAGAACTGGGATAAGGATTGAATACTTCATTATGGCTTTGTAGAATTTGGGAAGCATTAATTTACAAATGTATTATAAGATCAGCTAATTTCAGCTGGCTCTTGATAGTTGACACTGATCGATCCTTTTTTTCTTTTTTGTTTGGAAGTCATGATATATATGTCAAGATTGCACTACCATAATTTGTCCTATATGTATATTTCGCTAGTAACCAAAAGCAAGTAAATACTTGTGATGTGAAAGTTTAGCCGATCGATGATTATAATTAGCCTTGTCAAATGAACTTCCACGTAACTTTATCCCTATGGGTGAAGTATCATTAATCAACTCCCTTAAATCACCTACTTCCACTAATTAGCTAGGCATTGAGGTAGACTAAACTAAAGATCAACATCGTTGATCTTGTTATTTAAATAGCTGTTAGTAAAGTACTATTCATATTATTCCATTAAAATAAAAATACTAGTCTCCAATTCAATTCAGATCAACTTTGTTTGTGAAAATTTTGTTCTTACTCGACTAATTTAACATCTGTAATATTAATAGAACCATTATAAATTACTGCTATCAGTCCTTTACTGATAGACTATTTATAAAAATCTCTATAAATCAATAAAATATAATTTCGTAATTGTGCTGGCTCTTATTACCCTCTTCTTAAATTTTTTAAACGGAGCATGCATGCATGGTTACTAAAAGTGCTAATGTATTCCTACCCAAAAAAAAAAAAGTGTTAATGTATATCCAATGCAAACATCAATTGGCTGTGGTAAAAACTGTTATTCTTTCTTACCTCTTTTAAGTACATGAGTGTGGTTCAATCCTCAACCTAACCCTAACCTGGCATGCCAACTTCTTGGAAACAAACAAAAAAGCACAACAGCCCATAAGGGCAGTAAATTGCACTACTTTGAGGAGTGATGTAAGAGTAAAACTGTAAGAAAGAAAGATAAGAGAAGGAAGAGGACAAAACAAGAGTTAAAAGATGAGAAAGAAAACAAGTGACACTAGTACATTTGAAGAAAAATGAATGCCATTTGACAAAGACCTTGGGGGTACGTGGCAATGAATGAGCACTACAAATTACATTAGTAGCTGCTCTGATTTTCTCAGCTGCTAAATGACAAATCAGATCATGAATGTACTTATAATTTTGAGGATTCAATATTAAATAAATATTATTAAATAATTTAACAATAGTTAGTGATGAAAATTTAATATTTTTTTTATCAATAATATTGAATTGACATTAAAAATTTGATAAGAAAAATCTTATTTTGTTAAATGAATCAAAAATGGTGTGGAGGGTCCCATGACTCCCTTTGCACCACTTCACCCTTTAGGTGGCACCCTTTCTTTCCTTCTATTTATTTTTCTCATCCTTCATTTCATCAACTAAATCCTCCTCCTCCTCCTCCTCCTCCCACCACCACCACCACCACCACCATCACCATCACCATCACCATCACCATCACTACCGCTCACAGCTGCCGCCACCACCAAAAGGGTTGGAGGAGAAAGACCATGAGATGGTGGGACTAAGTGTTGTACTAGAAGAATACGAAGATATTAGCACCAAGAAAAGTAGTCATCATAATCATCAAGTTGTTAGCAAAGCTAGCATGCTGATCAAACCCTCTCCTTCTTCACCAACTCCTCCATCTTCTCCTTCTCCTTTTACCAAAAGAAACTCCTTTAACCTTTCATATAATAGTAGTAGTGGATTTCTTGACCATTGTTTTCTCTGCAAACAGAAACTTTTGCCTGGCAAAGACATCTATATGTACAAGTAAGCACTTCTTCTAATCCCACAAGGTGGTTTTTTTTTTGTTTTGGAAAAGTTTCTCCTGTACTTTGGTTCATTTCTTGCCCTCTTAGATGCTGACTCCATGCACAAAAATGGAAGAAGTATGTTGGAAAATTAAAGAGTAGAGTAAACCAAAAAAATAAAAATGAAAGCTTTCCTAGTCATTCAAGTGATTGTTAGCATTATTAACATATTTTACAAGAGTAATATTTTATGGTGTGTCTTTTGCTTAAACCCACATCTCTCCCATGACGGGCTTTGATAACTCGTATTTATGATTATAAGAAAGGTTCTTATCATCAAAGGCTATTCGTGATTCGAACTCATCATCAATAAATTATAGAGTATCTTGTCATTTTTCCTTCCCTTTGTTACAGCTTTATATGGATAAATTTTGACATTAATTTTTACACTGGTTGATCTATATATACACAGAGGGGACAGGGCTTTTTGTAGTGAAGAGTGCAGATGCAGACAGATTTTCATGGATGAAGAAGAGACTTTGAAGGCTAACTGTTCATTGGCTGCTTCATCATCTCGTAAAGGGGCCAAAAATCGAGCAAATGGTTTTGCATACTGAGTTTTACCGAGTCCTTCTGAGATAATTTTGTTTCTACTTTTGGCCAGTTTTCCTCGATTTGTAATGACTTTTGGTTCATTCTGGTTTTGCTTCTTACTATGTATGTATGGTATGAGAATGGGAAAGGTGCGATTATCAACTTAATTACCATTCCTTGTTGTAATGCCTACTACTACTGTGTTAATGTATTTGTTACATTATCTAGTGTACATTCAGCGAAGTTCTTGATAAATTATTTCGATAATTTTAAAAATTTATATAATATAAATTTTTAAAATATATAATATTATATTGTACGACTCCATATAAAATACAACAGATAATTCTTACAAAAATATAAAAATTTTCATAAATTTATGTATACTCTTGAATAGGTTTTGAATATTTTTTATGTATACGCGAGGTTATTGATAATAAATTTAACAAGAATTATTGGTATTTATATACCAAATTTTGTAATCAATACACCAATTGCATCAACCTGACATAAGTCTTACTACACTTCTGCCTGGTTTGTGTGGTATATATCGAGCTACCAAAGTCTTTACTTGAGTACTAGGAACTCTTGGTTTTGGTAAATATATATTGCAAGCAAATAATTGGCTTCTTCGCCTTAAAATCGATGGATGAAAGATTGGATATACGTTCATCTACGAGAAAGAGGTTTCGTGCATGCTTCAATGAGCTTTATTGTAGTACTACAATTAACGTTTGTGTGCGTGTTATACTTGGGAATCACCCTACATTATGTATAATCGATATACTATACTTTCTCCATTTTAAAATAACAAATAATACGCATTGAATAAAAAAGTTATTAAATTGTATTTATTTTACATAAATAATTTAAAGTGACTAAATTACCCTTTACAGTAATGTTTCAATTACATAATCCTTCTATTATTAATATGGTACTAAGGATAAAAATTAGAAAAATATTATTTAATATTTCGTTGATTTTCTAAAATAACAAATAATTTGATACAAGTTAAATTATCAAAAACGACAATTATTTTGAAATGAATGGAATAAGTACTGTTAATTTATCGAAGTTTGATGTGGAATTTAGTCAATGGAGTCTCGGAAATGAACTAGTAATAGTACTATGCATAGTGTTGGAGATGGAACTCCAAAATTTTAGTGACTCTAGTGACTCCATTTTTGTGTTACATAATTAATTCCTATTTTACTCTATATACCTTTAAAATATCTACTCCTACGTGATATAATTTAAAATATTTTCCTAGTAGGATTAATTCTTACCTATTTCTAATTGTAAACACTAGACTTCTTTCCTTTTCTGGGATGGTACATACATACCAAAAATATCAGAAGCTTCCACAATATGCATGTAATGGACTAGGACGGATTACCTAGGTTTTGTTGGGGATACAGATGGTTGAAACTCGTTATTTTTTCCTTTAACCGTTTTCAATTGTACAATGAATTATTGAACTTTTTTTTTTGGAGGTAAATTATTGAACATTAATACATGGAACAGATGACTTCTACGAAATCTATGAAAAGAATTATTGTATATGATTATTATTGGGTTATGGAAGGATACAAGACATAAAGACACTACTGTATTTTTCTATCAGTGGCCCGAATACAAAGTATCCGGCAATAGTGGGTGCCCATGCAAATTAGTGATCTCCCATTTTGGGGTCAGCATTTTCAAGAGAATCATCCAGCTAATTAGGACATCATGGACCCAATAAAGTCGTTTTCGTTTGACTTTTATCGCCTTATAAAATCAAATGGAGAGGATTAAAAAGAGGACAGTTTATAATTGAAATGCAATGGACCACTTTCTTAGTTTAGTAACTAAAATGCAATTAAACATTACTTAGCAAATCCCACCGAGTAATTGAAGACGTTGTGTTGCTCTCACGCCTTCGTCTTGTAATATATTGTGAAACTCCTACCAGGAAAGTGGAGGAAAAAAAATTGTAAAATTCAGAAATGGGATAGACATTTCTGAATATTTTGATTTATCCAACAGGTAGGCAGGGGGAGCGGAGGATTTAGAACTTCAAAACTAGAATAAATGGCCATGTATACTATGTGCAAATTCGGGCCATAGAATCTATACCATTCTGTGTGCCCAACAGGCTTTAGATTTAGAACCATAAATTTGATTTGATTCTGTGTCGGAGACGAGATGAGCAAGACTACAAGTGCCAAGTGGTTCTTAAAATCTTCGATTGGAATCATTTGGGTTCGCCTTGCTGGTTGTTAGCTGCAACTCCAAAATATTTATGAGCAACTTAGGTCCACACAGATCTTCACTGCGAAAGGGACAGTTTTGACACATTCTTTTGGTATATTGGCATCGGTGCCAACAACTACACAATAGTCCGTTTTATCATTTTTTTAATCTTTTCGTATCACATTAAGGTGAGTACTAGGAATACAAGGCAAACAATCAGGGTCATTTGAAGGGAAAAATTCCTCGCATCAATCATTCACAGCCACTGATCTTACTAGTTTACTCCCTAGTCTTCACAATTAGACATGGCCATATGTTGCCTAAGCTTCCTTCCATCTTGTTGATTGACCAGCAAATCTCAAACCAACCGTGGACATAGTTCTTTTAAGTCCTTTGATGTCCAGACACAGACAAAGCAAGATCAAAACAAATATACAATAACACAACTCTTCCACAAAATACTTCGCAAAGAGTTTGCAAATATTACATACAACTGCAAGATACGGTATCATCATGATCATTTGGCATCATACTGTTAAATGTCACCAAGCTCAGCCAGATTTGAACAAAAGTATAGCCTTTGAGTCCAGATAGAAGTAAACAAAGTGATTTGTCTCATGAGTCACATAAGAACCTACATATCAGCAGAAAGGAAACCAAGAACAATGATGGTGAGCTAAAATCCATCGATTCCATTCAAGTCAAGAACATACTTTGGTCCTTTTCATAAATATGTGGGCAAGAAATATGATATCCATCAGCTTTAGAGCAGAAAAATCTTAAATAAATAGTAACCTATTCAACAGAAAGGAAAAGAACTCATATTTTCCAATTTTGGCGGCCTACAGCCTTTATATTGCATTTAGTTGCTTTAGTTCCTGTCACTGTGACAATAGTGGATGTCTTGCCTACTGTCAAGTTTATGTCATCATCATTTTAATCTCTCTAATCAGTGAAATTAATCCAAAAGGTGAACTTCAATTCTTGAGAGAAAGGTTGATTAGATTCTTCAACAAAATCATGTGGCAAGCATGAACTATCCACTACTTCACAAACTGGGACCATAAAGTACATAAGAACCATCTTATCCATGTCATATCAACTTTTTAAAGTTTAGCCTTTTTTTGCTCTATACAATTCTACGTCTGCTTAAGGTCTTCTTATGATAAGAACAATAAAAAGATGCAAGAATACCATTTTCCATGAAGAAAGTAGCATCAAATCTGAAGATAAAAGCATTCACAAATTTTTGTATTGGATCTTTTAATTCTCATCAATTATTAGAGATGCTAGAAGCAGAAAGGAGTCTGAATAATGTACTCCTACATTAATGGCATAAAACTGAACAAGTCTTTTTGAGAGTGGTGTAAATAAGAAGACATGTCCTCAGCTTCTCATCTCAGTTTTCCCTTCGGTAAAAGGGGCTATTGTCAAGAAACCAAGACCTCAAAGTGGAACATCACTATTCATACAAACTGGCCTTATGGTCATGCAACCTTGAGCTTTTTTGGACCAAAGGCTACTTTTCAATCATGTAACTAGGTTGTGATCTGCGAATTACCAATGGGCAATCTGGCAGTTGACACTCTTCCACCTCAGCCCACTATTTCACAAGTGAAGGGAAAAATTAAAGATGCTATCTTATTTTTCATTTAAGTCTTAGATAGAAACTGCATTTCACAAGCCCAACTCCAAGTAAATCTAGACTGTAATATCCTTCATAGACAATTGAGGTTGAGGACTACCATAATATCTCAAAAAATGGTGAGCAACATAAGTCTCATTACATACATGAAATTCAGTACCTCAGTATACTTAATATTTTCAATTAGAATCTCTCTCTCTCTCTCTCTCTCTCTCTCTCTCTCTATCTATCTATCTATCTCTCAAAACTATAAACAAAAGCTCAGACCAAAATGACAAGAAAAGCATATAAGATCATTTCTATAAAATTGGTGTAAACAAAACCTTGCTTATCAACCTCCTTACCCACGAAAAAAAAAAAAAAAGAAAAAAAAAAACCTTCTCCAACTATTGAAATTAGCCACATAAAGCATGTTTCTCCATTATACCATGCCAGGGACCTAAACTTCAGACCATATTTTAGTTGTAGAAACACATTGTCAATCTCATAGCAACTAAATATCTAAAAAACCAATAGGGAATTCTACACTCTGTTTAGGAACCATTCCATTGTACTTTGGAAGCTTGTATGGAACAAGCTTCTAAAGCACACAGTCTTCTCTAGTACAAGTATTCAAAACACAACAGAATGGTTCACAAAAGTGATTGTGGAATCAGAATCCTCCAAAACGTAAGACTACCTTTTACTCATATATCCAGCTCAAGAAATAAACTTTAACCCAAATCTCCTACATAAACTCTAAACTGAAGCTCCACATCAAGCCCATACCAGATCCTTTCACCAAATCCCTCATTTTTCAACAAGCAACAAAATTCATAAACTCCTAATCTAGATCCAATTATTTCCAAATTCACCCCAACAACACATAAATTTAATAATCCTAAAAGCATTTTCACAACAATCTAACAAATTTCACAAACTCAATGACTCACTCGTTGAAATTTTCACTTTTCCAGCCTTAACTCAACCAAAATTTATTTTATTTTTTTAAAAAAAAAAGGCGAAGGAAGATCAAGGTAATAATCATCACCGAAATTTTTGCCGACAATGCAGTGCCAAGTAGCTCCATGCCGCTTATCAAATTCCTTCTTGATATGCTCCGCTACATCTTTCTCCACACTATTCTTCTCAAACGCCTTAATAAATTTAAAATTACGATCAATAATTCGCATTATATATATAAAATCTTCCTTAATTTTTCATATATTAACTGAAATTAAGCTGAAAATAGAGAGAAGAGAAAGAATGAATTACGGCGACGGCAATGTCGATGGCCTCTTTCTGCATGTCGTCTCTCATATCAGCGCTTTTGATGATAACTTTTTCTCCAACAGCAGCGGAGGTCGGTGCTGAACTGGAAATGGACTTCCGATCATCGGAAAGTGACTTGGCGATCGCCGGAGCTGCTCCGCCTACCGTTCTCTTTGCCTCTTCACTCATTTTGCTTTCCGCCTTATTGATTGATTTCAGCAAAGACTATCAAAGACTTTGTAACTTCGGCCAAAATTTAGATGTGTATTTTTTATTTTGGCAAAAAAGGAAGTTTTTTAGAGAGAGAAAGAGAAGGTGTGTGTGAGAGAGAGAAAGTGAGAAGGATGATTTGATTTGTGGTCTTTCTGATTTCTTAGTGGTGGTCTTCCAGGAGTTCTTACGTTTTATTATGAGAGAATATTTTTATTTTTATTTTAATTTCCCCCAATACATAAACATTATTTTATTTTTTTTATGTATTTTAATTTTTCCAAAAATATATTTATTGTAATGATTTATAGAAATATTTAGCAAATTTGAGTTTATTTTATTTTGCACTGGAGTAATAAATGTTTTCACCGTGGATATATATATATATATATAGCAAATAAAGGTTTATTATTTTTTAAAAAAAATTTATTTATAAATTTATAATAATACTCTAGATAACAAAATTTTATTAAATTATCATCTCTTAATTTAAATTTTTAATAAAATTTCTTTAGACCCAATAAATTTGTAAAATTCATTAAAATAAGCGATATTATTGAATCAAACAAAACAAGAAGCAATAAAATCAATGAAATCAACGTTATTATTGGTGTCAGTCAGGAACGAGGGTTGCCAGAGAGTCAACATTTACAATTGCCATGTTAGCAGATGATGATGTTGATAGTTGCGTGCGTCAGTGCATTATCATCAATCTAATTTCCAAATGGTACAATTTTATTTTTTTTTAAATTATATTTAAATTAACTTTATTTTATGTCATAGTATAGTTTTATGTTTAAAATTAAATTTTATATATTATCAATAGATAATATTTATAAGTGAAGTAAAAAATCGAATCAATCTAGATGATAGATGAATTCGCTTCAAAAGCAGTGTATTAACTACTATATGAAATCTTTCCTACAAATATTTTTCATCAAAATTTTATGTTAAGAGAGATTATTGTAATCTATATTAGACAATGAAGACACAGACTACAAATAGGAAGTATAATAATAGTATCAGAATGCTAAACTTTGGCCAGTCTCCAATATTTCTTCATCTGACGAGGATTCCTCCACAATTCTTCTCCTCTTTGATCTCTGATCATTTGAAACTCCACCAGATTCAGAATCCTCTGCAGCCTCCGGAACTTCGGATTCAGGGGATAACACCTTGTCCAATCCACCATTTTCTTCATCACCAGAGTGTTCAGATGATTCACTGTCTGCAGCATTGGCTTCAGTCTCATCTGTTTCATGAGTGGCTGGATTCCCTTCTTTTTCTTCTCTTTCTCTGACAAAGTCTTTTGGCTCTAAAATCTTGAAGTCCCTCGAAGTACTCCTCTTTGCATGCCTCAATAAGTTCACTTTAGTTGCCTTGCTGAGTTTAATGAGATATTTTTCGTAGTCTTCTATCTGGAAAATCAAGTCTGGGATGCATTTATTCTCCCTTTTGATTTTGTTCACCATTCCTTTGTTGTTACTACTTTCTTGCTGATTCTGTTAAGTTTGCCAATAACATAACATGATCCCATGAATAAAGGGTCCCGAAAATTTTCAATGTACAACTCAGAATGAAAATAGCCAAATAAAATGTCTAACTATAAGAGTTTCGGAGTTCCATTGTTTCATACCTTTTGCAGGCTATCCACAAACTGGTACAGAGGACTAGCCAGCTGCCTGCAGGTTATTTCCACCAGCTTCTGATATTTGAGGCTGGGTAAAACTTGCTTGCAGCCTCTAGGGGCTATAAGAAGCTTTGCCATTTGAGCTAAATCCTTGTAAAGTTTTAACAGTAGCCAGTCTCAACAAATGTTCTGCTTGAGGATCTGCATGATTTTGCACCAGGAATAAAATTATTTGCTTGTAAAGAGAGATTACAAATAAGTCGAAGAAGTAGTTCACTATCATTAGACTCTTAACAATTTGCATACCCTTCAGGTTCATCAGTACAAAATATGATAAGAGCTTCACAACAGCCTCCATTCTAGAATAAAAAGTCTCTTCCAATGCCAATCCAGGACCAACCTTTCCATTGGGATCAAGAGATACACCTTTTTGAGCAGCAGAAGAGTATGCCTTCAATTTTGTTATGATCCAATCCATTTCAATAGTATTTGACTCAACTAGCTGCAATAGAAAAGATGCTATTGCATCGCAAGTTGTTCTATTTATAAGGGGGAATAGTTCAGAAACATCTAAAAATTTACTTGTCCCTGATTCATCTGCTTTCTGAAGCCCAAATACTTTTAGAAGTTCTGAAGCCATGTCATGGGAAACAGTGAAGTCATTTGGAGATGAAGGGTAAGCTTAAGGAAACAACCAGAGAGACCAAACTTCTTGCAAGCTTTGGATTTCGCAAATTACTGCTTTTGCAGATCTGCAGCATCCGTGTTCCAACAAGAGTCCGGTGTTCTACAGGCATTTGGTTGCCAATCATCAACACTATATCACAGACAATCTGAGAGCAGAAGTTTGTTAGGAGATATTACATTTCCAGAAATTAAGAGCAGAAATATATCAATCTATACAATCTGAAGAAATCACTTTACGCAAGGTGAAGCTACAACAATCTATTGCGGCAAAAGAGCACAATTAATTAACATTAAGGGCATCCCCTACCAAACAGTAATCAGTTGAAAGAAACAGGTTGTAATTCATCTACCTCAGCTTCACAGGAGGAGGAAGTTTTAAGAAGCTCCATGAGCAGAGGCATCATGCTCTTTTTAATGAACTTCTCTTTGCTCCTTGCATTTGGATCATCTACACCTTCAGCTAATTCACATTGATTTGTTTCATCATATAATCCAGAATATCATTTGGTACTTGCTCAATGTCAGAGGCTGACACCAATTCTTCTATTAACTCATCGATTTCAGACCTACACAAACTTACAGCTATCAATTTCTTCAAGCAGATCAAAGCCAAATGGATATGCTCCTTTCTGTCATCCAATTTCCTCCCCCTGGATTCTTTCTTTTTCGGTAACTGTGGCACTGATTTGAGCAACCAAATCAATTTAAGCAATGGAGGTCCTAACAACTTGATATCGCCATAGATCAACATTTTTAATGGATCTTCTCTTCCCACAGATGGTAAGGATGTTAATTGGCATAGGCAAGCATTCAACATAAAGAATGTCATTTTAGAATGCCTATCTGATGCTTCGCAGGAGGACAGCTGGCTATGTTTCTGGGAAGGTGGACCAGTGGTTGAACAATCAAATTGCCAGAGTTCAGGTCCCATTTTTAATAGCCAATAGATGCTTGAAGTTGCCAATAGAGGAACTCTTTCTTGTTGCGGTGTTTTCCATGAATAACTTGTGTTAAGCTTATCAATGGAATCACTAGCAGTAGCTCTAACTGTCCCTCTTTTCATTCCACTACCCTGCCTGGAGGTGCATGCAAACTTTTCCATGAACTCATGAACACCTTTATGTTGAAAATCAAAAAGTTCATTCTGCAATTCCACTTGCTTCACTTCGGTTGCTTTTTCCAACTCATTGATAATGACGTTCAATACCACCTCACTAATCCCTAACCAAACAAAAGCACAACATCTCTTTTTTTCTTCTTCTACAGTTGCAGTAGACTCTGCTTCACCACTTTTACCTAATAAGCCTGATATGACATACAAATTATTATGACATACGTAATTGCTCTTTCAAAATCGATTAAAGCGCCAGAAAAATAATTTGAAAAAGAGCATTCTGAAGCATCACTGAATCTCATATTCAGAAGTAAATCAAGATTTTTTTTTCCCAAAATAGAAGGAACTCTTCCTGCTACTCTAATAAGAAGCAGATCCAGAAACCAGCTCATACAAACTTGTTCTAAGATTGTGTAAAAATGCATAAAGAGCCTTACTAAACCTTCTAAATTAGCATTCCTTAGAAACGTCCGAATCTTTGATAAACCATTAGAAAATGACTCTCCAGAGAGCATTCTTCCAGCCTGCATCAATTCCACATCAGTATCTTGAGCGGTTATAGAGGCATTATGTGCTCATTGTAACCGTTAAATAATTAAATTGACAATACCTCATTCTCCTGTGTGAGAGAGAAGCCAAAACTAGCCCACGAATCAGGAGGCTGGCCACCTTTACCTTGTGGCTGAATTAGGAGAATCCAAGAAATGCAAGAGATAAGAGAGTCCAACGGCTCTTCAATATGAACTTTGCCCCCATCTGATCTAATACAATGAGTAATATCCAGTTGAATGTCCGCATCCTGGAAGAAAATTCTACAGTATTAATTTCCTGGTGAATGCACACAAGGATTGACCAAAACTTGTAGTAGTATTACATAAAGGAAGAAGAGGTTCATGTATGATCAATTTGGTATTTTCAGAAAGACAACATTCTTTGGGCCCACAAGAATAAGTACCTCTTTATAGTACCGTAGGAAGTGAGGTAACAGAAAATCAAAAACTGAACCAGCAGCTGAAGGATCCACCAACACAAGCTTTACTAGTCCATGATACAGCATCTCTCTTACTTTAGCCTAGGACAAATTAGCAAACTGTCTGAAAAATCCTCTTCCTTTTTCCTTCGCACAAGCTTTATTGGTAGCTGGGTTATCATTGGATAACGAACAACAGAAGCAAATGTAGTGCAGTAAATAAATAAGATGCACCTGCTGGTAAAGGCATCTCTGCAACAAACCACTGAGCTCCTGGAAAAGACCAGGCCCTGGGGTACAGGGTATTTCAGCCTGTTGGCTGCAACTGGCTTGGCTGCTTGATTCTTGGAAAGAAAATGGCCCATCTCTTTTGCGTTGTTTTTCTGCCAGTATTAGATTGATTATTGAATTGGTTGCAGCAAGACGAACGGAGACTTATCTTCTCGTCTAAACATAGCCTTCCTCAAGGCTAAAATTGTATAATCCTGTATCATTGAACAGATAAAAGAGAGGAATAGTTAAATTTTTTATTTCTCCAAAAGCTGAATTTTGACAGTTGAAATGCAAATAATTAGAATGTCTGGCCTAATTTGAAAAATGAAATTGCTTCACAATAACAAATCTTTTAAATTATTGCTAAGTTCCAAAAAATGGAGTCACGATCTTCACAAAACTTCTTGCAGATTTTGTTCAAAGGCATGAAAAATATTATCCCATTAGAGTTATCCTAGATACACGTAATATTTTGTGTGTCCAAAATACTATAACAATTTTGTAGGCTATCGAGAGTGTTCACTCACAAGTGACTGACATAGTAGAAAATGAAAAAATGCATACCTGAAGATCATGGCTGAATTTAGTAAGCGGCAAAAGAATATCCACTAGGTGTGAGGAAATCTTGGCATGAGTAAATGTGAAATAATCCAACAATTCTTTCAGATTTATGTGCAACATGATCCAACATTTGGTATGGATGACTCTTGATGAGATGTTCAAGCAGTCTATGAGAGAAATGAAAATGTCCAAGTAAAATATTGTCAACCTCCTTTAAGTACAAACAAGAAGTCGATACTAATGGAGCTTCAATTACCTTACAATAGGCAAGGCTTGCTCAGGTTTCAAGGAGAGGATGCGAAATTTGCATTGCTCGATTATCTGCAAGAATACAATCAACATGTCTATTACATAGTTAGAACGTGATTAACATGCATCCCATAGATATCTTCAGGCCATAAAATCTCTCACTAAAGGCAATTTCTCATATCAACATGAGTTAAATGTTCAGATATTATCTTTGCAACAACAAGACCCAGTTCGCGATGATGCCGAAAAGCCAATTGAGAAAATCAATGGAGCAGCAGGAACAACTATTAAGGATTCTGAAATCACATTAGAAGATTAAAGTTTACTCTGTTGTAGATTGTTCATCTTATTTTATTTATTTATCAATTTTAACTTCTTGGGACTCAATTTTTGCATGGCTCAGAAATGCAAAATTTAATCTCACATCCCCTGCTGGAAAAATTCCTTGTTCTGCACTCTGTCCATAAGGAAAGAGAATCATTTCATAACCACACAGATTTCTCAAGCTGACCTCCTTTCTTGCCATATCATGAACCTCAAATGAACTTTTCAGCATCTGACTGCCAATCTCCTCTAAACCCAAAAGACCATTAGACTTGCTTAGTCTTCTGTTGCTTCCGTCATCTACTCCTTCAAGCAATCCAAATCCAAATTGCACAATGCTTGGAACAATATGCTCTTTTCCATAATTGCTTTCATTAACCTGTGCACACAAAAGCAAAACAGCAAAAAGAATAAAGGAAACAAATCGACTTATCGATGATCAGTCTCAAAACACGATAGCATGTGTACAATATCAGATATTAGCACAAAAGTAAGTAATCAACTTTAGTAACGGGTGAAAAGCAGCTAAATACTCATCTTGACTGTCTAATATCATGCTAAATCATCAATTAACATTCATCTACCTTATACTTTATAGTTTTCAGACATCCTATTCTTGTCTCATTGTTTTACAAGGACTGCTTAAGTTGCAGATTTATCATGTGCCTGTATTATTGCGTGAGGTTTGAGATGATTAATTGCTCATTAAGTTATCATGATGCAGTTATGCACAAATATATAGTTAAGAAATACATTCTAACTAGCAATCGTACAACAGAGAAACAAATAGTAGACTGAAAACTCAGCACAAAAAAGCAAAGAAAGTTACAGCTCTTGTTATGGCTTTCTCCATCACTTGAGCAATCTGCAGATATTCTTCCTTCAAATCATCACGTATCCACTTGCACTCGCTGAAACATCAGGGATATACATATGCATAAAACCTTTGCAAGATTCCGAATCAGCTAAAGTGAATAAACTAGGAAAAAAAAAAAAAAAAACAAACAATGAATGCAAGACTTCAAATATCCACATTGCAAATCGCATGACTGCTTAGCTGTTCTATAGCAACATTATATCACTAAATGTAATATGGAACGATACCATATTGGATATTCTATTCAATTCCATTTATTCTCATGCTCATATTTATAATACACCACAATTTAGGGTCAAAAGAATAGTATTCCACAAGACATCAAACTAATATTGTGTATGGTGCATCACTAAATTCAAGTAAGCAAGAACATAAGAAATAGTAATCACTCAAGACAGTATAATTTTCCTAACAAAAGACTTACTTTGCAAACTTGTAGTCTTTATAAGCAGAAATTAGAGCTGTTTTTAAGACCCCAATAGCGTTCTCACAATGCCTCCTCACTCTAGCAACAGACAACAACACAGCAACCGTAAAATGATTAAATGCCCGCGAATCCAACTTGACTAGCCCTAAAACCTCCTTGCCCAAAGAAGGATCTTGCTTCAGTGCAAAATTCACATGAAGCAGCACAGTCCCTTCAACTTGTTTAACTATTGAACTACCCTTCTTCCCCTGCGATTTTATCCCCAAAATGCATAACAATCCCTTCAATAACTTCCTTCTTACTAAACCCTTTCGATGCCAACACCAACAACTGATAAACCAACCCAGGCAAGTCCTGCAAATCCACATGCCTCATCCCATTAAAAACTTTCCCAAGAAAATCCCTTCTTTTCTCCTTATTCAAAAATGAAAATTCCCTAATAATTTCCACCATTTTTACCAGCAAAACCTTACTCCAATCAGCCTTAATTACACTATCAACAACTGAATTCAAGTATCCATAAGCATTTTCCATCTCATTTGAGGTTCTAATCAATTGAAGACACTTTGGGATCAAAATTAGCATCTGGGCATCTTCAGAATCTGTAATTCTCGGGATAAACGAGGTGATTAATTCGACAACGGAGGGTAAATCGGGAACCGGGACGTCGTCGAGGTGGGTTGCGAAGAGCTGGATCGTGGAGAGAGAAAGACGGTCGTGGGGGATTTTGTGGGAAGTGAAGAGGGAAGTGTAGGAGAGGAGAAGAGATGAGAGGAGAGAGGAAAGTGAAGAGTGGAGAGAGGTGAGAGAGATGAGGGCGGAGGCGTATTCTGAGACGGCGGAAGAGGGGTTGGGAGAAGTGGTGGCTCGAGAGTGGAGGTAGGAGAGGAGTGTTTGATGGGAGGATTCTGAGAGAAGGAATGGTGGAAGTTGGATGGATGTGGTGGCGGTGGAGAAGGTGGTGGGTTGGGTGGAGTGGTGGTGGCTTTGTTGGGCTAGTTGGATTATGTCGAGATCGGTCAGTGGTGGTGGAGGGTGGGCGGAGGAGGTGGCCATGTGGTGTCGATGGGTGGTTGGTTTGTGGGAATTTTTCGATCGGGGGAGAAAATGGGCGGGAAGATGTAGAAAAAGAAAGGTAGATTTGCAGTTTTAGTCCTCAAATTTTGAGTAGTGCTTAAAACTGATTCCTAATCTATATAAAATTATAATTTTGGTTACCAAATTATCAATTATATATGAAAATATCGTAAATAACGAAAAAATCTAAATACTTAATGATTTTGGTCATGTGCATCAAAAATAAAAAAATCAATGCAAATGGTTAATGGTTTGCATGCATGTTTCCAAACAAATCAAAAGTGCCATTTTCTTGAACTTTTTTTAAAGCTTTCATGTACACTTTACTATTTCTGTTCATATGCCATTGCTAGGACTCCAATTTCCGTAGACTTACCAGCACCCAATAAAATGGTGCATCCAGTTTTCTTATTTTGTAGTAATCATTTTCCCTTGAATTTTAGAGATAAAAAGAATATATTTTATTGTACTTATTCTTATGTAATATAACTGTTGAGATTAACGACGAGAATAAGTTCTCATTACTTCTTAATATTCAACAATTTAAGATATTCATAAAAATCTTTTTGAGCTAAAGGAGTACTTAAACTTCTAGGTTAACTATACTTGTTTAAGAAAATGAAAATAATTAAAATTAGGCTCATGTAGTAAAACAGGAATGTATTACATGCCAGCAGAAATTTAGTGAGAAATCACAAGGAGTCGAGGAGCACAAGTTTAGCATTTCCCAACCAATTAAGTGGTACAAAACTACGAGTTTCTTTTATCGAGTATATATGCAAATTCATCTTTTGTTATTCTCTTCTATATATATATTTCACAATACTTTTAATAATTAGCTTCTTTTTTCTTCTTCAAAGCAATCATAGGAAGATGGTCTTCCATGCATGTAGACCTCTTAATGTTTCAGTTTTAGGAATCTTAATGGGACAACAAAATTGGGCATGTAATATGTATATGGATGGACAGTGGAATATATAATACATAACAAAGAAAAGTTGATACTATATTTTAGATGAAAAATAGAATAATGAACTTTGAAAATAAATTTGTACCATTTGAATGGCTATACAGAAAATTCTTTTTTATAACATAAGAATCTTTCAACAAACAATAAGTCATTTATGTTGATATTCCAATGACACAAAAAAGCTAGGTTTTTTTTTTTTTTTTTTTCCGATTATATTTAGGTATGTAACGAAACTTTAACCCTTAAGCAAACTATTGCAATTGATCTAAACTTTCTTTTTCTTTTTTTTTTCTTTTTTACCTTTAAATGCCATAGATAGAAGTTACACTTCAAAAGATTTGGATTAGACAATATCTACTAGTATAATTTGTAAGAAAGAAGTAACACTTCAAATATTTGAATTGGACAATATCTACTAGTGTAATTTGTAACTATATCAAGAAAATGTCATTGCAAATATATATAACTGAGAACCTCAGATTTGATTCAATATCCAATTTTTATCTTGAAAAAAAAAAAAAAAACTTAAAAGTGTTGTTTGGATAATTATTATTCTTAGAAATTTTTTTTTATAAAAATACTGTAATAATTTTTTGATATGATATATATAATAAAAATGATTAAAAAATGTATATGAAATAATTATAAAATATTATTTAAAGAAAAATTAAAATTATTTAATATCCATGAGTTTTGGCATCGAGATGTGTGAACATGGGGAATGCCAACCCAATCTCCTATACTTGCTACTGTCAAACAAAAGACAAAAAAATATTAGGAAAATATTTATATAGATTCAATTTTTTATTTTATTTATAAATTTTATAATTAAAATTAAATTTTATAAAATTTTACTTATATCAATTTAAATTTCATAATATTTAATTCACATCACAAAATTTATAAATAAAATAAAAAATCACATCTACCTTAATCTTTTCCAAAATCTAATCCATTTGCTTCCAGATGATCTACAATAAAATTTAAAAATTGTAGAAATTACTTCTATTTAGAAAGAGAAACATTAAAAATCATCGTCATATGTGGTACTACTAGACAAGACAACTTTATCCATCAAACGGCACCGTACGTCACACTGCTCACTGTTTTCAGTCCCCACACGACACTCAATTTCTTCAACCATAAATACCCGGTTTTTCTTCCTTACAAGTTACTAGAATAACAACCCCTATCACTAGAATCGATTTTTATTTACTTTCTTGAAAAAATTTTCGATTTTTTGAAAGACATTGAAAATATCAAATTCTGTTAACAAGGAAAAAGAGAAGATGAGCAGCAGAAACCAAAAGGGAAGGACAGAAATTGAGGTTGGAGCTGATGGGGTGGCTGTGATCACCATCTTTAATCCTCCTGTCAATTCTCTTTCCTTGGATGGTACTACTATTATAATTTACTACTCTGCTACTACTTTTCTTTAGATCCCAATTCCCCAATTTTTTTTTTTTAAATGAATGATTCTTTGTTTTATTGGGTTTTTGGAATTTGTTGTGACTTGTTGGAAATCAAGTTCACCCCACCTCCCAAGATTGGAACTTTATTTGATTTGTGATTTTATTTTTTGGGTTGCTTCTGAAGTTGGATTTGTTTATCTAGAAGTTATAGAAATGCTCATTTTTTTTCCCTTTCTGGATTGTTGGTTTCTGTTCTTTTTTCGTTTAGTTGATTTTCTGGTGCTAAATGTACTTTTTGTTGGTTTATTATGAGTAACAATCATGTTTCTATTGTAGAAAATTAACTAGTTTTTAGTGACTTTAGCTCAAAAAAAAAAAATTATAGGGGATTATGGTGTAATTTAAACTAAATTATTAGGAGGAAGTTGGTATGGGAGCTGTAGAAGAAGAGTGCACTTATAGAGAGGCATAGTTTATTTAGTGGTTATATTGGATATTGGCCTTTCTTTAGTACTTTCTGGGAGTGCAATTCTACAATCTTCATGCACTTGAAAAGGCATTGAGATGCAGGCTTTTGTTTTTGAGTTGTTTGTTCCATTTTTCAAGCAAGCATCTAATGTTTACCATTTGTTCTTTCAGTTTTAAACAGCTTAAAAGAGAGTTACGAACACGCTTTGAGAAGGGATGATGTAAAGGCAATTGTCGTCATAGGTAAAGTAAAGATATTTGGCAGTTGATGAGGGGTTTTTGGATAACTACATTGTATGAAGTTGTTTCTTGTTATGCTTGAAAAGGTTCAAATGGAAAATTCTCTGGTGGTTTTGACATCACAGCCTTTGGTGGAATTCAGTAAGAAGGAAAAGGTGTGCAGTACTGTTTCTGTTAGTGTTTTTGTGGTGAATCACCAGTTCTTTGCTAACTTCGGCTTGTGTGTTTGTAGTCGCTGCACCGAGACCTGGTTTTGTCTCCATGGAGATTCTCAGTGACACCGTGGAAGGTATTTTACTTGGATTTATCTTCTTCATTCAGGCTCTAAATAGCTGTTTGATTTCAGTTTTTACCATGCCCCCTTGCTATCAGCTGCAAGAAAGCCCTCTGTGGCTGCTATTGATGGATTGGCCTTAGGTGGGGGACTAGAGGTTGCAATGGTATGTACGTATTGCCACTCATTTTGATCCAGAAACTTTATGTATGTTACCTTGGGCTGAATTATAATTTATATGTTTCTTTTAGGCTTGCCATGCACGTATATCTACATCCAGTGCACAACTAGGTTTGCCTGAGCTGCAGCTTGGTATACTTCCTGGTTTTGGAGGTATGACAAAAATTTTGGCATCTGAAGCATTGATCATTTTTCATCAATTTCTATCAAGAAAAATAAGTGCTAAAGTAAATTTGGAATTGTCAGATGGTATGGTAACTCAAGGTGTCTCATTGTAAGTGGGTCTCAATTTGTGTTGCTTGTAGAACTAATAAAACACACTTACAGTAGAATGGGTGCATGAATTGAAGCATTATTACAGTTTGCTCTTTGTATAATTATTAAAAACAACCCATTTTTCCTGTTTAAGTTCCAAATGACTAATTCTTTTGTTTGAATTCTAATTCTGAATTGTTGTTTTTTGCTCCAAGATGTACATCATATTTCACTTGTTAGCAAAATAATTGTCCTGTATCCAAACTAGAATATTAGCACAATATGTTATTGTGAACTAAGTTACCCAGACTTGGATACGGGTGTCAGGTACGGGTACATGTCTAGGTGTCGGATTCGTTTATTTCATAAATTGAGGATATGGGGATACTCTAAAAGAGTCGGATATGGGTGCGGGGGTACGTCTTGTCTACTTGTATATGCATTAGTATAGATAGTGTAGTAGTAATGCAATTTGATGATATAAAGCAATTTAACATTATTTTATGACTCATTTTTCAAAAATTAAATTTGTTTTTGTGTAGTATTAAAGCATAGTGGTGTACTGAGAAAAAGAAGATATTAGAAGGATATAACTATAATAAGATTTAGTGATTTGATATACAATTCTCATATGTTTCTCCCTCATATTTAATCTTCCTCCCTATCTTATCGGTCCTTTCATGTGATGAAGTCATATTGAAGTCAATTTAATTTTTGTCTTGGTAAAAAAGTCAAAGTACCCAATTGAAAGTTAACCATATGGACACGGATCCCACACCCATACCCATTTCAACACGGTAGGACACGGGTACTCTGGGGGTGAGAGGAGAGTCCATGTAACATAGATTGTGAATGTACTTCCTCACGTAGGCAAGTCATGATCTTGATGCATTGGAATGAAATCCATGGATAGGATTTAAACAAGAGATTTTTAGGAATTTTTAGATGTGCAGGTTATATTTTTCTTTAAATGAATCCTTTGAACATAATTGGCCATGTAGTATTTGGTGCTTTCTTTGATGATAATTAGTACTATTACTCTTGGTGTTTGTTTCATTTGATGCTTAAATTGTCAAAAGTTAGTGCCTCTCAAGCTATGGTAACAAATAAAATAATCACACCTTATGACAGGCACGCAGCGCCTTCCTCGCCTTGTAGGTCTTGCCAAGGCCCTTGAAATGATGCTGGTAAGCTCTAGCTTGCCTTTGCAACTTTTTGCCAATAGCTTTGCAAACCTGAGTTTGATTGTAATTCATATTCTACTTAACTTGAATGTAGACGTCAAAGCCCATAAAAGGGGAAGAAGCTCTTAGTTTAGGTCTTGTGGATGAAATTGTTCCACCAGATCAACTACTGGCTACAGCTCGTAGTTGGGCTCTCGAAATTTTGGAATGCAAAAGACCTTGGGTTGCTAGTCTTTACAAGACTGATAAGTTAGAGCCTCTTGCTGAGGCAGGGGAAATACTAAAGTTTGCACGAGCTCAAACACGTAAACAGGCTCCAAATCTCACACATCCCTTGATTTGCATTGATGTTGTGGAGGAAGGTATTATTTCAGGTCCTCGTGCTGGTCTTTTGAAGGTACTTATCTGCCTTTGATTCTCTTTTCCTCGCACTTCAGTTGCTCAAACAATATGTAATGTCAATGGACGTCTCCTATTGGCAGGAAGCTGAAGCATTTCAAGTTCTTCTACATTCAGACACTTGCAAGAGTTTGGTCCACATTTTCTTTGCTCAACGTGGAACTACAAAGGTGGGCTTAAATACATTCTCTAGCTGTTTAGAGTTTTTTCATCTGATTGAGAAGGACCTTTCAATAGTTTAGAGTAAATGAGATTCAGACAATTAATATGCTGCTCTGAATTCTCAATTTTTCCTATATTGATGGACTTCCCTAAATTTCCATGGAATCTATTGCTCTAGCAGTAAATACTTGGCATTAGTTTCATTGGTGTGTGTAGATGTATCTCCTTCAAGTAGTGTCAGTTGGTTTCTAATTGGGACCTAAGAAGTCGCTTCACGTCACCAGTACAACTTCAGTCGGTCCGTGCTTCTCATATTAGTACACTGTGACTTCAATTTTTGTCCCATCAGATCTGAGCAGCTTCCGTTTTCATGTTGTCCATTATGATGTTAAATTTCCAAGCACTCAAGTTGGAAGATTATTAGAGTAGTAGTTTTTAAAGTGGACAAAGTTTGTGTTTCAACCTAACCTACTACAGACTATTGTTTCACCGGCTTGCATCTCAAAATGTATGCAGGTTCCAGGTGTCACTGATCGAGGATTGGCTCCAAGAAGGATAAAAAAGGTTGCAATTCTTGGTGGTGGTCTGATGGGTTCTGGAATAGCAACAGCACTTATCCTCAGTAATTATCCTGTTATCCTAAAAGAAGTGAATGAGAAATTCCTACAGGCAGGGCTTGATAGAGTGAAAGGTAGACCTGATTTTTGCATTCACATATTAGTGCGTCTTGCATCCAAAGCATGATAAGTAACATTTGACAATTTCTTTTACTCGTTAAATTCAGCTAATCTGCAAAGCCGAATCAAGAAAGGAAACATGAGTCGGGAAAAGTTTGAAAAGACTTTCTCTTTACTCAAAGGTGTCCTTGATTATGAGAGCTTTAGAGATGTTGACATGGTCATAGAGGTAAGGCAAAATTAAAAATTTGGTTTTGGTTGTTTTGTCCCACCTTTTTTCTCCTCTTCACATACCCCCCCTTCCGTCCGGTCGTTGCAGTAGTTCACTCTGTCTTATTTGCTTGATGCTCTTAATGTTGAATGCAGGCTGTGATTGAGAATGTATCTTTGAAGCAGCAAATATTTGCAGATCTAGAAAAATATTGTCCTGCTCATTGCATACTTGCAAGTAACACATCCACAATTGACTTGGACCTAATTGGCAAGAAGACCAGGTCATATGATAGGATCATTGGAGCCCATTTTTTCAGGTAATATCTGGTTTGCCTTTATCTCAGTACAAGCCTTTCATTCTCCTTTTCGGTATCGTTGCTCCTGACATCAGTATCTCTCTTCTGTATTGCAGTCCAGCTCATGTTATGCCTCTTCTGGAAATTGTTCGTACCCAAAGGACATCTCCTCAAGTTATTGTCGACTTATTGGATGTTGGGAAGAAGATAAAGAAAACCCCGGTCGTTGTTGGAAATTGCACCGGCTTTGCTGTCAATAGGATGTTCTTCCCTTACACTCAAGCTGGTCTGCTGCTTGTTGAACGTGGTACAGATGTCTATAAGATTGATAGGGCCATCACCAAATTTGGAATGCCAATGGGGCCTTTTAGGTAAGAAAAAATAAATATATTTGGTTGCAACCTTTATATTTATTTTGATTGATAGTGTGTTACATGGAATTGATTTGTTGAATTGTGACAACCTCGTGATTTTATTGAATAATGCGCAGATTGTGTGACCTTGTTGGCTTTGGTGTTGCAATTGCAACTGGCTCGCAATTTGTCTTGAATTTCTCTGAGAGAACTTATAAGTCGATGCTTATTCCGCTCATGCAAGAGGATAAAAGAGCTGGTAAGCTCGCTTATAGTCTGGAGGCTTGATAATTGGCTCACGATTTCATTTTGTGCTGAAATGTCGAACATGTTTAATTGGTCATACACTTGTCTAGGTGAAACTACTCGCAGAGGGTTCTATGTCTATGATAACAAACGAAAAGCCAGCCCTGATCCAGAAATAAGGAAATATATTGAGAAATCAAGAGAAATGTCTGGTGTTAACGTTGACCCTAAGGTTGTACTCTCTCTCTCTCTCACACACACATGCGCGCGCGCGCACAAAAACAACCGCGCACTCACTCAGTGAACTACCTTCACACCATGCATCATATAACTCACATATTTGTGCAATTATAACTTTTTGTTAACTATTTCTCTGCCTTTGGATTGTGACAATGAACCTGTATCTAGTTGGCAAAATTATCTGATAAGGATATTGTGGAGATGATATTCTTCCCTGTGTGGCAGTAAATGAGGCATGCCGGGTACTGGCAGAAGGTATTGCAGTCAAGGCTGCTGATCTGGACATTTCTGCTGTCATGGGAATGGGTTTTCCGCCTTACAGGTTTGGGACTTTTCAAGATTCCAAGTCTTTCTCCTATCAACAAAGAACAAGGAAGAAACCCATGTAGCACATGGAATTCACTATAATAATTATTTACTGCTGTAACAGATGGGAATACATAATATTAATTGTTGTAAGACAACAAATCTAATTGGATTTTCATTGAGCAGGGGTGGAATTTTGTTTTGGGCTGATACTCTTGGATCCAAATACATTTGTTCAAGATTGGAGGAATGGTCAAGTTTGTATGGAGGATTTTTCAAGCCTTGTGCATACTTGGCTAATAGAGCTTCTAAGGGTGCTCCTCTGGTGAGAATTCTCAATTCAATTCTCGCCTTCTGTGTCTGTGATTAGTGATGTATGCTTGTCGAACATCTTTAAACCCTCTTCCCTTCCTTCCTCAACGTTAGGCATTCATTGAACAACATGATGTTGTTTAATAAGTACTGATCCTTGTCATATTTGTTCATTGCCAATTCTGAGATGCAATTTGATAACATGGTCTAATCTGCTTATTTCATGCCAATTCCGGACACTTGCCTAAATGTTTCTTTTTCGGGAAGTTCATGCTGGTGATGTTTACTAATGAAATTGAACTATACGTTTGCAGAGTTCAACAATGGATCCTGCGAAGTCTCGCCTATAAGGTCAACTTATAGCAATGCAACTGCTGTGCCACAGCTGACATCTCTCTCTGTATTTTTTTTTCGGGTTTTAGTTTTTATCTTCTCCCTTTTGCTGGAGGAAAGAGCAGGAAGGTTTTAATAATATTTGAAAAGAGAAAATGAGAATGGGCAGTGTAATTTCAAGAACTAGAATTTTCCAAATAATTACTTACATTACCAATGGCTGAGTAAATCTATTTTACTACCTTTTTTTCCAAATTGACATGTAAATCAAATGTTGTGAGGTGTTGTGTTATCTACTTTGTTACTGGAATTAGCCTTGATTTATTGCAATTTCTCATAACCTTTGACTTAATAAGGGATTAATATAAATTTGGAACAATTCATCTTGCCTTAATGAGGCTGTTTCTGTGAGCAAACAATTATGTACTGTGTGTTAGTTAATGTTGTATATTCTTGAAATTTTTTTTACAAAAGATAGCTTGTGAACATTAATTCCAGATGCGTACTTGGACTTAAGTGTTGGTGTTGATATTTTTGTAAAAGTTTTGTCAGAATAGAAATTTGAGTGATCGCAAGTGGATCATTTATCTTAAAAAGCATGGCCAAGGCTGGAAAAAAAATAATAATAAAAGCTTGGTCAAGGCAATAACAATTTCCTGGCTGTGTTTTGGGGGGAATTGACATAATGTAAAGGGAGTAGCTAGCAATTTGATGAATGTGGCAGGCCCGATAACTGCATAGCTTGTCAATTATTTCGTACTAAGGATCTTTTATATCATATCGTCCTTAAAGTGTATTAATTTTATATCTTATCTTTTGAATGTTTTATATATATGTATTTTGATTTGATAAACATTATTATATCAAAATACACATGTAAGATATTAATTTATGTCCCATCTTTTAAATGCTTGATATATATACATTTTGATATACAAACGTTATTATATTAAAACACACATGTTAAGTTTTTAAAAGATGATCATGATACAATAGATTGACATTGAAAGAGTGACAAAATATCATACACCATTATTTCATCACACAAAGTCTTCTTTTAATTAAATCAAGGAAGTGATTTGTGAGGATCAAAGTTGTGTCCTGTACCAAGAAACTAAAGAATTAACAACTTGACTAATTCTGGCCTCAAAAAGTTCCCTGAAAAACTAAAAGACATATATTATATATGGTTCATGGAATCAAAAAATCTCTTTAACATAACTTAAAAACACATTTACCAATATCTTAGACGTCGGTATACTCAACTCAAGCAATTAAGCTTGCTTATAAAATCTCTTTATAATTTAATCACAATATTTATATTAATTAAACTTTCTTGCTAGCACCGTACGTATACATAGCTTATTTTTACACCCCCCGCCCCTTTCTTATATCCCTCGTCTTGCTTCACCAAATATGAAAGGCTTCATCTTCTTCATTGGTGTTATAGGTGAGAAATTAATATTCATCTTCATCTTTTATAAGAAAATAAATCACAAGCTCAATTAAATTAAGTGTTTCATTTCGATATTTTTATTTTTACATTTCTATTTACATATATCTTCATGCAAGATAGAAAATAACTACAAAGTCTATTCATTTTTTTCTTTCTTTGAAGGCAATATTACCTCGATGCTGGTTTTCTTGTCTCCCATGTAAGCTCTTTCAAGCTTTCAATTTCTCGTGTTTATTTTCGTGTTTGTGCACGCGATTAATGAGAATAAATGATGATATCTAACGCATTTTTTTTTTTTTGGTTGCTGTGAAATTATTGAGTTGTAGAAATACCTTTCGGAATGAAATAGTGAAGAAGAAATCGACTGAAGAATTTGATACCCTACCATACATTTGTGCCTTGTTAAGTGCATCTCTATGGACTTACTATGGATGTGTGAAAGAAGGTGCAATTCTTGTTGCCACAGTCAATGGATTTGGCATTGTAGTTGAAACTATCTATGTTGTCTTATTCCTTTCATTTGCTCCTCCAAAGATTAAGGTAATATTATTGATGTGTATATTTATCTGAAATACAATTTAGAACAATCAACAGATTTACATTACTAGTTAGTTGAAATATTAACAATTAGCTTGATCGTTCTTATGAATCACCATATATAAATATATATTTTCTTTATTAATTATCTCTTCTTGATCATTATGATTGATTTTGAACATAATTTTTGCAGGTAAAAATTAGTGTTCTTGTGGGGGTTTTGAATGTTGGTTTCTTGGTGGCAGCTATTTTGGTTACTAGACTAGCATTGCAAGGAGAAGATAGTATTAAATCCATGGATGTTTCTTGTGTGCAGCTCTTAATATCATCATGTATGCTTCTCCGCTGGCTTCTATGGTAAGTAAATTGAGATTATTAATAGACCATTAAAAAAAAAAAAGTACCCATTTATGGCTAACATAATTTAATTTTTTTTATCAAACAATATTTATTGATTGTTCTTCGATTGGAACAAATTAATATGTGCATTAGATAAAGAAAATGCTTAAACTTGGTCAGATAATCTTGTCTGGTGAATTAATTTCTTTGATATACTTTGTCATGGAATTTCTATGAACTATATATATTGAATCACACAATTAAAAATTCAGAAAAAAATTAAATCAAGGTTACAAATTTCGATTGAGTTGTCATTTCCCTGGCTAATTTCTTTGTGTTGTTTACTACCACTAGTTATTCACCCCCCCTTTCCTCTCACACACACAAAGAAATTATCAAATAAAGGGTCTGAATGATGTCTTGATGAAATTATGATTCAACAAACTCCATCATTTCCAATTTCTCGAAATAAAAAATATGAAAATATCTATTCTGATTGCTTCTTCATCGTTCTATGCATATATTATCATCATGCTTCCTGATTTCCCGTCAAGTTATGGTTCTATGGTTTCTATTTATTAATCTCTCATGATTTCTATAAATAAATAATAATATCACAATACAACTACCACTTTTTTATTATATAACAATCAACGAGTTGTGACAAATTTAAATAAATTATGCGTTATATTTTAAGTACATGATACGTAAAATCAACAATCACATTAAATAAGCCATATATCAGTGTACGCAATGGATGTGCCAAAATAAATTATACTAATTTATTATTGTCCCTAAAATATATAATTATTTTTTTTCCAGCTTATAATTAGGTAAGCAAGAATAGTAGTACAATTTCATGTTTTATATCCTCGAGCAGATACTTATAAGTCTGTTGACATTTCACTTTCAGAGGACCGTGGTGACAACTAAGAGTGTAGAGTAGAGTCACATGCCATTTTTGCTCTCATTTTTCCTCTTCTTGAGTGGAGGCATCTGGGCTTTCTATGGCTGGCTTGTAGGGGATTATTTCCTTTTGGTAAGTTCTATTATTTTATTGTCGTAAATTTTTTATATGAATCTTATTCATAGTAGGTGGGATAGATCTCTTGATCTATATTCATCCATATCATTCTAATTCATTAAAAATAAATTCTTTAGATTGTAGATGAATATAGATCAAGAAATCCATCCCATCTATCGTGGATGGATCCATATAAAAAATTTTCTTTTATTGTCACAATTGTTCTCATGATTAATCAACTTTTTGGTATACATGTCCATATCCATAACGTCCTCAATTGTGTTATGCCCGAGCCCAAAACTTAATCTTGCTTTCTAATTATTTGCCAAAATGAATATGTCAAAACAAAAGAGAAAGTTTTAGCTACTCAATATGCAATGCAGAATGGATATAATAGTTGTTGAAATGATTAGAAAGTATTAAAAAGTAAGAGAGTCTGATCACTACTTTTTAATTATTCAACAGTTAAAAATACTTATTCCGCAATGAAGAGTGGATAACAAAGAATTTTTCTTCACAACAAAATGTATTGATGTTCAAGGTTTTAAGGTGCGAATGAAGCATGCAATGTTACATACAATGTCACATAAGGATTTTATTATGACAAATCTGATATGTTTTAAAACTCAAAATTTAATACTGTTTGTACAAAATATTACCACACAAGACACTAATTGTAAAGGTGAATTAAATTTTAAAGAAAACAATATTTATAACAAGGCTTAGAATTCTAAAGTGACGATTGTAACGCGACGTGGAGTCATTTTTCTTTATTTTGTTCTTACAATTAGCAAGGATGTTTACATGCAATGTTACTTGCATATGCAGGTACCAAATGGGACAGGGTTTATACTTGGAACAACTCAACTAGTGCTCTATCTCATATACAAAGATCCCAAGCCTTCGTTGAAAAGTGTCAGCTGCGCCGATGGATTGGAAGAGGGATGGCGGCATCAGCCCCTTATTCTGCCTTCGAATCAAAGTTCATAGACTTGACGTAAAATTCGAGACCAAGTATATACATCACACGTTGGGTTCAATTGAGAAATTAAAAAAAAACAAAGGACTTCTTTTTTATTTTTGTTAAAAATATAAAATAAAAAAAACATCCTCGTCGTGTGCAGGCTTATAATGGGATTATTGTCTTAGTTAAATTAAGTTAGTCGTTCTTGAGCCTTATTTTAAGGAACTGGATTTCCCAAATAATAATAATAATAGTAATAATAATAAGTGTCTAGTAGTTTTTTTGGAGATTTAATGCCAAAAAAATAAATAAAAAATGGCACGAACAAATATTTTTGAAGACCCAATTTCCAATAATTTAGGAAAAAAATGTTATGTTCAAACGTCAGCCAAAAATTGTTACTTCTAATAAACTAACGGAGTTCTACAGTTCTTTAAGGCATGTATAATTTTTTATAATATAAAATTTTAAATTATATGATAATTATATTTTAAAATTTTTTAAAATACAAGAGAATAATTCTTTTAACGTAATTATAAAATTTTCCGTATATAGCTTGGGAACATAATATATTTCATGTGTAACAGATCTGACGACAAACTAATTTTTAGTGGAAGAAGCTGCCAAAGCTCCTAAACCAGGAGTATATCTGTGTGTGAGACAAGCCTTACATGTGGGCCATTCTTTGGTTTACTTGGGTTGGCAATTTCCTAAGCTCGGATATATTGGGCTTTTCTGTTCTTGTTGAAGAACCCAATTTTTATTTTATTATTTTTTTTTAAAAAAAAATCAAATTTATTTTTGCACAAGTAGGCCAAACAGATTTGAAACATCAAACAGTGGACCTACTAAAAAAAAAAAAGAAATTATACTTGTGGAGTTTCCAATGTTGGCTGCCAGAATCACAGCTTCAAGAAAGATTTACTGATGCAGAAATAATTTTCAATTACTTAATTAATAGGCATTTAAATGTTTTCTTTATTTCAATTAGGACAGAACATTTAAGGTTAAGACACATATTCAAACTATATTAACGTTTAGAAAAACTACTTATATTAGAGCATTAATGCTTTGGGGTCCAAAGACTGAATTCTGAAACAATTAACACCGCAAATACTGGTAGAATTTGCTGTGATATGCTTAATCAATGCTAAGGCAGATGCTGGGTCGTCGTTAAATAATCAAGTAGGAATTAACATTAATGATTTGGTTAATTTCCGTTCCTTTTTTGGTTAACAATTTATCTCCATAAATGTCTCAAATTGCCAACAGTATAAAGGATTCATGCAAAAAAAAAAAAAAAAAAACATAAAATGAATGAAACATGAATAAATTGAAAATTTAATAGACAACTGTGGAAACATTGGTGTATTTTTTAGCTATGTTAAAAAACTTGATCTTCCATCTAAAAAATAATTAGTTTTGAGTGATATGACCCATGAATCTTATTAATTAATTTAAGAATCAGCGCAAACAATGTGGGTATATTTTATCATTTAACAATCCCTTCTCATGCGTGACTTAGGTTTGTTGATAACTCACAACATAAGTTGATTGTGTTGGTTGAGAATTCGAGGCTAGTAGGAGCCCAAGAGTTGAAATGGGCTAAATATAACTCAAGACACCAAGATTTGTAGAATCGGGATCCTACGTAGGATCGCTTTGAAAGTTATAGGATCGGATCGTAGATAAAATCGTAAGATCGTAAGATCCTATCAAAAATACAAAAATACAACTTTTATTTATTTTTAAAGCTAATTTTCAATGAAAACTTATACAAATAAACATAAAATTTTAATATTCATCATGAAATAAGTTTCTTTTAACTAAAATTTATAACATTTGACATTATAAACTCGTATTGTAAAAAGCTCTACGTTATTGCAAATTTAATATTATTCTTTAATTAAAAATTTAAAGATAATATGAATAGTATAAACTCATAAAATATAATATTTGAATGACAAATTATCAAAATACTGACTTATTTTGACTTCAAAAATATATACATAAATTACAAGACTAATGGTACCAACTAGAGTTTATCTATAATAGCGATCCTAGAGATAGGATTGGATCGATTTTGTAAATTTGAATCGTAGGATCGTAAAGGTAGAATCGGGATTCTAACAACTATGCAAGATGCGTGTGGAGTTGTGGGGCTTTTTGTGAGTAAAACCCAATGTCCAGCTCTGATACCATGTTAAAGAATTTGAACTTCTATCTCAAAATTAATTGGCTATGAGTGGTATGAATAATGAATCTTATTAATTAATTTAGAAATTTTTATACAATCGATATAGAACATTTTGCCTTTTAACAAGCTAATTATATATGTATTCACAAGACACAAAATTTGTGCGATCCAACGTGAACTCCACAGTAGGTATCACAATATAGTCCATAATTAAACTTTATATTTGTTAATATATAGACTTTAATCTATATAAAAATATATTTACCGGATCGGAGGTAATTGAGGAAACAAAAAAACCCAAGCTATACACAGGTTGGCTAGAAATAAAGGCATATTTATTATACTACAATGTCATTAATCTTATATGAATCGGTCTCGTGATTCAAATTTAATTATATTATTTATATGAATGATTTGATTAAATTTAAATTATAAAGTTAACGATACAGTGACATGAATAGTGTGCGTGTATAAAATAGTGACAAGAATGGAGACTAAACAAGAATAAAAATCCAACTAATGTCCGCTGAGATTCACGAGCAGTCTAATACTAGTATCTAAAAGAAGAGACAAAACAACTGTTGATCCCCATGTGTGAGGACTCAGAAAGAGGCCCTTTGCTTCTCTTCAAATCTTATAATGCCTCCTCCTTAGTCCTCTGTCTCTTATACACATCTTAAAATTGTATAAGAAGACCCAGGGGGGGGGGCTCCGAACCACATATATATATCATCACATCAAAAACTTAGACGCAGCCAATAAGTTGTGTATAAACTTCATTCAGTCATTCATGCCCTCATCAGTCATCCCAGAATGATCAATCCTTATCATCATTTTGCTTTGTAGGACAGCCGAGGTGTGTGCGTTTTCTTCATCAAAATCCATGCATATCTAATTAGTACTATTTATTATTCTTTAAATAATGGTGCTATTTTGTAATTATATACTACTTTATAATATATTCTTTACTTACATTTTTACTGTCTCACAAACATCACACACACACATATATATATATATATATATAAAGAAATTCTTAACATGAATTGAAATTATGACATACTACTATAGATCTCTTGATTCAGAACTCTCTACATCATTCATTTGGAGTGAAGTGATATGATGTAAGTTGATGTGTAGTGTTTTAAATCAAAAAATTCATGATACTATATCGTAGATTTGACTCATATAAAAATTTCTATATATATATATATATGTGTGTTAAAAAGTTATTACGGTAGTTATTTAAAATAATATTTTGTTGTCCAAACATAACAAAAATATTGTGATGAATCTATATTCTAAAGTCTAAATTAATTTTTTATTATTGTTGAAAATAATTTTTGTAATTTGGACAACAAAATATTATTTTAAATAACTTTTTTTGATCAGATTTATCATATCAGATTTTCATTTTTAAATATCGGAGTATCAAATATAAAAAATTAATATAATAATAATTTAATAACATTTTGAATAATTATAACCGTCCGGACGAGATAATTATCACATAAAAAACTGTTGAACTTTTATTAGTACTACATTAAGTAGTGGAGAAGGAGTACTGCTAGAGGACTACAACGATCATAATGAAGTTTCATTTGGATTTTGGTTCTGAGCTGACGAACCCAAATTGCCAATGAATCTTTTTGCTGTTTTAGCACGAAAAGATAATATTGATGGGGTATAAAAGAACTGTAGAATCATACAGTAACAATGTCAGACAATATTGCAATCTTTTCAGAAAATTATTTATAAGAGACATGCTTTTACACAACGTATATATTTTTAAAAATTTATACTAAATAAATTTTTAAAATTTACAAGATAACTTGTTAAAAAAAAATATAAAATTCTGTCATAAGGTCACCAGAGACGACAGAGTGTGATGGATTAGATTTATAAAAAAAAATTATTACTCATTATTAGTCATAAAATGAATACTTTTTATCATTAAAAAAATAATTTATCATAAAAAAAATAATAATATTTTTTTTATTTTAATAATTATTTTATAATATTATAAAATGAATAATCAAGATTTATACATATATTTGGAAAACATAGATGATAGATCTACATAATTTTAGGAGCAGCGTTGCAGAGAAAGCAGCGAGACAGATAGAGTTGCAGAGTATCTGGTGGGAGCAATATTCGCTGCCTCAAAGAAAACTTCTTTTCTCCGAATCCACACAAACGATCGAATATTAAAACAAAAGAGACAGGTGTGGTGTGGTGTGGCTCTTTGGAGTTTGGACAACCAACTTTATTAAGCTGCTCAGAGATTCGTTTTACGAGACTTATGGATGCATAATTTCTTCAAATTGTTTCCAATTCAATTTACTACTAGTAAATACGCAAAAATTGTTCCAAATTTTAAGACTTATGACTCCAATTATATAATTATTATTATTTTATATAAGTTTAATTATAGTTTGTTTCTATAAATAAGGGATAATTTCAAATTGTTTTCTATATTTATTTTATCTATGAAGTGATCTCAAGATTTAATAAAATTAAAATTTTCATCTAAAAATAATAGTAAAATGTCATAATTACTCTCAATTTTTTAATTGCCTTAACCAATATAAATTAGGATGACTTGCATTTTAGTATCTAATTTTCTTTTTCAAGTAAGTAACGATTTTCTTCGTACAACATTATTGAAAAAAAAATTACAATTCAATATTAATTGTATGTTAGTTTACTATTTTATTTTTTCTTTTTCACATATATTTTTAGCATACCATCACATACTTGTTCTATTTTTATTATTATAAATCATTCTATTTATTTGATCACATTTTAGTTTAATTTCTCTATTATCATTAATTATTTATCACTTTATATTTAAAAATCTCTTTATTTTAGTAAATATACTACGTGTGTATATATATATATATATATATATATAATAAATTTAACTTGATTAACTAATTCACTCCTTCGTGCTATCTAGAACAAAGACAAAAGTTTAGAATAATAAATTCACTTTATTATCATTTTTAAGTTGAAGAAAATAATTCTAGTAAAAAAATTCACATTCTAGTAAAGAAATTTATAAAGTATAACATAAATTATTGAGGACAATTATAATATTCTACTACTTCATTTAAATAAAATTTTTAACATTATTAAATTTTGGGGATAATTTATAGATAAATTAAATATAGGGAACAATACACAACTGTCTCCTATTTATAGGAGACAAACTATAATTAAGCATTTTATATATTATTAGAGTAGATACTAGTACAACAATTTTTTAGATATAATATATTTAAGATAAAACTTGTTATAAAATATTATTTAAAAAAATAACGGATAACATTTCTGTCCTAAACCTAGCCTTATATTTTGTTTATCACTAATCTTAAGTTTCTATGTCAATATGTATATCTATAATCAGTCAATACTGTTTTAAGAGTTCAAATTTTACCCAAGTACGATTTTGATGTTCAAAAGTGGTTCAACTTATTAGAGGACCCTAAACTCTAAACCCTTTTAGACAAATTTCTAAAGTTACATCTATTTCATCTTAATTTATTAGGGTTAATAAAACTTAGCCACTGAATTAGATGAGTAATTATATTTTGTCTACATAAATTAAAAAGATATACACTTTAATTTCTTTGACACTAATCATTTGTTAACTACTTTAACACTATAAATGAAATTTTGTTAAATGACTGAAATATCTCGATATTATATTTTGATCTTTCACATATTTAATTTTTTATAGTTGCCTGACAATAATTAAAAACTAAAAAAATGAACTATAAAATATCTTTATATAATCTATATCAATATATTTTTTGGGTCAAATTTTCATAATTTTTAGAATTCCTAAATTGATATTATTTTGAATTTAAGACTAGCAATAGCACGCTTTTCAAAGTAACTTTATTTTCTAATGAAAAATTTTCTTTAAGGCTCTTGTGACAATATATTTTAATTTCATAAAAGTTTTGATGTTTTGAAATCACATAGTATTTTATATTTTTTTAAAAATTTGAGTTAGATTTGTGCAAATTATATTATTGGATAAATTTTAATTTAATATTTTTTTTGTTTCTTCAGTCCCCAAAAACAAATATATTAATTATTTATTAAGTATAGTTTTTTTTTTTCTTTCTAAATTTTATATAACTATCACACATCAATAAAAATACATGAACAATAAAAAATAGTACTGATGGGCAATTCAATCATTTATGTGGCCTTTATTAATGGTATTAAAATTTTTAACCGATAAATAGCATCGAAAGGACAAATTATATAGTTATTTTTTTAGTTTAGGTAAATAAAATGTATAATGAAAAATACTTAGGTAGATTTGATGTTTGGTTCTACTTGTAAACGCTGTGCTATAAATTAAATATTATGAAATCTATGATATAAGTTGATGTAAGCAAGATTTTATAAAATTTAATCTTGACTGCAGAGTCTATAAGTGGGATCAAAAATCGAATTTATAATAATATTTTTCATATATAATTATTCAATTAACTCAAGAACAAAGTGTTATTAACCATAAAAAAAATAGAGAATTTATAATGAAGGGCATTGCACTTTGCTTGTCTTATTCATCAGATTAATTACATAAACTAGTCAGGTTTCCACGTGCTCCTGGGACTCCTCATCACTCCCATACATTTCCCTTCTCAGTTTTCCCCCCACCATTCCTACTTACTTTAATGCATGTTTTTTGCTTCCATTTACGTCCCTCCTTTGACCATTCAATCCGGTCTCCAACCTCCACCCCCACAACCCCCTCCTCCTCCCCCTTCCCGGGTCCTCTTTTCACTCCCAATCCCCAACCATTTTCAGGCACTAATCAAACGTTTACCTTTCGACTTCACAAGGGTGTACCTCACATTCTGAACTATAAAACTTTGATTTTCATCAGATTCTTGAAAAGATTTCTGTGGTCTTTTCCTTTCATTTTTGGCAGTCAAGAGAAACAAAAAACAAGGAAAAGAAAATGGTGATGGAAGTTGTTCAAGAAGATATGGGGGATGGTAACATGCAATGTACAGACCATCCTTACAAAAACACCACACCCCCAGGTGGGATCTGTGCTTTTTGTCTTCAAGAAAAGCTTGGAAAGCTTGTTTCTTCCTCATTTCCTGTTGCTGTTTTCCCATCTTCCTCTTCTTCTTCATCTCCATCCTTTAGATCTGACTTTGGTGGTGGCAATACAGCTTCTTCAGCTGTCACAGTTCGCCCTCACAATGCATCTTCATCAGCCGCTTCTCATCACCACATTGTCAATGATTGTGATGAATATAAATATCAGTACTACACAAGAAGGTCTAAAATGCTATTTCTGTTGTCAACCCACAGAAGAAAGAATAAGAAGAAAGATGGTGTCTTTTGGAAAGAAGCAAATCTACAACAACTCCAAGAAGAAGAGGTGGAAATATGCATTTCTTGGATGATGATGCTGAAGATTTTAGCCCTCACAAAAGAGGGTTCTGGTCATTTCTCTACTTATCATCAAAGCATTCCAGTGCAACCAAGAAAGGTGGTGAAAGATCATCACAAAGGGATACTATTAGCAGCTATCCATCATCAGTTTCAAGAGAAAAGAAGATCAAGAAAGAAGAGCTTGTTGTGGTTGAAGAAAATGATGAGAGCCCAGATGAGGCTGCACTTGATAGAAAGGTTTCAAGATCTAGATCTGTTGGTTGTGGAAGCAGGAGCTTCTCTGGGGACTTCTTTGAAAGGATTTCTACTGGTTTTGGAGATTGCACTCTCAGAAGAGTTGAATCTCAGAGAGAAGGTAATAATAATAAGCACAATCCTAATAAAGTCCCTTCTTCAGTAGGTGGCCAAGATTGCATTAAAGAAAGAGTTAAATGTGGTGGGATTTTCACACGTGGTTTTATGATCACTTCATCTTCATCTTCTTCATCATCTTCATCCTATTGGGTTTCATCATCCACTGAAGATAATAATAATAGTAATAATGGGAAATCATCATCAACACCAGCTGCAGGGAGTGCTAGTACTGTGAGACATCATCTTGCTCATGGAAGAAGTAAGAGTTGGGGATGGGCATTTGCAAGTCCAATGAGAGCTTTTGGGAAGCCTTCATCAAATGGGAAAAGATCAGAAGCTTCAAATAAGAATAATGCCACCCCAAATTTAGCAGCAATTCCTTCCTTATTGGCAGTTGGAGGCTGAAGATTAAGAAGTCTGCATGCTTTTAAAGTTACTATAAGTAAATTATCACTACTAGCTTATACTACTATTACACAGTTTTCTTGTCTTAATTAAAACTCTGTTTTTGTTCCCTATTAATGTTTATGGTTAATTATCTGTGTTGGAGCACACATTTGCCAATTAAATTTGTTTTATTGTATTTTAGTGTGTCCAATAGCTGTGATTAATTTTGTTCTATAGTTGTGTGTTGGAATGTCGTGGAAGTGTACAATGTGGTATTCATCTTTTCTTTTTAATGTCATGGAAGTGTACAATGTTTGTCTAATTTGGCATAATTGAGATGGATCCAAAGATGATTTTTCAGTAGTCAAAATGTATGAATAAATTCGTTATTGTTACGAGTTTTATTCGTTTTGGATCATTATCCATTTTCCTGCTAGAAAGTTGAGCAATTGTTGCATATAGTTTTGTAGATTGTGCAACTTAATTTGTTCATGTTGAGGTAAACAATTTTCTTGGTGGTTGGATTCTTCTTGTGAAGGAAAAATTCTTTCATATGGAATCCGTCAGTCAAAGCCTTTAGGTGGATTGAAAAATAGATCCTTTTATTTGTAGTTCATCCAACAATTTAGGTGCTCATTTTGCATTTTTAGTCTATCCAACTGAATCCTGATCTTTTTCACAATGTTTGAGTTTGTACAATAGATAAGGATCTCGACATTCATGCCATCCCTTATGGGACCAAAAAAAAAAAAACAATTGAAGAAAAAGAAAGCAATTGTGTTCATGAGATAGACACATATATGGGGTTTGGGGCAACTTTTGTGCAATTTTGATTTGTAGGGGCTTTTAGTGAACATGAATGTGGATTGTTTGTTTGGTTAGATCTTTTCATGTTTCCATTGAGGAAGAGTCCCTATTTGTGTTTGTTCTGTCTTCTTATCTAGCCAAAAATTATTAAAAGAATGACTTGCACGTACTCAATAATAAAAGGGTCACACTAGCTATTACCGAGCATGTGCAAAGAGCTGTAGGAACAACCAATCATTGTGAGAAGAGAACTGTTTAATGAAGTAGAAGATGAGAGAAGATGAAGAATCACTCTCAGGTTTTTAGTCAAATCAAAGCACATGTTTGGTAGATAAGGACACATGCAACTCTCTAAGTCAAGGGCACAACTGGGGTTTGCATGGTGGATCCAGATTAATTATTATACTACTAGTAATGTATTAGCTAGATTATTGCTTCTTAATTAGCTTTTGTATTCGTGGCCAAGTTGCAATTATATTTTTGGAGCTTATGTTTAATAAATTGTTGTCGATCTCTCCTTGATTGGGCAAAATTGTATTTGAAAATCGAGTGGAATGCGCAATTCTTAGGCTAAAATTTGCCTGGTTTCAGGAAAAAAAAAACTAGAAGTTTAAATTAAGTTGTTTGAAGTAAACAAAATGAATTGAATGCTTATTTTTTCTATCATTCTTTAAATAATGTTTTGTAATTATTTTATACGCGTTTTTTAATTATCTTTTTATTTCACATATATCACATTAAAAAAATTATTATAATACATTTTAAAATAATATTAGTTCTTAATATTATTGAGTTCAATTTGTTGTTTGACTAGTTTGCAAAACCTATCCTCCAAGTTTAGCCAAACTACAAAAGGCCCTTTGGATTAACAAATTAGTAAATGCATCTATGACAGTGCAAAGAAATATAATCAACATTTTTATAACTCCAAGAATGGGTTTTCCAATAAACACATTAGCCCCTAAGCAGTTATTTTTGAATAAAAATAACTTATAATCTTCCTTGATTTGTTATAAATTTTTAAAGAAAATCAATAAAACAAAAGTTAATCACCTCAATTTGTGAAGGGATTGCTCTATTTTTCTTTTTTCTTTTTCCCAATAACATCAGTACCTCATAGTTATAGCCAGGAAGAGTCCCTACATATTGATAATATGTCTCCTCTTCTTTCAAGTCGATTGGGTACTCATAACGTGTCCTCTTCTTTCACTTCCATTGGGTTGTTCGGTTTGATTTTTTTACATAGAGAAAAATCCAAATGAAATGGCTAGTCTATTTTTCCAAGAAAACAAAAAAGAAGTTGACAATTTTCTTGCTACAAATTAAATAGCAAAATTTTCAAAAAGAAAGATCACAAGTTTTTGAATATAGAGTTAATAACACTTTGCTCCCCTGAATTAGGTGACTAATTACACTTTGCCTTCCTTCCTCAAACTATAGAAATATACACGTTACCCCCTATTCGTATTATTCACCCTTTAAAAATTTTAAAATATCAAAAAAATTTACTTAAATGACTGAAATGCCTTCAGTATTATATTTTGATTTTTTAAACATTTAATTAATTTTTGATAGTTATAAAAGAATTAGAAAAAATATAATATAATAATACACTGATATTTTTGACTTTAGGGAGTGAAAATGTAAGAAAATATTGAATTATATTATATTTGATATCGCAATTTGCACAGGTTAAACCAAATATTAAGAGCCGTAAAAAAAATCACAAAGTTTTATAGAAAATATATTTTCATATAATACCTTTAAAGAAAATTTTTTAATAGAAAATAAGGCTATTTGAGAATTATTCTACCAATATAGTTAAACATTCAAATTCAAAATAATATAAAATAAAATCCAAAAATTTTAGAAATTTGACCAAGAAATATATTGAAATATTACTATATAATTTATTTTTGGTTATTTTTAAATAATTATCAAATTTTAATCAACACTATCAAATTTTAAATACATAAAAAATCAAAATATAGTACTAAGGATATTTTAGTCATTTAATTAGATTATCTTAATAATTTTAATACTAATAATAGATGAATAGTATCAATGAAGGCTAAAATATATATTTCTATACTTCAGGGGCAAAGTGTAATTGCCCCATAGTTCAGGGAGCAAAGTGTTATTAACCCTTGAATATATACTACTCGGTATGAATTACTGTCCAAATTACTATAAATAGGAATGCATCAAGTTAAAGCCAGTTTTTTTTTTTTTTTTTTTATATAAATTTAGCTTAATTTAATTTATATAGCCTGCCACTTCATCATATCTATGGATATATTTTGGAATTATAACGTTATGGAATCTAGTGGTTAGGTTTGAAGAAAACAAGAGAGTCCTCTGAAGTTGAAGAGGGGAATGAATAATACCAAAATGATGATAGAGACGTATGATAATGATGGACATATGGGAGGAGGATATAACACACACATACATAAGATATGTTCAACTATGCACGCACTTATCATACACATGGTGACATGCATGCATAATAACGACATTCAAAAAGGCTGTCGTCCCCAAAGCTGGCAACGGAGTATGAGATGACCAAATCGACTCAAATGGACTCTGTACTTCTCTCTATAACACTAACATTTTGGTGATTTTTGTGGCCCCTTACAGTTGCAGGCAGGGTGGGAGAAAGTTCTTATCCCTTGAGTGAGCAATCAAAAAAGGCTATTATGATGATCAACCTTTATTACTTGGGAGATTTTTGGAGTCAGGATTATTATAAATTTATTGTCAATATGAATTTATTTTATTTATTTTTATTTATTTAATTTGAATAGAAAATGATTTTTATTATATTAGTAATAAATTTATCAATTCAAAACACAAGTCACTAATAGAGAATAAAGGTGAATATTTTCATCAGTGTTATTAGATGATTCCTGCAATGATCATCCAAATATCTATACGTATCATTAATTTTAATTTTATTCATTCCTTTCGTAGTAAAACTCATAAATTAAATACCCGTTAGTTCTTGCAAGGCAAACATTTCCCTTCCCTTTTCATTTTTCCCTAATCCAAAAAAAAAAAAAAAGTCCATAAATCTAGTATCCAGAGACGGATCATTCGGGTGGGGAGGGGCGGTCGCACGCCAAAATTTTTTAAAATTATATTTTTTTTCTCTTAAAATTTTTTAAATTATTATTATACTATTATAAAAATTAGACTTTGTCTTCTCTCCCAAAAATTTTTAAAAATATAAAAAAGTATTTTCTATGTATGCATTTATATAATCTTATTCCCCAAGAATTTCAAAAATATTTTATTTTTTTTGATATTTTTAAAAAAATTTAATAAATCCCTTTAAAAAAAAATAGACTTTAATCCGTAAAATTTTATAAAAATTATAAAATTCTCTATTTAAAAATATGTATCTATAATTTTTATTATATTTCTTTAACTTCTAGATTGGCGAATGAATGTAAGTAGGATTTAGGAGAGGAAAAAAGAAAGAAGGCTAACGTGGACATAGATGGATAGCGGAATATTTTGTTTCGCAAAATAAATCAGACAGCATATTAAATGCCATGCAACGAATTATCTGGCCATGCAAAAGAACTAGCATCTAGATGTCCGTCCATCTGGCAGTTATAGTCTCTATTCAATAATCCACTTAATTAATTACTACTCAATAAATGCATTTTATTTTATTTTTAACCAAAAAAAAAAAACTTTGGTTTCATTTCACTCTGTCAGTATTCATTATCCAGCCTAGCATGTATAATAAGTTTCTCAGCTTTCCTGGCAGGTGGCTGTTGCCTACGTACTTGTAAATTTTCATTGATGATATATAGAAACCAAGAATTTATAAGTTTTTTTTTTTAAATATAGTTTTTATGAGTGATAATTGAATTTAAATCTAAGGACAAAATTTTTTTATTCATCATCTTAGTTAGAAGAATTATTTTCTTAAAATCCCATTTTATATTTAAAAAAAAGGGTTAATAACACTTTGCCCCCTGAACTAGGCAGGTAATTACACTTTGCAGTCCCCTGAACTAAAAAAATTACACGTTACCCCCCAATCACATGATTCATCTTTTAGAAAAATTATAATATCAAGTTAAATGACTAAAATACCCTTAGTATTATATTTTGATTTTTCATATATTTAATTTTGATGTTCAATACGTATAAAAGAATTAGGAAAAATAAAATATAATAACAAACTAATATTATAATAAAAATTATTATTATAATAAAATATAATAACAAAATAATTAGCTAGTGAAAATGTGATAAAATGTTGAATTATATTATATTTGACATTAAAATTTGCACATGTAATTTGTCTCTTATAAAGGATCTAAAATGTTAAAAGACATCAAAAAAATTACAAATTTTATAAAAAAAATATATTGTCACACAATATTTTTAAAGAAGAATTTTCAATAGAAAATTAGCCCATTTAGGAAATCTTCTACCATTATAATTAAACATTTAAATTCGAAATAATATAAAATGAAATAAAAAAATTTAAAAATTTGATCATGATATATATATTGATATGGATTATATTAAAATATTATATAATTTATTTTTCATTATTTTTAAATAATTATCACATCATTATCAAAATTTAAATACAAAAATCAAAATATAATGATAAGGGTATTTAAGTCATTTATGATATTATAAATTTTTTAAATGATGAATCATGTGATTGGGGGGCAAAGTGTAATTTTTTTAGTTCAGGGGGCAGAGTGTTATTACCTACCTAGTTCAGGGGGTAAAGTGTTATTAACCCTTAAAAAAATGAAAATTAGAGGCCTACCTTAATCTAGATGCATTTCCTTGTCTAATTCTTATTCAATGCTCCAAAACCAAATTTGACTGGTCTGATGGATATTATATTTAGGCCCATGAAATTTATAGCTCCTGTGGCCTGGAATTATTGTTGGGTGGATTAGGGCTTTGCTTGTTTTCCTGGGCCGTATTTTACGGTGTATGGGCCATGACTCATGAGTGTCAAGTTTGCAATATTTTTATAATCTGGCTTGACTATCAAAAATAAAAAATAAAAAATCTGACTTTACTTATTAATTGGATAAGAGATTATTTCATTTTGATCATTTCCAAGTGGCTATTTGATGATTGAGAGGGCTAATTTTGGAGTTAAAATAACTTGTTTATTTATTTATTTATGTTTTTGAAAAGCAAAATAATTCTTGAATATTGACCATAAATGTCAACCATGCATGCATTGATATTTATCCAAATTAAGCCACTAGACCTTTGTGCATTTCACGTCCATGAATATGCTACATGCTTCCGCCTTAGTTTTATACATTGACATTGATAGATTCGAAAGAACCTACCCAAACGAAGTAGAATCAGATGTAAGGCAAGTCAAAATCTCAAATGTTAAAATTTTAATTAAGTTTTTGAAAAATCATTCACAATACTACAAATTTATAAAAAAATTTATAATTTTTTTTTAGGGAACCATTCCTTTGTGGTTCAAATACTTGTACAGTACAACATCATGTGCTTTAAATGCTTGTACTGTACAATGAATATAAATTTTTAAAGTTAAGAGAATGATTCTCTAAAAAGGATCGTAGAATTCTTCCAAATTTATAGTTACTTGTTGAGATCTGATAAAATTATAGTAAAATGACAAAACCTTTTAATTTTATATATTTGGTCAAATCTTGTTCATACTTTTGCAAATACATCAATAAATTTTTATTTTATCACTTTATATAGACGAAGAGTAACTTTTTATTGAAATCCTAACTCTTCTAATCCATTTGACATGTACCATTTATTTTACTCAGTATGTCCTGCAACTTGGGTCGAATGTCATTAATTTGCATTTGCTCGCGACAAATATTTAGGTAGATCCGATATTTGATTCCACTTGTAAATCTTGTAGTGTGGATTAAACCTTAGAGAATCTATGACATCAGCTGATGTAAGCAAGATTCTTTAAAATTTAATCCTGACCACAAAGTTTATAAGTGATGCCAAAGATCGAGTCTATCTAAATATTTTCCTTTGCTCGTAATAGATATTTTATATTACGCAACAGTAACATAAAATAATCCAGCTATAGACTAATTGAATATGAAATTATTACTTCTTCTTTTTTTCATATCAACAAATGCTCAAGCACATATACAGCTATAGCAAATAGTTGAGGAATTGCTTCAGCTTCATATATTTAATAAAGGAAAATCACTTGTAAAGTCATAAACTCATATGTCAACATTATTTTACGTGGCAAGATTTTATCAAATTGAATTTTCTGATTTTAGATATTCGACCGAATTTCTTTTGTTCTTTTTTCCGAATCTAATAACACATCACTGATTTTTATTTATCATTTTGTATAAATACAATTATTTAATAAACAATTGCAAATTGAAATATTGTTCGTTTTTCTATTGGCCATTCGGTATATACAAAGAAATATTATGCAAGTAAAAGGGGATCAATTTTGTGTCGTTTAACGTAGTGGTAGTTGAAGACTATTGCACGAAGCTCTGCTGGATTGTTTGTCTCGGGCCTGCTGTCACAAGCCCTGTAAAATGGTTCCTGTAACTGGGTCGGGGGCCCATGAAGAAAGTATCCCAAATTTTGATTTTTCCTCAAAATTCACACAATTATTTGTTTCTTCAATTTTAACACTGAAATTTTTAGTCGTCTTAGATCCTGTCTTTTCTGGGCTTGCAGCCCAAACACGGCCTCTTGATGCCACCCCATAACATCTCCTAGCACATAGTACAAGGTACAATCACCATTATTGACTTTAAGTACACATAACTTTGATGGTACATATTTTCAATTTATATGATAAAAATTTCAAGAAAAGAACATTAATAAAGAGATTATTATGTAATTTGCTTTTGTATCTCTAGTGATGATACATTAAAATTTCTTAATAACTAAAAAATGGTTCCATTTATCGATCGAATCTTAGCATATTAAAAAAATATATCGGTCAATTTCATACCATAAAAAAAAGAAAAAAGAATTGATATATGCATCTTGCATGGGCACGATTATAAAATCTAAGTCCACATCTTTTTTCATGTGTATAAAACTAATTTCAAGATAAAAAGACATATTTATTGATATAAATCAATGAAGTTCCATATAAACATTTTAGTGCCTATTATTTTTTGCTTCAAATAATATAATTTAGCTTTTGAAAACCAAAAGAGTTTGATCAAAAGCATCTCTAAAGCTTTGCAACGGCTCTTAATTTTTTTTTTTTTAATAAAAGTTTGATGAAAAAAATCTTTTTGATTTTTTAAGTAGCATTTTCAGTAAATTAATTTTGCTAACCAATTTTTAAACAATGAAAGAGTAAAGGAACCAAAAATGGGCCTTAAGGTTGCTTCCTTGGGCAAGTCATAAATCCATCGTTTGAAGCATTAACTATGATACAAGTATTATTGCTATTATTTTTTTAGAGTAATAGTAGCATTACATATATTATAATTTTTAAAATTACACATATTAATTATAATTTTAATAAAAAAAATTTTATTTTAACAATTGAGTATCGAATAATATCATATTTAAAATTTAGAGATGAGAAATAAATATGTTTATAATATACGATGGAACGCTACATGTTATTATTAGTTGTATAGCCCAAGCCAGAAAAGAATGAACAATCTTTTATCACTCCATCACACCATTAATATTTAAATCAGTTTAAATATGTGGTTTTTATTGTAGTTGTTTAATATGGCGTATCACGTCATTATGTAAAAAAATATGCTGTTTATGATTTGTATTAATATATCGAGAGATACAGATTTTTGTTCTTACTAGGCTTGCACACTATCGTGTAATGCCCTTAAAATCTATATTGACCTTTGGGAATTAATAGATTAGAAAAAATATTTAGATATATTCGATTTTTTATCCTATTTGTAAATTTTGTGGTCAGAATTAAATTTTAAAAAATTTTACTTACATCAACTGATGTCATAAATTATATAAAGTTTACACGAGTTTATAAATGAGGTCAAATATCGAATCTACCTAAATATTTGCCAACAGATGAATCGTCAAGGCAGCCAAAGGTGCATTACGTGTCAATTGTTCTATTAACAAATTACAGCTTCTTGTTATTTAATCACAATATCCGAACGTAAAACAACATAAGAGACATCAAATTTATTGTTTATTTTATGTCTCCAATAACAACATGATGAACTTACAGATTAGAATCTTTTTTTTACCTTCTTTTTTTTTTTTTACTTTTTTAAGTTTTCTTGGGTTACTATATTTCTCGTTTAATTTTATTAATATAGATATTTGTTTTGGTTAAAATACAAACAAGAAATTCAGAAATTAAAAGTCTTGAAGATGGATTAAAATAAATAAAACATAATTATAAACAACACGGCTTGCATTGCATGAAATCAGAAATTACAGTTTATCAAACTATTGGCAATTTTATGCCAAGATTAAGAAAAAAAAAGCACACAATTAACTTTCCCAAAAAAAAAAGGCACACTAGTAAATAATATTGGAGAATTCTACAGTTTCACTGAGGAAACCATAAGAGTTAGCTTTTAAGACTTGTATAATATAAGTTTTTAAATCACATAATATTATACTATACAAGTTTATACTTTGAAGCACAGCAGAATAGTACCGTCACGAAACCGTAAAATTTTTCCATAATATTACAGTACAAATTAAACATTTAAAGATGGAAATATTCTTCCTTATTTGGCATGATGATTTTGCAAGAGACTAGTTGATGAGGCCAGGAATGAGACGGAATCCTGAAGGAATCAAATTGGCGATGTTGAGAAGGCCAAGAATGGTGTTTCCAACATATTGCAATGGTGATTGTAGGCCTCCAATTGAGGGCAGGCTCACGTTGCATGTAGAATCATGGAGTCTTCACAACAACGCCGCAACTTGTAATTAAAGATGAAAGTATATTTTGAAGAGGATCTAAAGCAAATGAAAATATTCCTGCACTGTTGGTTGTTGTAGTAGCCACCACATTTCCATTTCCATTTCCACACTGCAATTGCACCAATGCATCTGCCCAACAAAAAAAAAAGAAGTTATATTACATATATTTTCAGGGTTAGAATTATACTAATAGCATGCATGCATGTAGCTATATATGCATGTTGAATTTTCTAGTTGATGCATGTAACTAAGTAACGTTTGAGAATGAAATACAGTTTAGATGATAAGACATTTTTTTTGGACCTATTGATCATGAATTCAAGCTATTAGAGGATAGGTAAAATATCAACTTTCAAAAGAACGAAATTTACAACGAGGGTTTTTTGTTTGGGAGTATATATATGCATGTAATTTAGTGATTGAGAGATATATATTTCTTTTAGGAGTGTTGGAGGAAAACATTGTAGATGGATGCTATCGTAGAAATATTGTTCTTTTTTTGGTTCACAACTATATAATGGGACACTATAAATTTGATAAAAGGTTGTGTTTCTCCCTCAAAATAAGGGAAAGCTTACTAGGGAAAATTGGGGTTGAGGTTCCATTGATGCCTATGTTGCCATCAAGAGTGCAAAATACAACCCCTTTGACATTAATAGAACCAAGAAGGCCACCAATAAGTCCTCCTAATCCTAATTGGGCTTCAGCAATTGGTATTGGCTGCCATTATACCAACCACCATTAGAGAAACTAAGAGAATCGACCTAAAAGCCATGGTGGTTATAATAATTATGTATGAAATTTCTTAATAGGAAGGAATATCTATGCTATAAAACTAAGTTGGATGCTCCTTAGGCTTATGCAATGTAGCCTATTTATAGGAGAAATCATCCATCTTATTGCAAAAATCCATGGCTATTATTTGATTTCATATGTCTAATCTAATCTATGTCAAAGCAAAAATATTGGAGTATATAGAATTTGTACGATCATGCAATAAAAGTCAAAAAGTAAATTGTTTTTATTGGCTTTGATACTTGGCTTGAACCGTCAAATTTCACAATAGCATGCAAGTTAATAATCGCCATGCATGTCACCTTTGTGGTCTTCACTCTATGAGACTTCTAATAGATAGCCTCCTATAAGCTCCAATGGCATGCTTCACTTGGCCTATTGTGAGAAAAAATTAACTCCATCTTCAACTCCAGAAAGCAAGTTTATTTGTTATTTAAGATGGTCCAAGAGGGTGCAATTGGCCAGAATAAAGTTCAAAATACTTTACAAATTTGATCTTATTTCCAAATCTTTGAACTTATTTTATCTATTGTATTTAATTTTCGCTATAAAATACAGATAAATTTTTATGTACATAGTTTTTTTGTGACAAAAAAAAAAAAAAATGTATGCATGGATATAATTCATATTCAGTGTCTCTAGACACATGAATACTCTTAGGATGAATCTTTTTTACTCCTTTAGTGTAAAAAATAAATAAATAAAAATAAAAAATCTATCAGATAAAGATGACTGCTATATAATTATTTTTTAAGTTTTAATTGTTATTTTTGCACATGTATCATGTACCAAGAAAGATTAGATAATACTCCATTTAAGATTCCTGCTTGCTGATCATAAGGAATATCTCCAAAAGTAAGCTTGTAGTTGTGATTGGTCAATTTAGGCATTATCAATCTAGCTCTCCATTTTATTTTATTTCGGTTATGCTGAATCTGTTGCAGTAATCAGTTGATATTCCATCAAACATAGCAGGCTAGTTTGAGCTGTTAACATCTTTTGATCGTGGACTATTGTAGCAAGAAGACAAATATAACACTTTATATATATCTTCCTTAAAACTTCCAATTTGCAAAGTGTGCTTTCAATAGCTGTAAGCCAGTACAATTACAACTAGCCAGAACTAGGTCTGTAAATCCAGATTCGGATCCGATTAATATTATTAGTTCCGGATCCGAACGGGTCTACAAAAGTAGATCCGTATCTGGATTCGTCGGGTCTTGTCGAATCCGGATTCGGATCCGGGTCTTAATAATTTTTTTTTTAAATTATATGTAAAACTATTACAATTTATCAAATTTTTTCTTTTTGTTTAATTATACAAAAGTATTGAGTTCATAATTAATATTTATGCATGTATTTTATATTAAATATAAATTACATGGGCAATTTACACAACATATGTATATATACATATAAAATAACACTAATATACAATAATCTTATTATATATTAAGGTATATTTTAATCTGATCCGGTTCTTAATCGGATCGGAACACCAAGATCCAGATCCGACCCGTTTATTATAATAGTTAAACGGGTTCGGATCGGATCCGGATAATCGGAATTTGTCATAGATCCAGACCCGAATAAACGGGTCCGAATCGGGTCGGGTCCGGGTCTAGACCCGACCCATTACAGGCCTAGCCAGAACTGAGATATCAACAGCGACTGTGCGTGCTTAGTTTTGAGATTGAGAATATTATTAGTCTTGTATCACCACTTGCGGCAGGCATCTCAGTTACCCTTTAATTTGGTAAATATATATAGAGAATAGATGATGGCCAAAAGCAAAATATTGAAATTAATGTGGTCCATTTGGCATCCTTGTTTACCATTTTGATCAGGCAACTTATACAAGACGAATATGTATAGCAATTTTCTTGGAATGAATTTGTGGCTTCGACTATTTTAGGTGGTCCAACCAATAATTAGCATTTGCAGCTTCATACATGAAATAAGAAAAAACTTTGTACAATCTTGTAACGTAATCATTTGATTATACTTCAAAAAAAATTATACAATTCAACATTAAATATTTTAAATTTTTTTTACTGTACAAATCTTTAAAACTAACAAATAATTGAATTAATCAACAAGCAAAAGGTCATGAAAGTTGTTCAAAAAACTTTACGTATGTGCCTCCACTTGATAATGTGCATATACAGAGAACTATCATTCGATCATGTTCAAGGCATTGACAAGTGGTCAAATTGGCCAAAAAAAAGAAATTGGTTCGATGAGATAACTAACGATGATGACTTCACAAGAACATTAAGGAACCAAAATCAACAATTTTGTGCTATAGAGACTGGGATAAACCCAAAATGTCGTTGCTCCAAATATAATATCCAATCACCACTGCAATAATTACTAAAGAATTAGGATAAGGTACAAAACTCTTGCACAAAGAGAGAATGGCTAAAACAACACGAATAATCAAGAATCCAAAATTTTGACATATTTTTTCTCCTTGCGGCCAACGAACAAAAATAGTTCCAAGTAGTTGTCTGCCCTGCCACATCTAATGCCTAGTTTTTGATTGTTTCGGTAGTTTTGTTGTTCCTTTGTCAAAGTTCTCTCAGTGCACTCAAATAGGGCAGGGTGGGACATCGAGAGTATTACCAGCCTGAATTTGGCCCCAACCAATAAGACGCCAGTGCTTCTCAATTCTTCGACTGAGGGCAATTTTCTCCCCTTTACTAGTGCAGACGGGAGATGTGAGCTGTAGTTTTGCAAAAACGTTCTTCACAGCAACAACACGTGCTCCTGTGGACATAGAACCTATGTTCAACATAAGGATCTCTCCCTTGGCTAGCTTCGACACTTTCCCTTGCCTCTCAGTATCCCTTGTCCTCACCCCAAGAAGCCGACGGAGCAGGAAGAAGTTCACCTGCATAAAACCAATATTAGGTGAAGGTGATAATAATAATAGAGCATTCCATGCCAAACCATTTGAAGAGAAAACAAAAAGGCAACATGTTTTGTCTTGGGGGGAGTCACTGAATCAACTAACAGAAACATTTGCTTTAACATTAACAATAAAGTGCCTAGAGAGCATCCAACTATCAAAGCTTCAGCAGTCATGTTTACCTCTAGTTCAACGAATACTTCAGGCAATGACCCAACTTCTCCAAGCACCTGACCCACCAATCGATCAGCACGAGTCAGCGTAGGATCCATAGTGGTTCCAACTCCAATAAGCCCTCCCGGCACTGCAAACTGGAGTTCATTTTGCTCGGCATACAATGATACAATTCTAGAATATATTGGGGTGCACTTGATGTTGCCATTCTCATCCTTAACAACAATACCAGGACGAACCTCGATGTATTGGTTTACTTTCAAGACACCCTGCACACAGAACTCGAGATTCTGAGATCATTATAAACGTCTAATTTGAACAAGCACCACCACCTTTAATTGCCAGATGCCTATTCAGAGGCACATTGAAAATGAAGAATTACCTTCAGGATGCTACCACCAGCAACACCACCTCTAATTTCATCAACTTCAAATCCAGGTTTATTGACATCAAAAGAACGGATAACAATCATATTGGGAGGTGAAATGAAATTCCTCTCCGGAATAGGAATCTTCTTCACAATATATTCAGCCACAACATCGATATTATATTTAAGTTGTGCAGAAATTGGTACAACTGGCGCGCCATCTGCTACAGTCCCCTGAGCAAAATTGAAGTATATAGTGCCAATAGGGTATGAATGCAATAACAGTATAAATAATTGCAGCAAAAGTGAACCAAGATTTCTAACCTGTATAAATTTCTGAATGGCTTCATGCTGGTTGATGGCTATATTTTCCTGAACTAGATCAACCTTATTTTGAAGAATAATTATATGCTGGAGACGCATAATTTCAACAGCAGCTAAGTGTTCAGAAGTCTGAGGTTGCGGACAACTTTCATTGGCAGCTATAAGAAGTAATGCTCCATCCATAATAGCAGCTCCATTAAGCATTGTCTTAGCCATGAGAATATCATGTCCCTACAAAAATTTTATTAAGAAAGAAGTACATGATAAGGCACAAAATAAAACTATCAGCCAAAGATAACATATTTTGATTACCACAAAGAGAACAGTAAATCATCCGAATCGACAAAGAAATGCTAAACATTGGAACAAATATATGCTTCACCCTAAGAGAAGAAACTGAATATCAAGCAATATTACAAATAGCCAAACTAAGCAGGCTAAGTTGTTCAATTGAGTACCAGACAAAACCATAGAATAAATCAACAAAGTGAGCATAAAGTTCAACTGTTCATGACTACTGCAAACTGGAGGTACATATGTACCAAAGTTTTGGCCTGGCATTACAAATAAAGAGGAATATCACCCAAGATCTCCAATACACAAACAAGACGTGGGGTATACTTAGATATTAAACAATGGGAGACCTCAGATAAGTGAATACTTTGCAACAACTATAGAGACCCAGATGCAGGCAGGCAAAAATGATATCTGCGGACTAACATGTTCAGCGTTGAGAACTTGAAGAAAGTGTATTGGACAGAAAATGATGCAACAGATTATCAAAATTCAAAATAAATAAAAATGAAAGGGGGGGGGGGGAAACCGGTGAGAAAACTCACCAGCAGATTCTCAATTAATGAATAAGAACATTGAACAAACAACAGTAAATCCATCTTCTAACTAGCAGTAACCTTTAAAATAATCCTTCAAAGATCTTCCTCAAAGTTCAAAAGAAAATAAGCACTAAACAGAGAGGTTGAGAATAAAACATATGAATGTTCACATGCATTAGGATGCAGTTTAAAGATCATTCACCAGGTAAAAGTTTGGCCAGAAATATCTAGCATTAGCACCTCAAAATTACCTATTCTGAATAATAGAACGAACACTAGTGTACTCTACAAATTCTTTTAATCAAGTAAACATTTGAAAACATTTTAACAAGTGCTTAAATCCTTACAGGGCAATCAACAAAAGATACGTGTCTCAACAGTTTCATAGGCTTGCAGTTCTCGTACCCTGGAACATCACACATGGGACTATCTTCTTTTCCACTTCCATAAGCCCTGAGAAGAATCTGTCTCTTAGAAATGCCTAGTTGATGGAGCACAGAAAGGAAAAGAATCTGTAGATAACAACTCACTTATAGCACATGGGTCGAGGGCACTTGTCATCCTCACATTTATATATCTTTGCATTGGCATAACCAAGCTTTATGGTAATATTACGTTCAAGCTCATTCTTAAAACGGACAGTCTGCAAGACAGAAGAATAATCGAATTATAAACTTTCTTATGCATAGAAGACGGAACTAGTTATAGAATCACTCAACCATCTGTAGATAAATATCTACTGGTAAGAAAATAAATTATATAAGCACAACCATTGATTTACCAAGAAAACTATGAACAACCTCCTAACATAAGTCTGCACCACATAAATTGTCTAATCATTTACACTTAATGTCTTGTACCAAAAGAAGAATTTTCATAAAAATCTAATTATGTAATGATTCATCTTAGCTCCCAAATCGTCTCTTTCCAAGGTCAATATCGAGTCATTGAGGCACCTCTTCAAGTCATAACAGATTCAACACACAAGAACACATTACTTTTTGTTTACTTCAACCCTCAACTAAAAGTAATATAACCCTCAACCAAAGAGGAACACAATCTAGATTTCTTTGACTTCACATCTGTTTACATTTACTAACAGAGTATTATAAACCAGTTGAACTTAAAGGCAAACTACCACAAAATTAACCAGAGAATACCAACCAATGCTGATACCCAAAAAAAAAACAAATAATTAAACAGTGTAAAAACGACAACTGTACCTGGACACCAGATATGGCTTTGACAACAGTTGACTTCCCATGTGCCACATGACCAATAGTGCCTAAAAAATAATAAAGAAAAAGACCAGCAGATGCTTTAATGAGTCATCAAACTCTTTATAGAAAGATTGAAAATATCAATCAAGCATAAATCAAGTGTTCTAGAAACAAATATGTATGGTACGCATTTCATGATTTTCATAAGGATGAACTTACCGATATTTATAGTGGCCTGGCGTGAAATAACTTCAGGTGAGAGTGGATTTAGCTTTGTCACATCCAGCTTGCTCAGATCCTGCTCCATCAAACCTTTCCGAGACATTTTTCTTGATCTTGAGTTACTGTGGACTTTCAGAGAACAAAAGTACAAATTCAGTCAAAACAGGGTGTGTTACCACACAAAGTAACAATATCTACATCAAAAGAGATCATCAGTGAGTTAGAAGAGAGGATATTGCCACCACAAACATAGTTTTCCACTATGGTACAGAATTACATGCATAATTTATTTCAAGGAACACTTAGATTTCCAAGTTACAAGGAAACCCAGTCAAGTCCAAGACAATAACAGACAAAATCATTATTAGATTCCTCTTAACTTACATGATCCAAGCATGAATCTTAGAATTATAAGTGAATGCCAATAGTCGAAGCGCCAATATGATGAGGAAACTCCAAAATAAATAATTAATGACTATCACATAATTAAAGGGAAGCACAAGACAAGACCAATAAGTGACTAAATAACAATGATTCAATTATTTGTCCAGGATAGATGAACAATCTACTTCTGTTCTTCAAAGATCAAAAATTCAAATCCTCATGGTTTGTGAGTTTATTTATTCCTTAACCCAACAACTCATCCATAGCATATGTCTCTAACTCAAAATACATTGAGAGTAAAAGCAATGGAAATGTATTGAGTTTCTGCACATTTACTCCTTAACTGCTCCATCAATAAAAATTTTTACTTTCAAAAGGGGAAGTGATACAAACGCGTTTTAGCTTATTGAAAAACTCTTTTGCTATATATTAGTACAAAATTTTCACTTGAAAGGTTTCTAACTACCATTACCATTTAAAAATCATGGTAATAAACACGTAAAATGATTCTGTATCGGAGACAGGTAAACGAAACAACATACTATAGCCCCCAGGGGTCAAGGTGATCAAAAAAAAAAGAAAAAATCATCAATTTGATACAGCAGCTAAATCAGCATATCTACTGCCCACAACAACTAGGGTTAGGGCTTAACATCCAATTGCGAGAAAAGCACAATTTCTAACCAATATAGTAATCCAAGTTCTCAATTCTCCAATCAATTCAATTAAACCATAAAAGATTCAATTTTTGCTCAAAATTCTTTCCAAAAAAAAAACAAAACAATATATACAGATATAGAAAAAAGTAAATAAATCAGTAAGAAGGAGCGCAACTTACCGAACAATGGCGATGGAGATATCTAGAGAGAGAAATATAGAGGGTAGTTAGAGAGAGAAAGTAGAGGATGAGTCTGAGCTGAGGGAGGAGAGAGGCAGATTAAGGTTAGGGCTTTGGGTGTAAATAGTAATGTAAAAAAGGTAAGTGGTAGCAAAATAAAGGGTAAAAGTATGCAGGATTGATCTCTCTTTGATCTGGTTATACAATTATAGAAAATTTGACCGTAGTTGTATATTTAAATATTTGTATTATATAAATTTTTAAAGTTAAAAAAAGAATTCTATAAAAGAAATTGTAAACTTTCCTTAAAATTATTGCCACTGTCTTTAAAAAAAATTTTAATGTTCACTTCGTATTTAAAGATTAAGAATTGTAAATAGTTAGATAATTAAAATATAATAAAATCTCACGACTATTTAGTCATTTCAATACTTGATATACCCTTTCTTATTACATATTACAGAATGAGTAGGTAATACTATTTTTATCTCAGAGTTAAAATACAATTGGCTCCTCGAGTTTTATCTTACTCTCATATTTGCCCTATCAACTTTCATACTGTACTTATTATTCTCATATTATTTCCCTTTCCATGTTAAACTAATGAATAATATCTAAATTTCTTCTTTGGCTCTTTGAATCATATAATAATTATTTGGAATATTATTTGAAATAATTTTTGTGTCAATTTTTTAAAGTATACTATATGTGACATAAAAATATATTAAAAAAGTGTATAGTGAGAATTGTTCAAATATTTGGAAAAAAATAATGTTGTCCAAATATAATCAGTGTCTCCGAAGCAGTAATATAAAATTTTTCTCAATAATAGAATGAAATAATTTGTATACCTAGCACTTCTTAATTTTGATATTCATATGGAAAACTTGCTTGATTTTGTTATGAAATATTCTTGGCAAAAACTTTCTTGCTAATGTTTGCTCAATTAAATAATCTACTAATAGGCAATTGGAATAGTCCATAATTGAGGGAGGCATTGCATTTCTTACCCATCATTTTTGTCATTGTGCTACTTACCTTCCTTTGAAATTGTAAGAAAGTAAATCAGATATAACGCAGCGGAATTTAAAATTTTTACTTTCCTATCACGGATCACCTTGATTAATTATGCGTAGTACAAGAAAAGTATAGAGATCATACCTTAAAATTGCAGTAAAATCTCCAATATATTTGGGACGTCGATCCACAAGCCGCACAGGTGTCCGGCCTCTAATGGTATCCACACAGATAATTATAGATTAGAGGTGTAAATCAAGAATCTTCACAAGATTGATTGACCCAAACCACGGAGTGTTAGCTCCTAAATTATTTTTTTCTTTTTCAAAACCCGTGACAATCACGTTTTTTTTACAAAAGGATTTGACGGCCCTTTTTGTTTTTCATGGCCGAAAGTCGTACATCGTACTAGTATTACTTTTGTACTACTACTCTTCCTTTTTAACCATATATCTATATATTATAATATATCATATATATATATATATATATATATATATAATAATATAGAATCCCAATCAAATTGGGTTTAGGGAATTAGAAATTCTAATTAGTTTGGGACATGGGTATATCAATAATTATAAAACCATTAGAACTCTTAATATGTCTTACATATTAACTCCTAATATTTATAACTTATTATTATTAAACCCAAAAGTTAATTTATCTCATAAATTAACCCATAAGTGTCACTGGGTTTAAACCAAGACAAATACTTATACACCTCAATCACGTTGGTAATAAGTATAAATTATAATCCTAAATTAATTAGGATTAGATAAATTAAACACCTTTAATTTATCATTAATTCTCCAATTAATTAATTTACACTTATAGATCAAGATTGGCTTCTAGCAAAGCATCATGACCACCCAAGTGTTGAGATATGTCAAGTGGTTCGACATCACCCATCTCGTGACTAGTTCTCCGTAATTAATATCCTTTCACCAACCTATATCCCGATTAATTCAAGAATACGGATGTAATGCCAACTCTTATCGAATTAATCAAATTTTACTTCTTACCAAAATACAACTCACTTGAAATAGATTTTAAGACACTCTTAAATCTATTTCCACTTTGCAAAGATTTCCGAATCGTATTTCAAGAAGTGGCCATCTCATCCCCTGTTATTCTTATACACATACTGTGATGGGTATAACTCACCACTGTGTATAAGCTGTCTCACATACACATCTAGATGTGTATAAGAAAGAGTAACGACTAATAGAGCCAAAGAATAATAATCCACATCAAGATAAACTCATGACCTCAAGTCAAAGGACCATTACACTACTATCACAAAGAGATTAATCCACTGGCATTTAAATAATAATCCGTGTGGAATACTCTTAGCGGGTCAATCCGATGCACTTATTCTTAATAAGCATCCACATACTCTTATGTGCTAATCTACTAGTGTCATACACAACGATTAGGGATATATACGAATAAAATATAATTACACCATAACTCCTTATGATTTTATGTATAAATATTTTATTCATTAAATGCCATATTACAAAAATATACATAAATATAAAAGTGTAATTTATCCCTAAAATTAATTGGTTTTAGGGCATACACTAACAAACTAACACTTGCACTAAAGCCAATCATTCATGTGCTTAAGACCGAATGAGTTAACATGACTCTCATGTTTCTTCTGGGACAAGGCTTTAGTGAACGGATCAACAATGTTATCATCCGTGGCAGGATCTTCTCTATCTTTACTTCATTTCTATCAATGATCTCTCTAATCAAATGATAGCGCCGTAATACATGTTTAGATCGCTGATGAGGCCTGGGTTCCTTTGCTTATGCAATTGATATTGTTATCACAATACAAGAGTATAGGATGCTCTAATGTTATACACCTGATGTGTATAAGAGACAGCCACAAACTGGATCCAAACCGCCTCTTTTCTTTCAAGCCGCAATGTATTCGGCTTCGTTGTAGAATCAGCCGTGGCAAAGGAACCCAGGCCTCATCACCGCACTTATACATTTAGAGTAAACACATATCCAGATTAGAGACTTAATCGATAGAAATCAGATTGAAAGCTAGCACCTGTATATCCACGAACTGTAAATTCTTGCCCACCATAGATCAAGAATAAATCTTTAGTCCTTCTCAAGTACTTAAGAATATTCTTATACACATCTAGATGTGTATAAGAGACAGGTCTCATGGTGTGTAACCTGCTCTAAAGACTTGTTCTATATGAGACATCGGGTCTAGTACATAGCATAGCATACATTATAGAACATATAGCCGAAGCATATGGGATCATTTTCATGCTATCTCTTTCGACATCTGTCTTAGGACACATGTCTTTAGAAAGGTACACACCATGAGACATTGGTAAGTAACCCTTCTTCGATGATCCATGCTAAACCTCTTTAGCATCTTATCTATGTACGTTGATTGAGTAAGACCAAGCAACCTCTTAGATCTATCTCTATAGATCCTCTATTCCCAGAATATAGGTTGCCTCTCCTAAATCTTTCATAGAAAAGTTTCTGGACTGATAGCTTTACACATCTAGATGATGCATAGGTATGTCGCTTAAATCAACAATATGTCATCCACATAAAGTATCAAGAAAATAATGGCGCTCCCACTCACCTTCTTGTATACACATGGTTCATCCTCATTTTTGATAAAATCAAACACTTTGATTATCTCATCAAAACGGATGTTCCAACTCCTAGAAGCCTGCTTTAGTCCATGATAAACATAAATAGATCTTTGTAACTTGCATACTTTGTTAGGATCTGTGGATGTAAAACCCTTCAGGTTGTATCATATACACCCTTCCGCAAATTTCCATTAAGGAAAGCAGTTTTACATCCATTTGCCAAATCTCATAATCATAATATGCACTATCGCAAGTAAAATTCGAATAGATTTCAAGATTGCAACCGGTGAAAACTATCATCAAAGTCAACTCCTTGTCTTTGTGTATAACCTTTTACAACCAATCGCGCCTTATAGGTAATCACATTACCATCCATGTCGGTCTTTCTCTTATAGACATCTTGCAGACTAGTGTTTAAGAGACAGGATGCAATTTGGAGCACGACGTATCCTAGTAGTCCTACGAAGTGTTTGTGTATCAATAGCTTAATCCTCAATTACATCATCATGTGATTGAAGCTCTTGTTCCATTTGTTGATCAATACCATATTGTGTTTCTTGAACTTCTTCAAGATCTATTTTGCTCCCACTTGCCCTTTCAAGAAGAAACTCTTTTTCTAGAAAGACGGCATGTTTTGAGACAAACACCTTTTGCTCAATGGGATTATAGAAATAATATCCAAACGTTTCCTTTGGATGTGTACAAATAGGCATTTATCTGATTTAGGTTCAATTTTATCAGATTCTACCCTTTTCACAATGAGTAGGGCATGACCAAACCTTCAAGTATAAAGTTTAGGTTCTTTCCAAGATATATCTGAACTCTTAATGAAAATCACATACTGTAGATGTTCGGGATAATATAGTATAATGGGAAGATAAGATTGAGAGCATAGCCCCAAAACGATTTTGGGAGGTCTGCAAAACTCATCATTGATCGAGGTACCATATCTAATAGAGTTCGATTACGTCTCTCAGATACACCATTTAGTTGTGGTGTATAAGGAGGAGTCCATTGAGGTAGAATCTCATTCTCCTTAAGATAATCTTGAAACTCTTAGTTCAAGTATTCCCCACCTCGATCTGATCGAAGTATTTTAATACTTTTACCAAGTTATTTTTCAACTTCATCCCTGAATTCTTTGAACTTTTCAAAGGTTTCAGACTTATACTTCATTAAGTGTACATAACCATGTCTAGAGTGATCATCCGTAAAAGTAATGAAGTATGAAAAACCTCCTCTAGCATGAATTGACATAGGACCACAAACATCAGTATGTATTAGCCTCAACAATTCACTAGATCTATCACCTTTTCAGTAAAAGATGATTTGGTCATTTTACCAAGTAAACAAGATTCACATATGTCATATGATTCATAATCAAATGATCCCAAATAACCATTGTAATGTAATTTGGAAATGCGTTTCTCATTTATATGATGAAGATCTACGATGCCAAAGGAAAGATTGTTTCAAATTATCAATATAAGCCTTACAGATCCTTTTTCAGTGCCCTTCGTTTCCACAATAGTAACAATTACCCTTGGCTTTATCCTTCTTGATCACATGTGTTGGTTTTAACCCAGACTTGGCTTTCATAAAACCAATCTTGGATTTCTTTTTCTTCTTATTAGAAGAATCAACAACCATCACTTGTTGAGAAATGTATAAGAACAGTATAACCAAACAACTCCTTGAGATGAAAAATCATGAGAATGAGCATGCTCATATTATATGATTATTTGGTCATGATGCTTTGCTAGAAGCCAATCTTGATACAAGAGGCAGTATCATGTGTCCTCAATGTGACTTACCAATAGAGGATTCACCACTCCTTATAGTAGGAGAGTATATCCCAGTATGGCCACTTCTTGAAATACGACCAATTTTTCGTGCTTGAGAACAATTCACAAGTTACGATGCCACCAAAAATTTGGCCCAGTGAGTTTGTTATCATATAAAATGGGACGTAAATTGACGTTATTACTCATATTCTACAACATATAAATAAAGATAGTATAAGTATTTGTTATTTATGCATAGACAAAACCAAAATATAATATGGACTTTCTTTTAATTTGGTTTTGCTCCCACTATTTTAATTCAAATCAATAACCCTCGCATATTGATTCGGGAGCTATTAACTAACCCCTAGTGGGCTAGGATCCCATCTAATTATTTTGATCTTGGGTTTATCATCCAACAAACCAAAAATAATTTCGAAAGGTAGGTAACTCTTACCAATTACAACTCTTTGTAATTCTTAGATAGTTAGGTATCAACTCTTTGATAACACATCATATGTGACTCCTAACCTTTGCCTCAAAAACATATAACCTTGAGTTTACCCAACAAATTATATGCCTCCGTTAAGTCAAACCCATTATTGGTAGATCGACCTACCTTTCGAACATGAAAGACTGTGTAACAGTCTCTTATTAGCCCAACAAGTTAAATCTAAGAAGAACTCTCGTTTGTTGCTACAATAATCTTGACAACTTATTTACTGACTTAATATTAATTTGAGGGATTTTCTTTTATTTATTTTATTAGGTCTCATCAAATTGCATGCAATATTATCATATCAACATATAATAAATAAACATGCATAAAACCATGGATGATTATGAACTTTTACTAAACTAGTTTCCTTGAGTCACAAAGGAAACTAGGTTGTCAAATTCTAAGGGTAATTTTCCTTTCAACTCTTGAAAATTTCCTTCTAGGTTGCACTTTTCCGCCGTCTCCATCATCTTGTACATTACAAATGTAATTCTATCTAAACATTTTGAATATTCAATCCTATCCCTAATAACATCTATGTACAATACATGATTGGTTAAGAAATCTCGAGTTACATTCGAGGGATTGAGATGAGAAAAGAATTACATTCGAATAATAGAGAAAGGCAGGACACGCAGGCCCTATTTTAAAATTTACAACCATCTAATTTGAACCAAATAAATCAAACACAATCAAATTGGTCTTAAGTCCATAATCATCCATCATGCTATTAAATAATTCATTAATTAAATAAAAGCATAAATCCGTATTTAGTATCTAATCATGAATCACTATATTCATAATTTCAATCTAATTGAAATTATCAATTTTGAATTATTTATAAAAATATTTTCTGGAGAATAATTATTATTTTCTAATCACATTAGAAAATAATCCTTTAAATAATAGAATTTCAAAAATAAATCTATGTTAGAAACAATTTCTAAACAATTTTTGAACATTTATTAAATTCCAATCTCATTGAAAAATAATAAATTTCTAATATTTAAACAAATTACCTAATTCTAATCTCATTAGAATTAAATAAATATTTTCAAAGGTTTTATACTTTCTAAATTTTAATCAAATTAAAACAAAGAAAGTTTCTAAATCTTGTCAATTAATTTTAAACAACAATTGTCAAAAATTAATTGGTGATTTCAAAAATCAAAATTTAGAAAAACCTGTTGTATGAAAATATTAAATAACTGTCACTAAAAATAATTTAACTTATTAAATACTTTTAGCGACAAAATCCATAAGTGTCACTAAAAGTGACTAAAGCAATTTCCTTTACTTGAATACCCGTGAATCAAATTCACGGGTCCTTCAATTCAAGATGATGTCATCTTGAATTCAAGATGATGTCATCTTAATTGCATGACCCGTGAATCAATTTCACGGGTCCCACCCTTTTTTTTTTTTTTTTAATTTCTCCAATATTTTATAAATAAAATTCAAAAATTTATATAGTTTGAATAATTCAATATTCATGATAACTAAATACATGTACATCATAAATTAAATCAAGGTGGATACCACCTGTAAGAAAGTAAATCGGATATAACGCAATGAATTTAAAATTTTTACTTTCCTATCACGGATCACCTTGATTAATTATGCGTAGTCTGATAAGAGACAGGTATACCTTAGAATCCCAATAAAATTTATAAGATATTTATGATTAAGACCACAAGTACTACAAAAGTCCGGCCTCTAATAGTATCCACACAGATAATTAAATCAAGAATCTTCACAAGATTGATTGACCCAAACCATTGAAGTTTTTCCTAAATTATTTTTTTCTTTTTCAAAACCCGTGACAATCACGTTTTTTTTACAAAAGGATTTGACGGCCCTTTTTGTTTTTCATGGCCGAAAGTCGTACATCGTACTAGTATTACTTTTGTACTACTACTCTTCCTTTTTAACCATTGATATCTATATATTATAATATATATATATATATATATATATATATATATATATATATATATATATATATAGAATCCCAATCAAATTGGGTTTAGGGAATTAGAAATTCTAATTAGTTTGGGACATGGGTATATCAATAATTATAAAACCATTAGAACTCTTAATATGTCTTACATATTAACTCCTAATATTTATAACTTATTATTATTAAACCCAAAAGTTAATTTATCTCATAAATTAACCCATAAGTATCTCATACTTATCAAATCATTTTAATCCTGAATTAATTATCCTTAAGTGTGTGACCCTTTAGGTTCTCAATCACGTTGGTAATAAGTATAAATTATAATCCTAAATTAATTAGGATTAGATAAATTAAACACCTTTAATTTATCATTAATTCTCCAATTAATTAATTTACACTTATAGATCAAGATTGGCTTCTAGCAAAGCATCATGACCACCCAAGTGTTGAGATATGTCAAGTGGTTCGACATCACCCAATAATTTTTTTAGAAAAATTCAAGTTTCCACTGCTTTGACCATAAATACTGTCTCTTATACAGATCTTAGATGTGTATAAGAGACAGGTCTCTTTGCGCAAAGATTTCCGAATCGTATTTCAAGAAGTGGCCATACTGGGATATACTCTCCTACTATAAGGAGTGGTGAATCCTCTATTGGTCATATCTTATCTTCTCATGATTCATATTATACCCGAACTCTACAGTATGTGCGACTCATTAAGAGTAACGACTAATAGAGCCAAAGAATAATAATCCACATCAAGATAAACTCATGATCTCAAGTCAAAGGACCATTACACTACTATCACAAAGAGATTAATCCACTGGCATTTAAATAATAATCCGTGTGGAATACTCTTAGCGGTAGAGTCTGATGCACTTATTCTTAATAAGCATCCACATCACTCTTATGTGCTAATCTACTAGTGTCATACACAACGATTAGGGATATATACGAATAAAATATAATTACACCATAACTCCTTATGATTTTATGTATAAATATTTTATTCATTAAATGCCATATTACAAAAATATACATAAATATAAAAGTGTAATTTATCCCTAAAATTAATTGGTTTTAGGGCATACACTAACAGAAATAACAAAAGGGATCCATCAATATCTCTTTAAATTTCGATCAAAAATACCTTAAAGTCAAAGAGTGTGGTTGCTGAATCTCCCTTGCCAAGAACATTAAAAAAAGCTTTGCCATTCATCTTTATTGACAAATTGGAATGGCAATGCTTGCTTTATTGGAATTTGCCTGCCACAAAATGGAATGGCAATGCTAGTAGGACTACTAGATATCACTGTCCAAAGAATATTTGATTAACTAAACATAGCAGAACAAGATGCACAGATGCAAATTGATTCATATTACCCCTAACAACAAAAATTTTCTCCTATGAATTTTTTTGTCTAGGACAACCTTTATTCTTGAAGGAAGCAACACAATCAAGCTGTGATTTGTTCCCTTTCATTCTTCCTTTATTTTAACTCTATTTAAAATTTGTTTCAAATGTATCTACTTTCACATTTCACCTATCCAAATTGATGTAACTGTGTTAGAAGCTCTCCTGCAAACTGATGAGACTGCCTTTGGTCTCTTTATCATCGCCGAATATGCGTTGTCGGAAGTCAGAAACCATGAGAGGAAGTCCCTTTCTGAGGGATACTTTTGGTTCCCATCCAAGAAGTTGCTTGGCCTTTGAGATATCTGGCTTTCTCTTATGAGGATCATCTGCTGTATTTGGTCTGAACTCTATTTTTGCATTTGGATCAATTGTTTCTTGTACTACCTGTACAAAACAGTTTGAAGGGCAAACAAGTTATCTTGGAATTGAACAATAATGAAAAGGAAATATAACATCAAGAACTGTATACGTGCCAAAATGCATCAATGCGATTTAATGAGGTTGAATTTTCGTACTGGCAAAAACTTATCAGATTAGATAGTGAAAGCGTGATCTACCTTAGCAAGTTCAAGCATGGTGAATTCACCAGGGTTCCCGAGATTGAAAGGGCCTACATGGTCTCCTTCCATTAACCGCATTAAACCTTCAACCTGCACATCATGTAGAATTACACAAGTTGTGTCTAAAGGAGCAGTCCATATATGTCAGGTCAATCTACAAATGAGAACAATCTGGCTGTTTCGTAAGAAGCTCAAAATATCAACAACCAAACCTTCTTCTTACATTCTTTGAATCCGTAATATGCTTGCAGCCACAGATGTTGAAAATGTGAAACTTTAGACTACGATATAAAACTTAAAACTGATGCAAGATTTGTTCTTAGGTGAAAGAAATCTGTTTTTATTTCAGTGGTTCATCTAATCAGCTATCAAGAATGGTAAAATATGACAGCAATGTTCATACATCATACCCCAACTGACATAATAACAGATGATACCACTATCGATCATGCTCAAAAATATGGCTGAACTTTCGTGACTATAAGCATATCAATTGACTTAGAAATGATAAGCAGAAAGCTATTCTCAAAACGTACAGCTTCAAAATAGAGAAATGCTTAATATAGATAGCCAAAAGCCACAAAAACTTTACCAGATCAGAAACATATTGGAAACTCCTCGTTTGCTTCCCATCTCCGTAAACAGTTAAAGGCTCCTTTCTTAAAGCCTGCATGAGTGCATTACCTTGTGAACAAAAACTACAGGGTACAAACCATGTTTTCACAACGGCATCTTTGTACTGAAATAACAGTAGTGATATGAAGCTCATTGGGAGCAAACCTGAGCAACAAAATTGCTAACCACACGCCCATCATCGATGCACATACGTGGTCCATAAGTGTTAAAGATCCTAGCAATTCTCGCCTAGGAAATATATTGAAGAATTAGCTCCACAACAAATGGTATAAGCAACTATGAAGATTTGAACGAGATAAGTGGTGAGAGGCATATATACCTCGACATTTAATCCCCTGTGATAATCCATAGTCAAGGTCTCTGCTGTTCGCTTTCCCTCATCATAACAACTTCGAACACCTAACTCAAATCAAAGCACAAGGTAAGGTTTGGATCTGTATTGAACCAAATCAGATACGCAAGTTTAAAAACCGACATTTCTCAGGCAGCCTTTAGTTAAACAGGGGACCATTGTTTTCCGCATTGAATTGTGATCATAAAATTACCAATAAAACACCAAAGAACAAGCTTATAAAGCTCAATCAATTAGGACAAGTACAATTTGATGATTGTTGATACATGTAAAAGGGCATACTCTCTTCACATAATAGGCTTTGTATCTCTAATTACGTGACAAGCAACCAAGTCTATTCAAATAATTGGTAGAATTTCGTCGTTAAATTTGAACCAATCAATTAACTATCTTGTATATAATGTTGTAGGTTCATTTTATAGATCAACTACAATTAATAGACATGTCCAGTTATTTTTGAGTTTTTTTAAAAGTACGAATTTTAATCCTGCCTTGTCCACAGAAGAGATATTGTGAAAGAAAGCCAATGGAATTCAAAACTAAGTACTCAGTCAAATGTTGAGAAGAAGATTGACAAATATACAATGACATGTGAATTTTCCAATTCCAAGTGCCTATAGAGTTGGTGGCCAAAAGTCGCACAAAATGATGAAGATTGACTTACCAATTGGATTCACATTTCCCCAATAAGTCTCGACCTGTGGATGCTGCAAAGGATCACCATACACCTCACTTGTACTTGTTAACAAAAATCTAGCATTAATCCTCTTTGCTAATCCAAGCATGTTCAATGTTCCCATTACATTTGTCTTGTGATCACTAGGCCAACATGGTTAAGGAAATATTCTTCCAAAAACAGCCCATAATTAATTATACTTGGACAAAACACTATAAGTAAATTAAAAAAAAAACCGATAACAAAAAATTTATTTGTGCAATTAGCCAAATGTTAGATGATGTAAGTGTACATAATTAATTAAATGAAATAGTTTAACCAAGAAGGATATGATAGTCTTGACAGGGTTGTACTTGTAATGGACCGGTGAGGCCGGGCAAGCCAAATGGTAGATTTGGTCGACTTCGAGCAGAATCGGTTCGACCACATCGTGTCTAATTAGCTCGAACCTTGGTTTATTGAAATGGTGCACTAAATTATCCTTGCGACCGGTGAAGAAATTATCAACCACTATCACGCTATCCCCTCGTTCCATCAGACGGTCCACAAGGTGGCTCCCTACAAACCCAGCTCCACCAGTTACCAAAATTCTCAACTTTTTGTTCTTCAGTCCGAGTGGAATCTTTCCACCTACAACATCAAATATTCTTATTAATTAGATTCGACAGCCAAAAAAAAAAAATTAGAAGAAGGGAAAATTTTCTTGTAAAATGCATGAAATTCATTAGCAAACTTATACGTCAATTCGAAAGTAGGAAAATTTTATAATCGCATTGATAGAGTACAACTATATATTCGTTTTAAATGTTTATATAGTATATGCTTTAAAACAAAATGATATAGTCCCTACCGTGGTTATAGAATTCCGTTAAAACATAATCTTTACACAATAAATTCATATAACAGTGCACTAAAGTATAAAGTGAACAATTCCCAAATGTGTTATTAGATTCGTAAATAAATGAATGACATTCGATTAAATATCTAAAATTATGAGTGATTCAATATGATTTATTGATTTGGTTAGAAAATTATGATACCCACCATTTATACTTAAACTTAAGAAATGAATTACTAAATTTATAATTATAACAAACCATAATTAAGAAACATATTAATTATGAAAGAGCGATAAATAATTAATATATTTATAAATCAAGATTTTGATATTTACCTGCATTGTAATGCTCACCATCAAAATGGTTGACCTGAAGAGCAATTCTTCGAGGCACATGAGTTAATGTTGACTCAACCGGATCAGAGATCCATTCACCATGACCATTAATCTGAGATGATGAGCCTGATGATGATATTAAGGAATTAGGAACCAGAGTGAAAATGAGAGATGCAATGCCGATTCCGATCAAAAGACATACGAGTCTCTGCTCTTCAAGAATATATTGAATCGGATACGTTACAAAAAAAGATAGCCTTTTTCTCGGCCTAATAATTACTTGGCCTTTTTCTGACGAACCCATGTTTTTTTTTCTCTCAAAAAATCCAGGAAAATATAAAATATTTTTTATTGATGATCGATATCAAAAATGTGAAGGCTTGTTGTGCATTTATGGCTTTGTTTGCATAAATGTGTGTGTTTATATGTGTGTTTTAGAGAGAGAGAAAAAGAGTGAGGGATCAAGAAAGAAGGAGAATGGGGGATGGATGGATCTTTAAGTGAGAAAGACTCAAAGAAGAGGGGAGTTCGGAGATGGCGGTGAAGAGTGAGGAGGTGGAGACTTTTTTTTGCATGAATTTTCGCAGTAACATGAGAAATTCTAACATAAATTTAGATAGAATGGATCTCTTGATCACTTACTATATTTATCTACATCCCTCTAATTCATTAAAAATAAATTTTTTTAAAGTGATGTGAATGAATATGAATTAAGAAATTCATCCCACTTAACGCAGTCATGTAAGAATTTTTCCCATAAGATCATCGCTGTCCTGGCAGCCGTGACTATAGGCTCTCTATGGTTTTTAGCATTTTGTTAGATTAACGTTTTAATTTCATTTTATGGTAGGCTTTGCCTTCTTAATTTCCACCTGGTTTTGACTTTAATTGCACTTCCTTAAGAGGAAAATGTCTTAATTATGAAGTGGGCCCCAAGTAATATTTGACAACTTTGAATAAATATATATATATATATACTTCTATCTATCTATACTATAATAAAAGAGGGAATTTGATTTAGTGATTTAGATTTTCTTTCCAAAGTTACCCTTACTATAAAATTTAATTACTTTGTTGTTTCCCTAACTAGAATGCATTTTTTTTTAATTATTTAGGCTATTTATATAAATAGTCTTCAAAGATTAAACAACATATAGGAAATAAAACCTACTTTTAATCCTTCATATTAAGAAATAAATGTGATTAAAGTAAAATTTCCTTATTTATTAGAATATTAGGAATAAGTTTTAAAAATTAAAGAAGAGTAGGAAATAATTTTATTGGGATGGATTTTAGAAATCAAGCAATAATAAAATAAATAAATTTACTTGAAAAATACATTTGCATATTCATTTATAATTTTGAACCCTTAACGAAAAAAAATCTTAAAAGATAAAATTAAATTTTTAAGACTTATACGTAGAATTTATTTAATTAAAGTAAATTTTCTCATAGAGTAGAATTTTGGGATAAATTTAGAAATAAAAGATGAATTTAAATAAAGTTATTAAAAAATTAATTGAATATATAATATAATTAATAAAATAAATTTTTATATTTATATTTAGAATTAAGATTAATTGAAGCAAATGTCCTGATAGAGTAAAATTTTGAGATATATTTAAAAAAATGAGTATTAGATAAAGTTATTTAAAAGATTAATTAATTGAATATATATTTTAATAAAAGAAGGTGCTTGATTTAGTTTTATATTTTATTTTCTAATCTATCCTCACTATAAAACTTAATGATTTTGTTATGTTCCCAACTCGAATGCCTTTTTTATAATTTTTTTAGGTTATTTATATAAATACTTTTTATTTTACTCCTCAAAGAGAAAGAAGAAAAAAAATCTACTTTTAAGACTCCATATTAGGAGATAAATTTGATTGAAATAAATTTTCTTATGTAAGAGAATATTAGGAATGAGTTTTAGTAATTAAAGAATAGTAGGAAATATTTTTTTGGGGGTGTGTTTTAGAAATCAAATAATAATAAAAATATATAATTGACTTGGAAAATAAATTTGTAAGTTTCACTATACTGTTGGACCCTTAAAGTGGAAAAAAAATCCTAAAAAGGTACACATGAAATAAAATCTAACTTTTAAAGACTTCATTTTGAATTAAATTTGATTGAAGTAAATTTTCTCACACAGTAGAATTCAGATAAGGATAGATTTAGAAATTGAAGATAAATATTAAATAAAGTTTAAAAAAAACTTAATGAAATAAAATTTCTCATTAAATAGAATTATGCATATAGTTATCATGAACATATATAAGTTGTTGACACATTAATAGACTAGACAACATTTATATGTAATTAAAAAAATTAATAGTTTATTAACAACTATTAAAAAAATATATATATTTTTGACAAATAAAGTTAATTTGATAAATAATTTTATTTTAATTTCAAATAGTTAAATACCATTTTGTCCATTCAAATTAAGAAAACAGAATATGGCCTTTTAAATGAAAACGTTCTCGATTTGACCCTCCAAATTTAAAAAAAAAAAAAAATTCCATTATAGTCCTCCAAATTCAAAGAGTCTCCAAATCTACTTTTAAGGCTTCATATTAAGAAATAAATTTGATCAAAGGAAATTTCCTTATTTAATAGAATATTAAAAATGAGTATTAAAAATTAAAGAAGAGTAGGACATAATTTTGATATTGGGATGAATTTTAGAAATCAAGCAATAATAAATAGATAAATTTACTTGAAAAATACATATACATATTCATTTATAATTTTGGACTCTTAATGAGAAAAAATCTTAAAAGGTACATAGGAAATAAAATTAAACTTTTTAGACTTATATTAAGAATTAAATTTAATTAATGCTAATTTTCTCATAAGTAGAATTTTGGGATAGATTTAGAAATAAAATGTGAATATTAAATAAAGTTATTAAAAAATTAATTGAATATATACTATAATAAAAGAAACTAAAATTTTAGATTTATATTTAGAATTAAGATTAATTGAAGCAAATTTCCTCATAGGGTAAAATTTTGGATATATTTAAAAATAAAATATGAATATTAAATAAAGCTATTTAAAAAATTATTTGAATATATACTTTAATAAATGAAGGTGTTTGATTTAGTTTTATATTTTATTTTCTAAGTTACCCTCACTATAAAACTTAATGATTTTGTTATGTTCCCAACTAATTGAATGCCTTTTTTTAATAATTTTTAAGGTATTTATATAAATACCTTTTTTTAATTTACTTCTCAAAGAGTAAAAAAAGAAATACAACTTACTTTTAAGACTTCATATTAGGAAATAAATTTGATTGAAATAAATTTTCTTATGCAATAGAATATTAGAAGTAGGAATATTTTTTTTATGGATGGGTTTTAGAAATCAAGCAATAATAAAAATATAAAAGTTATTTGAAAAATAAATTTATATGTGTCACTATACCATTGGACCCTTAAAGAGAAAAAAAAATCTAAAAAGGTGCACATGAAATAAAAACTTATAAAGGTGCACATGAAATAAAAAACTAACTTTTTGAGATTTCATTTAGAATTAAATTTGATTGAAGTAAATTTTCTTACAGAGTAGAATTCGATGATAGATTTAAAAATTGAAGATGAATATTAAATAAAGTTTAAAAAAAAACTTAATGAAATAAAATTTCTCATTATATAGAATTATGCATATATTTATTATCAACATATATAAGTTGTGGATACATTTATAGACTAGACAATATTTACATGCAATTAAAAAACTGATAGTTTATTAACAAATATTAAAAGAAAAAGAAAATTTTGTCTGACAAATAAAGTTAAAGAATGAAGACAATATTATTTTAATTTCAAAGAGTTAAATACCAATTTGGCTATTCAAATTAAGCAAAAACATAATATGGCTTTTTAAATGAAAAATGTCTCGATTTGACCTTTCAAATTGACAAAATATTTCAATATAGTCCTCCAAATTTAAAGAATCTCAATTCGGGTCTCAAAACTAAAACAAATGTCCCAATGTGGCCTGTAAAACTGAAAGATTATGAATTCGACATTCCAAACTGAAAATCTGTTATAATTTATCATTCAAATTGTATTTCGATACCAAAAATATAAGTAACCTTTTAAAAGCACACAAATTAAAAATAGAGTGCATTTATACAGAGTGTCAAAGTGACAAAAGCCATTAATGTATCACTAGATCTAATGACATTAAGAAAAAAATGAACGAAATTCGACCAATTAAGGATCACAAATTTGGGGTTCATGATTTGATATGATTTTGCCACGTGGAGTGGCTTTGGCATGTGACTATGAATTTGTAATTTTGTAAATTATTTCTTTAAAATATACTTTCATTTTTAATGATTACTTTACTATTAAAATAAATTTTTTATACAAAATAGAGAGTTCTATTTGGTATCCATTTTTCAAGGATGAATTTTAGAAATTATACAAGTATCAAGATAAAACTTTTTTAGAATTATGAATTAAGTTAAATAATAGTATAAATTATTTTTAAATAAAAAAAGTATGACTTAGCACGTATAAAACTGTTGGATTCTTTTGAGAGAATAAGTCTTAAATCTTTTTCTATTTTTGACAAAAAAAAAAAAAGAAAAAAAAAAGTACAAAGGAGACACAAAATTTGCTTAAAAACCTCATGACCAGCTAAACTTGAATTAACAAAGACATTATCCTTCATAAATATTATCAATATTTCAACAGATCACATTCCTTTTGCCAATGCCATTTATTTTGTCTTTAATGTTGTTGTCTAGATTTTGTAATGATGAAAGAGATTCGTTGTCCAGAATATAAAAAGAATTTGACTTTTGTATAGTGTACTAAAAAACAAATAGGAGTATAATGTAAAACCTATCTTTTCGATTATTGTCAAATTGATTTGATAAGTAAGAAAGAGGGTAAAAAATGTGATCCATACCTATTTTATTTTTCTTAAAATAACATAATCCTTATCTAAAAATTCTTACTTTGCTTTAGTTTCCTTTTCATACATTGAATATTTAATATGTATTTAATCTAAATTACACTTTTCCTATAATCGAATAGAATTCCTAAATTATATTAAATAAAATTCTTAATAGATAATTATTATCCTCCCATAAAAAATTAGTTATTGTTTTTCTACTTGTAAATATCTATTGTTGAATATTAGTGATCGTTTAAATAACATACTAAAAATAGGGATATCAAATTATTTACAAATTAGAGTACTAAAGTGTATTTTGTCTAATAAAAGTTAAATACTAAATATTTATTGTTACTTTTGAATTTATTACTATACAAGTTGATAGCTACTGCAACCATATATTGTTTATCTTATTCTATCAAATAAAATTTATAATACTAAATATCTACCTTTTAATTTACTACTAAACAGATTGTAATTTTAATATAGTGAATTAATCACTAAATTTTCCACCATAAATTGCTAAATGATGGCAGATTATTTTCTTATTTTCATGATATATATAATACCTATACTTGTGCAAACTACATATTTAAGAGAGACTTTATTTCCTAAACTATAAATTGTTATTTAGTTTTTGCACACGAATGATTCCTTCATCAAGTTGGTTCAAAAAGATGTATAGGGATTCAAAAATAATAAAATATATTAATGCATGTGATAAATCAAAAGTGGTTAGGATAGAATCTAAATAATTGAAGACAATAAAGGGTTGCAATAAACTCTATAAATTGTCAACATTTATTAGACTGAAAAGATCAAGACTCACTAACCTCTTTGATTACTAAACTTATAGAATGGATATAATAATAAACTCTAATATATTTCCTACCACACATTGTGCTATATTTTGGTGATACTTTAAACTTTCCTATTTTTTAAGTTAAATAGAGTATTAACGAGTTCATTGTAGAATATTTCAATAATTCTTAATCGAGAAAATAGATTTTTATTTTAAAAATTATAAAGTAAATGTGTTATTCACAAGAGACAATTATTTAGAATTTACAAAATTGCTTGAACTATTAAACTGACTAAATTTCTTATATTTCTAACAAAGTATATCTAAACAAAATGCGTAAAATCACCTATGAACAAATATTTTTCTAAAGTTATATGAACTACAAAAAAAATTTTGGTCTAGTTAAATGCTAAAATAGAAATTATATAAGCGAAAATTAAGTGAACTAAAAAATCAAACAGTTATCATCTCCAAACATGTTTTACTTTTTAATTCATAGCAACAAAAATTAAACAATTTGTTAGTATTTTCAAACGTGCAAAGCTATATTTAAAAACCCCACCTCTCCTATACCATTATGACTCGAACTCATTAATAATAAATCATAAAGTGTATTACTAAATTACATATTAGTATATTTTTGTTTTATTGAATGAGGACTTGAACTGTTTGATTGAACGAAAATATATATATATATATATATATATATATATATAAGTAACTATGAATAATAATTTATAAAGTTATAAATTTAGAATCATTAGTCAAAATTACTCCACGTGATTAAAATTATAGTGAATCATCACCTTTAATTTTAGATATTCGGTTAAATTTTATTTTATTTTTTCTGAATTTAATGATACATCAATAATTTTTGTCATTTTATCACTTTGTATATATACACTGAAGTAACTATATAGTGTATGCATCAAACCTTAAAAGTTTTGTTATGGTTGATGAAGAAGCATTCAATAATTAATAGTGTAACAAGACTAAATATCAAGAAGATTTTACGTTACTAATAGAAGCACATGATACATTAAATAGTTGAGCTAGTTACTCAATTAATAGAGCCTAATTCACCATTGCTTTCTGACCATATTAAAAAGTCCATTTACAACAAATAATGCTTTCTGACCATATTAAAAAGTCCATTTACAACAAATAATGAGCATCCAAAATAGGAGAGACAGCCAAATAGGTGAAATTGCAACTTATTAGTGTATATTAAGTGCATTATTTGTTGCTAATTATGGAGCTTTGATTTAGAGATGCCGAGCCACTGTCCAGCATCCAATGACTAGAACGTTGAAGCATTCACCTTGTGGTCTTGGCCACTTATAGCCAATACAATGCAAGGCATTGAACGAGACTAAGGGTGTGTTCGTTTGAATTGAAAATATTTTCTCTTATAAATAGTTTTCAGAAATTTTTTTTGTGCCAAACACCGGAAAATATTTTTCGGTGTAAAATATTTTCCAATTTTCCTTCCTCTGGCTGAAAATAACTTACGGAATTTTTGAGTGTAAGTTAGCTTTTCCAGATAATTTAAGAGTGACATTAAACCTCAAATACTTACTTTTATAATTTCGTTTGCTAAACTTATTTTCGTTTTTAATTCTTTTTCATTCTTTTTTCTTTCAATTATGGGTTCCACACTAATATAACTATCATTATGCATATTTTACTACTATATTGTACTATCATTTAATTTTGAACAAAATCAATTTTTTATTAATCACAATTACTTGTAAGGTATTTATTACTATTGTTATAAGTTTTTTTAACTTGTATCCAGAAAATTAAAGATAAAACCGTTAAAATTTTTTATTTCAAAATATTTTTATTTTGTCAACCGAACACCGAAAAATTGTATGAAAAATAGACTTTTTCATGTAAAATATTTTCCAAGGATTCAGTTCAAACGAACACAACCTAAAACGGCTAAATTACCTCCTACGCAAAGGTGGCTACATGCATATATAGATGTCCTTCACCACTAAATTTGACCTAAACTTGTGGCACACTCTCTCCTCTCTCTCTCTCCCCCAACCTGAAATACAACAAATAGATCTTTTCGGATAAATTTTATAGTTTCGTAATGAATACATATTATTATATTTTAATATTTATATAGTATAAAATTTTTATACTATACAAATTTTAAAAATACAATTAAATGTTTCGGATTGTAAAATTTTCCGATCTTAATTTCCTCCCCTCAATATTTTCCCTTTTGTATTGCCTGATTGGGTAGGGAGGGGAAGCAATGTCATGTTTATAATGCTTTTATTGCCTAAAGAAAAAATATATATATAATGCTTTTAACTAAATTGGTGGAGAACTAAAATGTCTAAAACAATGGAAGCCTTGTTAGATAAATCTCATGCTGTGCAATGTTTACTATTGGGTACCGCTGTTAAGTAATGAAAACATAGGAAAATTTTACAGTCTTTTTTAGGAATTTATTCTCTTATACTTTAAATACTTGTACAGTACAACACTATGTGTTTTAAATGCTTGTATTGTACAAGCTTTTAAAAATCTAAGTAAGGGAATGATTCCCAAAAAAGAACTATAGAATTACCTGAAAACATATTTGTCAGCCAAGTTATTAGACTCATGATTTCCAGTTTCATTAACATTCAAATTAGAATTGTTTACACAGATCCAAACATGTTTCAATTAGATTAACACAACATGTTCTATTCTTCCTAATTGCCTAATCCTTAACTTGCAATGCAATCTTGCGTTTACAAAAATATTTACATTCAAGGGAGGACAGTCTAATATACCTCGTGAAATAGGATGTTAGACTCACATGTAAAATCTATTATTTTGTTTTAAGTGATCTATTAATCCGGTCATCCATAAGTTTTTGGATTTATGCTTATACAAATAGAAAAAAAAAAAAAAAGAGGACGTAATTTGAGTGTATTTTTTTATGGATCAAGATATTTGTGTGTCAAAATACAAAAAATGAATTCTATACGAATAGCAAACACGTAATTTGCTATTGTCAGCCGTGATTTTTTTTATTTATTTATTTCAATCTATAAGGTATACACCTATAATTATAAAAGTTTAAACTATAAATAAAGCTTTTTAACACTCGAAAGATTTATGTTATATAGTAAATGTATTAATTTTTCATTACACCATCGGTATAAAAATTATTTTATACTACCGAATGTAAATACATATCACCTATATAAATTTCTACATATAAATGAAAAATTTAATTCACAGCAACTTATTTAGTAATACAACACCCATGTTTTCACCTTCAAAAAAACACACAGACATGTTCTTTACCATTCTGTGCTCCGTCCCCGTGTGAGTTTTCTGTAATACTTTTGATTTAATATTTTTATAATATTATTTAAATGGGTGATACATATTATTTTAGGCACACATATCACTCACATAAGTGGTGTAAATGTCACAGGAAACGCAAAGCCACTGCGTCCCCTTAAAGCGTGGAAAAATTCAAAAGAAAACTGGAAGGCGTGCTCTAGAAGTCTAGAGCCGCGAGTCCCGCTATTTGCCTCTCATGGTTACGATCATCTACACACAACTCAAAAGGGATGGCAAATCTCACTGCCACCGTCCACCTCCCGGATCCTGGGAAGCACCACACTGTGACATACAACTCAATTGACTGCCAGTATGTATTTTTCCATTCAAATTCTTTCGTCCTCTATCGAAAACACTCTGTTTTTTTATTACCTTTTTTTTTTTTTCTAGTAATATCCTGGCTACTTTGCTCATATAATAGTATCTAGATTTTGGAACTTGAATAAGATTCCCAAGATTCCATCTTTTTTACAAGAACCATTTTGCTTATACTGGATCCCTGATCATCAAGATTCCATTTGTAGTGTTAAATCTTCCACATATTGGATCCCTGATCATCAAGATTCCATTTACAAGATTCCATTTTTTCCCTTAAGTTAGTACAAGTTGGTTGATTGAGTTAAGTGCTTAACTAGTTCCAGCAGCGTAGAGCAACCTGCAAAAGTTATGTATTAAAAAACTGTACCCTTTACTGGTAAGCCTCTGGAATATCCTAGAACCCTTTAATGCATGTTCTTGTATAGACCAGGTTTATGTGAGAATTTTCGAATTTCTTGAGGAATTTTTCACTAGTGAGGTGCATTTGACATTTGCTCTATGCAGCAAATGCCAGACTTTCTATGCTATCTCATAATTATGACCAAAACTTTTGAGTCGATGAATGGAGAATATAAGTAGCAATGGATTAATTTTCAAGTAATAAGGACTATTGCAATCAAATTGTGTAAGAATTAACTTAGATTCCAACTGTGTACTTTATGATGCTGTAATTGTATGTGATGTTCTTGGTTTCTAGATTATATTTTTTACTTGCTTTATACATGGGGAGAAATGGTCTGCAATGAGGTAAGCACTTGCACAGTTGCACTGAATCCATATAGGCGATGATCTCCATCCTCTGCTAGAGTGGAAGCCAACCCTATCATATAGAAAACATTTTAGGTGAGCGTCAGGATCATTACAGGATTAAGATGAATTGGAGAAGCAGCTGAATGTTACCAACAAACCTTTATTAGTCCTGTTTCAGTACCACATAGAATCATGTCATTGGCGGAAAGTAGGCTCGTTATTTTGCTGCCTGCTGATAGTCTTCCAACTTTGTGCAGTGTCCCTCTCAACCAGATCTGGATCACATATATGAATTATATATAAGAACTTGTTACCAAATGATTTTGTCGCTTCCTGCTTTGCTGTGTACCATTGAGATTTCATCTTTGCCTGGTACTTATATTTGTGCTAGGCATTAGGCCTTTCATTCATTTGATTTTTGTGTAAGCATTGAATTTTTTATCAGATATATTGTTTACCTGAAGGCTGCTTCTTGATGCACTGGAATTTAAGTATATGAAATCCTCTACTACTTCCATAGCCAGCACATTTGCACCCTTCTCAGACGTTACTGATATTTGGGGCTTAATGTTTCTTCTCCAATCCTGCATTGTTTATCCAATTATTGAAACTTTCATATGTTTGATATAAATAATTAGTTTCTCTTACCTTTAGCTCTTAGAACCTTCTACTACCACACTTGCACCATATAGCCAGTCCTTGTAAACAGCTAGAGAGTTGATGGGCTTATTTTGCATCATCCACTTCTTTGCAGGTGCTCTGATCTCTTGCTCTCGGCTGTTTGTTATTGCCAATTCCTGAATTGAGTTGTATGTTACTGCAGATGTTAAATTTGGAATAGGTTCTGTGTTCGATGAAGCCTCAAACTAACCTGTATGCTTGAATCCATGCAGCCGGCATAAACCTTTCCTTGTACAACCCCCATAGTCTTGACACTTTTATTCTTGAAAACATCTTTGGCATTTCTTGAGGCATCAAACAGCTTGAAAATAGGATTCCAGTAAAGGTAATCAATAATCTCGCTGAGGAGAATGTACTTGACCACTATATACGTTGACTGCAATTTATCTTTTTACCTTCATTTTTTGGCCTCGGCTAATTGTGAAAATTAGTTGCCCATAAGTATCTACACTTTGAATTGGTTCCTTTGTTGCTATTTTACTTCTATGCACTCAAGCTTCCTTTCAATCATTTGCCAAATCTGCACCAGGAAAAAATCCCTCTTACAGAAACATGTGTCTATCTTCCTGCTATCAGTTCAATTGATCAGAGAAATGATTGTTCTAATAAACTAACAATTGTACCTTTAATGTTTTGTCTGCAGATCCACTCAACAGGCAATTCCCTTGTTCAAGAAGTGCAAAGCATGTCACGGCCTTATTGTGATTTTTCATGTCCTGTACAAGTGTTGCAGTCTGTCCCTTGATGTCCCAAACCTATAATATAAAACTAGAAGTGGTGATGATTTTCTCCATAAAGTACAATGGTTTCTTCTTGAAATCAAGTTAATCAAGCATATTATTGCAACTTCAGAACTAGAGCATTTTCCCCTATTCCTGCCCCCAGTCAATCACAAGGAGAAGAAAAAGGGGACTTCCAATCTACGAATTAACTTTTTGGGAGATGACATGCTATTAGCACAAAAACGAGTTTCATAGTTTACAGAAGTATATAGCACATGTAATGAGAACATACCTTAATTGAACCATCTGCATATCCACTGCAAAGCTGTCCCCTGTAGTAGATGAGAGCAGTTACAGCTCCATTATGGCTATGACCTACCTCCAAAGTTTGAGTGTGAACACAGGATATTCGCTGGTTGTCACATATACATGAATTGAAGGTCAGTACTTCGAAGCCTATGTAGGATATTTATCCATGCATCAGGCATGGTAACCAAAAAATATTTCTGTGAATTTGACATTACTACTAAGCTGACTTTGGCATCCATTGCATCACAGTTTGGTTACTAAGATGCCTCTTTGTCAGCTAAATCCATTGTGGTTTGTTGTTCCATCCAATATAGTTGTTCTTTTAAACACCTGCAACTTGTTGAATAGATTTCTTCTTCAAAGCATTTATTCCTGTTGTCATACTTAAAGCTATGACTTCTTGTATCTATCACTATTTCTTTTGCATTTGGTAAGACATGTGGGGCATCAAAATTACATACTAGTGAAATTGCAAGTTTATGGAATATTCTCAAAGAAGTTCTGGTATGCGTGTCACGAGTATTTTTGGGCCTCCATGGTTTTTATGCTGTAATTCTGCTTTTCAATTTCAACTGCCAGATGCTAAAATTAAGACTAAAAAAGGAGGTAAGGTTTCTTGTTAGTCTATTTGTTTCTTCTTGGTCTATAATAAGGTACAAATTCTTGTTCTTGGACTTGAATGCAAATCAGGATTTATTTGATGCAGAAAGCTAAAGTAAGTTAAAGGGATGGATACAGAATAGGTGATGCTTCACGAATTACTCCGTGAGGTGATAACCAGTAATCTTGGTTATAATTATGTCCTCACATTGTGGACACAGAAGAAACTTGCAAATGTAATTGCACACTTACCCACTTATTGGGTTGGAAATAGTCAGCTACTCTTAGTAATTCCTCTGCCATCCAGGTGACATTTGCAAGGCGTCTTAGCGACTCTCTCACTCCTTCTGAAAAATGAATCAGTTTCTTCATCCCTGCAGGAATACAAATATCGTTTTGTTGATAATTGAATAAAATAAGATCACGAGGTGTTTACTCAAGGTCTTTGTAGGTAATTGTGGTTTATAAGATGGAAGTTATGAAATTCTATAATCATTCAACATAAAAAGGTGGAGGATTCTGGTTTACTTGTGCTCAACGAATCTGGTTATAAAACTCGTTTGACAGTGTACTGTAAAATTTTGCATTTAGTATATTCTTTATTGGTTGACAGTTCTGTAACCAGTTTCCTCAAAATGCTCATAGAATATTTTTTTTTTATTTGATTCCTGTGAAATTTGTTGTGTCTAAGTAATGTGCTAAACATTGATTAACTGAATAAGTGTGATTTCTAGAAGTATTAGATGTACTTGTCTTAATTCCAATAGATAACAGTCCAAATTGACATCTATGCAAGCAAATATCGATGTACATATACCCTTTGTAAGATACTCTACCAATTAAGAAGTCAGAGTTGCAGACAACTATTTTTGTTGTGATCCTTCATAAAACTTTTTGACAAGATACAAGATCCTCGGAGCTAGATTATCTCTTCCATTATGATCTTTTATATTCCTTGTTTTGTGCAATTTATGCAATGCTGTTTTATGATATTAGGCCTTTACCTCTACCCAAAGTATAGTTGTAAATACATAAGCATGCCAGTAGTCTTTCCTCAAGTTCAAATCCGGGATGCACGAATTGCTCAATTTTGCTTAACAAAATTTCACATGCATTGAACCTCAAGTCATCAGAACTTTTTGCAACTTCACACCCAATCCATGCAATAGCTGTGAGACAATCTCGAGAAATCTTCTTTGACTTGCTCTTGAGTCCCTTCTCCAAATCATGAAAGACAGGAGTCCCAAACTTCATGACGCGTTTTGCAAGTTTGCTGCACCATGTGTCTATTCCTGCATCCTGTAATTCCATTTTACAATGGCTAATGCTTGGCTTTTTCGGATGATTGCACATTGCATCATTTTACCACTTCAAATTGAGATTCCGACAATTTACCTGCAGACTTTCATCTGAGAAGTCATAATTCTTTATCATGTTCTTGTGTTGTAGTGAGGTTAAGCCAGCTTTCTTTGCCAACCACGCCGCCGTGTATGGTTCCCCTGTCCAAGAATAAGTTCCACCTATATTTGATAGGATGAATGCTGATAATGCTTGTTTAGCAGAGTTCTCTTCACATGTCAGTGGTTCAAGAAGTGCCTTCACCGCCTCTTCCCGATACATAAACTTGCTAGATGCTTCTTCCTGAAAATCATGCATTGTCTGGGACCACTAAATGCTCTATTGAAATCCCTAAATGGAGTTAAATAATACATCTTTTGAAATAGAACTTTGTTTATGGAAGAATTTAAACAAATTTACTTTACCAGCGTGTCTAATTGGAGTAACAAACTTGCTGCTAAAAGTCTCTGATCGGGTTGAGAATTCTGGATGAGAAGTACTAGCGCGCTCATGCTGTTGTTGCAATTCTATCTTTTCTTATCTCTTGCAATAATTTAATTGCTGATGACCTGCTACAGAAGTAATCTCATTAAGCCGTTGTAACTGGGATCATTGTCTACTTGCAGCACAGAGTTCATGTAACTTGTTTGCAGAAATTACTAGTTCCTATGGCAAGGAGGTTATGAACTAATTTTCAAAGGAGCTCCACCTTGAATACACATTGTTAGGCAAAATGGTTGATCCCAAGTTGAATATATTGCCTCTCTTAGGGTTCCATGTCTAGTTTAGTGACACATCCCATCACTGAAAAGTCACAGACATGTTTTTGAGAGATGGATAACACACGCGCACGCACACACACGCACACTCTCTCTCTCTCACTCACTCCTCTTTTGTTCCATTTCTGTTTTTAGCTAATGACAGTTCACTTAGAAGCAATCTGAATAAATTTCCTTGTTACCGAGTAGCATAAGTATAAGACAAGAGCTTGCAAAATTTTCTTAATGCAATATTGTACCTTGGCATGTCCGTAGGAGTTCATGAAAAAATTCCAGTGCAGTTGATGTTGCTCGCTTCTGATTGCTTCGTAGGAGAGAGATGAATTCAGCAATTGGAGCAAATTCACATATGAATTTTCTGCAGTTTCCATCAAAACGCATGCACCTTACAAGAATAGCAGCCAAAGAGGTAAACTCTTCAAGGCTATTGTTTCCTGGGATATCTAGGAGCCCAGAAAGTACTCTAGGTGAACTGATTGTTGACAGGTGCATGTTGTTTGTTGTGTAGTCAAATGCAGTCACAAGTACTTCAATTATCATCAGAGATGCTGCCCGAGGTGTTAGCAGAATTGATGTTATGGCATCCTTGTAGTTGTTAGAAGTGCAAACAACCTCCACTAAGCAAGGTAAAATTTCTAACATCTTGATTTCTTCAGGTGATGGATTTATCAGATAGATTAAAATAGATGCCTCATGCACATTTTTTCTAAGAGCAGTTGCCAAATCATACAACTGCAGTCCCTTCCTCTAATTATGTCTTCAATAATTGTTTTGTTCCCTGAAACGATTGTTGATAGTATAGTCACTGAAGCTCTAATTACCTGCTCCTTTTTGGATGTTGAAATAGCCATTAGCAGTTGATCCAAAATTATGTCCTTCAGTAGAGAATACTTCAGACCTCTTCTATTATTCAACAACTTGTACACCGTTGCAATTTCAATCGTGTAATCTTCATCAAGTTTTCCCAATGTTTCTGAGAAGCAAAGATTTGAGATTAGTTTTTCAAGTATTTGGACTTGCTCAATCTGAGAATTTTCTTCAGAATGTTTTTGAACTTGATATAAAGCATCTCCAAAACTCGTGCTCTTCATTCTTATATCAGAAGCAGAACTTCTTGTGCGATGCAGCTGGTGGAACTGAAGACTTTTTGATGTTGCAAACTCTTTAAGACTAGATTGTCGGCAATTTCCCAACTCTAAATTCCCTTGAGCAGTATGTTTTTTTGAGCTTCCATCAATAGGTACATTTGATTTTAATGTCTATCCGTCTTATAACTGATACATCTGCATCACGCAATGAATTGGATAATGTTCTAGAAAGGTGATCAAGAACAACCAATTCTCTGTCTGCTCTAAGCATTAGATGTTTAGAAGCTTGGAGTCCACACACTGTAATTTCTGGATGCAACTTGGAAGAAGGAGCTTGCAAGTTCCTATATTTCAATTGAATGAATGGTGTTAGCATATCAGCACAAAAATATTTTGCAAGCTCGGTTACGAAACTCAAAATTATAAGATGTAAAAGCTGAAGAAGTTTCTGATGGTGAACCAAACTGATCAACAACTTCAGCTTGCTGGTTGTATGCATTTTTCTTTCTGATTTTCAATGAGATTTTGGAGACTCTTTGACTTTCCTGATCCAAAAGCAGAAGAAATATGTAATTCTGGTCAAAGATTAACTTGTTGTAGAATTAGCATTTTTTCTTAAAAATGTTACCTTGGGAAATGTTTCTTCTGTAGAACTGCTGTTGCATGAACATCTATGGAAATTGGTGTATCTGACTGTGATTCAGTTAGGATATCTTTTAAGCATTTGACTCTCGAGTCTCTTATGGTTTCTGCATAACAGCCCTGTGTCAAATGTTTTGCATCATTTAGGAAAACTGAAAATCTTGATAGTCAGACAATTATTCCCTGTCATCAGTAATGTATTTTTTAGGTTCTAGAAAGAGTCCTTTTGCAGCTGCATTGCTTTTTGCTCAAGTTTGAACATTATAAACAAATTGAAGGACAGGTTCTAGGCATAGATTTGGAAGCTTTATTGGCAGATAATAATGGAAACATAAGCTGATTAAATTGTCCTACCACTTGTGAAGTTGCGAGTCTATAAGCATTTCTTTCCATTATGTTTTCTTTGCCATGAATATACTTCTTGATCTTTTTTATTTTTATTTTTTTTATTTCCTTTTTTCTTCTGTTTTCTGTGAGTCTGTGTGAGTGTTTTGCGTTTATGTTATTTCTGGGACATGCAACATGATTACAGACATGATGTCAATGGTTAGTCTGCATGTGCAATGTGCAATTACTTCATCTTCCATTTTCTGAAAGTGTTCAATTTCATAGTTATTTGGTTTGAAGATAGAATATAAGCAAAGGCTTACCCTAAGATTAGTTCCTTGGCTATTTCCATTGGCACTTCCAGAAATTGCTTCCCTGTTCATGACCAGGAAACAATAATGAGAGAGAGCTAACTCTTATAATTTAAGCATTCTTCAGATAAAAACTTTTTATAAAATTCATAATGGTAAAAGATAAATTATAAGACTATATGCTGTTAGAATGGTAAATAGAATTGAAAGAAATTGTGTATATTGATAAAATAGTGTTCAAGTAATTAAGTACAGTAAACCTATATTTATAGGTACATAAATACAATCAATGTAGACTATACAATGAATTTAGACAATAATCTACAAGGTACCAAATAATCTAAACTAAGGAAAATATATATAATTGATTGTCTTTAATACTAATTGATGGACATTAAGTGGGTAGCCCCCCTCAAACTTAAGGTGGCTGCGGAGAAACCACCTTAAGGTTGCAAATGAAATTCTTGAAACGATCTTAAAAAACTTTTGTGAAAAGGGGTAGCTCTTGTGGAAGAGACGCCTAAAAGGGATTTGAACATTAACACTCAATAAAGAGTGATTGAATCCTTGACAGGGATTGAGAACACTTACAAATGAGATTGAAAAACCCGTTTAGGGATTGAAAGAAAACACAAGGAATTGATAACCCATTTAAGGGATTGAAAACACCCATGAAAGGGTATAAAAACTCATCAAGGGGTGGAGGGAACAACAATGAAAAAAGCTCTGATACCATGTTAGAATGGTAAACAGAATTGAAAGAAATTGTGTATATATTTATAAAATGGTGTTCAAGTAATTAAGTACAATAAACCCATATTTATAGGTATATACAAATACAATCAATGTAGACTTTACAATGAATTTAGACAATAATCAACAAGGTAACCAAATAATCTAAACTAAGAAAAAAAAATATATATAATTGATTGTCTTTAATACTAATTGATGGACATTAACATATGCTATTGTTGCTTTTGTTCCAATGTTTATTCTATTATCAACTTTGCCATTTGGTTTGGAGAATGTTGAAGACTTTCTTTCGGTCCTGCAATCTCGGGACTTTCGAGTTAGTTTTGATGCTTACCAAGGATGTATATACTTCTGATTGAAATGTGTATCCGAACCAAATAATAAGGAAAAGGTCGTTTATTTGGTTGAGTTATAAGCATAAGATTTAGTTGTGTGGACAGTTGCAAATGGCTTTTGTTATTATGCACTATATATGCTGAAAAACATAGTAACAAGCTAGAAAAATGCAAAATTTATATGATGATTTCTGCTGTCAAATTCCTGACTATGAATAGCCCTTTGAATTGTGGCTGTTAGGGATTCCAAATTTTCTTGACCGGTTAGATTAAGATGAGCATTAACTAAACTCTCACCTGGTGTACCTTGATTTGTCATCAGGAGACTAATAGCAGTATTTCTGCTTGCGGAGCACTTTGAACCATGTTCACCATTAGACATTATCTGATAATATAGCAACCAGGCTTTGTATTCCTTTGCCATCCATCCCATAACCTCATTGGTCTCATCCTGATCAAGATTCACGACAGAGGATTTTGATACCGGTCTTCCATGTCTTTCCTGCCTTTTATGCCTGATGTACAATTGTAGTATACTCTGGCAAAGCTCCGGGGCGAATTCTTCTTGGACAAGCCTGGGGGAGACCAGAAGAGCTTGAAGAAAATGCAATGCAGCCTGCCAATCATCTAGTTGGAGTTTCCGGACAATTGACAGGTAAAAGTAGGAACAACAGATCAAATAATCATTTGGTATTCCAGATGTAACTCCTTGCTCGTGCAGTGAAGCAGGAACTTGAAGCATTTTCTCGGAATTCTGCAGCCTTGAGGTCCTCTCTTCAACCCCTTTTGCTTGAGTTGCTGCATCAATAGCCTCTATACCCCAATACAGAGAATTTGATACTATTGAATATTCTGAAAATTCAAAAGTTGGCTGCTTTTGGATGTTGAGCTTGGAAGTGCATTTCAGTTTCAAAGACATCCATGCTTTGTCATTTGCAAGTAATGCATTTATATGTTCATTTATTGTAGTGGCAAGTGCACTCACAGACTCCAGGTCTAATTTCTCATTATCTTGAGAGAATGATGAAGCAGAGGAAGCAGAGATGGAAGCCATTGAATTCTGCAACATCTTAGCCTCATCAATAAGAAGAATACGAGGCAGATAAAGAAAGTGAGAAATATGTGTAAAAGAAGCAGAGCAATAGAATTCTGAACATCTGCTCGTGATTGTTAGATAAAACTACAAAATTTCTTTGGTCCCTCTCTTACTGAGAATTAGCAGTCAGACAGATACTATGGCCGTTTCTGCTGTTAAATGAGGGAAAGTATTGAAGTGAAACAAAACTATTTTTGGCTGCATCTCCTTACTCATTCAAGATTATTATCCTAACCATAGTTTATACCAACTGTTTCTTTTTTGGGAATGTTACAATTTACATTTGTGAAGAATGATGAGGAAAAACTTCAAAATGATAACTTTTATTTAAAGGGTTTATCTGCTATGCAGAATTCTAGGTAATAAAGTACCTTTCTGACAAGGTGATGCATTTTTTCAGATGTGGTCATTTTTTTTTTTTTTCTTGTATCCAGTGCTATCTCTTGTTTTGTGGGAAATGTGTGGATTAGGACTCCATTATGCTGTTAATTCTTGTCTAAATCTGCTAGACAAACATACTCACACACACACAGAGCACAAGCATGCTCACACACACAGACACCTATAATGGAGCAGCAGCCCCACAAGAACTCATATGCACTAATGGTCTTGCTTTCTGTTAGCAAAAGTATAATTGAGTCTATCTCTTGGCATTTCATGTAGGCAATCAACTTGTTGCTTAAATAACTCTTCTCATTAACTTAGGAAAGTAATGCTGGCTTTAATTTTCTTTAGTGTTTTTTCATTCATCTTCCTGACAAAGCAATATATGCCCAATTATTTACTAGCATTATAGTTTTGGAATGATACTCAATTTCATACCGTAGAAAGCCATCACATAAAACAGAATACAACTCAATTGCTATGGAAAATAGGTTCATCCATTGCACATATGAAGGCTAGAGGAAGCCACATGCAGACCAAGATTGCGTCTCTTCTTGTCAGAACTGAACTGTCAAATGCTCTGGCAACAATGCTGGATAAGATTAGTTTAGTCCTTTTTGCTGTCTCCACTTCTGTTATTTACTAAATTTAACTTTGTAGAGCCAAATTCCTTTACCTCTACAGTAGTAGCTTATATAGTATAGACTATATACTATGTTTAATGCATAATGTAATGGACTAGCACTTGCAATGAGTGAATTTCCAGAGCCACTTGTTGAGGAAATATTAGATTTGCCAAGTGTCCGAAACTTGCGTTTGTAAGTGGTGAATAACTTGGGTCGTGCCAATATTCATCTTCCGTGGATTATGCTTCTAGCACGAGTTTTTCAGCTGGTATATAAAAAATAAAAGTTCATCCAAATTTCTTGCTAGAAATCCAGAATGGAATTAATAAGAGATAAAGAAAAAGAAGGTATTACTAATTCCTGAAAAACTACATACACAGAATCTAGGATATATCTATCCCATGACAGTAGTGGGACATGTGATCAACATGAAGTGTGATGATCAAAATTTATTTTCTTTTGTTTGGTTTTGATAGAAGCCAATACTGATAACCCTTGTAAGGCTGTCATGAAATGGACCCTACTCAAAACAGTAGCAGCACCCTTTGTCACTCATTAGTTACTCTCACTCTTTCAGGCCTTTTTTTGTCAATACCTTCCTAAAATTATCCATTGCAGAATTTTACTCCACTATCCCATTACCTCTTTTGATACAGTGAGGGCACAAAACTATGAGAATCAGTGAATGGGAGGCTCCATAATTGAGTTCTTGGATGGTCAATCAAGACAGATAGATAGATATTTGATAGGCTCTTGTCTGTCACGGGCACAAAAACATTTGGTCCTTTTTAGATTCTTGAATTTTTTTCTGGGCTTTGGTACAAATCACATGTAATGATGTGTAGATGAAACGAAAGGAGAACAATTGGACAATCATCTACATTTCGCCCTACAAGACTGATACCCAATCGAAAATGCACCCAAACTCGTACTAACAGGAAAAGAGTAATAAATTTGAAGTAATTTAGATAATAAAACGTCCTTTTATGATTTCTTAATCGTTACAAATTTGATTTATAAAGAAGTAAGTGAAAATTTACTATAAATCCTATTAAAAAAAAGTGGCACAAGATCACAAACTCACAAAAAAATAAATCTATCTAAATGTAAAGAATACTAGTAAAAATGTATAATTTGCAAATATGAGATATAACTAGAAAAATGTACGTATTTCGCACGTGTAACACATTTAATTTATTGAAAAAAATTTTAAAAAATAAATGAGTAATCAGTGTATGATAACCAAGTATGAAAATGAATATCTGTCTAAATGTTGAGTTTTTTATACAAAATTTATATATTTTAAATATATTTTTAATATCTTTGCTCTTTTTCATTGTAATTATTTTCACCCATCTTTTTTTTTTAATTTTTTTTTTATTTTTCAATGTTGTTTGTTATTTGTTACAAAATTATATATAAAATTCATTTTTCTTAAAAATTAAACAAATTTTCTCTTTTATGAGAACAACGTATGATAATTGTATTTTTTTTTCTTTTAAATCTTCTAAGAAATTATATTTAACTAATCGTGCTTAAATATAAATGATTTTTCTACTCTTGGAATTATATACATTCCTATTATGTATTTAAGCCAAAATTTCATAATAAGTTAAGGAAGAAACAATTTATTTCATTAGCATTTCATGCATTTTAGAATAAGATAATTATGTTTTCATGAACATTTGATGCATTTTAAAGCAAGACAAAAGAACAAATTATTTTTTTAATTTTTTATAGTGAATTTAATATACTCTATTATATCTATCCGTAATGTATACGGAGAATATTTAATCTGTTTAATTTCTTATGCCTAAGACATAATTTTTGTTTGATTAATTTAGTTTTTACATTTTAATTAGATTCAGTGTTCATTTTTTAAAATTTTAATTATAATACATATTTTTATACAAATAAAAGTCATCCATCATATTATGTATTTATGTCGAAATAGATAGTTATATCCTAAACAATAGGTAGGATAGATTATGAGTAATTTAATTAATTATGTTTTCTAATTTAGAATTAGAAATTATATGATTCTTTTTTCTTTTTTTTTGAAAATTTAATTATAATAAATATTTTAATACAAATGAAAATCTTCTATCTTATTATATATTTATGCCAAAATGGGTGGTTGTATCCTAAAAAATAGGTAAAATAAATAATGAGTAATTTAATTATGTTTTCCTTTTGGCAATTGGAAATTATATTTCATTGAGGGCAGATATTTTAGGCATTAGAAAAAAAGTAGAGAAACACTTGAATATATTTTCCTATTATTATCCAGTATTGAAAATTATATTTCATTAGAGACAGATATTTTAGACATTACAAGAAAAAAAGGAGATACACCTATATATGTTTCCGATTGGAAATTGATAATTATATTTCATTAAATGTTGGAATTTTAGTCATCAAAGAGATAAATACTTTGAGAGGAGAAACAAAAATTGGGAGAAACAAAAAATTAGTAAAACTACTTGCATATATATAATAATATAAATTATGCAATTTGTATTACAAAAATTCCTTTGGGTACAAAAGCATACAGTTGATAACATTTGATGTACGTAGCTACACCATCGACTCGATGATAGTCATAAACTTTAAACTCATTAAGGCTTCTATAATCATTCAGTTGCCATCATTCTTATCGTTTTGTTATTGAATACTATTTGCAATGAAAACCAGCTATGTATCATGTTGTTTTCCACTACTTTTGTAAACTATATAGGCTTTTGGGCCTTAGCTTTCTTGGAAAGTGATTTGAGGTTTAGAAGAAGCATCATAATTTTACGTCAGAGAGTATTAAATTGTGGGATATATAATTAACTGAATTCATGAGCTAAACATGCATTTTATTCTTCAAGCTTTAATTATTAATTTTGATACTTTATCATGGTTGTAATTGTATTTTTTAACTGATTGAGACAAAACAATGATCATGCTTATGCTGATCTCATTTCTACTCTTGAGAAGTCAAAAAAAATGAGTTGTGAAAGATGCTTCTTGACTTCATGCAAAAGAAAAGAGATCGAATATAAACTAAATTTTATCATTTTATACTACTTAAAATCAATATATTGATATCTACTTCAAGTACATGTTGCATGCTTATGAACAACTTCAAATATATTAGGTTAATCTCTTACCTAATTATAAAACTGCCCAAATATTTAACACATTTGACAAACTAAGCTTACCAACTAATGTATACAATCAAATATTTAACATATTTGAGTCTTCTTTAGACATCCAGATCTTTCAAGAAGAACCCTTCATTCTCATCAATTCAAAAGGGCCAATGTCAAGTTCATCTTCTCATTTTCCATGCTTATTACTAGTTCAAAATTCCCTTCTAAAGATGCTACAAGAAACAACTTGTATAAATCAAAATTCTTCATCCAATTTTGGCCTTTTTTCCTCTTAATTCTTGTATCAACTTCCCATATATTTGTTAAAGCTAAAAGGGTTACTACCAAAAATTCTTCAAATATTCCAACACATTATAATTTCTTGAGAGGAAGACATAGAGTCTATACTTGTGCTAATGATTCCAATTTGTGCTTGGATCCTGAGAAGAACCCTTGGGGAGGCACAACTTGTTGTTTCCAAAAATTTTGCAAGGATACAAGAAGTGATCCAAGAAACTGTGGAGAATGTGGGAGGACTTGTGCTTTTGGTCTCATTTGTTGTGATGGGAAATGTGTAGATATTCAAAATGATTCTCAACATTGTGGTGCTTGTTTTGAAGAGTGTTCAGGTCAAAATAGGTGCTCCTTTGCAATGTGTGACTATGGTTAGGGTAATAAATTTTTGTTCTTTTGTATTTTTTTTTATGAATATTTTGGAATAATAGAGCTGTTTTGTGCTCATGATCAATAAATTTTAGCACTTTTAAGTTTTTATAGTTAAGAATTTCAAGATTGTTGGCTCATTGCTCTTGTAAAAGAAAGCTAAGTGCTTTTATTGTTTTAAATTGTTGAATTTTAACTGTTGTTCTCCTCACTTTATTGGTGTCACCGAAAAGATGTGTAACTAAGGAATAACTATTTAAAGATGTAAATATCTCGAATTATGGGTCTTAATAATTATTAGTCAAGATAAAATGTTGACAGGATAATAAAATGTAAATATTAACACTTTTAATCTCCACTTGCAAAATTACCATCACAAACTGTTTTGCTCAAGTGTCGAAACCTTCAATGTGAATCTCCTACATAGTCTATATAAGTTAAGAAGTAACCTAGTAGTAGTGAAAAGTTCGGAAAAATCTAATTAAGGATTTGGCTAGTCGATATAGAGTATACATTTTAAGGGGGAGAAAATCAACCACTATTATTCTTGTTTATCATGGCTTAGTAGCACATATTGATTCTTAATTAACATATTGATCATCTTGTGCTTATATTTTGCATACATTAATTTACACATCAATTTCATTTTTCAAGTTATATAATATGTTCTCGGAGTATTAATATTGTTTAAGGAATTTTAACATTTACTATATATATTTCTATTTGTTCTACATTTTATGATAAATTATCTCAATCGGGTAGAGGTTGTCCTCAGAGTTTTGTTATAATAGGTATTTCTTATAGCCAGACCTAATTCTCGATGAGCTAGTTATCTGGGCCTCGGCCTATTAACGATGGACCAAAAAGATCACTTAATTATGATCCTATATTTTTCTCACTGGGCCCACCAGGCCCATTTCCCTAGCATAGTAACGTTATTATGTGCCCTATATTATCTTCAAAAAAAAAAAAAAAAACATAATATGATTATGATCGGATGAAATCAGGAAAGTATACTTGATCAGAGATTGATATTCTAATTGAAAACATAAAAATTGTGTTTGGATTGATAGATTTGAAAAAAAAATTAAAATTATTTATTTTTTTAGAGCGATTTATAAAGTTAAAATTAATTAATTTTAAATTCATTCTAATTAAAATATATATATATATATATATAATTAAGAATTTTAAATATTTTTTATTTTTTAAAAAATTTATTATAATCCATTTTATATTTACAAATTTTTCTAACAGAAACAAATAAATTTTAAATTTTTCTCCAACGATCCATCCAAAAATAATATAGAATAAAAGAAGCATCTAGATTCTAGAATATTAGTATTTAACTACGGGAAAAATATGACTATTTCAAATTTTAATTTTCCAGAAATAAAAGGAAAACAATAATGACCCTTTTACAAAGCATTGACATAGTAGGAACGTAAATATTTAAATAGATTTGATCTTTAATTTTATTTATAAATTTTGTAATGTGTATTAAATTTTAAAGAATTTATAGCATCAATGTATAATATGAATAAATTTTTTTAAAATTTAATTCTAATTACAAAATTTATAAATAAGATAAAAAATCAAATCTATTTAAATATTTTTCTAGTATTAAACTCCAGAAAGCAACATACCCTCAGCCAGCATATGCAACAGCAATATTAATTGGCATATTGACAACTTCAAAGTTCCAGCTGTTTTTCCTTCAAAAAAAAAAAGGAAAATCGCTGAAATAGTCCCTCAACTTTTGCACTTTAGCCAGAATAGTCCCTCAACTTTTTTTGTAGCCAAAATGGTCCTCCAACTTTTATTTTTTAGCCAAAATAGTCCTTTCATGTGAAATTTATAAAAAAAAAAAAATTATGGTGACTACACTATAAAAGGACTTTTTTGGCTAAAAAATAAAAGTTAAAGGACTATTCTGGCTAAAAAAAAAAGTTGAAGGACTATTCTGGCTAAAAAGAAAGTTAAGGGACTATTCTGGATAAAGTGCAAAAGTTGAGGGACTATTTTGGCGATTTTCCCAAAAAAAAAAGAAAAAAGTTCCAGCTGTTTGATTTGTTCGAGAAAGTCTACATAAATTTCCGGATTAATTACATTACCTTTCCTGAGGTTTGACTATATTACTAAATAAACCCTATAGTTTGATAAAATTACAGTCAACATCTTTCAATGGTCAAACATTTAACAAGTATCACCCTATCGTTAATTACCGTTAAGAAAATGTTGACATCAATAAAAATAATAATTTCTTTATTTTCAAAATACCCTTATTCATTCTTAATTATTTTTTTTATTTTCTCAAATTTTGAGAATAAACGTCATTTTATAATTTTACAAAAGCAAACCAAATTTCATAGGTTTTTTTTTTTTGAGTTTTTTCTATGTCTATGAATATTTTTGCTAATTTGTATTATGTATTGAAACCGGTGAAGTGGAATAGAGGTGGGAGAGATGATGGTTTGGCTGGATGAAAAAGTTGTGTATTAAATTGATAATATAAAAAAAATTGAGAACTATTCTTGATTTTAGGAAAAAATTCTCTGAGAGACTAATTAAGCAATACATGATAAGGATAATTTAGTCAAACTACAGGATTTGTTTAGTAATATAACCAAATTTTAGGGGAGGTAAATGTAATTAATCCTAATTTTCCACTGATAACCGATGGATCCTGAATAAGTCATCCTTCACCAGAATAACTTTTGTGTTGTTCGTATCAAACCCCGACACAATGTGCAATGACAATAATCTTGAAAGGCAAATATTTCCATATATATGATTTTTAACCTCACTTTATAAATTTTATAGTGTGGATTAAAGTTTTTTAAATTTTATGACATCAACTGATGTAAGTAAAATTTTTTAAAATTTAATCATGATCACAGAATCTATCGATGGGGCCAAAAATCAAATCTACCTAAGTATTTTCCATCTTGAAAAATGCTTACCTATTATTTTCACGGAAAAAACTTAGGAAAATTTTACATTCTTTTTTAAGAAATTATTTTCTTATATTTTAAATATTTACACAGTATAATATTATATATTTTAGAAAAATTTATATATAGTATAACCTTTCAAAATTAAATAAATGATTCTTGAAAAAAAATTGTAGAAATCTCCAAAACTTAATGTCTTTGATTTTGTAAACATAAGACTCAAATAATTGAGAACATAGGTTTGGTTGGATTAATAGTCATCAAATTATTAGATTGTTGTATATAAGATTATTATATTATTTATTTTATAAATTATCATTAAATTATAATAAATGTGTGTCTGATATCACTCCGTATATAAATTTAGTCACTGAATTATTTTAAACACGCATTTGCAATCACATAAAAATAAAAAGAGTGACTCCAAGTATACATTTAAAATAATTTAAAGATTAAATTTGTAAATAATTCAATAATTTTATATATAATAATTTAATAATTTGATGAATATTATTACATTTGGCTCCATTCAAAAAAAGTTATTTAGTTGGATCACCAGCTCATTTTCCTACAGCTTGAGAAATTTGATGGGCAGAAATTTATTTTTTATTTTTTCTTTCTTGGTAATCCGAAGCACAAGTATCCTATTATCAGGCGTTGAAATTGGAATATCCAACTATTAAAAGTTCCACAGGAAAGAAATTAAGAAAGTGGCTTTTTTGTCGTTTGTTTCAATTTGTAAATAATAATGTAGTAGCAGTGCTCAACTCATTTATCATGGTCCACTTCAGTTATATGAATCTGATTTAAAATAAATATTTTGATTTATATAGTTATATTATTTTTAAAAAATTTATTTTAAATAAATTAAAATAATATAAATAAATATAAACTAAAAAATTTATTTGGTTCATTTGAAAATCTAATTCATATAAATAAATATTAACTAAAAATTTTATTTCATTTATTTGCAAATCTATTTCATATAAAAAAATTTCAATATATACCTACCATATATTTTGAATGGAATTTGGCCCTGTCAATGCTCAGAATTAATCTATACAAACCTCCCATTGATCCCATCCTTCATCTTCCTGAGAAAGTGAGATCATCATAGATCCATAGTTTCATCTCATCCATCCATGGAAGAGCCAAAAGAATCCTCCATTTTCAGAGTTCTAATGTTCCCATGGTTAGCTCATGGCCACATCTCACCCTTCTTACAACTCTCCAAAAAACTTACCAAAAGAAATTTCCATATATACTTCTGTTCTACAGCTATCAACTTCAGTTTCATCAAGAAACACATATCTGATGATCATCAATCCATAGAATTAGTAGAACTTCATCTTCCAGAATTGCCTGAACTTCCTCCACACTATCACACAACAAAAAATCTCCCACCCCATCTCTTGTCAACCCTTGTGCAAGCTTTCCAAAATGCAAGCTCCAGCTTTATCAGCATCATCAAGAATTTGTCTCCTGATTTGCTGATCTATGATGGTTTCCAATCATGGGCGCCAGCTCTGGCTGCACAGAATAATATCCCTTCAGTTCATCTTTTAACTTCAGGTGCAGCCACCATGTCTTTCTTCTATCATAGCATTGTTTATAGCTTTGACCAGTGATCATGGTTTCCCTTTTTCTGAAATTTTTCAGAGGGACTATGAAATAAATAAATTACACGCTGCCCGGGTGGAGGAACAAAAGAAAGGGGTGGTTACAGATAATCATAATTATGTACATAGATGCTTTGATTTGTCTTCTGAGATTGTTTTGATCAAAAGTTGTAGAGAAGTTGAAAAGAAGTATCTTGATTACCTATCTTTCTTGTGTGGGAAAAAGATGGTAACTTTAGGCCCACTCATTCTAGAATCAACCAACGAGGAGGAGAATGATTATTTGGATATCATCAATTTTCTGAATAATAAAGATCAGTCTTCTGTGGTTTTTGTTTCTTTTGGGAGTGAATACTTTTTGTCCAAGGAAGAAAGGGAGGAAATAGCATGTGGGCTTGAGCTAAGCAATGTAAACTTTATTTGGGTAGTTAGATCTCCTGTGGGGAAAGAAATCAGCATTGAGGAAGCAGTGCCAGAAGGGTTTCTTGAGAGGGTGAAAGAAAGAGGGGATGGTTGTGAAGGAATGGGCACCACAGGCTAAAATTCTTGAGCATTCAAGTACAGGTGGTTTTGTGAGCCATTGTGGATGGAGTTCTACAATAGAAAGCTTATATTATGGTGTTCCATTGATAGCTATGCCAATGCATCATGATCAGCCTTTTAATGCTAGACTTTTGGTAGAACTTGGAGTAGGAATTGAAGTTTTGAGGGGTGACAATGGACAGTTAAAAAGGGAAGAGATAGCTAGAGTTATAAGAATGGTGGTTTTGGAGAAGGCAGGGGAAGAAACAAGAGAAAAAGCTCGAGAATTGAGTAGGAAGTTAAGAATAAAAGGAGAAGAAGAACTCGATGAAGCATTGGAAGAGCTTAGAAATTTATGCAGCAAAAAACAAGTTAATGTGGATCTGAGGAATTAAAACATAGATGTCAAAGTACACTGTTTTAATTGTCAAGTCAGCACAAGAGACTGTAAATTGTGATATCACAAGTATGTTATGGCCTCCGTGGACGTAGCAAAAATTTCACTTAATATTCACCTCCACAGAATATTATAAGGCATTCTTCTCATTGTCTGATGCGGAAGCAATTAGTTGAAGTAATTTGAATTATCAAATTGATTAAATGTTTCTCTTATACATAATTTGGTATATATACTTATATATATATATATATATATATATATATTTTGAAACAAATATCTTTTTAGTCAGCTGTTGGAAATTGGAGTATCCTCCGCTACAGATGTTACAAAGTCAGGTGGATTATTCCAACCAAACTTCTCCGTTAACAATGACTATCATGTTAAGCTAATTGATTCTTGTTGAGACTTTTGATCCTTGTGACATTATTCTCTTTTTCCTTGCCAACTTATTTTTTGTTCTTCTGAGGTCCAGACTTTATGAAAGTGGCCTGTTTGTCGTTTGTTTCCATTTTGTCTATAGTAAGTATGTTTTTCTTGATGAAACTGAGATTGAACCAATGAAGAAGTTGCACTTGTGAATGAGTGGTCAAACCAATAGCCTACAATATTTGGAATAGAATTTGGCTCTTTCATGCTTAGAATAATTAATCAATCAAATCTTCCTGAGAAAGTGGGATCATCATAGTTTTATTTCATCCATCCATGGAAAAAGCCAAAAGAATCCTCCATTTTCAGAGTTCTAATGTTCCCATGGTTAGCTCATGGCCACATCTCTCCTTTCTTACAACTCTCCAAAAAACTCAGCAAAAGAAATTTCCCCATATACTTCTGTTCTACAGCTATCAACCTCAGTTTCATCAAGAAAAACATGTCTGATCATCAATTCAAAGAATTAGTAGAACTTCATCTAGCGGAATTGCCTGAACTTCCTCCACACTATCACACAACCAAAAACCTCCCACCCCATCTCATGTCAAACCCTCATGCAGTCTTTCCAAAATGCTAAGTCCAGCTTCAGCAACATCATCAAAACTCTATCCCCTGATTTGCTAATCTATGACAGTTTCCAATTATGGGCTGCAGCTCTTTCTGCACCAAAATGAATAATATTCCTTCAGTTCATCTTGCAACTTCAGGTGCAGCCACTATGTCTTTCTTATACAATCAGCATATTTCTGGAAGTCATAGTGATATTGCTAGTTTTCCTTTTCCTGAAATTTTCCAGTGGGAGTATGGAAGATAAATTTCAAGCCCTGGTTGATTCTGAAAAAGGGGTTGCAGAGGATTTTGCATTTAGATCATTTAAGCAATCTTCTGATATAGTTTTTGATCAAAAGCTGCAGGGAAATATCTTGATCATTTGTCTTTCTTGTATGGGAGAAATATGGTTACTTTAGGTCCTCTCATTCAAGAATCGAACCAATTTGAGAATAATAATGATCTGAAGAGACATAACATCAATGTTTCTCGATAGTAAAGATGAATCTTGCAATATTGCGAGAAGAGGTTGCTAAAGTTATTGGTGGTTTTGGAGAAGATTGGAGAAGAAATAAGAGGAAAAGCTAGAGAATTAATTCAACAAGAAAAAACAGTTTCTCGTACTCATTAGACCAAGTCCCTCGTGACTATTGTTCATTTTGTAGAATCAATGTTTTAGATGTTCGACATTGGGTGATGTAATGGGATGGGATCCAAGAGTCCAACAATATTCTACGACCGTACAGGGAGATTCTTTGGAATTTTGGGCCTTGCCCCGTTATGTATGATCTGGGGAGAAAAGGAAATAAGAAAAATTGTTTGTATTCTTTATGGGCAAATTGGCCCTATCAACGAGTAAAACGAGAGAACTTGAAATGGAAAAATGTGTTTAACATTGGACTACATCTACACTGCACAAATGTTTTACGTTTCAATTTTTCCCCCCTTTCGTTTTTACCTCTTTATTCGAAAGCCATGGTTGTTTTTAATTTTTTTTTCTTCATTAAGAAATTCACATGTATAATACATAAATTAAATTATTAGCACAAGATTTCTTTTGTGTCTCTGAAACCCAAAGTCTAGAACCAATGATCTAGGACTTGAATTTAATCAGTTAACTTGGACTTGAGTTTTTTCAAACTTCTTCTAATATCTTATTTTATGCCCCTAATCCATTTCGGATTTGATATATAGTCAGGTCAACATTTATACTATCTTTAAAATTAGGGGCGGACGCATGAATTGTTCCTTAAGGGGACTAGGTTTAATAGCCACATAATTATTAAGGCTATATATTTCTTTCAAAAATTTAGGGATCGAAATATAAATTTTATAAGAATACAAATTAAATTTTCAAAATTTTGAAGGGTAAAATTTCTAATTTTTAGAATCTTGGGGGCGGTGGCAGCCCCCACCCCCTAATCCGCCGAGAAACTTTATTATGGGAAGATCCTACCAAGTGTCATGTCAAGTGGTATCCACAAATCAATGAGATTCTACTATTTAAAGTTGTGAGCTTAAAAATAAAATGAATTGGTGAACCACTACTTAAAAATGCTATAATTTTATTAGTTTGGGAATATCATTTGCCATTACACTTGGTAGGACTTTCTTATAATAAAGTTTTTCCTAATCCGCCCCTGTTTAGAATGATGCACATTGTCTGAACTATTTGCACACTAATCTTGGACATTTATATTAATATTTCTTTTCTTTATTCCAATCTTAAACATGTATAATAAATTATTTAACGTCACATTGTCTATGTACTTGTCTAATAATTACATGATCTACTATTACAATTTTAAATTAAACCTATTTAAATAATTTCCTCTAAAAAAAAACCTTAATTGAAAGTGCGAGTTCGTCCACAGTTTCACCATACATTACTTAAATTTCAACAGTAAATCATCAACGAGATTGTTTATGCTTTTGTGACATATAGTGTAATTTGCAATTTTTTTTTCAGTCACTTTCATTTTTCTGATTTTAGTTCACGATTATTGCTTTGTCCTTTACTTCTATTTACGTAGTACTATATTTATTACTATGATACAAGGAGTTTCAAACTTTGACTAGAAATTTTTTGATAGATCTATGAATTGAGTACTTCACACTTAGATTTTGTGGTCAGCAAAGTGGTTAATAAAGTTACCAAAATGACATGAGGACTATTACTATAACTTACCTTCTATAAGTGATGAAATTTTACATTTGCAGTGATGATATTTAAATGACCACGAGGTCCATATAGTTATGTGGTACAATTTTAATAGTTGACTTTTGTTCTTTTGGCAGGAATTTATTGCTTAATTTCGTAACCGTTAAGGCCTCCTTCACTTTATTTTAATCAAATTTGGTTTAATTTTACGTTACATTTGTGATAACGGTATGTAAATAATCAAAAGATATACAACGTCATATATAATTTTAAATAGATGCGTATTACAATCCTAATGGTTGAATCTTATTCTTTTGACGTGGATTTATTACATAATTTCGTAACAATTAAAATCTCATTTTTTTTATTTTAATTGTGTTTCGGGACAAATATTTAGATAGATCTGATTTTTTATCATAGTTGTAAATTCTATGGTGTGGATTAAATTTTAGAGAACTTATGACATCAATTGATGTAAACAAGATTTTTTAAAATTTAATTATAATCACAGAATAGATTATAAATGAGATCAAAAATCAAATCTATTTAAATATTTTCTATGTCTAAATTCATTTCATATTACATTTGTGATAACAATACTTGAGACAACAAGGTCTATGCGGTCATAATTTTATGTAGTTGCATGGCACAATTCTAGTGGTTGATTCTTTATGCTTTTGCCGTGGATTCATTGTAAGATTTCATAACGGTCAAGATCTAAATCGCTTTATTTTAATCAAAGTTTGGTTTAATTTTACGTTACATTTGTGATATCCGTACTTAATGACCACTAGACAAGATATACATTTGTCATAATTTTATATAGTTACGTGGCACAATCCTAGGAGTTGATTCTTGTTCTTTAGACGTAGATTGATTGTTTGATTTTGCAACAATCGAGGCCTCGTTGGCCTCATTTGTATCTGCTTATAAGAAGAACTCTTTCTTATACTTTTCTCATTCTCAACTTATACCTTTAATTAAGTGGGATTGTGCACAATTCATTCATCAATGGAGGAGTAGGAAAAGATCCCAATATTTTCAGAGTTCTCATGTTTCCATGGCTAGCTCATGGGCACATCTCTCCCTTCTTACAACTTTCCAAAAAACTATCCCAAAAAAACTTCCAAATATACTTTTGTTCCACAGCCATCAATCTCACTTTCATCAAGGAAAACTTTGCTGAGGATTTATCTGTCCATTCCATTCAATTAGTTGAACTTCAACTCCCAAACATTCAAGAACTTCCTCCACATTATCAGACAACAAAAGATCTGCCGCCCCATCTCATGCCAACCCTAATGCAATCTTTTCAAAATGCAAAGTCCAGCTTTAGCAACATCATCAAGACTTTGTCTCCTGATTTGGTTATATATGATCTTTTCCAATCATGGGCACCAGCTCTGGCTGCACTCAATAACATCTCTTCAGTTCATTTTGTAACTTCTGGTGCAGCCAACATGTCTTTCTTTATCCATAAACATTTTCATGGAATTGATGATCATAGTTTCCCTTTTTCTGAAACTTTTTTCAGAGGGACTACGAAATCAAGAAAATGAAAGCCAATAAGGAATTTGAAGGGATGCTTGAAAAAGATTTTGCATTTAAAAGCTTTGACTTATCTTCTGAGATTGTTTTGATTAAAAGTTGTAGAGGAGTTGAACAGAAGTATCTTGATTACCTATCTTTCTTGTGTGGGAAAAAGATAGTTACTGTAGGCCCACTCATTCAAGAACCAACTCAGGAGGAGGAGAATAATTATTTGGATATCATCAATTTTCTGAATAATAAAGATCAGTCTTCTGTGGTTTTTGTTTCTTTTGGGAGTGAATACTTTTTGTCCAAGGAAGAAAGGGAGGAAATAGCATTTGGGCTTGAGCTAAGCAATGTAAACTTCATTTGGGTAGTTAGATTTCCTGTGGGGAATGAAATCAGTATTGAGGAAGCATTGCCAGAAGGGTTTCTTGAGAGGGTGAAAGAAAGAGGGATGGTTGTGGAGGGATGGGCCCCACAAGCTAAAATTCTTGATGACTGCATTCAAGTACAGGTGGTTTTGTGAGTCATTGTGGATGGAATTCTACAATGGAAAGCTTATATTGTGGTGTTCCATTGATAGCTATGCCAAGACATCTTGATCAGCCTATTAATGCTAGACTTTTGGTAGAACTTGGAGTAGGAATTGAAGTTTTGAGGGGTGACAATGGACAAATAAAGAGAGAAGAGATTGCTAGAGTTATAAGAATGGTGATTTTGGAGAAGGTAGGTGAAGAAACAAGAGAAAAAGCTAGAGAATTGAGTAGGAAACTGAAAATAAAAGCAGAAGAAGAGCTGGATGAAGCATTGGAGGAGCTTAGAAAATTATGCAGCAAAAAAAAGTTAATGTGAATATGAGGATCAATTGAAAGTAGTTCAATTAGAATATAAGGATCAATAGATGTAACCCTTTTTGTTACGCCAACTCTGTGTTTGGACTATTATATTCTCATTTTATTTTATTTATTTAGTTTCATTTTATTTTTCATTCCTCCAATAATTATAACAAACTACCACCACTACTTACAAAATAATGCATTTGTTTTTCTTTCTTCTTTAAAAAAATTTCCTTTTATTCTAATTTATCCAAATATTTTAAAATAAAACTTAATTTAAAATTTCTAGATTCTTGAATATATCTTTCTATTTGACAAAAATTTCAAGTTAAAAAATTCATTTTAATCCAAAGACATGAAACTGTTATAATGATTGTCAGTTACAAAGATTTGTGTTTGTCAGTCAGATTCAGTTTATCTGAGCCAAAAATCATAAAAAATGCCGAATTCTACTTCTAACCAAATTTCTTCATATCAAATTATATATGAATCAAGTCTATTGTTTGTGAAAATTTGATTCATTGGACAAAAATAAATAAAAAATAAAGATTACAATAGATAGGGATAAAATAGTCAAAAAAATTAATTGGTACAACTGAAGGACTTAAGTGCTCAAAAAAAAAAAATTCATGAACTAAAGTGTTTGTGAGACTAAAGTTTAAGGAATAGGTATATTACTCCCTCCGTCCCTATTTCATTTGGTATAGTCAAACTTACATACAATTTAAGAAAAATTTATTAGTAAAATACTTTTTTCATAGTTATCCCTCAATTAAAATTCAAAATTTATTGGTTAATTTTGAAGTTTTAAATTTTGAAATAATTTGTGAAAGTAATTAATATTAAAACATGAATTTAATAGTCTTTTTTAAAACTTGCAGGAAGAGTAAAATAGATCAAATGACCATTACATAATTGTCTTTTTAAATGACGATAAATAATTTAGAATAAATTAAAATAAAAAAAATGATATAATATAAAATAGGATAGAGAGAATATAAACTTTAGCAAGAAAATTTTGGATGAATCTGTGGATTATGTTCACACATAGATTTTGTGGATATCAAAATAGTTAATTAAAGTTACCAAAAGAACATGGGGTGAACATGGGGTGAGATGTCTTACCTTAGGTGGTGAAACGTTATATTTCTAGTAGGATACTTAAATAATAACAACGGGTACAAATTGACAGATCGGACGGCCATAATTTTATATAGTTACGTGGCACAATCTTAATAGTTAATTCTTATTTTTTAACGTGGATTCATATATGATTTTGTAACGGTAGAGCCTCATTTGGCTTATTTAATTCATTTTCAATCAAGCTCATAAGAAATCTATCTTATATATTATATTACTCTTCTCATTCTCATATTCCAACCTCAATTGGGATTTTACAAAATTCATTCATCCATGGATGATGATAAAGATTCTGTTGTTTTCAGAGTTCTGATGTTTCCGTGGTTGGCTCATGGACATATATCTCCCTTCTTAGAGCTATCCAAAGAACTTACCAAAAAGAACTTCAAAATATACTTCTGTTCTACACCCATTATTCTTGAATTCATTAAGAAAAACTTGGATGAAAACTACTTATCAGATCAATGCATAGAACTAGTAGAATTCCATCTGTCAGAATTGCCTGAACTTCCAGCACATTATCACACAACAAAAAACCTACCACCCCATCTCAGTGCTTTCAACCCTCATTCATTCTTATGAGAATTCAATGCCTATTTTCAGCAAAATCATCAAGAATCTGAACCCTGATTTGCTAATATATGATGGCTTTCAATCATGGGCGCCAGCACTGGCAACAAAGAATGATATCCCTTGTGTTCATTTTTCAACTACTGGAGCAGCAGTTATGGCTTTGTATTATCATTTGCACAACTTTGGATTTGATAGTCATGATAGTTTTCCATTTTCTGCAATTTTCCAGACCGAACGTGAACGAAAAATAATACAAGCTCTTTTTGAAGCTAATGAAGGAGTTGATGAAGTTCTTGCAAGATGTTTTGAACAGTCTTCAGAGTTTGTATTGATCAAAAGCGTGCGAGAAATTGAAGAGAAATATCTTGATTACCTATCAATCTTGAGTGGGAAGAAGATTGTCACTCTAGGTCCACTTATTGAAGAATCAAACCACAATGATGAGAATAACGATCATGTGGATATCATTGAATTTCTGAACAAGAATTAAGATCAATCTTCTGTGGTTTATGTGTCTTTTGGTAGTGAATATTTCTTGTCAAAGGAAGAAATGGAAGAGATAGCAAGAGGGCTCGAGCTTAGTAATGTGAATTTTATTTGGGTGATTAGATTTCCTCTAGGGAATAAGATTGGCATTGAAGAAGCATTGCCAGAAGGTTTTCTTGAAAGGGTGAAAAAAAGAGGGATGGTTGTGGAGGGATGGGCACCACAGGCTAAAATTCTTGAACATTCAAGTACACGTGGTTTTCTTAGTCATTGTGGATGGAGTTCTGCATTGGAAAGCTTTTACTTTGGTGTTCCATTAATAGCTATGCCAATACATCTTGATCAGCCTACCATTGCTAGATTTGCTGTGGAAATTAGTGTTGGTTTGGAGGTTTTGAGGGATGAAAATGGGAATATAAAAGGAGAAGAGATTGCTAAAGTCATAAAAATGGTGGTTCTAGATCCGAAAACTGGGGAAGAAATGAGGGGAAAAGCTAGAGAATTCGCGTAAGAAATTGAGAGAAAAAGGAGAAGAAGAATTGCATGTAGCATTGGAGGAGCTTAGGAATTTGTGCATCAAGAACAAAAAGTAGGTAATCAGCTAAAGGCCCCCTTGGCAACAAGTTGTTAAGTAAGTTAATTAATAAGAAGTAGACCTTGAACCTTAGGCTGCCTTATCTAAAAGGTATGTAACATTGTGGAAAGGCACCCTATGAACTATGTATGTGCCATGAACTTCAAAAATTAATAAAACAAAAGATTTGGTCAGAAAATGTTATGCACATCAAGGTAACTAGCTCGGAAAGTACTGAACGAGGAGTTTTAATTACTTCGTTTTTTTCCGCACAACAATAGTAACCGTTGATGTATATAAACCCTTAATTAGTTATTTATGCTTGGATGTGAGATTTATCTAATTATTTCAGGTCTCCTAATTAATTTTTTAGGTGATATATCATCAATTTCTGATCGATAAATTATTTTATGAATCAAAATTTACATGCACAAATGAGATAAACACATGAATTATGAACCCATATGAGGTGCATGATGAGCCCCATAGGGGGATCTATATATTTTTCATGTATCTTGGTAAATGGGAACTTTGTTCGTGCAAGAATTTGTCATCTCTCATCCATCCAAAAACTTTCAAGAAAGCCACGTTTATGAGCTGCGTGCATGGTTACTTGTTTCTTTGACTGGCCATCCACTCAGCAAACCTTTCAGAACCAACCATTTCGTAACGGTCAAGGTGTCCCCTTTCACCTTACTTCAATTTCAACGAGGCAAAAAAAATCTATCTTCTAATCACTTTTTACAATTCAATTATCTATGAAGGATGGAAACGACTCCATTGTTTTCAGAGTTTTGATGCTTCCATGGTTAGATCATGGCCACATATCTCCCTTCTTCGAACTGTCCAAAAAACTCACCAAAAAGAACTTCAATTTATACTTCTATTCTACATCCATCAATCCCGATTTTATCAAGAAAAACTTGGATGAAAGCTGATTATTCTAATATATGCATAGAATTAGCAAAATTTCATCTGTCAGAATTGCCTGAACTTCCTCCATACTATCACACAAATAGGATGAAAACTACTTATTAAGGACTAGTGGTTCTGGCACACTTATTATAGAATCCCTTCTAGAAAATTGTATATATATATATATATATATATATATTTAATTAAAAATTCAATATTTAATAATTAGAATAATTCAATACATTTAGATTAGGATAATATTTTTTCCCTATTTGAATAAGGTAGTTTTTAGAATTTTTTTAATTAAAAAAATTCACCCCTTCCCCTATCCTCAAGCGACTTGAAATCGTGACTAATAGAATATAAGAAATGCGTCTTACTACTTAAATTACACTTTGTTGTCAGAGTAGTTTTTAGTAAGTTACTTATATATTAGGTCATCTTTTTGCTTGGATGTGAGGTTTGCCATTCTGGAAATTTCATTACTTTTATAGCATAGAACTCGTGAATATTCATTATTTTTATAACTTCCATCATAATTTGCGGGTGAACTGTCAAAAATAAAAAGTTTATGGAGCAAAGTGATAAAAAATTAGTTAATGGTGCCAATATAAAAAATTATGACAAGTTTAGAGGGTTAAAAATGGATTTAACCCTTTTCCATATACAAGGAGCTCCAAACTTTGGCATGCAACTGAGAAAAAATTCTGGTAAACTTTGAAGATTGAGTTCACCATAAACTTTATGATATCAAATTCCACTATACAATTATGAAACGGACATGCATCTAATGCTCTTAAATGCTGACAAAGTCTACGTTTGCAAATCTGGTCCACTCAAGAACTTTTACAAAGCTGCATGTGGTTGTTGTTTCTTTGCCATTATAAATTCAGAGTTTTCTTTGTATTTTTTTCTGCTGTTTTCAGATTGCCAGTTTCCATGAAATTCAAGTGGGATTTTGATCACAATTCATTCATCAATAATGGAGGATGAAAAAGACTCCACTGTTTCCAGAGCTTTAATGCTTCCATGGTTAGCTCCTGGAGACATAGATCATCATCCATTCTTAGAACTATCCAAAAAACTCACCAAAAGCAACTTCAAAATATACTTCTGTTCTACCCCCATCAATCTTGATTTCATCAAGAAAAGCTTGGAATTGGATGATGAAAATTCTTACTTATCTGATCATTGCATAGAATTAGTAGAATTTCATCTCCCAGAATTGCCTGAACTTCCTCCATGTTAGCACACAACAAAAGACCTCCCACCCCATCTCATTTCAAGTTTCAACCCTCATGGATTTCTTTTCAAAATGTAAAATCCAGCTTCAGCAACATCATCAAGAATTTGTCACCTGATTTGCTAATATACGATGGTTTTCAGTCATGGGCTCCCACGCTGGCAGCAAAGAGAAATATCCCTTGTGTTCAATTTGTAGTTGGAGGTGCAACAGTCATGTCTTTGTACTATCATCACCACTACAAGTCTAGATTTGATGATGATCATAGTACTAAGTATAGTTTCCCATTTTCCGCGATTTTTCAAACAGATTGTGATCTAAAGAAAGAAAATACAAGCTATTGGCGAATCAGGTAAAGGGCGCCTTGAAGGCTTGAACTTGCAATTTGTTTTGAGCTGTCTGCTGAGTTTGTTTTGATCAAAAGTAGCAAACAAGTTGAAGAGAAATATCTTGATTACTTATCTTTCTTGTGTGGGAAGAAGATAGTACCCAAAGGTTCATTTATTGAAGAAAAAAAACCAAACCGAAATGATGAGAATAATGATAATATTATAGTAGAGTTCTTGAACAAGAAAAATGAATCTTCTGTGGTTTATGTGTCTTTTGGGAGTGAATCCTTCTTGTCAAAGGTAGAAATGGAAGAAATAGCAAGAGGGCTTGAGTTTTCTAATGTGAACTTTATTTGGGTGATTAGATTTCCTCAAGGGAGCAAGGATAATATTGAAGAAGCATTGCCACAAGGGTTTCTTGAAAAAGTTAAAGAAAGAGGGATGGTTGTGGATGGATGGGCCTCACAGGCTAAAATTCTTGAGCATTCAAGCCTACAGGTGGATTTCTAAGTCATTGTGGATGGAGTTCTAGCCTACTAATGCAAGACTTTGTTTGGAAATTGGTGTTGCATTGGAGATTTTGAGGGATGAAAATGGAAATATAAAAAGAGAAGATGTTGCTAAAGTCATAAAAGTGGTGGCTGTAGAGAAAAATGGGAAGAAATGAGGGAAAAAGATAGAGAATTGAGTAAGAAATTGAGAAAGAAAGGAGAAGAGGAATTGCATGAGGGATTGGATCAACTTAGAAATTTGTGTACAAGACAAACGGAAGGTGAGCCCAAGGCCCTCATGACACTGTTTTGGATTATATTTTTGAAGCCCAATTTGGTGTATTATTTATGTAAACTGATAGTTGGACGTTGAATTATATATAGTAATTATTATAACATTGTAGAGCAATTCTAGTCCATTATATTTTATGAGTTTCAGCCCATTCTCAGTGACCCAAGAAAAAAGGGATATTAATTACAGGCAGAAATAACAGAGAAAAAAACATGGAACAGAACTGTGTGGATTTTTTCTTTTACTTGTTTGCATATATAGTGTCCTTCTGCATAAGGGAAAATTGGCCTTCCGGGCTGCATTAACTTGGATAGTGACTACACAACCGTATAATTCGTCTATATGTTTCAAATCCTCTTTTACTTACCTCTTTTTTGTTCTTTTCGTGCAGATCCGCGGTTCATTTTAACTTGAACCTTTATTGTAGTTACAATGCCAAGAAAACGAATTTTGATAGGTTATGACTCGTATATATTAGTGAAATTCAAATCTCAAGCCTTTCAATCACGAAGAGTGATATATAGACTAGTATGTATTTGAAAAGTGATAGGAGAATTTCTCTTTACATGAACAGTCTTGGAATTAGGCTTCCCTGTCTGATTTTAGCTGCTTTGCATTGGTAATTTTGAGTTTTACTTATAATTCACATACTTTGTTGCCAAACTTTAGCTGCTTTGCATTCTACTACGAGGGTAATTCTAAAATTTACCATTGCAGTATAATGAGTATAACTCATAAAGCACCAAGATCAAAAATCCCAAAAAAAAAAAAAGGTCTCATAAGCACCAAGATTAAATTCAATGTTCAATCAACTACTCCTATAAACTTCTCATTATTTTAAATATGGGGCCTAATTATATTGTCAGATCTGACAAGGTGGCTTCGCATTATGATGTACTATCAGATTTAAATAAAGAAAGATTGAATTGTGTTGATCTTTGTGTTAACATAGCTTACACCATGTGATGATGACATCTAATTGCCCTCTTCCCTTTATTTATTTTGGGTTAATCTCAACTCAACCTTTCAAATATATTTGAATGTCAAATCATAAAAAAAATGAACTTTTTAATTTGCTATTTCAAAATACTATTACAAATTATGTCATGAGTTGAGCGTCTCAAACATTTAGGAGGTGTTTGGATGGTATTTGAGAACCGGAATTAGAATAGGAATTATAAATCTCACTATCGATATGAGTTTTTATCATTTACCCTTACTTGTTTGGTTTACATCAAGAAATGAGTTTTATTATATAGATAAATTTGAAACTCATGTCACTAGTAAAAAATAAAAGTGGGCATTTTTTAATACTTTTCTTCTCATAAAATGATTTTCATAGTGATTAATTAAATGACATTTATGAATATGATTAACTTTAATTCTCATTTTTCTCTCATATTTATAAATCAAACACCTTCTTAATTTTTTTTCTTTTTTCAATGTGCTCTCTAATAATGAGATTTGGACATTTCACCTTACAATTGAAAATTTTTGTTGTCATTATATTATTAGCATCAAAGAGGCCATACTTTTCTTTGGGAATAAAAAGAAAGCAGAATTGAAACCTACTCCCATCACAAAATTTATATCCATTTTCAATGTGACAACTTAGTAACAACAAATATGCAACTAATTAAATGGGATTAGTATTTTTTTTTTGATTAGTAAAGTGAGAATGGTTTGTCACGCAGGCCCCAAGTACCAACACACACTCAATTCCTCGTTTTCTTAAAGTCTATATGATACAATATGTTGGCTTTCTTGACTAAAGCTATGCAACTTTATAGAAAGCCACCCTATAAATTATATGGCATGATGGACTCTTTTTTATTTTTATTTTTTTTAACAATCAACATCAACATGGAATCATGGACTTTGAAAACTAATAAATCAAAATATTAAAAATTAAAAACGAGGCCGTTCTGAAGGTTAATTCGTCATGAATCATGCCTGAGTAAAAAACAAGGCCAAAAACCAATTAATGATAATTTTTTAAATAAATAAACGAGTATTTCTCTATGAAAAATACATCATATTACATTGCATTTTCGAGGGAATTGCTTAATTTGGATGTGAAAAAGTAAGAGACAACAACAATGGAATTTCATGGGAGAAGAAGAATGCTTGGAATTCGTGTGTAAAAATAAAATTCTCTAAAAACGAAATATGATATTACATAGAATCCAGAGAGAAGTCTCGTATCTCTTTCTGAGGGAGGCATCTTTAAAGTGGTTGTAGTTGGAGAGGGAATAAGGATTAGTAAAAAAAATTAGGATCAATAAAATATTTTGACTATAAATTAAAGTTCACAAAGTCTTTCAGCTTATTATTGTAGGTTATTAAATAAATAAAAAAAAGCGCTTTGGCTCTAAATTAAAGAAATGAGATATATAATGGTAAAAAGGGTTTCTCATTTCTCACCATGGAATGAGGACAATCACAAATGAAGACACCATGCCAATCAAAACCTTTTTTTTTTTTTTTTTTTTTTTACTCACTTCAAAAGCATAGGAAACAAAATAGTAATTTGGGTTTTGGATGAAACATTATTCACTATTTTTAGAATAATATTTTAATTATAATAATTTTCTAACACCTTTTTTATTTTACATAAATCATATATCAAAAAACAGATTTATATTAGGTAAAAATATCACAACAAAAAGTAGACACTAAATAATTAGAAAAGAAAACAATATATTATTATGATTTTCAAAATCGCATATACTACTCATAAATCTTACAGAAGAAATTTTATTATTCATGTCGAATGAGTAAATATCTTAAAAACTAGAGGGCGAGATCAATGTAAAATTAAAAAATGTGAAATAAATTTTGAGAGAATTCTACCATTCTATTGAGGGAATCATTCTCTTGATCTTTATAACTTTATAGTATAAAATTTTAAAGTACATGATATTGTACTGTACAATCTCTCAAAACACAGTGGTAAAATTTTCTTAAATTTTGAAAGAAATTTATAAATTATTGAAAGATTACACGTCTTCCTATTTTTCCTACATTATTTTTCAAACAAAGCGCGTCCAAGCACACCTATATTACAACACCATTCCCATCTACTCACCTCATTCATTTAGCCGACTAAAAGAAAGACAAAGGAAAAACAAAAAACAAAATCACTGAAATGATTCAAGAAGAGCGCGGCCGCGGCCCTCCTTACGGCATTCTGTTGGCGGTGGTGGTGGTGGTGGTGCTAATAGTCCCCACATTACTTGCAGATCAAGGTGAAGCCATAACCGAATTCATGCATCCGATCTTTTGAGCCCAGTTGGACTTTTACTCCTCCCTGTACTCCTCCTCCTCACCATCCAGTTCCTTTCTTCCGAAAGCGGTTCTTTCATTTCCAGCATATTTTCTGCCGGAGAGCCTAACACCATCCACCGTGTTAGTGGCTCTCCTGTCGGAGTCATTCTAGTCCTGGTCCTAGTCTTGTTACTTCTCTCCTACCGCGTATCCATCTTTGGAGGTGATGGTGATTCTGGAGATTAAACCAATATATATATACATATATATATATATAAATATGGTAAATCTATAATATTTTTTCATGTTTCTAATTATTATTATTATTTGGTTTTTTTTTTTTTTTTTTTTGGAGGGGGGGTTGGATCTTTGTTTGGGAAATGTATAGGTAAATAACAAGGAATAGTAGTATTGTATGAACGTAGAAATTAAGATTGCTGTATGAGAATGGAGGAGGTCATTGAGGCTTGAAAGCCACCGTACTTTTACGAATGTACCCAAGTGATGCTACAGATTCATATTAATTCAAAGTACGAGGGTGATTTTGTCATTATGAATATATGTTTTGTTGAATGACATTTTTACCCATGCTTAGCGAACTATTCTTGAATTTTTTGAGCTAATATTGGAGGACATTGTTGTCATTTGAGTATGGTTGGCCTGGTTGTTGTCGGCAACTCCGGCTAAATGTTGTGTGCGTCTCTCTCTTGAATCTTGATCTGAGTGTTTCATTAATTTCATAGATTGATTGGTTGGATTCATTTTGATATTGAGTTAATTAGTAGTAAATATTTTAGTATGGTAATTGCTGATCTCTATACCTTTGCACTAATTATTTTTTACTTTATTAATTGAATCACGAAAAATTTTTACATGGACAAGATTCATGATATAATGTCACGAATTTCTTAGTTCAAAAAATTTCAATCATTCACTTAAAGTGAGGTGATGCGATATTGGTTGATGTAGAGTTTTTTAAATCAAGAAATCTATAATATTATGTAATAAAGTCAACTTCATATAAAAATTTTCCCTCAATTCGTATACGATTTTTGAAGAGTTGTGGTGGGAAGAGTCAAAGTAATTGGGATTATTTTTTTTCTTAATAGACAACCATCTACAATCTACTCATATCAAAGAAAAGGAAAGAAGTCTAACTAAACTAAAATAATTAGAGAAATTAACTTCTATTATAGAAATACAAGATCCGATATTTGAATTCTCAATTTTACGCTGAAACATATAACTTGGTGCCAACTCGCCTAACGCGAGATGGTTTCAAAATAAGTGGGATGACTATGTTGTTTTTGGCATACTATTTTATACTTTTACATGTGAGGTTTGCACTCTTTTTGTCAATTAGATCTGAATTCAGATGGGTGATGAAAAAGGGTATTTCGTATAACTGTGTGTTTGTTGTCCGTGTTCTTCAACTATACAGCTCAGATGGTATAGTCGTTGGCTATTGATTCCATTCCAATCATGTGATTTTTTTTTTTGGTTCATATTTTCCCATTTTTCGATGATACTTTTAACTCCATTGAGCATTAAGGTTGATCAGTTCTTAACTTGGAATTTTTTTTTCACAATAGCTTAGAACAGATACTAGACCGGTTGTGTCCAAGTGACAAATCATAAACAGAAAATTAACATGGACACGAGCCTCAACTACTCTTAATTTCCCATTTGAACCATTTAAAAGTTGTAAATAATTTATACTATATATAAAGTGAAGATCCACTTTCGATATCCCATCCCCAATAGTCCAAAGATGAAAATCTTTGTAATATTCTGAACTATTCATGAACATTACAGTAAAAATGATTAAAACATTTATAGTTCCTACGTAAATAAGTAGCTGCGCAGCGGCTACAAAATAGGAGTTCAATAGAGTATAGAATAGGATATACAGACAAGAACCAATCCCAACGAAAAGTCAGAATAAATTGGATTGGAAAGTAATACCACTCCTAGACCTCCTAAGATTAGATCCCATCCCAGAAAGACTAAAAGAAAATCATGTCCTGTCACTTTTTTAATTTTATCATTTTTTATTATTAATAATATCATTTTATACTACCCTTAATAACTACACCAAATAATTTCTTCCTCCTTTTATTTATTTTTTTAAATCACACACATAGTATAGTATATGCCTTCCCCACTAGTTTTTAAATCACACACATAGTATAGTATATGCCTCCCCACTAGTAATAATAACTAGTGGGTAAAGGCACACCTAATGTGTGGCTAATTAAAAGAAAAAAAATGGTTAAAATTATTATTGAAAGTTGTAATACAGAATGGTGGTTTATATTGATAGATTGGTTCAAAAATTACTAACGAGAATAATATTAAAAATGTCAAAAATGACAGACACCAAATCTGGTGTTCTTGCTTTATTATATTGTATAGATGATGATAATAATAATAATAATAATAAAATAATGGCAGTAAAAAATGTGACTTAAATATTCCAGTTCTGACTTTATACAACAACCTCCACAGTTAATTTTGACACTTCCACTGTCAGTGATGGAAGGACCATTTTGGTTATTTCTGTCTGGCTCTGATGGGGCCTTCATTCATTATAGAATGAGCTTTTGCACTAAAAGCAGTGGACTGAAGCAAGTCCAAACAAAGAGAGTAAAACAAACTAGGGAGTACGATTTCTCCACACGTAATGCTATCCAGCACATGCATGTAGGGATATTTTCTGCTTCCAGGTTTCAGGCATATCATGCAAATTTCAGTAGAGTAACTGAGAATAGCAAGAAAACTTGAAATAAATGCAGATGGGTAACCAACTCAGAGTGTAGTAGAACAGTACAATTGTGCCCACCATGGTCCTTACTCCTGTGATAGGATAGCAACAATCAATCACCCCACATTCTGGATCTAATGCTAAGAAGCATCATCCAACACACACAAGGCTAATCGTTGTTTCGTATGCTGTACCAATCTTAAAATCACTTCATTCAGTAAGGTATACATAAATCTCGTGTAATCTTGAAGCCTAACAGATAATAATCAGTTCACGACTCCTATTCCATGGCCAAACAAGAAGCAACTCAGCCTGGACATTTGGACTAAACTGTGAGCATAAATAAGGTTTCATCTCTTGTAGTTCAGAAATATACGAGATTTATCACTTTTATAAACATTAAAACAGCATAAAGAAAATGAAGAGATACAACTACCGAGACTATTATATATAATGAACAAATGGCTACACGTTGAATTGCATAAGCAGCAAGTTATAGTGTAAAATATCATCTTATTGTTACGTAAAAACTTAGTATTATCGATTTGCTACAACTGTCATTCCTTCCAGTTTCTTAGGTTTTCATTATGCAAAATTATTTTGTTTGGCTAATTTTACAACTAATACAACTATTACTCATGGTTGAACCCGAGGGAGGCAGGCAACCATCTAGCACAGTTCAGATCAAATAGGCCGGAACCCAAAAGCGGCTGATTCCTATTTACATCTGTAAAGCTGGACCATAATTCTTCCCCAATCCACCAGCTACTGGATTCTTGGTCCATATAGCAGTGCAATACCATTGACATCTCACTAATGCCAGTATAAGTCTGTGCAATAAAGAAGCAAAGATAAGTTATACCAACTGAAAATGAAATAGCTTTTCCAACAGATCAGAAGACTCTGCATGTCAAGTTGAACTAATACCTTAACATGCAAAATCATCATGATTTTCCAAGTTCCACTAATTAACTAAGTACCAAACATAAATAACATGGACTTTCATATGGCTTAGAGAATTATCATATGACAAAATGCAGCAAAGGGAAAGTAGTCCACATTAATGATAGAATGTTTCAGCTGGAATAAAATCAATGAACTCAGATAAGATTGAAATAAACCAAGGATATTCAAGGGTAGTCATATCTATATATGCCAACGCAGACCCCTCAAAGAAGCTGGGAGGAAACGTAATGCCGAGCCTGAATCTAGAATTCCATGAAGGATCAATATCTAACAGGGAAACTATCTTTACAGTTGGGGGTAATATTATTACCATACACCTACTATTTCCTATGTTCCAGCAGCGGCACAGGACCATCAAACGTTAAGCTAGGCCTATATGCATCTACATTCCACAACATAAAAACTATGTCCAAACAGAACAATAGCCAACTAAAAGAACAAAGGAGAAAATAAAAAGCTGACCAGCACTACACATCAAAGGGAAGGTGACTGCATATTATCAAGATATCAATATTCCCATGAAACCTAAACATGGACTGCTTGAGAAGTACAGCGAAGTATTCCAACTTCAAGATCCAGAACACTGTCTAAATCATAAAGCTCCATATCATGAGTGATGAATCTTTCTTAGTGTAACTGTGGAGGATGAAATAAAATCATCCAGCAGCTAAAAGTAGCCAGAACCTTGAAATTGGATACAATAAGTGACAGCTTGGACATGATAACTTTATCAGTTCTCCCGAAACTAAAATCTTAATTCTAAACAATCAATCCTACTCATTCAGAAGCTTCATTTCTCATTCAGTAATGCAGTCATTCAAACTATTTATCAAAAAAAAAATAAAAATGCAATCCTTATAAAGCAATAGTAAGGGACAAGCTCTTACTGCATCATGCATAGCTTCTTTTTAAAAAAAAAAAAAAATTAGTACATGCAATGAAGAAAGTAGTGGACCCATTCAGGTCCAGCTAAAGAAATGAAATAGCTCAACAAGACAAAAAAAAATAATTTGTGTCTCATAAAGTAATGGACACTTACTAATTTTCAGGCAAGTCCAAACTCTTGTAGTCTGTCACAGTGAGGAGTTGGGTAGTTTCTGTTCCATTGACGCCTCCGGAGTTCTATATGGCAATAGTGTCCAATCATATTTTTGTAATCCTTGATCAAATTGAATTCAATATTTTCTCGTCCAGGACTACCCACTGGATACTTGCGATCAAATTCTGATGACTTTACAAAATACTCCACTCCGTGTTTTTCTGTTTCCATCCTAAATTGATAAGTGGAGTTCTTTTGCAAAGAATACTCGGGCTCTGAGAATGTCAATTTGAGGAAGATATGCAAACAAAATGATTACCAAAAAGGGCAGCAACTGAAGAAGTAGCATTAGATGATGCCAATTTCCACCCAAATTTTCTCTCAGCTGACCACCTGTGCTTCTAGATCGATAAACATGAGCAGTTCTGAACACGTCATTCTGACCAAAGAACGACCTAAAAATCTCATCTGGATCAAAATCATCTTCATAAAAGTTATGCCCATTTCTTCTCCTCCGCTGCCTAACATTATATTGCTGATTATACTCAAATTCATCGACCAAACCTGTTTGATCATACTGTCTCCTCGATTCATCCTCACTCAAACATTTAAACGCCTTGCTAACTTTCTTGAATGCTTCCTCAGACCCCGGAGCCTTATTCTTATCAGGATGAACCTTCAACGACAATTTCTTATACGCCTTCCTTATCTCCTCAACCGAACAACTCTTCTCCACCCCAAGAACTGCATAGTAATCCTTTTTACTCTTTATCTGCTTAACCAATTGGACATGTACTCTTCCGTGTAAGTTCTCTCCCCATTCGGAACCCCATCAACCTTAACCCCACCCACCTCATTTCTCACTCCACTAGTATCTTTCACACTCTTTGAAGGACTAGACCTCAAAGAATCAAGATCCTCACAAGCAGCCAAAAGATCATCCACTGATAAACTGTGATTCAATCGCCTAGCAATCCCGATAAATTTAAGTGCTCTTTGCTTATTCCCTGATGCAAGTGCCTCCTCGGCAATGCCAATGCACCTCAAAGCCTCGTCTTTATTCCCATCCATTATGATTATATTTAAAAAAAAAAAACCCTCTTCAAACTTCAACAAACCCAACTCAAAAATTGCATATAAATTTCAACTCCAATATTCTATCTTGTATTTTTCTGGAACAAACACAACCCCTCAATTAATATCTTGATTAAACAAAAATTAAGGATCTTATGGTCGAGTAGGACATTAAAACTAACCTGATAAAAAAAAAAAAAAAAAGTTACAAATTCAAATAGAATTACAATAAAAACAAGGGCCTTAACAAGTAAAGAATGGAACTTTGATATGAATATTATGCAATTAATACAATAATTGGAAAAAAAAAAAACACTTACTTTGCAATTGATGGAATCGTAAGTTTAAAGACTGACCTGGGAAAAAAGGTTTGATCTTTTGGTGGTGTCAGCAGTTACTTTCCGTTTCTATGGTATTCGGAAAATGATACTGCCACAGAAGTTTTCTTAATACCAAACCCATTTTTCTTTAAATGGCAAAATTAACCTCAATAAAGTCCACCATTTCTTCTTCCCCTAATTCCGTAGTTTTCATTTACATTGCTGCCCCTCATAAAAAGGGCAGTGATATTGCCACAGCAAATATCTTATTGCCACAGAATATCAAAATTGGGCAATGATAGTGCCACAGCAAAAATTTTAAAGCCACAGCACTCTTCTAGTGTATGACAAAACTAGCCCTCTAATTCTCCAATAAACCCTTCTCTCCCAGCACCACCGTTCATCCTCAGCTCTCATGTGTACTCCCCACCCACCACCACATTGTGGCCGGTCAATTCTTGACCCTTGAAAACTAAATCCGAGCTAAAACAGGTGATTCACAATCGCTTGCATGCAGCTGATTCTTATATTGTCACGGATCTGGTATTGGAACTCTCAATGCCGCTGAATGCTCACAAAATTTCAATCTTTTAATAGTATGAGTTTTGATGCCTGAAATTCTTGATCCTTCTATTTTTATTTTAAGTGAGAATTCAATGGATCTGTTGCTTAGGAAAACAAACAAAATGCAGAAACTCTATTAAAGTTAAAATCTTTTCTTTTAAATTCCCCCCTTTCGATTTTGAGGCAGTTTGAGTTGAGATTTTTTTTCCATCTAATCTTCTTTAGTCTATCTGTCTGATCCAGAAGCTTGCTTATGACTTTGTGTTGCATGTTCTGACATAGTTACCTGGTTCATGGTTGCAGCAAAAAGGTGGAAGTGGTTGTTGAGACGTACATGGAAATTTCAAACCGTGATGATCATCCATGGACAACAAAAGATGATATCCATGTTGATACAAAAATTTTGGATTAGGGTTAGTTCGTGTGTATTATCGTCCAAAGTGAAAGTTAGTACTCACGTCTGAATCACCTGAAAATAAAAAAATTCGGGTTTTATCTTCCGAAATAGATTCAGACTCTCAAAGTCAGTACTTAGATAAGAGAGCAAAATTCAATAAGAAATCTGTGATTGAAATAAAATATGAATATAATTCTCAGAGTCCCTTGGGATATTTATATCTCTGTGATATTTACATCTCACATCGATGGATTAAATCTACCCGTAAGTTGAATATATAATACTTGATTTAGACAGATCATTTGAACCACACGAATAAAATTACTAAAATACTTTTAATAAATCTGAGTTCGAGGCACGTATAATATTTTCATTAGTATAATATTTTGGCACCATCAGGTCACAAGAGTTTCTGATTTTGAATTATCATTACTGGGTCCAGAGTATGAACGCCATTTTCGGCCAAGGAAACCAGAGTGGCCCCAAGGCCGAGAACGGTAGGCTATATACACTGATTCAGACTTGAGCAAAAAGTGATTTTTGGTTCAAGGGCAATCTTGGTATTTGAGTAAAATCAGCTGTGGCAATATCATTGCCCATCAAAATTACCCCAAACCACAAATACCAAAAACCTCTGTTCTCTCTCATCTGCACCACGGCCTTCTTCCTCCCTAACCCTCTTGTGGATTTTTATCCTTAGCTAAAAATCATCAAATTTTCAAACCCAAATCAACAATTTTTTTTTTCTTTCTATTTTGTCCTTGTATAAACTTGATTCATGAAGAGAGAAAACTGAAAAAATGGTATCTTCATCCTTGATGAAGAGTGGTAGGATTTCTCCAATGTGCATTTGTATTTTTAGCCTATTTTAGTAGTAAATTTTTTTTTTTTGGTTAAAAGTGCTTTGGCAATAAGATATTTGCTGTGGCAATATCATTGCCCTCATAAAAAACTCCCAATATCCCAGTACATCACCGCCGTCTTCCATAACAGCATTTTCCGTCACCACCGTCAGTCTTTTAACGTTAGAGAATTAAGAACCCCTTTTTAAGATAAGAAATTTGCTTAATTTTGGAATCCCATTGCAGTAGAATACTCAAATTGTTAAATTGTTCTCACTTTTCATCATATGTGCTCCAAAATAAAAGGTCTCAATTTGAATAAAAAGAAATATATGGTTTTGAGCTGAATTTGTACAAAGATTATGCCTACAAACATTTTTTCTTGTTGGGTTCTTTTTACTGCCCCTCTTTCTGCCTCCTTGCAGTGTTATATTGAGTATTCAATCATAATTTAAGCAAGAAATGTGGTAATTATGGAATCTCATTTCAGACAAATTGTAAAAATCAGTTCTTTATTTATTTACTTTAATGGGTTTTTATTTTATTATTGTTTATGTAAAGTATCTAACTTGTTTTTGCGTTTTAATAAATTTTTGGGGCTTTCAGATTCCCTTTGTTGAAATCTCATTGATCTTGTGAGGAATGCTAGAGTAGAATGGTGTGGCTGGTGATTGTTGGTTTTTTTATATTGCTTTGGGCTGTTTCTTTAGGCAAAATACACTTGGGTTCGTCCTCAAATTCGAAGGTTACCTTCCTGAATGATAGTAATGGAAGTAAGATCACTATTTTTTTTTTAAGTGTAAATGAATAGTTTGTATGTGTCAATGAGGTATTAATTTCAAAGAGTTAATAAGTTTTTAATCTTTGTTTTGTTTTTGGCAATGTTAGGTGGTGCGATTTTTTCAAGGAAGAATGTGTTGTTAGTTATTGCACACCCTGACGATGAGACAATGTAAGGTTGAATTACAAAATTCTTGTGCTCAATTGTTCTCATTGAAGTTCTTTTATTTGAACTTTGCAGTCCATATGACTGAGATTTATGTAGTATGCTCAAGATTCTAAATACCGTCTCCAGTTCGCGGACGTTGTCGAAAATGGATTATTGAGTACATGATATGTGTTGTAGTTTTACGTGGCTACAGTTTAGAATGGAGAACACATCCTGCTGAGTATTGGCTGACTTTGTTCACAGCATGTTTGTTATGTATAAAATCCGTTGATGTCATACACTAGCAGGATTTTTGTAATTAATTAAGATTGCAATAGAAAAGCAAATCTCTGAAAACAAAAATTTGAAAACTTTTGTGATTTATTAATAATTTTTATTCTTTTCCCTGTTTGATGTTACAAATTAGTTGATTGATTTTGTTATAATCCGAACACAGTATTTGACATCTATACAGGTTTTTCTCTCCAACAATCAATTACCTTACTTCGAGGGGGCATAATGTTCACATACTGTGTCTGTCAACTGGTAAGTTACTATTATAGGCTTGTAATTGTCTAGTTGCATATACAAGAAGAACATTTATTTTAACAGAGAAAAGTAAGCTTGTTTTGTCTTCTATGCTATGGCTTATGCATAACTTACTGTCAAACTGGCTTGGCATCTGATGGTAAACAATGCTGATTGTCCAATAAAAGAGTAAGTTCAGATGTGACTTAAACCTATGTAATCTTAAGATGAGAATAATTTCCTCATAATGTTTTTAAACAAGCATATGCTTTCTGTTACCACTTGCTAATGTAGAAAATATTAATTGCTTGTGTTTAATTTGCCTAGCTGCACCTTAGAGATGGGAATGTGTTTCTAATTGCAAGTGTTGGCTAATAATTTAGGAGTAATCTCCAACTTATATTTTATGATCCGGTAAACATCTGCTGAATGATCTTGGAATCCTTAGCACTTGGTTTGTCCTACATTGAAGTTCTAAATTTGTCATTTTGTAGGTAATGCTGATGGTATTGGGAACATCAGGAGAGAAGAGCTATACCTAGCATCTGCTGTCTTGAAGGTGTTCTGATGTTCGATTGGAAATTTTATGACTTGTAGTATAAATCTAGATTCTTGCAATAGACTTTTACGTCTGTGCTAGCCACTTTATGCTGACCTATACTAGTATGTCACATTTTACTGTATCTCCAAGTTAATATGAGTATCCTACTGCTTTTGTAGATATATACTTGCATTTTTGCTTCTAACTGTAGTCTGGTACGATTGTCAGAAGGTCTTTACTTAGGCTTTTGTCTTCCAAGTCATTGACTTTAGTTTCACTCAATGCAGGTTGCACCCCAACTAGTCAAGGTTGTAGATCATCCAGATTTACAGGTATCTTTGTGAAACATTTTGGAGGATTAATACTTGACTATTGTTTCCTTTGTGGTGTACTATGCTGATGTTCTAATGGAGTTTAGCTTTTGAATGTAGGACGGTTTTGGCAAGGTCTGGAACTGTAACTTATTAGAAAGGATTATTAAGGAGGAAATTCGTTCTAATGCCATTGACTTGGTAAGCTTGTCTATTTTTTAGCCAACTTCTTAAGGTATAGCTTGTTTGCATGGTTGGAATTCTTAAAATTTTAAAATCTAGAGGAATTTTATGTGTCTAGAAGATTATTTTATGTCTTATATGATGTTGTGCATGTGCTTATTGGTACCTGCATGTTATCTCTTACAATACTTAATCATTTCATCTTGATTTGTCTTGATTTCATATTCATGTTTTTCTCTTTTGTATTTTCCAGATAATTACTTTTGATAATTATGGTGTTTCTGGCCATTGTAATCACTGTGATGTACATGAGGGAGTGCGGTAAGTAGACTCTTGTCTTATTTTTCCCATCAAGAGACAGGTAAACAATTGAACTTATAACTTGTACGGTAAAAGAGAGACTTGTCTTGTTTCTTTTTTTCTTTTTTTAATTATCTTGGGTGCCTGTACTTTATAAAAGCAAGGCCACCTATTGCCCGCTAAAATATCTTTTTTGTTTTTAGACACAAAAGCTAGAAACAAAAAAATATGAGGTTTGTTGCTACCTAATGAAATAAGATTTAGCAACATGGTAATAATAAGAAGTAATTGAACTTTTCTATAACTACTTGGTTTTTCTCAACATGACTAATATTAAACACATCATCATTTTGTAAAAATTCATGTGTTACAGAACATATATGTGAATTCTGTTGTATTTTATACTCAAAAGTTGTGGAAGCCCATATCCACCCCCCCAACAACAACAACAAAGCAAAACTGCATTTTATTATGAGATTTGAGACTTGAATCAGACAGGTTCTTCAAAACTCTTTTGGTTGTAGAGCTTATAATTTTCTTTGTATATGGTTTCTATCTACCTAAAAGTCATGGAACATTTACTGAGTACTGTGCAGCCGAAATTCTAGTTATCCAAATGTGAGAAAGTTGTCCTTTCTGCTTTTATTGTCTTAAGAATTGTTGCATTTCAGATTTCCATATACCTAGTATTTGTGTAATTTTTGTCATTTCTGTTTCTATGGGAGATGATAACGTGGCATGATGGTATGAAATTGATGTGTACATTTGTATGCTATGCAGAAAGCTTTTGCAAAATACTTCGCAACATGGTGATGCATGGGAACTTGTAAGTATTAGATTCTATTTTGTGACAGTGCTTTGGCTGTGAATTGCAAATTTTATTCCTTGATCATTTGAAGAATGGTAACCTAAAGGTAGAAAACAAGCTGTATGCTAGCTTTTAGAGAATTTTTAAGCAACTTCTGCAGTGACTTAATTGAATGAATGAAATCCCCCCATAATTAGAGACCTTGTCTCTGACAATAGTCTGTCCCCAGCTACAGACCTGACTAAGTTTGTTTTTAATATGTGCAACTCCGGAATTAGACATTTTCATCCTCCTCTTTTAAAACTTCAATCATTTAGCTTCATCCTGCAAAAATTTTATTTTTACACTTTTCCCCTACCTCCTCGGCCAATGTTGTCCTTTGGCCTTGCATGCCAGGTCTCACCTTTTTTGCCCATGCACTCACAATTGTCCCATACAATAGACAGTCAGTCATTCCTTGCATCTCCCTTTCCCTTCTATACTTCTGGCTGGTGTTGGTTTTATCTTTTGGACTAGTATCCTATGTGTGATTGTTGATGCTCTTTCGGTTATTGACTGCTGGATCTGAATTTATTTTATTCTTTAAGATGCTTTAGCTTCTGGGAGCAGTACTTATAAATGACAAAGGGATGAAAAGATTTGGGAGTAACCTTTCATTTGAAGTGTTTAACTTTGCTGGTGCCATAATGCTACCGTAGTGTTCATTTCCTTCTTATGTCATTGGTTGTGTTTGTGTGTTATTGGGAAAATACAGAAGATGCTTTGTAGGTATTCAGCTGTCTCCATTTACACCTGGTTTAGGAGCATTCTGGTGATCTTAGTACAGGCTAGTTGAATATTGCAATTTATAAACAAAAGTATGCTTCCAATTTCCCATCGAGTTTCTCAAAATCAATCCATAGATCAAAAATTGATAGTAGGGAAGGGCAAATGTAAACTTCCATCCGTATGTAGGTGCAACCAATTCTTTGTAGATAGTTGATTCCTCCACGGGTTATTATGCTTCAGGATATAACTGCTTTCCGTTTTAAGTTCTATTTCGCATTTTTTTTAGATATTACTTTTGTTTTTCTTTGGGAAATGGGAGAGGGCTTTGCTTTCATGTTTCATTTTCTGCCGCTTCTAGAGCCTTAAATAACGGGTTTTGTTCATTATTGCCAGGTCAGTACTAACATTTTGCGCAAGTACAGTGGACCAGTTGATATCTGGTTGTCCATTTTACGAGCAAGGCAATGTCTAAATGGACAGATGCATTGTTTGCTTAATGAAGATCCCTATAAAAGCTATGCAGCAATGGCTCAACATAGGAGCCAATGGATTTGGTATGCATGATACCATTACCACATTTAATTTGGAAATAGAGGGAGTGATATTTGTTTACATCCTTTTCGTTCCTGAGGAGAGGTTTTTTCCCTTTTCTTTTGGGAGTGGGGAGGAAGTAACTTGAATCATTTTCTGTCTTTTCTTATCTATTAAATTCTCATTTGCAGGTTTCGGAAGCTTTTTGTGTCATTCTCAAGTTACACTTATGTGAACACTCTTAAGAAGATCAACAAATAGGCATTACCATGTATATGAGATTGTAGACAATCTCATGTCTGAAGTGCTTATAATATGCAACCTTTCTTACATAGTGATTTCTTCTCTACTGAGAATATTCAATTGAAATGCTTTCAATTTTTGCATTACCATATCTTCTTTATTTACATTTCGTAGTGTTTTTACTTCAGCAGAAATGGGATTTTAGTTTGATGAATGGACACAGATAGCATGTCACCGACTTTGTTAGCATTTTTGCACCTTGTGTGACTTCATGCATGCAACACAATCTTTTTTTTTTTTGCATGAAACATGATCTTGATGTTGAGTTTCTGATATCTTGATGTTCGACTGATGCATTCCTAGATAGTCAAATGAACATGTGCCTCAAATTTTGGTTTCAAGTAATGGTGAGGTTTGCTTCCATTTTTCCCTTCTTTTGCATAGGAAAATGAAAAAGGAAAACTATTCTATTAGTCCTTCACGTTACCCATTTGTATTTATTTAGTCCCTTACTTTTAAAATGATGATTTTTAGTCCCTTATATTATCTATTTGTAAGTATTTATTTAGTCCCTCATTTTTAAAATGATGATTTTTAGTCCCTCACAAATGTAAAATGTCGAATTTCGGTACTTAGACTAAATTTCGAACACTTTTTGGTATGAATTAATTGTGTGTTGTTTACATGATATATTTTTTGAGTAAAATTTAGGAATTAGTTTTTCCTTTCCAACACAAAACTCGAGCATCGGATTAGATTATAATTTTTGGAAAAAAAATATCATAAGTCAGATATTGAAATAATTTTAAATACAAACAAATTGTTGATCAATAACTTATTTCATATTCTTCTTACACATAAAATATTCTATTCAGATGAATTTATAAATTTGTCCTCAAAAAATGTCATGTGAACAATACATGACAAATTTAGGCAAAAAATACTCGAGATTTAATCCATAGACCAAAATTAAATGTTTTATATATGTGAGGAATATGACAAATTTAGGCCAAAATGCTTGGGATTTGATTCAATGACCAAAATTCAACATTTTACATTTTTTCAGGGACCTAAAAATTATCATTTTAAAAGTGAAGGACTAAATAAATATAAATGTGTAATATAAGGGATTAAAAATTATTCTTTTAAAAATGAGAAATTAAATAAATATAAATATATAATGTGATGGACTAATATAGTGATTTTTCCATTGAAAAATAAAGAGGCTGCTTTGGTAACCACTTGCATTTTGTGACCTAATTTTACAAATTAATCCAGCCCACCAAGACTATACTAGATTATCTTAGTTTTCGAATGAAGTTGCCCAACTAGTAAAAGCTAGTGCATCTTACCTAATAAAAACAATTGATTCAAATCTCTTCAAGCAATCCCTTATTAATTGGATATATTTAAAAACCAATCTAAGCAATTATGTTGTACTAGTGGGAAAAGACATACCCTAAAAAAAATACACAATTTTAAGGGAAAAAAAGTGGCAGAATATTGCTTGTAAAAAGAATTACATAAAAAAATCAAAAAATAATATAGGTAGTGGGGGACTAAGAAAGTTATGAATAGAGTTGTTTCTCAAGTATTGATATTATGAAAATATGTATGAAAGTAAGAGTATATTTAAAAAAATAAAATATGACGGACACTAAAGTTTCCCTTCTTTCTCTATACATAGTATAGATAGATATACAGTTTATTTTCGATAGCTTATTATAATCTACTTACATTTTTTTTAGTTGAAAAATTATTTTTAAATATAATTTGATGACAAAAATTGAAAAACAGTTTTTAAAAGTAATCCTACAACCAATCTTTTAAAAGTATTTTTTTTTTAATTTTAAAAAATACAACTCATATCTTTTTATAAACAATTGAGAATAAGATCGAACCACACTTTTTATTTTTAAAAAAAAAAAAATATCCCTAGACCAAAACTCCTACTCAGAATCTGAAAAGGACAAAAATGTGAATATGAGAAAAGTTTGTCCTGTTTTCGTCAATTGAACTTCTTCTTCCCCAAAACCCTCGGCCCTATATATTTTCGCTGACCAAGCTTCTGCAAACCCTCTCGCTCGTTATAGTCTCTTCCTTCACCGAAGCAATACCCACTTTGTCTGGAGCGATCCGAGAGCTAGTTTTGCATTCATCATCATGTTGGTCTATCAAGATCTGCTCACTGGTATTTATTTAATTTTTTCATTTTTCTTTTCAAATTATGAATAAATTTTAGCTCTTTGATCTGATTCAGTGGCTTTTGCTTTTTTTTTTTTTTCTTGTGTTAGATTTTTAGTAAATTGAAATGGGTTTTTGATGGGTTTTTCATGTTATTAATTTCTAGATCTGGGTTTTATTGAATCTGAAGTTTTATGTGTGGTGGCATAATTGTGATTTGTGATGGGCTTAGTAAATAATTTGATTATGGACAGCTGTTTTTTTTTTTCTTGGTAGATTTTTTTTTTTTTGGTTTAGGGAGTTAAAAATCAAGTCTTTTTTGTAAAAAAAGAAAGAATCTGAAGTGAATTGTTACCAAAAGCTTAATTGTTAATTTTATTTTTATTTTTATTTTTTTGGGTTTAGTCTTTTTGGGATTTTTTCTAAGTTTTTATTGCTCTTTTTAAATTTCTGGTGTTAAAGATCAAGTCTTTTTTTTTAATTTGGATGTTAAAAATGAAGTCTTTTTGTATGTACCCTATGTATTGCTTTATCTTACGGAGATGTATTTGAGAATTTTATTCTAGGAGAACAAAATTTAGTGAATTTTAGTTTCAAGCAATTATTTCAGATGGATATATATGGTTTAACTCTAAATTGGAAGTCTAAACAGTTTACCCCCAGTCTGATTGTTTTTTTGGTTTTCGACAAATCTTAGATTGGAGTTGGAAATAGGTTTCCCCTTTTCGGTAATTTTATGGTGAAATTTGTAGTAAAATGTTTATTTAGATGCAAGTAAAGCGAATCCATGTGTTATTGGAGTGTGAAGTGAAAGCAAGTATTAAAGATTCATTTGACTTGCAACCATTAAATATTGTTGATTAATGTCCTCTGCTATTTTCATTTAACCTGTGATTTGAGAGTTTGATTTTTGATTTTTTGGTGGATATTTGGATTCATCCTTCTATGTATGTCTTCTTTATTTTGATAATTTTTTAGGTGATGAGCTTCTATCGGATTCGTTTCCATACAATGAACTTGACAATGGGATCCTTTGGGAAGTCGAGGGAAAGGTAAGCATTCTTCCGATTTGTTTCTAATTTGATTAAATTTTGATGTAAATTTAATTTCTGTCATGATGACACTACTCGTTTGTGTATATAATGACTTTTTTTGGTTGATATTTCTGTTAGTTGAATTTATGATACCTTGTTCTAGTGTTTTTGTAGCAAACATAAACTAATAGATATTGTAGAGTTTTACAATGTCTGACATATAGCAAATTCTGGAAATTTCAGTGGGTCGTTCAAGGAGCCGTTGATGTAAACATTGGTGCAAACCCTTCTGCCGAAGGTTGTGAGGAGGATGAGGGTGTTGATGACCAAGCTCAGAAGGTGGTTGACATTGTTGACACATTTAGGCTCCAGGTTTGTTCTCTGCATTTACTGTTTGTATAATGTTAGTAAGGTTGGTTATTCTGTTTCGGAATTTGACATCTAAGCTCATCATCCTTGCAGGAGCAACCTCCTTTTGACAAGAAGCAGTTCGTTGCATACATAAAGAAGTATATCAAGTTGTTGACACCAAAGCTGGATGCTGAGAAACAAGAGCATTTTAAGAAGAATATTGAGGGCGCAACCAAGTTCTTGCTCTCAAAGCTCAGTGACCTCCAATTGTGAGTCCATTCTCCTATAGTCACCTATTCTTTAATTGCTAGTAACTTTTAAGTAATTGCTTTGGATATGTGAACATTGTATAAAAGGGTTGTAAATTTAACGGCTAAGGTTCCCTTTTTTGACAGTTTTGTGGGGGAGGGCATGCACGATGACTCCACCATGGTGTTTGCTTACTACAAGGAAGGTGCCACCGACCCAACTTTCCTCTATTTTGGCATTGGTTTGAAGGAGGTCAAGTGCTAGAGTAACAAATTTCTGGCCAGGATTTGAGAGAGACTTTTCTTCTTGCTGATAGGCATTTTTAATGTGTACTCTGGAACTTATTTTCTTACCTATTTATTATTGTTCCTGGATCATATGATTTGCATAATTCTCTATTTATTCTAGATAATTTTGCTATTGCCATTTGTTTCTGATCTTCTTTGGTTATGCATCAACTTACCTATATTGGGTCGAAGATGACTAAAATATGAAAGAACTCAACATATTCTTTCCAAGATCATGATTTATGCCTTCAAGAGTGACTTTGGTTGAAATTGCTTAATTTGTTAACAGGACTACTCCAAAGGCTTCAGCTTGAAAGAGTCTTAATTTTACATCCAATGGTTCCATGGTATCAATGGTTTGATCTGCCTATGGATTTTAAACACTAATAAAGCACTAAAAGAAAGCACAGAGTAGGCTAATCTGCCCACTCAATTATTTTTTGTCAAATCAAACACATGTGGTAATTGATTAAAAGGGATTAAAGATCCTGAGAGTCTCCATTACAGAATCTTAATCCTATGGTACAATTTCTAACCCTCAGCTAAAACTAGAAACAACAAACACTCAATATAATGATTAATGGCATTTAGCCCACTAACACACGTTATTGACAAATTTCTATCGCCAATTGTTAAAATGACAAGGATGGAATTGAAGAAAGATCAGCAAAGGTTAAGCGCATCCTCTGATTATGTGTTTGGTCATCTATGAAATCTGGCCAAAATATGATCAGTAAAGTTGTCATGTAGTATTAATTTAGTGGAGTACTTTGGGCTTCTTCACGATCATCACAGAACAATGAGCATGGTGGGAACAGTGATCACTGACGCTGCCCAAAACAACCCTGCCAAATTAACCAACGTAATTTGGGTTATTGCCAAAAATCAATCAAATGGTACAAGACAGTCTAGAGTATACGGACAATCAAACGATTGTACTAGACACTCTGTATTGTGAAATAACTCTTAACTTTTCATCACTTAACAGCATATCTTTTATGAAATGACATTTACGTGATCATACTTGGTAGAAAAAACAGAGTTAATCCTTACTTTTGGATTTTAATTGTTATCTTTTTTCTTTTTTTTTTGGACTAGATCAGGTAAATTAAATTGTCTAACTGTCAAGAAAGAGTACTGTTTCTATAAAATTCTTGAAGGGATGAATTAATACTGTTGGAAGTAGTTGTACCTTTTCAAAGCCCCATATCCATGGCTGCCAAGAACCAAGACAGATGCATGGTATTTGTCGACAGCATCACACATGACAGTCCTGGCATCTCCTTCAATTACTTCAAAATCTGTATCATTCACCTACACAACGAGTTAATTAATGAGCAAACAGCTTGAAAAGCTACTCAACAAGTCGATTTGGTCATTGAACTTTTTTTTTTTTTTTTTTTTTTTGGCCTAAATGATGACTCTAACTCCTAAAAATCCTCATACAAAAAAATGGAATTGAAGTTTTTGGTTGGTCTTCTTACTTCTTTAGCCTTACAAAGATCCTTAGCTTTTTGGATAACCCTTTCAGCTGTCTTGTTTAGATCTGTCTTCCACAAGTGGTAGCACGTCCGTAGAACCTTCAAGCAAAATAATCATGTCAAGAACATGGATTAATGATCTAATTCTAGTATAAAAATGTTCAAATTCATGTTATACATTCAATGCAATCAAGTAAAATAGAACAAACTCGTCGAATGCAAGGATTAATTAGCAGTGATAATACTCATTCTTATTACACAACGTTTACCTAACTAACGATTAGATCCGACACTACCAAAACTTTTCTGATTCGTCCCAACATTCCTTACTTTTATAATTAACACTAGAGTACTTGTTATTATGCAAGATTGCAAAAATGAAAAATATATTTTACCGGGTCCAGCAAGTCCAATAACAGAAGTAGATGGATATTTTGCATGGATAACTAAAAGCTTGAAGAGGGAACTTGAAGAAGGAGTAAACAGATGTGCGAGCTTCCACTCGAGAGCATAAAAACTGTGCTCGCTCTCATCAATTGCAAGTATCATCACTTGTTTCCCACCTGCCAGACATTTTTTTTGTTTTTTTACCCCTTGCAAAAATTTACTTATTATTATTTAAAAAAAAAAAAATTTCCTTCTTCCACTAAGGAAAAACTTTTTCTTTCTTGCAAGGAAAATGCTAAGCATGAATAATCTCATCTTATATAAGTATTTTGGAATATCCCAAGTTTGTTATATTTGTAAGGATGATATTTTTTTTGTAGTAGTCCGTTAAATATGGATTGGGACAAATTTTTTGTTTGTTTGTTTGATGTTCTTAATAAACCCAATTTTACGGCCGAAGACTTGGTCCCTCTATTGATATTGCGTGGTAATTAAGGAGGCAGATTTTTTTGTATAGTTAGCTGTACTTTGTACTACAAGTTCCTGGTCAAATGGTTCTTTGTTTTTCTGAGGTTTATTGGTTCCATTTGTATGTACAATTATCTGTCTGAATTGACGAGTTCTACATTTGTCACTAAAAGATTAATTTAATACATATTTTAAAATATAATAATATGATGTTTTAACAACTGTGATTATAAATTTTTTTTAAATTTTAATACTTTTTAAATATTTATAAAAATACAATGATACAATATCTTAACATGATTTCAAAATTACTACAAACTTTAATACTCTCTGAGATAGTTACAAAAGTACGAAGGACTGAGCTTTGGGCATAAACATGCATACTACTAACATAAAGTTCAAATTTTTTACTCTCTCAAAGGGCAAATTTCTTACTCTCTCAAAGGGCAAATTTCTTCATTTATTGTTTGGCATAATCTGTTCATTTGATGTACACTATATTTTGGATCCCAAACTCACTCCTTCTCATGTTATAAATAAGGGAAAGACGATCTGGTTTTTTATCCCATTTGTAGACTTTATGGTGTAAATTAAATGTTATGAAAACTATGACATAAGATGATGTAAGCAAGATTCTATAAAATTTAATATTGACTGCCGGGCCTACAGGTAGAACTAAAAACCGGGTCTATGTAAGTATTTTCCTATAAATAATACACTAAAGAAGAAAGAAAACCCATACTACTAGTTGGAAAACAACAATATTTCCTGGATAGAAATTTTTTTATTATTTATTAAATAATATTTTACAATAATTTTATAACACATTTTTCAATTATCTTTTCATTTTACATACAATATATTAAAAAAAATTATTACAATAATTATTTCAATAATATTTTAAATAATATCATAAAAAATAATTGTGAGCCACTAAATTTTCTACGGGCTTTATTAATTGATTTGACCCACTGAATTGAATCTGGATTGTTGGACCCTCAAACATCAATAGATCTGCATGTCATGACATAAAACATCAATGTGCTGCGCTGCAAGCCTGCAACAATAACATGACTTTCTTACACTAAACAGTAGGTGACCAGGGTTAATATAGGAACATTGCCCATCTTTATGAATATTAATTTCAGCTGGAGAATGCAAAATTAAGGAGATTTTTGACAAGGGTGTCCAACCAATTATTGGAAAAAACTTACATTGACCCCACATGTACACCCTGTGGTTAAAATTATAAATCTTATAAAATTTTGCTTATATTAGTTTATGTCATAGATTCCATAATATTTAATCCACACCACAATGTCTACAAGTAGGGTCAAAGACCAGATCTACCTAAATCTTTCTCATTATTATTAATCCAATTAATGACCATGTTTCTAATAAAAAAATGAGGATATTAACATTTGAAAATTCGATATTTTTTACACCAAATTAAGCATTAATTAGATTAATGCTTGATGTACCTCGTGACTCAAGGTCATTAGTGCATAATTTCTAATTAATCTTTGGGAAGTTGGTGGATTATAGGAGTAGTTTTAGGCTACTCACTCCGCAATGCGGATTGGGTATAACAGTTGTTGAGATAAGTAAAAAATAAGACGGTTCTACCACTTTTTAATTATGCAACGACTTGCAATACTCACTCCGCATTACAAAGTGAGTAACGGATAAGTTTTTGGATCATAGGTAGCTCACCAAGGATAAAGGAGCTAATTAATTACTAGTCTTAGTGAATGAAATATGATCCCTAATCCTTACTTTAGTTCAAATTGCACTCTTAATTGTTGGATCTCATCAACTCTCACATGCTTTAAGTTAAAGCAAGGCTTTTTGCAAAAGAAGTGTAATGCAAGGAATGATAAGTTTGGTAATTTATATACATTTCTTTGTATAGTTAGATTCAAAGTGCTCATGGCTCCACGTTTGAAATACGCAAGTATCATTTTGTTCTGTGTGGTCCACCTAAATTTTTCCAAGAAAATTATTCTTTACTTTTTCCTTGTTTTAGTTTTTTTTCCTCTTTTAGAAAAGGGGTAAAGTTGTGTTCCAAAAAAAAAAATTATATAAACTCGGTGTCTTAAAATCTTGCACGAGTGCATATATTTAAGTCTATACTGTGATTGTAACTTTTTTCTATATTTAACCTTTTATTACACAATTTATGTAAGAAATTTTAGCAAAAAAATTGTGGACAGAAAGTATTTGATATATGTACTTTTTGTCTAGATTTTTAATTCAACCAAAAGCCAACTTACCTAAAAGAAAAGGCAAAATTCCTTTGATTGAGCAATATAGGCAATATATATATAGCCATCAGCTTGCTGCCAGTTAATTGCATTTATGCCAAATTTTCATAATAGATGCATGTGATGGTAAAGCAGCACCTCTTGCCAACCAACACATTCGATTCAGACCGAGAGCTGCAATTATTAGTGTGGTTCACATTAATTTAACTTCAATCAAATTTGAATCAAACTGATCATTAAATTTATGTATTTGATGATTCAGAAAATAACTATCTAATAAGTTGAGTTCGCATGACATAAAATTATTAATTTATTAAGGATAATTTTATAAATTAATTTTAAAATTAGTCTAAGAATAATTTACCATTTATACTGATCGGATGATTATCAAAATCTAATCAAATATGTTAAACATTGAGATTAGCCTACCAGACTCTGATCGATCTAAAATCCGAAACTCTAATCAAATATTTATAAATAAGGACTCATCAGTGAAATTTACCATACAAGACTTAACTAATTACACATTCTCTCTATTTTCCCTCTCTAAACAAAAAAAGGATTCATCAGTACTATATTCCCATATATAGCATCAATGTTTTCTTTGTAACATAATTATTACTGTATACATTTCTGTATTTTTCTCGGCAAAGTGATCGAAGATTGTGCTGGGACGAGATTGCATAGCCAAGAGATAAGTGCTTTGATTGTCTGTGTAATAATATTCACAGACCGCCTCACGTGCATACATTATTATTATTCATGTAATACAAGAATTGTTATAGATAAGAATTCCACCTATATACTTGTCCCGAAAAGAGTTCTAAGGCTCACAAATGTTGAGCCTTAGATTCTTTAACTAAAATCTCTTGGATTCAATTTAATTCAATGGCAAATTTCACATTTTAAAAAAGAAAAAAAAAAAAAAAAAAGTTGTCTGTTTTTCGTTTTGTTTGGATATACATTTTAACAACTTCTTCATATATTTTTGGTTGTTTGTTTATCTTTGGGTAGGGTTATCAAAATTGAAATTGTATGCTTATAGTCTTAAAAAAAGATGGATATATATATATGAAAATTCTTACATATCCGATCCACGGTAAGTGAGATGGATCCCTTAGTTTATATTCATCCACATCACCCTGAATAACTTTATTTTTAATGAATTAAAATAATGTTGATGAATATGAATTAAGGTTTTATCCTACTTACCGTGAATCAGACTATATAAGATTTTTTTATATATATATATATAAAAATAATGGATTAATGTCAAACCATTATTTAAAATAACATGTAATTCATTAGCAATTGAACCACCTTCAAAGTTTTGCATGGAGGTTTAGTTTATTATTTTGTTGGTTGCATGTTTGGTGAATAGAGTCATCCACAAATATCAACCACATCAATGACTATCCTATCTGGCAAGTGGCATCCTGATATTATGCTTAATTTTAAAGTGCTATATTATTTTTTAGAACACAAAGGTTTCAAATATTCTATTTCTTTAATAATGTTGCAACTTAGTACAACCAATACATGTCTACACAAAATGAAAATCATACAAACATAAACAAGCACAAGTACGAGAGCTAAATAATCAAGATCCTCATGGAGGGTGTTCAATCAATAATATCTAAAAAATTGTGAAGAGGAATTAATTATTATATTGTAGGAGTAGCAAATAAAAGGTTAAATTACAAAGAACCCATTGTGGTTTATCTAATGTGTAGTTTTTCTCTCTATAATTTGTAAATTTACAATCCATATATTTGTATTTTATTATTTTTTTTAGAGTGGATGGAAAGCTAGAAGTTTAACGGATTTGTGTAAAAATCAAAACGACCTCTAAATCTAATACCCTTCTACTACCCAGAAACACCCTCAACTAGAAAAAATGGATTGTGTTTTGTACTAAAATACATAATTAATATTGATTAGATATTTTAAATGACTAAAATAATCATTTAAATAAATAATAATAATTTAATCTCCTTACGGTCACTTAATAAAATATTTAACAGTTTTATTTTAAGTTAGTTTCAAAATTAAAATAAGATAAATTATAAATTTATAAATTATAAGAAATAATCTGAATATTAACTAAATTATAAAAAATCCTTGTAATTAACCCTAAATAAAAATACTGAAAAAGATTGTCGGTAAAAATAATGCGACATCTGACATCAGTCATCAGAGGCTTCTGCTTATGGGGTGGCGACAATGGAATAAAAGAGAATTAGAATGCATGCAAGTTTGAGCTAATTAAACCTGGACTAAATTTGTGACCTCCGACTGTGAGTTATTGAACCATGTGCACTGCAGTGTAACACAGTCCCCCATGTTACAGCAGGTTCAGAAATTCAGGAGGGTTAATAGCACTAAAGCCCTCAAAATTATACCTTTAGTGGCATTTTGTCCCTTTCAATTCTTTTTTTTTTTGCAAACCCCTTTCAATTCATTTTATAGATTTTTAATCCCCTAATTTTATATGATTAGACAAAAATAACCTTGATAAGTAATTGTTTTCTTCCTTTTTCCAATTATTTGCTTAGTAATGATATTTTTGTCCAATCATATAAAATGAGGAATTAAGTACGTATAAAATGAGTTGGAAGGAGTAAAGTATTACTGGAGATGAAGTTCGAGGTTACTGCTATTAACTCAATTCAGGAACACCTGTTTCTAATTATGAGAATAAAGCTGGAAGGAGTATAAAGGTAATTTTGTTTATATTATTTTGTATTGGCGTACACAATAATGCAACTACAATAAAAGGATTTGGGGGTTGCAATTGTTGTTAATAACGTAAAAAACCATTTTAGATAGTGTAGTGTAAGGTTTTTTTTTATTTGGAAATATTTAGGTAAATTTGATTTTTTGTCCCACTTGTATATCTTGTGGGGTGGATTAAATGTTGTGGAATCTATGACATAAGGTGATGTAAGTAAGATTTTATAAAATTTAATCTTGACCGTAGGATCTACATGTGTGATCAAAAACCGAGTCTATGGTAGTATTTTTCTCTTTTATTCCATGAAAAACTATGTGTATTAATAGTAAGATATCTATTATGAAAAATTATTTGTTACTCATTTTGTATTATGAAGTATGATTAAAATGACACCTTCTACTTTTTAATCATTTTAAAGACTACTATACCACTTGACGTTGTAAAGTGAATATCCAAAACTTACTCATACTATCATATATTTTAAAAAATTTGAATTTTGATCAAATCTGAGCTATTAACCATCCAAAACAATTATGCCCTTGTCTGAATATAAAAAAAAAAAAAAAAAGTTAATTATCCTTACGTTGCCTCTAAAATTTTTTTTTGGTAATTATAGAAATGTTTCTTAAGTTTTTATTTAAATACTATAACCTCCTTATAGTTTTGCTCACAATTATTCTTGTTTTAGAAAAAAAAAAAAGTCATTTTGAGGCATCACCTCCGTCATAATATTGACAAGGAAAGGATGTGTAATTTTGAAAAGTAAAAAGGAACCTTTTGCATATACAATAAATTTCAGGGGAGGTCAATGTATCTTACCAAATTCTTCTTTATGGTCGGCTCCTACAAACTTAGTGGATTTGTGCCGACTAAGCATTTAGAATTTTTAATTGACAAGGTCAACTATCTAAAATATTATTTTTGCTAGAGATTGACCATTGTACATTAGTTAAGTGAAATGTCAATTTCTTTTTCCTTTATTTATTTTCTCTCTCTTGTTTTTCATTTTATTTTTCTAATCTTTTTTCTCATTGTTAAAAAATTATATTACTCCTTATATTTATTAATTATAACATCTAATTTTACATGCATCTACTTATTTAATTTTTAAATTGAAATATATTATAATAAACCAACTACAAAATAATTTTACTACTAAATTACTAAGAATGGATTTTGGTCATGCATGAGTACGTGTCTAGGTAATTTAATTTATAAAATAAATATACTTTATATTACCAATTTTTTATTCTATACTATTACAAACAAACCAACTATAAAGTGTCGAAAAAAACTTTTAAAAAGTTACTCTAACGTAAACATAAATTATAGAATGAGAATTCATGTAAAAATTTTATTTTGGCATAACAATAATAAGGCATAATAAAATATTATAACTTGTTAATATAAAGTAAAATAAATTTAGCCAAAATATGCCATTACATGCACAATTTTATTTGTATTCATAGAATAAATTCTTTAAATAGGCTATCTTTTTGTTTTATTCGTTAATTTTAGTATCAATAATTCATTGCAAATTCTATATTAAAATAAAATATACTTTATTTTATTATAATATATTTTAATTTAAAATTAAATTATAAGATGCATGTAAAATTAGATGTTATAATTAATAAAATATTAGAAGTAATATAATTTTTAACAATAAATAGAAAACATAAAATGAAAAACAAGAGGAATAAATAGTGGCATTCACTTAACTAATGTATTGTATAATGTCAATTTTCCAAAATGATATTTTAAATAGTTGATGTCTGCAAAATGCCTATTACTAAGTAATTAGATGGTATAAGAAAACAATTACTTATAAAGGTAATAGTTGTGTATTTTTAATACTACTATCTTAGCTTCCAAATCAAAACTGCTTTTTATAAATTATATTGGATGAAAGAAACATGCATGATTGTAAATTACTAATAATTAATTTATCAAATTTTGACTATGGACCTTCCACCTGAATAATACTGGCAAACCTCTAACATATTACTCAATTGCCCTTTATTCTCGATTTATTTATTTATTTTTTAAACGAGAGAGTTTTATTAAATCTAACATGTTAAGTTTTTGAGCTAGAAAAAAGTGTTCATTGAAAAATCTTCCATTTAGGAGTAACTGATTTTCTGCCTTAAATACACCATAATTTAACTATATGACATTTCAATCAATTATTGGGAGAAAACCATTTAATCAACCATTTATTTGTTTCTTGAATTAAAATGATTCGAGATTAATACGATAGAATTAAAGTTACTTGAATTTATACATAAAGTATTTTGTTATTATTACTAAAATATATTTCTCAATTATATTTTTATGGCACATACATTACTAAAATACTGTAAAAAAATATCGATTCAAATTATTCTAAATAAGAATGGAATTTTCTATTCCCTTCCCCGCAACAGTTTTAAGAGTAAGTTTTGGCTAATTGTGGTATGAGTATAATAGTCATTGAAATGACTGAAAAGCGAGTGACTCCGATAACTTTTCAATTATTTAACGATTTGTAATATTCATTTCACACTGTGGGCTGAGCAGTGAAAATTTTCACAGTTTTAAATGGAGAAAATAAAAACTGAAAGGGTAAATCAGTAATTACAATTATTCGTCATTAGCCATTTAAAGTTTCATTTGGACAAACAAAAAAAAAAAAAATCTTCCAATGTATGCTCACTCACGGATACGGATATAATTTCTCCATCAAGATAGATAAATTTAGCATCCAAACCACGCAAAGCAACGCCCCAGCCAAAAAACAAAACCACAAAGAAGAAAAAAACTCGCACAACACACACTGAATTTCACATAAAAATCCATTCTTTATCATTACATTATACCATAAATTAGGGTTTTGTCCCTCCAATTGCTCGTCTCTCAGATCTATCCCCAAAATTCCCACCGATCCTCCAATTCTCACTATTCTCCGACTCCGGTAATATTCTTCTTCCTTTTCTCTTGATTTATTGTATTATTGTTGAAGTTTAGGATTTTGGTTTGATTGTGTTTCTCACGTGCATTGTGCAGTTGATCAAAATTTTCGGCGGAATTTCGCTTTGATTAATCGGATTTTCCGCAATTTCGATTGAAATTTCCGATTTTGATTTGAATTTTGGCCGGTTAAATTCGTTCATGTGTCGCTTCGATTTCGATTTTTTGCCTCATTGTAAGTGCATTTCGGATTTGTTCTTGATAGTTTTTTCTTTTTTTTTTTTTTTTTGGGGCTGATTTTTTGTGTGGATTTTGACTAATTTTAGATTTTTTGTTTTTTGGTGGGGAGGAAGTTTTGGGAATTAGATCTTGAAAATTGGCTCCTCAGCGGCGATCACAGCGCCACATGGGTGGCCAGATGCAGCAGAGCAATGCGGCTGCTACTGCTCTGTAGGTGATCACCCCGGAAATGGGGGCCCCGCCGGCAGTGATGCCGGAGACGCCGTCATGGCGCGGTGGCTTCAATCTGCCGGGTTGCAGCATCTGGCCTCTCCGTTGGCTTCTACTAGTATCGATCATCGTCTCCTTCCCAATCTTCTCATGCAGGTATTTCATCTTTCTACATAATAACGGCAGCAGTTTTGGTGTTTTCTTAATTTTATATTGAATTATTAGTTTTCATGTGAGAGTAAATGTGATAAAAACTTCAACTTTTATGTCCTATCTGCTTCACACTATAATATACTAAAAGTACTTTGTATAATGTCTATCATTCTGGAATTAGGGTATGAAGGTGTCTTTTGTGTGCTGATTGTGCAAGTCAAAAGAGAGCACTGATTGATTTCTTTTGGAATCAAGTGCTTCGAATTGATTTTAATGTTTTTCATACTTGAAACTTCTATTTAAACTTAGAGTCTGTTGATTTATTTATAGATCTTTGATATCCTCATTCGTTTGAAGGATTGTTTTATTGTCTGCTTAACAATGCTGGTGACATGTGTGTGTTTGAGAGAGAGAGAGAGAGAGATAGTAACTTGACATTTTTTAGTCTTACTAAATTAATGGTAACTCGTATTCTTCTGATTCTTCCGGGAAAAAAAAAATTAAGTAGTGCTTCTTGCGTTCGGGTCTGCTATCTAAGAATCTTTCATGTAAAAGAAAATTAATACTATTTTTTTGTCTTTTGCACATTTGAAATTGGAAGAAACTTCAGGCAGAAGAATTTGTGAAGTTCCAAATTTCACTGTTGCATATATTTGCCCTAATAGTTTAATTGTTCTAGTCCATTAATAACAGAAGACATTTGATATTGTTTAAAGGGGTATGGAGCACAATCTGCAGAAGAGAAACAAAGGCTTTTCAAGTTAATGAGAAACCTGAATTTTAATGGTGAACCTGGTTCTGAGCCATTCACTCCAACTGCCCAAAGTTTGGGCGGTTTTTCTGCAGCAGATGGTTTTTATTCCCCCGAATTTAGGGGGGATTTTGGTGCTGGACTTTTGGATCTACACTCTATGGATGACACAGAGCTCTTATCCGAGGTTTGAAACACATTTAGCTCGTTTAAAAGATATTTTCATTTAGAGTTGATATGACTGTATTCCTTCATTTGCCAAAGGGTGTGGGGTGATTACTTTTGAACTTTTGATTAAGTTCTAAATGCAAAAGATTTTAGTTCCATTTACGTAATTCTTGTGTAGTCATTCTTGGACAAGGGATCCTCAACCACGGAATCTAGTGTTTGGAGGTCCAATTTATCATTTCATTGTATCTTCTTATCTGTTGCATGTTCAAGTTCAGATTTTGTACAAATGGCGCGGACTCTCCTTTCTGAGCAGACATTTGTTTAGAATTTAATTTAAATGAGGAATTATGTTTTGTTGGTAGTACATTAAAGTGTCAAAATTTGGTTGTGGAAGCCCTTGTGTGGAAGAAAATTATGAAATACACTTGCATACAATTCTTGGTTCATACTTAAGTACCAACTTCCTTGTTACCGTTCCTTGGCTGTCTAATGGTAAATTATGTCATGGTCTAAGCTTGCTTAAACTGTAAAAGTAGTCACCTTCAGGTCCTCTGAGATTATTATAAATTTTAACATCATTATTGTAATATTTTAGTGCTGAGTTTGGATGTGTCTTTGCTTGTAGATATCTACTTGCTAATGTGGAATCTTAGCCTACTTATTGATGGTTTCTTTGATTTCCTTTCCAGCATGTCATTTCTGAACCATTTGAGCCATCACCATTCATGCCAGCTGCAAGCAAAGCATTTGACAGCGACTTTGAGGTGATGACTAGTCAGCAGCAAAAAGGACAAACTGATGCAGATGCTGAATCTGGATTACTTACAAATGAAAAAGATAGTATACAAGAGAAAACAACGTGGCCAAAATTAAAGTTGTGGTGCGTTGAAACAGCCTCCCATGCTCCTCCTTCCCTCCTCTATGTCTTTCTTTCTGTAGGTGTAATTAATTATTGCGCAACTGTACGGATAGTTAGGCTATTGGTGGTGGATGGGACTGGGCATGTATGTGGGAATAATTGCATGAATTTCCATTTGTGTTTTCTTTTTTGGCTGTAACTATAGTACCTGTTGGGGAGCTGTATGTGCCTTCTTGTTGTTGCTTTTGGGATATGTTTCTTCTACTAATCCATTTATTAGATTTCCCACTTTGAGAATAAGAATTTATGTAAGTGCTGTACTATTTGGAGAAATGTTTATGTGCCTAATTTAATTCCTGTTGCTGTCAGCAAGTTTAATTTTTATTTATACCTAGGATGTTGCTGAGGCATACATTCCATTTTCTTTTCCTGCCTGTCAATAGATGAAAAGTATTATGTTCAACATTGCATTGAAATGATGTGCACTTCCTTTTTCATTTCAGTTTGGTGAATTGCTGCTTATGATTACGTAGAGACAAGTAGAAACATATTCATTCCTAAGAATTGGAGATAACATGTTATCTACATAAATTCAACAACGACTGTACCTTGTTCAAAAGCTTATTTTATTTTATGTTTTTGAAATTTTGAATTTAATATTGTTGATTTATTCAACTTCCTCTTTTAATGGAGATATTAAACAAACTGGGAACCATACCCTTAAACTCTTCACCATTCGCCCATGTTAATTAAAACCCGGAGAAGTTGTTTCTTTTGTCTTAATTTCCTGTTATTTCTTCAGAAAAGTGGGAAACATGGGGAGTTAGTATTTTAGTTAAACTACATTGTAAGAGAGAGTTGGAATCATATGGACCTACTACCCCCCCTTTTGTATAGAAAGTTTCTTATGGGTTAACAATTCTAATAAAAAATTTTCATCTAAAAAAAGTGTTTACTATATGAAGCAACATGTACTGATTAGAATGCTAAGCATGATTTGTTGCCTGAATTGCAACCTTGGTTGCACAATTTCATGTTGCAGCAAATCAATGATTTTTATTTCTCTTTTTATGTATGCCAATCCATTTTGCCACTTTTTCATGTTTTAGTCATCTCAACATCATACACTGTTTCTATGACATCGCTTCTACTCACATGTTGTCATGTTTGTCATAGGTGCGTAAAAGACCTCTGAACAAGAAGGAAATTGCTCGTAAGGAGGATGACATTGTCACCGTACATGAGAATGCTTATTTGACTGTTCATGAACCCAAATTAAAGGTTTGGCTATGTCTTGATTGTTGAACATGGTTGTTTTTTTCTGTTGACCCTGTGAGTGGAAAAGTAGGATGGTGGTAGCTGAATGTGGAATTGTTTTTTATTTTACTGTGCTTTCTAGCTATGTTCAGTGCTGCACTAACCTTTATTTTGATTTGAAGGTTGACTTGACTGCCTATGTTGAGAAGCATGAGTTTTGTTTTGATGCTGTTCTGGATGAGCAGGTGACAAATGACGAGGTAACACCTTTAACTGCTAGAATTGTGTTGCTCACATTTGCCTTCAGGACTGCACTGTTCCTAACTGAAATTTCCTTAAAATGACTCCAAAAGTTATTTTTGCAGAATTAGAAAATGGTGGTTGTTCTTTGTCAGCGAGACAGGTAGCAGTGCCAAACACCCCCGTCCCAACCCCCTGAAAAAAAGGAACCCTACTTCTAGGTGGACATCTGTACTATATATAAAGCATGAGCCTGAGTTTTGGTGTCCGTCATCTTTTGAATTGAAATGTATAATTATAACTACCCATAACTTCCTTCCCTTCCCACTACATGTATTATCCTTTTAATTTTTTGAATAATTTTATAATTTCCACTATCTTTCTTTTTTCCAAAAAAAAAAAAAAAAAATGTTTATTTGTTTTAATTGCACACCCCCTTCCCACTAGTTGAAAATAAATTAGAGGAAGGAAATAGAATCTAATCTTTCCATTTTTTGTTCTGTGCTAATGGATTAGGTAAAATCTCTCCATCTGGTTTTGGGGTATTTTCTTTGGATTTATTTGACTGCATTTGTGGGTTGGGGTATAACTGTTTCTGTTTTTACATCTTTTGTCATTTGTTGATTAGTGTTCAACTTGTTCACTTTGTATCCTTGAAAGTTTTATGCCCTCCTTTCTGTTATTTGATCAGGTATATCGAGTCACTGTAGAACCAATCATCCCTACTATTTTCCAACGTACGAAGGCAACATGTTTTGCATATGGCCAGACAGGTATCTTGCGTCTCTTCTTTTATATTACTGTGTGGTTATCTTCTTGCCCCTGGATGATTGTTTAGCTTAAAATGGTGTATTCATGTACACCATTTCTCTTTGGCCAAGTGACAAGGATTCACAATATTTAGTTTCTTTCTGCCTACATTTCTGGATTGTGACCTGTGTTCATATGTGTGAATTTGGGCTGTCATGAGCCTCTGCACATTCTGATCATGTTTCATGCAACTGAATTAGTTCCTTATCTTTTTCTTTGTATCTTTTCTAGGGAGTGGCAAGACATACACGATGCAGCCATTACCTCTTAGAGCTGTAGAAGATCTTGTTAGATTGCTGCATCAGCCAGTTTATCGTAATCAGAGATTCATGAGAGACAAGTTGTGGCTTAGCTTTTTTGAGATATATGGTGGAAAACTCTTTGATCTTCTCAGTGATAGGAAGTTAATACTCTCTCTGGTGTTGTTTATGTTTACATTTCACTGCTTGATGAAATGGAATAATTTGAAGTTCTGACTTAAAGTGCTTGATTAATGTGTTGGAACCTACACATAACATGGTTAATTGCTTTTGATGCCCCTATTGCTTGCCTTAAATGGAGTCGCTGCATTGAGTTCTTGTTTTCGTTACTCATACTTATCTTTTCATGTTCATTTAGTCCGTTTTGATTTTTTAAAACGTCTCCAGAAAATTACGGTAATGTACCCTTGCAAATTACACAGGACACATACTCTTGTAGGATTTCACCCTGAGATTTTGGTATTCCTTACAAATGTATTGTACTGCATGTCTGTTAATTTTCATACAGTTTTCATATGTCCAACTCAGAGAGAGAAAGGGGAGGTGGTAAAAAGCATTTAATTTTGAGTGGATGCTGAAGATCACTATCTTTTAGTACAAGGATTGAATGATACTGGGAATTCTGGCAACTAGCCCTTTTTATCAGTCTGTTGTTGCATGTGTGTTTTGATTAGCCTGATGATATTTACTCGTCTTTTGTAACTCATTTCTTTGTTCACATGCAGGAAATTGTGCATGAGAGAAGATGGACGACAACAAGTTTGCATTGTTGGATTGCAAGAATTTGAAGTCTCTGATGTTCAGATTGTTAAAGAATATATTGAGAGAGGAAATGCAGCAAGAAGTACAGGTTCTACTGGTGCCAATGAGGAATCATCACGATCTCATGCAATACTACAACTTGCTATCAAAAAGCATAATGAGATTAAAGACTCTAGGCGGAATAATGATGCGAATGAGTCCAGGGGTGGGAAGGTTGTTGGGAAGATTTCTTTCATTGATCTAGCTGGTAGTGAGAGAGGTGCTGACACGACAGATAATGACCGGCAAACACGGTAATTATTCCTCAGAAATGTTTAATTTTTCCACCTTGTTTTCCCATTTTCCTTCTTTTAAGGGTGGGATCAGCAATGGGGAGTGTGTATACAAGACTTTTCCTTGAAGCCCATTGCCGGCCACATGGGTGGGGGAATTAGTGGCTATAGCCATTGGCTCTAGGGTTGGATCCAAGACAGAAAGGTTTATTTTGCTTACTTTATGGTCATACGAGTTCTTTCTTTCCCTGGTTTTGATTTCTTCTATCTTTAGCGGTGGTAAATATTTGCGTGTATAATCTAGCCAAGATATCCATGAAAAGTTATGGAAGTGCATACATAAGCTACTGACGCCAATATGCGTTAAGAGGGACATTAGTTTTCTACTTGCTTTATCTGTAACTAGGATTATGAAAATGGTCAAAGCTCTGCGTAATTGCCTCAAGTGAGTGCCTAAACCTATAATCTACAGTTCAGTGTATGGATTTTTTTACTTTCGCTTATTTCTTGCTGGGTAAACAACTTTTCTTATTCTCCCTTGCCTATTGTTGTGATGCCTTAACCAAAGTGTTTAGTTAGCTGACTAATTCTTCTTTTTTGTGGCACATTGGTTTGTTTTGTTATGTGCTTCAAGATAAGCTGTAATGTCGCAGTCACTATTTCTATTCTGTTCCAGGATTGAAGGAGCAGAAATTAACAAGAGTCTTTTGGCTCTTAAAGAGTGTATCCGTGCACTGGATAATGACCAGATCCATATTCCTTTTCGTGGAAGCAAACTTACTGAGGTGCTTCGCGACTCTTTTGTCGGCAACTCAAGGACTGTTATGATATCATGTATTTCTCCAAATGCTGGTTCATGTGAGCATACACTCAACACATTGAGATATGCTGATAGGTAAGGTTATTTCTCTGCATGTGTTTGTTGGGGTGGGGTGGGGTATCAAATTTGAGTTGCCACAGTGCTGTTTTGTATGTAATGAATGCTTATAGATGAATATCAAATGAACAGGGTCAAAAGTCTCTCTAAAAGTGGAAATGCAAAGAAAGATCAGGGTTCAAGATGAATTTAGTTCATTACCACCACCCAGTGCTAAGGAATCCTCATCAGCACCATCTTCTTTCTCTGCTGATGTTGAGGATGTGTTTGATCAATCTCAAGAATCTAAAGGAGTGGAAACAAACAGAAGGGTTGTAGAAAAGGAATACACCTTTTACAATTCTTCGAGTGATTTTGACAAACAACCTTCTATTTTTATGTCAAATTATACTTCCGGGAGGGAGGAAAATACAACAATTTCCACTGCTCCTGAAAAGGAGAAGTTTAATCTGAAAAGTAGTTATGGTGGTTCGACAAGTCAGAAAATTAACTCAACTGTGTCTTCCCAAAATTTAGCTGATACAGAAGAGAAAGTGCAGAAAGTCTCTCCTCCTCGTCGAAAAGCATATTACCAAAACTCATCTGATACAGAAGAGAAACTGCAGAAAGTCTCTCCTCCTCGTCGAAAAGCATATACCCAAAATGCAGCTGATACAGAAGAAAAAGTGCAGAAAGTCTCCCCTCCTCATCGAAAGATCTTATAGGGATGAAAAGCCTGAAAAACTGGGAAACTGGCCAAGAAAAGATGGTGCTAGTTCTGATTTGTCAACTAGTTATAAACGGCAAAATGTGAACAGTTCTGACATAAATGGTATTGGATCCAAACCATATGAGCCTGAACTACCTCCTCATGAAGATGGTATCAATGAGATACTTGAGGTTGGTTTCAAAGCCAGTCTTTAATCACACACTGCTTGTTGAATAACTTTTTTTGTGAGTGGATGCTGAATAACTGTGTTACTATCTTGATTGTGAAGGAAGAAGAAGCTCTCATTGCAGCCCATAGAAAAGAAATTGAAGATACAATGGAGATTGTTCGTGAAGTAAGTTTACTTCTTTCATTTGGATTTTCTGTTGGTCTTGACCTCTTCCTTGTTTAAAGTATGTATGATGTTACTAGAGGCGATGAGGTGGTGGTGTATCTTAAATCATATCTTCAACCTCATGCTTGCATAAATTTTTCATATTCTTGCTATCATAATGCTACTGTGCACAATATTGCAAGTCCTTTGCCGATGAAATTTTTGGGTATTCAAAAGAACTGTTCCCAATGTGATTTTAAATTTGAATGAAATCACTCATCTTATCTGCCGTTCGTCTTCACCAGCAATTTTAATTAATGAACTTTTCTTGTTAATTTAAAAAGCTTGCTGGAAATATGAATGGAAAAATTTGAACTTTATGGGTAGATGATTCAGTTTCTACTGTTCACCTGTTTAAGTTGTACTGCTGATTCCAGGAAATGAAACTGCTTGCAGAGGTGGATCAACCTGGCAGTCACATCGATAATTACGTGACACAGTTGAGTTTTGTGCTTTCACGTAAAGCTGCAAGTCTAGTCAGCCTACAGGCTCGCCTTGCTAGATTCCAACATCGTTTGAAGGAACAAGAAATATTGAGTAGAAAACGGGTGCATCTCGTTAGGGGGTAAATATCTTATCAATGTAATAATTCTCTCTCCTGCTTTACAATAACTGACGTTCGTGTTTATTACAATTTGATACAGCTAAATTCTACTTTGCCAAATGTGTAAACAGCCTTGAGAATGTTCATATTTCATTTATCAAGAATGACACAGAAAATTTAGTTGAACTATGGACTTGGACCGAGGCATAAGATCTTCAAACTTGCCGGCTGCAGTTGCAGAGATTGAGTCACTTCATTCGCCATGTGGAGGTATTCATAGCATTCGTTGTAACTGCTGGATTTACAAGCTGAAGTTCAAGACTTGCTGGCTTAAACAATGATGGCAAGAATCATATCTGTAGGTGTTGTATAGGCAAGAATGTATAATTATAACGAGTGATGTCTTCTTTCCTTGGTGGGGTGTAAGGGACTCGTTTGATGGTTGTTGAAATGGCTTTGAAGGCAGACACTTTGTACTGAAATGAATAATGTTTTCATTTTTTGGTAAAGTATACTTCAATCTTTACTGCTGGTTGAACGCATTTTTCGAAACCGTACTTTACTTTGTGCTCTCAAATGTACATCTTTTCCAATTTGCAGTTTTCAATATTGGCTTAAAGTACTTTCATTTCAACTGGAAAACCAAAAAGATATTTTTGTGCTAGACTCTGAATAATGTTATTTTTTCCAATCATAATCAGTATGTCTTCGGAAATTGTATTCTCCTAGAAGCAGACTCCAGTGTAGTATACAAAGAGGAAACACGTTCAACTAAGGTAAATTTAGAAAAAAGACCAGCTCTCCAAAACCGAGCATTCACAATATGTAGACTTACATCTTGAAATACATACGCCTCACACTACCAAGGCAGATCAAAAAACAGGAACAGCACTCCAAAGAATCGATTACAATTTCCTAACAAATATGCCTGAGATTACATCTCTGAAGGTGACCTTACTACTACTTGCACCAAAAATAGGCATTCAATTAAAACATCAAGAACCACTTTCTTCCAACCTCCCCTACAGCAGACCAGCTTTATAGCTGTGTTCAGCTCTGACGTGAATAAAAAGGTTGCTAATCTTCTGATCAAATATGTTACACAAAAATTTTAGTTTGTCATATCAGGATTGCAACTGTAGATTTTTTTGCCGTTCCGACCCTTAAGGATTTCCTTGTTATCCATCATTTTCATCCATATCCATATGCTATCGTTTAACAAATTGGATGTATACAGCAATAAAACGTGGAAATTTGATCACTCAGCTTTTAACCTCAAAATCTCTTTGGCCGTCCTCAGTCTAAAGTATGGCATGTGTTCCTACAGCAGCAGAACAGAACAAGTTAAGACGACTAATTCAATATATAAGCTGCAGCAACTACAAGACATTGCAGTTATCAAAAGCATTTTATGAGTTGTGTGCTCGATTCCCTCGTAAAACCTCCTTTCCCCCAACCATACCTTGACCTTTCACATACAGACCAGAAGGTCAAGAGAAAAGCATGTTAGACGAGCATATTAATACCAAACAATACAATCTACTCTGACAACAGCTAGTGGAGTGTCTACGGCAACTGCAAGTATCAAATCGATAAGCTTCAGAGACTTTCTATGGAAACATGTCCAATCTTAGTCTCTATGGAAACACGTCAAATCCTTCTAATATTGAAATAATGCAAATCCAAATCTTGTTACAGTACAACAGGATGTAACAAACAGTATAACAAGCATATAAATTTGGTATATTTTTTGTAAGTGAACAAGCATGTTGTGGAAAGAAACTACTTTATATATATGTGGGAACAACACTGGGTGGGTTTGATGAACTATGGAATCATGTTAAAAGAAAATAGGCAAACATTTTCCACATTGTTTTTTGGCCAAGTAACAAAGATAATTTTGCACTTTCTAGTTAATTGTCTAAATAATTCAGTCTTATAATATTGGATCTTTTTCTTCTGACAAGACATAGTATGCAGCCAGAATTGCTTAGAAACTTGATAGAATATACCATACGAGTAAGGCAAGAACTACCTAGTTTAACAGGTTATGGGTTTATATCCAGTGATACTGTAGTATAACCAACAAAATATAATTAATGTGATTTACAAAAGATCTGCACATACTTCCTCCTATATTCCCATCTTTACACTTCAAGCCTCCCTCACAATATGAAGTATCCATAAGAAATTCATAATAATTTAGTAACTAACAGCAGTGACAGTTAAACTAAATTGAGTCTAAAATATCAGAAATGCACTCAAGGAGATGAAGAAAGCTTGGGTTTAGTGCTTTTACCTGATTAAAACAGAGTCCAATATCTCTACTGTAAAAGTCAGCATATTTGATCATAAATACACCACAGTCGAACCTGTTTAAAAAAAAATCTAAATCTGCTAAATCCTTCACACAGGATGCATGGTAGAAAAGAAAATTGGAAAAAAAGCACCAAAGTCCTCACGTTTATTGTGCACTTGAACAAGGCAAATTCAAATCAATCTTTTGCACCAGTGACATAACCAGGGCATAATTACTTCAAAACATAAAGGTCAATCCATTTGAGTAAAAGCCATAAATATTTACTAAAGTGGATATCATGTTGTCGCAACAGAAAAAGTCAGAAAAACCAAAGGGTAATATTCATGTTTTCAACACAAATTCAATGTAATGATGTCAATAGGGCAACCAGCAATAGTAAAGATTATCAACCCACTTCACATGATCTAATTTGTGACAACACCAGTTCAAATTGGATTACAAAATGGTAAAGCTGACAAATTAAATTCACTAACTAAAGACAGAAGAGAGTCAGTATCATAAAGGGTTGAGCACGGATTGGAAGTTAAGCTGCTTCGCTACTAACAAAATCAACTGCAATAATAATATATACCAAAAAACAATTACATACGAGAAAGAAGCACATTAACACATAGTATACATGCATCAATGTTTTCTAAAACTATCCAAATACTGCAAGATGCACAAGGGGCAAATCCATTGCATGCACCCACCCTCCACTGTGGAGGTTGGGAAAGGCACGGTATTTATAGTGTTGATTCCACAAGCCTATCAGATGTATTTTAAGGCTATAGGTGATAACAGTCAATGTCTACAGGGCATGTGTTTCAGAAAAACATATGGGCGATCAATTGCAGCTTCCAATCAACAATCAATTAACAAAGGATGTCATCTTAGAACACTTTGTCATTTTGCAAGCAGATGTTTGACCAAAAAAGGAAACTGTAGATACCCATTTTCCTGTTCTGGAAGGTCCTCAACAAATTCTTGCCTCCAGGAACTAATATCAATCTCTTTGCCACTCTTGTCCTTGACTTCATCCACAAAGTACCTAGCCTAGAGATATAAAAAGAAAAAATGAGGCTCGTTACAACATGATCCCTAGAGCTAATGACAAAAAAAACTATTTATCTTGCTTCTTTATGAAGCAAAGAACATACTTCTTCGTTTATGATAATGAGTAGCATAGAAGATGTTAAAGCAATTAGCTGAATCATTGACCATTTTTCAGCAACTAATCTGCTGATAAAAATAAAGAACATTAGGCCTTAGATTTTTTATTTTTTTATTTTTTCTGGTGCTAGGTTTTATAGATTGTCTTAAACTAGTGAGATTAAGGGCCATCTCGATTTTAATTGAAGGTTATACAAAACAGTCAGTTCCTCTGACATCTTATCAACCCTAGACCTAAGGTCTAAATTATTTCTTTTATTTAAAAGATCTAAGTCTTATAAAACTTACCAGTACTTTCATCACTTGACTATCAACTCCACTAAGCGAATCAAGATACTCAAGCTTTTCATCCTTCTTGTTGATGACTGCTAAGCACCAATGTACTTGTTTGTGGATGGGGACGAATATCTAAATAAATTAGAAAGATCATCTAACTATGAACTAAATTGGACAATTGAATTAACTAAGAAGTAACATCTAAGATACATTATTGAGGATCCTACCTTATCACAATCAAAGATGCAATATCCAAGTTTCTTTTGGGAAGTCCATCTTCGAACTGATTGATAGCTATATCCGCCCCTTCCACTTATTAACTGCAATTTCACATGTCACACAACAGACTGGTTGAGGCATAGAATGTTGGCTCTTGAAGTACAAAATTCATCAATAACACACCAAACCACACATCTAAATCCCATTGATGACAGTTGTAGTCTTTGAACTTCACTCGGGTATGGGTAACTGTTAATTTCAATTTCACATAAAAGAGTCACACTTGTATACTTGTATATGATAGTGTAGTTACATAGTAGTAATGCAATTTGAGATATAAAGCAATTAAACATTATTTTATAACTCATTTTCCAAAAATAAATATGTTTAAGTAGTATTAAGTGGTGCATTGAGAAAAATAAGACCAAAATTTCATATGTTTTTCCTCATATTTAATCTTCCTCCCTATATTATTGGTCATTTCCACAACCATGTTAAAGTCAATATAATTTTTGGCTTGGTAAAAAGTCAAAGTACCCAATTGAAATGACCATACGGACACGGATACCCACACCCATGGTATTGATATGAAGTAAGTGTAGGTTTTGAGTCCTATCAAATCCCATTGATGCTAAAGAAACTAGTGAAAAGTTAGGAGACTGATATTCGAACTCCAAATTCACATCTTTTGCTTGATTATTTCTGTGCTTCCTGTGCTTTGATTATTTGTTTCTATGTTTTGGCAAAATTGCATGAAATGAAAGAAACATTAGATACTACATTCAAGTTGCAAATCTGAAAACAATGAATATACAAATACCAAGTCAGTCCTTGCAACCAATCAACCTTGTCAGAATATGTACATTGATTACCCAAATCCTGCCTAAAAGTAAAGTTGAAAGGAAGATAGTCTACCTTCTTGTAAAAGAAAGTGTTAAAGAAATGACAATTCAAGAACTTTTGCGGCTTCCTTTTCTCCCTTTCTTTTAAAAGCTCAAGATATAAATTGATAACCTGCATAACAAGAAATTGCATTCACAGACAAGGAACTGCATCAAATGCTTGTGATTCTATCTAGCTAATAAGGAATCTTTTCAACATTTTCTTGGCAGCTGAGGAAAAACAATAATTCACCTCATCATTCAACCATGCGCGTGGTCTCAAGCACTGCAATACTTCTCCAGTTATGCACTAATATTCGAATTTTCATGAGTCACCAATAGCTTCCGCCTAAACATAAACCAGATAATAACATAAATGATAAATGATAAAACACTATAATAACAAACACAACTATGCAGAGCCATTCCGAAGAAAAAAAAAATTCCACATAAATTCATACCGACTGGAATGAGAAAGAGCACAGGCAACCTCAGTCTTTTCCTCCTTGGTAAGAGGCTTAAAAGCTTCAGCAATCAGATCCTACACTTTAACATTCTCAAAATAAATGGAAAAACAATAGACATAAACATGAAGACACTTCCTAAAATGATAGCTCCAACAGATTACCTTCTTAATAACCTCTTCTTCTTCTTCTTTCTTCTGGGGACGCGATAACTTCTGTAGTTGCAACTGTTTCTCATTAAATTCAATCTCAAGCTGCAAAGATTTCAATTTCTCATTCCTCCTCTCTGCGACATACAACAACTTCTTGTGCACACTTGCTCGCGGTACATCCAACTCCCCACTCAATGACTCAAAGACTCCATTAACATTTCCGAATTCTCCACCTTTAAATATCCATTACTCCGATCCTTCACCACCGATGAACTTGATGGCCGAGATTCCCTTTCAACAACCATCCCATCAAATTTCCTCGACTCCTCCACAACCCCATTACTCCCCTTCCAATTGTCATCCCTCCCATCCTCCAAAACCTCAACTTCCTCGATATCCTCAGAAGCCTCCTCCTTTTTAACAACCTCAGTCATCTCCTCCTCCTTATCTTCTTCAGTAAACCTAAGCGTCCCAATTGCATTTCTTTTCGCACTTTCATATCGCCTATTCAAAATATTCCCCATTTCCTTAACTAAAGGATCTTTGTAACTAACTTTAGACCCACTATTGCTCGAATTTACAGAAAACCCACCTCTGTTACGCCTAACAGGGGCGTGAGGTTCCCTTCTGAAAAAAGATAGAAACTTGGGATACCAAAAATACTTGGAAAACGTCCCGCCGGTAGGGATTAGCCGACCGGTGCAACAGATTTGATTCGGAGAATTTGAAGTAAGTTTGGGTTTTTTCGAAAGAGGTGAATTTGAAACTGGGCTTCTGAGATTCACGCCGATAAAGTCGTCGTTGCTACGCTTCCGATTACTGGTTAACGCACCCATTGGATGAAAAATTCGAGTGAATTTCTAGGAAACCCTAGAACTGAAATAATAACAAAAATAATCCTCGGAAAATTCATCGAGGACCCTTTACCATTTCGATTAAATTTCTTAATTTCTTCAGAAGTTAACGAAATTGGCGCCACTTTCCGATTCTAAAGAAACCCCAATTTCAATCCAAAAAAATTGGGGATTTCAAAAACCCAACAAGACGAATAATGGAAACTGAAGCAATTTTGCACCGCATAATATAAATGCAAATTAGGCAAAAAAAGAAAACAAATTTTAAGAATTTGACTTTGTGTGATATGTAGACTATGTAGAGTACAGAGAGAGAAAGTGTGTGCTGGTGCGTGAAACAGGAATCCAGTTGTCTTCTCTCTAATTTAACTAGTTACTTCGAGTATATGTTTAGTACATTTTATTTATTTATTTTTGATAGAAATGTTTAGTACACTAGTTAGTATTCATTAACAATAGTACCAATTTTGTGTTACTATATGAAAGTGTCGTTGCAGCCAAATTAACTTATTTCATATTTTTTAATTGTTGAAATAATTAAAAAAATAAAAATATTTTATTATTTTTTATTTAATAATAAAATATGAGTAGTAAAAAAAAATTTATCTTATAAAAAATTTTATATTATACAGTATTTAGAATAAAAGAAAATAAATTTTAAAAAAATCATAAAATTTTCTTAAAAATTATAAGTTCATAACAATATTCTAATAAACCTCGTTATTGGTTAATTTGTTTGTCCAAAGCTGATAGAGTTTTAATTTTTAATTTAATAATATATTTCAAAAAATCATACAAAAAATATCAATCTTAAAAATTATAAGTTCTTGAAAATAACATGTGAATAATAATGACAAATAGACAAAAATCTAATTTATTCGAACCAAAATTCGTTATTGCCAAAATGTTAATTCAATGACCAAAATTCAACATTTTACATTTTGTCCAAAGCTTATAGAGGGCTAAAAATTATTATTTTAAAAGTGGATAATGTTGAGTAATATAGTGATTTTTCCATATAAGTATGTTTCAAGTGCAATTTTGTTTTTGTGAACATTTTGGATTCTCTACAATATATAAAGTCTTTTAGATGTAGATATCTAAGTTTGGGACACATCATTATCTTAGTAATTTCATTTTATTGATATATACACATAGAAGTAATAGCGAAGATTCATCATTAGCGAAGAAAAGAAAATGTCAATAGCAACATATTAAATGGTAAATTCTGCAAAAACCAATATCTTTGAAAATATACAAAGTACGAGTTTCCCTTCCCAAAAAGTTTTTTCTTCCATGGTTACTGGAAAACCTTCCACTGAAGATCAATGTAAATCCAGTAGAAACCCAGAATGAAAAACTTCTGAAATAATTTGCTCCTCAAAGATACGAATTATGCCATTCCCCAACCATCAAAAAGATAAATGCCTCGCAGTTCTTCAAGCGTACACCAGCGTGGTTCAACTTGTCCACCTCCAAACCATGATAACAATGATGATTGTGATGATCATCCCTGCATATTTAATCCATCTATCAACTCGATTACGCCTTTCAATAAGCCTCAACACAGAATTTGATAGCCCCAATCTATTAAGAACATCCAGTGCTTTCCGCTGAGCTCTCTGCACCAAACTCAAATCCAATTCCATGCATCAGCATCACAAAATATTTGATCAGCATGAGAGATTCAATAATTGGGAAAATGTAAAACAACAAGGAAATGTCAATTTTTCAACCATATTTTGAAAGCTGAAACATGCATCAAGAAACTTAGATGATTCCCATATATTTAGACAAAAGCCAAATTATTCATGAACCGTGAATACAATTGAATCTGAAAGATATAGACAAAAGCCAGAATATTTCTATAGAATATTTAAATAAGTTCTCTTAATTATAATGATGCTCAAGTGAGGAACTGAAAATCTTTATGGTAATTTTTTCTTTTAGCCATTTGTTTGTTACATCCACAAATTTTGGTATTTTCTATGCTGCTAAAAATTTGTTTGGAGCTTGTAATTACTTCAATACAAGGTTTTTTTATATTTGAACTGAGCGTTAAAAGGATCTAAAACCTCCAACAGTTGCATATTCTGCCTTCAACAAATATATAAAAAAGTTAAAAGTTCATTAAGGAGAAACTTATAATATACCAGCAGCTAATAAGATACCAGCACAAATTTCTGAAATGAGCACGTTGTTCAATGCAGACATCTTGGAACTCATTGCACCAAGAATGAAATGTATCAGCACAAGAGCCTATGCACATACATATTGGAAAGGATCAGTTTCTTTTAATGAGTACCTTGAGATGATCCCTCTGCTCACTATATTTCGAAAGGATGGCCACCCCTGTTGCATAAGCATCTTCTAGCATCCTGGATGAGGTCTGAACTGACTGCATATGCTTGCTTGTGCTTCATCGTCAAAAATCCTCAAAACATGAGATGATTCCCCATTCTGGAATCAAAATAAATCCCTTAGAAAAAATTAATTCTTAAATTAACAACCAATCAGCATGAAAGAACACAAGGCAAAGAAAAAAAGATTCCATACAACTCGTCCCAGTAATTCAGCCCTCTCCTGAGCTTCTTGCGTTCGTCTTTGAATTCGTTGAGAGTACTTTTCAAGACTGTCTTTCAATGACATAGCCTCTTCAGCCACTTGTTCGACTTTTCTGTATAATTGCAGAATGAGAAAAAGGTTTCAGAAAAACGTGGCTAATCTTCATAGTGTAAGAAGCATAAAACAATTAATTTCTTACCCCTTACTCTTAGTAAGCAACTCTCTGATGTGCCCTACTGATTTCAGCATATATGATTAAAATTAAATTCCTCTCCCCTATCACCAAACTACATTAACAAATTGTTGTATTCAGCTGGCACATAGGACTTGCAAGAAAGGAAAAACCCAAAAGTAAAGTTAGATAAGTGATTTACGCGCCTCGCTCACTAAACTCACAAAATGGGTGAAACTGAAAACTAAAGGATGTAGATTTTTGAAACAGCAAACATATAGCTTTTCTGAGAAAAATTCCTGCTAGAATGATCCTAGAGCTAAGATATGCCACAACAAGAAGGAAACCAGGCAAGCCCAAGACCATACGAACAGTCCATAAATAAATACTCGAAAAGAGAATTCCACACGCCATTCTTGTGATTGTCAGGAACAACACAAACAATATCACAGGAATCAAATAGATATATTGCATGCCACAGCCACAAAATTCCCAGCAGATCTAACAATTCAACAATTTTTCCAAAAACAATCAAGAAAACCATTTGAATTCTCCATATAACTAACAATCCCAATCTTAACCTAACCTAAAACCATATTTCTGCGCCATAAATCATGCTACCGCGAAATTGAACCGGTAAACCTAAATCTAAACAGCCGATCAGCAATCCAGAGGCACAAAACAAGTAAAAACGATAAATCAACCGACATATATCCCATAAAATTAAAATTAAAAACATGCGAAAAAAATAGGTGGTTCAATTAACCAACCTTTTCCAGAGGTCGCGTTGGGACTTGGCGGGGATCGATCGCCAGAGATGATCCATGTCGGTGCAAAGAGAGAGGATCTGAGCAATATCCCGCTTGACCGAGTCAAAAAGCTCCGGCGATGAGTTAACGACGACGAATGGTAAGGAAGAAGACGCGTATCCGAGAATGCTCCAGCCTCTCCAAGCCATCGCGACTCTTGAGCAACAGCCTCTTGGAGTTTTGGTATAAGTCCGATAAGGTTGTGCCACCGCCGGCACCACCACCTCCTCCGACCACCTCGAATGCCGTCGCCATTAGCTTCTTGTTTTCTTTTCTATTTTGCCCTTTTTTTTTCCCTACCCTTTTATTGGAATTTCGTACCTTGAAACTCCTATATATTCTTATATTATATTATATTATTAAAAAAATATTGACAGTCATTTTTAAGAATTATTTTTTTATATTTTAAATATTTATACAATACAACATTATATACTTTAAGAGATTGTATTGTATAAACTTTTAAAAATAAAAAAATAATTCCTTAAAAATGACTGAAGAATCATCTATATTATAATTATCTATTACCTATTATTAAACCCAAATCAGGAAGAAACCCGATAGAGACGTGATTCAGTAAATTACTAGTTCAATTGTGAGATTACTAGTTTAACCGATAGATCACTAAAATATATTAATTTATTAATATATGATGCTTTAAAATAAAAATATTGATAAATTATTTCATATCAATTTTTTAGTTAATTATAGATAATTTAGCTAAAAGTTATAATTAATATATGAAAATACTTTATTTAATTTTAAGCTAATATGAACAAATGCATAGAAAATGATCTTTCATTATTTATTAAAGGGTTAAAGACTTTAGTTGATTTTAATAGGCAGACGATTGACCATTGTTACATTAGTTAAGTGAAATGTCAATTTCTTTTTTCCTTTAAAAATTTTCTAAAAACAAAAGACTTAGAAAATAAATAAAGGACTTGATCCTTTTTTCTTGATTTCGTTCCACCTGTCTCTTATACATATTTATTAATTATAACATCTAATTTTACATGCATCTACTTATTTAATTTTTAAATTGAAATATATTATAATAAACCAACTACAAAATAATTTTACTACTAAATTACTAAGAATCGGATATGTAATCTCCATACTACTAAATAATTTTACTTCTTTAATTTTGGTCATGCATGAGTTCACGTGTCTAGGTAATTTAATTTATAAAATAAATATACTTTATATTTATTATTTCGATATATTGGTGTATTTATTAGTGCAAAAAAATAAAGTGTACTTTTTAAAAAGTTACTCTTAATAAACATAAATTATTGAGAATTCATAATTTATTATAACAATAATAAGGCATAATAAAATATTATAACTTGTTAATATAAAGTAAAATAAATTTAGCCAAAATTAGTACATGCACAATTTTATTTGTATTCTTAGAATAAATTCTTTAAATTTTTAAGCTATCTTTTTTGTACATTTTATTCGTTAATTTTAGTATCAATAATTCATTATGTATTAAAATAAAATATACTTTATTTTATTATAATATATTTTAATTTAAAAATTAAATCATAAGATGCATGTAAAATTAGATGTTATAATTAATAAAATATTAGAAGTAATATAATTTTTAACAATGAGAAAAGGATTAGAAAACATAAAATGAAAAACAAATGGCATTCACTTAACTAATGTAGTATAATGGTCATTTTTAACAAAATGATATGATGATGCAACTAAAACTTTAGTTGGATCAAATATTTTGCTTTTAACCCTTTATTAAATAGTGAATTTATTATAATATTATATTTAGATTTAAAAGATTGTTTGTTTAGATTTTTTATAATATATTTGATTTACAAAGTTTTAGTGATACAATATTTTGTGAATTACTTTTTTGTTGTAAAAAAAAAAAATTTGTTTTGCTATTTGTGTATATATTTCGTATTTAAATATTGTTTTATTTAAAAAAAAATTAATGGTTATCTTATTTAATAGAAATAAAAGAGATTTTAAATATAATAAATTATGACTTTAACAACATCCTTGGGTGTAGTCCAGTGGTTGGAGCTGCCTTTCGTTAGAGGAGAGGTCATGGGATCCAATCCGTGCGACATTTTTTGAACAACCTCAACAACTCGATGGAAACTTGATGAACCATGGTTGAATCGTTTTTTTGAACAACCTCAACAACTAGATGGAAACTTGATGAACCATGGTTAAACCGGACAGTGACATGTGGCCAAGCTGAGTGACTGGTTCAACAGGTTGACCGGTTGAACTGCTGGGTCAAGCCGGGTTTAATAATTAGAAAACTACCATATATTTTTAGTTATACAATTCTACTCGAGATATATAATATTTTATTTTATTTTATTTTTTGTCTCGCCCAAAAACTCTTAATTAAATAGTTATGTCTTATGTGTCCTAAATGAAATATAATTAGTTTATCTAAAATACTCTTTATTTTAATATAATAAGATTATCTATCTTTTATACTACTATTATTATTTATTTTATATATATATATATATATATATTAAATTGCTATAATATAATTCTTTAGATTTATATGAAAATTTAAGCATAAATGTATTAAAATTGTAAAAATTTTATTTGTATAAAAAATTATATTTGATCAAAAATAAAATAAAAGTAGTTTTTATAACTATTATGTATATTCAATTTTTTTCTTCATTACAATAGTACAAAATTTTGGCATAGATACATAATAAGAGGTATAAATTTTTAAGAGTAGAAAAATTACTTATAAATAAGCAAAAAATAAATAAATATTATTTTATAACTATTATATATATTCAAATTATTTTATTTTTTATTCATAATAAAAAAAATATTTTATAACTATATTATATATTATTAATTCACAAATAATTATTTTCTTTTCTTTAACTGTTTATTCAAGTTCGCTATTGCATGTTAGTTAATTAGAATCAATTTATATATTTTTTCATATACCAAAAGACATCTATAACTATTTTGAATAAAAATATAAAATTTTCACTCTATTATAAATTTATAATATGATTAATCATGTATTTATTTTAGTTACAACATGAAATTGTTGTGGTTTAGGATCTATGTATAATAACTAATTTATTATTCATCGTAGCAGATAAGTTAAATTATTGGATCGACTTTCAAATTTATTAGTATTAATAGATTCTTTCACTTTAAGCTTACTTTTGCCTTTTTAATATCAAAGTTTTTCTCCATCTTAAAAATCATAAAATTAATAATCGTACAAATAAAAATTTAGTATTTATAAAAGTGAAAAAAATAATGAAGTATATAACACTATTTTCTTATCTAAATTAAATTTTTTTGTCATGATTAATTTAGATTTGTTTTTCTCTTCCCCAAGGAATGAAACTAAAGTTCACTGTGAAATAAAAAACTCACAATTTTTAATTAAAATAGAAGTATTTGTTAATTCTATATATCTTTAATAATAATATTTGATTAGAAAATCTTTATCTTTAAGAATATTATTCTGTAAAATATTAGTTTAAGCAACTATTAATGAGATAAAAAATAAATTTAACTCATGATACAATACAATGCCTAAAATATTTCAAAATAATCATTGTAACACATACAAGAATTCTACGCATAATTTGTGATACTAATATAGAAACTTAAATAAGTAATTAATATAGAAACATATTATGCAAAATAAATCATAGTATTAACTGCTCTAAGTATTTACTGGTATATATTGAGTTTAAATGTTAATTTTGGAAACTACAATACTAATTGTTATAGTATTTGATAAAATAATATTGATTTAGATTAACTATTGATGAGGTAAAAAAAGTTCAACAAATGGTATGATACATTATCTAAATAGTTTAGAATAATCATTGTAAAATCTATAAGAATACTACCCATAAATTGTTGGAATGACATATAGAAAAAATAAATAGGTAAGCAGTGTAAAATACAACATGAATTATACAAATAAACTATCATAATATTAAATATTTTAAAATAACTACATATAGACAATGCGTTACACATCAACTTTGGAAAGTACAATGCAATTTTACACTATTTAACAAAACAATAAAAATCTAAATTAAATATTTTAGTAAACAATACAAGAAATTAATTGAAAAAGTACGAAAAAAAATAAAAATAAAATTCACACACTTTTGTTGTTAGTTTTAATTTTTTATATATTTCATAAATACAAATTTTAATTTCATAGTAAAATACCATATCAAAATATAGTTTTAGAGCTAATCACGTTCAATACCATTCAAATTGATGAAAAAAGTTATAGAATATCTGAAATCTATACTATTAATGTTATCATAAGATTAAGAAATATGTAACAATACTAATGATTTTATAAATACATATTTACACAATATGTTGTGTAATTAATTGCAATAAAAATTATATAAAAATTACGTGTTATTTTGAATATATATAGAAATTACATATTTTTCAATACAGTTTCGTGTATTTCTATTCATAAAATAAGATAAAAAATTTTCTCATTAATGTTTTCTACATTTAAAGCATGATAAAAGAACAACATTTTATATTTATTTTTTGATATTGATTTTAATATATTACGTGATAGTTGTCCATATTATAGAGAATATATTAGTTTAATCTATTTAGTTTGATGTCATTGTTATTTACATTTTACTTAAGTTCATTTTTTTTTATTTTCTGAAATTTTAATTAATATTTTTGTAGTTATTACGATTTATTATTTGATCTCATGTAAATATTTTTTCCTAATAAAAGAATTTTAACATGCTTTATCCATAAAATGATGTTTGATACTTGATAATAATTTTATCTTTTAGTAATTATAAAGAATATATAAATACATTTAAAAAGTTCAATATTATGGAAAAAAATCTTTATTTTTAAATGATCACGTCATTGGTGGTGTCATTATAACAAATTATAATTTGGGAACCTAAACGAGAAATAGTGAATCGAAATTAACTACTGCCATGCCCCTAGAAGGCATAGGATAATAACATACCGCACCTTAGGATCATCCCAAAGCATACAAGACACAGTACAAGAGCACTAAACAAACTATAATCCTTGCTATTAGATCTCAAGATCAACCAAAACAAAATCACAAAAGTAGATTCAACAACCATATCCATAATAATCCACGATGACCAAATCACACTTTTTTACAAGTACTAAACCATAAACAAAACGACAGTCAGAAAATTGATATACAAGACAATTCTAATAAGTCCTTAGGCACACAGGCCTAAACACAATAATGAATCTAACACTAAGATAGTAAACGAAAAAACTCTAACTCCAGTAATTGGGGTCTGCACTGTAATCCAGGTCAGCACTCGATTCAGGACCTGCTGTTGCCTCCTGTTGGTCCTTGACTGCAAACAAAAGGGGGAAAACAATAATGGAGTAAGCACATAGTGCTTATTAAATAACATTTAATCCTAATTATAGACAATAGGTATACAATCAGTGCAAGAAACAATATATGAGACATTTTCAATGACATAAAATGCAAATGTCAATCAAAGTCTTCTCAGCACTGGATCTAGATCTACCTATTTTCTGCTCGAGTAGACAAAGTATAATGGAGTGTCTATCACTTGCCTTGTTGATAGACTAGATATGACATTTACAAAGTAGAGTACTCAATATAGCATTTCATTCACTCACTTATAGCCAAATCCACTAAAGTGACCCATTAAACTTTTCACAATAATCATTCATTAACACAGTACAATAATGAATAAATAATATATTACATAATGAACACATAAATTATAAACGTACTTAACTCATAAACATTACTTAAAATAAATATACTTAGCTTAATATCAATTATTTTAGGGATTATTGTAGGGATAGAAAATCAACCATATACAAAGTATCGATAAAAAGGAGTAAACGTTACTTATCTCAAAAATCGATTTCGTAGACGTATTCTAATTTTGATGATCTAAAACTCTAACCCCAAATTATCTAAATCAGGAGAGTGTTATACTGTTAGGATGTTACAAATTGAGGTAGGGGTTCACTTTTGGGCCTCACCCCAAATTCTCAAATTAGACAATAATCGAACACAAACAAGTAAGGGTTGACTTAAATTCATGAAAATAAGATAAAAGTTTAAGAATTAGGGTTCATAATTTCAAATATATCACTAGATTAAGAATTGTCAAAACTCTCATTCAAATCTCACCAAAATAATAGTTAAAAAGTCATTTCAAATCACAAATCATTTCCAAGTAGCTCATAAATATATTTGGTAATAAAATCAAACCATTAATAACAAAATTAAATAAATTAATTTATTAAGGAACCTGAAATTTAACATGAAAACCATACAAAATTTGAAGTAAAACTTGCTTGTGAAGTTGGATTAAAAATCTACGAGTATTCCTAAATCGCTAATTTGATTTGAATGGAAAATTTTCTAAACTGATGATTGAATTTGAAAATTTGGGTTAAAGGGTTTTGGAAACTCGTTCTCTGGAGTTAACTTCGAAAATGATAACAGTCATAAATGAATCAGGAAGCTTCGTAACGAAGTTTTAATAACTTTTCAAAATTTGTATTTTAGTCTCTAAAATTTTGATAAATTATACTATGTTCAAAAAGGATAAAATAATTATTTAGTACTTGAAAGAAATATTAATGAGTATTCAAACTATAAGATCAAGTACGAAAACACGTGAAAGGAGTGAAAAGAAAAGTCAAGTGTTACAACTACATTTCGTGTCATCAATATGAACGAAGAGATCAAAATTCAAAATTTCAATAGAATACTAAAACAAATGTTATCATAAGTTTATCAAATATAAAAAATATCAATATATTATATTATATGTATTTACAGTTTTACACAATATGTTAATGACAATTAATTGTATTAGAGATTTATAACATTCTAATTAAATTAACGTATAATTTTGGATATCTTTAGAACTATATGTTTTTCCATTGGCATTGCATTTATTTTATAATAAGATAAGTGATTGTTCTTTTAACATTGACGGTGCATTTCAGAGTAATATAAAAATAATAATTTTTTTATAATGATTTTAATATAATATGTGGACCTCACAATAATATGTAGAATATATTAGTTTAATCAGATTTAAATTTTTATAATAATTTTCTTGATTTATTCTTTCTTTACATTTTAATCAGATTTATTTTTTTATTTTTTGAAATTATAATTAATTTTTGTAATTATTATCCATATATCATTTGATTTCATGTAAATATTGTTTGGTAATCAAAGAATATCAATACTTCATATATAAAATAATATTTGGTACTTGATAGTGATTTTGTCTTTTAGTAATGGCAAAGCATATCAAGTAATTGGTGGTGACACTATAAGAAATTATTATCTAAGCATATAGAAGAGAAATAGAAATAAGATGCAAAAGGTGTCATATGTCATAAAAATGAATGACATTGAGTAAATAACAAACAATAGTGAATAAAACTAAAAAAGAAAGGTGAAAATAATTACAAACAAGAGAGCAAAGACACATATTAAATATATATTTTAAAATATATACCTTTTGTATAAAAAAAAATCAACAAATAAAATGTTTACATTTTGTACTCTATATTATCATTTACTGATTATTTATTTATTTTTTAAAAATAAAATTGTCCAACAAATCAGTAGTATTACACGTGAGAAGCATGTGCTTTTTTCTAATTATTGTATATATGCTTAGTTGTTTCTTCCCATTTTTGGTTCTTTTTTTTTTTTTTTTTTTTTGTAATGTCTAAAATACCTGTGTGAATGAAATATAAATCCCAACAAGAAAATATAACCAAATTTGTTTCTACTTTTTTGTGATGCCTAAGATATCTGTCTTTAATGAAATACAAATACCAAAGAAAACATAATTAAATTTTACTTGTTTCTCCCAATTTTTATTTCTCTTCTTTTTGTAATGCCTAAAATACCTACTTTTAATGAAATATAAATCCCAACAGAAAATATAATTAATTTTGTCTCTATTTTTTTGTGATGCCTAAAATATCCGCATCTTAATGAAATACAAATCCCAATAGAAAAACATAATCAAATTTTATTTAATTACTATTTTTAATAATACCACCACCTATGTTTTTGTCACACCTAATAAACCCTTAATTAAAAAGTTTCATAATTAAATTTTATTTGTTTCTTCCTTTTTTTGTAATACCTAAAATACTCACTTTTAATGAAATATAAATCCCAACAAGAAAATATAACCAATTCTGTTTCTATTTTTTGCGATGTCTGAAATACCTGCCCTTAATGAAATATAAATTCCGATAGAAAAACATAATCAAATTTTATTTAATTACCTATTTTTTAATAATACCACAGCCTATATTATTGTCATGCCTAATATATCCTTAATTAAAAAGTTTCATGCCTAACAAGTCCTTAATGATTTTTTTTTGAGTAAGGCATCATTAATGAAATATAATTGACTTATCTAAAAATGTATTTAATATGATAAAACTAATCTATTTTTTTATAATTTATATTACTACTATATATTTAATTATATTTATATTTAAAATTAATATTGTAAAATTCCTTAGATTTACACAAAATTTTGCAATAAATGTTACAAGATGGTAGAAATTTTTTATTGCATGTATACAAATTTGATTCATTATGTTTTGTTTTGAGTAAAAAAATTTTTTTTTTAATTCAACAAAACCTTTTTTTAATATCAAAATTCTGCTCCAACTTAAAAATCACAAAATTAATAATCATTACAATAATAAATTTAAAATTTATTAAAAAAAGTCATAATTTTTAATTGAGATAGTATTTGTTAATTTTATCTCTTTAAAAATATTATTCTTTTTTAAGAAAAAACACCTTCTTATCCTTTAGTGACTCGAACTTTTGACTAATAAATTATAGAAAAGCGTATTACAACCTAAACTAGTTATTATATGTATACGAGTTGTTTCTCTTATTTTTTGTTTCTCCTTTTTGTATACCTGAAATACAAATTGTAATAAGAAAACATAATAAAATTACTCCTCATTTATTTAATTATCTATTTTTAGGTAATAATACTACCACTCATTTTTTGTCACACCTAAATATCTCCTTAATTAAATAATTTCATGCCTACTAAGTCCTTAATGAATTTTTTTCTATTTAGTTACTTATTTTTAAAAACACTAGCACCTATTTAGATTTATGTAAATTTTTGGAATAAATACGTAATAAGATGTTGAAACAAGGCCTCAATAGTCACTCTTTTGTAATATGTAAGATAAAATATTCTCAGTCAATTGAATGAATAGCTATGATTCAATATATAATTTGGAAACAAAAACCTACGTTAACTTAAGGTCTCAACATTAATGTTGTGTTTTGTGAAATGATATATATTGTATTTTGTATTGTGTAAATAACTCCATTTCGATTGAGTGAGTAATTGTGATTCAATAAACAATTTGGAATAGAAATGGTCGCATGATTTTTTGTCTCACACTTTATTTCATTTTCTGTCACACTATCAAATGAACTGTTAAGATTCTGTGAAGTAATTTTAATGAAGTAATTTGTGATAGTATGACAGTGAATTAGATACGTGTGGGATAAAAGATTCTTAACAATAAAAATGTATATTTTGAAATTGTGAGTGCACACTGTAATCATTTAAATAACTAGTGTTATGATAGAATATGGATGGTCAATTGCTCATGATGAGATATTTTTTATTGAACCTGGTTATTGAGTTCAAGTATAAGGGTGCGTTTGATAAATTTGAAATACGAATACTGAAAACTAAATACTAAAATCTTAATTTACTAAATTCATAAAGTTACATCTGTTTGATAATCAGTTGAATCTAAGTACTGAATTGAAATATTTTACCTCGTATATATTATATATTTTGATGATAATATTATATTTTTTATAGTAGATTATTTTAATTATTATATTTTTAATACAAATAAATATTTTTTTAATATAGAGTATGTGTGTATGAGAGAGGAGTATGTGTGTGTGAGAGAGATATTATGTACAAGTGTGTGTTTATATATGAGAGAGAATGAATTTAATAAGTGCAAGTGTGCGTTTTTATATGTGAAAAGAAATATAGTGTGTGTTTATGTGAAAAAAAATATAATATGTGCAAGTGTGTGTTTATGTGTGAGAGATAATGAATATAATGTGTGTGCGTTTATGTATGAGAGAAAATGAATATAGTATGTTCAAGTGTGTATGTGTGAGAGAGAGAAGGAATATTTTTATACAAATGTGCGCCTATGTGTAAGAGAGAAAGATTATAGTGTGTGCAAATTGCAATCGTGTGTTTATGTGTGTGAGAGAAAAAATATAGTATGTGAAAATGTGTGTTTATGTATGAGAGAAAAGGAATATAGTCTGTTCAAATGTGTGTTTGTGTGTGAGAAAGAAGGAATATAGTGTGTTCAAGTGTGTTTATGTGTAAGAGAGAATGAATATAGTGTGCGCAAATATGTGTTTGTGTGTGAAAGAGAATAAATATAATGTATGCAAGTATGTGTTTATGTGTGAGAGATGAATATAATGTGTATAAGTGTGTGCATAAATAGTGTATGAATGTGAAATAAAGAAAATTTGGGTGAGTTTTGCTATACTAGTAAAGAATTCAGCAAATTAACTAATAGATTTTTCACTTAAAATTTTGTATAAAAATTAAGTGGCACTTAATGCTTTCAGAGGTAAGAGAATTTCGTTATCAAACACACTTAATATAAAAAGTTCTTAATGAATTAAGTTTAAGCACTTAATGGGGTTATCAAACACTCCTAAATCTTGTGGCAACTCAAGCAATCACATATGTATGTAAATAGACTTACGAGGGACGTAGAGGTCCCCCAATCCCAAGATTCAATGTTTTTTCCCCCTTAAAATTTTTATTTTCAAAATTAAAGATTTGCCCGTGTAAAATTTTACAAACACCCTAAAATCTATACGGATATGAATTTTGTCCCCTCAAAATAAATTTTTTTTGCATTAATTTATGTACCTGTAATGTCAAATGATATTACCCAATAGCCTATGATTACATTGTTAGATTGGGATGATTTAAATCTGATTTACGTTTATTGTTATCTTTGCTAGTAATCTAGTGATAGATATCTACTTATACACTTGTAATTATCTTGTTCCTTATTGTGTGATAGATATCTATTTGTACACATGGAATTATCTTGTTATACATATTATATGTACAAATTATAGGAGAATCTTATAATTCTTGATCAAACTAATTATACGAGAGTTCAGTGCTACCTTCCTTCCAAATTTAGATAATTTGATAAGAATTATGGAAAAGTCTTATAATTATTGATCAAACTAATTACTAATGATAGTAGAGTTCTTGATCAAGCTAATTATAGGAGAATCTTATCAAACTAATTATAGGAGAGTTCTTGATCAAACTAATTATAGGAGAATCTTATCAAACTAATTATAGGAGAGTTCAGTGCTATAAGACCTTCCAAATTCCTTAATTTGATCAAGAATTATGGAAGAGTCTTATAATTATTGATAAAACTAATTATTAATGATAGGAGAGTTCAGCGCTATATCCTTAATAATTATGGGAGAGTTTTATAATTCTTGATCAAACTAATTACTAATGATGGGAGACTTCCAAATCAAATTACTTCATTAATGTTTCAGTGCTTCTTTCAACATTCAATCATGCTTCTGTAATTTCTGGAACTAATTACAGGACAGTTCCTTCTGTAATTTCTGGAACTAATTACAGGAGAGTTCAGTGCTTGCTTCCAAATTCCTTCATTAATGTTTTCGGTACTTCTTTCAACATTCAATCATCCTTCTTTCAACATTCAATCATCCTTCTTTTCAAATTCATTCATTCTTTCAACATTCAATCATCCTTCTAGCCATTAAAGAAATTGGGCGAAATGAGGGTTCTGAAAAGCCATCACTGCATACAGGGAAGCCACTATTCTTAAAAAGTCATCACCGTTCTTACTCATTCAACTACTTAAGATAGAAGTTTCTACCAGTGCTGCAATTACCTCATTTCAGTTGGAATAAGCAGGATGGATTAGTGGAAGAAATCAAGCAGATGTATTCATTAAATTTTGGGGAGAAATCAAGACAAGATTAGATTCTGGGTAATGACAATAATTGATGTTTGAGTAGTGATGAAATATGGGGAGCAATTACATCATTTTCAGTTGGTAGAGTTATTTTAAATAAGCAGGATGGATTAGTGGAAGAAATCAAGATTAGATTTTGGGGAAAAATTAGATTATGGGGTAATGACAATAATTGAGGTTTGAGTCAAGATTAGATTTTAGGGAGAAATCAAGATTAGATTATGGGGTAATGACAATAATTGAGGTTTGAGTAGTGATGAAATATGGGTATGGGTTTGACCGTAAATAATTCCACACATGTCAAACGCAGGGATGTTCTAAACCATTTTTTTAGGAAGAAATGGATGCAGAAGAAATTTTAGTGATGATTCCTTTGGAAAAAAATGAAATAGTGGCCATGACCAAGGATGGTTTCTGATGGTGCGGATGGGAAAAGGGCAGTTGAAATGAAATGGTGCGGATGGGAGAATGGTAGTTGAAATGTAAAATAGTGGTCATGACCAAGGATGGTTTTCTGATGGTGCGGTTGAAGAATATTTTAGGAAGAAGGTAGGGTTCGAATTTCTTTTTGTGTTAAAGAAGTAATATTCTATGCAACTAGAGCAATTATCGTCCCGTTAGACCAAATTTGGGTTCCAATTCTTTTGTGTGTTAAAAGAAGTAAGCTAGAGTTTGTTATTTTATGCGGCTAGAGCAATTATCTTCCACCAGATTTTCAGATCATGACTTCAAAACAGAAGCTAAATTTTAAAAACGTGTAGAAAATGGAAAGTGAACTCAGAACACGTGTAGAAAATAGAAAATGATGGAAAATGAACTCAGACCTCAAAAATTACCTGACTCGAAATTGTATTAGTGGGTTATATATATATATATATATATATATGCTAAAAATGGGTTAAATGCAAAAAATAAGTTTGCAGTTTGCAGTTTGTCCCCTCAACTTATTTAATAAGCACTTTAGATAAAATTACCCTTATTATTAGTTAGTTTTTTCTTTCTTCTTCCTCTTTTTTCTTTTTATTTATTTTCTCTATCTTGTTTTTTCTCTTTTTTTTTTTTCACTACTCTTTGTTGCTACTACTAAACAATTACATTATTTTTAATTAATTAATTAAATTTCTAATTTTATGTGTCTAAACAATTTAATTTATAAATTAATCATGCTTTAATACAATAAATATACCTTATTAATCATGCTTTAATACAATAAATATACCTTATTAATCATGCTTTAATACAATAAATATACCTTATTGTAATATAATGTTTGTGATTAACTATTCATAACAAATTTAATAAATAAAAAATAATTTTTTTGAGCTGGAGGAAATTAAAAAAATTATTTTAATATACAAATACAATTATAGAATGAAAAAAACATGTACAACCATTTATTTATGGACTAATATTAGCAAAATATACTTAGAAAATATTATGGCTACCTAAAGGTGTTTTTGGAGTTATAGTAAACTCATCCAAAATATGAAAAATGAATGAATGTGGCACAAAAAAAAAAAAAAATTTGTTTACATACTTAGAATATATGTTTCAATTTTTTTGACAAATTTTTTTTTTTTAATCTTTTTTATAGTTTGTTTACTTGTTAATTATAGTATTAGTAAAACTCACAAAATCCATATTACACTATTAAAATATGAGTTGCTTGTATTAAAAAAATTATTATTTCTATAAATTATTTATGCACATGTAAAAAAATTAGAGTTTTTAACTAAACTAGTAGTATAATAGTTTAGCAATAGCAAGGGAAAAATATGAGAGAAAATAAATAAATTGGTTAAAAGAGAAAAATAAAAAGAAAAAGAAAATTATTAAAATAGTAAGGATAATTTTGTCCCAAAACATGAAGAAACAAGGGACAAGGGGGTAAAGTGCTTATTAAATAATTTGAGGGGGGAAAACTGCAATTGGGCTGTAAATTAAGAAAAGTTTTTTGCATTTAACCCTAAAAAAATGAAACAAGACTAAATTAATGAAAGACATTTTAGGGTCAATCCGAACCCTTGTACTAAGTGAAATTACATTTTGAACAACCAAATTAAAAAATATACACTTTGTCCCATTGGTACTATTCATATGTTAAAAACTAATACCATGAAAAAAAAAATCTAGTTAAATGATTGAAATTAACACTATATTTTGATTTTCATGTATTTAATTTTTTATAGTAGCATGACAATTATTAAAAATAAGTAAAACTAAACTACAAAATATCTTTAAAAAAAGAGAAAAATACATTAGCATAAATGTATTACTTACCAATGTAACACTTTTATTTCAATAACTAATTAAATGAATTACTAATTTTCTTTGGTACATATAAAGTTAAGTAATTATGTATATTTAATGATATATCTATATATCTATACATGTTCAAATATTACTATTCACAGAACTCTATGTACATGTAATATAATCATGTATAATATAAGGTCTAATTTATTAATGTAATGTTTTCATTGTCAATAAGTATCTTAAATGCATTACTCTTATTACATATAGTGTACATAATTAATCATATATTCGTATTTTTTTTTATCATACACTTCTATGATATGTCTATATATTCATATATTAATATGTGTGTAACTTGTAAATGTAACACATACATAGAAATTGTAGATTTGTGTAATTTATACATGTAATCTATTTTATTTTTAATGTGTATAGTATATAATATATTATGAACTATATTTTACATAATTAATATATTTATAGATTATAGTTATAGATAGTAACTTATTAATCTATACATATAAATAAATAAATATATATATATACATACATATATATATATATATATGTATTTTGTAAAGTTCAAACTCGACTCACAAAATTATTCGAACTGTGAGTCTTAATCAGGCTAAGCTAAGCTCACAAATATGCAGCTCATCAGCTCATAAAATTATTTAGGTTTCGAGCCTTAATCAGGCTGACCCAAACTCACAGTACATACATTATTAAAAGTTAAGAAATTAAGAGACATAATATAAAAAGAGTATCTCAAATTTCAATACTAATAATTAAAGTATAAAAAACAATATTTTCTCAAGAATTAGTAATATTTACACATACAAAAGTCGAAAAAAAGTATTTCAAATAAGTTATTATGACTATCAGGGTGAGAGCTCGCTTAATTAATAGATTAATTAGTATAGAATTAAACTGAAGAGAATCAGTAACCCAATTAGTGTGAGTGTATATATATATATATATATATATATATATATATATATATATATATTCATTTACTTATTAGGGCTGGGTTTTACTTGGGCTGAGCCTTGTGAAGCTCAAGCTCGGTTCACGTTTAAAAAATTGGGTCTAGTATTTAGATCTAAACTCAGTTCGGTTCACTTGAATATAAGGCTCAACCCTTTATTTGTTGGTTCTGGCGGACTAAGCTCGGGCTGGCCTAGCCCATTGACAGTCCTAATTAGGGGTGTTTCTCCAATCGGTATTCGATTTTTTACTTATTTGACTTGATTTTTTGACTTTCGACTTAAAACCCTCAATGTCAAAATCAACTCATATAAATTCAAAGTCAACTTGATTAAATTTGACTTATTGGTCGTAAGTTGAATAAATCAAAAAAAAAATTCCCTTTCAATCCATATTCTAATTTTGAAATTTAGTTTTACACAATTCCACCAATTCCATTTCCAATTGCAAAATTTAGTAATCCTTTTATATGTATAACTTAACTCTAGTTTTTATGTTAGTTATTGAAATAAAACTATTACTTAATAAGTTATATACTTGTATTAATGTATAAGTACATAAGTTTACATAATATAAAGTATTACATAATAACTCCAAAAATTATACTAATAAATCAAAAAAAAGATATTTAAGTATTAAGAATTAAAATAATTATTAGTTATTAAGATATTTAATTATTAAAAGTTAAGAATATTATGGTTAAAATATTATGTGCACAAATACATTAATATATTATTACTCTATATTGCTAAAATATTAAAAAATGTAAATGTTGGACTTATTTGACTGTATTCGGTCCGCAAAGTTGAACACTTATAAACCAGTTAAATTAATTAATTTATAGATTGATATTCGACTACATCAGTTTGATTCAGAAACTAAAGTCAAAATTGAGTCAATGAGTTAATTCCTTAATTGACTTCAAGTAAAAAAAAAAATCTTTTTGACTAACTTTTGAACACGCTAACTTATAATGTTTAACTTAATTTTTAATTTCTAATATATCATATTTTTTTAATTTATGAAATAATGTATTGGAATTTTGAAATATAGAAAACTAATGGAATGAAATTATATTAGATCTTGGATATTTTTTGTCAACTTACTCGAATTATAGATTGAATAAATTCAAAATTAAATTACTCAATTTTATTTGATTTTAGATTTATATGACTTGACTTTATCTTTAAAATTTTTGACATAAATACATAATAAAAAGATAGAAAAGATTATGTGTAAAAAAATCATTTATACTTTAGCAAATAATAAAAAACATGTTATTTATAACAGTTTTATATGTTCAGATTGTTTCTTTTTTATTCCTAATAAAAATTGAATGATCAAATATGGGGAAAAAAGATCAACTCATGGTATGATGCATGTTCACAATATTGTAGAACAATCATAGACCAAATAAGTAGGCAGATAATGTAAACAAATAATATAATTTATGCAAATAAAATTATATTATTAAATACTCTAAAAAATTACAAATGTAGACTGAGTTTCCATGTCAACTTAGGAAATTACAATGCAATTATTACACTATTTAATAAAACAACACAAATGTATATTAAATATTTGGGTAACCAATTCAAGGAATTGACCACAAAAATTACGTAAAAAATAAAAATCTATATAAAATTCATACATCTTTATTAGTGTTACAGTTTGTTTATGTATTTAATAAATAAAAATTGTAATTTCACAGTAAAATATTATATTAAAATATAATTTTGGAGCTACGCACAACTATTTAAGATAAATAAAAGAGTTCAAAATGTCCCAAAAAGAAAAAGAGTTTAGAACGTCAATGGAGTCTTGAAATGAATGTCATTATAAGTTTAAAAAATATGAAAAAAATGCCAATATATTCTTGATAACGGAATAAAAAAACCAATATATTCTCTACATGCATACATATTTTACACAATATGTTAAAAAATAATTCTGATGGAAATTATACAAAAATTGCATGTTATTTTGGATATCTTGGCAGAACTACATGTTTTGTCTGATAGTTGCATGTATTTTAAAATAAGATAAAAGATTCTTTCATTTACATTCTGTACATTTCAAAGTAAGATAAAAGAACAATTTCTAATTTTTCATGTTTAGATAATTATCTTAATATGTTGTTGGATAATCTTATAATATGGATTAGTTTAATCTGTTTTGATTTTTATGGATGTAAGACATAGTTTTTGTTTAATGTATTTGTTCTTTATATTTTAATTGCATCTATTTTTTCTTATTGTTTTTTTTGAAATTTTAAATAATCAGTTTTATAATTATTATCCATACATCATTTGATTTCCTATAAATAATTTCCCTATTAAAAGAATTTCAAAATACTACATCTATAAAATGATGTTTAATTGATAATTTGTAGTGATTTTTTCTTTTTGTTTCTCCCTTTTTTGTGATGCCTAAGATGCTCGCCTTTAGTGAAATCTAATTTCCAATAAGAAAATATAATCAAATTACTCGTATTCCATTCTAACTATCTATTTTTAAGGATATACACCAATTTTTTTGTCATACAATTCTACCTAAGATAATCTACTATTTTTCTTTTACTATTTGTCATAAGTAATATATCCTTAATTAAATAGTTCATACCAAACATATTTTTAATGAAATAGAATTTGACCTATCTAAAATACTCTCCATTTAATAAAACTATCTCTTTTTTTATAATACTACTATATATTTATTATATATGTATATTTAAAACTACTGTAATAAAATTATGTAGATTTATATGAAAGTTTGGCATAAATGCATAATAAGATAGTAGAAATTTTTATTTGTATAAAATGATTTATATTTGAGCAAAAATAAAATAAAATATTATTTATAACTATTATGTCTATTCAACTTGTTTATTCCTTAAGTTATAAAGAAAATTTGGTATAAATACAGAATAAGAAGGTAGAAATTTTCAAGAGTAGAAAAAATATTTATACTCGAGCAAAAAATAAATAAAAATATTATTTTATAACTGTTATGTATTCAAATTATTTCTTTTTTTTATCATTAACAAAAATAATTTTTCATAACTATCTTAAGCACGTGCACACATATATATAGTAGTAGTAATATGAGAATGATACAACGATTTTGCTCATATATCTTTTTACACAATTTCTTTAATCTTATTGACGGTAGAGTAAAGGGAATAGACTCCTCCTTTACCTCTTCCATTAAAGGGAATAGACTCCTCTTTTACCTCTTCCATTAATTTATCTTTTATTGGTTGACAAAAGATTCTCCAACATATATAGTTAAGTATAAAAATTGATTGAATGTGAGATTTTTTTGGTAATTGGAAACAATTAGCAACAGAACAAATACTCTTCCCTTTCCCTCATTTGAAGAAAAATTGGAATAATTTAGCTCTGGATATCCACCACGATGATGACAATAACTTTCCCGAATATCATTCTCTTGATCGATGAGTTAATTCATTGGTCAATCCAAGTATTTCTCACCATTTCATTCATTTAATCTCGTCCACATATTCATATTTCATTGGCAAAGGCTTCGATTTACCTACAATCTCAATTACTGTTTTGTTTTCATAGGGTAAAATGACACAAAAAAGGATGAAATCAATGAGGAATATAGGAGATATGAAAGAGAAAGAGCCTACGCGATTGTAAAGTTACAGAAACTAATTGAGATTGTTAGGAGTGGTGGGTAGATGAAAGTGGAACGGTAGTAATTTGTAGGCCATAGCAATGAAAAAATAGTATACTATGATAGTTTAATTGAAAACTTTTTTCTATTGGGTATTTTTTGTCCCAAACAACAAATTTGCCTTAGTAATAACGCCACCCATACTCTAGTTGTAAATATCATGTGGTTTTTCAACACAAATACTTAAAAGTTAAATACCTGAAAGTCATGAAATTTGTTTCATTAATTTCTATTATTGAACCATACCCCAAAGATAAGATATCATAATGGTATTTTTTTCCCTAATATAAAACTTATAATTAAAAAAATGTCTTTTAATACTTTACATTCTCTTTCTCTCTAAATCTCTCTATATATATTCAATAACTAAATTCTTACCTTTAATGACATTATCTTGTAGAATAACATGTATTAATTAAGAGTGTTATACGTGCAAAGTACGTCTATTTATATGAGCTGATCCAAAAAAAAAAAAAAAATCCTTATCTCTTCCAATAAGCTGATCCAAAAATAAATAAATATTTTTTTAGAAATAAAAGATTTCGTTTCGATAAAACAAAACTTAAAATGGAACTTCATCCTTAATTCACAAAAATGTGTAAATTACAGTTAACCCCTCTAAATTTATATGTCGTTGAACTTTGCTCCTTTAGCAACATCTTAATTTGATTTATTTATTTCTCATTTTTGGTTGCTAATAATTGGTTGACGGGACATTGTTACATGAACTATGTCATGGACCTTTAATTCATGTTTTTCCGTATCGTTTTGTATCATTTAAATGGGTTATGTGGAATAATATGGATCAAAAGATCCATGACATAATCCATGTAAGAATTTTTTTTGATTGACTAGTCATATAAAAAGCACATACAGTTCGATTTTAAGAAAAATTAATAAAAAATCAAATGAAAAGATGATGCATAGTTAAAGAGAATGTTATTTGGTGTTTTTATCGAGAGAAGTTGTGATATGTAAATAGGAAAACGTACATCTATTAAATTGATTATTTTGATTAATAAAACCTAAAAGTTTGCGACATATAACTTGTGCTAATTTTGATTTTAGGAGCTTGAAGGAATTTGGGTTGGCTTCTTTACATGACGATGGTAAATAAGGGATATAAATAAGGTGAACTGACTGTCCTGTTCCTTTACATTCATTCGAAAGAATTGAATTTGCATATAGGGCAAACTGTGTTTACTAAGAGTGATAAAACAGCCAAAAAAGAAAACCTTTTGGTATCTATAATCTACTTTCACTGAGTGAATGACTACATGTTGGTGATCATTAGGCTTTCCTGTTATTGTCTCTTTCATCCTACTATGTTTATCTCCTTAGGCAACTTGTGCCATGCAACCAAGGACTTGTGTACATGTTGAAATCCAAAAATTGTTGTCCTTGGATTTCTCTCCTCCATCAGCAATGCATGATGTGAAATCCATCACCTCCATTTCATCCAGAAAATTGTGAATCACAGAACAAAGGGTCTTTATCCTTCCTTCATCCTATTCTTTATCCATATCAATGTGTGTAATTAATTTCTCATCCAAAAGCCTTTTAACTCTCTTCTGCATGTAGGCATTTCAACTTTGTCCTACCAGAGACCTCAAGGCCATCTCCACCTCTGGTAGCGGTTGGCCAGCATAGAGCTTAAGCTGCCCCTTCTTCACCACAATTACCTTCAGGGTAAGAGATTCGACTGCTTCTTTGAGTTCCTGAAAAGGGCAAGACATCAACATCATTAACAGTAGAATCCGTATCATTTTAAAGGTAAAATTTCACTATTTACGCAAACTTACACCGACAAGAAAATATAAGAAAGAAATCTGAATAGCATACAGCAATAGAGAACAAAAAGGAGAGGAATTCAATGAAACTAATGAAGCAGGATTTAGAGAAACTAAAGTAAGAATTCAAGGTTCTTACTTTGATTGATAAAGGGACAATTTCGGCACTAAAATCTTCAAGATCTTCAAAGGAGGACTGCAGAAGAGCTAACAGAAGTTGGTAGCATCACCGCGATCTTCAAAGGCAACTGTGTGAGATAAATTGCTCTTTCCATAAGAATTGCTCCTTAAGGTAAATGGACCAACATCATCAACTCCTCTTCGCATCAGAATAACCTTTAAAAAAAAAAAAAAAGCATTAGCAAAAAGAATTGAACGCGTAAATAAAAAAGACAATTACAAAATATAATTCTTTCAAACAAACATCTCGTAATTTCTGTTTTTATCATCAGCATCCAATATAACTTTTACCCTGACTTAGCAGCAGAAAAGGATGTGATGAAAAGCCATGTCATGACAAACAAAAAATTCAACCAGTTGCATTCACTTCATTACGCCTAAAAGAAGAAACTGTTCCAAATATTTCTTTAACAAGGTTGATTATCTTATGCACAACTACTTCAGCTATCTATGAACAGCAAAAAACACTCATGTGGAGTAGTATAGGCATCCAGGACCCTCCTATAGAAAATTGTATGAGAGCAATTCAGTCTCTTGAAGTTATTTTTTTGCATTCACTATTTCTTAATATCTGGAAGACGCATAACAAAGATTGTTTCTAAACATAGTGCATTAGAACATATCTTAAAACAGTTCAAAGTGATAACATTCGAAAATTTAAGTAACATAACAATAAGATAAAGGAGCCAAGGTAGGAACAACAAAGAGAAGTGAACAAATATACTTGAATTTAACGCACATACTAGAACATAAGGAAGATTCAACCACCAAGAATCAGTCCCACTTTCTGATATGTTCTGCCCAATTTCAGAAGCTGATTGATCTTCTTCAGTTCCTCCACCTTTCAAACTGCCATTTTGGGTCAACACATCATGAACATTGGATAAAGCGGCAGCCTTCTCCAAAATCTTTGATTTTCTTGACTTGATAGCTTCTGTTGAAGGCTTCCCTTGGTTTCTATCCTGTGTAAGACCTGTAATTTTAGAGAACAGCTGAAAAACACAAGTTCTCTAGATATGGGCACTTTCATCAATTGCATTGTGTAAAAGCTGGACATGTGTAAGTGTTGTACAAGCAAATAAGAATCGTATAAAATGCTTGAAATGTCTTCAAACCTTTGTTCTTATCAAGGTAATTTCTCTTAATTTGGTATTAGACCAAACAAGATGAAATCTTAATAAGGCAATTTCTCTTAATTTGGTATTAGACCAAACAAGATGAAAGGTTATTACTACTCCTTTCCTTTTCTTTTTAATCTCAAGTAGCAATCATGGAATCTGCTCTACTCCCTTTACTCCAGGAGTAGCCTAATGTTAGGAGGATAAAATAAAACATAAACACTAAAAGAATTTACTTCAAGCAGCAAATTCTTGTCAACAATCTGAGCCACCTATGAACAGTTTAGATGTCAAAGATTTCTTTTAAGAAAATTACCATTTGATTTGGAATTTACAAGGCCTACTTTCTTTTCCTGTTTTCTGCTGTCCTTTTCCTTCACGAACTTCTTTTCTGCATTTCTTGAGGATTTAATTGCTTCCAGTGATACTTGTTGCCTCTCGTCATCTTCCTCCAAATGCGCTGACCTGCCCGCTCTAGAATCACCTGCATGGAGGTCCAGCTGCCGCATATCGTCCACTGAATCTACAACACCACCACCTATGTCTCCATTCATCAACACTTCAGCCCCACCATCTTTGCTACTCATTACCTCAATACCATCACCGTGATCATACAAACCAGTAAAACCCTTGGGTTTATCAGTTGGCTTGCTAGATAAAGCTCTAAACCTATACTTCTTCTTGAACATCAATGCCCTATTGCCTTCTTTCCCACCCAAACTGTTCTTCTCATTCACACCATCTTTCTTCAAATTATCGCCTAATCCCACAGGCAACGTTCCATGAGCATTTTCTAGCCTCTTTTGCAATTTAACCAATCGATCATTAACCTCTTTCTCAATACCAGTCTTGCCAAATTCATCCTCCAACTCTTTATCAATTTCTTCACTTTCAAAACCATCCTTTTTCATTTCCAATCTTTCCCTCAGCTCCCTCGCCTCCCTCGCCATTACTCGAATCTCCTCAATCTTCTTCTCCATTTCATCATCATCCACAAAAACAACCCCACCATTTTCCAGACCCATTTTAGCATTCCTTATAAATTTCACTTTTGAATTACTTTTTCCATTTAATCTCACCTCCAAGACACCATTTTTATCCTCATTATTCAAATAATTCCCACTTTTATCCTCAAATTTAGCTGACTTAAACACCCAAACAGCACAAATTGTCTGAACCACAAAAGCCCCAACTAACCACAACCCATATTTAAAGATTGAATTTTTAGAAACTTTACCAATTCCACCATCCAGAATCTCAACAGATTCTTGAATTTCGGCTTCTCCAAATTCTTCAATTTCCAGCTCTTCCGGCTCCTCTCCAACGGCGGCAGGGCAATAATCGCCGGAAAACTGCTCGGAGGTAAAGCTCTGATCTTTTTCCGATTCCAACTCAATTCGGGATTGGTGGGTTTGTTTGGGGTGATTCAAGAGTAAGTAATGAGAGAATTAGGGGGGTAGGGTTTAATCAGGGTTTTGAGGAGTTTTTGGCGAAGATAGTTTTTTCTGTTGGTCAGTTTTCTTGGGGTTGTAGGAGTGGAAATAGAGCAAATTAGACTGAGGTGATTCCTTGGAATAGGAGTGGCGGTAGTGAAATTCGGGAAGCAAAGGAAAGTATTGCAGCTTCTGGAAAAAGCATCAGCAGCCATGGCTGCGGATTGAAGGAGGGAGCAATTGTTTTTTTTTTATAAATAAAATAGATTAAGAGGCTAGCTAGACTTGGCAGTTTTATTCGTCCAGCTTTTCTGTAGATGAATTAAAAATAGAGGGTACAAGTTGCAATTAAAAGAAATTTAAAATTCCGTTGTAGTAGTTAAAGTTGGATGCGAAAACGAACTTTTTTTTTTTTTTTTTTACCTCATTAGCCCCTAAACCAAGAGCCTGTTATGTGCCAAGTTGGTATCTGGTGCTACCCAAAACTTAAAATTTGGCCCGTCAAAAATGCTTTCAATATTATCGAAGGCATAATAGTCATTTCAAGGACTCAACCTTACAAGCCAGGCCTCTCAAACATCCCAAATAAAAAAAAAGGGCTTTCTGGAATCCAATAAAAGTAAAAGCACAAAAGGAGAAAATTAAAATCGTTTTGGAGTTTTGATTTCAATCACAGAAGGATTATTCGCAATGCACATTTGGGAAGTAGATGTTGTTGAAAGCACTAAAGCAAAGGTGATTTTTTATTTTTGTTTGTTAATCGCTACTATAAATACATTTATATTGAATGTACAAGATTATAAACATGGACATGTATATAGTGAAGAAAAAAAAAACTTTCAATGAAACTCAACCATTTATCATGTGACAAAGGCATCTTGTCTGTTGGTTAGAAATTATTTGTCAGGCCAACTAAGCTAAGAAAAGGAGGCCCACTGCTAATTTGGTTCCCAAAGCACCAGAAAAGGTAAAAGGGTAAAAGGGTAAAAACATCACAACAAGGGCGATGAGGAACTATTCATATTTAAGATTTACCTGATTGGAATGTTAGTTTGTTTTCCGGTCATCGGAGATTTTTGAGCAATTTCGTGAACTATTCATATTTAATTTACGTGATTGGAATGTTAGGTTATATTGAATTTTGAAAAACTTCTAATTGACTAGCAGAAGAAAGTTATTGATGTAAAAGCATTGAACTAAACACATATAGTTTCTACTAAAATAGTATATTATATTGGATTGGAAATTCCTATTGTTAGCTTCAAAAATAATGCTTTGTGTTGTTGTAGGTACAAAAGATGGCAAATGAAACTGGTATGAATTTCATGAATAGATTATCCTTGGAGAATAAATGTCAACAGGTTTGACAATTAATATCCCTTGGAGAATAATTATCAACAGATTTTATAAGTAGTTAAATACTTTAAATTGAGTTTTTATATGGATTAGATTTCCCTTGCGAACATATTGATCATATGCATCCTAGAAACTAATTATTTCATGGAATAGACTTCCCTTTTGAGAAAATGGAGATATATTAAGTCCTCGGAATGATCCCTAACTCTGATTCAAACAAAATAACTTGCCTTGTACCCCTGATTTATATGAGCAGACAAAGGGTTAATATCTTTGCCTTTTGGCTTTTATGTCTGATTGCCACTGATTTCACCTCTTAAATATGGAACTTTCATTGATCTTTAGCTGACATGGTTGTAATATTTTTATCCTCAATGCTTGTACAGTTATCTGCTTAATTAGTTCTTAATAACCCGTTATTCTAATTTTGCTTAGGGTATGTCTATGTTTGAAAAATTGAGCCCTATTTTGTTAGTCATCCTGGTAGATTAGTTTTTGGTACTGAAACACTTTTATGTTGGTTAAACTTGGTTGGAATGGCCTTGCATAAGTTGGCACTCTTTTGGAGATAACAATACATTATGCTACATTCACTACTTGGAAACAAGATTTGACTTGATTCAAGTCTAGTGGATTAGCACAATTGAAGATGGAGCTGTGCTTTGTGATTCTAGGTCTGTATGCATATTTGTGATCAAAGTACTATTAAGCTTGGATTTTGAAGATTATATTAAAATTTTTTATTTATTGTGCTACTTTATGACGGGCTACCAATGATGCATAGGGAAGTGTTCAAACCTGCTTAACATAAGCAATTATCATTCTTTTCTTTTGTTATTTGATAAAATTGATCTAAGAGACAGGTCCATTTTTGTGATGGTTTCCATAATGATACTAGGCAATTTTTTATTGTTATTATGTAATAAAATTATTGTTTTTATTACTCTCATGTTATGTAGTTTCATTCTATTACTGCATTAGCATGATGCATGTCAAGCTGTATCTCTCATAGTTTAATGTCAAGGAATTGTTTTATCTAAAATTTTATTATTGTTGATTAAATGGATAGTGGAGTTTAAAAAATAGGCTCTTACTGATGATTGATTTTTTTTCCTTCTTAATTCATGTGAAAATGGATTAATTAATTAAAATTTTGTATACAGGTGTAAACCTTTTAACAAATTTTATTCTAGCTCTTGTATTTCGAACATGTCAAAAAAAATATAATGGGATTCAAATTTGGTAATTTAGTTTGAATTTTGCTAACCGAATTCATTAACTTGTACTAACTAGAAGTGTAATTATGTACAAAACTATAAAACTATAATATCATGTAAGTTACATTATAAAGTCTTTAATATTACATAACTTACAAATATTCACAATGTACCTAAATATAAAATGTATTATGTATTATTATTAGATTATGTGATTTAAAAGTAATTGATACTAATATAGCTCAGTATAAAACTAAATGATTTAACATATAAGAACATAATGGTATGAATTAAATTTAAGGACTAAAGCTAATGAGAATGTTCTATCAATAAGATATACTTTAAATTTAACAACTACTATTATACTTGTATTCCACAATTTTGTTTTTAAAGTTCTTTTAATTATTTGAATGTTAAATTACATTAAAATTATTTGATACATACATGAAAAAACAACTAATTTATTTATTATTTTTTATATTTATAGAGATAGAATTGAATGGTAAAGCATGTATGACGAATTTCCCTTCGCAATGATGTTTTATTCTTTCCTATATGTGGATTTTAGTAAAAAAAAACCTCTCGAGAGTGTAACACAATTTGTATTCTCTTCATTAAAGAATAGGTGATCAAGGATTAATTTAGAATTATGAAATTATTTGAGATTAAACATTAAAACATATCTGACATTTATATGATTTATTTGTTTCAGGTGCACTTTCTAATACAACTAAAGTAATGGGACTTAATTTTAATTTTTAGGGTGTCATAGTTAAACTAATATAAAATTTTGAGGGTTAAAGTGTGAATTTTAACATCCAATTAATTAAAATGCCGGGCCACCATGAGCTTGTTTTCCTAACATGCCCCTCAAACTTTAAAAGTCAAAATTTTAAATTCTTTAAATATGCTTTTGCAAAGTTTCACTCGCTTTCTCCACTTGAAGAAAATTTTAATTTCTTCATTACAGCAATATCGTTATAAAGATATCATTTTTGTTGGAGTGATAATTGACTAAATTTATTGCAAATTTACAGGTTCTTTTTGCAAGCCTTTGTTCGTTTATGAACTGAACTTTACTTCCAGATAATGAATTGAACACGAACGACAAAATAGACCGTTAATTACGCACATATTGACAATAATCACACGAAGTTACTAACTACAACTAAGTCAAGATAGGTTCAATTCATACTCCAATCACGAGTGTCACACAGTTCCTTTCTTTCATTACACTGCCCAACTTCCTTTCTTTCATTACACTGCCCACCCTGTTTTTGCTCTGATTTTATGTACTAATTCAATGTTCAGAATTCGATGTTGCTGCTCAACTGCACTGCAGCCACTCTTCAGAGTAACCCAGGAATTGCATTACTTACACTTTTGCAATTGGAACTTGGGAGGATCATGCCATAGGAAGAATCCACAATCACCATGATTTTGTAAACACATGGAAATACATGCAAATAAAACAACTAAATACTCCATAAATTGTAAAACTAATAATGCTAATGAATTAAGAATTTTACCCCAAACCTTAGAGAAATCTTGAAATCATATTGATATTAACAAACTCTTTAATACCCGATAAAAAGTTAATGTTCCTCGTTAATCTCCGTTATTTCAATATGGAACATCAAATATCATAACAACCATAACAACAAATAGAAAAACGGCTGTAATATCCTAAATTCTGAATTAGCCCAACAACTTTAGAACAGAAACAACAAACTTAAAATATTTAAGCCAAGTTGTTAGTAGCTAACAACTCAAGAAATGTATAAATAATACAATATTCTCTCTCACTTTCGATGTGAAACGGGACATCACAAAACCAGATACCAAAGTTTTAAGTGTAACATTCAATCTTGTCCTTCATTCTGATCCCGAGGAAAATTGGGGGAAATGAGAGTTTTCTCAAAGGCCATCACTGTATGCAAATGTGGCATTTCAGTAACCAAAACGTCCCTCCAGATTTTATCTTTCAAATTATAGCACCGCCAATTTTTTACGACGAAACCCCAAACTAACAAGAATCTCATCCTCACTTAATAGACAAATAGGCTCAAAAGAACTTGCAAATCTTTTAGTTGCTCGAGAAACATCTACTTTCGTCCAAGATTTTCCCGCCCCATAAGATTCCATGGTCCAGAGTATATAGTCATCATTAAAGTCATTAACAACAATTCCAAGCTTCTCTCCAAGATTCACAAGCTGAGTAGATGTCCGGTAGTCAATTACAATACCAGTAGGTGCTTTAAAATACTCAAAATTCTCTTGGTTCAATCGGAAAGCAGCCACAACGGTATAAGGACCTTTTTTACCAGAATTCAATGTAAAAAGCCAATGGATAGATTCGTTCAAAAACAAACCATTAGTGACGTATGGTGGCCAGTAATCATCATGCAGCGAAATGGATAGTCTCCTCCAAATCCCACTGTTCAAACTGAACACATCGATCGCCCAATTATTTTTGTTTGAGGGAGAAGGATGAATGCGATTTCAAGATAATTCGATATGGAATACAGTGTAACAATCTTGAAATCATCAGAGTAACGGTCATATCCAAACCCATGTAAATTAAGGTAATCAAAACCATTAAGTTTAGTCTCCTTCAAGTCCAAAGTACAGGGATTGGTCGGTACTTTGACGATCTTCAATGTGGTTGGATTAGTCAAGTATTTTCCATAAACTATAACTTGTTTATCGTGTTTCTTGCAGTCTAGTCTCTGGTGTTCTTCACCCAACATTAATATCAATCCTCTGCAAGAACCGACAATATTTTCCCACAAAACCTGTCCGAACTGCACGAGATTGATCGTCTTTGCCACTGGTGCAGCTAAAACTCCTTCAGCAGCTGGTAGAGTAATTGAAAACAAGTGGGATGTATTAGCAGATGAAATCAAGATTACGTTGTTTAGGTAATGGGGGTAATTGATCTTCGAGAGAGCTTCGATGAAATTTGGGTCAGAAAGCATAATATTCCAAGAAAGGCATACACATCGACGATTTCCCCACGGTTTCTGTAGGGAGGGAGAAGCAAATCTTTCTGATAATTTCTTGAGGAAGGAAGTCAGACATGGCAAAGCGTGGGTATTATGGTTGTGCCGGTGGGGAAGAAAACTCTTGGTCTGCATTTGTGAAGAATCACTAGGATGCATATTATATACGCCCGGGACCACTCTTCTTGAGACACGTATGTATGTATTTATCTGCCATTTGTGATTTCTCTTTCCTATGCACACTTGTATGGTGTACTTCCAGGAAGTAACCAACATGGTTATTTTTTATTTTTTCCAACTTTTAGAAAAGTCCTGAAGGGACCCTATTAGTAAAGTAAATTCAACGAAGCAATAATTCGTACCGTAGAGAAGCGGATAATCAAACCTATTTCTCTGTTTAATAGATGCACAAAGAGATGAATAGAATCCCAAAATAAGGTGAAATGTGTAAAAAGAACAAAAAAAAAAACAGACGGATCCTTTTCTTTTACCAACTTTATTTTTACAGATGTATTTAATGTTAAAAAAAAAAAAAAAAACATAACAACATTTTACATATACATTCATACTGTTTTTAGAGTCTTTTTTTTTTTTTTTTTAAAAATAATAAAAGAAATAAGGTGGAGCTTCATTTATAATTGTTTGTAGAAACTTGAGCACTGAGTAATACTTTTTTGAACAACTTAGTCATTGCCCGGTGCGTCCATTTTTGCCTAAAAAATGAATATCATATGACTGTTATTTACCTCAAGTTAATACAAAGATTGAATTTTTTTGTTATCTATATTATTATAAAAGTGTGAATAGTTCCTTTTTTTAATCTACCTAAATTGTTAATGAGTAAAAAATGAGTCACTGCATTACTAATGGGCACATACGTAATTAACTTAGTTTTTATCCCCCTTACTAATAACCTAGTATTCTACTGATAAAAATAAATAAATTTATAGCATAATTATGAAGTGATAATTGCTTTTATAGGATCCCACCCCATTTAGGCATTTCTTTTTTTTTTATTATCTACCTAAATTGCCAATGAGTAAAAGATGAGTCATTATATTACTAATGGGCACATACGTAATTAACTTAATTTTTATCCCCTCACTAATAATCCAGTATTCTGTTGATAAAAATAAATAAATTTATTACATAATCATAAACTAATAGTTACTTTTATAAGTATAATAGACAAATAAAACTTTGCAAAGTTGCATCCAAAATGTAAAAGGAATCTTTATTCTTTACAATACCGGCGCAAGGAGCATCCACAGGGACCACAACCATAGAGTAAGAATGTCTGCGATAATTTCCTTTAGTTTGCGATAGTTTCTTTGACTAATAATTCTCAGAGCCTTGCAGCAAAAATAAATAAATTATAAAGTACATAGTTTGAAGTAATGATTATACTAATTAAAATTGTCATTAAATATAAACTAATTGTAGATTACTAAGATTTCAACTTATTTGTTTTTGGTCTTCAAGTGCTTAATATTAATGTCAGTTATACCCTACTAATTTGAATTTAATTCATATAGCTTTTATGAGTTTGCATTGGTGCTTAATTAATAGGAACGCTAAGGAAAGATGACGGTTAGTCATATTAATAGGCACTTAAATTTCGTATCACTCAAGAGTTAGATTGCATATCACTGCTTATTATAGGTAACAAAATAATGCCTCCTCATTGATCTAAGTTTATTTGATTTTTAATTAGTGTTGGTTGATGTTATGTTAGTTATGATGTGAATAAAAAAAAAATTGTGAATTAAATGTATAGTGAAGACTAAAGTTTATATTGAATACTGAATGCTTAAACATCTAGATTTGAACCTCTAAAATACAAAATAGAATTATGAAAAATTTGGTGCCGCTACATTTGTACAAAAATTTGGTTAATGTACCAAGGTTTAAAAAAAATGTTGTTTTAATTTTCACTTTGTGAATTATAATCTAACATCATGTTAATATTTTCATTATTAGTGTGGGCTTTTATATATTGCTTTGGTATTTCTATAAAAAAAAAAAAAGATATCTCATACTTGGCTATTTCACAAAAATGAAATATTTGAATTATTAATCTAATTCTAATAAAAGCCTAAAGTGAAGTCATAGAAAATATAGTTACTCTAAAACAAATTGCTAATACCCTTAGTATTAGTAACTATACGACTTGTGATACGCCACATTACGGGCTCAAACGTGAAGAGAATTTATGTTTGAGATTTGTCAATTTTGAACATAAATTACAAAGTTCTTTTAGAAATATATCAATTAAACTAACTTAGTAATTTAATAATTAATCATGATGAAAATTAGCCCATCTAAGAATTAAGGAGAATATGATTCATGACAAAGTACAATGGCGTAGCAAAATTTATGTAGTTGACCTTACTTAGTGTGAATAAGGCTTGGTTTGTTGATGAAAATTTGGAAAATTCTACAATATCGTTGAAGGAACCATCCTGTTGTGTTTTAAAAGAGTATATAGCACAACATTATGTGTTTTAAAGACTTGTACTTTAATAATAAGTTAACAATAAATATTATAAAGACAATCATACCCTTAAATGACGTTTCATTTTAGTCCACACCATAGAGAGTTAACGTATATTTTAATACCACAGGGAATAATATGTAAGTTGGCCAAATCACAGGAGGGTTCCATGTAATTTACCCTAAATTTTAATATTTATTGAAAGGGTTTCAAGAATACCTACCATCTCTTATTTAATTTAAAGGAATTCAATTAGAAAGGTATTAAAGTTGGAATTATTAAGAAAAGTTATAAACACTTTCCTTTTCCCAATTAATGTGAAGGAAAAATATGGCTAATATATAAGGTGAATGAGACTATTAGGCAAAATAAAGGGAGTCGATGAGTTTGACAATAAAATGTTGCTCAAATGGAAAACTTACACTTCCTCTATGACCGAGTCATGGGGTCAAGTCACTAAGCAGGTAAGTGGAGATCTACTACAGGTATTCTTTTAAGAAAAAAGACGAGAGAGAGAGAGTTGATGAGTTTTAAGGTGAAGAAGTAAGGAGAAAGCATCAATCCAAATAGAAAATACTTTGATTGGAAAGTTTTTAACTTTTATCTTAGGAAAAAAGTCGATGTTGAGGCCTGGGTCAAGATTGGTAACAAGAACAATCAAAATACTAATATTACTATCAAATAATTGATAATTAATAAAAGGGCCTTTTTTCATCTTAAACTTCTGCAAAATCCCAAAATAAATTCTCCAAGTCCAAAAAAAGTTTTTTTTTTTTTTTTGGATTGGAAGGGAATGAATGAAAAAAATACTAAATCGTCCCATTTCAAATGTGGAGGTTAGCACTCTTTTAAAAAATATACTTATAAGTACATATATTATACAAATGAATTTTGTAAGTAATATTCTTGAAAAATATATTTGAAAAGAAACACAAGTTTTGGAAATTCGATTTTTGTCAAATGTAATAGAGAAATCGTTAGCTTGTTTTGTTTGGAATTGAAAATTTTTGACTTCTAAAGTCTTTATCGAGTTCTTGAAAAATCGCTCGACTATTAGTCAATTTTAACTAAATCATTTGCAATCATGTATTGATAACTCTATTAAGGTATTTCATTATAAAATTTTCTTAGCCTATACTAGTGTGTTTGAAGATTTTTTGGGGTGCAAAAATTAATAAACTTAATTTATTTCTTGAATTTTTCTTTTCTTTCCTCATAATTATATTGACATTTGATTTTATTTTTATTTCATAAATTCAAATAATAAATTTTAATGAGTCATATTTTATACATGTGTAGGATAAGTGCACTTTTCTAATTTACACACCATATGTATCATAAGAAAATTTTTTATTTATGTAAAAAATTCATTTAAAACGATCAATACGTGCATCGCAGGTGCACCTTATTAGTGTTATAAAATGTGTCGTTCTTTTCACTAGTTCCAACTAATTGCAGCAGATGTTGTGCAGCTTGTAGTCTAGTGGCTCTGTTGTTGTAGTTGATATTTTCCTTAATGTTTCCTGCTAAATGTTTCTTATTTCCTATTCTATTCATAAGAGGGATCTTTGTCTTTATGCGAAAGATATTACTCCATTTGGGTATTCCTAAATCAAATAAAAACAGTAGAAGTTCTAAAACAATAAAGAGAGTGAAGGTCATAAAGAGAGTCGAAAAGTGTTATTGTTTTAGAACTTTTACTGTTTTTATTTGATTTAGGAATACCCAAATGGAGTAATATCTTTCGCATAAAGACAAGATCCCTCTTAAAGGATAATATCTTTCTAAACCAATAATTAGACTACTATAAAATGATTAAAGGATAACCTGATTGTAAATCCTGAAAGCTAGTAGGACATTCCACTGGAAAAGCAGTACAATATCAGTTCATCTTTCTTTTTGACTCGAACAAGTTAAAGAAATTATTTTGGTTCTTCTTCAACTAATTTCCTTTCTCTTTTCAGAATGCTTCAGTTAAATGAAATAAGTTGAGGCAACACAAAAGATCTACTTAACCTGTCAATATGATTGCGACAACTAATGAAAGTTAATTATACTACCAACACGATATACAAGCTTTTCTCGAGAAGGTTATTGGACAAATATCTACTCATCCATGCCGAACGTTTTATGAAAATCTAGATAAAAGCAAGTCAAATGATTCAATAAACTTGTAAATTTTACCCTATACAGCTATAAGTTCCAACCTTCACTTCAATTTTGCACTTCTTCATTTCGATCAGAGAAACTAGGCGACACAAAGCTATCCATAAACGTCAGTACTTCATCTTGAAACATATACAGAATGCCAGCAACCACCATATCCCTTTTAGTTTTCCCTCTCAAATTACGTTAGAAATAAAATCTTCTACTCTATAAGTATTTAAAATCAAGAGAATGATTAGGTATGCCATACCATGAAGTTAGGAGTTACGTTTTGGTAGTTAATTAATTAATCAAGGAATTAAATACTACTTACTATTTGGTAATTTCCTGCCATAATTATGTTTAATCCAATTCCTATTCCAATTGGATTTCTTGTTTCTTCAAGCTTGATTGGAGGTATAAATGTTATTTTACATATCTAGAGGGCTTGAGGGAATATTATGTACTCTATTTTTCAACTTGTCATAAAGTATATATTTATTTAATTTACCTTCTAGTGTTAATATTTTTTTGTGCCAAGAACAAATATAAATATATGGGTTCACAAGATGAGGAAGTTGTAGCATTGTCTGATCATCATCACATCCCAGAGGACGTAGTAATTTCCAATATCCTGCCGAGACTTCCTGTGAAGTCGCTGTTAAGATTCAAGTGTGTAAACAAGCTCCGGAATTCTATAATATCGAATCCCAGTTTTAGTCCTCACACCATTAATCGAGATGCAAGAGCAGTTTTTATGATACTAGACGACGACCAGCAGTTACCTAATGGAACTACAATTCCTCGGTTTCACTTTATGAATGGCGAAGGATTGACGGAAGGTTTCCCATGGGTAAGAAGAATGTCGTCGGGGCACGAAATCTATTGTTTTGTGGCGGGTTCATGCAATGGTCTATTGCTTATAATTTTTGGAACCTCTTTCATTGTTGTGGAATCCTTTGACAGCATACTAGAAATTGATCATTTGAAATATAGTGAAAATGTTAAGGTAGCGAATTGTGGGATTTGTTATGACTCGTGCGAAGACGACTACAAAGTAATAGTAGGTTTTAAGTGGGATAGGAGCATAATTAATGTCTCATATATGTCCATGTCCATGTCCATTCATGAATAATTGTGATGAACAACACAACTTTATTTTGGTAGCAGGACTGAGAGAGAAACGTTGGAAACAGTTAGACTTTGGTTATTATTGTCGTCCCGAAACAAAGGGGGTTTTAGGCAATGGAATTGTGCACTGTATAGGTTGTCCTGGTGGTGGACGTAACTTTATTGTTCCATTCAATAAGATTATTGCTTTTGATCCGAAGACAAATGTGTAAGTGAGATTCAAATGCAAATATTATAGACGATAGATGCCTACTTGATTTGGGAGTATTGGATAGCTGCCTTTGTGCGACTATTAACAATAGCTAATCTGATTTGGGAGTATTGGATTTGGGAGTATTGGATAGCTGCCTTTGTGCGACTATTAACAATAGCTATCGGTATTTTGAAGTAATTGCAATGAAAGAATATGGGGTGAAAGAATCTTGGACTAAGGTGTTCGAGATTTCGAATTTGAAATTGTCAGGTGAGATGCATCCAAGATTGCCATTCGTGATCACGAGAATTAGTGGTGAAGAGATAATGATGTCGGCTTGCGAAAGAATTTTTAGTTACAACCCTCAAACTAAGAAATATAAATAATTGTCACAATATTAAGGATTCAATGAGATATACAGGTTATACATTTGTTGAGAGTTTACTTTGCCCAATCGGTTATGAATGGGACAAGGAGAAACATCAAGCGCTCGAGAATGAGATTATTTGGCCAGACCAATTTTCAAAGTGGATTCAATTTCTTCATCATCATCATCATCACTAACTAACTTAGCTTTCAATTATAATAACATTAATTAAGCTCGTATGTCTATCCATCATATATGTTCAAGATTGCAATATCAACTTGTCTCTATTAGTATAATGTATGGCTTGATCGAAATTTTTTTATTTTCTCTCTATTGTATAATGTTTCTTTCGTTACATGGTGGATATTTGGATTCCTACTACTACTGTTTGTCTGTTTATGAGATATTTGGTATGTTTGAGTTTTTTTCAAGAATCAAAATGTTAAGGATAAAACAGGAATGTATTTTGTACTAGAATGAATTCTCCAGGGAACTGCCAGCCACCACAGAAGCTATACCATGGCAATTGAACCCCTTTGGTAACAGCCAACACAAAAATAAAGAACTCAGCTGTTTGAGTTTTACACACCTATTAAAAGAACCTGTAGAATATGAAATAACATTCCATGACCCGAAACCCTTAAAAGGCATTGAACCATAATTCACAAAGAAAATATTTAGGCAATCATGATCTTGAATTTTACCTGTAAATTCAATGGTCAAAATTAAATCTTATAAAATTTTACTTACTTCAATATACTTATACAATTTGTTCTATAAGGTTAAAGCCACACCATTAGGAAAATTCTTACATGGATCCGGTCCACAGTAGGTGGAATGGACCCCTTGGTCCATATTCATCCACATCTCCCTAAAGAATATTTTTAATGAGTTAGAGTGATGTGGATGAATATGGACCAAGAAATCTATCCCACCTACCGTAGACCATATCCATGTAAGAATTTTCCCATTAAATCTATAAGTGAAGTAAAAAAGCGAATCTACCTGAGTATTTCCCTAATCCACAAATGAAAACCAACAACTAGCAACTAAACAAACACTTCTTTTTGGCATATCCAACTTAAAACTTGAGCCTTACCATATTCTGAGCCAGACTAATAAACTGGCAAAATTTGATGGCTGGATTTTGTAATCATAAAGAAGATATTGCGATACCTGATATGGTAGAGTTTTATGCAAATCCTCACATACCAACAGTATGTAATAGTACCATTATTTAAACATAAATCCAGATCAACAAACATCATTCAACTGAGAGGTAATTTCATCACACTAGCCTTTATTTTTTATTTTTTTTTATTTTTAATACAAAACTATTATACAAGGTTCAAGTGCTGTAAAATGTAAGGTCAAAGTAACTGTTAAATCTGCAAATTGCATCACAAATTACATATCCAACTTCATCAATACATTCATGTGCCTTGTAGATCTACCTTGCTTCATAATATTTCTCCACAAGATCTGCTTAAATAAAGCGGCAACAGTGCCAAGCAACCTTTACACTGCTTTATTATCTGCTCATACCATCCAAACATGAAGTTAGCGACTGATGCATGTATTTACAAACTATTATTGTATTTTAATTGTTTTGAGAAGGTAAGACTCTGTAGAATTTTATTAAGGAACATATCAAGCCACGCAAAGAAGATAAAGCAATTTCAGTAAAAAAAATATCAGAAGTTTATGCCTAAAAGGGGGCAGAAACCTTTACATGCATGTTTCTCCGGCTTGGAGTGTTAAATGTCAGAAATGCTATCAGAATCAGTTATCTCCATGATAAGTATATATGGAATTGCGTGGTAAAACTGCTAGTTTTAGTGCACAAGAGTTCCAACTGAAATCATGAATCTGTTTTATGCACATCAGTAGACTCAGCATATAAATCAGTTCAAATTTCAAAATAAACAAAAGAACTTGAGAGGAAGAGTTTAGAACATCCAGAATAAATGCTCAGTGAAGTAAGAAAGTTGATTTAACATGCCAGACTAGTACATGACATGTTAAGGCAGCCACTTTGACAGGTTATTGACTTCTTTTCTACTTAATAACCATGGCAGAAGGGTAGAACTTAAACATCTAAATTACTTCTCATGATACCTTTCACCTTGGGAAAAAACTTACATAAATCCGGTCTTTGGCTCCACCTGTAGACTTTGCGGTCAAGATTAAATTTTATAGAATATTGCTTACATCAGCTTATATCATAGATTCCATAATATTTAATCCACACCACAAGGTCTACAAGTGGGGCCACAGACCAGGTTTACCTAAGTCGTTTCCCTTCACCTTGAACATATTTCAACTAAAAACAATCGAAATCACAAAAAGGATAAGAAGCAACAAAAAAAATGATAATAGGAGATGCAATAGACGTTCACTTCGTTATCATTAAGCAATATCTCATTCGAAGACCAAAATTTACTCCAATTTGGACAAAAATGGGCGAACTATATTCCCTGAACTTATATTCTACAACGAGAATAAACAACATTTGTCTTGTATGTTGAATCATAATGCTTTATTGCAAGCATTGTTGTCCTAAAAGACAACTTCATAGAAGTAAATGTAATACTATAACAAAAATTTGGAAGTTCAGAAACCTAGTGTTCTCAGCAGACCACATTTTCCCACCTCTCTTGAATGTTCTTGTTGCATAGGATGAACATCTAAAATGAAATTGACAGTAATATGTGATATCAACTTAATTTGTCAATGATTGCAACTAGCATAAAAAGTTCAACCAAAAAACAAAGACAACTTCATAGAAGTAAATGTAATGACTATAACAAAAATTTGGAAGTTCAGAAACCTAGTGTTCTCAGCAGACCTCAAAAGAAATAGACATCACCAACACAAAACTTGAATATGATACTCAACCTCGAAGCGTGCTGATTTTATATCTTGCAAATGAAACACTCTCTTGTTCACATGTTGTCAGGCCATAAGATAATAGTCAAGGGTTAAGGTAAAGGTAAAATAATCGCCAATTCAAAGGACCTTAGAATTTGGTTCAAGATTGCACCTTGAGAGTACTGCATCTTATTAAAGGATATATTTGGAATTGACGTTTTTCCTATCTAATTAACTACTATAGAAGAACAAATTAGCATCCAGCCATGCTTTCTTAGCAATAGCCACAGTGACACTAAAATTCTACAACAAAATTGTTTTAATACCTCCTGATTGTAAATCCTGAATGTCAATGGGATATTCCCTTTTCACATAACAAGAATTGCAATTCCTTTTCTTTTGAATTGTACTACTACATAAATTCTTTTGGTCATGTCAGAGTTCTTCTATATTAGTTCCATTTTTCGGAATGTTCTTGTTGCATAGGATGAACATCTAAAATGAAATTGACAGTAATATGTGATATCAACTTAATTTGTCAATGATTGCAACTAGCATAAAAAGTTCAACCAAAAAACAAACATCCAGTCTTTCTTACGAAGGAAATAAGATAACCATCAAGCAGAGCAGAGCCTGATTAAGAATCTGGCAATTTTTTAAGAGCATATAAGGGGAAAAGAGCTCTTATGAAAATGCAAGGTTTGCCCCATAGACCATAGTCATGTAATAGTAAAAGAAAGGGACATTCAATACCACTTGTAAGCTTTACCTTACACAGCATCAAGTTTCAAACTCCATCCTCAGGGATATGCTGCTCTTCATTCTGATTATAAAAACGTGGAGATACCAGGCTCTCCACAAAGGACATTGCACTGTATATAAAGATATCCGGATTGTCAGCAATCACCATGTCCCTCAAAGTTCCCTCTTTCAAATTATACATTTAAGTTGCAAATTCACAATTCTTGTCCAAAACAACCACTTCATTCCCCAATTGATAAATAGGTTTCAATACGTCAAAATGTTCAAGTCCATCAATAGTAAATTTGGTCCAAGACTCCCCCATGCCATATTCTTTCATGATCCAAACATCAGTCTGGCCATTAAAATGATTGACTACCATTCCAAGACATCCTTTAAGAACCACAAGCTTATTACACTTAAAATTACCTTTATCAAGAGCACTAGGAGGCTGCACTTCCTTAAACTCCTCACTAGCCAAATCAAAAGCAGCTATAACAGAAAAATTACCCACTGCAAATGAAGCCAACCAATGTATAGCACCATTTATGTATACCCCAGAGTCAAGGTCGTAAAGAGAGTGATGATAAGGAGAATTGCCAAGTCTCCTCCATGCTCTCATTTTTACACTATAAACATCAACAATTGTACTAGCGCAATGATCTCCAATACCCATGTCAGAGTTCAAAAGTGTTACAATTTTATAGATACATTTGCTCATCAGAAGCGCTGTCATAACCAAAACCATACCAGCTAAAACTATTTCCCGAGTCTACAGCCAAAGAGAAATTTGTTATTTCTACAAGCTCTAAAGTTGTGGGGTTTGCTAAAAAGACATTATGTTCCTCATTTAAAACTAAAACCAACCCATTGCAGGAACCGACCACATTTTCCCACCTCTCTTGAATCTGCGGAAAAATGATCTCTTCTACAGAAGCGTCATTGTTGCTGTTACCATTAGAGGTGAAAGTCAAGGCAAGAAGAAAAGAACCTAAAACGAAGATGAGCTTTTCTGGGTTATCGACTCCGGGAGCAGTAAGCTGGGTTTTGATAAATTGGGGATCGGAGAGCAGAGAGCACAACGGCTTTGAAACACACCTGAATTGGCCTATGGATTTTATAGGGAGACGTAATAGAATGTTGCTGATGAGTTCTTGGGGAAGACTTGTTAAGTTCGCCATGCTCACAGGCCACAGAATTTACCGATGGATTTCACACTGATATAAAAGTACTAAGGCAGGATTAATCCTGATTTCTTAATAATTGATCTAACTAATTTCTAAAATTGCAGACGGAAGATGGTGGGTGGGATGGGGAGGCCGAGGGCTGCGATATTGTTGAGCACTGAGAGGGAATAGATTGGTGGTAGGGTTGAGATTGATTTATTGCCACAAATAGGATCACATGCGGCAACAATAATTGTACCAAGGAATTGGAGAGAGGTGAGTTACTCAGATTGTGCATTCATTGTTACAGATTTACGATGTAGAGATTTACTGATTTACTATGCACTTACAAGTGCATTATGCATATTTTTTACGGGGAAATTCTGTAGCATATAGAAAGTAGCATATTTACATCATATAATGACAAAAATATGATTGTAAAAATACGATTCAAATTGGCCACTATAGAAAATGCCATTTAGAAGGAAAAAGTATTTCAACTAGTACATGTTTTCCCAATTCAACATCAAAAGTCCAAATCTTTTGTATAACATTATGGTACATGGTCTAGATGGAATGTGGGTCATTTATCTGCATCGTAACAACATCATTCATAGCAGTGTACACTATTTGTTAAATGTTATACAATGCACTATTTTTTCACTAGTTCCCACTAACTGCAGCAGATGTTGTGCAGCTTGTAGTCTAGTAGCTCTGTTGTAGTTGATATTTTTCCTTAATGTCTCCTGTTAAATGTTTCTTTTCCTATTCTATTTGTAAGAGGGATCTTGTCTTTATGAGAAAGATATTACACCATTTAGGTATTCCTAAATCAAATAAAAACAGTAGAAGTTTTAAAACAATAATAGCTAGATACTTGGCCATTTTGATTAAATCTGAAATACATTAAAACAGTAGAAGTTTTAAAACAATAATAGCTAGATACTTGGCCATTTTGATTAAATCTGAAATACATTAAGTAGCCCAATAATCACAACTTATTTTCTTGTCCAAGAATATTCTCCTATCAAGTCTAAAAAAAAAGCCATTTCTTAATTTAGTCAGGTGCAAAAGTTATTAAGGAAACTTTTGACATATTTCTGCTCACAAATAGAGCAACATCATGGTTCCAGATTAAAGCAAGTTATTTAAAATTCAAAAGCTTTTGGTTCATTCATTGAAATTATGTGTTGTTCACAACCTACATTCTGCTTTCTAGATTTTTCTTTTTTCACTGTGCATGAAAGCATCAAGAGTTAGCAGCATATCGCCTTGCTTACTCGAAAGCAGCCACAAAACAAAACCAATAGTCCTCAACCTACACACGGCTAAGCAATTAGACCACTATTAAATGATTAAAGGATATCCTGGTTGTAAATCCTGAAAGCGAGTAGGACATTCCCCTGGAAAAGCAATACAATCTCAGTTCATCTTTCTTTTGACTCATACATGTTAAAGAATTTATTTTGGTTCTTCTACAATTACTTTCCTTTCCCTTTTCAGAATGCTTCAGTTAAATGAAATAAGTTAGAGGCAACACAAAAGATCTATTTAACCCGTCGATATGGGCATTGCAATAACTAATGAAAGTTATACCAACACGATATACAAGCTTTTCTCAAGAAGGTTATTGGATAACTATCTACTCATCATGTAATGTGTAATGCGGAAAGTTTTTGGAAAATCTAGATAAAAGCAACTCAAATGATTCAATAAACTGTGTAAAATTTACCCTCTACAGTGGTAAGTTCCAACCTTCACTTCAATTTTGCATTTCTTCATTTCGACCAGAGAAACTAGGCAACACAAGGCTATCCATAAGCGTCAGTACTCCATCTTGAAACATATTTGGAATGCCAGCAACCACCATATCCCTTTTAGTTTTCTCTGTCAAATTATGTAGAACCAATTTCTGGCCATCGCTCTCTAAAATAACATCTTCATCCCCCAATTGATAAACAGATCAAGTTGTGAGACTGGTTCAGGTGAATCCTTTGTCAAATCAAGCACAAACCAATTTCATGCAATACTTTTCCGAACCATTCATCCCCCAATTAAAAAAAAAAAAAAAAGCATTTCTATAAATTGTGTATCACGTGTAGGTGCATCAAAACTAAATGTGGTCCAAGACTCACGCCATAGTCTTTCCTCTCACAAACATCAACTTGAATCACGAAACCATTTGCCAACCATTCCAAGACATCCACCAAGAACAATAAGTTCATGAACCGCAAAATTCTCTCTATCAAGATTGCTAGGGTAAGGAACTTAAATTCCTCGTTAGCCAAATTAAAAGCAGTTATAACACATGGATAACCTTCAATACTAGTATTTCGACCGAACCAATGAATATATAGAACCATTCAAAAAAACCCCACCGGGAAGCTTATAAACAGAATAATCATAAGGGGACCTCCCAATTTCCCTCCAAGTTCTCATCTTTACACCATAAACATCAACAAAAGCATTCTCAATATCCATCTCATGATAAGTACATTTAAAAGAAAGCCTGACAATTTTATAACCATCACTAGAACTATCAATACCAAAACCATGAGGGCAAAAAAGACGAGAAGGGTTTATTTCGAAAAGGAATTGGAAAACATTGGGATTTTGACAAGTTCTAAGCTTGTTGGATTCATCAAACACAAATTGGATTTCAAACTTTATATACTATAACAACTCATGACATGAACCAAAATTCTTGTACCCGGGCTCTTTTTGGTTCTGACCAAGATCCAGCTTCCACGGCGTTGTTATTGGTGTTGCCGGTGCCGGTGCCGGTGCCGGTGCCGGTGCCGGTGCCGGTGGTTATTGATGATTTGTGGTATGTAGAAAAGAGAACGCAAGTGCCTTGAAAGACATCTGCATTTGCCAATGGATGTGGCAGGGAGTCTTAAAGAGAATTTCAAGTATGAGTTCTTCAGGGAGATTCCGAGGTAAGTTCACCATTCTCACTGGCTTTATGGCTGTGCAGATTCGGGGAGAATATATTAGAGGTGGAATGGATGATTTGCACCAGTTATTTGGGAATTTAGGAGAGAAGAAAAAAAATAAAAAATAAAAAAGTCTTGTTTTAGAGTTTTCAAGAGAAAAAAAAAAAATGGATTTCAGAGTGTTTGCGGTATTTTCCTTTAGTATTTACTAATTGTCCAAGCACAAGGATTGGTTCGACTTTTACTCAACGATATTTAATATTTACAAAATATTTATCAAATCGAATACAAGAATTAGTTCAGACTTTTGTTAGTTGAATTAATAAATATTATCAATTTATAATGGCCTTTGCAAAAGATTCCATCAAATTTAATATAAAAGTCAAAGTTGAACTAAATGATTTGAAAAAAAGTATATATATCAGATTTTTTTTGTGTGTTTTTCTAGTGATGCTGGTAAGTGGTAATATAGTTTGTTATGTGGTAATAGCCCAGGTTTTCTCTCCAATCTATTTTCATCTTCGGACAAATTTTTTGGCCCCATTTTCTCATCCTTCTCCCCCTTAGTCTTCTAAGATAGAAGAAAGTTGAAAACTCTTCTCTTTCCGTTTCTTTTGTTTGCTAATTGGGAGTATTTGTAGTTCTCGGTTTTCAAATCCTTTAAGTATTTCTATTTTCAGTTTCAACATTCTTACTTTCCCGTGAAATGTGTAGCTTTTTCGATGGATTCTTCGAACCAAGCAGGACCTAAACGCAGTGAAAGTTCATACATAGTGAAATCCAACAAATGCACGATGACACAGAGATCCTAACTTCAACCTTAAACAAATTACAGCTACATTTGTGAACTGTTAAAATCTGATGGCTAGTGACATTTACCATAAAGGAGATTACATTAATAGCGTGAATGTGATGCAAACTGCACTTGCTAAAAAGCATATGTTACCATTGACTAAATATACATCAGACGCAAGAAACAAGTTTAACTGAAAATATCATCAAATAAGGCTCAAGTGCAGCCCAACGACAAGTCAAATCAACTCCCATGCATATTCTCCTCAACCATCTCTATGGCTACAAGCACTTATCTATCTTCACGGTCACATGCAGGCGCGTTGTAGCTGTATTCTGCTTCCGAATGGATCTCTAAAAGATATGCTTGAAGAAAGCGGTATTACCACAGCAACTCTATTATAATGCCTTTATTATCTGGCCATACAACGGAAATCACCAAGTTAACTAAAAAGATCCTCTCATAAATAAAAGCCATAAGAGGGCACGATAGAGATTGAAACCAAAAGCTTGCAGAAGTATTGTGTATAATGACTTCTAACCAAGGATGAATTTGGAAATGGACACTGTCAAAGTTAAATTCAAGACAGCAAAAGTTATTATTCAATATTATTTTTCAGTTTCTAGATTCCTTTTCAACTTGCACAGCAAAGCAGAAATACTCGGATCTCAGCCTTGCTTACCAGTCTCTAGCCACAAACCTACGGCCCTCGTCCCTCATCAATATGTGATATGCGATGAACACAACAACCAAATGATTAAAGCATTGTCCAACTGTAAATCTTGAATGCTAACATGAATTCCCTTGTTCAAGCAACAAAACTTCAATTCCTTTTCTTTTGAATTGTTTTAGTTCATAAAGTTAGTTTTAATTTCCCTCTATATCAGTTTCCTTTTCTCTTGTCAGAATGCTTTTGCAATAAGACACACAAAAGTGATGCATAAGATCTTACCTATTTTCCAGACAATTTCAACTCTATATAGAGTTCAACAAAAACAATATCCATCCTTTCTCAAGAAGCAAAGTAAATAACCATCAAGTCATCCATGTATTCGCTAAAGTTGTGTTTGGACAAATGGATTTAGGAAAGATTCGAAATCCATCCATTTTTTCGATTGTAAGGTTGAAATGGAAGAATTTCAAATCCACCTATAAAAAATGTGAAATGAAGTATTTCAAATAACTTTCTAATCAGTGTGGATTTGAAATTAATCGACTTTACAAATCCCTCTAACAAATGGGTGGATTTTAAATCCTTCCCCAAATCCATTCATCCAAACACAACATAGACTTGATGACAAATCTATCAAATCGCAAGCCATATAGTTTCAGTGAACTTGCAAGGTTTACCTGAATACCATTGAGTTTAATCTTCACCCTCAGGATGTTGTTCATCATTCCAGCCGTAGAAACTAGGTGACAAAAGGCTCTCTGTAAAGGTCACTACATCATCTTCAAATATATCTGGAATGCCAGCAACCACTATATCCCTCAAAGTTTCCTCTGTCAAATTATACGCAATCAACTTCTCACCATCCTTCTCCAAAACAACCTCCTTTTCACCCAATTGACAAATAGGTTTAAATATATCCGCATATTCAGGTGCATTAACAGTAAATTTGGTCCAAGAGTCGTGCGCGCCATAATCTTTCATTATCCAAACATCTATCTGACCATTATACTGATCGACAACCATTCCTAGACACCCTTCAAGAGTCACAAGCTTATTAAACACAAATTTACCTTTATCAAGACTACTAGGAGGTGGCACTTCTACAAATTCCTCAGAATTCAAATTGAAAGCAGCTATAACAGATGGAGTACCTTCAGATCTAGTATCACAAGCCAACCAATGAATAGCACCATTCAAGAACACCAGGCTGTGGCCCTGAAGCAAGCTCAGGAACAGCATGATCATAAGGAGAAGGCTCAATTCTCCTCCAAGTTCTCATTTTTAGACTAAAAACATCAACAAAAGTATCAGCACAATCTGGCTCATGTTCATTATCTGTGTCATAATATGACAGTGTAACAATTTTATAATCATCACTAGAACTGTCATACCCAAATCCATCCATGCTAAAACTAGCCAAAGTGTCCAAAGCCAAAGGGAAATTAGAGACTTTTACAAGCTCAAAAGTGGTGGGATTAATCAAAAACTTACTATTTTTATTGGTTAAAACTAGAACTAACCCATTGCATGATCCAACCACTTTGTCCCAATTTTCTTGGCACTGTGAAAAACTGATCTTTTTTGAAACACCATCATTTGTGCTGCTGCTGCTGCTGTTGTTGGAGCTGAAAGTTAAGGTGAAAAGAGAGTTATCAGAGGAAGATATAAGAATGAGCTTTTCTTGGTCATGGCTGCTGCCGCTGCTTCTTTCTTGAGCGAGCCAAGTGGGATTTGATGAATTGAGGGTTGGATAGCAAAGACTTCCATGGCTTTGAAACACACCTGAATTGGCCTATGGATTTTGCTGGAAGTCTTAATAGTAAGTCGGTGATGAGTTCTTGGGGAAATATTGGAGTAAAGTCGGACATGGCTACTGGTTTTTCTGTGTCTTAACTGAACATACAACGGGTTAAATGCAGATCACAATCTGCTTCCCCCACGAGTAAGTCTTCGCTCTAGCACTAGCAGAGACTATTAAAAAAATAGATCTTTTATTTTTTAATTATTTAATTATTTACTTTACAAGGTTAAATGAATAATTCCATATGTTGCACACTCCTATTTGAAAGTCACTCTGCTTTTGTAATTAGTCGAGATTCAAGAAAAATGGACCTCAATGGACAGATGTCCCAAAATTAAAAAATGATAATGTTGTTTATTAGAGGTGTAATACTTTTTATATAGATTCCTTTAATTTATATTTATTCATATTATTTTAATCTTTCTTTATTAAAAATAATTTTTTAAAAATAATATAAATAAATATAAATCAAAATATTTATCTCACTCATCATAAATCAAATTCATGTAAAAAAATTTCGTATTTTCTTGAAGTCATGACACAAGTAATTTATTACTTTAATGAAATTCGGCACAAGATGCCAAGTTGGGCATAGTGTAAAGTTTAAGCTAAGACTTTCAAGAACATGTAAAACTAACCACAGATGAAAGATTCGGTCTTGGCGTCTTGGGCATCCACTGATATTACTTGTTTTACCTGTACATCGCTTAGTATTATTTATTCTACAATGTCTAATATACACAAGAAGACAGTTTAGAGAACTTCCTGGTAAGATGTCTGGGCCTCAAGCGTCCCAGAGATCCATGCCATTAATCTGTTACAGCAATTGAATGGCATTTTATATTCATGAACAGAATAAATATCCCCACCGTGAAGTAATTTTTTCAGATTTATTTTCCCGTGAAGGTGGGAGTACATTCCTACTGGTGGGGATATGTAAGCATATACTAATAGATGGCCTTGGGGTTGGGGGTGCTTCCAGTTGTCCATATTCAGTACTCTTGAATGCTGCAACTTTGGATAATTGGATATCACTAGATAACGCAAGCAAATTACATGAGAGAGAGAGAGAGTGTGTGTGTGTGTGTGACAGAGAGAGACTATCACCATAACACACTACAAAAACCTGAAAATTTTGCATTTAACTTGACCAACTATTTTTCCATGATGCATAGTACATTGTAAAAGATCGGCCACCACTAGAAGAATATGAAGTAAATCTTGTTTCTTAATTTACAGGTACACATGGAAAAGTAATGGCTTAAAACTAAAGACCAGATTATACCTCTTCTACTATAGCTTAGCCAAATTGTTTTATTGTTACAAGTATGTGTGTGATCTCACACATCAGAGGTCAGCTGCCTTTCATCAGAGAGAATTGAGCTCAGCACCAGATTCTTGAAGTGGTTGTTGCATCAAATCCGATCCATCATCATCCATCCTGGGATATTTTTGGTACGTCCTATCAGGGGTAAAGCTAAGTAAGTTATGAGTTCACTTCAAGCCATAAAAATAAACACACCACCAATGCCAGGACCACCACTAAAGATGTCCCCCCCACCGGGGGAAGCAAGGTTGAACCAAGAAGCAAAATTACTACCACAAAATACCAAAGGAGGCTTATATAGACCAAGACAAATACACATCGCTATGCCCTTTGTCCTACTATTGCATGCACAAAAATTCACGTAAACCATGAGTGGTCATAAAACCACAAGAAATGACTAGAAAGGTTGTGTGAGGACATTCATTCAAATAACACCACCAGTTCTCACTGGTTTTACGCCAATATCATGCTAGACAGCAAAACTGATAGCAAATCCATAAAGGCACAAAAGAAGACACAATAATATTAAAAGAGCTGTTCCAAAAGTCATGCTCTAAATTTCTTTGAATACGCTACTGCAAAGGAGAAGAATGAAATTCATTTTTCTCCAATTTTTCAATGCTGTCATGATATTACTATTTCAGGAATGGAAAAGGCTTCAATAGGCCATGCCAAGATAGTCAATACCTGTGCTTGAAACTGTTGTGGTTGTTGATCTTGGGCCACAGGGTAGACCTGTGGTTGAGACATCCGATAGTAGGGCTCTTTTAGATCAAGTTTGCCTGATGAAGTTTGGAGAATTCCCCCTTGTTCAGCACCAGGCCCCCACATTTTCGCTATTAATAATACCAAGAGAATGTTATATTGATAAGGATATTGTCATAAAGGTAACTAAAAGAAACAAAATATCAAAAGTTTGAGCCACGTAAATTGCACAAGGAACTATATGTCTAACTTGATAATGTTAGGTGAATTGTATAGCTCTGAGCAGTATGGGCAACCAAGTGAAGTTGACCAGTTATTTCTTGTCCTGGCATGACATAAAGTGGCTGAGCTAGAACACAGCGTAGCTGGTACCAATGTGTGGTAGGTGCACCAGGCGCCGTGCTCAGCCACCTCTGCACGGTAGGGCTTTAGTGACCTGCAGAAGAAGAAATTTGATACAATAGCTTTAACATGCAATCCACAACTAGAGCAATTAACGAAGAACAAAATAAAGAAAGATGGCAAACTACATAGTATAACAACTTACCTTCCATTAAACAGTACATCAAACCAGCAAGCCAACCCATGAATTCTAGTTCCAACAGATGATATGAATTTTAAAGGGATGTCTACGTCATATAGTTCCTCCTCCTGAAATAAAATTAAGAGTTCACATTATCAGGGATCACATGAAGGTCAACTTTCTTCCTTAAAGTAAGTAGATGCTCCAGCAGATGAACTCAAAGGATAACAAGACCCTTCCTAGCCTAATTGGATGGGAAGAAATTGGTGGTGTAATTGGAACATCGTTTGGATGCTAAATAAGAAGGATAACTCCAACTGCATATAAACTGAACACATGAAACTTTACTAGTACCTTTATAGAAGTGAAGTTTATCACATGAGATATTGCAGGAGCCACCAATAACCTTGGATACAAAAGCATCAACAACCGGCTGTAACAAATAGGAAGTAGATCATAAGAAGAAGATCGAGAACACATTCCGTATGAGGTAACGTTATATAACTATTTTCTCCAAGCGACTTAATGGAAGGTTATGCAAAATTAAGAACGAAAGACTAATGGATGGTTAAGTACAAAATATTGCATAGAAGTGATCTGACAAAAATTAACAAGTGCAAGTGAACAAGAATACAAATTTCTTCTCAAGAAGAAGAAACTATATAAAATGTTTAGGAAGCCGCCGAAACAAGTAAATGTATAGGAAGAATTGCATAAAACATTTTACTTTATTAATCAATTTTGCAGCTGCCAAAGAACAGCAAAGATCACAGATGCTAACAGTAGAAAGCTTTTCTCTTAATTTCCTTTTGTTTAGTATATAACTATGTCCATCAAAAATGCATTCCTGATTCCAAAACCCAACCCTTAATTTGATTTGAATATTATCGGCAAAAAACACTGCAACTAGTCCCATTCATGCAGAAATGGAGTTAAGACAGTCAACATAAAAGAGAATTGGGATTAAGTTCTGCAAAAGATAGAAAAACTTCCCAAACTAACACTTTCAACACCTCTGAATGGTTTTCAAGTAACATACACATTATATTGATTGGACATTATGATTAAAGCAAAGGTCTAATTTGTATCCGTGTTTAATAACAAGTTTTGGAAACATCATAGAATGGTTAAGAAAAAACCAAAAACCTGCAAGATATGCCATACATAGCAACAAAAGAACCCTGCAAACACTTAAGACGTATGAATTTCACGATACTCTAGGATATAAACAAGACAGACCTGTGAAAAGTATCCTTGGAATGCGGATCCATGCAATGACGTCAAATTAACACCATAATAGTTTTGCTGCTGCCAAAAGAGACCCTGGATAACATGGAACAAATGGAAAATTAAAGCCAAGGTTTTTTTTTTTTTTTTTTTTTTGGGTCAAAGGACAATAAAAATAATCACGACATCAGAAGCATTTTATAGTGATATTACTGAACTTTTTTTTTTAAACATTCACCCAGGAATGAACAAGTGAGTAACTATATCTCTTGAAGTGGCGGCCCATTTTTTTCTTTTGATAAGTAATATGCTTCAAATGAAGATCTGATGCATACCTTATTCGCAATTTCTATGTATAAACATTCGTCACTGAAAGGTGCCATATGTATTCTGCAAGAACAAACAAGTCAGCCATCATATTCCAAAATAGGATGAGACAAGAACTGTGAATGAAGTGACCTCTAAGGTATTACAGAGACCTAGAAGGCTTAACATGCTTGGAGATGAGTTCAACTAGCTGCAAAAAGACACAACCCCACATTTGATGAAAACTTGTAGCACATATTTAGCAAATGTGTCAATGACCAGCAGCAAATGGCTTAGACAAGTGAAGCACAGAAAGCAAAACACATGCGAAATTCTCAAACTAAAAAATAGTCGATGCTTTGTTTTAAAATTTCAGGTGATTGTGTATGCTAAAATATCTGGGATTAGCATGGCTCGTGTCTGGGAAAAAAAAAACATGCATGGACAAAAATTCAGACAGACTTGCAGAAAAAATGTAAACAAAACATATCACTTAATTGTTTCTCTACTCTGAAACTGCTAAATCACTTTGTTAATTGGAAAATGCTTCTTTAAGGGGGAAAAAAATTAATTATAGAAATATTAGTTTTCAGATGAATAACAAGACCCGAGTGCCTTGGTTGAACTAGGTCCTTAGAACACTGATTTTTAGAAGGAAATTTGGTTCAATCACCTTCCCACTGTAGGGAACATTTTTCCATTTGGAATAAGGAATCGATCTCTTGCAATCACATAGGACTCTAGCATTCTCTCATTGACCAGCAAAGTGCCTGCAGGAGGTAAACCGTTCTTTATAATTGTAAACATCGTTGCAGAAACCCAAATAAAGGAAAAGGGCACATAAGCCCCAAATATACCATGCATCTAATCTGGCTGGGAAGGAATAAGTAATGATGAAATTTGTAATATGTTAAATCACCTAAAACATAAATAAATAAATAAAATGGAGCAAACTGGCATCCCCTACATCACAAATGTTACAAGGTAGGCCACAACTCAGTAACCAACTTGGTGCGAAACTTCAGTATGAGGGAAGGGGGAGTATAACAAAATCCAACTATTTCGTCTAAACTTTTCCCTGTAAGAGGAATTGTTAAGACTCTAAATCACAGAGTTAGATCAAACTTCCAAGCACACCAAAAATGAAGATCATGCATGTGCAACACATAGAAAAGAGGCGACAAACAATTTTGATATTAATCTCTTCCATCTCTCAGGACACTAGTTATTATGTTCGTACTATAGATAACCAACAGAACACTTTAAAATCGGAAGTGGGTAGTCACATGTATTTTTCAGGATTGTACAAGAAGGTAACTCAATACATATCATGAAATAAGCAAGCCCTTCCCGAACCATTCAAATTTTAATAATAATAATAATAATAAAACACCAGGAACCTCTTTGTCCTAGCCATTTGTTTTTGAGTATAAAAAATGTTAACCTACCCATAGGTTCAGATATCAAGATATCAGCTTTCTCAGGTAATTCAACTTCTTCAACTTTGCCCTTGATCACCTATAATTGAAGATGGAAATATTACCTTTCAAACCAATTATAAGAGCAAATATAGTGACTTCACCGACAAATTGGAAGTCAAGATAGCACTCACAGTAATTCTTTGACCAAGTAACGGATTTCCAGCAATAAGTTTTTGTGCATATTCTGCCATCTCAGATGCTTCCACAGCATAGACATGTTTTGCACCAGCCTGAGATAGAGAATGAGAGTGTCAACAAGCGGCTTCTATTGTGTATCATGAAAGGAGCAGTAATTGAAAAGTAATTTTTGTGACAACAATATGGATTATTGGCAAAACCTGGGCAGCAAATAGGGACAAAATGCCACTACCAGCGCCAACATCAACAACTACACGACCAATGAAATCAGCACGGTTCTCAATAACAGCAGCATAATGTATAATGTTCCTGAATATGCATATAATATCACTGCTCATAATTTAAATAGGAAAAAAAAGGCAAAAAAGAAAAGAAAACAGTTATAGCATTGTCATTGCAACTCTCAACGGCAAGAAGAATCAAGTTGAAATTACATTGACTGTTTAATTGCAACATGTACCTTTTTCAAAAAAAGAAAATGAAAATTTATCACCATGAATGAGGTTGAAGGAAAATAAAATTTCTGACTGGAATTCTAACCTGTCCTCACATAATCCTGCAACATATTTTGCTGATGCAGTAATTGCCCATAATAATGAAAGTACATTTTAGCAGAAGATGCCTCTATTTTGCTATCAAATTTGCTTCTGGATGCCGATACAGTTCCATTTGACAAACGTGATCCTGGAAAAAAGAGAACAAGTACCAATTCATATTATTGGTCTCAGAAAACATCTAACATCTGTGGAATGTGTTAGATATCCTATATTTCTGTCACCAATGTTAGTAACACTGATGAAAGGGGAAGTTCTGCAACTCTAAGTCAAAAGTTAGCACTTCATGAAACTTTTCTCACTAGTTACAGAACACAAACTGATCTCTTCTAAATTTAAACTCGAAGCAGCTAGCTATTATAAAAAAACATACAAGATGCATTTCAAAAGTATAACAAAATGTAGAAAAAGCAATCCATGAGAATTGAGAAATGCTTTGTGATAAACAGAGGATCACTTTTGCAAACTATATTCATGGTGACAACAATTATTGGAAATAACACAAATAATCCAATTTAAGGAGAAAGGGCCCACATTTATCTAAAAGTCTGAAGGCAGCAGTTTTAAATGCAACTTGAAAATCAAATATCACTTCATTTGAATTGCTATTCATGCCAAAAAAGAAGAACTATTTAAATGGAAGAAATTGAGTTTAGTACACCACTATGATGAATTTATTACATCAGACGAAACCACATCCATCTTCAACTGACAAAAGAAGAGTTCTGTAAGTCACAGAGAAAGGGGGAAACAAAAGCGTAAAACCACTACAAGCTGTATGCAACTAAAGTCAATATGCCAATCTGTAATCTTACAAAAATTACAGATAAATATCAAAACAGACCTTGAAAAACCACTTCTTTCTTCCATTGATCAAATGCACAATGGAAGGCCCTACTTTCCTCCTCGTTTCTAAATTGAATGGTGATTCCCCTTGAATAGGTTTTCTGGTTCAAAAGCACAAAGTCAAGAGGTGGACAACAAATACCGCAAGGCAAGTTCCACTATAATGCCAAGCACATAAAGAGTTAACATTTTTCTTCGTGTGTCTCTAAGGAGTAAATTTCTGAGAAATATACATTTACAACCCTATACGGACATGTGAATCAAGAATGATGCCAAAGCACAAGTCAACAGATTACTGACAAACACATTTTACCATGACCATGGAACTTTGTCCATAAATGGACATCACCAGTTTATATTAGGGGCTCCCATTGTGACTTGTTATGCAGATGACTTCTTTAAAAACTCATGTGCACATTCTGTTGTATTACTTTCAACGATCTAGTTTGCAATTCAAAGGTTGATTTTTACAGTAGCAACCAATCTGCATAACACATTCACATAAACAATTGAAGACCTATTTTAATTGGGCATCTCTAGTAAATGATTAATTTAAAATTATATGCACATGATAAGTAAAATGGTGCAGTAACTTCAAAATTTTCTAACACAATTGCACCACAACATAATACATATATGCATGTTCACAAACACACAGAGACACTGGCACCCTTCCTCTTTTAGGTAAACTGAATATTTAAAATTAAGATGATCAAGTTCCACAGCAGGCCAGGAATTCGATTTTCATTTTGCACATATGCCATAAAATTAAGGTGCCTTGTTAAATAAGAAGTTATCAGGAAATCAAACGGAACAAAAATGCTCACATCAAACATCTAATATCAAAGCAAGAAGAACGTCTGTCCTTAAGACATCGAGTGATTTTTAAGGATCTATTGGCAGCTCAGCCACAGGAAGCCTCTTTGGAGTCAAAGAGTGATTTTGTATAAATGCTATATCAGTTCTATGATTGTCTAAACAAATGAAGTACATCGGGAGAGATGATTCACAAAGGGAGTGAAGCTGGTAGCAAGAACCAGCAAAGGAACCAAAACAAGGATTATAATATCCTGGCCTACTAGGCTTAAAATCATTTCTCTTCCTTCTTGAGTAATTCATTCTACTACAGAATACCTTTTTTTATCTCATCCAGCTAGGATACACACACATTTGGAGTCTCAAAAGGTTATGTATTACACTTTGAAAGTACATTCATATTAGAGTCAATAGGTCGACATTATAATCCGATCCCAGCTTGTAAAGTGAAGAAACTTGGGTCAGTAACTCATACCTCTTTACTATTTTCCAAAGCTTCTTGAATGCACACTGACTGAACTGGGCTTAGTTTAAAAAGCTGAAAAAGAAAAGAGAAAAAAAATCAATCATCATTCCCAAATAAAAATATTCCAGAGGATTTCACATTTTCAAGTCTCGGAAGACAATACTAAAAGTGCTTTCCAATTTAGTCATTACAGCAAGTTCGAACATAAAACACAATGATTTAAAACAAATATTACAGAAATTGCTTAATGACCATGGAATATTTTACAAAACAGGAATTCTACCAACACGATAAATATACACTAAAAACTATCCCATTCTCCAAGAAAAAATTTATTTTGAAAAGTAACATTCATCAAGTTATGGTCTTTTTTAACCAAACTTATTAAAAATCCATTACAATATTATTTAGCAAAACATTATTGAAAAAAAAAAAAAAACTTATAAACATCTAACTGTTAGAAAAGCTTCAATCTTTACAAATGAACTTAAAATAGCAACTAAAATTTGAAAAAGAACTGACCTGAGTATTAGAAAGATCGAACTGAGACAATAAATTAGGTTGAGATTCTCCGTCGAATCGAAGCTCCGCTAGTCCATTATTCAACCGAAACCGACCAATCACCGGAGAAGAACTCGAAGACGGCGACGTCGACGATGAAGCCGGTAGCTCCGATACTGAGGCCAAAGTAAATTCTCCATCTTTTAGCTTTTTCCCCTCTTCAACAGCAACCTCCATTCTCACTATTTCTTTCTTTCTGAATCGGAAATTTTGAGAGAAATTAGGGTTTATAACAAACAGTCAAGGTGGTGGCAAGTGACTGAAGAGTGCTTTATAAATTATACCTAAAATCTAATGTTATTTCCTTTTCGCTTTTCTTTTATTTTGGCTCTATAAATGTAAAATTTGAGATTTAATTAATAAAATAATTATATTACACAATGTGTTTAGTAAATATAAATTTTTTATTTTTTGGAATTTTAGGAAATTAAAAAATTTAGTAAATATAAATTTTTAATTTTCTAAAATTCCAAAATTAGTCAATTGTCTACCAAGTGGCAACTTACATGCAAAGGCATAAAGTACAGTTAACTCATGTGAGCACAAAAGTGACAAGATTGGCCATTATAAATCATACAGTAATAGTTCTCGAGAGTAGTTGATTATTGTAATTGTCTTTGGAGAAAATACTTAAATAAATTTAATTTTAAATTTTATTTGTATATTTTATGATTATGATTAAATTTTATAAAATATTATTTATATTTGTTAACATCATTTATTACGCAAGATTTTATTTATACTATAAAATTTATCAATACATCCGGGAGGATGGATATGGAATCTACCTAATTATTTTCATTGCTTTGGTTACTTTTCCAGGCATGTTAGATGATCAGTGCGCTGGTGACAAAATAGACTTGGCACAACCTGATGAAGAATGTGCCAGCATAGTAGATTCTTCTTAAATGTGCAGTTTGTTTGAGATAAAATGTTGAACAATATAATAGAGGTGGAATAATGGATTGCAAGTTTTCAGCCTTTTATTCTTGAAGTGGAAACTGCAAAGTCATGGACTTCATCAAAGCATAACTTGAATCTTCCCATAAATAGTCATGGTGAAATTAGTTGTACTGTTGGATGCTTACTCGAGAGTTTATTTCAACCAGTGTTTGAATAAGAACACTTAATGCTCTTTTTGTCAATCAAGCCTCATTGGATCCTTTAGTAATCTTGGAACCTGTCACATGGTTCACAGTGTTATCCAACTATAGTTCAATCCTTCTGTAGTGTTTTTTTCCCCAAAAAAAGAGAGTGGTGAAGAGGGGAACAACAAATGGCAACACACATTGGTCCATGTCTAATGAACTATACAATCCTTGGATTGTTCCATCCTCGCTCCATTTGAAGAAAATGAATGATTTTCTGGGCTTGCTAAATGCAGTCACCTTCGTCACAAAGGTATCAGTCAATTGTAAAAGTAAGTCACCTGCAAAATGCTGTATTGGGTTTTGATTTCATTTCAGGGTTCTACAGCCTGTAACTTATTACAGTTATAATAGGATGTAAGCACCTTGTCTCTCCTGCCCTAATCTATGGAATAACAGTTGTATATCTGATCAACTGAATTGTAATACTAAGTTCAAAACATGGGCAGACAGAAAAAAGATCTGAGACCATTTTCAGTTGAAAGATAAAGACAGACGGGAAATGAATGCCATAATATATTCTGCAATGGAGATAAAACATTGCTCAACAAAGTTCCAAGAAAAATGCCTGCAAATGTAATAATCAAGCTGAAGGTGCTCCTAAAACGGAATTTCAATAAATAATGCACACTCGAGTCATTATTGTTGAATGGTGCAGTAATTAATAGACTTCAAAGACAAAATCTTGCCAAGGAAGTATATTACTGATCTATAACATGATCATTCTATCTATCCAACTTACTCTGGAAATATCCTACCTGAAAGTAAACCTCAAACAATAGTTCCCGTACTTAAGACAGTTTATGGAGTAGCAAATAGAGCTTCTCGGACTCGTGGACAAAAGAAAAAGGAAAATAAAGCATCCTCAGAGCCAAAGCCATGAGAACTAACACACAATAAATAATATGGAGAGCATTTGTACATATCAACAGCTTTGGTATTGAAAGACTTTATCGTATTATTCAACCTGTAGAGCTAACCTTGCAGCCATGAATGGATAATGCTATAAAAACAAAATTAAAAATAAAAAATAATAATGCCAAATTACCATTACGAAACTGATGTGTGCTTACAGCCCACAGTCAGTTGATTTAAATATTAAGTCTCAGTTACACAAACACTGGCAACCTGTGTCTGTTGCAACATTTTGTGAATGGACTTTACTTTCTTTTTTGGCATTCTCAAAGTCCAACTAGAGTCGAACCCAAAAAATAAAATTATTCAACGAATAACTTCAGTAAAAGATGTTTTCATAAGGTTCAACTGAATGTTCTTCAGCCTTGTCAACAAACATCCAGCAGATCTAACTGGGACTTCCAATTGGTTAAATGATAGATACATAAGTAACTTGCTTATTGGCCAATCTCAGTTGAGTTTCATAAGCTTCCATTATCTAGGTTTACAACTCAAACACTCAAAGACAGGACATGTCACAGTAGGACAAGTATATTTCACAATGTTGTGCCACTACACACGACCAAAAAAATCAAATTAGAGACAAACAACCAAAACATATCAACATAAACTCACACGATGAGGAACCACATGAAGACAAGCAACCAAATTCAATAAACAGACTTGCACTACTACTAATAATCACACTCACCATGCAAGAAGATGGACTGCATTAAATGATGTGTTTAACCAACCATCCTGGAAACAGATAATGCAAGCTAGAAGACACATTCCCTTAGGTAATGCATTAATTGAACTATATTGCCAAAATCATGTTCAATAAGAGAACAGATAATACAAAATTAGACTATGCTTTCATTAAGACTATTTCACATAAAAATTGCGACAAATGAAGGAATACAATAACCAGAGCTCTATGACAAGTGATAAATAACAACAGAATACAAAATGACATGTATTATGACTAGCAGTCCACCAAAGAAAAAAAATGAGGCAGATAGGGGAATCCAATCTTGATTCCAAATCAACCTCTCAAAGATGCTTATCCTAAGAAGTTATACCTTGACAGCTTTAAATGCAGGGTGAAGCAGCCCAAGCTCATCTTCCATGTCAAGAGGATTACTTGTCTCATTTCGTATTCTCTTGACTTTCCGACTAGCAAGTGACTTGTGAGTGAATCCATACATCTGCAGTACCTGATTGTCTGCAAAGTTAAATGCGCGATCCATCTGCTTCAAACACCTCTCAACTGAATAATCCCCAAACTTTCCACAAGGCTTGCAACCCACAAAGTGAGTGACAAGTGGCCACCGATGATCGCCAAGACCAGGATGGTAATTCTCAATCATTTCCTCATATCGATCCACTAAAATCCCCCAATAACCATGCAAATAATAAGCACTCTCGAGGTACACCTTCTCGCCCCACTTCTCTCTCTGAGTAGCCAATATATACACCATTGCAGACTGATCATCAGCTTCAAAAACTGGTCTATCCTTAAGCTCCCTAGTCAGAAGCTCTCCAGCCTCGTCCCTTGTCTTCCCTTGTTCGAATATTTGATAGGACCCATAGGTGCCCAAATATCAAGAATATCCAAAGACCACTGACAATTCCTTAACAAAAAGCTACCAGTATTCAACCCAATCCAATTCTTCTGATCATAAATCATTTCATTCCACCCATGCATCACGAAATTATGATCCTTATACCTCTCCCACGGCAATTCAAATGCCATATCCGTGAACATAGCATCACTGTCCATCCACCAAAGAAACTCCACCTCCGGATGCGAAAGCAAAAGCTTCCTAATCAACGGCAGTTTCGCCCAAAACCCAGACATTTCCGCATCAAGCAAGGCAAAATTATAGAAAATCTCAATCCCATGTAACCTACAGTAGTCAATCTTATTCTTGATCGATTTCAACAAGTAATGATCCCCAACAGGATTCTCACACGGCTTCGGCGAAGACCCTGTAACCAACAACACCCTAGGCTTATTGGGACCTAAAAAATTCGGAAAGTTGGGATTTTTCTTCAACCATTCAGCTCTCTGCCGATCCCCCCTAATGAATCCGATATTTTCGGCCCCAAACTATAGGGTTCATTGGGATCTCTCTTATACACTACCTCCTTCTCACCATCCTCTTCATCAGCTAATATCTTTTAATATCAAAATCAGCATAACTATTGCTATCAGACCCACCATTATCTAGAACCGAACGACTCTGCCGGGCTTCTTCAAGAACACGCCGCGGCTCAGAACGCCGGCGGATATAAGAAAATGTTTCCCGGATATCATTAAGATCCTGCCCGGGTGTACCAAATTTTCCTGCACCAAGATTTGCTCTCAGAACAATGACCGTGAGAAACAGACAAAGAAGTGTAAGCTTCCCATTCCTCACAAGCCTCTGCATTTGTCTAGCTCGACCCGGGCTCAAACACCGATCGAACATTTTTATTTTCTTTGGGGAAAAAGATCAAACAGGTTGTGGAAATTCAAAGTTTTGCATATATTAGGCTGTGATTTGAAAGAAAAAGGATATTGATTTTCATTCGAAAGTGGGAAATATGCATGGATCAAAAGTGATAGATTGATTGTGGGTTTTATTTAATTTTCGGATAAATTACCAAATTTGAGTTTTTTTTTTTTTGGGGGTTGTGGTTGGGGTCTGAGCTTCTGAGCTGGGGTTTGAATGGAGGGTGTCGGTGGAGAGAGTGAGAGGTTAAATTTGAAGGAAGGTGAAGAGAAAGAAGCAATATGGAAAATGAAAGGTAGAGACTGTGTGGGAGATAATTTTGGGTTCAGACAAAAGAATTATCTTTTTTTTGAAAATGGTTAATTGCAAAATGCATATGTAACTATGACTAATTTTTAGTCTATCTCCAAAACTATCCCTGTTATCACTTTAATGTCTGACACATTATGGTAAAATTAGTGGTATTTTCTGACGAATTTACAATCCAAAGTTTTGTTTGGATGAAAAGATGATGACGTACTTGCCTGATTAGTAATTACTTCTTTATTCGATCTAAATTTTTTTTGTTGAGTTAATTTAAGAATTTGATTAAATGTTTTAGAAAAAAAAAAATTAAAATTTACACATTCAAAGTGCATAATTTTATTTTCATATTCATAGCAATTTGGGATAACAGCTACAAAACCAACCTCAATTGCAAGTGTTATTACTGTCATAGAAAACTAAAAAATATGAAGAATAAGAAAAGTACAAAAATTATTTAAAAAAATGCGGTGATAATTAGAGAAAAAAGAGCTATTTTCATTACTTTGATAAAGTAAAATCATCTTAGTGATTTTTTAATCGATTTTAATATAATGATGCCTTAAATTGATAATTTAAGGGAGTAAATTAATAATCGACTGTAGTTTAGGGGATATTGTGCAATTAACCCCGTTGACAATTTTTTTTCTTTTTTTATTTATTTAAAATGAGAATATTGGGATCTGAATTTACGCGTTGGCTATGGTGTGGTTTGTCTCATTCTTAGTTGTCCGCCGGATCCCGCGAGATTTGGTGCTGGGAAGGTAAATAATTTACTAAATATAACAGAAAACGCTACAAATGACGTACGCTTTTAGGTGACTCTTTTTTTTTTTTTTTTTTTTTTGGCCGCTCCATTTTATTATATTCTTGAAGCTTTTACTAATTTTACTTACCAAAATGTTGGTCGATTGATGGTTGTTATCTTTTATGTTTGAATTACTATTGGATTTTATAAAATTTGAGTTTTAATTTTTAAACTTACAAATTACAAGCCTTCAAAATTCAAAGTACAATATCTATTATAACTGTTAGATAATTAATTCAATTTAAACTTAATTTCAAATTGTTTTCTTAATTATCTTAAACATAAAATCTAAATCAAGAGAATAATAATATTGCTATGGTCTTATCTAATTAAAAATTGAAATTACAATATAATCGAATATTGACATGCTATTTGTGAATATCAAAAAGTACAATTCAGTGAATCACAATATCTGTTGTAACTATTAAATAATCAATTCAATTTAAACTTATTTTCAAATTGTTTTCTTAATAATCTTAAACATAAAATCTAGATTAAGAGGAATAGGGGTGTTCGTAGGTGTGGTTTTCGTGTTTGGATTTTTGGGATTAAATCCAACCTAACCTAACTAATATAGTAACCCAATCCAACTCAACCCAAGTATTAGTCGGGCGGATTTTCGGGTTAACCCGAAACCCTAAACTTTAAAAAACAAAAAAAAAACAAAAAACAAACAAACAAACAAATACTTGAAAGAGTTCAAATACTAGTAGCATATTTAAAAACAATAAAATTCCATTAATCGTGTATTCGGGTTTATTCGAGTTAGGTTATAAAAATTGGGTAACCTAACCCAAATAACTCGAATATTGAAAACTCAACCCATGTAACCCCGAATTCATTCAAATTAGGTCGGATTCGAACACTCCTAATTAACAGGATAATAGTTAAAAAATTGAATTACAATAAAATCGAATATTGATATGCTATTTCTGAATATAAAAAATAATGTATCATGATATCTGTTGTAACTGTTAAATAATCAATTCAATTTAAACTTAGCATTTCAAATTATTTTCTTACTAATCGTAAACATACATCAAGAAGATAATAATACTGATATGACCTTATCTGATTAAAAATTGAAAAATTGAATTACAGTATAATTGAGTATTGATGCTATATCTAAATATCAAAAATTACAATTTAGTGTATCACGATATCATTTACTTAATCATATTTTTTCAGTTAATATTTGAAAACCAATTTTATCTTGTGATGTATTTGTTGTAATTAAAAAATAAAATAAAATAACTAACATAACAATGGCACCGTGAGATACCATTTTTTACCTGCATTTCTAAACTACTTTCTTCACCTTCATCTATCAAATAATTTTGCCCCACTACTAATTTATAAATATTAAAAAAAATTAAAATAATTTTGCCCCACTACTAATTTATAAACATTAAAAAAAATTAAAATAATTTTGCCCCACTACTAATTTATAAACATTAAAAAAAAAATTAAAAAGAGTTAGATTTGTTTATAATTATCACGGAAATTTTTATGTTTAATTAAAATAATTACTAATAAGTTCAATAGTTACTTCTTAATTAATAAAAATTCTCCATTTAAAATAAAAGACACATTTTTAAAAAAAATAATTCCTCGTTTTTTTTAAAATACGAACTTTACTTGAAATAGAAAATTTTTATTAACTGAAGAGCAACCACTCGACATGATTCTCGCAATTGTCACTTAAAAAAAATGAAGTTCTATGAAGGGTTGGCACCATTGACTAAAATGTTAGACAACTCAACTTTCCACATGCAGATCCATAATTAGTGCAATAATTAATACTTTAGGTACAACATATGCTAAAGATAATTGGAGAATAGTTTATCAAAAAAAAAAAAAAGATAATTGGAAAATAGAGCTTAATTACCATTAACAAATGCAATCAAGTCGGCATGCCATAGAGTACGGAATGAAAATTTGTGAAGCAATCCAGACTGTATTAGAGTAGGATAAACGAATAGAGAACTTGTTGACCAAATACTTATATATATATATATATATATTTGGGTATTTGCAACTCAGATGTTAAGCTAATTATTTATGCTATTTTGCAGGAGAATTTGTATGCCTAGAATACTAAACTAATCAAATAATACCATTTGTGTGCCTAAGTAATTATTGACATTATATGATTTTGACCCATTTTTTTAATTATAAAAAATCTTTCTTGCTGGACAATGGTAACATGGCAGTTGTCACGTGAAACTTTTACTTGACACACACCCAGCGTGTCAAAGGAGGAAAAATCAACATGTGATGGTATCAAAATTTGTCCACAAACTTTGGTCAGTCAACTCACAACACTCGTATTTAGTTTTCACTCGTTTAGGTAACTTTTGTGCATACAACAAGCATTTACTCCAACACAAATATAAAATATAGGCAACTAACAAGAATAAAATACAGCCAACACGAAATATAACAAGAATAGAAGCAGTTTGCGGCCTAAGACTAACATTTGTAACACTTTTATTTCGTCAAAAACTTACAACAGTAATTTACAACAAATGAGTGGTTTGCAAAACACTCCTGGCTTCTAAGTTTCTGACTACCACCGTAAAAATAAGGGCAATACGGTTGACAAATCCAACCGTTTAGCTTTGTTGGACAAATAAAATGCCTACAACTAGACTGTATGGCCATTTGGCAGCACACCTGGCATATACGTGCCTAGATGCTGCAGCATTCCTTGCCATTTTCTCGCACATATAGCCAATTACTCAGTTTAAATTTTATTTAAAATCAAATAAAATTATATAAATTATTAATTATAAAATTACTCAATTTGACCAAAAAAGTCAAATTACAAAAAAAAAAATTAATTAAATTAACACAGAGGGAGTAGTAAATTTTGAGGTTGGACCATTAAAAATGTGAAATTCTCATCATTTGCCTCGTTCAACGATAATTTCAAGACTTTGTCTTCTCAAGTTTGGCCCAACAAACTAAATATGTATTTTTTTTTTTAAAAACATTCGGTGTTTTTTTTCTCATAAATGTTAGTGTTTTGTAATTTTTTGGAAGTCAAGAAAGCAATAAGAGAAAATCTTTTATAAATGATGTAAAATTGGATTTAACAGCTTCAGAAAAAATTGCATCCTTGCAAAAGTTGATTGTATTGTCCGCTACATTTCATAAATGCTTGAGAGATTTTTATTTAATCATCTTTTATTTTCTCAAGGAATTTCAACACGGTGTAGATCTTCCAAACATAAAGTAATTAATAGAGAAATTACAATGAATTTTATGCTGAAACAATAAAATATCTTGATAATACGTTTATTAAAAGTATGATTATTTTTTGTGAACTCCTTTGCCATATGATTTAATAAGAACAATTGAAGGACAAAAAATCCACATATTTCATTTGGATGCAATAAAAATGTGAAAATTCTAACATTAATAATATTATAGCATAACCTATTCCTGTCGTACCTGAATGCCTATTATTTAGTGTTAGAAATTTCGCCAGAGCAAGCAAGATCTGTAATTTCAATCTACACCGGTTAATGATGCAATGGAAGAAACTTTGATTTTGTCATTTTGTCATCAATGCTGGCTTAGTGGAGGCTCGTCCATGCAAATTTTTTTGAAGAATTTGCCATGAACACCGAGACGCAAACTCTTGAAGAGGAAAGCCCAATACAAACTACTCTTAAATCTGCATAAGGGAGTCGGCCTTTGCCAGTTTGTCTATGTGGTTAATTGCAAGATTCTGTGATTTAGAATAGGGATAAGAAATATCCACCGGAAAGTCAACATACAAGCGGGACCTTATACTATCTAGCAAGATGTGCAAAAAACTACTCTTTTTTTTTTTTTGGTTTCGAAATAAATTTGGCGAAATAAGATTCTACCAGGAAACCATTCTTGAGAAGAAGGGATTAGGTCTTGCTTCATATTTTTTAATTCATTGATAGTTTACATGACTTCATGTAGATAAAGCAACTATAAAAATTTTACTTGTCAATTTAATAGGTGATTTTATTCTAATATAAGATAATTTAACATCACTAAAGGATGCTAAGGGATCACTCCTTATACACATTTCATGTGTAGTTTCAGAAAAATGAAAAAGTATCAACTAATCCGCGAAAAGAGCATGGGATCAATGGTTGTAGTACTAGTTTAATAAAAGCCTTTCTCAATCCCTTGTAAAAAGACCAATTTGCCTATCTCTTTTTATCTAACTAGGTCAATTGACCTATCTCCTAGCGTACTAAAACTTGTCTACTCGCGGAAAATCTTTCTAGTAATCAAATAATCAATTCATTCCTCAATCGCAGTAGGCAGACCTTCTTGCCAAGATGACTATTTTGGTGTGCATTCTCTTAGAAATTAGGGCTTTGGCCTTAAATAAGTAGGACAATAGCATAAGTATTATTGACTTTATCTCTATTATTTAAATCAAACCTACTTTCTTCAAGATAGGAAAGGCACAGCCGTTTTTGACTATCCCTATTGTATTTTAGATGGAGTCATCAATAGGGCTAAGAATCTTACCTTTACTTAGAGAGATTAGGTGCAGCAATATGACATGTAGAAGATAAAACATGGACTCACATATTGCCGTTAACTAGGCTATGAACTAGGTTGCTCTTTCCTCCTGCTCATGATCGGTTGAATTTTTCTTACCAACTATAAGGCTTGAAAAGAACAAGCATGGTCAACTCCTTAGCAAAAAGACAGAGCATCTCAATTTTCATTGAAACAAAAATAGATATAAAAAGTGATTATTTATATTTCCTATTCGTGATACAATATTTAAACGTCTACCAACTTTCAACTAGACTTTCTTGTTTTGAAAATGTTTCATTAGTAAAAGGAATCACTTCTCATACCCATTAATTAGTGAACTCAATTTTAGTAGATTAACTTGGATCCATGGAAGTAAATGAGCTCAAATAAGTCGCATATATGATGTTCAAATTTTGCTTAAATATTTTAAGAAACAAAACAATTTATTTGAATTTTAAATTGATTATTATGCAAATTAAACATAAACAAACTTTAATCAAATTATAGAATACGAGTCGAGCTCAAATAAATTATTTATTTATTCATAAATTTATTATTTTACTTATCAAACCGAATTTAAATAGAAACTAAATACTTAAAATATTTTCCCAACTTTGTTGGATTCATGGACAAATAAATCTCAAGAACCTAACTCTTATTCAATCATATTCTATTTAAATATTAAATAGCTTGGTTCGTATTTTTTTCCCTAGTCCCAAAAAAAAAAGTTTGGGCAGGAGAATTTTGTCATTTCACGATAACCGTGTCTGTCTTCTCGCCTATCAGAGTCAAAAATCAAACGACACCTTCGCTTTTCTCCACTCTGAAAAGGGAAAAAGGCCACAGGCGTGCTCACACACACTCACACAGTAAATCTCTCTCTTTTTTTTCTCTAGCTCAGGGCCAATTGACCGTCGAGAACGCAGGAAAAATGGTAATGCCTTAGCTAAATTAAATTTCCAATTTCGTATTTCCGTTAATTTTAGCTGATTAATTGGTATTTTGTGAGGAAATAGTTATCTCATTTTCTTCGAATCTGCTTTCCTTTAATTAAATTATAGCGCTTCGATTAATTCATCATAATTGTTTGGTTTTTAGATTTCTGAGTTTAGATTTTAATTACATCGTTAATGTAATGTGCTTTGTTAATTTATTTTCAGCTTTTTTTTTTTTTTGAAAATTTGAGATAAAAATGCTTAATTTGCAGGGAAAATTGAGGATTTTGTTTAATTAAGGTTGGTTACGATTAAAAAAAAATGCTACTTTGGATGCTAATTGTTGAAATCTCTTAAACACATTTGTTCTGTGTATTTTAAGAAAAGCATAAGGCTTGTTTGGAAAGAAATGTTGTGGATTAATTTCATAAGCTGATATATTCAAAATGGCTGCTTGGTTCTTGTTCGAATCTTGCTGGAAATGGGAGAATATGTATTGGTTAGGATTAGTATGGAATTATTATCTCTTGTAGAAAAATAAAGTATGAACAAGCAAAGTTGATAAATCGGTCAGTCTCGAAGATAAACATTCATTTTAGCCATTTAATATTGTCTCAGAACTGTTCTTCTGTGCTTCTTTTATGATGCATCCCATAATTGAACCTTGTCTCTGAATGAACTTAGTGGAGTCATAATGGCATTTGACGTGTAAGTACAGAGATTTTGTGTTTGCTTGTGAACATAGTGTATTGTTGTGAACTTTTCAAACATTGTGGGATTTGACATTTTGTATTATCTTTGCGGTGAATACCAACTTTTGAATTCATTGGATGTGTTGTTCTGTTGAAATGTGGGTTGACTGTATGGATGACTACTATTAGATTGGCTTGTTATAATTAAGTAGTACATTGGTTATTCTCCCTTTCTATTGCTACAAGACTCAAATGTAAAGAAAAATGAAAACATCTTCCATGCTTCTTAACTTAAGGGAATTTGCCTATTCTATAGTGGCCTCATGTCTGTGTAACTTACAGTGTGTTGGTTTGTTGGCAGGACGGGCATGATGGAGATACTTCAAAACAGAGCACCAGCTGATATGACTGCTTTTGTAAGCATTTTCTCCATGTCATTGATTCGGTGTTAAGATGTTCTATTTGTATTAGGATATTATCAACATTCCTACATTAAAAATATTTTGTGATTCAATATGTTTTCTAATACCTACATATGGCCCCGAGGCAGTTATTGGTAGTTGATATTTTATACTCATATCTGTCCACTTATCTATGAGCATTTAGTATTTGATCGAAAATTACTTAATGATACATCGTATGAATATTTGTCTATTTGTGTTATGTTCTGATTATGGTTTTTTTTCCAGGTACAAAATCTTCTTCAACAAATGGTATGTCTGCATCTCTTTTCCTTCTTTATTTTGTTGTTCCTTTTTAAAATTTTTTTAATAAGTTGTACTTTTCATTCTGATTCTGAACCATTCTCTTTTTTGTGTAGTTTTTCTCGGCGGTACTTATGTTTTAATTATGCATTGAATGATAGTGATACATTATTTTTATTATTTCAGCAAACAAGGTATATCTTCAGGCTATGTCGGATTCAATTATAACAAAGAATATCCTTTTCATGTTATACAGTTTCCATTTGGTGGCTATTGAAAGAAATAATTGCTATGTCACCTCATGTGAGTGGGACAGAAATGTGGTCAAGTGAAGTTTGGTTATCTTTCTTAAGTAATCTATGCTGATGTTTTTGGTTATGATAATCATGTTAAGAACTTTAGATACAAAAGTATCTCTTGAAACTCTGATGACCATATTCAGAATGTTCTTTAATGCTCTGGTAGAATTTCAAGCTGCATTATTATTTGAAAAGCTGAATATTTCATTTAGTTTTAGGAAGAGAACAAATAATAGTAGAAGAACAAAAAAATGAAAAATGGGATCTTTAACATTTTTAGAGGACATATTTCCCTTTTGCTTATAGTGTCGTGCCTGTTATCTGCCAAGGGAAGTACATTTTGCTTTCCATTATTTCATTGGACTGCTATAATTGGAGTTCAACCATGCTTCCCTTAACTATGACTTATTTCCACTCGATGAGATGGGCAACCGGATTGATGAACTGGAACAGAGCATCAACGATCTTAGGGCTGAGATGGGTCAAGATGGCTCTCCATCTCCTTCGGCACCTTTGAAATTGAAAGACGAATCAAAGTCAGCTGATGACAATGCTTAGATTGAGCAATCACATATTGTGTTGGTCTTTTGTGGATTGGTTGTGATACTTTTTGTTGGAAACAGTAAATCTTTATTGTGTTACTAGTTGAGTTTGTGGCCAAGAGATGGAATGCCATTTGATCTACAATATGTATTCAGATACTTTTATCTCTTTATTATGAGGTGTGTGGAACTTGAAAAAACGGTTGTAAGAAGTCATGTGAGTCTTATAAATATCCAACTCGACTGACTTTGATTAATTTCCATCTCCCATTTAATGCAATGTTTCTCTGTACGGGTAGATGGTGTACTTGCACAGGTGTTGTTGCATATAGAGGCAATCTGGTGGTGGCAACTTGCCTGATCAACATCGACAAAAGAGATTGTAAGCAGTCCATGTTCTCATGCAAATATCTTACACAGTGCAAGTTTGAATTCTGAAAACTGCAAAAAACCTTTCTTCTCTGTAGGCCTATGATGCTGGGAATTATTGCTCTTAGGGTTCGATGTAGGGCATGAAATGAATGTGTGAAAACTCAGATCATGTGAAAGTTGCTATTTAGTTGGTTGCATTTTTGAGGTCCTAAAAAGTTGAAAACGACCATTTTTCCTGATTTTAAGTGACTTTCTGAAGGCGGTAATTGATAGCTATGTGCCGCTATCGCCTTGTTGAAGATGTGAATAAGGAGGTGTTTGATTTGTAGGTAAAAGAGAAAGGAATGACAATAAAAATTAATGATACTTGTAGAGAATAAAAATATTAGAAAATATTCATTTTTATTTTTTATTTGTAACATAGGTTTTAAATTTATTAATTTATAAATATAATAAAATTCATTTCTTATTCAAATCAAGAATGAAGAATGACAAAAATTTATACTATACCAATAATAAAATTTATAATTTTTATTTCGATTTCGATTTCGATTCTTATATGTGAACCAAACGCTTCTTAAGACTCGTCCAGTGTCGGTGAAATGGGTAGGTGACACTGTTTTTGATTTTATTAGCTGGGGCATGTTTGATCTGCACAATTAACTACAGCTTATTGTGAAAAAGATACACATTTTCAGCTTGTTTTTTCCGGGGTCATTTTCTGCTACGGGAAGATCAGTTTATACAGGTTTGATAGACATATTATATCAGTATTCATATCTACATAGATCTTATACCTTAATGTGGGAAAAAAGAAAAATCTTATGCCATTTGAGTAAAAATGTATAAATGCATGAAATTTACTGGTTTTAGTGAATTTTAATCAGGTACTGCTTGCTTGTGTCTTCAGAAGCAATCAGATGGACTTATGAACTTATACAATTGAACCGAAAGATTTATAATTAATGTTTAGAGTCTTGAGTTACACTGTGAAATCAGAAATTGAACCGTGTAGAGTTAGAAGCAAAGAATGATTTCAACTGGTTTTGGTCCCTAAAGAAGCCAATCACTCCCAAAAAAACTCTCAATGTAAAAGGTAAAGAAATAGGTTCACCACAAACTAAAAGAGAAAATGACATCTTGTGAATACATGTGCCTTAGCTTTTCATACATGATGTGAGTTTGGGAGCTTTGGAGAGAAGAGAAAAGAAAAAGAAATTTGAGTTATGAAAAAAAAAAAAATTAAGAAAATGCATTTCTTCTTATTTTGTTTGAGAGTTTTTTAAAAAAAATTGTAATGATTTTGAATTTATAAAATATTAGTATTTTGTTGTTTAACATTATTAGGACAAAAGTGATATTTTAAAATAATTTATAAGACTTTAAGTTACTTTTCTCTTCCTTTCACTCTACTTTTGAAGAGAATAGTTATTAACTCTTTTATTTCCCCATTTTTTCCCATTTCTCTTATTTTCTTTCCACCTAAAACTCTCAAACAATAGGAGAAATTTAGTTTTCTTTTCTCTCTTATTCACTCCCTCTCTAAAATCTCAACTCCCAACCAAAACCTCATTCAAGTTTGTGGTGAGTAAATTTTAGATACATTAAGGAGATTTTTCGGTCCACATTCGAAATCGAAATAAAAATTATAAATTTTACTATCGGTTTAAATTAATATCATTTTTCTTTACTTGTTTAGTTTGAATAATGAATATGTTTCATTATATTAATAAATTTAAAATTCATATTATAGGTGAAAAATGAAAATTGATATTTCCTAACACTTTCATTTATATAAAATGATTCCCATAATAATTAACTAAACAACATTTATAGATATTATCAATCTTGATTCTCATTATTTCCACCTGTACTCATAAACCAAACATCCCCCAAATTCACACCTAATAATTCACTTAATTTTCAAATTCCCAATATACATTTGAACCAAAAAAAAAAAAAAAAGAAGCATTATTAAGACGAAATGGTACACAAAAATAACATAGCCAAAGAAAATGACAATAAATTAAAACATTACTTATACAATTCCAAATTAAATAATAAATAGTACCAATAAAGAGTACAATAACCATAATAATTATTATATTCTCATGAACTCATAATAGATAGATGGATAAGGCCGTGACCAATAATGTTATTGCAGTTTTATCCACCAATTTTAGTATACATTGCCACAATCCGAAAACCAGAAACAAAACAGCAACATTAAAAATGTCGGCAACGGGTGATGGCACTGCAGCCGCGGTTGTAAGGATTAACCGGATGACCAGGTCGGCAGTTGTAATAAGAATAACCTCTTCTGGAACACGGTACTCTGTCCCTAGACAGTGCCCCGTAGCTTATGTACCTTCTTCTTGCTAGAACAATTCGCCGGTTGCTTTCCGAGTCCATTAACCCCATTTCGTCTTCTTCGAGTTCTTCTTCTACATTATTCATCAGACATTCTTCCATTGATGAGCAGCTGGAATACGACGCCGTTGATTTGCTCGCCGCCGCAGCCGCCTGCGGGAAGAAGGAGTACGTGTCACAGTATTAATCCAGCGAGTGGGAGTGGGACCCAGTTGTTGCATTTGCGTCCCAGATGAACATCAGCATTGTTGTCAAGAAAATTGCTGAGAAGATCAAGAAATGCCCAGTTGGCTTCTCCATTTCTAGATATTCTTCTTTTTTTTTTTTGGTGTATTTATTTGCTTTTGAGAGAGTTGAGAGCTCCACAGAAGGGAGATGAAGAAGAGATTTAAGAGAGAGAGAGAAAGGGGGTGGAATTATATGGGAAATTGGACTGGAAAATGACCTTAATCTTATGATTATTTATGGGCATGCCATTTTATTTTTCTTTATTTATTTTTGGTTACATACATTTGTGCGAAATTCTTAAACGGATCTATGGCATATATGATGTGAATTTTTTAGTCCAAAAATTTTCACATTACTCCCACGTCATTTAACAATATTGCAAGTGGACGATGTAGAGGTTGCTAAACTAAGATATTTATGATATTATGTTACGAATCTAATTAATACAAAAACTTTCCTATATTTGTTAACTTGTAGTAGTAATATTGTATTTCCTTATGGTTACAAGTGAGAAGATTCGTATCTGATTCATGATATAATGTCATGAATATATTAATTTATATAAAATTATATGATCTAACATCACTCTATTAAATGATGTGATTTAATATAAATTCGTTAATTCGATTTATAATATAAAAATTTCTCGTCGTAAGTGCTTAAAATTAAAATACTGTCGTATGTGTGCGAGTCAAATTACATAATTACTTCGTTTCCCATAACTAGGGCCTTGGGGATGTAAACAAGCATAGATAAATTAAAAACTTTAGTATTTTAAATTTATTTGATTATTTTAAAGAATTTATAAATACATTAAAATTTCGAATTGTTAAAGTTGAGTTCAAATGAAACTTATGGAGCAAATTTCGAATCAAGTTCGGGCACTTTGATATTTTTTATATTTAATTTTTAAAATTTTATATTTATCAAGCTACTCAAAAAAATTTAGAGTTTATGGTGTATCAACTGAAATGTTATTAACTTTTGGAGCTCAAACAAATTTTTACACATTTTTTCCCCTTTTGTATGGTTTGGAGTCTATCGTGTCTAATAATTTTAAGAACATTAAAAAACTATGATATTTTTGAAAAAAACACAGTAAGTACTTCTAGTTCAATGATATTAAAGAAATTGTTTATGTTAAGTAAACTTTTTCCTTTATAAATAGTAGTCAGTAGTAAGTAGTAAGCGATGAGGAATGAAATTTGCTTGAAATGTGAATGAAGGGAAAAAAGGGTTTGTCTAAAACAAGATGCATTTATTCCGGTTGGTGTAATTTAAGTTTTGGCCCTTTTGATGTGTTGGGGTTGTTGAGGAGGCTACTTATAACTCATGTGCGTACCATGAAATACTGCAGAGATGATGGAAAAACGAGAAAATAATTTTAAAAGTATTTCATATTTTATATTAGTATTTTTTAATTTTTTATATTTAAAATAATATATTTTATTATCTCACAAATTTAAATCGCACCCGTTATTTTAGTCACCGGACACAATTATGAGTATATTTTGCCATTAAATACTCACATGTGTATTGTATGTTACATTTTTCATGGACAAAATTGATAATACATAAATTTTAAACACTAAACGACACTACCTAAAACTTACTCCAATACCATCTTAAAATTCTCATCTACCGCCCCTACTCCAACAGTTCTGATCCTCTTCTTTTTAGGACAATTTAGTATTTAAGTTATGCATGATCAATTTTACACTTAAATATGTTATATTCGATACGCATGTGAGTATTTCAAGTCAAAATATGACTGTAATTATATTGAGAGACCAAAAGAGTACTTTTTGAATTTATAGAGGACTAAAATGCATCATATTAAATTTGAAGGACTAAAAAAAGTACAAATGTAAAATATGAAAGATTATTAAAGTCATTTTCTCTTTAAAAAAAATGGGATGGAGCAAAAGTAATTAATTTGGAGATAACATCTTCTTTGATCTTTATATGATCATGCAAATATATGTAATAAGGTACTGTTAATAGAGTATTTTTGTCATTTTTTAAATAATTTCAGTGCACCTAGCACAAAATTTTATATTATTAAATATGTTGTTTGTGCTTGGATTTTTAAGATCATTCGTGCAATTATATTGTAATTCACTATTCTTTCAATTTCAAAATAACTATCATATTTGATTGATGCACACAGATTAAGAAATATCTTAAATTGCAACAATTTTACAAAAAAATAGTTTAAAATGACTAAATTGCCCTTTTACATTAATATCTAAACTAAATAACCATTTCTCTATTAATATGGCATTAAGGGTGAAAGTTAAAAAAATATCATTTAATACTTTATTGATTTTGTAAAATAATAAATAATTTAATATAAAGCAATTTATCTAAAGCGATTATTATATTAAAATAAGAAGAATATAAAAAATAACATGCACAAGAAATGAAATTTTGAGTCCTAACAATTAGTTCTACAAATTTTAGCAAGTTTGCCCCGTCGAAGTTGGGTTATTCTTAGAAACGTACATGGTGGCTACTAAATTTAATTATTTATTGGAAATTTTATTTTCTTACAATATTGTTAAGGTGAAATGGTGAATCAAATTATTTAATATCCGAATCGAATTTAATTAGATAAGAGTTTATTTGAGGTTTATTAATTATCAAGTCAAATACAAACAAAATTTAGTGGTTATCAAAGTTTTAAATCGAATAAAATTTAACTCGATCAATATCAAACTTGGAATTATATACAAAAGATTCCAATTCAACTTATTAATTAATTATCAAGTCAAATATAGACAAAATTTAGTGGTTATTAAAGTTTTAAATCGGATAAAATTTAACTCAATAAATATCAAATTTAGAATTATATACAAAAAAATTCGAATTCAACTTGATAAAAACTAATCTGGTTATTACTCAAAAAATAAACAAGATTGAATGCAATTTCAAGCTTGGAGTGTTAGACTGGTCTACACCCTAAATGAAGTATCATTGGCTAATTTTGAAAGGTTAATAATTCCCGAAGGCCCAAATGTATTATCCATGCAAAAGCTAATGGGTCCAAGTGTAATTTTACACGAGTTCTGTTCCCTAAATATAAATGAAAACCCACAACACATAAAAGAAAATAGAAAAGAAGAGTGGGCCTATTTAAAGAAGTTTACATCCATTCTAAACCCTAACATTAGCGACACTTCCTAGTTGAATCCCGCCACCATCAACCACCGTATTCAGCCAGGTAAATCCGTATTCAATTAACTAGTATTTTCTTATTAATGGAGTTAATCTAGACTGTAATTTTAATTCATATTACTGATTGATGAAGTTTATGTATAGATAGTCTCCGTGGTTTTGAGGATTAAATATCTGTTTTTATTGTGATTTTTTGTTTAATTTCATGGAAAAAAGTTGAATACCAGTCTGCTATCAGATTTTTGCAAAATAACTAATTTTTGCCGTAGCCATCGAAAGGGGCATTCTTGAGATATTTTTAACTTGCGCAATAGAATTAGATGGTTTGGGACAAATTTGGAAACTGATTTTTGATGAAGGAAATGAATATGTTGGCTTTCCTGTTTGTTTCTGAACATGTCTTTTTACATGTACTTGTATTTTTGTAATGTAATGTTGTATATGTTATTGTTATCTTTCTGCTTGGTTTATTTTGATGCATGAAAAGCTTAATGTTCGGTGTTCTAATTTGTGCATTAATGAGATGCATGTTGGTGGGGTTGTTTTATTGTTGAGGGATATGTTAATAGTTTGAATGAGTATTAATATTTATGGCAATGGTCCTATACAAAGAAACTTGGGTACTTTTAGTTGTTATTTGTTTGGCTTTTGGCTGCGTTTGTGTCTTAATTTGACGAAAATGACATTATGTTGTTTAATTAGGTTCTCTAAAATACTGTTGCAAAGATGCAGAATGAAGAGGGGCAAAACATGGATCTTTACATTCCAAGGAAATGGTAATTATCATGTTTTGCATGTTCATAATTTTGCAGTTTTTTCCCATTTACACATTGTGTTTATGCAAAAGGTTTCTGTTGGCTAGGAGTTTGTATTTTGTTGAATGCAGCTAATTAAGTGTCATGAAATCGCAGTTCTGCAACTAATAGGTTGATCACTTCAAAGGATCATGCTTCTGTTCAGATCAACATTGGGCATTTGGATGAGAGGGGCATTTACACCGGCAACTTCTCCACTTTTGCTTTGTGTGGTTTTGTTCGTGCTCAGGTTGACTTCTAATTTTGGAAAATGAAATTCAATGGGTTAATGATTACGTACAGTCTAGATCTAATTTGTATATACTGTTGGAGTTTTGTGTGCAATATGCTGATTTGTATTGTTTATGTGAATATATCTATTTGTTATTTTTGTTTGCTTTTCGTTTTTGTGAAGTCCAATTATTTTTGTAGGTTGTGGTTTTAAGTGTTGGATTTCAAATTGGTTCTCAGGAGACCATAACTTTGACAATAAGTAATTTGGGTCTTTTCAATGTGGCTCTGACTTTGCGTATTGATTTTATAATACGCTGAATAACCCCCCCTCTCCCCCCTTTTTTCTTCTTGCCAAAAAGGGGGTGTAAGGCAATGACTGCATTTTATTGTATGCCTAGAAAGTTGCAAGATGAATCCACATACTTCACTGAATGGGCCCATATTATGTACACTAGGTTTGGATTTTTGCAAGATACTTCACTGAATTGACCCCTATTATGTACACTAGACTTGAATTTTAGGATTTCATATCATGTGACAATGCAAAGTCCTTTATGCTTTTCAATGTTTGTAGGTTGTTCCTTGCCTCTACTTATAGCAAATTGTTCAATGTAAACTTCATAGTTGCTTGGCAGTCGAATAATTTCTTTCCTTCTCTTATTCTTGTCAATTTGCAATTCTTAACACGTGCTTTGGCTTCCTTTCAGGGTGATGCTGACGGTGCCCTTGATCGTCTCTGGCAAAAGAAGAAAGTTGAAGTTCGTCAACAGGAGAGAGTAGAAAAAGACTTGTGATGATAGAAATTCCGGTTCTGTCATCAATAATTAATTGATGCATTTGCTATTTATAATTTTTTTTTTTTTAATGTAGTTCCATTTTCACTGTGGACCGGGCTTGAAAATTTTGAGGCTATTTCTTGAATGGATTTCATATGCAGCTTTTGAAATCTTGGTTATTCAGTTTTAATACGTAGTGCATAATATTTGCCTCCATGTAGTTTGGGCATTGATTTTTATGAACAAATGATCAGTTTTCAGGCAAGCGGTGATAACTTTGTTAGACACGCATTTTCAATCCAATAATGTGTGGAATATTGCAGCACTTTATACGGTTTCAGCTTAGTTATAGTTTCATTATGATACAATCTATCTTGTGTCCTGAAAATGTAAATTGAATTCATCCAAATACTTATCTGGTTCAACAATTAAATTTGCCACATTTCGCAACCTCAACATATGAAACAGTATGGCTTCTTTTTGTAGCTGCAAGAAGCCAAGAAGTTGTTCAATTCTCGGTGTAAATCAGCATATTTAGATCTATCATAACATATGCCATGGAGGGGCAAATTGGATCTATTCAAATATTCTTATTTATTATTACAATTAAATTCAGCATCTGTCACATCTCAAACCAACATTCAATGGAATGTATCCATCATAGTTTAAAAGAAGGTAAATATTTAAGTAGATCTTGTTTGATTTCACTTATAGATTTTATGGTATAGATTAAAATTTGTAAAATATATGATATCAACTGATATAACTAAGATTTTATAACATTAAATCCTGACCACAAAATTTACAAATAAAATCAAAGACCATATCTATTTAAATATTTTCCTTCAAAGAAACAGCAATTGTAGTGGAAGAAGCCCTCTTCAAGTTCAAGCATTTGATGTAAAGTTGAAGTTGGAACAACAGTGTTGAACTAAACCCAGGCCTGGATCTTGCCAAATCAAATTGCAGAAGATTATTCTCAATCTGATGCACCCCAATCACAATGGAAGTCCTTGGATTCACTCCTCCACCTCCCCAAATCCAAGACACAACAATGCATCCTTCTAGACTTGCGCATTTGCTCCAAAAATCATCCAAAACAGACTCTGATTTTGCAAAACAAAGTCAATAGTAGGAGCTGCAGGAGCAACTCTTTTACTACCCAAATTACTAGAATTAAAACATACTTGAAAAGGTACCACAGGACTCTAGGAACTCCAGAAAATGCTTGAGCAAATGCGCTAGTAAAAGCCTTATAAATTGATGTTTCCAGCACTACATAAGGATCAGCAGTACTAATTTTGGTTCCACGTTTCCCTTCCTTGTCCAAAATTTTCAACAATGTCGAATTTATCGACATGGGTTTTTCATTGATTTTAATGGCTTTCACCCCAATGAAGTACTCGACTGATTTCTCCCCTCGGAAAAAAGACCCTGCAGTGCTAAAAGGATTGATGAAAATGAAAAGTGGGGTGTAAATGAGAGATTTGGATACATCTTTTCCAGGAAGAAAATTATACGGGAAAAATATAACACCCTTTGAGCCTAAACAGATCGCAAACTTTCTTGGAAAACTGCAAGGAACTGGCTAGTAGTGAAGGAAGTCCAATAGGGTCTCTTCCAAGTCCAGCCATTCCCTGAACTCCATTTGCAAGAACCTCAAGAAGACCTGTAGAGCCACAGCTAAAACAACCCGACCTGGATTCGACCCGTCGGTGGATTGCAAAGCTAAAACATCTTGTGCAAGCTCACCAATTGTGCTAGTGCGTGTGATGGTGTTGAAAACAACTTGAATAGGTAGTTACGTGAAATCATAGTTTTGCACCCTCAATTTTCTGATCCTGTGAAATTGAACATTGTCTAGAATACCATCACAACATAAACAGTTTCTTGAAAATATGAAAAATGAAAATACACTCATACATCACCGACAAATTTTTCTATGTATCAAAGTGTATAATGTACCAAGACACGAAGTGTGTAAATTCACGATAAAACTCACAATAAAACTCACGTAAGATTTAGCATTTTTTATGTCCTTAGACAGTCCATATCGTGGTGCACACAAAAGTATGCCAATTAACACGAGTGCCACACAATTTTCAAGAAAATTGAGAAAGACGCCCATACAATTACATTGCAGACCGTTGATTATATTGTTCCGAGCTCAAGCTTAGCCCATACTTAAATTGAATTTTGTATTATTTTGAGCCAAGCTCCATTGAATCCAAGCCTATTTTTGCTGGCCTAATGGCCCCCATATCTAAGACCTGTATAAATAAAATTTTAAAAAATTAAATTTTAACTACAAAATTTATAAGTCAAAATCACAAATGTACTTAAATATTTTCTAATTAAAAATAATAAGAATATTAAAATATAATTACATTAGCATATGCCTTTTTCCAAATCCTTCCGCCAAACTAATTTTAACATATGTCATGCAATTGAAGTTGGCAGCCGGACTTGGCTCAATGATTCTGGTTGACTAAAGCCAAAATTATTGGTCCCTAATCAACATAGTAGTAGCATTTTGATTTGAACTCTTCTTCATCATTTCCATATTTTTAAACAGAAGAAGTAAATTTTTTTTTTTTTTTGGGGTCTTTTGTAGCTTAACAGTTGAAAAGCTGTAAATCTGCAGTTATGGCTGAGAATTTCAGTCCAACAAAGTTGGAGTACTATGAGGACATGTGGAAGCTTCAATCTACTTCAATCCTTCTCTCTTCCTTTCAGGTTAGCTTTACAGTTCTATCAATCATTTTGGCTCTAAAACATTTCACACAATCACACACTGTAACATGTTACTGCTGCTAAGCTAGTCATGTGATATATAATTTGCCAAGAAAATTTATGGGTTTTGTTTATTTTTGGTAATGATTTGTGGGTTTGATGCAAATTGCAAGAGCGAGGATGGTAGAAAAATATTTCATTTTGGACTCCACAGTATTTCATCTACACAGTCATTCACACACAGTCACATAGTGAAACATGTTACTACTGTTAAATTAGTGATATCATACATAATCTGCTAAAAGGATTATTGGGTTTTGTTTATTTTTGGTAATTATTTATGAATCTGCTAAAAGGATTATTGGGTTTTGTTTATTTTTGGTAATTATTTATGGGTTCAATGCAAAATGCCAGGGTGAGGATGGTAGACAAGTATTGATTTTGGACTCCACTATCTTCCATCCTCAAGGTGGTGGGCAGCCTGCAGATACTGGAGTTATTACCAGTGCTGGCTTCAAGTTTGTTGTGCAAGAAGTTCGATCAAAGGTGTATAAAATTGTAGGCTTTTTCAATTTGAATTTTACTTTTTTCCCCATGTAACTGTGTGTATGTGAGTAATAAAGTTTACTTTTTTATTACTGTGTTCTTTTAGTTTTTGTTTGAATGTTTTTTTGCTTTCTTTGAAATACCTTGTTTATAGGTGTATCACTATGGTTTTTTTGATAACTCTGAAAATGAGGCTCTGAAAAAGAATCTTGAAAAAGGTGCTGAAGTGTTGTTACAGGTTGATGCAGAGAGGCGCAAGCTCAATTCCAGGTGTGCAACATTCAAGAATTATGTCCCTGTCCTTGACCTTTTGTTGCTATTGATTGATTAATGTAGCATCTATGTGCATAGCTAGTATGCAAACGTTTTGACCAGGCTAAAAATCAATTCTTTTTCGATAAGCGTACAATATGAGAAATTTGACTGTGTATAAAGAGTTCTGAATAGCTAGTGAACTTTGATGTTATTTTGATCCTAATGATTCCCTAAAATATGTCTGCACAAAATGCTAGCTATTTTCCTCTCAAAAAGAAGAAGTAAGACAACAACATCTTCTTGGTGGATTTGCATCTTTTATTCATATTTATAACTGAATAACATTTTTCAGGTTGCACTCTGCTGGGCATCTTCTGGATGTATGTATGACGAATGTTGGTTTGGGCCATTTAGAGCCAGCCAAAGGCTACCACTTCCCTGATGGGTATGGATTTAGATCACTTGCGGAATTTTTGTGCTAATGCTCACAATGTGGTGTATAAATGCTGATTCTATATAACTTCATTGTATTTGGGAAGTACTAAAATTTGGAGGCTTTTTCTGTCACACATGCATCCACTCTATGTTTCTTCTGGGCATCAAAATCTCATAAGAAAGAGTTTGAACCGAATGAAAATGATTTTAATGGAAGTATATAATAGATTAAAGGAATTATAACATTATGGGAATGGTATCATTGTCTATGAGTTGCTTGCATCATGTTGTGAAACTCCGTTTACCCTAATCCCATAACCTGGATCAAATGAGTAATAACAATTGCCAGAACAGGATGCTGAAGATAATTCTCTTTGGCTTAATCATTGCTTCTCTTTGGCTTAATCATTGCCGACAAGATACAGAACTTTTCTTTAACAAATTACAATGGAAAGATGAAAACTAAGTTCATAACCAAGTTGTCTTGAAATGCGCTTTATCTATTTTTCAAGAGCAGATTGCCTATTGTTATTCAATTCACTCCTTTACCGTGTTTACCAAAGGAAGTTCCACTATTTTCCACATCAGTGAAGCATAATAAGTCAATTAATTTGAAAAGTATTAGCATCTTGTAATGGTTGATCTTTTTCTGGTCTCTGTAGCCTGTAGAACACTAGTATCTATTAGTTTCTGCCATATCTGTTCTTCTGCCTCTTAAATCATTTTAAGAGACGTCAAGTTTTATTATTCATCTGGTCTTACTAGGGTGGACATTTGATTTTTGTTAGGCCATTTGTTGAGTATAAAGGAACAGCACCACAAAATGGAGAGCTGCAGAATAAGCAGCAGCATTTAGAGCTAGAAGCTAATAATTTGATTGCCAAGGGTGGGAAAGTAAGTTTCTTTCACTTTCCTCACAAAACTGACCTGTATATGGATTATGTTTGTGAACACTGCATACAACTTTCAGGTTTTTGTTGCGACTTTACCATACAATGAAGCTGCTGATCTCTGTGGTGGCTGCCTCCCTGACTACATCCCCAAGGTAAGGATTTCTATTCTTGCTATTAGCATTCATTTCTGGCCAACTATTTTACCGATGCAATAATGGTATTTCATCATTATGTGTTTGCAATTTAGTATCCAAACTTTTACAACAAACTAAATTTGGAACTTCAAAGAAAAGTAGCTATTCCCTTATGGTAAAAAAAACCATTCATAAATTAATTGCAATCCACTTGTGTTGGCAGTATTGTAATGCCACCAGTGATTAAAATGTCTAAGAAACATTCCTCTGATAGTCACAAGTGAAATATCAATGCAGTTATAAGATTGTAAGATATATTTTCATTTTCTGTTAACAATGCTGCACTGGCCAAACCAAAAAACAGTAAACATTGTGAAACCATGTGGACAAGGTTCCTGGGGATCTAGAATTTGCTGGGGGTAAAGCCTTATTTCTGTGAACACACATTATTTCCGTTGAACATATAACTTAGAAAGAAAAGGAAAGCTAGGTGACTAAAATAACTTGTCTTTCTTTCTTATTTTCTTTCTTTAGGCAGTTTTCCTAGCTGAACCGTCCCAGTTTCAGAGGTACTATTTTATCAGATATCTTACACTTTACAATCATGCAGGAAAGCAGTCCTCGAATTGTTAGGTTTGGAGAAAATCCTGGATGCCCTTGTGGTGGCACTCATGTTTCCGATCTTTCAGAAATATTGGGCATAAAGGTACTTAATTTGGTGTTACCTAGCTTTTCGTTTCTATGTATTCTTTTGATAGGATATTGCAAATACTTGTTAATTTTATGCTGCGTACTATTCTAGGTGTGAAATTTCACCTGATGGATATATAAAAGTAGTTTGATCTGATTCTAAGTAGTCTTAAAATCCTATTCCATTTTACTGCTTTTGTGTTAACATCTGCTATTGAAGTGGTTATTGTATTATAGGTTTTTCTTTATCTTTTTATATAAACATTATAAATGATCCTTTTTATGTGGTCCATTGAATAGCTCTGTAAAGTTCTACCGTTACGTTATTTGGTGGATTCTTAGAAGATGTTGAACTAGTTTATCATGCTCTTGGAGTACAGATTATCACTTTTTAAACTTTCTACCTAGTATGAAAGAGGAGCACACCCCTTTTACGATCTTGTGGTACTAAAGATTATAATTTAGTTAGTTTATTCTTATCCAATCACTATAATTTATCTCATTCAGGTTTCCCAAATTCGGACGAAGAAGGGGATGACTAAAGTTTTCTACAATGTTGAATCCTGAGGAATACTGGAGCCTGGAGGCTTAGCCTTCATTCATGATATCTTGCAATGTTGCACTTCTAATGCTATAAGATTAACATAGAAAAATCGGGGACGACATTATTTGTACTGTAGACAGAGAATATACATTTGCACTTTTGATGTAAGTTAATCAGCGATGGTTAAATATAAACATAGAATAATCAGGCAATAGTAGTATTGCTCTGGTATATATTGTCCCCCTTGATCAAATCTCTTTTGATTAATGTTGCACCTTGTGTCTGTTGATTGATCGTTCTTCCCATTTAAACACCGTGCATCTATTCCAGATCCACGTCCATATCTAGTTGTGGCATGTTCATGGACCAACTTGCTGCCGGTCAAAAATGTTCTTAGTCATATAAGCCCTTTACCCGCTTCATTTGTCTTAGTCATTAGTGAATCTTTTAGTTCATGAATCTGATACCCATTGCCAATGGATCTAGGTTCATTGGCTTTGTCCCCAGTACACTTGGCTAGTGTTGTGTACATCTGCCTTATCAAGGGGAAGTGTCGGAATATTTGGTTCTCATTCTAGTCTATGCTCACTTATCATCTTTTCTTGCATTTTTTTTTCCCTGTTTTTTAGCTTCTGCTTCCAAGGTTCCCGTCATTTTTGAGCTGTTCGGAAACTGGGGATTCTAGCCATTTTGAAAGGTAGTTGCATGTCTAATTCATCAAATAGCACATCAGACACTGATAGAGAATGCAATGCATGAATGTGAGAATCAGAAGTGCATGGATAGCCACAAGACAGCAAATCCTATTGACTGACTGACCATTCAATGCTTGGGAGGTTTACAGATTTGGTCCATACATTAACCTATGGATCCTGGGAAGATCAAGCTTGGGGTTTCAAGCTTCTTCAGAGTCTTCATCTGTGTCCCTACCATACGGCATATGTGCATGTACTTAGATATTTTGTGTAGAATGGACTCAAGTTGATGGTTGTTGATACTGCAGGTCCACAACCTGTAACATATCTCCAGATGATTAATAGTCTTTTTCTTTTTTCCCCCCAAAAGCAAATGCTATAAAATTTTGCTGGACAGAGAAAAGCAAAATAAAAGGATATGTAACTTCTTCTGACTTTTGTCCATGTATTCCAAAGTAATAAAAGGACTAATTAGTAATATTTGCAGTCCCTTTCAAGAGCTAAGATTGATTTGAAATAAGCAAAATATTTTAATCACATTCCAACTTCTAAAATATATAAACGGGTTGCAATAAGAGATTAACCAGTCATCTACAGTTTTCACTTAAGAAATTGTATAATTTAAAAAGAAATATTTAAGTAGATATGATTTTTTATTCCACTTATAAATTTTATGATGTAGATTAAATGTTATAAAATTTATGACATGAGTTGATGTAAATAAGATTTTATAATATTTAATTTTAACCGCAAGATTTACAAATTGAATCAAAAATTGAGATAAGACAATATTTTCTTAATTTAAAAGCCCCGACAAACTTTTTATGACACCACCAAGTATAAGTCTGCACCTGATGGGACATTAATTGACACTTTAATTAAATCTAAGATGTAATCCTCCACACTTTCACATCCTACGTTGTAATTATTTTGTTTTTTTTAATTACAGATTGAAGGACGAACTGAAATATTTGATACCCATACAAAATTCAATATTATAAGAATTTTGTCGAAACTAATTCGTACTAGTCAATTCAAATAAAACAATATTCCTTAAACTTTTAAATCAAACTCTTTTTTAGGTGATTTTTAAAACTAAATTTGAAATCCACCTATAAATGAATCAAGTTCTCAAACTCCAACAATAGAAGAAAATGGGAGGATTTCTTAAAAGAAACATAAAAATGGGCTGAAGAATATATCCCACCATGCAAAAATATGAACTTTGAAGAGTCCAGATCAAATATACTAATAAAACTTTGAGAGAAAAGGACACCCTTTCCCTCTCATACACAACAACTACTCAACTTGTGTTACAAAATTACCGGTAATGGTGAACCTTAGACCTTTGACTTCCCCACCTTCCACAAACCTCAGCCATCGAAATTTTCTGTACTTAACAAAATCTCTCCTCACCATTCAATCCCTACTCAGGAAAAGGACGATCTCACTCTTCCTTTTCCTCCTCTCTTTTTTCCTCTTTTCAGATTCTTCTTTTTTTCTCCAAATAACATCTCATACATCCCACCTGGTTTCCTAATTGTACTACTTGTTCTTTACCTTTTACACTCACCACACACACACACACACACTGAGTGCAGAACACTTGATTAAATTAGCCCTTTACTTCCTTCAATTCCTCCCTCACTTCTGAGAGAGAAAATAGTTTTCTTTATCTGAATATTGCATCTGGGCTTGCTTTAGAAGATCAAAAAGGTTAGTGGGATTTTCAGTTTTTTGTTTATTGAATACTTTTTTTTACATGTGATGTTGCATGATTTTCTTTCTAGTCTTATTCTATTGAATGGTGAAAACTTTGATTTTTGGAGAGTTTTGAATTTGTTATGGAATTTCTGTATTTTTTACAAATTGGGATTTCATATTTGCTACATTTTGATGGTTAATATGACTGATGGAAAGTTAAAGAACTGTTGACGTTCTATTGAGAAAGAGAAGAGCTTGTAGAGATGTTCATCCAACTATAACTAGATATTGCAGTTCGTGTCTAAGATTTATACGAATTCAGAAGTTAAAGTTTTGATCTTTCATATTGGTGTTTACTAGATTTTAGAGGGGAGGATAACTGAGTAATTAGTAATCAAATCAAATTATGCATCCAATATTTTGATTGGAGAATATTTCACCATTTTTGAAACCATAAAAACTCGGTAAACTAAGAAAAAGGTAAGGTCTTTGCCACTCTGATTATACTTTGATATAAAAATATTTAAGGATCCACTACTTCCTTCCTTGTCATGCTATTTAATCAGATAGAGTTTCCATGCTTTATAGGCTGATTATTCCGACAAAAATATTGCTTAAGAGGAAACTATGATGGGACTAGATTTGATTGATGATTTGCTAACCTACATAGTAGGGACTCCAGATTGTTGCATGATCAATCGTGTGAGCTTCATCATGCTGGCAAGGGAGAGTGTTACAAAGTAGATGTACTTTTTCCTTTATGTTTTGTCACATTTTTTTTTTTTTTTGTTTTACTAACGAATTTGATTTTTTCTTATTTTCTAGATATGTTGTAATCTGATTCTTTTGTGCCTTTTGGCCAGCTCTTAATGTTCAGGCAATCATATATCTTCGTGTTTCTCTTGTTTTTGTCTTCTGATGTTGTTGATATTGGTTATCTGGTACTTGGGTGCATCTTCTGTAAAACCTTTTGAATGTGAAAGGGCAATCCTTTTGCCTTCGTCTTGGCTACAATGTTTAGCATATAGTACTCGAACATTCAGAGAAGCTTACCGAAGGAACTTTTTTTTGTTTTCAGCTAGAAATATGCATGGGGAGGTGATAAATGATTTAAAAGGAGGAATTGAAATTAGCTTTGGGTATCAATGCAACTACAACGAAGGTGATTCGTATGATGCATCAAATGGAATCGACATCCCATCTGTGGTTGTTAGCCGTAAAAACAACAGTTCATTCTCTTGTTTGTCTGGTGCACTCTGCTTTAAGTGCCAATGCCACATTAGCTAACACGAACATTTGCAATGGGTTGATTGGGGCAGAAATATTGCCAACTTGGGATTCACCTAATTCATTCCGGAGGATTCCCTCTTCTCCGTCTCTCTCAAGGTTGGATCTCTTGTCATCTTCTCTTCAGAGTAGCTTGTCAAACTTGAGCTGTAGTCCGTCAACTCCTAGTGAGCTACATGACTATGATTCCGTTTCACCGAAGTCGACTAGTGCTCCTAAAAGTGATGGCTTCCTGAACACAACGGAAGTAGAAGTTGCCGGTGGTGCTGCTGGTGAAGACCGAGTACAAGCTGTTTGTTCTGAAGAAAATGGATGGCTCTTTTGTGGCATATATGATGGTTTTAATGGAAGGGATGCCGCTGATTTTCTTGCAGGAACATTGTATGAAACAATAGGCTATCATCTTAACCAATTAGACTGGGAACTTGAACAGGAGTTGGTGAAAGCCTCTGACTCGTTAAATGCTGATAAACATGTACATTATGTCCATGAAGAAAATAAAATTAGCAATGGAGGTATAAAAACTTCAGAAAATGGGAACGTCAATTCGTTTGCCAATTCCTTTACAAGTAGACCTTCATTTGTGGAAGTCGAAAATTCATTTGGATCGTACAAGGAGAGAGTGCTCAGTAGTCTTCAATGTGCCCTTACTCAAGCTGAAAATGATTTTTTACACATGGTTGAGCTGGAAATGGAGGACCGCCCTGACTTAGTATCAGTTGGATCTTGTGTATTGGTTGCACTTCTCCACGGAAAGAACTTGTATGTGCTGAATATAGGTGATAGTCGAGCTGTATTAGCAACAGGTGGTGAAAGCATTGACATGATCGATAATGAAGGGCTAGTAGCTGTCCAGCTTTCTGACACTCACACTGTTGACAATGAAGATGAAAGAGCTCAACTTCTACGTGATCATCCTCATGACCCCGCAATAATTGTTGGTGGAAAGGTCAAAGGGAAGTTGAATAGGTCACAACACGGGCACTGGGAGTTGGCTACTTGAAGAAGGTAAAGTTTTTATGATGTTTCCAATCTTTTTATCTTCACAGTCATATTACATTAACAGGGATTTTATCTTTCAACCAAGAAAAGAAAACCACCACAAATCTTTGATTGTAGTGAATCTACTGGGAATTTATTCTATCTGCATGCTGCCATTCTCTATTGGAGACTTGGAGGAAGTTCTGTTGACAAAATATTTGACTTTTAAGATGCTATAGTGTGAATGGTTTGTGAATTATTTTAAACGAGGATGCTGTCAGTTTATACGAATAGTCACTAAATTTTCTGTGAAGTATGATTATTATGTTCCTGTATTGCAGAAACATATGAATGATGCTTTGATGGGTATTCTCCAAGTCCACAATCTTCTTAGTCCTCCGTATATATCTGTACAACCATCACTTAAAGTACATGAAATTTCAAACTCTGATCATTTCGTCGTGCTTGGGAGTGACGGTTTGTTTGACTTCTTCAGAGTCAATGAAGAAATTGTGAAGCTTGTCTATTCCTATATCTCGAGTTACCCTTCTGGTGACCCAGCAAAATTCCTTATTGAGCAGCTTCTTATGAGAGCTGCAGATTGTGCAGGTATTACGCTTCTGTGTTTTCCTTTTTCTCATTTTTTTGTCTTTTGGGGGTTGGGATCAAGCAGAATTCCAGCTTTGGGGTGGGGATTTGGTATAATATTCTAATAAACTAATTATGAAATCCCATCTCATTGATCAGTACTTCAGTAAACCGTCTCTCACTTGGCTCCCTTCAAGATCCATACTAGAAATACTATTACTTATCTGAAAGCTTCCTGCTTTACTTGTAAATAAGTTTTCGGCCATGCCAGTATGAAGAGGGATATGAATCTAATTGGGGTTTTATATACTGGACTATCCGAGTTCATCCACAAGGGGTGAATTTTGCTATGTACTGTTAAGAATATTGCATATTGCATTGCAGGTTTTACCATTGAAGAGTTGATGAGTATGTCTGCCCAGCTGGTAGGAGGAGGAAATATCATGATGACATTACAGTGATTGTAGTAATGTTGGGAATGAATAAGCGCACCTTAAAAGCATCTACATGCCTCTGAGTGCAAAAACCATAAAGGAGAAAGGTCTCAATCTTTTTTATCTAGTTTGTTCTGCTACTATTAGGATAAAATATTATTATTTTTGGGGTGTATATAATTGATGTTGTTCATCAAACATCTCTCTTAATCTGCAAGTGTATAGAATATTTTCCAATTTTATCTATATTGTTTTAAGTGCTCCAATTAGAGCATGTCTTTGTGAATTCCAGGAAGTTGGTTCTTCCCACAATCTGGTACGTTTTATACTCTCCTTGTGAATATGATTGATGGATAGCAGGCTTAGAAAAGAAGCAAGTTAGGTATCAAGAATCTCTATTATGAAAGAAGTAATGAAGATGGTTTATTTATTTATTTATTTTTAAAATTTTTAATGGTCTATGATGTAGTAGTAATCTTGTTTAGTTAAGAGGGCTCTGCCATTCAAATGTTTGGTTCCTGCTTGGAAAAAAAAAAAGGATTCTCATCTCTTATTATGAAAGGTGGATCCATGTCTCATCAAGTTTTGCCTTTCCATTTAGACATGATTCCTCTTGTTGGTGCTCAACTTTGTACCTTCTCGGTCTTTCAAGATTTGGGAAAGTAATCCATGCCTTCTTTATCTGACTGTGCTTATAAGAATTACTATAGTAGCCAATGAATAAAGGACTTGGCTCTCACAGTCTTATTCCAGTAGGAGAGGTACAAGACAATTCCTTGCAATAGAGTTTGTTTATTTATTTGCTTTCAATATGACTAATGATTAACTATTTATGTACTCAAACCATCATTAGAAAATGCCTCCTAGGCAATGACCATGAAGGTTTCTTTTGGACAGACCAAACAGTCAAGAAATGGTGATCTCTCTAATATTTACAGATTCGTATTTGATCTTAGCTTCCGAATGTCAAATGGGATTAGGAAATATGAAGTATCAAAGTGAGTTCTGACCTTATTAACTTAGCCCTATCACATAGAAAGATTGCTTTTCTGTTGGGAGAACATCAAGCGTGGCAAGAAAGCCTAAATAGAGATTTTGCAAGCGTTTTCTTTTTTCCAACAAAAAGAGGCAGGAGTCGTGAACAATTTGCATCATTGACGAGTATAAGGTTCTATTTGAAGTATGACTTGATGATGGCCTTCAGTGGTATCTGCTTTAAATCAAAGCATAGTGTAAATAGCATATGGCATTCAAGATTTGTGAAGAATAATACTTTCTTAAGAATATTCTTCAATAGTAGATTACCCTGAAATATTCCACCTATCAAGAACCTGTTTTGGCTTTCATCATTTAAGCAGACCGTAAGAGTCCACTGCAAAAAATTCCAACTTTATATCTGCAACTGTGGTTTGGAATCAATGTATTAAGACAATGTATACTCGAGTGCATGTTCCGTTTGAAATGGAATCATTTTAACTTTCAAGCAGAAACTGTTGAATCCCTTTATACTTGCTACAAACTGCATGGATAAAATGCCTTTATTGTTGTTGTTATGAAGTATTTTGAGTTATAGCCGGTAGAAAGGCCAGAAAACATAGGTCCTGGGCTAAAAACTAACCATCCCTCATTTAGAAAATGGCCTAAATTTACCCGACTTGACCACGGACTTCATGATGATAGTAACAAAATGCTAAGGCAATAGGAAGTGGAGGACAGCAAGAAAAAAAGATAAAGAGCAGACTGGGGATATTTCACCACTCTATTCTCTATCCAATCACAGAGATGCCGTCTTATGTATTGAGCAAGTGTGCATTACCATCTGATATTATGGATTAGAGATATTAACACAGATGCATAACATCTGATATTATGGATCATAAGGTGATTAGTCCATTGCATTGAATTTATTTAGTTTTTAGACATCACTTGCTTCCATCCGTCAGTAGTAGTAGTAAACTGCTGCAAACTCAAGGAATATGCAAATATAATAATAGTATTCTACATCACCTTATCTAAGATCTTTGGAAATGCCAAAAAGCCAGACAAATAGTCATTACTAATCTAGCTCCTGAAATCTAAGCAAAATTAAAGATTCATTAGAAAACTCAAAAGTTGCATTGTACCACCACGCCCTACTGCCTCCATTATGTACATCTTCTTGATCAACATTAACACACTACCCATATTCTAGTCTTAAAGTAGTCTCAAAGCAAACATCTTGATCAGCAAGACGATTACATTATGTAGCATCCATTGGGGTTCTCATCACTCAGAATTTCAAATGTGTTCAATGATGGAGTAGACTGCTCAGGATAAACCTCTGGCTGAGAATAAACATACATGTATGGTGATGGGGGCATATACCGTATTGGACTAGTGGTAGTGCTGGGGTGAGTTGCATTGTAACTTACAACATATGCTTGATAAGGTGCACAACTTGGTGGATAGTGGAACATATTCTGATCTGAAGGGCCTAAATCAATCTGATCTATAACCTGACATTAGGACTCATCTTATTAGGAGCCTCCAATCCTGTGCTGGAGGGTACAACAGTAGATGCTGAAGTTGCATTGCTGTTACTATTGCCTTTTTTCCCTTTCTTCTTTTTCTTCTTTTTTCCGTGTCCTCCAGCTCCACCACTATTGTTAGTGTTGTTATTTTGGTTGCTCACCAGAGACTTCTTCACTGTGGCCGGTACACTTCCCGGCAACTTCCCATCAATCTTTATCTCTTTCTGATCTCCAGCAATACCATCAACTCCTACAAATCTAACAACTTGTCCATTTGCACTATTTTTAACAGGGTTAATAAGCTTTGCCTCCATATTCTCAGCTGGACTTTCTTCCTCTTCCTCATCGCTGTTTTCATTACTTTTAGAATCACTCTCTTTCTCATTGCTGTTTGCTTTTTTATCCTTTCCAGCAGGCTTTTCAGGCCACATCTCTGCATGTTTCCCTGTTTTCACTAGCTTCCTTATCAAAGTCTGTGCATCAATATTCCCAGGTATATCACAGTAACTTTATGCTGTTGTGATTGTGAATCAATAGATACTGTATAAACACCTGTAATATGAAAAAGGAGGGAAAAGAATAGACTTATGAACTCAAATACTGCAAGGGCTGCAAAATAAGTCTGTCAGAAACTCAAGCGTATACTTCTTTTAAAATATATTTTCTTCTGTTTCTAATGTTTTTCTTGTCACCTTTTTGCAGGGTTTTTGCAAGAAAATCAAGCAGAAACATAAGGTTTCAAAGTTATTAACATTTTTAGTACCTTCAATGTTTTGTAAAACTTTCTTGACTTTCCTCTTGCAGCCTTGACAGTGGATAGAAACTTTTAGAGCCCATGTCTGAGAAAAGAAAAGGGATATATATTTGAGTTTTAAGAACTACAGAACATTAAAGATTAACAAAGCTGATGACTGCAGAAACATATATATTGCAAATTTGCATGTGTACCTGATATTGTAGTGTCTGTAAAGGTTCTTCTACAGGTGCTGATGCCATGTCGAGTATCTGTAAGTTTGTGTGTATGGAGAGAGAGAGAGAGAGTTGGGACTTGGAAGAACTGAAAATTTTGAAGAGGGGATGAATGCTTGGGGATAGCCAAGTTGAGTTACTCTCAACTGCACTCTCTATAGCAGGAAAAGTGCATGGGTTCACTATCAAAGCATATCAACTAGTTAAAAGTCTATAATATGAGAATGACACAAGATGCTTAGTTATGCACCTGCCCCTCCATTCAGAGAAAATACTTGGATATATTTTTTTTTGCTATAAAGAAAATATTTGTATAGCCTAAACTTAATATAAATAACAAATATATTGAAATTGTGAATCTAGTTATTTATTAAATGCTTATATTCTTTTAGGATGTAAATTTTAATACAAACATGACAAAATTTTTGATATGTTATCTACGATAAATCAAGTGTATATATTTCAAGGATGGTCTAGAGTTTTTGGTCAAAGGGAATTCTTCTCAAATTAAAATAATTTGTTTAGTACTTTCACAAACTTTTTTCAAGAATCATAGACTTCAACAAAAATAATTTTTTATGTGATGATTTTGTGTTTTTCAAAACTTAGCTACCTGATTGCAAAGCAAAAGTTTGACTAAACAAGTCAAACAATTAATGGACCATATTACATTGGATACACTTTGCAGAATAATTACTAACATAAGCCACCTTTAAGCAATAATCACCAACCTTTATAAGAAAAATAAGTCAATTGCTATAAATAAATATATTAAAATTTTGATCATAACTATTAATCCCAAATTTTTATGATTTACTCATAGAAAATTGTAAAATTAGATATCCACAAAATACACTTACAAAATGTCAGTAATTTTCAAGTTTAATTCATTTATGTTTTTTCCAGCTCTTTTTTCCATTTCTTGGCTTTGGATTGGGAAAAGAGGAGAGGGAGATTTGAGATGTGGGGTTGGAGAAAGGTTGAGAGAATCAAGGTCTGGGAATAAGGGTCATCACAACTAGGCCATAGCTCATTTTATCCATCATCAATATTGTAACACCCCCCCCGCTCTCCTCACCCCAAAAAAAAGGGTCAAAATGTGTAGCTTTTGCAGTGTGTTTATGCATGGAATTGCTTCAATTCTATGCTTCTCCCAATTTTTTTTTTCAACAATTTAATATTGAGTTTATTTTTTTTCTTTCGATTTTATATAGAATATTTGTTAATTAATTTGTTAATTCTAAAAATTACTGACATTGTTGTATTCAAAGTAAAGTTAGTTTGATATTATTTTTTTTTAAAAAATGAATGATGATAGAATATGATTGGATTTTTACCGGATACCGGCCCGCTCTCCAAATACCCCTATGCTTCTCCCAAATTCAATCTATCTAAATTGATGGCACTAAAAATTCTTTCATTATGTGAAATTATGTTGTCAGAACATAGATATTCCAATTTTCATACATTATCAAATATATTTATGTAGTGGGCAGTGCATATTCTCTGTTGCTTAAAAGAAGCCTTTGTGGTTTGTACAAAAATGCAATACTATTCGACCAATTGAGTCCACCAAGAATGTAATTCTATAATATAATGCTCCATTCTGTACTACAGAATGAATAATAACATTTCAAAAAAATTTATATTACGAAATAAATAATAAATATCTCGAGAGAAAAAAAAATAGTAAGTTTGTTGCTTTGCCTTTTCAAAGTGAAAGTATTGGTGTCTCTTTGGTGTGACCACAGAATGTACGTCTTATGCTTTATTTCCCTCTTCTTTTTTTTCCCTTTGTACCAATATGACCCAAAATGATGCAATGGCCAAAATATCTCCATTCATGATATGTTGCTTCAAAGATTAAACTGAAACTTCTCCTTCATCTAATTGTAATTAATTAAGGGATCGTATCTAGCCAAAAAGAAATGTAACATTCATGGGAGTCACCAAAATATTTGAAGCAATCGTGTTCAAATGCCTAGTGTTTACTCGAAACATGTTTAATTAACGAAAGTTTAACTGTTTAAACTTTTTTAGCTAATAGTACTAGTTTATTTGAGTGTATTTTTTCTGCCACCCATGCAACTTTAATAATGAGGTAATAATTTTTGATTCAGTAGATTACCTGTTGAAAAAGTGTAGTTATTTCTTCTAGAAAAACAAAAATACATCCTCCACATTTAAAACGAAATAACCAGTCTACAGAAATTGCGGAGAAAAGACAGACAATACATATCCAAAGGCTGGATTTGGTGTCATTTCACAACAATTAAATGCCTCAATAAAGTCTGAAAGTGTAGGATAGTAAATGCCTAACAGTAGTAGCACTACAAGTATTTATCCATCAACTTGGATTTTGATTCACTTTGCAATAAAAAGAATAAAGCCTACTATACTATACTATACTATACTAGGAGGTGAGTTGAGTGAAATAAATACTGAGATGAGCTGTAAATCATGCAGGTGGATGTTAGATTGCATGTAAATATAATTGCAGAAGGAAAGAAGTTAAAGGATAAATATTTTTTTCATGAATACTATTTGTAAAATACTGAACTTCAGATTAGTGCAGTTATTTGTTGGTGGAGTGTCTCATTCATGGAAATTTAAAATACAAATTATAACAGCCTAGCAAGAGAGAATGCAGCTAGGCAAATGTTCAGTGGAAATGAAATCATCAATTCAGATGAGAGCTTCATCTTGTTCTAGACAACAAAGCAAAATCCTTTCATAACTTACCAAAGAGTCCATTCATCTGAGAACATTAGCTAAGAACAGACGTGGTGATAAAACAATGATCTAGCAAGTTTCTTTTTCACTTTCCTCTTTAGGTAAATTATGAGGTTTCTCATCCTTGGCTTCGACCTTAGGTTCATCGCTCTCTTTATTTCCTGCATCCTGCAGCTGCAAGATTTATATGGAATAAGATGGAGAACATACGACGACATTGGAATAAATGGCAACAAATGATGGAGCAAGCAATGACGAAATAGTATGGCCACGGAAAGTCATAAGATAGCTTACGCCAAGGTTTTTCAAGCTAGCAGTAACATCCTCCTGCTGCTGCAGGTGAAGAGTAGTCCTCAGTTCTTGAAATTCCTAGATTCATGAATGAAGCGAATGTCAGTACACTCAAAAACATCAAAGCTTTGAGTGACACAATAAATGGCCACTCACTGATCGAAGCTGATCTACTTCAACATTGAGTGATGTCTTGAGTTCTGAAAGCTCCTGAAAAAACCAAGAAAAAATTAGGCACCATAAAAGAGTCCTAGCATTAAAAATTGCAATTTCAGTTCTATACGTCCCCATTAACCATAGTTCTTATATTTCTGACAAGTGCCAAAAAGGTATATCAACTAGAGTAGTGCAAGGCAATTACAGTATTCCATCTCACACATAGCATGAGAGATGAAAAGAGGAAAGTTAAACTTACGACCCTCAACCTTTTAAACCTTCATGAATTCATTAGCACATCCCCTCCAATATGCAGTGAAGGCACCCTTCTGAATGACTATGCAGACGAAGTGTATTGGTAAAGCAAATTAGCTTGAGAAAATACTCCTCTATGGGGATTTTTACGTATATTCCAGAATCAAAATTTCAGAAATATAATAATTGTTAATGAAATCAGTCTATATCCAAACAATTTGTATCATTATATCCTATGCAGTTTCAAGCAGCCAAAGACATAATTAAATTGGCAAATGATGACATAATACGTGAGACTCTTCCAGTAGTAGAATTTGGAAGTGTAGGTAGAGATAAATGGTAAAGGATCTCCTGTCCTACATCCCGTACCACTCTCTGTTATACTACTTAATAAACTATCAAGATTAGGTGATGTGATTTTAGTGGAGTAATCTTGACAGTTGATTAGGTGGTGTGACAGGGAGTGGCACAGAAGATCCTTAGCGAGATAAACAGACATAGAACCAGTAAACTCAATGTTATGGAAATTCTTTCACCAATAAATACATCTGTATACCCACTACTCACCTATTTCCATTTCAAGTTTCCTTTTATGTGGTAATTCGATTAGAATACAATTACTATGCCATTTTGAAAACAAAATATATATTATGCTCTTAGCTAACTAACACTTCAAGAAAATCAATTTTCAATAAAATTTTCTCCATTTGCTAAACTCGGAAAAAGAAGAAATAGCTTTGCACTCATGAATCACTTCCATCTCAGACACATTAATTGCAGAAACAAAACAAAATCAAAATCAACCACAAAAGAAAATTTTCATACTTACGTCACGGTAGACCTTAACTTGAGTGTCCAACTTAGACCTCCAACTTTGTAGATCCTAAAGCATCAATAAAGAGGCATCAACAAACACGATGCATACTACTGAAGCACAAGCTTTTAAGCTATCTTAACACAAAATTAGAAACAAAACATGAGATTTCAAATTACCTGTTTCAAATTCTGAATTCTGCTGAGAAGCTCTTGCCGCGATTCTTTCAATTCCTGCAATAAAAAGCTTTTAAATCTCAAACATCAATTATATCATGTCTGTTCTGTAAATAAAGATCAAGACTTGGATGCAAGTTTAACTAATTGTAATCTAATTTTTAAGCCACAGTTACTAACCATTCTCCCCAAATAGCAATTTACAATAAAGATCAAAACTTGAATCCGGGCTTTTCTCTAAGCCCCTGTTAGGAATTATCCTCCAAGAGCAAGGTACAGCCTTTAAAAGTATAATGTACCAAAAATATCAGTTTGTACATTAGCCATCTTCTGTTGTACCTTACCCTTGCTACCTTATCAAATAAAGATCAAAACTTGAATCTGGGCTTTTCTCATTCTAAGTAAATCTTTTCAATCCCCCTGTCAAGAATTATCCTCCAAGAGCAAGGTACAACCTTTCAAAGCATAAGGTGTTACTAAAAAAGTTTTTACATCAGCCATCACCAATTGTACCGTACTCTTGCTACATAATCAATTAAAGATCAAAACTTGAATCTGAACTTTTTTCATTCTTATCTAAATCGTTTCAAGCCCCTGTCAGAAATTATCCTCCAGAGCATTGTACAACCTTTAAAAGAGTAATGCACAACAAAAATCAATTTGTACATTAACCATCATCACTATTGTACCCTAATCTTGCTACATTATCAATTAAAGATCAAAACTTGAATCTGGGTTCTTCTTATTCTATCTAAAACTTATGCCCATCGGGAATTATCCTCCAAGAGCAAGGTACAACCATAAAAGCATAATGAACCAAAAAAATCTGTTTGTACATTAACCATCACCTATTATACCTTAATCTTGCTACAAGGATCAAAACTTGAGTATGGATTTTCTTCATTCTAATCTAAATCTCAAGCCACAGCAAGGTATAAACTTTAAAAGGCCAAGGTACCACACAGTTCAGGTTATACACTAGGCATAACATATTGTACCTTACTCTAGCGCATAAAAATACAAACTTGAAAATTTTAAACATACCTCTAACTTAGGAGTAATGGGTACATTTTCTTTCTTCTGCAAAAAAAGAAAACAAAATTAAGCAAAAATAAATAAATAAAACAAAAAAAAAAAATGGTTACCTCCAAGAGTGGTGCAGGGGAGGCCGCCGCGGCGGCGGTGGCTGAGGGAGTGGAATCGGAGCTAGCCATGGCAGATACGCGAGTAGGAAACTGGGATTGATTCGAATTGAAAGAAAGATTATAGATTTTTTTTGGGGGGGGGGGGGTAGTGACCAAAAATATGGAGAAAAAAAAATGGAATTATTCAAAGGGAAGTAATTGATTCGAAAGAAAATAGTGATGGGTTTTTTGGGCGGGCGAGTTTTAAGAATTTGAAAACAAAAGTGGTGAATGTGAAGAAAATTTGTGCCCTTATTTATATGATGAGGCAAAAAGGGTTAAATTGCACTAAAACCCCTGTAAGTTTTACTTGAGAATTGTTGTTTTTTAATAAGGTAGTAAATTTTTGTGTAATCCAATTCAAATTATCAAAATAAGCATGTTGGATTAGAGTCCCACTAGAGTTTTGAGCCAGTTGAATCTTTGTTTATATCTATAAATAACAGTTTTCTTGGATTTTTATGTTTGAGTTTTGGGAAAATGAGTCCCTTACAAATTAAAAAACACACTATTTTGGTTCGGACAATCGACATAATTACAGGTATATTTTGATTTGAAATACTCATATGCATATAAAATATAATATATTCAAGCGTAAAATTGACAATATATAATCCTAAACAATAAATTATCCAAAAAAGAAGAGGGTTGGAACTGTTGGAATATAGTTGGTAGAGGAAAAGTCACGAGAAAAGGGAATAGAGGTGGTGATGGTAGATGAGAATTTTGGGGTGGTAGTGATGGAGGTTTTAAGTAGTGTCTTTAATATTTAAAATTTGTTTGTTGCCAATTTTGCTGATTAAAAATGTAATATTCAATACACGTGAGTATTTCATAAAAAAATATATAGATAATTGTATTGAGGGACTAAAATGATGCATTTTAAATTAGTGAGAAACTAAAATGCGTCATTTTAAATGTGAATGACTAAAATAATACAAATATAAAATATGAGGGACTAATAGGATTGTGTTCTCTTGAGTTTTTCACGAACTTTTATGTTTGATTGCTAAAGGAATATTGATTGCATACGATATTTTTAATAGATGACAGGGGTGGGCAAAAATATCAACTGATTCGCTGATCTGTTCTGTTCCATTCCGTTTTGTTCTGAAAGAGTGAGAATATTCTATCATCATCTATAAATCGGGTCAATTGAGAGTTTGGTATATATTTTTGCGAGAGTCGAATATAGGTTAGAGTTTTAAAAAATTTGCGAGTATCTATCCAACCCTCCTATATAATCTTTTCAATAATTTTTAGTGTAAATAAGTTATTCATTCATTTTAAAAATATTAATTTATAGTAGTATTGATTTTATCTTACTTTTTTTGGATAAATATTACTATGTTACTTTTGTTTTTCTTTTTAGTTTCAAAAAATGATATGCTTTCTTAAATTGAATTTTGTTAACTTTTTTTTTGAACAATTTAATATTGAGTTTTTTTTTTCTTTGATTTTACATAAAATATTTTTAATCAACTTATTAATTCTAAAAATTATTAAAATTTTTGTATTCAAAGTAAGGTTAGTTTATTGGTGACCTTTTTGGAAAACGAATTATGATGGGATACGGTTGGATTTTTATCGGGTATCGACTCGCTCTCTAAATATTTAAAAGTGTGAGAGTCAGATTAAGATAAAAAATGAGTAACCCAACAAGTAAAAGGCGAATACATGCCCTACGGACACCCTTAGTGGATGATGGTGACAACAATAGAACTAGAGCACCTTTCAAATTTTTGGAAATTTTGAAGTTAAGAATTTGTTTTACTTGAGAAATGGTTTGATGATATAAAAAATAGACATGGAAAATGGTCGTTTAACGTTTGTTTTTTGGTTAATATGTCGGTGTGTGTAAATGTAATTGCTTCTTAAAAGTTTAAAGACCTTTCGTATACTTACGAATTTTCTTTAGTACTCGTTTTCCTGTTTGACTTTTTAATGATAACTAGTTTTTTTCCTAGAGAATTTTCTTAGCGTGTTAATTGAACTTTTCCCTCTATTATTCTCCAAACTCAGAAAGAAAATTATCTTAACTCACAATCATGGACCAATTCACATAATTTCTCTATTCCTTTCTTCATTTCCAAACAATTCCCTTCAAAATTCATCGAAATTTAAAATCCTGTTCGTTTTAAAAATTTATACAATATAAATTTTTAAAATATAAAATATTATATTATACAATCTTTTCAAGTATAATGAAATAATTCTCTCAAAGAAGCGATAGAATTTTTCCAAAGTTCAAACCCCTTTTCTTTTCTTCTATAATTTTATTCTCTCCCTTGAACCAAATTCAGCCGGAAAACATAAACAAATCCATAATTGTGGCAGCAGCCCACTCTTTTTACCAGTACAAATCATTTCCGATTGCCCTTTGCAGCCCACTATTGACTCTGACCCAAGTCTATTGTGCTCAAAAAAAAATTTCGAAAATATTGAAAAGTCCAAATGTCAAACTAAACTACGACGTCTTACTCGATATTTCTTCCTCATTTCCCCCCCCCTTTTTTTTTTTTTTTTTTTCTAGTCTTGAATTTCTAGAAGAATCCTATGGATGGAGGGCTTGACTGACACACAGACAAATATTAATTTGATTTCTTATTTTAAAATTATCGATTAATTTAGTTTTTCATGGATTTTAAAAATTAATTTGATTTTTATTTTGAAAAAATTAATTATTTTAAAATTTGTAACAAAAATTATGAACAAATTAGAAAAATAAGTAATAATATATTTATTACAAGTTAATAATGACATTACTATTATATAGATCTTTATTAACTTGTTTGTGATTTTTATTATAGCATTTAGAATGGTTAATTTTTTCAAAGTTAATAAAGTGTAGCTGTATAAAAAATCAAATTGATCGATATTCTAAAATAAGAAATTAAATTAATTAAAAAAAAAAAAAAACCACTATATCAACTTACCTTCATGCCAAAGCAAAAAAAAAAAAAAAAAAAATATATATATATATATATTTATTTTTAATATTTATTTTCTTTTTACTATAAATGAATAAATCAAGCAGCAGACAAAGATTTTCATATTTCCCATAACATCTGCCAGAATTGAGAATACTTCTGTCTCCGACGTTAAATAAAAAGAACAAAAAAAAAAAACAGACGAATCCACAAGAATCAAAATGGGTCAAGAATCGTTTATTTACAGCTTCTTGCAAGAGTGTATAATGATTTTAGCAGAGTATACAGAGTTCACCGGCAACTTCCCGGCAATTGCAGCTCAGTGTCTTCAAAAATTACCTTCCACCAACAATAAGTTTACTTATAATTGTGATCACCACACTTTTAACTTCCTTGTTGAAGATGGCTATGGTAAAAATTCTATCTTTTTTGTTCTTTTTTGTTTTCCCTGGATTTTCTTTGATCCCTTTTACTTATTTTTGCTTCTACTTTACTTGGGATGTGAATTTAAGTTGAATTGCAAGTGGGTTTTGCTGGATCTAGTGTTTGGAGCAAAAAGATTCAGTTTTTATATTTGTTTGGAATCTGAAGTTTCTGTTTTTTTTCAGCAATTAAGGTTGTACTAGTTTGTTTGTATCTTCTGTTTTTTGAACAAGTCAATGTGAAATTTTCACTTGAATATGAGATTATGAAAATATGAAAGCTTGCAAGTGGAAAGATTCTATGCTCGATTAATTTGAGAAAATCTGTAAAGAAATGCTGAATTTAGGGTGTCTTTCATGGTTTGTGGAATTGGGATTTAGTTAACTTGCTTTAACTTATTTTTTATTAGCAATGGGATGAAGCAAAGTATTTAACTTATTGTGGACGATGATGGGTTCATTTACTATTAAATGGAGTATGAAGCATATGCAAAGCGATGAGAAAGTTTGTTTCTTGATAAATTTTGAAGGGTAGCTTGGAAATAGGCGGGGATTCAGGGGGATGTGGTGTGGGGAAGACATCCAACTATGTTAACTAAATTTAAGTTGTCATCTAGCTGGTATAGTTTCAAGAGTTAGATTCAGTTTTTCCCTTTCAACTAAACTCAATTTACATATTAAGAATTATATGTAAATGAATCACTAAGAAAAGATGCTCATGGAATCAGCTCAAGATGCAAACCATAATCCAAAATATTGGACTTCTGATTGTTCATTTATTTACTTTTAATTTTATGTGCTGCATATCATGGGATCAAATGGATGCAGATGGATGTGGTAGTTTTGGATGGACTAGTAATGTTTTGTAAGTCCATTCTGTGGTTGATGGATAGCTAATTTGGTTAGACAAACCATCCTTGCCTTTTAGTATTACATTGTTTTGGCATCTGGCCTAGGTTGAATCTGTATAAAACACCTACGGGTGTGAGTATATTATATGCACTAGCATACAATATTTTTTAGATTCTGTGAAGGAATTGCCATATGTTTCTTCTGGAAATCTTTGTTAGAATGCACACTCACTTTGGCTTCCTGAAATGCAATTCTTACTTCATGTTGATTTTAGATTCCAGCACAAGTTGAAAAAGTATGATATTTTCAACAGCGTGCTAGCTTTGTTAGTGTCATATTTGTAAGGCCCTATTAAGTGCTATTTAACATCCTATAATTTGTTTTTTCTGTTGAACTCGGCCCTGTTAACTAATGGATCTAATTAAAATACTTTCATTTGCTTCATATCTCTTTGTGTGATGTTACCATGCAGCCTATTGTGTTGTTGCCAAAGAATCTGTCGGGAAGCAGATTTCTATTGCATATCTGGAACGAGTGAAAGCCGATTTTAAGAAAAGATATGGTGGTGGCAAAGCAGATACTGCAGCTGCCAAAAGTCTTAATAAGGAGTTTGGGTATGTCGTGGATTAGAAGTCTGTTTGCTGAAATTCTCAACATTTGAGTAGACAGGAATCCTCAACTAACTTTGTATCTTTATTGACAGACGCATTATGAAGGAACATATGCAGTACATAATTGACCATGCTGATGAGATTGACAAACTGTTGAAAGTTAAGGCCCAAGTTTCAGAAGTAAAAAGTATTATGTTGGAGAATATAGACAAGGTATATTAAACTGGTCTTAACAAACCAGTTTGTCTGCCACTTCAGTTTGAATGTTTTGTCATGCATCTGCTTCGCAGTTTCTCCTCTTGGATTCTTCTTCTTCTCCTTCTTTTTTCTTTTTTTTTCTTTTCTTGTTTCTTCCTTATTTTTTTTTTAGCTTTTAACTTGAAGTTGAAGGTTGGACCTTATGATTCCTTAATTTAGTCATATCTCAAAAAATTAAGGTTAGGTTTTTCAATGTCTTAAAGTGGTAATTTTAGGTTTTCTTCCAGGAATTAACTCCCTATTTAATTGTGAAGACAGTTCTGCAATTTAACCGGTGAATTGGTGACATCCTCTATCTTCAACCTTATATCTTAACCATGCCAATAATGTGGCTCTTCCACTTTTATGTTTCTGAGTCCTGTGTGGTCTTCTGATCTTTGCATGTTAAAATATCTCCTGAATGGTGAAGCACACAGGTTGTTGGACTAATGCTTTCTGGAAAGTTTAGACCAGTAGGTATTTCTTTTATGAGATAGATACCCAAGGTAAATGCATATTTTGTTTTAAGCTGAGAACATGTCACTGATACTTCAGAATTAAGGGAATTTTTCATCAGGGCAAAGGGAGTAATTTGCTCAATGGTTCCATTCCCCATGTATAGTTTTTCCACACTTCGTAGCAAATATTTCGTCATTTCGATACCAATGTCTAGTTATCAAAATCTGTTGAAGCTTACACATGCTGAATGGTTGGTTATGTGCAATTAATAAAGCAATTAGTTCTGTTTTCTTTGTGGATTTTATGGCATTTTTATGCCACATTGCAGACAATTGAAAGAGGAGAAAACCTAACCATTCTTACTAATAAGGCTGAAGATCTACGTGATTCGGTAAGTTCATTCTTGTCTGCTTTCTAGCACATTCTTTTAATGCGATTGTGAACTCATCATAAGAAGGGAAGAATTGCGAAGAAGTTGTGACTATCTCTGTCCATGTTATCTACAGGCTCAAGAATTCAAGAACAAGGGTACACAAATACGACGGAAGATGTGGTATCAGAATATGAAGATAAAATTGATTGTGCTTGGAATCATCCAATTCTTTTTGGTCCTTGTAATCTGGCTGTCTATCTGCCGTGGTTTTGACTGTACCAACTAGCACACAATTGTACCAACTTCAGAACATATCCAAGTACCAAATCAAATGCTTTAGTCTCGGGAAAGGAATTTGATGTGAAAGAGGCTTTTTGGAGCAAAAACGTGGTTGTCAAGTGGAGAAATCACTCAGACAATGGGGGGAATTTTTGGTTGTATCTGGTGGTTTGTGATTCTTTAATTTAGATATGAAGAACTGTAGACCATTTTTTAGATTTACAGCTTAGAATAAGAAAAAGATTACAATTTGACATCTTCTGTTCTTTTACTTATCTCTGTCATGCTCCATGTAGCTGTCTTTGTATATGAATTCTCAACTGCAAAGGGAACTCTGTTTGTGCTGTCTGTTGATAATATGGCATAATATTAAGTTTATTTTCAAGGCTAAAACCAGGGTTCTCTTATTTTGCACGTTTTACGAAAGGAAAATACTTTACAAAATTACATTTCAAAATTAGTACAAGTGTCAAAATCTTATTAAATTTTCAACTCTTTAATTTTAGTTCTTTGATCGGATTTTTTTTTTCTTTTTTGAATTTAATAACATATCAGTGATTTTTGTGTGTCATCTTATATACATGCACTCTTTATGAAAAAGGGTTCAATTTCTGTTTACCACATTATTATTAATTCAACCATTAATGGCACTCTTAATAAATTCTTTATTATTAATTCAACCATTAATGGTACTCTTAATAAATAAGAATTTAATGCTTATTATGTAAATTAGTTCTCTTGAAACGATCTTTTGTTTCATAGTTCAAAACGAACCAAATTAAGCATGAAGTTATCATTTTGGTCAAGGGAGTCTAAAGTGAAGGTCTCTTGATGCTTAGTTTTGGGGGTCCATGCAATTAATCTACTATTTCATTAGCAAAAATTCCAGTATAAGAACATTGTGAATTAACACAAAATTTGAAGAGCATATGTATTTTCAGCCTGGAAATCAACTTTCTTGTTCTGTGCTTATAGTGGTAATATGGGGCCATTAACGAACAGATACCATGGGTATAAATTCATTGCTAATGCTAAAATTTTAAGGAAAAATAACAGATCTTGAAAAGAAAATCTTTTGAAAAGTTGGTTCATTAATGCAAAGCATTTTAAAGCATGTAAATGCTACAAAGGCTTTCCCAAGACACCATCTGTTTTATTCTTTCAGAATGCCCCTATTCTAGCTATTGTCTAGTTTAATTTCTTTTAAGCCAATGATTTTTCCTGGGTATCAATTATCCTGCCATACTTTTTTTACCATTCAAGGTAGTCCATTGTATATTGTACAATCTATAATTTAATCCCTTTATCCAGCACTTTCTCCCACTTTCTCCCTACCTTCTTTTTTTTTTTTTTTTAAACTCACCTCTCTCTTATTCTTTAATGACTTGAACTCATGACCAATAGGTCATAAGGAAAACGTCTTACCACCTAAATTGCATTTTGTTGTCCCTACCCCTTTTCTCGGTTTTGTATGTATAGACATTATTACAAAATTTGCTTTATGATTTAGTAGTATATTTCATAAATATACAATAATGAATTATTCGGATTTAGGTGTTTTATTGAAAATATAACACATATTGTGAAGTAAAACTAGCCCTTCTTAAACAGATAAAAAAAAAAAAAAAAACAATGGCCCTTCTTATTTAATTTTGCTTGAACAGTGAATTTGCATAAATAATTGAGAGTTGATTTTGCTTAAAAGATTAAAATACTTTCGCATGGAAATATTATTAAACAAAATCAAGGAAAAAAAATTAGAAGTGAAGCAAAAAGGGTAAATTGCTCAAACGTTTTTAAAGGTTCTATTATTTGTCAACTTTTAATTTCTTGTTTCTTCATTTTAGTTACTCCATCAATATTTCAATGTGAAACCAAATTAATTAATCTTTTATGTTTCTTTACCAAATCAAACAGATGATTTTCTAGGATATTTTGAAAAAAATAATATAAAGAGTATGCTTGTCACACACACGTATATATGACTTAAGCATGACACTTAATGCATACAATTATTTGTATGACATTTTTAGAAGAAATGACTAAAGAAACAAGAACATGATGATTAATTTCCCAAAATTAACTTTGATTACTAAAAACCAATGGAGTTACATAATCTGATGATCAAACTCTTTTATTTTTCGATACCTATGATCTCTTGGTTAATTTAATTAGAATTGTTTCAGAAAGTTCAACAATGTATGGGGACATTTTTTTTTAAAAAGAAGATTAATATATGAGGACTTAATTAATTAAGTAGGAATTTTATATAGTTCAAGAACGAAATAAAAGAAAACTTTTCGGAGAACTTCAAAAGCTGCTATAAGTACGCACCCCATAAAAATCGGCTTTCACATATTAGCAATGACAGAAAATGTTTGTCAGGTTAAGCCTGAGAGAGCATTTATTCGGATATTATTAGATATATTTCATATATTATAATTTTTTGGGATAATCATAAATTTTTACACGAAAAATTATAAATGAATTAAAATTTTCTAATTATAGAGAGTGAGATTAAAATAATTATATGATAAATTCTAATTGATTATCCGAACAAACTCTCTGTGAAACTCATCTTGATTTACTTTTAACTATTGCAAGAATTGATTAATTAATATTGCATGCATGTCAGAACCCAAATTAAGGTGATTAATTTAATGGGGCAGAGGCATAAGAAGTCGTGGTTTGCCAAACTCATCGAACTTGTAAATTAAACACCTTTTTTTTTTCTACCAAAAGGGGACCGACCTCTTTTGCGTAAAGAATGACTCTCGTAATCACAAGAAATTATGGTGGGCGCTGGAAGGTTAAGAACAGCATCAATTCACCATCTAGTGTGTGAAAAAAGGGGAAGGAATCATCTGCATGGGACATATGGAACAAAACTTAAAATTCTTTTTAACTTTGAGGATACTATAATATATACAGTTGTATTCCTGGCTTTAGTCTTATCAAAACTTTATAGTAATATTTCTCTTAAGAAGGGGCATGCATCATTTATTTTTTAATTCCTATATTATGTATCTATACAAAGTGACTTAAAATTAAAAATGTATTACTAAATTCGGAAAAAAAAAGAAGAAAATTCGATCAAGAATCTAAAATTAGGAGTTAATGATTCTTTATGATTTTGCATACGTAGATGTTTATATTTAACAAGTGACATTGAACTTGTGGTCAAGTAAATTATTTTCCTTCTTACATATACCCTCGTTCTAAAATATCCATCTATTTCAAAATAACTGTCACCTTTAATTATTACAGATAGATTAAGAAAGTTATTAAATTGTATTAATTTTATGAAAAGATAGTTAAAAGTGATTGAATTATTCTTTTGTATTAATATCTCAATTACATAATCATCATTTCATTAATGTGGTACTAAGGGTAAAAGTTAAAAAAATATCATTTAATACTGTACTCCAAAAATCATTCGCTGTGGCTGTGCAAAATTTCTATTAATTATTATAGTAGTATTTCTTTGGGTGGATAATATTTAACCCTGTAATCCAAAGCATATATATTTATGAAAAAAAAAGAAGAAGAATTAAAAAATGTTCTGTACAAATGGATATTCTTGCTCAAAGAAAATATAAAGAGAAGGGTGTGCTGTAGAAATCTTACTGCAATATGAATGTTGAAATTGCAAGAGATGTAGATTCTAGAATGGCCAATTAATGAATATTACTTGCAAAAGACTCAACTGCACTTATTATTTATTAAACACATTAGGTTAGAAAGTGGAGGAAGAATGGGAGGTGATGTCTTTGGTTGTGGCAAAAGTTGAAATCAAGCCTATTTTTTACGAGGGAAAGATTTAGGTAGATGAAATTTTTGATCTCACTTGTAAATCTTGTGGTGTGGATTAAATGTTATGGTATCTATGACATAAGTTGATATAAGTAAGATTGTATAAAATTTAATTTTGACAGCATAGTTTACAAGTGGGATCAAAGATCGAATTTATGTAAGTTTCTTCCTTTCTACAATGTAATGTTTCCTTTTCCACAAGGGGGAAGAATAGGAGGTGATGGTGTTTTAGTGGTACATGATGAATTTTGAACAAAAGCACTTGTGACTTTAAACACAGTATTATAGTAGAACATAATTTACGAAATTATAAATTAAAAAAAAAAAAATTAATCTCGCTTATCTAAACAGTAATTAAATTTGGAATTAAATTGAAAATATTGATTAAATTAACTTAAAAGAGAGAAAATGATTGAAACATCCAAGCAACCTGAATTTGATATATAGCAGAATAATTGCATTACATGGTGTACAAGAAACATCAAACAACCTTGTATATTACATGACCATCAATCACTGTCCTAAACACATTAAGCCTCGACTGCAACAAGTTCATGCAGTCGCAACAGAACACACACTACTACTATGTGATACATCACACATTCTGATCACTTTGCAACAACATAAAATCAAATGACTTGCAAATCCCACGAAACCAACAATCACATTAATGTCTATATAAAACATCAAATTAAGCCACAGAAGCAATCTAAAGGGACGAAATATAACTTAATTAACAATATTAATTTGAGTTAATCTTATATATATATCGTCAGTATAAAAAATTTTCTACACCATCAGATGTGGATGCATAACACATGAGCATTGTTTAAATTTCAAATGTTATTTTTGTACATGTGGCATCCATTCACACCTGAGAGTGTCAAAATTTTTTACAGCGACGATACATAAAAGATTAATCTATTTTATTATTGCTCTACATGTCCCTAACTTCGAATTCGTTGCGATTCTTGACGACAATATCGTACATATGAATGGATTTGAACTTGTTGAAGTCCTTGGGGAGAGAGATGAGGTGAATTGTGGATCTTTTATGGAATTGAAGGAGTTCAGGATCATCATGGTATCTCTCCCAACCAAGAGATGATAACTTTGTTTCAAGAACTGAATATGATGTGATGATTTCATTGCTCGAGAGATGGACTAAAACTTTACGACGACCATTCGAGCCTTGATACTCAGATGCCAGGGTTCTCCACGAGTCGAACAACCCCATTCCTGAAAACCCACACTCCGGACATTTTGGGAGGAGATCAATCTAAGAGAATATGAAGAGAGAGACTATGTAAAATATTGAAGAAGTTGGCTAGCTTGGATATGAACTCAGGAAGGGAGTAAGTGGGATTATATAGAGATTTTTGGTAATTAAAAAATTCTAAAATAGATCGATTCACAAAAATATATTATCGATCTTTTAGTATTAAAATAGTCATGTCAATTTAAGTGGCCCATAAGTAGTCACTTCATTTACAGATTCAAGATACAGTATAATAGATACGATCAATTTAAAAATTTCTGATTAAGTAATAGTAATATATTGAGGTAATTATATAATTTGGTTAAACATTTTCAATGAACTAATTAAGATTAGTTTTAAGTTATAAAATGAATTTAAACTCAAGTGTAGATGAATAAATTTGAATGAGTTCAATGATTTTTTTATTTTTTTTTTATTTTTAAGACAGCATATCACTCCATAAAGTGTATGTGAAAGGTAATTAAAGAGCCAAACCGAATCTCACGTGATAACTTATCTCCTCGTACAAATAGTTTGTTATGTCTTTTCAGTAATATTTTCCCCATCTTAAATAGATGATTGTTAGATTCTAAACAAGAGTTGAAAAGGAAAATTATATATATATATATATATATATATATATATATCACATTATATGATAAATTTACAATGTAATCATAAACCTTCTCTTATTACTAATTTCATATATATATATATATATATATATATATATGAAATTAGTAATAAGAGAAGGTTTATGATTACAACCTAATTTTGTCACTAATGTGATCTAAATTAACCATGAATCTAGTACTCAAAATGATGGCCAACATAAGTACAATATTCAAATCAAGGATGGTGGAAGATGTGTCAAGAGTTAGTTCCCTATTGACTTTTGAGGCAAAATTGTGACAATTGGTTCATTAAACAATTTTTTCCTAAAAACAATACGTGTTCAAATTATATGGACGTCAAACTCCGTAACTTGAGACTGATATCTGGATTTATATAATCTATAGGGGTGATTAATTAATTGATTATGCATAAAGTCTCAAAGTTATTTGAAAATTTACTTTCATCTGTGAACTTTAAACTAGCTAGTTTTAAGATATTCAATTAATCTTTAAACTTCAAGTTCTTTCTTTTAATTGGTAATAGTATTATCTTACTCTTATCTATATGTTGTTAAGGGGAAACTTAACTAGGTCAAAGGAGTTAGAGGATTTAAATCAAGAATAATCTTTTTGACAATGCAAGTTCGTGACCTCACATTTAGACAGACTACTTGGTGGCCAACTTATTTAAAGCAAGTTAGTTTGGAATTACACGTTCAGAAAAGAAAAATAAATGGTCCATTATTAGGGTTCTAAAAAGTTTGAGCATAGATATTCCTAAAAAAGTTGACAAAATTCATTTTTGTCCTTGAATTTTCTAATTTCACCTCTTTAGTCCTTAAGGTGTTCGATTAATTGATATAGGTTGAAATTAGCTAGTCCATGACAAGAATTCAAAAGAATCGAACAACCATTAATTTGTTCATCATTCTAGTGTAAGTTACATGACTAGAATGTGCGTATAACAAAATATATTATTCTTAAGAGTAAATGTGGACAAGGCAAATGTTCATGCAATGACGGGGCATGAAATGACAAAAGATTTGGGCTGTCAAAATCAAACTCATGAAAGACAAAGAGAGATCTCCATTGCCCCCATGCTTTGCGGATAGGGTGGGGTATTGAAGAAGAAGAATTCAAGCTTCTTCTTCTCTCTTCGATCTGAATATGTTATATGGAATCAGAGAGGGACAGGGAGAGGAGAAGAACCTTTTACAGTAGCCCATTCAAAGGAGGAGTGGGCTTGGAGCCTTAAGGCTGACAAAAAAATAAGAAAGAAAGAAGAACCTCCAAAACTATAATTTCTTGATCATCTCATGGAAAATATCTAATCTTTGATCTTATTTATAGAATTTTTAGTGTGTTGTTAGATTAAATATTATAAAATCTATGTTATCAACTGATATAAATAAAATTATATAACATTTAATTTAATCACAAAATTTATGGGTGAAATTCAAAACTAAGTTTATGTGAGTATTTTCCTCATCTCATATATAATTTTTTTTTTTTCCTTTTTGCTAGCATTAGACACGTGGTGATAAGCCTCTTATTTACTCCTATACAAATCAAAATGGCTTAATATTAATGCACTTTATCAGTTTTGATCAGAGTAAATAGGACACCCCCACCCCCACCCCCATCCCCAAAACCAAAAAGTCTCTTATAGATTATGATCTCCTATAACTTTTGAAGCACATGTTGCTTGGATTCTTCCAATATGGCTGCTCATTCCATACTTTTGAAATTATTGACTCCTAGTCAATAACTCTATTCACATTTTTTTTAAAACCCTTATCTCCTTATGGAGAAGTTCTGAATATGGACTTTTAGTGTGGGGTGTGTGGTTTACAGTATGACTTACGAGGATAAAAAATGAAAATTAATATCATACATATTTGGTTAAAAAATACAGTAATCATTTTAATAGAATAGAAGTGTTAGAATTGTCCTCTTTTATTTTTTACGTATGTGATTTGGTATCAAATTAATTAACTCATTTAATTTAACAAAACTCAATTCGATTCAGATCAAACAAGTAAAAATTACACAAATTTATACTAATAATGAAATTTATGATTTTCATTTAGATTATGATTTTCGAATGCCACTAAAAACCTCCTTAGCTTTAACTAGTGTTTGATATACCATTTTCTGTGCATGCAGTATCTGAATTCTGAAATTAAGCAAAGTATGATTCTTATATCTTCAAAAAGTTTCATTTCACACTCCTAATCTATTGTTCATGTCCTTGTCTTGCAGCCATAAATAAAAAAAGAATCAATTTTAAAAATCTTATAGATTTTAATTCCCTTTTTCTTAGGATTGGATTGACATTACTATATACTACTTTATATATAATTGCTAGCACCTCTGGATACGGTATCATATAATTGGAACTTGTCGCTGTATTTCTGAGCAGACATGAAACTTTGGGAGGATTATAACTAAGGCTGCGTTTGATGTAACTGAAATCTGAAATTTGAATACTGAAAATTAAGTATTAAACTTTTAATTTATTGAATTCATTAAGTTTTACCTTTTTTTTATAATCAACTGAATTTAGTACTAAATTGAAATATTTTACTCAATCCGTGTATGTTGTATAATTCAATGATAATACTATATTTTATTTTTATAGTAGGTTAATTTTTTAAATATTATATTTGTAATACAAATAAATAATTAATTAATATAGAGTATCTGTAAGAGAGAGATACTATATGCAAGTGTGTGTTGATATGTGAGAGAGAAGGAATATAATGTGTGCAAGTGTGTGTTTTTGTTTGGGAGAAGAATATATTGTGTGCAAGTATATATTTATGTGTTAGAGAAAAGGACTACAATGTGTGCAAGTATGTGTTTATGTGTGAGATAGAAGGAATATTAGTGGGTGCAAGTGTATTTTTATGTGTGTGAGAGAGAATATAGTGTATGCAAATGTGTGTTTATATGTGAGAAATAGTGAATATAATGTGTGCAAGTGTATATTATGTGTAAGAGAGAATGTGTATGTGCAAGTGTGTATTTATGTGTGAGAGATAAGAAATATAGTGCATTCAAATATGTGTTTATGTATGACAGAGAATGAATGTTGTGTATGCAAGTGTATGTTTATGTGTGTGAGAGAAAGAATATAGTGTGTACAAGTGTCTGTTATGCGTGAGAGAGAATGAATATATAGTGCGTGCAAGTGTGCGGTTATGTATGTGAGAGAAGGAATATAGTATATTCAAATATGTGAATATGTCTAAAAGAGAATGAATGTAGTGTGTGTTTATGTGTGGGATAGAAATTTTTTTTTTTGGGCAAAAGGTAAGATGTTTTGTATTAATAACGAGTGTGAGTGTGAGATAGAATGAATATAGTGTATTGCAAGTGTATATTTAGAGAGTATGTTTGTATATGTAAAAAAGTGTGTGAATGTGAAATATAAAAAAATTGAGTGAATTTTGTTATACTATAAAGAATTCAGAAAATTGAGTGATAGGTTTTTCACTTAACATTTTATATAGATATTTAATTACACTTAATGTAAAATAATTAATAAATTAAATTAAACCATTTAATATAGTTTTCAAACATCCCTTGAGTATTTATATTGAGTATTTTGCGACATTAAATTCCCTCCTATAATAAGATACGTGCGTGGTTAATTTCTAACGTAAATCCCAAAACCCTCATCCAATTTTGCCCCCAAACAAAACAAAACCCACCCACACAAACCTTTCTATGTACCCATACCGTGGGGTTGGTGCATAGACATGCACCAAATACACTGGATAGGGGTATCATCATCAATATTTGCTCAATATGGAAACTTGTCATTTTCCGGTCAGGCAAAAGTTTCTATTTTGGTACGAAATTGACGGTCGTTCTATATATATAATGCTGCAATTTCTCATCCTAGAGTCCCCAATCTTCAAGACCAGGCACCACTACTAGCTTCTTGCGTACTAATATAGTATCGAAAATTTTACCATCTTTTTCAAGAATCATGTCGTTTTGTTTAAAAATTTGTATAGTATCATATAATATTTGCTCAATATAGACAACTTATCATTTTCCGGTCAGGCAAAAGTTTTTATTTTGGTACGAAATTGATGGTCGTTCTATATCTATAATGCATTTATCATCCCTAGAGTCCCCAATCTTCAAGACCAGGCACCACTACTAGGTTCTCGTGTACTAATATAGTATCAAAAAATTTTACTATCTTTTTCAAGAATCATATCGTTTTATTTAAAAGTTTGTATAATATAATATAATATTATTTATTTTAAAAGTTCATATTGTATTTTAAGTCAACAAAATGATACCCTTAACAGAACTGTAGATTCCTCCACGGTATGTGTAACAAAACAACACTTGTATCAGAGGTTAAGAATTGAGAAATGAATGACAACCTTTGTACATGTTACTTGTAATGTTATCTCGAATGCTCGTGGAAACTGGCAATCTCGTTGTGGAACATCAAGGCCCTTGTCCAAGTGGCACAGTAGTCCATATTTCATTCTCTTTTGTTTTGGTACACTGGCTAATTAACCAATTGTCTACTCTCAGGCATCACCCACTGAAAATGCCAATATATAGACCTTGATTTTACCCATGATGACCTGGTGTATGAGTATCCCTTAATTCTAGTTCATTTAAACCAAATAAATTGCCAATAATCTACTAAAAGTTAAGCTAATTACAAGGAAATTGGATGACAATTGAGCTCAATTAGTCTTTAGTAACCCCTTCACTTTTTTCAACCATCTCATAGACAATATATGGTCAATGGTTGATTATAAGATGAAGCTATGCTTTTAATTGCATAATATGATCTTGTATTAATTGTGGGTTATTTCAAGTGAGATCAATAAGACGTGGAATCATTAGTGGCTCAATTAGCTTAATGCCCGATGATCGTGCCATATCTAAAACTTGAAACACAACATTGTCAACTTGTATTACAGAATCATTTTTGTGCCCATATATATATGGACAGGAGTAACCTTAATTACAACAAAAACATCCACACAATTACAAAACAAACCCTGTATATTACATTAGCTGCCTTAGCTAATTGGAGTCAGAAACTAAAATTCAATGAAAAGAAGAGAAACAAACTAAAACCACTCACAAAACCAAGAAAAGGACTACAAATCACATATCTCTAACTTCAAATTCGTTGCGATTCTTGACGACAATATCAAACATATGCACGGACTTAAACTTGTTGAAGTCCTTAGGAAGGGATATGAGGTGAATTGTGGATCTTTTATGGAACTGAAGAAGGTCAGGTTCGTCATAATACCTCTCCCACCCTAAAGGTGATAGCTTCTTTTCAAGAACTGAATATGATGTGACGACTTCATTGCTGGGAACATGGACTAGCACCTTACGAGAGTCACCAGGGTTCTCACTATCATTTTAATGAGTCTTACAACTCCATTCTTGAATACCCAAACACCAGACATCTTTTTTACTATGTGTGTGTGAATGTGTGTATGCACCAAAAAGAAATGCACAACAAAGACTTGAATATGAACTTAAGGGAGTGAAGGGGGGTTTATATAGGGGTAACTCATTGCAGGAAACGTACAAAAGTACTCTTGTTTGCGAATGAGTATTAATCACTACTATTTTTTACAGTATTCACTAATTCGGAACTTAATATGAAAGACCGTGAAATATTAAAAAGTAAAAACTTTTTTACTTTTAATAGTATGTAACGATTAATTAAATTATATTAATGAAATAAATACTGTGACAAAATCAAAATAATTCTTCAATTGTTTGTGAAAGACTAATTAAGATCGGATTTGATTAGTGAGCAGTCAAATTTTGGGCAAGGGTACAGCTATAATCGGGGAGGTGGTCCCTTTAAGGCGAAGTCTAAGGAAACATTGGTTGTCAAGGTGTTTGGTACAAGCTTAACCATAACAATCATTTGTGCTTTGTGAATGCGAGGGGGGAAGAAATTGGATTGAGAAGAATCCATTTTCTTTTATCCAATTCCTTAAACCCCACACCCATGCAAGGGAATCTTTGTTTAGAGAGAAATATTGGAAACTATAATAAGACTTTTCTAGAAAAAGGCTAACAGAAAATGACCCATGCACTGCATTGCATGAATTGATACATAATAGTGGTGCGTTACGGATCACAACTGCACATATTCGTATCTATGGCATTTTCGAGATATAATTGGATGCCGACACGGAGGAGTAAGTTTTACTTATTCAATCCGTAATGTAAAATGAGTGTGATAGTAGTTAAAAATTTAAAATAATTAAAAAATAAAAATATTTTATTACTTTCAATTATCTAATTGTCTGAATTACTCACTCCATAATAAAAAAAAAATTTCTTATACCCCAAAAGCACTTTAAATAGATCGACATTTGTTTTTTTATTACTTGTTTATTCACATAAATTTGAGGTAGTTAATGGAATATGTAAGATTGTAAATTTGATCATCCCTTATTATTAATTTTCACTAACTCGGGACAATTCATATCTGCATGTTGCTTCCAAATGATCATAATTAATACAATAAATTTCTCTACCATTTGCACTAAGTTTGTAATTTAACAATCTAAGAGACAAGAATTTACGTAGACCCAAGTCTATAACTCAAGAAACAGCTATAAATTATTGGTAAGTTATACCATTCCGTTAAAATAATCATCTCGTTAATTTTAAAAATTTATCTAATACATACTTTTGAAACATATAATACTATATTATTCAAGATTTCAAAATACAAGAGTATAGTATCTTAAATAAGCGATAAAATTGTCCTAAATTTTTAATAAATTTGTAAAAATATAAAATAATCCAATATATTATTTATCACTTGTCAAATTGGTTGTATTAAATTTCACTATAAGTGGATACATGACAGTGGTCTATAACGTCTATGTTAGTAAAGCTATGCGAAAGAATGTGTCCAGATGTGCTGGTCCTGAAATTCAAAAACTTTGTGGCTAGTAGGACCAAATTAATAAGAGGAGATTCCCCATTTCTGTTTCTAAGAATGTGATGACTTTAATTAGCCGCTATAGACGACCAGTTTTTTAGGGTTGCAGCTTCCTGTTGCCTAACTCTGGTTGACTCTTGAGTTTTTTCTTCATATTTAATTAATTAATTAATTTATTTATTTACTTTTTGTGGACATTCAACATGATCAGTTTGTGCACTTTGCAAATTAAAGAAACTACAACTTTATCCTCCAAATTTAACTAATATGCAATTAAATGTGTTCTAAAGAATTTCTAGAATCTGAAATATTAATTTAGTCCAAAGTTATTGTCTATTCTATTATAGTTATTATCATTCAAAATTAGAAATTAACTTGGCTGATTATATATGCTTTGCTATTTGATCTTCATGCAATATTTGGATGGTCTAATTATGACGAAGTTTAAGGTGTTGAAATTAACAAATAATGCAATTCAGTCGATTTGTTCCTTTCAATTTTTTTGCACACATCTATCTATATATCTGTCATCAGTGACAAGATTCATAAACATGAACGTTCATTTGTTACAATATGGTATTAAGACTAAATCATGATTTGACAAAATGAAAGACATTCGTATAATTATTTTTAAATGGAGAGTATCCTAACTAGACCGATAACAATTGGATATATATATATTTACTTTTGGGGGTGTATTGCAATTAAATTCCAGTTATTATATTATATAACTGGCGTTTATGTTGCACGGTCTTCTTTTAGTATGTATGAAAAGGTTGTACATATCTGGCAAAATCTTTGGCTTTACATTCTGAATTTTCCAAGACAAAGAGTGCATGCATCAATATCAAATGAAGTTGCTTCAATGAATAGGTGTTATATTATTTGTCGTCAAAAAATCTAAATCGTAGGTAATAATATATCAATTTCCTGTGCATAAATATCTATCCTAAATGAATAGCAACATGCAAAAAAACTTATCCATAAATGTGGAATTTCTGTCTGCCTATAAAAAGGTGACAATAGGCAATGTACGATCACAAGCAAGCAACAAATTGGATTGTCTACCTCTTATTAGATTCCCATGTAGCTTTATTAATTTGGAAAATAATTTACAAAATCATAAATTTAAAATTATTTATTAACTCATTTGATGTGATAAAATTATAGTGAATTATTAACTCCTAATTTTAGATATTCACTAAATTTTCTTTTTTCTTTTCTGTATTTAGTGACACGTTAGTAGTTTTTGTTATTTTACGTATAAATCAACTATATTAATTTATTCCAACAATTGAAAAGGTATGTGAATTTGTTGCAGGGCTTAATGACCAACAAATTATCTTTAATTGGCATCATGGTCTCTTCCCAATCACGAATTGTCACTCCTCAGCCCTCGTGAAGATTGGTCCTGTGACCGCAAGTAAGCCGACCAAGGTTATCGTTGCCTTTCTCATGACAAAGATTTTGTTTGGACCCCCAATTTATCTGCAGTAGATGTGTCTCTTAGCTTATCTGAATCTCTCAATTGGACCACCTCAATTGATTTTATTATATATATATACTTGCACAAATATAATATGCTATGAACAAACTTCTAGTAAGAAAGACTTCTCATTTAAAGATTTACTATCATTTTTTTTTTTGGGACAATGAAAGGGTCTTTAGTTGAAATCGATCACTAGTACATTTTGTGTTGTACTGTGGTATTACAGGTTGGCAATGGTCCATCAATACTGAATTGAGAATAATGAGAATCGAATTTGTGATTTTCATTAAAACAGATTGTTGTATTTTACGTTTGAACCAACCCGATTGACTCTAAGTCATTATTCAATGTAATAAAAAAACTTGTTTTCTTGTCTTAAAACTGAGTTTAATTCTTCATTGCATCCATTCTCTTTTCTCCTCTCCGTTCTCTTCCCTTATAACCTTTTTTTTTTTTTTTTTTTCTCTCTTTTTTGGGTTACATGAGCACATACATTATTTGGTTAAGTATAATGTACTAGTAGGATTTTGAATGTCCCAGTCTTTAAATAATGAAGTTTATTCATTTGCAAAAGGTTAATTTTAAAATATATATATATAATTTTCTAAAATTAGGGCGAAAGGAAGAATATGAAAATCTCCCGGCCACGTGTACACATCCACGTTGGAGCCTGATCTATTCTTGATTTTTCTCCCAACACATTGCAGTATTTGATGTAGCATGACATACCAAAAGTTTATATTTTTTATTTTAGCTTTGCTTAATAACGGAAATTCATTTTTTAATTATAATATTAAAAGTTTTTTTTTTTTTTTTTTTTAAATTACAAGTCATTGTTGCTTCCTGTCCAACTACCTTTTCCAACATGCTCAACTTTAGTCCCGGATTGTGGTAAGAATGATTCATAATAGTCTACAAGGCCATGTGAGATTGCCCCTTACAAAAGCCAAAAAATCATACAGCCTATAAATTATGTAGGAAAAAGCAGTGATTCAATTCACACATTTTGTTCCCACCATGAAAGAGATCAGAGATGATAAAAACAAAAATTATTCTAGGAAAAAAAAAATAAGAACAAAAAAGTTTTGCACGACTGGCACTTAGTTTTTTGATTCGAATTCATAATCTTGATTATTCATTCCTTGTAAACCTCAGCTTTTGCAAGAAAAGTAGCCATCCATCTCAATCACTAAAGAAATCTTTATTTGGTTCCCCTTAAAAAGATGTAATTATGCAAAGTTGTAATTTATTTAGAGTTTAGATGAAAAATCTTGTAGAAGAATGTGTAAGATATTGTTAAAAAAATGTTAGAATCCCTTACTTCCTTTAGGTTTAAGTTTAACATACGTAGAGTTTAACAATAAGATTCCAATAATATATAATCTTAATTAAATATTGCAGAATCCTTCAGTTGAAGCAGTATGTTGCACAAAATTAATGTGCTTCTTAAAATGATCAATTATCTTGTGGTAATTAAATTGAAGAATGGTATCATCACCTTAATTTAATGATTATCAATAATTATGTTCCTCCAGATTTGATAGTCCGGACAGTTTGAACTATTCTTTAATATACTATTATGAAGATACTAATTACATATTAAATCTCATTGGATATACAAAAAGTGAGTACTTTGTAAAGCTACTATATATTTTGGATTGGAATAAAATTTTTCGTAATTCCCCGGAATACTGAAAGTAGAGGCTGTCTGTTTTGGCTATAATGGGAATAATCTAGATTATTACACCAAAAAAAGAATGATTTCATCCCCATCATTAATTAAGTTTATTCCCAACTTTTGTTATGAAATAATGGGATTAGACGCAATTACGGAGATATTAAGAGAATAAAGGCATGCATAAACTTTCGGAATGAGGGATTGATTCCATTAAGACAAAAAAAAAACAAATAATTAAGTGTAATATTTGTTGGTTTTGTTCTACATTAATCCTATGGGTAATGACTGCATGAATGCATCATCATGATAAAACATCAATGTAAGAATTAGATTGAGCTAAAAAGATTACGTATTGAAGGTATTGTTTGCTTAATCTTTGTACATTTGGACGGTTAGAATTCGTGGAAATAGAATTTATCAAATGCATTTATCTCTTTCTTTCTTTTTTTCTTTGAAATATATAGGGTTAGGTAAATGATTACAAAATTATAAATTCATGATCACTTATAAAGTCACTTCACGTATCAAGAACGTATTGAATCATCAACCCTAATTTAGATACTCGGCTTTCATTCTTTCTTTTTTAAATATAGTGACATATCAATAATTTTGTCACTTTGTATATATGCATTGATAGAGATATAATCTTATTGAAGAAGCTAGAATGTGATTCTAGGAGGAGAGAGAAAGTGGAAGAGCTGAATGTCAGAAGTGTGTTTGGTTATCTGAATTCTGATCCCCTTTTAATAGCACCCCAGCCCCTTATTTATGAATTACATAAGGAGGCATGAGAATATCTCTTCACTAGTTCAGCTGAAGCTGAAGTACATAATTGCCCTTAATGAGGCGGTCACGTAGGCACTTCTAGAATAATCTAGATAATCACGCTGTGTGTGTTTTTATTCCACATCATCAGTAGTCCCCTCGGCTTGGTGCCGAGCCTCACGGTTAGGGGCTGAGCCGACAACGACTGTTCACAGTCCCCAATGGATTACAACCAAAACTATCATACCGAGCCGAGGTGAAGACTTCGGAGCACTTTCGTAACCTTTGCCGATCCGAGGTTGTAAACGTCCCTTGGATGCTCGGTGGGTCGTACCCACAACATTAACTCTCAAGGGTGACGTTTTCGTCGAGTCCCCATGCACTGAATTCGCATTTATTACTCTGCATTATTCGCCCCGATTTCGCTGCAAAATGCCTCATTTTAAGCGCCGTAACGCCGGCACCACGTCTCGATTTTTGCGCTATAACGCCTCGCTTTTCAAGCCATAACGCCTCGCTTCTCACGCCATAACGCCTCGCTTTTCCCGCCTAAACGCCTTTTTTCATTTCGAAACAGTCGATTTTCCCCCCCAAAAACACAGAACATTCTGGAAGGAAACTCACCTATTTATACCCCCATTCACCGAGCACCCAAGTCTTTTTTCTTCTTCTTACTTATCTTTACCCAATTTTCCCAGAGACTTACACTCCCTCCTTTTCTTTACTCTCTTCCCCCAGAGTACGTAGCCTTTCTTCCTTTCGCCCTCTGCCGTTTCACCGTTGCCGATTTTTCACTGTCGCTTTACGCCACCACCGGACACCACTAGGAACTTACTCTAAAAACTCCAACACGCCCTCAAAATAGAAGATCATGGCCGGTACGTTCACTCCCACTTCTCTTATTAGCACACCGGACCTCCTTTCCCGATAAACGCCGTCGACAGGATGTTAAATCCTTTCGACGAAGCGCTTCTGGCAACAGTGCCATTAAACTTTCTTCCCGATCCGCTCTTTTCCGAACCTCCACAAAACGACCACCCCAACCTTCAAACCCCGAGGATATCAAAATCCTTAAGGATCGGTGCCGTTTTCCCAAGAACGTGCACATCAAACTCCCGACCCTCGAGGACCGAGGCCATTTGCCCCCGCCTGGTTACCTAACACATCTACCAGGAACAACTCGAGGCAGGGTTGAGGCTCCCCATAGCCCTTCTCTTAGTCAACCTATCGAACCACTGGGATATTAGCATATCCCAGCTGACCCCAAACGCACTTCGGGTCATCGCTGGTTTCACTTTCTTATGTAGGTTACACGACATCCCCCTCTCCTTAGACACATTTAGGATGATGCTGAAATTATCCCCCACAAAGGGACTTTTTTACATCTCCCCCCGAACTGCGGGCAAATTGCTCACTTCGGGTAACCCATCATCAATCCATGACTGGAAAAAGTCATTTTTCTTCGTCCGGTACCTTGACCCTCCAATGCCCCGGGGTCCATGGAACCTTATAAAAGAAAACTTAAAAACCAAGAATGCCTCTCCCCCGGACTCCCTTCATGCCCGTAGGCTCGTCGAATCCAACCTTCGAATAAACTTCAACAACCAACCTGCCATCCTATTGAATAATATTTTGGCCTGGGCAAGACTATTTCCTACCCACGATATCCCCCGAGCTGACGATCCTCAACAAGGTCGCTATCACCATTTCCTGCTTATTTCCAACTTTTCCCTCTATCTTTTTTTTTTTTTTAATATATTTTTTATATTAAGTTTGACCTTTCACCTTTTACAGAGCTCGGAGCATTCCTCAAGGGGCTGGTGTCCACCACACCTGCCACCGGTGAGGGCACTTCAAGCCAGCCCTCTTCATCAGCAAGCGGATCCTCATCCGCCACCATCAACACCCCATCAGGGAGTGCCGAGGCTGTACCTTCAACCTCTACACCCCTGAATCAAACTGAGGCAGCCAGTTCACCGGAGAGGCAAGCCGGAGAAGTTACTCTGGCTATTCGGCCCACCGAACCCGAGCCAACTCGGGTTACAAGGAAGAGGACTAGGGAGGCTGTTGGCCTCAGGGAGGGTCATTCTTCTGCCATGACCCTCTCTTCCACTTCATCGCCTCCGAGGTCCATGATTCCGGTAGCGAGGGTTCGGACCCCGGAGACTGGCTCGGGCAATGTCCCCTTATCAAAATAACCTTATCACTTCTTATGGTAAGTACAGTCCGACCTCAGTTGTTCCCATTCCTTAATCTTTCTTCGGTGTCCCGAATTAACACTTAAATTTTTTAGGTGATAAAAAGTACACTCCCGAGGATGAGAAAAAGTCTGCAGGGTCGCAGGATGTGCCCTGGGGTCGGCTGTCTGTTGACCCCTTCCAGTTCCTTCTACCTTGGGGAGCTCTGATCTCCGACCCACCCCACCGATCGATGTCAATGATAGGGACCAATTTTCGAGGGTTGCTCGGGAGCAGGCCAAAATGGTGGCCTTGCCTCGGGATATGGCCTACGTCAAAAGGTTCACCCCCTAACAAAAGCTTGACGAACTTCACGTCGGCTTGATGAACGTAAGCCTATCTAATCCTTTGCGAGATTCCTATTTCTTACACCTCGGATTGCATCTAACCTCTTTCTCTTTACAGGCCGTCATAATTTTACCCGCCTTGGTAGATCGGGAGGCTTCCTTCAACTCGGCCTTTAACTCTGTGAAGCAAGAGTTTCGATAGGCCCACGCAAAGTCCAGCGTGGACCAAGCAGTTAAGGAAGCTGTTAGAGCCAACGAGCTGAAATGCAATATCGAGGCGGGCAAAAAATATGATGAGTGGAAGGCCGAGCTGACCGAGGTCAGGGACAAGCTTCGGCTATCCGAGATGGAGAAGAAGACCCTTGAAGTGGATGTTGGCGACCGAGACAAGAAGGTCGCAGATCTGGAGCAAAAGGTCCTTCAACTTCAAGAGGAAGCTCTGATGTCCGAGGCAAAGTTCGCCTCTCGAGAGGTGGAGTTGCGGATCGAGGGCAGGAATCAATTTGTGGCCTCGGCTGAAGCAGATGAAATGCTTAAGAAATTTACGAAGAAGGTCTTCTCCATGGGGTTCACACTAGCTTGTGACCACTGGTGAAGAACCCTGACTTGTACGAGAGGTACTTCCGTCACCGAGGAGGTCATCAACGACCTACAAGCTCAATTCAAAGCCCCTGTTTCGGTTCCCGGAACCTCTGGAGCGACTCTACTGATACCAGGGTCCGAACCTCGAGGCCGAGTCTAAGCCCGCGAACCAGGCCTCCACCTCTACTGCCGAGCCTTCCACTTCTGGCGCTCAAGCTGATGTGATTTTGCTGTAATAATTAGGAACTCCCTTTTGTAAATACTTAGGAACTTCTTTTGTAATAGTTAGGTCTTGGTAATGAAATTGTTAAGTTTTGATAACTTTTGTCTTCTTAATATGAGCTTCGGCTTCCTTGCCTCTGGCCGTTTACTTGCTTTTCAATTTCTTTATTTCCTACATTTAAAACACAAGTTTTATGATATAAACAAACTTTCAACACTTAAGAATTCCAACATAAACAATCGTTTGAGGTTCCTTTTTATTTTGAACTTAGGCCCTTTTTGGACCCTTCCGAGCTGAGGCAAAAGGATCAAGTTTGGCTCCTTATATTTGCCTTAGCCATTTTAATTTGATTCAGACTTTGCAAAGTCCAAGAAATAATATTTCTTTTAAGCAGGGCACTTAAGCTTCTTTGATAGAGGGTCCAACCCTCTTAAATTCCATCTTGCTTAGAGGGGGCCGCTTAGTTTCTACCCTTGAGGGGAAACTGCTAGGCCTCGGCTCCCAATGTTTGCCTTTTGTATTGAGCTGGATTTGAACCTCTGAGGATTGGAACAGCTCGATTTTTGTTTTGTACTTGAACCGAACCTCAGAGGGTTGGTGCACTTTTGGTTTTTTTTGCTTGGGGGGCTACTAAACCTCGGCCCTTGAGGGGGGACTGCTAAGCCTTGGCCCTCAATCATTTGTTTTTTTGTTCAACTGGATCCGAAACTCTTAGAGTTTGAGCAGTCCGAACATCTGACAGTGCCTTGTCCGAACCTCTGAGGGTTGGCGCGGTTTTGATTTTGCTTGGGGGCTACTACGCCTCGGCCCTTGAGGGGGGACTACTAAGCCTCGGCCCTTAATCATTTGCTTTTTTGTTCAACTGGATCCGAAACTCTTAGAGTTGGAGCAGTTCGAACATCTGACGGAGCCTTGTCCTAACCTCTGAGGGTTGGCCGCGGCTTTGTTTTTGCTTGGGGGGGCTACTAAGCCTCGGCCCTTGAGGGGGGACTGCTAGGCCTTGGCCCTCAATCATTTACTTTTTTGTTCAACTGGATCCGAAACTCTTAGAGTTGAAGCAGTTCAAACATCTGACATTTGAAAAGGGACCTTCATTATATTCCTTGATAATATTTCTTCAAATTTACAATGTTCTACATTCTAGAAACAAGATCCCCTCTCATATCAACCAACTTGTAATAGCCCGAGGTGTGAGCTTCTATTACACGATAGGGTCCTTCCCAGTTCGGATCTAACTTCTTAGTCCCCTCTACACGGCTTGCTTCATTTTTTCCAAACACCAAGTCTCCGGGCCGTAGATATCGATGCTTGACCCTGGCATTGTAGTGTTTAGCCATGACTTGCTTGTACTTGACTTCCCGAATGGATGCATCCAATCTTTTCTCCTCAAGTAAATCTAAGTTAGCTCGCAGGGCCTCATGATTGGATTCCAAATCATACAAGGATACCAGTCGAGTCGAAGGTAGCCCAATCTCCGCAGGGATAACAGCCTCGGACCAGTAGACCAAACTAAATGGAGTGTTTCTATTAGCCGTTCGAGGTGTGGTCCTGTAAACCCATAGGACACTGGGTAATTCCTCAATCCAAGCGCCCTTAGCTCTTTCAAGTCGGGTCTTGAGTCTTTTAGAAGGGTTCGGTTGCACACTTCAGTCTGTCCATTTGCTTGCGGGTGGGCGACCGAGGTGAAATGTTGTTTGATTCTGAGGTTAGCGCAGAAGCTCTTGAAAGGTTCTCCTTCGAACTGCTTCCCATTATCAGAAACGAGCATAACAGGGATACCGAAACGACAAACAATATTTTTCCAAAAGAACTTTTCTATTGCCTTTCCCGAGATTGTAGCCAGAGGTTCGGCCTCAATCCATTTGGTGAATAATCAACAGTTACTATTAAGAACTCAAACTTGCCAACTCCTTTGGGAAGTGGGCCTAAGATATCGATTCCCCACTGAGCAAATGGCCATGGGCTTTGAATAGGGACCATATCCGAGCCAAGTTTTTGGGGTATTGACGCGTGTATCTGACACTGATGACACCCCCGCACCAAAATGTCTGCATCAGAATGTAAAGTTGGCCAGTAGTATCCTGTCAACAGGAATTTACGAGCTAAACTCTGAGAACCGATGTGACTTCCGCATATGCCCTCGTGTACCTCTCGCAAAACATAGTTAGCTTCAGATGGTGTGAGGCATCTTAGTAGGGGGGCACAAGTATGCTTTTTTATACAAGATTCCGTCAACAAGAGCATACTTGGCGGCTCTATATTTGATCTTTCTAGTCTCAGTAGGATCCTCGGGAAGCATCTCGTTGTTCAAGTAATTTATTATGGGTTCCATCCAACCGAGATTTGTTTGAACACATGAGACTTTTTCATAAAAGTCAACAGACCTGCGTTCTCGCAGTTCTACCAAAATCTCTTTTGTTAAATGCGAGTATATTGCCGAGGCTAGTTTTGATAGGGCATCGGCGTGTGTGTCTCTTCTGGTTCGAGCAATCTTAACGATGTCCACTTTTTGAACTTTCCAATCTAGTTTTTGACCTCGGTTAGATATCTTTTCAAAATCACTCCCCGAGCCTCGTAGTTTTTCAGGCTTTGATTTACAACTAGCTGAGAATCTGAATGTATCTTTAAGGTTCGGGCACCCATCTGGTGGGCCATTTCTATCCCACAGATAAGGGCCTCATATTCAGCTTCATTGTTGGTTGCCTTGAACCCGAATTTGAGGGCATAAGTGAGATAGTCCCCTTCTGGAGATCGGATTATTATCCCTAAGATTAGCTCCGGACTCGAACGAAGCTCCGTCAACATGAAGTTCCCATGGAAAATTTTCTCTTATTTCTCGAACCCTTACTGGATTAGTCACCTTGATGAGGTCAATCTTTTCGATGTCACGGTTTTCTGCAATGAAATCTGCCAAAGCCTGAGCTTTGATTGCTGTTCGAGACCTGAATTCTATGTCAAACTCAAACCAGTTCTACAGAACTTCAGCATTCAGCCTGAAGTTCTGGTACACAAGATATGTTTCAAAGGAAGGTTGGTCAAAATTATTATTTTGTGACCATGAAAATAAGGCCTCAGCTTCCGGGCCGACACCACCAAGGAGAAGGCTGTCTTTTCAACGGGGATGTAGTTCTTCTCTGGACCTTGAAGCACTTACTTATGAAATACACAGGACATTGATTACCTTGTTCATCTTGCCTCAAGAGAACCTAGCTGATTGCCGGTTCGGTAATCGAGATATACAGGTATAGCGGTTCTCCTTTTTGAGGAGAAGCGAGTTTCGGTAAGGTGCCCAAGTATTCTTTAAGCTCTTCAAAGGCCTTAGAAGCTTATTCGATCCATTGAAAGTCCTCTGTTTTCTTTATGATTCGGAAGAATGGCAGGCCCCTTTCTGTCGATTTGGATAAGAATCGATTTAGGGCCACCATTCTACCGGTTAGTCTTTGAACCTCCTTCACCGAGGTGGGAGTTTTCGTATTGATTATAGCTTGCACCTTTTCAGGATTCGCCTCAATTCTCCGGTGAGAAACAATGAATCCCAAGAATTTTTCTGAGAGGACCCCAAATGTACATTTTTTAGAATTCAGCCTCATTTGAATGGACCTTAATATCTCGAATGTCTCCCTTAGATCTTCTAAGGTTTCTTCATAGGTTCGGCTCTTAACCACCATGTCGTCAATATAAACCTCCATATTTCGTCCTATCTGGGACTTGAAGGTTTTATTGACAAGACGTTGATATGTGGCTCCAGCGTTTTTTGAGTCCGAAGGGCATGGTACTGTAACAGTACGTGCCTCAGTCAATGATGAAATAGGTTTTCTCTTCATCTTCTCTAGCCATATATATTTGATGGTAGCCCTTGAATGTATCTAAAAAATGTAGAATGTAAAATCTAACAAATGAATCTACAACTGTATCGATCCAGGAGTACGGATAACTGTCTTTTGGACTTTGCCTGACACATTCACCAAGAAGAATCTGATTTTGTTACAAAGACTGGATTACACAGTATGTAGGATACAATACTTCTCTACTTAATCTGGCAATTAAGAGTTTATCCACCTCAGCCTCGATTATCAAACTGGTCTCTGGATCGAAGAGGCGCTTCCTTTGCTTCACTGGTTTACATGCTGGATCCACTCCAAGTTTATGCTCAATAATTTCCTGAGGGATGCAAGGCATGTCCTCAACGGTCCAGGCGAATATGTCCTTGTATTCTGCTAACAGCTTGAAGAGAAGGCTTTTAAACTCTGTTGGGAGGGTAGCACAGATCTTGATTTTTCAATCAGGGAGGCTCGGATCTAGTGACACCTCTTCTATTAGAATCTCGTCCTGGGGCTTGGTTTTTGCTTTGCCATTTTCTTTGGGCTCTGGAGGTTCGAGGATCTCAGTAGCTACGAGCCGCGGTTGCACATTTTCTTCTTCCTCCATCTGGCTTGTCAAAGGTTCTTCGAAGCCATCCCAGCTGGATGAGGCACCGAAAGTTTTCAAGAAAGCCTTGTCTGTAATGGACATCGTTTACGAGATTGGGACCGCAAGGACATCATATAACAGGTTCGGGCCTCCTGTTGGCTGACAATAACTGTTCCCTCAGATCCATCCCTCAGCATGAACTTTATCCCAATATAGAACACAGAGGGAATGATCCTGTAGGTGTATTACGTGGGTCAGCCCAGAATCATATTGTAAGAGCTGTCCCTTTTGACGACGACGAAGTTCGTCATCTCAATTCTATGCTTCGGGGGTGCTCCAAGACACAATGGGAGCATTATCTGCCCCTCGGATACTACCGAGTCTCCGGTAAAGCCAACCAATGGGGTCTTGAAGGATTTTATTAAAGAATTGTCCATATGCATTTTAACCCAGGCATCCCAAAAGATTATGTCCGCCGAACTTCCAGTGTCGACGAACACACGGTGCATTTCGTACCCAGCCACATTTACGTGAATTACCACATGATCATTATGTGGCATTCGGCTGGGAACGGGGTCTTCGGAGGTGTATCCGAGGGACATAAATGGCTTCAGTCTTTTTTCCCGATCCTTGCGCCGAGGGAATATTTTGGGCGTATTTTTTTTGAGCATTGTTTGAGTCCCCGGTGGCTGGGCCTCCGGCAATTGTATTTATCACCCCGGCGACTCTGATCTGTTCGTCTTGGTTTGCCGGTAGATTGTTCCTGTTTTGATCGCCTCGGTGCTGTTGACGAGGCGACTGGCGAGGCTGCCCTGGATTCCTTTGATTGGCCGTGTTCCTCTGGAACTCTGCCGCAGTTCGGGAGATGAACTGCTGTAAATGTCCTTCCTGGATGGCCTTCTCGATTTCCACTTTTAGGTGGTTGCATGCTTCGGTATCATGGCCGTGTTGACCATGAAAAGAGCAGCATTTTGCCCGGTCTCTTTTGTCTGGGGCCGTCACCATTCGAGGGTGTGGTTCAAAGAGGCCCAGATGTTGTACTTGGAATAAAATTTCCCTCCTTATCGCATTGAGAGGTGTGAAGTCGGCATCAGGATGGCTCCTTGTTCGCTGGGGTCGGTTTCCAATATTGTTGCCCGGGAAGACCATCCCTGTTCACCAAAGGTGTGGCCCTGGAATAGGTCAGCCTATCAACGACCCTCAGCTTTTTTGATGATGAGGGGTTCGGAGTCTTGAGGACTTTTTCCCTTTGTGTATCGTAAAGTTCTCTTTTTGTCCTGTTCGACTCTTCACCCCGTATAAACTCTGATGCTCTTTCAAGAAGTTCAGAATAAGAGCTCGGCATCCTTTTAGCCAGTTCGGCGTTGAAGTTGCCGGTTTGATACCACTGCAGAAAGCAGCCACCAGAATCATTTCATCAACGTTTGATTCCTCAGACCTTTGTCGGATGTTCATGAGGTGTGAGGTGTCTTTTTGCAATATCGATTTACTCCTGAAGTGACCCAAGAATGACTTCGCCAAGTCGTGGAAAGTGGCGATTGAGTTCGTCGGCAACTCCTGGAGCCATTTTTGCGCCGGGCCTCGAAGAGTTGTTGCGAACAACTTGCATCGGGTCGAGTCACTATAGCCATACAGGCTAGTGATCGCCACGACGTGTTGTAAGTGATCTGACGGATCAGAATCTCCCTTGTAGCGATCAAGGTCTGGCAACTTGAATTGTGTTGGCAGAGGTTCAAGCTTGACAGAGATCGTGAATGGATTTCTATCAATCTCTGCCGTAGTAGGAGCATTCAGAAGTAAATTATTTTTTCTTAAAATATCTTGGATCTTATTTTCGAGGCTCTGCTCTTCGAGTTGTTTTAAAACAACCGAAGAGGGTCCTCTCGATCCTGATTTTTTTGAAGAATGTGCACCGAGTCTCTCGCGCATCGGTAATTTTTCTCTTGTTGATGACTCATCCGATTGTTCGTTCGAGCGTGACTTCGTTAGTTTGTGGCGTAGATCGGTTGGGCTCATGGCCTCAACTGGCTCTTTGCCAGGTCGTCGTCCAGGGTCACGTTTCGGTTCGACTTGTGGTGTGGCTACTCTGTTCGAACGCTCGGATGAAGTTTTATTTTTGCGCTGTTCCATGAAAGCTCGAAAAGACTCGAAGTGATCGGCAATGTACTTCAGTACATCGTACCTTTTGCTTTTGTTGAGCCTCCGTTGGTGTACCGACATTTTCTAACTCATCGATATGCACCACGAGGTGTTGATTGCTCGTCTCGGCATCCTTGCTGGCCGTTCGGCGTGTTCCACGGTTCTTCATCCTCTTCAAAGCAAAAAAGAAACAATTCAAATGATTGAGAATTGATTGGACGTGATGGAAATCTGTCGATTCCCACAGACGGCGCCAATTGAAGAAGCTAGAATGTGATTCTAGGATGACAGAGAAAGTGGAAGAGCTGAATGTCAGAAGTGTGTTTGGTTATCTGAATTCTGATCCCCTTTTAATAGCACCCCAACCCCTTATTTATAGAATTACATAAGGAGGCATGAGGATATCTCTTCAATAGTTCAGCTGAAGCTTAAGTACATAATTGCCCTTAATGAGGCGGCCACGTAGGCACTTCTAGAACAATTTAGGTAATTACACTGTGTGTTATTATTCCACATCATCACTTATCATGATGAAACTACTTTGTATACATCAGGTGTATTGATAGAGATATAATCTTATCATGATGAAACTTGCTCTCTTACCTTCCCTTCTAAACTTCTATTATGGCGACATTAACATTTGTGACTTGTGAGGTCAAATTTTTGATTTCTTTCGGTCACGGACTGGCGAGATTTAAGTTCAAAATCTAATGCTTACTAGCTATTGGATTAACAATATATAGGCTAAAAGGGATGGGAAAATACTTAGGTAGATCCAGTTTTTGATCTCACTTGTAGATTTTGTGATCATGATTAAATTTTAAAAAATCTTACTTATATCAATTGATGTCATAGATTTTATAAGGTTGAATCCACACCACAGGGTTTACAGATAGGATCAAAAATCGGATCTACCTAAGTATTTGTCAAAGGGACGTGGACAGAACGTTAATAGTTATCTTTATCAATAGACAAGGTTGGTTGTAACAGAAAAGGAGAAGACAAAATTGTGATTTTCTTTTTGGTTAAAAAAAAATTAAGCATTATTTCTTGGTGTTTAATGATCCGAAATTTTTTTATATAGATCGAATTCATAGTCGGTGTCATGGATCTCTTAGATTCACATTCATTTACGTCACTTTAACTCAATAAAATAAACTTCTTCAAATTCAAAGTGATGTTGGTGAATGTAAACCAAAAAATTCATAAAATTTATCATAAACTAAAAATTTCCTCCTGCACCAAACTAACAATACAGGCTCAGAATCTTGGGTAGATTTTTACGTGAGTTCTAAAATTATGTTATCTATATATCCTTAGTGAGAGTGTGTGCATCTGGTGTGGTGGTATCATAGTACCCACCCACGGTACCGACCGGAGTTCGATTCCCCGGATGCGCAAACTGTAATCATCTGTTTCATTTTTGGGGTACTTTTATTACTCCTTTTTATAATTTTACTACTACTTAATGTTAATATGATTTTTCCATCACTAATCAAGCGTTTCATTTTTGGGGTACTTTTATTACTCCTTTTTATAATTTTACTACTACGTAATGTTAATATTTTATCATATAAAAAATACGAGATTTAATTCATACCACAGATTTTATACTGAATAATTTAATTCATACCACAGATTTTATACTGAATAATTTGTAAAGGGAAGAACAAAATGGAAAATACGAGATTTAATTCACATTACATGATTTTATGTTGAATAATTGACTAAGGGAAGAGCAAAATATTTTGGGAACTTTGCCAGAAGTAAACCAAGTTACTTCATCAGTTGAATGTTTTAATACACAACAGAAATCAAGTTTGCTAAATATTTTGCTGGCTGTATAATCCTGTGTCCCTTTAAAAAACTTGGCCAAGGCTTTGTGAATGAGTTGGATAGTTAGCATACTCTGCTGCATTTGTGATGCCTCCGAAATCCCAACCAATTCACACCTCCAGCAAGAAATAGTCTGACCAACTGTAGAAGGTTGCCACAGGGTGAGAAAGCTCATCACCTAAGCAACAATGTTGTTAGCTCAGGATGCCATGAAACCAGATTTTGGAATCTCCAGTTTCTGATCTGGCAGGACAAAAAAATGTCTCAAGTTAGACTCTGAAGCAATGTAAGGCACCTATATTGCAAAGCTGAAAGCCTGATCATGAATCCTCCAAAGAAGAGCTCCACTAGTTCAAGAAAATATACATATATAGCAGACACCAAAAACGAACGCACGGGAGCTCACTCCTGCTAGTAACTGCAGATGTAGCACATTATGGGCACAAGCAGTAATTCACCAGTTGGCCCCTCTTGAGAGAAAGGAAAACGGCTAACAAATCCCTGCAAAAGGAAAACTGGTGCTCAAGTAAGACAAAGCATCAGAATAAATTTCAAGAAACACGTATAAGACGTAAGCTAAGACAGAGCCAGGTTGCATAAAGATGAATGTTTTTCAGAAAAGCTAAGATCTGAAGTCCACAAGACGTAAAGAGATTTTCAACATGTATAATTTCTACCGAAACTAACTGAACCAGCACAGACATCAACACAACCAAGTCGCAAGAAGTTCATATACTATGATTTTTTTCTTTCCCTTTTTGGTAAGTCCGGTCCACAAACGAACTTCATGCTTTGATATCTGTTGGTTTTTCCATATTCTAGAGTACAAGAACTGTGGCATAATCTTGACATTGTTGGCGTACAGAAAAATTAGAAAAGTTCATATTAAGATTTGTACAAGGGTCGTTCCAGATCCCATCACCGTTATAGGGTTCAAATAGAAATAGAATAGATTAACTTTCCTTCTCCTTCAAACTAAGGGAAACACGAATAGACTTCACAGGCTAGCATGTACATCAAAGGATCTAATTGTGTTTCTCTTAGCAGAAGTGACAATCCCATAGATGACAATTGCAACAGAGAAAGTCCATAAATGCCAATCGCATCCCCATCTGGGGAGAAACCCATATAAAGAAGTAAAGAAGTCTATGTATGAACAAATAGAGAAGTAACTGTGCAATATATCAGTTTCAAGACCAGCTGTGCTACCACAGACGAAGTTTGAAGGTAATTCCATCTACTTCTACAGTCCTGTTCTTACAATCAAAGGTAGAAGTCGTTTGTTGTAAGGAGTAAAAAGGGCACGAATCGCAAAAGTCAGGAATCTAAAACTAACTTACTGCCCATCTCTTCCAGTGTAATTGGAACTCATAATACGAAATATACAAGATTTAGTTTAAATTAACTTATTGCAGAGTTTGGTTGTCGTATAGAAGCTATGCACCTCAGAACTGCATACTGATCAATAAACAAGGTTAAAAGAAATCAAACAGAATTACATTTAAGTATTTAAACAAACATATTGCCTATGTCCTTGTAAATCTAGGATGAATTTTGTGAATTTGCAAACCTGTTGCCACTATGTGCAATGGGAAAATGGTAGAGCAATATTAGATTTGACTCGAATAGACACACATTTCTATATGATCATCACAAAATCAGGGGAGCAAACTTGGGAACAGGACAATTGTAGGATTCTTCTAAGCCATGAATACCAAGCAAATTTGGAACTTTTCCTCTTTTTTCTATTCAGTCATTGAACGCCGACGTTAAATCATGGAGAAAGATTCATCAACAGCGAACATGTCAAAGAATATCTGAAAATAAAAATGATGAAAGAGGATATACGAACTTTGCAGATAACAATAACCAAAGCATCAAAGTACAAGTTAAAACCACTCTGCAAAGCATTTCAAATATGTCAGTGAAGGAAAAACTCACCAAAAAATAAAAAACAACGGCATAGCCTGATTTGATCATTATGAGCCGATTAAATCTACATAAATTCTGCCTTCAAGGTATGCAATAAACTGTTAACATAAATATAACACCAAACAAGAAACTTCAACCTTGATTTCTATGGTAGCTAACACTTAACAAGTTCTCTCTAGGAAATCATGATCAGACAAGATTACCAAACTTTAGCAAAAAGCCGTGCTTCAAAACTCACTTCTAAGCTTAAATCTTGCTTAAAAGATTTACATAAATTTGCATTAATCAATGAACATTGAACAAGAATTGCTAATCACTTCAAACCATTCAAACCAACAAAGCAATATTGTACTAATAAACAAGAAAATAAAAGGAAACAACAATGAGGAAACACCGTACATAGAATTAATCATCACATTGATCAACTAAATCATAGTCCCCCAAATAAAAAAAAATGAAAATTTTCGGGCTTTGAAGCTCATCTTCCATCCTCAAAAACTCTCCATCAGCCTGATGAATGACCACAATGCCATTAGGATCCATCTTCCTACAATTCTGAGTACTCTTAGCAGCCACCTGAAAACCCAAGGGCACATCCGACATTGAAAAGACCACCACCCCATCATTACTACTAATATTCTCCGTAATCCGCCCCAACCCACCTTTCAATATATTATTTCCATACAAAAAACTCATTTCCGAAGTGGGTTTTAGCCAAACTTTATGCTTAGCATTGGCAACCAATAAGCTCAAACTCTGAATCGTCAGCTGAAAATTTATGGTTTTCGTCAATTTTGTGATCTGGGTCCCAAGGAAAACCAGATTTTCTACAGGGGCTCAAAAGAAGTCTAAAATCAAGGTAATATGATTAATTTCGAACGCATAATTGCATAACACCAAATGCCTTAAACTTTAAAATATGTTTAATTATTCAAAATTAAAATGATTGATAGAAGTTGACAACTTTAATCAAGCGTACAAAAGTGTCACAATTTACATGATACTAATTTCGATTCCATGAATTTTAATATCTATCAACATGAAATTACTGTTATTTTACTTATAAACTAACATTAACTAGTAATAAAAAAAGCATAATTTTATTCATAGTTACACTATGACATTTTTTCAAAATGAACTTTTCCACATATCAGTTATGTTTGTAACTATCATTTCCTAACTTTACTTATTGGCATCATCTTCCATTGGATTAATCATTAGTTGCCGTATTTCAAAGAGAAAGATAAATAAGAAAGAGGAGGTATCTTGTCAATGTAATATTTCATTGCTCGAATCCAGATTATAACCAAAATTAGAGAGAATTCCTTTGAAATTCATAGCTGGAAGATTAACTTCTTTTGACCAAAATAGATGAGGATTTGATAGGTGCTGCACTGTTCGACGTGTAAATATTTGAAGTTGCAGGTCAAGTCTAAAAAGTGAAGGAGAAACCTTAATATAGAGATTCTGACAGTCGTTATAGGGTTCTCATTTATAACCATTAACCACTAATTTAAATTAATCAATTGGTTAAATACAGTAGACCGTCTTGGGTTGTTTTGCACTAAACCTCTTAACGTTATTTTTTTTCTCACTTTACCCCTTGACTAACAGTTAACTGTAACTCTGCTATTATTTTTTCAAAACGACAAATTTACCCCAATTGCGGTAAACTCCCTTAAAGTTTAAGTAAAATTTCACTTTACCCCCTCAAGTAAGTTTTGTAGCATTTAATGCATTGGGATAAAATAAAATTCAATAATGTTATCAATATTGTTAAAAATATAAATATGTTCCAAATTAATTACTAATATTTTAGTTCTCTTATTATACTTTTTTCAATATTTAATATAAAATTTAAAAATATGGTGAAATGATTAATTTTAAAATTTTTAATGAATTATTAAAAGCATTTCATCTAAATTATTTTAATTTAAGTTTTTATTTTTATGATAAAGTCACTTCATATAATTCAGGTATTAGTTAAATTATATAAACAAAGGAAAAAAATAGAAGAAAATCATTTTAAATAAACATGAAGAAAAGCAAAAGGAAAATAGACTGATATAACTTTGATAGATGGTTATAAGTCATATTTAAAAATTTATTTTTACAAGAAAATAAAATATAATAAAAAAACCAAAAAATACCGATAGTGGTAGGAAACTTTTATATTTAAATTTTTTTTCCAAATATTTTTAAAGAACCACTGGCGTTGGTGGGACATCATTATATTTTCAGCTGTTTTGACAATATTTTTATATTGATTAATGACTAAAGTAGATTAACTGATACAAAACTATAATTATGGACTAAAATGAAAAATATAATAAACTTTAAGGGATTAGTTTTATATATTCATTAGCATATAGTATCTAGGGGTAAAAATGTTTTTTTTTGTCTTTTTAATAGTCAAATTACTGACAGAAGAGACAAAGTGAGAAAAAAATAACGTTAAATGGTTTAATGCAAAATAACCCAAACCTTAAGGAGGTTTACTATATTTAACCCTTAATCAATTAACTTCGTTTCGTTTCGTTTCAAAATTTACTTTGGAAAATGTGCTCTTTCGACTAAGCCAAACTCATACTAGAAAAGTCAAATGCTGCAATATAATTTTTAAATTTATTCATTTTTGATTACGCAATTACTTATTAATTACGAAATAGAATATGATGAATAGTATATATTTGCCAAATAATGGATAGAATAAATAATAAATGAGACAAAATATGAATAGTGCCAAATAATATTTGCAAACCAAATAACAATTATTTTGATCAAATTATATTTATCAAATGATAGCTATTATTTACTATCCAAACACAACCAGTAATTGAGTAGAATACAAATAGTATTTATAAGGTTAGTATTATTTGATATTAATAAGATTTGGTTCAAACTTTATTCGTCAATTAATTATGTCAAAAAACAAGATTTAAGATTATTAATTATTTTCATCTAGACTCAACAAAATTAAAAACTTAAAATTTACTAAAAAATTATAATTCTATTAAAGTATTATTTTGTTATATTTTAAATATCTATACAACAACGTAACAATATAATACACAGTTGACTAACATCATATATTGTATTAACATTTTTTTTGGTAGAGTCATCGGTTCATTTTAGAACAAAGAAATTTAATTGGCTTCTTATTTGGAATGAATAATTCACATTAAACAATGACACGAGTTCCTATACACTAATGACTTTATTAAAGGGTTAATAACACTTTGCCCCTTGAACTATAGAATATATACTTTACCCTCCATTGATACTATTCATCTATTACTAATATTGAAATTATTAAGATAATCTAGTTAAATGACTAAAATACCCTTGGCACTATATTTTGATTGTTATATATTTCTTAAATTTTGATAGTGATGTGATAATTATTTAAAAATAAGCAAAAATAAATAATATAATATTTTAATATAATCTATATCAATATATTTCTTGGTTAAATTTTTAAAAAATTTTAATTTCATTTTATATTATTTCGAATTTAAATGTTTAAATGTAGTGGTACAATAATTTCCAAATCGGTTTGTTTTCTATAGAAAATTTGTCTTTAAAAGTATTGTGTGAAAATATAAATTCTATAAAACTTTGTGATTTTTCGACATCTCTTAGTATTTTACACTTTTAATATTTGACTTAATCTATGCAAATTGTGATGTTGGATATAATATAATTCAATAGTTTCTCACATTTTCACTCCTTAAAGTCAAAATATCAATGTGTTATTATATTTTATTTTTTCCTAATTATTTTATAACTATCAAAAATTAATTAAATATACGAAAAATCAAAATATGATACTAAGGGTATTTCAGTGATTTAACTAAATTTTCTTGATATGTTAAATTTTGACATGAAGGATGAATAATGTGAATGGGGACAAAGTGTATATTTTTATAGTTCAAGGGGCAAAGAATAATTACCCATATAATTTAAGGGAGCAAAGTGTTATTAACCCTTTATTAAATGAAGAATACAACTCAAACTGTACCAAACCAAAGTTTTCCCAAGTGTTGCGTGTCATGAATTGGTCTGTATTCTCAGTCCAATATCCAATTGACTGATTCAGTCTTTGGGCCATTGCTACGTGGGTGGAACATTCTGCACCAATTTACACTCAAATTCGGTGGGGAAATTTACACTCAATTTTGTAGTTGGTATGGAAATTTACACACAGTCAAATGTGCATGCACCAATTGTTTTGTGTAATTGGTAACTCAAATATTTTCAATTATCGGCATCAAGATCACAAATTCTTGTGTCTTGATGATGCTCATAAATCTAACTTCCAAATTGCCCACTAGCAGTCGACAAAAGATCCAAATTGCCAATTTGGATGCATTTTAGTAGTACCAATGTTTATTTACATACAAGTACGTCTACACGATAAATATAAAATTAAAAATAAAAATCATCAACGTGTCATTGAATTCAAGAAAGGAAAAAAAAAAATTTGACCGAAAATTTAAAATTAAAGAATCATAATTTGTTAAAATTTTGTTACGTGAATTAATATTTAAACATGGTTTTAAAACGTGAATTTGTAAAGTAATTTTTTTTACATATTGATACATTAAACTTCAACAAATTAAAGGGGAAAAAACAAGATAAATTATAATCCGATATTCCCTAACAAAGTTCAAAGAAAGAAAATATCATCATACTCCAATTATCAAAGTTAATTACCCAAAAACATCAAAAGAAATAAAAATTAAAAACAATTAAGAAATTAATCAGAAATCGAATCCCCCATCAGAAAACCCGGCATCATAACCTGCAGCATCCGAAAACAAATCTCCAATCAACAATCCACCAAGTGCTCCACCCAACAACCCGGCTCCGAGACCCATACCAAACTTATTCTTCCTTTATATTTTTAGGTGGCTGTTGCACGGGGACCGGAGCTCCATATCCATACCCGGGTTGAGGCGGGTATCCATATCCAGCTGGTGGAGGTGGCGGTGGATACCCACCGTATGGAGGCGGAGGTGGATACCCATACCCGTACCCGTACCCGTACCCGGTAGGTGGCGGCGGCGGATATCCAGCAGCTGCAGGAGCAGGATATCCAGAAGCTGCCGGGGCAGGATATCCCACCGACGGCGGTGCATACCCTGATGACCCACCTTCTTTAGGTGGTGGATAAGGACCAGCCGCCGGCGGATAAGGGTTTGGCGGCGGGTATGGAGAACTAGTTCCCATAAGATCGGAGGAGCGGCGGCGGCAGCAAAATACGCCGTTACCGGCTCATGATCTGCCTTAACCTTCGCCGGCCCAGAAATTTTCTCCACAAACTTGTAAGAAAAATTGAGTTGACCTTTGGGCTTCCCACTGGGCTTTCTCACTTGATAACTCACAAACTTTTGTTTCCCGTCGGCTGGCAGCTCCGCCGGAAGATTCAAGTAGCTCCTTAATCGGAACATGAACTTCACCAATATCCTTATCCCCGAGAGTCCTGTCACACCGGAGCTTGAAAACAAGAGTCAACCGATTCTGATTTGCTGCAGTTTCATCGACGGTGAAATTCATCGGACAATTCCATGAAGGGTTGGTGTCGCCGTTGCTATCTACTGGGGTTTTCTTTTTCTGCTTGTTTTTATCGCCGGCGCCGGAGATTGAAACCACGATGTAAACGTCCATCTTGGTTATAAGATTGACGTTGTTGAGATCTCTTCCAGATAAATTATTGATTTCTAACGTTCGATACTCCATTTTCTGATGATCGGAAAATTAATAAATTCGAGGAAGAAGAAATTATTATAAGTAGTTTTTTACGGAAAATAAGAATTGGGAATCTTCTGAGGTTTGATTAGATTTATATAGGAATTGAAGAACAGCACATTAAGGAATTCAAGTCAGCAACGTTGACAAGTTGAGTGACAGTGCCTAACCCGGTATCTTCGTGAACCGTGCATGGAAATGGAAAATGAAGAATAACCGCGGTCTACTCGGGTCGTGGTCTTATTACATCTAACCATGGTCAAGGGTATTTTCGTCACATTATAATTTTAAAACATACCCTATTTTAATTACAACAATAATTAATCCTTTATTCCATGTTGGGTGGGTTGTAAAATAATTATTTGTACTAACTTTTTGAAACTTAATGTATACGAGATAAAAATATAACTAAAGAATATTTATTATAAAATATTATTTTAAAAATAATGAAAGATGATTTTGTATACAAACTGAATTATTATTATTATTATTATTATTTAGAAATTGTTGCCTCCCGGATAAACAACCAAGCAAAAGATTCAAATTTAAAAGGTTTTTGTGTTAATTGGTAGCTTGCTTTATAATTGTCAACGGGTCTTAGTTGCACATTTTATGTGTGTGTACAATTATTGAAAAAAATAAATAATAAATTTGAATTAAATAGAGGGTTTTGGAAAATTATTGAATTAGATAAGAGTCGTGAAAGTTATATGTACGAGTTAGGTTTTTTTTTTTAATTATTATTTTAAAGAAAATTACACCAAAAAAAGACTCCCATCAAAACAATCAAGTAGATTTTTTTTTTTTCATATTAGAAAACGAAAACTAAATTGAAATACAGTAGTGTTAACTCTAAAGCATCTTTGTTTTTTTTTTTAAATTGTTTGGTTTGTTTCCAATCAATTTCTTGTTAGTTATAATTAAAGACAAAGAACAAATGCATTTGCAAACATTTAAGACTCATTTTGGAGCATGAAATTACACGTTAGTACAACAAAAACAGAGGGAGTGAAGTATGCAGTCCTTCTAGAGTAGGCTAGAAAGCAACAAAATGTTTTAGAAGATATGTGGCCAATTCTTGCCTTGTCAATTCTATACGAAGTATCTTCTCAAGACTTTTAAAGATGTTTGAACAATTCTTTGTTCACAAAAGCATTAGTGCGAATAAATTTGGGTGGGAGTATGACAACGAATTGATTTGATTGCACAACAACGAAGTCTATTTATTTATTTATTTATTTGTGCAATTTTCCACAAGTCATTGAAGCTTTCAAAGTCTAATGCTACTAATATTTAGAATTAAGTTCTGGAGTAAGTTTTGATTATTTATTTTGTAGTGCGGAGTGAATATAACAGTCGTTAAAATAATTAAAAAATAATAAAATTTTATTACTTTTCAATCATCTAACGACTTATAATATTTATTCCGTAATGCAAATCGAGGAAAAAATTTTTTTCCAATTGCGACATCTAGAATCTTTAAAAGGGAAAAACAACAAGAAGGAAGCATGGACTTATTGGAAAAATCATCCCCAATTTTTTACACATTTTTCATTTCACACGAAAAAGATGTGAAATTCCAAGATTCTGTGACTTCCACAACTAGCTTAAAAATGTTATCAACCTGCAAAAATAGAGAAACTAGGTTTAAAAAAAATAAAGTAGTAAAAAACTTGAACTTGTAAGTTGGGCAGGTACAAAGACTCTAGGCTTTCGTTTCAGCTCACTAAAAAGGTCTTGAGTTCGGGCTTTAGAGTCAAGCCCAACTTTGAATTGATGTGACTTTGGGACAAGCTAAATTCAGTTTGAACAAAAGGAAAATATGTAGGTAGATCCGATCTTTAGCTCCACTTGTAGATTTTGGGGTCAGTATTAAATTTTATAAATTTTTGATTATATCAAAATTTAATACACACTACAGAATTTATAAGTGAGATCAAAAATCGAATCTATTTAAATTTTTGCCAGAACAAAAAAAGTAATTGCGATTGAGACAACAAAAAATGAAAAGTCTTGCAGCATTAGTGTAAAAATTCAATTTGTTAATAACATAAATATAAAAAGTAATTTATAATTATTTTTATTTACAAGTAAATTATAATTAAATTTTTTTTTAAAGATTAATCGTTCATATATTATTAGTATAAAATTTTTTTTACATCAATTATAAATACATATCTTTATTTACATATGTGATAAGTATTCGTGTCTCCGTTCGATAATGTAAAAAAATTTCTATTTTCGTAATATAAACCCTTTTATAAACCCCTCACCAAACCACTAGCCCCATCTCTCCTATTTTTTTTTTTTTTTGTTTTTTTGAAATATATACCTTTCCCTCAACAAGGGAGGAGTAAAAAAAACCGACGCCTCTCCATATTCCATCCTACATTCTAGACAGCGTACAAAACCCACCTTTTTACAAATATTTCGTGAATGATAGCCCAGAAATTTATGAAACTACTGGCATTTTTATACCCATTTTAATTTTAATAGCAAAAACCCAATTACCTATTCAAATATACAGATAAAGCTGTCATTTTTTTACTCTCCAAATTTGTCAATGACCGCTGCTCTTTTCCTTCCCATCTTCTCTATACCCATAAGAGACAGTATATTTTTCTCTCCCTTTATTTCAGTTTTTTTTTTTTCTAAATGTATATTTATTGAAATATTTTTAGCATTTAAGCTGTATTAATTGATAATTTCAAGATTTTATTGAGACCCCCTAATTTCTTGGTGGTTATATAGCTTATTTTCCATATGGGTCTCTGTAAATTCTACTTCTTTTTTGATATTCAGTTATAGGTCAGACCCTTTTGTAGTTTTTGGCTTTTTTCTTGAACCCAATTGAAAAAAGAATGTTAGAATGGATATATTTGCTAGTATTAGGTTGTTTGTGCTTGGATTTTAGTACATGTGTTTGGGCTGAATTTGAAGGTTGTTTGTGTTTTGAAATTGGGGAGTGCAGGTTGTTATAGTTTTTAGTGGGAAATGGAGGAGCCAGGGCAGCTAAAAAGGGCATTGATTGATGCCACGGCTGGGGCAATTTCTGGTGCTGTGTCCAGGACGGTTACTTCGCCGCTTGATGTTATTAAGATCAGATTTCAGGTTGGTTTTTTAATCAATCTCTATCTAGCTAAAGATCCCACTGGAGTTGCAATCATACATATCATTTTCTGTATGTTGCTCTGAGTTTTCATTTAAATTGAATATTTTAGAATCATTGACTCCGTTGCTGTTATATTTATCAATGGATTGGTTTTCATTTTTGTGCTCATATACAAGTAATTAGCCATGGTGAATATGTAAACGGTTTGTTGTTTGTCATGTACGTTTTTTTGATTTCAAGTGATACATTATGCTCACAGTTCTTTTCTTTAGAGCTTTTGGTTCAATGAGATTCTGGAGGGAAAAAAGACTGTAACTTTGTTTATGTATGTGATTATATGGTTGAAAGTAATTCTTACATGTGCATATAGATGGACTAAAACAGTTCAATGACATCACTGCTCCATTTTATATAGTTGTGTGACTTCTTGAATTTTTATATTTTCGGAGAATTCTTAGTTTGGTGCTTTAAATCAGATTCTTAATTTAGTTATATGTGTTATATGGTTTGGAAGTTGTTGTGATCAAGTTCTTTTACTACCGGTGAAGCAAAGTCATCTAGGCCTCTACCGCCATGAGAATATTTTGTATGTGTAATTTGTGCATTTTGTTTATCAGAGAAGCTATTATCAACAATGCTCAAACAAGAATATTTTGCTTTTGGACAACTCTTAGAATGCTTAAAATTCTAAAATATTGAAAGAAGGTCCAAATAAGAAGAGTCCTCAACAAGTTAAATAAACTGCCTAGAGCTTCTCATCTGCTCATTGTTTTCATTTAAAGTTATTGAGTGAAAGATCTTTCCTGTAGTTTTTCTTCAGGTTGTTTCATGCCCAATCATTTATACCTTGTTGATAAGTTGTTTAGATGGTGCTCTTTTTTGTCTGTGTATATGTTTTCATCTCCCTTTCTAACCCTGTACATGTTAGAGTGAAGAGAGGTAAGATCGTATATTGGTTCTAATTGACAGGTTCAACTTGAGCCTACTACACAGTGGGCCTTACTTCACAAAGCTTCTTATGGACCATCAAAATACAGTAGTATGTTGCAAGCAACTAAGGACATCTTCAGAGAGGAAGGCTTACCGGTATTAATTGCTTCCTGCTTGGACCATTTCAAAATATTCAGAAGGAAGCTATATGTTATTTGACTTTGAGGAAATTCCCCAGTAAAACCACCCCTCCCTAAAAAAAGAAAAAGGGAGTACTAGGACATCTTGTTTGGATTGGATAATTAAGGTGGAAATTGGAAAACGTTTCACATCCACACAGAGAGAGACATGTGTATGTAATTACAAGTCTTAACTGTATGTAGAGTTTCATTCTTTTTTATTTTGCAAAAACTACAAGGTTAAAGACTATGTTAGTACAATAGCTAAAGATAAATGTTTCGAAATGAAAGCTTTTTTCTCCCTTCTAGCATTAAAAGCTGATTCCTTTTGCTTTCAAATGGTGCTGCACATGTGCGAATTTGAGGATATCCATAACCTTCTCGACATTCTTTGTTAACTGTACTATGTTAAATTCCTTCGTATTATCTGAAGAATATCATAACAAAGAGTAGAAATATCTTGTTTGGTTTGGCTATCCAAGTAGAGTCGTTCAGAATTCTTAACAAAGCATATTGTAAAGGGGAAGAATGGTAAATGGAAGAATCCGCGTAGATGACTCCTTGGCAATTTCTTTTTGTTTTATTCATACTAAGTCTCATCACAGGGTTTTTGGCGGGGAAATGTCCCAGCCTTACTCATGGTTATGCCTTACACAGCAATACAGTTCACAGTGTTGCACAAATTGAAGACATTTGCAGCTGGTTCTTCAAAGTCAGGTTGATCTAAATTTATACTTTTCTTTGCAAGAAAAACCGCATAAATCAGATTCCACGTCAATTTTTTCTCCCTTTTATTTATTTCTTATTTTGACCATTTTATTCAGCTAATAAGCATACCACAGTTCCCATGCAATTCATTTGGATACGAAGTAGATTTCTGTTTTGGTTACTTAGGTTGTAGTTATTTGTGGATCGGTAGTATTGTACTTGTATAATCTGCACTTCAGACGTTTTTGAAGTTCAAATTTTGTTTTATCTGTCATTGTAACTTATATTGTGCCAAAATTGAGATCTTATGCTTATATTATAAGCGACTTGATTTATTAAAGAGCCTTGCTGGGTGTATCTAGTTCAAGGAGACAATTACAAGGTCCTTCAATAAATGTTGTAGCCTGTTGGTCTAATGCAATGGCCCTATTTTTGTGTAAATGCAGAAGATCATATACATTTAAGTCCATATCTTTCATATGTCAGTGGGGCATTAGCAGGTTGTGCAGCTACTGTGGGATCATATCCTTTCGATCTTCTGAGAACCATTTTAGCCTCCCAGGGAGAACCAAAGGTGTTGTACTGGAACATAAAACAAGAATTTGACATTTTTTTTTTTCTAAACAATTGCTTTCCATATTAGTTATGGATTTCCTGTTGAATCTATAATTTTAAGGCTTCAGTGCCTAATATGCTGCATAACAATAGAGTTATAGAGATTTCTGTTGTTCTGTGCAAATATCTGTATAAGATTTTACTTTTTCATGATGATGAAGATATCATAGGGTAACGTGTTGTGTTCCCATTCAGGTGTACCCAAATATGAGATCTGCATTTTGTTAGCTTACTTCAACGTCGTGGTGTCCGAGGTATTTATGCTGGGTTGACACCTACACTTATTGAAATTGTTCCTTATGCTGGCCTTCAGTTTGGAACCTATGATACGTTCAAACGCTGGACAATGGTAAGTTTCTTGTGCCTCTTTTATTATTAGTCTTCTAATTTTTCTGTGTGTGTACGAGTGAGAAACTAAGCATGTATGTCTAATGTGTAAATTTCAGGCTTGGAACAGACATAGATCTTCTAACGCTAATGAATTGGAGAATGCTCTTTCAAGCTTCCAGCTTTTCCTTTGCGGGTTAGCTGCTGGTACATGTGCTAAGGCTGCTTGTCACCCACTTGATGTGGTCAAGAAGAGGTTTCAGGTAGATTTCCTACAGTATGCTATAATTGATATCTTATTCTTGGCTCGTTATCTCTATTTTGAGTAGTATTCTTTTGTCAAACCATTCTGGAAGTCATATGTCATTTGCTAATTTGTTAAAGATCCCATCTAATTAATCTATGCCAGAATATATTCGGTCTTGATAAATTACATACCTTGTTTATGTTTCAAAATTTCTCAAACAGAGGGTAAATAAGCACAGCACAATGAGTCCTTTTTAGAGAGGATCAAGAGCAAATATTTGAAGAATTCTTCCTTCTCTTTTCTCTTTGTTTCTGCATGTTTGGTTTTTCTATTTCTTTCAGCTTTCCTTTTACATTTTTATTTAACATATACCCAATGAGCTGACTTATTTTCCTCAAAAGTTTTCTACTTGATTGCTAAGCACTTAGTATATAGATATGATGTTATGACACTATTAAATAAGGAATCTTGGAAGTAAATGGGGGTGAAATTCAAGAAAAAAAAAATGATAAAATTGATATTCTTGCATGATGAGCTACTACTTAGAGCTAATTTTACTGCAGGTTGAAGGATTGCCTAGGGATCTGAGGTATGGAGCTCGAGTTGAGGATCGCGCTTACAAAAATATGTTTGATGCACTCTGTCGAATCAGATGTTGATTTTCAAACATGGGAGGAAACATTAGGGGTAGACTAACATGACTTCGATTTGTCACAAGCCACGAATTGTATGTGTAACAAAATAGAATTTATAAAGCCAAAAATAGGCTTAGAAGTCCGGATAATGGATATGAATTTTGCCATGGATTTATTGGAATGCAAATGTCAGTTATTGGAAGTGGTTGAATTGAAAGCGCCTGTGTGCTTGTGTTTCTTTCTTAATTTTCTTGTACTCTCATACTTGGTCAAGATAATAGGTTGCAATCTTCCATATTTCGGACCACAAATGCAGAATGAACATTAAAGAAACTGCATGTAAAGGGAGAAAAGGCACGAAATGGAAGGAGTATAGAAAAATTTTGGAAGAATTTGGCAAAAGAAAAGCCCAACCCTCAATGCTACATGGGACAATCCCTGCTTTTACAGTCGATTGAATGTCAATACCAAGATTATTGTGTAACGGCCTAAGATAATGGCTAAACGATTAGAGTTTCTGAGAATCGAAGTGTGAGTAACAAAAATTCAGCATCCATTAGCTTTCTCATTTCTAGAAGAACCATTTTGGGTAGCAGAGTAAGCAAAGATAAAAGCAACCAAGTAAAAAGGTTAAAATTGATCGTTTTTCTTTTCACTACTCTCCTCTGGGGGAAGTGATGCAAACTGCAGGATCTTCTTCACCTGTGCAACATCAATCCGAAACCGCTCAGCAATTTGGGGGATATCCATAGGTCCAACATGGTCATCGGCCTTGCCTTGATAAAGAAGCATTATGTGCTATCGTAGCTGTGCCACATTTAAGGTCCCTGGAGGGGCAGGCCTGTCGTCGTATCTGCCAGACTCTGTTGTTGTATTCCTTAGTTTTGGCAACGGCCTATCATATTTCTCCACTACAAAAGCCTGTCATACAAAGCACTTATGCAAAGTTGGTGATGTCAAAAGTCAAACAAGTGAAATTTACTGTACCAAAATATCAAAAAAATCAAGTAATTTTCTGGAAAGGCTAACAAAATGAGCAGTGGTTGTATGTTTACATCTGAGGAAAGTTTAATTTTCTCTAAGCTCAGTTCCATTGTCTCAGTAAGATAGGATGAGACAAATATCATAAAACACAATGAGCATAACAGAACTCACTCAAAAACTGCAATGTTTTCTAGTCATACACGCTTGAATTTAAATAGAGAGACCTGTTTTTTTTGTAAGTTCTTCCCCAAATATAAACCCATTATTTCATTAAGTTATTCATATTGAAGATGATATATTCATCACAAGATGAGGATGTGTTGTCCTGTTCAGATGGAGGATGCAAAAGCTTCAGTGAAATGAGCAGTTTAGCAATATAACTTGATCACAAATGTTATCCTGCCATCCAATAGCAAGGAAGATACTATCTCATGAACATCTATTTACCAAAACACTTCATCCAGCTGAGAAAGCAATCATGCATGGATTCCTCAAAGTGAAACTAGTACATCATTAAATTAATTAAAAAAATATATATTTCAAATGCAACTTCCACTGCCACCCCTTCAGCATATCCAGAATTAGGTATATTGAAAAATTAATGATGCAAGTAGTCACAGCTCTGGCAAGTGATCTGTGCTAAGTATTCATGTATGTTGATTCATAAGCTTAAACATAGAAAAAGAAGCTCAATTCTGTTGGTAGTTCAAAATCAAATGAAAAGGCGAAAAAAGATGAATGAGATGAGTTCTTTTTTGACTTAAAACAAATATATCTTTTCTCTAATAATCCAAATGTCTAATAAGCATGCCAAAAATCATCAGATCATTCCCTTTACCTACTAAAAGATAAGTACTCGTGGGGGGGACAAGCAGGAAATGTACCTCAATAATGATGCTATATTTAGTTTGCAATCAGAATTTGGTCATCCTCAATAAAACTCTCTCAAGGATTCCACTCAATATTTTGTTCAAAGTACACGTTGAGTGAATGACAAAATAGAAAAGCACAAAAAATTGGCAGTACACTTATCTGATCCTAGTTAGTGTAGAAAAGTTCGACATCTATTTCTCATCTAAGTCAAGGTTAAAAGCAATTATCAGTCACAAACAGAACTTAAAAGTTGAAATACAGAATAAACACAGAACGGATTAGTGAATGGGTATATTCCCTAATGAGAAAAAGATGGTAATTTTTCGTCCCTTTTTTCCCCTTGGATACATGAGAATAGTGTTACACATAATTCGATAAATAAGCATAAGCATGCAGTTATATACTCACCTCTCCAGTCTCAAGTTTCCCTCCAGGCTTAGTTCGAATCCTCCCCACCATTAGACATGACTAAGCATGGAATCATATTGAGGATTTCTTTCTTCAAGAACATTCTCAGCTTTAAATTTCGCTGCACTCTCTAAACACATAAGAAATTGTATCACCAATCAAACTTAATACGTAGTACAAAATCTTCATCCACAATTTCACTTTTGTTACATAACGCAAGTATTTAACTGATTCTTTCAAATTCAAATGAGCCCAAAGTGATTAACACCCTAACTACGTAAAAATCTTATCTTTCTTCATAAAGGTACTAAAATTTAACTTCTAATTGAATAATATCATCTTCCAGCAAATTTCTACTGTTCTGACCAAAAAAAAAAAAAAAAAGAAAAAAACCCACATGAAATTTCCCAATTTAAACCTAAATTTCATTACTTGGACGACCAAAACAACTGATAAAATTGGTAGATGATGCAATAAAACTGGCGCTGAGTTCTAATAAATTACGATATAAGGTGAGTATGAGCTCCAATTACCGGCGGGGGGGGCAACGTCGTCGACATTGCAGCTTCTCCGGCGGCGGAGGCTTGACCTCAACGGGTTTCTTCAGGTGTGACGGCGTCGTATCGACTTTCGTGCTCCCAATCCTTCCACTTGCTCGACGAAATGCCTGACCCATTTTTCTTTCCTCCCCAACTCGCCCGTGCCTTATATATTGGTCCTATTAAAATTGTAAAGATTCTTTTTTTTTTTGTTCTGTTAAAACTAGAAAAGAATATAAATTTTCATTAAATAAAAATTAATTAGATTAACCAAATTAGAAGAAATTTGAGCTCTTCAGCAATCAGCCTTCATCTTCATGCTCCGAAGGAGTGGGAGTGGGCCTAATTCAATTTCAATTGCCTTGCTTTCTTCTTTCAGTGTTCTGCTCCCAACACAAATGAGGAATATATATATATTTGTATAGTTCTTTTTATAAACTTTTTTAAAATAAAAAATTAAATTAAATATTTATATAATATAACGTCATTAATTATATATACAAACTTTTAAAATAAAGGAATACTTGGGTTCCTTAAAAGATAATTATATATATGATAATTTTATAATTCCTTTTAAGAAGTATTACTTTGATTTTGAAAGTTTATACAGTACAAACTTTTAAAACATATAATATTATATTGTACAAATATTTAAAATATAAAGAAATAATTCTTGGATATTCTTATGTATCTGTTAATTTATGTTAAGAATATCACCTACTTAAATGATGTGGGATGATATTTTGTAATATGACTCGACATGAACCAAAGAGTCCATAATAATATGTCATAGATTTTGGATCTAACAAAATTTATGATAGTCGTTAACTAAGTAACATCTTAATAATTATTTAATAATCAGAAAAATTCTACATCACTTTTAGAAAATTATTTTCTTATACTTTTAATTCTTGTGTTTAAATATTTGTACAGTATAAAATTTTAAAATTAAGAAAATAATTAAAATTTCCTAAATAATCGATAAAAAAAACTTTATTTAAATTGAATGACTCACTTTATTAAAAATAAAGCCAATGATACTTATACAAATAAAAATCTCTTATTAATTTTTAAATAATTATTAAATATTTAATAATTATTCAATTACCAACATAAATTTTTTTTTATCAAATCCATGCAAGACTTTCACACATACTAGGTGGAGGGTTGTGTATACAAGGACAAGAAGGATACAATGTCAACGTGGCTTATCTGAGCTGGACCACGTCTTACCTGCAGGTAAAATAATCACAAGTACGGGTGCAAAAGTAAAAAACCAAAGAACCGAAAAAAAACTACGCTAGTGGTCCTTCACTCGTACGGTTAAAGGAGGATAACCGAATCGAGTATTATTATATATTAGTGTGAAAGGTACATTTTATAGATGTGTAATTTTAAAAAAACAACAATAGTTAGTTTTTTTTTTTTTTTCAAAAAAAAAAAAATCTGTAATTAGTGGAAATGTTAAGAAGAATTATTCAAAAAAATTAAAAGTAATATAGGTAGTAAAGATTGGAGTGTGGGAGGAAATTATGGGAAGTTACTTTATGAGAAGATGGGGTATAATTGGTAAAATAAAGAATAATATTACGGGTGTGTTCGTTTGGATTGAAAATATTTTCTTTTCCTTGGAAAATATTTTACATGAAAAAGTCTATTTTTCATAAAATTTTCCGGTGTTCGGTTGACAAAATGAAAATATTTTGAAATAAAAAATTTTAACGGTTTTATCTTTAATTTCATAAATACAAGTTAAAAAAACTTATAACAATGGTAATAAATACCTTACAAGTAATTGTAATTAATAAAAAATTGATTTTTTTCAAAATTAAATGATAGTACAATATAGTAGTAAAATATGCATAATAATAGTTATATTACATGGGACCCATAATTGAGAAAAACGAGTGAAAAAGAATTAAAAATGAAAATAAGTTTAGCAAACGAAATTTTAAAAGTAAGTATTTGAAGTTTAATGTCACTCTTGAATTATCCGGAAAATAACTTACACTCAAAAATTCCGTAAGTTATTTTCAGTATGAGGAAGGAAAATTGAAAACATATTTTCCACTGGAAAATATTTTCCGGTGTTTGGCACCAAAAAATTTTCAGAAAAATATTTTCCTGAAAATATTTTCAGTCCAAACGAACACACCCCTACGTCAAACTTCTTTTCATACTTTATATATATACTAGTGAGAAAGGCACACATTATATGTGTGATTAAAATAATAATAATAAAAATATACTTGAAAGTGAATGTGGTAGTTTTATTTGTTACATGAGAGTAAATTTAAAAATTCAAATACTGACATCACACAAAAATAGGTCTCTTACTTTATATATAGTATAGATAATATAGATTCCAATAACAGTATAAATATTTAATATAGACCAACATAAATTTTATCATAACCATTTAGGTATCTCGAATGATATAGTAATTATTCAATAATTATCATATCTAATACATCGGTAATGATAATAAGAGTGATTTCATAGTTTTACAAAATCTAGCTAATATTTAAGGATTTATGTGATTTTTTATTATTTTTCTGCCTCCCAGAGAACTTACCATCTACAAGTGCATTTGCGTAAGTATTTGATTTTTTTTTTTTTTTTTTTTTTGTCTCTTTTGAAAGATTAATGTAGGACTTAGAAATAAAATAACTAATTCGAGTTTGAACGATTTTGTATCGTTATTAATAATGAAATAGTTGGTTCATTCAATCACGTCTTTCCTTGAATGAAAAACAGCTGATTGAATCGATTGCCTATTAATAAGGCTGAATACAGTTCAATTTTTATAAAACCGGTTCAAGTGCTTTAGTGGCATATGAATATATAACCTCATCTACGAATACCTTAATTATATATTTTTTGGTGGTAAAATTCATATTTTGGGTTTTTATTAAAAATTTTATATTTATCCTTTGTGATAGTATAATGTATATTTTATGATAGAACACAATGGTTAAAATGCTCCCTCGTATTTGTCAAAATTTATTTTAGTTATTAAAATGAAGAAATTTGGTTGTCACATATTTGAACAGTGTTTCTTTTTGTCCTCGTTTTTATTAATTAGCTCATTTTTATGACAAGAAAAGTCAAGTACTGGACATTCATACTTTGATTTAATTAAACAAATCGACTAAAACTAAATTAGTTAAATAATGAAATTGAAAATCGAAAATCGATTAACTAACCTACCAAACAAAAATTTATTTTAGTATTCTAGTACTAAAAACCATAAAAAAGCAAAATCTTTTAATTGAATAACCAACAATGCTCATCACGTTGATATATCTTAAGGGACAAATATTAGGTTATATAAGTGCACGTCTCTTCTTCTAAGCACAACTAATTTGGATGATAAAAAAACCTAATTAGTGGTGGAAATAAAAAGATTTTTCACCCCAATAAAATTTTAGGGCAATTTTAACTATTGTAAAGCAAACTAAATTATAGAAACTCCTCAACCTTCTATAAAACATTTTTTTTTTTTTTGTAAAAATTATGAAATGGGTTATTTCAATACTATTTTTTTTTTCTCCCAAGGAAGGGATGGGAAGGATGATATATTCGATACAGGCAATGTCAAATTTTCGTTCTAAAAAAAAAAAAATTTCTCATTTGTCGTAACAAAGTTAGAAAGGGGGCAATATGCAATAAAGTTGACTGAGTGAAGTTGAGCTAAAACAATTTACATTCTTAAATGACTCAAATTAGATGGATGATTTTTGGAGTTCAATTGTTCATACTTTTCTCATTGAGGCTAATGTTCTTGATGTTCAAATTGGATTAAACTATACTAACCAACAAAACGCTGCGTTCAAAGACTGCATTAATTACATAACCAGCTTCAGAACTGAAGTCAACTCATTGGAATCTCCTAAAGCAAATGCTTGTAATCCAATTGAAGATAGGGACTAAGGAGATGTTTGTGCGCATTCGAAAATTAGAACGAGAATGGGAATCATAAATCCACTATTGATATGAGTTTATGTTATTCTCTCTTACTTGTTCGGTTTGAACAATGAATGATTTGATTTATATTAATAAATTAATCAATTTGAAACTCAAGTTACAAATAGAGTCTAATAAAAGTAGTTAACCAAATAACATCTATGGATATTATTAATCATAATTTTCATTAAGAGACGCTTATGAACCTACAAAATCCACTTTGCACTGACAATGCAAAAAAATAAATGAGTAGCATTTAGAAGACATTAATCAAGATTCTTTCAAATTGAGATGGCTAGAGTTAACAAGGTATTGGTGACTGGCTGGCTAATGACTTGACCAAGAAAATGACTAGGAATGTTTACTGACAAGAATGTACGGCCAGAGCCCATTTCAGCAAAAATATAGACTCCAACTTGAGAGAACGGGAGGGGGGTCAGTACGTGTGTTATAAGATGCACACTGTTCAGTTCTCAATCTTCGTTTTCTGTTACAGCATTTTTAAATGAAAGGAACTACTAAAAGAAACATACAATTTCATTAACCTCAAAAGCTACTTTATGAACCATTGTTTTTAAAACATGAATTGTTTCTATAATGCGCTTTATGCAACAAGATTCTAAAAGAGATGTAAGAAGTACAAGAACAACAGGAAAATAGTTGACAGATATTTTGGCTAACGGGGATAAGAAAAAGCCTCTCTCTCCATCTTTTCGCAATTGATTCAGCAACAGCAAACTGGCCTTCTATGAAAGATGCGGAACAAGCAGAATCAATATTTTATTCTCTTGGAGGCTCACTTATTCTTACCAATTTTAGTTGCCTGAAATTGTTGCTCCATGTTCAGGCGGTAGAACCTCAAATTCATTGAACATGACTCTATCTCCATCACTGCGTGCGACATTTTCACCTCCTAGAACTGCAGAACCCACGGTGCTGGTGCTAAACTCAGGTCCAGAGTCCATGTGCGCTACAGTTGGCTGATGAAGAGCTTGCATTCCAACTCCCAGCCCTGCACCACCACGAGCACGTCGCGAAGGTCGTCGTGATGTCACGTTATCTCCTGAACTTGCTTCTTTCCCCTTCCGCCTCTTATTCACCGACAGGTAACCATGTGCCACAGCTTCAAGTGCTCTAGTTTATATCTGTCGGTCTGTATCTGGTGCTACGCCTTTGGGGGTTATCGTTGACCTGCTGATCAGAACTAACCATATCCAGCACAGTATCAGGTTCATCATGGTCACCAAGGTTCTTGGTTTTGTCATCTTTCTCTCCCATTGTGTCTGCCATCAAGGTCAAGCTGCCACTCTCAAAATCTACAGGGGCTTGAGGTATATTCAGATCAATCAGTCTCTGATTTTGAGAGTTCTCCTGAGGATCTGAAACATCATGACTGTCAACAGTACCATATTCAACACTCTCGGTAGGGCTGCCCTTTGATAAACTAGTCAAAGACACCTTATCCAGGGATGAAACCACCTGAGAAGGAACATTCTCTGCAAAGTCACAAATGTCCAAGCCACAGCTAGGCATTTCTGATTCCAGCATGGGAACAATGGCTGGGTTAATCATGACATTGCTGGTCTCAGGTTGATTACAGGCAATTAATCCACGAGCCCGTTTAAATGAAGGGCATATATCATCCACTTAAGAGCATTGTCTTCTTTGGTGCTCTGGGTCAAGTGCTGTTCAACAACTTCTTTCATTGGCTGGTTATCTTCAGAGAACTGTTTCCTTTTCATGGAATGACCAACCGGAATACTTTCTGAATCAGGATAAGAGGTATGATTCTCCAAATTCGGAACATGCATTTCAAGATCTTTCCTATCAGAAAGCATATCACCATTTGACAAATTATCTAAGGCACTGGAATTATCATTATCACCTTTATTGGGTAATGCAGTATCTGCAGAATCCAATTCCTCAGTTGAGACCTCAGCAGAATCGTCGTCATCATCGCTGATTTCATAACTATTTCCAGGGTTGAATTTACTGGTAAGCTCATTTCGCAGGTTTCTCAATTCCTTTACTTTAAAAGGTTCTCCATCTTCCAGGCTTGTATCTATTACAGTAAACTTCATGCCATTACTAATGCGATTTGGAGTGCGAGGTTGAAGATAAAAGTGCCGTCTTTGATTAGGCACGTCCTCTTCTTCCAACTTTCTGTTATTATTCCACTCGAAATCTTCTTTGTTTCTCTTACTGTCATCCTCTTCGTTGTCAAGCTCAATTATACCCGGTTCTGCTGCAACCTTACTCAAGACGTCACTCACAGAATCGAAATAATGATTCCCTTTCACTAGTCTCCTTCTGGAAAACTTCTTAACTCCGGGCACGAGAAAAACCAACGAATTTTTGGAACCCGCAGCATAAACCTGATCTTTTGGCTCCTCTGAATGCCATCCTCTTGCCAAAAGACGGGGCCAAACAGCTTCCCAAAACAAATCATTTGACCGGGCTTTGCTCAATCTATAATCTCCAGTTAAAAACTTAACAATTTCACAGGATGTAAGAGAGGAGCATGCTTTTCCAATTGGTATCTCTGGGCGCATTGGGTTGGCTTGATTGGACCTTGAAGGTTCCACGGCCATACCTGTGAGATCTTGTTTCCCTTTACCAATACCTACCACTTCGACAAGCAAGCTCATTCCAACCATTGAAGTAGCTTTTAAAGAGGACACATATTCATCCAACAACATTTTCCCTTCCACATATGTCTTAGAAACCTGCCACATGATCAGAAAGGATAAGCAAGCAGGAACATCTAATACATACACAGAAGTAGTTCAATAATATGATGAAAGGAACCAGAAACAGATCCTCTGAAATGGCCTTAGGCAGTCTGAAACTTCAAAAGAAATCAAGACCACAATTTCTGTACATAGCTAGCAACCATTAAAATATTCACCAGAAGACAGAAATTAATGAACACTGGAAAGATACAGACTGCATCCAATAACTTAACATTAACCTCAAAAAATTCATTCAAAACGTTTGAAGTTAATTTATTTCCCGTATTAAGAAACTAGAAAAACTTCTTGTTGGTGTTAAATGTCTTGGCAGATTTTGCATAGCATACCGACTGAAGCTACCTGATAACCTGAAGCAAGAGACCATTTATTTTAAAAACAAATAAAAGGTGCTTGTACAAGGATATCGATCAAGTAAAAGGAAGTGTTAACATAAGAGCTCGAAATTCCTTTTCTATGTAATGAGCATGACTGACAAGAAATTAGTGGAGGTTGTTCCATACAACACTTTCCAATACCGAATTATTGCAACAAAGGACAGAAAGTTGAGAGCTAATTTGTCCTTCTTATGCTCCTGGAGCATGCTAACATGTGTTGATTTCTAGGTAATGCTTCCATGCATTAAAAAGCAACAAGATAAATGTTTTGAAAAATATCAAACAACTTTAAGTTGCTTTACTTAAACTCAGTATTCAAGTGTACCACAAAATTTAGAAGGCTCAGATAAAGATCACAGGTGACGTCCCTTGATCCATAAAAAACCCACTTGCCCAAATGAAAGGACAAATATATTAAAAACATGAGTTCAACCAACACATTACCTCCAGCAAAGCATTCTTGCATTCTTCAGACACACTAGGTATTAAACGGGATAGAAACTCCTGCAGCCTCAGTCCGGTAAAAATCTTCTGACCAAACACGAATCTAAACACATTTGCTTTTCAGCTTTCTACACTCAGACCATCTGCAGTATTCATTGGACCGGTAGAACTCTCCGTAATAGAATGACAAGATATCTCCCATTGCTTTACTTTCAAGGAATCTCCTTAGCTGAACGAAATTCTTCTCAAATATATACAAACCCAGGAGGAAACATTTCTTCCCAAGATCACTCCAAGCAGCATTTGAGGAGGAAGGTACAAAGCAAAAATCAGGGAATCTGCATAGTTCCATTTTGTCTTCTAATACTACATCACCTGATCCTCCTGCCTGTACCCTATTGTGCAATTCAACATTCAAAGGATCCTTGTTCACAAATTCTAAATTTTCAACAACTTCTTTACTTTCTTCCCTCCCGTAATCCTGATTGAGTACAGTAACAGGAATTGATAATCCCATTAAATACTCATTCTCTGTATTTTCTACATTCTTCAAAAAATACAGGTACTCTGATCTCTGAACCAGTTGAGGGACTTCAACCTGATAACTGGCTCCAATTCTCAGGGATTCGGGGAAAGATATCTTGCTCTTTGAAAAGACCACAGCCAATGGGCTCATGCAAAGATGGTGACTGATCGATGGACATGTCATTACTGAGATGCCCATTTTCATCTGATTCCATGAAATCCATCTGCCAACAAAAATAAAAATAGTTTCATAAGGTACACGTAAAAAACCAAGTATCAAGATGCAGAATGACTAAACTAACAAATGCAATAAGCCAAAGCATCAAAACTGAAATTCCACAGTGATCAACTTAAATAGATGCCTAACCAGAAGATCGCCAGAAACATATGCAGTGATGGACTTTAAAATAGTTCTGACCATATAGGAAGGGCTAAAAGGCCAACACAGCATCCTCACTGATATTTCTAGTGTACGTGAAATGTCCAACTAAAGCGGGAAGTAGAGAGCCATGAAAAATATCTGATCTATTTCATCGTTATGAAGGTTGTTGCATGCTAGAAATTATAAACAACCAGTTGAAGATTTCAAAGTACGCGACACAAGCAAAAAACTGGGAAATATGAAGTTGAAAAATTCTGGTTCTTAAAATGCTGAAGCAAAATGATATCATCCTCGTAGGCACCCGGAATATGCTTCTTTACCCTAACTGTCTCATGCAGGGATAATTTCTGTTCCCTATATTATTATGTCAACATGGCTAAATTAAGCATAACGAAGCATAAACACACGAAACATAAAAAGTACCACGATATTCAATAATGACAGTAAATGAATGAAACAAAGCAAAACCCTCTAGTTAAATTCAGCCATTATCTACAATGAATAAATTCCCAGACTAAAGAAGAGATACAAAATACAGGTCAACACTTCATAAATTTACCAGCAAAGATGTTCTAAACGATTTCGAAGTATAGATAACCAGTACAATTGAATGTTCAATATGAAAATATAGGGATTAATAAAACTGCAAAATTTCAACTATTATAGAAGTTCTCCAAATAAAACATTACTCAAAATAATCGGTAACTACAAGAAACCAAGCTCTGCTATGCTTCGAACCGAATACGAAAATTATGAAACCCCAGATCCATTTTTCAAAATAAAATAACCTCACTAGCAATAAAAGTAGAGAACTTCACTAAGGATTGTGGTAACAACCTCATTAAATCACAACAAAACCAGCGAAGCAGACTCCAACTCAGGAAGAAAAATCAAAGGCACATTCAAAGCATATAAGAAACGGAAACAACTAAAAGAAAAGAAGGATAGGTTATGATGTAATCAATTAAGAAACAGACAAAAGAATGCAAGAATGCTTGTTCAAATTTTTTTATTGACGGCCACCATCATTTTTCTAAATTCCAATGTGATCCCTCCAATTTATACTCCATTAACACTCCATATCTCCCAAAACCCACCTCCAAAATCGTGTTCCTCAAGCAAATATTAATACTTATAACCATAAAACAACACCATTTAAGAATACCATGAAAAATAAATAACCATAAAAGTACAAAATGAAAGGGAAAATTAGAAAAAAAATGCCAAAAAATACAAATAAAATATCCTTTTACCTGAACTGACCAGTTTGGAGGCAAGAAACAGAGAAGAGGCTTGAGAGGCACGTGAAGGAAGCAAGTTAAGGAAATGGGTCTGCGAGTTTTTAGATAAAAAACAAAGAAAACGTGAGTTTAAAGCACAAAATTAAATTAAAAAAGAAAAAAAACAAAAAAACTGTACATGAACATTTATCTCTATATAGACATGTTACATATACGTATGTGTTTTTGTGTGTGTATTTTGTGTGTGTTTTTGGTGTCTGAAGTGAGAAAAAGAGAGAGATGACCAGAGTTGTACCTGGGTTGTGAAGGAGCAGCTAAGCCTTCATGTTGATTTCGAAGAGAGAGAAGGGAAGAAAAAAAAAAAATGAGAGACTTCTTGTTGTGTGTTATTTTTTTATTTTTTATTTTTTGGGCTTTGGTTCTTTTCTTTTGGTTTTGGTAGTCTTCTTGTGTTGTGCTGTGAAGAGAGAAAGAATGAAGTGAAGGATAGAGAGTAGAAAACTGACTATGAGAAGTTTTTAGAGCGAGGGGGGGGTCCATTTTTATTAAAGGGAGTTGTGGTCATATTACGCCACGCGCTGGGGGAAAGGTGTGCGGAGTTGAAGTTAGGATTATTACACATCGTGCCCGTCAAGTTTTTGTAATTTCTACTTTAAACCTAAAAATTTTCGTATTTCTTCGTGCTAGGTTTTTTCGGAATGGAAAAGATAGAAAGGAAGAAATAGGAAAGGGAGGGATCTAGGAGATGGTAAGAATTAAATTATCGTCCTTAGACGATATTATTAGGTTTTATTTTATTTGCACTTTGAGTTCTTATGTTAACCTCGTAATTTTAAGTTTATAAAAATTTGACCTAATTGTTAGCAATTTCAGTGATAAAATTATGCAACGACTATGTTATAGGAAATGTATGTGGAATTTAGCCACTTTTAATAACTAATTTCTATCCCTTCAACTATATAATAGGGATTGTTCACATGTTATGGATTGATGTTAATTAGTTTATCTACTATCATTAACGATTTGATTAAATTGAAATGCATATAAATATCTAAGGTATAAACCATCTAAAACAAATTTCAATGTGGAAAGTAAAAAATAACCAAAATTTTAAGGGTTGAAAAGAAAGTTAGTTTGTGCAGCAATGATGTCTGTTAAATTAAAAACTTGACTTTGAGCTATCCATACTTATTACTATTATTGTTTTTATTTGCATTTTGCAACTGTATCTTTTGAAAAATTAGAACATATCCATCTTATCTATATTAGTATAAGATAAATTGGAGAAAACTTAAAAATTTATTTCTATACTCAAATGTCATAAACTAATTTTTGAACTACATAACATGTTATGTTTTCATGAATAATAGCCAATTGTTTAAAAAAAAAACAACATTAACCTAATTAAAGTTTTTAAAAGACACATATTTGATTTGGTAGTGTTATGTTTAAAACTATACATATGGGCAGTGCTGCGATTTTATTGACTTCTTGTTAATGATTTCTAAAGACAGACACTGTGTAATATATATTATGTGCTAATTAATAATAAAACATGATCTTGTTAATTAATCTATACATTCTAAGACTATTCCATATCATAAATATAGCCATAAACAACTCTATTTATTTATTTAAATTAAAGTATGAAGAATTCCAAGTATCAATACTTCATGTTCTATATCTAATGATTTACCCCTTGTAATAGATTATATACAAGGCTGAGTTTGCAAAAAAGAATATTTGCATAATGGTAGAACTTTTATATTTGAAAATATGTTTATATTTTAATTATGTACTTTATGGATATACGTATCATTGCACGAATTACATACATGTGTAGTAAATTTACTAAAGTAAATTGAGATGGCAAATACATATTCTGTGCTTATATTAAATGGAGAATTTAAATTAGATCATTAAGGAATAAAGTTTACATTCACTTCTTTGTGTATTTGGGTTATATTAGGACCAAAATGCTTAGACATGTATGAAAATATATTTTTATTTTACAAGCCAAGGGAGAGATTCATCCCAGGTATAACTATTAGTTGGAAAATGTTAAATTAGTCACTAGCCAATTTGTCTTCGGAATTTGGCCAATTTGTCTTCGGAATTTTCTTTTGAAATACTCGGATTTGTAACATAATAGTCTTGTGTTATATCGAAAAACATCTTTTATAACAAAATAAACATGAACTAGTCATGTGCAGAATTTGAGAATACCAATTTGTCCTCAAACTTTTCTCTCAAAGTATTTAGATTTCTAACATAATAATTTTAAAGTATATCGGAATATCACCTTTTCTAACAACATAAACCTGACTTAGTCATGTGCATAACTCGAGAAGGACAAGAATAGAAATTTTTAGTGTACTAATCCTTAGCTTTTCTTCGTCTCATTTACCTCATTGCTTTCATCACTAAACTCCTTGCAACTATTACCAACTATACTATTATTCAGATAAATTCAACAACATCTAATAATGGTAAAAAATATTATGGCACATTGAACTCTTTTATAGAGACTATTTTAATCCGACTGGTAAATAGTCTCATTGTATAAATTTAGGAATTAAAAATTAAACATTGAACTCAAAACTAGCTTGACTAATTTATCATGTCTAAAATTGGTCATACTTAAATTAATAATTTCAGGACATTTTGTTGTAAAATTAATAATTGGGTTAAATTTCAATGGATATAAATTTTTAAGGTACAAAATAACTAATATAAATGTTCAAGGTTCAAAGTAAAAAGTGATAAAAATTTTAAGGTGCGAAAGAAGATTAGTTTTGGAGCAATTATATCTGTTAACAGAAAACTTGACTTTGAGCTATCCATACTTATTACTGTTATTGTTTTTATTTGCAATTTTGCAGCTATGTCTTTAAAAATTTACAACCTATCATTATATCTAATATTAAGAAAAAATAAGAAAAAACTTACAAATTTCTTATTATACTCAAATGTCATAAATTATCTACATAACATGATACATCTTCATGAATAATAGCCAATTGTTTAACATCTTCATGAATAATAGCCAATTATTTAAGGAAAAACAACACTAATCTAGCTAATGTTTTTTAAACGATATATAGGAGTATTTGATTTGGCAATGTTATGATTAAAAACATGACGGTGTTGTGATTTTATTTTCTATTGATAAACTTTAGAAGACGCATGCAAGATATATATATATATATTCTAAGACTATTCGATTGGAAATAATGCCATAAAGAACTTTGTTTATTTATTTAAATCAAATATTAATTAAATTGTGAATAATTGAATTTTTTCAACTATAAATAGTTCATTTCCTGATATTTAATGATTTACTTCTTATATATATATATATATATATATATATATATATATGTAAGGTTGATTTGAAAACAAGAAAATGTTTATATAATTGTAAAACTTTTACATTTGTAAATATTTTTATAGATTAATTATGCACTCCAATATATCATAGTACTAATTACATGCGTATATAATAAGTTTATTTAAAGTAAATTGAGATGAACAAAACACATATCATAAGCTTATATTAGGAAAACAAATTTTATTTAGATCAATAATGAATAAAGTTTCAAACTTATTATTCACTTCTTCTGTGAATTTGGGATATACTAGGACCAAAATGCTTAGAGATGCATGAAAATATACTTTTATTTTACATGCGAAGAGATTCATCCAATTTTTTTTGGGTAAAATTGAGATCTTTCTATTGATAATAAAGTATTAAGGCTTGAAACAAATACTCAGCTCTATTTGCAATACAAAAGATTCATCCAAGTTATGTATAATTATTAGGTGCAAAATGCTAAAATAGCCACCAACCAATTTGTCCTCAAACTTTTATTTCAAAATACTCATACTTCTAATACAATAATCTTGGATTGCATCAAACATCACTTTTTCTAACAAAATAAGCATGACCTAGTCACGTGCACCTCGAAAAAGACCAGAACGCTAATTTTGAGTATATTAATTATTTACTTTTCTTCATTTTCTTTATTTCTTTTCTAATAATCTCATTACACTGCATTTGGATATGAATAATAAGAGAGAAAATAAAAAAATTTGAACTTTCTTTCATTTTGGAATATAACTTAGTTACGTGCACAACTTGAGAAGGGCAAGAATGAAAATTTTTAGTGTATTACTTCTTTACTCTTTTTTTTCATCTTCTTAATTTCCTTTCTCTCATCATCTTTAACACTCCATTTGGATGGGAAGAAAAGGTGACAAAAATAAAGGGTTACTTTCACATTCTTGCCTTGAACTTTGCCATAATATCAAGAATAATCTCCTCAAGTTTGAATAATTACACATACCGTCGGTGCACCATCCCTAACGAAACAGTCCATCATGCTTCATCCAACCAACAACGTGGTTCATTCCAAAAAAAGCACCGCTAGTTTCTCCACCAAATCTAGAAACATTGAGGCATCCTCCACCACTACCACCACCACTACCAGTTTACCACTACCACCAAAACTTCATCGGTGGTACCAAAATCAAACTTTCCAAGGCACAGCAACTCCCTGCAATTTTGCCAAACCCACTTATGACACCAAATCCTTAACCAGTACCAAACTAATTGAAAAAATTCTCCCACCAAAATTTTCTAAAAAGTCACATATTTGGAAGGCCTTAAACTACTCTTTATTTTGGAAAGTATTGTTTTAATCCAATGAAAAGGCAATTATGGGATAGAGGGCGTGTAATTAAGGATTTTAGACACTTACTGCTAGCACTATTGTAGAGGTTAGAGTTCATAGTTGGGGGATGATAGATCATAGCATGAACATGATTGCTTTTGTGGTAGGTTTGCTTGGTGAATTAAGTTTTATAGTTTGAAAGTTTAAAAGAAGAGATGTGTGTATAAATTTGATACATGAGGGGAGATTCATGCAATTACAGCAAAGTTCAGGGGAGGAATGTGAAATTAATCCAAAAATAAAATATTTTCAACTTTATTGTATGTATTAATCTTTACTTTTCTTTGTCTCCTCTATTTCTTTTCTCCCATCAACTCTAATATATTGCTTCTGGATTGGAAGAAAAGGAGAGAAAATAAAATATTTTTAACTTTATTTCATCTGCGAGTTTAAGTTAGAAATACTAAATAAAAGAAATAGAGGGATTTAACCAATTAAAAATAATCTATGTTCCTTCATCCTTTTATTTCCATAAGCACAAAGAAATGGAATGAAAGCTGATTTTGTTATTAAGGTTGCTTTGTAGTTCTATTTTACCCATTAAACAATCATCAAACTTTTAAAATAAAAGGAAATACTTGTAAAACTAACATGTTATTAGTTTTTTCTCTCATTTTTCTCTACTTCTCCTAAATAACATAAGAAAATTTTGATCTTTTATCCTTTTTTTTTTTTTCATACTATCAAACTAGACCTAAAGTCCTGACATCAGATAATGCAAATTAATAAAATAACACCTATGACTATTAGCGGCGACTGTCATTAATAAATTTTTTTCAACGATTACATCCCAGATCTGGATTCAAAAATATATAAAACATTCGAAAAAACATTAATCAATTATATGCCCATTCGATCCATTACCAACTATGCTATTATTCCGATCAATCCAACTCGATCTTAAAAAAGGGAAGAACTATTATTGGTATATTGAACTTTTTTATGATTTTAATAAAACTAGGAATTGAAAATAGAACATTGAACTCAAGCTAGTTTGGCTAATTTATCTGACCATGTCTAAAATTGATTTAATAAAAATGTTGTTCATAGTCTCTTGATACTATAACTCAAAGGCTAAAAATGTTCATTAAAGAAACTAAAATTTTCAGGACGTTTTTTGTGAAATTTCGAGCCCTGGATATGATGAAATATGCGTGACGGGGATGAGTCAAGGACTCGAGAGCAAGGAGAAGTGGAGAACTAGAAAAGGGAAAAAGAAAAGAGAAAGAAATCAAAAAGGAAAAAAAAGAGACACTGCATGACACGCGCTAGGGATGCGACGTTGACTTTGTATTCAATAGAATTGCAGTGATCTCTTTTTGGTTTCATTTTTTATTTTATTTTAAGTTTTTTTGAATTTTAAGTAAGTCTCTTTTTTCTTTTTTTAAAAATTTTTAATGTCCACCTTTCTCACATTATTCTCTAATAATTTGAATTCACGAATAAAAAATCAAAAAGAAATCATATCATCATCTAATTTGTATTTCAGGGAAGCTTAAAATGCATATATATATATATACAAATATTTGCATAAAGCAATTAAAATAATTTCTTAGTTTGAAAATGCCATTGTAAATCCAAAATTGGTAAATAAGTAAGTGAATTTCACTTCAACAAGAATAAAAAATATAAAATTAGAAACCAAAAAATAATATATGTAAGCAAAAATATTAAATTTAAATATGTCTAATATATTGAGGATGTGTTCCATATGTTTGCACGCAATAATAAACAGCTGCAGCATAGACTTGAATAGATACAATAAATATATATATATATGAAAACTCTTTTATTATAATATTTAATGTGAAGTAGTAGATCATAAATTAATCAATGCTTTCTCCAACGGATCAGGAGTATAAACAATTAAACAAACAAACAAAAGAAAGAAATTACTTAGCAAGATTTGCTTGGTCAGGTCAGCGGTCCTGGCCACCGCAAAGGGCGTGCGGTGCAACGCCTCGGGCTCGTATTGCTAGTCAGATCATGGGGTTAGGTTTGCATGGGCTCTATTTTTATTTATTTTTTAGTTTTTAGTTGAACGTAATGGTTTTGTTTGAATAACTATTATAAGACATAGCGATAAAAGTATATTTAATGTGTGTGGAAAAAGAAAATTAAATTTATTTAAAATTTATTTTGTGTAAATTAAATTGACTTTATTTAAATAATAATAAAGATATTTATAAATTATTTTCAAAACAAAACTATTAATTGTTGGATAGTACTCCATTTAGGTAGTTATTAATGGTAATTGCAAATAAATTTTAAAATTTTGAATAAATAAAATTTAAAGAGACAAAAGGGGAGACCAACTTGTAATAGTTTTTTTTTGTTGGTTTTTGATTTTCATCTTTACCCTAGGTGGGAGTGAATCTTGTTACAAGCTGTATCTCACTCCCACCTTGATCATAGACGGTAATTATGGACAAAGTAACACAATGAGACTATGACCCAAGGATATAATTATGATTTCTTCATTTAAACAATAAATCAACAAACTAATTAACCAGTTCAAAGAAATTAATTTTCTTATAAACACTAGAGGAATAGTAATTTGCCATGCTTGAATAATTTGTCTTGTAATACATTTAACGTAACTAATCTTCTTTATGACTTTTTTGCTTAATTTATCTAGTTTTTTTTTTTTTGATGTATAAAGATTTATTATATCATTATTTTATCCTATTTGTTCCATATTATTATGCTAAAATTTGTTGTCAAAGATAAAACCGACTGTGGAATTTCTGAAAAGTAATTGAAAGCAACTTTTATTTCAACACGTGTGAGATGAACAATTGATTATCCACGTTGTCGAAGGTGATCACGCACTTACAGGGACAAAACCATAGAGAACCAAATGCTGTCTTAGGGCCTCGAAAGCCATCAACTACAAAGAATGGAAATAATTAAATGATGGTTTTACAAAAATAGCCCAATCCAAAATGCTTGAAAAACTTTACAAAACCTAGATAGGTCTTGTTAATGGTTTGTACGTGGACTTTTCATAGCCCACTAATTGCCTCTGGACAAAAACAATACTTCATGGTGTTGAATCCACTAGAGCTAGCAATTAATTAACCACTAATATGGTAGGTTAGTAGAGGGGAAATAAATAGAGTTAACCTTTTCCTACGTGACCTGGTATATATATATATATATATTTACATTATCTAAGTTTAAATGCATGATACATGTTGAAAAATAATATTGGCATGCATCATGATGTAAAAATACTTCTACACCGTCGAGTAGAAAAGATTAATTCAAATAATAATGGATTAATCTTTCTTATCTCATCAGTGTAAATTTTTTATATCATCAGTTATAGATGAATGCCACGTAAGGTTATTTTATTAACACCTGATAGTTTAGAAAATTCTTTTTCATTGATAATGCATGATTTGCAAATAATATAATTCCGTGGACAAGTTAAATGTTAGTTATTAAAGATAAAATAGACTTTATACCATATGTTAAAATAAATACTATTTTTTTTGTTGAAAAATTACAGAAAAATATTGTATGTAACATAATTTATTTATTTCATATCTTTCCGGGCATAGTAATTATTAAACTAGTAATAATTCGTATAAGAATAAGACCTGATAAACTTGAACAAAATATTCAAAGCAAGGAGGATTATTGTCCCATCGTGCAATAATAGGTTTCTTTATACAAGTATCACAAACACTATTTTCTAATTTTACTAGATAAATCTGAATGCAGTTTCTACATAATACAGTAGAAAAGATATAACGAAATAAAAAAATACAAAAAAAAACCCACTTAACAATTAAATTAATTTTTCCCTCATCATCATAATACAATTCTTCAATCATTGAAAATAATATATTTTTATAATATGTTTAAAGAAAAAAATTATTGAAATTTAACACATAATATCGGTAAAATTCTAAATTAATTTGTTTAAATGACGTAAATAAATATTTAAAAATACACTATAACTCCTATTTATTAAATAAATACACTGTCCCATGTATTGCACGGGATAATATCTAGAGTTTCTTTATACAAGTATCACAAATATTATATCTTTAAGGATTAATTTTATATATATCGTTAGTGTAAAAATATTTTTACAGTTTGGATGTATGTCACATGTGTATAACTAACTTTTAAAATTTAAATAATACACAAGTAACATGCATTCAAACTCGATAATATAAAAAATTTTATACACTCACGGTGTATAAAAGATTTACTCTATTTTTAACCTTACAAAATAAATCTGAATCCAGTTTCTACATAATAGAAAAGATACAACATCTACATTGCAGCGTCGGAAAAACTCAAACCACTCGATTAAAATTTAAAGCCGTACGTGGGGCGACATGCAGTCTTAGGGCTTAGAAGGATGAGAGTGGTTAAACGAAGTTCATTCAATAACTACGTCCAATCCAAAATGGTTTGGGCTCTTTACCAAAGACTGAGATGTTTAATAACCAAATCATAAGGAATGAAAATAGCTGGAAAGCCTTTATTAGCTTACAATGGACCTTAAATTTAATATGATCACCAGCCCACCAAATTTTTATTTTTCTCTGCATGCAAAATGCTAATTGCAAAAGCTTATGACATTAGTGATATTGAGGCACACCCTTTGATGCATTGGCGAATAAAATGGCGAACGTTTAGAGTGATTATCAATTGAATTCAAGAAACGAAAATCTCATGGCAACATTTTAGCTAAAATTCATAGATTGTGAATTGAGTATCATCCAACAATGGGAAAATATTTGTGAATTCATGCTTTTCTCACTCGGACACTCGATCAAATTTAAAGTAATTATACAATTAATCTTGTCCGTACGTCCTAAGATACTGATCATGTATAAATATGCACGCACGAAAGAAGACCGAATGATTATGAGAATTACTTAGATTAATTAAAATATTATATTTAATTAAAGTGTCTTTATAATTCCAAGTTAGTCTAATTAACCATGGTGAATTATAATCTTAATGTGATTTCCTTGACAGAAAATGATGTAGTTAAGGAAGAGCCAGTTTCATTATTCTCCTCATCAGTAAATTCTTCACCACTCGAAACTATATTTCTGTCAAACATTGACCAAGCAGTGGTATTTCCAGTTGAAACAGTCTTCTTTTTTGAAGTTCCTACAAACAAGCTGAGCTCTTCATCAACAATTAATGTTGCTGAAAGAGTTCAAGAAGCTGTGCAAATACTTTTAGGTCCATATTATTTCATGGCTGGAAGGCTAAACTTCAACCAAGAAACCAAGAGAGTGGAGCTTTTGTGCAACAATGCTGGTGTCCTGTTTGTGAGTGCAACATCAAGATTTGCATTGAAAGATCTTGGGAATCTTTCTCAACCAAATCCAACATTTCATCATCTCATTCATCGCCCTGGCCTATATAAAAGCCTATTGGTGGAAACACCAATTTTCACAATCCAGGCAATTTATTTTACTCACTTCTCAACTTAAATGAGTGAAAAAATAAAATAAAAATCCCCGTTTTCGTCTCCTTTTCTTTTGTCCCTTTTACTGCTAATTGGCTACAATTTTTTTTTTACACAGTTTTTGGCACTGGCCGTGGCTAAACACATGGTTTTTTGTAGCGTCCCTTTTTCAGTTTAATTTGAAAGATTCTTTCTATGATTATGCAGGTTACAAGGTTTGATTGTGGTGGTTTTACGATTGGATTCACGACGAATCATGCTATTCTTGATGGAAAATCAGCTACTGATATGTTTCACAACCTGGCTAGTATATGTAGAGGTGAAGGACTAAAAATACAAGTAATCAACAATGACAGAATATGCATTAGAGCAAGAACTCCTCCTCAGATCAATTATCCACATAATGAATATGTAATGCTGGATAAGACTTCATCTCTCCCCTCATCATTCACTACACAGGAAAGAACAGCACCTTCATCAAAATCCACTTATTTTCTCAGAGAAATATGTTCACAAGCTCTTCTCTTTTACTCCTGAAATGCTCAAGTCTCTTAAAGAAAAAGCCATGACAAAATGCTCCACTTTTGATGCTATTGTAGCTCATCTTTGGAGGGCAAGATCAAGGGCAGTCTTTAAAAGGGACCCACAAGGTGGTGATCACGAGTTCAATTCAACTGTTCTCTTTGCTGTGGATATAAGGTCCAAGATTTCACCCCCATTGCCAATTGAATTTGCTGGAAATGCAGTCATTACAGCCTTTGCCACAGCAAAAGTGAATGATTTGGTTGAAAAGCCTTTCTCCTTTAGTGTTATGAAGATGAAGGAAGCAAGAGAAAGAGTGACAAATGATTATATAAGGTCTGTTATAGATTGGCTGGAGGTGTACAAAGGCATTCCAGCAACATGTGAAGGTACTTTTTATGTATCAGCTTGGTGGAAACTGCCATTCAAAGATCTTGATTTTGGCTTTGGGAAACCTCTTCACATGGTGGTCCAATTGTGAGTGGGAATGATGAGTTTGTTCTACTTTTATCTGATGAAAGTAATGGAGGAAATGAAGGGATTAATGTGTGGATGGGCCTCGAAAAAGAGTTTATGCAGAAGTTTTTGTCTTGTGTTTTTGAGATATAATTAAGTCCTAGCTAGCTATTTGGGCTTTGCAAAAATAACATTAATCAAATGATATAAAGGTATCTTCTTTTAATTTGCTATTGCTCATATTAATTCAGGGCAGATAATTCTTCTACTCGTATTGTAATTCACCTAAAAAGGTTAATGCATGCGGTGGTATTTTTTTAGGCACTATAAAATTTAGTGAGATTTGCAGTTTTGATATCTTCTCTTTGGGTAGTGGGCAGAATTAGTCTCCATTGTATTGAAAATGTAGTTTCGGTGTCAAATTTTCATTTTTGCATGAAACTAGACTAACAGACAAAAAAATATAAATTCTTAATAATTTTTGTCACGTGCATTGTATGTGGTCATAAAAATTGAACAAAATAAAAATAAAAATCCTACGACTATGTGCAATACACGTTATAAAAACTAGTAAAATTTTATACTTTTTTATCTGTTGACCTAGTTGAACTCAAAATCTCACATAAATTTAACCAAAGCTGCAAAATCTCTCATAAATTTAACTATAGTGAGCTATGACAAATCAATTGCTATGTTTGGTAGGGAATATTTCAATGTTATATAGCACAATGTTATTGTTAGCAACACTTCAAGTTTAGACAACCGGTGGCTACAGCTTAAGAATGGTATGAAGGAAGAAAGGTTTCCTCGAGGCAGCGTACCATCAAGAACCATGACTACTTTGATCACCTCATTAATTATCGACCACAAGAAGAGACCAGACTAAGTATTCATAAATCATAAAATGAATAGGATAAAGTTGCTGTATAATTAATTGTGACGTCTCCAATTTGAATAATTGAAGTTGACAAATTGATTTTCCTTTAATGCAAATGTATTGAGTTTATTATGCCAATGAAATCAATTAATAAGGGATCAAGTTGCTCAGAAAGTGACAAGAACATATGGTATTTCTTTGTCCTTGACTTTGTCGTTTAATGTTTTATAAAGTGACTAGTTAGGCTAAAACACAGTTGACCTCCAGCTGTTTCTCCAAACGTAAGTTTTCTTTCTAATCAGCATTTTCTTTTGTTGTAAAACTCCATTACAAATTCTTGAAATATAATTTTCATTATACGCCTCTTGCATGCTCTAACTGCTAATTGGTCATAGCAATTAAATTATATTTAAAATGAATTAGAAAGATCCAGAGATGTATTTTGGCTGAAAATAATTGCTGTGTTATTTCTTTGTCTTTTTTTTTTTTAAGGTACAGAAAATAAATAAAAGAGAAAATGTATTTTTTCCAAAGAAAAACTCAACCTTACTTGTGTATTACTTGCACAGTTGCATTAAGATGATCACTTTTGTGTGCCTACCCAAACAATTACTATGTGATTTGCTGGCATTGGAAGAATTGGTCAAAACCCTAAAGCACCAAGTCCATCTTTTAGGATCCAGATTAGAAGCCATGAAGGGCATAAATAATTGGGTGGAATCTTTTAAAAGTAGAAATGCAAAAATGGACCACCCATCCGAATATTCTTAAGATTCTAAAATATTGAGATTATCTCATAATTTATTCCTGTTTTGTGGCGTGATTTCATGTTATACACTAAATTAAATTATAATCTGCATCATTGAACGTAGTGTTAAAGAAATACTTTCAAGCAGATAAAAGACAAGACATGAACAGATAATGAACTGCAGATTTCTCCAAGGTTAATTCGGAACTTCTTAGTCAAAATCCAGGGCAGTTAAAAGGAGAAAAAGAAGTACTTTTGACATAAAAAGTCATTAAAATCTTAATTTAAACATGCTTTAGAGATAAGCCATTGAGAAACATAAGTATGTCTTTTATTTCTTTAATGTTTCTATTTATATATAACAAGTTTGAGCCAATGAGATTAATTAGTCTGTCCGACAACACTTGGGGGAATGCATCTAAACATTTTGGATGATCAAAACAAGAATAGTGATTTCTCAATTGGGACTATACTCTACTTGCATTTAAAAAAAGCCTCGCACAAGATTAAAGTATTTGAAGAATATATATATACATATATATATATATATACACACACTTGCATTTTTTTGTAAAGTAAAGTTTAGAAGGAATGTATGTTACCTCTTTCTCAAGGATTTAAACAAGTATTAGGCATATCTCAACGACTTACTATAATTTTTGTAGATTACCTACCAACAAAAAACTAAAGATAACGAAAGCTAAATTTTAAACGTTTTATTTGACTTAATTATCTTACTTACCATATGAACCAATTTCATTTGTAACTAGTGACAATTCTATTCCCACGCTAGTTTAGCTGTACTCTGGCAAGCATGTTCACCATCATTATTTATATCATTATATGAGTGGCAACATAAGAAGAAGACGATCAATTACAACCTCTCAATTATCGTTAGGTAGGATTTTGCATACTCATGACACAGCCTCTAGATGTTAGTCAATTTCTTTTTATTACCTTAAGAACTTAATTAAATGAACTTGTTACATCAAATTGAAAGGGAGAAGAGTAACATATCAATTAGTATTATATATTATGCTTTTTATTTAATACTGTCCATACATCTAGATCTAGATTCTTTAATGTTTTTTTTTCTCTTTCATTTAGATGACCTTTATATAAATGACGATGAGTTTGCACTTTGCAGCACTCTAGGAACTCTTATTAATTACCACTTGCATGCATGTTGAATTATCTTTTATTCTTTTTCTTTGATTTCCTTCTTCTTGGACAATTATGATTGATTCTTTCATATATTTTAAAAGCTAAAGCAGTCTAAGAAGAGAGTGACGACTAGAAAAATGAACTTTGATATATATTCAAACATGCATCCAGATGTTGTCGCTCTCTAGTTAGAATAATTTTAATAGATGCATTTTATTATTTGTATTCTTTTTCTGGTATTATATTTCCCGTTCATAGACTACATTATTGCATGGGACCTATTATTGACAAGCGTAAAATTTAAACCTCTCAAAATTATGCTACTCCTATTTGTCAAAGTTGAAAATGAATCATTAGGATGGTCTGTACAAATGCATAGTTTTATGAACTGAATGCGTACAAACTTTGTGCTAGGCTGGCTGAGTTGTTGCCTCTCTTCCGATTCCTAACTGGATATATACTCTGTGTTCCAAGATCCTTGGAACTCATATAATAACCATGGTTTTAAAGTCCTATATATGTACCTAAATTGAGTGAAAAAATATTGACTATATAAAACAACAAGCAATAGAAATTTTTTTAACAAATTAAAGAAGTGGATGCTGTCGTAAAGAATGGTATAAGCTTAATATTAAGATATCAAGTTTAATATCACTTGGGCCATTTTCAAGGAGTTTTATAAGTTGAAGACTCTCCAAATTACCGGCCGCCTTTGTATATCTTTTTCCTATTTATGATGTGATTAATTATTCTATAGGTATTCTCCTTAAATCCACATTCTAAAGATCCGACAAGCTATAATTAACCTTGCAATGTCAGCAATCCAATATTGTATTTTTTTTTTTTCAATATTGTACTAGTTAGTTCGATGATGAACCCAAAATACATGGAAATTTTTTTTTTTTTTTTAATAGAGTTCTCCAATGGATTTGGCAAGACCCCACCTTTGATGCCGACCTGGTCGGCACCATCACATGCCTTGTTGCCATATTGAACATCAAAGACACATATGCCATGACATACATGCTTCTAGTCTCCATGTATAGACATGCATGTAGGATGAATGAAATTATGGTGCAAATTACAACGTCATACTTTTAATTTTAAACATAAGCAAAATCTGAACTTGATGTGGACAATTTTGATTTCGCATAGTTTATTTGCTAACTTGTATATTCTTTTGTGGAATTTAAACGATTCTTACTGACTATTATGTAACGCGGAATAATTATTCTGAAATACTCTCACATTTCATAGCCTTAGCCTTANGTTTCTACATGGGTACAAGGTTTAATTGTACCATTAGTCATCCAAGTATATATGTACAAGTGCTTTGACCAAGAAATACATTTCTTATACACATCTAGATGTGTATAAGTTTCATCAATTTCTCCTTCAAAAAAATGGTCGACAATTTGGGTGCTAGTGCATCAAATGAGGAAGGAGGCATCAAAGAACATGACCGTTTGTTACCAATAGCCAACGTTGGCCGAATAATGAAGCAAATTTTGCCACCAAATGCGAAGATCTCAAAAGAAGCTAAAGAAACAATGCAAGAATGCGTTTCGGAGTTCATTAGCTTCGTGACAAGTGAAGCATCTGAGAAGTGCCGAAAAGAGAGAAGAAAAACGGTGAATGGAGATGATATTTGCTGGGCTTTAGGAACACTTGGATTTGATGATTATGCAGGACCATTGAAAAGGTATTTGAATAGATATAGAGAGCTGGAAGGTGATAGATCAGCTAATCAAGATAAAGTCATTGGCAACAATGAAACTGAAATGGAAGAGAAACCTTCCTCATTTGGGAGCAATATCCAATCAAGAAACCAGGCCGAACCCTCCTCGTATAGGAGGAATTAATATAGCTCTACATCCAGAAAAATCTCAAGGGATTTCAACATTTTAGTTCTTCTCTTTTAGTTCCAAATTGAGGGATTTTTTTTTTTTTGGTTTTTTTTTTTAATCCTTTTCTCTTACATAAACATCAATCGCTCGATCTACTAGCTCATGAATGTAAGCTTTCATTGTGAAGATTTACGAAGCATTTCTTGAAGGAATTTTGCAGAAGATTAATTGCAACTTTTGAAGTTTCCTCATACATAAAGTAGTTCTCTATCAATTGTAATGCTTTCTTGGTTAGAAAATTGACAGGTACTATATTGCTTTTACCGTCGTTAGCAAAGGTGGGAAGACCTTAATTAGTTTGGATGCAGCTCATATACCAGAGTGAAACAGTTCGCTTGACCAGGTCAGTAAGGAATTTTTTTTTTTTATTTGATAAATTGCAGTTCTAGAGACAGTATAAAATGTGTTGAACCTCCTTTATGATGATCATTCATTTCCATTAACATTAGTAGCTTTTCTTAATCCATGAAGATTAACAATTTTAAGTTAAGTTAGCAAACATCACGAGTCTTGTCATGTTAGATGATATGTTTTGCTAAAGATAAAATGACAACATTAAATTATTAGGCTTAATTACTTTGGTTTCCCAAGGATTCTTAACACTGCTTGTTCACACCAGGAGGGCTTTTATTTATTGGTATAATTAGTTACATCAGCTCCTTTATCTTCTTTTCTTCCTCGTTTGAAGACAGGTTCATTGTCTAGATTATTCATCTGAAAATAGATTTCAAGTTCCCAATAATTTATGCCTATTTTATTGTAGATGTTGACCCAATGGTTAAAAATCAGCCTAGATGTTTATCTAGGAAAAAGATTAATTTGTACTTCTTGGAGCCAATCACATGTATACATTTGAATCTATACAAAAAAAATTTCCTGAAAGAATGCTACCAAACCTGAGCATGGTTGCCTTTGCCATACATAAATTTTTTGGGACTTGGGGGGTTATTTCATAGGCTAGGGTTTCTTGGATTCTCACATAGGATATACTAGTTTTATGAGTTTTGACAACCATTATACTGTTTGAGGTTTCTGTTCATTAGATTCGCAGCTAGTATGAGATAGTAAGTCCAACAACACAAAGACAATTTGGGAGGAAAAATCAAATGCCTAGAGAACAACGAACCAATTAACTTCAAGTCCATATCATTTGATAATCTAGTCTTAAGATGGAAAAGTTGTTTTTGTAGTATGGAGGAGTATTCATAGGATTGTTTTTGTAGTATGGAAGAGTATTCATGGGACTAATTAAATTTTGGAACAGGCTTTGACGGGCAGGGGTAATTAGTTTCTTAATTATATATGTCTAAACTTGACTTGGAAAGTTAAATGGGATGTGGTTTTGACATCCAAATATCTGTTTGGCTCAATTAAGTGGTTGAAAGATGAAATTTTTAATTGGGATTATTGAGTTAAGTACAATTTGGAAGTTCAGAGTGCCAAGTACGTGCAAACCATAGTGTCAAACCTACTTTGATATAATTTCAAGAGTACACAGTGAAATTAGAACTGATCTGAAGCTAGAATTAATACCAGAATTAACTGTTAATGATCATTTGAGTCTTAATTTCTTCTTCTTTCAACCACTTAATACTTCATTATGGTATCTGGGATCTAATCGATTCCCTGGAATTCCTTTCAATATATAGGAGAATCCATTAGAACTATAATTAACTAGTACTAATAGTTAAAGCAAAAAACTAGTATTAGAACTATAATTAACTAGTACTAATAGTTAAAGCAAAAAACTAGTACTAATAGTAGTTTGATTAGTTATAAACATGAATACTTAAACCTGCACTGCAATTTATTAGTTTCTATCTCTCCCCCAAAAAACTTATATTGTGTTCCATCTTTTCTACAGGTTTTCTAGCAAGAATATTATGCAAGAATGATGAGGAGGTCTATATATCTCATACATGCATAACAATCAGCTTGTCCTTGCTATTACTACACACTGTAAGAGCTCATGCATCCAACTCAAAAAACTCTTTATATATACATTAAGATTTTTTTTTTTTGTGATGTAAATCATTGCAACAAGCCAGGTATCATACAGCTTGGGTATTTTTCAATCTAAATATATATGTAATTAAAATTCTTAATAATGTGCAGAAAAAAAAAAAAAAAAATCGATGAACCATTTTGATTGTTCCATAAATTGAAGACGTGACATGCATGCACAAAAACAATCATTTGGTAGCTGCAGTTGCATATATATACACGAGTTTTGCACAAACATCAAAAGTGGATTATGTGAATTCTGTCTTTGGTCGTTAACATTATCCAATGGTTGCAATTAGAGGGTTTATTTAATTAGCATCTGGGAATTGAATATAGTTAGAAATTAATATAGATGTTTGATTCAGTTATGTAAGTAATTACCACTCACTTTTAAAATGTCTATTCTTGAAACAATTCTAAGACACCATCTGATAATGGAACAAAAAGCTTTTTAGGACTTGTATGCTGTCATGCCGATACGGTGCTATCGTAAACAATACATAGTTACATACTCCAGTTGCATTATTTTGCAAAAGTTTATATATATTGACCTTTTGAATTTTTTTTTCTTCTGACAAGAAATGAGAAGGGAAAAAGTTCTTTGAAATCATGAATATTTTCATAGCTCTATACATGAATTCATGTTACCTATATATATCAAATATGAAGTATGGCTTTCTAGTGCAACCTGCCCTTTGTGTTGAAATTAAAAAAAAGAAGAAGGGAATTCTCAGAAATTGTTAGTTCCATGTTTTAGGAAGAGTAAATTTAGAGAGTAGATTAGGATTTAAGATATGTTCATCATGCATCACCCCACAGGCCCCATAGTGGGCAAATTAACATTTTGCAAAGTGCTTGTACGCTTATTGAAAGGATATCAATAAATAAAGATGATTTATTTAGTGGAGAAGAATGTGGATTGGAGGTGCACATGTAATAGCCGCAACTTTCATTATCATTTCTATTAATTATTTTCTTTTAACTCTTTAACCTCATAATGTAGCTTTTGAGGCAACTTTTATGCGCAGTCGAAATTGATGACCGGTATCGTTTTAATGTTGATTAGTGCACAACACTTGCATAGACTAATTGTGGTTTAGTTAATTTCTTCATAATTTTTCAGCAACTTGGTTTACTAATTCAAGCATACCTCAATAGAATATTCCATGCTGAGACAAATATTAATCCTAGAAGTATGCAACTTTTAGTTTGTTAAAGGTGTTAAAAGTATAAATCCCACATCGACTAGCCAAAAAGATTCTGAACTAAGTTCCTAAGCCACTCCACTTATCACTAATTTGTTTTAAGATGGAATCTCGTATTCTTTAACATGGTATCAGAACTAACCCTCAAGTATTTTTTCATCCATCCACACGTGTATTGGGTCCTGTCCAACCTCTTCCAATGGGTCTACTTCTCTCTTGTCCAACTCTTTCTAACGGGCTCTCTACTGTCCAGCCCCTTCCAACGTTCTCTCTTCTGTCTAACCCATTCTAACGGACTCTCAAACGTCTGACCCACGTGTAACAGGGTTCCATATCCAACCCAAGTCACGTGTGAGAGGAGGTGTTAAAGGTGTTAAAAGTATAAATCCCACATTGACTAGCCAAAAAGATCCTGAACTAAGTTTTTAGGTCATTCCACTTATCACCAATTGATTTTAAGATGAAAACCCGTGTTCTTTAACATAGTTACTTTACAATATTAGTTTAAGATTATTCTCCAAGGTTGCGAGACTAAACTAGCCAAATAGCAAAAGTTATAAGAAAGAAAAAATTTCATAGAGAGTTGTTCAAGCTGATGATCTCGCATAGTCTATCTAATTCAAGTTTAAAACAAAAAGAAAATGGTATCTTTATTGTGAGGAACAATTATTTTATTTTGATTTTAATTGGTTTAGATCTGGCTTTGGATGGATTATTAGATAATTGCAATAATGAATTAGAAACTTTATACTATCGAAATATCCAACTTAATTGTACGTACTCTACTCTTTGTTCTTGATTTCTCATGCAGGTCCAAGTCTCAAAAATTGATGAAAATCAGGTTATACTTACACCAATTATGCATTGCATGTACTACGTAGTTACGTACTTGAGAGTAAGTGTACGGTTTCGTTTCTAGCGTATGTAAGTGTGCGTATTGTGATGATTTTGTGCATGGGTAATCAATACTCGATCAATGGAACCCTAATCACATGCACCACATATAGGGGTCAAAGAATGGAAAGCTTTAAGGTTGTGCTATTACCATATTGGGAGGCAAAATCGAAAGCCTAGTGAACAACGGACCAATCAATAACGTCTAGTCCATATCATTTCATGATAATCTAGGTCTATCAGGAAGTATTAGTTATTCACTATGCACTAGACAGTTGGTGTGATAATTGTAAAAATGACTGAAATATTCACTCTATATTATATATCAATTGTATGAGTAGCATAAAATTTTTCGTCTAACTAATCTATAAGAAATAATTTTCATCGTATATAAAAATTTTAGACAGGCTTTGACATGGCAGGGTTTGAAATAACTCTTTATATGATAAGATGTTTCTGGTAATTGTGATATATGATCCTTGCCACAAGCTAGGCAACATATATGTAATCTTAGAATACTTGTCGATCTAACTATGTAAAAAAGAATAAAGATTCTTCATTTTATTAAAAAAAAAAGAAAAAGGGATGCGGAACCATTTTGGTTGTTCCATAAATTGGAGAGTAAGATGCATGCATGTGTTGAGAAGAAAAACAATCATTTTGATAGCTGCCGTTAATATTAATTTGTAATACTATATAATTACACATGAATTAATATTACACTAATTGCAAAAAATTGGTATTGTCTTTGGTCATTAACAATGGTTGAGCAGCCTAGATAGTTTCTTGAAAATAATACAAAGACTTAATTGAAAATAATGGAACAGAAAGCTTTTTATGGACTTATATATATATATTTGCTTTCGTGCACATACCGTGCTACAGTATACATAACATCTTACACTTGCATTATTTTGCTGAAAACGGATTCTGAGATTTTTGTGAGCTTTGTCTTTGTGCATTCCAAGGTGGTTTCATTTACACTAGTATGTAAGGCAATTAATATGTTGATTAAATGGAATAATGCTACAGCCCAAATGTTAATGCCACAATATTTGAGTTGTTCACTTACGTACCCTATCTTTAATCTCTCCCTTCGCAAACATAGAGGGGTATTTTGGCCATTTCATTGTCCAAAATGCGGTGAACGTTTGGGTGTGGCGTTATCATTTACCTAATTAAATTTGTAACTCAAAAAGAAAAGAAGAAATTAACCAAGTTAGAACAAAAATTATTGCAAGGGGGAAGGTGGCCAGGTGGTTGGATTCGTGGGCCTAAAGTTTTCTCAGCACAATTGTCACAGAATCATGTGTTTTTTTTTTTTTTTCTCGTATGTACAAACAAACAACAAAAACAAAACAATGTAAATTTTGGGTAGGGTTGTTCACCTCACCCCGAAAATTTGAGAATCTAGTCTATTTCAAATTGTAAAAATAGTATCCAAATTGATTAACATTTGAGGATCAAGTACTAATACAAGTGAGTCAGATATATGCACAACTTTCAACCTAATTTCTTTTCATTATTTTCATCTAACTCCTTATCCTCATAATGTAGCTTTTAAGGCAACTTTTCTTACTTTTCTGCGCAGTCGAAGATGATGACCAGAATTATGTTACATTACCTTGATTTGTGCACACCACTTGCATATATGGACTAATTGTGGTTTAGTTTCTTCATTATTTTTCAGCAATATAATTGGTTCGCCAGTTCAAGCAGACCTCAATACAATATTCCATGTCGAGACAAATATTAATCCTAGAAGTATGCAACTTTTAGTTACTTTACAATTATTATTAGTTTAAGATTATCTCAACACTCTTTCAGAGAGTACTCCAAAGGTAGCAGAGACTAAACTAACCAAAAGAAAAACTTATAAGAAAGGAAGATTCCCTAGAAAATCGTTCAAGTAGGTGATCAAATAATCTATGTAGCTCAAGTTCAATACAAGAAGAGAATGGTATAACTCATGAAAGATCGTCTTTCTGATTAAATACATATAGGTACTTTTTATTGTGAGGAACAATTAATTATATTATTCTGATTTTAAATGGTTTAGATCTATTTTTTGTTGGATTATTAATATTGCAATAATGAATTAGAGACCATACACTGCATAAGTTCAATACGAAGGTTTATAAGATCAAAATACCGATGTTATCTTAAGTAGTTAATTGTCTCTTGACTTCCCATGTAGGTCAAGTCTCAACAATTTGATGGAAGAAAAAGGTCTTTTTCATACTCATTCTATAATATAGAGTTTAAATTGTTAAATGATTAAAAAATAATGAAATTTTTCTATTTTTTAATTATTTCGACAATTTGATTTTGATGGAGATCACGTTATACCAATTATCGGCATCTACGTACTTAAGAGCAAGTGTAGGGTTTCGTTTCTAGTGTACATACGTACATGCACGTATTGTGATGATTTCGTGCATGGCTGATCAATATTCAATGAAACCCTAGGACGTCAAAGAGCTCAAAGCTTTAAAAATTTTGTTTTAGGTAGCTTTAAAGTTGCAATTACCATACTTTAATTACTTTGGTAATTATATTAACGAATCAACAAGTGCAATGTTCCTTTCACTTTTTCCCTTTACAAGGGAATTAGCGGCATACAGTCATAATTAATGAGACAAACAAATCAAAGATTTGGAGTAACATTAGCACAATAGTGAGAGAAATTCATAATTAGTGAGACCGGTACGAATAACGCGTTTTACTCTTGTAATTAAAATTAGAGATTAGGTTAAAACTTATGATGTATACAAAATAAAACTTTGATACCTATAAAAAGAGGTAGAAAACGAATTTTAGGTTCATTGTACACAACCTAACTCTCCTTATATAGTGGCTTCCCATGCATTTACGTATATACGTGTGTGTAGTTTTGGTCCCAAGCTTACGATTAGGTTTTCCGTGCATGTAATAATACGATCATTTTCACATGCAATATTGAAATCAGAGTAAACGAAAAACATAATTTACCCATTTTTGTTTAACTCTTACCATTATTTAAAAAGAAAAAAGAAAATAAAAGATAATTGCTGCAAGAAAACGACTTTATACGTACTATTTCTACTTGAATACCCTAGGATGGCATAACTAAGGGTATTAATTACTTTGATTGTTGAAATTTACTTCTTTTTGTTTTTTTTTTTTCATGTTAAATTCTACCAAAAGTCTTACCAAATGGAGATAATTCGTTTCGCTCTTAAAGTGTCAAATTTGTTATGCTAGGTCTCCCGTCAAAATTGAGCCATAGTTTTTGGAACATTCACATTGCACAGTAGAAGCATTATGGACTATAAAGGTGAACATTTGTTTTTTTTTTTTTTTTGTAAGTTCAGAATTTTTGTTTAAATGATGATGATGAAACAGTAAGCTTTACAAAGGACATCCCAAACCATCCTTCCAGACTTTTGGAGGAACAAATAAGAAGAAACCAAATACATCAAGAACAAAAGATACTTTGTTCAAAGTCGCAGATCAAAATTCGTTTTCTAACAGCTCAAGAATTTTCTGTATAATCGATTAATAAAATTGTATACGCCTGAAATTCCATTGTCCATTCGGTTCTTGATTTGATTTGCTTCGGTTATTTGATCAATTTCCCTTATTGTTTTTCGTTTCATTCTTTGCGAGTAAAAGCCTTGTTGGTTTAGTTTTTTGCGTTGTAGGCCGTTAGCTTTGATTTTTTGGTCCGTTCTTTGTGCTTAAGTATGTTTTTTTTGGCTATTAAAGGAACCATTTTGGTTGTTCCATAAATTGGAGAGTGAGATGCATGCATGTATTAAGAAGAAAAACATGGGAAAACTTTTATATGTATTATGTAAACCACTAATAATACAAATAAAATTTTAGAGTATATACCTGAGTACAACATAAAAAATAAAATTAAATATCTTGCTAATCAAGACTAATCAACCAAACTAAATCAAGACTAATCAATCAAGCTAAATCAAATCTAATCATATATACACTATATATATATATATATATATATATATATATATATATATATACATTAACAAACTATCATTTTGATAGCTGTATTCGTAATACTATATAATTACACATGAATTAATATTACACTAATTACAACAAAGTGGAGTTTGATGAATACTGTCCTTGGTCATTGACAATGGTTGATCAGCATAGATGGTTTCTTGAAAATAATACTAAGACCTAATTGATAATTATGGAACAGAAAGCTTTTTAGGACATATATGCTCTCGTGCAGATACCGTGCTACAAAATACATAACATCTTACACTTTCATTGTTTTTTGCACAAGAATATGAAACGGATTGTGATAAATTTTGTGAGCTTTTGTCTTCGTGTATTCGAAAGTGGCTTTATTTACTCCCCACGGTATGTAAGGCAATTAAATGGAATAATGCCACATCAAATGTTAGAAAAATTCTTTATTACTATTTCTAACAGTTAGATGATTGACAAGTAATGATATTTTCAGTTATCTTAACGACTACTCACTCTACATTATAAAGTAAGTATCCAAAACTTGCACTAAATATTAGTGCCGCAATGTCTGAGCTGTTCAACTATGTACAAAAGACCCCTACCTCTAATTTCTCACTTCACAAACATAGAAGGGTATTTTAGTAATTTCATTGTCCAAATGGCGTTAATGTTTGGGTGTGGCGTTATCATTAGCCTAACTAAATTTGTAACTGAAAAAATAAATAAATAAATAAGTAAAATAAACCTTGTTAGAACAAAAATTATTGCAGGGGGAGGTGACCAAGTGGTTGGATTCGTGGAACTAAAGTTTTGTCAGCACAAGCGTTATGTGCTTTTTTTTATCATATGTACAAACAAAAACAAAACCGTATACACATGATATCAGTAATATTGATGGCGATAGGGGTGTTCACCTCCTTGAAACTTACAGAGATCCGATCTATTTCAAATTGCAAAAATGAATATCAGAATTGGTTAAAATTTAAAGATCGAGTACTAATATAAGCGGTTGGAAATCTGCACAACTTTCAACGTAATTTCTTTTTATTATTTTCGTTTAACTCCTTATCCTCCTAATGTAGCGTTTAAGGCAACTTTTCTGATCAGTCGAAGATGATGACCAGAATTATGTTGTATGATCTTGATTTGTGCGCACCACTTGCATATATAGACTATTTGTGGTTTAGTTTCTTTATTATTTTTCAGCAACTTAATTGATTCACTAGTTCAAGCAGACCTCAATAGAATAATCCATGTCGAGACAAATATTAATCCTAAGTATGCAACTTTTAGTTACTTTACAATATTATTAGTTTAAGATTATCCCAACAATCTTTTATGAGAGTTCTCCAAGGTAGCGAGACGAAACTAACAAAAAGAAAAACTTATAAGGAAGATTCTTACTCATAAAAAGTTGTTCAAGAAGGTGATCAAATAGTCTATCTAACACAAGTTCAATACAAAAAAAGAATGGTATAACTCATGAAAGATCCTCTTTCTGATTAAATATATATAGGTATTTTTTATTATAAGGAACAATTAATCATATTATTTTGATTTTAATTGGTTTAGATCTACTTTTTGTTGGATTATTAATATTGCAATAATGAATTAGAGACTATATACTACATAAGTTCAATAGAACGTTTATAAGATCGAAATACCTAAGTTAATTACCGAACATAGTTAATTGTCTCTTGACTTCCAATGTAGATTAAGTCTCAACGATTTGATGGAAGAAAAAGTTTTGTTAGTGTGAATATTTTAAATCATTAGATAATTTAAAAATAATAAAATCTTCGTGATTTTTAGATATTTCAACCGTTTGATTTTGATGGAAATCACGTTATACCAATTGTGGGCATGTACGTAGTTACGTTACTTACGTACTTGAGAGCAAGTGTACGGTTTTCATTTCTAGCGTACATTACGTGCACGCATTGTTGATTTCGTGCATGGGTGATCAATGGAAACTTTTGAATGGATCGAATTCAAGTGATATAGTGTTTTGAGTCTTTTGATCTAAAACACTCCACATTAACAAATAATGATGTGAAATGATGTTGAGAGTTTGAACCAAAAGATTCATGATATTATGTTATGAATTCGATCTATATAAGAATTTATCGGTGATCAATAGTCAATGAAACCCTAGGACGTCAAAGAACGGAAAGCTTTAAAGTTGCTATTTCCATATTTTAGTTACTTTTGGTAATTGGGAAAAATATACAGAAAAATCAACAAGTGCATTGTTCCTTTCGCTTTTCCCCTTTTACAAGATGGTATTATGGGGATATAATAATAATTTATAATGAGACAAAGAAATCAAATATTTTCCAGTAAAATTAGCACAATAGTGGAGACAAATTCATAAATTGGTGAGATACACGAATAATGCATTTTACTCTTGTGTAATTAAAATTAGAGAGTATGATAAAGGTTATGAAGAAAAAAGTTAAAACTTATGATGTATACAAAATAAAACTTTAAAAACTGAACATATGATCAAGACTGAAGACTTGGGGTGTAATTCAAGATGATTCTTGTGCTCTGTGTCAGATGCATAGTGAAACTTGTGAACATATGTTCTTTGTTTGTCCTTTTTCAACTACAGTCTGGAAACAAGTTCAAGTTATGTGCTTGATCTACAGAAAATTTACCCTTGGACTGAAGAGTTAAATTGGCAATGTGTCCTTAGCATTTCAAAGGACTTTTTTGGACAGTTACAAAGACTAACTTTGGCTGCTACAATGTATCATTTGTGGAGAGCAAGGAACCTGAAGATATTTCAAATGAAGATGTTGAATGTTGATCAAGTGGTGCAACAAATCATTAGAGATGTGCAAGAGATTGTGGTCAGTTGGAGACGGATAAAGAGAACCAAGAAAAACTGGGAATTAAGCCTTGTTTGGAAGAGATTGGATCAAGTGATTTTTATGTAATAGTTAGTATTTTTAGTATGCTGTTTGAGCTTGAATTGGTTATCCAACTTGTCCAAACTTTCTTGCTTAACTTTCGTATCAATAAAATGTACATATTTACCTAAAAAAAATATATTAAAAACTATATATAAAAAGAGGTAGAAAACGAATTTTAGGTTCATTGTACACAATCTGACTCTCTTCATGGTTTCCCATGCGTTTACGTATATATATGTTTAAGTGTATTTTGGTCCCAAGCGTGCGTGTAGATTATGTGATGTTTTCATGCATGTAATAATACGATCATTTTCACATGCAATATTGAAGTTAGAATAAACCAAAAACATCCTTTGCCCATTTTTGTTTAACCCTGATCATTGTTTTTTTTTTTTTAAAAAGGATAATTGTTGCAAGAAAACGACTTTATATGTTTCTACTTGAATTTGAATACCCTAGGTTGGCATGACTATGGGTATTAATTCCTTTGATTTTTGTAATGACATTGACCTTTTTTTTTTGGTTTTAATTCTAGCTAAAGTCTCACCGAGTTGCAGAGATAATTGATTTATTTTCGCTCTTAAAGTGTCAAATTTGTTGACAAAGTGTCCCAGATTGAGCCATAGTTTGTGGAACATTCACATTGTACAGGAGAAGCATTATGGGCAATAATGATAGAACTTAAAAGTTGCAGATCAAAATGCTCTTTTATAAAAGTTCAAAAAATTTCTTTATAATTGACCCAAAATAGGCATGTGCATGCTGAAATTAATTACAACAAATCAATTTTGAAAATGCTTTGTTTGAGAATTATATAGCAAGCATTTTGGGATAAATAGACAGATAAATATGAAAGTCACAAAATAAAAATATAGAAAAATTGTACCATTTAATTATACTTTTAAAGTTTGTACTGTATAAATTTTCAAAACACATAATATTATATTATACAAACTTTCAAAGAACAACATAAGCACCGAGCACTAAATTCGCCATACATCAACTTGATAATACAATCACTCCCAAAGTGGAGAAATTTTGGGCGTAGCACCATGTCTGAATATACAACATACTCATTTACAGTTGAAATTTTTGAACTTTTTTTTTTTATAAATTTTTTGGAAGTGTTTGGAGGATAAATCATGAATATAGTTAAATCTTAATATTTGTATCACGATTGACTTTATATGACTATTCCATTAAAACATGGGTAAAAGAGACCGGCAATAAGTTATTATCAAAGAAAAGCCCGTCCTATACATCACATTATTTAAGGCTCCAATTAATGATCGATCCAATCTGTAACTTAACTATGATTCAATCAATGTTGACCATTACAAGTCTACAGCAACTTCTGATAGACCTCCATTTTATTTTTAATTCAATAAAACAAAAGTACCAACCAAAAAAAAAAAACGCACAAATGGATCGTGCAAAAAAACGCGTAAATAGTATAGTAAAGGGCCGAAGCTTAAAACCAACTCACATGAGATGAGTTGACGGTCAAACAAAGTAAATTTAATGAAGTAAATTCAATTTTTTTTACATTCTTAAATAGATGTTAGATTTTTCTTCCCTTAATTTAGTTAGATTGTTGCAGTTTAGAAAAAACAAAAAAAACAGAAGCTTTATGATAACTGGTGTAAATTCAACATTCAATCGTAGGCAACAAAAAAAAAAAATTTGAACCTATAGGCAACATAAAATTGTATTCTAAAATTTTCTATTTTTAAGAACATATAATAGTACGATGTACCTAGTCTTTTGAGAGAAATATCTCATGTTAAAAATTCTATAATTTGTTCTTTTATTCAATGGATTTCTATCCTTAGCTGGTAAATTAAAGAACAAATTATAGTGAAAAGATATATAGCCATGGAACTATAAGAAGCTTCTTATTATAGCCATGGAAATAGGAAAATATTTAGGTAGATCCGGTTTTTGACCCTATCTGTAAATCTTGTGGTCAGAATTAAATATTAAAGAATCTTATTTACATTAGCTGATGTTATAAATTTTCTAAAATTTAATTTATAACATCACAAAATCTATAAATGAGATCAAAAACTGAATCTACTTAAATATTTGCCTAGGAAATATTACGCCGCACATGCTTTCCACGAAGATTTCATATACAGTATATGCTAGTGAAACTGAAAAGGCTCACTACATGCGTGCAATAAAAAAAAAATGATCAAAGACTAGAGAAGCTGGCCTACATTTCTTTAAGAGGTTACTTTTTCCACCCACTCTAATATTAGTCAACTATGGCAGCTATATACCTATCTTAATAAATACTATTAATTTCAAAATTACAGTTCATATGTCATATATATCGGCAATATAATACTGTATTTTAATAAATAATAATGAAATACAATTCAGACAATTTTTTTACTCTTTCGAGAATAGCGTATATTGTGAATACAAGGGTGAATCCGTGGTCGTTGCATCAACATGGCAATGAATTTGAACAACATGACTAATTTTGAATTGGGGTGGGATTAAGCAGAAAGGGATTAAAAAGATCAAGAACGTTGTAGACGTTAAGGAAATCCAAGACACAGTTCAGTTCGGAAGAATACACGATGCTTTATACGTTTTTTTTTTTTTTTTTTTTTCTTCTTTAGGATCTTGATATTTAATTTTGCTTATATGGAATTCGAAATTGTAGGAGAAAAAAAAATATTTTTGTTACATGTTCATTGTATTTGATGTCCATAACAATTTATAACAAGTGTACCCAAAAACCGCCGCATGATTAATCTCAGCAATTAGATGACAAAAATCAGGGAGACTTTTGAAGAATATATCACATCCACGGTAATTAGCTAGTGTGATGAATTTTCATTGATCTAATAATTAATGCAGCATTAATTAATTAATTTAGCACTTTTACATGCATATAATTCTCAAAACATTGTTGATTAATTTCTGATAATTAAGGTATTGCCCTCTGTTCTTTATTTGATTGAAATTGTTGCGATAAGTGTTTTTTTTTTTTTTCTTTGTTCTGTGCTTTTTGAATTTTGTCAGGTGGAAGATTAATCAAAGATGTATACAACAGTTTTTCTCCAATTTACCTGCTGATCTAAAATCTGCTGCTTATATATTCATGCAGATTTAATTTGTAAGTCTATAATAAATTCATAAGCACGTAATTTAGTTGCAATTAAGACCTTAATTACGTCCTTGATGAGGTATCATTCTCTTGAGTGTGCGTTAAATCAAGGCAGCAAGCAGAAGATGCTGCAAGAAACTAGCTAGATGGTTCGTTATCCATTCTGCAAATTAATCTTGATGCTTTTCGCAGGCCCCTTGAAGCTTGTTATGTTTTGCATTAGATAATATAATACTTTTGATAAGTTTGATAGTATAGAATCGTGTAAAAAAATTTCTACACTATCACGTGTGTATACATATCACGTGTGTAAAAATAATATTTGAAATTTTACACACGTGACATGCATCCATAGCCGATAGTTTAGAAAATTTTTTACACCGACAACGATGTATGAAATATTATTAACTCCTAGTAGAATAATAAAAGTAGTAGTAAATTTGATGGTAGAATTTATTTGCTTTTATTATGAATTATGCCCTGCTTTGTTCTCCTTGAAGGCCATAAAATCCATTAAGGTCAGTGTTTTGTGTTCAAGAATGTTATGGAATGGATTGATGTTTGTTTCCTCACAAAACTAGAAGGTTTAATTAGGAAATCACCTTTCCAACAACTAAGCAAAAAAAATTGCACTTCCACACTAATTTTTGAATTTCGAGACTCCAATTATGACTTCAACGTTACCAAAACTTGTTAAGAACGCCATTTTTTCTTTTCTTTTTATGAAATATACCTCAAACAAACATCCAAGTCAAACCTCATTGTTCTACGAAATTTCTTCGTTTAGTATAGTAATATTCCAATTGCATCAGAGGTTCTCCTTCTACCTCTGGGTCAACCGAGGAAATTTTGGAATGGACCAATTTTTTAGCGTTGTGCTATGGACCTCTTAGTATTGAAGAGGCAACATTATCTCAGGAATTCATACACATGGGTGATGTTGATTCTTCAAAACTCCAGGATTCATGCACGTTTGCATTTAGATTTGTAAATGAATCGGGTCTACGTTTGGATTCAATATATTCTGGATATGTTTATCTAAATCTAGATCAATGTATAAATCTGATTATTTGAGCCAAAGGATCTATGCACTATTATATTTAAGCCTATAAATGAATTGAATCTAGATTCGGATTCAACCTGTTCTAGATCCATTTATCTGAATTTAGATTAATGTGCAAATTCGATTATTCGAATATAAACCGAATTCGTTTAGTTATTATAATAAATAGTTCGGAGATAGATTTAGTTATTTCAATCCAATTAAGACCCGAATCTAATTAAATATTAATATGTAATAAAATTATATTGTAGTAGTTATTCTATTATTCTATATGAATATATATGTTGTATAAATTTCAATATAGTTTATACTCTAATGTAAAAATAATGCATAAATATTAATATGAATTATATCTTTTTTACAATTCCTAGAAGAAAAAAAAAGAAGAAATTTTTATAAAGATAATTTGAAATTCTTATATATAAATTTTTAAATTTACAAAATAATATCAAAATTTGGATCTGAATTCGAATTTGACAAAATTCGACGAATCTAGGTGTAAATCTCTTTTTATAATTCCTAAAAATATCTGAATCTGAATCTAATAATATTAAATAAATCCAACTTATATGCAATCCAAATTTAACTCGTTTACGGGAGGAGTTGCATCCACCGGTAAAAGCAAGAATGTCAACCAAACTAAGTCTATGAGTAATCATTTAATGCAGACATGATGGAGTTGCGCGGTCAAGATCTGGTGAAGTGTAAGGAATAATCAAAGCATTTTTTTTGGCCTCCAAGGAAACATCTTCAAAGTCAATTCATCATCAAGAAAATTATATGCTACACTTGCAAGCCTCAAAGCTTCAAAGTTTCTTGCTTGGCAACTTCTGAGACTCATCAGCCATCACCATCGCCATTGCATTGAATTGAACATCGATCCAAGCATATATGGCAACTGAAGACCATATCAACTGGAAGCTTTAGTACCGTGAATTTTGAAGAAGGATGGCCTATCTTACAAGAGGAAGCAGTCAATAAGCTCATTGACATATTGGAAGGAAACCATCAGCAACAATTCAGTTCTACTGATTATATGCGGTTATACACGTAAAATCCTCATCTTTCTCACATGGGATCTTCCAAATTTTTCTTATTTTCATATTTGAAGTTTCTTGTTTAACCAGAATTAAGTTATATATTGAAGAATCTCGTTTTTAGTGGTAAGGAAGATTATGATTTCTGATATTGTGCCTTTCTGAGGTTCATTCTTTCTGATGTTATTTCTATAATACCCGTTCCACATTCATAATGAGATATTATATTGTTTGTAAGATTTTAGTTATAAATTACTGATAACTTGACATAAACATTATGAATTCATTGTTTACCATCAAAAGTTATTAGATCAATCCAAACTCGGGTGTTATAGTTTCCTATTTTGATTTGCTTATTTACTTGCATATCCTATAACTCCAAAATTTTCAGAGTGGCATACAACATATGCGTATCAAATCCAGCTGGTCCGGATCAACAGAAGTTGTATGACCAGTATCAGAAGACTTTTGAAGATTACATATCCACCAGGGTAGTTAAAATTTGACTTGAGCATTCATTCTACAATGTCAGCAAGTTATCTTTAGACTAACTTGATGAATTATGTCTGTATCACTATGATTGCCAGGTAGTGCCATCTTTAAGGGGAAAGAAAGACGAGATTTTGTTGAAAGAATTAGTTAAAAGATGGAACAACCATAAAACTATGACCAGATGGCTGTCAAGATTCCTTCATTTTCTTGACAGATACTTTATCCGCAAAAGGAGACTCCCTACACTCCAAGGAACTAGTCACTTGGCCTTCTATAAACTGGTTGGTGATCAAAACATTATATACTTCTCTGTTTGTAGTGCTCATTCTTCACAGCAGCACTAATTTGGTGGTTGATTTTTGCACCTTTTAATTCACTATTGTAAGTAGCGCATATTCCAGGTTTATGGAGATATGAATGATCAAATCAGAGATGCCGTGATATCCATGGTACATCTCCAAATTTGAATGGCACCTGGTTTTCATTCTGTTGAACTGAATTGAGCTTAGCATACATCTCGCATTAAACATCTGTTCTTGCCCTTATTTGCATCAGCATTACATGTTTTGGAAAAACTGCTATAAAATCGATCTACACCAACTTCCTACTAATTTTGTCAAGCAAGCACTCTTAAGAGTGCTTCAATTCTTGGCTTTATCGTTGTTCAACGAAGTGTATAATATGTTGCCATTGTTACAGATTCATAGGGAACGCGAGGGAGGAGAAATAGATCAGGATCTAGTGAAGAATGTTATAGATATTTATGTAGAAATGGCTGAAGACTCGATGAAGTATTATGAGAAAGACTTCGAAAAAGCAATGCTTGAAGACACTGCTAGATACTATTCTCAGAAGGCTTCAAGCTGGATTGAGACTGATTCTTATCAGAAGAAGCTACATGCTTAAGGTCTGGATTGTTATTCTTGAGGGATTACTGTTTTCTGGCTCATTATATGACATTATTTTGTTCTCTCGTTGATATTTAGGTTGAGGAATGCTTGAAACTGGAGAAGGCCAGAGTTAACAGTTACTTGAGATACAGAAGCATATATAAGCTGACAGAGGTTTGTCTGCTATTTTGTTGTCTATAAGCTGATTGATCCCTTTTGGTTGATTGTCTGTTTCTTTCAGTTTGAGTGATTTTTGTTAGGAACATTCATTGGCATTTTACACGTCGTACATTGAATGCTTTTATCGTAGTACTAAATCTTTTTCTCATTTTAATCACCTGAAAGTTTGGGATTGAACATTGCTTGAATCATCTTATTAGGTTGAAATTCAGACTTCACACCTACTGATTGGCACTGTTTCTAAACTGATTAATTTTGTTAGTTTATATTCAGTGTTTACCTCTCAATGTACTAATACCAAGTTCTGGAATTTAAATGACAGGTTAGTTTGGAACATCAATTGGTCACAGAACATGCAAGCAAACTAGAAGAAATGAAACAACTTGATCATGCAGCTGCCTGATTAGATACATATCTGCAAGTGTATTACATTTTTTTTTTTCGACAAATAATTAAAATAATCAAATAAATCTTGTGGGGTGTCAACAATTTCCTATATATCATGCATTTTCATCACTGAGATCACCAATGAGATAAGCAATTCTTTTTTTTTCTTTTTTTTTTTTTGGGGGGGGTTTGGATAGAGCTGATTATGTACGGTGAGTAAGACCTGTAATGTTTAATAGTATTGAATAAAGTGAGTAATTTAATGAGTCTGAAAGTGAAATGCACACTGGTTTTGACATTAACTTGACAAATTCATCCTATTTCGTCATCTGTCATATAAGAAACTATAAAAATGAGGGAAACAATATCAATTCCACATTTTTTTTCCTTAAAGCACCATCTTCTTATCATATTTCATCTGTATTTTGTAAGGTGTAAGATGTATACGAGCTTTACTCCAATACACCTGAGGATCTAAAACCTGTTGCTAATATATTCATGCAGGTTAATTTGGATTATCATAAATTCACATGCATAAAATTTAGTTTGAATTAAGATCTTAATTAATTAGGTCTTAGACAACCAACAATCCAATGAGCGGTTAGTCACCATAAATATGATAAGTCACTCTCGAAATTGTAATGAAATATCTTACTTTTCAATGAATCCCTTGCTTTTAGGAGGCTTGCTACTAAGGAAAGACTTAAAAAATGTGGTTTTATCATTGAAGATTGGTGTGTCCATCTGAAACTATTGATCACTTATTCTTCAAGTGTGCTTATTCAGCTACCATTTGGAGGATAGCTTAATCATGGAATGCCATGTATAGAGGTGTTTATGATTGGAATGAGGAATTGAGTTGGTGGACTAGCAATATCAGAAATGATTCCTTCTTTAATTGGGTTAGGAAATTATCTTTATCAGTTGTCCTCTCAGCTATCTGACAAGAAATAATTATTTGGAATAATGGAATATTCAAATTACAGGACACTGTTGTTGATGTAGTTATAAAGAAGATCGTGCACTTGGTGAAGCAAATTGTTGCAGGTTGGAGAAATGTACCCAACACTCGAGCAAATCGGGAGCTTAGTATTGTTTGGGGATTTGACCAACAAATTTTTAACCCTTCATAAAAAGCAAATTTGTGGCTTGTAGTTTTGGGATTTTTTTTTATTTTTATTTTTTTTATGTCCTTGTATAGCTGGAAGTTAGCTTTGAAGCTTTTGTGCAGTTGGCTACTGCTTGTGTAAATTCTCATCTTTATCATTGGAATGAAAAGCTCTCTGGATTACATCCAAAAAAACATATACTTACTTTATTGAATATCTTCTATCTTCAAAACATCCTTAATTTCCCAGAAATTAAAAAGAAAAACTGCATACAATAGTCTTGATATTCCAATTATATAATATTGTTTTCATTAATATAATATTAAAAATTAAAATTAAAAAAATATTATCTAATAGTCTTTCTTGATTTTCTAGAACAAGAAATAATATAATACGAGATAAAGTATCTAACATGATAATTATTTTAAAACGGAAGAAATATACATGTCACTATTATTTTGGCTTGCAAGAAACGTCTAGAAGCTCTAGAAAAGTCGATGCTATAAAAAAACAGCAAGAAATTTAGAGCCAAAGGAAATTACGCCGCACTTGGCTCGAAGTTTCAAAGGGCTCTGCTCTTCAACTTAATTATTTCAAGTATATATATATATATATTATATTCACACACCTCGATTGATCATCCTCTATTCAATTCTTAAGGTTTTCAACACCTTCAGAAAACAGGTACATACATTATATGAAACAATTTTAATTGAGATATAATTTTAATAAATCTCAGATTATATCTGATAACCAATTAAATGGAATGAAATTCAATTTATAATCATTGGATCTAGATGATCATCAAGAGACATCCTCGATGCTTTATACACATCTACGAAGAACAATTTGTCCATTCGGTGTTGATATAATCTGAGGCTGTCTCTTATACACATCTAGATGTGTATAAGAGACAGCATTTCCGACATGTCCTATAAGGACTGTCTCTTATACACATCTAGATGTGATGATTATATTCCCGCACGTTCAAAACCCGCATAATTACATATAATTAATGATATGTAGGAATCTACTTATACGTAGATCATTACTCATGTGTCTAATAACTATAGTTATTACCAATATGATAATGAATTAGATAAGGAAATTAATATCATATAATCCGATATAGATTATAATTCTATCTCTACTGTACACATCTAGATCATAGAATTAACCCTTGTATGTTATTATGGTAATACCCCCGGACAAACATATCAATTTTTCGATAATATTCAAAAGAATTGTTGTAATTCTGTAATAATATATATAATGATGAAAATAAAGAATATTATAACATCCTTTCTCAATTTCAAGATTTTCAAATAAATATGATTTCAAGTGATAATATTATTGATTTACTAAAACAAATTGAAGACAATGATATTCGATCAAAAATTTTAAATTGGGCATCTACATCCTCTACATCATCATCATCTACTTCATCATCTTCAATTCCTAAATTAAAATTGGCTGAAATTAATAATGAGCCATATACAATGTTAGAAGTTAAAAATAGAATTAGTAAATTAAACAAATTAAACGAAAATGGAATTACTTTAGCAAATTTGCATGAAGAAATTAAAATTTTGAAAATGAAATTTGTTTAATAAAACAAAATCATGTTTTTATAGATAATCGACTTTCTTTAGTTGAAAAATCGGTTCACAACTGAAAAATCAATGATATTAAATTCTGATGAAACAAATAAATTTGATAATTTTTTAAATACAATGCAAATTATTACATCTATGTCTGATGGTATATAAATTTTAAATTTTTGATAGGTGTTAATAAAATTTTAGTTATGTAATGCTATGATTGATCAGTTATGCTGATCTTAGACAGTATTAAAGAAGTTTGAATACAATATTTAGTATTATACAAAAACTCATACTTTACGTTCGCTTACGGTGATAAACTAGAAATAGATTATAAAATTCCATCTCGCTTATATTTGTCAAGATAATATTTGCATTCCTCGACATTTTTACTTGTTAAAATTTGATGAATCCTCCTATTATATTAGGAACTCCTTTGATGAACTGCTGGTAAATTTAAAAATATGCATAAAAATGGTTTAGTGGTAATTGCTCTGATAAACCGTTAAATTAACAAGGGAATAACTGATATTATTACTCGAGATATTATCAATTCTAGATATTGAATTAAAATATTCACATTTATCTTCATTAAATTCAGAAATTTATAGTATTTCTATTTCCACATTTAATTCTTCACTTTGAAATTTGCTGATTTGCCGATTTGCCGTATCTTGAATTGTGAAATATCATATTGACATTTTCAAATTTTTGCATTCACACTTATGTACTGCATTCAATGTTCCCTTTGGACAATTTGAATGGAATGTTATGCCATCTTCAGTCTTCAATAGTCTTTAATGCTTCTTTTGTTTGATTATGAATGATATTTTTATTCCTTATATGGATTTTATTATTGTTTATATTGATGACATTCTTGTCTATTCAAAAACTTTAGAATCACATTTTAAACATCTTGAATTATTTAAAAAAATTGTTATACAAAATGGATTAGTAATATCTAAACCAAAACTTTCTTTATTTCAAACAAAAATTAGATTTTTAGGACATTTTATTGAAAAAGGAACACTTACACCTATAAATAGAGCTATTGAATTTGCATCCAAATTTCCCGATGAAATTATAGATAAAAACAACTTCAACGTTTTTAGGTAGTTTAAATTATATTTCTCCTTATTATAAATCTTTATAAAGATTTAGCTAGATTATATGATAGACTTAAGAATAATGGAACTCCTTGGAATAATAAATTAACTAATTTAGTTAAAAATATTAAATCAAAGGTAAAAATTTTACCATGTTTAACATTAGCTATTCCTAAATGGACAAAAATAATAGAAACTGATGCTTCTAATATAGGTTTTGGTGGCATTTTAAAACAAATTAATCCAGATAACAAACAAATTTACTTGATTAAATTTCATTCTGGTAAATGGACTAATAGTCAACATCTAGATTGGGAAAACATTATATAATTCGGATATATCGGATTATCGTCTCTTATACACATCTAGATGTGTATAAGAGATCTGGTAATATCCCAAAAGATCATCCATTATACGAACAATTGCAAAATATTTGCAACAACAAAGACAAAGGTAATACCTATGCTTGTTATCTTGAAGAAGAATCTGAATCATATTCTAAGTCTTATTATATGAGACCAGAAAAAGAAATTATTTTTCTTCTTGATGAAAAAGACTGTCAATGTCTCTTATACACATCTTTTAAAATTATTTTGTCTTATACTTATTGGGATTATATACAAAGTTTTTATAAAACTTTTTATTATGAGAATTCTAAACACAAGCACACTTGGTTTATTAAATTGTGCTCAAATATCCTATCTCAAAATATTCCCAATTGGTTCATCCAGTGGTGGACTAGAGACAGATCCTGGCAGTGCTTATATGGAGCAAGTCAAAGATCAAATTAAAGAACATATTAAACAAGATCTTTCTATTGATCTAGATCAAGATGATAATAAATCTAGTTCTTCAAAAGACTATAATTCGACTGTTTTTTATACACATTTTAAAATCCGACATTCTATAAAAGCCTCCCATTTGTATACTTATAATTTTCTTAAAGAAAAGTTTAGAGTTTAGATTCTATAAGAGACTCCTTCCTCTCATTGTCTCTTCTTTACAATTAAATGTGTATAAGAGATTTAATCTGTCTCTTAAGACCATCGAGGTTATCTGAATCTAATGAGGTAAATATTACACAGCATGATCCTCAGATTCTTTCTTATGGTCCTGACATAATATGTCAGGCTAAGTATCATAGTTCAAACATGGATCTTAAGTTAACCAACTATGTTTGAACTATTTCTTAATTTCTTTCTATTTGAACTTTTTAATAACCAGTTATCTTGGTTCGGTTCTTAAAAATTTTCAGTCATAATGTTATTTAATTTATTTTGTTGGCCTTGAAATGTACCCGCTTAGCCGTTGAGAAAGGCTTATACACTGTGTATAAGAGACAGGTTTTAAGCCAATACGGGATTCCAATACGGTGATAAGCCAATACGGGATTCCAATACGGTCTTGGGCTTCGTGTTAAGGCTAGGTTTCGGCTTTTAGTCATTTTCACTAAAAGCCGGTAAAATAGCCTTAACACGAAGCCCAAGACCGTATTGGAATCCCGTATTGGCTTATCACCGTATTGGAATCCCGTATTGGCTTGCAAATCGTATTAAAACTAAGTCCAGAATTTAGATCAAAGGCGGTTAGCCCAAGACCGGCCGCCACACTTAACCTCAAACATTTAAACTAGAGTCAAATTCTTTCTTTAGAAAATTATTTTTAATAATCATAAATCTCCGGTTTTTGGATATTTTACCTTTAAAATTTTTATAATTCTGTCTATAAGAACTATTTAATTTATTTTGCTATGTTGCCGATTCTTATTTAATCGCCTTTCTCAACGGCTAAGCGGTATATTTTCAAGGCCAACAAAATAAATTAAATAACATTATGACTGAAAATTTTTAAGAACCGAACCAAGATAAAATGGTTATTAAAAAGTTTTGAAAGAAAGAAATTCAAAATAGTTTAAACATAGTTCAAACACTTAAGATAAGATAACCATCAACATATGATAATTAGCCTGACATAGAATGGACAAAAATAATAGAAACTGATGCTTCTAATAGGTAGAGGAATACCTCGATGGTCTTCTTCTTTGATTAAATAAAAGTAATTACAAAAGAGAAGTAAAGATTTACAATGAGAGGAAGGAGAGAATTAAAGAAACTAAAACTAAAACTTAAAACTTTGCACACCTTCCGGCTATACAAATGGGAGGCTTTATAGAATGTCGGATTTTAAAAAATTAAATGTACGAGGATTTTATGTTAATAACAAAGCTGAACAAGAAAGAGGTGTTCCTCGTCTTGTTATAAACTATAAACCTTTAAATAAAATTTTAAAATGGATAAGGTATCCTATTCCAAATAAAAAAGATTTATTAGAAAAATTATATACGGCTAATATATTTTCTGTTTGAGTGTGTCTAAAACACTTTGAAGAATATCTTCGGTTTTTCAATTGGTTGTGATTCACCAAGGAATTATTAGAGTCCATAGAATGATCGTCTTTGAAGAACCCATTGATCTAGAAGCTGATCTAGATTAAATCTAGATCAGGTCTAATATACACATCTAGAGATGTGTATAAGAGACAGATATTATTGCAAAGACTATAATTTCATCTTTTGTCATAATGCCCGATTGCACTTGTAATTTCTCGGCAATATGCCCGAAAGGACTGGCTCCATTGCTTTGGCGTATAACTTTGAACTTTTCTTTATTTGGTCGAGTAATTCTTGACCATATAATTGATTTGTTTCTGATCATTTTTGATGAGTTTATCCCAATTTGGTATAAAAGGTTCGATATAAACAAGGGAAATGATCAGAGTATAACCAAATTGTGTTCCCATTTATCTGTCTCTTATACACATCTAGATGTGTATAAGAGACAGCCACAGAAATCGTGTAGAGGAATATGATCCTGAATATAATTTTTGAGAGGTGAAATTTTTATCCACGAATGATATAATTGAAGAAAGGGCTGTGTAAAATTTTTTCGGGATATTCCTACAAAAGCCAGACCGTGTCAAATGAATTCTGAATTTTTGAGAAGGATATTTGAGCACAATTTAATAAACCAAGTGTGCTTGTGTTTAGAATTCTCCTTGGTCTATTAAAACTAAAGTCTCTTATACACATCTGAATCATATAAGACTCGCACATATTATGAAAAAATTCTTACTAACAGTCGCTGAAACATGACTTTATCACCAAATACCTTTGAAGAATTTTCCAAGGTTGATCCTGCCATTGATCTTTTTCATCAAGAAGAAAATAATTTCTTTTTCTGTCTCATATAATAAGACTTAGAATCGATTCGATTCTTCTTCAAGAATAAGCATAGGTATTACCTTTGTCGTTGTTGCAAATATTTTTGCAATTGTTCGTATAATGGATGATCTTTGGGATATTACCCAGATCAATATGGGATGAGGATGAAGATCCATATCCTGATAATCCGATATATCCAATTATATAATGTTTTTCCACCCCTAGATATTAGGGTTCTTCCACCTCGTAAAATTCTGTGTAAAAATATATATCATACAAAAATAATAAAATTATATGAATTATCATTAAAAACTTTTTAATCTTTTACAGGTTTTATGAGACGTGGAAGTTCTCAGTATTTTTATAGGCTTATTTCTTATACTTCTCTAGATGTCTTAAGAGAATATAGCATATGTCCATGAAGGATCTTGATGATTTGTATAATTAAAAGCTATTAGTCTTCTTTTTATTTGTGTTTGTCTATTTTGTGCTATAATAATTCTAGAGCGAAAATAAATTTTACTTCTTATTAAATCTTTTTTATAATTTTTATAGTTTTGAATATAATAATTTCTAATAGGGTATTCTATATTTGTGTAATCCATTCTCGGAATATTTTCCAAATATTTTAATTTCAATGCTCTTCCGCGCGAAGAATGAGAAGAACTTGCTGTATCATCATCCTTTGTCTTAAAAATAATTTTCTAAAGAATAAAGTTTTGTAATAAGAAATTTAATATAGGATGATTATTAATTTCTGAAATTAATGAAGATAAATTTGAATATTTTAATTCAATAAGAGAATTATTATTTCGAGCATTAGGATCAGTAATAAACTGAGAAGTAATGTCTTTATAAAACTTATTTTTATAATTAATATATATGATAATAAAATGATCTATTAAAATTAATATATATTCAAAATCTTGTGATGAATTGCAATAATATTATCACTTGAAATTATATTTATTTGAAAATCTTGAAATTGAGAAAGAATGTTATAATATTCTTTATTTTTATCATCATAGATAGTATTACAAGATTTTGAATTACAACAATTTTGAATATTATCAGAATCTGTAGAATCATATATATTAATTTGATCAGAATCATAGTCATCAGAATCAATAGTAGTATTATCATTACTAGAACTATTATTATCTGTATGAATATCTATTATTTTATAAATTTCATTTTTAATTTCGTCATCTAAATCTAATTGTTTAATTCATTATAACATATAATTGGGTTTTTTCTAGAATTTCTAGGTTGAGAGTTTCTCTGTTTTTTACGAAATTTTCTTTTTTCTTTTTGTCTTTCTGCTAACCGCCTTTGATCTAAATTTTGGACTTATGTTTTAATACGATTTGCAAGCCAATACGGGATTCCAATACGGTGATAAGCCAATACGGGATTCCAATACGGTTTGGGCTTTGTATTAAGGCTAGGTTCCGTAATTGTTGAATTACCTCAACGTTATACATTACATAAAGCTATACCTTCTTGAACAAAAGTATTGACCAATTTGCCATAAGTATAATAATCACATCTGAATAGAAATAAGAGCCTTTAATCTAGAGCTTTTTGAGCTTTCACAATTGCAAAGATGTGTATAAGAGACAGTAATAAAATGGATAAGTTATTTTCTTTAGATCAAATACTCTAGATAAAAAAGTATCTTTATACCAACGAAAAGACGTAAGTGTTTTACATCTTAATCCATTTAATAAAGTACTACCTAAAGTTTATTAATTTCATCAGGAATTATTTTTCCTTTAGTTGAATTTATTTGTGAATTATTTTCAGAATTTTCAAGAGTATTAATTTTTAATGAAGAAAATTTTTTATCAAGAAGTTTTTCAAGATCAGAAATTGGTTTAAAATTAAAATTATTAATAATAGGTGGAGGTTGCAAAGAAGCCTTTGCAATATCCTGAAAATCATGATTATGATTATTAGATGAAATAGAATTTGATATTTTTTGTATTAAAGAAAATAACTTATCCATTTTATTATGAAGAGAAATAATTTGTTCACTTAAAACTTTTATAAAAATATTAGTATAATTATTTTGCTGATACATATTATTAATATGTTGCAAAGTAATAGGTAGAGTATTATTGTCTACTAATTTTTGAAAAGCATTAAATGAAAGCGAAGTATTATTTGGTAAAGTAAATAATTTTTGTGGAGGATATAACTCATTAGTTTGCTTACCATCAGAAAATTGATATGTTCGTTCAAGAACATTAATATAATTATTTAAATAAGTAGTTATAAACCACGGAACAAAAGGAATTATTTTATTATGTAAAGCAGTAAATTCATAGAATTCTTTTGAAATATTATCAAGGTCTTCAGAAGAATATACTTCAAATAACCATTGTCTAAAATTATTCCAATTTGAAGATAAAAATTCTTGTTTTATTATTTGTCTAGCATTTGAACCTGGACTAAAATCTATAACAGAGTCATAAATTAAAATCTAATTCGGAATAAAGTAGGAATTTTTATCTAGCTTCATTATCATGAATTGTGTTTAACTATATTATTATTTATATGTAAATGATCTACGTGTGATGTAGATGGAGTATTATCATTAATTATATGTAATGATGCAGGTTTTGAACGTGCAGGAATATAATCATCAAATAATGAAATTTGAGATTTTGAAGAAAATGTCCTATAAGGATGTCTGGATGATGATGATCTAGATCCAATACTATGTCTAGATGGAACATTTGATGTCTCTTATACACATCTAGATGTCCTTTTGTTCCGTGGTTTATAACTACTTATTTAAATAATAGATGTGTAATAGACAGCTTGTATGCATGAGATGTAGAAACAATATCTTTAAGTATTATCCAATGATCAGGAAATTGAATTTCATTCCATTTAATTGGTTGTCTAGTTATAATCTGAGATTTATTAAAATTAGTCTCAATTAAAATTGTTTCATCATTAGAAATATTAATCAATTTACACTTTGGATTCAAAGTTGAAAGTAATTTAAAACAAACTCTATAACATAAACATATAAGTTCAGATCCTGGTACATAATTGTAACCATGAATTTTAACATTTAATGTTAAAGCATCAAGTATTTTAATACGATTTGCAAGCCAATAAATATCATTTGAATCTAATAATTGTATTACATGTTCATCAGAATTTAAAGGAATTGATTTTTCAGTTGTTTTAACAACATATTTAGATATAATATTATCAAATAAACCATATTTATAAATAACAGATGGTGAAATTTTAGGAATTGTCCATTTATTAAGTATTGGTTCATCCCGTATTGGCTTATCACCGTATTGGAATCCCGTATTGGCTTGCAAATCGTATTAAAACTAAGTCCAGAATTTAGATCAAAGGCGGTTAGCCCAAGAGTTTTAGTTTTACTTAACCTCAAACATGAAAACTAGAACGTCAAATTCTATTCTTCAAGAAAATTATTTTTAATAATCATAATCTCCGGTTTTTGGATATTTGTTATTTAATTTATTTTGTTGGCCTATGATTATTATACGTATGGCAAATTGGTCAATAAAAATTTTTAAGAACCGAACCAAGATAAAATGGTTATTAAAAAGTTTTGAAAGAAAGAAATTCAAAATAGTTTAAACATAGTTCAAACACTTAAGATAAGATAACCATCAACATATGATAATTATTGACATATTATGTCGAGGACCAAACAAATTAAAGGGAAAAAATTTAATTTTCACAAACGTGTTGCTTCAATGATAATAGTGGTCTTCTTTTTTGATTAAACAAAAGTAATTATAAAAGAGTAGAAAGATTTACAATGAGAGGAAGGAGAGAATTAAAGAAACTAAAACTAAAACTTAAAACTTTTCACACCTTCCCGGCTATACAAATGGGAGGCTTTTATAGAATGTCGGATTTTAAAAAAAATTAAATATACAGTAGGATTTTTGAAATCCGCACTGTTTCTACAGATTTTACTGTTTGTACAGTATTTGTACAGTGTTTTTACTGTTTATACAGTACTATGAATAGTGAAATTACTATTTGAACAGTGATTTGAAAATTTCTGTTTTTTGTGAAATTCACTTTGACATTTGTGAAATTCACTTTGACATTTGTGAATTCACTTTGAAATTTGCTGATTTGCCGATTTGCCGTATCTTGAATATCTTCAGTATTAAAGAATTACATAATAAAATAATTCCTTTTGTTCCGTGGTCTATAACTACTTTTTAGAATAATTATATTTTTCAATTGGTTCTTCACCAGCCAAGGAATTATTAGAGTCCATAGAATGATCGTCTTTTGAAGAACTAGATTTATTATCATCTTGATCTAGATCAATAGAAAGATCTTGTTTAATATGTTCTTTAATTTGATCTTTGACTTGCTCCATATAAGCAGCTATAATTTCATCTTTTGTCATAATGCCTGATTGCACTTGTAATTTCCTGGCAATATGCCTGAAAGGACTGGGCTCCATTGCTAACTAATAATAGCAGTTTCTGTATAACTTTGAACTTTTTCTTTTATTTGGTCGAGTAATTTTTGACCATATTATTGATTTGTTTCTGGATCATTTTCTAATGATGAGTTTATCCCAGAATTTGGTATAAAAGGTTCGATATAAATAAGGGAATAATCAGGAGTATAACCAAATTCAGGTTAATTTATAAATCCTAGGAATAGAAAATTCGAATAAGAAATAAATGGTATTACATATTTCTGTATTGTAGAGAAATATGATCCTGGGAATATAATTTTTGTGGAGGATATAACTCATTAGTTTGCTTACCATCAGAAAATTGATATGTTCGTTCAAGAACATTAATATAATTATTTAAATAAGTAGTTATAAACCACGGAACAAAAGGAATTATTTTATTATGTAAAGCAGTAAATTCATAGAATTCTTTTGAAATATTATCAAGGTCTTCAGAAGAATATACTTCAAATAACCATTGTCTAAAATTATTCCAATTTGAAGATAAAAATTCTTGTTTTATTATTTGTCTAGCATTTGAACCGGGACTAAAATCTATAACAGTAGTCATAAATTAAAATCTAATTCGGATTCAGTAGGAATTTCCTTATCTAAGGATCAAATTCATTATCATGAATTGGTTTAACTATATTATTATTTATATGTAAATGATCTACGTGTGATGTAGATGGAGTATTATCATTAATTATATGTAATGATGCAGGTTTTGAACGTGCAGGAATATAATCATCAAATAATGAAATTTGAGATTTTGAAGAAAATGTCCATTCTAAACACAAGCACACTTGGTTTATTAAATTGTGCTCAAATATCCTATTTTAATTTATTTTTATCATATGACACAGATGATAAAGATAAATCTTCCATTATTAAGGAAAGAAATATGTCGACTGTTATCAAATCTTAAGTCTCTGAGCTCTGATACCATTTTCACTAAAAGCCGGAACCTAGCCTTAATACAAAGCCCAAACCGTATTGGAATCCCGTATTGGCTTATCACCGTATTGGAATCCCGTATTGGCTTGCAAATCGTATTAAAACTAAGTCCAGAATTTAGATCAAAGGCGGTTAGCCCAAGACCGGCCGCCACACTTAACCTCAAACATAATTTAAACAGGAACTAACTAGAGTCAAATTCTTTCTTTAGAAAATTATTTTTAATAATCATAAATCTCCGGTTTTTGGATATTTTACCTTTAAAATTTTCTGTCTATAAGAACTATTTAATTTATTTTGCTATGTTGCCGATTCTTCCCCTAAACGCCTTTCTCAACGGCTAAGCGGGTACTTTTCAAGGCCAACAAAATAAATTAAATAACATTTGGCTTTCCAGTAGTTACTATTACTTTCTGGAAGATCAAATACTCTAGATAAAAAAGTATCTTTATACCAACGAAAAGACGTAAGTGTTTTACATCTTAATCCATTTAATAAAGTACGAATATTTTCATGATTAGTTGTATAACGTCCTGTAAAATGATCTAAAATATTAACCATGAGTGTATAAACTGCATCTTCAGAAATATGAGATGTATTAGGTTCTGTTTTAACAGTATTTAGAATATCATCACGATTAAGCATACGATGAATTAAATTACTAATTTGTCTTTCAGTATAACCATCTAAATTATGTTCCATTCATAAATTTAGCTTTTCCAGAATAACTATTATTAATTTATGCTGTTGTTCTTCATATAAAATATCCTGAGGAGTAGGTCTAGGATAATAATAATGATACATGGTTGGTTTATCACCAAACTTATAAGAATTACGAAGTTTATTAATTTCATCAGGAATTATTTTTCCTTTAGTTGAATTTATTTGTGAATTATTTTCAGAATCAAGAGTATTAATTTTTAATGAAGAAAATTTTTTATCAAGAAGTTTTTCAAGATCAGAAATTGGTTTAAAATTAAAATTATTAATAATTTCACTAAAAGCCGAAACCTAGCCTTAATACAAAGCCCAAACCGTATTGGAATCCCGTATTGGCTTATCACCGTATTGGAATCCCGTATTGGCTTGCAAATCGTATTAAAACTAAGTCCAGAATTTAGATCAAAGGCGGTTAGCCCAAGACCGGCCGCCACACTTAACCTCAAACATTTAAACTAGAGTCAAATTCTTTCTTTAGAAAATATATTTTTAATAATCATAAATCTCCGGTTTTTGGATATTTTACCTTTAAAATTTTCTGTCTATAAGAACTATTTAATTTATTTTGCTATGTTGCCGATTCTTCCCCTAAACGCCTTTCTCAACGGCTAAGCGGGTACTTTTCAAGGCCAACAAAATAAATTAAATAACATTATAATTAATAAGGCTCTGATACCATTTTCACTAAAAGCCGAAACCTAGCCTTAATACGGCTTTTAGCAAGACCGTATTGGATTCCCGTATTCTCTTATCACATCTAGATGTGTATACGGTCGTACAGGTATAGAAGATCGTATTAAAACTAAGTCCAGAATTTAGATCAAAGGCGGTTAGCCCAAGACCGGCCGCCACACTTAACCTCAAACATTTAAACTAGAGTCAAATTCTTTCTTTAGAAAATTATTTTTAATAATCATAAATCTCCGGTTTTTGGATATTTTACCTTTAAAATTTTCTGTCTATAAGAACTATTTAATTTATTTTGCTATGTTGCCGATTCCGTTCCCCTAAACGCCTTTCTCAACGGCTAAGCGGGTACTTTTCAAGGCCAACAAAATAAATTAAATAACATTATGACTGAAAATTTTTAAGAACCGAACCAAGATAAAATGGTTATTAAAAAGTTTTGAAAGAAAGAAATTCAAAATAGTTTAAACATAGTTCAAACACTTAAGATAAGATAACCATCAACATATGATTATTAATATGACATATTATGTCAGGACCAAACAAATTAAAAGGGAAAGGGAAGAAGGTACCTCAGAAGAGGTTGTAGAGGAATACCTCGATGGTCTTCTTCTTCATATGACATTAAACCGTTAACTTTAAAAGGTTTACCTCTATCTTTTATAGCTGCTTTACGAATGCTCGTAATCTTGATTGGAAAAAATCCTTAATGGGTATTATACAATCCAGTTTGGCCAATGGTCCATTTATTTTAATGTTTATCCTAATTTACAATTATCTTTATCTGATGTTAATATACTTGATGCTTTAACATTAAATGATTTAAATATGCTTAAAATTCATGGTTACAATTATGTACCAAGATCTGAACTTATATGTTTATGTTATAGAGTTTGTTTTAAATTACTTTCAACTTTGAATCCAAAGTGTAAATTGATTAATATTTCTAATGATGAAACAATTTTAATTGAGACTAATTTTAATAAATCTCAGATTATAACTAGACAACCAATTAAATGGAATGAAATTCAATTTCCTGATCATTGGATAATTAATCATCTACAATGAATTTCTAGATGTGTATAAGAGACAAAGATGATCCTCAGATTATATCAACACCAAATGGACAAATTGTTCTTCGTTTTGATACATCAAATATTCCATCTAGACATAGTATTGGTTCTAGACCATCATCATCTAAGCATCCTTATAGGACGTTTTCTTCAAAATCTCAAATTTCATTATTTGATGATTATATTCCTCTTTAGATTAAACCTAGCATATTTACATATAAATAATAATATAGTTAAACCAATTCATGATAATGAATTAGATAAGGAAATTCCTACTGAATCCGAATTAGATTTTAATTTCTGACTACTGTTATAGATTTTAGTCCCGGTTCAAATGCTAGACAAATAATAAAACAAGAATTTTTATCTTCAAATTGGAATAATTTTAGACAATGGTTATTTGAAGTATATTCTTCTGAAGACCTTGATAATATTTCAAAAGAATTCTATGAATTTACTGCTTTACATAATAAAATAATTCCTTTTGTTCCGTGGTTTATAACTACTTATTTAAATAATTATATTAATGTTCTTGAACGAACATATCAATTTTCTTATGGTAAGCAAACTAATGAGTTATATCCTCCACAAAAATTATTTACTTTACCAAATAATACTTCGCTTTCATTTAATGCTTTTCAAAAATTAGTAGACAATAATACTCTACCTATTACTTTGCAACATATTAATAATATGTATCAGCAAAATAATAATATTATACTAATATTTTTATAAAAGTTTTAAGTGAACAAATTATTTCTCTTCATAATAAAATGGATAAGTTATTTTCTTTAATACAAAAAATATCAAATTCTATTTCATCTAATAATCATAATCATGATTTTCAGGATATTGCAAAGGCTTCTTTGCAACCTCCACCTATTATTAATAATTTTAATTTTAAACCAATTTCTGATCTTGAAAAACTTATTGATAATTAATTTTCTTCATTAAAAATTAATACTCTTGATTCTGAAAATAATTCACAAATAAATTCAACTAAAGGAAAAATAATTCCTGATGAAATTAGAATTTGGAATATAATCATTTTTGGTTGTGTTAAAGATATATCCCTATACACATAAGATGTGAAAATGCACCATGAGTGCATAAACTGCTGAAAGAATTAAAAAAGCTCTCCGGAAAGATAATATTTCTATTCCTTATGATTATTATACTTATGGCAAATTGGTCAATACTTGTGTTCAAGAAGGCTTATAGCTTTATGTAATGAAATTAAATTAAATCAACAATTAAAAAGACAACAATTAACTTGTAATTGAATGGCAATATGCCTGAAAGGACTGGGCTCCAGAATTTAGTAATAATGGTTTTGACTTTTTAAAATTATCAAAGACCATTTGGCATAAAAAGTCAAAACCAGTAAGATCAAAGAAAGTCTCTTATACACATCTAGATGTGTATAAGAGACAGATTTTCAACCTAGATCTAATTCTAGAAAAAACCCAATTATATGTTATAAATGTGGCAAAAAAGGTCATATAGCCCCAAATTGTCATGAAAATAAAAAAGAAAAAATTAAACAATTAGATTTAGATGACGAAATTAAAAATGAAATTTATAAAATATTAGATATTCATCCTGTCTATTGTAATACTATCTATGATGATAAAAATAAAGAATATTATAACATTCTTTCTCAATTTCAAGATTTTCAAATAAATATAATTTCAAGTGATAATATTATTGCAATTCCTGATAATAATAAATTAAAAATTTTAAATGATGATTTTATTAAGCATTATAAAAATAAGTTTTATAAAGACATTACTTCTCAGTTTATTACTGATCATTAGGACTGTCTCTTATACACATCTAGATGTGTATTAAGAGATTCAGGGCTAAGCGGGTACTTTTCAATAAAATTTATTTTCGCTCTAGAATTATTATAGCACAAAATAGACAAACACAAATAAAAAGAAGACTAATAGCTTTTAATTATACAAATCATCAAGATCCTTCATGGACATATGCTATATTACAAGAATTTAGAATAGAAGAAGAAGAAATAAAATTCTGTAAAAATATATATCATACAAAAATAAGAAAATTATATGAATTATCAATTTGATAAACTTTTTAATCTTTTACAGGTTTTATGAGACGTGGAAGTTCTCAGTCTCCTTATAGGGGACGAGGTGGAAGAACCCCAGTAATATCTAGGGGTGGAAAAACATTATATAATTCAGATATATCTTCCACCTCTCTTATACAGATTATAATAAGATAGTGAAGTCTGGGTAATATCCCAAAAGATCATCCATTATACGAACAATTGCAAAAATATTTGCAACAACAGCACAAAGGTAATACCTATGCTTCGGTTACTGAAGAAGAATCTGAATCAGATTCTAAGTCTTATATATATATGAGACCAGAAAAAGAAATTATTTTTCTTCTTGATGAAAAAGACTGTCAATGGCAGGATCAACCTTGGAAAATTCTTCAAAGGTATTTGAGCACAATTTAATAAGTAAGTGTGCTTGTGTTCAAATTCGTCCCAGATGTGTATAAGAGACATTCTTACTAATAGTGAAACATTGTATAAGAGACAGCCTATGCAGGAGTATAAGAGACAATCCAGATGTCTATTTATCTAACTTGTAAAAATTATTAAAAAATTTAATTTCTTCATAGAAAATAATTTATTTCAAATTTATTATAAAAACAATTTTTGTGAAAATCATATAACATTCTTATACTTATATGGGATTATATACAAAGTTTTTATAAAACTTTGTATTAGAGACAGGACTAAACACATAACACTTGGTAATATTAAATTGTCTCAAATATCTTATCTTCTTCTTTTATTTGGTCGAGTAATTCTTGACCATATAATTGATTTGTTTCTGGAAGCAGAACGTAAAGCCCTTTATGAGCCTGTCTCTTATACACATCTGTATTTCACCCACTCTCAAAAATTATATTCCCGGGATAGGAATATGACTGTCTCTTATACACATCTAGATGTGTATAAGAGACAGATGTGTATAAGTTACACATTTATATACTGTAGACAGAGTATTATCACCAGAAGCAGAGCGTAAACTGTCTCTTATACACATCTATATGTGTATAAGAGTATTAACTTCATCAAAAATTATTTGTATCCTTTAAATCAATTATATACTGTCTCTTATTACATCTAGATGTGTATAAGAGACAGCATTTGTGAAGTTATATTGACATTTGTGATTTCACTTTGAAATTTTTCAAGATTTGCCGATTTGCCGAAATTACAAGTGCAATCAGGCATTATGACAAAAGATGAAATTATAGCTGCTTATATGAAGCAAGTCAAAGATCAAATTAAAGAACATATTAAACAAGATCTTTCTATTGATCTAGATCAAGATGATAATAAATCTAGTTCTTCAAAAGACGATCATATCCTCTATGGACTCTAATAATTCCTTGGCTGGTGAATCACAACCAATTGAAAAACCCGAAGATATTCTTCAAAGTGTTTTAGACACACTCAAACAAAAGAAGCATTGAAGACTGAAGATATTCAAGATACGGCAAATCGGCAAATCAGCAAATTTCAAAGTGAATTCACAAATGTCAAAGTGAATTTCACAAATGTCAAAGTGAATTTCACAAAAAACAGAAATTTCACTGTTCAAATAGTAATTTCACTATTCATAGTACTGTATAAACAGTAAAAACACTGTACAAATACTGTACAAACAGTAAAATCATGTAGAAAGCAGTGCGGATTTCAAAATCTCTACCGTACATTTAATTTTTTTAAAATCCGACATTCTATAAAAGCCTCCCATTTGTATAGCCGGAAGGTGTGCAAAGTTTTAAGTTTTAGTTTTAGTTTCTTTAATTCTCTCCTTCCTCTCATTGTAAATCTTTACTTCTCTTTTGTAATTACTTTTATTTAATGCAAAGAAGAAGACCATCGAGGTATTCCTCTACAGCCTCTTCTGAGGTACCTTCTTCCCTTTCCCTTTTAATTTGTCTGGTCCTGACATAATATGTCAGGCTAATTATCATATGTTGATGGTTATCTTATCTTAAGTGTTTGAACTATGTTTAAACTATTTTGAATTCCCTAATCCTGACATAATTTCATATACGATTTGCAAGCCAATACGGGATTCCAATACGGTGATAAGCCAATACGGGATTCCAATACGGTTTGGGCTTTGTATTAAGGCTAGGTTTCGACATATTTCTTTCCTTAATAATGGAAGATTTATCTTTATCATCTGTGTCATATGATAAAAATAAATTAAAAGAAGAATATGATATTCCTCAAGATATGAATTTACTTAATAAATGGACAATTCCTAAAATTTCACCATCTGTTATTTATAAATATGGTTTATTTGATAATATTATATCTAAATATGTTGTTAAAACAACTGAAAAATCAATTCCTTTAAATTCTGATGAACATGTAATACAATTATTAGATTCAAATGATATTGATTCTTATAAAACTGCTAAATTTAATTTTATGCATATTGGTTTAGTGCAAATTGCTTTTAAACCGTTAACCTCAAACATTTAAACTCTGTCTCTTATAACATTCTTTCTCAATTTCAAGATTTTCAAATAAATATAATTTGAACTTTTAAAGAAATATTATAACATTCCTGATAATAATAAATTAAAAATTTTCAAATAAATATTTTATTTCAATTATAAAATTATCTGATTGTAATACTATTTATGATGATAAAAATAAAGAATATTATAACATTACAATTATTTCAAGGATTTTCAACTTATATGTTTATGTTATAGAGTTTGTTTTAAATTACTTTCAACTTTGAATCCAAAGTGTAAATTGATTAATATTTCTAATGATGAAACAATTTTAATTGAGACTAATTTTAATAAATCTCAGATTATAACTAGACAACCAATTAAATGGAATGAAATTCAATTTCCTGATCATTGGATAATAAAGATATTGTATTGTTTCTACATCTCATGCTTTAAATATTACACAGCATGATCCTCAGATTATATCAACACCGAATGGACAAATTGTTCTTCGTTTTGATACATCAAATGTTCCATCTAGACATAGTATTGGATCTAGATCATCATCATCCAGACATCCTTATAGGATCAGTAATAAACTGAGAAGTAATGTCTTTATAAAACTTATTTTTATAATGCTTAATAAAATCATCATTTAAAATTTTTAATTTATTATTATCAGGAATTGCAATAATATTATCACTTGAAATTATATTTATTTGAAAATCTTGAAATTGAGAAAGAATGTTATAATATTCTTTATTTTTATCATCATAGATAGTATTACAAGATTTTGAATTACAACAATTTTGAATATTATCAGAATCTGTAGAATCATATATATTAATTTGATCAGAATCATAGTCATCAGAATCAATAGTAGTATTATCATTACTAGAACTATTATTATCTGTATGAATATCTATTATTTTATAAATTTCATTTTTAATTTCGTCATCTAAATCTAATTGTTTAATTTTTTCTTTTTTATTTTCATGACAATTTGGGGCTATATGACCTTTTTTGATACATTTATAACATATAATTGGGTTTTTTCTAGAATTTCTAGGTTGAGAGTTTCTCTGTTTTTTACGAAATTTTCTTTTTTCTTTTTGTCTTTCTGTTGATCTTATGGTTTTGACTTTTTATGCCATGATGGTCGTTGATATGATTTTTTCTGTGTAGAAGATATATCTTCTAAACCAAATTGACTACAAAATTGACCTAATTGTCTTTTTTCAGTTAATTGTTGTCTTTTTAATTGTTGATTTAATTTAATTTCATTACATAAAGCTATACCTTCTTGAACACAAGTATTGACCAATTTGCCATAAGTATAATAATCATAAGGAATAGAAATATTATCTTTCCGGAGAATTTTTTAATTCTTTTACAGCAAATAATGCAGGTAAACCATCAATAAATTTGGCTCTCCAAGAGTTACTATTACTTTACGGAAGATCAAATACTCTAGATAAAAAAGTATCTTTATACCAACGAAAAGACGTAAGTGTTTTACATCTTAATCCATTTAATAAAGTACGAATATTTTCATGATTAGTTGTATAACGTCCTGTAAAATGATCTAAAATATTAACCATGAGTGTATAAAAAACTGCATCTTCAGAAATATGAGATGTATTAGGTATTATTACCAAAGCAATTTTAATAACCATTTTAGGCATGGTTGCCAGGAAATTACAAGTCATAATGTTATTTAATTTATTTTGTTGGCCTTGAAAACTAGCCGCTTAGTCTTATTAAACATCTTAGGTGTATAATAGACATACATAAGCATACGATGAATTAAATATTACTTTGCAACATATTAATAATATGTATCAGCAAAATTCCATTATAAATATTTTTAAAAGTTTTATTAAAATTATTAATAATAGGTGGAGGTTGCAAAGAAGCCTTTGCAATATCCGAAAATCATGATTATGATTATTAGATGAAATAGAATTTGATATTTTTTGTATTAAAGAAAATAACTTATCCATTTTATTATGAAGAGAAATAATTTGTTCACTTAAAACTTTTATAAAAATATTAGTATAATTATTTTGCTGATACATATTATTAATATGTTGCAAAGTAATAGGTAGAGTATTATTGTCTACTAATTTTTGAAAAGCATTAAATGAAAGCGAAGTATTATTTGGTAAAGTAAATAATTTTTGTGGAGGATATAACTCATACAGCTCAGTTTATTACTGATCCTAATGCTCGAAATAATAATTCTCTTATTGAATTAAAATATTCAAATTTATCTTCATTAATTTCAGAAATTAATAATCATCCTATATTAAATTTCTTATTACAAAACTTTATTCAGTTTTGCAGAAAATATTTTCAAGACAAAGGATGACTGATACAGCAAACTTCTGTTCTTCTCATTCTTCGCGCGGAAGAGCATTGAAATTAAAATATTTGGAAAATATTCCGAGAATGGATTACACAAATATAGAATACCCTATTAGAAATTATTATATTCAAAACTATAAAAATTATAAAAAAGATTTAATAAGAAGTAAAATTTATTTTCGCTCTAGAATTATTATAGCACAAAATAGACAAACACAAATAAAAAGAAGACTAATAGCTTTTAATTATACAAATCATCAAGATCCTTCATGGACATATGCTATATTACAGCAATATTTTTGCAATAGAAGAAGAAGAAATAAAATTCTGTAAAAATATATATCATACAAAAATAAGAAAATTATATGAATTATCAATTTGATAAACTTTTTAATCTTTTACAGGTTTTATGAGACGTGGAAGTTCTCAGTCTCCTTATAGGGGACGAGGTGGAAGAACCCCAGTAATATCTAGGGGTGGAAAAACATTATATAATTCAGATATATCTGGATTATCAGGATATGGATCTTCATCATCTGCTCATCCCATATTGATCTGGGTAATATCCCAAAAGATCATCCATTATACGAACAATTGCAAAAATATTTGCAACAACAGCACAAAGGTAATACCTATGCTTCGGTTACTGAAGAAGAATCTGAATCAGATTCTAAGTCTTATTATATGAGACCAGAAAAAGAAATTATTTTTCTTCTTGATGAAAAAGACAGTGTTAATTTTTTACAGTATATCTATAAGTATTTATTATGAGAATTCTAAACACAAGCACACTTGGTTTATTAAATTGTGCTCAAATATCCTATCTCAAAATATTCCCAATTGGTTCATCCAGTGGTGGACTACTCATGGACCCTCAGTAAAAATTTTACCTGAGCCCTTTCTTCAATTATATCATTCGTGGATAAAAATTTCACCCACTCTCAAAAAATTATATTCCCAGGATCATATTCCTCTACCCACAGAAATATCTACCATTTATTTCTTTCGAATTTTCTATTCCTTGGATTTATAAATGGGAACTGAATTTGGTTATACTCTGATCATTTCCCTTGTTTATATCGAACCTTTATACCAAATTCTGGGATAGATGTGTATAAGAGACAGATATTAGTATAATTATTTTGCTGATACATATTATTAATATGTTGCAAAGTAATAGGTAGAGTATTATTGTCTACTAATTTTTGAAAAGCATTAAATTAATTATCATCTTGATCTAGATCAATATCTTCCGATCTTGTTTCTTATATGTTCTTTAATCTTGTATAAAGACATCTTCATTTAGATCTTTCTATTGATCTAGATCTTTTGATAATAAATCTAGTTCTTTATAGACATCTAGATGTGTCTAAGAGAAGTTCCTTGGCTGGTCTGTATAACCAATTTTCATCACATAAAGATATTTAAAATTGTTAATAAGAACACTAAACCAATTCATTCTGAATATTATCAGAATCTGTAGATACGGCAAATCGGCAAATCAGCAAATTTCAAAGTGAATTCACAAATGTATAAAGTGAATTTCACAAATGTCAAAGTGAATTTCACAAAAAACAGAAATTTCACTGTTCAAATAGTAATTTCACTATTCATAGTATGTATAAACAGTAAAAACACTGTACAAATACTGTACAAACAAGTAAAATCATTTTGTAGAAAGCAGTGCGGATTTCAAAATCCTCTGTACATTTAATTTTTTTAAAATCCGACATTCTATAAAAGCCTCCCATTTGTATAGCCGGGAAGGTGTGCAAAGTTTTAAGTTTTAGTTTTAGTTTCTTTAATTCTCTCCTTCCTCTCATTGTAAATCTTTACTTCTCTTTTGTAATTACTTTTATTTAATCAAAGAAGAAGACCATCGAGGTATTCCTCTACAGCCTCTTCTGAGGTACCTTCTTCAAGTATATGAGATTTATGATTATTAAAAATAATTTTGAAAGAAAGAATTTTCTTCATTTAAATTATTTTTAATATCCTGTCTCTTGGGCTATCCGCCTTTGATCTAAATTCTGGACTTAGTTTTAATACGATTTGCAAGCCAATACGGGATTCCAATACGGTGATAAGCCAATACGGAATTCCAATACGGTCTTGGGCTTCGTGTTAAGGCTAGGTTTCGGCTTTTAGTGAAAATGGTATCAGAGCTCAGAGACTTAAGATTTGATAACAGTCGACATATTTCTTTCCTTAATAATGGAAGATTTATCTTTATCATCTGTGTCATATGATAAAAATAAATTAAAAGAAGAATATGATATTCCTCAAGATATGAATTTACTTAATAAATGGACAATTCCTAAAATTTCACCATATGTTATCCCTTATTGAAAAAATTATATAATTCAGATATATGTCGACTGTTTTTAATTTATGAAAAATCAATTCCTTTAAATTCTGATGAAATGTTATAGAGTTTGTTTTAAATTACTTTCAACTTTGAATCCAAAGTGTAAATTGATTAATATTTCTAATGATGAAACAATTTTAATTGAGACTAATTTTAATAAATCTCAGATTATAACTAGACAACCAATTAAATGGAATGAAATTCAATTTAAGATCACTGGATAATAAATAAAGATATTGTTTCTACATCTCATGCTTTAAATATTACACAGCATGATCCTCAGATTATATCAACACCGAATGGACAAATTGTTCTTCGTTTTGATACATCAAATGTTCCATCTAGACATAGTATAAGAGACAGATGATATTTGAAGAATCCGACATCCTTATAGGACATTTTCTTCAAAATCTCAAATTTCATTATTTGATGATTATATTCCCGCACGTTCAAAATCTGCATCATTACATATAATTAATGATAATACTCCATCTAGATATTACCTAGATCATTTACATATAAATAATAATATAGTTAAACCAATTCATGATAATGAATTAGATAAGGAAATTCCTACTGAATCCGAATTAGATTTTAATCCTTATGACTATGTTATAGATTTTAGTCCAGTTCAAATGTTTTATTATTTTTCTGGCATTCTGTCTCTTATACACATCTGTGCCTGATTGCACTTGTAGTTTCCTGGCAGAGACAGCAATACCTATTATCACTTGAAATCATATTTATTTGAAAATCTGCTTTACATAATAAAATAATTCCTTTTGTTCCATGGTTTATAACTACTTATTTAAATAATTATATTAATGTTCTTGAACAAACATATCAATTTTCTGATAATATTCAAAAGAATTGTTGTAATTCCTGTAATATTATATATAATGATGAAAATAAAGAATATTATAACATCCTTTCTCAATTTCAAGATTTTCAAATAAATATGATTTCAAGTGATAATATTATTGATTTACTAAAACAAATTGAAGACAATGATATTCGATCAAAAATTTTAAATTGGGCATCTACATCCTCTACATCATCATCATCTACTTCATCATCTTCAATTCCTAAATTAAAATTGGCTGAAATTAATAATGAGCCATATACAATGTTAGAAGTTAAAAATAGAATTAGTAAATTAAACAAATTAAACGAAAATGGAATTACTTTAGCAAATTTGCATGAAGAAATTAAAATTTTGAAAATAATGAAATTTGTTTAATAAAACAAAATCATGTTTTTATAGATAATCGATAATGGTTTAGTTGAAAAATCGGTTCATAAAGGCAAAGAAATTATTCAGCCTATTCAAATTTCTTCTAATGATATTTATTCTGATGAAACAAATAAATTTGATAATCTTTAAATATTATGCAAATTATTACATCTCAAAGATGGTATATAAACATTAAATTTTTAATTAATAATGATTTTTTAGCTGAATCAGTTGCCATGATTGATAGTGGTGCTGATCTTTGTTGTATTCAAGAAGGTTTAATACCTACTAAATATTATACAAAAACAGCTCATACTTTACGTTACCCTTCTCTTAAACTCAGAATTAGATTTGACACGGTCCATCTCGCTTATATTTGTCAAGATAATAGTTAAGCTGTCTCTTATACACATCTAGATGTGTATAAGAGACATGAATCCTCCTATTATATTAGGAACTCCTTTTATAATAGGAGGATCCTATTAAAAATTTGGACTGATCATCCTAGTGCTTTTTGGGATAGGAAAAAGCATGTCGTTTTTCTTCATTATGAAGATAATTTTCATGAACAGGATATTCCTACAAAAGCTAGACCGTGTCAAATGAATTCTGAATTTTTAGAATTTTGTAAAAAAGAAATTGAAGTTTTACTTCAAAAAGGATTAATAAAACCTTCTAAATCTCCTTGGTCTTGTTTTTTAATGGATAAGGTATCCTATTCCAAATAAAAAAGATTTATTAGAAAAATTATATACGGCTAATATATTTTCTAAATTTGAGTTAAAATCAGGATATTGGCAAATTCAAATTTTTGCGAGATCATACTTATCGATCGCATTCAATGTTCCCTTTGGACAATTTGAATGGAATGTTATGCCATTTGGATTAAAAAATGCTCCTTCTGAATTCCAGAAAATTATGAATGATATTTTTATTCCTTATATGGATTTTATTATTGTTTATATTGATGACATTCTTGTCTATTCAAAAACTTTAGAATCACATTTTAAACATCTTGAATTATTTAAAAAATTGTTATACAAAATGGATTAGTAATATCTAAACCAAAACTTTCTTTATTTCAAACAAAAATTAGATTTTTAGGACATTTTATTGAAAAAGGAACACTTACACCTATAAATAGAGCTATTGAATTTGCATCCAAATTTCCCGATGAAATTATAGATAAAAACAACTTCAACGTTTTTAGGTAGTTTAAATTATATTTCTCCTTATTATAAAAATCTTTCTAAAGATTTAGCTCCATTATATGATAGACTTAAGAATAATGGAACTCCTTGGAATAATAAATTAACTAATTAGAGTTAATAATATTAAATCAAAGGTAAAAATTTTACCATGTTTAACATTAGCCAGATTCCAAAATGGATTGCTTAAATAGAAACGATGCTTCTTTCTTTCTTTTAAAATTATTTTGAATTCACTTTTTCTTTCTCTTATTTGCATCTAATTTGCCGTATCTTGAATAAGTTTAGCTCTTCAATATTCTTCGCAATGAAAATATGCTACTATTGCTCATGAAATGTTAGCAATAGTTAAATGTGTTCTAAAATTTCAAAATGATTTATATAATCAAAAGTTTATAATAATTACTGATTCTCATTCATTAAAATTTATGTTTAATAAAGATTTTAAAAATGATATTTCTAAACAAATGTTTGCTAGATGGCAAGCTCAATTAACTCCTTTTGACTATATCCTGATTTTCTAGCATAAGAACATATAAAATCTATAACCTTCTCTTATATTGATCTCGAGAATTTTTACAGGTTTCATAAGGTGGAAAAACATTATATAATTCAGATATATCTGGATTATCAGGATATGGATCTTCATCCTCATCCCATATTGATCTGGGTAATATCCCAAAAGATCATCCATTATACGAACAATTGCAAAAATATTTGCAACAACAGCATAAAGGTAATACCTATGCTTCGGTTACTGAAGAAGAATCTGAATCAGATTCTAAGTCTTATTATATGAGACCAGAAAAAGAAATTATTTTTCTTCTTGATGAAAAAGACTGTCAATGGCAGGATCAACCTTGGAAAATTCTTCAAAGGTATTTGACTGATAAAGTCATGTTTCCAGGCGAATCATATAAGACTCGCACATATTATGAAAAAATTCTTACTAATAGTGAAACAGCTGATATTCAGCATTATCAGCCTCATACGGCTTCTTCTATTTCTACTACATATATATTTATATTTTTATATATCTTCAAAAATTATTATTAAAAAGGTAATTTCTTCTGAAGAATGGGGACTTTCAACCCTTACAGAAAAACAATGTTTTGTTGAAAATCAACCACTTTCTTATACTTATTGGGATTATATACAAAGTTTTTATAAAACTTTTTATTATGAGAATTCTAAACACAAGCACACTTGGTTTATTAAATAATGCTCAAATATCCTATCTCAAAATATCCCCAATTGGTTCATCCAGATGTGTATAAGAGACAGTACCCATTCTTCCTCAGTAAATTAATTTTTAATAATAATTTTTGAAAAATTATAAATAGTAGTAGAAATAGAAGAAGCCGTATGAGGCTGATAATGCTGAATATCAGCCTGTCTCTTATACACATCTAGATATGTACCATCTAGATGTGTATAAGAGATGTACAAACAGTTGGATTTATAAATGGGAACCTGAATTTGGTTATACTCCTGATCATTTCCCTTGTTTATATCGAACCTTTTATACTAAATTCTGTAAGAAACTCATCATAAATGTGCGAGTCTTCATATGATTCGCCTGGAAACATGACTTTATCAGTCAAATACAGATGTGTATAAGAGACATACGACAACGCTATTATTACCAAAGCAATGGAGCCCAGTCCTTTCAGGCATATTGCCAGGAAATTACAAGTGCAATCAGGCATTATGACAAAAGATGAAATTATAGCTGCTTATATGAAGCAAGTCAAAGATCAAATTAAAGAACATATTAAACATAATCTTTCTATTGATCTAGATCAAGATGATAATAAATCTAGTTCTTCAAAAGAAGAGATCATTCTTTGGAATATAATAATTTGAATCACAACCAATTGAAACACTTTGAAGATATTCTTCAAAGTTTTTCAATTGGTTGTGATTCAGATGTGTATAAGAGACAGATAGTAATTTCACTATAGATAGTTACTGTATAAACAGTAAATACACTGTACAGACAGTGTATAAACAGTAAGTACAGTCTCGTATACACAAAAATGTGTAAATATACAGTAGGATTTTTAATTTTTTTAAAATCCGACATTCTATAAAAGCCTCCCATTTGTATAGCCGGGAAGGTGTGCAAAGTTTTAAGTTTTAGTTTTAGTTTCTTTAATTCTCTCCTTCCTCTCATTGTAAATCTTTACTTCTCTTTTGTAATTACTTTTATTTAATCAAAGAAGAAGACCATCGAGGTATTCCTCTACAGCCTCTTCTATTTCTTTGAAGTTTAATTTATTTTGTTGGCCTTGAAAAGTACCCGCTTAGCCGTTGATACAAATCCCAAAATTTTAAGAATCGGCCTTATAGCAAAATAAATTAAATAGTTCTTATAGACAGAAAATTTTAAAGGTAAAATATCCAAAAACCGGAGATTTATGATTATTAAAAATAATTTTCTAAAGAAAGAATTTGACTCTGTTTCCATGTTTGAGGTTAAGTGATAATGGCCGGTCTTGGGCTAACCGCCTTTGATCTAAATTCTGGACTTAGTTTTAATACGATTTGCAAGCCAATACGGGATTCCAATACGGTGATAAGCCAATACGGGATTCCAATACGGTTTGGGCTTTGTATTAAGGCTAGGTTTCGGCTTTTAGTGAAAATGGTAAAATATTGGGCTTTGTATTAAGGCTAGGTTTCGGCTTTTAGTGAAAATGGTATCAGAGCTCAGAGACTTAAGATTTGATAACAGTCGACATATTTCTTTCCTTAATAATGGAAGATTTATCTTTATTGTCATCTGTGTCATATGATAAAAATAAATTAAAAGAAGAATATGATATTCCTCAAGATATGAATTTACTTAATAAATGGACAATTCCTAAAATTTCACCATCTGTTATTTATAAATATGGTTTATTTGATAATATTATATCTAAATATGTTGTTAAAACAAGACTTAGAATCTGATTCAGATTCGTCGTTTTTCTTCTTATATGTTTATGTAATAGAGTTTGTTTAATCTACTTTCGACTTTGAATCCAAAGTGTTAAATTGATCTATATTTGTATAATGAAACAATTTTAATTGAGACTAATTTTAATAAATCTCAGTTATAACTAGACAACCAATTAAATGGAATGAAATTCATAAATTTATTATTGTCTAATAAATAAATCTATTGATGGTATAAGAGATGCAGGTATATATTACATGATCATGATCCTCAGATTAGATCAATCATCGATGATGATGAAGTGTTCTTCGTTTGATACATCAAATGTTCCATCCTAGACATTTATTGGATCTAGATCATCATCATCCAGACATCCTTATAGGACATTTTCTTCAAAATCTCAAATTTCATTATTTGATGATTATATTCCCTGACAGGGAATAACCAATTCAGATAATGAATTAGATAAGGAAATTCCTACTGAATCCGAATTAGATTTTAATTTATGACTATGTTATAGATTTTAGTCCAGACAAATGCTAGACAAATAATAAAACAAGAATTTTTATCTTCAAATTGGAATAATTTTAGACAATGGTTATTTGAAGTATATTCTTCTGAAGACCTTGATAATATTTCAAAAGAATTCTATGAATTTTACCGGGGTAGAAATCATCTAGATGTGTCATAAGAGACAGGTTTATTTCAAATGTCTCTTGAGAAGTCTATCTATTTTTGTATAAGAGACAGGCATAGGTCGATGGTAAGCAAACTAATGAGTTATATCCTCCACAAAAATTATTTACTTTACCAAATAATACTTCGCTTTCATTTAATGCTTTTCAAAAATTAGTAGACAATAATACTCTACCTATTACACATCTAGATGTGTATAAGAGACAGGGGCAAAATAATTATACTAATATTTTTATAAAAGTTTTAAAGTGAACAAATTATTTCTCTTCATAATAAAATGGATAAGTTATTTTCTTTAATACAAAAAATATCAAATTCTATTTCATCTAATAATCATAATCATGATTTTCAGGATATTGCAAAGGCTTCTTTGCAACCTCCACCTATTATTAATAATTTTAATTTTAAACCAATTTCTGATCTTGAAAAACTTCTTGATAAAAAATTTTCTTCATTAAAAATTAATACTCTTGATTCTGAAAATAATTCACAAATAAATTCAACTAAAGGAAAAATAATTCCTGATGAAATTAATAAACTTCGTTATTCTTATAAGTTTGGTGATAAACCAGTTTTATACATTATTAGAATCTCCCAGAACAGTATTTAGAAAAAGCAAATAATAATAGTGACAAACGTGTTGCTTCAATGATAATAGCCGGTTTTACTGGTCAACTTAAAGGTTGGTGGGATAATTATTTCACCCAACAAAATCGTGATGATATTCTAAATACTGTTAAAACAGAACCTAATACATCTCATATTTCTGAAGATGCAGTTTATACACTCATGGTTAATATTTTAGATCATTTTACAGGACGTTATACAACTAATCATGAAAATATTCGTACTTTATTAAATGGATTAAGATGTAAAACACTTATCTTTTCGTTGGTATAAAGATACTTTTTTATCTAGAGTATTTGATCTAAGATGAATAGTAATAGTCTATGCCTGTCTCTTATACACATCTATTTAATATAGGATGATTATTAATTTGATAATATTCAAAATTGTTGTAATTCAAAATCTTGTAATACTATCTATGATGATAAAAATAAAGAATATTAACAAATAACATTCTTTCTCAATTTCAAGATTTTCAAATAAATATAATTTCAAGTGATAATATTATTGCAATTCCTGATAATAATAAATTAAAAATTTTAAATGATGATTTTATTAAGCATTATAAAAATAAGTTTTATAAAGACATTACTTCTCAGTTTATTACTGATCCTAATGCTCGAAATAATAATTCTCTTATTGAATTAAAATATTCAAATTTATCTTCATTAATTTCAGAAATTAATAATCATCCTATATTAAATTTCTTATTACAAAACTTTAAAACTAAGCGAGAAATAGACAAACACAAATAAAAAGAAGACTAATAGCTTTTAATTATACAAATCATCAAGATCCTTCATGGACATATGCTATATTACACAAGAATTTAGAATAGAAGAAGAAGAAATAAAATTCGTAAAAATATAGATCTTTTATAGCTGCTTCACGAGATGCTCTTCAAATCTTGATTGGAAAAATTATTCCAATTTGAAGATAAAAATTCTTGTTTTATTATTTTTCTAGCATATGAACCGGGACTAAAATCTATAACAGTAGTCATAAATTAAAATCTAATTCGCACATCTAGATGTGTATAAGAGACAGCTTCTTCTATTTCTACTACTATTTATAATTTTTCAAAAATTATTATTAAAAAGGTAATTTCTTCTGAAGAATGGGGACTTTCAACCCTTACAGAAAAACAATGTTTTGTTGAAAATCAACCACTTTCTTATACTTATTGGGATTATATACAAAGTTTTTATAAAACTTTTTATTATGAGAATTCTAAACACAAGCACACTTGGTTTATTAAATTGTGCTCAAATATCCTATCTCAAAATATTCCCAATTGGTTCATCCAGTGGTGGACTACTCATGGACCCTCAGTAAAAATTTTACCTGAGCCCTTTCTTCAATTATATCATTCGTGGATAAAAATTTCACCCATATCTCTCAAAAAATTATATTCCCAGGATCATATTCCTCTACCCACAGAAATATCTACCATTTATTTCTTTCTCGAATTTTCTATTCCTTGGATTTATAAATGGGAACCTGAATTTGGTTATACTCCTGATCATTTCCCTTGTTTATATCGAACCTTTTATACCAAATTCTGGGATAAACTCATCAAAAATGATCCAGAAACAAATCAATTATATGGTCAAGAATTACTCGACCAAATAAAAGAAAAAGTTCAAAGTTATACTTTTCTAAATTTTATTTATCACAACCAATTGAAAAACCCGAAGATATTCTTCAAAGTGTTTTAGACACACTCAAACAAAAGAAGCATTGAAGATCAAGATATTCAAGATACGGCAAATCGGCAAATCAGCAAATTTCAAAGTGAATTCACAAATGTCAAAGTGAATTTCACAAATGTCAAAGTGAATTTCACAAAAAAAACAGAAATTTCACTGTTCAAATAGTAATTTCACTATTCATAGTCTTGTATAAACAGTAAAAACACTGTACAAATCTGTACAAACAGTAAAATCACTTGTAGAAACAGTGCGGATTTCAAAATCCTGTACATTTAATTTTTTTAAAATCCGACATTCTATAAAAGCCTCCCATTTGTATAGCCGGGAAGGTGTGCAAAGTTTTAAGTTTTAGTTTTAGTTTCTTTAATTCTCTCCTTCCTCTCATTGTAAATCTTTACTTCTCTTTTGTAATTACTTTTATTTAATCAAAGAAGAAGACCATCGAGGTATTCCTCTACAGCCTCAATCTCCATTTTACCTTCTTCCTTTCCCTTTTAATTTGTTTGGTCCGACATAATATGTCAAAGCTAATTATCATATGTTGATGGTTATCTTATCTTAAGTGTTTGAACTATGTTTAAACTATTTTGAATTTCTTTCTTTCAAAACTTTTTAATAACCATTTTATCTTGGTTCGGTTCTTAAAAATTTTCAGTCATAATGTTATTTAATTTATTTTGTTGGCCTTGAAAAGTACCCGCTTAGCCGTTGAGAAAGGCGTTTAGGGGAAGAATCGGCAACATAGCAAAATAAATTAAATAGTTCTTATAGACAGAAAATTTTAAAGGTAAAATATCCAAAACCGGAGATTTATGATTATTAAAAATAATTTTCTAAAGAAAGAATTTGACTCTAGTTTAAATGTTTGAGGTTAAGTGTGGCGGCGGTCTTGGGCTAACCGCCTTTGATCTAAATTCTGGACTTAGTTTTAATACGATTTGCAAGCCAATACGGGATTCCAATACGGTTTGGATAAGCCAATACGGGATTCCAATACGGTTTGGGCTTTGTATTAAGGCTAGGTTTCGCTTTTAGTGAAAATGGTATCAGAGCTCAGAGACTTAAGATTTGATAACAGTCGACATATTTCTTTCCTTAATAATGGAAGATTTATCTTTATCATCTGTGTCATATGATAAAAATAAATTAAAAGAAGAATATGATATTCCTCAAGATATGAATTTACTTAATAAATGGACAATTCCTAAAATTTCACCATCTGTTATTTATAAATATGGTTTATTTGATAATATTATATCTAAATATGTTGTTAAAACAACTGAAAAATCAATTCCTTTAAATTCTGATGAACATGTAATACAATTATTAGATTCAAATGAATTGATTCTTATAAAACTGCTGGTAAATTTAATTTTATGCATATTGGTTTAGTGCAAATTGCTTTTAAACCGTTAACTTTAAAAGGTTTACCTGAATCTTTTATATTATTTCTACGAGATGCTCGTAATCTTGATTGGAAAAAATCCTTAATGGGTATTATACAATCCATTTGGCCAATGGTCCGATTTATTTTAATGTTTATCCTAATTTACAATTATCTTTATCGATGTTAATATACTTGATGCTTTAACATTAAATGTTAAAATTCATGGTTACAATTATGTACCAGATCGATTATATGTTTATGTTATAGAGTTTGTTTTAAACTACTTTCGACTTTGAATCCAAAGTGTAAATTGATTAATATTTCTAATGATGAAACAATTTTAATTGAGACTAATTTTAATAAATCTCAGATTATAACTAGACAACCAATTAAATGGAATGAAATTCAATTTCCTGATCATTGGATAATAAATAAAGATATTGTTTCTACATCTCATGCTTTAAATATTACACAGCATGATCCTCAGATTATATCAACACCGAATGAACAAATTGTTCTTCGTTTTGATACATCAAATGTTCCATCTAGACATAGTATTGGATCTAGATCATCATCATCCAGACATGGCTCCCTTATAGGACATTTTCTTCAAAATCTCATCTTTCATTATTTGATGATTATATTCCCTGCACGTTCAAAACCTGCATCATTACATATAATTAATGATAATACTGTCTCTACATCACATCTAGATGTGTATAAGATACAGATATTAGATGTTAGGGATATCCTGTGTCCAGATATAGATGAACAAAAATTATTTACTTTACCAAATAATACTTCGCTTTCATTTAATGCTTTTCAAAAATTAGTAGACAATAATACTCTACCTATTACTTTGCAACATATTAATAATATGTATCAGCAAAATAATTATACTAATATTTTTATAAAAGTTTTAAGTGAACAAATTATTTCTCTTCATAATAAAATGGATAAGTTATTTTCTTTAATACAAAAAATATCAAATTCTATTTCATCTAATAATCATAATCATGATTTTCAGGATATTGCAAAGGCTTCTTTGCAACCTCCACCTATTATTAATAATTTTAATTTTAAACCAATTTCTGATCTTGAAAAACTTCTTGATAAAACCTCTTGATTAAAAATTAATACTCTTGATTCTGAAAATAATTCACAAATAAATTCAACTAAAGGAAAAATAATTCTAAAACCTGAAATTTATACACTTCGTAAATGTTATAAGAGACAGTGATAAACCAAGGATAATAATAGATTATTATCATGGACCTACTCCTCAGATATTTTATTTGAGGAACAACATCATATTATTAATAATAGTTATTCTGGAAAAGAAATATATGAATGGAATTTAGATGGTTATCTGATAGACAAATTAGTAATTTAATTCATCGTATGCTTATGTATTCTACTGTAGCAAAAGCAAATCATAGTAAAACCGGCTATTATCATTGAAGCAACACGTTTGTCACTGCTTGTGTTTATACACATCTAGATGTGTATAAGAGACATGTATAAAAGGTTCGATATAATCCCAATAAGTATTAGAAAGTGGTTGAACCTGTAACATTATATATTTCTATAGATGTGTTTATACACATCAGGTAAAATTCTTTTATACATGTGACAGACGTTATACAACTAATCATGAAAATATTCGTACTTTATTAAATGGATTAAGATGTAAAACACTTACGTCTTTTCGTTGGTATAAAGATACTTTTTATCTAGAGTATTTGATCTTCCGAAAGTAATAGTAACTATGGAAAGCCAAATTTATTAGCTCTCCGGAAAGATAATATTTCTATTCCTTATGATTATTATACTTATGGCAAATTGGTCAATACTTGTGTTCAAGAAGGTATAGCTTTATGTAATGAAATTAAATTAAATCAACAATTAAAAAGACAACAATTAATCGAAAAAGACAATTAGGTCAATTTTGTAGTCAATTTGGTTTAGAAGGTCGTTGATATGATTTTTTCTGTGTAGAAGATATATCCTGTCTCTTATACACATCTAGATGTGTATAAGAGACAGCTCTAATGGTTGGTTGAGAAAATTTCGTAAAATCTTGGGGAATATCATATCATTCTTTTACCCAATTATATGTTATAAATGTGGCAAAAAAGGTCATATAGCCCCAAATTGTCATGAAAATAAAAAAGAAAAAATTAAACAATTAGATTTAGATGACGAAATTAAAAATGAAATTTATAAAATAATAGATATTCATACAGATTAGACAAATGGTCTCTTTTATTTCTCAGTAAATCTTTAATTAATGACTATGATTCGATCAAATTAATATATATGATTCTAGATGTGTTAAGATAATATTCAAAATTGTTGTAATTCAAAATCTTGTAATACTGTCTATGATGATAAAAATAAAGAATATTATAACATTCTTTCTCAATTTCAAGATTTTCTCTTATACACATCTAGATGTGTATAAGAGACAGGTCATCCTTTGTCTTGAAAATATTTTCTGCAAAACTGAATAAAGTTTTGTAATAAGAAATTTAATATAAGATGATTATTAATTTCTGAAATTTCTGAAATTATTACTGATCCTAATGCTCGAAATAATAATTCTATTATTGAATTAAAATATTCAAATTTATCTTCATTAATTTCAGAAATTAATAATCATCCTATATTAAATTTCTTATTACAAAACTTTATTCAGTTTTGCAGAAAATATTTTCAAGACAAAGGATGACTGATATACAAGTTCTAGATGTTCTTCGCGACGGAAGGAGCATTGAAATTAAAATATTTGGAAAATATTCCGAGAATGGATTACACAAATATAGAATACCCTATTAGAAATTATTATATTCAAAACTATAAAAATTATAAAAAAGATTTAATAAGAAGTAAAATTTATTTTCGCTCTAGAATTATTATAGCACAAAATAGACAAACACAAATAAAAAGAAGACTAATAGCTTTTAATTATACAAATCATCAAGATCCTTCATGGACATATGCTATATTACAGCAAGAATTTAGAATAGAAGAAGAAGAAATAAAATTCTGTAAAAATATATATCATACAAAAATAAGAAAATTATATGAATTATCAATTTGATAAACTTTTTAATCTTTTACAGGTTTTATGAGACGTGGAAGTTCTCAGTCTCCTTATAGGGGACGAGGTGGAAGAACCCCAGTAATATCTAGGGGTGGAAAAACATTATATAATTCAGATATATCTGGATTATCAGGATATGGATCTTCATCCTCATCCCATATTGATCTGTGGGTAATATCCCAAAAGATCATCCATTATACGAACAATTGCAAAAATATTTGCAACAACATGAAAAGGTAATACCTATATTTCGTTTATATGTAAATGATCTACGTGCTGTCTCTTATACACATCTAGATGTGTATAATTTTTCTTCTTGATGAAAAAGATCAATGGCAGGATCAACCTTGGAAAATTCTTCAAAGGTATTTGGTGATAAAGTCATGTTTCCGTGCGAATCATATAAGACTCGCACATATTATGAAAAATTCTTACTAATAGTGAAACGGTGATATTCAAGACATTATCACCTCATACGGCTTCTTCTATTTCTACTACTATTTATAATTTTTCAAAAATTATTATTAAAAAGGTAATTTCTTCTGAAGAATGGGGACTTTCAACCCTTACAGAAAAACAATGTTTTGTTGAAAATCAACCACTTTCTTATACTTATTGGGATTATATACAAAGTTTTTATAAAACTTTTTATTATGAGAATTCTAATTCTAACACACAAGCACACTTGGTTTATTAAATTGTGCTCAAATATCCTATCTCAAAATATTCCCAATTGGTTCATCCAGTGGTGGACTACCCATGGACCCTCAGTAAAAATTTTACCTGAGCCTTTTCTTCAATTATATCATTCGTGGATAAAAATTTCACCCACTCTCAAAAATTATATTCCCGGATGGAGTTTATCACCTAAGCACAGAAATATCTACCATTTATTTCTTTCTCGAATTTTCTATTCCTTGGATTTATAAATGAGAACCTGAATTTGGTTATACTCAGGATCATAACCAAATTAGGGCTGTCTCTTATACACATCTAGATCTTTTTAATTGTTGATTTAATTTAATTTCATTACATAAAGCTCTGAACCTGTCTCTTATACACATCTTGATCGTCTTTTGAAGAACATTCTATGGACTCTAATAATTCCTTGGTGGTGAATCACAACCAATTGAAAAACCCGAAGATATGTGTATAAGAGACAGTAAATACAGATAATAATAGTTCTATTGAAGATGAAGATATTCAAGATACGGCAAATCGGCAAATCAGCAAATTTCAAAGTGAATTCACAAATGTCAAAGTGAATTTCACAAATGTCAAAGTGAATTTCACAAAAAACAGAAATTTCACTGTTCAAATAGTAATTTCACTATTCATAGTCGTATAAACAGTAAAACACTGTACAAATCTTGTACAAACAGTAAAATCACTGTAGAAACAGCGGATTTCAAAAATCCTCTGTACATTTAATTTTTTTAAAATCCGACATTCTATAAAAGCCTCCCATTTGTATAGGGAAGGTGTGCAAAGTTTTAAGTTTTAGTTTTAGTTTCTTTAATTCTCTCCTTCCTCTCATTGTAAATCTTTACTTCTCTTTTGTAATTACTTTTATTTAATCAAAGAAGAAGACCATCGAGGTATTCCTCTACAGCCTCTTCTGAGGTACCTTCTTCCCTTTCCCTTTTAATTTGTTTGGTCCTGACATAATATGTCAGGCTAATTATCATATGTTGATGGTTATCTTATCTTAAGTGTTTGAACTATGTTTAAACTATTTTGAATTTCTTTCTTTCAAAACTTTTTAATAACCATTTTATCTTGGTTCGGTTCTTAAAAATTTTCAGTCATAATGTTATTTAATTTATTTTGTTGGCCTTGAAAAGTACCCGCTTAGCCGTTGAGAAAGGCGTTTAGGGGAAGAATCGGCAACATAGCAAAATAAATTAAATAGTTCTTATAGACAGAAAATTTTAAAGGTAAAATATCCAAAAACCGGAGATTTATGATTATTAAAAATAAGTTTTCTAAAGAAAGAATTTGACTCTAGTTTAAATGTTTGAGGTTAAGTGTGGCGGCCGGTCTTGGGCTAACCGCCTTTGATCTAAATTCTGGACTTAGTTTTAATACGATTTGCAAGCCAATACGGGATTCCAATACGGTGATAAGCCAATACGGGATTCCAATACGGTCTTGGGCTTCGTGTTAAGGCTAGGTTTCGGCTTTTAGTGAAAATGGTATCAGAGTCCACGAATGATATAATTGAAGAAAAGGCTACATTCTTAAAATTTTTACTGAGGGTCCATGGGTAGTACACCACTGGATGAACCAATTGGGAATATTTTGAGATAGGATATTTGAGCACAATTTAATAAACCAAGTGTGCTTGTGTTTAGAATTCTCATAATAAAAAGTTTTATAAAAACTTTGTATATAATCCCAATAAGTATAAGAAAGTGGTTGATTTTCAACAAAACATTGTTTTTCTGTAAGGGTTGAAAGTCCCCATTCTTCAGAAGAAATTACCTTTATTAATAATAATTTTTGAAAAATTATAAATAGTAGTAGAAATAGAAGAAGCCGTATGAGGCTGATAATGCTGAATATCAGCTGTTTCACTATTAGTAAGAATTTTTTCATAATATGTGCGAGTCTTATATGATTCGGAAACATGACTTTATCAGTCAAATACCTTTGAAGAATTTTCCAAGGTTGATCCTGCCATTGACAGTCTTTTTCATCAAGAAGAAAAATAATTTCTTTTTCTGGTCTCATATAATAAGACTTAGAATCTGATTCAGATTCTTCTTCAGTAACCGAAGCATAGGTATTACCTTTGTGCTGTTGTTGCAAATATTTTTGCATCCATGTTCGTATAATGGATGATCTTTTGGGATATTACCCAGATTATATATGAGTATCTAGATTATCCTATATAATCCAGATCTCTTTGTCAAAAGGAGTTAATTGAGCTTGCCATCTAGCAAACATTTGTTTAGAAATATCATTTTTAAAATCTTTATTAAACATAAATTTTAATGAATGAGAATCAGTAATTATTATAAACTTTTGATTATATAAATCATTTTGAAATTTTAGAACACATTTAACTATTGCTAACATTTCATGAGCAATAGTAGCATATTTTTTCTGACTATTAGTCCATTTACCAGAATGAAATTTAATCAAGTAAATTTGTTTGTTATCTGGATTAATTTGTTTTAAAATGCCACCAAAACCTATATTAGAAGCATCAGTTTCTATTATTTTTGTCCATTTAGGAATAGCTAATGTTAAACATGGTAAAATTTTTACCTTTGATTTAATATTTTTAACTAAATTAGTTAATTTATTATTCCAAGGAGTTCCATTATTCTTAAGTCTATCATATAATGGAGCTAAATCTTTAGAAAGATTTTTATAATAAGGAGAAATATAATTTAAACTACCTAAAAAACGTTGAAGTTGTTTTTTATCTATAATTTCATCGGGAAATTTGGATCTAATTCAATAGCTCTATTTATAGGTGTAAGTGTTCCTTTTTCAATAAAATGTCCTAAAAATCTAATTTTTGTTTGAAATAAAGAAAGTTTTGGTTTAGATATTACTAATCCATTTTGTATAACAATTTTTTTAAATAATTCAAGATGTTTAAAATGTGATTCTAAAGTTTTAATAGACAATTTTGCAGTCAATTTGGTTTAGAATAAATATCTTCTACACAGAAAAAATATCATATCCTGATAATCCAGATATATCTGAATTAGCATTTTTTAATATTGAATTTGCATGGCATTACATTCCATTCAAATTGTCCAAAGGGAACATTGAATGCAGTACGATAAGTATGATCTGCAAAAATTTGAATTTGCCAATATCCTGATTTTAAATCAAATTTAGAAAATATATTAGCCGTATATAATTTTTCTAATAAATCTTTTTTATTTGGAATAGGATACCTTATCCATTTTAAAATTTTATTTAAAGGTTTATAGTTTATAACTTCAGCTTTGTTATTTTCATAAAAAGCAGAGATGTGTTCCTGAAGTTGACAGGTATTTGACCAAGGAAATTCAGAATCAAGAGTATTAATCCTTAATGAAGAAAATTTTTTATCAAGAAGTTTTTCAAAAATTCTAAAATTCAGAATTCATTTGACACGGCTTTTGTAGGAATATCCTGTTCATGAAAATTATCTTCATAATGAAGAAAAACGACATGCTTTTTCCTATCCCAAAAAGCACTAGGATGATCAGCACAAATAGAATGTGAAAATTGTTCAGAAATAGATTTAATCTTCTCTTGAATTTTTGGCTGTTGTAAAACGTCAGAAATAGAAATACTATAAATTTCTGAATTTAATGAAGATAAATGTGAATATTTTAATTCAAATTGGACAATCTAGATGTGGTATCTGGATCTAAATTCACAATTCACATTCTATTGCTGATCATCCTAGTGCTTTTTGGGATAGGACTGTCTCTTGTACACATTTCTTCATTATGAAGAGACAGGCCGGGAAGGAACAGGAGTTTTAAGTTTTAGTTTTAGACCCTGTTCTTATACACATCTTAACATCACGGTAACTTATACAGCATCTAGAGCCCAGTAAGATTCAGCTACAATTAAACACATCTAGAATGACAATAAGAGATCAGGATTGATAGTGGTGCATGGCAATGATTCACTAAAAATCATTATTAATTAAAAATTTAATGTTTATATACCATCTTTGAGATGTAATAATTTGCATAATATTTAAAAATTATCAAATTTATTTGTTTCATCGAATAAATATCATTAGAAGAAATTTGAATAGGTTGAATAATTTCTTTGCCTTTATGAACCGATTTTTCAACTAAAGAAAGTCGATTATCTATAAAAACATGATTTTGTTTTATTAAACAAATTTCATTTTTCAAAATTTTAATTTCTTCATGCAAATTTGCTAAAGTAATTCCATTTTCGTTTAATTTGTTTAATTTACTAATTCTATTTTTAACTTCTAACATTGTATATGGCTCATTATTAATTTCAGCCAATTTTAATTTAGGAATTGAAGATGATGAAGTAGATGATGATGATGTAGAGGATGTAGATGCCCAATTTAAAATTTTTGATCGAATATCATTGTCTTCAATTTGTTTTAGTAAATCAATAATATTATCACTTGAAATCATATTTATTTGAAAATCTTGAAATTGAGAAAGGATGTTATAATATTCTTTATTTTCATCATTATATATAATATTACAGAATTACAACAATTCTTTTGAATATTATCAGAAAATTGATATGTTTGTTCAAGAACATTAATATAATTATTTAAATAAGTAGTTATAAACCATGGAACAAAAGGAATTATTTTATTATGTAAAGCAGTAAATTCATAAAATTCTTTTGAAATATTATCAAGGTCTTCAGAAGAATATACGCTTCAAATAACCATTGTCTAAAATTATTCCAATTTGAAGATAAAAATTCTTGTTTTATTATTTTTCTAGCATTTGAACCAAATTACATATTTGTGTATAAGAGACAGGAATAAGTATCATTATCGAGATTATTAGGATTAGTCTGCAATTATAATTGTTTCATCATTAGAAATATTAATCAATTTACACTTTGGATTCAAAGTTGAAAGTAATTTAAAACAAACTCTATAACATAAACATATAAGTTCGAAATTTACAAAATAATAGATATAAATTTTAACATTTAATGTTAAAGCATCAAGTATATTAACATCGATAAAGATAATTGTAAATTAGGATAAACATTAAAATAAATGGACCATTGGCCATCCTTATAGGACATTTTCTTCAAAATCTCAAATTTCAAGATTATGATTATCTCGTAAAGCAGCTATATAAGATTCAGGTAAACCTTTTAAAGTTAACGGTTTAAAAGCTTTTGCACTAAACCAATATGCATAAAATTAAATTTTACCAGCAGTTTGTATAAGAATCAATATCATTTGAAAGTAATAATTGTTTGAAAAATTATAAATTTAATAGTAGAATTAGAAACTGCCAAATGAGGCTAGTAGTAGAAATTTAGATATAATATTATCAAATAAACCATATTTATAAATAACAGATGGTGAAATTTTAGGAATTGTCCATTTATTAAGTAAATACATATCTTGAGGAATATCATATTCTTCTTTTAATTTATTTTTATCATATGACACAGATGATAAAGATAAATCTTCCATTATTAAGGAAAGAAATATGTCGACTGTTATCAAATCTTAAGTCTCTGAGCTCTGATACCATTTTCACTAAAAGCCGAAACCTAGCCTTAATACAAAGCCCAAACCAGCCTCATACGGCTTCTTCTATTTCTACTACTATTTATAATTTTTCAAAAATTATTATTAAAAAGGTAATTTCTTCTGAAGAATGGGGACTTTCAACCCTTACAGAAAAACAATGTTTTGTTGAAAATCAACCACTTTCTTATACTTATTGGGATTATATACAAAGTTTTTATAAAACTTTTTATTATGAGAATTCTCTGTTATTTATAAATAACATTTTGATAATATCATATCTAAATATGTTGTTATAACAACTGAAAAATCAATTCCTTTAAATTCTGATGAACATATAATACACATCTTAGATTCAATATGATATTGATTCTTATAAGAACTGCTGGTAAATTTAATTTTATGCATATTGGTTTAGTGCAAATTGCTTTTAAACCGTTAACTTTAAAAGGTTTACCTGAATTTCGTCTTAAAAATAATTACTACCTGTCTCTTATACACATCTAGATGTGTATAAGAGACATAAGAGACAGGTATAAGAAAGTGGTTGATTTTCAACAAAACATTGTTTTTCTGTAAGGGTTGAAAGTCTCCATTAATCAGAAGTTTTATTACCTTTTTATATAATAATAAGTGAAAAAGTGGTTGTGTTTATAGACAAAGGATTGAACTTATATGTTTATGTTATAGAGTTTGTTTTAAATTACTTTCAACTTTGAATCCAAAGTGTAAATTGATTAATATTTCTAATGATGAAACAATTTTAATTGAGACTAATTTTAATATCTTAATAAATCTCAGATTATAACTAGACAACCAATTAAATGGAATGAAATTCAATTTCCTGATCATTGGATAATAAATAAAGATATTGTTTCTACATCTCATGCTTTAAATATTACACAGCATGATCCTCAGATTATATCAACACCGAATGGACAAATTGTTCTTCGTTTTGATACATCAAATGTTCCATCTAGACATAGTATTGGATCTAGATCATCATCATCCAGACATCCTTATAGGACATTTTCTTCAAAATCTCAAATTTCATTATTTGATGATTATATTCCTGCACGTTCAAAACCTGCATCATTACATATAATTAATGATAATACTCCATGATCATCACACGTAGATCATTTACATATAAATAATAATATAGTTAAACCAATTCATGATAATGAATTAGATAAGGAAATTCCTCGAATCCGAATTAGATTTTAATTTATGACTCATTATAGATTTTAGTCCAGTTCAAATGCTAGAAAAATAATAAAACAAGAATTTTTAATATAAGATCAAATAGTAGATTAAATATTATATATAATGATGAAAATAAAGAATATTATAACATCCTTTCTCAATTTCAAGATTTTCAAATAAATATGATTTCAAGTGATAATATTATTGATTTACTAAAACAAATTGAAGACAATGATATTCGATCAAAAATTTTAAATTGGGCATCTACATCCTCTACATCATCATCATCTACTTCATCATCTTCAATTCCTAAATTAAAATTGGCTGAAATTAATAATGAGCCATATACAATGTTAGAAGTTAAAAATAGAATTAGTAAATTAAACAAATTAGAACGAAAATGGAATTACTTTAGCAAATTTGCATGAAGAAATTAAAATTTTGAAAAATGAAATTTGTTTAATAAAACAAAATCATGTTTTTATAGATAATCGACTTTCTTTAGTTGAAAAATCGGTTCATAAAGGCAAAGAAATTATTCAGCCTATTCAAATTTCTTCTAATGATATTTATTCTGATGAAACAAATAAATTTGATAATTTTTTAAATATTATGCAAATTATTACATCTCAATCATGTATATATACATTAAATTTTTAATTAATAATGATTTTTTAGCTGAATCAGTTGCCAAAATTGATAGTGGTATAATCTTTGTTGTATTCAAGAAGAAAATTAATTTCTTAAATATTATACAAAAACACTCATACTTTACGTTACGGTGATAAACTAGATATAGATTTGAAAATTCCATCTGCTTATATTTGTCAAGATGTTATTTACACTGTCTCTTATACACATCTAGATGTGTATAAGAGACAGATGAAGGAGATTTATGAAGGTTCTAATATTCTTCTTTTCGAGATATTAATTCTCTTATTGAATTAGATGTATTCACAGATATCTTCATTAGATTCAGAAATTTATAGTATTTCTATTTCTGAGTTTTGAACAGTAAAACTTCAAGAGAAGATTAAATCTATTTCTGAACAATTTTCACATTCTATTTGTGCTGATCATCCTAGTGCTTTTTGGGATAGGAAAAAGCATGTCGTTTTCTTCATTATGAAGATAATTTTCATGAACAGGATATTCCTACAAAAGCCAGACCGTGTCAAATGAATTCTGAATTTTTAGAATTTTGTAAAAAAGAAATTGAAGTTTTACTTCAAAAAGGATTAATAAAACCTTCTAAATCTCCTTGGTCTTGTACTGCTTTTTATGTTAATAACAAAGCTAAATTTTTATTCTAAAACGAAAGAGGTGTTCCTCGTCTTGTTAAGTAAACTATAAACCTTTAAATAAAATTTTAAAATGGATAAGGTATCCTATTCCAAATAAAAAAGATTTATTAGAAAAATTATATACGGCTAATATATTTTCTAAATTTGATTTAAAATCAGGATATTGGCAAATTCAAATTTTTGCAGATCATACTTATCGTACTGCATTCAATGTTCCCTTTGGACAATTTGAATGGAATGTTATGCCATTTGGATTAAAAAATGCTCCTTCTGAATTCCAGAAAATTATGAATGATATTTTTATTCCTTATATGGATTTTATTATTGTTTATATTGATGACATTCTTGTCTATTCAAAAACTTTAGAATCACATTTTAAACATCTTGAATTATTTAAAAAATTGTTATACAAAATGGATTAGTAATATCTAAACCAAAACTTTCTTTATTTCAAACAAAAATTAGATTTTTAGGACATTTTATTGAAAAAGGAACACTTACACCTATAAATAGAGCTACACCGGTTGAATTTGCATCCAAATTTCCCGATGAAATTATAGATAAAAAACAACTTCAACGTTTTTAGGTAGTTTAAATTATATTTCTCCTTATTATAAAAATCTTTCTAAAGATTTAGCTCCATTATATGATAGACTTAAGAATAATGGAACTCCTTGGAATAATAAATTAACTAATTTAGTTAAAAATATTAAATCAAAGGTAAAAATTTTACCATGTTTAACATTAGCTATTCCTAAATGGACAAAAATAATAGAAACTGATGCTTCTAATATAGGTTTTGGTGGCATTTTAAAACAAATTAATCCAGATAACAAACAAATTTACTTGATTAAATTTCATTCTGGTAAATGGACTAATAGTCAGAAAAAATATGCTACTATTGCTCATGAAATGTTAGCAATAGTTAAATGTGTTCTAAAATTTCAAAATGATTTATATAATCAAAAGTTTATAATAATTACTGATTCTCATTCATTAAAATTTATGTTTAATAAAGATTTTAAAATAATGATATTTCTAAACAAATGTTTGCTAGATGGCAAGCTCAATTAACTCCTTTTGACTTTGAAATATTTTATAAAAAAGGTTCTGAAAATTCTCTACCTGATTTTTTATCTCGAGAATTTTTACAGGTTTCATAAGGTGGAAAAACATTATATAATTCAGATATATCTGGATTATCAGGATATGGATCTTCATCCTCATCCCATATTGATCTGGGTAATATCCCAAAAGATCATCCATTATACGAACAATTGCAAAAATATTTGCAACAACAGCACAAAGGTAATACCTATGCTTCGGTTACTGAAGAAGAATCTGAATCAGATTCTAAGTCTTATTATATGAGACCAGAAAAAGAAATTATTTTTCTTCTTGATGAAAAAGATCTACAGACAAGATTATCAGCCTCATACGGCTTCTTCTATTTCTACTACTATTTATAATTTTTCAAAAATTATTATTAAAAAGGTAATTTCTTCTGAAGAATGGGGACTTTCAACCCTTACAGAAAAACAATGTTTTGTTGAAAATCAACCACTTTCTTATACTTATTGGGATTATATACAAAGTTTTTATAAAACTTTTTATTATGAGAATTCTAAACACAAGCACACTTGGTTTATTAAATTGTGCTCAAATATCCTATCTCAAAATATTCCCAATTGGTTCATCCAGTGGTGGACTACTCATGGACCCTCAGTAAAAATTTTACCTGAGCCCTTTCTTCAATTATATCATTCGTGGATAAAAATTTCACCCACTCTCAAAAAATAATAATATGTTTATATCGAACCTTTTATACCAAATTCTGGGATAAACTCATCAAAAATGTATAAGAGACAAATGTATTATATGGTCAACTTTTTACTTTATTGAAGAAAGGTAAAAGGTAAAATTTTTACTGAGGGTCCATGAGTAGTCCACCACTGGATGAACCCTGTCTCTTATACACATCTCAGGAAATAACAATGCAGGTCTGGCATTATGACAAAAGATGAAATAGATAGCTCTTATACTTTAATCTTTGATGTGTATCAAATAACCTGTCTATTATACACATCTAGATGTGTATAAGAGACAGATAATAAATACTTCTTCAAAAGACGATCATTCTATGGACTCTAATAATTCCTTGGCTGGTGAATCACAACCAATTGAAAAACCCGAAGATATTCTTCAAAGTGTTTTAGACACACTCAAACAAAAGAAGCATTGAAGACTGAAGATATTCAAGATACGGCAAATCGGCAAATCAGCAAATTTCAAAGTGAATTCACAAATTTATTGTCAAAGTGAATTTCACAAATGTCAAAGTGAATTTCACAAAAAACAGAAATTTCACTGTTCAAATAGTAATTTCACTATTCATAGTACAGTAGGATTTTTGAAATCACTGTACAAATACTTGTACAAACAGTAAAATCACTGTAGAAACAGTGCGGATTTCAAAAATCCTACTGTACATTTAATTTTTTTTAAAATCCGACATTCTATAAAAGCCTCCCATTTGTATAGCCGGGAAGGTGTGCAAAGTTTTAAGTTTTAGTTTTAGTTTCTTTAATTCTCTCCTTCCTCTCATTGTAAATCTTTACTTTGTAGCTAAATCTTTCAAAACTTTTTAATAACCATTTTATCTTGGTTCGGTTCTTAAAAATTTTCAGTCATAATGTTATTTAATTTATTTTGTTGGCCTTGAAAAGTACCCGCTTAGCCGTTGAGAAAGGCGTTTAGGGGAAGAATCGGCAACATAGCAAAATAAATTAAATAGTTCTTATAGACAGAAAATATTAAAGGTAAAATATCCAAAAACCGGAGATTTATGATTATTAAAAATAATTTTCTAAAGAAAGAATTTGACTCTAGTTTAAATGTTTGAGGTTAAGTGTGGCGGCCGGTCTTGGGCTAACCGCCTTTGATCTAAATTCTGGACTTAGTTTTAATACGATTTGCAAGCCAATACGGGATTCCAATACGGTGATAAGCCAATACGGGATTCCAATACGGTCTTGGGCTTCGTGTTAAGGCTAGGTTTCGGCTTTTAGTGAAAATGGTATAGATAATATTTCTATTCCTTATGATTATTATACTTATGGCAAATTGGTCAATACTCTTGTGTTCAAGAAGGTATAGCTTTATGTAATGAAATTAAATTAAATCAACAATTAAAAAGACAACAATTAACTGAAAAAAGACAATTAGGTCAATTTTGTAGTCAATTTGGTTTAGAAGATATATCTTCTACACAGAAAAAATCATATCAACGACCATCATGGCATAAAAAGTCAAAACCAGTAAACCAGTAAGAGAAAGACAAAAAGAAAAAAGAAAATTTCGTAAAAAACAGAGAAACTCAATTCTCATAATAAAAAGTTTTATAAAAACTTTGTATATAATCCCAATAAGTATAAGAAAGTGGTTGATTTTCAACAAAACATTGTTTTTCTGTAAGGGTTGAAAGTCCCCATTCTTCAGAAGAAATTACCTTTTTAATAATAATTTTTGAAAAAATTTAAATTAGCCACAATAATTTAAAGCAAATGAGGCTGATAATGCTGAATATCAGCTGTTTCACTATTAGTAAGAATTTTTTCATAATATGTGCGAGTCTTATATGATATATGAAAAATTCGCCTGGAAACATGACTTTATCAGTCAAATACCTTTGAAGAATTTTCCAAGGTTGATCCTGCCATTGACAGTCTTTTTCATCAAGAAGAAAAATAATTTCTTTTTCAAGAATAAATAGCATATGTCCATGAAGGATCTTGATGATTTGTATAATTAAAAGCTATTAGTCTTCTTTTTATTTGTGTTTGTCTATTTTGTGCTATAATAATTCTAGAGCGAAAATAAATTTTACTTCTTATTAAATCTTTTTTATAATTTTTATAGTTTTGAATATAATAATTTCTAATAGGGTATTCTATATTTGTGTAATCCATTCTCGGAATATTTTCCAAATATTTTAATTTCAATGCTCTTCCGCGCGAAGAATGAGAAGAACTTACATACATTATACTACATTAAAGTGGAGATGAATATATTGTAATGGTTAATTTCAATACTGATAATACTATGTTGAATGTTTTTGGCAGGTTACATTAATTTCCCATTCCGAGAGTGTTAATATCATCATGGCTCGCATAATTACTTTCGATGAGGGATGGGGTTTTATGGAGGGTGGGATCACTAAGCTCATAAACAATTTAGAAGGCAAACCCGAGACACCGATCAGTTCGGAAGATTACACCATGATGCTTTACACGTAATGTGTTTTTTTTTATATATATTTAAAAAATAATTTACAAAGTTATAAATTTAAAATCACTTTTTAAAATTAATAGACGTAACAAGATTATAATAAATCGTTAATCCTTCATTTAAATTTAGATATTATATCGAAATTCATTCATTCTTTCACTAATTTAGTGACATGTCACAATTTTTGTCATTCTATATATATATGTACTGTTTATGTTTTTGTTTGAGGTTTTTAAACTAAACGTTTCGGCGATTAATCCATCTAATTAATTTTCTTTAATTTTCAATATGTCTCATGTACAGAACAATATTTCAATTGTGTACCCAAAAGCCACCGCATGACTACTCTCAGCAGTTATACGAGAAATACAGACAGACTTTTAAAGACTACATCATATCCACAGTAAGATTTACTTTTGACAAGAAAATTCTTGTAAAGATTATATCAAGATCAATAATGTAATATCATAAAATTCTTAGTTTGGAACCTCTTATAATATTCATTTATAGTGACGTGGAGTAAAGTGAAATAATATGATCGAATGTTTTGAATCAAGATATATAACACTATATATTATGAGTCAAGTTTATGTAAAAAAATTTCATAATAATAAATATTGAACTATAATATTAAGGTTCGAGTGAGGGAGGACATTATTAACATTAACCGATGCTTTTTGATTCAGGTATTGCCTTCTCTTCGAGAGAAACATGATGAATCTATGTTAAGAGAGTTGGTGAAAAGATGGTCGAACCATAAAATTATGGTTCGATGGGTGGTTAGGTTCTTTCATTGTGTTGATCGCTATTTCGCTGCTCGGAGGTCACTTCCAGCACTACATGAAGTTGGACTGACTTGCTTTCGAGATTTGGTACATTTTGTTCTTAATTAATTATATGCTAGTACATGTTGTGACAATCTTAATGTATTTGCTTCTTATATAAACGTAAGGTTACTTTTATTTCCGTTACAATTATTGAGTTAGTAGTAATAAGATCTTATCACATCTTTAATTATAACTCTTATGGATAATTTTTAAGTTAAACGTGTCTAAAAAGTTGGGAGAGAATTTGAGAGGATAAAAGTATGATGATACAAGGAATAATCCTTAATAGAAATTGCTTACGTGACATATAATTAAAAACTCTCATATAAGGAATGATCTCAAATAGAAATAACTCACGTGGCACGTGATCAAAAATCCTATAAGGGTAAACTTATAAAGACAATCTAGACTGTTATAGAACCGGTGCTACACTCATGCTAAACAGACCACTATTGATGTTAGATCGAGCAGACTAATTCCAATATAGGAACTGATCACAAGTTCGAATTTAAAGCCAAATGTTTATAAATAGAGAGTCATCCAACCATTAGAGGCTTAAATGGACAACCTTTACAAATTAATCATAATACAATACAAGGTCATAAATAGCAACAACTCTTGATTCGTCAAACATGTTTACAAAATTATGTTATGTTATATTTCTGTTTTTCTTTAATTTCAGCTGTCAGTTATTTTAGAATAGATGTCAAAACAGCTATATGTCTATGGTTTTTTTTTTTAGGTATATCAAGAATTACGTGACATTGTTCGGAATGCTGTTCTATCCCTGGTGTGTCTTTTTTTGTTTTTCCCACTATTTTATTGGAACAATTTCCTTTTTTCCATGTTTGGGTTAACAATTTGCAACCCTTTTATCTTTTTACCAGATTGATCAGGAGCGCGAAGGAGAGCAAATTGATCAAGCTTTGTTGAAGAATGTTGTTGATATTTTCATTGAAATTGGAATGGGGCAGATGGATTATTATGAGAATGATTTTGAAGTAGCAATGCTCAACAATACCGTGGCTTATTATTCTAGGAAGGCAGCAGACTGGATTTTACAAGAATCATGTCAAGATATACATGTTGAAAGTAATTAAAATTAGCCCTTGATCAATTTAATTAATTTTGAAATGTTAAGTTAACCCTTCCCTAATCTTCATGACCACCTGTACTTATTTATTCATTTGTTTGTTCTATTGCTGATCATTTTATTAGGCTGAGGAATGTTTAAATCTAGAAAAGGACATGGTCTCCTGTTATCTCCATTAAAGTAGCCAAAGCAAGTTGATTGAGGTTTGCTTTAATTTGCTTTTGAATATAGTACAAAAATATATAATATGGTGGTAGAGAAAATTTTGGGCTACAATCAAAATTTAGTACTATTAGTTTCTATGGTTTTAATTTTCGGTTTTGGTTTTTTGTGATATTTTTTGGTGTAATACCACTTAAATGAATAATACGTATCTTTAGAATAATATGTATCACACAAATATCACACCAAAAAATATTACCTTAATTTTCTCTATAACTCTCTTTAATTCTTTTCTTGCAGAAAGTACAACAAGAGTTTTTGACTGTACATGCCACCCATCTACCTGAAAAAGATCATTCCGGATGTCATGGATTAATTACAGCCGACAAGGTATTTTTCTTTTCTACTAGATGCATATATATATATATATATAGTGTAAATCTATTTTATATATTATTGGTATATTTGTTAGGTGGAAGATTTGTCGAGGATGTATATGCTTTTCTCCAATATACCTGAAGACCTAGAACTCGTTGCTAATGTATTCATGCAGGTTTGTACTCTATCATTAAATCATATGCACGTAATTTTGTTCGCCAACACTTTAGTTAATTAGATCCTTAATTTATTATTGATCACTTTGACCAGATTTAATTAAGTAATTCATCCGTTGAATTTGTGTTTGCACGTAGCATGTTATTGCTGGAGGTACATCTCTGGTTAACCAAGCTGAAAATGCTCCAACGCAAGCCCTAAAAGAAACTGCATTTGAGTGAGAACGAAATGTAATTTAAATGGTAAGACGTTTTCGTTATTAACTATTACATCATTGATTATAGGTTCGAATCGCTAAAGAGTAAAGAGGAGTGGTTTTTTTTTTTTTTTTTTTTATAAAAAAAAGCATTGAGTTATAAGTACATTCTTAATAATAATTGACATTTATTTTCACACTGGTTTGAAATATGTACTGATACCAAATTTGGGATTTGGATGGCAGGTTTTAGAATATCAAAATGGTCACAGAACATGCAAGCAAGCTAGAAGAAATGAAACAACTTGATCATGCAGCTGCCTGATTAGATTAGGTATCTGCAAGTGTATTTCATATCTTGTTGAGAATTAAAATAATCAAGTAAATGTTGTGGAGTGTCGACAATTTCCCGTATATCAAACATTTCAATTATTTCATTACTGCATTTTTTTTTTGGGTTTCGATAGAGTTGATTAGGTGCTGTGATTAAGACCTATAATGTTTAATATTGAATAAAATGAGTAATTTAATGTAGTTATACAAAGTGATAAAACTAATAAAGGACATCTGACAAAATATTTAAAATCAATAATTGGTGATTGTGTATGATTTTACAATGTAAATTAAATTTGACAAATAATCTTAAATTTATAAATCATTTTTCTTAACATGACAAATTCATTCCCTATTTCGTGATCTATTATATAAGAAACTATATTTAAAAATGAGGGTTGACCACTTATCACTTGCAGTTGCAGCTATATGAATTCCACATTGTTTTCATTAAAAAGAAAACACCATCTTTCTTTCGTATTTCATATGAATTAGAGGGAAGTTATATGCAGCTTCAAAGAATATGTTCATTCTAGTACATTATTAATCTTGCAAAACTCGGGATTGATAAATATAATTTAGGAAAATTCTACCGTATTTTTTAGGGAATCATTTTCTTATAATTTAAAGATTTATACAGTACAATATTATATATTTTAAAAATTTATACTGTATAAATTCTTAAAATCAAGAGAATAATTCCCTAAAATAGACGGTAGAATTCCTATTAATTTAAGCAACACAGAAAAGAATTTGCTTCACATTCACAAAATAGTCCTGGGATAATTTCACATTCCTCACTTGAGGTTTAGCATAATTACAGAAAGCTCCCCTCAGGTTCCAATAATTACACTTACCTCCCTTTACAAAGTGAAATGACTATTATAACCTTCTCAATAAAAAATAAAAAATAAAAGGACCACCTTCTGTCATTAAAATCCTCTCAGCTGCATCACCCTTTTCCCAAAACAACCACCGCACTTGGCCAAACCACCACCCATCACCATCTCCACCTCCTCTTCCATATACCACGCAATCATCCCCATCTATATCTATGATTAAAAAAAAAAAAAACCAGAACTCCCGCATGAGAAAATTCTGCAAACAATTCTCCCCTTCAACGACCCTTGAAATCATCATTCTCCTTCTTGTTCCCTTCACCACAGCCCAGGCGGAGTTGCATCGGCCGATCAAAGCAAGAATATCAACCAAACTAAGTCTAAGAGTAATCATTTAATGCAGTCACGGAGTTGGATCGTCAAGATCTGGAACTTTAGCCACAACTGCAAGGAATAATCAAAGCATTTTTTTTGGCCTCCAAGGAAACATCTTCAAAGTCAATTCATCATCAAGAAAATTATATGCTAAATTTGCAAGCCTCAAAGCTTCAAAGTTTCTTATATGCTTGGCAACTTCTGAGACTCATCAGCCATCACCATCGCCATTGCATTGAATTGAACATCGATCTAAGCATATATGGCAACTGAAGACTCAACTGGAAGCTTTAGTACCGTGAATTTTGAAGAAGGATGGCCTATCTTACAAGAGGAAGCAGTCAATAAGGTCATTGACATAGTGGAAGGAAACCATCAGCAACAATTCAGTTCTACTGATTATATGCGGTTATACACGTAAAATCCTCATCTTTCTCACATGGGATCTTCCAAATTTTTCTTATTTTCATATTTGAAGTTTCTTGTTTAACCAGAATTAAGTTATATATTGCAAGAATAAGTTTTTTTAGTGGTAAGGAAGATTATGATTTCTGATATTGTGCCTTTCTGAGGTTCATTCTTTCTGATGTTATTTCTATAATACCCGTTCCACATTCATAATGAGATATTATATTGTTTGTAAGATTTTAGTTATAAATTACTGATAACTTGACATAAACATTATGAATAACTTCATTGTTTACCATCAAAAGTTATTAGATCAATCCAAACTCGGGTGTTATAGTTTCCTATTTTGATTTGTTTATTTACTTGCATATCCTACTCCAAAATTTTCAGAGTGGCATACAACATATGCGTATCAAATCCAGCTGGTCCGGATCAACAGAAGTTGTATGACCAGTATCAGAAGACTTTTGAAGATTACATATCCACCAGGGTAGTTAAAATTTGACTTGAGCATTCATTTTACAATGTCAGCAAGTTATCTTTAGACTAACTTGATGAATTATGTCTGTATCACTATGATTGCCAGGCAGTGCCATCTTTAAGGGGAAAGAAAGACGAGATTTTGTTGAAAGAATTAGTTAAAAGATGGAACAACCATAAAACTATGACCAGATGGCTGTCAAGATTCCTTCATTTTCTTGAAAGATACTTTATCAGCAAAAGGAGACTCCCTACACTCCAAGGAACTAGTCACTTGGCCTTCTATAAACTGGTCGGTGATCAAATAACCAACATTATATACTTCTCTGTTTGTAGTGCTCATTCTTCACAGCAGCACTAATTTGGTGGTTGATTTTTGCACCTTTTAATTCATTATTGTAACGCATATTCCAGGTTTATGGAGAAATGAATGATCAAATCAGAGATGCCATGATATCCATGGTACATCTCCCATTAAATTTGAATGGCACCTGGTTTTCATTCTGTTGAACTGAATTGAGCTTAGCATACATCTCGCATTAAACATCTGTTCTTGCCCTTATTTGCATCAGCATTACATGTTTTGGAAAAACTGCTATAAAATCGATCTACACCAACTTCCTACTAATTTTGTCAAGCAAGCACTCTTAAGAGTGCTTCAATTCTTGGCTTTATCGTTGTTCAACGAAGTGTATAATATGTTGCCATTGTTACAGATTCATAGGGAACACGAGGGAGGAGAAATAGCTCAGGATCTAGTGAAGAATGTTATAGATATTTATGTAGAAATGGCTGAAGACTCGATGAAGTTATTATGAGAAAGACTTCGAAAAAGCAATGCTTGAAGACACTGCTAGATACTATTCTCAGAAGGCTTCAAGCTGGATTGAGACTGATTCTTATCAGAACTACATGCTTAAGGTCTGGATTGTTATTCTTGAGGGATTACTGTTTTCTGGCACATGATATGACACTATTTTGTTCTCTCGTCGATATTTTGGTTGAGGAAAGCTTGAAACAGGAGAAAGCCAGAGTTAACGGTTACTTGAGATACAGAAGCATATATAAGCTAACAGAGGTTTGTCTGCTTTTTTGTTATCTATAAGCTGATTGATCCCTTTTGGTTGATTGTCTGTTTCTTTCAGTTCGAGTGATTTTTGTTAGGAACATTCATTGGCATTTTACACGTCGTACATTGAATGCTTTTATCGTAGTACTAAATCTTTTTCTTACTTTAATCACCTGAAAGTTTGGGATTGAACATTGCTTGAATCATCTTATTAGGTTGAAATTCAGACTTCACACCTACTGATTAGCTTGGCACTGTTTCTAAACTGATCAATTTTGCTAGTTTATATTCAGTGTTTACCTCTCAATGCACTAATACCAAGTTCTGGGATTTAAATGACAGGTTTTGGAACATCAATTGGTCACAGAACATGCATGCAAACCAGAAGAAATGAAACAACTTGATCATGCAGCTGCCTGATTAGATACATATCTGCAAGGGTATTTCATTTTTTTTAGACAATGTATATTATTATACATATGTAAGTTGTTTCTCCAATTTTTTGTTTCTCCTAACTTTTGTTTCTCCCCTCAAGTGTTCCTTGTTTTTTGTGACGACTAAAATACCCGTCTTTAATGAAATATAATTACTAATTCCCAATAGAAAACATAGATAAGTGCTTCTCCCATTTTTTTGTAATTTCTAAAATAATCGCCCTTAATGAAATGTAATTTCCGATACCTAATAGGAAAATATATTTAAGTGTTTCTCTACTTTTTTCTAATGTTTAAAATGTTTGTCATTAATAAAATAGGTATAATTTTAAATTCCCAAAGGGAAAAACATAATTAAATTACTCATTATTTATTCTACCTATTTTTTAGGATACAACTAGCTATTGGGGTGGGCACGGGGCAGGTACCGCCCCTCAAGCCTTTTGGGTGATCCGTCCCACATCTTGTGGGTCAACAATTTTTTGACCCTAATCTGTCTCTCATGTCTGCGGGTACTCGATATTCGGATATCTGCTAAGTGAGGGTTGGAGCATGCGAATACCCGCCCCTAAGACAAACCGTAAAAAAAAAATCTGCTTCAGTTCAAACATGAAAGAGCAGCAAATGTTTGACATTACTGTTCACAAATTTGAAACCAAAAGCATATTAGATTCCATAAGTCATGATGCTACAATTCATAAAAATCATAAAAGCAAACCATAAAGAAAAATAAATAAATAAATAAATTGGCTTCCCAAGTACATTAGACAAATGTCATCAAACAAATACAATTCAACATAAACACTTAAATTGATACATTCAACTTCCAGAAAGTTGAATCACCACACTAGCACACAGATACAATCAACTTCCCAAGGCTTCAAATTGCATGATCCTTAATCTTCTATATTCACAAGAGGTTGTTCTTCAGTCAAGTTTGAAGTTTCTACAAAACAAAAGAAGAAAAGGAAAATCAACTGCATTTTTAGTTAATTAAATAATAAAATAATTTAGTTAATTAAATAATAAAATAAATGGAGAATTAAAAAGTAAAACTTTACCTAACTCTTTTTGTTCTAAATCAGTTAAGCTCTCTTCCAAATTAATAGGGTTAAGACCCTTACGAAGCCAATCCTGTGCATGGATTAAAGCCTCCACCATACTTGGAGTTAAAGAACTACGGAAGGAATCAAGTATATGTCCTCCTGTACTAAAAGTCGATTTTGAAGCTACTGTAGAAATTGGAATGACTAAAACATCTCTAGCAATTAAAGCAAGAACAGGAAATCTAGGAGAATTCTTTTTTCACCAATCTAATACACTAAATGTTGGACAATTACAATCTAATATCTTCATTTCCATCAAATAAACATCTAACTCTGTTTTGTTCTCAGTGCTGTTAAATGAATTAGTTTCCTTGGAGTATCGTGCATCAATGAAATTTGCTGCCCCTCTGGCTCTACTTTTTTCAAAATTCATCTTACCCAATTCCACAGGCTGAATTACAACTTCTTTCGGGCGTGATTTTGTTGCAGAATAAGAATCAAATAAAGCATTCAAAACCTGTAGTACTGTCTTTTAAAATTTCAGCCTTATCAATATCATAATGATCTTCAATTGCCCACATAACATACCCTAATTTATATCGAGGATCAAGAACAATGGCAATTCATAATGATTCATACTCAAGATTTGTTTTGAGTTTTTGTACCAGTTTCACTTACCTTGGACTTCTTGGATGAGGGAGGTTCAGATGCAGTTGTAGCAATTTTAGGAGGTGGCATTGAGGAAGATTGATTATCAACACTGATGCTTACATCTGCAGTTTTGGTATTATCTCCCATGCTTGATGTCATCTACAAGACTACAACCTGAAAATATTAAAATATAGATATATATATTTTGACAATCATTACTCATGTAGTAAATATGGCTAGAAAAGAAACAGGAAAGATTGATAGGGGATCAGATGCAGTTGTAGCAATTTTAGGAGGTGGCATTGAGGAAGATTGATTATCAACACTGATGCTTCCATCTACACTTTTGGTATTATCTCCCATAATTGACGTCTACAAGACTACAACCTGAAAAGATTAAAAAATATATATTTTGACAATCATTACTAGTAAATATGGCTAGAAAAGAAACAGGAAAGAGCAATTAAATTTCATTTCACAAAGTATAAATAAGTTGGCCAAAGAAGAAGTATTCAGAAAGAATTCACCATCTATTTCCATAAAAGCCAAGGAACTAATGTTTATAATTAATCTAATATAAAGTCTTTTAGAACTAATGTTTCTTCCTAGAAAAAACACCATTGGCTTTTTAGATTCACGATCATCCTAATTTGATAAGTATATTGTTAGACATTTATCAATTATCAGAGTCACCAAATAGATTTAAAAAAAATGCTAAATTATACAAATCAACCAATAAATTCATCTTCTTTAGTTTGAAAAAAAAAAAAACCAATGAATTTCATCATCTTAAAAAAAATCAAGAAATATTGTCCAGCTCTTAATTAGGCTACAACCTAATTTGTTGTCCATGGCTACCAAACACATAAACCACACTTTTCAAAATCTACAATATTGCACTATGAAACCTAAAATTATTAAGACCAAATTATCCCCCGCGCAGGCCAAATAATTCCAGAAATACAACTATAACATACTAATTACTACTAAATTAATCGAGAAAATTGCCAAGAAAAAGAAAATCCAAGCGAAGAATCACATGAACAATAACTTTGGAGATCCTATAAATTCAAAAAGGCCTTAACTTTGAAGAGAAATGACAGTCACTAGTGTTTTGAACAAACCAGAGAGTCTAAAAAATTCATCCATATATAAAGTTCATAAGGAATAAATATATTTAAAATTCAGAAACAAAATTAGTTATCTTACCTTGAGATGCAAATGTTTTACCTCGAATTTGTTCAGATTTGATGCTTGATCGACCGTTATTTGGCTAGATCTTTTTGGTTGAATATAAGACTTGAAGATTGATAAGAAAGGGGGAATTGAGAAGATAATTCCAAAGAGAAATTAGGAAGAGAATAAGGATGAAGAAACTAAAAAGTGAAAAGAAAAGTAGCAGAGATGAAAACAAAAAAAAAAAAAAAAGAGAAAAACATATTATAGAAGAAGATTGAAGAGAGTCTGAGAAGAGAACGTAAAGAGTAAAGAGTGAGAGTGAGGGGTAAGGAGTGTACAGTGTACCACATATTAGGGTTATCTATGGAATGGACTATAAAATTACAATTTTACTCCTAATATGCAGGGCGGAGTGGATACCTGCGGGTATTTGAAAATGTGATCCCTACCCGTATCCGATAATAACGAGTATCCTACCCTCAATATGATCCGGTCAATGAGTGAGGGTCGGATACCCTGATTTTCGGAGCGGGGTGGAGTAGGGCATGCGGGTCATTGGATCACCAAATTTTTTTGCCCACCCATAACTATCAATTTTGGCATAAATACATAATAAGATGGAAGATTTTTATTTGTATAAAAATATTTATCATAATTAAAATTTCAAAAAAAAAAATTTAATCATCTAATTTTTAATTCCTAATAAGAAAACATAATTAATTAAATTACTCATAATCTATTCTATCTATTGTTTAGGATACAATCATATATTTCAATATAAATACACAATAAGATGGAAGACTTTTATTTGTATAAAAATATTTATTATAATTAAAATTTTAAAAAATAAAAAATGAATCTAATTAAAATGTAAAGATTTAATTAATCAAACAAAAATTATGTCTTATGCATAAGAAATTAAACAGATAAACTAATATATTCTCCATATTACAGATAGGTATAATGTAGTATATTAAATTTACTATAAAAATTTGAAATAATAATTTATTCTTTTGTCTTACTTTAAATGCATCGAATATTCATGAAAACATCATTATTTTATTCTAAAATGCGTGAAATGCTAATAAAATAAATATTTTTTCCTTAAGTTATTATGAAATTTTGGTTTAAATACATAATAAGAATGTATATAATTCTAGGAGTGGAAAAAATCATTTATATTTAAACAAAAAATAAAATAACAATATTACATTTGTAACTGTTATATATGTTCAAATTGTTTCTATTTTTATTCATAATAAAACAATCTTTATAACTATTATAAATATTCCAAATTCACTATAATTGTTTTCTTTTTTTTAATTGTTGATTCAAATATGCCCAATTTGGAAAAGTTAATTAGATCCTTTCTCTTGCGTGTTTTATATATAAGATTAATTACACTTCACCCTTTTTTTAGTGTCATTGATAGGTTAATACCCAACATTATTTATTGACCACTAAAGTCCTTTTATTATGTCAACTAAACATATTGTATCTATCGTTTTACTCCTATTATATTCTAATTTTTTATTTAATTTTGCCTGATGAATAAGCTTTTCATAAAATGAATATTTGATTTATGTAGAATTTGATGAAAGGATGAATTGAAATTGAATTTGGTATTTTTGCTAGCCATTGGTTGGGATTAATTGAAAAAGATCACAAATATAACAGATATCATTTTTCAAACACAACTTTCCTTAATTGACGGTTAACTATAATGGCTTCATGACTCTTGATTAACAAGAGAAATATATCCATGAGTATAGAATTCTTGAGTATGTTCCAACTTAAAAATCACAAAATTAATAATCATACAAATAAATAATTAAAATTTATATAAAGTGAAAAATAGTGAAATCTATAACACTAATTTCTTCTTTCTTTTAAATCCGTATTACGATTAATTTATATTTGTTTTTTTTGTCCTACATAAAGAAAAGAAAATTAACCAAGTAACAAAAGAAAATTAACCAAGTAACGAAAGTAAAACTCAATATGACCAAATAAAAAACTCACAATCTTTCATTGAGATAAAAATATTTGTTAATTTTATATCTCTTTAATAGTATTTCTATTACTAAATCTTTATCTTTCATAACATCATTTTATAGAATATTATTTTAGATGAACTATTAATGAGTTAGAAAATCAGTTCAACCCATGATACAATGCATATATCTAAAATATCCTTGAAAAAATAATTATAACAATACTCCAAATAGTTGCAGGTATATAATGAGTTAAAATGTCAAATTCAGAAATTACAATGCCGGTTGTTATAGTATATACTAAAACAACAAAGAAATATTGGTTTGGACTAACTATTGATAAACTAAAAAATGTTAAACCAATTGTATGATTCATACTCAAAATAGTCTAGAATAATTATTGCAAAACCTATAACAATATTACGTATAAATTGTAGGAATGACAATATAGAAAAAAAAAATAAGCGGGTAAGTAATCTAAAAGATAACATATATTATTCAAATATAGTCATACTATTAATGCAATACTTTAAAATAATTGCAGATATAAATTGATTTTACATGTCGATTTTAAAAATTATAGTGTAACTTTTCACTATTTAACAAAATAATAAAGACGTAGATTAAATATCTTGGTATATAATAAAAGAAATTAATTGAAAAAGTATAAAAAATAAAAAAAAATAAATCCATATACTTTTATTAACCTTTATTTTGTTTATATATTTAATAAATATAAATTTAATTTCATACTAAAATATTATATCAAGATATAATTTTGGAGTTAAACCACATTTGATACCATTCATGATGAATAGAAGAGTTTAAGATGTCAATATTATCATAAGGTTAAGAAACATAAAAAATACCAATATATTTTCTATTTGGATACATAATTAATTTACAAAATATATTTAAAAAATTAATTAGAATAGAAATTATAGAAATTACATATAATGTTATTTTGGATGTCTTTATAATTAAATATTTTTTATTTGAGTTGCGTTCATTTAGAGTAATATAGATAGTTATTTTTCATTAATTTTTTGTACATTTCAAAGTAAAATAAAAGAGTCAATTTTTATTTTTACCTTTTGAATATGTTCTTATTACACTACCTGATACCTATCCATATTATATAGAATATATTAGTTTAATTTGTTGATTTTCTTATACCGGAAACATAATTTTTGTTTGATATCTTTATTCTTTATATTTAGGTTTATTTTTTCTTATTTTTGAAATAAATCATTTTTGTAATTATTACTATATATTATGTAATCTCCTATAAATATTTTCATTAATAAAAGAATTTTGACACGTTTCATATATGATATTTGATATTTGATTGTGATTTTATCCTTTACAAACGATAAAGAATAAATAGATATCTCAAAAAAATTCAATATTATGGAAAAAGTTTTTGTCTATATATAATTGATTAAATTATTGGTGGTGTCGCTATTAGAAATTATAACCAACAAATCTAAAAGAAAAATAAAAAATGTTTTAGATCGGAGTTAACTACAATTTTATATACTATTAAAGATGAATAAAGAGTTTAGAACTTCAATTAAGTATTGAAGTGAATGTTATCATAATTTTAAGAGATAACATAATAATATATTCTCTGTATGTATATATATTTTACATAATATGTTAACAAAAAATTAATTTTGATGCAAAATATATATAAAATCTCACTTAAAGTAATAACTTGTAATTTTAGTTATATTTAGAACTACAATTTCATTAGCATTTCGCGTATAGAGTAAGATAAATAATTGTTTTATTTAACATTCATGTCATTTTATGACAAGACAAAAGAATAATTATTATTTCAATTTTTATAATAATTTAATATACTATTTAATACAAATTTACAAGGAGAATATATTAGTTTATTTGTTTAGTTATCCAGTACATAAGACATAATTTTTATTTGATTTATATACTCTTTATATTTTAATTAGATTCATTTTCTTTCTTATCTTTTGAAATTTTTATTAATCATTTTTTGTAATTATTATCTATATATAATTCGATTACCTCTTAATATTGTCGTTACTAATAGAATTTTCAAAATTGTTCATCTATATAATGTTTGATAATTGATAATGATATCTTTTCTTGTAATGACAAAGAATATCCACATATATTTAAAAAGTTCAATACTATGAAAATTATCTTAATTTTTAATTATTTAATTAATTGGCGGTGATGCTATATGAAAATTATAATCTAGGCACCTAGAAGAAAAATATAAAAAAATATAATTATCATACGTTGTTCTAATAAAAGAGAAAATTTGTTTAATTTTTAAGAAAAATGAAATTTATATATAATTTTGTAACAAATAACAAACAACATTGAAAATTAAAAAAAAAAGATAAGTGAAAATAATTACAATGAAAAAGAGCAAAGATATTAAAAATATATTCAAAATATATAAATCTTGTATAAAAAAAAAAAAAAAAACTTAACAGTTAAAATTTTCATACTTAGTTATTATCCACTGATTACTCATTTAATTTTTAGAAAATGAACCGAAATTTTCAATAAATTAAAATTGTTACACGTGCGAAACACGTGTTTTTTTCTAGTTAATTAAAATAATCAAGTAAATCTTGTGGGCGAGTCAATAATTTCCTATATATCATGCATTTTCATTGTTGAAGATAAGATATATGTGTATAACAACCAGCATTGTAATTTCTGAATTTGACATAGAGCTGATTATGTACAGTGAGTAAGACCTGCAATGTTTAATAGTATTGAATAAAGTGAGTAATTTAATAAGGAGTTTGAAAGTGAAATGCACACTGGTTTTGACATTAACTTGACAAATTCATCCTATTTCGTCATCTGTTATATATAAAAATGAGGGAAACAATATCAATTCCACATTTTTTTTCCCTTAAAACACCATCTTCCTTTCATATTTCATCTGTATTTTGTAAGGTCTAAGATGTATACACTTTACTCCAATACACCTGAGGATCTAAAACCTGTTGCTAATATATTCATGCAGGTTAATTTGGACTAGTCTTATCATAAATCAATCACATGCATAAAATTTGGTTTGAATTAAGATCTTAATTAATTAGGTTTTAGACAACCAACAATCCAATGGGCAGTTGGTCACCATAAATATGATAAGTCACTCTCGAAACTGTAATGGAATATCTTAGTTTTGCAATGAATCCCTTACTTTTAGGAGGCTTGCTACTAAGGAAAGGCTTAAAAAATAGGGTATCATCATTGAAGATTGGTGTGTTCTCTGCAGTTGTGAATCTGAAACTATTGATCACATATTTTTCAAGTTCGACCATTTGGGGGATAGCTCAATCATGGAATAACATGCAATGTTTTTAAACCCGGACCGGGCATTGACCCGGTGCCCTGTCCGGGTCAACCGGGTCAAACGGATCACGTATTATTATTATTTTTTTAAATAGATTTGTTAAAAAGCCTATAGATCCATTTAATATCATACTTTTCAACTTTCTAAGATTCTTAATTTTTCATATAAATATCAAATCTTGACATATTTCAAAATCTCTATTTAAAAAAAAAAATCATATAAATATCAAATAAAAAGCCTATAGATCCATTTAATATCATACTTTTCAACTTCCTAAGGTTCATTACAGCAAATATAAACGAAAAAAATAGGAAACTAGAATGTAAACTAAAGAAAAGAAAAAAAAAAAAGAAAAAAACGAGAAACAAAAAAACTAAAATGGAAAACTAGAGAAAAAAAAAAAAAGAGATAATAGTAGTTCCAAATTAAAAAAGTAAAAACATTCATGAAAATTACATGAAATAATAAAAAAAATCAAAATAGAAGAATATAAACTTACTAGTATGGTGAGCTAAAATATGCAACCAAGAAGAGAGAGCACAGATCTGGACAGAATGAAGAAAAATGGCGTGGAAGAGGTGTAGTTGTGGAGGATAATAGAGGAAATTGAGAGTGGTGGCTTGATTTGAGTTTGAGCTTTTGAGGGTTTGAGACTTTGAGAAGGAGAAGATTATTGTTTTGCTGCTGCTGGAATGGACTGAAGTCACATTGCTATTCTGATGCTGAGATTTTGGGATTTTTTTTTTTTTTTAAAGGCCAAAAATGAAAGCCGGATTGTATTGGTTGAACCGAATTTATACTGGTTCACCAGTATAATCCGGTTCTTTCCAATTTTTCTTGGCCAACGGCCATACATCTGGACCGGACCGAAGGCTCTTTCGGTTCGTTGTTCGAACCAGTCCAGTCCGGATTTAAAAACATTTATGCCATGTATAGAGATATTTATGATTGGAATGAGGAATTCAGGGGGTGGACTAGTAATATCACAAATGATTCCTTCCTCAATTGGGTCAGGAAATTATCTTTATCAGTTGTCCTCTGCTATGCTATCTGACAAGAAAGGAATACTAGAATTTTCAAATTAAAGAGTACTGCTGTTGATGTAGTTATAAAGAAGATCATGCACTTGGTGAAACAAATTGTTGCAGGCACTAATGCAAACTGGGAGCTTAGTATAGTTTGGGGATTTGACAAATAGATTTTTAAGTCTTGATGAAAAGAAAATCTCTTATACTTTGTGGCTTATAATTTTGGGATTTTTTTAATGTCTTTGTATGGTTGGAAATTAGCAGTGAAGCTTTTGTGCAGTTGGCTACTGCTTGTGTAAATTCTCAGCTTTATCATTGGAATGAAAAGCTCTCTGGATTACATCCAAAAAAACATATAATTTATTGAATATCTCCCTTCTTCAAAACATCCTTAATTTCCCAGAAATTAAAAAGGAAAACTGCATACATCTAGAATATAAGAATTTTAGTGGAGTAATTTGACATTCATTATGTAATTTGACAAATAATAACACAGAATATTATATAGAAGATAAAATATCTCCCTTCTTCAAAAAAATCCTTAATTTCCCAGAAATTAAAAAGGAAAACTGCATACAATAGTCTTGACTTACGGGTTCTCATGGCATAGACTTCAGTCAACGTCAAAAACTACATATTCCAAATATCGTTTTCTTGCTCATCTGGTTCCCACCCATTTTAAAATAATGGTTACTTTTAATTGATATACATACGATAATTAAAAAAATTATTAAATTTTATCAATTTTATAAAATGATAATTTAAAATGATTAAATATTTATTTTTTTAATTTTTTAAAACGATAAATAATATAACTCTAAAACAACATTTATTTTGAAAAGGAAAAATATTTATGCCACTTTTAGATACGTGTAAAGTCTCTGGAAACGTCGACGCTAAGCAAACGGCAATAAATTTAGAGTCAAAGGAAATTACGCCGCACTTGCCTCCAAGTGGTTCTGCTTTTCAACTTAATTATTTCATCAAGTATATGTTATTCACACACCTCTATTCAATTCTAAGGTTCCCAATCCCTTCCCTTCAGAAAACAGGTACATACATTAAATTGAAGATGAATATTTTTAGTGGTTAATTTCAATAATTGCATGTCTTTTGCAGGTTACATTAATTTCCCATTCCGAGAGCATTAATATCATCATGGCTCGCATAATTACTTTCGATGAGGGATGGGGTTCTGTGGAGGTTGGGATCACAAAGCCAAAGAAATCATAAACAATTTAGAAGAAGGCAAATCCCAGACACCGATCAGTTCGGAAGATTACATGATGCTTTACACGTAATGTGCTTTTTTTTTTCTTTTATATTTAAAAAATAATTTACAAAATTATAAATTTAAGAACGTTTTTTTAAATTTATAAGATTCTAATGAATCACTAATTTTTTATTTAAATTTAAATATAGAATTGAATTTTGATCTTTCTTTTCTTAATTTAGTGATACATTACTGAATTAATTAACCTAATTAATTTTTTATAATGTTCAATATGTCTCGTGTACAGAACAATTTATGAAATGTGTACCCAAAAGCCACCGCATGACTACTCTCAGCAGGTATACAACAAATACGAGCAGACTTTTGAAGACTACATCATATCCACAGTAAGATTTACTTTTGACAAATAAAATTTTTAATTTGAAATATTTCGCAACATTTATATATAATGATGTAGAGTAAAGTGAGATGATGTAGTCGAATTTTTGAACCAAGATAATTATAATATTATACTATAAGTCTAGTTTATGCAAAAAAATTTCATAATAATACATATTGAAATATAATATTAAGGTTGGAGTGAGAGAGGACATTATTAACATTAACTGATACTTTTTGATTCAGGTGTTGCCTTCTCTTCGAGAGAAACATGATGAATCTATGTTAAGAGAGCTGGTGAAAAGATGGTCGAACCATAAAATTATGGTTCGACGGATGTCTATATTCTTTGATTATGTTGATCGCTATTTCGCTACTCGGAGGTCACTTCCACCACTAAATGAAGTCGGACTGACTTGCTTTCGAGATCTAGTACGTATTTTGTTCTTAATTAATTATGTGCTAGCACATGTTATGAAAATCTTAATGTATTTGCTTCTTATATAAACGAACGCTTGTTACTTTTATTTTCAGTACAATTATTGAGTTAGTAGTCGTATTACATATTCTAATCATAACTTGTTTTAGATAATTATTAAGTTAAATGTATCTAAAAAATACAGATATTACATATAGTGATGATACAAGGAATGATTTCTAATAAAAATCGCTCAGATGACATATAATCAAAAACTTTATAAGAGTAAACTTGTAAAGACAGTTTAGACTGTCATAAAATCAACAAACGATGATTGAAATCAAATCAGACAGACTAAATCCATTACGAGAATTGATCAAATAGGAATTGACCAATCACAGGCTCAAAGGACTCACCCCACCCCACCATTGGAGGCTCAGATGGACAAGCATTACAAATTAATCATAATACAATACAAGGCCATAAACGGCAACAACTCTTGATTCGTCAAACATGTTTACAAAATTATATTATGTTATATTTTTATTTTTCTTCAGTTATTTTAGAATAGATGTCAAAAAAGCTATACGTCTATGGTCTTATTTCAGGTATATCAAGAATTACGTCACATTGTCCGGAATGCTGTTCTATCCCTGGTGTGTTTTATTTTTCAGTATTTCATTAGAGCAATTTCCTTCTTTTTGGTGTTTGAAGGTTAACAATTTGCAACCCTTTTATCTTTTTACCAGATTGATCAGGAGCGCGAGGGAGAGCAAATTGATCAAGCTTTGTTGAAGAATGTTGTTGATATTTTCATTGAAATTGGAATGGGGCAGATGGATTATTATGAGAATGATTTTGAAGTAGCAATGCTCAACAATACCGTGGCTTATTATTCTGGGAAGGCAGCAGACTGGATTTTACAAGAATCATGTCAAGATTATATGTTGAAGGTAATTAAAATTAGCCCTTGATTAATTTAATTAATTTTGAAATGTTAAGTTAACCCTTCCCTAATCTTTATCACCAACTGTACTTATTTATTGCTGACCATTTTATTAGGCTGAGGAATGTTTAAAACTAGAAAAGGACAGGGTCTCCAATTACCTCCATTCAAGTGGCCAAAGCAAGTTGATTGAGGTCTGCTTTAATTTGCTTTTAGTACAAAAATCTATAATATGGTGGTAGAAAATTTTTTTTCTACAATCAAAATTTAAAAAGTACTATTAGTTTCTATGGCTTTAATTTTCGCTTTAACTCTTTCTTTAATTCCTTTATTGCAGAAAGTACAAGGAGAGTTTTTGACTGTATATGCCACCCATCTACCTGACAAAGATCATTCCGGTTGTCATGCATTACCTATACACGACGACAACGTACTTATCTTTTCTAATAGATGTGTGTTGTTCATTATTAATGTGAAATTTTTTTTATATTATGATACATATTATATATATATATAAAAAAGATATTTTAAATTTTAAATAATATATATGTGATATGTATGTATGTTTGATGGTATAAAATTTTTTTCAGAAGACTTGTATTGTTAATGTGATTGAATCTGTCGTAGTAAATTAATTTCTAATTTTATTTTTTTGCAATTTGTTAGGTGGAAGATATGTCAAGGATGTATATGCTTTTCTCCAATATACCTAAAGACCTACAAGTTGGTGCTAATATATTCATGCAGGTTTGTAGTCTACCATTAAATCATATGCACGAGATAATTTAGTACACCAATTCTTTAGTTAATTAGATCCTTAAATTATCATTGATCACTTTGACTGCATTTAATTAAGTAATTCATCCGTTAAATTTGTGTTTGTCTGTAGCGTGTTATTGCTGGAGGTACATTTCTGGTTAACCAATCTGAGAATTCTGCAACGCAATCTATTCCCAAATAAAAACTGCATTTGGGTGACGACGAAGTGTAATTTAAATGGTAAGATATTTTTGTTATTAATTATTATAATCTTAATTATAAATTCGAGTCACTAAATAGTAGAGAAGAGTGATTTTTTTAAAAAGAAAATAATTGACATTTATTTTCAAACTGGTTTATGTACTGATACCAAATTTGGGATTTGAATGGCAGGTTTTAGAATATCATAATGGTCCCAGAAAATGCAAGCAAGCTAGAAGAAATGAAACAACTAGATCATGCAGCTGCCTGATTAGATAGATATCTGCAAGTGTATTTCATTTCTTGTTGACAATTAAAATAATCAACTAAATGGTGTGGAGTGTTGACAATTTCCTGTATATCATACATTTCAGTAATTTCATCACTGCATATTTTTTTGGGTTTGGATGAAGCTGATTCTGTAGTAAGACTAGATGTAACGTTTAATATTGAATAAAGTGAGTAATTTAATGTATTTATATAAAATGATAAAATTAATAAAAAAAAATTTAATTAAATATTTAAAATTAAGAATTGGTGATTGTATATAATTTTATGAAGTAAATTAAATTTGACAAAAAATCTTAAATTCGTTAACGTGTTTTATTAGAAATTTACTTGTATTATATATGTCTCTTATACAATCTAGATGTGTATAAGAGACTTACCATATTCTTGTCAATTCCACATTGTTTTCATTAAAAAGAAAACGCCATCTTCCTTTCATAGTTCATATGAATTGGAGCGAAATTTATATGCAGCTTCAAATCCCATGTAACAAGAATATGGTCATTCTATTTTATTTTTTTTGGTAAAAAAAACAAAAGAATATGGCCATTCTTGGTACATTATTAATCTTGCAAAGCTTGGGATTGATAAAGGAAAATATAATTTTAGCAACACAAAAATAATTTGCTTCATATTCAAAAAAGGGTTAAATGCAGAAAATCCCTATGGATTTACATCTCAGTTGTACTTTGTCTCCCTCAACTTATTTAATAAGTACTTTATCCCTTGTCCTTTGATTTTTCATGTTTTGAGACAAAATTATCCTCGCTAGTTTAATAATTTTATTTTTCTTTTCTTTTTCCTCTTTTTACCAATTTATTTATTTTCTCTCTCATATATTTTTTTTTATCGTCTTACTCATTTTTTCTTACTACCACTAAATTATTACGCAACTCGCAATTGGTTAGTTAAAAACTCTAATTTTTTTACATGTGTATAAATAATTTATAGAATATATAAGTTTTTTTAATACAAGCAACATATATTTTAATAGGATAATATGGATTTTATGAATTTTACTAATGCTATAATTAACAAATAAACAATTTATAAAAAATTAAATAATTCATTAAAAAATTAAAATATATATTCTAAATATGCAAACAAAATTTTTTGATTCTATAATTGTATGTTTATACTATAAATTTTTTTAATTTTCTCTATCTCAAAAATTTTATTTTTATTTGTTAATCTCATTATTTCACAAATTTATATTATAACAAATTATATTTGTTGTATTAAAGCAGATTAATCTATAAATTAAATTGTTTAGAAACATTTGAAAAGTTATTCAATTGATTATTAAAAGTAATGTAATTGTTTAGTAGTAGCAAGAGAAAATAGTGAAAAAAAGGGGAAAATAAAAAAAACAAGATGGAGATAATAAATAAAAGAAAAAAGAAGAAAAAACAAAAACAATAGTAATTAAAATAATATGAATAATTTTATCTAGAAAATATTAAAAATAAATAAAATATTTATCACATAAGTTGAAAAACACAAAGTATAACAAAAATATAAGTTTAAAAAAATTTTCTGTATTTAACCCTTCAAAAAATAGTCATCTATGTCGACTATAGCATGTGTCATGATAGACACTTTTATTTCCTCGTAGAGTTGCACATACTATATTTCGTACAAAAAATATTTAGGTAAATTAGATTTTTTTATTCTATTTATAAATGTTGTGATCAAAATTAAATTTTAAATTTTTTTACTTACATCAAATAAAGTAATAGATATTTTAAAATTTAATTCATATTATAAAATTTATAAATAAACTCAAAGATCAGATTTATTTAAATATTTACGTGTCAAAAAAACATAGCCACGTCTATGTGAATGATTGCTCATTTAAGAAATAGCATTGATTCATGAGACAGCATTTATGATTTAACACTGGCCTTATCACTGTGCTCAAAAATATCTTAAATGTATGAATGTCGGAAAGCCATGCATTATCATAATAATGTATAATTAGAATTCAATTCCGAATCTACTTAAATTTTTGTATATAAGTATTTTATAATATATTTTATTAAAAATTACATTATCTAATTAGAGGTGTATAAAGTAATAAATGTCTTTCTAATTTAGGTACTTGTTCTTAATTCTTAAGCTCTTTCTAATTTTTTTGTTTTTATTTGACGATTATTAAGAGGACATTAATAGTTAGTCTGAAATTTAAATAATTAAATACCTAATGTACCTCATTATACACACATTAATATCAATTTTACGTCACACTTTTTTACTGTGGTAAAATTTTGAAATCAATTATACTTAAAAGACATTTACACCATTATTAGGTTCGGGACAATAAATTTAGGGAAAAAAAAATATCACGAGTTAAATGTATTGATGTATTCCTATGTGGCTAATGGATATATCTCAATCTCAAAATGGGTCCGAAATGAAATGCAACAAATTCAAGGGAAAGAATATATAAATAGAAAAAATCCAGGGGAGGATTTAAAAAATCAGATAACGCATAAAAACAATGCCGAAAAAAGTAGAGAGAGAAAAAAAAAATTCACATCTAAGTCTTACCCACCTCCGTCTCTCTTCATCTCTGTTCATTCGATTCTAGGGTTTTGCAATCTCTGCAGAAATCAGGTAAATATCTACACATTTACCGATCAAGATTACGAATTTATGAAATGCCGTGCTAATTTATGGAAATTATTGGTTTGTTTGTTCGTGAATATCGGCTGAGTTGTCGATTTGATTACTTTGTTTAGAATTTTCGAAGTGATTTTGTTGATTTTTGTGGTTTTTTTTAATGAATTTTTGGTAATTTACTGTTAATTTTGAGTTGAATTTTCCAATGATGATTTCGCGAGCCGGAGATCAGGGTTTATTTGATGTATGATGTAATTTTTGTGATTTTTTGTGGTCTTTATAGCATGATAAAACTTTTGTGATTTTTTTTATGCTTTATTTTGCTAGGTTTTAGTGGCTGCGTTCGGGATTCAAATACATAAATGGATATATATAAAGTAAATACTGTGAATATTATGACATGGGATGTTGATAAATATGAGAACAGGTATGTTTGTTTGTGAATATTAGTTGAGCTGTCCATGTGTTTAATTTGTTGATTGCTTGCTTGCTTAGCTGCCATAGTTTTCTGTTGATTTTGTGTAAATTGTTTAAGTTTTTTGTTGATTTACTATTGAATTGGAATTGAAAATTAATGATTCTGCAAGCTGGAAATCTGGGTTTATGAGATGTTTGATGTGTTTTCTTTGAATTTTTTGTGGTTATTAGATTTTGCTAGAGTTTAGTGGTTGCAATGATTTATCATGTGGAAATAGTACTTTTTGTCCGTCTTTTCATGATTATATTAGGTTTGAATTTATTAGCAAATGATGTAAGACTTTATAGTGTGCCATAAATTTTTGATTTCTTATCACTGTTAGAGCTGCCTAGATGTATTCTTTTGCCTTTGTTGGGGAAGACAGGGGCTGAGGGCTGGGGTAGAGCATGTGTATTTGAGTTATAATGGATGTGAATTTTGCAGGTTCATGTTCAAGAATAGCTTATAGGGGTGGATCTGAGTTTTAATTGTTGGTGCTGGTAACAGCATGACGATGAATCAGCATGTGTAGGAACACGATTGATTTGGATCAGGGGTGGGATTTTATGCAGAAGGGTATTACAAAGCTCAAGAACATTCTAGAAGGGAAACCCGAGACACAGTTCAATTCAGAAGATTACATGATGCTCTACACGTAATGTGCTTGTCCCCTTTGGAATTACTATTGCTTGATTTGTTAAATTAAATTTTTAGGTGATCATATGGTCCTTACATACTCATGTATCTTATGTACAGAACAATTTATAACATGTGTACTCAAAAACCACCACATGACTACTCTCAGCAGTTATATGACAAATACAGGGAGTCTTTTGAAGAGTATATCACATCCACGGTGAGGGTGACTAATGATTTCTATATCTTTAGACCATATACTGTAAAGATGGATGTACATATGCAAGTTTTCTTCTTTCTGTCTACTGCATTCATATGCCCTCAGAATATAATTAGCTTGCTAACTAGTTTTTGGGTGTACGCAATGAAACAGAAATTTAGACTCAAATTCTTCAACAGGAAAAAACTTATTATGACAGGGTTTGCTAAAAAAAATATGTGGAAACAATCACTAAAAAGTGGGCATGATTTCAGAACCTTGTTCATGTCCTAAAAAAATTTTGCTGTTGGATTCAGGTATTACCTTCTCTTCAAGAGAAGCATGATGAATTCATGTTAAGAGAGCTCGTTGAAAGATGGTCAAATCATAAAATCATGGTTAGATGGCTGTCTCGGTTCTTTCATTATCTTGATCGGTATTTCATTGCTCGGAGGTCACTTCCAGCACTAAATGAAGTTGGATTAACTTGCTTCCGAGATCTGGTAATTTATTATGATAAGCTACATTTTATAGATTCTTTATTTGCAGTAACCACTATTTTATAGTTATTTTTGTTTCTTATTTAAAAAAGGATCTCTGCATTCTGTCGTCTTCTAAAAGAAACAAAAAAGAAGCCTCCTAGATGCACTTCTGTTTCCCTTTTTGAGTAATTTTAGAAACATTGTCAATTTCTATTCTCTTGTCAGCTTTCCAGGTATATCAAGAATTAAATGGAAAAGTTCGGGATGCTGTTATATCTCTGGTATATTTTTCTCACTATATCAATTGGGCAGCTTTCTTTGTTTGTGGTTCTGGATAACAAATTAAAATTCTTTACCTGTTTACCAGATTGATCAGGAGCGTGAGGGAGAGCAAATTGATCGAGCTCTATTGAAGAATGTTCTAGATATTTTTGTTGAAATTGGAATGGGGCAAATGGAGTGTTATGAGAACGATTTTGAAGCTGCAATGCTGAAGGATACTGCAGCTTATTACTCTCGCAAGGCATCTAACTGGATTTTGGAGGACTCGTGTCCAGATTATATGTTAAAAGTAGTTATCCATTTCTTTGCCTGTTCTGGTTTACAATGTCAACCCCAACCTTCATGGTTATGAAATCCAATTTGTTAGTTCTTAAATTTTTTGTTGCTATTTTTTTTCTTAGGCTGAGGAGTGTTTGAAGCGAGAAAAGGACAGGGTCTCCCATTATAGACTCCATTCAAGTAGTGAAACAAAGTTGCTTGAGGTATGCTTTTGCTTCATGATATGAATGTTGCATTCTTCTTTGTATTCTAGCACTGGAAGTTGATAATATGGTGGAAAAAATTTTAGCTCTCAAGTGTCAACAGTCAATAACTTCTTTGGTTTTTTTTTATTCTTATGAGGTTATGCTGTATCCCTTTCCAACTAGTCTGTGTCTCCCTTCTGGCAGAAAGTACAACATGAGTTATTGACTGTTTATGCCACACAACTACTTGAGAAAGAGCATTCAGGATGTCATGCATTACTTAGAGATGACAAGGTACTCTTTATGTATGTAATATCATGGAAGACCTATGTTGTTCATTTGATTGAAACTGTTGCAGTTAATATATTGGTTTTTTTTTTAATTTTTTTTTTCAATTTTATTAGGTGGAAGATTTGTCAAGGATGTATAGGCTATTCTCCAAAATAGCTAAAGGCTTGGACCCTGTTGCCAATATATTCAAGCAGGTTTGTAGTCAGAATCGTTTACATGTACTTGAACTCCAATATCTTTACGAATTATCATTCTTTTGACTGTATTTAGTCTCACAGTCCACGTGTTAAATTTTTCCTTGTTTCATGGCTGCAGCATGTTACTGCTGAAGGTACCGCATTGGTTAAGCAAGCAGAAGATGCTGCAAGCAACAAGAAGGTTTGTTTATGTTGATTCATAATGGATCTTAGTTTTGAGATTTGTCTTTTTATGTGGCTAGTTTGAAATAAGAAAATTATGATTCTGGTTTGCAACAACTTGAAGCAGTATACTAGTCACTAAAATGGTAACAGATGACTCGAGAAATCTAGGGAAGCATCCATCATTTCCCACGCCACCCAGAAGGGAAAAGAAGAAAGAAAACCCCGAAGTGAAACTCTCCCCAACCAAAAAGAGGACCTTTCTCGTGAAAAGGAAGGAGGACATTACATTTACTTTTTCACCATCATTGTTTATAGCTCTTCTTTGAGTCAGAATAACGATACAAGTTGTGAAGTTGTTTAAGGTAGTGATTTAACAATTTGAATCTGCAAAAAGAAGAAAAAATGTGATTCTGATGTTCTATTTTCTTTATCAAATGCTTATGCATTAACCTTTGCATGGAGTATGGAGATGACATCAAGTCTTATAGAAGTACTGCATCTTTAATTCGTTTGTGTGAAAGAGGAAACTATTCCAGAATGCTTAATGAAGGAGGTTGATAATTGCTTATACTGGAGATAATTTTCTTTTTCCAGAACTAAAAATAGTTTGTTTGAAATGTGGTTCTCAAATATTGTTCAACAACAAAAGTCAACACAAGAAGCTTTCAGGAAGCTACGGCATGATTGTGGTTCCAGTAATTAGAATTTCAAAGCTGCAACCTTTGCAATACTCTCAGAAAATGACTTCATTGACAAGGACCCTTCCCAAGTTCCCTGTGATTCACTGTTGAATGCTTTTTTTGGATTATTTGGTTACTCTCCATGGTTTCTTATATTGATGTTCTTTTGTGCAGGCAGATAAGAAAGATGTGGTTGGTTTGCAGGAACAGGTAATTGTTGTGTTTCTTTTCTTTTGGAACGAAAATTTGGTTTCCATTTGCGAGCGACTTATGTTTGTGGCCTTCAGGCTTTTGTTAGGAAGGTGATTGAACTGCATGACAAGTACCTTGCCTATGTGAATGACTGTTTTATGAACCATTCACTTTTTCACAAGGTTTGTGTTAGAGGAAATCAGAATTTAGTCCCTTATCATGATTCCAGTGCTAGAATTTGATTTCTTTTCTCTCTTAAATTTGCCTCTAGGCACTCAAGGAAGCTTTTGAAGTCTTCTGTAATAAGGGTGTTGCTGGAAGCTCTAGTGCGGAACTTCTTGCAACATTCTGTGACAATATTCTGAAAAAAGGTGGGAGTGAGAAGTTAAGTGATGAAGCAATAGAAGAGACGTTGGAAAAGGTAATTATAGCTTCTTGATGTATCAAGTTCTCTTACACCACAAACTGCTGAATGTTGCATAGGCAGTGATGACAAATTGCTTTATAGGTAGTAAAGCTGCTTGCATATATCAGTGACAAGGATTTATTTGCAGAATTTTACCGGTAAGTTATCTGGTCTTGGTTGGTACATTTTCAGTTCTTAGAAATTCCATCAGTTTCCGTATGATGATTTCTTGGTGTGCCAATTGCTAACAGGAAAAAGCTTGCTCGGCGGCTATTATTTGATAAAAGTGCAAATGATGAACATGAAAGAAGTATTCTGACAAAGTTGAAACAGCAATGTGGTGGTCAGTTCACTTCAAAGATGGAGGGGATGGTAAGCTCTCCAAAATGATCTTTTTCTGAACTGAAGATCACCAGTCTATGAATCATTGAGTTCATTTTGATTCCTTCCTCCCCTCTTTCAGGTTACAGACTTGACATTAGCTAGGGAACACCAAACTAATTTTGAGGAGTACCTCAGTAATAATCTGCAAGCAAATCCTGGAATTGACTTGACAGTTACTGTCCTTACTACTGGGTTCGACTGGCCAAGTTACAAGTCTTTTGATCTTAACCTCCCAGCTGAGATGGTATACTCCCATATTCTCTGTGTACTTTTAGCAGCCTTTTGCTACCACTTCTGTAACTGAAACGTCCCTGCTTTGGTATCAAATCTGTGTCAGGTTAAGTGCGTTGAAGTATTTCGAGAGTTTTATCAAACAAAGACAAAGCACAGAAAACTCACATGGATATATTCATTGGGGACATGTAACATCAATGGAAAGTTTGAACCTAAAACGATGGAGCTGATAGTAACAACCTACCAGGTACTTTTGCTGCAAGCTAATTTTGGGTTAGCCCCTGGCTTTTATAGTTTGTAAGATGTGGAAGACGAGATGGCTTGGGTTATTCCTTTAGTGTGAATGTTTCTCTTCCTGAACTGTAGGCTTCTGCTCTGCTGCTATTCAATGCATCAGATAAATTGAGCTATCAAGAAATTGTGGCTCAATTAAACCTATCGGATGATGATGTTGTGAGACTGCTTTGCGGTTCATTCCCTTTCGTGCGCCAAGTATAAGATTCTTAACAAGGAACCCAACACAAAAACAATTTCTCCTACAGATGTCTTTGAGTTTAACTCTAAGTTCACTGACAAAATGAAGAGAATCAAAGTATTCTTCTTACCTTGTATAGAGCAATATCCTGTTGAATATTACATTTGCCTTTGGTTATACTGCTCTCTTTTGTGTTGAAGTATCTTTTTTGGATATTCAGATCCCTCTCCCTCCTGTGGATGAGAAGAAAAAAGTAATCGAAGATGTTGATAAGGATAGACGGTATGCAATTGATGCATCAATTGTCCGCATCATGAAGAGTCGGAAAGTTTTGGGCTATCAGCAGTTGGTTATGGAGTGTGTTGAACAATTGGGTCGCATGTTCAAGGTATCTTCTTTCTCTTGCTTTGATGTAGCCTCACAGATAATCGAATATTTATACTTGATGTGCTATTTTGCTGTCTGCAGCCTGATGTGAAGGCAATCAAGAAGAGGATTGTCTCTAAGATTTGATTACTCGGGACTATTTGGAGAGGGACAAAGATAACCCGAATTTGTTCAAGTACTTGGCATGATTTTCAGGAGGTTGACCTAATGAGCTATTCATAATCACCAGTCAATGTTGTCAGGAGGTTGACCTAATGAGCTATTTATAATCACCAGTCAATGTCAAAGGGTGTGCAAGCCCATCCTTGTTGAAAACTGAGAACAACTTCTGTAAATGCTTCCAAATGTTTATGTTACCTCTTTTTGATGGTTGCTTAAAAGCCAGGAGCTTGAGATTTTCTTGTACATTATCCTCTAAAATCAGGTGTAGACAATTCTAGATATATTACATCCCTTTGCCAAAAGTAAGTGTAATATCTGTAGTTTTGAGCAGCGAGACTATCCAAGCATCGATCTTCTTTTCGTTCTTATTGATGCAGGATATGTTATTTATCAGCTGATTTGCTTCTTTCATGTGTGAGAGTTTACATCCTCGTAGAAACCATGTAATGATCCAGATGCACTTTGCGAGAAACCGAATTCAAGGCAAGATACCTCCAGTAACTGCATTTACTTTCAAGTTGATGCTTCCTATTTGGAAGAAAAAGAACCAAAGGGGTTGGTTTTGTTTATCATATCAATTATGTTATAATTCTGCATTTTGCACTATTGTTTAATGTGCTTTGGTCTCTAACCAAAGAATTTTGAGCGCAGCATGTTGTCCTGGTTTGCAGGCATTTCTCAGGTAGCTCATACTTGTGCACTAAATTTATCAACGTCCTTTGGATAATTGTCAAGCACTCTTTTTGTGCTCGTCACTTTCTAGAGAAAACAGAATGTTTGTCCTCAAAAGATAGAAAGCAAATGTCTTGGGGTTATGGACCCGTGGTACACTTTTGCTTCTATGAATGCTTCAGATATTCCAATGTTTAGGCTAGTTGTTTAGGCGGATGTCTTTCTTCTGCTTGAATATGCAAAGGGACGGCGGCTCCGGATTAAAATGAAGTTTTTACATAATCTCCTATGATAGTATTTTCTTAAAAATTAAGGAGGCCTATAATACTACTACTATTTCCCTAGTTCTTTTAACAAGTGTTATCCTACGGAACAGTGCCATTTCTTCAACTGCTAGTTTTTTTCGAAAAAAAACAAGGGTCACTAATTTTTAGCAAAATTTTATGATCTCATTTAGGGAATTATTGTTTTGATTTTAAAAACTTGTACGGTATAAACTCTTAAGCACATAGTGTTGTATTGTACAAGTATCTAAAACACGAGGGAATAGTTTCTTAAAAGGAATTGTAGAATTTTTCTTAATTTTTATTATGGCTTTCCTAGTTACTTTTTCAGAATACTAGTGAACATGATACCAAGTACTTAGAAAATTCTTATATGTATCGGATTCATGATATAGTGTCATGGATCCCTTTGTCCATGTTCCAACACATCACTCCACATCACTTTAATGAGTGATGTGGCGAAACATGGACTAAGGGGTCTATGGCATTTCATGTAAGAATTTTCCCCAAAGCACTTAATCCTATGATAGTATTTATTTCCTTTTTTTTTTTTTTGTCGGTTAGTGATCGCATAAAGATGAGGGAGAATTCTGTAGTCCCTTTTAGGAAACTATTTCTTTAATTTTAAAAGTTTGTACAGTACAAGTATTTAAACACATGATATTGTACCGTACAAATATTTAAAATGTAAAGAAATAGTTCCATAACAGGGACTATAGAATTTTCCAAAGATAAGTTCTCCGTTAAGTATTGTTTCTAATATAATTTGAACGCATATTGTCTCGCGGTCCTAAGTAGTTTACTACTTGACCCAACTACCTTCGGATTATGATATTATTTTCGTTAAAAGTTATAACCAACTCTCCAGACTCCAACCATCTCTGGGCCAGTATAGGCCCAATTCCTAGGGATTTGATTCACGTGGGTGGAAACTGGAAAGCACCTACTGTTTGATCCATCACTACTTGAGCAACCCATAGTCGGGGTGCTCACGGTTTCAGTTCCGGAACCAGAAAGTCTATAATTGTTGTGTAAATATAATTTTTTGTTTCACATTTTAACTTTTATTAAATTTTTTAATATTATCCAAAATTTATATTTATTTTTAAAAAATTCAAAATCGAAACTGTGACCGAAATCGAGAATGAAACCGGACGAAACCAGAAAACTGGCCAGAACCACTAGTTCAAGAACTGGAATTGACTCTCAAGATTTCGGTTTCGATTCTGATTCCAACTCTTCATAAAATCGGAACCGACGGTTCTAGAACTATGGTAATGCGGCTTGATAGAAATTAACAGAAAAAATGGTGTTTTTTCAAAGTCATGCCTTTTCTGTAACGCTTCTCTCACCGCAACGGGGCTTTCAAGAACTCGCATAGTTTTAGAAGTTCTTCTCCACTCCTCCTCAGAAGCGTCTCTTCAAATATCTATCTTTCTCTGTTTATACTTATAAATAGATGTATTTATTGATGATGCATATTGTTGCATGTAGGATGCTTTTGCATCCTGACACAAGCAACCAACCACTACTTCAATTTTTTCACGAACATTGAAGCAGTGGTCTCCATACTTGTGGCCAGGATGATTTGATTTGTTCTTGGATTTTTATGGGCAATTTTGCCTACAAATAGAAGGCAAATTTGCCTCTTCAGCTGCAACAATTGAAAAGAAAAACACAGAGCATTTTACAAGTTCTTAAAACTTATTTTTCGGTTTAATTCTCAAGTGTTTATTTGAGATATTTCTTTCGATCTTTTGGGATTTTTTTCAAAACTTTGTATCTTTTTCATATAGTGAAATATTGTTCTCCTCCACCCGTGAACGTAGGTCTAATAGACAGAACCACGTAAATTTTTGTGTCTCTTATTATTTATATTTTCTTTGCATATTTCGTTATTACTTTTCGTTATCGTCATTAAATGACTCGCTAAAATTAATTTAATTAAATTAAATTTTTGGGGCACAAATCCTAACAAACTGGTATCAGAGCTTTGATATCTCGGATTAATTTCTAGCAGCAATATGACGGTAACGAAGTCATATATTGAGAAATGTTTGACCGGAGTGCCAATTTCTGTATGTGACTACTCAAAATGGAGGTTATTCTAATTCAAGATGGCGTTGATATTGCCCTACAGAGGAAGGAGAATAAGTCGGAGAAAATGTCAAACGAGAATTTTGCCAATTTGGATAAAAAGGCTAAATCAAGAATCGTCTTAAATCTCTCCGATGAGGTTTTACGGGAGGTAGCCTTTGAAATAACGGCCAAAGGCATGTGGGACAAATTGAAAGCTCTGTATATGAAACAGACAGTGGTGAACAGATTTTATCTCGAACAAAGTCTGTACATGCTCCGTATGATCGAAAATACTTCTATAATATCACATCTTGATAAATTTGATTCCATTCTTGTGGATTTGAGTAATATAGAAGTTAAAATTGAAGATGAATATCAGGCCCTATTAATGTTATGTTCTCTACCCCAGTCATTTAAGCATTTTAGAGATACAATATTTTATGAAAAAGAAATTATCTATTATAAAGAAATGAAATCTATTAACTAAAATTAAAGATCAAATAGATAAAAATATTATTGGGGAAACTAGTAAAAAATCAGGAAAAAAATTTATTTATTCGAAGCAGATCTGAAAAGAGAGATATAGACAATAAAAGGTCAAAATCAAAATCCAAATCCAAATCCAGACATAAAATTTGGTGTGCAATTTTTGTTGTAAAAAGGACCACATTAAGTCCGAATGCTTTAAATTAAAAAATAAAGAAAAATGAACAAAAAAATAATGACACCGCTAAAACTATGTTACAGCTGATGAGAATGATGGAACTATAGTTTTAACCACTGAAAATAATTTCAAATCTAACAATGAGTGAATTTTAGATTCAAATTGTTTATATCATATGTGTCACAATCGAAACTGATTTTCAACATATGATTCAATTGAATGTGGAGTTGTCCTAATGGGCAATAATACCGTTTGTAAAGTCATTGGTAAAGGTACTGTTCGAATCAAAATGCACAATGGTATGGTGAGAACTGATGTTAGATATTGTTCCAAATTTAAAAAAAAAATCTCATCACTTTGGGCACCCTAAAATCTCTTGGGTGCAAATATACAGGTAAAGGTGGAGTTCTAAAAGTCATCATGATGCTTTTGTGGTCATGAAGGCGCACAGGTCTGGTACGTTGCATATTTTACAAGGATCTACTGTTATAGGTGTTGTCGCAATTTCTACTACACATCAACCTAATGCTGACACCACCAAATTATGGCATATGCGTTTGGGACACATGTGTGAGAAAGGTCTGTTCATACTCTATGAAAGAGGTCTTCTTTGCTGACAAAGTACTGAGAAGATGAAATTTTGTGAATTCGAAAAACAGAAAAGAGTCAGCTTTAAATCTCCATCAATCCACAGAACAAAAGATACTTTGGATTACATTCATTAAAACCTTTGGGTGTCTTCTTGTACCCCGTCCAAAGGTGGTGCTAAGTAATGTTGACTTTTATTGACGATTATTCAAGAAAAGTTTGGGTGTATTTTCTGAAACACAAAAATCTACCTGATATTTCCTAACTTTCAAATAATGAAATTTTGATTGAAAAGCAGACGGAAAAACAAATCAAGTGGCTTAGAACATATAATAGCTTAGAATTTTGTGAAGGCGAATTCAATGAATTCTGCAAGAATGAAGGAATTGTTCGACACCACTGTGAGAATGACACCTCAACAAAATAGTGTAGCAGAATGGATGAATATGACTCTTTTGGAAAGCTCGTTGCATGATCTCAAATGCTGGATTGACAAATGACTTCTGGGCAGAGACAATTTCTACCGCTAGTTATATTGTCAACCGTGCTCCTTCTGCACCTCTGAACTTTAAGACTCTGGAGAAAATTTAGTCAGGCACTCCAACTGATTATTTTGACTTAAAAATATTTGGGTGTCCTGCATACATGCAAGTAAATGATGAAAAATTAGAATCAAGAGCTAAAAAGTGTATTTTTTTTGGGTATCCATATGGGGTGAAAGGATATCGTCTATGGTATCCTGATCCCAAATCACCTAAATTCGATTCACGCCATAATTAGCAGAGATGTAACTTTTGATGAATCATCCATGTTACATCCAAGAAAAGAGTCTTCTAGTTCTTGTAACACAGATAGAAAAGAGAGTATGCAGAAGCAGGTGGAGGTCAAAATTCGCAACACTAATCCTGTTCAACCAAGTTCTTCTACAGTTCAGTTAGATGTAGATGAGACACTTGAAGCTGAACTAGAAGAAGAAGAATACTTCTTAGCTAGAGATAGACCAAGGAGAAAAATTTGACTACCACAAAGGTATGCGAATTTGGCTGCATATGCTTGTCAGTTGCGCAGAAAATTGAAGAAATCTGTGAGCCATCTACATATTCAGAGGCAGTTTCACATGCTAATTCATCCAAGTGGTTGATTGCAATGAATAAAGAAATTGAGTCTCTGTACAAAAATGGTACGTGGGTTCTTGTGGAGCCGCAGTCAGGAAAGAAAATTGCTGGTTGCAAGTGGATCTTTAAAAAAAATGAAGGAAATCCAGGGGTTGAAAATGCAAGGATGGATACAAGGCGCATTTAGTTGTAAAGGGCTATAATCAGATACAAGATATTAATTTTAATTATGTTTTCTCACCTGTTGTCAAACATAACTCTATACGTGTTCTACTTGCTTTAGTTGCCATGTATGATTTAGAATTGGAGCAACTTGATGTTAAAACAGCTTTCCTAATGATTTAGAATTGGAGCAATTTGATGTTAAAACAGCTTTCCTACATGGCGAACTTGAAGAACAAATATACATGAAACAATTCAAAGGATTTAAAATTGAAGGAAAAAAAGACCATATTTGTTTGCTGAAGAAATCTTTATACAGACTGAAACAATCTTGAAAACAGTGGTACAAGAGGTTTGATTCCTTTATATTGGGTCATGATTATTCGCGGAGCATGTATGATAGTTGTGTTTACTTCCAGAATTTGAATGATGGTTCTTTCATTTATTTGTTATTATATGTTGATGATATGCTCATTGCTGCCAATGGTTTGACAGAAATTCACACTTTGAAGTTTATAAGATCGCCAGTTAAACAGTGAATTTGAGATAAAAGATTTGGGAGTAGTTAAGAAAATTCTTGGCATGGAGATCAAAAGAGATCGAGGAGTTGAAAAGTTATTCTTGATCCAGAAAAACTATCTAGAGAAGATTTTGGAAAGGTTTGGCATGAAAGATGCTAAACCTGTAAGCACTTCTCTTGCTACTCATTTCAAACTGTCAGTTGCTCAATCACCATACTCAGATGAAGATGAGAGGTATATGGCACATATACCTTATTCCAGTGCAGTCGGCAGCATTATGTATGCAATAATTTGTACACGTCCAGACATTTCATAAGAAGTTAGTGTGGTAAGCAGATATATGTCTTGTCCAGGTAAAACACATTAGCAGGCTGTGAAGTGAATTCTCAGATACTTGCGAGGGACTTCAGACACATGTTTGGAGTTCAAAAGGAATAGAAATACTTTGATTGGCTTTGTGGACTCAAGACTATGTCGAAAATCTTGATAAAAAAAGATCACGGGTTATGTGTATATTTTGCATTGGAGGTTATGATGTTAGCTGGAAAGTTACCTTACAACATGTTGTAACTTTATCAACTATTGAGGCAGAGTACATGGTCATCACCTAGACAATCAAAGAAGCCTTGTGGCTAAAGGGATTGTTTGGCGAACGCAATCTACATCAAGGTGTAATTACTATTTACTGTGATAGTCAAAGTGTCATTCACTTGACTAAAGACCAAATGTATCATGAGCGGACGAAACATATTGATGTAAAGTATCACTTCATTCGGGATACCATTGCTGAGAAGAAGGTCTTTATCCAGAAAATCAATACCAGAGACAATCCCGCCGACACGTTTATAAAACCTCTTCCAGTTGCTAAGTTCAAGCACTACTTGGACTTTATTGGTGTTCGTGGTGATGATTAGTCTCGTTGGGGCTTATTTGGAGCAGGTGGATCAAGTTTTCTATCTTTGTGTCATATGCAAAGTCAAGGTGGAGATTTGTTGCGCGTAGGATACTTTTGCATTCGAGTCCTGACACAAGCAACCAACCATTACTTCAGTTTCTTCACGAAATAGAAGTAGTGGTTTTGCATACTTGTGGCCAGGATGATTTGATTTGTTCTAGGATTTTTATGGGCAATTTTGCCTATAAATAGAAGGCAAATTTGCTTCTTCAGCTGCACCAACTGAAAAGAAAAACACAGAGAATTTTACAAGTTTTTAGAACTTGTTTTTCGATTTAGTTTTCAGATGTTTATTTGGGATATCTCTTTCGATTTTTCAGAATTTTTTCCAAAACTTTTGTCTTTTTCATATAGTGAAATACTGCTCTCCTCCGCCCGTGGACGTAGGTCTAATAGATTGAACCACGGAAATCTTTGTGTCCCTTTCCACTTATATTTTCTCTGCATATTTCGTTATTACTTTTCGTTATCATCATTAAAAGATTCGCTAAAATAAATTTAACTAAATTTCTGGGGCGCGGATCCTAACACATATGATTACATTTTCTCATAAAATTTCTATGCTGACCAAATTTAAATGTTTGTGACATGGGATTATTTCTCGCATATAATAACTTAGCCAAAAACAAAAAAGTTGGATGCTCTGTGGGCTAAAAATGGAGTTTTTGAATGTTGAATTGCGTTATTCGTGTGTGTTCTTTTTTGGTCCATCTTGTTGGAAAAGTGATTTTGAAAATGCCCATTTAAACATGCTTCTTGTTAATTGGCTTCCATGAGTTATAGGTTCTTGGTAGTCAAAAGGGGTCCTTTCTCTTTTAGATTTAGTGGGAAAAGTCACTCAGCACTCAGCCAGGAATGCCTAAAGAAGGGCTTGTGCTGTTGTACAAGTTAATAAATAAATGTAATGAACCGTAGTTCCATTGACAACAAAATGCTTTTTTTTTTTTGGGTGCTAAATGACTAGCGAATTAAGCAAAAATGACGGCCCTCGTCACAATTTGAAACCAGGAAGGAACGCTTTGCAATTGCACCTTTTCTAGTTGCCATTATTTTATTGAGTGGTGTGCGGGATTTACAAGTTCTTTTATTTAAGGATTCTGAGTTTGATTTTTGGATCCCATTTGCTGAGATCAGAACCTGAATCTGACCAACCTTATGAAGAGTTTGAAGAAGTGTGATTCGGTGAAGTTTCCACGGTAATAGCAGGTTAGAGAAAACACAAACTTGCGTGAGCTTTCTGTTATAGTCTTAGTGGGATGTGTCAATTCATGACTCATGAGTCAAGGACAAACGTTGTTCTGTTCTGCAAACATGGTTGTTTCCAACCATTGCGGGGGTCCATGACTGATTGTCAAGAAACTGTAAATTGAGCTCATGCCAAAATCAACTTGTACTAGTAAAAATCTTCTTGACATATGCAAACATTAAAATCTAAAAAATAAGAGACAGCCTCCCTTTTCCAACCCCACCATGAGAAAAAGAATGGTTCAGCGCTTTGAGTGGTAAATTTGGAGTTGTTTAATTGTGAGAAAATGGGAAAGCAAGAGTTCTAGATCTTGATTTTTATTGCTGTTCCCTTCATTATTTTACGGGGTAGGTTATTAAGGAAACAGCTGTTGTTCAGCTGGCTTTACATTAGAGGAATACTTTTAGATTCTTCTTAACCATATGAAAAGCAAATATTTCTTCTTTTCCAGCAATGTTTAAACAGCCCTGAGCTTTCAGTTTTTGATTTTGTGTCCCATTAGAGAAAACAGAAACCAAGAAAGGCACTGCTTTTCTAATTCACCAGGCAATGTTTAAACCTTATTTTTGTTTCTTATGGTGGTGAATGATGTAAGCTGAGTTAATCATGCTAGGGATCACATCTCCTGTTCTAAATCATGTCATCTTTGCTGAATCGTCATGGAATTCTTCCTTTTGTTCTCCACTAAGAGATGGTGTCAGTAACATCTTCCTCGTAAATTTAATAATGAAACATTATGTCTATATTGACAGTATGAGAACTTAAGCCTTTTGGTTATCTTTTAATTAGGACTTCTTTTGAGGGTGGACCGGTGGTTTTGACTGCACTAGTAAGGTGCACGCAGTGTACATACACGTTTTGATCCATACATCTATTTTGTTATATTTGTAAATATCTTATATGAACAGTAAATTCGTGTATAATGTTCATGGTATACATACATATAATTCTTATTTACAGATGAAATTGCATATCCATAAGTAATCATATAAAGTTTGACGATCATTTTCCTAATACACAGAAGGAGAAAGTGTGATACATTTTTAGGTTTTTAAATTTACACAATTAGGACAAAAAATGATTAGTAAAGTTGTGATTTAAGATTATAGAATTTTTCGACTCAAAAGTTTGCATGCCTTGATTCGGTCTTGCCTTTCAACTTTATCTCATTGCAACCCTAAACTATAATTTTTAGACATGTAAACCATTTCAACTAAAGGCAATATCCTGTATGGATCTAATGTTGTATTTATGGTTTATAGAACTACATTTTGCTACTTGAAAATACTTGAAAGTGTTTGTATTAGAAATACAAATTTAATTACTTTTTATTTTCCCTAGCAAATTCTTTTGGTTGCTCTTAGCTTCACCTGCCTTGATTATATTTGCAAATTTGGTAGTTAATGTAGGGATGCGAATATCATAAATAATAATAATGTTTCTATTTTGCAAAACACGAATAGATATGGAACTTTAATAGCTATAAGTTTTCTTACCTTTTTTGGTTTGGTGTTTCCCCAATCAATTTTAGGTATCATAATACATGTGATTTTTGTTTAAGAAAACAAACAATTTCATTAATATTGCAATATTTACATCATTATTTGGTAGTACCTTTCTTGTTTTAGTTACATTTTACTCTTAAGAAAGTCTGCTTTTTCTTTTTCCTATGTAACACCATTCACTCTCTAGTAGGTAACACCATCTATACTTAGTTACTATGCATGTATATCAAATTAAAAAAAAAAAAAAATTTAACATAAATTTCGCGGAAAACCTATGTACTAAATATGATTATGCTAAGTGCTAGTTTATTTATCATTATGTCACTACTTATTGTTGTAGTGACATGCTTATTACCTTATCAAAACTTTTTTAACTTAAATAAAATATCTTTTAGAATTTTGTCGCAATAGAAAAGTTAGGTAATTATTAAAATTTGTTACATAATACAAAAGGTTAATATAAGAGTCTATAAAAAGTCGTTCTCATTAACTATATTAAGATGCTTAGGTTTGTTATAGGAATTTGATTCAAATATCTCATTACTTTTGGGAATTATACATTTCTGTGTATGTATTGTATTGTTGCCATAATCTTTTTAGGTTTAATCTTTTCATGATAAGCCTTTCTTCATTTAATTCTAAGTACTTTTTAACACAAGCACACCCTCTAGTTAAAAATATAATTGTTTTAGCAAAAAATAAATCTCCTTGGCAGGGGCCGAGGTAGAAATTCTTGTTAGTGTTAAAGCTCAAGTTCTTTCAAATCAGTAAACATTGTATTTAAAATCTTTTACATTAGCATATGAAATTTTCTCTAAATTGTTATGGTATCTTTGCAAATTTTAAAATCTAGTTAATATAACAATTTATTTGTAAGAAAAATTTTGTCGAGCCATAATATGCAAATATTACATATTGGCAAGGATACTTTTTGATTTAGGATTTCAGAGAAGTTTTGGAGCCAAAAAAAAATTTTAAAAAATAACCAAAAATAAAAAATAAAAAATAAGGCATTTAATCTAAGATGAAAAGAAATTTTATTATTTACTTTTTAATTCTTGCCCTAAGTTAGGCAAGTCTATTGCATTTTTCATGATTTATATAGATGAGGGGGAAAAAAAAAGAAGATCAATAGAATAAACTAAAATACTAAACTAAACAACTCTCTTGAAATGGAATTAATGATGTAATTCCATAATTTTTTATTTTTTTAGTACTAATTTATGAAATTTAGTGAGGTAGTGGGGGCACGTGCCTTCCTGGCCTCACGTAGGTCTTTGGTATTAATATTTTCTAGATAAACCTTTCTTCATTCATTTTTAAGTGCTTTTCAAAAAGACCAAAACATTTTTTTGGCATCTCTGGGTAGGTAATTGCTTCACCCTCAACTTGTTGAAAATTTACAAATTAGGTAAGTAAAAATTTTAAAAATTTTAGTTTTATCATATAATTGTACCCCCTAAATTGTGAGATTTTTCTTTTTTACACTTTACATTGGCAACCTAAATGTTTGAAGTTCTTAAATCATACAATTGAAATGATGGCATATTTAAAATTAAGAATAAGTATCACAAAAAATATAAAATTTTCAATGACTTTTAAAATTTAGTACATAAAATAGACATATATTTTCAATTTAAATTCATTTTTTAAGTGGTACAAGTTATATAAAAGCTATGTACTTTGTGGTTTCTTTAGTATATTAATCTGGACTTAGTAAAATAAATCAAATACATTTATAGTTGTACATCGAATTAGAATACATAGGCACAAATTAGAATCCATTACCATGGTCTACGAGTTGGAGCTTCTTTTTTTTTTTTTTTTAAACTACCAAAGTATTTTAAAAATAGTAGAAACAAAACACAATGAATATTTTATGTTATTATACGATAAGGAAGAAGAATGTGAGAAACACATAATTCGTCATAATACATAGGGAGGTCAAATTTTGACATGCACAGCTAAATAAGGAAAATCTCTATTTGAATAACTATTTAGAATATTATTCAAAATATTACTTCTAATAATTATTAAATGTCTTTTTGATATGTGACATAATGCAAGATAAAGCTGATAGGAAAAAACTTTTAAGGAATAATTGCAATATTATCCGGATAATAGGGTAACTAAAATTTTTCAATCCAAATGGAGGTTGTGCTTGTTTGCACAGATCAAACTTTATAAAACTCTTGTGGACATTAAATTAAAATATAATAGAATTCTACTATTATTTAGTATTTTTTTAAATAAAAAAAAACTTTTGGACTGGAAGAAAAGAGTTCTTACCCTCCTTGCTCCTTATCTGTTAGTTTTTTTTTTACTCATTTTATTACCATTCAATAATAATTATTAATTGATATTTTTCACAAATATTGTTTGGGGATATAATTCATAGCAAATCATTGAAGCTATTAATGGTAATGTGAAAACAAGAAAAAAGAATGAAAACGAATTGATATTTCATATTTCATTAAAAGAAATTACCTTATTCATAATTCTTCTCTTGCACCTAGTGGTCTAGCCCAAAGATTTCCTAATTGGTGGTTATAGATGCGAGGATTTACAGAATTTCACTATATGTATAATACTTGGTTAATCACTATATGTATAATTCTTCTCTTGCACCTAGTGGTCTAGCCCAAAGTTTTTTTTTTTTTTTTTTGGAACGTGGCTTCATTTAGTGATGATGATAGTTTTTACGTTCAACGATTCATTTGTAGTGTTTTAAGTTAATTATAATTATAGGCTTACTTGTGTAGGATGCATGATAAGTATTGTAAAAGTTGGATGTCTTTAAAATTATTTTTATGATATTATTATGATTTTATAATTATAATTATAATTACTATTTCGTCCATCAATGAAGAAGTAAATGATGTTTAATCTATGACCAATTTAGGTAGTTCAAATTAGGAAGAAACAATACAATCATAATAAAAAAACACAATTCAAACTTTTATAATAGAACTAGTGAAGTGCACGTGCGATGCACGTGTTAACCCAAATATCTATATTTTGTTATGCAAATTATATTAACAATAAATTTTTGTACAACACACATGGTGTATTTATATAGTCTTAATTTTTGTTTGTTTAATTTATGCCATGGTATTTAATAGAAGAAAGCACATGCAATGCAATTATAGCCCAAGTATTAGATTTATCGCATAAATTAAGGTTATGCAATTTTTAATTTGGAATTGCAAACATTATATAAATTAATCCTAAGAACTAAGACCATAGTTAATCAACTAAAAGAGAAGTGTAAATGGTGCTACATTAATTGTGGTAGGGACTTTTCAGGTACATGGTACGAGGGGTGGGCTTAGATGGATCTTTTTTTTAGGATCGAAATTTGTTATTTAGAATTATTATTTAGGCTTAAAATTGAACAGCTAAAAAATCACAAGTCCTAATAAGTAATAAATTTACCTAATCTAATTTTCTAATTTTATTAAATAACAAAATTACAAATAAAGAAATAAATGCTTTCTTAGATTTAGTGAAATTTATAGGATTATGAAACAATGTTCTCAAGAAGAAAAGTAAATTGAAAATAATTTTTCTATTATATTTAGTTAAATTAAATAGGCTTATATTTAATTCATATATATTGACAATGACATCCTCTCAAATCTCAAGAATTGTTTAGTCCTCTTTTAGTTGCAAAGGTGGTCTAGTTGGTAAAAACAATTCATTTAATGTTTATAATTCTAGATATGATATTTCTTAATGTAATAGTATTATCTTTTGTAATAAATCTAATAATGCAGAAAATAGTAGTATTATCTTATGTACTAAATTTAATACTATAATAAATATAATTGCAACACACTGCTTTCTTATACAAAAAAAAAAGGTTAATAATCTTGTTTCTATTATTTATTCTTTCCAATATGACATCTACTCTCCCTAAAAGAGGTTGATAAATAGAAAACATTGAGGACCTTTGTTTCTATTATTTTCTATTATTTTATCCATTCTATCTAACTCTTAATCTCCTTCTTCCTTACAACTCTTTAAGTATACTAAAAGTAGCATTTTTCACTAACGATAAAGAAGTAAATACATAGTCTTTATTCTTTTTTAATACTCGACTTTTTAGTTTTTCCATGATTACGAATTGGATATTTTTTTATTAGCTTTCAAAGATTTAGTCTCTAACTTTTTAATCTTACAATTAATTAGCTGCATGGTTATATTATCATAGTAGACATGCTATGATCACGATCATGTAAATTATCAGTTTGAAGCACTATAATGGAAATGATATTATGCATTGAATGCCCTATATCCTATTTTATACATTTGATTTTCCTTTGCAATTTTCCCTATGATTAACTTAATGCTACATGGTACATATGATTACATATACGTATTAATTGGACTTGAATATAATATTGAGATATATTTGTGGCAAAATCTGACTAAACTAAACAAATATGTTCAAATAAGGACTAATTCTATCAAATAATATGACTTAGGTCATGAATTCAAGTCACTAAGGGGTAGCTGATGATCCACTATAGATCCCTTTTCTTAAAAAAAAATACCTAAAACTTATTTAGGGATCAACAAATACTATTGAATAATCTATTGAACTTTTTTTTTGAGTTTCATCTTGATGACAATTGTTTTATTTATTTATGACTTTAGCAGTATTAAATGAAAGTTATCTCTATAATTAGAGGCAATTGTTTTATTTATTTATGGTCAGATTTTAATGCAAATTGTGGTATCTTACTTTTCCATTAATTTCATTTCTTTCATGTGTAGGATTCTGTAAAATTAATATCACTTCATGATTATCTAATACATTTAATTGTCTTTGATTATGTTGGAAGAGTCTCAATCCCAATATAACTAACATAAAATGCTATTAGCTACAATTAAGACATATATTAATAAAACATTTGACGTTTTTTATATTTATCCATTAGAAATACATATATTCTTAAGCTATATCAAATTTCTAAATTATGACCAAATTAGGTAGATCAAAAAAAGAGGAAACACTTAAAAGAAAAACATACTCACATTTTTATAATACTTGATTAATCATTCTTGGTCGTCAAATTCTAAGAATTTAAAAATTACTTACATGTTGGATTCTTTATTAGTGTTTGGATAAAATTTAAATACAATGACCTATTTGTCCATTAATTTGTTCATTAATTATGTGATTAATCCTCTTTATTTATGGGTAATTTAGGTAAATTAAAAAAGGAAGAAACACTAATGAAAAAACACCACCCGTACTTTTGTAATAATATAGTATAGAAGATATAGATATAGATTTTTTTTTTTTGGAACGTGACTTCATTTAGTGATGATGATGATAGTTTTTAGGTTCAATGATTGATTTGTACTGTTTTAAGTTAATTAGGATTCTAGATTTACTTGCATAGGATGCAGGATAAATATTGTAGAAGTTGGATGTCTTTAAAATTGTTTTTACAATATTATTATGATTTTATAATTTTTGTGATATTATTATGATTTTATAATTATATTACTATTTCGTCCATCAATGAAGGAGTAAATGATGTTTAATCTATAACCAATTTAGGTAGTTCAAATTAGGAAGAAACACATAATGGAAAAACACAAATTTGTATAGTATAGAAGATATATATATATTTTTTGGAACGTGACTTCATTTAGTGATGATGATGATAGTTTTTAGGTTCAATGATTGATTTGTAGTGTTTTATTGTTAGTATTAGGAAGTTGTGACCGGAAACATTTTGAGAAAAAATTAGCAGTAGAGGGTTCATGATTAGTGACAGATATTTTATATCAGTTAAACTTTAGCTATTTCATCATAAGAAGAACAGTATGATTTTGTCCATTAAACTTCGTGCTGCATGGATATTTTTTTAGTTCATTAGATATCGAAAGCATATTGGTTTCATGTGTGAATTTGATAGGTTTATACTCTTTTGTTGGGGTTCAAATTATGATGCATTTTATAAAATATGTCTTTGCGAGGCAGCAAGTTTACATAGGGGTAGTGTATACATCACAATTCAAAGGTTCTTCAATCAGATATTTCAGAATATGCAATTGTCATTTGATGTCAATATGATTTTCTCTAAGACTGAAAAATGCCGCATTCGATGCTAAAAGTCGTTCTGGCATCTCTCTGGTTTGAGAAACGGTTGTAAGATCAAGTTAAAATGATCTCTGTAAGAAGCAAGAGAAGGAAAAGAAAATCTTTCATAAGATGATGCAAGAGCAAACCAGGTTCTATGTATCATCAAGTAGGTAATTAGATGCTATATGTATGGAAATTAAAGAGAGAAGTCCAGATATTAACTTGTACATTAAAAAAATTTCTAAATGATAATAAACTTTTTTCCATTAGTTTTTTCCCCTTAAACTTAAACATATATATATATATATATATATATATGTATATATTTTTATTATCTATTTAATCTCACAATTCATTTCTTGCTAATCTGACTATATACATTTAGTTCATGTTTCTTTTAGTCCTTTTAGAAAAAGATATACGCTTTTGTTCTCATTGTTTTTATAATTTTTTTCAATAAAAAAGTCATAGTCATATACTAATGGCAAAATTAAAAGTATATCACTTTATATCTTATAGTGAATTATAAAACTTAATATTCATAAATTAATTTATGTATCATATATTAGAAAAGTAATATAGATATTTATTTTATTTTTTTCTCTTGTTATGTGTATGCAATACATAGGTTTCTAAGTTATTCCTCAAAGTTCATTGACCTTTTACCCACATCATTTAATGGTCTTGCATATAATATATATTGGAACTAAATAAAGAATAATTATTGACATTGTAGGCTATTAAAAGTTTGAGTTATGTGCAAAATATATGAATAATATGTGTGTCTCATATTCCACCTAGCACTCAATTGAGTTACTGCCTTAGTACTCTATCTTTTTTTTTATAATTACCTTAGTACTCTATTTATCTTTTCGATTGATAAAGTTATTATAAGGAAATTTAGATACAATTCTTTAATACATTATTTGAAAATTAATTGATTGTAAGTTTATAGGTCCAAGCTAGTTTATTTTCAAATGTTAGCTTAAATGAGCTCTATTAAAGTCAGCCTAAGTTTCTTGCCACCAATAAAAGCTTCAACCATATTAGAGCCTTTTATTTTGACATCTAAATCTAAAATCAATTTTAGTAAATGTTGGAGGGTTCATGACTCCAAAATGAGGTGGTAAGAACTCCTTAGGTTCATGAGATAAATTATGGTTGGATAATTAATTTCACATCAAACCTACATTTGGCAGGAATTTAGCATAGGATTAATCATTCCACTCAACTAATTTAATCCTCGTTCTAAGGATTATATGGGGTATTACTCATTCTATAGAAGTTATTGGAATTTGTAATCCTTCCCAGTTGGCTAAAAGCTTACTTTCTGTAGTTACTATTTTTTAAGGCTATCATTATAGCTCTTTTTCTTTAAAAAGAGAATACATAATTTTATTACATGATGTGCATTTTTAATTTTATTATTTTTTACAAAAGAATTCTACCTTATTTATATTTTATTTTATTTATATTTATATTTTATTTATATTTTTATTTTTTTCTAATACATGTTTTCAAGTGTGTTATTAATTGAAATAAAAAATCGAATAATATCAAGATAAGTATTGTAGAAGTTGGATGTCTTTAAAATTATGTAGTGTTTTAAGTTAATTAGGATTCTAGACTTACTTGTGTAGGATGCAGGATAAGTATTGTGGAAGTTGGATGTCTTTAAAATTGTTTTTACGCTATTATTATGATTTTATAATTTTTGTGATATTATTATGATTTTATAATTTTTGTGATATTATTATGATTTTATAATTATAATTACTATTTCGTCCATCAATGAAGGAGTAAATGATGTTTAATTTATGACCAATTTAGGTAGTTCAAATTAGGAAGAAACACATTATTTATATTTATATTTTATTTATATTTATATTTTTTTCTTGAATACATGTTTTCAAGTGTGTTATTAATTGAAATAAAAAATCGAATAGTATCAAGATAAGTATTGTAGAAGTTGGGTGTCTTTAAAATTGTGAAGTGTTTTAAGTTAATTAGGATTCTAGACTTACTTGTGTAGGATGCAGGATAAGTATTGTAGAAGTTGGATATCTTTAAAATTGTTTTTACGCTATTATTATGATTTTATAATTTTTGTGATATTATTATGATTTTATAATTATAATTACTATAATTTTTGTGATATTATTATGATTTTATAATTATAATTACTATTTCGTCCATCAATGAAGGAGTAAATGATGTTTAATTTATGACCAATTTAGGTAGTTCAAATTAGGAAAAAACACATAATGGAAAAACACAACTCAGACTTTTATAATAGTATAGATAAATTATTGTCTTTGTTTACCAGTTAAATACATCCAATTTCTGAATTCTGTTGGGTGCTCGACTTGTTATAAGAATTAGCATATTATTTCAACTTGTTAAAGTCATCGACTTATGTCAAGTTGCTTCTTACTGCTTTCTCGTAGAAATAAATATGTATATAACTCGGAGACATAAATAACTCAAGTCTGTGGGCTCTCCTTTCTCCCTCCACTGAAGAAAAACTTTCTGCCCTTAAACAATGGAATGTTGATGATTTTGTCCGTGATGGATGTGAATCTATAAAGAACTAGGGGTGGTGGAGCTCTGTGTTTCCCGTTCACAATTAGTCAATTACATCATATCAGAGGAATCTAGTAGAGAGAACAGTAAAAGTGACTTTCTGTTTAATATTAGTTTGAGCAAAGCACTTGAAAGTGAAGACCGCACAGAAGAAAAGTTTATATAAACTAGCACCCACTGGATTTTTTTTGACTACTAATTAATAGGCTCACCATACAAATGAGTTGCAAATGTAGTGTGTTATTCACTTCCAATTTTTTCGTATTACAGCACATTAAACTTGCTTTTCTGGTCATTCTATTACAAGTACTAATGGAATCAATTCTTCTATGATATGATGCTTTGTATATACTCCCATTACACAAAATAGAAGGAATACACTGGTATTCAGATTATTCAAGGTCTTTTAGGATAGTTAATGGTTTTGATTTTAGCAAACTCCAGTGCTTTCTTCCCCTGAAGCTTGTTGGTTACGTAGTGTTTGCTATACTCTCCATGATTATACCTTCTGTACTTGCAAGGATTATTCTTTTCCACCATTTCTGTCATTGGTCCAATTTCTATTTCGTAGCTTGGTGCATAGAATGTGACAATTGAGAGTCTGTCTTTTTCTTTGTGAGCGACTGCTCTATGCTCCACGCTTTTGTATCTGCCATTTGTTAGGACCTGTTAAAATTACAAAAGAATAACAGATTAGATTTTTTGAAAAATAAATGAGGTCAAAGGAATAAGAGCACGATCATATTTCCTTACCTCAATGGTGTCACCAATATTGATCACTAACGCATTGGGAATTGGCTGGACAGGTACCCAGTGATTGTCTTTAAATAGTAATTTTGAAGACCAACTGAACTACCCTTTCCTTGTTGTAACACTGTAAGGGCACTTCCATCTGAATGTGGACTTAGACCCAAAACAAGATCTGGTCTGGGACATGCTGGATAATAGTTCATCCTGACTGCTTGTACAGCCTCACCAAACATGTTTTCGAAGACATTCTCAGCGAGAGATAGACCAACAGCTATGTACTTGAGCAAATTCTTGCATAGTTCCCTTATCTCTCTGGAGTATCCTTCCAGAGTTTCACTGAAAAACAGAACAAGGTAAAACTTGTCACCTTTACTGAGCTTAAGTTATTTGTTCATGAATTAATGTTATTACCTGAAATTGGCTGGCTTTGTAGGCCACAATTCTGGGTTCCTTATAAAATGAGGTTCCACTCCAAGTGCAAACATGTTGCACCAGTCTAGCTTCTGGGCCTCTGAGAAAACAAAAGCTTGACCATATCCTTGTACAGTTCCAGGTGCCATTGGATACTTCTGTTTCTCTTCCAATGCAAGGCAGCATGAAAAAGTCTGTGGCCACTTTCTCTATCCTTTCAAGTAAGGATAAGTCAACTCCATGGTTTATCACCTAAAATTAGTGAACTAGACTTTAGCCCCAGTTGTAACTTTAATCGAAAAAATGTTAAAAGGTTACTAGTACTTAAAATACCTGGAAAAATCCCCAGTCTTCACAAGAAGCTGAGAGATGCAATAATTCAGCTTGGAATTCATCTTTGTTTCCTTTTAGGAGTTTTGATAAATCAATTACAGGAATATTCGTACAAGAAGATGGATTGATCATGGAAAATCTTGGCCTTTCTGTCCTATCTCGGACAAATCTACGAGGGATGCATGTTGGTTTGGTCTTCCTTAGTTCTTGGACATCATCAATGTGACCAACACTAATAGGAGAAATTGGAACAGGAGCCATGTCACTGTTGTCTTGAGGGGACTAACTGAAGCTTTGCTAGGTATCTTGTAGAATTAAATTTTGCAATGTCGTCAACTATTTATAGGGAGAACAACCAAGCAAGAAGTTTGATGGATCTTTAATGTGCATTGAATTGCATGGTGGGGCCAAATTAATGAAACTTTAGGAAATTTAGTCATGCAAGTAACTTCCTATTTGGGCTAGTTAGTGCTCACATAACCAACCAACACTAAATTGCAATATTGGCTTTTATAAATGATTAAAATCCTAACAGAAATAAATATTCAACCTTTAGTAGCTGTAACTTGGTATATTTTCTGGTATTAGTATATTTTATGAGGCAAGTTTAAGTAGAAATGTGAATAATTGATTTGGTGTTAGTGACTAAATATGTATTCAGAATCTTCTTTAAAGAAAATTAGTAAAAGGGATCTATTACGTATGTAGTTGGAATCTAATATATATTGTGCAATTGTTGGTCGTACACATAGATGCCTCCCGTGACCAGTGGCATGGAGGGGCCATTTTAAAATGCAAGTAGACATCTCCGCTTCTGCAGAACATATCTAGTGATTTTGTCATCATCCCCTCTCTCTCCCCTTCTCTCCTTTCTCTGCTCACCTCATGAAATAAAGCCTTTTGGCCTTGTTATTTTATGCGTCCTCCTTAGAAGAACATCTACAACTAATCTTTAGAATTGAGGCTTGAGAATGGTAACACCCCATACCCCCAACAAAAAAAAAAAAAAAAGGTTTTCTTTTTGTTTTTTAGTTTGATCAATCTACTTGCAGTGTATGAGTTTTACTATATCGCAGTTTTGTACATTATTAGGTAATTTAACGTGTATTATTGGTAAAATTTATGGTCAAGAAACATCGTGTAGGAAATGTATACCTAAACAGTGAAGGGAAAGATGAGGTGAGAAAAGCATAAGAGGTACAAGATTGAAAAGAGTTTGTACGTTTAATCAATGCCTGTAGGCTAATTCAGTAGACACAGCATGCAGTGTGTTTTGGAAATGAACAAGAAAAACTGGGTCATTGTCCGGAAGGAGCATTCAAGAGTCTTGTCAACAACCCAACTGAGTGTGACTGGTGGCTGCTGCCGATTTGGAGGAGTCAATTTCTAGGAACATCCCTGTAATTTGTTCTTAGGAAAGAAAAGAAAGAGCAAAAATGAAACTCGAGGAAATAGTTCAATGTGTAAATAAGTTTTAACTAATTCTTGCCTATCTTTTGGACTAAACAGTTTAACACCAAAAAAGAGAAGGGGGGTTATTCAGCGAATAATGCGTGTTCTTGTCTGATTCTATGAAGGATAAACACCATGCAACGTTGCTAGGCTCCTACAACATGCTTTACAGAGGTACCTGTATTGAAGAGGTTTCCCTTCCATATTAGTGTCAGCCAGTTGTATGTAAATTTTGAATCTTCTTAGGAATTGGGATTTCTGCACTTGTATATGCCATCAAAATGGACCTAGTGATTGACTGGTACAATACTTTCATCTGTATACTAATCTTTTAAGTACAAAGTCATGCTGATCAAAATGAGATTTTTAATGATATGTTCAGAAAACTATTTAAAATTGTAGTACCATCAGGGAAAAAGAAAAAAAGACAGGGGACGGAGAGGATCAACGAAACGCGAAAGTTTGAGAGCGTGTTGCTACACCACACAATCTATCAACAAAGGCAATTGTGCAAGTTGTGATTGTGACCATAAAGGACTGATCTGAAGGCCAAGGCTATGATTGGAAACAAACCTACCAAAAGAGGTACAAGTATGGTAGAGGGCCTAATCTCAATGATGGAAACAGGCATTGCTCCGATGACATGCAGGCCTCATGGCCATGGCCATGGCCACAAGAAGTCTCAGACAGAGACACCAGCGGGTGATTTAAAGACATTCGTCAAGTGTTACAAGTTTCAAAGCAAACTAAAAGTTCGTAGACTTACCAGTTCAAGCCTGAGCTAAATAGTAGCAAGGGCTCCGAGGCAATATGTGCCAAGAGCACCTTTCTTCTGCATATTTCCCAACATCACACAGCTTTATTGTTGTGTCCATATACAGCGGAAGAAAAGAACAAGAAGCAGTCAGTTAACAAGAAATTATAACGACAGCGATTACAAAAGCAAAACAAACACCAATAGCAATTGTAAAGACCATTCTTAGAAGGCCACAAAATTTTCACTCTTTACGGATTGACATGATTATTGAATTCATCAACACCAATTAACTGAGGTTAATAACATTACAACTGCACCAGACAGTTTCCTGATTCCTCGAATACTGAGCCTTCTATCACATAAAAATTGAAGATATATTTGTCCAAAAAGCACAAGTTCACAATTATAATGGACAGGTCATACCTACACCTGTAAAAAACCTCCGCAAGTATTTTGACTAACGTTCTCAGCCTCTAAACTGCTGTCTTCCTCTGACTCTCTCTATAATGGAACCCATAAATCAAAACTGCACTCTAGTTTGTACTAACAAAAGCTATAAATTTTACATTTCTCCTACTTCCAAACCCCCTAAATTCATGGGAAAGCATGCTGTGCCCATATCTTGTTAGAAACAAGCTGAAAAGTCAAAATCTTATATCATGAAATTTACAAAATTATCCCACTTTATACACATTTACAGAATGGTGAACGGATTGCAAATTTCCGTCTCTTAACCAAAATACAAGTGCCTGTCAATACACTTGCTTCTCCAATCCAAAGGCCTGCCTGTGCCATGATCAATGCGCCAAAACACATTTATGTACAATGTTGACTCAATCTCTACTTCCAATAAAACCTTGCCGACTGATGGTCTCAATTGCAATCCGCACCAAATGTACAAGTTCCATTACATCCTGGAAGCTGAAGTCAATTACACTCTTAACCGCAACTACAGCCTCCTTGTTTTGAGCCTCTTCAAGAATTACATTAGCAGCCAGAAAAGCATCCTGAGATTTCCTGGATGCCTCCATAGCAGAATTTACATCTTTTGTCTGCACAGAAAACCATTAAATGCTCACCACCAGTAACATACTCCAGATGAACAACAATTGAGTGGTCTAACTTCATGACAAAATAAGCCAATTCTCTGCAGCATAATTTATATATAAGAAACCACCTTATTTTGAACAAGTTCAAAATCATGTTAGAATTCATCTGATGTTATAAACCATGAAAAATTTTCACAATCCCAAAGTGCAAATTGAATATTTATTCATGTGAAAATGGTCACCAACATTATCAGAATAAGACTTTTGCAGTTGTACTACATTAGCCTCCCTCACCCCCCCCCCAAAAAAAAATAAAAATAAAAAAATAAAAAAACATTCAGGTTCATGAAATACTCTAAGTTGAATAATTAGAAAAATGTAACCTTGCAGATTGCAATCTGACCAGACACAATTAAATGAGATTGAAAATGGATGCATAAAATGCAGAAGAAATTGTATCAGCATCAATAAACTTACAAAATCAAGCAGCCGAAAAAAGCTTGGACGGTTTCGGGGAGCAATAACATGATTCCCAGGATGAAAGCCATTGCTTTTGGATAAGGAAGCCTTTTCTACCAATGCTTGATTGTTCAAGTTGTCAATATCGGATGCAGAAGATGAAGGAGATTCACCTAAGCAAAAATATTCATAAAATTTGTAAACTTAAACAACATAAACCTGAGTATTGCGGAGACAATTTTATCGAATGGGCATACACTTGAAATCAAATAAATCTTAGAAGGGTATGTTTTAAAAAGTTTTGCATATTAAAAAAAACGGTCCATGCCAACAATCCAAAAGAGGTGAAAATATGAAGGAAAGACAAAAAATGCGAGGCAGGAGAATGGCAGAGAAAATTGCCTTTTTAACCATGCGCCAAAATGACAAAATATAGAAAAAGGAGCTTGCACCTTTCAAGAAACCAGAAGATAAAGCAATCTATCAAGTGAATGTTGGGAAACCATGGAGGACAGAACTGCGCAACACAAGCATACTTGGAGAAGGTAGAAAAGGAATGGAAGGTCCTATTTCCATTAAGGTGCATGGTCCTTTCTAATTACACTGAATGTATCAGACCAACACCGCAAAAAAGAGGACTAGATAGGACATCACACCTTGCAATACACGAGAATCCAGACGATCTAGCAACAAGACAAAGCAAATGACCACTATGTACTAAAAGCTCTCACCAGGGTCCACTCCTCAACGTGGTTATAGGGCAAACAATGCCAAAGATTCAATGAAGACGGGAGACAAGCTACATCAGATATGTCAGGCAACTGAACATACCTTGAGGAACAATCTGCAAGCTTGCTTGTAAATCATGACAAAGTCTATTTGTGCCAGTATTTTTGCAATAAACCACCCTCATATATGCAACCTCCATGCACTTATAAGCCAAAGCAGCAGCAGCCATTTCTTGTCGTCTCTCATATTCATGGGCACAAGTTCTGTAGGTTTGTGAATTTCATTATCGAGCCAGAAAAGAGAACAATGATCATGTATGAAATGTTCAACAACTATTGCTAAATTCCTTCGCAAGAGTAATATCAAGCTTGCAACAATTTTCCAGTAAAACTATTTTTTGACCAGGAGAATCCTTCTGTAAGTAGTCATGTAGACTCGATGCATGTGTATAGTTCCATTTCCATTAACACTTTAGAAAAGTTTTCTCATAATCTAAATATTTTGGAGTTAATTGTGCATGCTTTGGTAGCATGAAGTAAATTTTTTCCATATGTGTATTACAATCATGTCTAGATATACTAGCATAACCCTGTATATTGGTCGTCAAACATATGGCTAGTTATGAGGGAAGTAAAAAGGAAGACATCCAAAGACTATAAGGATGCTCTCACATTCTATATATTAAGATAATGTTGATGTTGGATATAATTACATAAAAATCTATCAAACAAATCTAGAAGTATTATAAGTGTATGTGCCAAAGAAGAAGTTAGCCAAAACAAAACAATATTACAAGATTCACAACACAGGAAAATCAGGAAGCAAACCACCAATAGGCTTCAAAATTGACTTACTCGCAAAGTTTTGCAGTATAGATGTAGATCTGCATTTGATTCATCTCTCTAAGTTTGCAGTTTTCAGAATTGCTATCTAAAAGAGAAGCACCCTGAAGGAATTTTACGGCCGCTAAGGCCTGGAAGTATACCTCATTACATTCAAAACTAAATCCAGAGTTCTGCAAAACAATAACCCAATAAGAAGAGTTACTATGGCGCACACAAACTAGTATAACATAGATTATCATAGAGATTTTATGAAGACAAGTAATGAATTCATGAAAGACAAAGAAAATTGAACTAATTACAAAGAATGTGACAAAAAAATAAAAGTATATATAAATTAATAATAAGAACCTTCAGGTTATCAGCATAATCTCTGAGGCCTTCGGCTTCTTTTAGTGCTGTATTAGTAATCTGATCAGAGGCATCCCTCCTTACCAGGCTTGGGCCACTGAGATCCCGTACCACAGATTGATTAGGAGCAGAATTGCCTGGGATGTGGCGATGCTCATTCTGGTGAATGACATTTCCATTATCTTTTGACACTTTTGATGCATTACCACAGACAGAAAGATCATGAGTCTGTACATGCCAAAGACTTCCATTCTGGATTCCAGGAACCAGTTTGTCGGCAGAACTCAAGGTAACACCACATGTTCATCTTCGGGATGACAGTCAATCAGTGACTGTTCATCCCTACTATCTTGCTGAGTTGTAATGTTGTTCACAGCACCAAAATCCTTAATTAGGACAGGTGCATAAGGATATTTTCATCCTTGCAGCAAGTATCGCCTAATTTTACCCCTGATCTCCCATGCCCTTCAGGTTGCAATTGGTTCTCTCTACTGTTATCAATCAATGTTCTTGACTCCCTCTTGCTGATTTTCTTGTTGACTTTAACAGATTTAAGGCCAGACTCATCAAGAAAAGGTAGTTTTACATCACCTTGCAACACACTGCAAGCTGCAATACGACTTTGATCAGTCTCTGTCTCTACCTTCAAACTTCTCCTCGGATTTAAGACTCCCAGATCATTTGGTTTAAGACTACCCTCAAACTTCCGCACAGGATTGTCAGCGGAATCTAAATCAAGTACACCAGAGTTTTTCCTCTTCTTAGCTGTCCCAGATCTCTTGGTTACATAATTAAAATCCCCGTCCACAAGTTTTCTCGGGCTTCCTTTTATGGGAAGATCACCTATGTTGACATCATCCAGCCCCAAGACATCCAGTGTTGCTGGTGACAGTTTGTGCAGACTGGACATCATGGGAGATGAGGAAACTGATCCAACTGGTGACCCTTTCAATTCCTGGTGATTCGTTCTATGTTTACAGGAATTAGAGACCTTTGAGGAGCTTGAAGTGGCAGCTGTTGATACTTGTTCACATCCCAAATCCTTTTTCAATGACTCTAAATCCTCCATTGTTAGTGGAGATGTAATTTTTCCTCTGCATTTGTTTAGCTGCTTTGACTTATCAAAATTCCTGTCAATTGTATTATTACAAGCTGATGGAAGCACTCTGGTCTTCATGTCTTTCCTTTTTGATTCAGCATTAGATTTACTTATATTAGACTCCTTCCCATCAGACAACAACCGGGATTTCTTGTCACTCCCCAATTCATTGTCACTACTCTCCTTCTTTACAGGCATATTTCTGTCCTGGAGGTGACTTCCATCGCTGTGGAATGTTTCTGCATAATTTTGACAATTTTGCCAATCCTTCAGTTTTCTCTTCTTTAAAGATATTTCCCCATCCTTAGACTTTCTCATCATATCCACAGACCCACTACCCGCTAAACCAAATGCACCTTCCCTCGGTTTCTTGACAGAAGTTTGTAACCCGTTCCTCTCCTCAGACTTTGCATCCTTTGAATAATCACGTTCACTTTGTTTTTGGTTACCTTTCATAGATGCCTTGGTTGGCAAAATAGTATCTGAACCAATACCTGACCTGCCAAGATTTGCAGCAGAAGCCTGGAAGTTATTCATGCCAGCACCTTCAGTTTTAATCTTCTTTGCAATGTCGTACTCATACTGATCCAACTCTCTTTTGCTTTTCCTGTTTGGCTTTGCATCTGCAATGAAGTCTAATGAAAAGAAATACAATATAGTAAAGCACAAGAAAACAATAGCAGGATAGGAGTTCAGAATGACAAACCTCCAGTTACATGGTTCTCTATTTGTCTATTTGAATGTTTTTTCACTGCAATATCTGACTTACTAAGATGCTGACCATTGGATTTTTTTATTGGGATCACTCCCATTAAAGGCTGCTTTATATCTTTTGAACTTCCTTTTTTCACCCGATCCTGTTGCAAGTTTTTTGCCTGGCTGCCAGTGATGATGGATTCTTTTATTTTATGAGTCTTCTTTCTTCCATCAGCCATGAAATTATAACCAACATTCTGGTGGTTTTGATTTAGGAGATGTTTATCAACTGAATGTACTCCATTTGCAGGCCGATCAGCATGATTTCGGACACCATGTTGGTTCTCTAGAACGGGAAGCTGATATAAAGCATTGAGAGCCTTTGTTGTCTCCTCTTCACTGATCTCACAATTGTTCATTCCAGGCCTAAATATTAATAAAATATAACTGGTTCATTCATGGCCTAACGATGAATGAAATATAACTTTTATTCAGGATTTAATAACTAACTTCTCATTCGCCTATAGTAAATACATTTACATTGTGAGTATTATAAACCAAAACCATTTGTTCACACATTTAAACAAATTGATAGAAAAAACAATGGCATTTGTAATTGGAACTTGCTTGTATAAACATACATCTTAGAGAAACACTAAATTGATGCAACAGTAAAAACCACAAAATGCACCAGAAAAGAACTTACAGCCAGTTTAGCATGCTGCACACCCACTCCTCCGGCAGATCCTCAGGCTTTGTACCATAAGGCAGAAGACGCCACTTCTGACAAAGGTCACAACTGACCCATTGTTCTTCTATGAGGACAGGAGCCACTGTAGCCTGTTCTGTTACCAATGTCAGCCCATTGACAGGAGGAAGAATGTTAGTTGGAGGATCCTTCAATAATGTTCCAGACGTCACCTGGTTATCAAAATTATTAATACTTGGTTTCTCTTTTGATCTAGCAGAATGGGCCTGCATTTCTTTTGCAGTCTCAAAATTTGATCCCACCTGCTATTCGACCTGTCACCAGAAGGATTCTCTAACACATCCCCTGGTTTGCTCCTAGATACTGAGTTTGTCTCAAACAAATCTTTATAGATATCACGGACCGTATGTGCATCCCTGTTAATACCCTTTTCTTTTACTGGAGCAGAAAAATCAGCCCTCTTTCTTTCATCTGCAGAATCCAAAGATGGTTTTCCTTTAACTTGACCTCCATTTGGATTCTTTTTACTTTCAAATGCCAGCTTCTCTGCAGAGACAGGTATCCTTAATTCATCTTGTTCATGAGAAGTAGCTCTTACACTAGCTTTCTGAATTGAGTGATCAATACCCCCTTTAGAATCTCTCTCACCCTCAGAAATATAAGAATCAGTCTTTAGTGAAACATGAATTCTGTCAGTTTTGTTCCTTGTACCTTCAGATTGATCAGCCGGAACATCCTTCCGAGAACATTTTATTTGGTTTCCCCTACTCCACTCCACTGAGGTACTTTTAGCCTCTTGATTGTCAAACTGTAAGGATGGGCTGACTTAGCACCACTTTGGCCAGAAATTGGTTCAGCAGCCCCGTCCTTGACCAACTCAGTCCCTGACAATCTGCGCTTGGCTTTATCCTTACGGGCCTCCCTCTTCGTCAATATGACACCATTTTCATTCTCCCTAGAAGTCTCAAGTGCCTTGGCTGAGTCCCTGAAAGACTGCTTGCTTTGCAGCCTCTCAGCTCCATTGTTGTCCTTTAAGCGGAACAGCATATCATCCTCAAAAGCCATTCCATTCTCACACCTTGATTCCTGATGTTTTTCACTCTTCCCAACAGCTTCTATTAGCTTCCTTGACGGTAGATTCTCATCATCTAACCTGGAAGTGGAATCCTCTGCAGATGTGGTAGAATGGTCATGCTTCATCTTGACTGTGGCCTCAGGCTTATTACTCTCCATTGGAATGTTGCTTGTTAAATTAAGAAAATTATTATGAAGAGGTGAAACAAGCAGGCCCCCAGCAATGGTGTAGGAAGTCAACATCTGTCCACAACAATGACGGGACAAAAGGAACAAGTAAAAAACACAAAATCAAATGAACATCAAGAAGAAACATTTATTTACGTAACATTTTAACAAAAGTATAGCTTCTGGAAATATATGAAGGTTACCTGCTAGAATGCGAGAGACAAGTTTCATCAGGAGTCTCTTGAGATTCAAACAGATTTCCTCTGCTTTCTCCAGGACTGTTTCCCATTGAAGAAGATGGAGATGTTAAACCAAGACCACTATATATTGCAGCATTTTTCTGCATCGTCTTATCAGAACCCACTTTGATCCGAAACTTGAGAGTTTTTTGATCATTTGGATTAAGTGACTTATTTGGGGATGGTTGATGTGTTCCGGGGAGCTTTTCATTAAGTTGAGCAGAAGACAAGCAAGAATCTTGTCTCAATGAGCCATCTCCTAACAGGGCTATCTTCTCATGCGTACGAGTCACAGCAGTTCCATTACTCTGAGACAGAGGTGCATCATGGAGAGCAGTAGCGTCTTGTCCACCCTCCACAACCTGTATAGCAACACAATCCACAGTACTAATGTGAAAGAGAATTTCCAAAATCTATAGAAGTTCATCCATATACTTCTCTCCCAAACGATTCATTAAACAAGAAAAGAACAAAACTTGCCCATGTACCTCCCTATGCAAATAGTTAGGAGATCTTATTGTGCTGTGAGTTTGAACTCTTTGAGGGCTCTTTGGCTGAGACCAAATTGAAGGCGAGCGTTGGTATGTAGGCAGGAATGAACCATACCCACCAAACTTTGCCCCTGATAAAGCAATCAAACTCCATCACTTTTTAGAAGAGAAAGAAAACGCTTACCCCTCTACTTTGTCGCAGGAAATTCCAATTCTGCTATACTCACCCAAATTTTCAGCCGAAACTCCTCCTTCAAAATCTTTCTGAAAATGGCCCAATACGCTTTGGACCTTTTCATCCTTCAGAAAAGAAACCAAGGGATTACCACAGGTATCACATTTTTGGAGATAATAACAGAAAGTACAGGGGCAAAAAAATAAACATGCAACATCAATGAAGATACAATCAGATGAAGGGTAATTACACTCCTTCGCGAAATAAGCAATACCCAAAATTACAAGCATGAAACGCACAAAAAAATCCTGCAACTTGTAATTCTTCTTCCTTTAGGGAAATCACAGGATACCATCATTAATGAACACAAACAATAATGGCATGTAGGAGTAGGTAGAAGTCATGATGGAGAGAGTCATTCAATTCAACTGATACAAAACATGTCGAACGATCACGACAAAATTCAGTAGCATGAACCTCAGCACAAAAATCTAACAAAGTTTAGAACTTGTTTAGCACAAAGTAATCAGACGCATGTTAGAATGGGAACAAATCCAGCGCAATACGTCATAATGCCTGCACAACCTCACCAGAACTAGGAATTTCCTCAATCAATAGTAAGTGGCACACGTTCCTGTTGAAAAGCTAAAAAGCACAGTTCTTGAGGCAAATATGCAATGACGTTCCATCAAATTTTTTCGACGTTGTATGCTTTTCTTCAAAATTCCCCCTTGCAGTTACTATATTTAGTTCAACATAAACTGATCACCATGTACATTGTAAGACTTCAAAATTACATTTAAACTTGATCACCAATCCTATGACGATTCCAGTGATCATTATCAACTGTCACTTATCCAGACCAACTGATTATGAACTAATTCAGCATTCCATGAAACAACTCAATGCCGTCTTTTTTTTGCTCTTTTTCTAGTAATTTTCAACAGTTACATTTTTTTTTTCTTCTTTTATGCTGCATGTGAAAACTAAAAAAGATCACTTATTAAAGATTAATACAAAAATTCTGAATTTACACAAGCAAGAACAGAACAGAGCTCTTACAAGGTAAGAGAGAGCTATCTCAGGGTCCATGCTTGTATCATCATCATAAGCCTCGCCTTCTTCAAGCTCAACCTCTTCCCCCATTTTCGGAGCCCCACTACTCCACCCCATTCTTTGCAAACCCTACACCTACAAGAAACTTAAATTTACTGTTCTGGTACTGTGACCCCAATGTCTCCAAAACCCAAACCCTAAATTCACCACCTATCCTAAAGTCCAACATACCACTCCACAATTCACAATTCAAAAATCCAACTCCAACCCACAAAAATACTCCAAAAACCCACAAAATCCCTCCAAGCAATTGCTCTATAACCTCCTGGATTCATCACCATGAAAAACCCCATTCACCCCACATGATCATCTATATAAATGTATATATCTGTATCTATGCATTCCTGTACTTACAAATGTATATAGAAATGCAATTAATTGAAAAACACTGAAATAATCAGATGATTGAGTGGCTTGATGAATCAAGTGCAGCGATTGAATCGATTCTGAACGTAAAAATGTGTTCTTTGGGTTTTTTTGATTTTTTTTATGTATAATGTGAACAGAGAGAGAAAGAGAAAGGGGGCAGTTTTGTTGTAGTATTATTTTTCTTTTTATTTTAGTTTTCTTTTTCCTCGTTTACATATTTGTATTTTTCTAAATAAACATTTTTTTAATCAAAAATATTTTTTTGTTCCATTTAGGCTTTAGACCCAAGTCACCCAATCACCAAGTTTGCGTCCTTCATTCTTCTTCTTTATTTTAATTTTATTTTTATTTTTATTTTTTTGTACTCATCAAATTTTTAAAAGAATATTAAAAAGAAAAAAATTCTACTGTTTATTTTAAATATTTATATAATATAATATTATATATATTAAATCTCTTATATTATATAAATTTTAAAAAATAAGAGAAAATTCTCTAAAATAATTTGTAGAATTCTCATAAATATAATTGACGCTCATAAAATTTGTTAAAAATGGATGAGCAATTCGCTTAACCTCCTTTGACATATTACCAAATAATTTCCCTCAATTAAGTATAACCTTACTCGAGCCACTATCAAATATTACATCCATCAGCATTTAATTTTTTTTGGTCAATGGGACAAATTTTCAAAGAGACATCTTTTGTACATTTTTTTTAAAGTTTTGTAAATTTTAAGTTGTATGTAATAAGGTACTTCATATAAATTTTATTTTTGTTAAAAAAAAATTCATAGAAAATTAAATAAATCTATATGAATTCTTAATTACAAAACTAATTTAATTAATCATAAAAATTAAATTATGACATAATAAGTGTAACAGAGAGTAATAATTTATAATAAATCATCATAAAATTGTACGTACACATACAATGTATTTTTGTAATTAATAATGGTCAAATTTATTTAAGTTTAAGTTCGAATATATTACACATCAAGCTCATTTTTGTCATCAATTAACATCAATTAAGCTTATTTAGGCTTAAGTTCAAGTATATTACTCATCAAATTCATTCAAAACTATTCTGAAAGTCCGAGTAAACCAAAATTTATTTAGTTCAAACTCATATATTTATGCTCGAGTTGAACTTGGACGAATGAGGATTGAAAATAAGGTCATAAATGAATTTAAATTAATCAATATTTAATAAGAATTTATTCGAATTTGATTCATCAATAATCAAATTAAAGTTAAATAAGAATTTAAGAATAGTTAATGTTTTGTATTTAGCTCCAACTCGCATTAATCAGTTAAAAATTTTAAATTTATGTATAAAAATTTCAAATTATTCAATATCAATTCGAGTGTGACTCAATAAAAACTCATTTAATCTCGATTCAAAATATAAATAAATTAAATTTAAACAAAATTTAAAATTTGTTACACTAATTAAAGATTCATTTTTAGATAGATAGAATAGAAACCTCTGTATTACTCATCTTCATGAGTAGCTACACAAACGTAACTGCTTCACAAACAAAGGATGGACTTTACAGTATGTATTCCTGATCCAATCCATTTTATTGCTCAAGCTCAAGGAGACCCTGCCTGCTGATCATAGGACCCAAAAATCATGGCTATAGTAGGAAATTGCTGTTAATTTATCCGTTCCGTTAGGCCGATTTGGCTCCATTTCCCGTTTCTACTGTTAATTCCCTCCCTATCTCTTTCCTATGTGTATCAGTCAGCAGTACGTGACTACTTTACAGCAAAGTACCCAAACATGGGTTTTATTTACAGCAGAATCTGCAAAACTAGGATGACTCTTTAGTACAACACCCCCCTCCCGCGGGTTTCTTTCCCTTCTTATTTTTTTTTTCCTTTTTTTTCCTCCTCCCAAAATAGTAAATAATCTTAAATCCCGGAATTCTCTGGGTTAAATCTTTCCATTTCTCATATTTTCCCTTCCTTATTCAATAACCCTTTTTCCCATAGCATCCCAATTCATTTTTTCATCCAAACTTTGCAAGATCCAATTTTTATTTTTTCTTAACTATTTTTTTTTTTGTTGTTGCCATTTTTACATTCAAAATATTTTCTTTCTAGCTGAAGTGTGGGGTTTTTTTTTATTTTTTTTATTTTACAAACTGTTTAGGAAATTGAATTGGGCTAAATGGTGTACTGGGTTGTCATTTAATTGCTTTATTGTGTTCTTTTGTTGGAGGGATGTTGTGTTTTTCGTAAATTTCTGTGCTTTTTTTCATTTGGGAAACAAAGCATATTCAAACAATTGGTGGGAGTGAATGTACCATTCTTCTGGTATGGATTATTCGAGGGACACTGGTACTGTTTTAATCCCTTCTCGGTTTGTATGGCCTTACGGAGGGAGAAGTGTGTATATCTGTGGTTCATTTACAGGGTGAGATTTCAATTTTTCCAAATTTATAGAATTTTGTGACATTGATTTTGAGCTTATGATAGCTTGTGGTTTTAATTTTAATTAATTGTGGTAGTAATAGTGGCAACTGGTTAATTTTATCATGCTTTAAACATTTTTTTTTTGTTATTTAATAGTTTTGTTGTAGTAGTAATGGTGGCAGCTGGTTGATTTTATCATATTTTAATCTTGTTAATTTAATTAAAGTTAGTTGTCGTTGATGTTGGGATTGTTTTGTGAAGGTGGACACAGTGGCCGATGACTCCTGTTGAGGGATGCCCTACTGTCTTTCAGACGGTTTGTAGCTTACCGCCTGGCTACCACCAGGTTTCTGTTATTTGCTTTAAATGTGTTTTTGATGAAAAGTTACTGCTTTTTAGTAATGTGATAACTTTGATAACAATAAAGCTGGTGAGGACTTTGGCGGCTAGAACTTCATGTAGTAAAAGTGGACCTGATCATCAATTGGATGGATTATTTTATGCTTGTTTTGGCATATGGTTTAAGAGGAGCCATCAAGATTTAGACGTTTAATTCATCTATGGTTGTATGGAATGTGGTGGATCTATGCCATCACTCAGTAGTTTTATTGTTCTGAGGAAAAAAAAAGGTATATTGCACTGAAGTCCAAGTTCCTTTTGCTCATTTCTTGGACACTTAGATAGACCTCAAGTGTTAATGACTGAACAGAGGAAAATAGTTGTATTGTTTTGATATCTGTAGTAAATAAGCATATCATAAATTTGGGTTTCTCTTACGGTGGGTCAACATTATGTATTCTTCCCATCAGCTTGAGATTCCACCCCCTTCTTGTGGTATGTACGTACACACATACAGCATATGTAAATGTGTGTTTCCCACGCTTTGGTGCATCTGGGCTAGCCTTGTATTGTGGAACTGACATGACCTAATCTTTACTTCTTACAAATTTTGCTTGAAAATTTTGAAACTACTTGAACTATTAGATTTTTGCGAGCTTAAGTTTTTGTTTAACTTTATAACACTTACTTCAGGGTTTTTTTTTTTCCCTGATTTCTTTAGTTTAGTAGTTTGCTAAGCTGGAATCACATTAACAGGCTGATGTAACTAGTCATTTCACGGGAAGGGATGAACTTACATGCTTACTTCTTGTGACTGTAAATGCAGTACAAGTTTGTTGTTGATGGTGAATGGCGGCATGACGAGCACCAGCCATACATTACTGGTAACTTTGGGTCTGTGAACACTGTCCTTTTAGCAAGGGAATCTGACTACCTTCCTCCGATGCTACGTCCTCAAATTCCTCCTGGTTCTAACATGGATGTGGATAATGAGGCCTTTCAGCATCTGGTATAAGACTGTTACTGGATCACTGTAAATTAAAATATATGATGATACCCTAGTTCTGTTTCTATCATGTTCTTCATGTGTAACTGAAAGATTTGACTTACCAAAACTGATTTATGATCAGCAACTTATTTTCTATCTCTCAAGACATGTTTTATTTTGTCTTATGTACTACAATTTGGATTGTGATTGAACCTAATATATGTGCATCTCATGCCATGAGAAGTAGGATTTCCATTTAGCAGCTGGGAGCCTTGTAGAAAAGCATCCATAGCATGGTTTTTTGTTGCTCTTCCTGTTCCTTTCTTGTTTCCCCCTTTCCACCCCAACCAAAGAAAAGGGTATGAAAGATTTTGTGGTCTCTAGGAATGCATTGATGGAATCACTAATTCTTAAATGAATTTGGTTAATTTTATATTTTTTATTTCTGACCAAATGACTTTCTGTAGTTTTTGTTTATTTTCTTGTCCCATATCTTCTTTCATGCTCTTATGTTTTGGAGTATTAATTTGTGTTTTCTTGTCCCATATCTTCTGCTTCATGCTCTTATGTTTTGGAGTATTAATTTGTGCTGGTGCTTTACATAATGTTATTAAATTGCAGGTCAGAGTATCAGATGGTGGGATATCAGAATTAGATTTAGATATCTCCTGCCAGCGTATATCCGGGTTCTTATCAACACATACAGCTTATGGGTTGCTTCCTAGGACAGGAAAGGTATGAATGAAATAATTACAACTCTCCTTTTATTACATCCACCAATCAATGTCACTACATATCTGTATCCTCATTCAAATTACATCTTGCACAGGTTATTGCTTTAGATGTCGACTTACCTGTAAAACAGGCATTTCACATTCTTCATGAGCAGGTACCATTTCATTACCGAAGACTGAACCAGTTTTCAATTCCTGCCAGTACCTCTAAAATTTAATGTTTGTTGAGATAGGTCCCTTTCTGGTTGTTATAAACTACCTAAAAGAGGAAGCACGCTAGTTATATTTGAATTCTTGCTTTTCCCAATGTAGGTCGTGATGTATTTCTGTGGTTTCCCTGAGTTATTGATAAGATCCGACAATGTGAAGAGTGTCAGCAGATTTGTGGCTTTCATGATCATTGACCACTATAATCCTCAGTATAATTAACAAATTGTGATTTTTAAGCGAAGTTTGTACAGCATTCACAATCATGCAACTTATGCTTTTGTTCAACTGATCTATAAAAGATGCTCCCTTACTTTGATTTCAGGTAATCACACAAACAAATACCAAATATTCAATTACCAAGGGGGGAGCTTTGGGCTCCTCTCATTCCTTTGTACACACAACCATTATCAAAATTTGACTAGTTATCCAGGAATTAGATGGGTTATCTTTTCTGGTCATCCTTGGAAAATATTCTTACTTGTTTTAGATTTTTTTCTTAATCGTTCAGTTGTGTATTTATATCTTTCTGATATTGCTATACACCACCTCTAATTAATGTTAATTACAGGGAATTCCTATGGCTCCTCTCTGGGATTTCTGCAAGGGGCGGTTTGTTGGAGTTCTGGGCAGTGCTCTTGATTTCATCTTAATTATGAAGGAGGTACCTGCTACACTCGTTTATCTTAATTGTTAGGAGGAGGTAGAGTCTCTATTTGCTTTTAATGATTGTAGTATAAATGGAGGTGGACTTTGAAATCATCAAAAAGCTTTCTTTCTGGTTCATTTGCTTTTTTCCCCCCTTCTGTTGGTAATTAATGTTTTAAAAACGTCATCAAGTAGTGCTCTTGAAATAGTGTACCTTTAATAATTTCAGAAACAGAGTTGGTGAATTTAAAGCAAGAAACGTTCTTCTTTGGACTTCTAATTAGTGATTGTTCTCATTTATTTAACAATTGGTTGCTTTTGAGTACCTTGAAGGTAATTCCACTCTGTTTATTGTGTGGACATCTACATCTAAACTTAATTCTAGGATTTGACGTGTTTACTACCTGAAGAAAGTAAAGTAATCTTTTCTCTCGTTTCCTACCAACACATTGGTTGCTCAAAGGGGCTTATATCACCTGATTCACTTCAGTACCTTACAAGCATTGGATTTGATATTTGTTCTGAAGATAGGCTTTGTTTTTTTTTTTTTTTGCCTTGAACTTGTATCTTCACAAGCACAAATGATTGGGAGATGAAATTCGTTTGCAGGTCCTGATAGACTATGTTGTATTGTTCTTTGATAAATAAGTATAGATGTTCCTTTTTTTTATGATTTATTAACTCCTTTGCAAATGTAATTTTACTGGATCTATATTTGTTTAAAGTTTATAAATTGGGGTATTTTCAATCTTGGTCTCAATCTTGTAGCTCGGAAATCATGGATCCCATCTGACAGAGGAAGAGCTTGACTCCCACACTATATCTGCTTGGAAAGAAGCAAAATCATATGCGAATAGACAAAGCAACGACGGTGCAAGAACAGGTCCCAGACAACTTGTCCATGTGAGCTGATTTTATCATTCTGAGTTATCAACTTGTTAATTGCACACTGGTTTTGATAACTTGTGATTTTTGATTGTGTTTCCTTAAAATGATCAGTAATCAATGGTGAAACTCTATAATAACTTATAATAGTATATATTTCTAGCAATAAATAGATAGTCTTAAGTTGTAAATAAAAGGTATTTATTTAGTGTCTCTTCACTGTTTTAAGTGTTTGGTTTCACATACTATCTGACAGGTACAAATGTTTGTTATCATGGGCATATTTTTAGGGGTGCTTCTGTAGGCTCTCGTTATCTACAAATGTATATAGGTACCAAGTATATGAACCTATCCCATGTTTTAAAATTACACTCACTTCGTTTTCTGTAATAGGAATATCATGCAATGTAATCCCTCCCCAGAAGGCTGATAGTAGTAGAGTTATTTGTAATTTTAAAATTATCTTTTTGAATACTATAGAGGGAAGAATATCGTAATCAATGTTAGGCAAAATGGAGTGAAAAGCTTTATTGAAGAACAGTAACAGGGAGATTAGTGTGACTTCAATATTTAGTGGGGCTGTCCCTGTAACTGTGACGAACTATAGGGGTGGTTTATGCCAAAGTTATATCAATATATATTGCATTCCACTGTACAAGCTTCCTTTCATGATTTCCTGACAGTTGTATTTCTGTGTTTTTCTGTGTCTCAATTGGTTGATATCAAGTATTCATGTCCCTGAAACTATTCCTGTTCTTTGGTTCCTAATCTTAACTTTTCCTGCACAAGCTTTTGTATATTTTGGGTGATATTTATTTTGTTTTTGCAGGTTGGGCCAGATGACAATTTGAAAGAAGTTGCCTTGAAGATTTTAGAAAATGGGGTGGCTACAGTTCCTATTATTCATGGCAGCACTAAGGATGAATCATACCCACAGCTATTGCACCTTGCTTCACTTTCGGATGTACTACAAAGTAAGGTGTTAATCAATTTTGAAGACTTATTTTGTTTTCCCCTTTGCTGATGCTTCTGCCAAACACAGGCATTTGCAGGTATTTTAGATACTCTTTAGGCTCATTACCTGTACTCCAACTCCCAGTTTGTGCAATCCCACTGGGATCACTTGGGTTCCAAAAATTGGAGAGTCAAACCGCCTGCCATTGGCAATGTTGAAACCGAGTGCTTCCCTTAGTGAAGCACTTAATTTATTAGTTCAAGGTATGTATTGCAGTTCCTGATAGGAATAGTCATTGAGTTCTTGTGCTATTTAAGCTGCTAGAATCTCCTTCTTTTTGCTTTAGTTGTTGTGCCTGCTGCTGTGGATATTTGCTCTCCCATCTTCTTTATGCCAAGAAGAAGTTGGCAGATTTTTGGAGGAACAAAGAGAGATGCCATGAGTATTAGGAAGTGTAGATATCAACCCTTGCACAATGAGATTATAACCAAAATGCTTAGTTGCAAAACGTTTTGGATTTGGATGACGTCCCATCACTCATAGGATTGGTGTGTTGGAAACTTGCAATAAATTCCTATAGCACCATGCTTCCAGTTCTGAAGTCACGATCATTCTCATGAATGTAAATTCACTAAATTTATTCAACTTGAGACAGTGTGATTCAGAGTTCTCTTATTAAAGATTTTTGCACTAGCCAATCCTGGCCCAATATTCTTATGTATTTTCATTCTCACATGGATCTTATCTGTTCCCTCTGCAGCTCAAGTTAGTTCAATTCCCATTGTTGATGATAATAACTCCTTACTGGATGTATATTCCCGAAGGTGAGGATTTATTATTTTGTGTTTTTTGCTATATTTCTGATAGTACACACATTATGTTGTTATAATATGTGGATTTGGACTCTTGAGGCAAAACTGTTGAATTCTGTCTTTGACAGCGATATTACAGCTTTGGCAAAGGACAAATCTTATGCAAAGATTAAGCTCGAGGAGTTGACTATTCATCGGGTAAAGCACATTCTCCCGAGTCTGAAAGTGTTCATTTAACATTGTAGTTTATTTTATTCGCCTCTTAATCTTTCATGTTGTGGTCTCCTGTGTGTGGAATTGGTGAGGGCGGATTTCGATTGCTAGCTATAATCTGCATCTTGTTGCAACTAAGCTTTGAAATGCAGAGTTCACATTCTACATTTTAGACTAACCTAACATGCAATAATAACACTGTTCACATGTCCATTCTTGCTGATGGGGAAAGGTATCCACATTGTGAGTTTTTCTTGATGACCTTTTGACTCTGGCTTTGAATGCAAAAAGGTTCCATAATGAGCAGTTCTTGTGCCGCATATTTTGCTTGTTAGTGAGGAATGTATGATCCCTTGAAAACGGGAGCTCTATGTTTTTTTCATTATCTGTTTTTTGACTGAATCGTGCAAGGAAATTTATATTGCATGGAACAAGAGTAGGTAGATTAGGTTTAATTAATAAGCTTGGATCATTATCACAGTTTAAGTTGAATCTCATTTTAGTGTTGATTTTTGAATCTCATTTTCATTGTAACTGTTAATGGGGCTCATATTTTACTGAAAATTCTCAGTTCTTGTGATATCCTTCCTTTTAATGGCATGGATACAAGAATCAGCGTTGGTGTATGTAATATATGACAATCTTTTCAAGCACAAATTATGATCTGGCAGACAACTAAAGGGAATTTTGAATATGTAGCACGTCAAGTGTTTTGAAGAAATGTCTACGTTCGATGTTAACTATAGCTTTCTATTTTTCTTTTTTTTTTTTTGCCCCCTTAAGCTTGTATGTATTTTAGGCCTTGCAGCTAAGTGAAGAACCATATTCCCCATATGGTCTCAGCCAGCAAAGATGTCACATGTGTTTGCCTACTGATCCAATACACAAAATTATGGAAAGATTGTCGAAACCAGGTTATTCATTGTGCTAATGTTTCAAAGAATGCCAGTGTCTGTCATTGGTGTTCTTTATTTGTGAACATCTATCATGTGATGCTCTCATGAAACTTGATATTACAATTTCAGGGGTGAGACGGCTTGTCATTGTGGAAGCCGGAAGCAAGCGTGTAGAAGGTATTGTTACATTAAGTGACATTTTCAGGTTCCTGCTTGGGTAGTTAAAAGAACAGTGCATATCATGCTGTGGATTTTAGTCTTGTTCGACACAGTGCTGATACCATTTCCGCACCAGCAAGGAGAAATCTTCTCTATGGTGATTTTATCTCAATTCTTTCATACATACAATTAGAATGGCCTGACATTCATGGCCTGGTTTTCAGGATAGTAGTCTCGAGAATGAGGCTGCAATTTGTAGCAGTTTGGTTGTTCCAAAATCTTCTAGCCACCCTTCACAAAGTTATTGTACCCTAATTATGCAGCTAGGTTGGTTGCCAGAGTTTTGTTAAAAGCATGGAACCTGCAGTTTTCTGCTGCTGTTGACAGAAAGTGGAAAATAAAGGAAAAATTATTTGATCATCTAAATGGTTTATCTTCTATCTTCTGCTCGGCCATTGGCTTGTCATCTGCTCATTGGATTTTATAGAACTGTGTTCTCTTACATATGAGTTCTGCTAGTCGGTTTGTTAATTTATTTTTCTAGTTTTTGGAGAAACTTTGAAATGTTAACTAGGGATATGATAAAACATTGCAGTAGTGTTTGAAGAGGGATTGACAGAAAATCGGTTTAAGAATAAATCCTGCTTGCTGAAAATGATATTGGTGAAAATTTGATCAAGTTCAATACTAGGAAATAGGTAAGACGCTTAGATGGTAAGACTAAGATGCTTCTCTTATGATCGGTCGGTCACGAGTTTGAGTCAATCAAGTGTAAGAGAAGAGGTGAATTTTTTTTTCTTTTTTTAAAATAATAATTATTTAAAATACAACGGTATAGTATATTAATGGGACTAGAAAATTTAAAATTGTCACTTCACAATGAATGGAAAATTGTACTTTCTTTGATTTCCTTTGAGCCTAGAATATTTCCACCACTAGTCACATTGTTAATAGGGTAATGAAACTTGAAGAAGGATAAAGTATGAAAGGCAAAGCAAATTGTTAAGGTGGACTTTTTTGGCCCTGCTAAAAGATATTTTTCAAGTGTTGCCCAACATTGATTGATTTAATAACTCTGATGTGGACCAATTTCATGGTAATATATTGCAACTTAGAAAATTACAAAAATAGTCCTTTTGCTTGGCATCTCACCAATTTTCACACCACAATGCATTAACATCACGAATTCAAGCTTCTATATCAATTGGTAAAACACATTTCTTTTCTCAATTTGGTCTCTTTCCCGAATTCAATTTTGAGAAATAAAATCCAATTTCAACCTAATGGTCATAGTCTCATAGAACCGATGGTTAAAATAAAAATTATTTTCATATTCTGAGATCATAATGATGAATTTTAAATAATAATAACGATTTTATTTTGATACCAATTTCGAATATTTTTCAACCAAATTCCTTGGAACCCATGAAAATTGTAACGATAAAATGAAAATATATAAAGATGAGGTACTTTTAGCCCATAAATCATTCCATTTTACCACCCGTAATCTCTACTATAATCTATCTTCGAAAAGTTCAACGTACGAGAGGACTTTCACAACTAAAAATATAAAAATCACAGTACTTTATTAATAAGACAAAAGTTGAACAACTGAATCGTAAGATACCAAAATTTTTTATGCCGGGAAATGAAACAGTCATAGGTCAAATTTAGAAATAATATTAAAAAAAATAATTACTTATCAAAATCACTCCATAACAATATCTTATAAAATCATCACTACTAATTTTAGATTTTTTACTAGATTTTTTTCTTTTTTTTAGATCTGGTGACACATCCGTAATTTTTATTTGTTACTTTGCATAAATTCACTCTCATTTATTTGTATAAATTTTATTTTAGTCAGCATCAACTACTAGACATGTGACGCTCCACAACTAATGAGAATCCTCTATATAGAGTGGAAAATTCATTTTTCTAAATAAAATAATCTCTAAAGCATATCTAATAATTACTTCACAACTAATGAGAACTCTTAATTTAGAATGAAATATCTATTTTTTTTTGAATAAAATAACCTTACCCATTAATTGTAAAATAACTATTAATATATCCAATAATTACTCATGACCCAAATAAAATTTGTCGATCTAAAACAAGTTACAGGAAAGAACATATATTATAATATCAAAGCAAATCAGCCGACACACGCCTGATGAGACTCTCTCATAACCATTCACTCAAGTGCAGCCAAAAGACTTGTGATGCAGCAAATCATAAAAAGTTCAAGCCTGTGGGCCTGCCAGTCAACCTCCAAACTTTTTCACCTTCTATATACCTTTTCTTGAAAATTCTTACAGTAACCCGTTTATTAGGGTGGATTTAGAAATTAAATTTTAGACGAGAAAAATTATATATATATAAATATATAATATTATAAAATTTTAAGAGATAAATTTTAATAATTTTTTAAAAGTGTTATTGAAATTTTTTAAAAATATTAAAAAAATAATATATTTTCAAAATTCTTTATGAATAAAACAATATAAATATATATATATATTAAATAATTTTTTATACTTTCTAAATTTTTTTGGGAGAGAGAAGAGGTAAAGTTTAATTTTTATAATAGTGTAATAATAATTGAAAGAATTTTAAAATGAGAAGAAAACATAACATTGAAAGGATATTGGGAGAGTGATTGCCCCTTTCTGATAGATGGATGATCCGCCTTTGCCGCCCGTAACATTACATCATGGATCACTTGGTCCACTTGAACCACATCATCTAGGTGAATCCGTAGATGATGTAACTCATCGTAGTTTAAAAGATCTATAATAATATATCATAGATCTGATCTACGTAAGAAATTTCAAATCTCTTTCTTCGATTCTTTTGTTTAAATTGTGAACATATTTAAAGATTTGTTCCCTTTCTTTACATTCTTCCCAATAATATAATCTATAAATTTCCTAAAAATATATGTATAGATTGTTCTTATTTAAAATATTATTATGAATATTATTTAAAATATGATTGCACTTTTATGAAATGTGATGTATACTAGATAAAATAAGTTTGAAATATATTTAGAAATAATTGTAAAATAGTAGTTTTTAAAAAATAATACAATCCAAACAGAGCTATTTTTTTCTAAGAATTACACATTTCTTTGTGGGCTTAAAGACAAAATAGTTAGCCCCATTTTAAGGAGCTTTTGAGAATGTTTAGAACTCAATGGCTGATTTTTATCCATTTGACAACAAATATGATAACAACATTTGGGATGTAAAATGCTAAAATTTACATTTAATCAAAAGGGGTTCATTATTAACTTTAAGCATATAATTATCTTAATTTTAATGTATAACTATTCAGTATGGAAAATTCTACGCCGGATTGACTATTTGCCTAGAATTGTACACAAGGACATGAAATTTGTCAACATTTAACTACTAATCAATTTCTTCATTACATTTAATAGGCTGTTTGGAATGGGAAAAAAAAATAAAAAAAAAAAAATTTTGTCATGCCCTTATTGCATGGTATTTGAACATACTAGTCAAATGGTAAAATATTTCTACTGTAATTTATTGTTGCCCTTATTGAGGATATTGATGACCATTGCTTGTAAACTGAAATTCTGAAATATTTTGGTCAAACAATTGATTGCGGTTCGACTCTTCTCAATTGTTTTGCATTTGCCAAGTCGTTGGCATTCCTCAAAATTCACTAAAAATAAGAAATGACTCTTTTTACATGGTTACACACCACATATGACAATAAATTAAAACAAATATGAAATTAACAACCTAATTCGAAAAGGAGGAGAAAAAAAAAAGAAAAAAAAAGAAGCAAAGCATACGTTTTTCGTGTTATGTTGAACAACTTTATTTCGAATTGTTTAAAATATAAATTTTTTGACGGGACTATAAAATTTATCTAATTATATATAAGACATTAATAATGAGGGAAATTTTACACTACTTTCCTTAATTTTGAATGTTTGTACAGTATAAGCTTTTAAAGCATATGGTGTTATACTGTACAAGCATTCAAAGCACAAGTTCCTTAAAATGGACTGTAGAATTTCCCTAATAATAATTCTGGATCTTGCACAATATGAAATGTGATTCCATGAAAATTAACCTACGCTGCATTTTATGCCTCATTTTCTACCGGTTACCAATATTCTTTGTCCCAAATAATCTTGCACAATATGAAATGTGATTCCATGAAATTTAACCTATGCTGTATTTTATGCCTCATTTGCTACTGGTTACCAATATTCTTTGTCAAATAAATTCTACATTTATAAACTCTTACACGGTACACCATTCCATGACACATAGATCATCCTTCAAGAATTAAAACAGTGACAAAAAAAAAAGGAAATAAATAGGAAAAACCAAAGTGCAAGAGTCCATTTTCTTTTCTTTTCTTTTTTTTCCCCCCAAGGTAGTAGAATAGTCAATCACCCAATCTTCTCTTTCCCATTATCCCCAATCTTTGACAACAGACTAGATCTTAGCCGTTCATTTCAGCCTCCAAAATCAAGCGGTTAATCTTGCAAATTACTACTACTAATTGAAAAAAAATACTTAGATAGATTCGATTTTTTATCTTATCTGTAAATTTTGTGGTGAGAATTTAATTTCATAAAAATCTTATTTAAATCAGCTAATATAATATATTTTATAAAATATAATTTAAGTACTACAGTAGATTCAAAGATCGGATCCACTCAAATATTTTCCGAAGTAATTTACTACCTCATGGTCCACAACACAACAAAAATGTAACTGAAACTAACCTCCATTTTCATATGATGTTTACTTAACTAACGTATTAACAACCTCACTCTCCTCTTGAGCGTTTGTAAACACACCCCAACTTAATTACGCAAAGTAACTGTTAAATGTTTAATTAGAACATTAACGTCTTAAAAGCTTTGAAAAGTCAAAGCATTTTTAGTCGTAAAGTACAATTAACTAATTAAATAAAACGAATTCTTAATTGAGAAGTGATGCACACTTGTCAAGAAGCGAGTGTGGTACGTTTAAGTAGTGTATGAGCACAGGGTTTCTTGATTGTACGTGGCGTTTTGTGGTTGGTCGAGGAATACGTCCACGCCTCTGATGTCTGCCTCACAAATTACACATTGCCAGATTTTCATTCATTTTTTCACGCTTTTATTTCTGGTGATAATGAAAAATAAAAAAAGACAATAACCAATAATGGAAATAAATCAAATACCCAAAAGACCCTTTTGTTTCTCTTTCAACTTTAATGTGTTAATTTTGTAAAATTCGGATGAATTTTTATCAATATTCTTGAAATGAAACCACTAGTTTTCTAGTACAATTGCTGGCAAGACATAATTAAACTTGCAGTTAAAATTTCTTTTGGTTAGATGCTTAAGAAATTAGAGTTTCAGTTGATCATGGTTAAAGGCAACAAACTAGCACTGACATGAAATATTTCTTCTTTTTTTTGAAAATTTTATGTTAGTAGTCGTTTGTTTTCATTTTAAAAATTTTTTTTTTTTTTGAAAAATGGAATAAAATTCGAGAAATGAATATTTCATGAACTTAGTTTAAAATTATTTGTAGGTTATTCTTCTCTTCTTGTGTCATATATATATATATATATATATATATAACCAAGATCATTAAATAGGAATCTAAAAATGAAGAGAGAAACAAATATATATATATATATACTATATATATATATATATATATATATATTTGTTTCTCTCTTCAAAATTAGATTCCTATTTAATATCTTGGACGTAATCTTGAGCGTGAAGATCTAAAAAGGGTTTTCTTTTCAGACAAATAATAAAAAGTCATAGCAAATCCCATAACTACTTGTACTAAAGAACAAGTAAGCGTAATTCCCCGTAAATAATAAAATACTGGTAAGAAAGGCACACACCATGTGTGTGATTAAAAAAAAATTAATAAGAAAAATATACTTGGAAGTGAATGTGGTAGTTATTGTTTATTAGTAGGCTAATGTGGTAGTTTTATTTGTTACATGAGGGTAAATTTTTGAAGTTCAAATAATGACATCACACTAAAAGATGTCTCTTGCTTTATATATAATATAGATATTATTTATATATAGAGAGAGAATTATAGTTATAGTTGTACAAATAAGTAAAACATACTTGTACTAAAAATTTGTTCTCCTTGCAAAAGAATATGAAGTCGATTTAGAAAATTGCAACACATGAATATTTAACTAAGCAATTAATAATATTTGTTGACATACAACTTGGAAATTGTTTAAATCCAAGGTCCAATCTAATGCACAGTCACCCAATGAATCTTGTCTCACAAAGTGGTTAAAGGCATTGTTTATTAACAACATTGTGTCCAGTCGCATAAATTTATACTTCACATGCAAAATGACTTTACTTTCTTATATGCAATCACTAAAATACTACTAGTTATTTTAAAATATTATGTACATAATTAATCATATCTTAGTTGTTTGTTGACAAGTTGGTGGTTGTTGAAATGGGCATGAAGAAAAAGGAAGCGAATAAATAAGTATGCAGTGTTTTAACATAAGAATTTGTCATTTACTAGTACAATTTTTGAAAGGAAAATAAACTTAAAAAAATTGTTTGGGCAATTGTATAACTATCTATTAATTTTCTTGCAATGTGACTAAATGAAAGTGTTAAATCTTTATAGAATTTCACATAATAAGAAAAAAAGTTATCATTTGGAAAGTCAAATTAAGGTTCTTAGATAGACATAATACTTTATATTGGTTGATCTTTCATATATCATGTCTGTAAAAAATTTTCTACATTATTGAATGTAGACACATATTATGTGTATAAAGGTAAAATTTAAACAATAGACACTAACATGCATTCAAATATGATGGTATAAAAAATTAACAATGTAGGAAAAATTAATCCATATAGTATACAACATCTCTTTTTGAATATCACCGTTGCTTTGCCCATATGAAGAAATAATAACTTTTCCCAAGTACCTAAAGCACTTTCCTTTTATTTGAGAAGAGATCAAATTTGCCACTCTATTTAACTATAAAAAAGAATTTTGCCACTCTTCAATTGTGATAGAATACATATTTCATAAAATATAGTATAACTTATAAAAAGACCAAATTGTATGGTCACTTTAGTCAAAATTAAAAATTGTCTGACATTTACAAATTTTTGAGTTTAGTTGTTATTATCGTTTCAAAGTATTCTTAGAAGTGTTTTATTCTTTTTACTAGGTAATTCACTTTTCATATGTAGGGCAAACAGTCGAATACTTCACTAAACTTTTCAAAATCAATAAGTGTAATAGTTATACCTTTTGTGGTCAAAATAGTCATTAAACTTCCAAAATTATTGACCAAAGCCTTTCTGATTCATTTTTGTGATTAAGTCGAGCATTATCTTCATAATATCAACAATTCGTGATTTTGAAAGGTAAATCGTCAAAAGGCAACAGTTTCTTTTTTTTTTTTTTTTTTTTTTTTTGTCTCTGTTAACATTTCTTTTTCCTTTTCTTATCATTTTTTTGTGGTTTTTCTCGAAACCTTCCCTTCTCGCTTCTCAATTCATCTTTAGTTTCTTTATTTTACTATCATTCCCTCTTTTTCTTATTTTTTTTTTTTCTATAACATCACGTAGTTTGCACGTTCTAGGCATAACACCCCATTTCGATTATAATAGACAGAAAAGTTATTAGAAGATGAATTTGAGAGTTAAATAACCATTTTCACCATAAAAAAAATATATATATATACTGGAAAAAATTTGTAACTTATAAAAGTTGAGTGGGTTATATGACCGTTTGTCCCATATAGTTTGTAAAATAAAAGAATCCACGTTAAAAGTACATGTTATTAAATAGATACGTAGTAATTGATTTTTTTGATACAACTATCGTCAAAGATAATTATTTTTGATAATTCTTATACAGTTGTCGTCAAGAACGATTGATAAGTTAAATGTACATATCGACAAAGTATTTCTCTGATGTTACAAATGCAATAATTTTCATCTGTAGTCACCAATAGTGATAGAAGAATCGATTACTTAGATGCACATAGTGACAAAGATCTTCATAGACGTTACAAACACCACAATTTTTACCAATTCTCATTAATATTAACACGATGATTGATTACTTAAATGTAACATCGACAAATATTTATAAAGATTTATTGAACCTGATAAAAATTTTACTTTAAAGATTTATAAAGCTGGTTTAAGTATGTTTTATATTTATATATATATATATTTATATATATATTAATTTTTTCACCTTTAAGTTGGATTTTCTCTGAGTCCTATATTTGAGAGATAAGTATTTTCATTTATCTATATACTTCTAGAAAGAGACAGTGTTATACCTGTGGCGCTTATGCTTAGAGGGTAAAAAAAAAAAAAAGTAAAGTATGGGTGAAATGTCAAAACTCTGATTTGGTATAACCAGATGGAATTAAATGTTAAAAAAAATAATATTAAACATACTAATAGTATTAAAATTTAAGGAGGTAAAGTGTACCATTTCATAATCATGATACATATATATGTTTTACAATATCCTAAAATAGAATTTTATTTCTTCTTATAAAAGTTAAACAATCATTTTCTTTTATGAAAATAATGTATGATACTTATCTTATTTCCTTTTTCTATTGTAATTAGATAACTTCAGAAATCTAATTATATTTAATACAAAAATTAGTGTGAGGGAGATTTATATTAAAGATTAGAGGAAACATGACTATAATAAAGAAAAAAAAAACTTTAAGAGGGATATTTGTAACTGGATCAAATCTTGGATAAAAGTTAGTTAAGTAACCCTATCATAAAAACTATGGAATAGCTTAAATTATTGTTGTGAGTGTTTTAAATAAATATGTCTTCATATTATTTCTTTTTAGATTTAACCTAATAAAAAACAACTACGTATATTTTTCTACGATTATATATATAGTATGAAACATTTAGTAATATCCTACTTGCAAGGACTAATTTCCTACCTTTTATCAACATTTTGACTAATTTAAAATTTTTAAGTAAGGAGAAATTAATTTGATACCCTGAATTGTGTATCTTTGAGATTTGCAATAGCTATTAGCATCAAATAATATGTAGTTGAGTGTGGAACATCTATAATTCTTTGACTCTTGAAATTTTAACTGCATTTTAATGGATACTAATTCTAAATTGATAATTAGGACATTTTCCTTATACATAACTTAATCATTAAGAAAACTATAGCTAACATGAAAACATGATTAGATATTCATTTTTGAGTATGTTATAATTTTACTTAAGATTTCCTTGAAATCTTACTAAATATTGTTCTTTTCTAGTATAATTAATAGTTTTGTCATTATCAGATGATTATCAATTTGTTTATAAAAATTCAATATTCAACTGATCTGAGTGTTAAATGTGCCATATACGTGCCTCTTTTACTTACTAAATTTTTGTGTTCACTTGTCATTATACATATCTTCGCATCATATCTTTAAAATGTTTCATCTTTTTACAAGATAATTCACTTTTCATGCAATGTGCTTTATAGTATAAGAATCCATTTGTTAAAAGTACATATCATTGATAGTTATGTGGTAATTATTTTTTCTAGTATAACCGTCGTGAAGAATAATATATAAGTTAGATGTACTTATCAACAAAGTATTCTGCAAATGTTACAGATACATTAATTTTACTATAATTGTCAATAATGACAAGATGATCGATTAATGAGGTGGTATACGTATTGTTGCAGATGTTGACAAAATATTTTTGCAATTGTTATGAGTGCAACTATTTTCATTAACTATTGTTAATAGTTGTAGGATGATTAATCAATAAGATATATATTGGCAAAAAATTTCCTAGACTTTACAAAAATAAAACAATTTTCATGTCGAGAGTAACATAATAATCGATGAGTTAGATGTATACAATAAAGGTATTTGCAAATGCTACAAATGTAAAAATTTTCACCAACTGTACATATTTACAACATAGATTATGCACGGATTAATTTTCACTGATTGTCATTGACAATAACAGAATAATTGATGAATTAGATATGCATAATAACAAAGGTTTTTACATATATTACAATTGCAATGATTTTAACTGACTATACATTTTTACTATAGTCGTTTACTGGTTATTATCAGCAACCTATTAACATGTCATAAAAGCTCACAAGAACACATTTATCATGTTGAGCTTTTTAAATCATCAATGAAGAAAGTCCAAGATAACACGAACTTCAATGGTTTCTTCAGAAGATTGCCTGTGTTCCTTAGAGCTTTTATGACGTATTAACAAGTTGTTGATAGTAAAAAAAAAAAAAATATCTGTTTCACTCGTGACACCTCACCCTACACTTGTCCTAAACCATTCCCCTCTTCCATGCAACCAATAGATTAAAACTGTTGTTTCAGATTTAAGAAAGAGATTTTTTTTTGGGCAAAACTTATAATTGTGTCTTAAACTCTCAAATTCTAAATTAATATCAGTTGGCCCCATATTGAAGTTTTAAATTATATTTGATCCCACGAATGCTTTTTAATCACAACTTAAAATATAGTCCAATTTAAAATTTATAAAATCAATTTAAAATTTAAAAATTAAAATTCACTATATAAAACTTAAACCTCAAAATTCATGATCATCACACTTACTCTCTTTAAAAAAATTGCAGTCTTGAAACTTCACTTCAATCTAATAAATCCCAACATTCATAAAAATATGATTTCAAATTCAATCCACGAATGACATGTGGTCAATGTCCTTACCATCCAACAAAGTAACCTATCTCAGCTTACATTACTAAGAGTTCTCATACAACTCTATCATGCCGAACTCCCACGAGCTATAACTGTCATACCTTTACCTTTACTTTAGGACACAAAGTTCAAAATATCAAATCACAAATTTATCTTAACTCTAAAGTGTTGGCCCAAAAATCAGCCTAAGAAAAGGGGTGAATTAGGTTGTTTCACAAAAGCAAACCTTTTAATGTGCTTAATAAGAATGCAAAATTTATACAACAAAATAAACACTTAACCACAAACGAATACAAAAGATATTCAATAATTGAACCTCAAAGAACAAATATAAAGATGATTGAGATAGAGAGTATCAAACTAAACTCTCAAACTTCTCAAGTTCGGAGTATAACCACTAGTAGTGCCTCTTCAAAGAATGTGAGGTAATAACCTTCTTGTACACAAAGTAGGCTCACCCTTGCACCAAATAAGTCCCTCTAGTTGAGCCAAAGTATGGTTTTACAATATAACCTCACTTTGTACACTGTTATCCCTCTACTCTTATATTTGAAGATCACTCACTAGTCTACTCTTGCTCACACTAATTTCTCTCTAGTTGGCCAAGAGAACCACACTACCCAAACCAATACAACCAACTTTATTTTAGCCTATTTCTTTCCAAATAGCTCTTACAAGTGTTTGTATTGAATGCAGTAGTTTTACTCTCTATTCTGCTCTCTTTTACAGACTTGGGAGTATTTATAAAAGCCCAGAAATTGCTTCCAACAGTTCTCTAACGGCTATTTTTTGTTTTTCGAGAAACTAGCTGTTGGGTCTTTTGGATGGCCGATAGAGTAAGTTGTGTCCGAACGAATTAGCTGTTGGACCGTTCAGACATTTGATGCAAAACTTAGCGTCTGATGCTATGTCCGTTCTCTGAGGGTTTTCGTCTGAAAGTCTGACGATACATCCGAACCTGCATTTGGTCCATGCAATGTCATCTGGAAGTATGATTGGACGCTATACTTCTTTGTCCGAGGCTTCAGGTTCTTTGTGTTGGACAGTCTTCATCGTCCGTTCATCTTGGGTTCAATCTGTCAGATGGTGTTCAGCGTCCGAGGTTGCTTTAGATTCTTTTCTGTTGGATGCTCCTTTGCGTCCGAACCTTTTCTTTGTCGGACGCTCCCTTGTGTCCGAGTTGTCCTGCTTTCTGCACACTTGATTGTAAACCATTAATATGATTTGGTCATCATCAAAACATGAGCATCACAACTGGGGTTCAACAATCTCCCCCTTTTTGATGATGACAAATCATGTGGACAATTCAAAAAATAACCATAAAATATGAAATACAAGACAAGAGAATTTGTCCATTATCCAATATTTCTTCCTCTTTTGGCATCATCAAAACATAATAAAATTAAAGCAATTTAAGCTCCCTCTGAGTTTATTTTCCCCCCTTAAAAGGTGTAACTCAAGTGAATACTAAGAGAATGCTCCCCCTTACTTTTGCAAATAATGACTTATTATAAACAAAAAATAGGAATAAAAGGATATTTGTACCCAAGCATTCTAAATAAATTTGAGCACACAGTTAAAAAATATTTAAGAGATCATAGTTCGTATTAGCAAGTGAAAGGACAATTTTGATAAAACTTTTAAATGTTACCCATTTTAATGTCATGTTAGCTCATATGCTTTGAACACCCTCCATTGATAATCTATTTTGAATTTCTTGGTGCTCTCCAAGCATACCTACATACAAAGTTAGATAACAACTTTTGGTATCCAAACTTTCTTGGGTCTAATTGGGTTAGTAACATACTTAATCACCCAAATAGAATTTATTCCCAATTTTTTATTTCTTTTAACATAACAATTTTTCTTTATATGGCCATGTTGATGACAATAATTACAAATAATATTCTTATTGCCATAAAAAGAAGATTTATATTTAACAAAGCACAAATCATTTTTTCTAAAGGCGATAAAATTTTTGTTCAAAAATATATTTCTAGTTCTTTTCTTTTCAAAAACATTATCTTTCTTCTTTTGTCAAAATATCATCAAGATCATCTAATCTCTTCTTTAATGAAGCTTGTTCTTCCATGATCTTGGTTTTTCCAACAAATTTTTTCTTCAAATCATCATTTTCTTTTGACAAAAAATTATTTTCATGCACAAGTTTTGAGTTGGCACTCAATAAAGCATTAACTTTAATTTTTAACTCTTTGTTTCTAGTAAATGATTCTTTTAAACATTCATGCATTTTAAAAATGAACGATTCAACATCATCGTCATCATCATCACAAGAATCATTGCAAGAATCATAACTAGAGGATATCTCATTATTGTCAAATGCCATAAAAGCCATTTGAGCTTCCTCATATTCTTCTTCAATTTATACATTCGAATTGCAATCATCCAAAGTGATTTGGAAGTTGTTGAAGTGAGGCTTCCTTGAGTTTTTTCTCTTTTTTGATGAAGGTTTAAATGCTGTACCTCTTTTTCCCTTTGCTTCCTCATCATCTTCTACCTTGTATTTCATCTTCAATTTAATGAAGAGGTTAGAGAATTAATCAAAGACTCGATAGGTATAGAATTTAAATTTTTAGACTCCTCTATGACAATGGATTTAGGTTCCCATTCAAAAAATTTCTATTCCTTTCACCCAAGGAATATTATTTACCTAAACCTTCGAAATCATTTATAATATCATTGAACCTACAATACATTTTGTCAATGCTCTCATGAGGTTCTATTTTGAAGGATTCATATTTAGCCACAAGAAGTGACTTCTTTTGCTCTATAATATCTTCATTTTCTTCATGGAGATCTTTCAATTTTTCCCATATCTCCTTAGCTGATTTGCAACCTTTTACTTTAGAAAACTCATTTGCATCCAAAGCATTATACAAAATATTAATGGCTTTCACATTTAAAGATAAATTTGCTTTATCTTGTGCATTTAACTCATATATAGTTTTAGACCTTAATTTATATGTATTTTCATAAAAAATATTGGCCTCAAAAGGACCTTCACAAATAATATATCATAAATCAAAGATATTATCAATAGATTGAACAAAAATTTTCATTCTATCCCTCCAAAAAATAAAATTAATGCCAGTAAACATGGGAGGTCTAGTAATAGAATGCCCCTCTAAAAATAAAGTATTATTGGTTGCCATAATGATATTTACTCAAAAGCAGTTAAGTTCAATATATGAGACCAATCTTTGATACCAATTGTTGGCCCAAAAAGCAACGTATAAGAGGGGGGTGAATTAGGTTGTTTCAAAAAAGCAAACTGTTTAATGTGCTTAATGAGAATGCAAACTTTATGTAACAAAATAAACACTTATACACAAACAAATACAAAAGATATTCAATAATTGAAGTTCAAAAAAAAAAATACAATGATTGAGATAGAGAGTATCAAACTAAACTCCCAAACTTCTCAAGTTTGGAGTATAACCACTAGTAGTGCCTCTTAAGTGAGGCAATAACCTTCTTGTACACAAAGTAGGTTCACCCTTGCACCAACTAAATCCCTCTAGTTGAGCCAAAGGGTTTTGACAATACAACCTCACTTTTGTACATTGTTATCCCTCCACTCTTACATTTGAAGATCACTCACTAGTTTACTCTTGCTCACACTAATTTCTCTCTAGTTGGCAAAGAGAACCACACTACTCAAACCAATACAACCCATTCTATTTTAGCCTATTTCTTCCCAAATAACTCTTACAAGTATTTGTGTTGAATGCAGTAGTTCTACTCTTTATTCTGCTCTCTTTTACAGACTTGGGGGTATTTATAAAAGCCCAGAAATTGCTTCCAACGGTTCTCTAACGGCTATTTTTGATTTTTTGAGAAACTAGCCGTTGGGTCTTTCGGACGGTCGATAGAGTAAGTGTGCCTCCGAACGAACTAGTCGTTGGACTATTCAAATGTCCGATGCAAAGCTTAGCATTCGATGCTGCGTTCGTTCTCTTATTTTGTCCAGACATCCGAGGATGCGTCCGAACCTGCGTTCGGTCCATGCAATGTCTTCTGGAAATATGATCGGACGCTATTCTTGTTGTAACGTCCGAGGTTCATGTTCTTTGTGTCAGACAGTCTTCATCGTCCGTTCATCTTAGATTCAATCTGTCGGACGGTTTTCAGCGTCCGAGATTGCTTGAGATTCTTTTCTGTAGGACGCTCCATTGCGTCCGAACCCTTTCTTTGTCGAACGCTCCCTTGCATCCGAATTATCCTGCTTTCTACATACTAGATTGCAAAACCATTTATATGATTTGGTCATCATCAAAATATGAGGATCACAACTGGGGTTCAACATAAAGATGATCCATAGTTTGGCATGCTAAATATTAAGTTTAGGCTGCACAACACAAATCGAGTCTATGCACTGATACCACTTTGTTATGCCCCAAACCTATATTAGTCCTAAACCACCCCTCTCCTCCTTGCAACCCATAAATTGAAAACATTACTTTTGTTTCTTTTTTGGCAAAACTTATAATTGTGTTTTAAACTCTCAAATTCTAAATAATTTCACTTGGCTCCATACTAAAGTTTGAATGATATTTGATCGTACGAATATTTTTTGTTCACAACTTAAAAATAAATCCAATTTAAAAGTTATAAAATCAATCTAATCTTTAAAAATATACTTTCAATAGAAATTCACTAAAAAAAACTAAAACCTTAAAATTTGGGATCGTCACATTATACATATACAATCAGTGAAAATTATTGTGTTCGTAACATGTGAGAAAATTTTTGTCAATATGTACATCTGCCTGAACGATCTACGCACGACTATTGACAAGAGGTAGTGAAAATTGATGCGTTTGTAATATTTGTGCAAATATTTGTCAATATGTACAATACGTCTAATTGATCTATTATGATATCACTGACAAACGTCTGTTTTATATGTATACAGCCGATGAAAATTGTTACATTTGTAACATGTGCGACAATTTTTGACAATATGTACATTTACCCGAGCAATCATACCACCACTATTGACAATAACTGGTGAAAATTGTTGCATTTGTAATATTTGTGCAAATATTTTTAAATATGTAATTACCAATATATCTAGTTGATCTGTTATGATATCACTATTGGCAAATACGGGTGAAAATTGTTGCACTTGAATGTAACGTTGTATGTGTAACTTATATGATCATTTGGGACGATTCTTGAATCTCAAAAAGTAATTAACCACACTAGTATTGATAACATGTATTTTAACAGATGGATTCTACTATGTATTTCACATACTACATTAAAATTGAATTATGTAGTAAAAATAATGAAATATCCTAATGATACATGATATGAAGACATAGTAACAATTAAACTCAAAAATTTGAAAGTGATAGTAATTTTTCAACTTGATAATGACCGACAAACATTTGTCTTATACATATACAACTCATGAAAATTTTTTCGTGCGCAATATGTGCTAAAGTCTTTGTCGATATACACATCTACATGAAAGATTATCTTATCACTATTGACTACAACTAGAGAAAATTGTTACATTTGTAATATTTTTTTTGCAAATATTTGTCAATATGCAAGGTATCCTTTAATTAATGTATCACGAAATCAATATTGGCAAGTACGGATAAAAATTGTTACATATGTGTATAACGTCTAACAAATATTTTGTCGCTATATCTATGAACTTATTGATGATCGTGGACGACACTTGTATCTTAAAAAGTGATTAACTACGTTAGTATTGATGACATGTACTTTTAGCAAATGGATTCTAGTGTGTTACACATACTACATGAAAATTGAATTACCCAATTAAAAGAATGAAATACTCTATGATATATGATATCAAGACATAGTAACAATTAAACTAAAAATTAGAAACTAATAACAATTTTTCAGCTTTGACTAAAGTGAGTACACAATTTTGTTCTTTTTTAAGTTTACGTAACAGTATCTTTATTCTTTTAAATTTTGGTTCAACAGCCATTAATGGTGCTTGTATAAGAGTACAGTATGCTTGATTATCGTTCTCTCATATGATATTCTCGTTGTACTTAGAGTGGTCTGAAATGGATCTTTTAGTATTACATGTGAGAAAGAAGATTTATAGTGTGGAACGCTAAATTTTTTTCTTTTTTTTTAAAGAAAAATCTAAAGTGAATTACCACCTATTTTTTTGGGATTCAAACTCATGACCTATAGGTCACTTTAAACTTTTTAAATCATCAAGGAAGAAAATCCAACAACTTCATCAAATTTAAACATTGCAATGCCTTCCTTCAATCTGGTTTTTCTTCTATTCAATCGCAAGTTTAGATGCATAACTAAAACATCCATTTTATACCACTCTAAGTAGAAGAAAAATATCATAAAAGAGAATAACAATCAAGCCATTCTATGCTATTATACAACACAATAAGATTGCTCTTCAAAAAAATTTAACAGAATTAAAATCAAACTATTTTTATCTCATAAAAGTTCACATATGTCACATGTTTTGGCAAGAAAAACCCAAATATAAATATAGGGGCATTTAAGTAATTTACAAATCAGTCCTTGAACTGCATATTATTAACTGTGAAGTAACCATATCAGGTGGGATCTCCTCAGCCAAAGTATTGCATGTTAAGTACATGTATTTGGTGCATACTTAAACAAACTATATATAACTAAAAAACAAATACTAAAAAAATATCAAAATTTATTCCAATAAAATGAAAAGTCAGAAAAAAAAAACAGAAAAATAAAGAAAATCCTGGCATAAAGATCAAAACTCATTTCATTTTCGCACACTAAAACACACTGAATGACAACAAAAGTTCAATAAATACAAAACCAAAAAAAAATAATAATAAAAAAATACAAATCTCCCAAAAGCAAATTGAAGAAACCACCAAACAAAAAGAAGAAAAACCCCACAGAAAGATCAACACTGCCTTCGCATTCACACACACATACTCTACTTATTATAAGAGAGAATATAATGAAAAGGGAAAAAGAAAGTGTGAGAATTTTCACACTCACCACACCTCACAATTCACACACATCATCAGATCAGAGATACACTTTGTAGTGTGAGAGAAAACTGAAAGCCAAAAAAAAAAAAACACACGCAGTTTCACAGATAGTGTCTCACACACACTACGCTGGAGTGTGTGCGCTATATAGTGAGAGAGAGAAGAAAAAAGAGAAAAAAAAAGCAACACTAAAAAACACCCCTTTTTTCTGCTCTGTCTAAAACCACCAAACCCCCCATATCGATCAAAACCACTCCTCACAGCTTCTTCACGCACTCTCATAAAAACACACACAACACACAGTACTGTCTCTTTCTCTTGTTCTTGTGCTTGTATTTATATAATATCTATATAATTTGTGTGTGTATATATACATATATAAGTAAGTAAGTTTATATTTATATTATTTACAAAAAAAAAATTATAGTATATATTTACAATTATAGGGAAATTGTGAATAAGTGTGAAAAAAATAAAAAGGGTACAATGGAGAGGTATAGTGGGACCCAGGCAATGGAGGGGGCGGCCGCCGCGGATCCGGTGGCGGAATGGACGGCTCCCAGTGGTGAAACTGGGCTTGAAGGTGGAGTTTTTTTTTTATAAAAAAAAAAAAAAAAAACAGAAAAAGATTTACTCGTATGCATTTGTAATTTCATGTGAATTTGGGTTGAATTTCGGGCGAATTATTTCAGTGTAAAATTTGTGGATGATTTGTGTGGAAATTTTGTGGAAAATGCAGAGCCTATGTGGCAATTGAGCCTCGGAGGTGGGCCCGATTCATACCCGGAAAGGCCCGAGGAAGCAGATTGTATCTATTACTTGAGAACTGGTTTCTGTGGTTTTGGTGCTCGCTGTCGGTTTAATCATCCCCGTGATCGTACTGCGGTAACCCCAAAAAAATTTAAAAAAATTTGTTTTTTTTTGCTGAATTTCTTCTTACTTTTTTCCCCCTCCTTTAGTTTCTAATTTCGGGGCCAAATCCGGAGTTTTTAATGCTTGTGTGTGTTATTATTGAGTTTAAAGTGTTTAATTTGGTTTGATCGTGTTAAATTCATGTGGGTTTTGTTTGATTTGATCATAGTATGTAGAAAGATTGAATCTTTTGGATATGATTGATTTTCGGGTTTTGCTAAAAAGTGGTTGCATTTTTTTTGGGATCGTATTGGATTTAGTGAAGAGATTGGGAATTTTAACATGCATTGGTTGAATGTGAATGGTAATTAATTAATGTTTTAGGCAATGGGAGCTATGAGGGCCAGCGGAGGAGAGTATCCAGAGCGAGTGGGTCAACCCGTTTGCCAGGTATCTTTGTTTAACATGTTCATACTGTTTTGATACATGGACTGTTTTTGAGCAATGGTTGCTTTCGGTGAACTCGCATTTGGTTGCTTAGTTGAATATCAACTGTTGCTTTGCAGACCATGTTTCGTCATGTTCCTTCTATTTGTGTTGTTGCTGCAGAATCTGCAGGATCACTTTTAGAAATGCACATTTGCTAGATTCTGTGATCTTGTGATTCGTCTTTTTGCTGTATATTCTAGAAGAGTCAATAATCTTTTATTTCCTTTTCATCCTTAATTTCCTCAAAGGATCTTTGTATGATTCTGTGTTCTTCATTTTCACAATAATTGTGTGTGAGATGACTAGGTTTATGTGATGAATAAAAATGTACTTGCTAGATCTATTATGGTAATGAGTTTCTCTTTCTGTTACCTAAAATGATTAAACCTTTAATTTAATAAATTCGTCTTCTTCCTTCTTTTGGTTTATCAGTATCTTTAAATAATATGTTAAGTTCTTGATTGCATCACTCAACTGGTAGTGCCTCTCTTACTTAAACGAGGTACCACACCTTTGAGTTGGTGCATGTTTTATGAAGCTTGGCAAGATACCAATGCAAGTTACTGCTTTTGGAACATTAAACATGCCTTTGGGAAATGTACACTTTCTACATTTCCTAGTTCGATGGAATGTTGTCTGCCCTGGAGAAGAGAGCTAAAAGCTTCATTGATGATGATTTCGTCTTTTTCTCTCTTTTGGATATATGATGGAAAGTTATGAACTCTTATACTCTATTACATGATTTAGCACCTGGTTATTCTCTTTTACTAAATTTCTAAATCAAGTTAGGGGTATCATCATTCTTGAGATCTACTTGGATTTTGGCATCTTACTTTTCCATGGTTTGTAATTTAAGCTGCATTTATGTGGATTGTTTATCACAATACCTAGACTGTTCATTTAAGACATTCAAACTTTTTCTTGGCTTGTTTGTAAGAATATAAAGTTTTTCCTGCTCTAAGTAATGCTCCTTCACTTTTGCATCTTGGGTTTCTGGCTAAATAGGTAGTATCTTTTTCCATATGTTTCTCTGTTGATTATAATAAACCTGGAAAATTTGTTGAGATCTTGGTAGTATGAGAAATAGTTTCTTTACATTCTATTAAACTGCTGTATATACATTTTTTTTGTTTATTGGCTTCAGGTTGATATGCTGTTCTTGTTAAATTTGTAGTACTATCTGTTTATCTATCTTCTGGATGCCAGTGACAATTATCATGGAAATTGATTTGTGCAAATTAATTAATTTTGAAAGTGGGGTTTACTGTTTGACATGGTGGAATGTGTATATCCAAGATTTTGCAATTGTATTACTGTTTATTGTTTATTTTGCCTAGGCGCACTATTCATGTGCTTGCTGTATATATTGTTGATTGCCATTTTGTACATGTTGCCTTCTTATCTCAGATTATGAAAACTGCAAATTTGCTATTTTTTTTTCTGCCTTTTGCTATTGGTTCCTTTTATTTAAAAAAAAAAAAAAATTGTTACAATTGCCTTTGCAAATTCTTATGTTGAGAAGGGGTGATTGTAAGAATTGATAGTGGAAGTTTTTCTCTACTCAATATAAGCTACTTCTCCTGTCTCCAACAAAAGGTGTTGTTTCTTGTTGGTTGAGTTTGAATCTGCCTTTTTTTTTTTCCTCCATGGAATTTTCGGTATTAGGTGCGTAGCATGTTGCTCTTGTATTAAGACTTCCATTTCATGTGGATTCTGTTGCTTGTAAAATTTTGTAGTACTACATGAGGACAGGAATGTGCAAATTTGGTGCTTCCTGCAAGTACCACCATCCAAGGCACGCAGGTGGATCTTCAGCACCAGTTTTGCGAATCTTAATATTTATGGTTACCCTTTGCGACCGGTCTGCACTTAGTGCCTTTTTCTTCTTTGCTTATTCCAATATTTATAGTTTTATACTATCTGCTGATCAATATTCTTGAAGTGCCCTTCTAAGCTGGCTTAGAAAGTTGTTGGTGCAGGGTGAAAAAGAATGTTCGTACTATGCGAAAACAGGACAGTGCAAGTTTGGTCTCACCTGTAAATTTCATCATCCACAGCTGGCCGGTGTTCAAATGTCAGCACCAGCGCCTGGACCTGGACCTTTGCCTGCACCAACAGCTGTACCTGCGCCTGCAATTTACCCGACAGTGCAGTCTCCTGTTCAATCATCTCAACAATATGGTGTAGTTGCTGGCAACTGGCCAGTTCCAAGGCCTACACTGCTTCCAGGTTCATACATCCCTGGTACTTATGGACCTGTTCTGCTCTCACCAGGGATGGTTCCTGTTCCTGGTTGGACTTCCTACCCAGTATGTGCACTTTGAGCTTATATTTGATTTGTCAAAAACTTCCTACATGTGTAAACTAACCTATACACTTTTGTAGGCACCTGTTAGTCCAGCGGCCACTGCCAGTAATCAACCTACTGTTGTAGCTGGTGCAGTTTATGGCATAACTCAATTATCTCCTTCAGCTCCAGCATATTCAGGACAATATGTTCCTCTTGCTTCTTCTGCAGGTCCTTCGGGAAGCAGCCAGAAAGAACATGCATTTCCAGAAAGACCTGGCCAGCCTGAATGTATGTATTATATGAAAACAGGAGATTGTAAATTTGGGGCTTCTTGTAGATATCACCACCCACCAGAATGGAGTGCACAGAAGGCGAATTTTGTCCTTAGCCCCATGGGCCTACCTTTACGTCCGGTATGCCTTCTGGATTTTATGATACTTTGCTGGGGTTCTTGTCTTTCAAATTTTTTGGAAGTTATTGCAATTATTTGCTCAAAAGTTTAAAGTAGACTTATTTCAATTTGCTAGTTTACATCAGACGTATATAACATATAACTTGCTTATGGTGGTCATTTGTGTTTTTTCAACTTTCCATGTATTTGCAAGCTGTACTCTTTGAGATAGATAGAATGCATCCAGTTTCCCTTCCCTTCCCATTCCTGCTCTTTCTTTGTGTGCTGCCACTTTTGTTTGGTCAGACATTTCTTACTTATAGTCATGTAGGGACAAATTACTTCTTTTCTTTATGGGATCTAATTTTGATAAATGTTGATTTACCATCAACTGTTGTATTATTATTATTATTTTTTTTTTCACCTGGTCAATTAATAAGTTGTCCATTTTGTTGTCTTTACCAGCTTGGGTATTTCTTTTCCCATCTAGGGATGTATGAAACTGAAATATGTGTCAATTTGGTTGTATGGTAGAGCACTAGATGTAGTGTGGATGATGTCGTGTTGCTTCTGGACATACATGTCACTTTGCCCTCTCTATTTGTTTACACTCTTGCTTTCTCCCTCTTCTTCCTGCTTGATATATGTACAATCTAGTGGTACAATATTTCTTTGTGATAAGAAGTCCCATTGCTTTAGTAATGCCAGAATACCTTGAATTACATAGTAAACTACTTGCAAAAAAGCAGAAATTACCTATTATTTAGTATCCAAATCTGCTTTATCAAATATGCATACATGTCTATATGATTAGGTCGTTGAGCTGCCCTTTTAGTGGACATGTTGCTCGGTGATGGTATTCATTGAATTTGGGAAGATTTGTTACTGATCAAATATTAGTTGAATTATACAGTTATGGAATTATACATTTACTGAAATAATTTTTGCATTTATAGTGTAAATTACAGAGGGGTTTGATCATGTGATGCTTTCTGCATCTTACTCTTTCTAATGAAATTAATGGTTGTTAAATTTGTAACCAGACCTATGTCTTGTGCAATATTCTGTTAATGTTTGTGTATGAGGAACCAGTTGTCCTTTCTGGCTTCGTACATCTTACTTCTTTTTTTTTTTTGATTCTTTTTGGATTTTATTTATTGGACTTGCAATGAAATGGAAAATTTGCATTTATCTTCCTATTTTTCTGTCAGGACTGGAGCTACATCAATCTTCTTGTGGCAGCACTCTTTTCCTGTGATGTAATGCTGTTTATAACTGATACCTTATTTTGTTTATAATTTCCCTAGGGCGCGGCTGTTTGTTCTCACTATTTACAGAATGGAGTATGCAAATTTGGGCCCTCATGCAAATTTGATCACCCAATGAGCACCTTAAGCTACAGTCCATCTGCATCTTCTCTTGCTGATATGCCTGTTGCTCCTTACCCAATTGGATCTTCAATGGGTACCTTGGCTCCATCATCCTCTTCGTCAGACTTGAGGCCTGAACTTATTTCTGGATCCAGCAAGGATGTCTTCTCCAGCCGAATGTCTTATAACATGAGCGGATCAAGTGGTTCAGTTGGTTCATTGTTTTCAAGGAGCAGTCTTATCCCTCTTCAGGTGCTCATAAGCCTGGACAGGGAACTTCTACTTCAAGTGGCAGCAGTAGTGCAACAGGGATAGTTCATGGAAGTGAGGTTCACACATCAAGCTGAGGAAAGTGAAACTATAAGTAATCACAATCTTTTTGTCGAAAACTTTCATGGACCAAGGGATATACTTTTGATGCAGTTGTCATGGTTCCACCAATCAGGTCTAGAAGATTGTAGCTCTGTTACTGTGTTCATAACATCATTATATGGCCCCTATTCCATTTTCAATAAGCCGTGCCCATCTCAAATGATCCAGCAAACCTGGTATAGCTTCAAGCTGGTTCTGAATAACAAGAAACAAAACCCATCTCACATTTTAGAAGTTCTACATCCCTGCCCAAATTTTGGAGCTTGTTGCCTGTTGTCCCCATTTATATTGGAATATTTTTTCGGAACGAAAAAGAACATTCCTTACTATTCTTCTTTCAAATATGACTGTCTTCATGGCCAGCTTTTGGTCCCTCTTCAAATTTGGAAACAAGCTTCCAACTTGACTTAGGAACGAACACCAATATCTCCTTGATACCCCCTTTTTGTCTGGGGCTTTCTTATGGAAACAATTACATAAGGGAACTGCAAAAGGGCAATGAAAAACTGCCTTAATATGGATAAGCTATATATATTATGTGGTGAGATATGAATTGGCTGAACGCATCTTTGATAATTTATCTTCAAATACATCAGATAAATGAAGATACCTCTTTGACTATGTATGAATTTCTAATTTTCTATTTTGCTTCTTCCTTTATTTTATAAGGAGATGCTTGACCTCATTTTTGCTAGAATATGTCATTTGCTTGAAATAAGACATCAGCGGACATGGCTGATATTATCATATGTACATTTTGCCATTTCCCCCTTAGTTTCTCCTGTCAGATGTGCTCAACATCTAAACGTTCAAGGGGATATTAGATCATGTAGATGTGTTTCATTGACAGTTGGTTCTGAGAGTTTTTTTACTTCCTGATCAAGGTTGGAACTTGGAGGTCGATAGGATTGAATTTGTGCTCTCTCACTTGCAGTAGTCTTTCTTAAAAGGATACCTCTTTTTCTCCTGCTTTTCTTTAATGTTGCAGAAAATTTTCTACTAGTTCTATATTTCGGGTTAAACAAGGCTATATTGCTAGGTAGTAACCGAGTAAGGCACTATAATACTGTAGAAAACTTTTGGAAAGACAACTTGTAGAGAAAGTAATGGTTTTGAGTTTTATCAAATCATTATATCTCAGATTGAATAGGAAAACAGGCACAGACACGATCAATCATGTGTAAAAAGGAATGTCTGATTCTTGCAACCCCATATCCAGAAAACTTAGAAAACAAGGCAAAGAAATGGCCCAGGATGTTTGTGATTGTAAGTGGCTAACCCTGTTCGGTTCTCATCTTTATAGGGCATCCAGAAAGAGAGAATCACTCAGGAGATGATATATGTTTCTTTTCTTGTATATGCTGGCGGGGACATGTCTTGTTTGACGGAACAAAACACATCACATGGGATGTAAGTTCTTGGTGGGAGATGGGTTGGGGGTACATCTATCTATTTAACAAGGATACCTTAAACCACAAGACCAAAACCCTCCATGAAACTTTTAACTTGTTATGGATCTCTTTATAAGTAAACTTCAAAACTTAGGGTTGATGATTCTGATCATGAGAAGGCAGACTACTTGAGTAGTATGCAAGAATGATATATGCATGTTCGAATTTTCACTGAGCATAAAATGACCTTGTGGATATAATATCTTCTCAGGAAGGTAGAACAACAACATCATCATCATCCAGAAAGTAGTAATAGAAAATTCATTCCATTAGTTTCTGATAACTATAGGAAGTTCTAGAGTACGTAATTACATTTATCATGCAAAGATGAAGGGGAAAAAAAATGAAAAGATCGGAAAATTGAGATAAGGAAAACGACAACAAAAGAACATGCATGCAAGTAAAAGAGTTGGAACTTGGAGTAGTACTTGTAGTACTTCTACTCCAAGGAAAGTAAGAGTACTGCATTATTAGAACTTAGAAGAGGGAGTAATATATTCCGAGGCTACATGACATGATCACCAAATGGAGGAATTACTGATGAGAAGTTTGCTGAAGAAGTAGCTGCAGCAATTGAGTCAAGACTTGCATGATTGTCCAAAGTTGGATAATTATAATTATAACCCTCCATGCATCCATTTTCACCCATCAGTGGGTTGTTGATCACAGCTGAAAGTTCACAAGAATTCAGCTCCCAAAACTGCTGGTCGCACCAGGATCCGCAGTTAAGTCCTTCGTAGCATGAAATACTTCGAGGGTTTGAATCCATGATAGTATCCACGGGAAGGACACTAGTCACATTGCTTTCAGAATGTGATTGATTCTCTAAAACCCTCGTATTTGAGTAAAAGCTTTGATCAAAAGAAGAATAGGCAATGCTGTTAAGAGTGTACTCTTTGTGAGAAGAAGGAGGTTTTAAGCAGTTATCAGGAACTATGCAGTCCAAGTAGCCTGAGTTGGTATCACTAGAGAAAAAGAAGTTCTCATTAGGGGATGAACCATGAGAGGATTGAAAGTAGAAGTACAAGTGTCATTATCAGATAATATTGCATTAACTTCTCTTTGAGGAATCTCAGCAGCCTGATGAGATGAAGTACTAGTTTGTTTAGTAGCATTTTGTTGTTTAGGTTGGCAAAGGGTTTGGAGATCAAAAGGGCTTATAAGAGAATTGAAATTTGTGTTATCAGAGTAGACAAAATTGGTTCTGGCTTGAGTGCCCTTCATGGAAAGGGCAGCTCTATCATAAGCAAGAGCAGCTTCTTGAGCAGTATCAAATGTGCCAAGCCAGTGTCTTTCTTTAGTTGTAGGGTCTCTGATTTCAGCAGCATATCGGCCCCAAGGCCGCCTTCTAACGCCTAGGAACCGCCCCGGCTCAGCTTGCTTTCGACGTCCTCGTTTTTCACTAGGTTGAGAAACAGATGTGTTTCTTTGTAGCAAAGTAAAACCTGTTTGTGTTAGGATTGGTTCATAGAGATTGAAGGGTTTATCTGTTGTTTTGGAGGTCGACATTGTAGCAATATATTAGAATGAAGAAGATTAGGCCAAAGTTAGGCCTGGAAATTGCAGGAGAACAAAGATTGTGTTAAGAGATACAGTAGCAGAAATGCAGAGATGGAAGGCTGTGAGAATGCATGTAGAATGCTGCTAGGTATGAGCTCTTTTAAAGACTCTGAAGTCTGGTCTCTTATTACAAAGGGAGGGAAAAGGACACTGCAAAAATGTCATTCATTGGAAGACCATCCTCCTTTTTTTTAGAATTGTACTTTTCTGCACTTTTATATTTCTAAATTTTTAGTGTTTCTTTAATCTTTAGTGCCCAAATCAGTTTGTTTTCATATAATATGAAGCAATAGTTATTTGTTGAGGGTGAAAATGAAGATTCTCTAAACTTTTGTCAAGCACAAGCTGTGGTAAAGTTTCAAGTGCTTAGGAGGAAACCAAGTACTCCAAGCTACAAATTTCAGTCTTTCCAAAATTTAAAGAATTTTTTTTCTCCTTTACCTATGGTTCTTAATTCTAATGGGCTTGATTTATATCATATCGTATATCTCATGAAATTTACAAAAAAGAACAAAAACCCTATAGTTTTTTTTTTTTTTTAAGCTATTTTTTCCATCTATTATATTATCGTTAATCTTTTTCTTTTTTTGAGAGTTTATCGTTAATCATTTTTAAGTCATAATGCCAAGGTAAGGCCAATATGACACTCAAAACCAAAAATTAACCATTGGATAGGACACAAATTACATTAATTATTGCCTAATTTCTCATGTGATGATTTTAAGAAGAAAATCTAAACCAAAACTAGTTAACCATAAAGAAGAGATGAGAAAAGATCAAAAAAGTTTGTCCTGATACTTCTTGAGAGTCTCGAACTATTTGAATTTGAAGGCATCAAAAGTGGTAATTTCTATTATGTCTTTAGGTTTGCACATGTTTATCCGTGTTATCTGCAACTAGTTTCCTTCCACAATCTTTTGTCTTCATCATGATTTTTCAAAGGGAGCAGTTAAAGATTAAGTTTAACGCAATAACCAAGGGTTAACTTAAGTTTTGGGTAAGATATCATATAATGGAAGTATGATCAACAACAATGTCAGAATTTAACGACAAAATAGGCAATGCACAATGGACCTTTAGGTCAAATTTTTTAGCCTTATATGCATGTCATTTCTCTAGGTTCTTTGCACATTCATTCCACATTTATTTGTCCATATACTAATTGTGTTTTGCTTGCCCAAGACTTGTTTAGGTGGCAATATCATGGTATTCATATTCACATAGAGGTAGGTGAAAAATGATAAATGATAAATCTGATCATTATCTCTTCAGGGATCATATATATATAACTATCTTGAGAACGTAAAAATTGAAATAATGCCAGAATTTTAGGATTTTCTATCAAACATTTAGTACAAGTTAAAACACATAATTGGCGCATTAATGAGTTAGTCAAAAGGGGTTAAAATTTACTAAATTTTGGTTATTGAACTTGTGTAATTTGTTTGGCACAATTTGGATTCATCTGCCTGAAAACTTGTAACTGATTTAGCCTCCATGCACTCCAAGTTAAAAAACATTACTTGTGCCATAATGCAATATATTCCATTTAGTGGCATAGTCAAAGAATACCATTAGTTTGCCAACCTTCTTCTACCATTAATTTCTTAGAAGAAGCATGTTTTTCAAAAGAAGAAAAGAAAAAAAATCACCTAGAATAAATATGTTTTTTTTTTCTTTGGCAAAAAAAAAGAAAAAAAAAAGAAAGAAAGAATCGAGGAAGTTGTGGATGTCTGTCTAGATGTAAAAGGAAGCATAAAAGGCTATAGTCAAAAGAGCAATCAAAAGGTTGAGGAAAACATAGTAAGCCACATGCTCTCAAATATAAACAATTAGTGGGGCATTATCACTTACTTAAGTCTTAAACCATTTTATCAGCAATTCTAACACGACACTTTTAACTTTTTCCTTATTGATTAAAAGCTTCACATGCCTAAATGGCATTGGGAACACCATAAGCTAATCATATAATCAAACGGGTCTAACTCCTTTTTATGTCTTTATCATATCAGAATTCTATAATGTTTGCCACTTGTTCTCTATAATGGTCTGTTCCAAATTACTAATTATAAAAAGCATTATAGTATATTTTATATTAGTAGTAAACAAAAACAATTGAAAGATTGAGCACAAAGAAAGAATATTCAAATACAAATACAATCAAGTTTTAAAAGAAAACAGTCATCATCTTTTAGTGTTATAACCTGGACAAAATCTATGACTCTTGACTGATCCACTATATAAATGTTCGAAAATTGAATCAAGTCATTTTCCATAATAGACCAACAAATTTTTCAAATCAGAATATAATGAAAAAATTAAGAAGGCAGATTTACATAATACCCTTTTTTTGTTGTTGTTGTTGTTGTTGTTGTTGTTGTGATGGAGCTCTTTAGAAACTAGTAACAAGTTTGAAAATGATGTGGGATTATGCTTTTCTTGAATGCAAGGTATGCCAGAAGAATTTTAGAATTTGAATTAGAGATGAAGAGTCGGTCAAGGCTCATATGAAAAGATGTGATCCACTAATTAGTATTAGTAATAAAGTACTAGTAATATACATGAGATTATTAATTACTACTTGTTTGTTAGTACTACTGGTACTATTCATTGAATTTTATTGGTGGGGGGGGGGGAAATGGGGATTCCCTAACATGCATGAATGGATTTGGATTTGCTTTGTTGAAAAGTAAACAGAAAATAGGGAAAAATGTGAGGTGAAGTGGGGGCCTCCTACTTCTTGCTCTCCCTAAGTTGTATTTTTATCCTGACAAGGGAAATTTGTTTTGGTCAGATTGGAATTTTTCACATTCTCCAAAACATATGCACGCACTTTTGTTGTAAGAAAGATACTTAAGGTCGCCCGGAATTTGGGGAAAAAGATTATGACATTCTAAGGACTCTCTTCGGAGCCCTTTGGACTTTGACGAGACTGAAGTGTAAGGGATTTTGTATGTCTTTGACCAACCAAGAATTGCATTGAATTGAGGATTCTCATTAATTTCTTTCCAAATGGAAATTAATATCCCTTGAAGGGTATTTTGGCTCCTTTTTGCTACTGCTTAACCACAAGACTACTAGTTCAAGTCTGCAGCTGAGACTAGGCAGGGGAATATCAGGGATTTTGTTGCTCAGTTGTTGGAAATGGTTGAGACATGCTGTCCCATATTTTAATGTGGAACAAAAACACCAATAGTGCAAGATGTATATATTCCCCAGCAAAAGCCTCAGTTTATTACTTGATATGTGTGGTTTAACTTATAAATGTTGTTATGTGATTACGTCGCAGTACGTATATGTCAATTATATCCAAATGATGAATAAGACATTATCATACAAAATGAGACAGAAGACAATGTGTCGTGTGCATGTAATGCAAATGTACAAGTAGACTAACAAAGGCATTAGTTGTTAACATTAGGTTTCGTGATTTAGCTAGCATTTTTCCCCTTATTGACGTACCAAAATTTACAAGAAGTGAATTTTTTAAAATGCGGAAGTTAATACTAATAGTTAGTAGGACTTGCAAGTTTCAACTACTCCCAAGTCCTAGCATGTTTGCATCTTACCACTTGTTATGTGTGGTTTATCTTATAAATGTTGTTATGTGATTATGGCATAGTATGTACATTTTAACTATATTCAAATGATGAATGAAAAATTATCATACAAAATGAAACAAAAGACGATGTGTCGTGTGTATGTAGTGAAAATGTACAAGTAGACTAAAAAAGGCATTAGTTGTTAACATTAGATTTGCTGATTTAGCTAGCATTTTTCTCCTTATTGATGTACCAAAATTTACTAGAAGTGATTTTTTTAAAATGATAAGTTAATACTAATAGTTAGTAGTAGGACTTGCAAGTTTCAACTACTCCCAAGTCCTAACATGTTTGCATCTTACCAATTGCAATTAAGTGAGGCATGTCCCTCCCAAGATCGATAACTGTTCCATATACTAAGTTAAGACTTAAAAGTACTACTTAACATTCTTGTGAATCGATTAGGCAAACATTCAAGAATCTGCAAATTCACTCATCCGACCTTTCCTGATTTTGCGTGCATGAGAAGGTAGTCCATTGTATCATTTGCCAATCCAGACACCACTTTAGATATCATATTACTGTAGAATTTTGTAGCCTTTGTTCTTTCTGTCTTTTCCCCCCCTCCAATTGACCCCTTTACCTTGGTCTCCCATTTAGGCTTTAACAAATAAGAAACTACTATTACTACTAATTTTTCTTTGTTATTGGAAAATCATAGACATAAACTAATAAGAGAAATGCCTAGATTTGATTTCTCGTATATATTTATTGAAAAGAACACAAAATGAATTACTTTAAATCGTCAAAAATTCATTCGGATACAACCTGCTCCTTCAGAATTAAGGGTAACTTGTCGTTCTCCTAAACTATTTTTTACCAAAAAGAAAAAAGAAACAATTTGCAGGAAAACCATTTTGTTAGCCATTTTAAGTTTTTTTTTTTTTTTAAAAAGTTTGTCACATTTATATACTATTGGTGTTTGCTACATGGGCAAGTTTTCCTCCATTCCTAATTTTTTCATGGCCAAGGAAGAATGAAATATCTACCAAAGATTTGACAAACAGTGAAAGTATGTAGACTGTAGAGGACACCAAAATCCAAATACAAAGGTCCGAGGAAACTCACATCCGGATTGTGTTACCAACTTCGCCCCTAAATATACTTGTCTTGCAAAGAAGCAGTCAAGAAACTGTGGACGTATAGAGGGTTAGTAAAGATTGGCATAGTTGACGTGACACGTGGACACTGTTGCCAAGTGTCTCAAGTGGGCCCACCTTTACATATGTGTCGAGCCCTCATCAATTCTTTGGCTACCATGGCTACCATGTCAGCATGCTGGACATGCAAAATACAGTTCAAGACCAAAAAAAAAAAAAAAAAAAAAAAAGATTGCATTTTGCAATTTTTCACCATTGCATGATTTGCATGTTGTATTTGTTGAGGGTTTGGCCTACATTTATATGTCAGGAATGGATATTCTCAAAACCGTTGATGATTAAATATTTTTTATTTATCTCAACATATATTATACTCGTTACACATTATAAAATAAATAATCAAAACTTCTCCGTAGTAACTAACTAGGGATAGTGTACAGTAATAGAGAATCTTCATTCTTCGGTGAGCGTGGGTGAAAAGAGTTATGAATTGTGAAAGTGAAAGCAATTCAATATAGTCATCCATCTCATAGAATCAAAGATACTTATGCTTTAAAGAATCTTCGTAGAATCTCTTTTCTATATTTTTGTTTTGGCTTTTGATCCGTAAGCAATTTGATAAACATTTTTATTTTTTTATTTTTTTTTTATCATAAAAGTACAAAATAAACCCAAATCTAATGCATTACGAGTGACAAATGTTATTGCCAAAGCAAAGATGTTAATGTACAATCAAAAATACATTAAAATGACCAAAATACCCTTCTTCTTATGAATGGAGACTAAGAGGACACACAGTAATGAAGTTTTGAGTTAGTTGAGCAAAGCGTCCTAACCAAATTCCCATGATCTACTACAAGGGGTTAATCCAGTCTGGTAAGTAGACTCAAAAAATTGAAGCAAACTGATTATATAGTCCACAAATACACAACAAATAATATACCGGAGAAGAATAGCTAATACTAGTTTAATTTAGTAGTTTTACAACATCAAAAACTTGCTCAATCTGACTGGCCAAACCTGCCAGGTTGGAAGATGGACCAAATAAAAGAGCTTTAAACGCAATCAACTCATACAGAGGCAAAAAGGTGCGCTAGGCAGGCTCCTTGAGTAACAAATCTAGGTACACCGCTCTATCCCTTTTTGCATAAACATTCAAGGTAGGAATAGGTTCTGGACTCTGTAAATGTACAGCTACATGGTGCATCTGCAGATTTGAAGATTCAACACATAAAAGAACTGACTTCACCAATTCAAGGAATTGTGAGATACCATTTATTTGAGTACTTAATATATACCTTTAATCTCAAACTAATCCTGTTTACATTTGTAAGAGCATAGACAGCTAATACAAAGCACCGTCCAAGTGCTGCAACAGGAAGGAGGTAAAGGTTAGCCGTTTGGCACAAAATGATAAAACAGTTAACAAACATTACTATAGTACTCTCAACCGTTAAAGAGAAAGCAAAAAACAGCATAAACTCTGCTGAAGCATGAAACCACAGACGGTGTTATTTTACAAGAAAAAAATTGCCCGGATATACCTGTGACCGTAATTTTCTGGCACGATATAGCTTTGATCCGAGGATGTCAGCAAAATTCATTTAACTGAATCTTCAGCCCACTTTCGGACACTCGAGGGACCTGAATTGTCAGCATCATGCCACACCAACTCCATCTGGAAGGAACGGGAGCAGATATACTTGTAAATACTTTATAAGGAATGAAATATAAAAAGAACTTAAAATATTGCAGGAATACAAACACAAGTAGAAAAAACTTCCAATTGTTAAACTAAACCCATGTACGGTGTTCCCGTTGGTTCTCCTCTTATTGGCCATGATTGATTATCTTCAGGAATAGCCCAAAAGAAGCCTTTATCTATTTATTTGGAACTAAACTAGAAGGCCAGGTAAGTGTATTCTCTGAATCCACATAAAAATGGATGCTACAGAAAATCATCCAAGCTTCTACTAGCATCTCATTACCATCACCTCTAGAATTTTACCCAATAAATCAAACATGAAATGTGTCAGAAAGCGCAACATGCAAATTGCAATGGGAAAAGGTAAAACAACAAAATCTTACATCCCCAATGAAAACAGTGTCACCTTCCTTCACACCAAGTTTGCTGAGAGACTTATTCACACCACATGCCTCCAGAACATGTTGAAACCTTTTCTCAGAATCTATGTATCTGTACAATGAGCAAACGACAAGTATCAGCATCTAGAATGAAAATCAACATCCTAAAATTTAACATCTCATACTTGATTACATTTCACGTAAGGGCAGGTCAGGGTTGTCTGTCATCTGACCAACACAAAAATTCCACCATTGAACAATAAGGGGAAACAAATTGGCTAACACAGTGACACTAGGTCAAAATGAGGGCATATATAGGTACCATAACAAATTACAGCAACTAACAAAGAAGCTTCATACCTCCAGTTTGTCATTTGCACAAAGCGTTGTAAACCAGATCCACTGACATGCCATGTATTGCTATCACTGTCATGGGATATCTCAAACTCATTTATTGGAGCAGTTCGCTGCTTATTCAACATTTCAGCCACGTGGTTTAAATTCTCTGGACCAGTTGCACCTGAATCAGAGGGATAACTTGTTAAACCAAATAAACTGAAGACCCTAAAAGGTAAAACCCTAAAGGCTCTTTATTTATCCCAAACCCGAGAAAAATGACAGCAAGAAACCTTTCTAAGAAAATGTTTTCAAATGCCACTTAAAGGCTCCTTTTGCAAGACTCAATCCAGCAGTCAGTGTTGTGTTGGCTAATAATTCAACATTCATGATTCGTATTCTCATCATATGGTGCTTGCAGTTAAGCAGCATAACTAATGCTGTTTCATTCTAATTCTTAAGAAGTTCTTGCACATGCACCAGGACATTTAACTTGACATTTGAAACTACTCATAAAATTCTGTGCCTAACCAATCACTTGTAAATTCTTTTAATATAAGTAACAAAACCAGCTCCCATCCCATATGGATATGTGCAGTCATTAGGAATAGACTTCACTGACAATAATAAAAGTTAAACACTAGATACTTAATTAAACACAGCATCTCTGTAGTATTATAAAACTTGCAGCAAAGATCCAAAATATGAGCCCACATGATAGGGAAGGAAGAGTTCAACCAATATGATACATCAATTGGATCATCACAAGGCTTATGACAACGGCACAGAGGCAGACTGGGTAAACACTGCAAACAACAGAAAAGATTCTAAAATTGAGACTGATAAGAGAGAATTGAAATGGATTCCTGACCTTCTTTACTGGCCTCGTTTACTTCCTGAACAAGCCTATGAGCAATACATAACTCACTTCACGTGTTCCCTCACTCTTCACTGCACTCATACAAAAAGGTTCAACTCCACAAGAACGTAGCTTTTCTTGGAATGATATCCAATTTTCACATGCCTCTGGAAGATCCATCTTATTAAATGCAACTACATAAGGCTTTTCAGCAAGTTCAGGACTGAACATTTCCAATTCAAGACGAACTGCATCAAACTCATACTCTGGCTGCTGGGATGACCCATCAACAACATGCACCTAGGCAGCAGATTTCCATTATCTCAATTAGTAAATAACAATAGTTTCATATGCACCTAAATGAAGTGAAGAAATGGCGGGATGCCAGTTTCGAATTATAAGCAATTCAAAAACCAAAAATAGAAAGATAAATATCAAATAATCAGTCACAATAGGTAGTAGTCTAAGGAGGAGAAAGACAATTCTATCACTATCTTATCTTACTAGTGGAAGTAAACAGTTAATGGTTATCAGGTAAAGCTTTAACACTGCAGTTCCCAAAAGTACCCTGATTATTTGTATGACTCGACTTGCGATGAAGCCACTCAGATTATTTGTGTCACTCAACTTGTGATGAAGCCACTCAGCCAGGAAAAGTTAGGAGAAGTACAGATTGATAATGGACCTAACAACAAACTGCTTGAAACTACAACATGATGAAGCCACTCAGCCAGGAAAAGTTAGGAGAAGTACAGATAGTGGACCTAACAACAAACTGCTTGAAGCTACAACCTCTATAGCTATGTGTGGGTAACAAACTAAGTAATATGTGATAACAATAATGTAATGCAAAACAAATGATACTACATATTGTGAGTTTTTATTGTTACCCAAAAAAAAACTTTCACATTCTAAAATCTAAATTCATTTCAAACATAAGCAGCTGCAATAAAGAATTACCAGAACTGAACATCTTTCTGTGTGCCGAAGAAATTCATGACCTAATCCAAAACCTCGATGTGCTCCTTCAAGTAGCCCTGGTAAATCAGCCACTACCATTGTTGCATCTATAATCAAATGAAACTACACCCAGATTTGGAAGCAAAGTGGTGAAGGGGTAGTTTGCAACAGCTGGCTGAGCAGCACTAATAACACTGAGAAATGTACTTTTCCCTGCATTTGGAGCTCCTACAATTCCAACATCTGCAACCAACTTTAACTCTAACTCCAACCACCTGGTGAGGAACATCATTACTTTTACTTAAATATTTTCTTTTTTTGCTTATATGTTGGGTAGTAAGCAAATATCCTTTTTCAACTACTATCCAGATAACGCTTTTGAAAAAAAAAAAAAAAAAATTTCATTTGCGGTTTCCTTTGACATTTGAATTTCTCATTTTTCTCCACCCTTTTAAGTTTCTTCATAATCCAACTTGAATATAATAAGCCTAGGCTATCAAAGATTATCCCACATAAAAAGATTAAAACTTTCTATCATTTACCCTAGGTTAAATTTAACAACCATTTATATAAAGCTATCAGACTTTGATATACCTCACATGATTCAGAAGATTATTTACCAAACAAAAAGATTAAAACTTTCTATTGTATATTCAGCAGTAAAAGAAACTACCAAAGAAGATATCCAAATGTAGCAAGCACTCACATTTCAGGACCTTCTTCTCCATTCTCCGCAATCTTAGGCACTCTATTCATCCCCGTTTTAAATGATGCATTCCCTCTCCCACCTCTCCCTCCAGGCAACAACAATGCCTTCTGCCCCGGATGCAACAGTTCCAAAAGCAAATCCCCTTGCACTCCACCTTTCCCAGCTGCCTCCTTAACAACCGTCCCAGGCGGAACCTTCACCACCACATCCTCTCCCTTAGCTCCATTCTGCTTCTTCCCATGTCCATGCCCTCCCATCCCCCCCCTAAAATGCACACTTTGCCTAAATGGCAATAACGAATTCATCGAACCATCAACTTCCACATACACATTCCCTCCCCTCCCTCCATCCCCACCAGAAGGACCCCCTAATGGAACAAACTTCTCCCTCCTAAATGCCACTACCCCATTCCCTCAGCATTCCCTGCTTTTACATATATTTTCGCTCTATCAAAACACCTCATCACTGCAGGCACCCCTTTCTCTTTCTCTTTCTCGGTCATTCCTTCAAACACGTTATCTTCATCAAAATTCTCACCATTCACATTCTCATCAACACCTTCAAAACCCAGTAATATTTCCTCATCCTCACCACTAAAATCATCAAAATCATCATCATTTTCGTAATCTGAATCAGAACCCACCTCATAAAGCTCAAATTTTTCATAATCAAACCCACCATTCCCATTTTTATCCTCACTTTCCAGCTCAAAATCTGATCTTTTCCCAAAACCCTTCTCATTTTTAGGGGGTTTTAAGTCAGATAACTTGACTTCTGAAATGGGATTGTTCTGAAAGGGGATCAAAAAGTCATCTTTAGGAGGAAGGCAAGTGTAGGTGGTGGCATCACCACCACCACCTTGGGTGGCTGATGAAATGGAAGTAGGAGCATTTTTGAGGTTCAGCTTTCTATTTTGGTTAAAGTTTTTTTCTTAGGATTGATGGAAATATTATTATTATTATTCTTGGGAATTGGTTTATTTCTTGCTAGTGAATGTGGACAGAAGCAAAAAGCATTGGTCAAAGATATGGTGGAACTGGAAGAGACCATTTTTTCAGCTTTTCTGGGTTTCCAACAAACAAAAAAAAAAAAAATTATTGGCGACAGAAAAATGAAAATATTTTTGGAAGGGATGAAAGGAGGGTAAAATCTGCCATGTGGCATGATATTTGGGCTCAGATATTTTGCGGCAAGGAGGAGTTTGTCTTTTTGCAGGATCCACCTCTGTGGGCTATCCAGGATAGCCCTCTTTGGGCTATCCCGGATGTTGGATGCTTGATTTTTTATTTTTTTTAATCAAATCAGTAACATTTTAACATATTATTAAATGCTTTATCGAGTGTGTAATTTAGTAGGACTGAAGATGAATACTATGTTTAGACTGTTCTTACTGATTATTTTTTAAATATTATTTTGTAGTTATTCTTTACAGGTACATCCTGTAATACATTTTTAATTACTTTTTATGTCATATATGTCAAATCCAAAATAACAATATTATGAATATCCCAAATAATAGTTTTTTTTTTAAATACAACTTAAATAATAGTTATTCAAACATAACCACTAATTTAGTAATTTTTCTTTTCAATTTGTGGGTTGAGTGAACAATGTTTCAATCAGTTTGCTGACCTTGAGCATGTATCATCTTTCAATATATTAATTCTTTATAACAAAGCGTAATTTAATTAGTGAAACATTCTACTTCTAATATTTATATTTTATAGGTAGCATGTTTCGGATATTTTAAGTTAGATTTTTTTTTTCTCAAGTTAAAAAATTTGTGATTTGACTCAATGACTCAATAGTTATATGATTAGGAATATCACAGTGCTATGCCTTGTATATTTCGTTTGTCAATAAATTTTGACAATTACAATATCAAACGTTTAATTGTACAAACCTTTTTTTTTTCCCAAGTTAAAAAGTTCTTGATTTGACTAATTGACTCAATAAAGTTATATGATTACGAATATCACAATGTTATGCCTTGTATATTTCGTTTGTCAATAAATTTCGGCAATAACAATATCAAACGTTTGATTGTACAAACCTTTTTTTTTCCAAGTTAAAAAGTTCTTGATTTGACTGAATGACTCAATAGTTATATGATTACAAATACCACAACACTACGCCTTGTATATTTCGTTTGTCAATAAATTTTGGCAATGACAATATCAAACATTTTATTGTACAATAATCCTTCTAATCTAACTTGTGTTAAAGAATTAGAGCTTCATGTCAATAAAAATATCCCAATTGATCCCCAGCCTATGTGTACAAATTTTTAAAATATATGGTATGGTATTATATCAACATTTAAAATATAAGAAAATTGTTCCCTCAATATCTTTGTAGGGAATCATTCTCTTGGTTTTAAAAATTTATACAGTACAAGTATTTAAACCACATAGTGTTGTATTATACCAATATTTAAAATATAAGAGAATTGTTTCCTAATGATACAAGAAATAGTAGAATTTTCATATAATATCATGTATTTTAAAAATTTATATTGTATAAACTTTTAGAATTAAAGGAATAATTTCTTAAAAACAAACAAAAAAGTAAAATTCCCCTATATAATGCAGTCCAAGTTTCCCTTCTCTATCACTTTTATCAGCCTCTCGAACCCTCATCTTACCCTAATTTTCTTGCCTACAATATTGAAAATCCTACCCACTACCCATGGATGAAGAAGTTGATATTAATAGCTCTCTCCTCGATGAAGTCTGAAGCATTAATGACGATGAATTTGACATTGATAGTCCAAGAGTGGAGGAAGAAAAAGTAGTCAACCTAGCCCCTTTGGATTCTGATACAAAAGTAACAAAACTAGCAATTTTTACAATTGTAGGAATAGTAGCAGTGTTAAATTTATTCGTCCTTCCTTACCTTATGAAAATCGATCTTGAACAACAAATAGTTACCCCTCAATTCAGAATCGAATCTGCCTCGGTACATCCATTTCATCCAATTTACTCCTATTTTTAATCGACCGTATAATGTTCCAAACGCATACAAAATTATTACGAGTTGGAACATAACTTTCAGCGTTACAAATCTTTCCAAATTTCGCAACGCGTCCTATAGTAATATCGTGGCAACAATTTATTACTACAAAGAGGAGCCTCTTTGGGTTACAATAATTCCAGGATTTTATCAAGAACAGCAACATCACCACTTTGTTCATGGAAATTATACTTTGTCGTCCGTGACGGTTGGCCTCCCTTTGGCTACTCTTATGCTAGACGAGATCAGGTCGGGATCGTCTTCGGGTTTCTCCGTCGGTCTGCAAGGAAAGATCAAACAAAACATGCTGCGAAAGAAGACTAATGATTCTAAGAAGGATGTAGGATCGTCGTCGTTGAGTGTTCTTTGCCAATTAGATGTTGAGTTTTTGCCAACGACTGGATTGATGGTAGGGCACAATCGGGAATGTGCAAAACAAAATTAGAGAAAATAGAAGTTAACGATGGTAAGAATATGTATAGTCGTAGTTAAATTGTTTTTTGAGGGCAATTTTGGACTTGGATTAGGAAAAAAAATAATTAGGTGGGTCAAATTGTAGTTTGCGATATTAATTAGGACTATATAGAATTACTTATGAATGGTCTTTTTTTTTTGGACGAAAATTATTGATGAGTGTTAGTAAAGAAGTACATTACTTTTTCATGAATTTGTATTTGGAGGTTATAGACTTGTTGCCTGCTCTTCTTTTTTTTTTTTTTTTTTTGATAGATTCCTTTTAAACAATTACTTTTCAATTTTAAAAAGTATAAACAATTTTCAATAAACTGTTGAGAATAACCTAAATAATGCATTAGTTGTTGAAGATTTGTCTTTTTCTAGAATATCCCTAACTTCAATCTATAGTATATTTTTTTTTTTCATTAGGAAACAATCTATAACCTATTCCTATCTAAGAAAAAAAGGATGACCTAATTGGGTCAAGGGGACTAGAAAACTTAATCTCTATACTAAAAAGCTGTAAAAGAATTCGAACTATCAAATTCATACCCAAACAAGTGCTTGGTGGCAAACGTTTAACCTATTCTTATCTAACTAAATCTACTACCAAGGAGAAGGGGAAGGCTCACTAGTGCCAAGAGATAAGAGACCTAACTTCTATATTTAAGAATTCAATGAGAGAATTTAAACTTCGACCTTGCACTCAAAACAAAATATTTAGTAACCAATTTACCTAAAGTGAATTAATTAAGTAGTGGTATTGTTGATCTAGTAAAAATTTTCTTAATAAGGAAACAAAACAAGTTAAGTAAGAGATTTGAAATAAAGATACATTGAAGAATATGAAAAGAAGAGGACACACGATGAAATAATTTAATCATTAGAAATAATTTTGTAATTAGAAAGCAAAATCATCCAATTAGCACTCATATTTTGGATATATTCATTCAAAACCAAGTACATAAAATTCAAGACAATGAAAAGGAATTTTAAAAAATTGAGTCAAACATAAAGTTGTTTGCTGATCCAGAGAAATTTTTTTTTTTTTTTTTTTTCAGCTAAAGTTTTCTTAATAAGAAAAAAAAAAAAACAAGTTAATAACAAAACTAAACGAAAAGGTTGAAGAAAAAGAAAAAGGAAACAAGAAATTGGAAAGCAAAATCATGCAATTGGCACCCATATTTGTAAGTATTCATTCCAAAACCAATTAATTAATTTAAGAGCATGAAAAGGATAAAAGGTTGAATTAAACGTAAAGTTATGTAAATCCAATTGGCAAATAATTGGCAAATCAAACATAAATTGGAAGAGCCCTGTATCATTATACTAAATGTGTTGATTTACAATTTTGTCCATATATGATTTTTGTCCATATATATATATATATATATATATATATATATATATATATATATATAAAATTTTATAATACCAGAAAGTTATTTATTTTTAAAAAGATTTATACAGTACAATATTATTTATTTTAAAAAATTTTATTATATAAATTTTTAAATTTGACGGGAGCTGATTCCTTCAACCATATATACTGTGGGAATAATGACCTTATCAATTCAGCAGGTTTTATGATATATATTGTGGGAATTATCTTTATTGAATAGCATGCTATGTTGTTCTCCCACCACATTTTATGTCGAAATTAATAATAATGTGTACCATACCATAATACAATAATCTATAAACAGAATTGAATATGCATTACACATATAAATTGAATGTAGATATATACAATACAATTTACTATTCTACAAAATCTAACTCACTTATTGAGACACTTCATTTTGTTTTTTGTATTTAACTATAGTTCACGTGTTCAAGTCTTTTGAATCATTAAACGTAGGTGTTTGTTGAAGATTAAAAAAGTACTAATACATTAAATAATGTATTATAGGGACATTTATGGGTTGAGTTTTAGATTGGCGGATTTTTGGTTCACAGATTTTTGGATTAAAAAATTAAAAGTCAATTCAATTCAAATAATATAACAATCCAAATAAATTCAACCCATACTATTAGTCGGGCGGGTTATTCGAATTATCGAGTTATTTGGATTAAAAATTCAAATTAATAAAAAAATTAAAAATTTATGATTATAAGATCATCCATTAAAAATATGTTTTGTTTTGTAAAAAATTAAATAGTTAGGTGAAAATAAAAAAGAAAAAATGTACAATATGATAAATAAGATGTTATTTCAAGAATGAAAAGGAAAAAAATATATATATAAGTTAGATGAAATAATTAAGAAAATAATAAAAAATATAAGTAAATCTTATTGAGTTGTTGGGTTATTCTTAAACCTTAGATGAAATAATTAGGAAAATAATAAAAAAAATATAAATAAATCTTATTGAGTTCCAATCCTACTAAAGTAGGGTAATATGACCCAAGTAACTCGAAATTCAAAAACCCAACTCATTCAGTTCTAAATTCATTTAGGTTAGATAGAGTTTTCTAGTTGAACAACACAAGATTTTCTATCTATCAAGATCCTATAGAGCAATTTATTAGGTGGCATGAATTCGTGTGACAAGATTTTGTGGAACAATTCATTAGGGGGTGTGACAGAGAATGAGACAGGATGTGAGACAGAAAATCGTTAGCGGTTTTGAACACTCCTATATATGGAGAAGAATAAACTGTGGATTCCTAAGTTAATAAGTTTGTGATTTGATCCAATGGCTAATTAATAGATTCACTCTTTGATATAATATATATTGATTACAAATTATATTGATTACAAATTTCAACAACTCGATTCCTTGTCTATTTATTAAATCAAATTTTTGCGATCACAAATATATATCAAACGTTTTGTTGTACTCATCCTTGCCCAATCCTACTCCCAATTGACTTCTATTAGCTAATTACCATTCTTCAGTCCCTTCTCAAGTATGACTGTCCAATTCTTATCTTTATCTAGACTTGAGGTAGTAAAATCGTACATGGTATTGTAATAATGTGTTTTATCTCCCTTGAAACTCTTGACTAATAAAAGCATATATATTTGAACTTTTATTTTTGTTGTTCATAATTGTTTCTTTTTAAACAAAACTATTGCCTTCTCATTCACTTTTTATCTATCTTTTCTTGCATGCAATTCTGAAAATCCCACCCATGGATGAAAAAGCAAATATTAATAGCCCTCTCCTAGATGAAGTTAGAAGTGTTGACGACGAAATTGATACGAATGAAGAAATTGCGGATGAAGGAATTGAAATTAATGGCTCTCCCATCAACGACGAAATTGGTAGCGATAATAATCCAAGCACGGATGAAGAAAAAAGCGACACTAATTCTTGTGATACCGTCGCAAGGAATATTGAAACCGCAGACGAAGGAATTGAAATTAATAGCATGGATGAAGAAAAAAGTGACACTAATCGTTGTGATACCGTCGCTGCAAATATCGAAGAACGTGACATCCATGTCCATATGGATATAACTTTAGCTTCCACTAAAAATCGTACAATTACACTATGTCTAATAATAGTGACATTTATTTTACTACCAGTTATCCCACTTTTACTTCACAAACGATACCCCTCAATTCTGGATCGAATCGGCCTCGATTAGGCCAATCGAGTTTAGTCATGTTTTTAATCGATGGTCGCAAATTGTTCCGGTTGCCTACAAAATTACAGCAGAATGGCACATAAGATTCGGTGTCACAAATCCTCCAAGTGGTTGGTCGTATGGTAATATTGCGGCGATAATTTATTACCAAGAGGAACCTCTTTGGGTTACGATGATTACACGCTTTCATGACCAACAACATGCGGACTTTGTTGTTCTTGGAGCTCATCTTTCGTCGCCTGTAACGTTTGATCTCCCGTTAGGCACTTCTATGATAAGCGATATTCTTTCGGGCTCGTTGAAGGATTTCTCCGTTCGACTTCACGGTAATATGAAACAAGACACATTCGAAAAATCGAACAACCCTAGAAGAGGGACGTTCAGTGTTTTGTGCCAATTAGATGTTAAATTTTTGTCAAAGTCTGAATTGATTGGAGACGTACGTTCGGGAATGTGCAAAACCATAAATTAGGGACAATATCTCTTAATGATGATGATTAAGAGGTATGGACAGTAGTTACTTTGTTTTTTTGGAGGCAATTTTAGACTTGGCTTAGAAAAATTTATTTTTGTGATTTTAGGACTACGTAGTATTACTTATGGATTTGTTTTTTGTTGAAAGTAAATTATTGATGAATGTTCGTTGAGAACTATTCATTAATTTTTCACAAATTTCCAATAATTGTGATTAAAAAATTCTCATAGTCATCACAGATTACATATTCTCTCTATATATGACAGCATGTGACGCTATTATTGTTATTGAAATAGATTGGATTTCTGTGCAGAATTCTTGATGCTACCTCCGTTTTTTTCAGAGTGTTTTAAGTGTTTTTTAAGATTTTGACACCGAGATTAAAATTGTTATTAAATAATTTAAATTTTAGACAAAATTGATCCTATACAATTAAATTGCCCTTTTAATTAATAATAATTAAAAGAGTCCTTGTAATTAATATTAACAAGTTGAACTATAATTGATGGAGTTGAAAAGAGATAGTAAAAAAAATAATTAATACTCTACTGGACTTCTAAAATAATACTTAGAATGGAACAAACAATTTTACTAAAGTAACGGCCTTTAAATTCTCTAAAATTTAATCCACATCAGATTCTACAAGTGGGGTCAAAGACCGAATCTAACGTTTGTCAGCACCAGATTCTTGCAATGCTTCCACGGTAATTAATGGAGAGGTATCTTACTTTAAAAAAATAATAATGTATAAGGTATTTTCGTAATCGTACATCTATACAAAGTGAACATAATCCGAACAACTGAACAAGTATCTTATCTATACAAACAAAGTGAACGAAATTCAAAGTCTTGAATTTGTATTTTTTAAAATTATTTCCCTTTTAGTACTAATTAAAAAGTATTAGGATGAATTTTTTTTTTGCTTCGTGTAATTTAATCAGGGCAGATTCAAAAACATGATTACTTATTAGATGCTCAATTCTTTAGAGTTCCAAAATGAATAAATTAGAATCTAATATTTTCTAAACAAGAAAAAGGAAAGGTAAGTTTCAAATTATTTAAGGTTGTGTTTGGAGATTTTGAATAATAATATAAAATTTAGGTGAATTTTAAATTCACTCGTTTAACTACTTTCATTTGTTGATAGAATTTAAAATTCTCTATCAAATCCATAAACTTATTTGGATAACTTATGATGAATTTGATTTAAATTTCAAATCCCTTCATCCAAATGCAACGTAAAGGTTTCTAAAGCAAATACCATCAAGAAATTTATAGACATAGAGCCAAGTGGAATTTGTAAGATAGAGTAGTACTATCACAAATTGTGACCTTTTAGAATCAAAGAAAATTCTAAGACAACTTCAATTATAACTTGATCTCTCGAATGAGTTTTAAGTATTCAATCCAAAACCAATTACAATTAATTTAAGAGCATGAAAAGGGTAAAAAGTTGAATTATATGTAAATACAATTGGGAAATCAAACATAAATTGGAAGAGCCTTACTTCTATCATTATGCTACTTTGTGTTGATTTGCAATTTTGTCCATATATGATTTTTGTGCTCAAGTAACCTGATCGTTTAACAAATTTGCCTTAGTTGTGACACTGGTTTAATTTTTATTAACCATGGCTTATTTGATGGCAGTTATCATGCTTTTTTGTGGGAATTTTCATTTAAGAAATTTAGATTTTTTTTTTTTTTTAATTTATCTTCGCTGTAAAAATTAACTTGTGGGGAAGACGAACCCTTATGGATGTGGCTTTAAAAAATACTACACAAAATTTCGAAAGAAAAAACAATATGTAATAAAAATGTTAACAAAAAATTATACAAAAAATTAAAAGAATAATTTAAAGAAGAGGCACAGAGTTAGAAGAAAGTTATTGATAGTTAGTAGCATAATCAAAAGAAAGCTCAAATTATATGCAGTACATTACTAAGTATTATGTTATATTTGGAATGTTGAATGCCTTTCCCTTAAAATTGATGAGACTATTTATGTAACATCAACCATTGAACTTCAAAAATACCTACTATTATATATATGCGAGTTGTTTCTCTCAAATTTCGTTTCTCTTCTCCTACTGTTTCTCCTTTTTTTTGTGATGACTAAAATACCCGCCCTTAATAAAATATAATTTCCAATCGCTAATAGGAAAACATATTTTAAGTATTTCTCTACTTTTTTGTAATGCCTAAAATACCCACCCTGAATGAAATAAAATTTCCAATTCCAAATAGGAAAAACATAATTAAATTACTCATTATTTATTCGGCCTATTTTTTAGGATACAACTATCCCCCACTTGACGTCCATCCGTATTTTTCTCTTTTTTTGTAATGTCTAAAATACCCACCCTTAATGAAATATAATTTCCAATGGCTAATAGGAAAACATATTTTAAATATTTCTCTACTTTTTTGTAATGCCTAAAATACCCACCCAATGAAATATAATTTCCAATTCCAAATAGGAAAAACATAATTAAATTACTCATTATTTATTCTGCCTAATTTTTAATGGAAACAACCACCTATTGTGGTATAAATACATAATAAGATGAATTTTTTTTTTTGTATAAAAATATTTATTATAATTAAAATTTCAAAAAATAAAAAAATGAATCATATAATTTCTAATTCCTAATAAAAAACATAATTAATTAAATTACTCATAATCTATTCTACCTGTTGTTTAGGATACAACCATCTATTTCGACATAAATACATAATAAAATGAAATATTTTTATTTGTATAAAAATATTTATTATGATTAAAATTTTAAAAAATAAAAATGAATCTAATTAAAATGTAAAGACTAAATTAATCAAACAAAAATTATGTCTAATGTATAAGAAATTAAACATATTAAACAAATATATTCTTTATATTACGGATAGGTATAATATAGTATATTAATTTCATTATAAAAAATTGAAATAATAATTTATTCTTTTATCTTGCTTTAAAATGAATCGAATGTTCATGAAAACATCCTTTATCTTATTCTAAAATGTATGAATTATTACGATAAAATAAATTGTTTCCTCTTTAACTTATTACGAAATTTTGGCATAAATGCATAATAAGAATGTATATAATTATAAGAGTAGAAAAATCATTTATATTTAAGCAAAAAATAAAATAAAATATTATATTTTGTAAATGTTATATATGTTCAAATTGTTTCTATTTTTTAGTCATATTAAAAAAAATCTTTTATAACTATTATAAATATTCCAAATTGACTACAATTATTTTCTTTTCTCTAATTAATTGTTCGTTCAAGTATGCCCAGTTTGGGAAACTTAATTAGATTCTTCTCCCTGCGTGTACACTTCACCCCTTTTTAGTGTGATTGATAGGTTAATACATAACATTATCCATTGACCAGTAAAGTCCTTTTATTATGTCAACTAAACATGTTGACCATTTTACCCCTACTATATTCTAATATTTTTTTGTTTAATTTTGTCTGATAAATAAACTTTTAATAAAGAGAATATTTAATTAATGTAGAATTTGATGAAAATATAATGACATTGAAGTTGAATTTGACATTTTTGCTAGCCTTTTTGGCTAGGATTAATTGAAGAAGATGACAAATCTGGCCGATATAATTTTTTAAGCACAACTTTCTTTAACTAACGTTCAACTATAATGGTTTCACAACTCTTGATTATAGTGACTTCTTTAACTTGAAATTTTGGTTAACAGGAGAGATATATCTATGAGTATAGAATTTTTTAGTATGTTCTAACTTAAAAATCACAAAATTAATAATCATACAAATAAATAATTAAAATTTTTATAAAGTGAAAACTTATGGAATATATATAACATTATTGTTTCTTATTTTTTTAAGTCTATATTACGATTAATTTATATTTATTTTTTCTGTCCTATACGAAGAAAAGAAAATTAACTAAGCAATGAAAGTAAAGTTCAGGAATAATATAAAATAAAAAAACTTATAATCTTTAATTGAGATAAAAGTATTTGTCAATTTTATATCTCTTTAATAGTATTTCTATTACAAAATCTTTCATTTTTAATAACATCATTTTATAGAATATTAGTTTGGATGAACTATTGATGAGGTAGAAATTATGTTCAATCCATGATACAAAGCATATACCCAAAATATTCTGAAATAATGATTGTAACAATACTCTAAATAGTTACAGATATACAATAAATTTAAATGTCAAATTTGGAAACTACAATATCGGTTGTTACAGTATATGCTACAACAATAAAGAAATATTGGTTTGGACTAACTATTGATAAGGTATGTATGATTCATGTTCAAAATAGTCTAGAATAATTATTGCAAGACCTATAAGAATACTATATATAAATTATAGGAATGACAATATAGAAAAAAATAAGCGAGTAAATATTCTAAAAGACAACATATATTATTCAAATATAGCCATACTATTAAATACTTTAAAATCATTTCAGATAATAAGCAGATAAGTACTATAAAAAACAACATAAATTATTCAAATATAATCATACTATTAAATACTCTAAAATAATGCTGCATGCAGATGTAGAATTTTACATATCGATTTTGGAAATTACAATGCAATTCTTTACTATTTAGCAAAATAATTAAGACATAGATTAAATATTTTCGTAAATAATAAAATAAATTAATCAAAAAAGTACAAAAAATTAAAAATAAATCCATACACTGTTATTAGCCTTCATTTTGTTTACATATTTAATAAATACAAATTTAATTTCATACTAAAATATTATATCAAAATACAATTTTGGAGTTAACAATTTCATTCACATTCTGGATAAATGGAAGAGTTTAGAATATCAATATTATCATAAAGTTAAGAAACATGAAAAATACCAATATATTCTCTATGTGGATACATAAATAATTTACACAATATATTAAAAAAATTAATTAGAATAGAAATTATAGAAATTACATAATATTTTGGATGTCTTTAGAATTAAATATTTTTCATTCGAGTTTCGTGCATTTAGAGTAATATAGAGGATTTTTCATTAATTTTCTATACATTTTAGAAGAGGTGTAAGATAAAAGAATAAATTTTTATGTTCACCTTTTGATTATAATCTTAATATACTATGTGATACTTATCCATATTATACAGAACATATTAGTTTAATTTGTTGGTTTTCTTATATAGGAAACATAATTTTTGTTTGATATATTTGTTCTTTATATTTAAGTTTATTTTTTCTTATTTTTTGAAATTTAATTTAATCATTTTTGTAATTATTACTATATATTATTTAATTTCCTATAAATATTTTCATTAATAAAAGAATTTTAACACACTTCATTTATTAAATGATGTTTGATATTTGATGGTGATTTTATATAAAGAAGATATAGATATATTTCAAAAAAGTTATTGGTGGTATCACTATTAGAAATTATCGCCTATGAACCTAAAAGAAAAATAAAAACTATTTTTAATCGGAGTTAACTACATTTTATGCCATTAAAGATGAATAAAGTGCTTAGAGCATTAAATAGGTATTGAAGTGAATATTATCATAACTTTAATAAAGAGATAACATAACAATATATTCCCTATATGTATATAAATTTTACATAATATGTTAGCAAAAAATTAATTGTGATACAAAAAATATATAAAATCTCACTTAAAGTAATAACCTGTAATTTTAATTATATTTAGAACTACAATTTCATTGGCATTTCGTGTATTGTAGAGTAAGATAGAAGATTATTTTATCTAACATTCGTTGCATTTTATAGTAAGACAAAAGAATAATTTATTATTTCAAATTTTTATAATGATTTAATATACTATATAATACCTATTTATAATATGGAAATTATATAGTTGATTTGTTTAGTTATCCTATATATACATATGACATAATTTTTGTTTGATTTATATATTCTTTATCTTTTAATTAGATTTAATTTATTTCTTATTTTTTGAATTTTTTATTAATCATTTTTATAATTATTATCCATATATCATCCGATTACCTATTAATATTTTCGCTACTAATATAATTTTAAAATATCTCATCTATATAATGATAGATGTTTGATTCTTGATAATAATATTATCTTGTTTTGTAATGACAAAGAATATGCACATATATTTAAAAGGTTCAATACTATGGAAAATATCTTAATCTTTAATTGTTTAATTAATTGGTGGTAACACTATATGAAAATTATAATCTAGGCACCTAGAAGAGAAATATATAAAAAGAAAATACAATTATCATACGTTGTTCTCATAAAAGAGAAAATTTGTTTAATTTTTAAGAAAAAAATGAAATTTATATATAATTTTGTAACAAATAACAAACAGTATTGAAAAAAAAAAAAAAAAAAAGATAGGTGAAAATAATTACAATGAAAAAGAGCACAGATGTTAAAAATATATTTAAAATATATAAATCTTGTATTAAAAATTCAACAGTTAAAATTTTCATACTTGATTATCATTCACTAATTATTTTTTATTTTTTAGAAAATAAAAATTTTCAATAAATTAGAAGTGTTACACGTGCAAAACATGTGTTCTTTTCTAGTATATATATATTATATGTACACACCCTTATGTTTTAAAAACTTATACAATCCTATATCGTGTGTTGTAAAGTTTATACCCTACAAGTTTTTAAAGTAAGGGAAATGGTTAATTTTAAAGTCAAGAGAATGATTTTCTAAAAAATGACTATAAAATTTCCACACGCATATATATATATATATATATTAGATTTTAAAGAGAAACTACTTAGCTTGAAAAGATATATAACTGATATAAAAACTAAATATACTTTGGAACATTCTTCAAAAACAGTTACTCTAAATTAAAACTTCGTGAATTTCTCATCATTAAGTCTAATTAACACAAATGTTACAAGAATAAAAATCAACAAATAGTGCCTTCAAGTGGCACAACATTTTTTATCTTGTTTATCATCTCATGTGTCACACATATTTACCGATTAGAAGACACGTATTGATTATTCTGATAAAACAACACCAACTAAATTGGTATAGATTACGAGACACGTCAAATTAGTGCAAAATATCTCTATAATATAAGAAAGAAGTAGGCATGCACTTTGCGCATACAACAAATTAATTAATACTCCACTAGCCGGCCCTTTTTATTTTATTATTTTTAATATTGAATAATGGAATAGAAATCGAATATTCATTGAAGGGAGCTATGATATTAAGTGAACGAAAGGAGATTTTAGTAAAACCGAGTCAGTAAAAATTTCCGGCCTTAACATAGCAGATGGGCACGTAATGTGCTCCCTATCAGCCACCCCTCCCGCTAAATCTACTGTGCGGACGGGCCTCGAGGCAAATGTTATTATCACGCGAAACAAGATGGTTCCTTCAATGATTTTTATGATATATATATTTTGTGAAAATGATGGCCTTATCAATTCAGCAGTTTTTATGTGGGGAAATACTTATAGATAGATTTGATTTTTGATTTCATTTATAGATTTTGTAGTATAGATTAAATGTTATAAAATTTATGATATAAGCAAGGTTCTATAAGATTTAATTTTGACCGCAGGGTCTATAGGTGAGGGTCAAAGACCGGATTTATGGTAGTATTTTCCTTTATGATATATATTGTGGGAAGGCAAATACTTAGGTAGATTCGGTTTTTTAACCTCACTTGTAGAATTTATGGTATAGATTAAATTTTAGAAAATTTATGACATCAGTTGATGTAAATAAGATTTTTTAAAATTTAATTCTGACTAAAAGATCTATAAGTGGGACTAAAAACCGGTCTACCTAAATATTTTTCTTGTGGGAATTATCTGTAATGAATTACATTGCATGCTAATGTTGTTCTTCCACTGTACATTATGTCGAATAATAATAACTTGCAAGTTCATTTCTATACCGTACCATAACACAATAATCTATAAACAGAATTGAAAATGCATTACACATGGAAATTGAATTTAGTGTTAGGGGGTTATTCGGGTTAAATGAGTTGGGTTGGATTTTATTTTAAAATCTAACCTAACTCTATTAAAGTCGGGTAATACAATTCAAATAATTTGAAATTTAAAATTTCAACATTATTTAATTTCAAATTCATTTAGATTGAGTAAAGTTTTTGAGGTGAACTAGTTTTGAACACCCCTACATATGGAGAAGAAAAAACTGTGGACTCCTAAGCTAATAAGTTTGTGATTTGATCCAATGGCTAATTAATTGATTCACTCTCTGATATAATATATATTGTTGGAAAATTATATTGACTACAAATTTCAACAACTCGATTTCTTGTCTATTTTTTAAATCAAAATTTTGCAATCACAGATATATCTCAAACGTTTTGTTGTACTCAACCTTGCTCATTCCTACTCCAAATTGACTTGTATTAACTAATGACCACTCTTCAATCCCTTTTCAAGTATGACTCTCCAATCCCTATGTTTATCTAGACTTGAGGTATAGTACAATCGTACATGGTATTGTATTCATGTATTTGATCTCCCTTGAAACTCTTGAGTAGTCAAAGCATATATACTTGAATTTTATTTTTTTTTAACAAAACTATTTGCCTTCTCATTCAATTTTATATCTATCTTTTTCTTGCATACAATTCTGAAAATCGCACCCATGGATGAAGAAGCTAATATTAATAGCCCTCTCATAGATGAAGTTAGAAGCGTTGACGACGAAATTGATACGAATGAAGGAATTGCGGACACTAATTGATGTGATACCGTCGCTTCAAGGAATGTCGAAGAACGTGACAACCATGTCAACGAGGATGTCCCTTCTACATTTGCTAAGATTACAGTATTTGTGATGTTAGTGGCATGTTATTTACTACTAATTAATATCCCTTTACAAACTGATCATGCACAAATCCGTCGCCCAAAATTCTGGATTGAATCTCCCTCGATTTGGTCAATCGAGTTTGCTCAAGTTTTTAAAAAATCGTCGCCAATTGTTCCGATTGCTAACGAAATTACCGCAGGTTGGCAGATAAGATTGGGTGTGACAAATCCTCCAAGTGGTTGGTCGTATGGTAATATTGCGGCCACAATTTACTACCAAGAGGAGCCTCTTTGTGAATTTTACGATGTTTAAACGCGAGCAACATCATGCTGAAAATCACAACTTTGTTCTCCTGCGAGCTGATCCTTCGTCGACCACAGTAGTTGATGTCCCGTTAGGCACTTCTGTGATAGGCGATATTAATTCGGGCTCGTCGTCGGACTTCTCCGTTCGTCTGCACGGCAACATCAAGCAAGAGAAGTTTGAAAAATCGAAAAACGGTGGAAGATCAAAATCATTATCATTCAGTGTTTTGTGCCGATTAGATGTTCAATTTTTGTCAGCGCCTGAATTGTTGGGAGACAGATTGACGGGAGAAGTTCGTTCGGGAAAGTGCAAAACAATATCAGTTAATGGTGGTAATTAAGAGGTAACTATGGACGTAGTTAATTTGTTTTTTGAGGGCAATTTTAGACTTAGACTTAGAAAACATTGTTTTTGTGATTTTAGGACTTACATATTATTACGTATTTGTTGGTTGAATGTTAATTGAGAACTATTAATTAATTTTCCAAAATTCCATTCATATTTGTGAAAAAAAATTCTCATATTCATCACGGATTACATACTCTTCTTTCTATCATACTCTTCTCTCTATCTGATGAATTTTATATATCGACAAAGTATATAAACTTAACTATATATATATACACATATACTGCAGTGATAAACTGCAATGATATAAGATTATAGCAGGGCCGGGTTACATCTAGGAATAGATGCCATATTATTGAAGACAAAATGGTAAATGGGACATCAAACAACATAAGCCTAAATAGATTTGTATTACATACATACAATTGACTAATAACAGGGTAAAAGAGTCCCAACATTAATTACAAGTTGATTAAGTAATGGAGTTGGGAAGACATGAGGGAAAAATTGGTTACTGGATATTTTGGATTTTTAAAGTGACACTTAAAAAAGTAATTTTTTTTTGCTGAAGTTACATAGGAAATAGCTGTAAAATCATATTTTCGAACATACTAATTAAGCTTAGAAAATATGAATAAATTTTGCAATCCATTTACATTAATCAAGAAGACTTGGCTACTTATGCCCCAAAAAAAAAAAAAAAAATTATCCTAAAAACATTTATCCTATCAGGTAAATCTCAGGCACCAGATTCTTGCAGTGCTTCCGCGGTTATTAATGTAGAGGTATTTTATTTAAAATAAAAAAATAATAATGTAGAGGTATTTTGGTAACATTGCATCTATAAAAAGTGAAAGTGAACAAAATCCAAACAAATATCTTATCTATACTAAGTGAACGAAATCCAAAGTCTTGAATTTGTATATTTTTTTAAAAATTATTTCCCTTTTGGTAAGTAATTAAAAATTATTAGGATGAATTTGCTTTTTTTTTTTTTTTTTTTTGGCATCGTGTAAGTTAATCATGGCAGGATCAAACATATTAGATGCTCAATTCCACAGCTCCTTATATGGCCGGTATTAGAGTTCCCAACTTAATAATTAGAAATATTTTCTCAACAAGAAAAAGGAAAGGTAAGTTTCAAATTATTTAAGACTATGTTTAGATTGATAGATTTGATTTGTATGATGCATTTATATTGAATATATTTGGAATAAGATGAAATTGGAGTGAATTTTAAATTCACTCATTTAACCAGTCTTATTTATTGATAAAATTTTAAATTTTTGATCAAATCCATTAATTTATTTAGATAAATTTTGAAATTTAAATCCCTTCGTCCAAAATTAAAGCTAGTCTATCTTGTATAGACATAGAGCCGGGTGCATATAAATAAGATTAGAGTAGTACTATGACAAATTATGACTTTAACATTTATAACCCCATCTGTCGAATGAGTTTTAAGTAAAAAGGAAGTTTGTAATTTGTTGGATTCTTAAATAGGGAAGAGAATTTGAGGGATAGAAATAAGATAACTTTAATTATACCTTTTTTGCATGAGTTTTAAATATAACAGGAGAATTAATATCTAAAAAATAGGAAGAGAATTTAAAGGATAAAAATATTGGATACACATATATGTGAAATTAGTGAGATTCCTATTTTCCATTAATATATTCTGGAAATTCTTCTATTTGCTTATGCATCTTGCAACGATATTGTTCAAGAAATGATTGTTGTTAGGTTGATTCATTCATGTTAGTTTATCTAATTGTTTCACCACCTCATAATATTTCATTTTCTTTTAGGTTGTGCTTGATGGGTGGATTTGAATTGAATGAATGATTTGAAATAAATGAATTTGAATTGGATAGGTTTGAAATGACATGAATTTGGATAAATTTTAAATTTATCTGTTCATTAAAATCACACATTCACTTGTCAATAAATTTCAAATCCACAATTAAATCAAATTAATTTATTTAAATAATTTATTATAAATTTAAATTTTAAATCAAATTCACCTAAATCCATTTATCTAAACACAATGTTATTTAAATAAAAAGAATAACAAAGTTGCAACCCAATATGGTCACATGTGATTAGTCATGGTGGGAAAGGTGAAGTTGATAAGACTATGCCTGAAGAATGCCCCAATGGTTAAGATCTTTTTTCCTAGAATATCACTAAGGTCATTCTTTAAGATCTCTTTAGGTAGTGCTATTGTTGATCCAGAAAAAATTTCTTGATAAGGAAACAAAGCAAGTTAAGTAAGAAAATTCAAAGAAAGATAGGTTGAAGGGGAAAAAAAAGGGGTTGGGTTGGGGTGGGAGAAACAAGCAGTTGGAAAGCAAATTCATGCATGCAATTAGCAGTTTAGCACTCATATTGGGAAATATTTATTCCAAAACCAAGTACTTAATCAAGACCATGAAAAGGTAATAAAAATTGAATTAGTGTAATGTTATTGTTTAGTGTAAAGTTATTGTTGATCTGGAAAAAAAATTTCTTAATAATGAAAAAAGCAAGTGAAATGAGAAAATTGAAAGAAGATAAGGGGGGCAAAACGAAACAAGAAAGTGGAGAGTAAAATCATGTAATTAGTACCCATATTAGGAAATGTTCATATACCGGAACCAAGTACTTAATTAAATGCCATGAACAAGGATGAAAAAATTGAACTAAACGTGTAAGTTATGTAAATCCAATTGGGAAATCAAAGACAAATTGGAGGAGCCCTATATCATGTGCTACTAATTGTGTTGATTTGGAAATTTATCCATACATTATTTGCTTGCTCAGATCAACCTGATCGTTTAACAAATCTTGCCCAACTAAACATAAACTATTAAATTAATTACATTTATCTCGTTCTGAGATTTGATCAAATTATCAAAACTCAAAGTATACAATTTAATTAGTCCCTCAATGTTCATAAAATAGTCTAGATCCAAACTTCAGTTTTTGTTAATTATTCCTTGAACAAAAATTTTGTAGCAAAGTGGTCCACTGACATGTTCTATACCAAGAATCACCACTATGAACTACCCCCTTCCACAATATACTTCCGACTAAAAATCTCAAAACAGTGGATTTTCCATTTTTGAGAGTCAAAAAACTCAACCATATACACCATATCCGAGATAAAAGCGAACATGTCAAGAAAATTTAACATTTCGAAGAAATCATGTTTTAGAGACTTGGCACTGCTCAATTAATACTACCATGCTACCATATTTTAGTCTCACAAAATAACAGTCAACAATCCTTAGGGAACTGACTAACAAAAGTGTTGATGGTTATTTTGTCAAACTATAGGGTATTTTGATAATTTAGTCAACTCCCACGTGAAATAAATATAATTAATACCATATTATTAGTTGTTGTGGAACTGGTTTAACTTCTATACATTTGTGGGTTATTTGATGGTTGCTATCTTGTTTATGTTGGTCATACAACGGACGAAAAATTCTTTATTACTCACCCTGCATTGCGAAATAAGTATTACAATCTGTTGAATAATTAAAAAATAGTGAAAGCTTGTTGTTTTTCAGTCATTTAAACGGTTATCATACCAATTCTGCAATGCGAAATGAGTAACCAAAACTTACTCACAACAATACTCATCTCCTCAATCTAAAAATAAGAAGAAATAGGCATGCATTTTTGCACACAACAAACACTACGGTAGTACGGTTCCATAGGTGCATGTGCATGGCTTCTATAATACTTAGCAGCAGGATGACTTCCCCAGCACAATCGTCCCTCCTCATGGGCATCCTGATCTTGTTGACTACTCCACCAGCCATCTCCGGCCTCCTGTTCAACATGGTGGGTTAGTTCTGATCTATATATATATAATTTAGATTGGAGAATATATATTTATGTGTGTGTATTGAATTACGCAACATGGTGGATTAGTTCTGATCACCAATGCATGTTATGTTGAAGATAATAAAATAACGTGCAACTTCATTAGTGATATATAAATTATTCATTACAAAATAATGTTATTTACCAGAAAAAAAAAAAATTAACTGTGACAAATTAAAATAATTTTGGCAGAGGAAGTGTAAAATTCGATAGAGTTATGATGACAGTGACTAGAAGTCTAGAAACCACGTCGTCTGCAGAGATGCAATTTCATTAGTGTACCATATCTAATTATCAGAAAAAATAACTCAAAAAAAAAAAAAAAAACCAGAGAGGAAAATATATACTCTACTAAAAGAATTGTAAATGCATTACTACATCAGTATGTTCGTTTGATATAAAATTGAATTAAGTTTTTTTTTTTTCTTAAAAATTGAATTAAGTTACATAGTCTAATTTAAATATATTAATGATTTATGACAACAAGGCGGAATTAAGTTTGTGAGACACTTCATATATGTTTTTAATAAGTCTATTCTAACATATTATTTGAAATCTTTATTTGACATCTAATATTAAAATAAAATTCTTTAATTTAGATTAACAACAGGGACATAAATCCCATAATTTTTTTATCCCCGACAAACTTGACTTCCAATAAACTCAATGGAATTAGAAAATAAAATTAGAATAGAAAACTAACAAAACCTAATATATCTAACCACTCGTAATTGGTAAAGATATATAAAGGCCAAGTTTGACTTGTTTTAATTGCCTTTTCAATCACTTTAACAACCTCTCTTGATCCCTTTATCTACCTTAATTAATTTTCTTGCTTGAAATACTAAAAATCCTTACTTATGGAGGAAGAAATTGATAGTAATAGCTCTCTGGTAGAAGAAGTTACCTTAATTAATTTTCTTGCATGAAATGCTAAAAATCCTTACTTGTGGAGGAAGAAATAGATATTAATAGCTCTCTGATAGATGAAATTAAAAGCATTAACGATGAATTCAATAGTGATAATCCAAGCATGATGAATGAATTCAAAAGTGATAATCCAAGCATTAACGTCGGTCTGTAGGATAACGTCAAGAAAGATTCTTAAGATCACAAAAACTAATAATTCGAAGAGAAATGCAGGATCATCATTGAGTGTTTTGTGTCAATTGGATGTTGAGTTTTTGCCAACGGCTGGTTTGATGGGAGTAGTACCTACATCGGAGGAAATACTTAGGTAGACCTAATTTTTTACCATACTTATAGATTCTGTGGTGTAGATTAAATATTATAGAATTTATAATATTAGCTGATGTAAGAAAGATTCTATAAAATTTAATTTTGACCCTAAGGTCTATAGATAGGACCAAAAACCAGATCTATGTAAGTATTTTCCTACATCGGGAATGTGCAAAACCAAATTGAAGATGATATAATTAAGTTGTGTGGTAAGATGTTTGGACGTAGTTAAATTATTTTTTTAGGGCAATTTAAGACTTGGCTTAAAAAATTTTAGGTGGGGTAAATTGTTGTTTGCAATTTTAGGACTATGTAGCACTATTAATTATGGATTTTTTTTTTTTTGGGACTTAAATTGATGAATGTTAGTATTAAAACATATTGATGGTTGTATTGAATATCACAATTATGGGCAATATGTAATCACTATAAAATATATAAAATATATATATATATATATATATATATATATTACTTTTGACAAATTTGCATTTGTAATAATATCTCTCCCATGAACAGGCGTTAAGTGAGGAAGGAGACGGCAAGATTGTTAGGACTCCCTCCTCCTCCTCTTCTTTTTATTATTATTATTATTATTATTATTATTTTATCTTTTCCTTGTTAGATGGGTTAAAAAGTTGTCCAAATAGATAGGAGTAAAAAATAACAATAGGATATCAAGGTAGGGTGTTTAAAATTCTAGTTAACTAATGAGTCATTATTTCGACACGACTAAATAAGTCAATTACAATAATATCATTTTATTAAAAAATGAAAAACGAAAAATGTGGAGGTGGGAGGGGCGAGTAATATCATTTTATTAAAATGAAAAACGAAAAATGACATATTTGACTTAATTACTAACTTTTCTAGTATATCACTTAACTATTTAGTATATTTCTTGATTTGTGAAATGATCTACTGTGCATTATGGATTATGATTATCGAATGAAAAATTATATTAGATATATTATGAAGTAGTATATTTTGGCATTATAGATTTTTTTCTGACTTCAAGATTATGAAAAGATGAAGGGACGGCTGATGATATTGCGAGAGCTACCAGAGCTATTTTCTACTAAATGGCAAAATTGTCCTCATCCCAAGTCAACTGCTAAACCCCTTAAACTCACCCAACCACCTCTCACTCAATCATCATCTCCAGGGACAGTCTTCATTCTTGAGAGACGAGACGAGACTAAGAGGGAGGAGTACTCTAGAATGAGTATAATAGTAGTTGAAATGATTAAAAGTAAAAGATTTTATTATTTTTTAATCATTCAACGACTTGTAATACTTACTCTGCATTACAAAGAATTTTTTAAAAGGAAATAGACGAGAATTTAGTTAAGAATATTGCCAAGGGGGTTACATTTGTCATTTGAAATAATTTTGTGTATAGAGCTGATAATAACGTGGTAAGGTGAAATACGAAGCTAAATAGAAGATCCTAATCGTTAATTATTATGAGTCCAAACCAATCATATAGACAATTCCTCCCGCCAGACCAATCATGTAGGAGTCCAAGTGCATCCCATCTGCTTCTCAGGAGACTAAACAGTTTGTTCATAGAAAGTAATCTTGTAGTGATACAATCGTACACGTATTCAATCTCTCGTGAAACTCTTCATTAGCAAAAAAAATCTGCTCTCGTATTGATACCTACATAGACACAGTATGATAATTTTAACCTTGTAATAGAAATTTTTTTTTATTTTATTTTAAACGGTTGTTCAAGGCTTGACTATCAAGAAATTCAATTTGTATTAGGATATCTACTAACAAATAAATGTTACGGAAATCGAATTTTAATTAGAAAATTAACAAATAAATATACCTAAACTATTATAAACTTAATTATAACACTCTTGAATGATGCGTCTATAAGGCCAAGTTTCTTGAACTTATAAGTTTTTAACAAAACTATTGCCTTCTTAAATCTCTTTTAATTTAACTGCCTCCCGAACCCTTTTGTCTACCTCTTTTCTTGCATGCAAAGAATCATACTTATGGATGAAGAAGTTGATATTAATAGCTCCCTCATTGATGAAGTTAGAAGCATTACTGACGATGAATTTGATATTAACAGTCCAAGCATGGATGAAGAAAAAAGCGACGAGGAATTTGATATTAACAGTCCAAACATGGATGAAGAAAAAAGGGATTCTAATATTGAGACAGAAGATACCGTCAGAATTGAAGATATCGTCAAAATTGAATGTAAGAACGATATCGTCAAAATTGAATGTAAGAACTTACAACTTACGTTCGATTGCGATATTTGCAATAGCAATTATACTATCATTAACCTTACCTACTTCAACCCAACGTGAACAAATGATTACCCCTCAATCCAGGGTCGAATTGGCCTCCGTATATCCAATCACTCATGTTTTTAATCCATCATTTCAGCATTTACAAATCCCTCTAAATGGCACGGTTACTCTTACAGTAACATTACGGCCAACCCAACGTGAACAAATGACTACCCCTCAATCCAGGGTCGAATTGGCCTCCGTATATCCAATAACTCATGTTTTTAATCCATCATTTCAACATTACAAATCCCTCTAAATGGCGCGGTTACTCTTACAGTAACATTGCAGCCACAATTTTTTACCAGGAGGACCCTCTATGGGTTACTATGATTCCAAGCTTTTATATTAATGATCAAGATTTTGTTTATGCAACTAATTATGCTTCGTTAACGGTAACGGTTGACCTCCCGTTAGCTACTTCTATGCTAAGCGATATTAGTTCGGGCTCGTCTTCGGGTTTTTCCGTCCGTCTGCAGGGCAACATGAAGAAGAACTTTCCTAAGAGGGATGGATCGTCAGTGAGTGCCTTGTGCAAATTAGATGTTGAGTTCTTGCCAACGGTTGGTTTGATGGGGGCAGTAACTTCAGGAATGTGCAAAAACAAAATTGAAAATTGTCACCAAATTATTAAATTATTACATATAAATTTATGGAATTATTTATTTTGTAAATTTGATCACTGACCTATCTTAAATGTTTGTATGTGTATGTAATCGCGAAGAAACACACTTAAGTATGAGTATGCAATCGTGAAGAAAAAATATACTTAAAATAGTTTAGTGATCAAATTTATAAAATAAATAGTTCAGTGTATAAAACAAATAATTCAATTACCTTATATACAATAACCTAATAATTTGGTGATCACTTGTGCATTTTGCTCCAATATCAGTTGGTGGTAATATGTATGGACGTCGTTAATTGTTTTTTTTAGGGCCAATTTTGACTTAATTGGCTTAGAAAAATTTAGGTTGGACAAGGAAAATTGTACTTTTTTGCAATTTTAGGACTATATATATATATATATATATAGAATTACTTATGAATGTTCATTTTTTTTTTTTTTTTGGTTGGACGTAATTAAATTATTGATGAATGTGTTAGTTAAGATAAGTGTTTTAGTTTTCCAAAAATTTGCTTTTGTAATAGTAGATTGTCATGGTTATCGTAGATTATATACTCTTATGATTTGATAATTATACATATATAGGTTAGCAGGGCATGATTTAGAGATAGAGATTAAGGCAAGATTTAGAGATAGAGATTAAAGCAAGATAGATTTGTATGACATGTAGATACATCTTATGCGAAACACACAAGTTAATCGTAATCAATTACATCCTACAAGTTAATCATGGCAGACCAAACACATAATTACCGACTAGATGCTCAATTCCACAACTGCTTATTGAATCCAGTGAAATGACTAAAAAGCGTAAAAAAAATTTTAAAAAAATGTATAAATAATTTTCTTAATATATCTACCTTAGTAACATCACAAAAATAGTATTTTTTTATTACTTTAATAATAAACAAAGAATATAAAGTCTTATTTATAGTGACTTAATATCCGCGTGTGTTAATGAAGAATTAAAATTGTGAACTTAATTGGCTAACGAGGAGGAGAGATTAAAATTGTGAATTTAATTGGCCAATTTGGCCACGGTTGAGGCCAAAGGCAGAGTATATCTAGAAGTATAGAATTTGTAGATAAATTTCTTGACGAAATAAAAGATCAAAAGTAGTTACAAAAATTTGTAGGAAGTTTAAACTATATTGCTGAATATTATAAAAATTTGGCCTTATATAGTATAATGACTCTATTACTTTTTTTTTGAAATACTTACTTCCCAATGTGGAGTGGGTAGTAAAGAATTTTTCAACCTCTTTTGTGAATGGTATTACAGTTCCGAATTTTCCTAAATTAGAAATATTTCCTAGACAAGAAAAAGGAATGATATGTTTCAAATTATTTAAAGATTTCTAAAGCAAACACCAGAGAAATTAAATTGGTGGCCACATTAATTCTTTGCCATAGGTTTCACAAGTTTCAAGTTATCTAAGGTTTCATATTTACTTATGCTTTACTCACCTTTTCTATTTCTGAAGACCATACTTCACTTTTTTTGGATCTGTTTTTTCTGAGTTAAGAAGTTTGTGGATTGACTCAATGGCTAATTGATCCACTCTGGATATATATAGATTACATATTTCAACAACTCTATTTCTTGTCAATTTTTATTTTATCAAATTTTGGCAATCACAATAGCAAAAGTTTTTATTCTACTCACCTTGCTCAATCCTCCTTCTAATCAACTTGAATATTCAATGATTAGTAAAGATTGAATGATTAACAGATAGACTAAATGAAGGATTGAGTGATTTGGGAGATTGAATGAAGATTAAGGAATGAATTATTTGGGGGATTGAATGAAAATTGAGCAAATTAGGTGGTGGCTGCTCAAATTAGCGTTTGTAAAGTTCGGTGGTTTGAGCTTGAAGCAGCAGATATTTGGCATGATGGCCGTTTTTAATGAACGGATTTGATCGATTTTTTAATTTTTACCAACTCTTTGTACATTTCTGCTATGACACACAAAATGACAATTGAAATAATCAAATTTTTATAATGTTAATCGGTTAAATTAATTAATCCAATCCGAATTTAAAAACATGCGTGCAATTGACTGAAGTCTTTAATAACATAAGGGAATTATAGCGTTACTTAGGTTACAAGGAAGATCGCCAATTTCTCTCGCCAGACCCATCATATAGGAGTCCAAGTGCATCCCATCTGCCTATATATAGAGATTTTTTTAATTCTCGAGTAGTGATACACTTTGCAAAAGACTTCAAAAGTCCAAAAGACTTCCAATCCAGTTTGCTTATGTTTTTAATCGATCGTTAAATGTTCCAATTGCTTGCAAAGTTACCGCAGGTTGGAATATAAGTTTCGGCATCACAAATCCTTCCTAAGCTATCTTATACCTATTCCAAGTCAAAGACTAAAAGAGACCAAAAAAGAAAGAAATCTGTGTACATAATTTAGTATATGAAGATATTTATACTTTTTTTCACATACAGAAATATGAAATTTATATTCGTGAGAAGCCAACGTCTTCTTTTTTTTTTTTCTTGAATGCTCAAAAAAAACTTCATTGGCGACTGAGTGAATGCTAAATTTTTGGTAATTTCACCCTAACCAGGATTCAAAAAACACCTTTTTTTTATTGAGCGGTTCATCATCTTTTAGTAATATTGTGGCCACAATTTATTTCAAAGAGGAGCCTCTTTGGGTTACTATGATTCCTGGCTTTTATCAAGAAAAAGTAGAAAATCAGGATTTTGTTAATACTACTTATGCTGCGTTGCCCGTAATGGTTGATCTCTCGTTAGCCACTTGTATTCTAAACCATGTTAATTCGGGCTCGGCTTCGGGCTTCTCCGTTGGTCGTCAGGGTAATATAAAGCATAATTTTGGGCGCGATAAAACTAAATCGTTATCATTCAGGCTCGTCTTTGGGCTTCTCCGTTGGCCTTCATGGTAACATAAAGCATAATTTCGGGTGCGATAATCGTCATCATTCGGGCTCGTCTTTGGGCTTCTCCGTTGGCCTTCATGGTAACATAAAGCATAATTTCGGGCGCCTGGATAAAACTAAATCGTCATCATTCGGGCTCGTCTTTGGGCTTCTCCGTTGGCCATAAAGCATAATTTCGGGCGTGATAAAACTAAATCGTCATCATTCGGGCTCGTCTTTGGGCTTCTCCGTTAGCCTTCATGCTAACATAAAGCATAATTTCGGGCGCGATAAAACTAAATCGTCATCATTCGGGCTCGTCTTTGGGCTTCTCCGTTGGCCATAAAGCATAATTTCGGGCGTGATAAAACTAAATCGTCATCATTCGGGCTCGTCTTTGGGCTTCTCCGTTGGCCTTCATGCTAACATAAAGCATAATTTCGGGCGCGATAAAACTAAATCGTCATCATTCGGGCTCGTCTTTAGGCTTCTCCGTTGGCCTTCATGGTAACATAAAGCATAATTTCGGGCGCGATAAAACTAAATCGTCATCATTCGGGCTCGTCTTTGGGCTTCTCCGTTGGCCTTCATGCTAACATAAAGCATAATTTTGGGCGCGATAAAACTAAATCGTCATCATTCGGGCTCGTCTTTGGGCTTCTCCGTTGGCCTTCATGGTAACATAAAGCATAATTTCATGCGCGATAAAACTAAATCATCATCATTTGGGATCGTCTTTGGGCTTCTCCGTTGGCCTTCATGGTAACATAAAGAATAATTTCGGGCACGATAAAACTAAATCATCATCATTGAGTGTCATGTGCCAATTAGATGAATGCTGTTGTTTTTTTTTTGGAACTTAAATTGTCGATGTAGGTTGGTTACGGTCTAAGGGTTGTTGTGACTCATCGCAAAATACTCTATTTATTAGAGTTTTGAAAGAAAAGTGTTTTGTAAATATATAATTTTATTGTTTGAAAGTAAAATTACATAAGTATTTTTTATATGTGATAATTTATGATTTTAAATTTTTTAGGAATATTTCTATCTTTATTTAATTTAAATTAATGATAAAATAATCAAAATTTATATTTAATTGTTTTTAAAAAAAAAGAAAAAATTAATTCAAAATACAAATTTTAGTTAGTTTGAACGAAATTAAAAACTCTGTTCCTAAATTTGTAAAATGATATTTACTAAACACTTTAAAAAGTGCCTTTTATCATTTACAAGTACTTTTTTTAACAAAAGCACCACCAACTCCAAATATAAATTTGCATTTAGAATAATAAATTCTCACGATTACATACTAGCAGAGCAAATGGAGCTCCGAATTATGAAGAAAAGGGACAATCAAATGACCTTTGTATGTGCAACTTTAGCAAGAAACTAGTCAATGATCAGCCAAGAAAAACTTTGGGATACTAATAAATTTAAAAACGAAAGGGAGACAGCATTAATTTTCTTGATTACTTTGAGATTCATACTACAATTTGGTTATACCTCTTCAGTTAAATCTTGGGGATGATATTTTTATATTGCATTATGTAAGTTAATCATGGCAGATCAAACGTGTACATAATTACCAACTAGATGCTCAATTCCACAAAACGACTACAGTAATATTTACTCGGAAATAGTAGAATTATTCAGTAGTTGCGGCTCAATTAATAGGAGCCTGTTATTTGAAATACATGGTCTATCTTTTTGAATAAAATAACTCTCTTTTTATTTTTCAGAAATATGAACTCTCCACTCCAAATAGAAAGTTTTCATTTTCAGAAATATGAACTCTCCACTCCAAATAAAAAATTTTCATGAATTGAGGAACAACTACTAGATCTGACCGACATAAAATTTCTCGTATTTACTCACCTTTTACATTTTTTAAAGATCATCTATTCTTACGTCACTTTTTATAGCACATACAAGAATAGTATGGAGTAAAAAACAAACTATAATGAAGGTGCCAATTATTGAAAATAAGTTTAATTAAATTATACAAAAATATTAGAAAATTCTACTGTCCCTTTTAAGAAATTATTTTTTTGTACTTGTACAATATAATATTATATACTTTAAAAACTTGTATTGTATAAATTATTAAAACCAAAGAAATAATTTCCTCAACGTAACTATAGAATTCTCCATATATCTATTAAATTTATAGAAAAACACATGTTTTTTGTTAGAAATCAAACAAACAAGAACCTGACCCAAGGTTCTAATTTTAATCAATATTCATCGGTAATATATCTATTATTAGATCGGAAGAGAACTTAGCCGTCCCAAAAGCCTAATAAACATGGTTCAAGCTTATTGGATTGATAAGTTAATTGTGAAAACTAACAGTAATCTTAAACCTGCACCTACCCATCCAAAAAGATTGTTTAAGACAATTAATCAATTAACTCTAAAAATTCACTCTTTTATTTCTATTATGCTTACTTCTTTCATTATTTCTACTTTGAAAATAATAAAAAAATAATAATAATTTCTTAACAATAATTTAATTACTTGATCTATCAATTCCAGAGGATTAATTACATTTATCTCCCTTGAAGTTTGGTCATATTACCAATCAAATTTCATAGTTTAACAAAATTACAGTTAACTCCTTTAAATGGCCAACGTTTAACGAATAACTCCTCACCTTTAAACTATGCCAAGAAAAAATGGTAACATCAGGAAAAGTGTCATTTTTATTCCCAAAATATCCTTCTTAATCTTTGTTCACTTTTTCCAATTTTTCTTCAGCCCAAACTTTAACCCACACCCAAGTTCCAAACCCAAACCCAAACTTAACCAGATCCAAACCCTCATTCTTCCTCCTTCACGAATCACACTCACTAGCCCCTGCTCTTCCTTCTCTTTGTTCAACTATATACAAGCTTTCCTCCACCTCTTCTTAATGCCCCTCCCCTCCAACCAAATCATAACCATCCTCCTCCACCCCCTTCTCACTTTCTCTGTCATTTCTCCCACAGTCAACTCTGTCGATGCAACTCTTTATACCCTCGCAACGACAAGATTTATAATAGTCATTAAGCAACTAATGACATACTAGTAGTCGTTCAATAATCAACAAAAATAATTAACGAAAAAAACACATTTAAATTTAACGACCCATTTTACTAAAAATAGAGGGACCATATTTCTCCAAAGGTCTGTATATAAATATCTTATTAGTTGTTGAGTAACTAATAGAATGCCCAATAATTACTTATTGACCCATATAAATTTTACCCCATCACAATCCTTCTTTCTCCGCCAAACCAACTCCTTACAACCCCAAATCGTCCTATCTCCCTCCTAACCCAATCCCATAACCACCGTATATAATTCCTTAAGATTGTTAAGAAAAATAATCAGAGAAACTAAATATAAAGGATGGCTTTGATAGTGTATTCACTATCCTTAAGGAATTATTGCCCCTACTTAGATTGCTGCTAGGATTGAATCGCAATATTCCTCCAGGATTTTACAAAACCAAATTAGAGAATTCAGACAGCAAATCCGAATTTTCTCAAAAGAACACGTTAGAATATTTTAACAGAGGAAGAAATTATAATTATTATCAGAAGAGAAGATAATGATGCGATTTTTTATTTTGGAGTTATCGATGGTACTTATAGATTTTCTTTGGATGTCTTGAAGAGACATACCCCTTCATCAGATGCACAACTCTTTATCAGGCACCCCTTAAATTTAAAATTAAATTTTAACCGTTAATGGCTGTTTCAAAAAATAATAATCATAACAATAATAATTATTATTATTGATTATTAATTTTCGGGCTTAATTTGCCCCAAGTGCCCAATTGCCCATCTTTGACTATGAATTATTATATTGATTTATAGCCAACTTTTGATTTTCCCTCCAAACATCCATCAATCAATTTTTTATTCAAAATTCATAAGAGTACTTATGAATACTTAACTCTTCTTGCAACTTTTAGATGTGGGACAAATTCTTTCTCCTTCATGTGCCTTTAATCACTAACTATTACTAACAATCTCCCACTTAGTTAGTGATTATATACTCGATTTAAACACTTATGCACATAGTAGGTGTCTTTCGACTTGAACCTACTACTTGTATAAATATTTCAAATCTTGTCGAAAATTGCTGGTTAGATAAACTCTATTAAACCCAATTTTTTTTAATTAACGAGACGGAAAAATTATACACATAAATTACTCAAACCAAGTCAAACTCTAACGAGTTCACCGTGAGCTTTAGTACCACATTATGGCCTTGCACTAACTCCTGAAATCATAAACACTTACAAAGTTTTATGTTATCAAACTTTGATTGAAGCGGCACCACTTCTTGTGCTTACTTAGGTGAAAACTTAACCAAATCCTATATGTGAACTTAATCAGTTCTAAATCCGAACCCTATTTCTTCACTAAGAGTAATATATACTTACCCTCTGTTTCTTAAGTACTATATGTTTCCTAGTACTTGTCAACCGTCACAAACTATAACTTGTTGTTACCTTTTAAACCTTTAGTATTGCTAATCAGTAAGAAAGGTAAGGTTCCCGTTAATAGTGACAAGTCAAAACACTTTAAAACCCATAGCATTTGAAGTGCTTGTTATCATATCTCTCGATAGTCCTTTAGTCAATGGGTCAGCAAGATTATCTTTAGATTTTACATAGACAACAGTTATAATACCATCCATATGAGAAATTAGTTGTCTTATGTACTCGTGTCTTAAAGCAACATGTCTAGATTTGTCATTGTATATCTTGCTAAATGCCGTAGACATCGTTGCTTCACTGTCACAATGTAGGAGAACAGCTGGCATTGGTTGTGGCCACAACTCTATATCTAGTAACAAATTTCTCAGCCATTCCCCCTCTTTACCTGCTACTGGTAAAGCAATAAAATCAGATTCCATTGTAGAGTGAGTTATACATGTCTGTTTCTTAGAAGCCCATGAGATAGCTCCTCCACCTAAAGTGAAAATCCATCCAGATGTTGACCTTTTATCATTAACACTAGTTATCCAACTAGCATCACAATATCCTTCCAATACCGAAGGATATTGGTTATAAAATAATGCATAGGATTTTGTCCTTTTAAGATAACCAAGGACTCTTCCTATTGCTTTCCAATGGTCATTACTAGGATTATGTGTATATCTTGAAAGTTTACACACAGAAAATGCAATATCTGGCCTAGTACATATGCATTGCATACATTAAACTACCAATTGCACTTGCATAGTCTAATTGACTTACTGCTCTTCTAGAATTTTCAACCAATTTGTTAGAAACATCAAATGGAGTATTAAATTCTTTAATACTCAAATGATTATATTTTAAAAGAATCTTATCTATATAGTGCGATTGACACAAAGCAAAACTCCCACTATGTTTTCTAACTTTGATTCCCAAGATAGTATCAACTTCTCCCAAATCTTTCATTTTAAATTGAGAAGCTAGATACTTCTTTGTGTTGTTTACACCTTGTATGTTAGTTCTTATAATTAACATGTCATCAACATAGAGACATACGATTACACCATAATCCTTTGTGAACTTGGAATATATACATTTATCTGCTCCATTATATTTAAAATCATTTGATAATATTACACTATCAAATTTTTCATGCCACTATTTAGGAGCTTGTTTTAATCCATACAATGATTTAATCAATTTACAAACTTTCTTCTCATTTCTAGATTCGAAGCACAAACCCTTCGAGTTGTTCCATATATACTTCTTCATCAAGATCACCATTCAAGAATGCTGTTTTAACGTCCATTTGATGGACGTATAAATTATAAATTGATGCTAATGCAAACAACACTCTTATCGAGGTAATCCTTGCAACAGGAGCTTAAGTATCGAAATAATCCACTCCTTCTTTTTGCCTAAAACCTTTAGCAACTAGTCTAGCCTTGAAGGTTTGTAGGGAACCATCGGTATTGTATTTTCTTCGAAATACCCACTTACTCCCAATGGGTTTAGAATTAGGGGGTAAATCTACCAATACCCATGTACCATTTGATAGAAGAGAATCCATTTCATCATTTATAGCTTCTTTCCAGAAAGCAGAATCTCTTGAAGCCATTGCTTCATTATAAGACTTGGGATCCTATTCTAAATTCAATATAACAGGTATTTTATTTACTACCTTCTCTCTACTTCCTTCAATTGAAAAACTATTGTTTGAGAAGAAACAAAATCAGAAATCCAAGTTCTTTTCTTTTCTTGCTCTTTGACTTCTTCTAGGTCCAATGGGGATTTCAATATTCTTTCTTTTATTATTTGAAGAAGAACTAGGATTTAAATTAGAACCCAAAGATACTGTAGTATCATATTTAGTCACTATAGAATTGTCATTGACCATTGTAGGATTATTTAGAGTTACTGTTCGATTAGTAATTTCTGTATTATCATGTGAATTTTCGTTTGAATCACCAACAAACTTTGATTCCAAAAACTCAACATCTTTAGATTCTATAATTACATTAGACTGAATGTCTAATAATCTATATGCTTTTGAGTTCTCGGCATATCCCACAAAAACGCTCTTAATTCCTCTAGATCCTAACTTTGTTCTTTTAGGATCCAGAATTCTATAATAGGCTAAACAGCTCCATACCCTTAAGAAATTTAAGTTAGGCTTTCTTCCTTTCCACAGTTCATAAGGTGAAACCTTAAATTTCTTGGAAGGTATTCTATTGTGTACTTAAAACAAGCTGTTAATAAAGCCTCTCCCCATAGATTCATTGGTAACTTTGCATGCATAAGCATGGCATTAATCATATCCACCAATGTTCTATTTTTCCTTTCAGCTAAGCCGTTTTGTTGTGGGGTATAAGGTGCACTTGTTTGGTGAATCAATCCATTTTCTTCACAAAATACAGATAATTCATTTGAAAAATATTCACCTCCTCGATCACTTCTTAGAATTTTCATTTTCTTTTCCATTTGATTCTCAACTAATACTTTGTAACTCTTAAACATATCAAAAGCTTGATCTTTTGTTCTCATTAAATAAACATATGTGAATCTAGAATAATCATCTATAAAAGTAATAAAGTATTTTTTACCACCTCTAGTTAAATGACCATTTAATTCACAAATATCAGAATGCACAAGTTGAAGCAATTCAGTTGTTCTTTAATTACTTCGAAACGGTTTCTTAGTCATCTTAGCTTGTATACATATTTCACATTTTTCATCATGTTTATAATCACATTAGAAATTAGTCCATGTTCAGACATAAATTTAATTGATCTAAAATTAACGTGTGCTAATCTAGCATGCCATAAATCACAAGATGACTCAATCATGTAAACTGAAACGTCAACTTTATTAATATTAAGTTTGAACATACCATCACAAGAATAACCTTGTCCAACGAATACACCATTGTTTGAGAAAATAACCTTTTCTGCCTCTATCACAGACTTAAGGCCTTTTTTACATAGCAAATTGGCAGAAATTAAATTCTTTCTAATATCAGGAACATAGAACACATTCATTAAAATTAATTTCTTTCCAAAAGTGAATTGTAGTTCTACTGTTCCTTTTCCAATGAGCTTGGCTGTATCATGATTCCCCATCAAAACCTTTTCATCACTTGCTGCAACTTCATAATGTTTGAAAAAATTTCTGTTGTTGCAAATGTGAACAGTAGCACCGGAATCATACCACCAATCTGCAGATTTTTTGATTACTGCCATGTTGCATTCTGACACCTGGAGGAGATAGCAACAACTTCTGACGGAGAAGCTTCATGTTCAACAACATTTGCATTTGTCCTTTTCTGTTCAGAATTTTCCTCCATCTTCAACTTTTTGTAAAATTTGCATTCTTTCTTAAAATGGCCCTTTTTACCACAGAAAAAACAAGTCTTGTTTTTCTTGGTGTTAGAAGAATTTTCATTCAAAGTATCACCATTTTTCCTCTTATTTCCAGCCTTGTTAGATTTTCCAAAATTATTGTTTGCTTTTCTAGACTCAACATAATTCACTTTAGAACCAGATTCTAAAACATATTTATTTTCACGAATGCGAGTTTCCTCTTCAATTCGTATATACTTTATAAGTTGGTCTATTGTGAAATCTTCAGATATATGTAATAGTTTCTTTCTATAGTCGTTCCAAATAACTGGTAATTTTGCAATTACAGTAGCCACTTGAAGATATTCAGACACATCTATCTTTAAATCCTTAAGTCTAGACACCAACAATAATAATTCATCAATTTTGATCCATGATAGACTTTCCATCTATCATTTTAAACTCAAAAAATTTCATACTAAGAAATCTGTCAATGCCTTATTTTTCAGAAGTATATTTATTTTCCAAAGCTTTCCAGATTTCTTGTGGTGATTTTATTGGACGGAATAAATCATACAATCTATCAGATAATGAGTTTAGGATAAAATCTCTACAACGAACTTCGTCTTCTTCACGTTTCTTGCGAGATGCCTTGATCTCATCAGTATCTTTGTCAGACGATTCTGGATTCGCAGGGAGATCAGAACTCAACAAATATGCAATTCCAAGTTCAGTAAGTAGAAATAGTAATTTGTCCTTCCAGCGAGTGAAATTTGTGCCATCAAAATGATCCAATTTGAACACCTCTGGATTGAACATCTTGTTAAAAACATAATCAGATGCAGTAGCCTCCATTGTATAATAATTCCTTAAAATTGTTAGGAAATATAATCAGAGAAACTAAATATAAAGGATGGTTTTGATAGTGTATTCACTATCCCAGTTAACGAATTATTGTCCCTACTTAGATTACTGCTAGGATTGAATCGTAATATTCCTCCAGGATTTTACAAAACCAAATTAGAGAATTCAAACAGCAAATCCGAATTTTCTCAAAAGAACACGTTAGAATATTTTAACAGAGGAAGAAGTTATAATTATTATCAGAAGAGAAGATAATGATGCGATTTTTTATTTTGGAGTTATCGATGGTACTTATAGATTTTCTTTGGGTGTCTTGAAGAGACATACCCCTTCATCATACACAACTCTTTATCAGGCATCCCTTAAATTTTAACCGTTAATGGCTGTTTTAAAAAATAATAATCATAACAATAATAATAATTATTATTGATTATTAATTTTCGGGCTTAATTTGCCCCAAGTGCCCATCTTTGACTATGAATTATTATATTGATTTATAGTCAACTATTGATTTTCCTTCCAAACATCCATCAATCAATTTTTTATTCAAAATTCACAAGAGTACTTGTGAATACTCAACTCTTTCTTAGCTTGCAACTTTTAGATGTGGAACAAATTCTTTCTCCTTCATGTGCCTTTAATCACTAACTATTACTAACAGTTGGTGTGCTGGAAGGAGCTGAAGCAGGTAGCTGTGTTGTTTCGGTGAAAAACCCAAAATTCGAGAATATGGTGGAAAATGGTATGCTGATTTTATTTTTACTTATGGTTGTAAAAATCTTTAATGCCATCTCGCTTTGGGCAAAATATGGGCAGCAGTGGCAATGGCGTGAAGCATGGCAGGGTAAATGTTAGTACTACTTCTTAACAAAAATTCTACTAGTATGTAAATTGATGTTTCTCGATATCTCTTTCCATTTAGGGCTCTGTTTTGATGCTGTTGTTAATGGGTGGTGATGTAGTAGTTGCCAGAAACTAATGGGTACTGATTTGTTCATATGTTTAAGTAAACTTACTAATGCAATGTGCTGAGGATGGTATTTGCTATGATATTGTAGTTTGGCTATTTGCATTGAGATTTTTATCTGATTTCATGTAGTCATGTTGTGTATGATCGAGTTGATTCTCAGTATGCGATAGAATGCCAATTCACATTAGACAGCCTTGTATCGTATTTGTTGTTTTTATCTGTTCTCACAGCCTTTCACCACAACTTCACAAAGGAAATATGGCTTAGTAGCAGCCTTATAATTTGGGGAATGTGGGTAACAGAACATAGAGGTAGAAAATGATGTATAAGATGAATGCACATAATCCAACAACATGAATAATTGGAGTAGCTTTCAGTACTTTGTTGATTGTTCAATCAATTCCTCTTAACTGTATAATGGAATACATGGTCGATGACTTGTGTGCTACTATAATAACATCCATTTTCATTGATCTGAAAACCTTTTCTTCTTCTGGTTTTATGTCTCCGTAAATTTGCAAATAGAAAATTGCAGAAATCATTAAAGCTTAGCTTGGTTGCCAGCTACTCTGCTGATTCAAAAAGCCTGATCACACATGCCGTTTCACTGCTATATGTTTCAATGTCCTCTCCTCTCTTCCCCTCGTACTGCTTTCCTTTTTTAGCCTTCGCATCGTTCTTAATCTGTGAAAATTTGATTTCCCTGAGTAAATCCTGATGTGCCTTCACCCATTCCTGTTGCACGGCCTTATCTCAGTTTCTGATTGAGCTCTAAGACTACCATTTCCTTGTTTTCTATCTGCAGTAAGCTAATGTGTCGAAATGTCAATCTGATAAAATTCCTCAGTCTGTGTTCTAGAAAATCAAAGCACAACAATTGGAAAAGCTTAATGATGCTAAAAATCCCCAAAGAAAGGATACCTTTTGCTGCCTCAATAGCTACTATAGTCAACTTTTGCTTAAATTCTAGTTTTGCATGTCCATCTTTTCCAGCGTCTGTCGAAACAAGTTTGTATGACATATACAGATGCATCCGAAAGAGATATATATATAGCTCTGCTATAATTTACCATATATGATTGCAGACTCTTCCATTGGGTACATATTCAAAAATTAGCATTTGGTAGAGGGCTACTGTCATTATAGTTTCAATCAGGCTAAGCTTCAAAGAATGTAAACTAAAGCATATTTAAACAGGAATTAAGAAAAATTGTCTAGTTGCTATGCAAGGAAACGGTTATTATATCAGATAAAAATTTGGCACCAGATTTATAGATTCCTGTATTGCATCCAAGCTGCCAGGTAGAAGAGAACTGGATGGAAGTATATATCAGATATGTCACCTGTAAAATCATATTTTCCTAAGCTCAGAAAGTATGAATTAAATCATTCCTTTGGGACAAATTTTGCAATGGACTTGCATGAATCAAGAAGACTTGGCTAGCTATGCAAGAAAGCAGCTATCCCATCAGATGAAAGTTTGGCACCAGATTCTTCCATTGCTTCCATCCAAGCTGATATCTACTACAATTTTGGTTGTTACACCTGTTCAATTAATTCTTGTGGAGGAACACTAGTATCCATAGGACAAATTTGCATTAATGATGTGAGAGTGAGAGTGATATAGATTAAGAGCGGGGCAAAAAAGGTCAGATTAATCCATGGTGAAACCTTAATTGATTGATCAGTAGTGTAAATTAAGTGTGATATTAAACCCCATATCCATCCAAAAAAGTATTGATTAATTGCATCTTAAAAGCCCCTAACCAACCAAAAACTTCAAAAATTAATCAATTCACCTTAAATAAACCTTTTAAGTTTTAACACTAATATTATTCTATTACTTCCCAAAAAAAAACTATAGTGCTACTTTGGAAATGAAAGAGACTTTTTTTTTGGAAAATTCTACCGTCCTAATTGACAAAATGATTCTTTTCAATGTGACTGAAAATAAGAATTTTTATACTTAAGTTGAATAATCAATTTCAAAATTTAATTATTTTGCCCTTTTACTCAAATTGTAAGTGAATATAAACAAATTGAACACTTTAGTATTCAATCTCATTTAAATATTTTAATAATCTTGTAATTTTGCATTTGACTTATTTGTCTATCAATTGAACTCAAAAAAAAATTTATTAGTCGAATCAAACACGGATAGTTCAAATTTGTTAACTTATTAAGCAGTATTCGAATTGAATATAAAAAAATTAATAAATACTACCTTCTTTTAAAGGTTTGACTTTGGGCTATATGCGCCCGAACCCGATTATCCATATTACTAACCATAACCATACCCTAGTATCCACCCATCTTCTCAACTTGCCTAAAACCCTCAGAACACTGCACAAAAAATGGGTTTCTTGGAACTCTGGCCTTTCTTGATCCTCGTCAACTTCTCTGTTTTTCCTCTCCTTTTTGCAAGAAATCCCACTGAAAAAAATGGATGCAAATGGTGATATCCGCCATGGCCGTCGCAATACACTACCGCGCACGTCCACTATTCACAATGCCACTTACTATGGTTTTCATTTTGTTGTCCTCTGTTGCAATCACAAGATTTGTGGAGTCTTATTTTGGTTTTGGTAAACCAGCCATAACCCCATGTTTCTGCATTGAATCTCTCTCGATTTTTCCTCCTCCACTCAGTATCTCCCAACAACAGCAACTTCAGCCCCTTCAAAACTGGCTGGAACATAACCTTTCAGGTGGAAAACCCTTATGGGGATTTTTATGCTTTGTCTTATGATGATATGGTGGCCAAGGTTTACTTTGGGGAGAAACCCATCTGGGAAGCTGCCATTCCGAGTTTTGTGCAGACCCATCAAGATTTCTTGGAAGTAAATTTTCCTGCAATGCCTGTCACGGTTGAGGATATCGAATCTGAGTTCTGTTGGGATTTCTCCGTTCGTCTCCGTTCTAACATTGCACAAAAGACGAGGAATCAGGGGAGAAGAGAGTATAATTGGGGTGGCAGGATGCTCGACGTGTGGTTTGGATTGGATGCTGAGTTTTCCAGGACATTGGGCGTGCTGGAAGGAGTAAAACGAACAGGAAGGTGTGAGGTTTCTGTGGTAAAGCCAAAACTAGAGGCCAGGGTGGTATTTGGTATAAAGTTCTGTCTTACGCTTATCGTTTTGAAGATTTCTAATTGCGCGATTCGGCTGTGAGCGAGACATGGGCATCAGTGGAATTGGCATGAAGCATTGTAAATGTAGCTGCTTTATGGTAATACTAGTACTCTTCTAGACGGGTATAAAAAGTTCTACTGAGTATGTAAAGTGTTGTTTCTCCAGATTGATGTTTTTTGTTGATGATGACGAAGTAGTTATCAGAAATTAATGACTAATGGTTTGTCCGAGAGTTAAGTAGGGTGCTAGTGTAATATCTACTAAGGCTGAATTTTCTTTGACAATGTATCTACATCGAGGTTTTAATCTGATTTGGTATTGTCATGTTATGCATGATCAAGTTGATTCTCATGCACAATATTTGATAAAATATTGTGTAAGATGAATGCGCATAACAAAAAACATGAATATTTGGAGTAGTTTTCAGTACTTTGTTCGAACTGTATGATGAAATTCATGGTCGATGACTTTTGTGCTACTATACTAACATCCATTTTCGTTGATCTGAAAACCTTTTCTTGTTCCCCTTTTTGTCTCGGGAATTTCTTTCTGAACAGAAAATTGCAGATATCATCAAAGCTTAGCTCAGTTGCCAGCTACTACTCTCTGCTGATGCAAAAAGCCTGATCAAACATGTCTTTTTCCCTGCTATATGTTTCTTCGTCTCTCCTTTCCTCGTACTGCTGTCGTCTTTTTGCTGTTCCATTGTTTTTACTCTGTGAAAAGTTGACTTCCCAGAGTAAATCTTGATGTACCTTCAGCCCATTCCTATTCCTGTTGTAAGCATGACCTCTATCTTAGTTTCTGATCGAGCTCTAAGACTACCATTGTAAATATTCTCACCTCCCTGTTAAGCTAATGTGTTGCTATGTCAGCTGATAAAATCCCCAAGTCCATGTGCTGTGAAGCTGGCAACTAGTCAACAATCTACTATGTCGTTTTAGTGCACCCTGACCCAACTTTGTTATACTTGTTAGTCCCCAATAATACAAACCTATGTTTTTCCAGAATAAACTGAAAACTGCATAAGATATCAATACGTAAACCTGTTTATTAGTTTTTTTCCCTGTAATAAATCCCTTTATTATGTTTGAGTAATTATTAGGGATAATTTGACATTCCAACTATAATATGGAACTTTTCATTTTGGGCTATGTTTATAAGCAGTTGTTTAGTTCATTTTCATTTTAGTCCGGGGCCTACTAATTTGAAGATGTATTGTTTTTTTTCTTTTTTTCTATGTATCATTCAACATTTGCATGCTTCACTTCGTGATATGTAATTCTCTCTGTTTCTTCAGAAACTAATGATTTGTACTTGATGAAGTGTGGGCATTGATATTATCCAATGCCAACATATGTTGCACTGCACTTGTGTGCAGATCTTAATCTGATTGTTTGTATTTATGGTATGATATAATTGGTTTTAAGTACTGGATAAACAATAAAAGTATAATATCATTCAAATTAAACAGCCCTGTGAATAATTTTTATCTATTTTACTTCCTCGTAATTTGCTGAAGGATTTTGAGGGGAGACTAATGTATAAGATGGAATGGGCATTACCAAGCAACATAAAAATTGTAGTTGAAGTTTTCCTTGATTCAACAGTGTTATTTCTATTGAAACATTTCCTTTCACAATCCTAGAATGAGATATACGGTTGGTAACTCATATGCTTTTATAGTGACATCCATTTCCATTGATTTAAGATTTTTTTTTCTGGCTCCTTTTTCTGTATTGAGAAATTCATTCCAGAATGATGAATCATTTAGGCCTGACAAAACATGGTCAGCTCGCTTCTATATGTTTCTCTTACCTCTTTTCCTCGTACTTCTTTCTCCCCTTTGCTTGTCCCATTGCTTTACTGTGAAAAAAGTTGACTTCCCAGAGTAACTGTGGTACCTTCTCCCACTACTGTTGTGAGCATGACCTCTTTCTCCAGTATTTGATCAAGCTCTAAGACTACCATTTCCATACTTGGTCTTGATCTTCCCGGGGAGCTCATGCATCGTAATGTCAGCCTGATAAAATCCCTGATTCCCTCTGTTGTGAAGCTCCCAACTAGCCGATGATCAACTATGCCGTTAGAATTCAGATGCCTTTCAACCTAAAGTTTATGCATATAAGGAATTTTAGACATTACCATGGACAGTCTTGTGCAAGTGTTTTCTGTAGTTGAAGTGGTATTATGTAATAGCTTCACTCATATATGATCAATTAAACTAAACTGTGATTCCTACTAGTAGACCTGAAATGATTGGCAACTTGCCTTGAGTTTTTATCAACTATTTACTACTTATGATCATCCAATTCAATTTTCTAAATCCGAATTCTATCACATATTTGGTATTTGCAGCATAATTGCAGCAGAGAATTTTCTCTAAGTTGAGCAAAATCAGGAATTTTGCAAGAGTAACTTCAAACACACTATTCCAAGTCAAAAAAGGGACAACAAATTCACTGCAGACTGTTTTCTATTATAACCTTCACCAGTTTCTCTTGTCGGGCTCTAAGTTGCTTCTTTTATTCTTTGTTGGAATTATAGGCATGATTGACTTTTTGACAATACCGGTCTTAAAGCCACAAAACTTGAACATTTTTCACAAGGTTTTTACTTCAAAATCCTTCACCTGAACTATCACATCTGTTCTTTGCACTTGAATTAGAAGATACTCTTACATACCCATTGCATTATGCTTTCATTTGATCCATGGGCACTAATATCAGAAGCTTCTCTTCCAGTAATGAGCTCCAGTAGAAATACTCCAAAGCTGTACACATCACTTGTTTCACAAAATCTACCCATTTGGACCATCCTAAACATTGAACATTTAAAGAGTCAGTTACAATCGGAGTTTCATCATTGAAGTATGAAATTCTTTGTCAGCTTAGTTGCTGAAACGAGATAAAATGTGTAATTTAGCCACAAAAATTTCGTTTTACTCTGGATCTCTGAAAGCATTCGCATTCGTGGAAGATGGACTCGCAGCTTCAGTATTCCCTAGTAGTTTTAAGACCCCTGCATCTGCAACTTTAGAGCAATGAAGTTCTCATCAACCAAGACATTGGCTGTCTTGAAGTTTCCATGCACTAGAGGGGGGTTTTGGCCATGCAAATAGCATAAACCTGCAATAATGCAAGGCTTTCATCTTCTATCTGCTTGTTACTGCCTGGAAAATCAAAGCACTACTATTGAAAAACCTTAATGAAGATACCTTTCGCTGCCCCAATAGCTATAGTCAACCTTTGCTTAAATTCTAGTTTTGGCGATCCATCTTTTCCAGTGTCTGTCAAAACAAGTTTGTATGATATTTACAGATACATCTGAAGGAGAATATATGCAGCTTTACTAAAACTTTTACCATATAAATGATTGCAGACGCTTCCATTGGGTACATATTCAAAAATTAGCATTTGGTAGCTACTGTCCTGGAAGTAGCCAAGAAGTGTAACCAGGTTCCTGTGCTGAATTCTTGATAAGTACCTCACCTGTCATTATAATTTCTATCAGGCTAAGTTTCAAAAAATGTAAACTAAAGCAAAACTTTTTAAACAGGAATTAAGAAAAATTATCTAGTTGTTACACAAGAAAATAATTACTATATCAGATAAAATTAGGCATCAGATTTGTGCATTGCTTCCAAGCTGATGAATTGGCAAGGGAGGAGAACTGGATGAAAGTAGGAACCAGTTGATGAGGTAAAATTGAAGAGATACTGGAGATAACATTTTTCTTGGCTTCAAGATTCCTACAAAATTTTATAATACCTCTTCACTGAATTCTTGTCGAGGAGCACCTGTATGCCTCTTGACAGCCACAACAGTCCCGTCATAAAGCAATCCTTTAAAAACCAGACCAAAGCTTCCACATCCAATGAGATTGCTTTCATCGAAATTTCTGGTGGCTTTTTCCAAGTCTTCCAATCTGAATTGCCTTGTATCTGGAGGTCCTACTAGAGCTGGGGCTGTGGAAGAGCTGGGTCCACCTCTTTTCAGCTCCACTGCAAGATATTTGAGCAGTAAATTAGAGGAAGAAGAATGGCAGACAGAAATGATGATTACCTTAAGGTTGAACATTACCTCCTGCAGATGGAGCTGAAGAACCTGTCTCTGAATTCTTATTTGAGAGCTTTTGGCAATGTGAAATGCAGAACCAAAAAAACAAGCTGATTATCACCAAGAATGCTAGCACCCCTCCAACACCTCCAACTATGGCTGCAATTGAAGTTGCCATGCAGTAAAGAGTCGATGCCTTTCTTAAGAGATCTGAACATCGAACCAGCTGTGATATTAAATGAATGCGTAAGTAGACTTCTCAGGTGAAGATCATAAATAAATATGATTCAGCAACTGTGACCATCTGAGAACCAGCAACTTCTACCTCTCAACCAATGAGAAAATTCAGCAGAAGTGGTCCTATTAAGTGGAGATGCTCTTTTTAAACGAGGCTTTTCCTAAATTTCAAGGAATTTAAAGTACTTCAGTAGGCTCGCAATCCCCAAGAACTGCAAACTGACTGATAACAAGTATCAACTTGGGAAACAGAAACCAATGGAAAGGAGCAATGCTGCCAATTTTTACCTAGCATAAACATTTCAATGTACCCCACTTCAACTGTTGTCCATTTCTGATATGTTATCATCCCTTAAATTTTTGTTACACACTGCATGTTGATTGCTTATTTCTTTTACTATTTTGTTTCTAAACTTTGCCCTAGGTAGTTATCTTGTGTGATTTGAATTGTTATGATAAAGGGTGGTACTGGTGAAAAGTGTATTTGAAAATGAGAAGAAAAATTCAAAATGATGTCAGTCATCTTTTTTGCTTACCAACTCAGTTGAACTAATCAATATTCCATTATTAGATCCTTATATTACATACCTGACAAACAGTACTTTTTGTGCTTCACAGTTTAATACCTTCTGAGCTTTGAGCTGAAACAACAATGGTGCTGCAAAATACTAACTTGGCTGATTGGATTGTTTCCACAGTCAATGTCTCAATGATATCTATCAGGTATTTAAAATGATGCATTTTACACTCATAATGAACACGTTCATAATAAAACACTTAACTTATGTTAACATCAATGGAAAGAAGTGGCCGAAAAGTCGGATGCCCATGTGAGTTGCTGTAACTGCAAGTGGGCTGTAAAAGTTTGATTTTTACTAGGAGTGATGTGGACCGTGACTGAAACTGAATTTTGGTGATCAGATATTGCAAGACATAATTATTGAAGGGGATCAAGAGAAAAGTTAGTTATCATTCCATCACATCCCAATCTTTCCCTTCCATTCACTAATCACTATTGTCTTCCTTTTTGCCTCTTTTTTTGTTGTCTGACCTAGAAAGATGAGGGTGAGGAGTTGCTATTCTGCTATTTAGGATGACACAGTCCTGATGATAGATCATGACAGCAAAGCCAACAAAACACCACCATTATTCTACTACTACTACTATATTAGACAACGAAAATAAGTATTTGTAGTTTCCATTTGCATGATTGGCTTTGTGGGATTTTACAATTTATGAAAATATTTCAGTTTGAGCTGTGAACTTATGACAAAGTGAGAAAAAAAAAATTTGGGGAAAGATTCTTGAGCTGTAAGGTTCTCTTCTCATTTCCTCTCATACTGTCCCATTTATTTGTTTTGTATCTTTCCCTGAGTTTGTTGTGTTCCTGGTTGGGCTGTAAAGCAGAAGGTGATTGGTGGAAAAGGAGTTGTCATGTACTGCAGGGCTCAAGGGGCTGGATGCAAGTGAGCCCTTTGTTCTATTTTTCTCTCTCACACACTCAAACAGGGAGAGATTGTGAGAGTGATATTGTTGGGAAAGTTAGATTTTTCAAACAAAATATTGTTTGGATTTGCTGTCTGAGTCCTTGGAAGCAAGTGGGGATGTTAGTAAATGGACTGTTTTGTGGTACAAAGATTGTTTTTTTCTCAGCCTCTCTGTTATGTTTCATTAGCTGCATGCTTTTTGTTAGTACTAGCATTATATGAAGTTGAATTAATGTGGTTATAGGCTACTGAATGAAGAAAACAATTTTCAGGTGGTCCCGACTCCTGAGAATGTGATTGTCTATGAGACTAGCAAATGTCAATAAAACCTCAATAAGAAGGAGTGCTCATTTTGCTTGTAAATTGGTTAATGATGTTCTCATCTGTTGATTTCTTGTGGTAAATTACCAAGTCAAGTGGTGGGGTGGCCAAAGACAATACCATCATCTTCAAGTACTCTGGTCTTGTAGTTGTGGACCATTTGATATGAATGACTTTATAACATGTACATCTCACCAAATCCTGCTTGCTGTGGTTGAATTTGACAGTGGATCCACAATCCTTAATGTATCATCATCACATATATACCAATTGGTAATTTTCTTTTGGCACTATAAGGTTGATAGCTTTTACTAATTGTTCATATAAAGTGTGTACTTGGCAACACAAATTTTTGTGGGACCAATCTATGTGAGACTCAAGATTCTTGATGCCTCAAAAATCTACTTCCTCATGAGCAAGATTGAATACAATCTTGACAGTTAGATGTCAGTTTTGGTTTCTAATAAATAGGGGCTGATCTTTTGAATAGGAACCACCAATTATTAGGCAATTGAGTAAATGTATTTCCCCCAGCAGCCTGTTCTAGCTTCACTTTCAGAATAACTCTTTATGAACATTGTCACATTTATCTGCTCTGCATGGTTTTAATTCTTATATATATCCACCTGAATAAATATACTGTACCTGTAATTTGAACTTAGATCCCTCATTGCAATCAATTGCTTGTGCTCTTGTATACGAAGTCGGTACTTGGAAATATAGTTTGGAAAATGACCTAAAAAATTGAAAATTGGCAATGTTATGTATCTTTTACCCATTAACTTGTAATCTTGCTAAGAATTGAGTAGCATTAATATTTGTTACTCTTGAGATTATATGACGAAAAATAAAGCGTTATTTGTCACTCTTAATCTTGGTTTTTATCTTCTTGGTCTAAAATAAAACTACCTTTAAGTGATGATCAACATAAAATGATGAGAATAATTAAGTCCTCTAGCTGCAATAATTAAGTCCTCTAGCTTATAGCAACGAAGCTCATCAAGTGGTACCAAGTAGCTGGAAAATGATGCAGCTACCAAATAAGTAACTGATATGTTCTCCGTAATTGTTACTTTCCCCAAATTTTCCACCCTTTGCTGACATAGTTAGGATCACATTTTCTCTTCTTCTGATTGTACAAACTGCACTTGAATGTACATTATGTACTGTAGAATCAAAGCATTGATAATTTCACACAACTAGCCAGGGAGAAAAGATCAAAATATGTCACATTCACTGGTATAGCAAGGTTCTTCTGGAATCTGGTCATTATTCAGAATTCTCAGTTTGGCTTTTGCTTGCTAGCGCTGCCTCTTACTTTTATCAGTTTTGTTTTTACTGCATCACATGTCACATCTGGTCTTAGTATGTTCCTCTTCATGTGAACTTTATAGTTCCTCATAATTCTACTCAACTGGACACAGTTTCATGCACATTTTGCCAGAGCAGTAGATTTTATTTTAATGAAAAAGCTAAATATCTCATGCTGCTATTAAAAGATTTTCCAAAACCCTACCAACCTTGTATATAATCAATGGATTATGTTGCATAAGTTTAAGCACCCTAAAACAAGTAAACAGTGAAATACAATACCAACATTTTGAATACTCAGTCACAAAGTAAAACCACATTCATTAGCTATGGTAGATACCTTTAAACTCGAGAGTAAAGGTCAACAAAGTGAGCAAACCAGTTGTTTCATTCTGCCATATTTACAAGTCTACTTGAGCTCCATCTGATATCCTAAAAACCACACAACTTTGGACATGAATGAGTCACTCTTACAGTAAGCAGAGTTACTACAACATAAAGGCACTCAATTACTAAGCACACTACGTTATCGTCAGTCTGACAGGACGAATGAGGCACTCAATTGGCTAAAGTTGTAACTTGAATCTTTATCCTTGACCTTTTGCAGGAAGAGATGGTCGTCAATTATATTATCCTTCTTCTTCTGGCTCTTCCTCTTCCTGCAGAAGATTTTCTCTGTGGGCATTGTCATGAGCCCAGAAACCACGCACATCTATAAGCATGCTTGCAACAGTCCCTCCTTGTTTGCAAGCTAGTAGATCAGCCAATGTTATCTTCAAGGGGTCTGCTGGCTTCACCATATCCCAGATTTCATCCCTCACATCCTCGATGCACAACTCATAATTCCCTCCCTCAATCCACTTCTGGTGTACATCCCTGTTTGATATATCCAGGTAAATACCCATTTTTAGTCAATGAAGACATATTCAAATAGAAATGATACAACTAGAATCAACCAAATTCTTAATGAATTAATGAAAAACGTTCGAAATTCAAATAGTTTCATGTATCTGGTAACTTGAGACTTGCAGAACTTGCACAAGACCCACAAGCAGGAAATTACAGAATTTTTGTGGGAAGATTTTATCAGGAAACATCTCAACTTTTTAATGCTCCCCTTCTTTACTTCCATATTATGATTAGATTTATTGGAAACTGAGTTGACATAAGAAATAACAAATTCTCATGATTCTCAACATGGTTGTCACCAAACAAAACAACATGCAACACTTCAACACTAATTAGAAAGGCAATATTTCACTAAAGCTCTATGCATCAATTGCAGAGAAGCATGTTTACCTGAACAGTGTGTGAATATCAGCTGTTGTGAGACAGCCCTTCCCATGAAGGTCAAGACACCGAAACAAATATGTTAGACCTTCTGGAGTGTCTTTGTTTTCTAGTGCCAGAACAAAGTCAAGGAAACTCTCAAAATCCATTTCTCGGGAATTACCACCTCCAATCTTCCCACGTCGGACATGCTCATCAAAAACTATATTTAGCCAAAAAAAATGTTTGAAATATTACACTTGAAAGACAATTTTCGAAAGCACACAAATAGCTCTTCATGATGCAAAGTTCTTCCTTTATAGCCATGGAAACATGAAACATCCATTTTATTTGATCAGAAGCAGAGACAGAGATTGACAAAGAGACCTTGAGGACCAGCATCAACACACAATATAAAACAGGCCTTATCTGATCTTCTATCAGTAATAAGAATATACAGCAACCTATTGTTCACCAGATAAACAAGAGAAGTCATTGGCTGAAACTGGTTGATCTATTGCGGCAGAGGCAGGTAGAAACTGAGGTAAACAAAAGCAGTGTGCAAGTATTCAGGAACCAAATTCTTATCCACATTTGAACTCATAAGATGCATGTAGGAACTTTTTGAGCAATACCAGGAATTAAATACATCAACCTTACTCCTCAAGAAATTTTAATATAAACATAATTAACATTAAAATGATACTAATAAGCTACTGGAACGCACTAGTGACAGAGAATAATTTGCCAAGGAGACAATTCCAATGGGTCCCAAAAGAAAGTTTCACAATGACGAAGTGCACTGTAATTAAATTAATCAGCATACAAGGTCAAGAGGTGCTACAGTTAGAAGCAACTGCACATGAATGAAATATGCTGCTGCATAACTTGTACTACCCCGCAGAGAAAAGAAGACGGTAGTATAACTGTCTTACCCCTCTCGATGAAAATATCTGTTAATGTCCCATCTGCATATTCTTGGAGCTCTTGTTTGCTCAATGTCCCATTCATATCCTTGTCAAGAGCAAGGAACATATCTGTAAAATCAACAAAAGCACCCCATTGCAGAGGAATCACAAAGACAGTCATTATGAGGAATACAAAAGTTCAAAAAAAGAAAAAAAGAAACTTTTTCTATAAGCTAATCAATTCATGACCTTCAATGCTTCATTAATATAGAAGAAATATAGCTAGTATGTTTCACATACTAATCGTTTAAAGAATACATAACACAGTTTAAAAGGAGGATGGAGGGGAGAAAACTGTGAATAGTTGGTAAACGCAGATGGAAAACAAGTAGAAGATTCAAGCCACTTCCCATGCATTCATTTATGGAAATCAGTTTACTATCAAGTTCCATATAGTTCGAATTATATAGCACTATACATTTTAAAGTTGGAAGAATAAATATTTGTGCTCATGATACTGCAGTAAATTGGTTCTTTGCTCCCCTCCATTTTCCATAAATCAGAGCCTAGATATTCGAAATGTGTAAAATTCTTCAGCTAACCATCAGGCTTGCACTAGATTCACCACATCGTGAAACTCAAGGCACCCACTAACAGCAAGGTAGTTGGCAGAACAAGAGGATACTCAACACATAATAATTCAAACCCAGAGTACTCACCACATATGCGCTGAGCAGAAGTCAACGAGAACCAATTTTCAGCTTGTTCAGTGTCAGTGACTTCCTCCTCGCTTTCCTAATGCAGATGAAAAGAATAAGTGATTATTAACACCTGTCCAACAGTCAAACAACAGTATTCCACTGCTCGACTTCGTACTTTGCATGGTATTAGGACAGTTTATAAAATTTATCCTATGTAATAAAAGAAAATATGACTAATATTACCCCCAGTTTCCCTAACAGGAACTTATTTTTTATTCATATACAAAAATATCATTAGAACAAATATCATTCCTGATTCTTTTCTTCAAACTATCAAGCCAATAATTGCTTAACATGATAGCGACCCCACTAACCAGTGAATGAGCATCTATGAAATACTAGTGAAAGACAAAGGCAAGTACATAAGATCTATTTCTTGGCTTACATGGTGAGACACTACTCTTGCTTGCTACAAAATTCTAATATTGCAGTAACCAGCAGTTGATTGAAGAAAGCTGGCAAAATATAGCATGAACAATTTTCCAAATTCTAAACAAAAAGACCATTTTTAATAAGTGAAATCCACAAATTAAGTTGAGGTCAGAGAATAAGTTGTTTAAAGAAATTCAGCATATCCAAGTAGTAACCTGGTGTAGTTCCATCAGCTCCTGGAGACAGTTACTAAGCAGCACCTTCTTTATGCATGCCTTTCCTGTTAAAGACAATACTGATGTTAAAGCAGTACTTCTCCCAACCTAAAATTCAAAGCAACGAACTTGAGAAACTGGGAAGTGTAAAAGCAAATATGCGAATCATAGATTTTGTCAGATCGTCCAGAACACATAATCCAGAATTGAAGGGCAACGTGGTATAAAGAATAATTCATTGATCTAGACAACTCATGATCAGGCCAGAAAAGCAAGCTACTAGAGAAACAACAAATAAAAGGTGGTAAATTTTGAGTTACAACCGAATATGGTCTGAACAGAGACTATCATGACAAACCTCGTCTATTAGGGTCACAGAAGAAGAAAAATTTGTGTGCAGCTATACGGCAGTACATTTGAACAAAAGCTGCAGGCATATCTCGGAGCTGTGCCAGATTAGGAATAAGGCCTCGTATATAGGCTTCCATTTCCTATCATGGAGACAGTACATCAATGAACCTTAAAAAGCAAGAAGATTGCAACAAATGATAACCACACACAAGAAGCATTACATTACAGTGTTAACTAAGAAGTGTAAGAACCATACATGAGGTTGAAGGAAGCCATCAGAATCCTCATCAAGCTCACTCATATCAATCCTAGCCTGAGTGTGAAGTGAAACCTGGAAAATAAAATGAATAATTTTTTATCTGTCTGCTGAGAGAAAGGGAGCAGGTGATGCACACTGCATTCAAACAATCTGAATAAGAAACTTGGAGAGCTTAAAATACTAATGTAGTACCAACTTACAATCAAGTGATCAATTCAGAAACTATGTTTCATTTTTTTTCTAAGCAATCTGATCTGGACTTAAAAATAAATCGACAACTAAAAGAGTTTGTTGATAGATGGAAAGATGTAGGAGAATAATTAGGTCATGTAGGAAGGACTGCCTTCCAGATACAGCAAAGTAGATTGTTTGCAGTAAAAGGTGTTTAGGGAACTCTCAGCACCATCTCTAAGTACAGACTCCGTGGTTAAGGTTCAGCAGAGAGACACTTTCTGTGGTTTCAGATGCAACTTCTTTTTCCTCAATAAAAGTTATCTTAGTGTCAAATGTATGGTGAGTCAGCTTTCCTCTACTGAAACCAAACACTCAAACTTTTCCAAATGCAGAGAAGACCATAAAAATAATTAATTTGATCATAATCATATAGAGCCATCATCAATTGGATTCACCAGTCAACTAGTGCAAAGTCTTTCAAGTATGTCAAAGTTTACATCCTATTTCTTATCATCCTTCTCTCTTATGTGATCTATGACATCTTTCAAATATGTCAAAGTTTATATCAGATTTATTATCATTTTCTATCATATGTGATCGTATGCGTTACTTTTCCATAATTTTCTACATGCTAATGCCTTCTATTTGTCTTTGTGCTGCTTCTTAGAAACAAAATGCTGAATCACCCACTTTAAAATTTTAAGATGTCTTATTTTTTAAAAAAAAAAAAGAACGCTTGATATTATGATTGACAGAATTTTATAAAGCTACATTGGAAAACCATTTCAAAGAAAGCATATAAAGGGGTTAAAGGGAAACAGAATAAGGGGGAATACTATATCTGAATATGAAGAGTATAACTTACGGTGCGCATCACGTAGAGGTAAAAAGGTAGAATCTTGGCAATTCTCCCGGATTCATCTTTTTCAAACTTCATGAAATTCGAAGGACTGAAAAATCGATGACACTTGGGGCCTATTTGTTCTGTACATACAGATGCAATGTGGCAAAAGTCTTCATAATTCATCTAACAGATGACAAACAAAATGCATTTCAGCATATTTACATGCAAATACAAACAGAAGTCAATGAAAGTCTTAAGTATAGAAACTAAGAAACTGACAAAATCAGCAACATTAATCAGGAATCAGTAATCACCTTAGCATGATTGTCCCAATATACCCAATTGATCACATTTCAATATTTCATATATTCAAGAGTGTTCAGTAAGAAGAACATCCTTTCAGAGAGGCTGAGGCCAAATTGTTTTGGACACTGGTTTTCTTTTCCTTTATGTTATGTTCCAATAATAATGCTAGTATACAAGGCTGTGACACTCTGTTCATGTGAGTGTAAAAGTACTGATTTCGACATAAACATGCATAACTCCCTGACGCAATTAACTCTATTATGATTCCTTCAAAAAAATAAAAAAAAGGAAGAACAAGAATAAACGAGCAAGCAGCAACTTGTTCATGGGCCTTTTGCAACAGGATGACCCTGACAAATATTTAGCTGTATTACAGACCTTTTCAGCTCCAGTTGCATCATCAATCACACAATTCTCGCGTAGGCAAACCCACATAGCATCCAGATCATCAGCATTTAGCAGAAGATCAGATTGTTTCTGTTCAATCGCAAACCAGTGAGTCAAATACCAATCATTTGGGCTTTATCTCATGAGATAAGTAATGGCTTTACCAATAGAATAGACCACTGTATCAAAAGACAGACAAATGCTTTTAACACAAGCATTCAGCGGTCAACTATTTGAAAAGACAGAAAAGATAATCATTACCTTTAAAAATCGATATTTGGCTAGCCTTTGCACTCTATGACTAATGGATCCTTCCTCAGGTTTCTGGATATTGGGAATGTAGATGTATCAGATAATAGGTAAGGAATAAGTTTGAACTTATGTGCATCAAGAAAGTGATTCTCAAACAAAAGGATGAACAGCAATTGATATGGACAAGAAAGATTCTCTCTCCAGAACTCATGTTCCATGTCTAGTATTAGCAAAAGTCGAACTAGGTATACAAATCTGTCTCAACATATAGAACCAAAACATTCAAAATTTATCATTTATCTATATTCTTTTATCAGGCTTGTCATGATATATTATCTCATAAAATGGGATGACTACACAGAAACAATAATAGTAAAGACCTTCTTGTAGAAGCTTGGAATTGTGCCAGCTTCAGCACTCTTTTGCTGCTTCTCCTTAAAAATGTCTAACAAAATCCTTTTTGTTTCAAGCTCTGTAAGTAGAACAGAACAAGATGTCAGGTTGCAAATCAATTAAGACAAAAAAATAACATCTACTTCAGATCAACAAAGAAAAGATTCATCTCCCATTGCAGAATTGCAAAACATTGAGGACAATTAATAACAGTAAAAGTGAACTGACCACCACCAGATTTACTTTCATACAAGAGAAACAATTAACATAATGAACCATGTCCATCGTCCTACGTAGATATCAAACTAATCCAATATGATGTTCCCAAAAGAAAGGTCAGAAATAAGGCATCAGATAAATCCAAATACATCAAAGCCATCAACTTTGATACTTAAGGCCATCATTTTTACTTTCATTTTTCTCTTCTACATACCATACACCTAGATTTGACGATGCTCTTAAAAATTCATTCAAAAAATGTGGTTAAGGCAACAAGAATGATACCGTAAAGAACGAATTTTTACAAGGATTTGCAACCAAGAAAAATTCTACACAAAGGATACTTGTAAAGGACCACTCTTGTCGGTTCAAGGTCTTCTTTTGAGCTAATTAACTGCACATTGCAACACTAAGGCCTTCAAATTTCAAACTAAAACCACTAACCCACATTACCATTTATCCATCCAAAGTAATAAAAATCTAAACTTTGCCCCAAAAGTTCACAAATCATACAGCTTGGCTGTTCTGTAGGCCAGCTCCCATTCTCAACTCAATTATGTTAATCTACCTTCCTTTTTCCTAATTTTTCTGCGTTAACTGCATCATCATATCAAAACCACTTCCACTTAATAAAAATGACTTCAAAAATAAAAAATGGAAATAAAAAAAATCCATTTCCAGATATTTTAAAATAATCAAAACCCAGAAATCTAAACAAGGAAAACAACAAATTTGAATCAGCACATATTTGTGAAGAAATTTTACGAACCCATGAGGGCTTCAGAGCCAAGCCCGGCGCCGGATCCAATAAACCGGCGAAGATTACGGACCCAGAGCATGGACGATGCAGGTGGGATCTTCCTAGCAGGCCCTCCGGAGGCGTCGTGGCCTTCGCCGTCGCTTGAGCCGCCGTACATTGCCGGTGATTCTGCCTCGGAGCTCAGAGACTCGGTGACTCACCCACGTTTCAAAACCGAAATCCTCTACGGTTCAATTCGAAAAGATGATAAGGCGTCACGTCACCACTATAAAAATCCCAAAACTTCATATAGAAATGGATACCCGATTTTATTTTTTATTCTCTAAATAGCCGTTCAAATTGTTATTTTATTCCTTTATTTTTAAATAATTTCTTGTAATTATTTTTTAAGTATGTTTTCTGGTTGTTTTTTTATCTCAAATACATTAAATTTCAAAATTTTACTAGTAATTATTTTAAATAATATTTTAAATATTAGTTATTTAGATCAAACCATATCTTTTTATCTTTGAGACTATTTTAGTTAATTAGATTCAATGGAGAGTAAGACTCTCAATGAGGTCGGGTCTACACGACAAATAAAAGGTTGATCCTTAGAATAAAATGAATTGTCTTAAATTTGGATCTAAATATTAGTTGATTAAATTGTGATGTGAATTTAAACTTTATTAAGTTCGACCCGAATATATATATATATATATAAAATACTGATTTTATCCTAAATTAAATACTACAACTTAAATTTATATAGATAAGTGTTAATGATTCTAGTATTCTATATCCTAATTTAACTAAATTCGGGTAACTAAAAATAAGCCAACACTATTAGTTAATTTATAATTAAAATATTGTCATTCAATGATATAGTTAATAGTTATCTATTGATATATGTAGTACATACTATTCCATATTATGTTGATCGAGTGTAAAAAATAAAATTTTAACAAATAAACTATAAAATTTTTTATTGGATAATGTGAGTTTGGTTCAATCCAACTAAAACTCGAAATTCAAATAATTTTATAAGTCGAATATAAATTTCATATTTGTGAATTTGAACTGACCTGATCAAAGTGTAAAATCCAAATAAATTTGTGAGTCGAATTTAGACTTTGCAAAGCCCGGATTACAAGATCCAATTGACAATCCTAATGGAGAGTCATTTAACACTTGCCAAATTAATTTAGATACGAACAAGATTGGTGCCGCCGTTTGGATTTTTTTGTTCCACCACTTTTTGCCACTCTTTACTTTAGTATTCATATTTTTTTATGAAATATTTGTTTGGTTAGGGAAAAGCAAAATTTTTTTGCCCAACTTCTTTTACCTTTTTTCCAAAATACTATTCATTATTTACACAATTCAAATTTTTCTTTCACTATTTATTACTTACACTATTCAATCAATTATTTTACTATTCGTCCGTATGCGTATTATACTATTCGCATATATTAGTATTAAAATTTCTTATACTATTCATTGGTTTGAATTTTTTTCGGGCAAAGAAATATAGAAATGTAAGTTCGAACTTCCAAACCTAAGTTCGAAAATCCGAAGTATATGCGGGAAAATAAAGTTTAAAATAGTATATAAGATTCAAACTTCCGAACTTAGGTTTGGGAGTTCGAAATAGGAGCGGAAAAATAGAGTTAAAATGGTATATAAGATTTAGACTTTCAAACTTATGTTGGAGAATCAGAACTATGGGTAAAAAGTGTAAATTTTAAATTTTACTTTTTATTTTGTATTAAATAAATACATATTTATCATAGTATACAAACACATCTCGTTTTTCAAAATTCAAATTATCAAACGACAAGCAGGAAACTACCTTTGCATGTAATTTTTAATACTTCATTTAATGATATAAAAAAGAAAGTGAACGGGATTATATATTTTGATACTACTAATAATTTTATTCAATTTTTGTGTACGTATTTTGTCTCTTAGTGCACAAAATACTACGTAATTGTTAAATTATATTTTTTATTTTATATTAAATAAATGCATGTTAGCATGCATGTTTTGAGTATATCTTTTTTTTTTTAAGATTTGAATTTCAAACTGTGATAAGGCAGCTACGTTTGTGTGTGATTTTTAGTATTTGATTTGATGATGCAAAAAATAAAGTGAACGGGATTATATATTTTAATATTAGTAATTTCGTTCGACTTTCGTGTACGTTTTTTGTCTTTTAGTGCAAAAAATACTATCAAAACACTTATTTACAAAAAATTATTTGCACTATCCACAATTTAAACACTTACTCAAATTATTCAATTTTTTTTTGTTATTTGCCATATAACTCAAATAATTTCTTGATGATAATGCGCCAAAATAATATTCTAAATAATGCAATCTATATCGGCAATGTTCATTAAGTATGAAAATTATAGCTTATATATAAATAAATCAAATTAATAAAGATTGACGGAAAAAAGGACTTTAATAGTTCCTTATATTTTATGTTTATATTTATTTAGTTCCTCACATTCAAATGATGTATTTTAATCACATCATAAATTCAAAACGTACTATTTTGATCCATTGACACAATTACAGATATATTTTAGTCCAAAATAATTACATGCATACCATGTGTAACATTTTTAAGAATAAAATTGACAATATATAACATTAACACTAAATTGTCCTAAAAAGAATATAGATAGGGATGCAGGAGTACGGGATATTGGAGAAGAGACGGGAATAGGAGTGGCGATCGTAGGTTAAAATTTTGAAACGGTGGTAGCAAAGATTTTTAAATAGTGTCATTTAATATTTAGAATTTGTGTCTTGCTAATTTCGTTTATAAAAAAGTAACATGTCACTATACTTATGTGAGTATTTCAGGCCCAAATATACCTATAATTTTATCGAAGAACTAAAATAATACGTTTTAAATTTGTATGAGACTAAAATTAAAATGCATCATTTTAAATATGATGGATTAAAAAAATATAAGTATAAAATGTGAAGAACTATTAAAGTTATTTTCCTAAGATTGATTGTCTAATTGTTCGAGTTCGATTTGTACGTTATATTGTACGTTAACAATTTTATTTTTTTTTAAAAAATTTAAAACAAACTTAATATTTGACTTGGTTATGGTCATTTGAATCCATATTTGTTTCACTCATACCATGTTGATGTTCATCAAAATTTATACTGCAAGTTATACATACATCTTAGTTTAGAGTAGGGAGTAATTGGTTTTACGGAAATAACAACGTAGGGGGAAAAAATGGTAATAATACTAGAATTTTTAGTGTTTGCTAAACTTTTTATTTTTAAAAAAAAAAAAAAAAAAAAAAAAACCCTTAACACTCTTTATCCACTACCTTTTAGTCCTTTTTTCCCCCTCAGATTACTAAGTAATTTTTGCATGACTACTTTTAATTAGATTATGATGCCCACCGATATATGGGAGTTGACTGATTAATAGAAAAATAAAAAGAATGCAATAAGTCATTGCAGCAATATTGATATTCTTCCTACCAACAAAAAAAAAAAAAAAACATTATTGATATTCTAATTTGTTTCCTTTTTCCTTTTTCCTATAATGTTTATCTTGTTAAGCATAAACGAGTAGTGCCACACGAGGAAGCACTAAATGGGAGTATCTCATTTTCTATTTGTTTCCAAAAGAAGCATATATGTATGATTATCAAGATTCTTATATATGTATTTGTCAAAATCAATCAATAAAAGGGCGCAATCCCAAATTTCTCCCCAGTCTTATCTCAATTGTTTGTGTAGGTGAACCCATTTAACACGTTGCCAAGCTTTTGCAATCTTTCATGTCTAGTGACAATCGATCGATTCTTTTTGTTTTTATCAAGACACTTGTCAAATTCTTCATAATTATAAGATTATGATTAAATTTACATCCTAAGAATTCCAATTTAGCATCTATAAGCAAAGTTAAAAAGAAATAAATTTAATTCAAAATTTTCCTATGACTATACCGTGTATCTATATATATATATATATATAAACTCACTAAACATTTTCACATTATTGGAAAAAAAAAAAAAATCTGTGCATTTTGTGATTCTTTTTTGACGTTTTGCTTTTGCATGAAGCCTACCATGCAATAATTACATCATTATTATTTAGATTTTTTTAAAATGACAACAGTATAATCTAAACCTATCTAACTAGATCTACTACTAAGAGAAATGGAAAAATGGAAAAGCCCAATAAGGCTAAGAGAAAGAAATCTAACCTTTATTTTTAAAAATCAAGATAGGAATTCGAACTTTCGACTTTGTACTTAAATAAAATGTTCGGTGGTCAATTCACCTAAAGTGAGTTGGTTGCACTAATTACATCATTAAAGGGGAAGGACTGTCGCTATTCATAAGTCTCCTAAAACATGGAATCTATTAAGTTTTACCACGTTTAAGAATTTTATATCTTCCAGTTTTTTTTTTTATATGATTAATCATAATCAGATGGTATAATTTTGATTTTAGACAACAAATCTGACCTAAAATATTATTTGATAATCTAGATGAAGACGTACAACAGACATAAATTTGCTTGCGCCTTTTACTACTTTTATCAATTTAAAAACCAAAACTTTATGTGAAAATGAACTTAATAGAGAGGGAGAGAACGAAGAATACACACGTCATATGAAAACTTGAGTTATTTGGCCTGAATCTTGATGTTTAAGTTAATTAGAACCAAGATAACAGGTGAAAGATATATATTATGCTTGTGAATTATCAACTTGTTGAATACTTTTTTGTGATAATGAGCTTAAAAAATATAGAAGCCGTTCTACAGTTTTGTTAAAAAATAATTCGTTGTATAATATATATTTTTAAATTATATAATGTTGTAATATAAAAATTTAAAATACACGAAATAATATCTTTTGAAAGACACGACAGAATTTTACAAAAAGATAATAGAATCTAACACTACTACATTTGCAAGAGTGAGTAATTAGACAAAAATATATATTACATCATGTATTATTAACCTCAAAAACTCCATCTCGATCGAGTACACATTATTTATAAGTCTTAGGAAAATCCTAGCTAGCGCATATATATAGCTTTATTACCTCTCTCATCTTCATGTTTAAACTGACTAATATCCGACCTCTATTATCATCATCATTTGCAACAAAACACTGCATTATTCTTATATTTTTGTCGGATAATTGAGAAAAACTATGTTAATTAATACTACTATATAGTACTAGTAACAACATTAAAGCCATAAAGCTCCTGCCCTAATGAGCATTGGCTTTAAGGACCGACTAAGATGAAGATTCATGACCTCATTAGCTCCACCAACCAAATCACCGCCGATAAACACCGCCGGCATGGTCGTCGGATTACAACCGAGCATCGCGAGAGCTTGCTCGATCTTCTCGGCCACGCGGGATTTTATCGAGCTCGTAAACAGAAGGGTGCACACCAAGATCACAAATGAGTGACTTAATGCTGTGACACATGCAACAAGTGCTCCTGCTAAAGATTACCACGGGCTTTTCAGACACCATTTTGCTTATTTTATCCATTTATGAAACAAATTAAGCAAAATTAAGCTTGTGTATGTATATATTTTTTGTGTAGTTTGGATGTATCTATAGGACACACCTTAAATGTGTGTGTTAGTGTGTGAGAAGATGAAGAATGAAAGTGATCAAATATATGAGCTGAAATGATAGTTTAGGAAACTTAGGATTAGATTTTGTTGGTGTGAGGAAATTCGAAGCCTATTAGGACATTTATATAGAAAATGTGGGTGGTGTATGGTAGAGGTGGAGGATTAATATGCCATGTTCACGTGAAAAAAGATGAACAAATTTTATTTTATTTTTTTTCCTTGAAGGAATTTAAAGAGTCATTCAATAGATACTTGTAATGTCTTAGTTCCAAATTTTAATTACGAACATTTGTTGATAGCGATTTATATATGAAATATGGCACTACACAACAAAAGTTGTGCGATAACGAATCTCTGCATACGGAAATAGAGACGTGGCTATATATGATGATACGGCCTCATTTCGATTAAATTTTAACTATATAGTTTGTAATATAGAGTAGATATTGATAATGTTAAAATGATTGAAATGTTCATCATACAATACGAAATGAATACTAAAGAATTTTTTTATATGAAAATATATGATGGCGATCAGCATTGGAGTATATAATGCTCTTTTCAATTATCTGGCCACTTAGTTACTTTGGTGCCTAAAGACTTATCTTGTTGTAATTATATACATGTAAATATGTAATCCTTAATTAGTTACGTGAACAAAACAAAGATACCTAGTTACTAGGAACACAAATAATAATATATAAGTTTTTACTGAGTGAATACTAAATATTTTTTCGTAATTAAATCATCTTGGGAGTCGCTAAATTCTACAAATAGATAATTGCTTTTTGAACTTATATAGGTGAATCCCTTCAATCAATTATATATTTATGTTGTTGTCCTAATTGCCATAATTTCTACTTGTGAATAAGTACTAAGCTCGTATGGCTAATTAGGCATAGTCGTGGTCCAGTTTTTGATCTAGCAACTTTCAGCTGTATCTTTCTAGGAGGCATCTTCTGAGTCGGAGAAAGAAGTTGGATTTATCCAATTGGGACCTTTTTTTCCATAACAATATTCGCATCTTATGCACCAAAGAAAAATGAAAAGGCATTAATGTAGAAGAATAGGGATATAGTTCTTTAATGATATTAAAAACACATTCTAACCATAGTTTCAAAACTCATATGAGTTTTACGAATTAATTCGATTCAATAGAATTATAAGTGATTTGATAAAAAATTTAATAGGCATCGAAGTTTAAATTAAATTCGATAAACTCTTCGAATAATCAAGAGTTTTTATCCCATTCAAATTTATTTAAAACTTGAATTCGCTCAATATAATACAATTTTTAAAACTAACATTTATAAATTGATGATGTATAATATGTAAAAAATAAAAAATAAAAAACCTAAAATTTAAATAATTAACCTAATTATTAGAATAATTTAATCTTAATACATGAAATAACAAATACATGTATCTTATAGTTTTGAGTTTTGAACTTTTAATTAAAAAAAACTCGATCGAATTTTTGAATATATTCGACTTAGTAATTTTTTAAGTTGAGCGAGAGTTTTGTGTTTTTAAACATTGATTATAACACAATCCATATTACATTGTTCTTGATCTTCTATTTTATTTTCGAGAGAATTATTTGTTCAAACTCTACATATATATATATATATATATATATATACATCGGTGGAACATATGGAAAATCTGGTGAAATCTCATTCGAAAACAAGAGAATAGGTTGGAAGACCCTCAGTTTAAATGAAATTTCCGGACAAGCGAGATAAGATTAATTAATTGGAATTTGCTAAAGTGTTTCGACAATAGTTATAGTTGCTTCAATAAACAAGTGTTTGACTTTTACAAGGGTTTTGTTATGATTGGTAAACCACAGATCTGTCGAGTCTTGTCTCTCTCGATGATGTTACCTTAATTAGTGCATAGCATAATAAATTAATAATAGACTGTATGATATTCTTAATTAATTGCGTATATGGTCGAAACTACTTTGTTGTCGCAATATTGTTTATTCTCCACTTGGACACAATTTTAATGGTCACACGTGGCTCTCTTATGGTATTAATTTTCGGAAGAATTTTATAATTTTATTAGTTTTAAGAATTTATACGATATAAAATTTTAAAATATTTAATATTTTATTATACAAGTTTGTAACACATAATAGAATGATTTTTTTAACAAAATCGTAAAATTTTTGTAACTTCTATTTTCTTTTCTGATGGTACTAAGTTTTATACGGCCTCCAGGTCGAAAATGCGAAGAATGACTAAAGATTTCGGCAGAGTTTTATCAAATATTCTTGGGCGGTTGGTGGGGACTCAAAATAATCCAAAATATATATAAAGCATGCATTTTTTTTTTCTTTTTACCGAGTCAAATAAATATTTTAATCTCGAACCAATCTAGTCAATAGTCACAATGTCTGTCAAATTCTTAGTTAGCATATATGCTACAAATGCATTCCAATAAAGAAAAAAACAAAATAAAATCAATTTAATAAATTAGTGGAAGCTAATGACCAGATTTTCCTATAATTTTTTTTTTTTTTTAAATCTTGCTTGTTTTTCTTTTTTTGGGCTTTCGTTTGTTTTCACATACCAAATATTATAAAACCTCAAATCGAATACTTTTCTCTCAAAAATTCTAAACAGCTCAAAAGCACCTTCACTTTCCTGCGTGATCAATTCGAATCTTGGTCATGTTGATGATCTTAAGTTATAATAGAAAGTGTACATACATGCCGATTTGTTCAAACATTTGTGACCTAAAAAAGTAAAAAAAAAAGGTCACGTGTCCTAAGGTACTCGGAGCCCATAACCGGCCCATCATGAATCCCAAGGGCCACTTTGTACGGCTTCCAAATATTATACCATTATATTATTTTTTGATGTAATATTTATATTATTATATCACTTTTTTAACTAATAGTACATAAATTTATACTAAAAAGTATTATAGAAAATCCGAAACCATGGTATAAGGTCCTTTTATCTACTAATGGGACCATGTACGTACATGATCAATTTAATGAACTATTTGTTCAATCTATACTTAACAATGAATTTGATTATGCTTGACTGATTTTCAGTCACAACTTGAGAAGTATCACATTGTGTTTAGTATTTCAAACATTTTTATGGGTGCCAATACACATATTAAATTGCTAAATTTATATAAAAGATGGTTGATCTCGTACGTGTTATTTACTTTGTTTTTATTGAATTACAGATAGAAAATAATAGACCCGATAAATTAAGTGAAGAAAGTATTTATAACATAGGGAAATTCTATCATCTTTTTTAGGGAATTATTCCCTTCTATTTTAAATCTAGAATTTGTACAGTACAATATTATGTATTTTAAAAATTTGTACTGTACAAAATTTTAAACCTAAAAGAATAATTCCCTCAACGGAACTGTAGAATTCCCCTATAACATATCACAATGTTGTGCACTTTCTTACTATAGTTATTTAGTACTACACGAGCTGATAAGAACATACGCTAGACCCAAATTCAAGCATTACTATATAAGAAGAGAAGGTTATGTTTTTATATTCACTATTTTATGTTAGCAATATATATATATATATATAATATATACTATTGTGTCTATAGTGGGGATATGTACTAGAGTTTCGTTGAGGGAATCATTCCGTTAGTTTTAAGAACTTGTACAGCACAAGTTTTTAAAATACATAGTGTTGTACTGTACAAATCCTTAAAGTAGAAAGAAATTATTCTCTAAAAAGGATTGTATAATTTCCATATATATATATATATATGAAATGAGAAAAGTTCCTTATAGCCATGTTTGCAATTTTATCAAACACTTGTACACATACTACATTATCGAAATCTTGTACATTATCTTAGCATCTATGACCTTTTAATGTTATTTTTTATAATCATATAATATTGTTATCTTCAACAATATTTCATTATGGTCTATTTCAAAATTTTTGTTGGTAATGAATGTGGAAGGAGATAAGGTTCAGGAGATGGAGATGGCACTATGGCAGCATGGATGCTTCGACAAGATAAAGTAGAAGGTATTAACTTTAAGGACTAATTTCATTTTACACTTCTTAATTTATATTTGAATATCATTTTGTAATCGTAAATTTTAGTTTTGGATATTTTATATCTCAAAGTGTCAAATCCGTTCCACTTCAACTCTTTTTTTAATGTCATAAAAAAACTAACGAAATTTTTTCGTGCGTATGACAAATTCAATAAAATGTACAACAATATTTTTACGTGCAAAAATAAAGATTCTATTGAAATTTTTTGATGATGTTTAAAAATGTGACTAGGATAAATTTTAGAGTTAGAAAGTCAAAATATTCAAAATTAAGTAATTTAAAATATAAAATAATAATTAAATATAAATTACGGAGTATAAAATGGAATTAGTCTTAACTTTAAACATAGGAGATCGATAAAGAAAAATCGGTCGCACGGATCGCCACATTATTATGGTTGGTGAAGTACGTACAATAGTACACAAATCATGAATGTAAACACAAGTTGCATGCGGCCGGCTCAATATATTTCATTCCTTGTGCAATAAGAAAAAGAATTGATCAGGAACATATTACATTCTGTCTTCTAGCTAGCTTTTGTGGTTCAGAAGATCTCTCTGTCCATATATAATCTAAAAAGAAATTCGAAAAAAAAAAATTTTTGTTCGATTTTGGTTTAATTTCTAGGAAGGCAATTTGCAAAGTGCAAGTTGCTATTCCATAAAACAACAAAATGTCTTTCACACATTTAGATGTCTATATAAGAGACATTTTATTCTATCTTGTGGCGAGATCTTTAAGAGATTTTGTGCAATTATATGATTCTCTTTGCCAGGATAACACAAAGATTGGGTATCTAATCATGGTTAATCCATAACAATTATGCACATGCATGGCGCGTAGGCAATTCTTTTATGCATTTGCCCGATGAAATAAAATTAAAGTGGTAAAACATTTTTTTTATGGTTTATTAGACATGAGTTTGAGTCGTCAATGGATAAGTAGAGATCCAATAAAAAATTTTTTAGAAAAAAAAAAAAGAATCATATATATAATCTGGGGATTAGGTTTTCACTTCTGTTTCCCTTTGAAAGGCTCAATTCTTTATCACTAGAGTCGGATTTCATTGACTTCTATGTCACCAAGGTTCTCAATTCTTCACATAAATATACAAGTATTAATTAAATTTGTATTTGAGAAAATTATATTTCTCTTATCAAACTGATCTATACTCCGTATCGATATATTTTGATAATAAGAAATATAATTCGCAACTTTGTGTGGACTATATATATTGATTCCATCGCCTCTCGTCCCTCTCTCTACGTTATATAAATGTTGTTATTTTATTTCTTCACATGTATAACAGCCGACTCCTTTGGTTAATAGGGAAATACTAACATGATATTATAACCTTTTAGTCCATCCCCAATGGGAGAAATATACAAGGATTTTTAACAAAGTGATGTTATACTTGACCTAGCTAATTTTAGTTCAAATTTCTTAATTCGTTACCCATATAATAATAACAAATATATATTCTCATGTAGGGAACTGCATGCATGCACAATTATTATGGGTGAGTTTGGCATTTAATTTTTTCTCAATTTATTTTATGTCCTGTAATAGAATTCTCTCTCCTTTTCATTTAATCTCTTTTCCTCTACTGTATATTTTGTCCTTGTGTTTGGGTCCATTTAAATTGACAAGAAAAGGATAGGTCATATAAAGATTCAATTAGCCTAAAATTTAGAAAGTGGCATAAAAAATGACAACCACCAAGAAAAATTTTATATATAGTATATATTATATAAGCCATATATTATAAAATGAAACTGAAATTTTCTACATGTACCTGTATCGTCAGAATTTATTTGTTACTACATAAATATTATATGCTTGGAAGAATAAAATGTTAGGTATTCCCTCTTTGCATCATGAAGTGACTCTCAATTCGTTAAATATGCTGATACAATGAATAATTGTGATGTCATTTTGGTGAATGGATATATTCCACCATAATAACCAAAAATATTGTTGTAGATAATAATATTCTTGTCAGAACTATTCCATCATGCAGGGCCTCCCAATTATGTCCCGAAGACATGTACAACAGCTCATGTTGTTTTCGAGTTATGATGGTTTCTTTCAATACCACTTTACCTACTAATATTTCGAAAAAAAAAAAAAAAAACTTCTTGAATAATTGTTTAACTATAGGATACATTAGTTACTCGATACTAGATGAAGTTATTCGCATGCATTAAGCATTAGAAAGTAATCGTCCATCAAAGGGAAATTTTTATATGATTGGGTATATGACATAATGTCATATACTCTTTAATTTAGAAAATTTCACATCAATTACAGCATCACATTATCACATCCAAGTAAATTATGTTAAATTTTTTAAACTAAAGAATTTATGACACTATGTAATGAAGTCGATTCATACAAAAATTTTCCTGTGATAAAAAACGGAAGTCACTTGCATAACAATGTACACATAAATATTGTCCAAGTATGTGTTTTATCTTTTTTGGGACATCATTAACTTGCATAACAATGTACACATAAATATTGGCCAAGTATGTGTTTTATCTTTTTTGGGACATCATGTCTTTGAAAAATAGGAACATTATAAATTATAATCTTGTAACAACTTACAAATTCTTTTAAATATTTATTTTGTATTTTTAAATTTTATCTTGACCCCCACCCCTCAATTTGTAGACACGCATCCATTAAAATAAAAACTCTCTCGTTATAGTGTATGTAATTTTAAAAAATCAGTGTCTATAATGTTACTACTACTTTATGTTTTTTTTTTTTCTTTCCTAGCCATTTTTAATTTATTAAAGATAATGATCATAGTGCTAAATGCATCAAGTCATCGATACATGAGCTGTAAATCCGTTTTTACCTTGACATTATGCCCCGGTTGAGTTATGGTCCTTTTGCTAAAAAAGTACTTTCGGCTAATTTAAGTATATTTAGAGTATTTGGTAAATGTGTTTTTTTAAATTCAAGAATAGACCTTTTAGGCTGTAAAGTACTTTCATTACAAGTTCAAAATGAATACTTTTGAGATAGATTTTATTTTTTAAATAATTGATAAAAAAAATTTTAACCATTTTATCATAAATTTAAAATTAGATAAAAATAGAAAAACTTTTTTAAACATTTAAATCAAACATTTTCAAATATAAAAAAGGTACTTATTCAAATTTGTTGTCAAACAATAAATTAAGTTTTTTTTTTTTCAGGGCCTATGTAGATACAAATTAAGAATTCTTAATTGAGAATCATCAAGAGATCATTGGCCATTGGTAGAAGTTGGAGATAGCTGGGTTTCAACTTTTTGTGCATGTGTATGTAACGGCACTTCACCAAAGGCATCGCGCCGGTCACTGTTGACAATACAACGCACAAACAACGCTTTCATTTCTAAAGATGAAGATGGAATATATTACATCTTTTCTCTCTATTTTGATGCTTTCTCACTTTTAAAAATCTAGAAAAAGAACTATATTTATACAAAGGATGATGCATATTTGTATCAATTAGAAAGAAAAAAAAATCTCCTAACGTAAAATTCCGTCTTCATTGTTTGACAAAACTATGTAAAGAAACTGTATTGTGCATGAAAAATTATTTATAAAATTACAAATTAACACCGGGTTAAAGTTAATCTACGTGATAAAATTACATATTTAATTATTAATTTCTTAATTTTAAATATTTGATCGGATTTGATTCAAATCATGGCATAACCATATGTAAACTCAATACCTTATTAGTTAAAATTATTGATTGAATTCTGATTGATCACTCTAAACTCGGGGAAATTTTTATTTTAATCAGGATGAATTATTGGACATGTTTAGTAATTATTTATCCAAGTAATGAAAGCCTTTCATTTTTTTGAATAAGATAGTCTCCTATTTTTCAAAAATACGGACTCCACATTCCAAATGAAAATTTTCCGTTAATTGAAGAGCAAATACTGAATTTGACCGACATAAAATTTCTCCCAAACTCGGTGCTATTTAGCAAACTATAAAAGAAACAACTTTGGATAATCATAACCGCACTAAAAGGGCTCAGCAGGTACCAGGTTAATTTTCCGACCAAAAAGAAGAGGAAAAACGCAACCACATTCGAGATGCTATATATGTTATTATCAAGCATTTTCGCCGCATGCACATCAACATTAACGTCGTAAATTCTTAGGCTTTATACTTAAAGTTGAGATTCTTCTTGTTTCATCATCATCGATATCAAAGTTGACATTCCCAATATATAATACGATATGATCACCCCCATTATTTAATCAAAGAGATCACACGTTTTAAATCTTGATTTGATTTTATAATCCATCAAAAAAGTAATGTAGTATTATGCGCCAAATTTTAATTTTTATACCTTTTAATTATATACTAACCGAGATAAAAAAGAAAAAAAGAAAAAGTTTAAATATCTCGAAATTCAAAAGCTTATCATCGACCCTGTGTCCCTATAGACTAATAGTTGCAGATGATTTTTCTTAAAAATTATGTTACTTATTGGAAATTACATCACATTAACATACTATGTTGAATTTTAACTTTGAGAAAAAAAAAAAAAAAAAAAAAAATTGATTCTGTTAATTTTATATGAATCTGCCGCTTGCGGAAGTAACAAAAACTATCATGTACACTTAATTGTACGGCAAATAATTTTCTATCTCACTCCCTATCTCAATCTCAATCTTATTATCTAATAAACGACTAAGATTGACTCATAATTATATTTAAAAAGAAGGAAAATAGGAAGATTACATAAGTTGCATATTCCTCTGAAGTCTTATCTTCCATTTCTAAATTTTAGATTGACTCCTCCCTAATTTTTAGACACTCATCCGTTATAATAAAAATCTTTTTTGTAAGAGCTATAAATAGTGTTTGTAATATTCAAATCAAGTGTTTGTGATCTAAAAGAAATATTACTACTCTAAAAGAAATATTGCCAGTTAATCAGATAGGAAAATATAGCAAGTATGTTGAACTCCAGTTATGATAATCATGTTTTGATGATGACCAAATCATACTAATGGTTTGCAAACAAGTGTGCAGAAAAACAGGAAGGATAGGATGAAAATGATCATCCAAACACAATCAAGAAAAACAACCAAAAGTTGAACAACACCTTTCGGACGATGAAGAGCGTCCGAAAGAAAGGAGATCGGATGCAAGGAAGTATCTGAAAAAAGGAGCTCAAAATGAAGTAAGTTTCTGTCCGATGTTCTATACACTTATTTGCACACCATTAGAACAGTGTCTCTTATACACATCTAATTATGACGCATATGACCGGCCGAGACACTGTTCATCAAGCTGTAGGACGCATGAACGGACGTCCGAACCCACCGTCCGAACCCCTAATGGCTAGTTTTTAACATTTAGCTAGTTTTTTTACCTTTAGAACTCAAATTTCAGCACATTTTTCATCTATAAATAGCCCAAGGACTTCCAAATTATGTAAGGAACTACTACATTCAATACAAACACTTGTAAGAGCTATTTGGGGAGAAATAGGCTAAAATATTGTGGGTTGTATTGGTTTGAGTAGTATAGTTCTCTTGGCTCAACTAGTGGGAATTAGTGTGAGTAAGAGTAGACTAGTGAGTGATCTTCAAGTGTAAGAGTGGAGGGATAACAAGTGTACAAAAGTGAGGTTGTAGTGTAAAATCCTTTGACTCAACTAGAGGAACTTAGTTGGTGCAAGGGTGAGCCTACTTTGTATACAAGAAGGTTATTGCCTCACCTTCTTTGAAGAGGCACTACTAGTGGATGTACTCCAAACTTGAGAAGTTTGGGAGTTCGGTTTAATATTCTTTATCTCAATCTTTTATTTGTTCTTTAAGCTTTAATTGCTAAATATTTATCTTTGATCATTTGTGGTTTAAGTATTCATTTGTTGCACAAAGTTTGTATTTTCATTAAGCACTTCAAAAGGTTTGTTTTTTGAGACAACCTAATTCAACCCCCCTCTTAGGTTGCTTTGGAGCCAACAAAGTACATACAAGATGTTTAGTGGTATTGAACCATGCAAGTCACTATCAAATAAATGAGTAAATTTTAACTATTTACTGTGTATTGCGGAATGATTAGTAGATCATTAAACAGAGTGACAATAGGGGATTCACTTATTTTTTAGTCTTTGTGGCTGTAACTGAAAACTCTACAATGCAATATTTTGAAAATTGGACCGGGCATTGACCCGATGGCTTATCTGGATCGCGGTTCAACCAATAGGATTGGTTGAACCGTTCGGGTCACTACTTAATTTTTTTTTTCTTTTAGTGTGGTATAATTTTAAATAACTTAAAATATACTTTTGTGAAATCCATAAATTACAAAACAAACACTACTTTCTATGAATTCTAGTCCTAATATCCAAAAATACTGATTAATAATTTCCAACAAAAAAAAAATCATACATTTACAAAAATAATATAAAAAATATCAAAACAAACAACAACTTAATAGTTTAGCTTTTGGTGTGTTTACTGTTTTGTCGTTTTGGAGTTTGTTTTATAGTTTTTTTTTTTTAAATTTTTCTTTTTTTAATTCTTTTTTTTTTTTTTAAATCTTAAAGTTAAAAAATCGGAAAGGGCTAGTGGTTTACGATTTTTTACGATTCTGTCTGGTTTTTATTATAGGTCGAATATATAACTGAATTGGACTGATGATTCTTCTAGGTTGCAATCCAACCTATCAAATCGATCGTTCTAGTTCGATTTTCAAAACATTGCCGCAATGCTAAGACCTAGCAAAGAATTTTTCCAAGCAAAGGGTTTACAATTTAGCATAGCATCTATCTAAATATCTCAAAGAACCTTCATCTTTTTTACTCCTTTTCTTCTTTTGCATACCAATGGCGAAAACTCAAAAATCCATGACACTAATTAGCTAGCAATCCTACCACACCTTCACTTGCCCGTAGTATAAAATACAACTCCTCGTCCTAACAAAATATCATATATCAACCCAGCCAAGTGATCTATATGGTCTGTGCCAACATTCTTCAACGATCAATCTCCAACTTGTCACCCCAAATCCCTTCAACAAATTCGTATTTTTCACAGCGAAATACGTACAATTAATTTCCATGGATCACGTAGCAAAACTGGATTCACAGAAGGCTGTACTAATATTCAGTGAGAGTTCATGTTGCATGTGCCATGCAATTAAGAGATTGTTGGGTGAACCCTATAATCATTGAACTCGACGAGGATTCGCGAGGAAAAGAAATGGAATGGGCTCTGATGAGGCTAGCTGGAGCTATATGGCTCTGATAACTCACAAATTAGGGATCTCTGATTAATACTTTCTCCGTTTTAATATAATTGTCATATTACACATTTATAGAAATTTTTATATTACTATAAAATTTTATCAAATGTTTACAAATGCCCTTAGTAAGTTGAATTGATTGATTGACATCATCAAATAACAAATATTGACAATTGGACAGTTTTAACGGGAAGAGAGAGAAGAGAGAAGATTGAAAAGAGAATGATGAATTGATTATTGGGTCCATTGGTTGTTGGAATTTGAAATATTTTAAATGTTTAGAAAGATAAATTTAGAAGTTCAACAAGTAAATCATCTATTTTTCGTAATGTGATATTTTTATTGGGACATCTCAAAATAGCAAGTATGACAATATAAATAGGATGGAAGAAGTAATTAAGGTACCCCTTTGAATTAGTGGTGACTTCGACTAAGTGAGACTGAAGATGGAGGCAATATGGAGGACAACATTTATAGAACATCGGATTTTCTATCTTACTTTTTATGCCAATATCCTACCTCATTTTAATACTTGCCATGTATATTCTAATATGATTATTATTAGTAAGTCAAAGTACATGACTAATTAATATCCCCAAGGTGGAATTAATAGAGTGTAACAGGGATGGAATAAAGGATCCTACATAGCAATTTTGCTCTATCATTTTGTTCTTCTGGTTTTCTATTTTCTTAGTTATTTAGTACGTTTTTTTTGAGAAGGGCAAATTTAATTTTGCCTTCTTTTGATGTTAGAATTTGTCGTGCGCCCATATGAGATATTGTTCATTTTAGTCAAAACCTCACGATTTTGCCCTTAAAAAGGCACCTCACATGGGAAGGGTGGCCCCTTACATTATAAGTTAAATTTTTTCTTATCTATCAACCAATGTGAGATTTTTGGTCCCTCTACCTTACATCACCACAAGCCCCCCCAACTAAGGAAGAGTCTTGTATACGGTCCAAGGGGCCCATAGATGGCGCCATTGTATTGATGCTAGAATTTATCGTACACTCATATGAGGTATTGTTCGCTTTGACCGAAAACTCACGGTTTTGCCCTTGAAAAGACACTTCATGTGGGTGTTGGATATTATGGTATGTTTGGATACTACGGTATGTTTGGATACTATAATATATTTAGATACTACAGTATGATTGGATACTATTGTGTGTTAAAGTTGGGTCTTTGGCCACTTAATCCTCCCTACCAAGTTTTTGGGAAAAAAAAAAAAACTTCTTTGGTGGCCTACTTAATAAGACTTTCCAAGCAAATGGTAAAATAGTTGAAGTTCAAAATTTTTTCTCCCAGGAACAATTCAAAATTTGGCTCCGGTCACAAAATCTTATCGGCTCCAACCAAGACACAAATCAAAAACTACTGAGTTACTCTCAATCCGGATAAACTCAAATTAAGAATGGGGGACAAATGATGATACATAAATATATCACCTGATATATAGTTCACGGACACGTGACAATATGGTCAAAATAGTTAACTAAGATCAACGGTATCTTCACAATTTTTGACATGGACTCAATCCAGATAAAAAAAGATCTTATAGGCCAAATAATTATGTCAAAACCCATAAGTCATCCAAACTCATCAAGGACCACGGTAAATAGTTAATCTTCAAGGATAGTATTAACTCACACAAAAACACAAATCTTCTTACTTTCATTACAAAATTCTTGTCTTTCTTAACTTTCATTTTGCTCTCTAATTTCCTCTTGTCGGCAAATTCTGACTTGAGCGTTGGAACCTCCTCTAGGGGACAAAGCCTCGTCGTTCTTGTTCTTTTTGCAAGTTATTGTATCGTGAGTTTGACGTGTGTCGTTACCTTTACTTTGGAGTATTTTTTATGATTGGACTTAAATTTTATACTTAATTTTTAAATCTTGGTGTTAATATTTTTTACCGATCAATAGCCTCTTATATTTATTAATGGTAGTATGAATTTAGTACGTTATATTTCGCTTACAATACTATATTTGGTCCCTTATGTGTGACTTTTACCCTACTTCTATCCCTTATTCATGAATATTAATTACTAACATATTTGGTCCCTTGTGTTTTACCATGATGCTATTGGAAAAGAATTCACAATGTATAAAAGAAAAGGGGCAAATATATTAAACTTAATAAAATGAGGAATTATATTAGAATCATACAAAAGAGACTAAGGAACTAAACAAGTTAAAATTAAAATATAAATTACTAAAATGAAACAAGTTAATTAATTGTAATTTCGACTTAATTCAACTAGAATTAATGCATCTATAAAACTTATCCTTTTCGATATGCATTAAGCAACCGTACACTGTGTTAGTAAATTGGCTCGAGACAAAATTATTTGACAACTCAAAACGATATATGATTTGATCAATTAGACCTATATTTATGGGTGAAAGAATAGCAATTTATTAATTTGACAAAAGGAAATTAACAAGTTGGAGAGATCTCCATAAATCTAAAAAAATTCTAAAGAAAATATCCAAATACCTTAAAACTAAGATATAATAAAACATAGAGCTTCAGAAAGAAGATTATAAAGCCAAATCTATATCTCTATTGTTCATGATAATTTTCAAAACTCTGCGAAGGCATGAATTTATAGGCCCTTCCTTTGCATCAACTCAAAACAAAAGTCTGTGGCTAGATCGAGAGTGTTAATCAGGGGCGGCGATGCAAGAATTGTATTTTGAGGGGGCAAGACTTAATAGGTACATAATTATTAAGGTTAATTTACATTTCTCTCAAAAATTTAAGGGGGCAAAATATAAATTTTATAAAATTATAAATTAAGTTTTTAAAATTTTAAAGGGTAAAATTTATAATTTCTCCCCGGCCCCCTTAAATCCGCCCCTGGTGTTGATTGATATCTTTTTCTTGAATTGGTACTAAACTTTTGAACTATAAGTACACATGCACCCCCATGATCAAATGTCAAAGTTTTCACGCAATTTAGTTGGTTGGATGCAAGACATCCACTTCCAACCACTACTTGACAGAATGTTACACTAAAAATTCAAAAATGAAATTGATATTGCAACAAGATGTTGCTACAAATCCATCATCATAGTTATTAATGGTGCATTTTGTCAAAATCACGAGGCATTATAAAGTGATAAATTGGATCATTTCATGTAATTCTGCAGATTCTGGTTTCCAAATAAGTGAGTGCAAGTTCTTCACAAAGCAAAACATGCAATTTTAAGTAATTTTAGAAACACAATCAACCTTTCCCTGGCCATATAATTTATTTGTAAATGGACATGTTTTAATGTCATGTCATGAATATATTCTCTAATTATGAGAACTCAGCTCCAAATTACTTATAACCGTAATCCCTCTTATGTGATTTTGATTTGTGTGTGACGTACTTTGCACACATTTTATCCAGGACCAGAAGGCAAAAAGTAATATGGATTTGTGCATGGTAAAGTTACTATATATATATATATAGCAATTTGGTACTTTAACAAGGGACTATTTTATTTTGCACCCCTCAAATTACACTCAATTTCCACTTTGCACCACAAACTTGAGCTTTGGATACTTTATACCCCAAACTCTCAAATTCGTCCCACTCAATTCTTTTTTTTAATACCGTCTAAAATATTAACAGAATTTTTCTGTATACATATAACAAATTTCACAGGATGTACAATAATATTTTTGTATGTAAAAACAAATGAGTTTGATCCCATTAATTTCTTTGACAAGGTTAAAAAAAGAACTAAAGTGGGACAAATTTAAAAATTAGAATGCAAAATGTCCAAAATTGAAATTCAAAGTTCAAAGTAAAAAATTTAATATAAATTGAGAAGTATAAAATAGAATTAATCCCTTTAACAAGTTACTATATTAATCATGACAGAATTTGAATTCATATTAATGTTGAATTTCGTTGTTGGTAATTAGTGATCGAGATACATTTGAGAATTATACTCATACACCAAAGTGTAAGAAGGAATAGAGGATGAATGGTTAAAAGAAAAATATATGGGTAAAATGATGACCTGATTAATCAATTGAAGAGCATATTTTAAAGTTCATTATTGTCAAAAAAATAAAAAAGTTCATTATTGTGGCATTACTCGAACTTTTGGCCAAGGTGATTTGGCAATTCTACAATTACACATTAAAAAAAAATAAAAAACAGATTGAAAGGATGAGATGTCCGAAATCTAATCCAACGGCTTTCTACACAAATTCTTTCATGTAAATCCAAACGGACCAAATCTTAGGGGAAAATTTTTATATGAATTGAATCTATGCACAGTATTATAGACCCTTTAATTTAAAAGTGATGTAATATAAGTTGATATAGAATATTTTAGATCCACAAATTTATAGTATTATACCATAAATTTAATTCATGTAAGAATTTTTCAAACACGCAAAAATTCATCATAGACAGTTCCAAATGTAATTCAAAATTGAGCTAGTACTACTTTGGAACGTTGGATCAAGAAACATGACGTCACAACTTTCTAATCCACTCATCCTGTCTCCTCATCGAACGGTCCAAATCCGACATCTCACACACCCCCAAAAATACCCAACAGCACATAATCATTACACATTATTTTAGTATACCTTTTTTGATTTCCTTTTTACCATTTTAAACATGTGTTGAGTGCAAATGTTATTTTTTTAAAAATAAAATATTTAAGGAAAGGGTATATTAGTCCTTATCTGTATGAAATAGAGTTTGAAGATGTTTCATGGCGCATCAAAGTCGGAACTACTCACAATAAATTTGAATACGAAATTTTCTCACCTAAATGGTTTCAATTGATTTATTGAAAAATTCTACGATCTATTTTAAAAATTATTTTTGTATATTTTAAATATTTATATAATATGTATATTATATATTTTAAGAATTTAAATTATATAAATTTTTAAAATTAATAAAATGATTAACATAATAGTTTCTTAAAATAAGCTCCAGAATTTTCCTTAATTATTAGCCATTAACTTAATGTTGATTCTATCTCCAAAAAAAAACTTAATGTCAATCCTAAAATAAGTAAATATTCAGTATTCCAATAACTTTTTTTAAAAAGTTAAATTTTCCGAAAGAAGTAAAACATACTATATTCCACTAAGCCACAAAATGTACAGTGCCATCACCGCATGCCCCGAGAAGATTAAGATTGGTTTAATGTCACCCAATCACCTATGACATTTCTAATTACATAGAACAAATATTTTAAATTATAGATCTCAAATACTGTTGTTTTTCTAAAGTTAAATATTTTAAATTATAAAATATTATTGTTTTTCTAAAGTTGTTTACTAATTAACCTACATGAATTAATTGGGACTACACAATATTAATTAATTGAACAAAATATTAGTTAATTGCTCTTTACTACACCATATTTTAAAATTATTATTTAACTTGATATCCATAGCAAAAGGATTCAAACAAAGGGATTGATTTATTTGTAAAGCATCAGTTCAACACTTTCACTCATTAAATCCAATTAACTAAGCTATTTATTCTCTCTCTCTCTCTTTCTTTCTTGTGAATTTGAGTTTTCAATTCTTTATGACTTGCTTTTTTCTTCAGTCATAATAACTTTTTTTTTATTTACCTTTCACTTGTTCACACGATTAAAATATAATTATAATTTACTTCTCTTTTTTCCACTCTTTTGACTTATTAACATTAACCAAAACACAAAAATTACTTTATTTCTCTTTACCCTTTAAATATTATCCAATTACGTGTACTTATGCCCCTACGTATGATTTAGTTGCCTCTTTGGCTCTCACGGTTGAATTCGACGTAGGATTTTCTATCTCATACTTATCTCACGTTTTGTCCCATTACCTATTAAGTGTTGAATTTTGTGAAGTAATTTTAGTTAAATAATTTTGATAATTTATATAACAGCGTGATAAGGAATAGGATAAAATGTGAAACAAAAATCTAAAGTAGTCTAATTCTGAGAAGACCATCTCTAATTCAGCTATCTGAAAGGCGAAAAAAAAAAAAAAACAAAGATTATATTTCCATTTAATTTTATTTTTACTTTTACCTTCCATATTTATATTCCTAGTCCTTCTAACTTTAACTACTACTACTATATAAATATTTTTATAAATAATTAATATAAAAATTAATATTTGGAAATTTTTCTTTCTTTTGCATTGGTTTCCTTTTACTTTACCTTCTCTTCAGACATCAGTTTCTTCGATTGGTTGATCTACTTTGTCTAAAACAACCAAGAATTGTGATCTTTGTTTTTTGAGTTTATTTGGGTGAGTGATGAGCTGACTCATGGCTGAGAATCTCTTAAAGAAAAACATTCTATCTAGAAAAAGATGGGATTTTTGTGAGATGGGTTGTTGAGTAAAAGTGAAGAACTTTCATCATTCATGGTGAAGAAATTTCTTATCTTTATTCAAATTTTGATGCATATATACATTCATAGAGGTGTATAGTGAAAAGGGTTAGCTGGGTTTTGTTTGATTTGTGACGATTTGATATGGGTGGGTGTTTTCCATGCTTTGGATCATCAAATAAAGGTGGGAATGGTGTTAAAGAAGTGGTAAAGAAGGATTCTTTCAAGGAAGGTTCGGCTGCTCATTCACACCATGTGGACAGAGTTAGTTCAGGTGTTATTTCAAGATATTTTCTGGGTTTTTTTTTTTTTTCCTTCTTTTTTCTTGGTCAAGATTAGTTCTTCAGTATAATTTGCTCATATTAAAATGTCCCTGTTTGATTTCTAGTGTTTTGATGAGCATAGTTTACTTGCTCTTTTTGTGGTATGGTTTTGGTGTTTTGTTAATCTTTGTTCCATTTTGATGATTCTGGTTGGTTTTCCATATTTAGTGGATGAGGAGTTTTAGCTCTTATGCATCAGTAAAATTGTAGGTCATTGATTTTTTTCTTGTTTTTCTGTTTGGATTTTCAGTAGTGTAGTAGGATTAAAAATGTTTTGGGAGATCTGGCATTTGATGGGCAATTCTGTGGTTGCTTTTCCACATTGCTTTTCCCCTTTCAGTTATCAAAATTTGAACTTTATTCAGACTATGATTTCTTAATAATGTGAAAAGACTGTTATAATTATGCCCTTAATGCAATGATTATCCTCTATGCCATTTAAATTCGGATTCTTACCACAGAATGATCTATTTGAGCTTTAGTGTGTGTGTGTCTATATATATATATGTATGTATATATATAAGAGAAGATATATTATGTATACTATTGTTGGGTGGCTTAATAACTTCACTTATTTCACTCATCTATGTTTTATGTTTTGTTGATACAGATAAATCAAAGTCCAGGAGTGGAAATGATCCCAAGAAGGAACCATCAAAAGATGGACAAACAGCAAATATTGCTGCACAGACATTTACATTTCGTGAGCTTGCTGCTGCAACAAAGAATTTTAAGCCCGAGTGTTTGTTGGGTGAAGGTGGGTTTGGACGAGTTTACAAAGGTCGTTTGGAATCAGGACAGGTATATTCAGCTGTTGTTATCAGAAAACATATCGCAAATGAAACTTTATCAAATGTTTCGCTTAAATACCAGAATTGTGCTGGAAGAGTTATTTTGCTTCGGGAGCATCTGTCCATGCTCCATGCATTGTCTTATTTTCTTGATGGTGACTTGTAATCGCTGAAAAATGGTTTCTTTTGCAGGTAGTTGCAGTTAAACAACTTGATCGTAATGGCCTTCAAGGGAATAGAGAATTTTTGGTTGAGGTTCTTATGCTTAGCCTGTTACATCATCAGAATCTTGTGAACAATTGATTGGTTATTGTGCAGATGGGGATCAACGACTCCTTGTTTATGAGTTTATGCCATTGGGATCTCTAGAGGATCATTTACACGGTAAGAGACTGCTTTCAAGAAACTATGTCAATAGTACGATGGTCTTTCATTTTGAGCAACAGTATTTTATATATCACATATATTACTAGTTAATAATTATCTTAAAACTGAACCTCCTCATGAGAAAGAATCTAGTTCATCAGTTGGGGAACAACTGAAAGCATGGCAAACATGGTTTATTAAAATGTCACAAATAAGAATTCCTTTCTGGTTCTACTTATAATACATATTTTGGAGAGCCTCAAATTCGAAGTTTTTAAGTAAACAAATTTCTGGTTGATAGAACAGTAAGCTGAACAAGAAATAAAGGAGAACTTTGTTTTATAATATTTTCGTGACGCATGTAATAATTAGGACTTTGGGACCTTGTTTCAGAATGTGCCTCTTCAAAACTTTTGACTTGATGCATTTATTTGTGGTGTCTATTTATAATCATGTATGCATCTTAACACACACATGATGTACTTTCTTAATTTATGCCACTGCATATGCTGGTTGTTAAGTTGGATTTTTTTTGTTTGTGGAGTTTCTTTACGGTGCATTTCATACCTCTATGCCTTGGATTTGTGACATGTTAAAGCATTACTAGACAAAATGTCCTAAGTTTAGTTGCTTTCGTGCCTGCTTTCTCTGTTATGGCTTATGAGTCTTCTTTTAGTGGCATTTAACAACTAGAAAGAAGAACTATGATGCATATCTAACTCTACTTGTTGGATTTATTAAGCATGAGAGCAATATAAAGCTGCATGTGGAATTGGTCAAAGACAATATTTTTTTATAGTATTGATCTTTTGGACCTATAAGGATGTCTCTTAAAACTGATTTGTGCAAGAATAAGAAAATATGATTAGTCTGCTCATTATCAATCATTTAGTTCCGGCCTGAAGTAAAGTATGGTAAGATGGTTGCAATGTACTATTAAGTCATAAAGCATGGCACAACTACAAGCTAGATGTACAGTGGGCCCTAGAGTGACGGTGAGGCATATGCAATCTTATCTCGTACTGGTGTCAATGGGAGAAGAACTACTTGTGGCCATTTTTATCTTCTCTAAAAAAATTCAGTTATGTCCCTAAATGGGAAATAGAAAGCATATCATGCATCGTTCTTTGAGCAACTCCAAACCTCAGAGCAACTATAAAAGCCAATATGGTTTTCATTATTCTTCAAGATCTTGATTTGGAATTACTTGGATGTTTGTACTCGGAGAAAGATCAAAAGATAAATCAATTACCTTGAGAAATTAGTTCACTATTGCGTAATACAATTTTGAACTGTTGGTGTTGGCTTAGCTTAACAGTGATAAATGATTATTTGGTGGCTGAAGTTGGTGTTCCTTCCATACGGTGCAGGTGGTGTTGCATGGTCCTCCGTTCAGATTATTTGTTGCATTCTTCTTCTTGTCAGTCACTTTGGTTACCACCACATGAGATCACAAATATATTCCGATCTTGAACATTACTCTTTCTTTGCATTAAGTGTATATATAACATGAAAAAAGAATTAATAGGCATATTGAGTAGACCCAAAAGCTAAAATGAGTTGATTGTTTTTGGCCCTCTAAGAGACTTGAATGAGAACCCTTTTGTTTTCTTCTTCTTGCAAGTTTGGACTTGTGTTGATCTTGCCACTGAGGTAAAATAGCAGTCTTGATGCCAATAGAAAATATTTTAGTTGATTCCGGAAATTGCATATACACAAGTTTGGAAGATGCTCAAAACAATTTTGTACATTTTGAATGGAATTGTTCTTTTAATATCTTGAACTTTCCGCTAAATTAAAGGGAAGGTGGTTAAGAATGTGTGCTCCTAATTAACCTTTTCATTCTATGGTGTTAAGTGAAACAATGTAAATCATTGTGTAGTACCATGAGGTGCAACTTGCAAATTGCATTTGACAAACAGTAGTGTTGTATCAAGCTATTCAGGTGATGAGCTGCGCCTAACTATTTCTTCGCTCATAGTTTATTGACAACCATGTTATGAATTAAATCTTGGTTCTAGGTCTTTTATTACCTCAGTCCATGACTTAATTTTCTTGATCATGCATTATTGACTTTGAAACTTAATTACCAGACCAAATGGAGGCTGTGCCACCCGTGTGTGAAGAATTAGAGGTGGCAATGTGTCCAGAAATTATATATGTGGATCATTTATTACTATCTGCAATTATGCTGGCAAAAATACCAGTGCAAACCTTCTCAAGGCAAGTACCATCATGGCATGTGTTCGTACTTGTCCTCTGTAGGGGCCAGTAGATGAAATGGATATTTATAGTTTGTTTGCCGATAGTTCAGCAGACTAGCAAAAGAATCTGGCACAGTTGCAGAAGCGATTGATCTTCGATGTGTTCTATCCCGTGGTGATTAATTCAAAATGTGTTAGTATTAGAGGACCATGAAACCTGGCTTGTTATAATAGCTTACTGTTAAAAGGTGGATATGAAGAACTGTTTGAGTGCATCTCAGTATTACTTTTGCACTATGCATATCATTATATTTTTAAGATTTCCTTTTAATATCTAGATGTTTTGCCCGGCTTCTTTTTTCGGGTTTTCTTAAACCCCTTGAGGGAGAAGGGTTGCCAGGATCGAACTCCTAATTGCATTATGGAGCATGCATTGAACCAATGGGTTACCAAACCAATGGTTGTTGTTTTGGATGAATTTGCTTGCTTATCCTCAACTATTTTCCTAGAATTTCTGCTTCAATTTTATAGTTGTGTACGGCAAAAATGAACATTGATTTAGGTTCTGAGCCAAGTCCTTTGGCATAGAAGTAGGGTAATTGGAACCATTTGTTCATTTGTACGCTAAGTTATCAGCTGGAGCCTGGAGTATTATTTATGACATTCTCAAAAGCCTTAGGTATTTTATTTTGAAATGTTTGATTGGGACAATTGTAAATTTAAGAGTTGACTACAATTTTATGGTGCCGTGTATATGTTTCTTGATATCATCCATAATTTTTTAAAGTTAAAAACCTAAGATAAAAGAAGAAGGTGAAGCAGAAATATAGCTGGAACTTAGATTCTTGTAATGGTATAAAACATTACTCTCGTTTGGTCTTATCAGCAATTAGGATTAATGAATATTTTCTTGTATTAACGCAACTTATAGTTACAGTCAGGTGTTGCTATCTACCCTATGGAATTTGTGCACATTAATATCTAGATTTCCATGTTACCCTTGTCTTTAAATACCTTTTTACTGATATTGTAAAACAGAATGATGCGACAAGAAAAGTAAAGCCTTTATGCAGGTCTATCAAATATTTAATTTACCCCATGGCATGCATGATGTGCCATCTGCGTAATTCACTGTATTTAGTAAATTGTGCAAATATTTATTGTATGAGGTTGAAAAATGGAATTCCTTTAAGGTATTTTTGGTTCATGCTGATAGAACTTTTGAGATGCTAATAGATGTAAAACTGCACAAATACTAGTTATTGTTGACTATCTGCTGCATTAGTGTTGGTATGATTCCTGAGAGCTTTTCTGTAGTTGTGTGAGTAAATTCTAGAGATGGTCATGGGCATAAAACTGCAGAAGTGCTCATCACGGTTTGTATTACATTCCTCTACCATAGTAGTGAGTGCTAGTTGCGGTTTTGGTGAGCCTAGCTGATTGCTTCATGCTGGCACCTACATACAGATCTTCCACTTGATAAAGAACCTTTAGACTGGAATACAAGAATGAAGATTGCAGCTGGTGCAGCTAAAGGATTGGAGTATTTGCATGATAAAGCCAATCCTCCTGTCATATATAGGGACCTAAAATCTTCTAACATTCTTCTTGATGAAGGATATCACCCTAAATTATCAGATTTTGGGCTTGCGAAACTGGGTCCAGTTGGTGACAAGACCCATGTATCCACTAGGGTGATGGGAACGTACGGTTACTGTGCTCCTGAGTATGCTATGACTGGTCAACTCACTTTTTGAAGTCTGATGTATATAGTTTTGGAGTTGTCTTTCTTGAACTGATCACTGGGCGCAAGGCCATCGATAACACAAGATGTCCAGGAGAACATAATCTTGTTGCATGGGTATGCAGTTCTTCTATTTTTTATGAAATTGATTTTTTCTATGTGGTTTACTTTGACAGATACTTCAACAGAAGCATAATTTTATATGTTGATCTTCCAGCATGTTATAATCACTCAAAACAAGATTTTCTCTCACCCTTTATTCTTTTGGGAGTTTTTCTGCAGGCACGTCCACTGTTCAAGGATAGAAGGAAGTTTCCAAAGATGGCTGATCCACTGTTGCAAGGCCGTTACCCAATACGAGGACTTTACCAAGCACTAGCAGTGGCTGCCATGTGCTTGCAAGAACAAGCTGCCACGAGACCTCTAATTGGGGATGTTGTGACTGCTTTGTCATATTTAGCCTCTCAAACATATGATCCAAATGCAACTACTGCACAAGGTAACAGAGTTGGCCATTTGACAACCAGCTACTCCTAGGAGTAAGGAGGACCGGAGGAGCATGGCTGATGGAGTGGATAGTCCAGAGGATCCTGGACGTGGTTTCCATGGATCCCCTTCTACCCACAAGAATTCAGCTGATTTCAGAAAGAGAGACTCTGCCAGAGAGTTCAGTACTGGTGCTGAGTTGAGAAGGATTGAAACAGGTGGAGGGTCTGGACGGAAATGGGGTCTAGATGAATCAGAGCGTCCCCAGTCCCAAAGAGACAGTCCAGTGAGTGCAGGCAGAGCTAGAGAAACACCAAGGAATCGAGATCTAGACAGAGAACGTGCAGTAGCAGAGGCCAAAGTGTGGGGTGAAAACTGGAGAGAGAGAAAGAAGGCAAATGCAGTTGGCAGTTTTGACGGTATGAATGATTGACCCCTCACAGGGATATCTCCTAATAACCAGCAATTGCATGTTCTAGAGATCATCATGAAGAGAAGAGCATCTTTACTAGTCATCTTAGTTGAGACAACCTTCCAAATCGGAATAAGAGTCCTTATATCCAAATTTGTGGTACTGTTTGTCATAAATCATTCTTGTATTCGGTTTGAACTGGATTCTTCAGTTATCTGGTAAAAAGGAGATGTAGTTATGAGGAAACCACAGGGATTAGTGATTGTCTCTTTGAGTTATTACTGGCGGACCCATGGCAAAATGTTGTATGTAACTTATTAGTCTATCTATTAGATTTTTTCATTGTCCATGATATGACAGAAAGAGAAGTCGGCAAGAAGTTGAAATTTTGGTTCCATTCTGTGCATGGGAAGAAACTTTACTAGGTCTGAGTGTCAATGCATTGGTGTTTACCATGGCCAGTGAATTCTTTTGAGGCTTGTTTTGGCTCACAAACAAAGGTTGATTTTAGAGTCGGGATCATCGACAATGAAAGATCGACGTAGCTTTGTGAAACCAAGAGATTCAAGTGTCAAATGTTATCTCGTCATCATAGTTTTTGCCAAAAACGAAATCACTCTCCCCAAATTCGTACAATACTCTTTAACTAAATTTATCATAGAAGGATAGATTAGAGATGCAACATCGTATCTGATAAGCCTGTTATGGATAACGATATTAGTAATATCACAATATAATTCCTAGAACACTCGAGTTCAACTGTTTAGCTAGGAGAACAAAAGTTTAACAGCCATCACATTCAGTATGGCAATTTTGTGTGGCTAATACTTGCGGCCACTTCACCAAAAATGGAGCACTATAGCTCAGTTCTAATGCCATGAATCTATACAATAATCACCTACTTATAATCTATTCTCTAAGTTACATGTCGTGTTTCCGGTACCGTTCAGTGGTACCGTCACTAAGTTAATGCCAAAACCAAATACTTGCAAGCAGATAAATCAGTTGCTGAACTTGTATCCTTATCAAACTAGTAGAGGACCACCAAAGAATAGCCTGGTCATTTTGCATTATGACATCATTTCTTCTTCTTTCCCTGAAGACGACCATAAATTTCATTACACATACACTGAGAATCAGCAAGAACCAAAATTGGGATAGTTTTTGGCAAATCAAGATGCATACCGAGCTGATGTAATCATCCATCAGCAATTGCTTGCGCTTTTTTCCAGTAGGGGGGCTCTCAGTAGCTTGCCTTGCCATTGCACGTTTTGATGGAGTCATATTTTGCTAAAATATGCAAATACAGAAATAATTCAGATTATCTTCCATGACAAATCAAGATGACAAGGCAACTTACAATAAGGAAAAACAGGTTTTATGGGAATTTAGAGAATACAGTAGAGGGAGATCAACCTTTGCAAGCTTCTTCTCTTTGCGGGCCTGTCTCTCACGTTCATCAAATTCCTGGTTTTCTCTCTCAACCAGGCGAATGAGCGTATCACATCTCCTTGCAAGTTCTTGAGTGGTTCGAGACTTTACAAACCAATCAAAACGAAACAAGGGTGATGTACGAAACGCCGCCTTTAGCTCATCCCAGTTTCCATATCCAAGTTTGTGAACCATGCATATCTACCTCATAGGATAAGTCGAGAAATATAATATCAGCAAAACATTCAAGCATGGATCACATAAAGGAAATGCAAGTCAGTCTCTCACCATGAAACGATCACACTCTTCATTATACAACTTCCCTTTATTCTGACCATATTGGATCTTCAACTCCAGCCATGGATTCTTATAGCGATCCAATTTCTTTCCAATAGCTTTCATGATCTCATCTTTCCGAGATATTCTAGCCTCTCCTCTTTCAATGTTCTTTATGATCCTATCATAATCTGTAAAAACAAATTTGCATAACTTATTTAGCATATCAATAAAGAGCCATCCATAACTGTTGACAGTAAACTGCTTTTTCCTACTTCTAGAAGCAGCTTTTAACATCATTTTCGTTTCTTTTAAAAGATCCCTTGCATAAATTGTACTAAAATTTCAAAAACATAAAATATATACATTGCTCTACTCTAATTTGCACAATTCACTAGTTCTATTCATGGTGTTGTTTGCATACAGTTGAGACCATACTATTCCACTGCAAAAAAGCATATAGTTGTATATACTATTCCACTGAATCTTTACCATTATACAGTACTGACTAGGTTTTATTACTCACCATTCAACTCCTTGTGTCTTTCTTTAAAAACCTTAGCATATCTTTCAACTTCATCCTCTGTTCTCCCTTCCATTTCAGAAGCAATACCTTTTATATCATTGCGGCCATACTTTTCACAGGCTCTGATGAAGGTATTGAAGTCTCTTCTGCTCCATGTTGAAAATCCCTGTGCATTAAGTTGAAAAGCAGATAGTACTTGATAAAACATGTTCGGCATGGGCATATGAAAAAATCTGTTATCTTAAAGACAACATGAAGTTCCACTTACCTCTTCCAACAACCGTTCCTTTTCTTCCTGCTCTTCAGCAGTCAAAGGTTCTCCAACATCTACATGTACCAATACAAGCCAATCAGTACTATTTCACAAAAGACCATAAAGTATTATTGTAGCCAAGGGATTATATACCTTTGTCAGGTTCTTCCACATCTAGTGTATCTTTCAATTGATTCTTTTGATGTATCTGCTGAAAATCATAAAATAGAAAAAGCTGATTTTGCTGAGAATAAATGCTAACAAAAGAGGAAGAAAATTCCAGATATCACTGACCATAAGATAGCGCACTTCTTTCTCGTACAGCTCACTCAGCCTCTGTGTGTTGAAGAACTGAAAGTCGTGCCTGAAATGGCATCACATGAAAAGCAGCAGTGAAATTCAGATCAGGAGAAATTTAGCAGTACACAAAGAGACCAGCATACAGAATCAATGAGAGAATTTGATAAAATAGGTGTTGGAAAGAGAAGAAGCATACAACTGCGGCATGCGAGGAATTCGAGGTTCTTTGGGTCTGGCAGGACCACTTTGGCGCATTGTTTGCTTAAAGTATTCTGATTCTGAGTAACTAGCAAGAAACAAGAAAGATCATAAATAATGATAAACAAAACTAAAATTAGAAAACAAAAGAATTCTAGCACTGCTTGGGAAAACATACTTGCGCTTCCGCTCTCTCTTTGGAGGCTCAAGCCAATTTTCACTCACAATTTTCTTGAAATCAAACTTGTTCTCATCCTTTACAAAGAAAATAAAAAGAGAGCAAATGGAGGGAAAAAGTAAGCCAAATGTTAGCATTCAAGACAAAAATTAGACAAAAAGATCTTCCTGAAAAACAACCAAACTTATAGTACAAAAAAGTTTTACCTTTTCATCATCAAAATCATAGAAGTCAGCAGCTGCAGAAGAATATTAACTCTTAGCCTCAAAAGTACAACAGTACTTCTAAAAAGAAATCATTCAAATATTGCAGATAGATTGAACTTATAAATGACGTACAGTCATCCATCTTGAATTTGATAGCATCTTCCGTAAATTTCTTCATCTTTGCATCAAGTTCAGCTGTTGCCTCTTCTCCTTTAGCAATTATCCTATCTATATCTTCATCAGTAATTGTACTGTCTTTTGAACTGAAAACCATCTCTGCCCCTGATGAAGTAAACCTCACCATTTGCAGCAACTCATCTTTGTTAACAGCTGCACCAAAAACCCATAGCTATCAGATTTCTAGCAAACCAATTTCTCAAGTCACCTAAGTAGCCTGGAACCGTGGGATGAAAATCTTACTCTTTTGTTCAGCCAATCGCCCCTGTTGGATAACCAAAGCATCAAGTGCAAGTTTCTTATAAGCCCTCTCAATCACTTTTTCCTCAATTGTGTACTGCCAATAACCAATAACATAAAAAATTTAGTATGCAAGTCCATCCAGCCTAATTCTAACTAGCCTCATTCCAGTTCACCATTACGTAAACAGAAGTCAAACCTCAGTGCAGAAACGGAAAACTTGCACTTCTTTCTTCTGCCCAATTCTATGAGCACGATCCTGGGCCTGTAAATCAACCTGCGGGTTCCTAAATAATGATGAAGGCACAACCAACAAAATTAGCACATAGTAATCCACCTTGTACCACTAAATAGTGAGTGCTGACAATACACACCAGTGTCTCACTATCATAAAGAATGACCACGTCTGCAGTAGCTAGATTAATACCAAGACCCCCGGCTCTAGTTGACAGTAAAAATACAAATTTCTCACTCCCTGGTTTGTTAAAGACATCAATGGAAGCATCACGATCCTCCCCACCAGTGTTTCCATCAATCCTACAATACAGGTATCCACGATACATCAAATAGTCCTCAAGAATGTCGAGCAGCCTCGTCATCTGCATAGCATCACATGAAGGCATTAAAAACCCATCCAATTGTGAAGAGGGAGCTGAACAGATGTTAGGGAGCTTAAAACTGAAAACAATAATGTTAGAACATAGTTCTTAGGAAACTTGAATAGTAACCATTTTTTCTTGCCTGTATAATCTAGCCTCACCTAAACAAAAAATACCTAAAAGACTAAAACACAAACCTGAGAGAATATTAACACCCTTGAGTCACGCTCCTTTAGCTTCGGAAGCAACTTATCCAAAAGAACCATTTTGCCTGTGCAGCCCATTAGAAAACCAGAATGAGAGAAAAACAATTTAAGATAGCCAAAACACAGCACAGTTGAAGTTAGAAAGACACACACATACACAGAGAAAGGGGGGAGAGAGAGAGAGAGAGAGAGAGAGAGAGAGCATTACCAGCATTCTCTATAAGATGGTCTCCTGTTGTATAAGGAGGTCCAGGTTCAGCACCTTGGAAAAGATATGGATGATTACAACACTTCCGTAGTTGCATAGCAATATTAAGAAGACGCTTGCGCTCTCCACCAGCATTTACAACTTCAAGATCCTTCTGTAAAAGAGCCCTATAGTACTGCTTCTGCATCTGGGACATGCCCACTTTAAGGATCGTTTCTTTCTTTGGAGGCAAACCTTTCTCAACATCTGATTTCAACCTTCTGAGAAGAAAGGGCCGAAGAACCTAATATTGCAGGTTTAAAAATAAACAACATGACAATAGACAAAAATAATTATCAACGGCAGCAACTCTTTCTAAGCTAATAAAAGGAAAAGGGGGAAATTTCCCAACTATGTAGAAACGTAAAATAGTCGTAATCCAGCAACAATAGAATAATTAATAGTTGAATTTATAAGTGGTTATAAGGCCAACTTATTGCAACAGCAATACCACTGCTTTGTCAATATGACTGCACATTCAACTTCAGGTCAAATGCATTATTACCAAGTAATAGATGTAAGCACATTACCAACATACCTTGTGAAGCTGTTGGACAACCTCCTGCTGGTCATTCTCACCAGAAATTTGGAACCATTCATCAAAAGTTTCAGCTGAACTAAAGATTTCCGGTAGCAAAAAGTTCAGAAGTGACCAGAGTTCGTGAAGGTTATTCTGCAAAAATAGATTAGAGGTCAACAATAGTGGATACAAGGCTAAAAAAAATACCTTTACGCACATTTCTGTAAACTATTAATAATCTCCATTGCAAATAAAATGAACTTCATTACATAATCCTTTTGAAGATGTTTCAGCAAGCATAGCACTAGGATCTAAGTTGCAATCACAGAAAGGTGGCATCCAGAAAAATCCAGGACACTGATTTATACAGTATGTCTAGGTCAACCACATGAAGCATCCAACAAAGAGTCTTATTCCTGAATGCTGCTTTTTTTAGTCATCTGAGAAAATTCTTATCAGGTATGCAGGTCTTAGCACTTGATTATTACCACATAAGCCACCTTAGTTTAACATTCAGGCAGTGCTTTGCAGAATGACACTAAATAGTTGATGAATTTTTCCTGGAAAGTTACCCACTCAATTTGGACTAAAATTTGCTACATGACAAACTTTTAACCTCTGAGAAGAATGGTGAAAAATTACCTGTAGTGGTGTCCCAGTGATAAGAAGCCGATAATTAGTATTGTAAAGTCTCATTGTTTTTGACAAGAGGGAATTTTCGTTCTTGATTCTATGAGCTTCATCAATAACGATGTAGCGCCAGCTAAAGCGTCGTAAAGCAGACTTCTCTTTAATGGCCATTTCAAAACTTGTTACACATACATCAAAGCTTCCCAGCAACAAGCAACTCCTCACGGATATATTTCTGCATCATTAAAAGTTAGAATCTAGACATCCTGACAGCTGTGCATCAGGAATCAAGATCAAGTATAGACTTGTAGTCTTACTCTTTCATCTGGATTACCAAGAAACTTTATGGCACGCAGAACAGGGCAAAAACGACGAATTTCATTCATCCAATTGCCAAGTGTGGATTTGGGAGCAACAACCATGTGAGGACCAGTAATTCCTCGGTATTCTTGGAGATATCCTAGAAGCGATATGGTTTGCAATGTTTTGCCCAGTCCCTTTGTGAGAGTGAGTGAGTGAGTGTGTGTGTGTGTGAGAGAGAGAGAGAGAGATTAGTCACTGTGAGTGTAAACGTGGAAAACCGAATGTACATTGGCCTCCAATCATACCATTTCATCCGCAAGTATTCCATTTATACCATTCTCATACAGTCGTATGAGCCAGTTCAAACCAGCAAGTTGATAATCCCTCATCTTTCCCTGAAATACCTGCAGAAACACAGGATTTGACTGTAAGATAAAGGATAACAAATAAACACAAACTGCTGTCAGGATGAAAGAGTAAGACTAATTCTAAAGGATATGCCTAAGCATATACTAGTATTAAGCACATGTAGACCTAAAAAGGAGGAAAGCAAGGAAATACAGATTGGTTCACTAAAAAGGAGGAAAACAAAAAATTAAAGAATGGTTATTTCTTAACAATTCAAAAGGCAGCAAGATAATTACAAGAAGGTTGTGCAACAAGTCTAGTATTTCCTGTTCCAGAGAGACCATCTTCCTCCTCTTTAAGACATTCTTCATCTTCTTCCTCTTCAGTAACCTTCGATGCATGGCGACCCCTGAAGTTTAAGAGGTGCATAGAGAATTGTTACCACAAATTTTACCAGATATGGAGAAAAGGGATAATAAATGTCATGCAATTTGGAGTCAGTACACTACATTTCACTATTCTCTTGTTGTAGTTCTTAACCCATACAGAGCCACATTTCCATTTAGAGCTAACACTAGTAAAACAAGAGGAAAAATAAATAAATAAAATAAATGATTCAATTATCTAATCAAATTATTACTACGGTTCAAGAGTAAATAACAGTATCTACTTGGGACGCTAAAGTGGACGTGTGTTGAATCAAGAAGAGACAGTAAAAGTCTTTATTATGGACGTTTTATTCTGCCTCCACTTGTGAAAAGTCAAGCCAACACAATAGGCATTTCGACGCGAAGAGCTTTGCTTGGAGAAATAGAAGGAACATGCCATGAGATATATCAGCAGTAACTCCTCCAAAAAATTTTACCACAAAAAAAAGATCCCAACCCAGAAGAGAAACGCAGCAGAACCACTCTCTATAGTCAAACCAGTCTAGTGGAGTATTACCAACATGGGCCCTATAGATTGAAGCCGGACTGGGGAGGATTTAAGATTACCAGGCAAAAATTGTCGAAAAAGTTGCTAAAACAGACTTCCCACAATACCATTCTTGCCCAGCTCACAGTTATTTAGGGACTAGAAAGGAATTTTAGAAGAATATAGAGGATGGTTATCTTACACCACAACTTTGTTCTAAATATGCTTAAACTCACAAAAAATAATAAAAATCAAGTGCATGCAATGGTACCATATACCTTCCTTTAGTCTTCTTCTGAGATGTTGACTTTTCACCTTTGGCAAAGTGAGCAAATAACTCAGTCTGCTGAAGTAGATACTTTAACCGCCCCTTTCCTTTATTGTTCTGCCATTAAAAGAACCAATACTAAAATAGAAATATAGAATCTCACAAACACTAGAGCCATCCTGGGAAGAGGGTGAAAATGAATCTTATTACAACTACTATGATTACATAATACCCACCATGTCGGCATCAATGGCAGCATTTTGGGCATCCAAAAGTTCTTGTATCTTCTGTCTCTTCATCTTTTCCATCTCTTTTAGCCTTTGTTTTTCACGCTTGGCAACCCCGCTAGACACATAATTTCCATCCTGCTTATAATGGCGTAATACAAAAACAATCAAACGGCTACACAAAATGCTTGAACATAATATATCTTCTAAATCAAATCAAAATATCAACCCAAAATGTCCAATTAGAAACTCAAGAGCTTGCAAGCTCCACTGGACAAACAGAAAATTATCTTTTTAACTGTAATATAAACACCTCTAAAGTTCATAACACCCAAAAAAATGCCATTCATTTCTCTTTCATGCACTTTTTCCAGCTATCCAACAGCCCAAAAACACCATAAAAACGTTAACATGCACACAAAAAGTTTACAAATGTAAAGAAAAAAACACTAAAAATCTACACACTCCGTACAAAAACCCCTAGCAAACAAAATTTCCAAACACCACTCAATCAAACCCAAAATCAAAGCTTTCAAACAACAAAACCCACCCAACACCAATACAAACTTTGACTATCTCTATCCCCTCAAAAACTCCATGCATACATTGAAAATCTACACGATCCATACAAAAAGCCATGGAAAATGAAAATTTTCTGGTAAACACCACTAGCACCAAATCCTAAAATCAAAACTTCCAAAATTTAAAACCTAACAATAAAAAATAATCCACAAACCAAACACTTCAGATCTACCAACCAACAGTCAATTAACGGAAAAAAAAAAAACAGAAATTTAAACTCTTTCTACCTCGTTGTCCTCATCCTCCGGCTCACCAACAACGTCCTTAGGGGCACCGTCATTTTCTTCCTCATCGGAGTCGTCGGTAGTTCTAGCGACCGCTTCAAGCTCCTCCTCATCTTCTTCATCAATCTGATCATTATTAATTCCTCGCTCCACTTCCTCTTCTTCCGACGAATTGAACACCGGCTCCTCCGATGATGACGATGCCGACGGTGTCGCCGCCCGAGAACCTCTCGCCATTGAATCGAGGGTTTCCTTTTCTTTTCTTTTCTTTTCCTTCCGCCGAAGCAAAAAAAAAAAAAGAGAAGAACTCAAAGAGAGGTTAATTTGGGAGAAGAAAAATAAGAATATATAAAAATAAAATTAAGTTTCTTTTTATTTATTTATTGCAAACTTTTTTGGGCTAAAAAAAAAAAACAAAAAGAAATTGTTCCCGCCACGTGAGGAAGGGGATGTGAAATGGAGTTCCCGCCAATGGGCTTGTAGACTTTGAAGGGCCGACCTATTTGGGCTTTTACCCATGAAAAAAGAATTTCATGTAGGGTTAGGAAATTTTTAAATAGATTCGATTTATAGTAAGTGTCATAAAATTTTTTAATCTAAATTTACTCACATTATTTATAAAGATAATTATTTTAAAAGAGTACAATAACGTGAATGAATTTGAATCAAGATATCCATATCATTTATTATGAATTGAATCTATCTAAAAAATTTCTTGGGTGAAATATATTGGCGTTACATATATTTTGGGGAAAACAAAGCACCATAAATATTAAATAGTGGTGCCTCACATTTTTATTTTGCTTTTTTGTACTTCAAATTTGAATGAAATACTAGTAGTGGTTTGATTCTTTATAATATTGAAACTATTAAAAGAGATTTTGCACTCAACTACAACCACTATGTTGGTGGATTATTAATTTTGAAACTATTGGATTTGCACTCAACTACGATCACTAGATTGATGGATTAAATTTTTAGAGGCGAAAAGAAAATATAATAATAGAAATAAAATCCTGATAATAGCTCGTGAATTTATTTTCACAAATAAAACACTGACTATAATAATATTTGGTTACTCAAAAATTTTACAGATATTTGATTGTTACATTAATTTCATACATTTGCAGCTAACTAATATAAGAAAATAAAGAAGTCATTCAATTTGTATCTTTGTTATTTCCTCTGGTAAGTAATATGATCAAATTTTAACTAAACTTCCAACGTAAATAGTAGGTATTGATAATGATCCAAAAAAAAAAAAAAAAAGAAAATTAGGCTCTCATTTTGGTGTTGTTTGGACAGTCACTATTTTTAAAAATTTTTTTGTACAAATACTGTAATAATTTTTTAAATATGATATATGTGAGATAAAAAAATAAAAATATGTATAAAATAATTATAAAATATTATTTGAAAAAAAATAAAAATTATTTAGTATCCAAACAGCATTGCTATTTGGTACAAAACATTTCTTGTGAACGTAATAATTTGATTTCAAAGGAAAAAAAAAAGTAAACCCAAACTAAGGCCCTGAAAGTGGTTAGAGACAGCCCAATCTTTTGGGTGGGTCAAAATGTTTTCAACCCAATTGGGCAAGGAAACCCAATTCTATTTAAAAATCCAGCAACCAATCTTTTACACGCCGCCGTATCATTCGATTTTCCAAATCTACAACCCTCACAAGAGTACTAAATTTATACCCTCATAGATACAACATTAGACGTAAATATTCTCAACATTAAGGACAATTCAGACAATTCAGTCAATTCAGTTTACAAAGCCCCTCGCACACGTTTTTTTAAACTTCCACGCGACAAATATTATCCGCGAAGTCGCTAAAAATCTCGTCGTTTTCCGTTTGACCAATCGTGCCTGCCCCGTCCGTCAGTCTCACGGTCGCCGGAAAACGAAAGCTCAGCTCTGTTTTCCATCTCCTAGCTCCGGATTTATTCCCCGACACTTCTTTTAGCAGGTTGGTAGATTTTTTTTTCTCTGGATTATGTATTATTTAATTTCTGCCATTATTTTTTATGCTTTCTAATTCTTGAAATTTAATGCAAATTTTCGTTGCCCAATTTAAGAAAAAAATTGTTATTTTGGGGTTTTGGAGATTATTTGAATGTTTTCAGCTTCATAGGTTTTTGTTACTGTCATTATTTTTCTTGATTTTTTTTTTTTTTGGGTTTATTTTGGTCAGATAATGCCTTGTAAATGGTGGTTAAAGGCGGCAATTTTGATATTTTTATTCTCTTTTTCGACTGTAAGAGGTAATTATTTAGTAAAGTTTTTGATGCTTTGATATTTTATTGCTGAATGTTGGTAATTTTAATCCAGAAATTTGCATATTTAGTAGTAATTTAAGTCGAATTATGCTTTGAACATGTGCAAAGTGAATGTGGTTTCTTGAAGTTGTGATTTTGTAATTGGGGACCATTCTTGAATCATTAACTAGTCACGGAGTGCAAATTCTTCTTTTGTGGGATTATAGACATTTACTCAAGAGGACTAGTTCTTGATTGCAAGCATATATGTTGCCTAGGTGTGCTCAAATGAAAGGAACTGGAGTAGTTAAAAACAAGCTATTTCCTTGTGTATGTTTTTTGTCATCATTTTTCGCAAGAAACTAACCAAAATTGCGCATAGTAGTAACAATATCTTTTCTTTCTTAATATTGAGTCATGAATATTGTCAACTTTTAGACTAACTTTGCTCTGGACACTCTTGATGGGTTCACTTACGTGATTATTTTTGGCTCAGAGCTAAAGGTCAAAGTCAAGGATAAGGATCATCTGCCGGTGTATAATCATACACTTGCCAGAATATTGGTGGAATATGCTTCGGCAGTAAGTTCTGGCATAAATTTAATTTTAATTACCTAGAAGGATAAAGACTCAGCTTTTTTTTTATGTTGTAAAAAACTACCGTTTTGTAACACTCAACTGATACTTAGTACCTTGGTGATTTCCTACATTGCATGATAGTATTTCTTACTCATTCCCGTACTTCTAAGAAATTCCAAATCCACTATCTATCTGAAGGAAAAATTTTATACTTTGCAGGTCTATTTGTCAGATACGACAGAATTATTTACTTGGACGTGCACAAGATGTAATGGTCTTACCAAGGTACTATATTAGCATCAGCATCCTAGCTAACTGAACTAATAGATCTTGAGTATCATTGATGTATGGGTTTTGTTTGATATTCTTATCGTCATCATCATTGTTAAGACTAAGCAATGATATTCCTCTATGTGAAAGCAGGGATTTGAAATGATAGAGCTGATTATTGATGTCACACAGTGCCTCCAGGTGCATATTTCATGTGATAATCGCCAAAAGAAAAGGACTTGGATCCTCATTGCAACTGTTTGATCCAAGTTGGCTCCATTCTGTGTGGAATTGTTCCTTATTTTTTCTTTAATTTGGCACAGGCATTTGTTGGTTTTGCAAAGGACCTTAATGCTACTGTAATTGCATTTAGAGGGACTCAAGGGAACAGGTTCGACAGTTTCTACACGCTGCATATTATGTTCGTTTCTTGAATATTCACTGTTTGGTGGAGTAAAAGGGTGCTTTAGTTGACAAGTTGGATTCAATATTTTTGTTCATATATTGGCAAGAGAACAAGATTCCGTGTCCTTTCATGTTAGCCCCGTACTAAGGCTTTTCTTTTGGTATCCAAGCATTGGTTGGTGTGCAGCCAATCCTGACACTCTTAGGTGGACAGCAATGAAGTTTGTTGAAGTATTGGTCTATCATTAATTTTGTACATGTTATTATGTAAATTATTCAGTCTAAGATCTAATAACAACACAGTAGTAAAATCCTAATCAGAGAATTTCAGTTATTGTCAATAGAATCTGGCCTGCAAAGTACTGTACCATGTCATCTTCTAGTTGCTTAGATCTCTGCATATTTTCTGTTTGTGAAGATCTTGGCTTCTTAGAGGAAGATATTTTTTTGATCTACATTAGAATAAGAAAACTAGCATAATTACTGTACTAGAATAATATGACTAACAACTTTTAGTTATAGTAACTTTTTCTCAGGTAAATGATTTGGCTGTATATTGTCTGAAATGAATGTTTGAAAAATATGATTAGAGCATTTAAAGAAAGCAAATTAATTACGTATGTTGTCTACTTTAAAGCAGCCTTGGTAAGGAAAGGGTGAAATGAATCATCAGTAATTGAATGAGTCATTTAGGATTTGGCAGCTTACAAGTGAATGTAAATGGAAAAAGAAATAAAATAAAATCTTTACCTTGGATTACTTGGTGTTATAGCATGATGGAGATATAGTTCATAAGGTAGTATGTGCTTATCAAGACATTACTTTGATTTAAGGGAGACCAAGAGATAGGATGAAACTAACATAAAATCTCCAAGATTTTTGGTATTTTTAGTTCAGTGGAAATTGCAATGGCTTTGTGAAAGTATTGGATATAGATGCAATATAAAACATAGTGTCCTAAAATAGGGTTGTTTTGTCTTTGTTAACTATTTTGTTCCTGGATGTTCTATGCAATGTCTGATCTCCTAGTGGGTTAACTGATTGTTTACAGCATACAGAATTGGGTTGAAGATTTGTACTGGAAGCAGCTTGATATAAATTACCCTGGAATGGATGACGCGATGGTTTGTGCTACATTAAGTTCTGAGTTACATCTTCATTATATATTCTTTATGGTGTGAGTAGTTTTCATTTGGCTCTTCAATGTTTCAGGTGCATCATGGCTTTTATTCTGCATATCACAACACGACTCTACGTCCGGGAATTTTAAGTGCTGTTGAAAGAGCAAAGGAGTTATATGGTGATATTAAAGTTATGGTAACAGGGCATTCCATGGGAGGAGCTATGGCTGCTTTCTGTGCTCTGGATCTCAGTGTAATTATCAACTCAAAATCTTTGTCTGAAGTTTGTTTTTTTCCAACTTGGTCTTCTATACATATGTTATAAATGACCTTGACTCATGAATGGACAAATTATTACTACATTATGATTAGAATCATATCATTTTGTGCTATGATCACTGTGGTTGTGTTTTGGTTTACTTTCTTGTCACTATTGGTACCCACCTTGCGGACTGCCCTTCATCCCATCAGGAAAGGAAAAATAGGAGAAAGATAAGAAAGTGAAAGAGTCCTGGAGAGGGTTCTATTATGGCTAAATTCTGTTATTGTAAAAAGATTGATCCTCGCATATCTCCAGTATAAATTGTTTGTTCATGCCAATTTACTGTTGAATTTTGCATTGTATGACAGTAAGGATATCTGACTTCTGTGTATGTCATGGTGTACCTGATGTGTTCTTTTCTTTTTTATAACGGGGAGCCTGAATTTTATGTTAGGGTTCATTTGGTGGGGAGTTACATTTCTGGACATTTATAGGAGATTGTGTTCAACATTTTATGCTTTGCAGCAGGAAATCTCTTAAGTTGCCTTCTCGGGGGATATATTTTATGTCGTACCATTGATCAGAGGATTCTCTGCTTATTCCCAGGTCAATGCTGGAGAGAGGGATGTTGAAGTTGTGACATTTGGACAACCTCGAATTGGTAACACAGCTTTTGCGTCCTACTATAGCCAAGTTGTTCCAAACACAATTCGGGTTACACACGAGCATGATATTGTGCCTCATTTGCCCCCTTATTATTCTTATTTCCCTCAGAAGACATATCATCACTTCCCAAGAGAGGTAATCCTTTGCTAATCTAGTTGGATCTTGTGTGCTTGATATCTGCTGACTGCAATTGGGCTAACCCAAGTGAATAGGCAACAAAAGATGTACATTTGAAGAAAAGACATGGATATTTAAAAGTTCAAAATGTTTATTTTGAAAATGAACATGTTCGCATAATTATGTTGTATCTTTGGCCTTTGTAAGACAGTTGGATAATTCAAGCAAAGTGAAGATTTTTTAATAAAGGTTTCAAATATTTTTCTACAGTCTCTAAGAAGCAAATGACATAAATTGTCATAAATATTTTCTTTAGGTTTTCTCCTTGGGATATGGGAAGCTTTTCAACAAGAATTCTCTATGCTTTGCCACCCAGCTACTGCATTGAAGAAAAACTTTTAGATGCATGCAAGATTTATTCATTTTGATGGAAGATTCTTAAGTGGATAGAGTGGTGTCATTGTCTTAATAAATGGAGAATACTTTTGTAGTTGATTTCTGTGTGATTTAGAGGAAACATGTTCCCATTATTTGTTTCCAAATCCTGAAATGCACTGGTCTGCAATAATTTCCTTAGTCTATTTGTTGCATTTGCAACAATATTCTTAATTGGAAGCCAAGAAACTGTTCATATAAGTCAATGCGCAGGTTTTATCTAGTTCCAAGAGTTTATTTTCTTCAGAAGTGAAAAGTTTTGTCAATACCGACAAATTAATTTGGGGGTTATTAGTACATGTGATCTGTGCTTTCTCCAATATGTGAAGAGTTATGGGTTGTATGGATACACGCATACACGCATACATATATGCATAATATTGATCTAGTGCAAATTGGGTTTGAAATGTGTGTCCTTATGTCAAACTGCGCTTCGCTCTCTCTCTAATATGTGAGTTTTGAAACTTCAGGTTTGGCTTTACAACATTGGTTTTGAAAATTTAGTGTTTACAGTGGAGAAGGTGTGTGATGGTTCTGGTGAAGACCCCACATGTAGCAGGTGAATTTTCTCGTTTATGAACAATAATGTGGATGTTATTACTTTTATTCATTTCTCATATTGCCTTGCACTTTGATATAGTCTCAAATTTGGGGGAAGTTAACAAGAATGGCAAAACTTTGTTGCTGGATTCATTTTAAAGTGTTGTCCTTCTGTTCTTTGACCTTGGAAGACAGAATAAATTGTTTCTAATTTGGTTCCTTTACCATCTTGGTAAGCATTATGTTAGCCCTTCAATTCTGCTCAAATTCCTCGACTCTTGCACGGAAGTGGGGAAGAATTGAACCCCAGTAGAATTTCTTAACTCATGCATACTAATGAAAAATTATGAGACAATACTCTGAAACTTAAAAGCGGAAACTTTTGAAGGTCAGTGGCTGGGACCAGCATTCTCGATCATTTGGTGTACTATGGTGTTCGACTAGGATGCGAGGAACAAGGCTCATGTAGAATGGTCATGGATCCTAGTACTGCTGCATACAGAACCGTGGATGTTGAAGGAAATGTTGTGTTTTCCCGAGACCCATCCACTAATATTTTGAGAAGAAAATCAGAATCAAATAATGTGGCAGAGTTAATGTGAACATGTAATTTGTGTGTAAATGGACTAGATGCGTTGGCCCAGGCTTCTGATCTTTTATCCAGGATCCTGCATCTTGGGACTACAGCAGCCAAATAATGGCAATTCCACATGCATTGGTTGGGAAGTACTTGTACATATTTAGTATATTTTGTTCTTTTACTTGGAAAACAAATAAAGGTCCTTGTGTAGAGCTGCCTTCATTCATCTTAATGCCAATACTTCATTTATTGTATAAGATGAACTGTAAATACTACTCTGCTGGTCCAAATCGATTTGTAATATTCTCCACAACCGATTTATGCATAGGCTTTGGATGATAACCAAGAATAATCTGTGATTCTTGAAGAAACTCGTGGAAGTATTTTCTCATGGAAGTATTTTGATGGACTGAAGCTTAATAACAGAAAACAAGTTGTTGTAATTTGATGTTGATGTTGTTCATTTCTGATTTCATAGTTTGATGCGATTACTTTTTGGGGTTATCACCAAAAGGAGCCATTGGAGAAATTTTGAACAGTGCGATGTTTTGACAAATGATTAATCATTAGAGGATCTCATTTACATTAACTTGGTAGATGTCCAAGGAAGCCACCCTGTTAAGTTTTTTGGTGCTTCTATATATGTTCTAGGACCATTAAAATGATTACAGGAATGGCTGATTGCTTCTATTCAAGATTATACGAGTTTTGCTGGTAATCAACAACCACCAACATACAGATGAGCAAAAAGAACATATTTTTAGTATTTTGATTGATAATATTGCTGAGGAATCATTGAATACTATCTTAATCATGACACGTCCGTAGATGCAGCATATGTATGTGTTTCAGCAGTAAAAAACAGAATAGATACTGAGAGGTGTACATAAGCTGGAGATATCATAGACTTTTCCATATACTTAATTAGCCTCTCGGATGAATTCTTCAAGTTGTCTTTGTATCCTTTGCTGAGGATTCTGTTGCATTCTCCTGGAAAGTTTGCAAAATTTATACTCGTGTAAATGTTACGTAGCTGATAAATCCCAGATAAAACAACATTGAATTCTCACCTCTTTTGCAGCAGGAGCCTTCTCCTCTTCAGTGTTGGCCAACTCTTCTGTTTCATCGGTTTTCACAGCTTCATCTTCCTCTTTGATTTGATTTCTTTCAATTTCATTAAGGGCCTCTTCTGCAGATAGAGAAAATTGTTTTAGTGTTGATCAAGAGCAAATCAACCTTTCAAAGCCTAGATTCAATGGTTTCTTCACCTTTCTTTGGAGAAAAATGTTGTTGTGGGGAATCAGGGCCACCTCCACCTTCCTCCTTTTTCGGTTCCTCAACACTTTCTTCCTTCAATCCTTCCTTCTGAATAGCCTCTTTCGTATCATCAACAACAACAACCTCAGCTTCTTTATTCTCCATTTCATGCACAGTTTCTATAACAGATAATTCTCCATTTTCTTGATGCTCACTTTCTTTCACATTCTGATCATCTTTCGTTTTTTCGCTTTCTTTTCCATTGAGTACATCCTCCTCAAATCCCTTGTTAACGTCCTCACCTTCTTTGCCATTGCCATTCTCAGGGAAATCAATTACATTTCCACCTTTTTCTTGTTCTTGCAAAGGTGTATTTGTGCTTGTTTTCACATCATCATTCTTCTTAGAATTTGACCTCTTGGATTGGCTGATGGTATCTGTTGTTGAAACAGCATGCTTTGATTTCTACCATAATGAGCCCACAACCCATTTTCGCAGCTGCAGAAAGGGTGGGGGGTGGTGAGGTTAAAGTTCCTCAAATGAAAGAAAAGAAAGAGAGAAAATTTTCCCTTTGTTTCTCTTTCAGGGACACTTTTTCTCAAGGGGCCTAAGCTGGCTGGCCTTCTTTGTTTCATCCTATTTTTAGGAGAATATCACCGCTTTTCACGCTGTGATTTGGAGGTCAAAAGAAGTCCATGGTGTCAATCCCACCTTCCTAGTTCTTAAACAAGGCAAAAATTGTTATAGAAACTGTGAAATAAGCTCGAAATGTGCAAAATGGTGGTACAAACATTGTTGAAATTCTACAAACAATAAAAATCATCAATTCCATACATATCAAAAAATAATATAAAATAAAGTATTTAACTTCTTTCAAGTGTTGGATACTAAAAAAAATTAGAAGACATTATTGTGAAAATAAAATATTAGAATTAAGAAAATGACACGAAATAATTAAGTGTTGAGGTCAAGAAAATGACAAGTTATGCGTCAGAGTACGGAAAGTTGTACAACATTGCTTGAATTGACCATTACAGTTAGTATTAGCAAAAAAATAAGCAAATAATTTCATTAAAACTAAATAAAATCAAGAACAAATTTAATCTTCCTAAAGGTTCAAACAGTGTATAACAACTAACAAGTTCCATACTTTTGTTTTTGGGTTACACGGCCCAGCTCAAATAGCCCACAAAACAATCTCTACACGTGGATTGACAGAACGATTACTGGGCCAGAATGATTGAAACAATTTGTGGCCCAGTTCAGGTAGCCTAAACCAATATATTTCGACTCTAGAATCGATTATATTAGGAAAACAATCCCATTGATAATTATCCAACCTCATTAATCAAGATTAAGTTGACATGTTCATTCAACCGTTTTCTGGGAGAATGATGTTTTGGACCAGTCTAGTCAGACGTAAACAAAAGCCCTGGATTTCTGCCAGACAAGTAGTGTCTCAAACAACGCAAATATTCAGGTGTAAATCCAATTTTAATTCATACATATAAATTTTATAATTAAAATTAATTTTTGTGAAATCTTCATTACATCAATTAGTATTATTTATTTTAAAAAATTTAATTTACACGATACAATATACAAGTAAGATTAAAAATCAAATTTACTTAAATATTTTTTCCCCGATCAAAATGGCCCGGCCCAAAGTCCAAAAGAACGAAGATGGTGCAGACATTTGGTCTGGAAACTTATATAAAGTCTTTTTTTCCAACTTTGTACAAATTGAAAATTTTTCCCATTTTATAAGAGTTTCTAGTGCATTAACAACATTCATACATACTGTTTAGCCAATAAACTAGACATTAATTACTGCACATTTGCAGTTCAAATGGGTAGTTGACAAGTTGGGAGAAAAATCCAGACTTGGAACTTTGGAAGTAAGCAAATCCGCAATAGTAGCAAGTGCTAGTGTTGCACTTGCACATTTCCCAAGAATTATTTCCCCAGAGGGTACTAAATTTTTCACGGAGCTAACTAATTTGAAATCCCAAGTTGATTGCCTCTACAACCTTGGAATTGGAAAAGAGGGCAGCACTTGAAAGAAAATATTTAGATAAATTTAAATTTTTTATTTTATTTATAAATTTTATAATTAAAATTTAATTTTATAAAATTTTATTTATATCATATAATTAATATATATTTTATAAAATTTAATTCATACTATAAAATTTATAAATAAAATTAAATATTAAGTCTTATGAATATTTGCTGCACTTGAAAAAAAAGAAAATCAACCACAACTACCACAATCACTATCAAAAGTCAACAAAAATGTAGGAGTATTAATCTGCTAAGATCAGTTTGAATGGTCTGTCCATAACTGCATCTTGTATTTTTTTCTGACAAAGAAACAGTGGTGGAATTTGCAAAATGCTGTCTTGTCTCAGACAAGGAAAAGTTACAATTTTTATTGCATAGTTTTTTTTGTTGTTTCTGATCAACTAATTCACAAAATATCAACCATTTCTACCATTATGAAGATTCGACTACCCACGTGGGCCTCTTTGAATCACAGACAAAATTAACCAATAGCCATTGTTGCATTGCAAATTGCAGCAGTTTTTTTTTCTTCTTCTTTATAGTAAATTGCAGCAGAAGAATTTTTCTTTTTTTTTAGTTCCATTATACTCTTATGGTTTTGCTTTCACTTTTAGTTAGGAAATCCCATTCGCCAATTACACGGCAACTCTGTCCCTTTGTCGCCCATTCCTTTCCATTCCCATCCCATCCCATCATCCCTTATCCTTTCAATTATAATACTAATAAAGAAATGTCCTACTTTCCAAATATAGTAATGTTAATAATATGGCTCTAGTTAACCATCACTTTTACTGCTACTAAAAATGGGGTCTGTATCCAATTCACATATATAACAAGGCCATTTTCGATCTGATTTTAGGCTTTTGGACAAATCCCATCTTCCCTCCCCAACTGTTCTTAGCTCTCCCTGTCTTTCAGCTGTTATTATCCTTCTTGGTCAGCTTGAATTGTAATTCTTGCTTACACAGAAATGGAGGGCTCCTATAATGATCGCCTTGATTTTGGGAAGATGGGTTATGGGTACTCTCTCTTTCTTCCTCTCTATCATTTTTTTTCCCTGGTATATAAACATGTGTTTCATGTGTAAACTTCTGTATTGATGGTCTTATGTTAATGGGTTTGTTTTATTTTTGCATAAAGTTTTGATCTTTGACTGTTTGATTGGTGGTTGTTTTTTTTTTTTTTTTTTTTTTTTTTTTTGCATATTGGTTATTGGTTATTCTGAGGTATGCATTTGGTTTGATGGGTAAAGTTTGAATCTTTATGTTGTTTTCATTTTGTCTGTTAGTAGATGTCCTGTTGTTATTCTGATCTGTTTTGGCATAAATATATATATAAATATATATATATATATATATATATATCTATATATATATATATATATATATGGGATCTTTGGCTGTAGAACTGTCAAATATTTTAGGATTCTGATTTTTTCTTTAAGATACTATTAAGTAGTCTTGTGAGCTATTAACTTGATACATTTTCTAATTTTGGATTTCTCTAGATGCAAGCATTATAGGAGAAGATGCAAGATTAGAGCTCCCTGCTGCAATGAGGTCTTTGATTGTCGTCATTGTCACAATGAATCCGCGGTATTATTGATACAAGAGATTTTTTTGTCCTTTGCTTAAGTTTAATATTGATTTCACTGCCTTTTGAATTGGATCTGAGCAATTATTGTAGTCTACTGTTTTCATTTGTTTCGTTTATTAAGCATGCTAAGGTAGTTTCTTAAGTGCTACAAAATTCAATCTAAAAGGTTCAGTTCATGTAGTTTGTCTTTTATTGTCTTTATTTGGATCATCAGAGCATGTTGCGGAATGTCTTGGATCGTCATGAAGTGGTCAGATACAATGTCAAGCAAGTATGTTTGATGCAAGCAAAAACTGTATCTTTTATAGCTGTCAATTTGTTTATTTTCATCTTATGTACATATAATCAACGCTCTCTTTGTACTTATTGGGTTTTTCCTTGGTATTTAGGTTATCTGTTCAGTTTGTGACACAGAGCAGCCAGTATGTGTCTCTTGACTTCTATTTCTTCTCACTTATTCTTGTTTCCGTGATATTCTGAGGTTATCTGTCTCCCTTTCTTACAGGTTGCCCACATTTGTACAAATTGTGGCGTCAGGATGGGCGAATATTTTTGTGAAGTGTGCAAGTTCTATGATGATGATGTAATTTATATTATCCTTCCTTTTATGTGCATAAATGGCTTTTAGAGTTTGGAATATCATCGCAAGTTTTCTTTTTCTATACGTTATTAGCATTTGAACTTGAAAAACACTTGAACCACAATCAAGTAATCTTATGATTTTGCCTGCTCTTTTTCAATGCTAACAGCTACCTCACCTATTGCAGGTTGATAAAGGACAGTTTCATTGTGATGATTGTGGGATATGCAGGTATGTTTATGTTTAGAAATATTCCATTCAACATTAGTTGATGTTTGAAGTTGGGAAGTTTCCTGATTGTATTATTTTACCTCTTATTCAGAGTTGGTGGTCGGGAGAACTTTTTCCACTGCAAGAAATGTGGTATGCAAGGATTCTCTGTTATCCCTGTGACTTGAATTCAAAACTCAAATGCTTCCTCTTACCTTTTATGCTTGATTTTTAAGGAAGGGCAGCAATGAGCAGTAATGTCATCTAATTTTTTGATATACTGCTTTTCTGATTTGTTTAGAAAGTTTGAACTTGCATTTTCTGTATCCTCTAGTTTATTTGAAGCTGGGATACAAACATTAGTTACATCCCACCCCTTTTGAAGGAAGATGTAAATACAAATGGTTTCCTATGCGGTCAAGATCTTGCAACCATAACCTAATTTTTTTCAAAACCTTGGATATTGGAAGCCGTTAATAAGAGTTGTATTTCATGCTTTCCATATAAGAGTGATGCCACAAGCATTAGTGCTCCTAATACTTCAGGATTATGTTTATGCAATTTTCATTGTTATTTTCACATCATTTATGTGCATGCTAGGAGAAACTCTTGATTTGTTCTCATCAGAGAACAAAAATGCAAAAAGTTTTGGAGTGGATTATAGTATGCCTTGAGATTGCTATGCTAAGATTGCAAAAACTCCTACTTTTGGCTTCTATCCTTTTTGGAGTAGAAAATTGGATTGTTGTGCTGGGGTTTAGATTTTTAGTTCAGGAGTGCCTGTTCATTACTCAAGTATTTTAGCCTTTTGAGTTTGTGGTACCCTTGCTGAGAGCTGAAGGATCTCATTTTTCATAGGAAGATCTCCTCAGTTGATGTTTTCGGCTTTGCGGCTGTTTCTTCCATTATCTTTATTTTCCGCAACATGTACAATTTGAAAACATTTTGGTATTAAAGACATTGTTTTTGTCTAACATTGTCAACATTCAGGCTCTTGCTATTCAGTTGGTCTGCGTGACAATCACTTGTGTGTAGAAAATTCTATGCGCCATCACTGTCCCATATGGCTACGAGGTTAGCTTTGTAAAATGCTAGTTCCTTGGATGAAAATTAGAAATTCGGGTATCTTGCCTTTTCTAACATCACCATGTTTTGAATTTCAGTATCTCTTTGACTCTTTGAAAGACACAACTGTTATGAAATGTGGGCACACCATGCATTGTGAATGCTACCATGAGATGATAAAGCGTGACAAGTAAATTAGACATTTCCTGAAAAGAATAAATTTTCTCTTATCTCATTTATAAATGAAGATTCTGATGCACAATATTGATTAGTCGTCCCTTTGTAAATGAAATTTCAGGTATTGTTGCCCAATATGTTCCAGGTCAATAATTGACATGTCCAGAATCTGGAAGACAATAGATGAGGAGGTGGGTCTATTTATAGTTGAAAGTTGAAACTGATTGAAGAATGTACTGAACTAGCGTGTTCCTTGAGGCTTCTGTAATATGTTTTTTGAGATTAGTCTACATCTTTTGAATCTATGAGTGCATTGTTGAATCTGATGTAAAAGATTTAACGTTGCTGGGGATCAAATGTAACTTAATATCTTTAATCATTTGATCAGAGCCCCCAGCCTTTCCCTTCCCAGTTTGCTAAAATTTTTACCTACCCATTTTTGCATAACTATTTTTTGCTCAGATGCAATTTTTTTTTTAACACACACTGTAAACTGTAAAGAGCCGCGATTCGGAGGTTTTGTTTCTATTTTTTCTGCCCTTGTTGGTGATTTTTTTCTTCCGATGATGAGCACAAAATCTCGTCACTTTGCTAAATGTATCACTTTAACCTCTTAGTATTCACATTCTGAATTACTAGTATTTATTAGCAAATATTATAACATACTTAGCACTTGAATGCTTGCTCTTCAGATTAAATGATGCAAAAATGAAAATTCTAGTGGTTCTACAGGGGAAAAAAAAAATCATACTACTGATTTTTCATCTAATAAAAACTTCTGTTTCTAAATTTGAAGTCAAAAGAGATTTCAGGAAACTGTAGAAGTCTAGTAGAGACAGGAACTGGATAAATTTTCTTGTTGGCAAGGAGTTAATCTTCATGTCCAGGGATAGTCTTCTATTACCATGACTATATGCCCATGTACAACTGTTCAATGTTAATGATATGTTATTTGATTTTGGTGATTATACTTGTTTTTCCCTACCAAAAATTGCTCCAAGTTCATAGGTAGTATTTTCCAGGGAGATTCTTTCTATTTTGGGATGTATTTATATCATCAGTTTCTTATCATTCTTATGCTAACCTTTGTCTTCTTCAGTTTAACCTTTCATGATTCCTTCCTTATGATCTGTCTTGCTATAGTCACAAAGAAAGTAAAGTCTTTACGCACAGTTTCAAGAATTGTGTTCGTCTTTTTTTACAGATTGAAGAGACTGTCATGCCTGAGGATTATAGATACAAGAAGGTAATCTATCTCATCCCTCTGGATATATATTCCACTAGCATCACTTTTGATGGGTAAGGGAAGAGGAGGACAAAAGGGAGAAGCATGCTCAATTAACTATGTGTGGCAAATGGCTGTGTCCGTTCCTTAACGCCTCTCTTGTGGTCTAATTAGGAGGGCAATGCATACCAATATCTCATGTATCACCTTATTTTCTGTTTAATAACCATCAAATTTTTCCCATTATATTTTCACCTTCATCTTTGCCTCATCATTTCTCCTTAAACAAGCGTGCACATCTGATAGTAATTGTTTTTGCAGGTATGGATTTTGTGCAATGACTGCAATGACACAACTGAGGTGCACTTCCATATAATTGGACAGAAATGCAGCCACTGTCAGTCATATAATACTCGGACAATCGCGCCTCCTGTTCTTCCTCAATAATCTGCCTACACATGGAAGCAAATCGTTGGAGCTGGTGGAGCTGCCATAGTGGCATTTTCGATCAGCTTGGAAACCAACCTGAAAAACAAAATATCAGGCATTTTCTTTTGTTGTCGCTTGTAACTCTACTATTCCATTACATTGCAAGATGACCATAGCAATTGGAGCTTTGGAAACCACTCAAAAGGGCAATTCTTCCTCCTACTTAAAAATGGAGTACACACCCTCACTTGATTAGCATTCTTCTCCCACCTCTACTTACCATGGAGCAAAAATTATAGTTGATGGACTTGTTTAAAGAGAAAATATACTGTATGATAATATCTTCATGTTTCCACATTTGAAACAATTATCTTGTGTGATTTGACCACAGCTTGAAGTTCTCAGGTGTGGCTCAAAATTCCATTGCAAACACTGATTGTTTTTCCCTTTAAATGTTCTCTTGTGTTGGTGTGAAAGGTAAAATTGAAGTTTTGTGAATGCTGACCACAGTATGTTGATTTTGGATGCTAAAGGAAATGAAAGTACTCAACATATGGAAGTTATTTTCTGACCAAATAAAAAACTCTTTATTGCGTAATATATCATTACGAAGCCCAAAACAGTAGTACTAGTAGTATATGTAAATTGTAAAGTAGTTCTTAGTTACTCATTCTATAATGCGGAGTAGATATAACAGTCGTTGAAATAATTGAAACGTAAGAGATTTCACTACTTTTTAATCATCCAACAGCCCGTAATACTCACTTCGCATCATTCTGCAACATGAATTGGATATGACGGTCGTTGAGATGATTGAAAAGTAAGGGGTTTCACTACTTTTCAATCATCCAACAGTCTGTAATACTCATTTTGCATTGCGGATTGAGTAGCAAATAATTTTCTATAAATTGTAATACTCCAAAATGACAACTAGTCATACTTTTTGAGGTTCTGGTTATTGAGTAGTTTTTGACTACTCACTCCGCAATGTGCAATGGATATGACAGTCGTTTAGATGATTGAAAACTACGGGGTCCTACCACTTTTTAATTATCTAACTACTTGCAATATTCACTTCGCATTACGGAGTGAGTAGTAAAAAAATTTCTCTGGTTATCACTAGCCATTTATAAAATGACTATTTGGTAATAGTATTCGATTTTGAATTCTATTTATAAAGCTTATAGTTAGTATTAAATGCTCAATTTATAAAATTTTACTTATTTCATATGATATTATAGATTACATAATATTTAATTCATATCATAAAATTTATAAGTAGAATAAAAAAATTAAATCTATCTAAATATTTCCCTTTGTAATATAAACAGTTTGTTAATTAAAATACTATCCATGTGTGTTTGATATAATTACATATATGGTGACTTTTATTATATTATTTTCGATGTTAGCATCTCTAGTTTTGATGAAAAAAATCACTTAAAAAAATAAGAAAGGATGATTTTACTACTATAGTATTTTTGAAGCAACACTATTGATATAAAAATATGAGTAGATCTGATGTGTTTAAAAATAATATCTACTCATATTTTACTCCCTTTTGAATATAAGCACACAAATATTTGTAATATTTTTTCATATAATATAAGCCAGAAAAAAAAAAGTGACTTAAAAAGGTTATTAAAAAAATCATTTTTTTAAAAAATAAAAATATTTAAATAAACAAGTCAAGCGAGGGTGTTCAAAACGGAATATATGATGATAGTAATTTCTTCGGAAAAATCGCTGAAATAGTTCTTAAATTTTTTTACTTTAGCTAAAATAGTCTCTCAATTTTTTTGTAGCCATAATGGTCCTCTAACTTTTATTTTTTAGCCAAGATAGTCCTTTCATGTGAAATTTATAAAAAAAAAAAAATTTATGGTGACTACACCATAAAAGGACTTTTTTGGCTAAAAAATAAAAGTTAAAGGACTATTCTGGCTAAAAAAAAAGTTGAAGGACTATTCTGGCTAAAAAGAAGGTTGAGGGACTATTCTGGCTAAAGTGCAAAAGTTGAGGGACTATTTTGGCGATTTTCCCTAATTTCCTCTTTAAAAATACACCAAATTGAAAGGCGGTCCTCCAAATATCCAACGACATCGTTTAGTCTTCTACCTTTATATCGCTCGCACACTCTCTTCCCTGACGCGTCTGGCCGTCGTCTCTCTTCTCTGAAAGTGAAAATGAGCGGAGTGCTTTCACAAACTCGCCGACTCGCTAAGAGACTAGCTTTAACGAACCGGTCTCCGATTCTCCTTAACTCTGTCCGAGTTGACTCTTCTCAACTCAATTCCTCACCTCAATGGATTTCCCACTACAACACTCTCTCCTCCTCCTCAGGTACTTTCCCACTTTTTCTTTTATTTCTCATAAAAATCGAAGCTTTTCTATCATAACTTCAAACAAGAAGAAAATGGAAGAACTTTAACTTTAATAAATAAAAACGAAATCAATTTTGTTTGTGATTTAGTTAATTTATGCTTTTTTTAGCTGCCTTAAGTGGATTTAATCTGATTGTATAGCTTGAAAATGATTTTGGACTGTTTATGATATATGAAGCATTAAAAAGGGTTCTTAAGAGAAAATGGTATTAATTGCTTAAGTTTATTTTTTTGTTAAAATAGAAAAGAACCCTTTATTTTTTTTATTGGAAATTTTATGGGATTTTAGTTTTGCTGACAATAATATGTAAAACAATACTGGAATTATGTATTCATGACTCTGGGTGTCTATGCGCGCCTCTATGTACTTAAGACAGCAAGCATTGTGTGCACGCGTGTGTCTGTGTAGAAACTATGTAATGTGTGTTCATATGTGTATCTGTGTGTGTTTTGGGGGGGGGGTGTTATAGGGTATATGTTCTTGATATGGAAATTACAATTTTTTGTAGGGATTATTGGTGGAGACCGCCTAAAAGTAGTACCAGATTACTGGAATAATGTAGTACAGAATACTACATGGTTTCTAATGCAAAGGCAATTATATTCTTCTGGTTCGAGCGCAGTTCAAAGTTCTCCTACAGGTGATTGTTTTATTACTTTTGATTTTTAAGATTTTATCTTCTTCTTTATATATTGTTGAGTTGAAACTTAGCTGACAAGACAAGTCATTTTTATGGTATTTGAAATGCAGACTCTGTGAAGGACTTACATGATAACATTCTGAAATCTATAGTAGAACAGAAAACGGCACCTCCCAACTCTTGGTTATGGTCACTCATTCAAAAGACTGCTACCCTGAATCACAAGTGAAGATATTAAGCTTTTATTCGATATTCTGCAGAGGCTTCGAATTTTTGTTAGTTCTTGCTCTTTCAGTTTCTTCTCGTTGAATTGCTGACTCATTATTGTAGCTTCTATATTTATGATGAGTTATTCTGTTGTGCAGAGACTGTCAAATCTTCGGATACATGATAATTTTAACTGTGCCCTCTGCCAGGAAGTTACCAAAGCATGTGTACGTGTAGGGGCTATTGATTATGGTATGAGTTTCTTCTTCGATTCCATTTCTTTTTTCCCCTATTTTTGGGTGTGAGGAAGGGGCCCATGGTTTGAGCTTGTCAGTAAGATATGGTTTCTTCTGGATGCTGTGTCAACTAAATGCATATAATTTTAGAGATGCATCTCGCCAACATAAATGGCTTGAAATTCTAGAGTGCTGACACCTGATTGGTTTAGTTTTCCTGTCCTTTGGTGTGGACATTTCATATTTAATGTCACATGTCAACAAGCCATAATGCACACAAGTGTAGCATCTGACAATTAAGATGCTCTAATTATATGACCTGAAAATTGAAAGTTTGCTTTTATAAGGGTTTTAGAGGAACATATTGTTCTCAAAATTTTGCTTTAACATCAGCATTTGAAATTTTTGTTATAACCTTGCCTTTTGTAGTTTATACTTGTAGCTGTGAAATACTAGACGGAGTCGATGCCAAAAATATTAATCTAGTTGCATTCATAGGCTAACAAGACAGTTTGCAATCTGCTCCTGTGTCCAACAAATTGTTGCAAAACTCCAGGTAGAATATTCAAAATGTCTTCTGCTTATTTTGCACTGAAATGTTTACGGTTTCTTATGTGCAGGTAAGAAGGCGCTATGGAAACATAATCTATATGGGTTGACTCCTAGTATGGGATCAGCTCATCAATTACTGGTAACTAAAGATCAGTTTTTGGTGCCCTTTTTACTATCAGATATACTCTGTTGCAGGTTTTATTATCTTGATGACTCTGGTGTTATATGATTGCAGTATATATGCCAAACAACACAAGGATGCTAAACTCATGGCAGATGTAATGGAACTTCTGAAGAAGAATAATCTACCACTGCAATCTGGCACAGCAGATATAGTATTTAGGTATATTTTTCAACAAGTTAATCCTGTTTTCCCACTGTTATATCAAGCTACAGTCAGAAATATGATATATTGCTCATTGATTGTATCCTTCACTGAAAAGAATACTTGTCGATGTTCTAAAACACAATAGCTACCCAGAAGAATTGCATTTTTCAAAGCCGTTACTTGTGCAAATTCATAGAACTGAAACACTTGCAAGGATGTAAAATGTATTTCAATATGATCTGTAGATATGGTTAGCCTTCAAGTTAGAAACTCATATGTTGTAGGCTACTATTTTCTTTGTAAGATCCTTCCTGAAGCATTGGGTGTGTTTTGGAACTTCAATTCTACTTTGTTCTTGTTGGATTATTTTTTTTGACGCAATCTACTCTACAGTTGGCTATATCAGGACACACTAGGTATCTTAGCCGCTGTCATGTTACATGTTGCTGAATGTTCTCTTTTATTAGGTTTGGTGTCTTAATTTAGGTAATTCTGATTTAAATTTCTTTATTTTGAACTTCCTCTGTGCTACCCATGCACATAATAAATGGAGAGGCAATAGATAATTACACTTGAAAGGTCTTTCGCATCAGGATATGTGACACCCTTGACGAGGTGGCAAGGATTTTTAACTAATCTTTTTTAAAATTTATATGCTGCTGTTCTTTCACGACATGCTTCACTAGTCAGTGGATCTTTATGTTTTGTCATTTTATATTTCATATTTGCAGAATTTGTTATGAGACAGAGAATTGGGGTTTACTCTCTAAATATGCAAAAAGGTTTGTCAAGGCTGGAGGAGTGAACTTGCGACAGACTTCCATTGACATTTGGATGGGATTTGCTGCCAAAATAGGTCCATTGCCTTTCTTTCCTGTTATGTCTTGCTTCATTATGCATTTTCTTATCTTTTAACTTTATTGCTTCACATTCTTTAGCCATTGTGGCTGTGCCATTGACTGGGGCGTAACATGATTCAAGGATAGTAACTCTAAATTACTCTGTGCAAATCATATGGTAACACTAGGGAAGTTGAAGTTATTGCTCTTGTGACGGGTTGGGGGCTTCACATTACGGTAACAATTTTCTTTTTAATTTTTACGTTTTTAGGAGATGTTGATTCGTTATGGAAAGTTGAGAAACTGAGATCAGAATCAAAGAAGCAGCATACTCTTGCTAGTGGGTTTGCTTGTGCTAAGGTAATGCATCTGTTATTTTTTTCTTTGAAAAAGTTTTAAGGTACTTCATCCGTTTGGGCATGCTTAATATTAGAGTTGTTCCTTGTCCATTTTTTCTTGAGATTTAGTGCATCCAAATTCTGAGGATTATTTGAATTTTCAGATATTCTTTTCTTCAATGATTAAGCTTTTAAGAAAATTTGAATGATTTATTTTTATGTATCGTTTGATCAGAGCTTATGTATATCCCCATTGAAGTCAGATATTCATCATTTCGTAGGAGATGAATATTACTCCTCTAGCAGAATTAATACACAGACATACTTAAGTTGTTACCTCTGGGAAATTTGTCCTTTCATTTGTGGAAAACGTGCTTGGTGAGTTGTTGCTGAAAGTATACCTTCCCCTTCTTCCCCCTACTTACCAAAATGATGATGTGTGCCAGGAACCTTTACATGCTGCAGAAAAATGTAATTCTCTTTAGGTAGTTAATATCTAGTGTTTTTCTTTTTTACTAGTTTCATTTGTTTGTTGTTGTTGCAGGGTTTTCTGCTTGAGAACAAGCCCGATAGTGCTGCTGCTGTTATTGAAGGACTCAATCAGGTTACTTACATATTCACCGTCTGATTCATATTTTTGGAGTCTTGGAGAAATCAGAGAAGTAAACCTATCTGCCATTCTACCAAAGCCCCAAGGGAAGAACCAAGTTGAAGCACCTTTTCTTCAGATTTAAATGAAATACCAAATTACAGTATGACATCACTTGCTTAGATCAAATCTAGTAATAGTTAAAGAGAGAGTGATAAGCATTACCCCTTGCAGCAGTTAGCATGTCATTAAGTCATCCATAGAAATTCTAACTCCTTAAGAGAAAAATTATAGCAGATTTTTTTCCCCCGTAGCTTCCAATCATCCCCCTTTTTTGTGGCAATGCAATTCTTATCTTCTTGTTTTCTCATGCATATGTTTTTACAGTTACGATTATTGATAAGTTTTTGTTGCATGTGAAAGCAGACTTTATCTGATGGGAAAAGGCAAGGTATCATACCTCAACTTCAAAAGTTAGTTGCTGAATGGCCTTTGGAGGTTATTAAACACCAAAAGGAGGAAAACAAAAAGGTAAAGCACTTTGAATTAGATTGTTATGCATTGGCTTCAATAATGAATGGTAATCTCTTTTGTTGTGAAACAGTCAATTCTCTCAACTTCTCTCTCTTTCTGTCAACAGTCTGGTAATTTGGGTGTTAGTGATCTAGACATCTTGTTTTACATTTGATCGATGTCCTCTTTTATCTTGTTTTTCTTCTCGTCTGCATCTCATTTGGTTGTAGGCTTCATGTTTTCCAATAAAATTTAGATGTAGTCTGGATAGTGTAATTGGCAAATGGTGGCACTTGTGCAAGCTCGATAACAACTTCCTGTCTCTTCTAGGCTGTGGCTCTTTCTCTACAGAATGATATTCCCACCATGATTGCCAGTTTATCAAGCATGGGTGATGAAGTGAATTTAGATCTTGATGACTTGACGGCAAAAGCAGGTGTTTTGAATTGAAGACTGGGTCAGTAGTGGTCAACTTTGATATGAAGGACTGTTGCTCAAGAAGCACACACTTTCACGTTGGAAGAGCAGTTGTACTCCACACTTTCCGAAGCAACACATGCATATCCGACCCTCTTCCAGTCAACAGAAAATATGCAAGTAGGTACTGAACAGTGTAGTGCGCTAGTGATCTGTGAGTACACTTTCTGAGACTTCAAAAACCCCATGCTTCATATGGCATGTAATTTTTGTTTATCTATTCCAGATAGTTCAGAATACTGCAACTGTTTGTCTTCTTGCTCTGCCACCCTGTGAGCAAGTGCAGTTTTGTTTGCTTAGTGGAGAAACAATAAAAACATTAATACACTGACATAATTTGAAATGATAATGGAGAAGCTTTGCTTTTTAACATATGATTAAAGATTGGTGCTTAGATTTTTCTTGTGAGGATGAAGGTTCATTTCTTGTTTCTGTTCTGGAATGGTGAGCTTGACAGAAAAGATAAATGTGATTCGAGTTTCATATACAAACGCACTAGACTTCTTCCCTGAACCATAATTTGAGGAATGGGCAACTCAGGCTATAATTTTAGCCCACTCGAGTACTGGTGGTTTTCTGAGTCATTGTAGGTGGAGCTCAATGGAGGAGAATAAATTTTGGCCTTCGAATTATTGTATGCTTAAGCAGCTTGATCAGCCTCTGAATGCTGAGACTCGAGACTTGGTTGTAGGGTGGAGGTTATTCGCGATGAAAAAGGGATGCCAAAGCCAGAGGAGATAGCCAGAGCGGTAAAGAAATAGTAATGGAGGACAATGGAGAAGATACGAGGAGGAAAGCAAGAGAACTAAAGGAATCAGTCGAACGCAGAAGGAGAAATCAATGCTGTGATGGAGCAGTATGCACAACTATGCAAGAAGAGAGAGAGGCAAGCTCAATGGAAGTTGCATTCTCTGAGATTGGATCTCTAGTTACACACACACACAAGATCTAATTCAGCTTAAAAAAGTTCCAGAGTTGGAGCAAAAATGGGCTCAACCAAGAACAGAGGTACCCTTTCTCCTCTGTTTGAGGATTTCATTTCCTTGAAATCCAAATTGCAATCATCTCTTGTTGAGAATGAATATGGGATCTTCCTAGAAATGTAAAAGTGATAAAAAGAATTTCACTACTATCGAATTACAATCAAATCTTGTGAAAGTCAGTAATTATTAACTCTCCATTCATACAAAACTAAAAAGCAGCACACAAAATATAAAAGCAACAAAACTGATCTTCATCCTTATGATATCAATCTTTCTTATGCTTGTAAGCCTGTAAGAACTAAGAAACAGCTAACTTAAATAACTAAATTTCTTGCATTTCTATATAAAACATCTCTTCCTCGAAAAGAATACCAACAAAATTGCCTGACCCTCAGTCAATTCTTGAATAATCAATAATCTAGAGAACCAAAATTTCTCTCTTGATCTTCTCAATAAGATTAGCTCCATGACCCTCCACTGCAAAAGTGCCTGTTAAAGTTACATCTGATACTCATTGACTAAAACAGTTGCCTCCAAAATCTCAGCATGATACTCCTCAAAAACATTCATCAAATCTTGCTCAACAAGCCCCTTTTAGCAGGCAATTGAACTCCAAAAAATGCAACACCATTGGAAAAACTAGCTGTAAAAGAGGGCTTCAAATAAGAATAACTACAACTAGATAAAACTGGCTTTTCCAAAAATGACTTCTTTAGAGAAGACCTTCCAATCTCTTTGCCTCTCCCTCCAAACTTCCAATATACTCTATTGTCTCTGTCAAAATCTTCTCTCTTGTTGGCTGCAGCAAGCAAAGAAATTGTTTTATTTATATTTTATTGAATTCAAAGAAAAAGAATTAAACAGAATATAAAGAATTGATGATCAACTGACCTTTTGAATTGGGAAAAGACAAGGAACCATGGATTGAAGAACAGAGAAGCTTTCAGCCATTTTTCCTCTTCTTAACCGCTCTTTTCGGGTACTTTCAGTCTCGGAAGATTCAATTCTTGATCTTTTCAATGAACTGCTCGAACCCTTTTCGTAATTTACAATATCATTCATAGAATTATTGAATTCAGATAATGGTGAAATCACTGAATCTTTATAGCCCTCCATAATTCCCATGAAAAAACTCCCTATTTCCTCTTCTTTTTCTGATTTTTGGCACATTTCTTTATGAATTATTTCCATAATGAATTCTCCTCTCAGCAAGTTAGTTTCCAACAAGTGTGTGTTGTGTGTGTGTTTTTTGGCTGTTAGAAGAGAATATTTGGGGCATGAAACAGAAAGAAAAAGCGAGGGAATTCTTGCAGAAAATCGTTGGAGATTTTCACTAGCATGTGCATGGACTTTGATGTCGACGTGCATGCATGCGTGTTGGTTCATAGCTGTTACGATGTGTAGCAGTTTTGTTGATTCTCAACCGTTGGATTAGTGGAAATTTTGATCATCAGATTTGTCAACTGTTTGGATGCTCTTGATTTTCGTTGTTTTAGGTGAAAATTGGAATTATGTTGTTTAAATCATTATCTTTGATTTGACATGAGCCGTTGATTTGCAACTGATTTCAGGTTTACAATATAAGTTGTTTTGTGCAGAATGTAATCTGACTAAAACTGCAAAAGGTGAATCCACATTGGGATGGTGCTTGGGCTGTAAGAAATAATGGGATGTTGACACGTGTCAATATATTGGACCACTACAGGAGGAAATTGTTATGTAGGTTTCGGATGTTGTAGACCATTGCCCACTTCTATGTTTGTGATACGATATAAGAGGTGTTTGATTAGAGAGTATGAGAATTAGAAATGAGAGTAAAACTCATACTTATTGTTTAACTTTCTGTCAAGTGAAGATATACTTCTGACCCCTCAGTAACTAATGATCGGGTGAGGTAAGGGAAGACCACTGGAACGAACCGACCAAAGGGACTTTACTTAGCCGAGCCAAACGAAAGCAGCTTAAAGAAACAAGCCTATCACGACCTTAATGGCCTTGATCGGCGGGAAGGGACATCTCAAAGTATGGGGCACAGGATCAAGCGCTTTTACTATCGAGTATAGAAATTAAAATTTTAAAATCATATCAAAAAAATCACACCGCCCATACCTAAGTGAATCAGGGGGAGGGGGTTGTATTGATTCCCAAATATGGGGTCACAATATTTTTTAAATCTCATTTCTCCTCCCCTTCCCACTTTAATAGTCCTCCTTCCCCTCATTTCCTCTCTTTTCCTTATTCTGTTCTCCTGAAGCCCTTCTCCCTTCTTACTGCTCTCCACCTCTACTCCCTCCTCCTCACGAGGTCCCCCTCCTTCTTCCTCCCTTCTTGTAGCTCTCCATCCCTACTCCATCCTCCTCCCTAAGTCACCTCTCCCTCCTTTCTCCTTTATCATCTCATCTCAGCAACAACATTTGATGATTCTTTTAAATGGTTGTCAATAAATGAATTGAAGGAAGTTGAAGTAACAATGAATGGATTGCAAAAAAGAGGTGATGATTCAATGATGGTGGAGCAGTTTATGGGTATAGTGATACCATGGTGATCACATATAGAAGAAGGAGGTGAGGAAGAAAGTTTAAAAAAATGAATAATAAATATTAATATTTTAATATGATACTTATATCCAAAAATATTTACCAAGTACTAATTATTTGAATGATTCTACTGTACAAAATCAATACCAATTTTTTAGGTATAAATCCGATTTTGATTTCAATTCCTAATCATCAACCAAGCACCCCTAAGACTAATTTTGTGATTTATAAGACAAAGATATTTAGTTTATGGGTATGAAAAGAAGGAATTAGAACCAAAGTTAATGATATTCATAAATATTGTTTGGTTGAATATTGTGGAAATCATTCTATGGGAATGAAAGTGTTATAAAATGTCTAATTTCATTCTCTACTTATGATTTTGACAAGTTTGAAATTGATTAATTCATTAATATAATAAAACACATTCTAGTTTACAAAATAAGAGAAATTGACACAAACCCATACAAATAGTAGGTGAATTTCATTCTGATTCTGATTTCTATATCCGAATCAAACATCTCCTAAGACTATACAAGTTTTAACTTAGATTATTTTTTTTTGGGGGGGAGGGAGAGGGTGTTAAGACCAATGTTTAAAAACTCGAAACTCGGATTCGATTCAAAAAGTTAATGAGTCGAGTATATTCAAAAACTCGAATGAGTTTTATTGAGTTGAAAATAAAAAACTCGGAACTATAAGCTATATGCATTATATTATTTAATTTCTATTAGGAATAAAATTAAGCTAATAATTAGATTAACTATTTAAAATTTTAATTTTTTATACGATTTTTTTTACATATTATTCATTATCAAATGAGAAAATTTAACTTTCAAAATTTTGTAAACAATTTCTCTATTTTTGAGTGTTAAATAAACTTGATTCGAATAAAAACTCGTGATTACTCGTTAAATTTATCGAGAATAATCTAAAACTTGATAAAATTCGATATTCATCGAGTTTTTCGTTGAGTCACCTATAATTTTACTGAGTCAAGTCTATTCGGTACGACTCGGTCGAGTTTTTCTGTTTTTAAACTATGGTTAAGACTACTGATTTTAGGACTATAAAATTACTCTCAGACATTCTTTTTCATTAACCGAAAGATTTATAAACTTGGCAATTTAATTTTTTTTGGTCAAGAACTAATTACGTTGAAATTGTTATTCAATAATCACAGTATACCAACCAAACGCTCCTCGATTAGTGAGGCGAATCTATACTTCACCCAATAAGAATCTATACTTGCAAAGTAATTCTAATAACAAAATAAATATTCCCTTGCTTGTCACCAATCAAGGTTGGCAATTATGAGAAAAGTTAAGCACAAAGAAATTAATTTACGATCCCAAATTTCTACATTTGATGAGCAAAACAAACGTAAATACATCAACATTAACTTAACCAAAGAGTACAAACTATTAATAGGTAAATGAACATCTTAAAATGCACTCATGAAAGTGAAAAAACAAAGTTGTTCCTATAGACAATATTGTATCTCTATTACTGTTTCTTGTGGAGGTTCAAGGCAGCAAGCAACACCAACAAGAGAAAAACTGTCGAGCCGAGCAAGGAAACAACTATAGCGGCCGCAACTTGATTACAGAATTTTCCGAACACATTGCAAACTTTGTTCCATTGCACATGAGAGTTTCCTTGGTAGCCAATAAGACCGACGGCAAAGGCGGCTCCACTGGCGGAAAAGAGTAGCGCCACCATCAATAGGTTGCCAAACAAGAATGATGATCATCAATGCAAGACCTTTCTTTCCACCCCGATTTGCCAATACTAGTAAAAGTGAAATGGCTGCATATGCACATGTTATTGCATTTGCCACCACAAGGTACCTAAAACCAATATCAAAGATTGCAAAATTAGACATTATATAGAATATATTAATTGATGATCTTAACTTCAAAATCGAAGCTATTTTTCCGTGAATATGGAGTCATTTAAAAATTCTCCATTCATGAGTTGAATCTAATACTAGTATTTATAATGATAACGAATTACAGTTTAGATGGTACGATATTTTTTCTATTGATCACGTGTTCGAGTCACTGAGAGGTAATGAGATGATGGTTTTTTTTTTTTTTAAAAAAAAAAAAAAAAAACTAGTATTTATAATTTATAGGACAACTGTTATGGTGATTATTATTACAATTTGTTAACTGGATAGTCAAGATTTGGCCACCAACGCACATCAATAACTTAAAGTAAGTAAATGTACCTGAAAACTAGTGTGCTGCCTACGTCCACCTAAATTGTAGTACAAAATTTAATGTGCATTAATAATAAACAAAGCTTAACCTAACTTTCGAGGACCGAATCTCAACCATTTGAAGTCCCATCTCTCGTTCACCTACCATTGTGAGTTTAGATATGTACATTTCCTGTCGATTAATGGTTCAATCAATTTGACTATAAATCCTAATGAGAGTGGCTGACTTAGTAGGAGAATACTTTCCCCATCAATTATTTTCTAACACCTAATTTTTTTACACAAATAATAACAAAAAAAAAAAAAAAAAAAAGTGTGACAAGAATGAATTGAGAGGTCCGACACCATTAATTTAATTACAAATCCAACTCTTTCAATTGTGTCATTCTTAACAAAAGATAATTTTATCGTCTGTTTTAAGAAATTATTTTATTAATTTTAAAATTTTGTACAGTATAAATATTTAAAATATATAATATTATACTATATAAATATTTAAAATACAAAAAAATAATTTCTTAAAAAAAATTGTAAAATCGGATTTTACCTTTAGAAATCACGTAAAAATTAAAAGCTTAATATCCATATAGACAAATGACGACTTTATGGCATGCACTATCATCCATAAATACGCACAACATAGATAAGCATGCCACGTTATATATATATTTTCCGAGAGAAAAAGACAAAAAACCATGTGGTTGGCTGATAAGATATTAATGACCGGTATTAATTAATGTTCCAAACTAAAAAAAAAAAAAAATAGTTTCAAAACTATATGCAAGATATTATTGAAAAATTTTACAATTCCTTTCAAGAACTATTCCTTTTTATTTTAAATATTTGTACAATATAATACCATATATTTTAAAATTTTATATTATATAAATTTTTTAAATTAAGAATATAATTTCCTAAAAAAGATTATAAAATTCTTCGGTATTATTTACTTTGATTTTTGGAATGACCTAATTCTTGCATATTCATTTCTTGCTGACCTTGCCCCGTTCACACCAAACAAAAACCGATTCGCTGCACATCCCTCAGCGCTTATATGCCAGATCCAATTTAGTGCGTAATTTCTTTGTTGTTATTAATAATTTAAATAGCATAAATTATTGAAAAATTCTACCGTCCATTTGAAAATCTATCTTATTGTATTTTAAAATTTTGTATAATAATTTGTGTTTTAAAAATTTATATTATATAAATTTTTAAATATAATTAAATGATTCTCTAACGAAATTGTAGAACTCTCCTAATCTATTTATGATTTTTATTTGCAAAAATAATTTTGTAGTCTTTTGGGTCAGTACTTAAGTCCTGCATTGGCCTAAAGAATCTAATATAACTAGTACTATGATTTTTTCATAAACTTTTTATCTTATCAGATAATGTGTGACAATTACTACAGTTTATAATCCAGAACCTTTATATTTTATCCTTTGATTATCTAGTTTACTTGACTCTCTAGTATCAATTACTGTGGAAAAAATGACTAATTATTAGAAGGATGATGAAATATTATGAAAAAAAAACTTTTATAATAGGATGTGTTTATACTCAAAAGCAAGGAGATTAATGTTTACATGATAAAAAGGTGATTAAAAATATATTATAGTATTGTATATTGCTAAATGCTAAAACCTCTTTCTTATGTTTTTTAGAATTATTTTCGAGAAAAAGAATTGAAATGTAGAGCTAAAAAAACGAACAATCTATGTGATATTTGCATCAAATTCAATTCGATAACACCTCTTTCAAATTTAGTTTGTCAACAATCAAACTAAATTTGAGAATAAAAATTTTACTTTTTGTATGCGATTTCAACTCGCTCGATAAATTAAAAATTTTAAATTTGTATATCAAAAAATCAAGATGTTTGGATTTAATTCAAGTTCGACCTCATAAAAGTTCACTTGAGTTAGACACTAAAGATAACCAAGCAAAAAAAATTAAGAAAACAACTCTCTTATGTAATAAAAGAGGAAAAAAAGAAGAAGCCAAAATTCACCAAAGAAGTGTTCTAAAACTTGCAATATTCTTTTGTGTGTGTGTGTGTAGAGAGAAAGTTTGTTTTAGACTCACACAAAGGCAGACAAGTAATGCCACTTGGCTGTAACCGGAACACTAATGGGCGGAAGAGTTGAAACCACGGTCATGGTGACAAGCTTAGTTTGCTTATCAATTCCAAGAACTATGGCAGCCACCAATGTCAATGCAAAACCCAAAAACCTCAATATCAAGTCCGAACCCCTCACCTTTCTTTTATTGGCCACCCCAACTTCTTTTCCCCTCCCACCATTAGCACCCTCCAAACCTCCATTATTGCTAGCCATATATTGCGACTCCATTAGTAATATTTTCTCCAAAAAAAAAATCAAGAAAATCAAAAAATCAAGAACTTGAAGACTAAATATGTCAGAGAGAGAGAGAGAGGTGGGGTTTGGCTGTGTTAGGAGGAGTAGATATGAGGAGGGAGGCGAATGAGTTCAATTTTTATAGTGTCTTGAATTATGTGTGAATGCAAATAAATGGATGATATAATTTGTAGGTGTAAATGTACGTGTGTACGTGTAGTTACGAAACATGTACGTGTATGGTGTAATTGGGGAATATAAAGGTGATCAGTAGTCATGGTTGGCTTGTGATATTGCCAAATCCCGTTCTCATCTTGCCAATGTTAGGATACAATGTGAAATGACTATTATATCTTTAAAGTCGAATGTATGGATTCGTGTTCTTTTCTTTATTAGGAGAGAAGAGAAAACAATAATATTATATAATAAGTAAGTCTGTACTATTCAATTCATAATACGAAATACAACAACAAAGATCATCTACAAAATAAGTAATCCAATAATTGAAGTTTTAACGTTGCAGATGTTGCAAAAGCATGCAATAGTTTGAATTCAAGGGGATTAGATGTTTGGATTGTATGTGTTTTTTGGAACAACATTGGTCTCATTTATGATTTTTTACTTCAAAAGGGCATAATTGTCATTAACTATCTTCAAAAGGGCATAATTGTCATTAACTATCTTTTGCTGGGGCAAGATGAGATATGCCAGCCGGGACGGTTTGGAACCGTAAAATATACGTTCACATTTAAGTGCAGGAGACATATTTTGACTTCTTTATTGGGTAAAAATCTTTTGACAACCTGGTTATAAGGAGCCAAATTGACCAATTTTTTGTTCCCACCTACAATTAATTTATTACCAGTAGTCAATAATAGGATTAATTTAACATTTAATTTGTGTAAAACTGAAGAATTGATTTGACTGTATCGATATATCTTGAATTGAGAATAAAGTTTCAGTAATAAATTTCAAAGAAAAATCAACGTCACAAATCACAAATTTCTTCGTTTCCTATTAACAAGGGAACTGGTAATACGGCATCAATTAATCCCCTTGCATTGAGGAAGGGTAGGCAAAAAGCAAATTCCGACTAGTGCCTTCCGTCCGGTTTCTTTGAGGCAGAATTTAAGGGATTTAATTGTGACGGAATTTTCTATCTCATTTCATATATTGATATTTTATTTTATATCATATATGTTTGTCACGTATATTATAATATAATATTAATTATTTATAAAATTTGAGTACAGATAAACAAATATCCAAAATATTAGATAAAAAGTTAACGCATAAAGCTAGTAAAATAGAAGATACTGAGCAATTTCAACTAGTCGTAGGAGTATTGTACGAACTCTTAACACTGCTACTTTTTATTTTATGCAATCTTATTTTCTCAAAAAAAAAAAATAATAATAATAAAAGCAAACTCCGAATGCGTCAATAAGATGAGACATGGCATTCTGTCATTTGAAGCACCTTTTATGATATAATAATTTACGTATAAAAAAAGTATTCTAAGCAATTTTAGTTGTTAGAATTGAAATTGTTTGCACATAATTAGAAAATTTTACAAGCAAGCTATTTGTGTTATTGTGGATTGATCTCGATTGCTTTTATGCTAGTCAAAAACAAGCTCCTATTGTGTCAATACATGGATTTATATACTAGAAATGGAAGTAGTTGCATTATTTCTAAAAAGTTGATGTACTTTTTACAACATTATTTGTATACAATTCGCATCGCAACTTTTTATTATATAAATAGAAAGGGAATCGTCACTTTCGTGAAAATTTATGGAATTTGTCAGGTATTTAACCTGACACATTCATTTATTCTAATTGTATTAAATTCTATTCTAAAATACGTACTTCATCAGTTGTGTAGCTTTTGGAAGGAGCCTCGGGCAAGTGTCAGTTTTGGCTAGATAGGAATTACTCAATAATAAAAAAATAAATATAATAATTATTGAAATGATTAAAAATTAAAAAAAAATATTACTTTTTAATCATCTCTATAATAAATACTCATTCTATAATATGTATAGTGAATTACAAAAATTGTTTTATAAAGTTGAGTAATAGTAGTCAAGGGGTGTGAATGCATTTAAGTCTTTGTTTTTTTTTGTTTGTTTTGGAGATAAGTTTGAATCTATTATTGAGTACTGTTCAAAAATATCTTGCTGGCTATATGCATGGTTTTCAGACGTCGTGTCTCGGCCGGCACACTCTCGCCTCTGGGTCAAATTTTTTCAAACTTGCCTAATTTGTTCACATATTCCAATTTATCATAATTTCATTCTCACCCAATATGAGTATGAATGTAAGAAAAGAATCATCATCCTTTTGACTTCAAAAAGATAATGGAGACTTGTAGACAATTCTTTACTGCGTCAGACTAGGCCTGTCAATGGGTCAGGTCTAGATCCGGACCCGTTTATTCGGGTCTAGATTTATGACAAATTTCGATTATCCGGATTCGATCCAATTCGTTTATCTATTATAATAAACGGGTCGGATTTGGATCTTGGTGTTCCAATCTCTTTAAGATCCGGATCCGATTAAAATATTTAATATATAATAAAATTATTGTATATTAGTATTATTTTATATGTATATATACATATATGTTGTGTAAATTGTCCATGTACATTTATATTTAATATAAAATACATGCATAAATATTAATTGTGAACTCAATACTTTTGTATAATTAAAAAAAAAAAGAAAATTTAATAAATTGTAATAGTTTTACATATCGGCAATTTTTAAAAAAATTATTAAGACCCAGACTCGGATCCGAATCCGACAAGACCCGACGGATCCGGATCCGGATATACTTTTTGGAGACCCGTCCGGATCCGGATCCGGAACTAGTAATATTAAACGGATCCGGGTATGGATATGCCAGATCCGACCCGGATCCGACCCGTTTACAGCCCTACGTCAGACTAATTATTAGGAAAATTTTGGGATAGAAACTTGACATTTCATGAAACAAAAAATTTATGAATCTAGTCCAGCAAGACATGCAATATCCAAAGACTGGTAACCTTGAAAAAGGTTGACAAAGTAACTATATGTTTTCTTACAAAGAAAAAAAAAAAAAAAAAAATGAAGGAAAAAATGAAAAGAAAAGAAACAATATTACAGTACTAACCTCGTACAATTTAGATTTCTATACCTACATAAGTACAATCTCATGTTCGCTGCAACTATACATTTTCTTCTTGTATATGACACAAATTATAATTTGGTGATAGAAATGAACATGATATTATGTGTTTCTACATCGAAATGTATCTAAGATTTTACTACTATACAGCTTTTGCGAGGAATACAAAATAACAGGGGTGTTTATCTTGATCTGTTGATTCGAAAAACTCTCGAATTGATCCGATCCGAATCGGAAAAAAAGAGTACCCGAATCGCATTCTGAAATTGGGTCAGTTTGAGGGTCGGGTCACTCAAGTTGAAAGTCTGAGTATTGGATCACATTTTAGAAATCCGCTGGATATCCTACTCGATCCATTTCAGGGATAATTTTATAAATTTGGTTAATAGGGTTTCATCAGAACTTAATATTTATTAAAATTATTGACAATTTCGCATATCTTCTTCTTCAATTCTTTTTTAGCCTCTCACCTCTTCCATGTCTTCCCTTCCTTTTCCTTATCTTTCCTTCCTCTTCCTTAGTTGTGTTGTAATGTTATTTATCTAAGGCTGTTGTTAAGCTTTTTAAACCATGTCTGTTGTTTGTTGGATGTATTTTGTGACTTAATTACTAATAAGTGATTGCTATTAGTCTGTTGCTATTTGCTAATTTGTTGATATTGGGATATAATGTTAGGATATATTTTTGTGACTTAGAATTAATTGTTATTGACTTAATTGAATTAACTTGTCTAACTATCATTATTTAAATTTTTCATATTTTATTATTAGTGAGGGTCGGGTACCCGATCAACCCGACCCTATTCTGCAAGTATCTTTTGCGGGTGCCCGATCTACCGAGTATTCGCTTTGAATGGACTAAATAAAGAGTCGAATTTTTTCAACCCGATTAGCTAGAGTCTGGCACCCTTTTTAGCTCGTGGATTGGATACGTGGTTCTTGAACACCCCTACAAAACAATCCTTCAATAAACACGTTTTGATGCATCTTTTCTTTTGCCCATTTCCTTAAATCATAACGCATTTACCATTAATTTCCCCCTCATAATTAAACTAGTAAATTACAATAAATTCACTTGCGATTTGACTAATGTTTATGTTACTCCTACAGTATTTAATCCTACCAATCTACTCTCTTCTGATTTAGGTTTAAATAAAACCGGTAAGTATTCCGTTAAGTAAAAAATGTTTTATTTAAAGAGTTATTTTAGTCATTTAATGCCTATAATCAATGTTAATTATGCACTTCCTCTATTTCAAAATAACTGTCGCTTTAAACAATTTGTCTTGTTTCATATTATTTGTCACTTTGGAAAATCAAGTAAGTATTAAATGGTATTTTTTAACTTTTACCCTTAATATCGCATTAATAAGGGAGGATTATGTAGTTGGAATATTAATGTAAAAGGATCATTTAGTCACTTTGAACTATCTTTTTGCAAAATTGATATAATTTAATAGCTTCCTTAATTTGTGTACACCAATCAAATGTGACAGTTTTTTTGAAATGGAGAGAATATTTTAACATAAAACAAAACCCCTTCCTTCCACCGAAGGTAGTTTCTGGGGGTGGGAAGGATACTAGGCTTAGGGGTATATTAGCCTTTTTGCAAAATTTCTTATTTTTTTAGGTAAAACTTTTTATGTTTTTATTGATGGAGAAAGAAACAGCTTATACAAGAGTTCAACTCAAGATATAGCGGTTGTAACAAACAAAGAAGTAGGAGATAAATTGCTCTTTACATCAATTCTATAACTAATATTCTGTATCAAAACATTTGTGTGGTAAGCTCCGTTCCATTACTAATTCCTAATTAGACTTCGTTAATGGAATATTTCTCTATGAGTATACTACCTTCTGGACATCGTTAACAATAGTAGAAATGATGGAGATTGGGCAACTTAGTAACTGCTTGCAAATTAGACCATTTCTGTTCTTCCAGATATGATAAACAGCTACAGAAAGCACTAGTTTCCTTAGCTGATTGGTAAAGTTATTAGCTTTCCAATTATCACTCATCTAACTCAATTCCTTAGTTAGAGGATTTCTACTTCTCTGGATTTTACACAACCTCAACACCTTATCCCAAACCTTATAAGTTTCAGAGTAATCAAAAAATAGATGTTCCATGCTTTCATTTGCATTTGGACCACAGAAAACATAATCAGCATTCATGCACATTCCCTATTTGAGCAATCTATCTTTTGCTGGAAGCCTTCTATAGCATAGTATCCCAAGAACAAAAAAGAACCTCGGCACAGAGTCTTTGTGCCATACTAGATGATTCTAGTCAACTTTTTCACCTTCTGTTCTTAGGCATTTCATAGCTAATTTGACGGTGAATTTCACCACCTCAGTCCCCATCCATAACAGCTGGTCATTTCTGCTTTGACATGGGATAAAATTTGTAGGTGTAGCCTGCTGAAGTCTCTTAACTTTAATAGTAGCTTTCCTACCAGAAGGCCATTTCCACTTTCCATTCTGAATACAAGAGCCCACAACATCATTCTTATTACAGTAGAGACTATGCAATAAGTTCTCAGTGAACTTCTGACAAAGTAAACCAACAGGATGCCAAGTATCAAACCAGAAATTTTTCTCTTCACCATTGCCAACAATCTTGGAGAAGAAATGTTGTACTTCTGCTCTAAGCTTCAGCATACTTTCTCCAAACCCAAGAACAATCATTAGATAAGCTAACACCCTAGAAAGATTGCTGCTTCAAGTTAATAGAATGAATCCATTATACCCAAAGAGAATATTTCTTTCTACAAATATCACAAATATGTTTAACAATCAGACATTTGTTCCATAAGCCAAGGTCAATAATACCAAGTCCTCCCTCATTACAAGGTAGACAAACATCCTTCCAGCTCACTTTAGCAAAGTAGTGCATTGTGTCATCACTAGTCCACAAAAAAGAAGCACATAATCTGTTGACTCTTTTTGTTACAGCTTGAGGAAGAATAAACACACTTGCCCAGTAAGATTGAATACCTAATAATACTGATTTGATTAATTCTACTCTACCTGCATAACTCAATTTTTTGGCTGCCCAGCTCTAGATTTTCTTCTGGATCTTAATGAAGATTGGTTGACACTCTTTTTAGCTCAATCTGGAGGTTGTAAGGGGCAAGCCAAGTTATTTAATAGGTAATACCCGTATTGGCATTTGATCACAATCTGACATAGTTGCTGACATGTTTCCTCATTGACACTAGCAAGGAAAACTTGACTTTTTTGAAGATTAGGCTTCAAACTAGACAAGATACCAAATTCTTCCAAGGTGTTGGCTATTCCTTTGAAGGAATCTGGACAAGCTGCACTCATGATAAACAAATCATAAGCAAAGGACATGTGTGACAATTTCAAAATTCCACAATTTGGATGGTAGTTAAACCTTATATTTGCAATATTAAACTCCATTAGCTTGGTGAAAATTTCCATAGCAATAAGGAAAAGTAAGGGGAAATGGGATCCCCATGCCTTAATCCTCTTTCGCTATGAAAGTATCCAACCAAAGAGCCATTCATACTTATATAGAGAAATGAGATGTACTAACTCCATTATAAATCCAATGGAGGAATTTCTCTGAAACCCCATGCATCTCATAGCTGTAAAGAGAAACTGCCAATTCAAGGTATCATATGCTTTCATGATATCAACCTTGAGGACTGCTCTTTGCATTCTTCCCACCTAATCTGTGATAATTCCTAACAATTTCACGCAATAGTAACACATTATTAGTTATATGTCTTCCTGGGATGAAAGTATTTTGGGAATAACTAATCAGATCAAAAATCACTGTCTTAAGTCTAGAAGTAAGAATGGTTAAGTAACACTTGTATATCACATTACAGCATGCTATAGGTTTGTAATTTCATCGTTATTGCATTCTCAACTTTAGGAACAAGAGTGAGAATAGTGCTATTTAAAGGGTAATACATATAATCCTCATCAAAACAGAATTTTATAGCTTCTGTTACATCCCTACCTACAATCAACCAATTTTTTTTGAAAAATTCTACCGTAAACCCATCAAGACCAGGTGTTTTACCGTCTTTCAAAAAGAACATAGCCCTCTTTATTTTCTCAGAAGTAACAGGGGCTTTCAACATCTGGTATTGTGCTTCAGTGAGAAAATGATCAAGAATTTGTTCTAGTCTGTCATCAACATCCTCATATGAAAAATTGAGGTTGCTTAAACATACCTTTATAGAAATCTATCGCAATTTGTTTAACTACCTCATAATCAATGACATGTTCATCTAAGTCATTCTTCAGAGATAGTATTCTCTTTCTAGCTATGTGTGATACTACTTTTCTATGAAAGAAAGCAATATTTTTATCCCTTTTTTCCAGCCAGGCAGTTCTAGATTTAGCTTTATAGAATTTCTCTTTAGCTTGGACTAGACTCATATAATCAACCACTAATATTTTTTCTTGTCTGATAAGCTCAGAATCAAAAGAAGACTTTTGCAAAGCTTTTTGAGTAAGTAACAACTATTCTTTCTTTTGAAGCACTCTATAGGGCAAATTACTGAAGTGTTTGTGATTAAGTTACTTCATATTCTTCTTAAGCACTTTCATCTTTTTGCATAGGGTTACCAACAACATAACTATTCCAAGATGTATTCAAAATATTATAGAATTTTTTCATGACTTAACCAACAGCTCTAAAACTTAAAAGGTTTGGGACCAAACTTAACACCATCTTTGATTTCCATATAGATGGGAGAATAGTCAGAAACACCAAGACTGATAAATTCAATATCAATGATAAGTAAGTTTAAATACCAATCTTCATTCACAAATGCTCTATCAATTTGCCTGTAGATTCTGTCATCACTTTCCCTCTTATTACACCAAGTATAGTAAACACCTCTCCCAGGATATTCTTTAATCTCAAGATTCTCAATACATTTATTGAATTCTTCCATTGCTTTGAAATCATACTCAATACTTCAAATCCTCTCATGAATATTCCTAATACTATTAAAGTCACCAAAAATGATCCAAGGAGTAGAGATCATAGGTTTAATACTAGCCAGATGAGACCATAAGGACAGTCTTTCACTAGCTGTATTTTTTCCATAAACCACAGTATCAACAGAACTTTTACCACATATATTTCCATCAATAAAGCAAGTTATATCTTGCTGATGCAGGAACATAAGGGAACTAGACACCCTATCTTTATTCTAGTATAATCCGAATTCTACTAATATCGTCCACAATATCATTATGGATGCAACCCCAAGATAAAAAACAATGAATACAAATTTTTTTATTTTCTATATTTTCATATTTAACTTTATTCCCTACAATGCAGAAACATATATGCTATATTCTTTAGTAATTTTCCTTATCTTTTTTTTGTTTTGTTTGTTTTATGGGTTCATTTAAATCCCTAATATTCCAACTCTTCAACTTTATTTGATTCTATGGGAACAGATTTTAATACCTGCTTTTTTTTTTAGCCCCTCTGCCCATCTTCACAGCTTTAAGAAAGCCATCTTTCCTACCTGTTTCAGCAATAATACTAAAGCTATTCTGAATTGAGAGAGTCTTAATATCTCCATTAACATTTCAAGCATAATCTGGATGCTCACTAGCCACCTCAATTTTTTCAACCAGTTTCTCCTCTATCTCTCCCACATATTGTTGCTTAGCCTGATAGTTAGAGTCCAGCATCTCAATCTCAGAATTGAGCTTATGCCTCTACAACATTTTCATTAATCACAGAAGTACTAGAACAACCACTTCCTTCACCAGTATCCTTTATTACAGTGGCACACTCTACCTGATCAGGAGGGACAATATGTCCTTCACATTTAGTACCTTCAACTTTAGGATCAGAGGTCCCCTACTTTAGAATCCATTTTGCAATGGTTTTGGATAGTAATGGGCACTTCTTGATTGCATGACCAAATCACATGCAATTAGTACATTTCTCTAGATACCAGTCATATTCAACCTCCTGCCATTCTTGACAACCAAGTTCATTAACAATTGGAATCAAAGAAGGCATGGGAGATTTAACATCCAATTCAACATAGATACAGGCATAAGATATTCTACTTTGATCAGCTATATGTTTATCAATAAATAGTGTTTACCAACAAAACTGACAAGTTTGCTGAGGCCAATAGTAGTATAATAATGCAATTTGACATGAGGGAGTCTGATACAAACAAGAACTGAGGCAAAATCTTCTTTCTTCAAACTCAAATTGAAGGAGGGGTCCCAAGGTCTGAGGAATGGCATCTTGCTCCTCATGGGCCAAGGGGATTGTGCTAGCACTTGATCTTTGGCTTGTTCATTTTCAAAATGGAAGGCAAAGACTCCATTCTTCATAGAGATGACTTCAATTTTTCCAAACTCCTTCTATCTATTCTCTACGAAGTGTTTAACCATGGAATAAGGCAAGGAGTAGCCCAAGGTAAAGCCAACTACTACAGATCTCCATTTTTCAATTACTTCTGCAACATCTTCAGAGCACATCTTGACTACTGGGGCAGCACCACTTGTCTTTGGTTGGATGAATTGCAATGCTAAACCTCTATTAAAGCTGTTCCCCTCTTTTGCAATTTGCACCCAAGATCTACCCTGACTAGCTTCAGTCTGCAACCCCATGTGTGAAGAAGATCTCAACAATAGGAGAAATTTTTCCTCTCTTGGAAAAAGCTCAGCATCTCGAGATAGAAGCTTAACAACGTTTCCTAGTTGAATTTGACTAGAATCCAACACCTTGGATAGACATCCAAATTTTTGAAGAAAAACTAGAAGAACTGGCCATAATTCAGGAAGATAGAAAACACAAACAAGCAACAAAGAACAGGCGAGAAGAACCGAATGCAAAAGAATGAGAAAAGAGCTCGAAAAAAAAAAAGCAATAATGGTGGAAAGTGCACATGTTTAGTTTGGCGCAGGATAGAAGTAGTGTAAGCACAAAGCTATCCTAGAGAAAAAGTGCCCATCATAGGATGACTAAGAAGGCAGGATCAAAGCGGGTGACTGCTTATAGCACACTGCTAGTCCTGTGGCATAGCCCTATGATTTCATCACAGATTGTATTGTCTCGACTATCTCGTCCCGGCTTGTAATGGCGATTTCATGGACCAGGTTGCCGTGTCCGTTGCACTCACGATCATTAGTCTGGTTAGCTCTTCCTGATAGGCTAAAAAGGATGAAAGCGACCTTAAGAAGTAAATTTCCTCTCTCTTTACATTTCCAATTCGTTCTACTTAACTTATGTCGGTCAGTCCACGCCAGAGGGGAAAGATTTGAAAAATGAATAAATGGCCAGTCTCTTGTCGACCCGACTCATTTGGCTTCCGAATGAGCTAAACCGGCAAATAGTCAACCTACAAGCGGAAGGAAGGTCTTGTCTGAAAAGGTAAAATCGATCGACACAGTCACCATAGCTTCTTTGATCATGCCGGAATGGGGAAGAAAAGAATGCCCATCGTTAGCGAGAAGAAAAAGCAAAGAGTCTCCGATCTCTCCACAATATCCTAAAATACCTCTCCCGTCAAAATATCAAAGGTTACTGAAGCTTGAACAATAACAGGGGCCGGCGAAAAAGCCAGTAAGATCAGCGGACAAAAACAAGGCCAGCTAATGGAGAAGGGATACGATAAACCTGCGAGAGGCAACTTGTAAATTCCAGTCAAACAACGAGTAGGCAGCCAACCTTGGGATTCCCGACAAATATCCAAATGCATGCGTGCACAGCCTAGTTGGTTATCTAAGGGCAATTAATGACGAAGAGACTTCACTTCCTTGCTAAACTATGCATTGGTTACAACTGCGACTGTGTTCTATGTTCAGCACGAAACAAGAGAGTAGCCATACCTTTCAAGCTAGCATAGATTGCTGTGGGAGACCATTCACGCAATAGCGTGAAAGAAGTCCTACTAAGCTAAAGAAGTAGATGAAGCATCGGGTCTTGGTGAGATTCCCCATTCTTGTTAGATAGTCAGTATTTACAGTAATAAAATACCAGGAAAGATCAGATGCGAAGAATCGAGAAATTCCTATTATTCTTAATAGAGCGGTGTACGGTGCCCACTTCTAGCAAAGTCTTAGGGGACGTAACTGTCAACCCTTCATATAAAGAAATTTCCTAACAGACGGTATGCCAATCGTGTATGGCCAGAAGCTCATGGAACTCACACAACCTTCCCACTGAAAAGAAGGGAGTGGCTAGCTTAGTTATGTTCTAATCACTTCGATTCCCGTACACGAATACCTTTCCTTCAATCAAATAGATGGATACTTTATTATCTCTCGAGTCGAGCTTTGGCCAACTTGTTCTTTCAATCAATTACCAGAAGTCACTTATTTTGATTTCTAAATATGGCTCGGCTTAGAACGGTGGATGGAGAAGTTCATTGATTGCCCTTCTGGATAAAAACTCGCCTTTCTGCAAAAATTCATTTTTAACTTTTTATCTATTTTACAGAAAAGTCCAAGTCACTAATCGAATTATAAGTTTGTAAACTATAAGAGGTAAACTAAATATTAATCAAACTATAAGGGAGTTACTTTTAATTCACCTAACTGAATATGATAGTGAGAAACTGTGAGATGACTCGTACTTAGGAGACAAATTGTTCATTATTATACTCCATTTTACCTTCATATCTGATCAGTCATCATTGAACCATGAAAAACGCTCTCCAGTTTTTGGGCCGAAATGGTGCCATTTGAGCTAATAAAGAAGGGAATTTAATTTGACAACTTAGTAATAATAGGAACTAGACATTGGACAATTATAATTTGATTTGATCTTGAGCTGGCCGTCATTGTACAGAGACTTCATAGCGAGTTTGGTCCAAAATCCTTAAGTAACCTGGCTCGTATTTCATCTATTATTATGACCGACAGATAACTACTGATACCGAACCAAGATGGAGGAATATTCTTTAATTGCTAGTCATTCAACAACAATATGGAGTGACAAACGATGATAATCGTCATATAAATAAGAAATTTTTTTACTTTTTTAAATGGATTCTCTAGTCCTTATTGTATGAACAAATGGACGACTTTAATAATTACTTCCCAATAATTACTTCGTAATATTGAATGACTACCAGAAAACTACTTGTTGATTCGGGATGGTAGCAAAACTCAGTGAATGGATGCTACCACCAGTTTTTGATTGCCCTTCTAATTAGCTTTTATGTGCGAGCTAAGCACCTTATTGAGCTTAAAAATAAGTTCAAGCTTAATTTGTTTACGATGGCAACGAAGTTAAATGAATGATATTTCAATTAAATCGTGTAAGAAAATTATATATTATAAATACCATTATACTTAATGTTGAATGAACTATGCTTGAGAGTGGCTTAAGTAATAAACACTAAAATAGGTTCAAGTATCGATTTCAATGGTTTAAAAATCACACACTCAAATTTGTACTGGTATATTTTGTCGTTGTAAAAACGAAGTGGAACTAATTGATACTTGAATTGAACTCGATTCAAATTAAACTTGTTTAAGTTTAACTCGATAAAAATTTGTTTGAATTTGACTCAAAAAATAAACTAACCAAATTTAAACAAAATTTCAACTTTATTAAAATAATTAAACAAACTTGGAAAGTGTCTAACTTATTTATATACAGTTATACCGCTGCCCAACCAACACTATAAAGAATTACAAGTCGTAATCACTCATTAATAAATGAAAGATGAAAAACTTCAAAATTAGGTGATTAGAAATTTGACAATGAGCAGGAATTGAATAATACATTTGAAAAGTTGCTATTTTCATTGGTGCTCCAATTCTGTCTAATTGTGAAAGTGAAAGCATACGCATTGTATGCTCACATGCTCTCTAGTGAATTTCTTGGAATTTCCTTAGGCCAAGATATGAATCTAGAAAGACTTAATTTTCAGTTTGACTTTAGAATTCAAAATCTAACTTGGGATTACAGTTTAAAACAAATCAAGATGATCTTGACAAAGGTTTGTTCGAATGATCAATCAAAATTTACTACATAATCATTTTAATTCTATTTCCTATAATCATAAAATCTCAAATCATTTATAACTCTCTCGTAAAAATATATAACTGTCTTGAAAAATTATAATCCCACATTTTTTTCTCTAGCAAAATAAGGAGATTCAAGAAAATAAAAATTAGTGATATGTGAAATACATCTAACGGTATCCGGACAAAAGTTGTCTAACAAATATTTTTCTACTGGGATTAACGTAATTTCCAAAAAAAAAAAAAAAATTGAATTTCGAATATATTTACCCTTCATTAATATTTAGACACTTGTGTAATTATAAAGCTATATATTACTATAAACTTTTGCATTCGAAGTTCCAAAATTCCGAGCATCTGCGACCTGTCTGACCACCATTAAATGTATTTTCTATGAACCTTTGGCATATTTTCCTTCCCATCAATCACAATTAACAAAAGGTACGAAAAGAACAAATCGCAAGTCATTTTAGTAATGAGGGCAATTAATTAATAGCGTCAATATAAAAGGTAGGGAAATTCTAAAATTTTTTTTTAGGGAACCATTATTTTCTGTTTTAAGAACTTATACAGTACAGTACAATATTATGCGCTTTAAAAACTTGTATTGTATAAATTCTTACAGCTAAGAGAATGATTCCCCCAATAAAACTGTAGAATTCCCCTAAAAGGTAAATGAATTATGAAGAAATGGATAACAAAGTAGGAAGTTGTAAAATCCAATTAAGGTAACTATTTCATTAATTTTAAAGAATTGTACATCATAAATATATAATATTATACTATTATATAAATTTTTAAAATACAATTAATATGATTCTTTGAGGGGCTGTATAGTTTTCTAACAAAGTATAAATTGGGATTTAAGTAGTGATATTTTCTTGTATGAACTAAGAATATTGGTCCACATTCCAGTTTAATTACTTCTCAAAGGCTTAGAGGATAAGAGGTCTTTGTCAGTGACATGTATTATTCTCAATCGCAAACGTTAAATTCTTGATATTTCTTGTAAACCTATACAAAGGATATTGCAAAGAGTTTACAATGGATAATTATAATAGTTGGCTGGTGTTATTGCACGTAAATTCAATAATTAAAGAAGTTCCGTTAGCTTTTCCAAACAATAAATAATTTAGGAAATAGCGTTTAGAATTGAAATAAAAGGAAAAAAGAAATTTAGGCTGCTGAATTTCAACAAAATTATGGAAAACAATTTCGAAGTGACAGCCAAAACTTTTTTTTTTTAATATTTTAAAATTAAAACTTTCATCTAATTACATGAGGGGGACTGGATTTGCTCAACGGTTACCGAAATATTTAACTAATTTATTGACCATTATTTTTTGAAAAATTATAGTATTTGGAATAGAGCAAATCTTGTTCTTTAGCAAAGATTACTTCACCTTTAGCAAGATCCACAAATATCCATTTTTCTGAAATAATAATAATACTTTTATATAATGGTTAGTCTACCATGAAGAATTAGTCCTCCCACTAATCGTAATTAACGTGTGCTTAATTTATAAATAATCTTCACTGAGGTCTAATTACTCTTCGCGAAAAGGGATCATCTTCTTCTTGAATATCTGCATGGGTTGTTGCACCTGAAGCCTTCATGGAATTAACAAATGCGATTTTAGTTCAAAATTCGTAAAAATTAATACTAGAATGTTCGATACTGATTACAAGTTTAAGGTAATAAACAACTAAAACAAACATTTAGGAGGTGTTTGGTTCGCATTCGAGAATCAGAATCGGAATATGAATTATAAACCCCACTATCTCTATAAGTTTATGTCATTCCCTTTTACTTCTTTGGTTTGAATAGATAAAGAATGATTTTATTATGTTAATAAATTAATAAATTTAAAACTTATGTCACAAATATGAAATAAAAGTAGATATTTTATAACAATTTTATTTCTATATATTGATTCTCATAGTGATAATCAAATAATATTTATGAGTATCATTAATTTTAATTTTCACCCCTTTCTTTCGTACCCATAGACCAAAACGATTCCAAATGAAATGACTCCAAAAGATGGTGACCTAAACTTCACCAACAGGAACAAATGGTCCCGGTGGCAACAAGTGGTTATTTCACTTCAGAACAGCACATGAAGGGCCCAGAATATCAATTGAGACAATAAATAAGATAAACATGTTCATAATCATCTTTAGCTTTACATAAAGGTTTTAATCCTACAGTTTTATAAAGTAAGAAGATGTCAAATCGTTAAAAAAAATGAATAAATTAATAAACCAATCATTTGTTATCCGCCAAAATATCATACCTTGGATGATGATCATAAAGATTTCGACCATTTTGTACAATACACTTCATTTGGTAGCTAATTTGGTGGCAGGCGTTGTCTGTTCTTTTCCCTTTTTTTTTTTCCAAAACTTACCGTTATTTTATTTTATCTTTGATGATTCAAACTCATTATTAATAAATTATAAGAAAAAAGTCTCATTACCTACACTACACTTCGTTATTAGAGTTGTCTTAATCATAAGAAAGAACTCAGGTTTGAATTGTCATCAGCTTCTCCCCACTGATTTAATTAAAAAACAAAAACTAAATGGCTGATTTACAAATTTATTTTACACGAATTGACAATTTATATATAGTCAAGTTTCCACACCAACATGAGAAAAATGGTAATGCTATGAAAAAGAATAAACTAATTTCAAATTATCTACAATCACTTGGCGTGTTGGTAATTCCAACCAACCCTATCCAATTTGGACCTATATAATTTTGTGAGCACATTACCCCTTAATCACTTCTCTTTCTTATATACCCCAAAATTTAACAGGAAGTCCCCCCAGAAAACTATCATGGAGACAACAGCACCAGAAAAGATTGAAGCACCGGCACCGGCGACGGGGGCACCGAAAGCGCCACCACCGGAGACTAAAGCTGCAGCAAGTATTACCAACAATTTTGCAGTGATTGATGTGGTTTTGAGGGTCTTGCTTTTTGCTTCAGCACTAATTGCTGTTGTGTTAATGGTAACTAGTAAGCAAACTGAATTAGTTCAAATACCATTTCCACCTTTCAGAGCTCCACTTGCTGCTAAATTCAATCAGTCACCTGCCCTCATGTAAGTTCATTATTTTTGTGTTTCTTCGTGCATGCAGTTTAATAGTTGTCATTTTTTTTTGGTATGCATGCTTGCTAACATATATATATATATATATTCTTATGCAAGCTTGCTCATAATCCTTAATGATATTTCAATAATTAACAAATTCATGCCCAATTCCTCTTTATAAAATAACAACAAATATGGTAGCCCTTTTTTCTGCTTTATAATACAGCTTTTTTTTTTTCAGATACAGCCACAATGGATGGTATATATTTTTTAATTCTTTTTTATGTCTTGTTCTCAACTGTTTATAAAAAAAATATAAATTATTTTTTTTAGGGAAAAGCAACTTGCTTTTAAAAATAACTTTTAATCAACTTTTCTAAACAAGAAAGAACAAAAAATAGTTTTTCGATATTTGGCAATAAATTCTTTTTAAAATATTTTTAGTTTCAAAAAAAAATGTTAACTTTCAATAAGCTGTTAAGAACAAAGTCCTATTAGGGTCTTACTGAGCCTCGTGACAAGATTTAAATAACTTTGCGAAAATCTAAAATTCAATACATAAACTTACTAACTTAAATTAAAAAAGGAAATTAAGTTATGAGCTTGTAGGGAAAAAAAAAAAGGTAAAATGGTTTGAATAATTAGTATATGATGAAGTTTAATTTCAAAGCTATCAATAGGTAGATTATTCAATTGTATTTTCTCCAGTTAGTGGAGACTCCAAAAAATTGGTGTGCTTCTGCTTTAAACCATATATTAAACATTAGGGATAATTTTATAAACTTCTCATGAGGTTTATACTAATATTATTTAGTATATTTGAACTTTTAGAAATATCATTTACCTCTACTCTCTTACTAATAGGACCCAGAATTAGTACCAAAATGCATAAATTGACATTTATGCTATGGTACTTTGGTCATATAACAAAAAGGATAATTTCAAATACCTCCCTTGAGATTTTTTTAACAATTTCATTTGACACCCTTTTGGTTTTTAACAAAATTTTTGCTCAAGCTATTATTTACTGTATTTGTTAATTTATTTGTTGTAATCTACAAAATACTTAAACTTATAAAAACACATCATGTTTAACAATTGAGTGTGTTATTTGAACAAAAATTTGAAACGCCTAAAACGTTCCATATATTGTAATAAAAATATATAATTGGTATTTTGTATAGGAAATTACGAATTCGTAAATTGAAAACAAATAAAATATATTATATTGATTTTAATTGATGAAAGACATAAAAAATTATAAACACAATATATTTGCTGAGAATTATATTGACACCCTTGAATTTTTTTTTCCTTTTTATCCAACCATCAGAATAAATTAAAATTTTGTTAATAGAGATAAAACTGGAACAAAAATATTTTGTCTCCCCTTAAAGTAATTTTTTATACTTTTGGACTAACAATATCACGACAAAAATAAAATTAGAAAAGATAAATAATATTTTAATAATTGATATTAGTATAAACTTCGGGGAGGTTTATCAAATTATCCCTCGAAAACTATCCCAAATCCACAAGCACATAGATGACGTACACGAAGCAAAGTTTCCACGGGTGGAAAATTTTGGAAAAGAATTCTTTAGCCTCAACTGTTTGTGAATTATTGATGATGGGTGGGGAATGCTGGCCCTGGTGGGTTCTAAAAAAATTTATTAAAGGGCCGTGATTGAGCTAATTAATTATGCAAAGATGATTATTATAGTCTTGGATTCTTCATATAGGGGACATATCACCCCAATTCCTAATTTAAAAAAAATGCTAGTCATATAACAAATCAAGCTATTTTTTAAATTGAACCAATTTTATTTTGCATACTTTAAGTTTACGTATTTTTTATTTTATACCTCAAACTTCAATTTTGAACACTTTATACTTTTAAATTTATTCAATTTTAGTTCTTTTCTCACACTGTTAAAAAAGTTAAAGGAATCTTTGTTTTTGCATGCAAAAATATTGTTATACTTCCTGTTAAATTTTTTGTATATAAGAAAAATTATGTTAATTTTTTAAATGTCTTAAAGAAAGGGTTGAAGTGGGATGCATTTAAAAATTTAGAGTGTAAAGTAATCAAAAATTAAAATTTAAAATACAAAATGAAAATCGAATATAAATTGAGAAGTATAAAATTAAATTAGTCTTTTAAATTTTGTTCATGCCAGAAGAGACAACATCAAAAGCAACTATTCAGACAAAAGATTTTTTTTTTTTTTTTTGCTAAGGTGCAACAATAAAGTTAAAAAATATCATAGTCAAGTCTGGTAGTTGTGATTACTGATGACTGGTGGACAGGGTTGAAAAGGAATTTTTTTTCCAATTCATATGACAGAAACAAATCATCTTTTACTTCTAATCTTGTGACAATGTGATGTACCTCGTGCGACAAGTTTCATATAGTCTTTGTTGGTGGAAAAGAAAGAAAACCATCCAAAGATAAAATAATGGAAAAAAATTTATAAAATTATAAATTCAGCATTAATTAGCAAAGTCAAGGTATGTGATAAAATTAAATTACTGGTCCTTATACTTTGTCGAATTTCATTATTTCTTTAGTAAATTTAGAGACCCATCAGTATAATATTTGTAAAATAATCAACCATCTAAGGTATGAACTTGTAATTTTTTTGACCCAAAAGCTTGAGATAAACCTTTACTTTGAATATCTAATTGTATGTCTCTTTTTTTTTCACAATGGTTTTTTCCTTTGTGAATCCATTATCCATCACTAATCTCAACCTATTATAGATCATGTATTAAATATCTGCATATCATTAGATGTTACAGACTCTTCTAAAATCAATTATTTTTGATGGATGTGACACAAAGTTGTGTAATTCATACTAATTTACAGTAGACCATGTCTAGTTGAGGATTTTTTTGGCCACCTAACTATCATTTATTAGCTTTAAATCTAATTGTTCTATAAATGATGCAGATACTTGGTGGCAGCATTCTCTGTTGCTGGTATCTACAGCATCATTAGATACACTATTATCTGTTTATGCCCTATTGAAACCAGATTGCTCAACAAAACTGTTGTCACACTTGGTGATATTCGACGTGGTAATTTTTCAGTTTCTCTTTCTGTTGATATAACCTCTTTTAGATTGCAAAAATTTGAGTTTTCTTAGAATATAACTGAAATTTTTTTTATTTTAGAACAAAAAAGAGATTCTCGTTGTTTTCATTCTCCTTTAATTTCATTCCGAATGAAAATTTGGTTAATTTTTTTTTTTTTTTTAAATCTATCTGATGGTCTGGCACTAGCTTTTATATTCCATAAAGTATATCAAGATTCACAACCTATATATAATGTTTGTTGTGCAGCTGTTACTGGGAATTGTAGCTTCTGCAACAGGAGCTGCAGGTGCAGTTGCATATATAGGTTTGAAGGGCAACTCTCATGTTGGCTGGCAAAAGGTGTGCCACAACTATGATGTGTTCTGCAAACATATTGGAAGCTCTATAGCAATCTCATTGTTTGGCTCTGTGGTGCTGGTATTGCTTGTTTTGCTCTCCATTTACTCGCTCTCCAAGAAGATCCCCAAGTAGAGTCAGAGATGGCCTTAGAAATATCTGAATTTGAACATCAGCATTGTCTTACTTCATTATCCAGTGTTGTGTGTATTCTTCATTGTTTGTGTGTATAGTCTTTTGTGCAGTATGTGCAGTTTGATTTTCACTGTGTTTATATGTACATTATATGAGGAACAAGCATGACATTTCAGCTGTCAATTGTTATTAGTGTAAAACTTCAGTCTCACTGCAGTCATTAATTAGTTTACTAGCTTTCATCACATTCTGTTCTATGCATATACATTTCTTCTTGTCCACCAGTAAAGCAAGAAATCTTAAAGTAAACAAACTTATCCCACAAGCAGTTAACAAACGAATTGAATATGATCAATCGAGTTCGATCTTACTATCATTAACTGCACAACTCCAGTGACGGTCACTATTAACGATGGAAATAATTTTGTAAGTGCTTATATAACCATTTTAGGCTTCCCATGGTTTCAGTAGACTGATTTGCTAACTCACCCTTGAGTGAACTAATTATAGGGACTTCATAAAAATTGAATAGGCTACTGAACTACTGGGGTTACTGCATAAACATAGAATGAAGAAGCACTGATCATCATGACAAATTATCAAAAGAGTTGCAAATGTATCTTCTGCAACCTGATCCACCAGACTCAAACTAGCCAAGTAGTACCCTACACAAGATAAGTCTGTCCTTCAAAAGACATACTTCTGTTTACCTATTTCAAGTTAAGCATTCAGTAGATAAAAGAATTTTTCTTCTATTATCAAGTTGAAGAACATTAGATGATCAAAGTTTCTAGAGAAGTTCATATGGAATCTGTCAAACAGCTGAAAATGCAGAATATCCCAGGCATCAGGATTTCTAGTCTCAAAGCAAGCCAAGCATTTACATTTTCTACTTATGTAAATTAAACTACCACCACAGTGCTATACCAAAATTAAAAGTTCCTTTGCATACCAATAAAGGCCAGTTTAAGAGGCCTAATTGCCTAACTAAATACAGATCAGGGTAGAATCTATAAACTACTCTATGAGAAGGGCACAAGAATGTACAAGAGAGAGTATATACAGCAGGGAAAAATCAAACTGTACCAGCATGTAATAAGGCAAAAAACATGGCATTCCACGAGACAAAGTCTTTGTTGCTCCGAATTGTAAAGTAGCATCAAAATAGCAAATGTTTGCGTATAGTTACAATTACAACAGGGTAGAATCCAAAACCTGTCACAAGGGCACATGAATTTACAGGAGAGAGCATTAACAGTGGGGAAAGATCAAACGGGACTTGCATGTAATAAGGCAGGTACATGGCAGTCCACAAGACAAAGTCTTTGTTGCTCCAAATTGTAAAGTACCATCAGATGGCAAATGGTGGTGGATAGTTACAACAGCAAGAACAGTTTCTACAACATACCTGGAGGAAATTAGTGTGGAAAAAATTTCAGTTGAACTGTGAGTTTTTATACTGCATACTCCATTGGATAGTGAAATATCTAAAAAATTGTCTGTTGGCCTAATTCCTGACCAGTCATTCCTTCTCTAAGGACCTTCTCAAAGAATTCTTCCTACGTGTCCTTTCCATAACTCGGTGTTTCCTGTGCATTGTACTTTCCAGTTTCAGGATCCCAGACTAGCACACTTTCAGCTGCATAGTACCAACCAATCTTCCCAAACTCAGCTGCATCTTCCAAAGAAGGAAATACTTTAACAAGGAAATCGAGAACTCCAATAGCGAAGTCCATTATCTCAACTAGGCACTTTCAGGAACTTAGGCTCTTTCCCTAGAAGTCTGTACAAAATCTCCCCTTGCTCCAATGGTGTCAAGGCCTTCCCCAATCCTCCAATTGGCAAAATCTGATTAATCTTATTTTCACTCAACACGCAATCAGCAATAAATGATGCTAAATCAGGCTCACTTATTGGCTTGCAAGCGCACAACTTTCCATCCCCAAATATCACATAAAGCTTTCCATCTTTCACCAATTCAACCTGTCCTCCAAGACTCTTGAAAAATGCTGTTGGTCTAACGATACTATAACTAAATTCAGCATTCTTTTCGGCTTCTTTCTCCAATTCGGCCTCAAATTTTAACTTAGCTCTCTGAAATTCAAGAAGGGTGTTTTTGCACACATATTGCAGATAACAAAACAAAATGCGAAGCCCAAGCTCAGCTGCAGCTTCCATTGAAGGAAATATCCTAACCAGAAAATCTACAACACCAATAGCCAAATCCAAAGTTTCAATTGGCACTTAGATTGTCAGAAACTTTGGCTCCTTTCCTATAAGTTTGAACAACATCTCTCCTGGCTCCAATGCTGTCAATGGTTTCCCTGGTCCTCCAATTGGCAAAATCTGATTGATTTTATCTTCACTAAGAACACAATCTTGACCTTAAAATTTAGCAAAAAATCATATAAGTATTTTCCTTTATTATTATGTAAATTATCTTGTATTATGGTCTTAGGACATTTTGTAAATCGATGATGACTAAGATCCATGATATTGGTGCTTAATTAGTAGTGATTTTACACAAATATTTAAATAGATTCGATTTTTGATCTATTTATAAATTTTGTGATGTAAATTAAATTTTATAGAATCGATCATCAACTTATGTAAATAAAATTTTTAATATTTAATTTTAATCACAAGATTTATGTGGAATCAAAAATTGAATCAATCGAAATATTTTTTTGTGATTTTATGGTGTAATGGATCAAAAAGACAGATGTAATCATTAATTCCCTGAATATACTGTATAAGAGTTAATGGAATTAACTTAAATTTTGTTACTGCAGTTCTTTTCAGTTTCTAGATTAACAAGGTTCCCATTTTATTTGACCACCTAAATTATCACAAAATCAAAAGCAAAAGTGATGCGTAATGAAAATGTTATCGTTCAAATATTAATGTCAGACATTTTTTAATTATAAATTACCACAATATACGTATATGTTATAAAGGGATCTCAACAGAGGAGTAAATTTTAGGAATAAATATGATAGTTATTAAAATAACTGAAAAAAATAATAGGATCCTTAACTTTTTAATTATCTTACAGTTTGTAATACTCATTCTGTAATGTAAAATGAGTAGTAAATAATTTTTCTGAAAAGATAGGTACTTTGTTTAATTTGATAGGATTGGTATTAAGCTAGTTAATCTTATAGAATAAATAAATTAAAAAAAAAAAAACTCAACTTCTCTTGTTATCCTCTAGCCATAATTAATAAGTCATTAAAAAAATATCTTACTACATAAATTATATTTTTTAATATTATTATCAAATCAATAACATAAAATATCATTGAAATTTCTTTGACGTAATAAACAAACCAAAATATTAAACGTTAAACTCGTTGAAAATTTATTTAAGCTTGTTTACACTCTACATTAACTCAAAAGCATATTTTCTAGAAGCAAGATATTTCAAAAATTAGGATGTTGTTTAACGGATCTTTCCGGCAATAAAAGCATTAGGTCCCCCAATATTAACAACAAAGAATATAGAACATTCAAATCGTATTAAACAATTCAAATCATATGCCAACGCTAAAATCCTTTTCCTCCTTCCAATTGCTCTTATGGCCCATAAATCATAATGTTTCCAGAATAATGTTTGTTAGGTTAAATCTAACAAAGTTTTTGTTCGGATATCATTAAATGTGTTTCACATATCACTAATTTTAATTTTTTTTGCATATTTTTATTTTACGAAAGGAAAAAAAAAAGTGAAATTATAATTTTTTCAGGACAATTATAAATTTTTAAGAAAAAACTTATTATAAATAAGTTATAATACTTTGATTAAAGAAATTAAAATTAAAATAATTATATGACATATTTTAATCGGTCATCCGTATTAATTTACAGTTTAATGTTCGTCATCACCGACGCATTCATAATCTTGAAAGAAAGTAAAAAAAAAAAAAAGATCTCACTTTGGGCCAGCATCGCTCGAATATGGGCCACAAATTGTTGGTCTCAAAAAAATACTTTCGTACCTTAATTTATTTTTTCTCTTTTTAAGTTTACTGTTTAAGTTATGATTCTTTTGCAAAGTTTACAGGATGCTAGTGATTTTTGCACTCACCAAAATATATATATATATATATATACCTAAGTTTATATAAATGCATTTTTAAATAAAATTAAGAGGTAATTTTTAGTAAGTAACTAAAGATGTGGGTAGTTTTAATTTTTTAAACTTGTTGGTAGTTATTTTTCCGAATTTAAAATATTCATTTATTAAACGTAATTAGAAATTAAAGGAAGAGACCATCTTTCTGTCATCATTTGGGCTCTCCTTCACATTTCATGTCAAAATGAAATTACTATTTGCATTTAATTACTTTTTTTTTTAAAAAAAAAATAGGAATAACTCCCAAAAAAACTACGAATTTAGAAATTGTTTTTATAATTTAGTTTATACTAATATTTTTGGTTATCTTCGTTCTACAAACAATAGTAATGTGTAATCAATGAAAAAACTTATATTAATAAAATCTTAAGATTTTGTTTGTGGATATGATGTAGGATAAATTATAATTGGCACAAGCCAAAGTTGGATCCCATGTAAGGTAGTTATCTTAAATTTGGTTATTCTAGAATGATTCATAAATATATCACGTAGAAACTAGAAAGTCTAATATTATGTTTGGTGTTATGTATAAGTAGGGCTGAAAAATGAATTAATAAAACTATTTGATATTTGAATTGAGTTTGGCTCGATAAGAGTTTGTTATTTGATTCATCAATAATTAAGTCAAACTTGAATAAGATTTTGTATTTGTTAATTTTTTATATTCTTATCAAACTCGACTCGATAAATTAAAAATTTTAATATGTAAAAAATTTAAATTATTCGAACTCAATTTGAGTCCGACTTAATAAAAACTTATCTAAATTCAAATAAAAAGTTAAACTTAAATAAAATTATAAGTTCATTAAAATAATTAATAAGATTGAACAATAAAGTATTAGATTTGTTTGTGTTTATTTACCCCTATATATAAGATTATTGTAATAATTAACAATTAAAAAACGGGTTGAGAAAAAGTGAAAAACTACAAAACAAAATGTTAATATTTTCTTTTTGTATTAAGCCATCAAAATAAATAATAACACATCTCATACTATTATTTTCTCTTTACAACATGGAAATATTTCTATTAAATGAGATGTTTAATCCTATGTCAAAAATCAACCAAACATTGAGATTAATACTAATACTTACTTCATTTATTCTAATGAGGATATATTTGAAAAATTTTATAATTTTATTGAATGAACTATTTTTTTGTCTGCCCATTTTAAAAATTTATATAGTACAATATAATATATTTTATAAACTTATATTATACAAACTCATAAAACGAAAAAATTCGCTCAACAGAATTATAAAATTTTCTAATATTTTATTCAATTACGTGCTTGTTGGAGCAATTTGAAAACTAGTCAAAATATGTGGCCCCAGTCTCCCCATACCTTCTTGGAAAGAATCTTGGCCGAAAAACAAATACTAGAAGAAAAAGCAACACGTGGCTCATTCATGAAACAACGGATCGAAAACTGAAAGATTTCGAGATCATAAAGCAAACCGTGTAATGGAGAAAGGTAGTAGTTAGGCTGTCAATTAAACGGAAGTCTTAATTACTCTTTTTTTTTTTTAATATAAAATAGGTATAATAATTATTAAAATAATTAAAAATATATAAAAAAAAATTTACTATTTTTTAATTATTTAACAATTTATAATATTCATTCTATAAAAAAAAAAAATCGTTAATTAATTGTAATTTTCCTCGTATAAAAGCAAGTACTGTTAGTAAACACCTCATTTACTTTCCTTTCACCTTAAAGTCTCATCAATATAACAACAGAATCCACAGTTGCCTGGTTGCCACTTTCTCACTTTATTAGAGACATAATACAAAATAAATATTATACTAAAATTTAAGAAAATTTTATTTATTTTTAATTATATTTTATTTAAAATACTTATTCAGCATAATTATTAAAGTGATTAAAAATTAAATAGGTTTCATTTTTTTAATCATTTAATGATATAAGATATTCACTCTGTATTGTAAATTGGGTAACTAAAGACTTTTTCCTCCTCAAAAGTTTACTAAAATATAAGAAATCGTTAGAAAATATTAATATATACCCTATATTGTACCTTAATTATAAATTTTATAATTAAAATTAAATTTATAAAATATTATTTATATCAATTAAGATTATAAATTTTATAACATTCCATTCATACAAAAAAAAAAAAAAATGTACGAGTAAAAGCCAAAAAATCATATGTATGTAAATATTTCCCGAAGAGATAAGTCTTTCATCCTCCTATATATATAGCTCATCTTGCTCTCTCTGCACATAATAAGGAACAAAAGAAAGAATTATTTAATCCCATTTTTGGAAATCCCACGAGAATATGAAGAAACGAGAGTACTTTGTAGGCGATTCACTTCCTGAAGATGCTGCACTCAAAATAGTTTCATGTCTTGAGGTGCTTGCTACTTAATTTCTGCAAATGGGATCTTTCAAATGTTATCTGTTTGTTCTTTAATTTCTTGGTTTTGTTTGTCATAATTAATGTTTTGTGCTTCATCATTTTGATAAAATTGTGGTTCTTGGACATTTTTAAGGTTTCAGATGTCTGTTCTTTCGGAAGTTGCTCCAAATTTTGGAGGGAGATTTGTGGGTCTGATTGTCTGTGGAAATCTTTATGTGAAGGCAGATGGGCAGGTGTTGTTTTGGAGGAAGAAGCTCAATCCCCTGATAATCTTGATCATGAAAAGGCATCAACTTTGAAGGTTCTTCCCTATTCAATTACCACCCTTTAATTTATGCATCTTAATTTATTGATGCTTAATTGGTAGTCTTGTTTAACTAATCTGTATTGTTCTCATTTTTGTTTTGTATTAATTTCTAACTAAAATTATATTATTATGGTTGCTAAATTATGTAATTTTCCATCATTAAGTTTTTGAATCATGACAGTTTTTTGGTTTTTAGTGGAGGGCTATAACTTATTAGCATCAAATTCCACTTAATTGCTGGTTTGAATTATAAGGGTTCTGTTTAAATGTTTAATTTAAGTAATTGCTGGTTAATTTGAAGTAATTTTTATTATAATTCATTTCAGCTTGTTTAAACTCTACAAAACTTTTTCCCCTGATTTCTTGCACAATTTTGAGAAATTTTGGAAAATTCTGATGTCAAATTCATAGACCAATTTTGTAGGGATGGAGAGGATTGTACATAAAGAAGCACAATGAAATGGTAGGACATGCAGCTTATCTGAAAAAATGCTTATCCTGCCTAAGCTATCAATGTGAATGATTATCTTAAAGCAATTGAAGACATGAAGTCCATGCAATTTGGGTTTAAAGATGTACAAACACTTCTTCTCAAACCAAAGAACAGTGTGTTGCTTAACTTAGTTGGCTTGCATTATTGCATTAAGGAGCTTGGTGTCCAGGTGACTTCTCTAGCCTACATAGACACATCTTTGCTTGTCATTTACGGTGATTTGGCATAAATGACAATGTTTGCGTGCATAATAAGGATCTAGTATGGTTTCAAGACTCGGCCACCAAGTCATATCTAGAGTGGTCCTTTTAAATCAATACGTGGTTTCGATTTATATATATTTTATAATATAATCTAAAATTAAACTATAAAATTTATTTTTAACTAATTAATTTAGTAATTTTACTATGTTTTTTATTATTTTTATAAATTATTTTTCGATATCAGTCCGATACTACAGCCAACAGTGTGACTTTGAACCATCCTTTCATACTTGATTACATGAATTTCAGTCATGCGTGATCACAAACGTACCCATTTAACCGGCCCTTCGAGTCTATTTTTTGCTGTCAGAGGAGTTAAAAATTTCTATTAGAATGGGCATTTCTTGACATCATTGTCACCATCGATTTTGCTATTGAAAACACATTTAATTTGCTTAAATTCTACTATTTGGATTAATGTGGAAGCAAACATCTAAACAGCAGTTGGCCGGCTTACATTTTCCTGTACGCTTCTCTGACCCTTATTCACACTTCTGAATCTGACTAATTAATACCACAGTACTATTTTATTTAATATTTTGGGAAAAAAAAGATTAATTTGATCTCTTATTTTTATAGTATCAATCAATTTAATTCATTATTTATCAAAAAGATTAATTTGGTCTCTTAGAGTAAAAAAAATTAACTAATTTAGGGATTGTGACGGAATTTGTAAACAAACTAACGGAATCATTGACAACACATCAATTGCAAGCTAGCAGCTACCTAATTATTACATGGCTTGATTCATAGATAATTTGTCCATAATTTTCATAATAAACTTTAAATTAGTTAATTTTTAAATATAAAAACCAAATTTGTCTGCTATAATAGATAATATACCAGATTAATTAATACCTAAAACTAAGGAAACTAAATTGGTATTTTTCCCTTTTTAACATTTGTCCTCATACAATGCAAAATGAAAATATCAACGTCATATTGTAAACTATTCTAGCTAGTTCATGATGTTTGTGTTTCATTTTGTGTGAGTTTTTTTTTTTTTTCCTTTTTTACAATGAATCAATCTCATAACATATAAGTTATAAAAAAAAACGTCTTACCAACTAATATACACTTCATTCTCTAGTGATGGAGTCTTATTTTGTTTGGCTAAATTAACCTTGTTCCTAACAAGTGGATCTGTTGGTGTTAAAACCATCATTATTATTAGGTTGGTTGTTTGAAAGAAGCATTAAGTAGCTCCAAAATTCAAGGAAGGCAAGTCCACATCCAATGGTGGATAAATGGTGGGTTCAGTGGTTACATCGCTTTCGCTTGCCAGATGAATTGCATGCTTGTTCCATCTTCTTAGAAGATCTTCTTACTACAGCTGAAGGGGAAGAAGTTCTTGCGGTTCTTGAGCATGGTATCACTCGTGAGATGGTGCGTGTTCAAATTTCTATTGCTAAATGCAAATGTTCCTGCAATGATATGAAGGAAAAAATCTTTACTAGACCATTAAATGATTAAAAATTAATGGGATCAATTTATTTTTCAATTATCTAAACAGTTGTAATATCGTTTCGTATTGTACGTCAGGCACTGGAGGCACCTAAATTCTTGTTGATTTTGGAATTGTTGAGATGGCAGTTGTTTCCCAAGTCATCTTCTGTATGTCCTCATAATCAGCTTCTGTATATCTGAACTTTAGCAGACAATCTCTTATAGTACTTTCGTAATTATGTACTCGTACAATTTATCATTAGAAATCAAATGAAGATGTCTGGAACATATTAGCTTCATTGATCTATTGCCTGGGAATTGCCTTTCATATTCTTGCCTCGAGTCGGGTAGGATCGAGTTGTAGACACGTTGAATTGAACCATAACAATCCAAATAGGTGATCGTTGGAAATTTGATTTTCTAATTTGTCACTCTTTAATATGCTGTTTTTATAATTTAGTTTTGCATGACAAAGAAAATCTGTATTATACTAGCACTGTAAATAAATTCTGGGAATAAAAATATTGACACTTAAATTACTGAACAGATCTTAAATCCAATCAGTGAAGTACCCATAAGCATTAAATGAGTTGTACATTTCCTAGCCAAAAAGAAAAAAAGAGTTGTACATTTAAAGCAAAATTCTCAGGAAAATGATAATGCCACAGAAAAATTGCTGTGAAATTACCAAAGTAACCCTGCACCCTATTGATCCTTCATTATATAGAAGGGTGTTTTGGCCATTTCAAATATTTTTTTTCGCTGTGTCAATAAGATTTGTGATGTTGAATGGCTTTATTCTTGTGTAATTTGATTTGCTCTAGTCAAAGACAAAATCAGTACAAAGTTACAAACAACATTCGTCTCAGTAGACTCTTTGCTTCTACTATTAGGTACCTGTAAACATACACTATACACAAGCTAAAACACACACAATTGAACCAAAAAATACTCAAATGTTTAATCAATCAATTTCCTCCATTGTATGCCAACAACATCCCAAAAGATTAAGGGAAAGACAGTGGTCATCAGGAAACTCCAAGGAACTGTGCAAAGCTGGGATATTTTGGCTCCCATCCTAATTCTGCGCGCGTTTTTGAATTGTTTAATTTCTTCCCTAGAGGATCGTCAGTTCCTGCCAAAAGGGGAAGGAAAAGACAGAACCATGAGAGAATTATGACACAAGAATTTTGCTCAGTCATCATAAGATAATTATAAAGTCTCAGGAAAACATTGGTTTACCAGTAAAACCTTCAAATTTCTGACTAAATTTTCCACTTCTTTCAGCCAAGTCCATCACTTCCTGCCTGCAACAAATATACAAAATACAGAACTCATGTAAGCGAGAAACAAGAAATTTAGAAACTCGAATACGTGTTCAAATTCAACAACAGAAGAGACACTGTACGAGCAAAACGAACTATTCCTGTTAAAAAGAATACCGGGATAAGGGATGATTGTCACAACCCAGAAAAGTACGACCTTGAAGTTTCTTCTTCAAGATAACAACAGAAAGTGAAGCTGCATTGCTATAAAAAATAAAAAATAAACAAGCAATTTATTGAATTAGCACCTAAAACAAACAGAAAACACAAGCTGAGAAATTAGGAATTTTAACAAAATAATAGAAGTCAGTCATGTCGATATAAGAAGGCAAACTGTTGAATGAAAGGGAAATGTGCAATTGTTCAGAGCAGCTACCTCATAATGTATAAGATTGAGGATGTGATCTGGACGAATGTCACAAGTCCCTTTCTTCAACCAATACATATGCGCACCTCTATCTACTTTGTATTGACAGTCAAGGTATTTGCTTTTATTATACAGAATCATTATATAAACCAATACTATCCAATTTTCAAAAATATTCAAGCCTGACAAATCACAGATCAATAAGGATATATAGAGTCCAGCCAATCTAAGAACACAACCACCAGCCTCCAGCACTACATTCTCTGTGTTGAGAAGAACATCTGCCCTGGGGCTCCTCCCAAATGGAACTACTGGACTGTCCTGTATAGTCATAATGGTGAATATGAGCCAGCACCCTGTAGCACTCATAAAATTCAAGCACAACCTAACTCAAGTATGAATACTAAGGGGATCATATTATGCACGTATTGCTTTTACTTCCGAACATACTCCTATTTCTCAGATTGGGCATTGAAAACCTCTTTCAGTTGTAATAGAAGTATAGAATAAAAACAGCGGTACCAGCAGCAAAAACATTTTACGATAGATTTAAGACCTCATCACATGATCCATTGTCATTGCAATCATAGGGAGCAGAGCTTGAAGTAAAAAGAAATGAACCTTCCCCACTCCAGTTAGATGCAGCTTCCCTGTTTGTTGTTTTACAATTCAAGCCAAGATAAGTACTTCAGATGGCAGTTCAGTCTATCAAATGTAAATTATCAGTCCATACGGCAAAGGGAAACAAGATTAACACCAGCACAAGAATGCATCAAAATAGGCAAAACTCAATCAATTGTGGGGTAAGGACTTTCATATAGTATTTCTACACCTTAGCATCAATGGCAACAACTCTGGTCAATTCTACTCTAGTTGCTGTTATAGATGGAAAAATCTGAACAGATATGTCCAAACCCAGTGCTTTCCCACTGGGTTGAGATGATAAGGTGGAGCTAACCATGGAGAGATCCTACAAAAGTGTAGGGCAACCAAGGATAGTATACAGGGTTCTTGTTTATATTCATCTCATTCTGCCAACAAAACCAAACATTTTCCATGTGTTATTTCCTGTGGAATATCATGAATGGGCATTTCTTTCACATCACTAACTTAATGTGCAGAAGCCAGCAACAGAACACTTGGGCAAGGTTAAACATCCAGAATATAAACACTGTGAGACATGACTGTATTTCTAGCCTTTCAAAGTTGAATTGCAATCTTCATTCGATTTACATGATTTTCCCTTTTAACCAGTTCACATTAAGCTTAGTCAATTAACCAGCTCAGTGATAAATTTTGAAAAATCACTCTCTCACATGTACCTGACATCACCAGGATAGTCTGAAGTCCGAGATGGAGGAGCACAGAATATCACATAAGGAAATTTATGAGTCAACTTTGTCTCTTTCACTAATGGCTTGATCCCCATTTCAATCAATTCAGCATGGTGATCTGAAGTAACTGTCTGCCCAACAATCTGACACCCTGGATGTTCCTGCATACGTGGATCAATATCTCATACTCCATCAGTCTAACCTCTATCCATTACAAAAGTAGAATACAAAAGGGATTATCAAAAGTATACCTCTCGCCATTTTTCAGCCACTAAGCGCCCTAAAACACCAGGTCCAACAATCATCAAGTCATTGGCTCCAACAACTCCCAAAGACAAAGTCTCCAATGTTTCACTTGGTGCACCTTAAATATCAGAAGAAAATAAAGAAAATCAAAGCAGCCAACCAGAACCAAACTATTCCAATCTAATATCATCATTAAATTAGCAGACCAGAAATTCTACCATACAAATCATTTGTCGTCTTAGCACATTCAAAGATAACATAGCATCCTATTCAAATACCAAACATGAACATTATTCATTATCACGGATTCTCGGCATGTGTCCAAAACTTACCACACCTTTATTAATTAATCAAAACAAAATAATCGGATAAAGTCAGAATCTTTGGACCATTTTAGGACTTCTAGGAACATATATGACAAGCATTTCAACACTGTATTTTCGGTATGATCACAAGACAGATTTCTCAAGGGATGAAGGAAAGCCTGATGTGCAATATAACCATGGAAACATAATCCCTTTACAGCAAAATCTACACTACCACTACCAAGTATTTTTTTTTTTTTTCTTTTTTCAATGCTATATATTAAAGTATAACCACAAGAAAAGAAAAATAGAAAACTACACTGAACAATAAAAGCAAAACAAAGCATATACACACATGACTACAAACAAGTTAATCCAGCAGAAATGTAAAAAAAATTGTGAGTGTATGTGTGTGTGTGTGTGAGAGAGAGAGAGAGAGAGACAGATCTAGATGTGTATAAGAGACAAAGGGAGGCCATTGAAATTGGAAAGGACGAGAAATGACTAATTCTTTGAGTGAAGTGAGGGAATTTTGTAGAAACTGAGAGAAAAGAAACTGATGAATGCTGATGGTGGTGCTGCTTTGGGGCTTGAAAACGACGTAGCAGTGCTACTGATACTGAAGCGTTCTTGGAGAAGCAAGAATTGCTGGCCAGGCCCCACCATCCATCCCATGGAACAAATTCACTGTGGGAAGAAGGTTGATGGATTGCTGGAGATTACAAAGAGAGTGGATAAAATGGTTGTGTTCTGTACAGCCAGTTTCATCTGATTGGGCTGCCAAGAAACAGCCTGTAGGTCAATATGGCTGCTGTATACAATTACTCTACATTAATTTGGGCTGGAACCCAGGATCATACTTTCATTGATTGGGCTGATATGGAATTTGGACCATTGCAGAGAATTCAATCGAAACAAATATTTAAGTATGTTTGATTTGGTGTTTTAACGAGAAAATTAAAATTAGTAACGCCAACATTAGCAAGATACATTATATTTATGAAAAATTTTACAGTTTCGTTAAAAAAACTATCATGTTGATTTTAAATATTTGTACAGTGTAAATTTTTAAAACGTGTAATATTATACTATACAGATTTTTAAAGCACAACAAAGTGATTCCGTTACTAAATAGTAGAATTTTGCTATATTTCTTTGCTTTTGCATTTCCATTTCCTTGATAAGAGGATGGAATATGAAGAAAGTAAGCCCTAACCAACACAATTATTGCCGTAGCTTTTGTTATGAACACACATTAAAATGCTGAATTGAAATGCTCATATAGTTGTAGTCCACCTTTTTTCTTCTCACTTTTTGTTTAGCTGAAGTTAGAAATATATTGTATACTATTGGAACACTTTTGACCAAATTAATTCATTAATACACATGTTACTGTCCTAGCCTTTTACATTTGTCAAAGTACCAAATGAAAAAACTTTAGCATGAAGTGAAAAAAAAAAAATGTTGCAGTCATGTCGAATATATTCTTGATGGTGTTTTTGGCTTATATATTACTTTTATGTGATTAAAGAGGTGTTTGATTTATACGTATGAGAAAAAAAAAAGTGAAAATCAAAATTAATAATATCTACAAGCGTTATTTGGTTGAGTATTATGATAATAATTTTATATAAATAAAAATGTCAGAAAATATCCAATTTCATTATCTATTAATGTGATTTGATTTTCAAATTAATTATTTCATTAACATTAATGAAACTCATTATGATTTCAGCCAAACAAATATGAAAAAAACAACATAATAAACTCATACTAATAGTTAAATTTATAATTATCATTTAGCAGACATCTCTTCAATTTGCGTAGATAGAAGATCCGGCTAGAAACTCCTTTTCATTGCCTTCTACTTTCAGTTTTCAATGAATTTCTCTATATCTAATTCCAAGTATCTAAGGCATTCTCCGGATAATTCAAATCGAAGCAATTGGATGTCCAACTCGGGCGACAGGGTGAGAACCTTCCGTTGGTTACGCGTGTTGGGTCTTCCATATTTAGTTAGATATGGAGATAGATCCATACAGAAATAGATCCTATAATAAATTCAACTCCCGATTTCCATTTAAGAGACTCTTCGTTTTTAAAATTTTTTATGATATTTGCAACCTTAGAACATATATTAACTCATAACCAAGGTATATCTTTTTGATCCGAGGTTGATCTCAAGATCGATCATCAGAAGAAGAATTAGGCCAAAAAAATTTACCCAACTATTAATCATCTAAGTACCAAAATTGCTATATCAACTTCATATTACGTATGTAGACATATAAGTTGGCCTGCCCTAAATTTTAAGGTCAAGAAATCTTGGGTAGCTAGGGGCTGTAGCTTTGCTTATAACTATAAAACCAACAACCTATGACTGTAATTGGAAGTCATTTTCCTCTCCTACTCTTTCATGGATTAGTTGTAGAGATGTACCTGCCGGTGGAGATATATTAGTATATACTGAACGGTAGAAAAATATAAAGTTAAAGAGGGTGATCAACTCAGCAATATAAGCTGACCTACCCTAACAACCCTCTTGGTTTTTTTAATCTTATCCTTATTTAATACGTTTGAAATTGGGGTTCAACATCTGGATCTAGATAATGACCCATTATGTTTGTAGAAATTTCTGGTTTATTTGTATCATGATACATGACGTAAATATTTTTATTCGTGAGATATAATAATTTATATAAGCGTTTGTGGTCGAGACAATTTTGATATAGATTATGATTTTTACGTAAATTATAATTTTAAGTGTTTTTATTATGTGATAATGAAATGCAATTTAAGATGATCGATATTGGTAGAAAGAGGAGGTGTTTGTGCATACCAATTGCTAAAAAACATATATCTTTAAGCTATAGATTGGTAGCATAAAATACTTAGACAGTGACTATTGAGTTTAATAATTGAATTACGATAATATTTGTTTGTTGTTTTAGCATGCCGAATTAATCATGACATGCAAGCTAGCCCAAACTGTTTTGTGCATACAAAATTACATATAGATGGCTTCTTGGATTTTAGGTATTGCATGCTTGGTCACGTAAAGCTAACGCCAATAAGAATATGCCATCATGGTTAATAAAACAACAAATATGTCCAGAAATCATGTGGCATAATGACTTTCATGAGTGTAAAGCTTCACCTTAATTAATTATTATAAGTGATCCACTGCTACTCCTAGTATTCATTATATTTATCGATCTGGAGTGGGAAATTTTTATTTTCATAAAGGTAATTATTTGACATATTTAATAGTTATTTTTTAATTAATAAGAGTTTTTTATTTAAAATGAAGGTTCTATTTTTTTAAATAAGATAATTTTCTATTTTTCAGAAATACGGATCCTTATTCATAAATGTGGAGCTTTCATTAATTAAAAAGTAATTATTGAATATATTTAGTAATTATTCATGACCACATAAAATTTCTCCAGTGGAGTGCTATACATTTCTCACATTCACTCATTTACTTTTCCTTTTCTTTTGGAAGAAATACTGGTAATGTTTAAATTGTATCCCATCATTTTAAATTTATATAATCTTATTTAGAAAAAAAAAATAGTCTACAAAATAAAACACTTTTATGAACCTAAAATAAAAATTAATCCCAAATGAAATTAAGTCAAATAATTGATGTCGAAATGCAACTTTTCATTCTTTATTTTTTATTATTTTGCATGCGTTCGAGTTTTTTTCTGAACAATACAAATACAAGAAAATTGGGTAATTTCATATCATTATACACCTTTTTTTTCCTACTAAATTTATAGTTTCAGACATAGCCTAAATATTTCTCACAAACAAACATTTTTTTTTCCCTTTTTTTTTTAACTTTTTTGGCATTAGTAATTATTCATCCCTAAAAATTACTACAATAATGTGGCTTTGAGGTCAAGTTTGACTTTCGTTTGAAAAGAGGAACTGGCGATTCATTATGGCCGCCAACTTTTACTCTTAAATCCTAGTAATGTTTTTATGAGGATGAATGATCAAAAAAACGACCCGTAATTCCCGACTAGTGATCACGTGAAATCAAGACAACCGAATTGTTGTTATAAAAATTTGAGATATCGTCCAAAGTATACGTTGAATACCACACGTAGTATTTACGTCTACAGCACCTCAAAATAAAAAATGACGAGATTTTATTTTTGAAATAAGTTTCAATGTTTAAATCAGTATTTTGACAAGAACTTATATAAATTTCAGAGACAAAATTCGATATTGAATAATTAGAAAAGTAATTAATTGAATATGACCTATCACTTTGATATTTATACCTGAAATCGATAAGTCGGATCGATCCGTGGGTCGAATATATAATATTTGACCATTTGAGCTTATTTGAACCACGAGAATAAAATTACTAAAATACCTCTAATGGACCGGGACCCGAAGCCACATGTAATATTATATCATTGAATATATTATTTTGACATCATCACGAATAATTCTTGAATTCCTTTTCTTCGACGTAATTTTGTAGTTAACTTAAAAATAGGAAATGATTTACAAATACACAGAATTCAAAATCGGTTATTAGTGTCACTCCACGTGAAAAAATTATAATGAATTACCAACATCTTAATTTTGTTCTTTTTTTTTGAATTTAGTGACAAATCGATAGCTTTAGAACTTTGTCAACTTGTATATATGCACTGCTAAAAAATATATTACATCATTTTTTTTTTTGGCTATAATGGTCATATAACCTTAAGCTAATTTGCTTGAATTGTGAACTAATATAAAGTTGAGAATAAACTTTTTTCATCATTATTTTTATACTAATTAATTCTAATGTGTGGATCTTTTTGCATGCACTAAATAAACCTCAAAACTTGTTGTACATGCCGCAATCAAATGTTTTATCCTTTTAATTGACGATTGATGAGATCAATATCAAGGTGCCTTCTTCTAGATACAAATCATATGGTATCAGCTTGTGCACGAAGCTACTTAGATTGGAGGGTTATATTTAATTTATGATTAAGGAGGTGTTTGGTTTACGGCTATAAAGAAAAAGAATGGGAATTAAGATTTATAATATTTATAGATATTATTTGGTTAATTATTATGAAAATCATTTATGTGAATGAAGTATTATAAAATACTTACTTTCATTTCTCACTTATGATATGGATTTTAAATTTATGAATTTATCAATATAATGAAACACATTTCTTATTTAAAACTAAATAAATAAAAAAAAATGATTCATAAATCCATATCGATAATAGAATTTATGATCCCATTTCGATTGAGATTTTCGAACCAAACACTTCCTAATTTTTCCAACTATGATTCCTGTGATTGTGATTCAATTCACTAATCTAGAAATTTGAAAGCAGATCTCAAGAGATTTTAAATATTAATAACAAAACTTAGGTCCAAATCTCATAACGGCTGCTAGCCTGTCGAGCAATCACATTACCACATGTATATGTATTAATTCCAAGTACAGTTAATTTTTTAACGTTGCACATAATAAATTAATGATCAACAAACCATCCCATAAAAATAAAACATTTAAACTCTTTAAGTCATAAAACCAACTAGAATGCTAGTACCTACTAATAGTGAAGCATTTAAATTCTGATTACTCGCACAACCGAGTGATCTGTTTAAAAGAATATTTTGTTGTTCATTTCGTTAAATGATTGAAAAGTAATAAATTTTTTTATTTTTTAATTAATTTAAGGACGATTATATCTATCTTTTCTGAGACATTGTAAAACGAGCAATAAAAACATACTCTGTTTAGAATTTTGTACTTTTTGTATTGCTTTCCCAAATGATTTTCATACTTCAAGATCTTGACTTTATAAACTTTTTATTTCTTATAGTGTGAACTTATATAAAGTGACAAATATAAAATGACGAATGTGTCATTAGATTCGAAAAAAAAGAAACGAAATTTGACCAAAGATTTAAAATCAGAGTTGATGATTCAATAGGATTTTAATATGTAAATTGATTTTAAAAAATGACTTTGTAAAATATTTTCTTTTCTTAAACTAAAAATGCTTGAATAAAACAAAACTTGCAAAATTACTCTTCATTTTTTTTGCCATTCTCCAAATTTTGTCGTGTTCGATTTTTATTTTTATTTTAAAAAAGCTAATCTCATATAGTACATAAACAGTTATTAAGAACTGAATTATTTTATTAAACTAGGTATATTCATAAAGAATTAAAATTAATATAGACTTTCGAGTAATTTGTAGAATTTAGATAGTAAGCATTAAAAATTTTTACTACATAAATCAAAATAGACATATAAATTTCCATTTAGAATTAACAAATTTGTGTTGTAAAAATTGGAAAAATATGGAGCAGTATTTTACGCTCTCAATCTTTTACAATGAAAAAGACAGTTAATTAGCTAACAAAAATATACTAATTTTAGTGTTTTTTTAAACAAATAAATTAATGGAAAATTCTAAGAAGTCAATAAAGAAAAATTCTAATCAAATAAAGATGAGAGAAAAAAAAAAAAAGTAGAAGAGGAGAGCGACTCTTTTTGACTTGCAGCCCCTCGCTCTTCCCCCCTCTCTCTCTAAAGTCTCTGTCAGTCAATATTACACCTAGATATCTCAACTCTTGCATTTTTCCATCCAAAAAAAGGAAAAGAAAAAAAAAAAAAAAAGACCCCAAGGAGAAATCCATTAACTAAATTCTTTTTTTTTGTTCTTTTCTCCTCAGTGGAAGTGGAATTCAACTTTGCAACATTAATATCTTTAAATGCCAACTTGAACAGAAGGGAGGAAAAAAAAAAAAAATGCATAAGAAAGCTACCAATATTTTACTGTGCATTTGCCTTTTTCTTTCTTGAATAGTAGTGGCTCATTTTTTTTGACCGCCATAAATTGTGGGCTTAAATGAAAATCATTGCTGCTTCAGCTTTCTTGGGCAAGAAAGTTAAGGGTTCTTCAATCAACAGCTTACATTATTTGATGTAAATGTTCATTTTCCCCATTATATTTTCTTAGCTTCTCAGAATTTAGGTGTCTATTTTCTGCTTTTATTGCTCATAGAATTATTTGTTGTTGTTCTGATAGTTTTATTAGAGTATTAGTCCAACCCCATTTGTTTATTTCTTGTGGAAATATTGTTTTAGGTGTAATTCTTGTGAAAAAGTTGCAATCTTTGTGGATATTTGTTGATTTAAAGACATGGCATTTGGGTTTTTTATGTTGTGATATGTGATTTTCTATGTGCATTGCATTTGGGATTGTCTTTTTTTAATGTTTTGCGTTCCGAGTTTGAGTCTTTTGGGGATTTGAAAGAGTGGTAAGTGTGATGAAGAAATGAGAGTTAGAATTTGGGAACGATGGGGTGTGTTTTTACTAGACAGATTTCGTCTTCTGGGCAAGCTACTGAGGAGGTGGTAGTTGGGGAGAAAAGGGGGGAGAGAGATTTGGCTGTGACATCAGGGAGGAGAGAGAAAGTTGAGGTTGTGGTAGTTGGTGGTGGGGAAGGAGGAGGAGGAGGAGGAGGAGGTGGTGAAGTACAAAATGGTGGAGATCATAAGGAGGAGCAGAAGGATGGGAGTGGTAAGCCACGTGGTGAAAGGAGGCGATCTAGGCCGAATCCGAGGCTGAGTAATCCACCCAAGAATATTCACGGCGAGCAAGTGGCTGCTGGATGGCCTTCGTGGCTCTCTGCTGTGGCAGGGGAGGCAATCAATGGGTGGATTCCTCGCCGAGCTGATACTTTTGAGAAAATTGATAAGGCAAGTGATTCTTGCTTAGTTTGGTAATTTTCCAGAGTTTTGTGTTTGTGGATTCAATGCTTTATTATTTGGTTTGATGAAAATGAGATTTGGATTTTTTTTGTAATTAGATTGGGCAAGGTACTTATAGTAATGTGTACAAAGCAAGAGATTCAATGACGGGGAAAATTGTGGCATTAAAAAAGGTGCGGTTTGACAATTTGGAGCCTGAGAGTGTGAGATTTATGGCTAGAGAGATTTTGATTTTGCGACGCTTGGATCATCCTAATGTTGTGAAGCTACACGGACTAGTGACATCAAGAATGTCATGCAGTTTGTACCTTGTGTTTGATTACATGGACCATGATTTGGCAGGATTGGCTGCAAGTCCAGGAATCAAGTTCACAGAGCCTGAGGTTGCATTCTACTCATATGTTTACGTGCTAATACTTGAAGCATTTAGCTCGAAATGTTCGGATGGTGTTTTTTTTTAACTTTTGTTCTATAATTGATGCATATGTAGGTCAAGTGTTTCATGCATCAGCTATTGTCAGGGCTTGAACCACTGTCACAAACGTCACGTATTGCATCGTGATATTAAGGGGTCAAATCTTCTAATTGACAGTGGAGGGGTCCTAAAAATTGCTGATTTTGGGTTAGCTTCCTTTTTCGATCCTAATCACAAGCAACCCATGACAAGCCGGGTTGTGACTCTATGGTACAGACCGCCAGAACTTCTTCTTGGGGCCACTGATTATGGTGTAGGCGTGGACCTTTGGAGCGCTGGTTGCATTTTAGCAGAGTTATTAGCTGGGAAGCCCATCATGCCTGGTCGGACAGAGGTAGTTTTTACCCTTTCTCATTCAAATCTTTCCACTAATTTGGGTTCTTTGAACTTTGAAGTCGCAACAAGTACATTGAAATGCCTGCTTACTTTTGGTTTCTGAATATCTACTGATTTATTTTTTAGCTCAAAATTACATTTCTGTTCAATCTTTTATCCGTAAGTACATACTGAAAGTGAAAAAAAAAGAGTGAAGAAAAACATGGTTGTATAATGTCCATATATCTGTCCCGGCATTCACCATTAAATTAGTCTTACAGCTCTTGCCAACCATTGAATTGTGTATGCTCATTTTGAAATTTATTCTCTTCATAATTCTGTCAAAAACTTTGTTTGTTATTAATGTTCCTAATAAAAAATAGGAAGAAGTGATTGTATTGAGTATGCCTGCAACTATCAGGTGGAACAACTGCACAAGATATTCAAGTTATGTGGTTCACCTTCAGAAGATTATTGGAAAAAGTCTAGACTGCCTCATGCGACCATATTCAAACCCCAGCATTCATATAAACGATGCATAGTAGAAACTTTTAAGGAATTCCCGCCGTCATCGCTGCCTTTAATTGAGACTCTTCTTGCAATTGATCCAGCTGAACGTCAAACTGCGACTGCTGCGTTGAATGCTGAAGTGAGCTTTTCTATATATGTCATTGTGTGGGTGTTTTGATATATATGACACTCAATATACTAGAGTTGCTTTCGTTTTTGTTTCTCTGCTTGGAATAACTATCAACTAGAAACATAAAGTTGGAGGTGGTACAGTAACAAGCATCCTGTAAAACATTTAACCCTCCCCAAAATTTTGGGGGGGGGGGGGGGAAGTCATCTTCTGAAAGTAAACATCTGGATTTCCTTTGGAATTACTCACTTTCCAAGGTATAAATTGTTATATGATCTTATCATGATCTTTGATGTGTTATACCCTAATTTTCCGCATAAGCTGTGAGAGTACCTTGAGCTTATTGAACTCTTTTAGTCACCAGACCAGAGAAACAATCTATGCCAGCAGACTTTCTTCTTCGTCTACTAACCTCCTAAACTAAAATCCAGCTTTCTCCATCTAAAAGTTAACTAGACAGACGTCTCAAGAAATACTAAATGAACGGAATTTCCTAAATGAGTTCAGGTGTAAACTAACAAGATCGTCACATTTTCAAGGACTTGTTGAAAGAGGAACAAATGAAAATAGAATGACATTAAGACTTTCAGATCCACTGCATGTTGCTAAATATTATCAAGGGATCTACATGGCACACTGTAAATCGGATGATCTGAAAAGGTCAACTTGTTTATATCTTTAAATAGTACATTTTTTTTTTGAATCTGATGATTTAATTTACTAAAAGATGACAAGTAGTTTGAGTTATCCTCTGCTCAAATTTTATTTTTTTTCAACCAGGATTTTCTTGATTTTTCTGTTCCAAGGGATTCTTTTCTTCATAAACTCCAAATCCTCTTGAAACGCAGTCCCACTGAAAAAAGAAGAAAAATTGATCAAACTAAAATAAAGCACAGAAGTGTTTAAGCAATCTTCTTAAGCATAAACTATTCATTATTTTAAAGACACATTTTGCCCATGCATGTAGGCTGCATACTTCTTTCTCAAGGAATATAATATGTATATATGACCATCTGCAGAAAGCTTAGCAATTTGGTTTATGTTCATTTATTTGGTAAACTTTTGTCAAGGATCATTTTTTACGTTTATGTTCTCTTTTGTTTCAGTACTTCAAAACAAAACCTTATGCTTGACAATTGCAGGATGAGCCTTTCAATCTTCCAAAATATCCACCGAGCAAGGAGATGGATGCTAAACGGAGGGATGAAGAAGCTAGAAGGTTTGGATTCAACTCTGCTCGATCTTACTAGAGTCTAATTTCTGTGCTTTGGCATTTTAAACATTAAATGACATATATATGTATGTTCTTATGCATTGTATTTTCTTCAATAACGAGAGAGCAAAAGTATAACAAAACCAGGTGTTAAGTTTCACTAGTATGACAATCTCAACTTATGAATTAATCGATTAACCTCTCATCTAGTGACGACTCCTTTTACTCTCCAAAGGTGCATTTATTTTTGTGCTTGCATAATACTCTGTCTTCCCTGAATGTTACCTGCAATGACTGTTTGCAAATGTAGACAAAGAGCAGCTGGTAGATCAAATGTCGATGGTACTAAGAAAGCACGAATGCGAGATCGTGCTGTGAGGGCAATTCCTGCCCAAGATGCCAATGCTGAGCTACAAGCCAATATTGATGTAAGAACATGCCCCCAAAATTGTTTCTTTCAGCAATATATTCTTTCTCATATTTCAGTTGTTCAAGTATTCACCATAATTTATCTTTTATGCAGCTCCTTTAGATACCTGATGGGACTCAAGTTTTAAAATCTGAACTGTTATTTTAAATTTAAATTAACCAAAAGTTAATTTAAGGAATTTTTCCATGACTTCACTGATGCTTTCAGAAATGCTTTTTCTTTACGTAAGAACTGAGACTGACAAGCTGTCTTCGTATTTCTTTGAAACAGAGGCGGCGTCTGATCACACATGCAAATGCAAAGAGCAAGAGCGAGAAGTTTCCTCCCCCACATCAGGATGGAACACTTGGTTATCCTTTGGGTTCCTCACATCACATTGATTCAGCGTTTGATCCTCCTGGTGTCCCATTCAGTTCTATGAATTTCTCTTATGCAAAGGAGCCTATTCAAACTTGGTCGGGTCCATTGGTAAACCCTGCTTCTATTGATTCTGTTAGAAGAAAGTCAAGAAAGTCTAAGAACCATCCAAGAAGGACTTACGTAAAAAAGACAAATAAAGAACGTAATATAGAGTCGGTTTCCAAACTTATTGAGAAGGATAACAAAGATGATACATGGATTGCAGATAAGTGTATTATCTCTAGGCTGGGAAGTTGTCAAACTGTATACTGAGGTAAACCATCCTTTGATCCATATACTATTCTTTTCAACCAGAACAATTTCATCAAGTAATGTAAATGTTAAATTTTTGTCACTTGCATTGTTAAATGCTATTTAGTTCAATGGAATTTTAATAAATGTTCTTTAAACTAGTCTTTGAATATTAGATCTACTGTGGCTACCATTCTCCAGGATTTCTATTACAAATTTCTGATTGCAGTTACCATTGAATTTTATCTATATGACTCTGCTTTTTTCTATAACCGATTGTACCACCAAAGTGTTGTTATTCTGGTTTTTTTTGAATTTGAACAATTCTCAGCTGAAAATCTGCCTTTCTTACTTTGTGAACTTGTTTATCAAGCATGCTTTTGGTTGGCTTGTGTATATCTACTTACTTTTAGGTATCAGAGTTTCTCGGTGTAAATGTCTCTGTTTTTGCTTATGAATTCAATATTGTCCTGTAATGGGCAATAAGGATATCATGAAGATTACCTCCATTGATATCATTAGTTTTTCAGCTACGATTTGGCAGCGGCATGTGTCCTCCTTTACTTATCAAGAAGCTTTGTGTAGTTCCAGTATTTTCTGAATTAGGAATAGCTTTTATACGGCAAGGTAACAGCCTTTGTATATTAGATGATGTACAAGGGCATTGGTCATTGGATGCGATCCGCAGTTAATATTCGCAACCAATTAATGGCCCAAGGAAAGAAATCTTTCCTGAAAAACATTTTGTAATTTGACATGCCCTGATGTGCTTAACAACAGCAAAGTCTTGACATCCCATGAGCCAATATTGAGTTTCAAAAGAATCCCAAGTAACTGGGAAGTTGAATTCTGCTATAGGAGATGTGTATATCAAAAGATGGGCAAAGAACATGTAATGGTAACATGGCCTCAAATACAATGATACAATTTCAACGACTTTTTTAACTTATAGCATATCTTTTGTGATCGCCTTTTTTTTTGCTCAAATATTATGGTAACGTCGTCTCACATTAAAAATAGGAAGAAATAGATATTGTATTATTTATAATATTTAAAGTCATGAGTTATTAATAACTAGATTTAAGTATTTGAAGTCCGTTATTTTTGTTTAAAAATTGTTAAGTCAGCCGAAACTCGGTATTACATAACTATTGTAATTACTTGAAGAACATGCTTGAAATTTTGGCAACACTTGATTACTTTAAAGAAGCTCAAAGTTCCCTACATATTTAGTTACCATTCAAAACCTGTAATATCAATAAGGAACTTTAACAAGTTGCCATTTTAAAGAACTGAAACATTTGACACACAATAGCATGGGCCACCTGGAGGTCCTCCTCCTCCTCCTCCTCCTCCTCCTCCTCCATAGGTGGGCCGGGCCATTTAGTTCCTGCCCGGTGGCTTTGTAGGTTATTTCTGCAATGCACTTTCGTCTTGGTTGGTATGTGCCTTTTTTTTTTTTTTTTTTGAATTTTCTTCCTTTTCTTGCCGATTAATTCAAGTAGATCAAAAGAATAAACACTTAAAAAAGCTAATACCAACTTTAGTGTCACCAATGATAGACTACTGCATAGATTTAAATTTCAAAATCATCCCTTATTTTTTCTACAGTTATTTGTCAAAATTATTTACATGCATTTAAGTCATTATTGATGATACCGAATTGACACTGAAGATCGTGAATGATATAAAGTCCAACGTCAAGATACTTGAAATGTTTATATCATCTCTATTTAGATCTCTATATGAAAGTTACCCTCAAAACCACCTCTAAAAGAAGTTATCAACACAAGAAAAAGAATTGTTTAAGTTGTTCTAATTGTGAATAACTTTTTCTTTGACCAATGCAGTTTCTAACTTTCTATTTCTTGTGCTGCTCCTGGCTTCTACTTTGGAAGTAATCCACACTCCTGGGCCTCATCCGGGTCCTTCTAGCCTACCTGGCCCACCTCCTGCACCAGCTGGCCATCCTACTCCAGGGCCTCCTTTTGGTCCACCGGGTCCTCCTGTCGGACCTCCAGCACCTTATGAACCTCCTGCTGGCCCACCAGGACCTTCTCTCGGAGGAAAATTCGATTGTAAGGTCCAATGGTACACCTTATGATCTATATTTATCCTTTCAATTTATAGATGAAGTATTTTAATTAATTTTTTAAAAGAAATTAGAGGATGTGAATAATATAAATCACAAGGAAAGGGATATGGTGGGATCGTACACTTTGGTCTATACACCTTATGGACCTCCAGCTGGCCCACCAGGACCTCCTCCTCCGTAAATTATTATAGTGTGATGTTTAATCGTAGAATAAGATAGCTAATAAAACAGGAAACATATTTAGGTAGTTCCGATTTTTACTCTACTTGTAGATTATGTATTCAAAATTAAATTTTAAAAAATCTATTGTTTACATAAGTTGATATCATAAATTTTTTAAAATTTAACCTAGTGTTTGCCATAAAACACTGTTTCTGTGTCGATAGAACCTCATACTGAATGGATTTATTTAAGTTTATTATAACAATTCCCCAAAAATATCATTTTAGAATAATCAACTCAATCTTTCTTTCGGTTGACAAAGACCGAAGAGCCCACAAATGTTCCTTAAATTTTGGATTACAAAATTTCATTTTAGAAGGTGTTTGGTTCACATTTAGGAATTAGAATCAAAATGAGAATTATAAATCTCACTATCGGTATAAATTTATGTCATTTTTTCTTATTTGGTTTGAATAAGAAATAAGTTTCATTATGTTTATAAGTTAATTAATTTGAAATCTAAATCACAAATAAAGAATAAAAATATATATTTCTTAACACTTTTATTTCCATATAATAATTTCTATAATAATTAACTAAACAATATTTATAGATATTATTGATATTTATTTATTTTTTCTTTCATACTCATAAACAACCCAACACCTCTTGAGTTTCAAGAAAATATTTTTCTCGAGGATAAGTAGGTGTTTACGTAGTCTACGATCTCTTAAGTAAATTTCAGAAAATACCTAATAAAACAATAAAAATTCGGGGCTGAGAACATGAGAATTTGACAAAGCAAGACACGAATTTGAGAGGAAAGAAGTACTAATAAATTAAAAGAAAATGATTTTTAAAATTATAAATCAAAAATATTTGTTAAAATTACTTAACGTTACAAAATTACATTAAATTATTAATTTTTAATTTTTAAACATTATTTATTTATTTTTTAAATTTATTAAAAAATTAATAAATTTGTCACTTTATCACTCAGAGACTGTGTAAATTGAGGTACAAGATAAATGTGAAGCTGTGTTTTTACAATTTTTTGAAGCTTTAGTTTCGGTGTACTGCTGCTACTGCTACGTGTACGCATCAACAGGCCTGCAATTTGCATTGCATGCAAAACTTCCACTTGGATAAAGCCACTGCTCATCAAAAGTATACACACCAATGTACAATAAATGGATTTAATAATATGCATATTTATTTATTATTGTATAAATGACACAAACTTTTTTTCCTATGTTTAATTGCTTATAATAATTAACCTTATATACCCATTTATCCTTTTTTTTTCTTTTTTAAACCACCCTTAACTTCTTCCCTGAAGGCTGCAATTAGCATATTGGAATTTCTGTTGGTTTTTTGGCTAATTTGAGAGAAATCGAGGGACCATTTTCATAATCATAATAATGCATGTACCAAGAGCAGCAGGTGATCCATATGGAAGCCCACCTTCTCGTATGGGATTCTTCCATCGCTTTGTTTATAATTGCTGCAATTCCATCAGTTCTTGGTTAGTTATATATATTAATTTCTCTTCAATTTTTTTTTTTTATTTTCTCTTACGTTTTCAATATAAATCCTTGATTTCCAAACTGAACTGCTCGCTTGTGGGCATGTGAATAAACAAATACTACTACTTTGATAAGGTATAATTTAGCTAGTTGGTGGTTAAGTTCTTATAATATGAAATAGGCATGATTGATTAAAAAGATGGAATTAATTATGTTTTAATTATTCAACGGTTGTGAATACGGAGCGATATTGTGATGGGTATGTATATATGGACCTAAAGGGTACGGAATTAGTTATTTTTTAATTATGTAACAGAGTTAATTATTTCTTAATTATTGTGATGGGTATGATAGACTTGAAAAGTATGGAATTAATTATTTTTTTTGTCATTTAACGATTAGAGTAGTGTACAAAAGAAGGCTAAAAATCATAATAATTTGATGCTTTCTAAAATTAGAAAGTGAAAACATGTGTAGTCATCATTCATCAATAAATTGAGAATATGAACATTGAAATATATATATATATAAAATGTAGGAAAATTATTTCAAATCTTGTAGCAATGCAACAATGAATTGATTTTATGGTTATTTTGCAATTGCATGCATTGCAGCTTGTACTTCGCTTGCTGTTGTTGGCTGCTTCAAGATTGCCTACGCGAATGCCCACGTGATGCTTTTAGTCCACCACCACTACCTCCTAGACCATATGGGCCTCCAGGAGGCCCAGGGACAATTGGGCCTTCTGCCGCTCCATTTGATTTACCAGGGCCACCAGGCCCTCCTCGACCTCCGGGTGGCATACTAGAAAGGCCTCTTCTGTAATTCTTGGATTGCCTGCCCATCCAATGATCTTCAAATTGCTAGGACTTTTAATTTTTACTACTGCTTTATTGTTAGCTCATAAATAAAATTAGAACAACCATCTAACTTCAAATATGTAATGTTCAATCATTTTATATACTTTTTTGTCATCTCCTATTTTCTTGTTTTCTCTTTACAAGTTAAATGAAAAAACTTCTTTTTCACGATAATTTTTTCATGTGTAAAATCTCAAGCGTGATTCAAAATATTAAATAATAAATTATAGGAGAAGTTGATTTAAAATCGTAGTTAATAAATAAAATTATAAAAGAAGGGCTTTATTAGACTTGCACTTCATTGTCAGATTTAATTTCAGGGGTAATCTGATAACGAAATGTAATTTAAGTGATTAGGTGATAAAACGATTCTTTTATGATTTGTTAGAAGCTTTAATCTATGGTTGTAGGTTTAGTTAGAAGCTTAACCTGACCATAATCTCCCTTGGATACATCCATTAATTATGCATCGGGTTCAAACTTGACAAACGAGATGCATATAAAATGGGAAATACTGAGATATATTTGATTTTTAATTATATTTATAAATTTTATAATGTAAATTAAATATTTTAAAATTTATAATATCAATTGATATAAGTAATATTAAAATTTAATTTTAATAATAAGATTTGTAAGTAAGATTTAAAATCGAGTGTGTATTAATATTTTTCATATAAAATTCCACGATTTTGGCACCATTTCCAATCCACAGATTTTGGCTTCTCTGTGAAGAAGAATCAATTACTTAGCGTACACGCAATTCCAAGATTTTGCCAGATGTTGCGTGCCCATACTAAACGCTATCCGCATCTAATTTGTTTGGATTTCTTTCTGTGGGGAATGTGTGTATGTATCATCTAATGGATTGCCGAAAGAACTAATGATGTGGATGCATGATATTACCTTTGAGGTGTAAAGTTGACATTAATACACACGTAAAAGAAAAATTTTCAAGGAAGAATGATTACTTATAAGAAACCTTTCTTTGAATCATTAATTAGTAGTGCAAACTAGCCATTTGGGTGAAGATATTGACCGAGTCTTACTACGGCGGAGTAGGCAAAATAGTGATAGAAATGACATAAAAAATATGAAAATTTTTGACTTTTTAATAATCAATGATATGGAATACTTGTTTATCTGAATATTTATTTTTTAACGTTGAGTGAGTAATCAAAAAAAATTTCGAAAACATTAGGTGGATGTTGCGTACAACACGCGGCTACCTCGATGATTAAAACCCAGTTCAGATATATGAAGTGATTTGGATAGAAAATTAAGAAAACAAAAGTGACATTATATTTCAATAGTATTTTTAGGAAACTGAACAATTACCATTTTATTGCTATCCGAAACTTAGCTTAAAACATGGATTCAGCGTAATTACTCATTATTTTTTTTTCTTCTTCTTTCAATAACTCTTTTGTTACATTACACCGAGTAGACAGAATAAAAACTATTCAAACGCAGTCACTATTATTTATTATTTTCTGTAGTTTATAATTACGGTGATCTTTGATTGGTGTATACGGAATAAGTAAGTTATTAAATTGTTTTAATTTTGCCCAAAAAAAAGTTAAAGTGATTAAATTATCCTCTTATATTAGGGAAAATGACCTTAATAGTCTCTCACATTTCACATTTGTACTTTTTTTGTCTCTCACATTCAAAATGATGTATTTTAGTTACTCATAAATTCAAAACGCACCATTTTGGTCCCTCGATATAATTATAGGTATATTTTGGATTAAAATACTCACGTGTGTATCGAATATAATATATTTCGGGGCAAATTAACAATACATAACTTTAAATACTAAATTATCCAAGAAATAAGATGACCCTTGGCTGTTGGAGTAGAGATAGCAGAGGAAATTAACAATACATAATTTTAAACACTAAATTATCCAAAAAATAAGAGGATTGGACTGCTGGAGCAGGAGTAGCAGAGCAGCGTGGGAGAGGAATGGGGATAGTAATAATAGGTGAGTATTTTGGTATGGCGGTGGATAAGGATTTAGGTAATGTCGTTGAATATTTCCGTGGGAAGGGAATGGGGATAGTAATAATAGGTGAGTATTTTGGGATGGCAGTGGATAAGGATTTACGTAATGTCGTTGAATATTTCAAATTTATGTGTAGTCAATTTTGCCTATAAAAAATATAAAATTCAATTCAGATCAAAAAATGCCCGTAATTGTGTCGAGAAACTAATATGGCATATTTTATATTTGTGAAGAACTAAAATACTTCATTTTAGATGTGAAGAGCTAAAAAAGTACAAATGTGAAATGTGAGAAACCGTTAAGATTGTTTTCTCTTTATATTAATATCTCAATTACATATTCTTCCTTTCATTAATGTAGTACTAAAGGTAAAAATTAAAAAAAAAATTTAATACTTTTTTGATTTTATAAAGCAATAAATAATAAATTGTTTTACCTTATCAACATTTATCCGGCTGACCCATGATAAAGGAGTCAGAACTTTTAAGTTTATCTTAATTCGATTTCATTTGGGTGTCCTCATTCTCCTCGGCTAAGATTAGGGGGTTCAAAAGTCAGTTAAATCGATTATCGAGTCGAGTCGAAAAAATAATTTGACTTGATTTGTTCGATTTTGTACTCGATTTTGATTCAAAATCAAATTAACTAAGCGACCCTCTATTCGACTTTGACTACAACTACCAAATCAAACTATCGATCGAATACTGATTTATAGTTTGAGTCGTTTGACCGATTTACCGGTCGAACAAATTATTCGACTTTATTGGTCAAATATCAATCAAATAAGTCGAACTATATATATATATATATATATATATGAGGATCCATAATTATAATAATATATTAATATATTTATCGTGTATATAATATTTTAACCATAAATTCTTAACACTTAACTATTAAATATGTTAATTATTAATAATATTATTTTTTCTTAATATTTAAATATCTTTTCTTTGCATAATTGTTAGAGTTATGAACATTTTACGTACTTATATATTAATATAAGTGTACAATTTATTAATGTGACACTTTTACTTCAATAACTATTAAATGGATTACTAATTTTCTTTTAATACATATAAATACTAGAATTAAGTAATTATATATAATTAACTATTTACTAAAATATCTATATATAGTATATCTATACAAACATCTATACAAACATGTTCTTCTGTTTATATACTAAAATTTGTATAATTTATAATTATAATAAAAGTATATTTTACATAATGTCTGGTTTATATACTTATACTACACAAATTTTTACTATAACATTTGTATTATCAGTAAGTATATTAAATGTATTATTAACTTACTATTAGTATAGATAGAGTTAGGTAATCATATATATGCTCTTATATACGTAGAGGATATAACTTAATCGGGGTTAGTGATTCAATAAGATTTTGCTATATGAATTAGTTTTGTTAAATGGTTCTTAATTTGTAATTTTGTAAATCATTTTATTATCTATACGTGACATATATACTAATACACAGCCATATATTAAGTTTTGTATATACGTTGATACACATTCATGTATTAACATTAGTATACACTGAAAGATATTTGTGTAAATTTCTACATATAATCTATTTGAAAATTGTATATATAATATATTATAAATTATAATTTTGTACACATATTATAAATTAAACGATTCGACTTTAATTCACTTTAAATTTATACGACTTGACTTTAATTTTGAGATTTCACGTCGAAAGTCAAACAAGTCAGATTAAACAAGTTGAAAAGTCAAATACCGGTCATATGAACACCATAACTAGGATGGTCGAAAATCAATAATCGGAGACTTTCAGGATACAAGACATTATGAAATTCCATGTCAAGTATGTGGAGAGACACAAATAAGAGTAAGTTTTAGTTATTTAAACTCGAGATTTTATCAACAAATCTAATAAATCTAATTGTAGTATTTGGTGCATTGATCTTTTATGGAAAGGAAGTGTGTGCGAGTTGTTTATTTCAAAAATAGGTTGGATCCAACCACCTGTATTTTTTTTCGTTATAACTAGGAAAGAAAATAATGGTGCATGATCTCACGAATTACTTCAAAATAAATTAAAAAATTGTATGTAAAAACTATAGTATTTCGCGATTAATTGGTAAAATCTCTTGTGATTATCTATCAATCAATAATGTAGGACATTAATATGGTTAAAGCAAACTGTTTGAAGTTTAGATGCAGCATAGTACTATTTCTACGACTATGTTAATACAAAATAGGTATGACAATTATTGAAATAATTAAAAAGTAAAATAATTTCATTATTTTTCAACAATATAACGATTTGCAATACTTATTTTATTATGTGAAATGAATAACAAAACATTTTTCATATACGAATAGATATTGGCCAACCTTTGCATGGAAATGAAAATATCTAACTTCTAGATCTTTGCCACGTTTCAAACATCTGGAGCCGATGGTTTTTATATTGATGGTAATTAATAATTACTAAAGAATAAAGAAAATAAAATAAAACAAATAAATAATTTAATGGTCGTCAAAGTAGTTGACACTTGACATGAGGTGGCTTTGAATTTTTTTTTGTGTTTTTTGTTATCCACATAAAAATATCCTCCACTCCCGGTTTGAGTTTTATGGCCTAACAAATCTGAATAAAATGGTCCTCACAAGTTTTGAGTGTAAAATTTTTTACTACTCTTTTTATATTGCGAAGCAAATATTATAAATTGTTAGATAATAAAAATATTTTATTTTTTAATTATTTCAATGACTGCTATACATATTCTATATTATAGAGTTAGTAGTCAAGATTTATTCGTGTACCATCTCGACAGTTGACATCACGAACAATTACTCCTTGGAATTTCCAAAAAAGCACATAAAATATACAATTGCTTACACATAATAAGAATGCTTTGTTTTATTTAAGATGGGAAACCTTAAATTCTTTGCTAGATACTTTAACTTAATATGGAGTAATTAAGCAATGAAAATACGAGGAAGGTGTTAATTATAGCAAGGCTGCCTTTGTATTAGGACTCCTTAATTGAATAAGTTTTGTTATATTTTTCTATTCTGGAATACCACCTAAGATAAAAAAGAACAATTAAAAATTTAAGAAAATTCTACAATTTCTTTTAGGAAATTATTCTTTTATATTTTAAGAATTTGTAGAGTACAATATTATATAATCTAAAAATTTATACGGTATAAATTCTTAAAACCAAGAGAATGAATTCCCTAAAAATCTATTAATTTCCGTTCTAATCTTTAACTCGTTGTCTCCATTTTTTAAACATGCATTAAAGGTAGTTTAGGTATGCATCTTATCAAAGATGGAAAAATGGTGTAGGTGACAAGCTTAGGGAGGATATTATATTCGATTACACTTTCGTAAATTTTATGACCATTAAAAAAGCGATATAATGATCAATCATGTGATATTAAGTGACAATATTTATTTAATTAATGTTACTGTTATATAATATTATATTATTTATGTCTTTTTTAATAATCACAAAAATTATACATGATTCATAAATTAAACATGTCTTGGTAATGTTTCGTGCAATTCATATAACTAACGCGGAAGGGGTGGGCACGGGTCAGGTACACGCCCCTCAAGAGATTTTTTGATCCAATACTCATTTATCGGGTCAGTCATATTTTTACCCTAATCCGACCCTCATATCACAGGGTATCTAGAGAACGGATACTCTATTATCATTCACCTTCTAAAAAAATAAAATAAAACTTAACTAATCTCATTTTGAACACCAAATTTTTAATAATTTTTAGAAGTGACAAGTTGATTAACAAATATTCTATATAAATTGAGAAGAATAAATGGGAAAAAAATCCAATATTAGATTGTCAACAAAAAAATGTTAACAAAATTTAATTTAAGAAATCACATAATTTCTTCAAACTAAAAAGAAAAATAAAACTAACATAAAATTTATTCGAGAAAAGTTAGATAAAATCAATACTATTATAAATCAAGACTTTAAAAATGGATGAATGACTTATTTACACTAAAAATTATAGGAAACATTATATAAGGGTCGGAACGGGTATCCGAGTTTTTAAAACCCTGACCTGTATCCGACCCTCACAGAAGCGGGTATCCGACCGTCAGTTGACCCGATCAATAGATGAGGGTCGGATACCCTCATTTTTTTGGAACGGAGCAGGGCAGAGCATGCGGGTTAGTGGATCAGCGGGTATTTTTGTCCACTCCTAAACGCAGGTAATATCTAAAAAGTGTCGAAATCATATGCTATCATTAAATGTAAACAAAAACAAAGAATAAAAAAAGAATTGACAATAAAGTGTAATTTAAATTATAATTTTTTTATATAATTTATTGATTATCAATTCAAATAATTAGATAATAGGCGAGAGGGATGGATGCTGAATTTTTTTTTTTTAAAGAAAAAAAGGGCCTGGAAAAGAAAAGAAAAGAAAAGAAAAAGAAGTTATAAAAGGGTAATTTGTCAAAATAAGTGGGTGTAGGAATTTCTGCGGCTGCTTTTTGTTTTTTTGTCTCGTTCTCTTTTTTTTCCTTCAAAAGAAAAAGTAAAACTGTCCCCGTGTCGACTTGTTCTTTTTCTCTCTTTCTTTGACTTCAACATCTTTCTTTCTCTATTTATTGATTATTAGACCCACATAATCCCAAATCCTCCTCAATTCCTTCCATTTTTCAAGCAATTCAAACAATCCCAGAAGACCCTTTTGCTTGTTCTTGCAGGTTCTGGAAAAAAAAAAAAAAATCTCAAATCCACCATTTTTTCCAAGTTTCTTGGTCCAATTTTATCCATAAAAATCACACATTGTTTTTTTCAGCTTTTGTTCTTGTTCCTTTCAGTCACTGGATAAGTAGAATTATCAAGATATAAGTTTTATAGATAAAGATGGAGGTTTCAGATCAATATGATTGGAAGCTGTCAGGTTAACAATCTTGCTAGGATTGATTTGGGATATAGAGAAGTTGGATTGTGTAATTTTAGCAAAAATTTGAACTTCGCTAAATTTTCTTCACAAAAGAATTCAAAATTATGTATTGGTCAAAGCAGCATTTCATGGCCTTCATCAAGATCTTTGTGCCCTTTGATTCTCAGAACTTTTGCCACTGATCAAACTGAAGCTGCTGTTGCATCTGAGAAAGCTTCTGGGTGCAGAAGATCTGAGGCTGTAAGCTTTTTGTTTCTTCCTTTTTCTATTATAGCGATCTTTCTGATTTGTGTGTGTATGTGTTTGGCTATATATTGATTCAGGAAATTTGAAGTGAAACTTTGAGTTTTTGTTGTTTTTTGGGTAAATTTGTGATGAATAACTGATTGGCTTCCTTTTGTTCTTGTATTTTAGCATTTCTTGTTTGATCTTTTTAGCTGGTAATAAGTGTTGATGCAAATAATGCAGTTATGTGCAGTATCCAGCGTATTCAAAGCTGTGGTTAATCACCGCGTAGTAAGTATATCGGATCACCTGAAAATAAAAAGAACAAGACTTTATTCCTAAGTAGAATTTCGACGTTCAAGGCACTACTTCTACAAGAATGTTAATTTTAGAGAGAAAAATTATAGTTTGAATAATTAGGAAAGTCATTTCTTTAATCTACCATTTGACTTTGATATTTATATTTGAAACTGATAAATCGGATCTATCTGCTAGTAATGCATTTATTGTTTGACCCAATTGGGCCATTTTGGACTGCAAGAATAAAATTACTAAAATGCTCATAGTGGACCCGGGCGTATAGCCATGTGTACGCACTAGGGCTGTAAATGAACCAAGCTGCTCGCGAGCTCTTATACACATCTAGATAAAACTCAGACTCGAGCTCGAGTTCAAAATCCTTGACGAGCCGATTTCGAGCATATGTATAATATGCTCGAGTGCTCGTCGAGCTTTTCGAATATTATATAATTTTTTTTAAATTTTTTTATTATATGTAAAATAAGTACTAAAATGTCCATACTTTTTAGAAAAATTACATCTTTTACCTACGAAAAAGTCGAACTACTCGAGTTCGAGCTCGCTCGAAAATAAGTAAAACGAGCTCGAACTATGTCAATTTTTTCGAGCTTGAGCTTGAGCTCAAATTTTGAAGCTCGTTCGAGTATCAGAAAAAATTTCGAGTTCGAGTAGGGCACTATTTGTGCTCGATTCTACTCGTTCACACCCCTAGTACGCACATTATTGGACATATTATTTTAGCATCATCAAGAAGTATTGTTTCTGCTATTTTTCTTTATAATGTTTATCCCTTTACTATATTGAAACTAGCATTGATTCCTGCTGCAGAGGGAGGGATTAGAATGAATATTTTGCACTTGTTATTATGGCAATAATAGGCAGAAATTGGCTATGTTTTAATTCAGAACTTTTAGTTTATTTAGCATTTTAAACTTTGAATGTTAGACCTGTAGTGTTCGCTAAATTTGGATAAGTAAATGTGAGATGTTATGTGCTGTCTGAAAAATGATAGTTTGACTATCGAAAGCCAAACAAACACATTGGAAATTCACTTTGGGAGTAATAAATAGCACTTGTTCTTGATTTTTGCAACATTTCTTCTACGTTGATATATTATTGGCATAGATCACTTAGAAAAAGGACAAAAAGGATTTTCATCTTTGATTGCTCTTTTTCTTTTCTTTTTTTTCTATGTTTTTCTCTCTCTCTTTCATTGTAGAATTTTAAGTAGACAGCTTTTCCCTTTTCTGAACTAAGTTAAACCGGAATTTTGCGTGTATTCATTCTTCTTCACAGTCATTAGTTGGAAAATGAGGAATGGACCTCAGTTATGGTTCTTTTGCAGAAAGTTCGCCCTCTGATGCAACATTCATGACATGTTTTGAGCCAATTGATATCCAGATAAACCATTCTTTTGTTTACTTCATGCTGATTTCAAGCACTGTAAATATCGTTTACGATCTGAAAAGTCCAGTGATTGCATATCTTTTCTTAACGTGTCTAAAAATGAATCAGTAGGACACTCTAGAATTGATCAAAAACTGCTAATCAAGGTGCTTGTTTTTTGCCCTATAATTTGGCGTTGACAGAGTAGTTGGGTGTGGTTTCTGAATGGATATGGTATTATGATAGGTATTTTATACATGATAGTTGCATCATTATTTGATAAGCTCGTAAAGGTATCTAACTTTTTTCCATAACATTTGCAGGATAACGGCTTGAGATTGTACGTTGGCTTGCCACTCGATGCAGTATCAGGCTCTAATACAATAAATCATGCCCGGGCCATTGCAGCTGGTTTAAAAGCTCTAAAGTTATTAGGGATTGATGGAGTTGAGCTCCCAATCTGGTGGGGTGTTGCTGAGAAAGAAGCAATGGGGCAGTATAATTGGACAGGCTGCCTTGCTCTTGCAGAGTTGGTCCAAAAGCTGGGCCTTAAGCTTCATGTCTCACTTTGTTTCCATGCATCCAAAGAATCCCGAATTCAACTGCCTGAATGGGTTTCACAGATTAGGTTGGTGAATCTCAACCTGATATTTTCTTTACTGATCGTTCAGGACAGCGTTATAAAGATTGTCTATCACTAAGTGTGGATGATCTTCCTGTTCTTCACGGAAAGACTCCAATTCAAGTGTACAAAGAATTTTTTGAGAACTTCAAGACTTCATTCTCATCATTTATGGGTTCCACAATTACGGTAAGTAGTTATTTTAGAGTGCAATTTTGAAGTGACATCTTGTATGGTTTCACTAATCCGTTCTTCTGGGATATTTTACAGGGCATATCAATTGGTCTTGGACCAGATGGTGAGCTTCGATATCCTTCTCACCATAATCCAGCCAAAAATGGTCAGCATTGTGGAGCTGGAGAATTCCAGTGTTATGATAAAAACACGCTAAGCCATCTCAAGCAGCATGCAGAAGCATTTGGGAACCCTCTGTGGGGACTTGCTGGTCCACATGATGCCTTTAACTCTGATGAATCACCAATCTCTAGCGGCTTCTTTAAGGAGAATGGACCATAAGGGTCATGGGAGACGCAATATGGTGATTTTTTCCTTTCATGGTATGCTGACCAGCTAATTTCCCATGGAGATCGCCTCCTCTCCTTAGCTGCCTCAACTTTTAGTGATGTTCCTATAACAGTCTCTGGAAAAATTCCACTCATACAATCATGGTACAAAACGCGTTCTCACCCTGCTGAGCTCACAGCTGGATTCTACAATACAGTCAATAGAGATGGTTATGAAGGCATCATAGAAATGTTCTCTAGAAATTCATGTAAGATTATCCTGCCCGGAATGGACCTAGCAGATGAGCACCAGCCAAAAGAAACCCTATCAAGTCCAGAGTTACTAATTAAACAAATCATATCAAATTGCAGAAAGCATGGAGTTCAGATCTCTGGCCAAAATGTGATGATTTCAGGTTCTCCTAGGGGTTTCGAACAGATCAAAAACAACTTGGTTGGTGAAAATGCAGTGGATTTGTTTACATATCAAAGGATGGGGGCTAGTTTCTTTTTTCGTCCTGAACATTTTCCATCATTCACTGAATTCGTCCGAAACCTAAGTCAACCAAAATTACATTCTGATGATTTGCTGGTTGAAGAGGTTGATTCTGCAGAATCTCTACCTGAAAAGAATCTGCAAAGGCAAGCTGCTTAGAGTAAAAGTTTACTGTGTATATACAGGATATAGCATATGTAGTAAGAAACCATATTTAAGCCGAGAATGTAATTCTAATACTTAAGATAGAGCTCTGGTTTTTATCTTTTGAAATTTTCCTGAATGAAGATACAGATTATTTGGAATTTGGGCTATTAATCTATACTACTTTTGGAATTTGCAATATGTCATCCTCTATTGAGTTGGTCTGAATCTGCGCCTATATCCAAATCAGTAAAACATAATGAGAAAGATGCAAAATAATAGATTTAGGTCATGGTTCGAGTTAACGATTTTGAATAAGAAAAAAAGATTTTAAGAAATAGCCGATCTATTTACTCTATCAATAATTGAATCCGATCTGTGAGTATCTTATAAAAGATTTGTCTTTTCTATTGATTCTTACGGATTAGATTAAAAATTAATTCTTGTATGAGGTATTCAACTCTAGGGTAGAAATTCTTATTGGTTCTACTTTGTTTAACCAAAAAAAGGACAAAGGGATCAAAGACATAATAGTAATACTTAGTAGTATTCTTCACATTTTCTAGTATCTTTTTGGAGTGACGAATCTTGTATGTGTTCCTAAGAAAAGGAATTTGTCCATTTTTCGGTTTCTAATTGGTCAGAGGCTCTTTTATTTTGGAAAATCATACAACTACCTCATGGGAGTTAGCTGCGCCCACGAATGATTTGAAATAAAATAGAGTAATTTATATCATCTATGTAAAAGGAAAAGGTGAAGGCGCTCCATCTAAGAACTTTTAATTAGTAGTAATTTTTTTTTTTAACCAAAAAAAGGACAAAGGGATCAAAGACATAATAGTAATACTTAGTAGTATTCTTCACATTTTCTAGCAGAAACTTAACCTATGACAATGAAATTGGCCTAATTTGTAATGTAGCAAAGCTAGGAATGATTGGTTGTTTGATGTAGATGACAATGCAATTTGTATAGCAGCAGGTGGAGAAATTAAGATGGTCGGCCTTTGGTTCAAACGTGTCCTTCACTCCTAAGTGGTTTTGAATTTTGATGGTCGGTGATCCATTAACTCATTTCAAACCGACTTTACCAAGTTTTATGCCATTAGTTTCGCTTTCACAATGTTGGCAGGTAGAGGACAATAAAACCAGCCAAAAATGGGAATATAAGGATTTTTTTTTTTTTTTTTTTTTTGCACAATGACAGTCCCTTTGGCAGGAATACAGGTCTACAACATACCAGAACCAGGCAAAGTAAAAATATATGATGTCTCTGAGATCTAACAACAATTGTCACCTAACCCCAAATGGTTGAATTCATCTCTAGTTCACCCTTTTATTAAATCTCCCTACCAAAGAAAAAGCCGCGTGCTAAAGGGAATTCCTAGGCCATAAACTTCATATTCATATAGGTGGCAAACATAGATAGCTAGAACAATCATAGAAAGGACTCATAGGAATTTCTCATCATTGTTTGTAATGATGAAACTGCTGTCTAATAAGCAAGTGAAATCATTAAGAATAGATCCAAAAACAGGTTCAGCTTCTTTACATCTTGAAAGCTTTACATGCACCACACTACATGCACTAGTTTCCAAGAGAAATTTCATTACATAATTCAGATGAACTGCAGCACATACTGTAGTTAGCAACGGTGGTGAAGATGTTCACTTCATGAAACTCTTACAAATATTTAGCTAGTATATATTTTGCGTAACAGAAATTATTTAGATACTTCTTATAGCACCATGAAATTTAGAAGCAAAAGAAGAGTACTATATTAATTCCGAGCTTCTGAGCACACAGAACAATCCTCTGTACAATATGGGGTATAACATCCAGAGTTAATTATTTGCAGTGTTTACATTACTGCAGAAACACATTCGATATTGTGAAACAGAACAACACTTGCAATGTAAGCAGGCCACCAGATTACTTAATAAGTTAGATATTATTAGATTCACAGCTCTCCTCATCATTCACAAGCAATCTTAGTGTCAAAGCTGCTAAGGCAGATAGCAAATGCTTGAAAAGCCGATATTGGATATCTGTAGTCCATTGTAAATACGTCTTTCGCTACTTTCCCAAATTGGAGGATGACTTTCTCGTGTTCTGGCCCTGGCTGGGTGTTCTCTGGTGAAGCCACCAACTGAAAGTTTTTTACTGAAGCAACTGTCACCCGTCCATGGAAATTCAAACACCAGCTGACTGGAGCTGTTCATGCCATCTTGGAGCCTTGTTTCTCAAAACCAACGACGACTCTGTTGGATTATCCAAAGGTCCAGAGAGGGATTTCTCAAACTGGCTTGATTTTGACCGGAATAATGGGAAGTAATCAGTATCTCTAATGGGAAAATCGATCTGAGTGGGGGCCACACCTCCAGGCTTAATAGCAGATGCTGGGATCGGATCCATGATGCATTGCATTCTTCTTGGACCCCTACTTTTATATGAGAAAGAAAAGATATTCTTTATCAAAACATTATTCAACTTCAGTTAAGTATATAACACTATGATTTAGTACTTTAGTTCAAGATATAAACATTCGTCTTACCGAGCTCCCAGCATGTTTAATTCATATGAAATGTGAGCCACAGGGTAGTTGCCTGCAGGAACTCTAGTGGGCACCTGTTTTGCGCCCACCAGCCTGGTGGAGCGACTTTTGGCCATTCTATTCCCAGCATGGGGTGGAAGAGCATCATATACACCTTGTATAGACAAACTTCGTCCCCAAAAAATTTGACCTTAAAAACATTGAATAACATGTTGTTGAGCTCTTGAAACAGAACGTATTACTAACTAAAAGGTAAATAGCAAAGCAGATGACACACACCTCAGTTTTCCTATGTAAGTTTTGCTTCCTTTAGACATGTCATCTTTGTGTAGAGAGACGATGTAATCAGTGCAGGTAGGTCTCCTACACCTGCGGGCAGCAAGAAGAAACTTCCCATCATCAGCCAATGCTGAAACAAAGACCAAGGAAAAACAAAAGGGTAAACACTGGCAGCCCCTCATAGTTGTCAAATGAAATAATTCATCACTAGCATATGCGAAAAGAAGCAACATCTTTTGTATGGGTAAACCGTATTAAAGAAAAGCACTCCATGTAAGGCAAGTTAGCTTTAGCCCTTCCTACGTCATTATTTGTCTCAGGACTAGGCAATTAAAATGGAGCGCAAAATGATAATTACTCATATGAAGTTGAGATTAAAAAAAATGTCTCACCCTGACTGAGGCTCAGGTATAGATGATATGTCTGCGAAGACTGGTTCCGTTTTATGAAACATTGGAGGAGAGAATCTCTTGGACCAGGCTGCAAATAGAAACTGGTTTTATAAGAATGTGACAAAATATCATCATGATAAACAAAATTGTTGCATAAAGCAAAAAAAAGAGCCACTTCCTAAGTAAAATATGCAACAAGGAGAAGAGTTTTCTTCTGCAAAAGTAAAAAAAAAAAAGAAAAAAAGAGCCACTTCCTAAGTAAAATATGCAACAAGTGGAAGAGTTTTCTTCTGCAAAACAAGAACAGCTTGCAGAATTACAAGGATAGGTATTGTCCTATAGGAAGGCAAAAATTAACACACAAAACAACAATCATATGACTTTAGAACTGTTGACTCAGCAATAAGGTTGACTTCTTTCCTGAAATAGCCTCAATTATTATCCTAATATCATTGACCATTCATCAAAAGGCACAAGGCATAACTAGCATACTATTCCTAGACTCAGGCGGCTCAATTCCAACCTTCATGCATATCATTCATTTACTTTTCTCTTTTGAAAACTATGATTCTAAGTCATACACGCTTAACTTTGATGCTTTGTTTTCTTATGAAAAAAATATTTAAAAAAAAAAAAAACAGTTCCTCATTGTTGCAGCACTGAAGATGCACCGCCATAAAATTCCCATAGACGATGGGATGCAAAAACTGGAAAAGGAGGATAAGTGCTGGAATAAAGCTCATAACTTTTAGAGGGATTTCAAATCACCATCACTTACAGAACCTATGGCCAGGCCAGACAACAAAACAAACTATATTAAAATCATGATCCTCTTTACTCCTTTGTCCCCAGAATGGTTTTCACTTCTTTGCCTTTATTCTTTCCTTGATAAGATTCTTCCGACCTGCCCTTTACCCAAAGTATCAACTTACAACAAAAGCTCAACTTACTTTTGAATCCACTAAGACACAAACAACTCCATAGACCAAACATTCACCTAAAAATCAAAATATTCTCTACCTGAAATACAATACACTAACTTCCCACTTCCATCAAGAAATCAAGATTTTAACTTTTAAGCATGATATAATCATAACTTCAACACACACACAAAAACAAACCATAAAATAAACCAATAGCCTATTGAAAGATAAATCATTAAAAAGCTGCAAAGTGGGGGAAAAAACTATCAAACTGAGAACAAGACAATAAAAATTCAGACCTGTTTAACAGCTATAGGAAAAGTAATCTTCCCAGAAAGTTGAGGAGTCTTGACAATCTCCTTCATAATCTCCCTCCAGCTCCTACAAACTCCTGCACATGCCACCACATTTTTTCTCAAAGGCCACTTGGATTCAGATTCTTCAATCCTCATCAACACCTCTCTCAAAAGCTCTGATGGCATATTAGACCAACAACTCTGCCTCAACCCTTCATCTATTTCAGCCTCAGCAGCCACAGAGCTGTCTTGAACCACCTTCTGTGACCTCAATCTCAACTTCATCTTCAACATCATCAAATCAAATCTTTTTCCAGGAAAAATCACAAATTTAAAATGTGGGTTCTGTTCATATATGATTAAAAACCAATTTTAGCACATAAAAATTGAAACTTGACTGGTTTGGTGAATCTATTAAAAGGTTCTTGAGGGGCCAAAAAAAATAGGAACTTGGAACTTTTTTTTATGGGATTTCTGTAGAGGTTTGTGAGGTTCAGGTACAAAATGATTGCATGTAAAACTGTGAAGGAGAGTTACTAATAAGGGAGATGAGGACGAGGAATACAATAACAACAATAATAGAGAATTAAAGAAAATGAAAATTGGCTGCTGAGATGGTGCGGGGACTGCAGTTGTATTTATGAGAGTGAGTGCCAGTAGAGGATAGAGAAATAAAAAAATCATTTAGTATAGGGTCCACAAAATTCTGATTGGACTAAGCTATTCTCTATTTCTTTGTTATTATTGATTATTAGTAAGTAATATTTTCTTAGATTTTGAATTAAATATTATAAAATTTATACATATTAATTGATATAAATAAAAGTTAATATTGATTGCAAAGTAAATTTGAGTACGGAATCTATCTTAATATAATATTTTCCTCTTTCTTTTCCAGTTATATTTGTTTTTTACTAGTATTAGTCTAGTGTCCAAGGATTAACCATTATTAATATTACTATTTTTTTTTGAGGTAAAAAATAATTTAGAAAAAAAAATGATAAATTACCCTCACACTATAGTAAAGCATGCGTCTATTCACTATTAACGGCTCACAGTAGTTTTTACATAAAACTTCATCAAATTTAAGCGTGAAGTGTTTGATTTTTGTCAATTGAACAAACTCTATGAACTATAACTGGTATTCTTGGAAATCACTTTCCTTAAATATAATACTATACACTATAAAACAATTCCTTAAAAATTTCATCAAGCATAATATGGTAAAAATTTTCATGCACTTTTATGAATGGAATTTGTACTCTGAGAGTGATTAATTAGTTTTGAGTAGAGTAACTACTATTATTTGCATTCTTCTATATAATTGGAGTGAAAGATAAAAAAGTTCTAGTAATGAAGGAATTATTGAAGGATGCTTTACACTTCCATAATGAAAAGGAAATCAATTTGGATAAGTATTAGCTTTGAAATCTATTTGTGAAGAAGGTGTATTAATGAACAGTAATCTTCTGGGATTGCTTATTTTTGCCTTTTCTGTTCTTTAAAGGGTAAATTTGCCATATTTTATTTGGTGTGCCTATAAAACCTTACTATATACATTAAAAAGTTAAAAAAATGGTGGACATTATTGTCTTCTAATTTATTTTGGTTGGTAGTGGTATCATCATTGGTTTGTAATTATTAATAGCCCACAAATTCTAAAGGTGACATGAATAAGATGAGAATTGCATAAATGCACGCATTTTCTTATTAAGTGGGACACTTCCAAGCTAATAAATAACCTAACAGCCCATTTCCAAACTCACAAGAAACAATTATATATATTTTCCCCTCCAAGCAAAAATTAGTACTATTAAGTAATGAAAGATCTTTTTTTACAAAAAAAAAAAAAAAAAAAAGAGAGAGAGAGAGAGAATAATACCCTTTAACCACCGGATTGTAGAATAAATTTTTTTTTTTTTTAAATTAAAGAAAGTAAAGTAAATAACAAAAGTACAAATGGCTCATCATCTAAATGCTACACTTCAACATGACTAACTTCAATCATATAATTGCACGTTGACTTTAACCCACCAACACTAAAATTATTATTAACTTTTGCGAAAATAATATAGTATATGAAAGTCTATATCTTTGGTTTTTGGTAATGTTATTTTAGTTCACTGTGTTTGATGCATATCAATTTTTATTTATTTTTAATCTTACTTTGTACCGACAGACTAAATGTACCTTAATTTAAAAGTGTCTCTAAACGATATATTGTTTTCGGACGGTGTCTCATATAATTAAGCATATAATGTTCGATTCTACTTTAAATTAGCGATTAGCACCAAACTATTAGGAGGTGTTTGAATTGTATTTGAAATTTGAGAATCGAAATGAAAATTATAAATTCACTATTGATATGAATTTATATTGTTCTTCCTTATTTGTTTACTTTGAATAAAGAATAGATTTCATCATATTAATAATTTATTAAATTTGAAACTTAAGTTACAAGTAACGAATAAAAGTAAATATTTTTTAACACTTTTATTCTCATAAAATGATTTTTATAATAATTAATCAAATATCTACACATATAATTAATTTTGATTCTTATTTCTTTCTTTTATACCCATAACCAACCACGTCTTTAGAGTTTTATACGTCAGTTTTAACATCAAAACCCGTCAAAGCAGACATAGAGTCGAGAAAATCTGTGAGTTGGACTGGATTATTCGTGTTTATTTTTTGCCTTTGATGTCTTTGTAAAGTTGGATTATGCTACAATTAGGACTTAGAAGTTGCATAATCTTATCATCTCATGTTTGTTTATGAATGATAAGTTACATGTTATGCGAAAATTCTAATATTCAGTAACGGAATCGTTAAACTTTTAAAAATTTATATAGTATAATATTATATATTTTAAAAATTCATACTACTATAAAATTAGTTGAATCTTGCTACAAATTCTTATATATACTTGATTAGTTACGTGCCAATTTGGGATTTGTTGATACCAGTGTTGCAGATAATTATTGATAAAAATATTCTAACTGTCATTTTATGAAAGGCTTACACTAAAGATGTGTTTTCCCACCTTGTAAAGCCCTTTTAAGCAACAAATCCTAAGATAAGTATTTTCTTGTGGTACTAACATTGGACACACGAAAGTATAAATTAAGTACTTCATTGTAATCATGATTTTATCTAGGAAATTTCTTAATGATTAATGTACTAGGCTTCTAGCATCTACATCCAAAGCCGATAATGAAATATTAATTTCTACCAACTGCTGCTATAAACATATTTAGAATTCTATGATGCTATTATCGTATTGTTGTAATTTAGGACTGGTATATTATTATAAATATTTAAAATATAATGGTATAAATATATTAACGGAACAATAAAACTTTCCTAATTTTAATATATTTGCATCTAATAATGCTTTACATTCTTAGGGTGCAATAAAAGGTTAATTTTTCTGTTCTCCTATAAATTATTCATTCTTTAATTACAAGTTTACAACAATTATTCAAGTTTAAAACATTCTCATCAACCAAATACAAAATAGTACTAACAAAAGTTTATTCAGTTGAAGTACATGGGCTCGGAATAAAAAAAGCTAGTAATCTTTAATACCAACTGCGTTATCAAGTAATTATTGGAGTTTTCTTCATTCTCAATAAATGAAACATGTGCAAAAATAACCTAAAATTATTCAAGAAATTCGGTTTTGATACCAGATATTTTTGTATAATTTGACTCTTTGAGTGGTTCTTGTGCTAACCAATTAAGCATCCATCGATCCATCAAGAGACAATTGCAAAAAAAGGCATACTATCATATATGAGCATATGCTTCCAAGCCTTTCCACCACTAAATTAACTTCGATCTAGCACTACTAGTAAAGAATATCACATGGGAAAAATATCAATATAGCTTTAACTTATCGATTAATGTCATCATTTATCAATCACAAAAATTATTTTGATTCTTTATTCTTAAAATAGTTAATCAATATAAAGTTTGTGTCAGAAATTATGAATAAACTAACGGAATCGTTAATAATATATGTAAGTTAATATGTACGTGATTATTAAGTGATTTGCACTGTAATTATTGTTATAAATTTTAGATTAGTTAGTTTTTTTAAAATAAAAAATTAAATTAATCTGTTGTAATAAATAAAAGATTAAATTAATTATATTCGAAGGATAAAAAACTAGGAGGTGTTTGGTTTATGGGTATGAGAGGGGGAATGAGAATCAAAGTTAATGATACGCATAGATGGTGTTTGGTTGAACACTATGAGAATCATTCTATGGGAATGAAAGTGTTAGAAAATACCCACTTTCATTCCCCACTTGTGACATGGGTTTCAAGTTGAGTAACTTAAGGAGGTTTTGGTTCACATTCGGGAATCGGAATCGGAATCGGAATGGGAATCATAAACCCCACTATTGATATGGGTTTATATCATTCCCCCTTATTTGTTTGGTTTAACATAGGAATAGGTTTCATTGTATTAATAAGTTACTCAACTTGAAACCCATGTCACAAGTGGGGAATGAAAGTGGGTATTTTCTAACACTTTCATTCCCATAAAATGATTCTCATAGTGTTCAACCAAACACCATCTATGAGTATCATTAACTTTGATTCCCATTCCCCCATCTCATACCTATAAACCAAACACCTCCTTATTAATACAATGAAACTTATTCCTATGTTAAACCAAACAAATAAAGAAGAATGATATAAACTCATATCAATAGTGAGGTTTATGATTCCGATTTCTGAATGTGAACCAAACACCTCCTAAATGGGTCATTTTCCTTTCGTTTCATTGTGGAAAACTGCATTAATTACTTAGAAAAAGAAATTATTGGCACGTGCAAATTTTTGCCTTGCAATGAAAACTGAGTTTGTCCTGAGTGGTATAATAATATGGTCATATGATTTTCCAGAAGCAGCAGCTAGCAATAGCATACATCAATTGATAAATTTAGTGGGTTATGATGTCACTTCTACGCCACAGGTACAAGATTTTTCTCTATTTGAGATACATTGATCACCAACTTTTTATAAGAAGAAGAATATGTCAACTTTTGAGATTTTTTTTTTTTTTTTTTTTTTTGTGGGAGAGTCATCATTATAGAATTCACCCAAGATAGAAACTAATTTAACAAGAATACCAAGAGAAAAAAAAAAAAAGGTGTTCTTATTTGTTTTGTTTTCCAGTCCAATTAATTTTAATTAGGATTTAAGAAACTTTGACAAACACTTGTGGAGAAAAGCTTTTTAAGGATAATTTTTTGTTTTATTAGGGATTTATAGAAGAAAGATATATTCTTTGTAGGAAAATATTACGATAGATCCGATTTTAGATCTCACCTGTAAACTAAACAGATTCTTACGGTTAAAATTAAATCGTCTAAAATTTTATTTACATCAACTTATATAATAAATTCTATAATATTTAATCTATATTACAGGATTTACAAGTAAAATCATATATCAAGTTTACCTAAGTATTTCCCTTCTTTGTAATCTTAAACCATTTCTTTACTAATCGTGCTAAACAGCAACATAACTAGAATCTCCATAGTTTAAGAGAAGAAACTCCAAACCTAGTCATTTATCACGTTGATTTCTGTGAAATTGCTGCACAAGGTTATTTTTTTGGGAAAATCGCCAAAATAGTCCCTCAACTTTTGCACTTTAGCCAAAATAGTCCCTCAACTTTCTTTTTAGCCAGAATAGTCCTTCAACTTTTATTTTTTAGCCAGAATAGTCCTTTAACTTTTATTTTTTAGCCAGAATGGTCCTTCAACTTTTTTTTTTTATTTATAAATTTCACATGAAAGGACTATCTTGGCTAAAAAATAAAAGTTGGAGGACCATTCTGGCTACAAAAAGTTGAGGGACTATTTTGGCTAAAGTACAAAAGTTGAAGGACTATTTCAGCAATTTTCCTTATTTTTTTAAAACGCTTTTTGATAATATGTCGTGGGTTCAACCATCTTGTTAGGTGGCTGTCATCAAGTAGGATATAATCTACAGCCTCCATGAGAACATATCAAGATGTTGAGTCCCACATATCAACATGTCTCCAAGAGTATTAAAGAAGGGAAATGATTTTTCAAAGTCATGAATTTAAAATTAATTATTAAAATTAGTACACGTGACAAAATTATATTTAATTATTAATTTTTAATTTTAAATATTTAATTAATTTTGGTTATTTTTTTGACAAATCTAGTCACATATGCGTAATTTTATTACTTGTTCACTTTGTATAAATATACTGATTACAAAAACGATGACGTGATATTGAAAATTAAGTACACATTCATAAATAATTTTAAATTGTCACACCTTATGCATAATAATGTAATGACTAACCCTTTAGTATTTTGGACGCTGATTTGGCTAATTTAACCCTTTAAACTTTAGTTAATATGCGAAGTACCTGAGGATAAAATTTCTATACCAAAGTGTTTTGAGAGTGCCCAAGTAAAATGAAACTGAAAAGGACACAAAAAGATGTACTATATATAACATTAGAGTTGTATTCTAATTTAACTTGCCAACTATTACTAGACAAATAGGTAGACTTCAAGAATTACTAGAATAAAACCCACCATATTTGTAGTTGTTCTATACCATGGCTTTCTCCAGCTAAAACTAGGATAATGACCCTCTGTAAGTAGACAAGAAGGCCATCCCACCTCCATCACTATCTTAATGTCACTATAGTTGGGCATCAGCATTAGGGCAAATTATCAAGTTTTTGCCCCATAAGAACTAGAACTTGATTTCTCATTGAATAGCAGCACCAAGTGACACCCACCAACCAAACTCCTGGCACCCACAGCCAGAGCATGAATTGTGCTGTCAATTTGTATATTCAGCAGCTGAATACATAGGTCTAGTTGGTTTAGGCATCATCAGGACCAATGAATAATTTGAGAATGATAAAGTACCAACTACCAACAGGAACAAAGAACTCTTTTCTGTTGAGTGTGTTGTAGAGAAGATGGAGAATCTATCAGTTGCTAAAGCAAAAAACACATTTCCTGTTTAAATTATGAAGATGAATGGTTGTGTGATGATAATTTCTTGATAGACTCATAAAAAGGATATTCACAAGACCAAATAGCAGCAAGTTGAGGGGACTGTTTTTTGTGGATAAAATCCTAGCCTGGCATGCAAGGGTGAAAAGAAAAACTCCTTCACAGAGCAAATAATTTACGCCACTCCTATACAACTGTAACACTTTCTTTAGGCCACAGCAAGTTCCCTACTGGCTTTCCTACAAAACCATAACCTGATTACTTCTCTAGAAAACCTCAAGGTCTATCATTTCTTATACCGCAAATCCCTTCCTAATGAAGAACAAAACAAGAAAACCTAAAATGTGCATTGCAGCAAGTATGATTTTAATCATCATGAAGACTGAAAATTTTGAAAACACTTTCAGGTGAGAATTTCCACCAGAATCATTCAGCATTTCAACCATATAACTTTCTAAAAGAACTTCAAGTATCTACGGGTACACTGGAAAAGTTAGGACTTCAAGCATCTATGGATCCACAGGAAAGTTCATGCATGTCTGCCTCAAGCCTTGGCTGCCAAGTTCTGAGATTCCTGGCTGCCTCTTGCAAGAGCTAAGGTCCAATTGTAACTTGAGTTATCCACCCACAGCACAAAATACCTTTAGAGGAGAGAGACAAACTAATGTGATAGAATTGTCACAAGCAATCAAATTGAGAACCCCAGGACAAAGATCTCAACATATTTCACCAAGGTCCAGCTTTAAAAGTGATGTTGATAAAATTGAAGGCCTAATTGTTGATGGCAAATGAATGGACTCAAAGATTTCTAGAATAGCTTAACAAACAGTCATAACCAAACCCATTTGACTTTCAAGTCTGTGAAACAAAACATGATGCACAAGCCGAACAAAGAGTTGCAAATACAAGCTGTACATATCACAAGATCATTTATCCTAATCAACATGCATTATAAAAGGTAAATGAAAAGGTAAAAATGTATTTGTGGTAAACATGTTGAGCAGTAATAAATTCAACCATCCAACTCTTTTGTGGTAGTAACACTCTTTGCAGTTCCACTACATCCCTAGCCTATTATCGGCCATTTACAATTGGAATTGCACTACATTTTCTATGCCATTTAAGATAGTAGAATTAGCAGTTGTTTTGTACAGAAAGAGCAGCATAAGAGGGACTATAAATTAATTACCAGAGCTGTCAGCAAAAGAATAAGAATTTGAAAAGTAATTGCTAGTCATCTTTCCAAGAGAAGTATGAGGTCCAATGACATAATTCACGGGAAATTGATTTGGAGTGTTCGTGGTGGGTGGACATCCTCCTGATCTGCATGGGTACAATGCTGAACTCTGTGCAAGAATTTGATGTGTTCAGGTTTATGCACTGAATGTAGAGAATTTTCAATGTCCTGATTCATAACAATGAAGCCAAGAAGATTAGTTTACTACAGGTGTTAAATGAGAACACTTGTCTATTCTAGTTCGACAGATATTCAAGCTGCTAAAGCATCATGAGAATTATCAGTCAGTATAAACATCAAAGAGGAAAGAACAACTCATCCCCACCAATTGAGGAACAAATAGTCCAAAGTATATGGTGCGACTAGTAATGATACAGAATTAATTGTACTCACTCTGATTAGAAGAAAAGAAGATATAATTGCAGATTTACATGTTTCAAGAAATTTGCATACAAGTACTTGTACACACGGGGAAACTGTATTTCAACTCCTAGTTAGAATAGCATAATTTATCTGAGATAACAAATTGGCAAATAGCAATGGATTCCTGTTGTGGAAATTTTCACAATGGAAATAATTTGCTTGTCGAATCAGCACAACAACTTGAAGTTGTCTCAATGAGATAGAAGAAATTAAGATTTAGGTGACACCAATAACATAACTAGCTTGTCGTAAAAATCATAAAAGAAGAGATACAATGATAAATTTGTCATGAAACTTGCACTTGATAGGATTAAACAGTATCTAACAGAGCATGTAGAGCAGAAATATGTATCCTCTTACCTTGTCCTGCAGGTGTTCAATAACTTGATCAGAAGAAAAGCTGTTTGGAGATGGAGTCAAGGTTTGATCAGCATTCGGCTGAAACACTTTTCCACTAACAAATTGACTTGAATGTTCCTTTATCGATGTATTGTAATACAGATGGCTGAGTGCAGATCGTAAACGTCGATTTCTTTGAGAATAATAAACTTTAGTTGCAACAGGAGCTGGAACGTCTGATATTGTTGATTTAAAATACTCTCATAAGAATACTGAATAAAGTAGCACTGAGCATCCAACCATGATTCTCTAAAATCAATATCATGAATTTTCTTGATTGCTTTACTATTTACTGATCCCTTTTGAGGAAATAAAAGACCTACCCTAGCTTTAAATAATGGTCAGAATTAGCAGTGAGAAAAAAAATCCATTTGATGATACCTTTGTTCAGTATGTAAAACTCATGAGGTTGCCTAGGTATTTGATGGGTCACAACTTGATTAGAATTCTTCCCATTTCCTGTTGTTGATCTTCTAGGATGCTCTCTGCCTGATCACAAGATAGAGATGCAATTAATGAAACATATTGATCCCGGCTGCAAAACAGTTTGACTCGCAACTAATTACAGACCAAGATGATGAAAACCAAGAAAGAATAATCCCAGATGCTATTATTGTTCTGGAACTGTCATTAGCTCTCAATTTCGGATAGCCAGCACCTCTGAAGGGCAGGATATGTATGTTTTTATGTGTGCTACATTTCTATAGAGAATCAAACTCTGAATAAACGGTGACTAGTGGTGCAACATTGAGTTTACCCAAACAGTTGCCAAACTGGTCTTCTAAGTAGCTGGAGTCGAACAGTATGGGCCAGTCTGGAAGTTTACCAAAAGGACATTATAAAAGGGCTGTTTTTTGCAACTTTTTGGCACATTCTTCATTAGGTACAATGAGTTCTTGACTTGGCGAGCATTAAACTATAAACTTGACCAGACTTTGGGTAGTCTTTGTACCCAGCAGTCAAGCATGGTTTTTACGAAACTTGAAACCAATACGATAAAAGAGGGAATATCATCGAAATGAAATAATTTTGACTCCAGTCAACAGCACTCCACTAGAATGATCAAATAACATGCTTCTGAGCATTTGGATGTCACTAGAAAATAGACTGAATGAGCTTTAAAGCACCTGGCAAAGAATACAAAAATAACAATGCATGGCCACTGAATAGGAATAAAAGGGCCCATAAGAGATGTAGGAGAGTGAGAAAGCAACTTGAAAATGCGCCCACTCTCTTTGAAGCCAACTTCCAAGGCTTGCAAGCCATTAGATGAAGGGAATCCAGAGCATTTATCTGTATTTAGACTGAATAATCGATTGAAGTATTAAATAGACATATTTAATAATCAAGCATATTTAAATCTATAGCTTTAGTGGCAGCAAGAAAATTACCCTGTTTAGCTTGTAGCTATTGTACCAACAAGATTGGGTAAATAGTTTTTCATCTTTGCTACTTTTGTTTTCTTAATTAAGCTAAGGCCAAACATGTACACACTACTGCAACTAGAAGAAACATGAATTAGGCCTTACAAGGTAGGCGCTCCTTGGCGGTGACAACACTTGCTGCTTCAAAATGATCCAATATTGATGGTGGAGCATCAACCTTAGACCTACAAGGCAAACGAAAAATGGCAAACCTGTTCTGAAATACGAACTACAGAAGCATCCTCTACGTGCACAAATTTGATTTGATAGAATAAAACTTTGATAAGTGTAACAAACTCATCCCAATAGTTATTGTACTTGTATTAATTCGTTTTTCAGCATTTCTCAGACAATTCATAATTCAATTTGGAAAAATTATGAGTGTGGTGTAAGATTCATGCACATCCGACAAAAATTGAGGGATGAAATGAAATATCAACCTTAGATTACATAATTGGTCACTCGCTTTCAGAATCTTACCTACAGACATACAACAGGCACATAGAAATGACCATTGGTGGTTCTAAATGTATGTAATGTCTCTGACAGATGCTTAGCTCAAGAAGAAAAGACTCACATCTTTGATCGTTTTCTAGGACGTGAAGCTGCCTTTCCTAAGCAATTTGTATTTCGAGGATCAATTCCTAAACCATCACATACTGCTGGACCATCTGTAAATAAGCAAATATGCCAATAAATGAGCTGCAGATGCAAAAAGAATGACTATAAGTTATGCAAAATCATTTTATGGAGATATAATATCAAACCTTCACTCGTTAATTAATGTATTAGTTTGGGTGCAGGGGATGGCAATTCATGCATTTGATTCTCTTAAGTTGATCCCAACAAGTTGGACTAACTTACTAACAAAGAAAATTTTCAAGCTTATATATTAAAAAAAAAAAAAGGAACAAATTGTGATACATTTTGCTTCATCAGGGGAAGCCTCCAAATGGGATTCTGGTGCTGAAACATCACTGGCATCAAGAATTTCAATTTTGTCTCGATCTCCTTTTGTTGTTATTTGGTCTACTTGATGTTAAAAGAACAAATTATCATCCAGCAACCCAGTACAAGTGTAATAAATTTTATAATTCAAATTTACAGTGAAAGTTCGGACCATTCATTTCCTGCAGGAGTTCCATGTGAACAAACAAAATGAGGCCAAGAGAAATGGTTCCCAAATTTCACGCCATGGTGGCAGAAGGGTAGAAGGATACTAGAATTAACAGCCAGAAACTTCTTTTTGCCCTTCCGTGGAGGCTTCTTGAGCACTGTACCCCCTTCAACCACCAAACTAATTTCTTCGGTGCAAGTTAATGAACTACAAAGTTCTGGAAAGATCAGCAATGTTACAAAGTTTAGGGAAAACCCAAAAAGAGAAAAGCTATTAAAGTTAGAAAGGAGACAAACCTGGTATGGGACATATTTAGGACTAGAACCCAATCCCATCCTAGAGTTTAAAAGAAGAAAATGAGTAAATAGAAAAGAAACCACACCTGCATGGATTGCATATTGGCTGGCCTTGATTGGCTTCCTACATGCATTGCAACATACCTTCAAACAAAAATGAAGAACATGGCATAAATGAGAATTCTGTACACAAGCAGCTATGACAAATTACAATTTTGGAATACAAAGAATTTTTTATGGTCTTACAATTTATTAGGTGCTAAATTAATATTCTAACAGAAAATATTTCACCAGGTGTACCATAGTTAGTTCACTCTAGTGAATGACATTAATTAGTACCTAAAAACCTGAAATATTTCAAATAACATTCAAAGGAAATTCAATGTCCTCATTACAAAAGAAATACATCATGAATATGCCATATTTTCTGAATAATTACGTTGTTTGAGCTTGATCCAACCATAGTCACTATTCTTGAATTCCCATTTTCACTGGCTAACCCCATCAAGTTTGAGATCAGGGCTAAAAAAGTATCAATATGCTATTAATGAGATAATACAAATCATTTTTTATCCAAGGCCAAAATGTCCACAGTACCTTAGAGTTATCATACTTTGGGCTCGTATCCAAATGCAATAGAACTAGAATTAGCAGGCTAGTAATTACTGTTACTGTCTGGTTTTAAAACTGGAGAGGGTTTCATTCCTAATGCTACTATATGGATGGCTAACATTTAAAGGGGCAATGAACTTAATATCATATTTAAACAACAACATCGCATAATTATAGTGTAACATTAAATAATATAGAACATATTTGGTATTTAATAGATAAATGTCTATGACAATGACATATACCATTTACCATAAGATGATCTAGTGACACATTATATTATATTGTAATCACCATAGTTAGATTATCAAGTATATGTATACGTAATAAACTAATTATCATGATATTTTATATTATCATACTTATCTTTTGTATTCAAACAGTATCATTCTTTTCATGATTCGCATTACTTTCCATCAGAAGTACAAGTCAAAAGATTCAGATTTCTCCAATGTTTACCTTCGGATGCGAGAAATTTTGTCTCAGTTTTTAATATTTTAACCACCGCTGTCGCTGTGAATGTGAACTCTATGTAAAAAAGGCTTTGGAATAGGTTTTCCACCTATTCCGTAAATTTGTCATAAGTATAAAATACCATATGTGAAGTAGGAATGAGAGCTAGATCTAGGGCTTATAAGTTTAGAATGGCTCCACTACATTGATCTCTCATGAATGTTCCCAAAACATCTCATACCTTGACCAGGTGTCAAGCTTCCAACATGATGCTTGCTGTTTCTTAAAAGAGCCAATTGACCTCTCAATGGCAACCACTTGCTTGTATTTTCTTATACACATGTAATAAGCAAATTTAAGTTCTAGATGTGGCAATTAGGACACAAGTTTATAAGAAGATTAATTCCCTTTTTCCATTTGCCATCTTTAAATAAAGAAATATTTTATGAACGCATAACAACTGGGAAATTTGCAAGATGAGAACCTTTTCTTTCTTCTGTTATCTTTTCAGTCTTGGGGCTTGCGGGAGAAGGATTAAAAGGAAATATGTCCTGATTATATTAGTCCAAAAGTTATTCTTCAAGAAAATCACCTTACTGTACCATGTCTACAAAATGAAGTTAGGTCACAACTCTTACCAAATGCAAGGGATCTGTCATCGGCCGTAGATCAAATACGTGCATATCTACAAGACAAAATCATGAAAAGAGGTTGGACATCAAAAGATAAAATCAAATTTTGTTATATCCCATGATATACAAAGGTGGGACGAAAAGACAAGAAATCTGGTTAATAATCACAATTGATAATAAAAGTTCAACTGACGACAATGAATTTTTTAACTACTGCAAAAGTTTATGTATACAACCATTTCCCAGTCTCAATTCAAGAATCTCTTATCCCATTTATTAGGAGTTAGCAACATGAATCTTGTTTCTTCCTTCTTATTGATCAAATGGTGATTAGCTCTTTTAAACAAATTTCTGTTGACAAAATCAAACATCACTACAAATCCTGTCACTTCCCTTTACAAGAGCATCCATGATACTACACTTAAATGGTAATGTCTAAACCTATCTCAAATAAATTATTGCAATTTATGCAACATTCTGTACCTTTTTCATCAATCAAATTTGCTTCATCTGCCTCCCTCAATTCTCTATAAATGTATTCAGCAGCTAATTTTTGATGGCCAAAGTCATCTGCCAAGTTAGGGAGAGGGATCAGAGCAGAAGATTAATTTAATTATATAGGTGAAACCAGAGGAAACCGCGTTTAACAACATCTCAAAGATAACTCCATGACTGCATTAAAGCTAAACAAGGCTTATTAAATATTAGATCATCATTCTTATGTAAGAACAAATATATAATCTTCTCAATTGAGATGTAACGCTAATTTTTTAAATAACAATTACCAGGCCAAGCATGCATCAAAAATATTACTGTATTTCATAAAGTTCAGCAAATACATATTTCATGGGATGGCACTACCTCTGAATCAACAAGAAAGCAAAATAGAAATAAAAAAGACTATGCCAGACCTTATTGGGTTCATTATGCTAATTTTTAGTCTCCCCATTAATGCAACAATTTCAGTTCGATCCGGTCTGTCTGTAAAAAATTACCTGTCTTGGATGTCTTGCCTATGGAAATTAAGAATTTTTTCTCCACACTGTCCCATGAAGTCATGCAATACTTATAACTGTAATAATACTCATAGCTCGGAAGTTGCTTAGGCAATTGTCATTAGCAGTAACATTTGTAAAATTAGCATTTCAAGTAAGTACATAATGAACTCATGTAATCTGAAGCTTCGATACTTTATTAATGTGATAATACAAGTACATTTAGCAATTAGTAAGGTATTTAATGAACTCATTATTACTGAAACATCTGGTCGACAGCATCACTTGTCAAACTATCCAATTCCTTGCCAAAATGTTTATTTGTGTTTGCGCGTGCACGTTTTTGAATTGCCTAGATTAGTGAACAAATTCAAGTTATTCATAATCATAGAGACGCTCAAATACCAATAATTCCAACATAAAAAATTCAACGTCTTTTTTCTCAAGAAACATTCCCCATTACCTGCAATGGTTTGTGAGTTTGTCACGAGCCTTTCCAAGGCTGCCATTCTCTGACTTCGAAGTGTACACACCATTAAAACTCGGAATGAAATGTATTCTATGCACTGCTAACAAATTTAATTCACATCAAACCAAAATCATTACTTACATTAAAATTCTTATTTCTAAATAAATAGACAATACATTTCTACAATTTAATCTACAATAAAGCCATCGCGTGTTGTCACGAGCTAAAAAAATAAATAAAAAATTATCATCGAAATTAATCTAATCTAATCTAATCCGAAATTTACCAAAATAGCTAAAAAGGCCCAACATTATTTAAAAATCATGCAAATATCCCGAAATTTCCAAATGCGGTTAAAATCCCCAGCAAAAAATTAATAATTTCAACCATGGATTGCTGTAGCAATCTTCAATTCCTATACTTATTCATAATAAATTAAACTTTAAACTAAAAAAAAAAACATACATAAAAATGCAAAATTTACAAAATCCATAAATAAAATCCAAAAAAATAAAAATTTTACTCACATGCAAAACAAAAATATCACAATGTAGGTAAATTTCGAGCAATGCCGAATCATTAAAAGCTCAAAAACTACAATAAATGAATAATCTTTAAGGTTGAAGAATTTACCGCAAATTCAAATTTGGCCGATCTTTCTCCGTTTGAAAAATAAAATAAAATAAAATTTCCCATTTCTGGGGACGAAAGGCGGAAACTTTTTGGAGAATTTCCAATCAATTTTGGGAGGATTTTGTAATTGGGATATGAAAACCTAGAATTGTAATTCTTGAGGGAGATATTGAAAGAATTGAGAAATTTTTGGTTTTTTTAAAAAATAATTTTTGGGGAAAAATAAAAGGGAGAGGAAATGGAAATTGTGAATTGGAGAATGGGGAGAGCAGATGCTGGCAAGTAATGAAGAAGTTGAGTATAGAGACTAGTAAATTACTAGCAAATAGCAATTGGAGAAAATGATTTGGCCAAAGAACCCTTCTGACAATTTTTTTTTTTTTTGGGTGCAATCTAGCTTTTGTCTTTTAAGTATTGACTAATCATTTTTTTAATAACTAAAAAGTAAATAGGTTGTATTATATTTTAATCATTTAACGATTTATAATACTTATTTTGTATTGTAAATTAGATAATAAAAAAAAATTTCTATATAATACGGTGACAAGTTACATACTTACATATTTTATTTACTCTCCCCACCTCAATTTATTTATTACAATTGACTTTTTTTGGTCGGCAGCTCATGTTTTCAATGATTAATCTTTTATAGATTTTGTATTTTTTTTAAAAAAAAACTTTAAGTTTTTATGTGGTAATATTTTATATAAAGTTTATTTTTAATAAACTAATTTTATAAAAAAAATTCATAAATTTTCATAAATTATTAATTACAAAATTGATTTCATTGAACCAAAAATAAATAAAATACAGAGAGTAACATTTTTTTTGCTAAATAAAGAGGAAAAGGAGATAATATACTTTATGATTATTTGTTGCCATCAGAGATTGATAAATGTTATTGCCACAGCGAGAGTTATTATTGTCACAACAAAACGTATATAAAATAATCAAAATACCTTTTTTCTATTATTATAGAAGAGAGTAAGGAAATAGAGTTTTTTTGGATTAAGACGAATATAATCGTGAATGAATATTTGAACACTCTTAGTTTACATTAATGCAATAGCATAAATTTAAACATGATTATTTGATCTGATTCGATAAGATTAAATCAAGTTAAAACATGATTATGTAAAATGAACCAAATAGCAACTTGCCATCATGCATTAAATCTCACCCTTAATTAGTTGGACAATATTAGTAGGAGTAGGAAGAGATAGTGCGTAGGGTAAAATTTATATTGGTTATTAATTAATTATTAGTGAACTTAGTAAAGATTTAAGAATATAATAATAGAAAATTTTCATTTAGAGATATATCGTCCCTTTATTTTTATTGGAGCGGGTCACCCGACATAAATGAGATCCTCCCATTAATTATTAAACAACTATTAAAATATCATTAGTTACTCAATGATCACTATAAATCTTATTAGTGTTGATCTTATATTATTGCTTTTTTTTCGCTTAGAATAGAGGCTAAAGAAAAAATGCCTAAGATAACACAACACTCCAAGAATTCATAAACTTTCCTTTATTTCATAGGGCTTCACAAGGAGATTTTATTTCGTTGGTGTCAATTAGGTGGTTTGTGAGATATCTCCGCCCTCCAAACCGAATGTGAAGGTCTTCCCTCATCTGGTTCTCTACAGGAAAATCTCCGCTCACTACTTTCACTCAACCTAAGAATGAATAAAAACGTCATCTAGGCATTCCCTTCTGCTCCGATCCCCCATATGCCTAGGACGTTGTCTAGATCAAGAGCCATAGTATAGGAGTGGTAAACAAAGAGCAAAAATTGATAAAACAAAATAAATATCCCTTATTTTGATTCAAGTTTTAGTTTTTCAGTTCAGAATTCGATGTGAGGAAAAGAATCCTAAGTTAAGGTAGTAGCACAGTACGGCATTAATTCCTTATTCTTAATGTTTAGGTAGATTCATCGAAATTAATAGATCTAAACCCTGTCTCTATCTATCTTGTATGGGCTTTCATGTTGATGGGTAACTCCCATTACACTATCCCCTTTAGAAACAAATTTTGAACACAAAAATGGATATTTCCGTACATTGATTGAACGCCCAACTGCCTGAAGGCCCAAAGGCTCATATGGATGATGGTAGCCTGGTGGGTGATAAGAAATAGTTCATCCGAATTGGAAAGGTGGGCTTCATCTAGGCACAAAGCCTACATAAAAGCGTCAGCAAGTGGCCTGAGCCCAAATTACTAGACTTTGTTCGCAAATGCAAATGAATGGGCAGGCAAAGGGCTTTTCTTGGTTGGACGTGGGCCAAGGCGTTACTATATTTAGTTTGGATCCTATAGTTTAAATTAATATACATCAATCATGTGAATAATATGTATTAATTTGAATTATGGGATCCAAGGCATAATATCTTGAATCGGATCCATTTAAGAATTTTTGAATAAATTTTGTCATGGGAGAATTTCTTATTAATCAATTATTTTGATTCGAAAAGGGTAAAAATTAGAAATTGGGTTGTGCTATATGTATGAAAGAGTGTACAATAATGATGTATTTGGGGATCGTATTGTTTATTCTAGTCTAATAATTAAACATTCTCATTAGTTGATAATATTAATATTAGTTAGGAATTATGTCTGGTCCTTTCGAGTTGTTGACTTGTTTGTAAGAGAGCTAGCATCGTTCAAGAAAATTCCCGTAAATGGAGAGCATGTGGCTAATTCAGTTAACTCACCTTTAGATCTTTCACCTTGGATTTTGCATAAACTGATAGAACTTACTAATACTTTGTTAATCATATCATGGATTTCAAATTAAAAATGTCTGTATTACAGTATAATCTGCCCGCTAATAAAAATCACTTTCTCCCTCTAAAACATTAACTCTCTTGGATCATAATATATACTTGCTTCCCTTTTCAGTATCATGATGTAACCAGGTGTTTTCAATTGATTCTACTCGAAGCAACCAAAACGAACATGAATTAAAACAAAAATTAAAGCAAATTTGGTATTGGCACATCTAGATTTCGCTCATTTTGGGGATTGTAGTTGATTTTCACCAGCTAGTAATGATGCTGATCACATGTGCTCTACACACAAAAATTAGTTCAAAGTATAGTAGAAAGTACGTACCAAGTGATGTTGCTGGTTGCTGCTATATCAAACAGTCAATTTTCGGAAAGCATTCAAGCCATTATGAGATTCGATTCATGGGAAACCAATGGCTTTAATTAATAATTAAGCATCACAAAAAAGTACCATACAACAATATTGGCGTGAGAGGTTACTTGGCCTCCTAACCAACGTCACGTAGTGAAATAACTATGGTCAGGAGATATTTTATAAAATATTTTTGATTGTGAGATTTAGAATTCAAACCTCAAATTTTGCAAAAATTTAAATAAGTGCCAAAACACCCTTATTTAACTTGAGGCGTCCTCTCTCCCTTCAATCCCTTAATAGTACCCGATTAATTCTCTCTTTATAGAATAAATTAAGTTAAGATGTTGTGAAGTTGAAAAAACAAAAAAAAACAAAAAGTTTACTTGGCCTGCTTGCCTGGTCCATTACTTCTCGCATTTATCCAAGCATGCCAACAAATGTATGTAGCTAGTCAAAAATCAAATCAAGGCTTTCTACACTTGTTCTATAAAACACGTATAAATTTTCTCATTTCAACACTCAACCAACCAACATCGACCCTTATGTGTGCACTTAATTGTTATCTGGGATTTTGATCTCGATTTGTGGACACTGGACCCTAATGATATAAAAAGTTTGGTTCAAATTTAAAGCTTGTATGAGATAAATTGATTCTAATATGGGGCAAAATTTAATTTTTTTGTTATACTTTTTGGATTCTACTTAGTGGGATTAAGGTTTAATTTATTTGTTTATTATACTTTCTGGTATTACACTCATATTATATTATGTGATGGGGTGACATATGTTCCTTATTTAACATTTTTTAAATTAAAAAGATAAATATTACCACATTACATGATATAATATAAGTGTAATATCAAAAAGTTATACAGATGACCCAAATCCCTAATATGGAAAACAAGAAAGGTAAATTACACACACGTACACATATACTATTTCTACTAGGAATATTGCTTGTCAGATTACTATGAGAATAATTAATACATGAAAATACATAAAATCAGAAAATTATATTATACCATTAGCATATAATACCGTTTTATTTTGAATATTTATATAATACAATATTATATTATTTAAATATTTATATAGTACAAGTATTAATACCCTAACTAGAATTCTCCAATAAATTCATCAGTAAACTAATATCCCCAGAAATTACCAAAAATAGTACTTCTAATAACATCTGGATTTTCACCACAGGCTTTTTTTTTTTTTTCTTTCAATGGAGTATATATTAAAGCACCTGTCGGGTTTGAGCAAAACAGTCATTATAGTTTTGCTTGCCAAAAAGACAGCTAAAGAAGCATTCCAACAACTTCATAGCTCAAACCAACAAACATTAGTACAACGTTGGCAATAGAATATGCATGCAAAGTAGAAATTATAGTAGTTTCCTGAGGTGCATAGCATAGAACATTATGATGTGAGTTGTACCATCTTCACCAATCGTGCACCAACAGTGGCGAACCAGTCTCGATGGTTTGCTTGCTTTTGCGAGTGGGTTGTTGCCTTTTGGTCCCACGCATCATATGTATCTTTCTTAATAGAATCAGAAGATTCATCAATAACCTGATTTTCATGGATATTCAACCCAAAAAAAAAAAGGTTTGGATTGTTGTTTGGTGCCAATAGAATAATGTTCGACTACTTAATTTAATAAAACTACATTTTATTTTTTATTGACAAAATTGTTACTTGTATTTCAAAAACGGAAAATTTAAATAAAATAAAGGGTGATATGTGTATATATAGGATCTTCGGGGGCCATATTTAATTTTAAAAAAATTGTTCAATGATCTGTTGGGAAATATTTATTTTTCCAAAAGTTAAAAAGACGGAGAATTCTATATTCTCCTTTCAAAAATCATTTTCTTGAGTTTAAAAGTTAATATAGTATAAATATTTAAAACACATGATATTGTACTGTATAAATATTTAAAGTATAAGGGAATGATTCCTCAATAGGGACAGTAGAATTTTCCTAAAAAGAAAGAGATAATCTAACTAATTAGTAGCCTGGAATAAATTATATAAATGGATTACCCAAAAAAATTATGTATGTGGATTACCTTTTTATTTTTTATTTAAAAAAAAGAAAAAGAAAGAAAAACCCACCTCTACCCCTAGTGACTTGATCCCATGTGGATTATAGCGGAAGCGTTCTACCACCTAAGACGCACATTGATTACCTTAATAAAGCAAATTATATATGTGGATTGAGCAAACCTAGAAAAGTTCTTCAATATTTATCCAAATTACAGAAAATTACAATCCCTCAATCCCCAAAATTATAAACTTGATTGTGATCCATATGAATGTGATAACAAATTAATATTCCCTTTTTTACTCCAAGAAAAAAAGATCCCACTTATTAGGAAATGTATAGCTAATGGACCACCTTCAATGCAAAAGCGGTGCCAAGTTATCCCTCTATAATTTAATTAGGATTCGTGGATGACTTTAATTGCCATTGATGAAAGTAACATATCAACATTCCGCAAGCTACTTGAGTGGATATATTTTACAATAGAAATGGAAATACAATAAGCAAATGGATTGTGCATGGTTTAGTTTTGGTTAGAATTTTAATTGAACTTCTTAAATTTCACATATGTCTAAGGATAAAGAGTGATTATATCGAACTAATATGAGATAATACACCTTCTTCCAACCTAATCAGATCTATACTTAAATGAGCAAAGTGACAACGCTAGTGATATATTTTAAATTCGTGAAATAAGAAATAAAACTCGATTAGTAATCTAAAATTAAGAGGTTGGTAATTTGATATGATTTTACTACATAGATTGATTTTGATAAGTGGTCGTGAATTTCTGGTGTTGTAAACCAATTTTCCTATACTTGATTAGCAAATTTTTCTATGCTACTTTTTTTTTTTCCACATGATTTTGTGTCAAAAATAGTATGGCTAATAGTTCTAATAAAAGTGTACATTAACACGCTCATCTTGTGTTGTTCCATTTTTATTTTTATTTTTATTTTTGAGGGAAGTGTTCTTCCATCCATCTTCTAGGTACTTCTCATCTATACGAGAAGTCCAGTCCAAATAATGGACAGGTATAAATGGCAAAATGAAATATGCACCACATTACACTAAAAATCATGCAAAAAAATGTAAATAATGAAATAAAATACCATTTTCAAAACTATTTAATAGCATAAGCACTTTAAAAAGATAATGTTATATAGATATTGTCAGCAAAATCTCTAGAAAGTCTGCTTTAATTTTTTTTTTTTAAATCTTGGAACTAAACTTGTTTTTGGTCGATCATCATTCAATAATTGTCAGAGCTGAAAATTGACATCATCAAGTGATATAATTCAAAATCAACCAATTAATTACCAAACTAAGTTGTAGAATTAAAATTCCAACATGTCTTAGAAACGGAATATAGTTTAAGAATTCATATTATGCGTAACAACGTCATTCCAGACGCCAAGGATACAAGACTACTGGTTGACGGATTGAACAATACAAAGTAATTTTGTATTTTTCTTTGAAAAAAAAAAACAAAAAAAGGCTAGTTAATTTTTTGTTCAGAAACAAAATTGGAGGTCAAAGGGATAGCATAATATTGTAAACAGGGACTCAATAAGGCTTGTAAATTTGTTCAACCAATTCAACGAGTAACTGCAAGAAAAAAAATTCCTTGATATAGAATGGGTATTATATTGATGAGATAACTGAAAAGTAATGTTAAAGACAACACTATGTGCTTTAAGAACTTGTACTGTACAAACTTTTAAAGCACAAGAGAATGGTTCCATAAAAAGGGACTGTAGAATGAGTATATTTAAAATGATATGAAATATAGATGAATTTCATATTTATTTATTTAATCATTAAAATCACTTCTCACTTATTTGTGGATTTCAAATCCCCAATTAAAAATAATTTATGATGAATTTAGATTTAAAATTTAAATTTACCCAAATTCCTCTATATATCCAAATATAACGTATTTGTTTCTTTTTATCAAAAGCATTATCCATAACTAATTATCAATTGCTTCCTTCATTAGTTAATTTTCAAAATAATTTTTTTTTATCAAAAGCTTATCTCTAATCATTTTCGATATCCAAATTGATTATATGATCATACAGAAATTAGTTCTTTAATAGATTGAGCCTATCGTAACGTATAGTTAAATAACTCATTAAAGATAACTTTATATGTTAGCTCTAATACTCCTATAAGATCAGTTTGGCTACTATCAAATGACCACTAAGGTCTAATTAAACATACTAACAATCAAAGTCTGATAAATTTATTAAATCAAATTAGAATTCGAAACTATGACTATTACCTATAAATATAAATTCACCCTTCAATATGATTCAAGTAATTAATAATTTTAAAATTCAATTACAATATTCATCTCACTACCTTCTCTCCCTACACAAATTTTATTCATCAAGATACATATTGTATTTTGATAAAATTCCATTATCATCTACTATCAAGTGTAGCTTTCTTGTTATCACTCTTGATTTTGATAACTACTACTACTACTACTAAAAAGTTCTAACCTCCAGAAAACTAGTAATAATACATCCACTATATGACCTTAAAATACTTATCAATCTTTTCAATAAAACATGACATCGTGGGGTGTGAAGGATCGACTTAGGGATAGATTATTTGTGGCTCCATTTTTAATGGACAAAAATATGAGTAGATAATTGACGAATCCAGGGTACAAAAAACATGTCAAGTAACCTCGTTGTCGGAACAACTGGCATGAATTTTGGCCTCTACCACTATATATATATATATATATAATATATATATATATATAAATCATCGTCTCATTCTAATCCAAATGGTCCTTCAACTGATCAATTAATTCACCTGGGAAATAAGTGACTGACAAGAAAATTTCATCCTTTCACGATTTATTTCCACACAGAATACAATGATTCTTAATTAGGTTTAATTATGTAACATACACTTAGGTAATCATATATGCGTAAAAATAGTTCGTGGAAGTCGTCGTCATTCTTTGTTGTTCACTCAATTAATTTTGGATTGTTTGATTGACTGAAAAATATGAATTCAGTTCATTTATGATTGTCGTGCCAACTTCCTAACAAATTTTTTTTCCAATTATATAAAAATTATGTTGTTTGTCTAGAAAATCATGCGTACGTGCTTTTAAAGTTTGTGAGATAAAATTATATTTAATATTTTAAAGACTTGTTCTTAATAGTGATTCTCTTGATGGTCGTACAGTTACTGTCAATTGTTATTGTGGCACTTACAAACATATCTATATAACATAAATTGGACGGATTAATATGGTTCATAAAATCATAGAAAGGATGGTGTGGTGACTTTAAAAGTAACTAACTAAATACAATCACCAAAGGTTTTCAAAATTAATTCACGTAATAAAATTATATTAATTATTAATTTTAAATATTTAATCGAATTTCACTTATTCTTTTATAGGTCTAATTGTGCCTGCTCTTTATCACAAACACATAACAAAATAGAAAAATTCTATAATCCTCCCGTTATCTTTAAAAACTTATATAATATAAGTTTTCCGTGTATATAAAAAAATGATTCCCTTCATAGTACAGTAACATTTTTCATCCATAAATTGGATGGATCATTGATATGGTTCATGCCTTCACGGGATCATAAATTGGCTGGTGAACCTGAAAGTAACTGCTACAATCCAAGAAGGTCTTTCTCATGCTAGGTAGTCGTGTTCGTGCAGTCTTTTGGTTTGTCCATTTCAATTTTGTGTAGTATTCTTATCAATAATGGACACAAAAAGGGACAAAATTCAATGAATAGAGAAGCAAGCAAGTGGTCCTGCTCAGCCAAACCCAGGAGCTTATCACATTATTGATCACGTAAAATGTTAAAAAAAGAAAAGGAAACCTGCTTATATACGCACTTAGCACGTAGTTTTTCTTTGTTTTGTTATTCAAAGTTTCAAAATTTTGGACTAATAGTAAGTTGCTGTGGTATGAGATATTGATATTGAGCCTAATTCTTTATTTCCTGGAAGGATCTTTGTTTTCATTGACCAGGATTATTACCATATTGGGATATGTAAATTACGGCTAGCTAATGTAACTGGACTAAGGAAGGGATTACATATCAAAATTGACACATTATTTATTGGATAGGTAGATTTGAATTAAACGAAGGATTTAATATAGATGAATTTGAAATGATATGAAATTTGAGTGAATTTTAAATTTATTTATTTAATTACTAAAATTACACTATTGGGATTTCAAATACATAATTAAATCAAATAACTTGTTTAAATTACATATTATAGATTACGATTTCAAATCAAATTCACACAAATCTCCCCATCCAAACACAATGGATATGTACATGTAGCACATTTATCCTCACTTACAGGTTTGGTTCAATAGATAAATAAGTGAATAAGTCACACAAGATCTCATATCCAACTCTTGATATTCTCAATTGGCCAATTCTCTATTACTAACTTGCAAGTAATTTGTAAGTAGTACTATAATGTGCTATAATATGTGTTCGGTAGTCTATCTTGACTATAGAGGAAGAGAGATTAAACTTTTAATTGTTAGAAAAAAATATTTTTTATGAATTTATATTTCATATTAATTAAAAAAATTATTTACAAAACATAAACTCAAAATCATTTGGTAAAACTAATCCACATGCCAAAATATCATCTGGACTAACAATATGCGGTAGTATTGTTTGAATAATTTGAATGAAATGAAAAAACTTAATATCTCCTTTTTTTATTAGGTACTATATGTGTGCAAAACACAAATACTACAAATCACATTATACACTTCCATCAAATTATTAGATAAAAAAAGTGGCAATTGAAATCAATAAAATCCCTCTTCATATTAAACAACTTTGCCCAAAAGTAAATTTATTATTTTTATTAAACTTACATCATTAATGGTATAGTGCAAATCTTGAATTTAGGCCATAAAAGCACCATCATCAATAGAAACCTGATTTGTCCATTAATAATTAAAATACAAAAGGCCAAGATTCCATTGAAGAGACACAATCATTAAAAATCTTTACCTTTTTTCACTCTCATTCCCATTTTTTACTGGCAAAAATCTCGCTTTAACAATAATAACGGCCCACCAGGGGTACAATAAACAAATCAACGGCTGAAATCCCATATTCAAATTCTATCAACGGTTAGGATTCAATCTTCTCAGTTTCAAACAAAGGTCTCATTCCTCGTCCCACCTATAGCTATATATATTCCCTTTCGATGTCCCCTCCATTTCACACTCAGCCCTCTTTCTCTCTCTAGATTTTCTCCTTTTTTAGGAAAGATTTTGAAAGTGTGTTTTATTGAAAACAAAAACAATTCTATTTTGTTTCTGTTTTTATGAAAAACAGAAACACTTTCAGAATCTTGAATTTTATTCAAAGTTTACAGCTTTATATATATACCATTCATTATACGGTGGAAAGATTCCATTTTGATTAATTTGCACGTGGAAAGGAAAGAAAAGGAGAACCTTTAAAGAAGCAAATTTGAATTGGGATTGCTGAATTATTGTGATTCTTGAAGTGGGATAGGCTTAAATTTGCAGAATTTCCGTAAGCAAAAATGTTTATATTCTTTTCAATATTGCTATGCATGCAAAAAAAAAAAAGAATTTCCGAGGTTGATTTTGTATTATTATGATAAAAGAACAATTTTTTTGAGGTGGGATTTGCCTAAATTTGCAGAATTTTAAGAAAGGTAAAAAATTTGATTTCTTGTTTACGTAGACTTTTTATGCAAAGAAGATTTGGATGTTCATGTTGTAGTTTTTGAGAAGAAAGAATAAGTTTTTGTTTTTGAATATCTATTTTGAATGACAGACACTTGATGTAATTTTGGCTCCAGATGTTTAATATGTAATGCAATTGAGATTTAATTTTGGGCAAGTTTTGATTTCTATGGTTATTTTTCGATTAAGTTGTGATTTGTCTGTTTTTTGCAGATTTGTTTTGGGAATGTTACAAAGCTGAATTTGAAGTATTAAAATTGTTGTGATTTTCTTCTAGAATTGAGAATTGAAAATGGGGTTTGAGGTTGGAACTCTGTTAACAAAGATGAATATACTATCAACAACTTCTGATCATGCTTCAGTTGTAGCATTGAATATATTTATCGCTCTTTTATGCATTTGTATTGTGATTGGTCATCTTTTGGAGGAAAATCGTTGGATGAATGAGTCCATTACAGCTCTTGTCATTGTAAGTCTAATCTTTCTGTTTTTTTTCTGTTTAATCTTCCATTCTAGATTTACTTGTGTACTTGTTATATAGTGCTGATGCTGATTTTTATATGTTTGGGTGGTTTGGACGGCAGGGTGTGTGCACAGGAGTTGTGATTCTGCTAGTTAGTGAAGGAACGAGCTCGCGTCTGTTGGTTTTTAGTGAAGATCTTTTCTTCATTTATCTACTTCCTCCAATCATTTTCAATGCCGGGTATGTCATAAATTTCCAAAATCCTTTTTTTAGTAATTTTTGTATTAAGCTAGAGTTTATTATTTCGAAAAGAGGAAAAGCATATCAAAAGATGTGCTGAGATATCAATAACAGTAAAGCCTTGGCTTTATTGATCTTTGTGGAATACAATATGAATTTTTATTTTACTAGGTTTGTTTGCATCTTAAGTAATATGCAAACTCGTAAAAATATTTAGAAATAATCTAATTTCTTGAATGGCTGTGGTTCTTGCACAAGGCTGATAACCAGTAGTTGAGTATTGTGCACAAGGATGACTTTGAGATCAATTTCCATTTGTCTTACTTTATTCTTCAGGTTCCAGGTTAAAAAGAAGCAATTCTTTCGCAATTTCATGACTATAATGCTGTTTGGAGCAGTTGGGACATTGATATCCTTCGCGATCATATCGCTGGGTATGCACTTATGATCTTTTAGCTTTTTGTCATCTTTTCATGCCCCTACACATCAGATTCCTGTTAAATGTCTGGGGTTATTTTTATTGTAGATAACACCTCTCGAAGTTCATTCTCATCTTTTGTGCATTATTAGTGAGGAAGGAATCTTAGGATCTGTTGAAGAGTGCCATTGTAGAGCTACAAAAAATCTAAGCCTCATAGGGGTTGTTGCATGGTCTAATTATGACTATTGGTAATGCATTACATAATCATACTCTAAGAAGCTTTTTAATCTTCTGGTGGGCCCAAATTTAGACATTTTTTTATGGAGCTTCGTATATGGAAAAAAAATAGATATGGTAACATTTTATTCGCACGTAAGGACTTTCTTCAGACGAGTGTTTTTGTCTGTTATAAATGATAACTGACTGGTGTTACCAATCTGGTAATTATTAATTATAATCTTGTATTTCCTTTTACTGATGGTTTTAGAAAATGCAGCATACATCAGTTTTTAACTTTCATTGACACATTTAGAAATATCTCTATAGTATCACCTTGGATTGCACAGAAAAATCTTGATGATGGCAAAGAACTTTGTAATGGTTCAATTAATTAATTTTGTATGTGTCTTACAATTCCACTGATAATTTCAATGAATTGTTTCTTTAAACTTGTTATAAGCTAGATAATAGCTGTTCTATGCTAATTACTTATGTTTTTTATACAGATGCTGTCAGCATTTTCAGTAATATGAATCTATGTTTTTCATACAGGTGCTATTAGCATTTTCAGTAACATGAATCTTGAACCTCTCAAGATAGGAGATTATCTAGGTATCATTATCCACTTATCCTTTTTTGTTTTTTTTGGAAGATGTTATCATCTGCTGTAACTTTTCTTCTTATTCATGGTCTAATTTGATTTATTTCCAGCGATTGGAGCAATCTTTTCTGCAACAGATTCTGTTTGCACTCTACAGGTAAGTGGACTTCTGCTGATGCAGACTAGACGAACATTTTTGCATCTTTACAGTATTGACATCTGTATCTGATTTGTGCAGGTTCTTAACCAGGATGAAACACCCTTACTTTACAGTCTCGTGTTTGGGGAAGGAGTAGTAAATGATGCCTCAGACATCAGTGGTGCTTTTCAATGCGGTCCAGAACTTTGACTTGTCTCATTTCAGTGCCAGTGTGGCTTTGCAGTTGGTTGGGAATTTCCTGTATTTATTTATCTCAAGTACTATTCTGGGAGTTGTTGTAAGTCTCTCCCTGCCTCTGTCTCTGTCTCTGTCTCTGTCTCTGTCTCTCTCTCTCTCTCTCTCTCTCTCATACATTCTAGGAGTTGCAAGTGTTTGCTAGTGTCCTGGTGGGAATGTTTATGATCCTGAGATTTTCTTAATAACAGATTTTTTGGCATTCTATTTCTTTTGCGTGCAGGCTGGGCTTCTCAGTGCATTCATCATAAAGAAATTGTACATTGGAAGGTTGGCAGATTACTGGTTTTCTGCTTTAGTAGCTTCCTAATATATTATTTAGTTGTAGAACATCACACACGTGCTTTTTATCACATAGAGGGTGCAATCTGAACTGCTTGAACATTGTGAATGCATCATATTATTTTCTTGACTGTTTCCAGGCAGCACACTCCACTGACCGTGAGGTTGCTCTAATGATGCTCATGGCATACCTTTCATACATGCTCTCTGAAGTAAGTTTTTTAACAACTTATCTTCTTGCAAATTTTAAATTTTCTGTTCTTTTTTGGTTGGTTTATTTATTTTTGCTCTGAGCTTGATTCAGATTTTAGGAGCTTTATACTTGTGTTGGTTAATTGCAGTTATTTGACTTGAGTGCTATCCTCACTGTGTTTTTCTGTGGGATTGTGATGTCGCACTACACCTGGCATAATGTTACCGAGAGCTCAAGAGTTACCACCAAGTATGTCATTCTTTCAAAATAAAAGACCTTTCGGGCACATTGTTATCTGATGTTACTCAATCCAATAACAATTTCTCTTCAAGGAAACCTCCTTCATAGTAATCTTTTCAACCATTTTTGCAGGCATGCTTTTGCAACATTGTCATTTGTTGCTGAAATTTTTATCTTTCTCTATGTTGGTATGGATGCCTTGGACATTGACAAGTGTAGGAAGATTGTAAGTGACAGGTATGATAATTATATCGAAAGTAAAATTAGTCACAATGACATATCTGAAGGATCATGCAGCAGTATTAGAATATAAGAGAAAATTTCTACTTCAACATTTAGAAGGTTGTGATTTTGTCTTTCAGCCCTAGGACATCGATTGGTGTTAGCTCAATCCTTTTGGGACTTGTGTTGGCTGGGAGAGCAGCCTTTGTTTTCCCCTTGTCATTTTTATCCAACCTAAGCAAGAAGTCTCCTGAAGAGAAAATTCACTTTAAAAAGCAAGTATGTGTTCCTGAATTCTTGTTGAAAAGCAACTGAGTCATTAAATTTATTATCCTGCTTAGTGATATACGGGTTCTGATATTGCAGGTTATAATATGGTGGGCTGGTCTCATGCGAGGTGCTGTTTCCATGGCCCTTGCTTATAACAAGGTTAGGCGGGAATATGCCCTGCTTGAATGGGAGGAATTGAATTTGTTGTAAATTTGTCATTTGTTTAGCAACATTGATGTGAAGGAAAAGGGAAAGAAATGAAGTATTATTTTCTGACTTCAATGTATCAAATTTGTGCAGTTCACAAGGGCAGGTTACACAAAACTACGTGGGAATTCAATCATGATCACCAGTACAATAACAGTTGTTCTCTTCAGTACAGTGGTAAGAATCTTAAGCTTCTTAACTGTCACCATGAAATAGGCTTTATAGTTCAGCACATGGAAAGTGGAAGCCATGTAATTTGAATTATCAAACTAATGTAATAGACTAATAGTACATTACGGATTTTCAGTTGAACACATAATTTTCACTGTAATGCAGAGTAGGGCATTTCTAAATGCTTCATCAAATTTGTTATCCATCCTCTTTCTTCCCCCTAAAACTTTGGAAAGATACGAATGCTTCTTTCTGAAGCAGATTTGGATAAATCTTTACCCCAAAAATACAGGGAACTGAACATTAAACTGTTCTAAAAATTTTACTTATTGCGATTGAATCTGATCAAATGTGATTGACAGGACTGCCATGAGAGAACCCGATGTTCCGTTAGCCTGGTCCAGTGATTCTTGCTTAGAGCTTCAATTAACCGTCTACTCTAGCTCATCAGTATTGATTGAATTATATTTCATTAGTGTTACATTTCCACATGTGTAAACTTTGAGGAAATGAGAAGTTAACATGATCAAAATCTTAAATTTTAATGTCTTGTAACTATCCCAAGTGGCACATATTTGCAGACATTCAACTCATGTTTATACAGAAACCTGTCTTCATATACTCTGGGGTTTATGCAGGTGTTTGGCTTGATGACTAAGCCTTTGATTAGGCTGTTGCTTCCCTCACCAAAACACTTGAGCAGAATGGTCTCTTCTGAGCCAGTTTCCCCAAAATCTTTCCTTGTCCCTCTTCTCAACGGGCAGGATTCAGAAGCTGATCTAGGTGCCCACGTGCCCCGTCCAACAAGCTTAAGGATGCTCATGACTGCTCCAACTCACACAGTACACTATTACTGGAGAAATATTTGATAATGCCTTCATGCGTCCCGTCTTTGGTGGGAGAGGTTTTGTGCCATATGTACCTGGCTCACCAATAGACCAAAGAAATCATCAATGGCAATGAAGGGTAAAGGACACAAACAGCTTCAAATTCCCCAGTTTTCTTACTCCTGCAAATCACTTTTTTGGCTTCTTCATATTGTGCATTGAGTGTTTCAGTGAGTTATATTAGGGTTTTGTACCAATTTACTATAGATTGCTGGAGTACTTCTTTTTTCCTTGGTTTTGTGGTCATCAGTCAAATTTTTGCCTACTGGGCATTCACTGACCCCAGTTTGTACATGGGAACTTCAAGAGGTTTTTTTTTTGCCCTAATAGCATCCTTGCTAGAACACCAAATCGGTGTGTATTCTTTATGAGATACTACCATCTCAACCTTTTTGTATGATAGTTCAGTTTGCCGTTAATATACGTCAACTTATTGGTCTTTCAGATTTTCTACTTTGGTGTGTCTTGTCTTCTAAACTTTATCTGATATATGTTTGATACAAGTAAATAGATTTCTTGGTTGGTTAGTTTTAGTTTCTGTATCTCATTGCCCTCTGCCAAAGAATGTGCCTAATAAAGTTGGATGCAAGATCTCATTTGCCTACCCGGAGGCGAATAGATGCACAGATGCTTTAGCTCGAGTTGGCCTCCAAACCTTTCCAGGTTGTTGGAAGAAACCTCCATGGGTTTCCACAAGGCAATGTTTAGGTAACTCACTCAGCAGGGGGCCTAACATTCCGAGGACTGAGGGATCTGTGTTTAGTTCAAACTTCAAACTTCAAACCAGACTTTCAGACTGGAACTATCTTGATACTTGTAGCCACTTTCTAAGGTTGGGTCGAAAAGTGGATGAAGGCTTTCTCTTAATAGAAAGATAGTTCTCTTTACAATCAATGCTTAGTTAAAAATATACAGTTTCTTTCGTATCTTGAACTCCAAAATTTTTACCAAGATGCCAAAGTAATCAAGCTATTAAACTTCAACACCAAAGATTCTAAAGCTACACTAAATCCTTTCTTTAATATATGGCATTGCTAATCCTGAACAAAATCTTCTTCATTAACCATGTAATAAGAATCCAACTGTCAGACTGATGAATGCAACCATGCAAACAAGGAGAGGAGGAAATCCCCAGTCAACTTTTCTCGAACCAGTATTTGTCCTCAACATGACCTTCAAAGTAGGGAAACAAGTCAAAGAACGACAGTTGAGAGAAAAGAAAAGAAAAAGTACACACACACAAAGAAGAACAAGAAGTACAGAAATAAAAAGTAAAGCATGCATGGGATTTTTCCCTCACCAATTCTTGCTTTAGTGTTTGCTTCTCTTGAATGGCATTGCTCTTTTCTTCTGTTAGCTTGGTAATTTTTGATCTAGCCTACAAGATAAAAATTCAATCAGAAGTCATTCCTGGCAGCTTTCTTTTAAGCCATGAACACAATAGAAAATTTTTCAACCAAATAAACAATTACTCCCAATGTTGGAGTAAATTACCAATCAGGTATTAGATGCCAACCATTAAAATTCTTTCACCATTTCCGACCGTTTTTAACAGACCAATATAAGACTAATCCTTCACCATCCTAAACAGCGGTAAGAATTCCAAATCACAACAGTGCCATCCTACATTGATGTAAAACTAGCATGAGAAGACTGACCTGAGTCAGCTCTGAATCTAGTGTGATTAGCTTTGACTTCAATTCCTCAATATCTCTGCTGAATTCCAATTTTGTTCCTCTGATAACACTTAAAGCTCTTAATCCCACATCCTTCTCAGAGTTAAGCTTCACATTTCTAGCAGGCAATTGAACATTTTCAACAACTTTTGCTGAACTCAACACCTCTGCGTCCATAACAAGTTTTTCATCCTCAAAACTATTTTCCAGCTGTTATAACACAAAAGAGTCCATACTGGTTTAGTGCATCAAGCGAGGGAAGAATCTGTACCATTAACTTTAATTTGCCCCAAATAAATCACCACTAATATCACTTTCACAGACATCTTCGACAAGGTCGTAAGTGCTGAGACCATGACTTAGCTCAACAAGCTAATTCCTCGCACACTTTGTAATTCCAAAACTAAAAGATACACAGCAAGACTCTTCACATGTCAATGTTCAGGAGACATGTGAAATGATTTTACATAGGAACTTTTAAAAAGAAAAGTCAAGTTCTACGACAAAAAAATGTTGATCTGGTCAAATGCCCAAGATAAATGAAAAGTATGGCAAATTAAATCCTGCTGGTGATACGGTGGAAAAGAACAATAAAATCTCATACCGTTTGAGGTGTGGGAAGATTTTCAACTCCAGTCATCAGTTTTTCTTTGTCTATTTTAGTCGCATGAGATTCTTCTTGCCTGGAAACTCTATTAACAGGTGATAGGACAGGGGAATTCGGGGGGCTAGTCAAGAAAACCTTTAGCTTGCACTCTTCGACATACTTCCCGTTAACTTTTGCAAACTGCCAGAAGAAAGAATAAGTAGAACACATTAAAAATGAAAAATAAGTAAATAAAGGATGTGGCTGCAATCGCTTACGATGCCAGGTGCAATGTCTTCTTCGGTTGTGCCAAAGGGAGCAACTGTGCTCTGAATTAAGAATTTATCCTTGCATTGCATGTCTGAGGGAGCTGAGTTCTGTGCTTGAATGGTGACTTCAGTACAAAAAAGTTTGAGATCAACAGGAGAATAACTTATGAAAAAAAAATATAAAGAAAACTTAAAATTAAAAGGTTACATGTATAACCAATTAAGCATAGATGTACAGATCTGTAGTCTTAGAATTTAGCATTGGCCAAGCATTCATAAAATGCAGCCCGTGAAGAGCAATGTTAATTATCAAACTGTGTTCGTTCAGTTCAACTAATCAAAAAAACTAGTTCAAAAAGATAACACAGACAAAAGAAGGGAAGATGAGCATGTACCTGTGAAATCATATGCTGACTTTGGCTTGATAACACCTACATTAGGTCGAACACAATATTTTTTGGGGGATGTGGTCTTTACCTTCATGAAAAAGAATTGCCGAGAAAATTGATAGATCTCCTTTCCAAAGGAAAAAATAGTTCATATAAAGTTTTTCCTAATTTATCTACATGAGTTTTCATTTTTCTGATGATAAAAGTACAATTCTGTCCTCCTTTTAACTAAATGCCAATACTTCCGCAAGTATTGATGATAAGTTGGGAAAACTTATCCAACCAGGATGATTATAAATCCTTCAATAATGGATGTTACTAATTATGGGAAGAGGGGTGGTGAACAAGTGCATCAAGATAAGGAAAACTTTTGTGAAAGCGTTATAGTACTCCACCTTGAAAACCACATAATGATCAGAAACATTGACAACGTGAACAGCACATGAACTTTGTTTCTTCAACTCAACTGAGAAACAAAAGGCAGACAACATATTAGGTTTTAAGTCATCCTATCTGAAAGAAATTATATGGAAGGAAAAACAGCAACTTGAAAGATAACAATGGCAAGAAAGGCAATTGCCTGAAGTAGTTCAAAGAATAACGAAGAGACAGAGAGAACAAAATGCAGACAGGAATCAAAAAGCAAATAGTCACAGAAAATTTTATTGACTTGCAACATTCCAAGTGAACATCAAGTCGACCCGTATACAATATGCTATCAAGTTCCCAATTAATTGCTGCTCATAAGTACCAGAGTCCATCTTGCTGGAGTAAAGATAGAAAATGCAAGTTTGGCAGAAATAAAATTAGACATATTGTTCTGAAGAACTTGCCAAAAGTCCCATTCAATGTGAAAGAAAGAAAAACCACAATGACTCGCAACCTTCAATAGCAAAACAAGAAGGGTAAACAATAATTGAAATATTTTATAACATTCTGGAGATAACACATACTTCTAGCACGATACTAATGTGGAGGTAGACAGCTGTAGGCAGAGCACTAGCTAGAAAACATTATCTAGTGACAAACTTTAACAGTAGAATAATTCATTTAACCTTGGCATTCATGTTTTTTTTTTTTTTTTTTTTTTTCTTTTTCTAAGAGCCATCTAGAATGGATCTCCACCTATCACTTCCTATTCATGCTAACAATTTAGTACCATATGTGTTCCAAAGAGTAAATAAATTATATAGCTGCTTTTTTTCGGAGGAGTACGTACATGTGAACTGGAGTTCACGAGGCTGAACATCCAGTAGCTGCTTCTTAACTCCAGGTTTTTCAACATCCAATTGTTCCATGCTCATGATCCTTTATAATCTGCAATATTGATGGAATCAGAATTGCTCAATTTTTACCCACATTGGAGATTTATTTTCAAATAAACAAAAAGACTCTAGAAAGGTTTCAACTTTCAATATCACAGAAGCCAAAAATATATATATATATATTTGTAAGTTCATTACTTAATTCTGTCTCCCCCAATAAAAACATCAAAAATTAAATTTAAAAAAATGCAAAGAACTAATATTTAATCCTATAATCAAAAACCCATTTCAAATAACTTTGACGTCAAATCAATAAATCAAAGCGCAAAATCAGAACTCTGTATAACAACATACTTTCTTGAAAATCAGAAGAGAATGTATACAAAATGACTATTTTTTTCTAATACATGGAGAAATGGCCTTACTTGGAAAGAGATTAATTTCAATGGAAGATTGGAGATGAGTAGACTGGAATGGGAATTTGTGGAAAAAGATTAAGAGGGGTTTAACAACTTGTGAGTTATGAGGTGATGATTTGGGAAGAAATGAAGAAAGTTGGTTGCATAATTAGTTGAGAGAATGTGAAGGAGAGCTAGTAAGAAAAAGGAATTGTTTGGTGATCTGAAAAATGAAAAATCGTTGCTTTTCGAGAAGAAGAAGAAGAATTGAAGTGGACGATGTGAATTTGGCTATGGGAGCGGTTGCATCTGTTTTTTTTTTTTTTTTTTTTTTTATATATAATTATTAAATTCGATTCGAAATAACTCATATTACTTAAGTTGGTTATTAAATATTTTATTTAGTTATAAATTTAAAAATTCGAATCTTCTTATATTTTTTAATTAGAGGTTATTTGTCCTTTGATCGGTTTGAGCCTCTTTTTTTTTTACATAAATAAAAATAAGTTAAATTGTTGTTGTTTGAAAAAAATTAAATCAGATCCAAAGAGAACATCAATAGAAGGAGTGAATTTACGAATTATTGATTTAATCAGTGAATTACTGTTTCAACCATTGAGCCATTAAAATTTACTATTTTATTAATATATAATCATACTTTTGAAAATTTTAAATACATAACATATAATGAATATATTAATAAAAATATCATGTCAACTTTTGATTAATTGTAAATAAATTATGTAATAATTTATTTAAAAGTTATAATTATTATATTAAAATAGTTAATTTTAATTTATTGTATGTGTTTTTTAAAATAACCACGATAATATATATAAATAAATACATAAATAATTATCATTTCATTATTTCTTAGACGATTATTATATCATAATATTATATTTATATAAATAAATTTATTTTTTTAGATTTTATATAATATATTTCATTCATAAAATTTTAGTGGTATAATATATTGAGGTATTTTGTTATTGTAAAAAGAATATAATATTGGTTTTGCTAATTTATGTTCTTACAATTTTTTTGAAAACAATATTTTTCTAATTTTAATACACTTGTAGTTTTAATTTTAGAAAAAATAAATCCATAGTTATTTTAGTTAGAAGGAAGGGAAAAGAAAATTGTAAGAGTATAAATTAAATAAAAGTGGAAGGCGCGATCCAGGTTAACCTTTGCAGCAGCAGTTGTTTTACAAATTCTTTGCATTAGCACAATTTGCTGGACGGCAATCTAATTGGTTGGATTTTCGATTTATTCGATTGAACTGTCGAATTATTAAAAAATCAACCGTCATTTTCTTTATCTGGTCAAATAAGCAACTCCCTCCGATCTAATAATCGATTTACTAAATTGATCAATTAAACTAATAAATCGGGTTAAATTTCATAATTATGATTTTTTGAGTTTCTTGGTGTTATTGTGCAACACTTTCCTCTCTTTTTTTTGGTTAATTGCATTTCATCCATAAACTATTCTCATTTTACACTTTATACTCTGAATTATCAATTACAGCATTTTCCACTTTCAAATTTATAATTTTTTTAGCATATTTTTCTCAATCAAGTAAAGCTAATGACTTAGGGACCAGTTTGCCCTCACTTTTTCTAGCCAACTACCTAAACTACCATTGAAGCTGACATGATTGTAGATAAAATCATGTGTTGCATTTTTTTTATTTTTTTATTTTTTACAAATAGAAAAGATATTCAGTAAATCAATCATATATAATGAATGTACAACTATCGGTGGTTCATTAAACTAATATGATTTGTGATTACAGGGCTGAGTTAATTTGATGTGGCTATTGAGTCTGCTAACTAAGTTCCTTTTCCTATTGACCCAAATCACATTAGAGATTAGCAAAGATCCAAACCATCCCCTCGTATAAGTAAGGTAATAAGTCATCATTCTCTGTTGCAATGGCTTCAATGCTTTCCTCTGCATCCCATCCAGTGTAAAATTACCGAGACTCAATTCAACACCAAATTCCAACGACTGCTTAGCAGCCATCAAATATTAAGAACATGGATTTTTCTAAAATTTGATTCATTCGCCTCTTTGTCTCTTACTTACAATAATATTTTAAAATTTCACGATTTTATATAATATGATGCTTTTCCGACATCGATAATGGAAACTAAATAGATAGCATAAGGGCATTTTATTGCATTGATTATTTCGAGCATTTTATTACTCTCGATTCTGTTTTTCAGTCAGGTTGAAATTAAAATTTGAAAGACACATAAGGGGTTGTGTGTAATTAGCTACAGAGTGAAGGTAAATTGGTCACTGCACTCATCACTGATTTTAGTTGATTACCAAATATGCGAAAAATTAGAAGTTTGTGGGTGTAAAATACTGCAATTGATAGTTTAAGGTGTAACGTGCAAAATAAGAATAGTTCGTCGGTGCAAAAATGCAATTCACTTTTTTAAAGTGAAATACTGATCAAAATTAAATTTTAAAATATTTTGTTTATATCAGTTGATGTTATAAATTTTTCTAAAATTTAATTCACATAACAAAATTTATAAGTGGAAATCAAAGATGAAATCTACCTAAATCTTTACCATTTTAAATCTACTAAAGTAGTCTGGCTTGTTGCCCGTTTGGATCACCATTAGGTCCAAAGGCCCCGAACAAACCAACTTCGATACAAGAAATACCAAAAAACAAAACAAACAAAACTCAAAAAACAGAACCAAAAAAAAAAAGAGACTCTATAAATTTCCTAGGACACTCTGACTTTCTGTTGTAGTACTGGTAACTGCTCTCCGCCACTTTCTTTCTTTTCCCCTTTTCTTCAGAAAGTCCATTTTTCTCTCTTCGATCCAACCGCCATGGCCTCTATTACAGCTTCATTCACTTGCTCCCTCAAGCCTAATCAGGTAAAATCTTTCTTGATCTCAATTCTTTTGGGTTTTCTGTTAAAAAATATAGAGCATTAAAAAAATTATTGATCTTTCCTGTTTTGATTGATTTAGATTCATATACTTGTGTAGAATAAAGGGTTGCATGTAAATTTTCTGATAAGATAATTTATTCTGTTAGTTTTACTGGATTTTCAGCATGAATAGATATTACTATAGTATTTTTTTGAGTGTTTATGAAATGGAAAAAAAAGCTGAAATCTTTGCAGCTTCTCTTATTGTCTTTGCATTCTTTAATTGTATATTGGGTCCATAAGATTTGGATGCGTGGGCTTTATTTTAATTGATCAATTATTTGTTATTGAAAAGGGGACTGCTTCATTTAATCCTTCTTTTAGATTATGTTACACTGATTTCTTGATTTTTTTTTTGTTAATTCATGCAGGCATAAAGTCAACAGGGTCTCTAAATTGGGCTCTGTGTCGCTCTCTACCAGTGGGAAAATCTTCCCATCTCTTAGGATGCAGCCAGGCCGCTTCCGTGTCTCCTGTGCAGTATGTTCTAATCCTTGGTATTATTTGTCATTTTAATTTGATATTGTGTTATTTAACATAAATTGAAACCCTTAACCCATTTGTTCCTTAAAGATGTTTAATTGAATTAATATGTGAAACTATAGGATGGATTGTGATGTGTAAGTATGTCTTTGGATGCTATATTTAAGTAGATGTTCAATGCAGAATCTGAATTTGTTTCTGGTTCTGTCGTACTCATTTTTGCTTTCATGGGGAATTCTGTTGGAAAGAGTGACTTTTGACCTGGAGAGAAAAAATAGTGGAGTAGTGATTTCATTTAGAAAAGATTATGAGTTGGTTTATTGTACATATATAATGTGCTGTGCTGACTTGGTCTTGAGTTTAAAGAAACCGTATGGTTGCTATTTGGAGCATTTAGTTTCAATTTAAGGCTGTTCAAGATTCTTGCTTTTGTGATGTACAAACTTGTCTGTTGCATAATTTTGGATTTGCACGAGATTGGAAGCTGTTATGAAAAGTTTTTAGCTTGTATTGTTTATCATCCATGGTGCATGTTGAATGAGGGTGCAGCTTGTAGTTTGTTATTTATGCGGTGCTATGAATTAAATAATCAAGATAAGTTCTATTCGAGCAGGCTAAACCAGAGACAGTGGAGAAAGTAATTAAGATCGTGAGGGAGCAACTAGCTCTTCCTGATGAGTCTGAAGTTGCTGGCCATTCAAAGTTTGCACAATTGGGTGCTGATTCTCTTGACACTGTATGTTGTTCTTCACTCAAGGGCAAATGTCTTGCAGTATCTAATAGTTTAGAGATGTCACCTTTCACGCTCTCATAAAATCTTATATTCTGCTACGTGTTCAAGCAATGTATGTAGTTAGAGATCTTTTCTTCTTTTTGTGGGATATTTTTTTTTCTCTTTTTTCTTTTCTATTATTAATTTTGCTTATGTGAATACATTTTTATTGCTGCATTCCTCAACAATATTCAATGTATACCTATTTACACTGATAATACTCTTTGCTCTCTATGTTGGCCTAGTAAACATCTGTTTGTAACAGGTAGTTACTGTGTTTCATTGGTAGATTCTGATGAAATATTGAGGTAAAAACTTTAAATATTTGGGGCTGGGGCTGTGGCTGTGGCTGAAGGTGAAAAAATGAATTATTTGTATTTTTGTTGGATTTGTTTGTTTCTCCAGTGACGGTGACATTTTCTTTGGCTAGTATACAGTTCCTGATTTTAACTCACCGTATTCTTCCTTAATGTGGAATAGGTTGAGATTGTCATGGGACTTGAGGAGGAGTTCGGCATCAGTGTGGAAGAGGAAACTGCTCAGGCAATCCTCACTGTTCAAGATGCTGCTGATCTGATTGAGAAGCTGATCAAGAATAAATGTGATTAAACAATTTTGAGCTGCAATTTGACCAGTGATAATAGGTTTTGATATAGGATTGTCATTTTAGTTATGTCTTCATAAAATCTTTGTTATCTTACCTGGTCTATGGAGCGTCATTTGCAGCTTCTAGAAACGAATGTTATCTAGGTGTTGTTGTGCTTCTTGTTTCATCCAAAAGGAAACTGCATTGCCTTGTTTACTTTCATTCTCTCAAACATTATTCTGAACCCATCTATAACATATATTTCTTTGGCGCATTAATTTTGTGGCAAGAATTCTTGGATTTGTAGTTGGCTTTGTTCTGATTTTTCTGCTAGGATTCTGAACTTGAACCTACGTGTATTCGGAACCTGAGCTTAATCTTATGCTCTGGCATGAGATTTTGAGCCTATTTTCACCACTTATGAGGTTTGGCTTGTTCTAATCTCGTGCCGGTTCAGTTAGGATGGTTTTTCTTTCACTATATTTTTTTTTCTACAAATTTGTTTCTGATTTAACCGTAGCTGACAAATTTAAATGCTCTGAATGCATTGGAGCCAGGATTAATTTGTCAGCTTGCTGTTGAATCGATTTTACTCCAAAACAGGATTCTAAATTGTAGCGCATCTCATTCATGCTATCTCTTGCTTTGCTTGAGATGAATTGAAAGGATCTGACTATATGGCTTACTTATGACATTGGCTGACCTTCTGTATTCTTTAGTCTTGAAGAACTCGTATAAGTGTTATTGAAAGAAAAGGATACTGAGCAATTTGCATTCATTTTTTTCCTTTCCTTTCCTTTCCTTTCCTTGGTGAATTCTGTTTACAAAGGGTCTGAGTGTCCTTTCCTTTCCATCTGTTACCCTCAAACTAACTATTGATGAAAGAAGAAAAGATCATCTTCAGGTCTAATTGCCAATATCTTCTCAAAATTTCTTGCCCATTCAGTTCTTCAGAGAGCATCTCTCTTGAGGAAAAATCTGCCTGGCACCAAAGCAACATAACACCAGATCTCTTTTGGAAAACTGCAGATTGTGCTAAAACATCATGGACTGCGAGCGGCTGAACTGCTTCAGATTTTTTTTTTTTTTTTTTTTTTTATAAATCTTTATTTACATTTTCAGTACTAGGTGCTTTATGCTATGGAGTAGGCACACCGAAACTTCTCGCCACTTAAAAGGCGCATTGTCACTAATGACTGAATTTACTAGCATAAAGAAAATTAAGCTGGATAGTGGATATACTTAATCCACTCTTAGACTTTACTAGTAATTAATTTGTACAGTTGCAGACTTTATATTCACAAGTTGGCTAATTTACGCGTAATCCCATCTTTTTAATCATCTCCAGCTATTTGTACCTTTACAAGACAAGAAACTGGTTGCTGGAAATAAGCTGCAGGAATCAGGCTTTAATTTAATCTAACTGTCATGAATTTGAGCAGAAACTGCCTAGTTTAGCAAGAATTCAGTCCTCAATTGCTACTATATTTTTACAAAAATCTGCATAAGATGCAGGATTCACCAACAAGATGCAACTAATATCCAAACAAACACAGCTGAAGTTAAGTAACCTGAAGAGCTATTAAAATTCTGCTTAAATATAACATTATAACTTATTACATCATATATGAAATTTCTGTAAAGAATATATGCTGAATTCTGTGAACTTAGATAGATGTAAGGAAACTAATTAGCTACAAAGTAATGGCAACAAATTTAATTATCCCAGCTGCAATATACCTGCAAGAGATAGAGCAGGCACCAAACAAAAAGATATGAAAGTAAATAACTTCATAAGTTTTAGAGACTCCCTTAGACTGAGATTGATCACTGCTGATGAAGCTGGCAAGGAACCTGATGGCGCAAATGCAGAATCAGGGCCAACAGAGGAGACTTCATCTGGATTCGGCGGGCTTGGATTCGAGGGAATTGTTGGCATGGTAGAAGATCCAGGAGAAGGTAAAAGAGGAGCAATTTCAGGTGACAATTCTGTGTATGGAGACAATGGAGGATTTGCAGCTTGCAATGTTGTTGGTGCAGCTGAAATTGTAGGGATCTTGGGAGATAAAGACAGTGAAGGGGTTAGACTTGTGAAGTCACAATGAGTGCTAATAGAAAGCAAAAGTTGGCCATTCTCTAATGATAGTGGAATCAATGACCAATTCTTGGAGAGTTTAGAGACTAAAAGAGTCCAAGGACAAGAGAAAGAAATGAGTTTATATATATGATGGGTGCTATGATTATTGTTTGTATAATTTTGGCATTATGACCAATGATCAATGTGGGCTCATTTGGAATGGCAACTAAGATGGTGTTAATTATATGAAACTACAGGTTGGCAATGTTTGACGACATAATTCAATAGGTTGGAGCAGTTATTTTGCTACTAAAAGTCAAAAGAAGAAGAACAAATGTCAAAATTTAATGCTCAACTTGGACCCTTGTAGGTACGTTTTATTTATATTTTTTTAGGTTGCACATTTTTTAACAAATTTGTGACAATTACAATTAATTATTATGTAAGTGTATATATAACAATTTACTTAATTTGTTGATGTAGAAAGTTGTATTATTGCAATCCTTATCATCTTGAACATGATTTAACTTTGCTTTGAATAGTTAATCAAGGACCTTTTTTCCTCTTGTATAATTGTACTGAAAAGTGTTCGATTATGACAACCTCTTTTGATTTCTTTCTTTTTCCGCTTTCCCCTCCCCTTCCCACTTGTAACAAAGTTCAAAAACAAAAAACAAAGCTTAAAAAGGCTTTACAAGTGCAAGTTTTATTTGGAAAGAATATGATTTACAAAGGTATAAATTGAAGATTACTTGTCAAAATCAATCTATATGACAAAATCATATTCAATCATCAATCTCTAATTTTAAATATTTGATCGAATTTCATTCCTTTTTTTAAATGGATCTATTGAATCTGGAAATATAATTTATCATTTACATAGTTGAACATGCATTTGGATTTTCATCACTAAACATGGTGTAAAACTCACTATCCCAACAAGGGTCAAGCACCAAATTAGGTGATTGTAGCTGCAAATGCTTCGAAGTTTCTAATGATGCTGAATCTCCTTCTATTATCATTATCTGAACATTTGTCATCATCATCCTCTTCATTGATCACTATTTCTGCTCTCTTTCCAGCTTTCTTCCTAATTTTCTTTACAACTTTTTCAGGATTGATTCTGCCTGTTATTACCACTCTTTGTCTAGGCATATCCGTCATAAAAGTCTCAACACCTTCATTAATTTAGCCCAAATGGACAAAACAAAGAATAAAGAAAATTATGGTTGTTTGAAGATCATAGCCCTATTGGAAACATACAAATAAAAGAGAATTACACATAATGAAAATGAATACATAATGGTGTTGAGGGAGCTACCGATAATTTAAAGAAACAATTTTTTGAGGGCCGAAACTTGATTTATTAAAAGAATTTAAATAGCTAATAGGAAAAAAAAAAAAACACATGAATTTCAAAATCTTGAGGATGGTTGCGATCTACTTTTGATGAATGTATATAACTTATTCATAATGCATGTACAAGAAATTTACAAAATTCGAGACCTAAACATGCAACAAAAACGCTCCACATGAATAGTGAAAACACATAAGGCCAAGAAAGGAAGAAACCTTTGATTTTGGAAATGGCTTTGGCAACACTTCTTTCGCAAGCATTGCAATGCATTGAAACCTTAAATTCTGCAACCAAAACCTGTTTAATTAACCCACAAAAAGCAACTACTATTATTTTAAATTAATCATAAGATTGAGATTCGAAATAATTATGTATGAACCCATGATTATTGTATTGCCTTACTTTGTCACCTTCGTGTTTGTTCTTTCCTTTGCCCAAGGAATAATATACTATGAAAAAGAAGAAATAAAGTCCACCAATTTAGAAGACAGTTGATAATGGTTCGGGTTCTATAGTATTAACAACTAACAATAGAGGGTTAGTTATTTCTACAGCCAATGGGAAGTTCTCCGTTTTTGCCTTTTTACAATCTCTATATTAATGGATTCTCATTCAGTCTTTATTCACACAAGGGTGATATAAATAGTAGAACAACTGCGTTAGTTAAGTTATTAAATTATTACCTTGTTGTAAAAAGGTCATTAAATTAATTCTTTGACAAAAAGGCAAAAATATGATCCGTTTGTTTGAGCCGTTAATATAAATAAAGTGTTAAATACAAGAGCTATACAAGTATATTTTAAATGATAAAAGTGTCATTTTAACCCAATCTTCAAATTGGGGCATTCTAAAATTATTAAAAAATCTCTCTCCTTTTATCTCTCCTCATTCTCATCCTTCTCATCCTTCTCTTTCTTTTACTATTTCTCTCTATTGTGGATTCCTTTTCCCTCTTATCAGATCAGACAACATAGATTAAAAAGATTTGTAATAAATCTGAATATTATCAAGGACTAATTTTATTTTGCATCCTCAATTTATATTCAATCTCACTTTGTACTCTGAATTTCAGTTTTAGATATTTTGTAGCCCTAACTCTCAAATTTGTTCCATTATAACTCATTTTTTAATACCGTAAAAAATTTAACGAAATCTTTATTTTTGCACACATAAACATTGTTGTACATTCTGTTAAATTTGTCACATACACAAAAAAAAAAAATTCATTAATTTTTTAGATGGCGTTAAAAAAATGGTTGAAGTGAGACGAATTTAAGAGTTCAGAGTGCAAAGTGTTGAAAACCAAAGTTTAATATGCAAAGTAAGAATAGGGTATAAGTTAAAGGGTGCAAAACAGAATTAAGCCTATTATCAACCACTACAATCAAAGTTTGATTCTTTCACAAATGGATTATATATGACATATTTGGACGCATAAGTTGGGGGTATTAAATTGTGAGGGAAGGAACTGAGGAGGTAAAGGTGGCTGGGGTAAGAGGAAAGGGTGGTGGGGCTGGCCTGGAAAAGAGGGAGGGCAAGGGATAGTAGGGCTGGAAGAGAGGGAGTGAGGTGGCTAGGGCGAGGGAGAGAAGGAAGAGAAGGCAGTAGCAGGTCAAATTCACACAATTTTAGTGAGACATTTCTTTCAACCTTCTTAATAGGTCAACGAATGAAAAGGAATGAAACAGATCGTGAGTTGAAAATCTACTGCTGTTGGTGACAGTTACAATAATAGGGCTAGCATTAATATTATTAGCCAGTTGCTGATTTTGAAAGATTGCATTTTCTTTAGGATTGACTTGATTTTTGTGAGTTTGTCTCCTTTGGCCATTGTTTTTTTCTTAATTAGAAGGAGAAGGGTTTTGAAAAGAGAGACGGAGGGCAGGCGGGCTAGCTGGGGTTGGGAGAGAGGGGGAAGGGTGGTGGGGCTAAGAGAGAAGGAGGAAAGGGAGGTGCTGGTAGGCTGGCTGGGATTGGAGAAAGAGGAAGAGAGAGAAGGGTGGCAGAATTGAGGGACAGAGAGTCAGGAAGGGGTAGAAATTGTAATTAAATATTTTCTAGTAGAATTTATAACTTGTTAGAAAGTTATTGTATGTTATTTACAAATTTTTCATAATTTTATTTGAAGTACTTTTTGAGCACATTCTGGCTTGAAATTGCATGTACAAGTATTATTATTCCCCCTCCCACCCTCCCAAAAAAAAAAAAAAAACTCGCACAAAAATATTAAATTTTAAAAGTACTAATGAAAAGCTTCGATGAGAAAATAAGTAATTGTTTAAATTTGTGGGGGCAACGTGAGTAACGGTTAGGGACTACAACTCCTTGTTCTAGGAGACAGTAGTTCTACAATAAAAAAAAACTAATATATCATGCACACAATCCGAAATAGAATTAGGTAACATACATAGTAAAAAACTTACGTAAACTCAGTTTTTGACCTTACCGATAGATTTTGCGCTTAAAATTAAATTTTATAAAATTTTATTTACATCAATTTATTTCATATATTTCATAACATTTAATTCATATCACAAAATTTATAAATGGAGTCAAAGATCAAATCTACCTAAGTGTTTCCCGACATACATAATGGTAGCAAAAGTCACGATAAAACTCAAGTTGAGCTGTAGAATACTGAGAAATTTCTCTGATCAACACTTATTTTTTTAATTAGCTTATGAAATTAAATTAATCTTTCTCAATCAAATTACAGAATACAAGCTGGAGATTGTTGGCTGAGAAAGAATAAGTCAAGCTTCTTCAGTCCACCTTTAAAAAAAAAAAAAAAAAAAACAAGAGATTGAGAAGGTGTTTGGTTTGTGAGTATGAGAGTAAGGAATAGAAATTAAGATTATTGATATTTATACATGTATTTGGCTAATCATTTGGATTTAAAATTAACATATCAATATGATAAACATTCTTTGTTCAAACTAAACAAATAGAAAGGAATGATATAAATCCATATCAATAGTGAAATTTAAGATTCTTATTCTAATTCCTCTGTAGAAACCAAACACCTCTTAACAAAATAGTCAACTCTCATGTTTTCTAGGACATTTTTGGGTTATGTATACTCAAATGCGGACATTTTTGGTATGCTCAACTCCACTTTGCATGCCTAAATTTGTAAATAATTCTCACTTTTTACTTTATATATTTTCTTTGGACACTTTGCATCTCGAACGGTTTAATTCTTTGGTCTTACTTTAATCCAAAATTTAATTTCATTAACAAAATTAATAATTTTTAGGCGCGTAAACAACACCTGTTGTTAAGTTGAAATTATTCATTAATAGAGCTTGTTGTTCACACGTCCTAAAACTATTAGTTTTATTAATAGAATTAGATTTTGGATTGAAATATCAATAATTAGACACTTTGAAATGCAAATTGTCCAAAAAATATATATATATAAAGTGTAAAGTAATAATCGTATACAAATTTAAAAATGCAGAGTAGAGTTAGACTTTTTTTTTAAAGAAAAAGCAGCTGCAAAGTACTCGAGTAGTAAAGTCTGTGAAATCCTGAAGATTACATACGTAGTTAAATTAAAGAGCATCACTAATAACGTTTTTTTTTTTAATCACTAATAACGTTATCTTAAAGAAGAAATAGAATGCTACATATAGATTTTAGGAGGTGTAATTTTTATTTTGATCATATGAATAATTTATTAGTGACATGCAAGTAAATATCTCCATTTGAAGGAAACGAAGCCAAAGTTCAAAAACATGAATTTATTCATCACCACAAACTTAGACAATTGAAACACAATTAGAAAAAGAAAAAAGAAATTAAAGGAGATTATCAAAAGGCTAATTGATTAATTAATCTTTTGATATCTCAACATATTTCATCAGCAAACCACAAGTTAAGTCCCTACACATTCTCCACTTGAAAGATTATTAATTAGCGTAAGTCTTCACAAAAACTTTTTCCGATAATTAATTCTTGGGTGGATTAACAAAGTGACAGTTCGTCCTGATTTCTCCGTCAGTTCCAGTAAGCACTTCAATGGCACCCATTTTCTGCATGGATATACTAAACTGAGAGAGAAAATTATTTCCAAACTTCATTCGATTCACAGCTGCAGCCGCATTATTATTTGTAAGAAGGGCTGCATCGGATTGGAAAAGACCCTCATGTTGTTCAAGTATGCTGAAATAACTAGTATCGAATGAAGTCACCCTCGCCGGATCCATCACCACAACAGTTGTTGAATTTGCTGGGTTGGGACATTTTTGCTTCAGAGTTGCAGCATAAGTTGCATTAAGACTTGGATCCATATCGCCTTTGCCAGTGAAGTTGTAAAGCCTTGTTGAGAACGCTCCACAATGAGCTACTCCAATGGTATGTGCACCTGTATGTTTTGACAAGTTTAAAGCCGTGTTATTACTCCTAACTGTTCCACATCAATCGTGATAATAATATTCGACGATAATTTGGCAAAAAAACATAAAAATCAACATGCTAGATTGGTTCGAAGGAAGTAAGACTGAAATATAAACATTATAGTGCAAATTTAGTTTAAATTTTATGATTTTGTTATTGAATGGGGAAGGATGTTTTATATACGACTTGTGACATTACAAATCATGCATTGCACAATCATGTAATTGTGTATGAAGATTTGACAGAATATGATGAAAAAATTCAGGTCAATTTGTGACCTTACAAACCTGAAGTCCTAGTATGTCGGAATTAATGTTAAGGAATCTAGTAGTTGAAATGTATTTACCTGAAAGTGCCACAAGATCATCAACGGCGAGATTTTTCTTATCAAACAACTGTTGAAGGGTTGAGTAATCTGAAAATGGAGAAGGCAAGTTTCCTGTGACATCAGAAGCAAGAGATATCCTGCCGTCTCTTCTTCCGGTGAGCACTTCCCAAAACGGTTCCCCAAACTGCAAGAATTGACATAATTATATACTTGGGAATAACTCTTTGCTACTCATTCTGTAATGTGGTGTGGGTATTACAAACAGTTAGATAATTAAAAAATAATAAAATTATCTACTTTTCATTTTAACGATCGTCATATTTACTCCACCTATATACAAGTACTAATACGTTGGCTTATTATGCAACCGTATCCTCTTCTTCTTTTTTTTTCTTTTTTCTTTTTGCAGAAACGATAATGAAAAATTTGAACCATTAATTTCTCGTCATTCTTGTACAGGGCCATGCTTAATCTTTTATGTATCGTTCCAATTTTATCTATTGAATGTCCCAGAATAGACTATTATGCGAATTAATTAACTTGGTAATTAAGACTTACATGAATGGAAACAGCGTCACGAGCAGCCAATGCTAGAATATCTGCACATGAAACAATTCCGGGGCATTCTTTTTCGACTTCTTTCTTGATGTCATCAATCACATCAAAGCCTCCAAGTGTTAAATTAGGGAAAGCTGCCTTCTCTGCTGGGTTGGTTGTATTTGTTGTGTCCAATAATATAGATCGCATCCCTGAAAATTTAGTCCATTCGATCGATTTTTAGCATGATTACAAAGATGCATGCATGTATGTTTTCACACTAGTCTTTCCGCATAAGTAATTCATTTCGCAAGACACTAAATCGTATAATAATTGAATTAGAAATAGCGAGATCTCCTATATATATTTTTTAGTTCAATTTACTGAGTGTGACATGAGACTCTACATTGTGGAATTTATGTCTAGTAGTTTATAGAAAAACTTCTTTGTTATTTATTTTTTATCAGTCACACTGTAGAATGAGTATTATTGACCGTTAAATGATTAAAAAATAATGAGGTCATCTTACTTTTTAATTATTTTAACGATTGTCATGCTCATTTCGTATTGTAGAGTGACTAGTCAAGATTCACTCGGTTTATAGAAGGCTTACCCTAACAAAGCAGTCGTGGTAATGCAACCTAAGCAATTTAGCTGGCACTGTAGAGTCTTTTAGCACTTTGATTCGTACGATATTGTTCACAGTCGACTCAGCTTGAGGACAACGAGTAAACCTGCGGTAAAAGTTGGGTGTCAACCCCACACCACCACGAGGAGGAAGTCCATCAATATTAAGGGATGCATTTGAAAGAGTAATGGCTTCAAACACAAAAAGGGAGAGGGAGAGCAAAAGCAGAAACCTTAATCCAGGCTTCATTTTGGTTAATTTCAAGAACAAAAGGGCGGCAAAAATTAATTAAGCTGAATTAAAAAACTTAATTAGCTATATAACTATATGTTAAGGACTATAATAATAGCAATTAGTTAATACTAGTACTATTATATCCGAGGAGAAGCTAGTTGAGAAAGCACACTGAAAATAACTTCTAGGAGATCTCCTTTTATAGGCAATGGAATCAATTTATTCGAAGCAAGATGGAAATTTCAGGAGATTATAAAATTAACTTGTCTTTTGGCCTTAGCATATACTACTTCCGTCCCATTAAAATTATCACTGTTTGATTTTTTTAGTCAATTTTTTATAGGTTAATTTTATATAAATTTCTTTAACTTTTTTTAAATTTTAAATTTGTATGTATTAATATTTTATATAAATTTCACTATTGTTGAATAAGTTTTATTAAAAAATGAATAAAATTATATAAATTATGAATTATAAAATTGCTTTGTTTGACTAAAAAAGTCAAACTAGAAAGAAGGAAGTACTGCTATATAATGGGGAAATACATAGGTAGATTTGATTTTTGAACATATTTGTAAACCTTGTAGTATATATTAAATATTATGAAATTTATGATATTAACTGATGTAAATAAAATTTTATAAAATTTAATGTTAATCACAAAATTGATAAGTAAAATCTAAAATCGAATCTATATTAATATTTTCACGATATACTGGTGACTTACTATTCGGGCCACCAATTTGGCTAGAACTAGCTACCACCTTTCTCTTGCATTTTGTCGATTTAATTTAATAAATTTTGGTCAGCGTAGAGATATAATAATATGTATGAGGACAAATCCCTTGGAAATTTTGATCATGTTTGCACGTTTATTCCCGCAATATACTCTCACAATGAAATGGAAAAGTATTATATCCACCGTCCGCTTCAATTCCAAGTAACCAGACATAAATATTATTATTACGATCTTTTAGGAAAAAGTCTAAAATCTTTCAATAATTTATAATTTTTTTTAAATTTTTAAATTTTATTTTTAAATTTTAAATAAATCCTAATTCTTAAATTTTAGATGTTGATTCTTTAAAATAAAAATTCTTCCGTTAAAATTATAAATAGTATCTGTAATCTTTAAAATTTACTTTGATGCTACTACTATTCGATCCTTTAATTTCTTGGTCTAATATGCCTTCTTGCAAATCATTTTGGTTGACCTCTAATATAAAAGTGTTGCATAAGTTCTAATTAATTTGTGGATAATATGGATGCCATTAATTGCAAAGGGAAAAAACAGGAAGAATAGGTGGAGTGGCACTTAGTAGATATCATTCAAAAAAAAATAAAAAATAATGTTGCACTACATAATTAATATAAACGTAACGTTTTCTATTACAAAAATGAAAATAATTCACAAATTTATAAATTTAAATTAAATTCTTATTAAATAATGTAACGTGAAAAAATTATAGTAATTATCAATTTTTAGACTGATTATTCATTCAAATTTTGTTCTTTTCTTTTATATAAATGCACGATTTGTAGTATATATATACTTTTTGGACCTCATGATTTACTTTATATAAATGCATTATTTGTATTATATATCACTTCTCCTCAGCCAAAGTAGCACAAGGTCATTTTTTATTTCCTAAAAATCCTCGGTCCTACTGTCACATGGCTGGCACGCGGCGCCATGATTTCCGGTATTCAAACTTCATATTGTTAAACTAAAATGGTGGCTAGTTCAAACTTCAAAGTGCATACTTTGTATTTCTAGTTTGACTTTTTAGCCAATTTCCTTTCTTTCTTTTTTTTTCCTTTTTTAAGAAAAGCCACGTTCAAGATTTTGTTCATTTAAAGAAAAACCCATATTTTGGAAACACATAAGGATTATCCACTATAAGAAATGATGGATTATATGATGTTGAAGGACTAGTTGTCTCAACTTGTCCAAAAACTTTCAAAATAATTTCCATAGAAATTTATTTCACTTCTATCATTAAAACAAATAGTTTTTGTCTGTCCATCAAACTACAAAATGAGTCTGTTATTCACTCCGTAATATAAAATGATTATAATAGTAGTTGAAATGACTGAAAAAGTAGTAAAATCATCTACTTTTTAATGATTCACTGACTTATAATACTCACACTCCGTAACGTGAAATTAATAAAAAAGAATTTTTCCATAGTACGAAACTCATAACACACTTGTGTCTCTCTATCTTTTTCCTGTCCCCGCAATCTTGAATCTTTTATTGCTAGCTCTTTATTTATCCAAAATGATTTAGTACTATAAAGGAATATTGCATGTGGGCGTTAGATAATTCAATTATATTAGAAGTATTTTCAGCTTTCCTGCAATTTAATCACATTCTTTTCGAGAATTATTATATATGATTTTCAGCTTTCCTGCAATTATCTAGGAAGTCCACATGCAAAATTCAATCAAACTAGAGCCATTTTGAAACTATATAGAGGTCGTATGTATTCCAATGATTGTCCATAACCACCAAAAAAAAAATCCAAATAAACAATTAGATATTCAATTAGTTCATCAACTTGTTCATTATAGTTAAAGTTGTGTAATAATGTAGGTTTGGTGGTGGCATATGCTCTATGCATGTGAAAGTTTGACAAAATATACAAGTCCTGTCTTCTATACATTTCATGAACTCCATAGAAGATTTTGTTTAATTGATTAATGAGAAACAAATAAAATAAACAAGTAAACATGATTGCTTGTCAAAGGCCTACACACACATGTTTACTTGTGTGTGTGTGTGTGTGTTTGGGTTGTTACAATAAGGGACAGAGTTTAATGCTTAAGACTAAAAGTTTGCAACTTGTAGAGAGAAATCTTCTGACCGCTCAGAGTCAGAGGATTTGCCGCGTAAGGAAAGTTTCAGGGTCAAATGAAAATGAAGATGAAGAGGGAAAACAATCAATCAAGCAGTCCATCTCCTCTTTAAGGTTAGTTTGGAAGTTTAGGAGTGGAAAAAAAAGTAAGTTATGAGAGAAGAGAAATGAAGAGAAATGAAGAGAAATGAAGAGAAATTTTAGATGGATTAATTATATTTTGCACTCCAATTTTCAAATCGGTCTACTTTAATTAAATTTTTAATACGGTCAAAAAAATTAACGGATTATTTAATCATGCATAAAGTTACAAAATTTTGTGCACTATCCGACATGGATACAGACTACGTATGTAAAAATAACATTTAAAAATTTAAATAATACACACGTAGAATAGTGTAGAAAATATTAATCCAATAAGCATCTAGCACAAACAGGGATATTCATGGATTGGGTTATTGGGTTGGCGGGTTTTCGAATTCGAGTTATCGAATTTTTGGTTGAAAATTTAAAAGTCAATCCAACTCAACTAATATAAAAAACCCAAGTCAACCCAACCTAGGTATACTTAGGTGGGTTACTTGAGTTTTTGGGTTTATTTGGGTTAAAATATCAAAATAAAAGTTTAAAATAAAAATATATTATTGTAAGAGCATCCATTATAAAATATATTTTTATCAAAAAATTAAATGATTAGATCAAGAATGAGAAAGAAAAATTATAGAATATGTTACATGAATGTTACGTCAAGAATGAAAAATGAAAAAGATTATAAGTTATATGATATGATAAGGAAAATAATGAAAAAAAAAATTAATAAATGAATATATATTATGTTATCGGATTATTGGGTTAGATTGGATTTTATTTTCAAAGCCCACTCCAACCCAATTAATTTTGGATAACCCAACCTAAATAATCGATACCCAATAACTTAACTTATTTATTTATTCCCAAACTTATTTGTGTTGGGTTGAGTCCTTGGTTTGGATTGAGTTTGAACACCCTTTCATAAAATTATTGGAAGACAATTGGGCCTCAATTATGTCAATTACTGAGGCTGTCATCTTAAAGTTCCACATTCCAGAAACATTAAACTCAAGGCCCTGATTTTCAACAATAAGACATTGAAACTTAATACAGACAGGTCCAGTTTCTATATCATACTATGAGATGTCCAATCCAGCCCAATTAACACACCCGGGCCACAAGCCCATAAAAAAAGAAATGTAGTGAATATTACATGTTAATGTTAAATGAGAATTACACATGATTATATAATTAAAAATTACGCAATCTTATTATTTGTTTTAATAAACACTTCAAACCGTTCTCGTACTTATTCGTATTAAAATGCAAATAACAGACTGATTTCATAAAAAATAATACTACTTGTACATAGTACAGCACTACAAATTACGCCACGTCAGCCTTCAGTGTTTGGTCACACCCACCCACATAGTAGGAAGTAATATTGAATGGCCACACTCCATAGTGAATACTCTGTTGAATTGAAGTGAATCCTCTTCCTCTCTACAACAAAATTGAAAATTGAAAATTGAAAATTCCTGGGGTGTTCTGAGGTGAGATTAAAGCCAATTGTTTTTTAAAAAAAAAATTTCTTGTTTGTGGGTTCAGTTTAAAACTTTTATTTTGATTTACTAGGCTAAAATTTTGATCTTTTGTTTTTTTAACATTTCTTGAAGATATGCTGGATTTTAGCTCGTTTTTGAAGCTGATTGATTTTTTTTTTTTTGGGTGGTATTTTATAGATAACAGTTAAATTTTTGGTGAGCCTTTTAATAAAAGATGAAGTTTTTATGATCTAATGAATGTTATCTGCATCACATAAGTATTGATTCAGTTTCTGAAGCTACAGATCTAAAGTGTGTTTAATGGGCTGAAAAATCTTGGGATCAATCAAATTTTGAAAGGGCTTTGGATTGGAATAATGACATGATCAGTGAGCTTTTCTTCATGTAGTTTTGTGGTAGTGTTTTATATATGCTCTCTTGATTGATTTATCCCCAGTTGCCTTATCAAACAAACTATTTAAAAAAAATGGTTAGTTTTAGGTGTATTAGGCTTTCATACTTGTACTTTTGGCAATAATTAGTTTCATTCCTTGTTGGTCTGGATTGATGGTCATTAGACTTTTCGCTGTTTATCTTTTTCATTGTTGTAGCTTTAACTACTTATTAATGTTAATTGAAGAGATTGTGTTTGATAATTTTTAGACCACAAGAAAACAATGGTGAAGGCTGTCGCAGTTCTCAGCAGCAGCGAGGGTGTTAAGGGCACCATTTACTTTACACAAGAGGGAGATGGTAATCTAAGTAATCTGTTATCTAATCATTTGTTATAAACAAAATCAAGATTTCTGGTTTTTAACTGTTTTATCACCTTCACGTGTAATTTGTGTTCTGATGTGTTTGTTTGTTTGATTCCCCAGCTCCAACTACAGTCACAGGAGAGGTTTCTGGCCTTAAACCTGGACTTCATGGTTTTCATGTCCATGCCTTTGGTGACACAACCAATGGTTGCTTTTCAACAGGTAATTCTTTATCCACTGAAATTTGGGTGATTGGGGACAAAGGAGTGCCTTAAACGTCCACGGGATTTCATGTGTGCTCTGTCAATTGATCAGACTTGGTGATGTGCAGGCCCACATTTTAATCCTGTTGGCAAAGAGCATGGTGCTCCTGAAGATGAGAATCGCCATGCTGGTGATCTTGGAAACATTACAGTTGGGGAAGATGGTACATGTCTTTCCTGTTAACATCATCAGGAATATGTGTCAATTCAAGTTTTAGATGTCATGTCAACATTCTTTTATACATTGGATGTGGGAAGTTGGACAGCATTTCTGAAAATTTTGTCAGATGATTTGTTCACTTTGATATGCTGAGTTACAACTGGAGTCAAGGATGGTTGCCATGAGTTTGATTAATTTTGGAGGTTTGCTTAAGTTAACCTTGGATTTGGAGTTAATTTAGGAGTTATTGGCTCTCCCAGACGCAGGCTCCCACAATAGTTGGTTGCTCACCTCCTTAGTTGCATAATATTAGCTTGCCAATTTACCTGACTCCTGACTGGAGTGTGCAACAGGAGATTTTTAAAAAAATTAACCGTAGTTGTTAGCATACAATGAAATTATTTCTCAATTATACGTGAGTACTATGTTTAGAAATTGTGGTTCTAAGTAGATATCCGCTTAACATTGTGAAATGGTTAACTTTGTAAGGTATTTGGATGGTCTGAATTCATTCTACAAAAGACTTTACTCTTAGGTAGATACTTTTGCCTGAAAACAATTTCTAGAAAATCCACTAAAAATTGCTAACTTAATAGCTATTCATTCTAAAGCTATGCTATGCAATATTCCTCATGTTCAAAGCATCCACAGGTTCATATTCTTATTAAGTTAGCATTTTCTGCAAATAGATACAGAAAATCTTAGGTAAACTCCACTCTTGCTAGTATATTAGTTGGTGTTGCCTTTGAGACTCCTACCTGTTTCCATTTCTTAACATACCAATATTTTGCATGTTTTCAAATTTAATTTGATGAGCTATAGTGAGCGCTTTGCATGCAAAATACACAGTCAGTTATAGAACGTAATACCACTCTAACGCTACCAATATTTGATATTTGATAATCTGACAGGTACTGCTTCTTTCACCGTTGTTGACAAACAGGTGACTAGTCGATTGCTAACTTGTTTGCTTTAACATTCTACATAGTTTGCATACATCTCTTAACATTGGTAATCATTTTCAGATTCCACTTTGTGGACCACATTCTGTCATTGGAAGAGCTGTAGTTGTCCATGGTGACCCTGATGATCTTGGGTAGTAAGGGTGAGTGCCTTGAAACTAATATGGAGTAGTTACTTTCCTGCATTTCGTTCATGGAAACCTTGAGAAACCATTACCAACTTATCTCTGATTGAGATACTTATAATTTGCTGAAATGGTTTTTCATGGAAAACATTTTTGAGCTTCACTATTGTTTAGCAACGTTTTAACATAACCTGCATTTAAAGGAAAGATAAATATGGGTCTCTTTTTTGTAATGCTTGAGAAAAAAAAACAATACATTTTCATTTTTTTGTTTAATTTTTTAGGAAATAATTGATCTACGGAAAGCTTCATAGCAACTAGCTGGCACTTAACAGCAATAAGATAGTGCGGTTTCTCTGCATAAACATGCAAATTTTTAAGCACATAAAGTAGCCTCCTCTAAAATCATAATTTCAATGTGACTCATGTATGGAGCATGCATTAGGATGAATAATTGGAAACAGCAGATGGCACTAAAGATTTGTTATTTTACCTCATACAAGAAATGGATCTGTCTTGACAATTTGATAAAGTACTCCTTTTGAAACCAGTCTATTTCTTCATTTCTCATGATCTTATGGCTATAAAATCCATTGTGTTTTTCTTCAGGAGGGCATGAACTCAGCAAAACCACGGGAAATGCTGGGGGAAGAGTTGCTTGTGGTAAGTCTTGCCGTCACCTTGGATTTGTTATTGGGAAAAAACATATTCTTTTATTTTACTTTTGTCATTTGGAAAAAATGCGACTATATCCTGATAATTGATGGATGCTATTCTTTCGTTTGAAAACGTGAAATCTGGTCCTACAGATTCACATGGAATGATTTGGCTTTGGTTAATGCCATTTCAACTAGGAACTTTTTGTTTAGGTTTTACAAAGATTGATTTGACGAGTGCTTTGGACCCTGGGGGTGATCAGCAATAATATTTAGCAGAAAACTCAAGTTTCTTACTCAACTCTTGAAAGTAAATTCTCTTGGGAGACTCCATAATTAGAGAAGTATCTGCTGGAATTGTCAATGTTATGTGTCTGTCCCTGAGACACTGAAGAAATATTTCTTAGACTACTCTATGCTTTCACAAACATATTTAGTTATTTACTAGATTGATTTTAACCAGGAAGATTACTAGTCATTGTCCCTCAAAATTGGGATAACAAACTTTGTCAAATATTTTGCAGGTATCATTGGTCTGCAGGGTTGAATGGAAATTCCTGTGTTGTCTGCTTGCTTCCTGTCTGAAACAGTCTTTTGTTACAAAAATCCAGCTACTAGCAGAAAATATATGGAAATAAAGTATTGGTTTTGATGACTTCTGATTTTAAAAGCTCCAATTCTTAGCTACTTATAACTTTGCTGTTTGAGGGATGTATGGTCTTGCAAAGGGTTTCCCTGGTTCCCTTTCTGCATGGAACCTGAATGAAATACAAAATGTTTCTACCATTCGGCATCTTGGTGTTATTCTGTAGTTCTCATTTGTTCGAACTTGCAAAATCCCTTTGCCAGCATTTCAGGATTAATTTGGATGCCGAAAAGGATCAGTTGGCAAACAATATATTTACTACAAATCTTTTACAATCCAGTCCATAAACAATGTACTATTTACAATTATGTCACTTAACTTTCCCGATCCCACAAAGATGCAGAAGTTTTGGTTTTGGCAGTGTTAGGTAAGGACAAAACACAGGACAGGAGATTGTTGCGACGAATCGAAATCTCTGGCGTTACAATCTCAATAGATTGCTGCCATCCATCAGTGGTTAACACTCTTCGACTGCACCACGGTTATCACTCTTGGCTTGGTTCAGATGGACAAAGATAAAGGAAAAAATTTGCATAAATCTGATTTTTGATCCCACCTGTAAATCCTGCGATCAAGCTTAAATCTTATAAAATCTTACTTACATCAGGTTATGTCATAGATTTTATAACATTTAATCCACACCACAAGGTTTACAAGTGAGACTAAATATTAGGTCTATTTAAATCTTTCCTAAGATCAAATACTTTATTTGGGGAAGGAAAATATTAGATTTTTTGTCTCACCTATAAATTTTATAGTCAATATAAAATTTTAAAAAATTTTTTTCACATCAGTTGATGGTATAAATTATTTAAAATTTAGTCTATATTACAGAATTTAATTTATAAGTAAATTTAAAAATTAAATTTACTTAAATACTTATCTTTAAAAAATATTAAAATTAAAATTTCAATACCAATAACTAATAATATCATCATATTCTTTACGAAGATAATCTACCATTTTCGTAAACTATTTTCTACAAAAAAAAAAAACTCTAAACATAAACTACCGAGTCACTCACCAGTCTCGTACATATATTCACATCCCCCATCAAGCACCATAGGCCATAGGCATCATCTTCAAGGCTTCATGCACCCCAAAGCTATTGTACAGTACTTAGTGCACCCAAACCAGCCCCACAACCCTTTAAACCCAGAGCTGAAAAGTTACAATCTCCTAAATTGTCAGCCCCACCACACTCCCCACCTACTTTTAGGCAAAATATAAATAGAATCATTCACTACTTTTACACCACACCCGCTTGTCAAATTAGCTAGCATTTCAGGCTTGCCACCACCCCACCAAACCTCTAGTTCTCCTTCTCCCTCTTCTTCTTCTCCTCCTCAGCTCCGAGCCTTCTTTTTTCTCTCCCCCATTTACCAAGAAAACCACATAAAAAATGGAATTGGTAAGTAACTCCTCAAGAACCATCCCTTTTTCTTTTCTCTCAAATGTTTTAGTTGTTGGGTTGTTGTAGCATTGCTAATTTAATCAAATTCTGAGTTGGGTTGTTAAGATTTTTCAATAAAAATTATCAACAAAAAAATGACACCTTTAATTTTCCAAAGGGTCTCTCTTTTTACTTGTTACCAGTTCTTGCATTTTTATTTATTTATTTATTTATTTTTTACTTTTGTTCTTGTATCCAAGTAAAGTTACTCAAGTTATCTTTTTCTTTCTTTCCTTTTTTTTTTTTTTTGGAATTTGATTGGATTAGGTCACAGCTGAGGTGGGTTCGAAAATAGAGAGTGGATGGAGGAAGAATCCAACATTAATTTGTGCTCCTTTAATGACGGACACAGTGGATCAGATGCTGAGTCTAATGCAGAAAGCTAAGCTGAGTGGTGCTGATCTTGTTGAAATTCGGTTAGATAGCTTGAAGAGTTTTAATCCGCGAGTTGATATTGAAATTCTAATCAAACATTGTCCTTTGCCCACCCTATTCACCTACAGGTTTCATTTCTATAGTAAAGTTCTGTGCTTTAGAATTATGTTGCAGTTATAAATTGATCTTATATGCATTTCTAAAATCTTGGCTCTGCTTGAAAATACGATCTTTAATTCATGTTCTGCTCACTGAAAGAATGGTTTTAATTCTTTGTTACTTTAACTCTTGGCTTTCCATAAGAAGTTGCAGGTACCTATTGTTTAATTACTTTCTTATTGCAATTAGCTAATATATACTAGTATAGTTGGGAATGCAAAATGAGACTGAGTCTTGAAAATTTTGCTAGAATTCTCTGGTATTGTCTCTCTTCTTCCAATGGAGTCACGGAAAAAAAAGAAAATTGATGGTCATTACTGCAGCTAGATACTCATTAAATGCAAGTTGTATTTCTTTTGCTTATGGCTGTTCTTTGATGTGAAACAATATATTTTGTTTGATCAATTCTTTGGTTTCTTCATTGAAAGGTTGTTGAGCATTTCATCTTAAAGCAAATGTCCACTATCAAAAGTTGAATTCTAATCACATCTCAAAATTTGAAATTTATGGATTATGCTATTTCTGATGTATAGCAACATTTCCGGTAGTTTAGACTGTGCCTCTCAATTTATCAGCTTTCACCAGCAGCCTTCAAAGACATGATCATTTATGTTTTTCTAGGCCTACTTGGGAAGGTGGTGAGTATGAAGGTGATGACCAAAGTCGTCTGGATGCACTGCGTTTAGCAATGGAGTTGGGAGCGGATCACATTGATGTGGAACTTAAGGTTGCTTTCTCTCTCTTTTCTTCCCATTATTCGGCTGGAAGGTTGCTCCCTTTCAGGTGCTATAAATGTTTATTTATAACCTAAGATATTTAACTAAGAGGGGGTCTACTAGGTTGGTAACGTACACAATTTTGAGGGACTTGTTTTGAAATTTTGACCTGTGAAATTTAATTAAATGTGCAAAGGGCCACCTTTTATTTGACTAATTTTCATGGAAACATATATGATACCTGTGGATCCAAATTCCACCATTCATTGATGCTATTGAACGGTATTTGGGAACTGGGATGAGTGATCAAATTATACCTTAGATTTCTTTGCTCATCCTCACTTCCTATATTATGCTAAAGTGGGAAAATAACCTTGATTCGCGACCTTTTTGTGTGAAGGTTATACACGAGTTCAATAATTCTGTACATGGAAATAGGCCTGAAAAATGCAAAGTCATTGTTTCTTCTCATAACTATCACAACACTCCAACTTCTGAGGATCTTGGCGACCTTGTGGCACGTATACAAGCAAGTGGAGCTGATATTGTAAAGATTGCAACAACTGCTTTAGAACATTACGGATGTTGCAAGAGTTTTTCAAATCACTGTGCATTCACAAGTAAGCGGCGTAAGTAGTGTAGCAAAGTTCTGGGATATTTGTTTCATGGAATTTCTACATTCAGCATGAAGTTGATAATATGACATATCAATTTTTACACATGGAAGTTTGATCGTAGTTGGTGGGATCTGTTAGAAAATGTTTGACTGGAATGAGTTCATATTATTTAGTCTTGTTTGAAGAATCATCTGCAATGTTAAGATATCCATCTGAGTTCTAGTAATTTTCTAAATGCAAACTCAACCCTCCTGTTATTTGATGTCATCTTGTTGTGCCAGTCTTTTAGCTTAATTGGCAAGTTTCTCTTGGGAAATTATATTCTGCAATGTTAATATCACCATCTCCATTTGCTTTCCTTCCCTGCTTCATCTTTACCACCTCTCCTGTGCTTATTTTTTTTTTTTGAAAAAAAAAGCTTCGCCATGAATTTGGAGTTGCTTTTAAGTTCTAAGGGACCTCTAAAGTCAATCTTGAAGTTGGTTTTGTTTTCAAAGAATGAATTTTGAGTATTTCGAACTTTTTTTTTTTAAAGAAACGATGTAATTTAGCACAAGCTAAAGTTTGAATTTAAATTTTTTGTTACGAAAAATTCAAAATTCAGAATTCAGTAATTTAAGTTTTTTGTTACGAAAAATTCAGAATTCAGTCACGGTATTGTATTAGTTCAGTAATATGCTTGTGACAACTCTCTAACTTTCAGGTTCCCATAATAGCGATGGTCATGGGAGAAAGAGGTCTAATGTCTCGCATTCTTTGCCCAAAATTTGGTGGATATTTGACATTTGGTACTCTTGAGTCAGGCAAAATATCAGCGCCTGGGCAACCAACTATTGAGGATTTGTTGAATTTGTACAATGTCAGACAGTTAGGGCCTGATACAAAAATATATGGGATTATTGGAAAACCTGTTAGCCACAGCAAATCGCCGAAGTTGTATAATGAAGCTTTCAAATCTGTTGGCTTTAATTTTTAAACTGGTGTCTTTATGCATTTGTTGGTGGATGATGTTGGAAATTTTTTTCAGACCTATGCTTCTACAGACTTTGCTGGCTTCAGGTTAGGTCTTGAATTACAGTTTGGTACTCTGTTAGATGTTTGAAGTCATCTATTCCTGCTTCAATATGTTGTCTTTTGGATGCTTAGTTGTCACATAATCCACAAATTTTTTTTTTTATTTCATGTTGTTCATCTATATTGGATTGTAATAAATTTGCTTATTTTAAGATGTATGCTTGCATGGCAAAGAATAATGGAACTTAATTCTGTGCAGCTGCACCATTCCTCATAAGGAGGCTGCACTTAAGTGCTGTGATGAAGTAGATCCTGTTGCAAAGGTATTGGGCTATATATCATCGTTTCATGATTGCTATCTGGTGTAGTTCTTTTTAACTGTTGTTAACAGAAATATTCCTATTTCGCTATCTTCCCTCAAATGTGCTCCAGTCAATAGGGGCTGTAAATTGCCTTGTGAGGAGACCTGACATACTGATGGGAAATTATTTGGCTGCAATACTGACTATGTTGGTGCAATTACTGCAATAGAAGATGGATTACGAGGTTTTATCTACGATTTACTAGCCGTAAGAGTTCCATCCTAGAAACGTTAACTAACTGAGCCTGTTCTTTACTTTTGCAGGTTCATTTCATTTCACCACTGTGAATGAGTCACCCTTGGCTGGTAAGTTATTCGTGGTCATTGGTGCTGGGGGTGCTGGCAAGAGTCTTGCTTATGGTGCAAAACAAAAGGGAGCAAGGGTCGTGATTGCTAATCGAACACATGGTCAGCATTCTCAATTTAGAGGGCAAAAAGTTTTAAAAAAAAAAAAAAAATCACCTTCCAGTCAAATTTAATTTTCTGTTTTCTTTGATTCAGCATAATTATTAAACAGTTTGATGATGTCATGCCAGCTTAATTTTATGTTTATCTGAAAAGTCAATTACATATATCTGTATCAGAATACTTGCTTGTCATGATTTCTGAAATTTCTTGTGTTTTGAATATCCTTTCTTTCTTTTCCAAGAACGAGCTAAAGAAATTGCTGATACAGTCGGAGGGCTGGCTTTATCTCTCTCTGAGTTGGACAGTTTCCATCCAGAGGATGGCATGATCCTTGCAAACACCACCTCGATAGGTATGCAGCCAAAGGTTAATGAGACACCAATCTCTAAGGTTTGCCTCGCCCACACCTTTCTCCAAAGTACAATTTGTTTGCTTTTATTGGTACTTAACTTCAAGAACTGCTTGCATTTTTTAATAAAGTGGAAATTATCATGTGGTTCAAGAATCTTTACTTTAGAGATGGGAAAGGACCAAGTATTGGAGTGTATTTCTTGGCACCAAATGGAGATATGTGTAAAATTTGTGCCTGCCTAGGCATTAAATCTTGTAATATTGAGGGTCATTTTCCTCTTTCTGTCTCTGTCCTCATTTTCCAACATCTTATTTTTGCAGTTAGTCTTTGTTGAGACCTAAGAACCACAATGCCTTGGTCTAGTATTAATGCTTTTGTATTTTGCAGGAAGCTCTCAAATATTATTCCTTGGTTTTTGATGCTGTATACACCCCAAAAATCACTAGACTGTTAGGAGAAGCACAAGAATCTGGAGCAAAAATTGTAACGGGAGTTGAAATGTTCATTGGGCAGGCATATGAACAATATGAGAGATTTACTGGGTTGCCAGGTATGATAAATTTATTTAAGTTCTTGTTTTTTTTTTTCATTTTCTTGGTCGTGGGATTGTTCAGCATGCGGCTTTTCTGCTCTGATGATATTGTCTTTATAATTGCAGCACCAAAGGAACTATTCAGGAAAATTATGGCATGATATGGAGTTTATCCAGCTTATTCACAGTCCCTTAAAAAGTTTGGATGTTATTTCCTTCTCGTAATTCTGTGTTAGATGATTATAATCATTACTGTCTGGACAATCAACTCGCCAAGTTTATCAGACAATAACCATCTGGAAACCATTCACAGGCATATGCTAGAATTTATTAGTAATCTCAGCTATAAAATCCACGGCTTTCATAGATTTGTACTAGTCTGTTGTGGAACGCGATACTTTTAATCATAATCTGTGGGGCTTTTTCTGTGTATTCTTTCACTTTTCTTCTTCAGAGAAGAGGAACTGTAATCTGTTCCTTTGAGATTGTAACCATTGTATATGTAACATGTCCTTTGCACAAATACTAATTTGTTTGAATTGCAGGGATGTGGTAAAAATGTTTGCTGCTTCAAGGATCAGCTAATGTTTGCAATCATGTTTTTTGTAGTGCTTTTACTCTTTCTTGATTTCTTTCACTATCAACGAAACAACAAACAAAATGAAACTATTTTTGTTGGTAGGAAGAGTTGAGTAATATACTATCCATTCTTCTGTCTGAAATCAGATATTCATATCCATTTGACTAATAAAATTCTTGAAAATTTTTGCTATGAGTAAGCACAGAAAACCTCTCATGTGATAGACCAAATCAAAGAATTAATAAAATAGCAAAGAACACTACAATAAAATAATAGAGAGAAGTTGGACAAATTTTTTTTATTTTTATAAACTTAGCTTTGGCAATTTTCAAGAAGGAGAGGTGCAGGACACACAATTTTTATTTATTTATTTATTTATTTTTGGACAAAGGTGGCAGCTGATGCTTTTAATACTATTACAAAGGCTAAGGGAATTTTAATCCCATACGACTCAACAATCAAATCATTGATATACCCTACCAATAAATATAAGACATGTGGCCACTAATTTTTTAAAGGAAATACATAAATTATCTTGGTTTAAAATATTTCCTACATAGTCTCCCTTAAATCAAACTCCTCAAACGCGAACATGCCTAACATCTTTTTTAATTTAAAAAATGTCTCCGACTTCAAAATCTTTGTAAAATATCTGTCACTTGCTCTTCAATTCTGTAATAATCAATTACAATTTCCTTATTTCGAACCAAATCACATATGAAGTGATATTTGATATCAATATGTTTACTATATCCATGAAAAATTGCTTGATATTTCTTGAAAAATTCAATTGCCGATTTACTGTTACAATAAATTTTCGTCGAACCATCCTACTTGTGTTAAAGAACACCAAGTATACGACGCAACCACAATAATTGAGTAGCACTGTTAGCTGCTGCAATATACTTCGTCTTTGTGGTAGACAATGCATCACCTGTTATTTTTTAGAACTCCATGAAAACACACCCGAACTAGTACAAAATGTATAACTTGAAGTTCTTTTCCTCTCAATTGCATCACCTGTCTGATCACTGTCTGTGTAGCCAAATGGCTTAACTAGATTGTTGCATGAATAAATATGCCATTTCCCTGGATACCTTTGATATACCTCAACATCCTCTTTGTTGCATTCAAATGTGACTGACGTGAATTTTTCATGAACCTGCTAATTAAACCAACACTAAAAGTGATATCTGGCATTGTAAAAGTAAAATATCTCAAACTCCCTACCAAACTTTTAAAATAAGTAGGATCCACATATTCTTAGTGTCATCCTCTTAGTCAAATGCAATTTTCTTCAACCGAAGTCAAAATTGGCTTACTTCCCTCCATCATGAATTTTTTCAAAATATCACCTACATATTTTATTTGAGAAATAAAAATATCACAATTAGATTGGAAGACCTCAATCCTAAGAAAATAAGACATAAGTCCCATATCTGTCATCTCAAATTGCTTGATCATAGCCTCCCTAAATTTAGCAATCATCACAGGATTATTTCCTATAAAAAAAATAAATTATTTACATACAAGCACACAATAATAATATTACAACTAGTAGAAGATTTAATATATAAAGTGTGCTTATATGGATATCTCCAAAAATCACGAGAAATAAAATATGAATCAATTCTCGTGTACCACGCCCTTGAAACTTGTTTTAAGCTGTACAAAGCCCTTTTCAACCTATACACCTTATTTTCTTGACCTTTTTTAACAAAACCTACAGGCTGCGCCACATAAACTTCCTATTCTAGTACTCCATTTAATAAAGTAGACTTGACATCCCATTTGATAAATTCTCCATTTATTTTGAGCAGTAAGAGAAATTATCAAACAAACTGTATCAAGTCAAACAACAGGTGCAAATATTTCAAAATAGTCAATACCAGGTTTTTGCTTGTAACCTTTTGCTACCAATCTATCCTTGAATCTCTCCACTTCTTCACTCGGCTTGTACTTAGTTTTGTAGACTTACTTTACTCCGATGGTCTTTTTACCAATTGGAAAATAAGTAAGCTCCCATGTATCATTCTTCTCAATAACATGAATTTTTTCATTTATTGCCTTCAAGCCAATGATCATTTCAAACTGTCTCCTCATAAATAATAGGGTCACAATCTACAAATAAAATAAAATAAAATTTACAATATTTTCACCAGAATGAGAATTATCTGAAAAAAATACCATAATCTTGCAATCTAACAGGTAACTGGCGTTGACGCTGTGAACGATCAGATGTCTCAATCTGTGAACCTTGAGTAACTAGTGATGGCTGAAAATCATCATCATCATCTACTATCCTTCAAAATTTAACGTCACCTCTACAGTTTTCGGTCGCTCTGGAGACCAATCCCAAACACCTCTTTCATCAAAATTCATATATCTGCTTACAATCACTTTTTCTGAAATTGAACTGAATAATCTGTAAGCCCAGAACTACACATTGTAGCCAATAAAAATACATTTTTTACCTTTGTCATCAAGTTTCCTACGCAATTGGTCAGGAACATTTGAATAAACAATACAACCAAATACTCTGAAATGGCGAACAAATGATTTTCTATCACTCCAAACTTCTTCAGGGTCTTTTCAGAAAGATTCTCGTAAAATACCTATTCAATAGATAAATAGTACATGCAACTGTCTCTGCTCAAAAAGATTTTGGCATATTCTTTAACTTTAACATGCATCTCACCATATTCATAACTGTCCTATTTTTCTCTCAACCACTACGTTTTGTTGTAGAGTGTATCTGACTGTCAATTGGTGATGTATATTATTTTCTTCTAAAAAATTATCACAGAATCAAGATATTTTTGACCCTATCAATTCTCAAATTTTTTATTTGAAAGCCACTTTGCTTCTCAAAAAAAAATTTGAATTTTTTAAATGTTACATGCATCAGATTTTTGTCGCAAAAAATAAACTCATGCTTTTTTGCTAAAATCATCTATTAAAGTAATAAAATATCTGTAGTCACCATTAGAAGGAATCTCCACTGTATACAAATCTAAATGAATAATCTCCAATGGTCTCATTGCTCTCCATAATTTTTCTATCTGAAAAATATCCAGGTGCTTCTTACCCAAAACACAAGTATCACAAACTCTTCCAGAAATACTGATACAAAGTTAATTACCAACCATTTTTCTACTAGTCAAAAATCTCAAACTGTCAAAATTTAAATGCCAAATCGCAAATGCCATAGTCAATTTTTATCATTAATCACAATATACAAAAAAAAATAAAATTTACTATTTAAATTTAATAGAAATAAGTGGTTAGAAGTCATAATCACTTTTGCAATCATGCTAATTTGCATTTTCATTAAAAATAATACACATGCCATGTATAATACGAATATCATAATTTTCTCAGATAATTGACCCATACTCAACAAATTATGAGTCAATTCCGAAATATAAAAGATATCTAAGATATTTTGAGCCTGATTGTTAGCAATACTAGTCTGAAAATTTATGTTAAATTGTTTATCGAATCTGCATTCAGATTTTCTATACCTATATTTTTTACAATTATAACATTAAATTTTTATAAGATTATCCTAGATCTGAAAAAAATTTTTCCTCCAAAATTATTACCTTTACCAAAATTATTACCTCTACCTCTACGAAACCACCTTTAAAATTAAAATTGTTACATCTACCACGTTCAAGATTTTATCTGCCTGTGGTTACAATAAAAAATTGTTATTGTAACCACGGCCTGTGACATCTGTTGTTGAAGGCGTGATTATCTGACTAGATTCTCCTAATTGTTTAGATTCACTTTTTTCTTTTAAATTCAACTGTGTCTGTAGTGCCTTTTTCATCAGTATCCGTGCAATATCCTTCATCTTCCCATTAATTTCTCTATTCGTGTAGAATTAATGAACCCTACAAGTCTTCAATGCTCAAACTTTTCATGTCTTTAGTTTCTTGAATTACTGCAACAGTATAATCAAATTTCATTGGTAAAGTATTCAAGATTTTATGCACAAATAACTCATCAGTGAATTCATAATTATTGAGTGGCGTTTTAATTTTTCGAAAAAAAAAAGATTCAATGGATTCAGATTTTTTCATCCTCAAAAGTTTAAACTTTCTCTTCAACATCATCAAATTATTCTGTTGGATCCGATCAATTTCTTGATATGTCTTCTCTAAAATATCCCAAACCTCCTTTGTATACCTGCCGTAGCAACTTTTTCAAAAATTGAAATATCAACTGCCTGATGAATTTATGACAAACCGTGATTATTTGCCTATACTGTTTCTGTATCAGTATCACCATCAATGGTCTCATGAATATGACTCTTCAACTCATGTACTTTCAGATGGGTTATTATCTATTTAAAAAAAATATATATATTCAGATTTATTTTTTAATTTTAGAATTAAACAAATAATTGTGAGTGTCATAACTATGAATTTATTTAACCCTGATACCACTTTAATAGACCAAATCAAAGAATTAATAAAATAGCAAAGAACTACAATAAAACAATAGAGAGAAGTTGGACAAATTTTTTTTCTTTTTTTTTTATTTTTATTATAAGCTCGGCTGCGGCAATGTTCTAGAAGTAGAGGTGTGGCCCACACAATTTTTTTGTTTTTTTTTGTTTTGGGACAAAGGTGGCGGTTGATGCTTTTAATACTACTACAAAGACTAAGGGAATTTTAATCCCGTATGACTCGACAAACAAATCATTAATATATCCTATTAATAAATATAAGAAATGTGGCCATTAATTTTTTAAAAGAAATAAATAAATTAGCTTAATTTAAAATATTTGCCACACGTCATGTATGACCAAATTTCACACCAATAAAAGGGCTGGTGCCAAAAGAATTTAAGGATAATTTTGTTGAAATATCCAGTTGACTTCCTGTTTGACTTTGTTCATATGACATTTTTTGGATGTACTCTGTTAATGATAAATATAGAAAATTAACCCCTTTTTTTTTTGGTAAGTAATATAGAAAAATAAACAGTCTTGACAATGGGCTTTTACTGTAATGATTAGTTTTTGTATTTTTTAATTTTATGAGGATTATAATTTTTTTTTTAAAAATGATATGCCTTTCTATGCTTGATAATATTTGAATTTTTTAACCATCACAATCTTAATCCCATACACACATAGATTTGAACCATTAAGGAAATCACAACACCAACGGTCAAACCAATAAGGAAAAAATCAATAAATTAATTTTCAACATCGATTTATTTTCCCTAACACAGTATATAAATTTCATTGCGTTGCTCTCTCCAAATGTGCTTGTTTCCCTTTGACAGGTAATGCGCAAAAAAAAAAAAAAATTAGATTGTGTAATAATCAATAAAGGACACAATTACTCATTCTAGCTAGTATTTTTAAGATCGACCATAGAGTGGATTAAAAAGAAAGCTCTTCATTCGTGTTTAGATGATAAATAGATAGAATTTCATTAAAAGAAATTACTAGAAATCTTCCAGCTTCAAATAAAATATAAAAGAGTGATTTTATACTTGAACTACAACTACTATGATATTTCTTTCATTTTTACAAGTTTCTTACACAATCCCTATCGATTTTAAATATACAAAATACTACTTATTATGTAATTTTGTATACCCATAAAAAATTCTATGAGAATATAAATATTCTATCATGTAAAATTAATTTTCTTGCTAGAATCTTTCACGTGTCTTACACGAAAACGCATCTAGTTAATGTTACTAAATATGTTTCACGACAACGATTACACATAAATTTACCATATACTAGCCCGACCTAATTAATAGTCCTATAACCAACCATATGTGTATTTAGGTTTTGGTCAATGGAAAAATTAGAAAAAATGTCATAATATTTTGCCTCTAAAGTTCACCTTAAAAATGACAAAGAACTCACAACAAAGACATGTCTCTTGGACTCTCAAAGTAATGGTATTTTTAAGATCAACTACAGAGTCGTGTTAAAAAGGAAAGCTTTTCATTCCCATCTAAATTATAGATAGAATTCATTTTAAGAAAAATATTAGAAATCTTCCAACTTAGCATGTAAAAAAGTGAGTTTATACTTTAACTACTATATTATTTCTTACATTTATTTGAGTTTATTTCACAATCTTTATCTATTTTTAGTGTACAAAATATTACGTATTATGTAACATACAATTCTGTGGGAATATAAATACTCTATCATGCAAAATTAATTTTTCTTCTGGAATCTTCCACGTGTCTTGCACGAAAACGCATCTAATTGATGTTAAGAAATATATTTCACAACAACGATTACACAAAAATTTATCATATTAGCCCGACATATTTGATAGTCCTATAACCAACCACATATGTTTTTAGGTTTAGGTCAAGGGTAAAATTAAAAAAAAAGAAAAAAAAGTCATAATATTTTGCCGTTAAAGTTCACCAAAAATTACAAAAGACTCACAATAAAGACATGTTTCTTGGACTCTCAATGTAATGATATTTTTAAGATCGACCATAGAGTCATATCAAAAAGAGAAGCTTTTCATTCTCATCTAAATTATAGAAAGAATTCATTTTAAAAAAAACTTCTAGAAATCTTCCAACTTAGCATGTAAATAATTGAGTTTATACTTTAACTACTATTCTATGTCTTAACTTATATGAGTTTATTTCACAATCTTTATCTATTTTAAATGTACAAAATATTACTTATTATGCAATATAAAATTCTATGGGAATATAAATACTTTATCACACATTTAAATTTTCTTTTAAATTTTTTCACATGTTTTGCACGAAAACACATATACTTATCAATGTTATGAAATATATTCTGAGACTATGAGCATACGTAAATTTACGAAACTAGTGCAACCTAATTGATAGTCCTATCATCAACTACACATGCATTTATAGATTTACGTCAAGGGCAAAATTGAATAAACATATCAAATATTTTATCCCTAAAGTTCACCAAATTACCAAAAATAAATAAATAAATAAATCCTCACAATAGAGACATGTTCTTGGAGACGCCAAAGTAATAGTATTTTTAATATAACATACAAATGAGTGATTTTATACTTGAACTAATAACTACTATATGATATCTCTTATTTGAGTTTCTATCACAATATTTATTAATTTTAAATACACAAAATACTACTTATTATGTAATTTAATTTGTATACTCATAAAAATTTGTATAGGAATATATATATACTCTCTCGCACATTTAATTTTTCCTTTACAATTTTCCACATATCATGTACAAAAAATATCTAGTTTATTAGTGTTGTAAAATATTGATTCCGAAACTATGAGTACAAGTAAATTTGCCAAACTAGTCCGACCTAATTGATAATCCTATCACCAACTACATATGCATATAGGACATATGCATATAGGTTTAGGATTCAAGGTAAAATTAGAAAAACATGTCAAATATTTTGCCCTAAAAGTTCACCAAATTTGCAAAAGACTCACAACAAAGACATGTCTCTTGAACTCTCAAAGTAATAGTATTTTTAAGATCGACCACAGAGTTAGGTTAAAAAGGAAAGCTCTTCATTCCCATCTAGATTATAGATAGAATTCATTAACAAAAAAATATTTGATATCTTCCAACTTCGAATATCATGCAAATGAGTGATTTTATACTTTAACTAATAACTACTATATGAAATTTCTTACATTTATCCGAGTTTCTATCACAATCTTTATTGATTTTAAATGTACAAAATACTACTTATCATGTAATTTTGTATACTCATAAAAATTTGTATGGGAATATAAATACTCTCTCGTATATTTAAATTTTGTTTTAGAATTTTCCACATGTCATGTACAAAAAACATCTAGTTTACTAATATTGTAAAATTATATTCCGAGACTATGGGTACACGTAAATTTACCAAGCCATTCTGACCTAATTGATAATCATATCACCAACTACATATGTATCTAGGTTTAGGTCAAGGGTAAAATTAAAAAACATGTCAAACATTTTGCCCTTAGAATTCACTAAATTTACAAAAAACTCACAACAAAGACACATCTCTTGAACACTCAAAGTAAAAATAATTTTTAAGATTGATCATAGAGTTGGTTAAAAATGAAAGCTCTTTATTCCCATATAGACTATATATAGAATTGATTAGAGATAGAATTCATTAAAGAAACTATTAGAAATCTTCCAACTTCAAATAGCATGTAAATGAGTGAATTTATACTTTAACTAATATCTACTATGATATTTCTTACATTTATATGAGTTTCTATCACAATCTTTATTGATTTTAAATATAAAAAATACTACGTATTATGTAATTCTGTATACTCATAAAAATTTACATGGGAATATAAATACTCTTTGGCACATTTAAATTTTCTTTTAGAAATTTTCACGTGTCATGTACGATAAACATAAGATTAGTTTATTAATATTGAAAAATATTATATTGGGAAACTATGAGTACACGTAAATTTATCAAACTAGCCCTACTTAGTTAATAATCTTATCACCAACTACATATGTATCTAGGTTTAGGTCAAGAGTAAAATTATAAAAAAAAAAAAAATCAAATATTTTGCCCTTAAAGTTCTCCAAACTTACAAAAGACTGTGTCTTATACACATCTTATGATTGGACTCTTTTTCATAATCTTTGTTGTGACAATTTTTTTAACAATTAGATCTATTTGTCTATTATACACATCTTAAATGTGTTTGTAAACATTGCAAATTATCCTACAAATTTCTAGAATTTTTTAAACTTGTCTTATAATTGCCCCCTAAAATTTTTTAAAATTTGTCCCTTCTCATGTCTTGCCCTCTTAAAAAAACTAAAATATTTTTTAATACCCTTTTATCACACAACATTTATAAATATTTTGTATATAAAATATTCTTATTCATCATAAATAATATTCATAATACATAATATGATTAATTGATTATTTATTATAGCTTACTTTACTGTGAATTTAATCAAATTCTTTGTTATCGAATTTATCTAATTGTATTTTTATTTATCATTAACATAATTTTTCCCTTATTGTATAATAAATTTTTTTCCCTCATTGATCGTGGGATAAGACATCCCTTGTCTCAAATTAATAATATTTTCAAGATTGATCACAAAATTAAGTTAAAAAGGAAGGCTCTTCATTCCTATCTAGATTATAGATAGAATTCATTAAAAAAAAAAGTAAAATGTAAATAAACCCTTGTGGTTAGGCAAATAAGCACTTTAACCCTCTGTGGTTAGTAAATGTGTATTTGACTCCCTCGTATTTTTGTACAAAATGGATGGAAACTATTAAATTTAACCGAGTTTGACATACAAGCGCCATTACTGCGTTTGGGAATGTTTTTAAATTTTTTTAACATTATAATAAACATATATTGACTATTTTACCCCCCAAAATAAACCTTAACTCTTACTCCACCCCAATAGTATCACTACCACCACCAGGTCCACCACAGCAGGCCTACCGTTTTACTTAAACATCCTATAGCCATTCATAAACTGAAAATGCAGGATTCTGAATGTTTATTTAAGTGTACCTAAATTCAATCCAGCCACCACCACCAATATGGCAACTCGCCACTTCATCCCCTACCCTACCCTCGATCAGTTACCATCACTGTCAATATCCCCTATCAAAATTGAATCTTTGTGTTGGTTGGATGAAAATTTTATGGTTTTACATTTGAATATTGATAATGTTTTGTGATTATATATAGGTTTGGTTGAAAATAATGGTGCTCGTATGATGGAAGAGGAAAGTAGGGATTGGGAATAGGGATCAAATTGGGAACGAGAAAGGGCTCAGGATTGGCAGGAAATAATGGTTGGTTGACCGGGTAGCAAGGGTATTGAGGATAAGAGTTTGGTGGCAGGAGTGGTGGTGGAGGAGGAAGGGAAATGGAGGGAAGTGGGTTGCGGGATTTGCAACGGTGGATGCACGATTGGGTAGTGATGGAGGAGATAGCTGAGGAAAGAAGAGAGGGTGGGGGAAAAGAACTGGAAGAAGAAGAACGGGGATGGTGGCAAGACTATTGGAGGTCGGGGAAGGGAGGAGATGGAAGGGATGGCTGCTATTGGTGGAGAAAGGAGGTCGAGAAAAGGGAGAGATAGAATCGATGAATATTAGTGGAAGAAGAGGAGGAGAAGAGGGAGTGTCGGACTAGAATTAGTTGAGGAGAGAGGAGGGTGTTAGATTTGGAGTGGGAGTGGCGGTTAGGGAGGAAATGTGAAATGGTGTTGGGTGGGGAGAGAAGGTTGGTGGTGATGGTGGCTACTGAGGAGGATGTGATAGTTTTTTATGGTAGCTGTTGGGGTTAGGTGGTGGCAGTGGCCAACTATTTTGGGAGGGGAGGGTTAGGAATTTTTTATTTTTAATTTGACTCATTTTTTATTTTTTGTTTTCAATTTAACCCCAAAATCTGTCAAATTTTATTTTATCCCAATGTACTATTTGCGTGCACTTCGATTAACTGGGGAAAATATGACATTTCACAAGTCATCGTTAGTTTTAACGGTTTTCATTCGTTTCGCAAAAAAAAAAAAAATTAAGTACAAGGGAGGTCAAACGCACATTTGATAAGCACAAGAGTGAAATATGCATATTAGCCAAACCACAAAGGTGTATGTGTGTGTGTGTTTTTTTTGTTTTTTTTTTTTGCGCATTTTACCTAGGAAAAAAAAAACCTATTAGAAGTCTTCCAACTTTAGATATCATGTAAATGAGTGATTTTATACTTTAACCAATAACTATTGTGATATTTCTTACATTTTTATAAGTTTCTATCACAATCTTTATTGATTTTAAATATACAAATTAGTACTACTTATTATGTGATTTTGTATATTCGTAAAAACTTGTATGGTAATCTAATTACTCTCTCGTACGTTTAAAATTTCTTTTAGAATTTTCCATGTGTCATGCACGAAAAACATATACTATCTAAATTTTCCATGTGTCATGCATGATAAAATATATACTATCTCTGTCTCATTAAAATTATTATTATTTGACTTTTCTAATCAATATATTAAGTTTTCATAGCTCAATCTTATATAAATTTCTTTAACTTTTTTTTTTTTAATTTTTATGTGTTAATATTTGATATAAATTTTACTTGTGTTGAATAAATTTTCATTAAAAATCAAATAAAATTATACAAACTATCAATTATAAAATTGCTCTGTTTTACTAAAATAGTCAAATTGTGACAAAAAAAACTCAAGACAGAGGTAATTTATTAATGTTGTAAAATATTATATTTCGAGATTATGAGTACACGTAAATTTACCAAACTAGCCCGACCTAATTGATAATCCTAACACTAACTACATATACATCTAGGTTTAGGTCAAGGGTAAAATTGGAAAAACAGTCAAAATATTTTACCCCTAAAGTTCACCAAATTTACAAAATACTCACAGCAAATACATGTTGGATTCTCAAAGTAATTAACCCAAACTCGAGGACTATATTTCTTCTTCCCACCTCTTTTCAGTCTACCTCCCCCCTCATATACCACAGGCCTGCTCACAATTCTCGCTCTTGCCTCCAATTTCCTTCTCCATCAGTCCCTCTTTCTCTTTACTTGCAAACCTGGTTAAAAAAAGTCAACCTTAGCTTCACCAAGTAAGCTCTCTCACCCTTTTTTTCTTGGTTGTTCTTTGATATTTACCATGCTTTATTTTATTGGTTGGTTTTTTTTTTCCCCATGAAAATTATGGGTCTTGTTTGTTTGATTCAGTCAATTTAATCTATTCCCTTTTAGGGTTTTTCAGATTTCTAGAAAAGAGCCGTTTTTTTGGGGTGAAAAGTGAAAAGAATTAATTTTTCTTCGAATTTGAGGGAGCCCATTTGAACCCATTAGTCTGTTGTTCATGTTGAAAAGTTTAAATCTTTTTTTGAGTCATTTATGACCCTTTATTGATTACTTCTTTTACCCAAATTATCTTTCAGGTTATTTGAATCACATTGTTTTGGAGCTTATCAGTACTGTGCATGACGTGGATGCTCCTTGGGCTGAAGGTTTGGACGCAAACTGAAGTAGACATGCATTAGTTGCTATGATTTGAGTATCTCTTTTGGCTAAATTGAGTAGTGTTGGTTCCTTTTTTCTGCAGATGTTCACCGATTTTGTGTTAATGAAGTGGATTCTTTAGTTTATGGTTGATTTATGACTTTGTTTGTTTGATTAATCGACGTAGATTAGATAAACATGTGTTAATCTGTAATTTTTGTTGTATAAATTAATTTAATAGCTTTGAACTAGTTTTGACGGTTTTGGTTGCCAATTATAGGATTTTGCTTGTCTGTGGCTTGGCCCGTGGTTTGTACCTTTTCTGTTTATGGGGAAATGGAGAACTCTCTTGGATGAGACTAGGGTTTTACTTAATTAAAGAGGATATTAAGAGTATATAAGCATTTTGAGGAGGAAAAAGAAAAGGTGTAACCTGTGGCATTATGGTTTCTATGGAATGATTTGAGTGATTGTCAATTTATTGCCCCAGTAGTAACTATTAAGGGTATCTGAAGTTATACTTGCTTGTTTCTGATGATGTATTTAGTTGCAGATAATTCAATGTTGGGACATTTGCTCTGATATGGGCAAGAACCAACATTTTTTTGGGAATTTCACATTGCAAGTTTAATATTTAGCTGTTCTATACTAGTCTTTTGGTTGGCTGTGATTTGTCCCTCTTTTATGAATTCTTGTTTTCTGATTGGTTCCGAACCCAATGCTGTTTGGGCATTATGTGCATTGCTCCATGGATTCTGTTAACTGTTTGTGTAAGAACAATCAATGTGTATGCAATGAGGTTTGAAGGTCAATGATTTTCTTCGACCACATGATGACAGAAAGCATCATATTCCACATATACTTAATTGAAAGATGAAAACATAGAAATTATACATTATTAACGAGCATGACATTTTTGGAAAGTTAACTTGCCTGGAGTTAAAGTACAAGGATTCCAAAACTCATATGTGGTAAAATCTATGTAAAGTAACAGATCAATTGATTTGGACTCTGTTGTGATAAAATATTGAGATTCACAATCTAATAGTCATTTAAGACTTCTAAAATCTTTCTGATTATTTAACTTAAATTATCCATTTTACTTGCATGTTTGGTTAGAATTTATTACTCATAGTTTGACTTGGCTAGAATTTTAGTCTATTTTATGGTTGTTGTAGGATATAATTTGCATAAAAGTTCTAGGCTTATAAATGAGTTTTTGAGGATGATGAATTGCTATTCATTGTGATTATTTATGAAATGAATTAATTCAAAACTTAAATCTGTTTCGTGTGAATTGTTGTGTTTTAAGTGATGGATTGGTAATCAGATAAAATTTCAATCTATAAACAAGCTGTTGGACTCTGTTCCCAGTACCAAGTATGACACGAGAGCAATATTTGAGAGGTATCACACACACACTACATGCATATACGCATCCTTTTGTTGGGAGATGGCTTCATTTAGTCATGTGATGAGTGGCATAGTGCTTTGTCTTGATAATCTGTAGCTTCTGTTAGTCTTTTTTTTGGAGAACTCATGTACCAGGTTTGCTTGCTGTAAGCCGGTACTTGACCTTGCTTGGACACAACTGACTATTAACTAACTGTCATGGTGGGCAGGATAGTTTACCATACATTTGGTGGTAAGGCTAAACTGGGTGACTCACTTAATGATAGATAACAGTAAAAGAACAAAAGTTAAGAGCTGCTGCCTCCGTTTTGGAAATTTTAATAATGGAGGCAGAAAACTTGTCCTCTGTTTCCTATCATTATAAACATAATTTCAGCTACTTGAGACATGTCTGTAGTATAGAATTACTGCCTCCACCACCTTCTTTTTTTTTTTTTTTTTTTTTTTCTAGGCACATTCTAATTGAAGAAAGATGATTCCTGTTTTCCAATGGTTTTTTGCTGATTATGTCTTTGTATGATTTTAAACTGAGTTCTTAATCTTATGTGAACTTGCAGTTGCAGGATCCTTGGAGGTGGAATTCATTTTGTATTGACTGGTGAAGAATTTCATCAAACCCACTCAAGCACCTTTGAGATGGTTCTTTTGGTATTTTATTTGAATCATTAGGTGTAAAGGTTGCTGCTGTTCTTAGTTATCTTCTGGGGACATTTCAAACTAGTTTGTTTGGATCGTAGTTCACTCATGGAATGTAACAAAGAAGAAGCTATTAGGGCCATGGAGATAGCGGAGAAGAAGATGGCTAGCAGGGATTTTGTTAGCGCACGGAAGATGGCTGTCAGGGCCCAACAGCTCTATCCTGATATCATAAACATTTCTCAGATGATCTTGGTGTGTGATGTGCATTGTGCTGCACAGAACAAGGTTTATGGGGGTGAGAGTGATTGGTATGCTATCCTCCAAATTGAGCCAACATCTGATGAGGCTGCTATCAAGAAGCAATTTCGCAAACTTGCTCTCTCACTTCATCCCGACAAGAACAAGTTCACAGGTGCTTCAGATGCTTTTAAAATGATTGGTGAAGTCAGATGAGAAGCTCAGAAAATGCTTTTGGATCCTCAAAAGCGGATGTTGTATGACAGTAAATGTAAAGCTGCCGGAAGATATCAAGCATCAAACAGGGCTACGCATCAAGGAAGTAGTCAAACAAATGTCAGAGGACATCCTTGGTTTCAGAACAAATTCACGAGTAATACTACTTCCCTGTTTGTGAACCAGCAGCAACAGCAACGACAACAGCAGGCTCAACCTGAAGTAGTCAACAATCGACCAACTTTCTGGACCATCTGTCCTTTTTGTTCTGTTAAGTACCAATACTATAGGGATGTGCTCAACAAAACTTTACACTGTCAAAGCTGCGAGAAGTCTTTCACTGGTTACGAGATGAATCCTCCTGGTGGAGTTCCTGGAAGTAATTCAAGTCAGCCTGGCTTTCCCCAACAGACAGGTGCTATGAGGAAGGACAACTCTACTACTGCCCCACAAAGTATATCTAAGAATTCTTCTCCTAATAAAGGACAGCAGGGAAGTGTTAACAGTCATTAAAAACCTAAATAGGGATTCATTCCCGGAGAAAAGATTCAATCCTGCGGCTGGTGAAGAGTCTATGCAAAATGAAACTCATCTACAGAATGACAGGTTGAACAAATCCAGGGACTCGAGAGGGAACAGCAAGAAGGGGAACATGTCAGCAGAATCTAGTGAGAGTTTTGACACTGAGAGTAGCACAGATTCTGGAGAGGATGGGAATATCAAAGAAGATGGTGATAGTTTGCTTGGAGAAAATTTTAGATATCATAGTGACAGCCTTCGGAGATCTACTCGTAGTAAGCAGCGGGTCTCTTATGATGAAAATTTGAGTGGTGATGATGTGGTAAACCCATCTAAAAGGGCCAAAGGTAATGGTTCTTTCCATGATGGTTTGGAAGAGGTTGAAGGGAATAGTGTTAAGAAAGAAGCTGGCTTTGCTTTTGATACAGTAGAGAATGAAAAGGAGGTGAAACGTGAGGAAATTTCTTCTCCTGAAGAGATTTTACAAACTTTTGGAGAAGAAAAGGAAACTGAACAAAGTTCTGAACCACAGGTTTATGAATATCCTGACCCAGATTTTAATGATTTTGACGAATACAGGAAAGAAGAATGTTTTGCTAGTGAACAGTTGTGGGCTGTTTATGACACTCTGGATGCTATGCCTAGATTCTATGCTCTGATCAGGAAAGTCCTCTCTCCTGGGTTTAGGCTGAAAATAACGTGGTTAGAGCCAGACCCTGACGATGAGGATAAAGTCAAGTGGGTTAATGAAGGCTTACCAGCTTCTTGTGGCAAGTTCAGGTTTGGACACACTGAAATTAGTGAAGAACGTCCTATGTTCTCACACATTCATATTGTCGACTTGAAGAAGGGCAGAAGAAGGTGCACTTTTGAGATATATCCACAAAAAGGGGAAACATGGGCCCTCTTTAAGGGCTGGGATATAAACTGGCACTCTGATCCACAAAGGAAGAAAGAATATGAGTATGAGTTTGTGGAAGTTTTGTCTGAGTATGACAATAGTGGTGTACGTGTCGCGTACTTGGGTAAAGTGAAAGAGTTTGCATGTCTTTTTTATCGAACAGTAAAAGACGGAATCGACTCATTCCTAATTCCACCGAAGCATATCTTCAGATTCTCGCATAAGGTTTCTTCTTTTCGTATGAGTGGGGAGGAAGGAAAAAATGTTCCCCAAGGATCTTTTGAACTTGACCCTGCTTCTTTGCCTGCTAACCATGATAGACTTGATGTTTGTCAAAATTTAAATGTAGATGCAGGACTAATGCATCCTAATGGTTCTTGTTCTGGATCCCGCAATGATATTATGGAACCAAAGGATAACTTGAAAGAAAATGTGTCTCCGACACAATTTACAGAACTGAAGGTGGAGTCCAATGAAAATGCATCCAAGGCAGATTTGGTAGACCTTATGTCAGATTCTGATGAAAATGAAGCTTCAGTAGATAAAGTGGAGCTGAAGATGGGATCAGACGGGAATTCATTCTTAGGCCAAGTAAATATTTATGGATTCTCAGAACTACAATTGCAATGGCTCTGAAAGTTTTGCAAAGGAAATTGAAGACTCGTCAACCCCAGCTTCAGAAGCTTATGAAATTCCTGAACCAGAATTTTATAATTTTGACGCTGACAAGTCTATGGAAAAGTTCCAAGTTGGGCAGATATGGGCTGTCTATGGCGATGAAGATGCCTTACCCAAGTACTATGGCATGATTAAGAAGATCGACTCCCCTCCTAGGTCTGCATTGCACTTGACATGGCTTTTGGCCTGCCCACCATCGGGAAATGTAATGTGTTGGACAGACAAAAAGATGCCAATTTGTTGTGGGAACTTTAAGCTTGGAAAGGGAAAACCACAAATGTTCACAAGCACTGGACCCTTTTCTCATAAGTTAAGAGTGCCATCTCCCAATGAGAAGAATGTTTATGCGATATTCCCAGAAAAAGGTGATATTTGGGCTTTATATAAGAATTGGAGTTCTGAGATGACTTGTTCAGACTTGGAGAACAACAAACTGGAACAAATTGTGAATATGATTTAGTGGAAATCCTGGGGAAAAATGAGATAGGGATAACTGTGTTGTTTCTAGAGCTAGTGACTGGTCATAAATCTGTTTTCAAGCCTCAAATTGGAGGACAATCAACTGTGACTAGGCAGATACCTTGGAACGAGGTGCTTAGGTTCTCCCATCAAATTCCAGCTTGTCGCCTGACAGAAGAGAAAGATGGCAGCCTGAGAGGTTTCTGGGAGCTTGATCCTGCAGCGCTGCCAATTTACTTTTTTTGTTCAAGCTGACGCTGCAGGATAAGGGTTTTTTCTCTCTCTCTCTCTTCGCTAATGTTTTTTCCTGTATTTATGTAGCGCCTCCTGTGCACCGGGGTCTTTTTTGTACAGAAGTCCTGGTTGTAACTGTCAATTGGTTTTGGCAAACAAATTTTAACAGTAGGTAATATCGGCAAGCTATTCAAAAGACTTCAATTTTAGGATTTACTGATCTTTCTGAATTTTATAGTCGGGATTTTCTTTGACCAGATTCACACCGTTTGCTCACAATTCTTCCAATTATTTGGATTAGAATGCATATGTTTTTGATCTCCTGGTTTTCATTACATTGGGGTTCCATGGTTTTAGTGTAGTGTGGTTGTGTAGCAAACTTCATAATTCTGATTAATCTCCTATTCAGGTGACAACTCAAGAATGAGCCTGGCTCTTCTAAGCTGCATACTTCTTTTCAATGAAGTTCCTTTGATTCATAAACAATAGAAATTCCGTTCCGTACTGATGTTTTATTATTATGCTCATGGACAAATAAGCATTAAGCAGCATGGGGGTGCTTTTTTTTTTCCCTAAAGAAATCAACAGTGAATGTCCACCCACCCATTGCTAACTTAAACGCGTCAGTTTAAGTGACAGGACATGTAGCTTTATCATATAGGTTACACTTCGCAATCTTTTAAGCAGTGTGGTAATTCTTTTGGTTTTGAGGCATGTGATTGCCCCAAATCATTCTCTTTCACATACATACACAGGTCTAAATGGAGCTTTTTTAAATATCTTTGCATAATAATGTTAAAAGTCCTCTATACCAAAAGACTTTTATGGTTGTCTCCCTCTATTATATATATAAAATAATAATATAGGTATAAAAAATATTCCTTGATTCTTTTTCTATTTAAAAATGTTAGAAATTTTGTCATACATCACACATAAATTTTGCTTCTCCGGTGTTTTAACTCGGGAGTAATGGAATAAAGGGTAATTTTACTACTATGTCACTAGAAATGGTTTGTATGTTTATCATCATTGACAGTAAAACTTTCCTAGGATAAATTAATATTTTTTATTTAACGGTGTATTTATACAAAGTAGAACTGGCAACGAATCCGGCCGCTCGCGAGTAGCTTGCAAAATAGTTCGGTCAAAAATTTGACTCGAGTTCGAAACTCTTAACGAGCCGATTTCGAACTCGAGTTCGAAACTCTTAACGAGCCGATTTCAAGTACATGGATATTATGTTCGAATGCTCGTCGAACTTTTCAAGTACCATATAATTTTTTTAATTTTTTTTATTATATATAAAATTATTAAAATATCTATAATTTTTAAAAAAATTACATATTTTATCTCGTTTACTTATTTTGAACTAGCTCGAATCAATCTCGAACTATCTCAAATTTTTTGACCTCGAGCTCGAGTATTGTAAAAAATTTCGAGTTTGATTTCAAGTAGAATACTATTCGTACTTGATTCGACTCATTTACATCTTTAATACAAAGTAGTTTCATTAAATTCGGCGGAAAAATATGTAGAGGATTTGATGTTAAAAATTGAAAACCTTACCACATAGGGCATTTGGTCTAGTGGCATGATTCTCGCTTTGGGTGCGAGATATGTCTGCCTAATTACAAATGTTAGTATTTGCATTATTATTTATTTATTTTACAGTATAACCTCTGCAAAATCTGAAAATACCCACATGTTGTTTTATAACAATTACGAAGGTATTAATCAAGTCCTAATAAAATCCCTCAAATACATAACAATAATGCATGTTACCACATTATACAAACTTGACAAACAACAAAAATTTATAACAAAATTTCATGCAAGATACATGATGGGTTGGTCATATTCCCCAAATTGTTTGGTCCTCTATTTAAAGTTTAAATTAATTTTTGAATAAATAACTATTCCATGCAAGATACATGCATTTACAACTCTTAACTAATGTAACCACCAAGTGTACTATTTTGATTTGCTTGGTCACACTCAATGACTGTTACAGTATTATAATTAAAAGTCTAAATCATTAAATTTTGCTTATACTAAAACCATCATTTGTGATTTATACATAGTGGTAAGATATAACCTAAAATGGTAGTATTTCTTTGTAACCAATATTTATTAGCTATAGCCCAATTTTACCATGAGAATGATACAAAAATCATGCCTCAAACCAACGTTTAAATCAATAATCTCTCGAACTTCAAACGTATAAATATGAGATGTCTGTCGGTTAGATAAAAGTACTTTTCAAAATATTCTATTTTAAACTTAAAAAACTTAACATAACACATGCATCAAATACACCTCTCTTCCCTCGCGAGGGATAGGATTTGGGATAATTGTTATATGAGACAATACACTTAATTAACAAACAATTTACAACTTCCATCAACAAGATGTACTTTAAAAAAATATCTTTATCCAAAATTTTTTATAAAAATTATTTCAATAATTGATTTTCAAAAACCCAATATGAACCGTTAATTGCCCCAGCTCTCATGATTATCCAAGGGGTAAACTACAAGGAACTTACTTGTGATTTGGTTAATATTCAGATTACCACCTTGTGGTTTGTAAACGAACAATTCATCCCCTTATGGTTTGGGGTTTTTATAAATGAGTGAAAAGTTAAAAATCTAACAGATTTAGGTAAAAAGTAAAAAAATATAGTACCCCTCTATAGTCTAAAAACTTCATCTGTTGGAATGGAAAGTTAAAATACACAATTAACCATGATTAAATATTTTAAATGGTTAAAATAAAGTTTAGAATAAAAAAATTTCAAACTCGGACACTTTTTTAGCAGTCTGTCAATTTTACTTTAATTCAAATTATAAGAGAATAAATTATCAATTTATAAATTATAAAAGAATAACGTAAACATTAGATAAACTACGAGTTGCTTGTAATTTATCCTTACCCTTGTGATTAATCCTATTCTAAAGGCGCAAAACTTTGGAGCCATAGAATACAACGCTTTTTGAAGCAAGATTCATTCTTTTAGCAATGGAAAATCTTCCAACAGTAAACAAAGAAATCTTCCCTATAAATTCCTCTATGTAAAGTAGGGAAATGAAAAAGGGCAGTAGAGAGTAGTATTCCCTCCAAAAATCCACCCCCAATTTTCCCTCCACGATTCTCTCTAACCCTAACCCTAAACCTAAACCTAAACCCCCACACTCTCTCTCCTCTTCCTCTCTCTGCTTAATCGAGTGTTCTGTGTAAGATTCTTCATTCGATTTGATACATTAGAAGTTATTTATACCAAATTATTTTAATATATATATATATATATATATCTATTTTACTAAAAGCTGGTTTTTATTTCGTAATTTGTGGCAGATGAATTGGAATGGGTCAGCTTGGAGATGATGATGAAAAGAAGAGCAAGCAAATGGAGGATGAATCGAAAATCGATCTAAGCGATACCGAGATGACTGTCCCCTTTGATAATGAAGTATTTTCTCCACTTCATTTACATGGTAAATTTCAAAATTTTCTCTCTTTTTGTCCCATTTTTTTTTTTGTTTTGGTGAAATGGATGGTTATTTATTGAATAATTTGTTAGATTTCTCTAATTTATGAATTGGGTCGAAGAAAATTTAGCAAAGATTAAAATAAAGTTGTGATTTTTACTGTATTGTGCTGAGGAAAGAATTTTTTTTTTTTTCCTCTTTTATGATTAGTGTTCGACTACATTACAGCACATATATGTGTTGTGTGTGAACGACACTAAAAATGTGTGTAAGAAAGGGAAGGGGAAAGAAAGTTTGAACATTGTGTTTATCATTTCTACTTATAAGGCTTGTAGCATGTAATATATTTTTTTTTTAATTTTATGATTTTTGGGCATGGTGCCTGGACATTGATGGTCTTGATGAATTTTGAAGTGAAAATATGGATGTGGGTTTGATTTTATGTTTGAAATTACCCGAAAAGCTCATAGCCTTTTGACTTTGTTTTTCAATATAGTTGGGTTACTTATATGTCATCCTTGTTGTCTTTTTGGATGAATTAGGTGTCGAAGTTGAAGAGGATGCTGATGGATTACAATATTTACAAAATACATTGCCGGTGGAAGATACTTTTCCATTTGGAGATGCATTTGAGACCCAAATGGTGGATTTTGTTGATGAGACCCAAGTAGTGGATATTCATGATGAGACTCAGGTGGTGGATATTGGTGGTGAAACACAAGTGTTGGACGACTTTGACGCTGAAGTCCAAATTGATAGTGATGGGGAGGAAAGTGATAAAACTGAGGTCTTGTCTGATACTGAGAAGTTAGCTGATGATGATTCTGCTAGAAAAGATAGTAATCTTACAGTGACACGATTGACCTTGAGAATGTGCAGGACATTGCTCTTGGCAAACAAAGTGATTCTAAAGCACAATCAGGCTCGTTAAGCAATGAAGATCATCATCCAGGTTAGCATTTTCTTTTTGGTTTATTGGAATTTTCCCACCTTGATGTATGCTTTCGTATTCCTTTGTCTCTGCTTTTGATTCGTGTCATCTAGATTAATGGAACGGATTGAATGTGTATATGTGAAGCAACTACCTTGTTTTGGATCATAAATCAGGCTTCTGTTGTTTCAGGATCTATTGTCAGAGGGTTTACTTCAATTCGTGTTGCATCTATGAGAGCCATTGGTTTGGCAGCTCACAACATGGCTATCAAAAAAATCAACAACAGTTCATTTTCCATGAAGTGTGACAATTCTCTTGAACAGCAGCATGATGAGAAAGATAAACCAATTAGTAGCAGAGACTCACCCAAGCTGACTGACGAACTTAATCAGAAACATAGTTTGGAGGAGCATGATCCACGAATGATACAGGAATTAGGGAATGAAAAAACACGCAAGGTAAGTAGTTCAGCAGTGAGAAAACTCTTTGTGGATGATGTGGTGTCCAAGATCAGACTGGCAGATGATAGTATGAAGAGTGCTGATGGTACAGGAGGCATGCCTCAGTTAGCATCTGAAAATGGTTTAGCGGGACTAAGTTATGTCGATTCCCAAGAACCTGGAGACTTTTCTCAAGCTAATGCACTTGATGTCGTGGACAAATTTATTGAACTTAATGCTGTTGAGTGTGATCAAGATGTTGCCTTCACGAAATCCACTGGGGGAAAATCAAAACCTGTCTGCACCTCTAGTGCAAAAGGGACTCGAAGTTTGGCCAAGAAAGCAGCTGTTAGAAGTATAGATGGAGAAAAGGGGATTTTCAATTGGGATGATGATCTTGAAGATGAAGGAGGAGGAGAGTTTTTCCAAAAGAAAAAGGATCTGTTCTATGTAAATGGTGGTAGGAAGCCCCCATGTCCTAACTCCAAAAACGACATAGCTTCACCATTCAACAAAAAAGAGACAAGAAGAAGCAAGTGGACAGCAATAGAAAACGGAAGGATGCAGTGTTGTCTGATTCAAAGCTGTTGTCAAAAAATCTCAGAGCAAATGAGTCTTCAAAGCGACAAAAGTCAAGCTTTAAAAAGAATCTTATAGAGGTCTTGGATGAAGAGAGGGATTCTGCTACTGAGGATAGGCTAGAAGATGCTGGCACTGACAAGGATTTGACAGACAAGATGGATGTTGGTTTTGATACACAAATGGCTGCTGATGCCATGGAAACCTTAAAACTTGCAGTAAATGTGACAGATCATGATCATAATGATTTTGATGAAGGTGCCACAAAGGTGAGAAAGAGTTCTTCCAAAGATGTAGCAGATAACAGACCAAGTTTGGAGCAAAGAATTACGCGGAAAAGGGCTGGTTCTTCTAATGCTGAAGTTACAAGAAAATCCAAGAAATCAAGGAGTGATATCAAATCAAGTACAGAGTTGTCTTATCTTTCATCGGCTAAACAGTCTAAGAATTTGAGGAAGCAAGCAGATGCAGAGCCTAAGAAAAAAGAACCAGAGAGGGCTAAGGCAGATTTGAAAGAATTGGTTACAGATCAAAGTGAAAACTTGCACACTGTATCTAAGGTGGTTGGGCAAAAAAAGGAATGTAGAGTTCCAGTAGGAAGTGTCCTTGATAAGATTGATGGTAGTCATGTCACTGCATCAGCTGGTCAAAAATCTTTGAAGAGACATTCTTTAGAGTGGGAACTTGATTCTGTGACGCCTGTTGCTCGTCGAACTAGGGGGTCAGTGAAAGCAAGTCATTCAAAAGGTGAAAACAACTTAAATAGTTCTGGTGTGGGGACTGATGCTAGCAGACTTGGAGATTTGAATGTAAGGCAAATTGGTAAATCAAATCCAGGTGGATGTAGCAATGTGAAAACTTTTGCTTTGGACTGTCCCAAAGGGAGAAGGACTCGTTCCAAGTTGCCACTAGTTGGTGAAGATGAGCTAGTATTCAGTATAACACTAGGTCCAAAAGATCAAAATGTGATACTGCAAGCACTTCTATGGATCCAATCAAACATCAGAAGGATCGGTCATCTGTAACTGGAAGTAATGGTATCCTGGCAGATAGGATTGATAATGGTAACTCAGTAGATAAAGATAGTTCTAATATTCAGGAAAATGTGGTTAAGGCTCAGATATCGAAACATTCTGATGTAAAAAGAGTTGGGAATAACACAAGATCTGCTGAAGGGAAAAAAGTGAATGGAACTGAAGAAGCATCACCGAAAGATAGATTTAAGCCATCTACCTCAGCAAGTTCCACTCCTCTTAGTTGTACGACCCCAAGAACTGCTGCATCTCCTATCTGTATGGGCGATGAATATCATAAACAATCATGCCGGAAAAATCTGTTAAGGTCATCTCTCATGAAAGATATTAGTAGCTTAACGAGTACCATTGGTCCAGAGTTTACTAGTGCAATGAAGGACACAAGGAGACGGTTGAGAGATATGACTACTGTTCGAGCCATGTTTAGCCTGCACCTGGATGGAGATATTAGTAAACAACAGAAGAAGGTAGTTGTTTCTGCTGTCTTTTGCTTTGACGTACAAGTTATGCTTGTATGCTCAGCAACATAGTTAAGATGTGCATTCTCATATTACTTTCTTATTCTAGATTTTGGCTCGGCTCGGAGCTTCAGAAGCATCCTCTATATCAGATGCAACACACTTCATAACTGATGAATTTGTCCGCACAAGGAACATGTTGGAATCTATTGCTTTTGGCAAGCCAATAGTGACTCATTTATGGCTAGAGTGACCTCTTGCACTGTTGTGGACAAGCTAATTGCTTCATTGATGAGAGAAATTATATATTGAGAGATGCCAAAAAAGAAAAGGAATTTGGCTTTAGTATGCCAGTTACATTAGCACGAGCATGCCAGCACCCACTTTTGCAGGTAACATACATGAATTTGTTATTTTTATTAGTTGCCCTAGATCTCACTACCTCCTCTTATCTTAATATAAACTATATGCAGGGACAAAGAGTGTTGATCACGCCGAACACAAAGCCTGGTAAAGAAATATTGGGAAGCTTGGTCAAGGCAGTTCATGGTTTGGTGTGTAATTCTCCCCGGCATTTTTAATTCTTCTGGCTAAATAAATTTTTAACCATGCACATATCACAATTTTAGCTTTGTTTTACTTTAATCTGTTTGATTGATACTCCATACAACAATGCAATTTAGAATTATACTTGTTTTATAATCAGTATATTATCAAGATGACTCTCCAACCTAGATAGAGTTATGTACATTTGAGTTTCTGTTTGGTGTTGTATCTGAAACACCTTTGATGTATTAACTGTTGGTCATTATACTCCTTAGGCAGTGGAGAGACTCGGAAGATCAGCACTGAAAGACGAAAGACTCCCAGATGACATTTTGGTTCTTTCTTGTGAAGAAGACTACGATATTTGTGTGCCCTTTCTTGAGAAAGGTTGGAATTGATTATAGTGTCATCAAGAAAATCAATTAACAAAGCAATATAAGCTTCACTTCATTTTAGATCATGTTGTATCTGCAGGTGCAGCAGTTTACAGTTCTGAACTGCTACTGAATGGAATAGTCACTCAGAGACTTGATTATGAAAGGTTGGTTTTTCCTTCACAAAACTTGCTAACTGTGTCACCACAGCGCTTAAAAGACATGAAAGTTAAAAATTTATCGCATTATAGGCCTTAACTGCAGGAAAAGAAAGAAAAGAAGAAGAAAAATAAGAATTCTACCATTCCATTTATCCTTTGACGCAAGAGTAAAATGTGAAGTGCCTATAATCTTGGCCATGGTACTGATAACGGTACCCTCACCATTACCTCTTGTATCTGACATTCTTGTTTTGTACCCAATTGCAGGCATCTTTTGTTCACAGATAATGTGAAGAGAACACGATCAACAATATGGTTGAAAAAAAATAATAATCAGTATCTTCCTGTAAATAAAAGCTAATAAGAGCTCTTTGTTTTTGCAGAAATGCCAACGTTCTCTCTCTTGATTTAGTGTTTGGTCGTGTGTTAAATAAATGTCTGTAAAGGTTGTCTTCTTTCTCCTGGTTATATTGTTGAGAGATACTGTAAGGCCCTCAATCCAACGTACAATTTCGTTTCGTTTCTTTTCTTTTCTGTGGTTTCTTTCCTATTTTTAAATTTTATGTTATATTGTGTTTGGATTGATGAATTTAGAAAAAGTTTGAAATCCACCCATTTGTTAGTGTGATTTGTAGAGTTAAAATAGATAAATTTAAAATTCACCCAAATTAGAAAGTCATTGAAAATCTTTTATCTCAGATTTTTTAATTTGGTTGAATATGAAAATCATTCATTTTAATTTTATAAATCTTTCAAAAAAAAAAAAAAAGAATAAATTTTAAATTTTTATCCAAATTTATCAATTTAAAAACACAATTTTATAGAATTTTGTTTACTTTAACAGATATTATAAATTTTATAATATTTATTTTATATTATAAGATTTACAAAGTAAAAATGTCAGGTTACTGTATTATTTTCATACTTCCTCGGAGGTCACACTACTATTTATTTCTATCTGAGAGGTTGAGAGTGATCCTGCGTGAGCATGACTTGGGGATTTCTTTTTGATTGATTTGAAATGGTGAATTGTCGGCTAAACCCAATTTAATAGTGGCGCACCACCACTAAATCTGATTAAACTCCATTTTGGTTTGGAATTTAGAAGTTCATACTGCAATCAATCACATCATGCAACTTAGTATTATTCATCATTAGTGATCAGGAGTTTGTATTTATTACTATAAAATTTCATTTTCTCAAGATTAGCAAAGAAAAGCATTGAACTTCTTTTTAATTACTAGAGTTTAATGCAAGAACTAGTTTGCAATCTAATTCTTTTTTTATATTATCAATGTGCTGTATAAACTCAGATTACCATTTCATTCATCTATATTCTTATCAAACTACTAATAATTTTGTTCAAATAACTAAAATTTTAAATAATTTTTTTTTATTTGATTCGACTAATTTCAAATTATAGATGTCAATTAGAGGCAATGGTGAAATTAAATTATTAAAATCGCAATTACTGAAAAAACAAAAGATAAATATGGATTGCAGATAAAAGCTAATATTGATAGCATCTTTAGTTTCTCCAATGCAGTAATTGCCGTAGATATTACTAATGAAATTCAACATGTAACACCCCTAATTAATCAAAGTCATGCAAAATGATCTAGAATAATTAGTCTAAACCTTATAGAGTAGAGGGTTGAATTTGAAACAATCAAATTCCACCCAAGAGAGTGTATTAAGCACGACATTAAAACCTAACATTTCACTAATTAAAGTCATAATCATACTAATTAGCACCACAAACAGAAATGTTCATAAATAGTCACAAAGCACTCTCCAAAATTTGTTATCTATGAGGAAAAATAATATTCCCTTCAATTCTCTTATTGAGGGGAATGGATTGGAGAAATACTAATGAATGGCAACATTTTCTTTTTCTGTTGGAGGCCAGAAAGTGGAGATTCCGAGGGTAATCCCAATTCCCTTGGAAATCCAGAAACAAATATATTTATTAGTAGTAATATAATTTGGATGAATATTCTTGGTGGGCTTCCTTTAGCAAGTGATGATCAAGATGATGCAGAATCATCAAGTTGTGATGATTCCAATTATACGATGATGATCAATTCCAATGAGTCCAGGGAATTTGATGGTCAAGATTTTGGAGAATCAAATGATGCTGGGAATGATAGTCCAGAAGGACTTGTGTCATCAAAAGAGGTGCAACAAAAATCAAGAATTGGTACTTCTACTGAAAGTATAAGTAGGGAATTGGAAGAGGAAATTGAAGGTGACAAACTTTTCTGGGAGACTTGCTTGGCAGCTGGTTTTCCTTGAACCATAAAACATTGAAGCATAACAAGTGAAATTCTAGCGTTGGATTTGTGAACTTGTATTATTTTATAAATTTGTAAGTTAATATATAAATTTATAAAGTATAACAATATTGTATTACCAAACTTCGTTTAGTAATTATGAAATTACCTGTAAAATAAGTATTATACGTGTTCTTTTTTTCTTTTTCTTTTTTCTTTATTTTGTTTTTTTTGGGGGGGGGGTATGTGTTATTATGGATCACAAGAAAGCAATGAAAGAAGCCAAAAAGTATTTTCAAACAAAACCGTCATCAAGTCTGGTGGATTCAACTAATTTGGTTGGATGAAATTTGACATTATTCATGCAAAATCGCTTAAAATATTGTTAGCAAAAAATATCACTTAAATTTGAATTTCAAAGTAATTATATCTTGATAAAGTGAGAGTAAAATAAATGTATTTTGTATTGATTAATGTGATTTGAGTAAATAGTCAAGTCTACATATAGGTATATTATTGGCATAGGATAAATCACATTTTTTTGCGGTTCTCTTTCCCTTGTATTTATATTGTATAAATATTTAAAATTAAAGAAATAATTTTCTTAGCATAATTATAAAATTTTCCGAAATTAGAATTTGCTTATAATCTGATATTCGAACAGTATCAAAACTATTGAGAGGAGACTAGGTGGAAAGACTAGATGTATTGATAATCTCGGAATCAAAAAATTCAAGACCGAACAATCACATTGCAGCAAAAATCATCAAGCCTTCACGTGCCCCGCACATGCATCTTGTCCTGAAAATTTCTATCTTTTCTTGCGTCAGCAACACACTAACTCTGCGTTATCCACCATGTCAGCATTCTGGTTTAGACCAAGATTTGGTTTAACATCACACCAACTCAACCAACGAATTTTTATTTTGACCATATTTTGATTGATTCACTTCTCGGTTTGACCGGTTTTTAAAGGGTTTTAATTTAAATCATATTGTATATAAATATCTTACAAAAAAATCAGGGTGTAAGATAATCAAACCATAGTAACAGTAACATAAATATGAGACTTTTTGGTAGTACCGGATTACTATTGCTAGCTGAGCTTCAAACAAAAAATTTCCTCACCTATTTTTTAGAAGAAAAATTATATTCTCTCTATCTATCATTTTATTAGTTATTTTTTTTGTTTGTTCTAAATTATTTATCACTCCTTAGAAAGACAATTAAACAAATGTTAATTTACCTATTTTTACCCTTCATACAAATTCCTAAAAATGACATTAAATTCATATTAGAGCATTAATTACTTTCACAAACCATTTCAAATTTTGAAACTCCAACACCAACTAATAAATTTTGAATTTGAATATAAGGACAATAATGAAAAAATTGTCTTATTAGTTGGTCAAAAATCAACTACTCTTAAACTATGTGCCAGATTGATCATGCTAAATAAAATGGGACGGAATGGTAAGTCCAACTCTAGTGGTGGTGGGACCAACCAAGATGGGCTCTTTGGCTGACATCTCAAGAGGCTAGGATTCAGTTCCGAGGAGGGTGAGGCTGCCGGGCTTGGTACGGTGAGTTGCTAGCTATGGACCAAAAAGGAGGGCGTATCTGATATAAATTCCGGGAAATGAGAGATATTTTGTTTCACCACAAAAAATTATCACTTTGATTATTTACTTTTAATAATATTTTATTATTTGATTAAGTTATTTTATTTTTTTATTAAAATTTAAAATTTTATCACTATTTAAATGTGATATATAATTCAACAGTCAATTTTTTTCGGAATAAATTAATTTTTGAGTATAATGATATACTCGAGATAAAACTAATTTTATGTTTAGATTGTTTTCTTAACTTTTAATTATTTAGATATAGAAAAATAGATAATAAATGGAAGGAGACTAAAGAGTGAGGATCAAATACATACCTGGTGTGTAATTATAAACTTTTTTGAAAATGCTAATTTATTAATTGTATTGACTTTTTTTTCCTTCCAAATGATACTTTATCTATTTCAAAATAACTGTTACTTTTGACTAGTACACACAGATTAAAAAAGTTGTTAAATTACATTAATTTTACAAAAAGATAGTTCAAAGTGATTAAATTATTTTTTTGCATTAATATCCCAACTCATAATCCTTCCTTCATTAATGTAGCACTAAAAGTAAATAAGATAATTAAAAAAATATCATTTAATACTTTTTTAATTTTCTAAAACGATAGATGATATGAAATAAGACAAGTTACGTAAAGTGACATTTATTTTTAAACGGAAGAAGTAATAAATATGAATTACTAGTAGTAGTTAGTATTGCTAGTATTCCTAGCAAAACAAAAAAAGCACTGTTAGTCCAAGCACTGATATGAACTCTAGCTAGACAAAACCCGCCCAATCAGCCATTGATATCATTGATATTTTGTGTGTCCTACAGATTTGGGCTGTGACTTTTAAACCGAGATATTGGATTGAAAAATTAGGCCGAGTGTTAATATTAAAAGGTAAGGCTTAATTACAGTTTGCCTCCTGTAATTAGGGGACAGTTGCAAATTGCCCCCCAACATTAAATGAAGTTAAAATTTTCATCTAAAAGGATAAGTGAAATGTCATAATTGCCCTCAATATTTTAATTACCTTAATCAACATAAAATTAGAGTGAATTGCATTTTGGTATTTGATTTTATTTTACTTTATAAGTAATTTGTCATTCAAAAGTAACAATGTTTTTTCATTCAACATTATTGAAAATTTTTTTACCCTTCACTATTAATTGTATGAATTAGTTTACTATTTTAATATTTTTTCCTTCGCATATATTTTTTTAACATGTCATCACGTACTTGTTCTGTCAATATTATTTTTATATTTAGATTAAAGTATTTTATTTATTCAATCACATTACTTTAGTTTTATTAATTTTTATTTTATTTTCTCTATTATCAATAATTAATTCATCAATTTGTATTTAAAAAATCACATTGTTTGAGTAAATATACAAGTTTGAGATATAATCAATATATTTAATTTATTAGTATCATTTTCAAATTTAATAGAGAATTTTAGTAAAGAACTTCACAACGTATAACTAAAAATAGTGAGGGCAATTATGACATTTCACTACTATCTTTAGATGAAAATTTTAACTTCATTTAATCTTGAGGGGCAATTTGTAGATAAAACAAAAATAGGAGTACAATTTGCAATTGTCCCCCTAATTACAGGGGGCAAATTGTAATTAAGCCAAAAGGTAATTTAGGCTTCAATTGCGTGGTTTTATCAAGCCCATGGGTCAATGGCTAGACTGTGAAAGAAGAGAAGTATAGGGATTGAAAATGGCCCGTTCTTTTGTATAATACTCGAGATTGAGATCTGTGACCTTACCAGGTAAAATATAGAGTTTATGTCCTCGTCAATAATTTTCATGATAATTGCATACCGATTCTTAGGTTTATTAAACAATATTGAAACTAAGTTAATTTTTGGTCAATTTTTTCCCCTGCTAATAAGACTAATTAAGTGAATTAAAGAAAATAGGAATATGAAAAACTATACCCAAAGACATGTCTAACCATCCTGTGGATGCTGAAATTTGCTAAGAGTTAAATCTAGGCGTAATTCAGTCTATTTCTTAAGTGAGGAACTTGCGCGTAGTATTATTAACATAATTAAATCACACTCTTTATGAATGTGTTAGGAGCTATTTGTTAATTTTCCATTAAAATTATATTTCCTATTTAAGGGGATTTAAGGATAAAAGAGGTAATGTCAAGTAAAATCATAGCGTAACTATCAAGATTAAGTAGGAGAAGCTTTTGCAAGACCCTTTCCTCTCTTCTTGTCACCTTCTTTTTCTTTTGGTCATCGGTTTGTCCTTTATTAATTATTAGAACCCTCTGGCCCACACAATCATTTTTCCTTTTCTTAAGAAACAAGCCCATATAACATAGTACAAACACATGATAAAAAACACACAATAAGAGATATGTCAAATACAAATACGATATGATAAAATATGGATCAGACATGAATAGTAAGGAACGGGACCACGTGACATATTGCTACCCCTATTCATCGTTGAGTATATAAAGAAAAGTGAGTTTAGGGTTTGGTGAGAAAACAGGTCTTAATTAGGGCAATCCAAAAGAAGCCATGGAAGAAGTTGAATTGATGTGGTTGCCAATAGAAGTCATTCACCACATATTCAAGTCTCTTATCTCAATGCAAAAGAAAAAGCCCAAGCTAGTGTTTTATCCAAGAACTGGTTGATTGCATGGAGGACAAACCGTAGATTGGAATTTGAAGACTGGGACTTTTACAAGCCCAATTGGAATCCACAAAATTGTTGTATTTACAAAACAGACCCAAAAGAGTTCAGTAATTGCGTGAACGATAGTTTGCAAAGATACCAGGAAGATCATATAGAGGAGTTCAAACTCTCCATCAACTTGACTAGTGATGATTTGGCTTCTCTTGATGAATGGCTCAGAATGGTTGTAGAAAAAGGTATGGAAGTTTTGGATCTTGAACTCTGTGCAGATATGTTATCTTCGCCGTATATTCTACCTGAGAAAATTCTTGCTGCTAAATCATTATCAGAGTTTAAAGTTGCCGGATGCAAGTTTCCGAAGCAGTTTAATAATAAATACTATAAAGATTATGTGCAAGAATATTAGGGTTTTAAAACTCTGGAATGTCTATATAGATAACGAGATGTTTCATTGTTTAGTTGAAGGCTGCCCTATTGTGAACGATTTGAGAATTGAAGAATGTGCAGGTTTGAATACAATTAAGGTTACCAACCTTTTTAGCCTCAAACAACTTTTCATACATAGTGTAGGCTCTAAACCACGGTATGGCTATGGTTATAGCTATGATAGTGGGGTAGTGAATCTTGAAGTTGATGCACCAAGTCTTGAAAAGACGGAATTGGGCACTGTGTAGTGTCCTATCCCTAGAATTTCATTCATCTCCAAATATGAAGAATTTATCACTAGAGAGGATATATATCTACGAAGAATTGTTTGATGACTTGATGAATAAATCTCCAAATCTTGAGTTTTTGGAAGTCAAGAATTGTGGAGGGCTTAGAAGCATTGACCTAACAAGTCGAACCCAAAGCACTACTTGTGCTTGTCTTCGATTCCATTACACACGATTATCGAAATAGAGATTGATCCTCCAAAAAATGATGAGTTTCATCCATATATGTCATTTTAGATTCATAGCACATTGTGTCTCTCCCTGAAAGGTATCTTGGTTAGAGATAAATGTACGTCGCCTAATATAGATGCATCGTGGGCTCTAGGATTGTACAAGTTGTTATCAAGTTTAAGTCCTACATCAAAAGTTTCACTTTGCATTACCTATCAGATCGTATCAACTCATAGGCACAATTGTCACATTGGAGGCAATCATCCAAGGTTTGATGCTGTTGAAATTGAGAAACTGAAGCTAAAAATGCCATACTTATTATTATCAACATGGACAGAAGATAGAACAAATAATCTTGTTGATTGTTTGTTTTTGGCTTGTCGTCCAAAGACTCTAGTAATGCATCCAAATATCAATGGAGGTGATGATAACTTCATTAAGTACCTGTTGAAGATATTGACGACGGCCGAGAGAATTAGAAATCGTGATTCTTTCAAATCTCCTGATCATGATGGTATAATTTGTTGGAGAGTTTTTAAAATAACTATTGTTTCACCAAATGATACTACTTTATTTTCATATGAGTTGCATTGTTTTAATTGTATAGCTTTGGTCGCATTGTTTCACCAAAGGATACTTATTTTGAGTGAAAGAAAGTGTTCAAACAAATTATAACCCTTCATTCTCTATAAATAAACATCACTCTCTTCATTTTAACACCATCTTTTGATTACAATCTTGCAGATTTTTATTTATTCATTTGAAACAAACTTATACTCACATATTCAAGTGTTCATGTTCTTATTGCGCAAAGGAACTTGAATACTATTGTTTTTCTGTTGCTATCTTTGTCAAGTGACTAGAATAAGTTTGTGTAAAACTATTCTAGTGTATTCCATTGCATCCTAAATGAAATTTGTCATATCTCTTTGCATCCAAACAAAAAAGGTTTTGGAAGAGACAAATTAAGTTTAAAGGAAAGTGATTATACTATCACGCATTGAAATAATTGCGCAAATCTTTAGGATAAAAGTGCAGGCCACCCTCTCCACACCAATAGTTTTTAGACCTAATTGTTAATTTTTGTGTTAAATCTTATGGCAATGACAACTTCAACCATCAAGGAGTTATCCATTGATTTTACCAAGTTGTCAAGGTTCGAAGAAGGAAACTTTCTTCGATGGCAAAAGAAGATGAAGATCCTTCTTACAATATTGCATATTGCATATGTGCTCACAACTGAAAGGTCAAAGGAGATTGAAAGGGAGACATTGGAACAAACTCGTGCAAGGAGGCAATGTTGACTTCATTTGTATGGGTCACATTTTGAATGGTATGTTGGAGACACGTATCAAGACGCATGATTGATCAAATCCACGTTAAATTTTTGATCCAAAATTTGATCAAAATTTCACTCCACGTTAAACTTTTGGAAACTTTACGTATGGTTGACCAAATCCCACAAATTGGATCCCTTAATATTCCAAGTTATGTCCCTGTTGAAGTTGACAAGTTGAAGTTAACAAGCCCGATGTTTTCAGGGAATTGTTCAAATAATTTGGTTGATGGCTTGTTTTTGGCTTGTCGTCCTAAGACTTTAGTCGTGCGTTGGAGAATGGATATCAGAGGATACTTCATTGAGGGCCTGTTTAAGATATTGACGGCCGAGAGAAGAGGAAATAATGTGGATTCTTGCAAATCTCCTCATATAATTAAGCCTTGGAAAGATGATCTAAAGGGAGTAGTAGTACAAGTTAAGATCAAGAATAGCAAAAAGTGGCGACAATTAAGGCCTCGTGATTCCAAGACTTTGAAAGATGATGCTTCAATTAAATTTAAGATAGAGTGGAAAAAGATTCGTTTTTTTTAGAATGGGATGAATGTCCAAATTCTTAGCAGGGCTCAAGATCAGGCAGATGCTTTTAGGCATAAGAAATTAAGATTAGATTAGATTAGTTGCTAGGTTACTACTATTTTGTTTATGAAATTTTTATCGTCTGTTAAATTATTATACAGCAAGTATAATGGTATAATACTTTAACAAAAATGTGAAATTCCCTTTATGTTTAACATCAACTTATTAGCTATTACTGCTATTCCTTTTGGAAGCTTTTTTCTCCCTTCGATTTTTGTCCCATAAATTACTTGGAAGTTCTGTTAGTGTTAAATAGTATGAATTAGTAATATTTCACCTCTTTTGTACTTAGAGAAAATTCTAAAAATATGCCATTTTTCTAACTTTGTTCTATTTGGGTGCTTATTTGAAATTGCAGTTCCGGAGGGTGTAACTCGCATTCAGAGAATGCGAGTTCGAGATTTTTTAAAAAAAAAAAAATAATATTTGACTGACCTCGCATTCGGGGAATGCGAGGTCATTCCGACCTCGCATTCACCGAATGCGAGGTCAATTTGATTGACCTCGCATTCCAGATGTGATATGCGACGGTCATCGTTTGAAAGTGGTGCAAATGAAAATCGTGCATACACATCAAGATGTGTATAAGAGACAGATCGTTAATGTAATAGTATAGCCCATTACGAATTTAAATTGTGCACTATTAAAAAATAGAAAAATGAAGGATTTGACTGTAAGATAAAATCATTTAAATAGTAAATCGTAAATTATAAACTATAACATTAACGAAGTTGTAGGATATTTGAAAATAGTAAACCATTATATTTAAATCATAAACTATAACAGTAACGAGATAGTACGCGAATGAAATGTGTAAACCCGTTAATTTATTAATTTATCGTAATTTTGATAAAATTTTGACAGAACCTCCCCTATTTTACGACCATTCTCCTTGCCAACAACCAAACCCAACAAGGGCAACAAACATCCATAAAAGCCCGACAAGGGCTAAAAAACATAAATACAAACCTAATAACAATAAAAAACCACCTGACAAAGGCAACAAACATCCATAAAAGCCCGACAAGGGCTAAAAAACATAAATACAAACCTAATAGACAACCCACAATAAAAAATCACCCGACAAGGGCTAAAACACATAAATACGAATAACAAACATGAATACACTATATTGCGATGTCTCTTATACACATCTAGATGTGTATAATGAGACAGATTCGTAAACGAGGCGGCGGAGGCCGAAGATCAAGACGAGTAGATTCGCCTCTGCATGTAGTGATTGAGAAGCGAAATGGTGATCTGTGCCCATGCACTACTATCCGAGTATCGTCCTCGTCATGTTGTCTAACGACATGTAGTACAATCTAGCCATAGAATCCATCTACCAATGAAAGTTCAAATTAGTTTTACTGAAGTAAGGTTGAAACTAGAAAAACAATAAGAAACATCTAGATGTAATTAGAGACAAGATATATAGATATTTGGGCCATCTCAGAACTGATACAGTTGATGGCTGGGCTCACAGTAGGATTGGATATGTACATCACCGTCCTCGCTCGGTACCATTGCATGTAATCACCCAATACATGTGTAGTATCAATACATGTGAGACCAACCTCAACTGTATCAGTTCTTGCGGCCCAAATATCTATATATTGTCTGTGTGTCAACTCCCAATCAGTGTTCGCCCGACCACGGCGGTCTGTCAAATGCAATGCAGCTTGATTACCCGATCAATCTCTGATCTGGTATGGGTTGGTGCAAACCGAACTGTCTGCATAACCCGATAGGGAGATAACATTCTTACGATCTAGATGTGTATAAGAGACAGCATCTGACACCTGTATACAACACATCTAGATGTGTATAAGAGACAGAATTATTGTATATAAACCATTTGAATATTTTTGTTGACTTAGTTGATCTAGATGTGTATAAAGACAGGGAGGTTGATAGATCCCATGGACCGTAGTGATAAAGATGGGCTGATTTATTGGAATGAAGAAAAGAATGATATTCAGTTGCACATGTACTTTGAAAGCAAGGAGCAAGTTACTACTTTATTGCTGAATTATCCGAAAATAAAATGCCTCCAATCGGTACAAGTAAGTATGCGTGCCATCTGCCGACACATGTCATCGATCGCATACACATCTAGATGTGTATAAGAGACAGTGATAGACCCCGTCACATTCTCCTTTATTGGGGAGGCTAGATGTGGCTAAGAGACAGGATGTAGAATTGAAGAAGGTGACTCGGATCGCCAGTGCTCAAGTTACAGAGGCGATCAAAGCATGATCCACTGAAATGCGTCCTAAAGATGCGACGCCCTCGAGGCGTTTTGATAATATAATGCCATACCTCGCCGGTATAGGCATGTGATATACACATCTAGATGTGTATAAGAGACAGGTGGTAATAGTGACTCGTCATGGCATGCATTAGAGGAGGATCTAAATGATTTTGACATTCAATGTCATAAGTGATAGAATATCATGTACATATGATGTCCATTATGGACAAGCTCTGCTGTCTGATCATCCATTATACACAAATAGTCATGGAAAGAATTAATGATTGTACGATATCTTTTAATAGTAATCAATGATCAGACAAATATTTTTTGATTACACATGTCATTTATGGATGAACAAAATGCCCAAAATAAACAAGAATGGATATAATACAATTGTATGAATCCATTCTTGTACACATCTAGATGTGTATAAGACTTATACACATCTAGATGTGTATAAGAGACACATCCTAGATCTAGCTAAGAGACAGATATAGAGGAACTCTGTCTCGCACGTACCCGACCCTGCCGGCGTTCGCGGACATATTGTCATCACCTGTATGGCCAATGAATAGGAGCGTACTCATCCTGGATTAGATTGTGGAACAAACCTACTAACGTTGTCTGCGCTCGATATGTGCGAGTAGTGTAATGTTCCGCAATCAGGCGGGTTGGTTCATCACCCTTATGCACTGCTGCCAAAGCATGCGAACATGGAAACCTATACATTTGCCATTTACCACAAGTCTTGTCATCAAATCAAGGAATTACACTCACTCATAGCATGCACAATGCCCCGATGCCGGTCAGATATTATGCAAACAGTCTCCAAGTCACGTACAACATGGTGTCTCAACCTGTGCAACAATTGCATAAGCAACAGTAAAATTTGATTGTTAGCATCCAAAGCGGCAATAAGTAATTTACCGATACTCCTCGTAGATGCGTGCCATCAACACATAGGACAGTCTACACATATGGCATGCATCAATCGATGGCCGAAATGCCCAAAATATGTATTTGAAAATTTTTAAATCCTCGATACTATTGGGATGATGTAGCCATTGCACCACAGTTTGGGGATTGGAGCGTAGTAGTTCTGCAACGTATTGGGGTAATTGTTGAAAATTAGATGCCCAACTTCCATATGCAAGCACAATCGCTTTCCTGCGAGCATACCAAGCTTTCTTGTAAGTGATGTCAACCTTCAAACTGTTCTTCACATATGCTGAATTTGTTTGACAGTTTTGGACCTTCCACACAGTAAGAGATTCATTTCCACGTACCCGGATACTCCAATCACAATTTCCACCGCTGTCGCCGGAGGACGCATCGCATTTAGCAACCCATGTTCTCTTCCGGCTCTCTATGACTTTGAATTCTCGTTGTTGAGCTATAGACCACATTGTAACTGCCTTAGTAACTTGCTCCTTGCTTTCAAAGTACATGTGCAACTGAATATCATTTTTTTCTTCATTCCAATAAATCAGCCCATCTTTATCACTACGGTCCATGGGATCGTACTCACCGTAGTTACCAAGATCATTGAAAAAAGCCATCCCCCTAGGTTGATAAGCAGGAACATCCTCTTGTGTATGACATTCATCGTTATTTGTCCCCAAATTCTCGTCAGAATCATCATCCGATATGTCTTCCGAGTCTGAACCAGACTCGTAATCCTCGTCTAATGCATGCCATGACGAGTCACTATTACCACTATCCGCTAACAAACCCTCGTCTACGAGGCCTTTCTCCTATGATCTATAGATTTATATGTTGATATTGCATGGTACTTGGGCCTTCACCTGCTATGTGTCTCTATTATATCTGCGCGCCCAATAGCTTCATCGAGTTGCATTGAGTTTGACATTGCAAGCGAACAAGTTGGGTTGTAAAACTCAAACGACCACGGATGTTCAAAAGAGTCCGCGCATTGGACTGCAACGGTGGTCGTCCATGGTCGAATGCATGAGAGACATCATTGGCCCCATACCATACACCCCTACATTGTTGCTTACATGTACGTGCGGAATTTCCTCCGTCTCGATAAACAATTCAGCACAAAAATTTGGATCGGCATCAAACAAATCAAAAATACCTTCCACACCATCATCATCTGTCAATGTAATGCCAGAGTAAACACCACGACTAACTATGTGCCTAAACACAATATTCAATTTCATCTGCTCCCTATCAACCTCCATGAATTCGTATATCTTGTCAACTAAGTCAACAAAACTAATCCGTTGATTTATTCGAAATGATTAAATTACCGGCGTTATCTTTAAGATTAAAGATAACTTCCGGTTATACCCAATAAGGGTTATGAACAACCAGAGACAGTATTGCGGAACAGTTATAATGTCAGATAGAGCTGTCGACAAGGGCTACGACCAACAGTTATAACATCTAATTGTGTATAAGTAATCAATGCATGGAAAGTCTTAAAAAAAATTTTAAACTTCCCACAATTTCAGTTTAACAAACAACATAACCATAAATTTCACCACAATCAACAGAAATCAAACCTACAACATATATCCCGAGCCAAAGATCATTTTCTCTAAATATTAAAAAAAATATGGGATATAATCAAAGCAGCATATTATTAAACTAAAATACAAAAACATAAAAAAAATAAACTACATACACAAAATATTTTTATAAAACATTTACATTAACAAAAATAATTATTTAAACAAAAAATATATTAATTAAAATTATTGAACTCCATAAAAAAAATTAAATGTACCTGAAAATATTTTGGTGGTGGGTTGTGGTGGCGGTGGTTGTGTTGGTTGTGGTGGTGGTGGTGGTGTAATGTAGATGGTGATTGTTGTAGAGTCAAGGAAATAGATGGTGGTGGGGAGGAGGAGGACCACGAGGAGGAGGAGGATGAGGAGGAGGAGGAAAGAGGAGGGCGAGGAGGAGGGAGGAGGAAGGAGGGGGCGGGGACTTGGGGACTCCACAAATACCACCCCAATCTACGTTTCATTTAAGCATAGATATAGAACACATCTCAAAATAGGCATAGATATAGAAATTTTCCTTTGTACTCATTATATATTTACGGCCTGTTCTCAACAGTTTGTTGATCGAGCAACGTACAAATTATGATTAATCTTAATTTGCTCACTTTTTTCTATTTTTAACTGTAAGATTTTGAAGAATATGATCACCGTCTATGGGCCATGTATATAGATCACGGTAGCCAATTGCAGATGGAGACTCCACTCCACTTGTTTCTCTTGTCTTTTCTGCTACATTTTTCTCTTGCTCCATTCAAAAATTTTCTTGAATGCAATGATATATTGCCATACTCTGTGTTAAACAACATGAACTTCAATCTTAAAATCAATTGGTGGTAAGTGGAGTGACCTAAAAATTTATTAATTAGTTCAAGATCTTTTTTGACTAATCGATGTAAAATTTATATTTTTAATACCTTTAACACCCTGACCTCCTTGTGTTTTGCATGCATCATATTGTGGTCCAGTGCAGGATAAAAATTGAATTGAAGCACAAATAATAGGAATTTTTTTTTTTAAAACTGTAATTGATAATAAAATATTCACGCAAGTAAATAATATATATATGAAAAAATTTTATTGGTCCGTTTGAATACTTGCACAATATAACACCATGTGTTTTGAATGTTTGTATAATATAAGATTTAAAGTACAACAATATAGTATACTAACAAGACCATGAATTTTTCTAAACATATGTATTTAGTAAATAATGTAAGAAGATCTATTAATACATAATAATTAATTTCATTGAATTCCAAACTTTTTGTATAAAAAACACATGAGTAAACCATAATTTCCATTTCAATATTCTACAAATTAGTGGCAAAAAAAAAAAAACTTAGACAAATATTTTTATATGGTCAGCGAGGAACACATATAAATTAACGGGCATCCTTGCATGGACTGGGATTGAGTCAATACGAAGGAGTGCAGAAACTAAGTATTGTAAAGAGTAAAGTGCTAGCGTTCGAAATAAAGGCTAAAGCCACGTATCGAGTCCCCCAAAGGGAATGATATTGAACAAGTTCTGTGCGACGCTAAGTATTAAATAGTGTGCGGGGACAAGTGCTATATCGAGTTGAGAACAGAAATCACTTCTAGGCTCCTCTACAATTGAGGGTTGTTTGGTATAGACCGTACAAGTACGCAAGGTTTTAAAAGAAGGATAAATGTAATGTAGTTAGTACAGAAGGCGAGTATTTTTCAAATAAATAAATAAAGCAAGTACAAATTAATGAACTCCAGTCAAAAACAAAAACTACCAGCCTATTAATACTTAATATCATCGATATTTATTGTGTCTTTAAAAGGCAAGAATATTTTTTTTTTGGGTCAAAAGTCAAACTGGCTTAGGGCATGTGTGTTCATTAAAAGGTAATTTGGGCTTAACTGCGCTTGTTAGAATGTGAAAAAGATAGAAGCATAGGGCTTGAAAAATAAAAATGGCTAGTTCTTTATACTGCATACAAAGATTCCTGTTACGTTGAACAATTAATAAATCTATATAAGATTATAAATTTAAGATTATTGGACAAAATTATAAAATGTTATTAAATTCGTGAATAAAAGAATGAAATTCAATCAAAATTTATAATTAAGAATCAATAATTTAATTTAATAAAATTTTGTGACATAAATTTGTCTTACCAAATGATGAATTTCCTACATATATTGAGATATAATTATAGTTACACCACATATAGAACAAGCTTAATTTTTAGACCCAGCTTGACCAAAGGTGTTGCAGAAGGCCTGGACCTACCGTTGCTGTACCATGAAGACAACGCCGATTTTGCCCACTTGCCATATCTATATTTTATATTCATGCTTTAAAAATTTAAAGCTATTAAAATACAACAAAAAATTAGTGAAAAAAAACCCAAAAACCATTAAACAAAGACCATGGAGACTAGTAGTACGTATTTGGTAAGGACTTTAGGACTCTTAAAAGTATTGTATGACTTTAGGACTCTAAGCTAGTTCTACACTAGCTAAGCTATGACATTGAGATTACAAACATACATAAATTATGGGAAAATTTCTATAATCTCATTAGGATATACTTGTATTTTGAATGATTGTACAGTACAATACTATGTGTTTTGACAAGTGATTTTATTTTTTTCCCTAAATTTCAGGGTTAAGATAAAATAGGGCTAGAGTGTACCTATAAAAAGGCATATCCTTCAAGATCATACACTGACTATCAAGATTAAGAGAAGCTTTTGCAAGTCCCTCTCCTATAAAAAGGGAGTTTAGCTAGGGTTTGTCGAGCAAAAGGTCATGGAAGAAGGAGAAGAAGCATCATTGCAGTGGTTGCCAATAGAAGTTATCCACCATATATTCTCTTATCTCAATCCAGAAGAAAAGGCCCAAGCTAGTATTTTGTCCAAGAACTGGTTGTTTGCATGGCGTAAAAACCCTAAATTGCAATTCTTAGACTGGGACTTTTACGAGCCTAATTGGTATCCAAGAAATTGTTTGTATTTACAAAAACAACCCCAAAAAGTTCCGCAATTATGTGAATGGTATTTTGCGAAAACACCAAGAAGACCACATAGAGGAGTTCAATCTTTCCATGAACTTGACTAGTGATGATTTGGCTTCTTTAAATGGATGGCTCAGAATAGCTATTAAAAAAGGTGTCAAAGTTCTTGATCTTAGTCTCTGTGCAGATATGTTATCTTCACCGTATAGTCTACCCGAAAACATCCTTCTCGAAGCTAAATCATTAACAGAGTTAAGACTTGCTGGATGTAAGTTTATAAATGTCATGATGTGCAAGAATATCAGGGTATTAAAACTCTTTAATGTCTACATAGATGACGAGACGTTTCGACGCGTAGTTGAGGGCTGCCCTTTTATGGACGATTTGAGAATTGAAGAATGTGTGGGGTTGGATACAATTAGGATTATCAACCTTTCTAGCCTCAAAAAACTTTTCATACAACGTTTGAGAAATATTGAAGTTGAGGCACCAACCCTTCAATGAGAAGATGGAGTTGAGTATTTTGCGTTATCCAAGATTCCTTGAATTGCATGCATCCCAAAATTTGAAGGATCTATCACTAAAGAAGATTAGTATCATGGGTAAATCCTTCTTTGTTGACTTGATGCATAAATTACCAAATCTTGAATATTTGGAAGTCAAGGATTGCTACGTACATGGTGAAAGGGTAGTTAATTTCACAAGTCACTCGTTGAAGCACTTGTGCTTGTCTTCAATTTCTCCAAGCACCAAGATCCAAATAGAAATTGATGCCCCAAGGCTTGTTGTGTTTCAATTTCAATGTGAAACCATCCTGCCAAATGTGTCTTTCAAGGCAAGTAGAAGCAGTGTCTCCTCGAGCCAGATGGTGTCTCGCATAGAGATAAACTACCAGTGTCCTCGTATCGGTGCAGGGTGGTTTCAAGACTTGAATAAGTTGCTATCAAGCTTAATTGGATCCAAAATTTCGATGTACATTACCTTTTGGAGATTATTAAAAAGTAATTAGAACACATATTGGGAGGCTCAGGCAATCATCCAAGTTGTGTTGCTGTTGATGTTGAGAAATTGAAGCTAAAAATGCCATATTCCTTTATAATAACGTGGACAGAAGATAGAACAAATGATCTTGTTGATTGTTTGTTTTTGGCTTGTCGTCCAAAGACTCTAGTAATGCATCGGATTATCAATAGAGGTGATGACTTCATTAGTTACCTGTTGAAGATATTGACGACGGCGGAGAGAATTAGAAATCGTGATTCTTGCAAATCTCCTGATCATGATGATATAATTAAGTTGTGGCAGGATGATCTAAAGGAAGTAGTAGTAGAAGTTAAGATGAAGAATGGCAGAAAGTGGCGACGATTAGGGCCTCATGATTGGAAGACTGATTTGTTAGATGATTCTTTGAATTTTGATGAGTGGACCAAGATTCGTTTTGGTTTAGAATGGGAAGTATATTCAGATTCTAGCAAGGCTAAAAATCATGCCAGATGTATGTTTTCTAGGCATAAGAAACAATGAAATGTAAGTTAAATGGTAAAAGTATTTTGTTATTATCTATTAATCAAGATTTGAGTCGAGAGATTTTTTTAAAAAAAAGAAAAAGAAAAAAAAGGTTATTAATTTCTTTGAAGGTGAATTTATTATTAATTAGTCAATCCTTATAAAATTTACAAATTCAATGATAAAATTTGTCCAGATATCTCTTAACTAACATAATTGAGAGATGTTAATTAATTTATGGAGGTTGGCTACCTACTCATCTAGGATAAAATAGTAAAATGCAATAGATTGAGTTGAGGGTGTAAATAAGTCAGATGGCCGGTCCAACATTTTTACTTCTCAATTTTTTGTCCTCCTACCTCAATTTGTAACCGTTTGATTTTTATTTATTAATTATTATTATTTTTTTTTTTTTGGGGCCAATTTGGTCATTCCACCCAAACTACCAAATCTTGCCGCTATGGCATTGGTGGCACAGCTGTGGAGGACCAAATTGGTCAAAAGGTAAAATTTGGAGGACTGAATTCCACCAAAGTTAGATAATGGACCAAAAGTTGCTAGTAAAAACATCTTTTTTTTTGGGGGGGGGGGGGGATATTGAGACTGTACTTAATTATTTAGTTCTGAATTTAGAGATAATTCCAGTTTTGAATTTGTAGATAATTAAGAATGAATTGCCACTTGTTCCTACATTCATGCTCTAAAAATTTAAAGCTATTGAAATATAACAAAATTTTAGTGACAACAAAAAAAGTTGAAACAAAAATCTAGTGACTATTACCATTTTGTAAGGACTTGGAGACGGTAATATGATTTTAAAAGTTACGTACGCATACGAATACAAATACAAATTGTGACTCTCTACAAGAAGTAAACAAAGCCATTATTGAATTTAACTATAAACAAAGCCTGATTGAATTTAACTATCACATAGAATCTTACATTAAATTAAATTTTAATATAACAATTTAACTAACTAACTAGAGAATAGACATCCCACTAATTCAATTACTGAAATCTTTAGTTAGACTAAAACTCTTGATTTATTAAATGATTTTAAAATAATAAAAAAATTGCTGGTCACCTCTTTCCACTCTCCTTTTCTTTCTGACATCAGTTTGCCCTAGCAATTAACTTAGAATCCTCCGGCTCCCAACCATCTTTCCTTTTTCCTCACCATTGAGTAGAGTTTGGTGCGAAAAAGGTTTTCATATACCCAAATTAGAAGGAAAAGCCATGAAAAAGAGATATTTCCTCCTCAAGAAAAAGAAAAGCCACGAAAGATACAATCTATATACCAGTAAGAGCCAATAGAAATTATCCTCCATATATTTACTATTCTGAATCAAAAAGAAAAAGCCAAAGCAACTGTTTTGTCCAAGGACTGGCTGAATGCATGGCGGAGAAACCCTAAATTGCACTTTGATGACGGGTTGTTTTACAAACCCAGAAATCTAGAAAAAGGTACTGTTTTGTTCAGAAATTATGTGAATAATACTTTGCAAAGACACCTAGAAGACCATATTATAGAGGAGTTCACTCTTTGCATGAATTTCTTGAAGAATGATCAAGATTTGGCTTCTCTTGATAAATGGCTCGGAATAGCTGTAGAAAAAGGTGTCAAAGTTCTTGATCTTAGTCTCTGTGAAGATATGTTACATTCACCATATATATTCTACTAGATAGCATCCTTGAAGCTAAATCATTAACCGAGTTAAAAGTCGCTCAATGCAAGTTTCCAAACATTACACGGGTATTGAAACAGAATATCCTTAGTGGTAAGAATATTAGGGTATTAAAACTTTGGAATGTGTACATTGATGATGAGATGTTTCGTTGCTTGGTTGAGGGTTGCCCTTTGATGAACGATTTGAGAATTCAAGAATGTGGGGGGTTGAATACAATTAGGTTGATCAACCTTTTCAGCCTCAAACAAGTTTACATACAACATGTAGGCTATGATAAAAAAACGTGAGAGACTTACTCTAGAGAGTGATGCACCAAATGTTGAGAAGATGGAGTTGAGGAAAGTCTGAATTTTCCCCGATCTCTTGAATTGCATGGATCTCCAAATTTGAAGGATTTATCACTATATAGGGTATGTATCATGGGCAAATTATTCTTTGATGACTTGATGTACAAATTTCCAAATCTTGAATTTTTGGAAGTCAACGATTGCTTCGTGGATGGAACTATTATTAGTTTAACAAGCCACAATCTGAAGTATTTATGCTTCTCCTTAATTTATCCTTCACTTTTAAAAATAGAAATTGATGCCCCAAGAATTGTTGTCTTTCAACTTGAATGTGACACGGACTACAGTACTATCCCATATGTGTCTTTCAAGGCAAGAAGCTGCCAAATGGTGTCTCGCATAGAGATAATAAATGACTGGTCCAAAGATATCGATGCATGGTGGTTTTAAGGAATTGAGTGAGCTGCTATCTAGTTTAAGTGGATCCAAAATTCCACTCTACATTAATGTTTCTGAATAAATTATTTAAGAAAAAAATTCTATAATCCCGTTAAAAAATTATCTATATCATTGTACTGAGTTGAATTCTTACGCCGCATTCAATTTTTTCTCCCTTTGATTTTTGTTCTCATAAGTTACGTAGATAGAAGTTCTATTATTATAAAATAATATTAGTATATAATATTTCATTGTTATGCTTTCATTCGAACACTCATTTTTGCTCCATCTTGTGTATTTGTACATATATAATCATAATCGATTGTGCTCCCAGCTTAGATTGACTTGCTAATTAAAGCATGTCATTGTCATGGACGAGTGATAAAACAAAACAAACTTCTACTACTACTAAATGGATCCAATACGATTTGGAAATTGGTCTGGCCTTTGATCCAATTATAAATAAATGGATGGTGTCTTGAACTATCCGATTCCGTACTTGAACATTGATCTCGTCTACAAAACCAAGTTTATTTAAAAAAGTTCTCTACTCATTTGACCACTTACAATGTCAGATCACCTAAGAGAATTCTCTATTTATTGAGTAATAAATAATAATTTACCTCTATCTATCTTTTAATCTTTGTGCTGATAGCTAGATCTCACTCCCTGATTTGCCGTTTTCCAAAAAGTTTACATTTTGTACTGTGCTAATTGTAACTTTAATTGAGATTTTGAGGGCAGCTGTTCTATTTGTGGAGGAATGTTGATATGTTTGGCAAAAACATGAAAATATGTTGGAAGTGTATTCATTCTATGTCGATCTATTTATGCATGACTCTGCAGATTATGCTAACACTACAGTTTACACTGCTAAAAGATGAATGTCCAGTTTTCACCATTTTCACCATATTCCAATTGTGCGGATAATACAAACCAAAACCTCACATTTATGACATGATTTCCGGAGCTTCTCGGTGTCACGCCATCTTCAGCCACCTGATCAGCTGTGGAACGGATCATCAAGACTCAAAGGCTTGAATTGCTTGCAATCTTATACAGTACTATTTAAGAAGAATTGCAAAGGCAAGGAAGAACTTTAAGTAAATCCCAGTATGATTTTAGTATATGTCGAACAACACAGAATAAGCCTGTGGGTAATCAGTTTTATATGGAGGATAAATCCGGATGACGAAAACAACCCTCCAAATTTTGTCAGTTTTCCTTCTCTGCTGCAGGTCCATGCAATACAACTAGATGAACACAGACAAATGGATCATCTAAATATCTCTGAACAAAATTCAAAACCCTGCTTCACTTCCTTTTGCTGAACATAACATGTAACTCATCTTTCTAACCATGTAAATCAACTACATTTTGAAGGTTCAAACATGTAAACATAGACACAAACTGCAGATTCAAACACATTCAAAGAACTGGTGGAATAGCCAAACAGAGGTAGATAATCTGGAGTTGTAAGCAAGGGACTTGATGTCTATCAGAAACCATAAACAGATCATGAAAGCAACACATGTTGAGTTCAACATTTTGAACACCATACGACAAAGATACAGAACTCCAAACCTAATGGCCAGAGATTAAAGACTACCCCTTGGATCATATATAAAGATGATGATCTAACACACAACAATGGAAATTCCAGAGCCACAAACAAAATGAACATACGTAAATGCATTAATCAGTGACCAAAAACAGGATCAAAGAATAATTAAATGGAAATGCCCACAGAGAAGCCGAGTTAGAAATTGGAGAAGCAGGTTATAAGTTCCCAAAATAAATGGTTCTCCTCTTACAATACTGTTTAGCAGATGCTGGCAGTTACACATCACCTACACAAGACATGATACAGCAAGTACCAAAAATTGTCTTCACAGCTATGTGGCTTCATTCTTTATCCTATTCAAAATATAACAGGAAAGGAGCTAATTAAATCACCATGAGTACATATTTTGCAGGTCTCTCACTTCATCTTTGCTTCAGTGAAGAGAACATGGCGATTCACACGAGGATCATATTTGCGAAATTCAAGCTTGGTCTGTGTATTTTGAAACCTCTTGCTCTTCTTAACCACGTAGAAGAATCCAGTACCAGCTGCAGAAACAAGCCTCACTAGCATTGAGCCTGCCTTACTGTCTTCTTGTCACCCATTTCTTATAATCCACCCAAAAAAAAAAAATCAAAGCTTTAGAACAGGTATCAATTCATACCTCACAAATCATATGCAACCTAAAACCCAGAAAACTCATCATCCACATTATAATCATTTCATCAATTAACCAAAGACAGAACCTTTTCAAACAACCAGTTCACAAAATTTCATATTTCAGAAAACAGAATATGAAAATTATTAACAATATGTCATCTACCAAATCTTTTAACGTCGAAAAGACCTCAATACAAGCGTGTGAACATGCACAAATACACCTTGAGGGTCGGAATATGAAGATCACTCAGAGAAGGAAGCACTCAACATGCAAAAGCCCTCAAAATTCAAGAAGCCTGATGCGCTCCGGTCTGTTGAGCTTGGACTTTATTGAATCATCATTGCAATCTTCTGTGCACATACCATTATTATATGTACGTATCATAAATCCATAGCAAAGAGGACAGAAATACGCAGACAAAACGAAATCCGTGGGCATTTGAAGCCAAAATTACTTAAGAATCCAAGGTCATCTTTTAGATTATGCAAATTAATAAACCTAACAGCAATAGAACTTTTAGCATAATTCAAACAGCACAAAAACTTTTCGGGTTTTATAATTTAACTACACTTCTTTGAGGCATAATACCATTTATTACCTAGAACTGCAAAAAATTTGCGAAGGGCATTCTTTTCCCTTTTTCAGAAAATTCTCTCCCTTCTTGGAAAAAGGATTGGAGTGATGGATTGGGGTTTTACTCTCTCTCACACACACACGTATTAAAACTGAACAATGAACACTAATAAAGATGCAATTTTTTTCAATTGACCAACTCTACATTTCTCTTCAGAAAAAATATCCATTTTCTAAAAAAGATTTCTCTTTTATATGTGAAATTAATATTAACACTTATTTTACTCTGTTTTGAGACTTGGAGATGAACCCTTTTTTCTTCTTTTTCTTAAGATTCAACAATTCTGCATTTGCATAAATAAAAAAGAAAATTATACACAAACATATATTTACCAATTGAAAAGTTAAAGATCAACCAGCAAAGAAGATAACAATTCATACAATAAAAAACCAGAGAAAATAATGATGAAAAATCAGAACTTACTGAAAATTCTGTAGCTTTTATTCGCTCTCACGGCTTTAAACCCCAAAAGAGTGAGCTTGTGTGTTTTCCTCTCTGGGTTAGCAAGTGTTTGGAACCCTTTAAAACCCCTTAGCTGAAATATAGGTCTAAAGACAATAATACCCCTGACTATTTTCTTATTCCCTCATAATAGATTCATTTTCATTTCTTCTTCTCATTCACTACTTTGCCCTATAAAATTCTGATTAAAAGGAAAAAAGATCCAAGCTTTGGATAATCTCAGCTCAAACCTGCTAAGAAAAAGCTGTCAAAGTACAATTTTCCTCTCAATTTTCATTCTCAAGCTAAAATTTTTTTTTATCAATATTGTCATTTTTTCCATGTGGGTTTTTCATTAGAAAGGGAACAAGACATGAAAATTTGACTTAAATTAGAGCAGAAACTGACTTAAATCTTTGATGGGTTGTTTGTTTTTTAATTTTTCATATTGCAAAAAAATTCTTAAGTAAAAAATGTAGTAGTGAGATCCGGGGAGTACAGTGGATGCAGTAGGGAATCCGATCCCCACATCAGCAGTGTTAATGGCATCGTCAAAGCACATATCAACAAGGTGCCGTGATGAGAATGTGGCATTCTTGAAATGCAAGAAGGATGATTCCAACCCTGAAAAATGCCTTGACAAAGGCCATCAAGTTACCCGTTGTGTCTTTAGCCTGTAAGCTTATAATTTCAGAATTTTCTGTTCTTTTTACTAGTATTTTATCAGTACTTGGATTAGTTATTGGATTGGATTTTATTCGGTATAGTAAGATGGAGAAAGGAAACGAAAAGAAAATGTCTCTTTTATGAGATTATATTGTTGAAAATAGTGAAATTTAGAGGATCTGTTGAACTGGGATTTCGAAATTAGATTACTGAAGAGGTGGAATTTTTATGTTGGTTGAGATTTGCAATGTGGACATATGATGAACTATTGTTGAATTTAGCATTGAGTAGGGGCTTATAGCATTTTGCCGGATTTGAAATGTTGAAGTTCGAGGTGAAGTTTGTTGCTCCTATTTGTTCGTTAATATGAGAACCTATTGGATTCTGTTCTTCAATCTGATGTTGTAGCTCTTTCGCTCAAATGAGCTACCATTTTGTTAGAGTAAATCCGAGTTGTTGATTTTTTTTTGGCGTGTGTGTGTGTGTAAGATAATTCCATTGGAAACCAGGTTTACAGTGGAATTATCTTGGAAGTCATGAGTTTTGCTTATGATTTTAGAATTCTGGGAATGTGACTGGGAAAAATAATTACTCATCAGTTTAACACTCATCAGTTTAATCTTTCAAGATTATACAGTGTCATACTCATGAGTACTTAAGTTTCTTGCTTTTGGCTGAATTTTGGGAGGTGGATGCGACAGCAATATGCACATTCATGATGTGTAAACCTGTGTAACCAAATTTCTTGCTTCTGTTCGAGTTTTGGTGAGATGCACCTTGCTAAGTTGAGAATATGTTAGAAAAAAGGTAGCTGTCTGTTGCACTTACGAGTACTTAAATCCATCGCTTACACTGCACATAAAGCTTTACCTTTGTGAATGAAATCGATTTTGACCTACTTAAAGCATTAGGTTTTAGAAGCATGTTCCGCTTGCTTTCTGTTGTTCTGTGGTGTTTTCCTGGGGTCTTTCTCTTTTCTTTTTTTATTCCTTTTCCATTGATATGGACTGGTGGAGGTGTGTACCTGGTGGAACTCAAAATGAAACCCAAAAAAGACTGCAGTTCTGATGAGCTCCAACTCCATAGCACTTATAGCTATAAGATTATCAATCTGTTATTCTCGACTGTCCTCTTTATGGCTTAGAGAAAGTTATCCTTTGACTCCCTGTTTTGCTTATCCTTCTCATAATAAATGAACGTTTAGAAAGCGTAATTTTAGCTTATGTATTTGGTTCAAAGTTATGTGGTTTATTCCATTTTGCCTGTGTTTTATTGTAATTCCTCAAGTCCTTCATCTGGGTACAGGTTTGTGTACATTGAAACACTACGGATTATAGCAACAACTAAACTCACAGTATTATATTAACAGACACGATGATTTTTATCACCCTTCTGTTAGCCTATTACAGAGGACTGTATTCCAATTCCCTCATACTAGAAATTTGTATCACTCAACTGGACACTAATTGATTTCTTGGAAATTTATTGTGTCCCTCTTATCCATATAATTCTCCTGCTCAAAGTTATGGGGCTACCCAGTGCAAGCCAGGTGTTTAAATTACATGAAGATTTTGATTGTTTGGTTATAACCATTCAAGAAAATGGATATCAACAGAAAATGTTCAATGCTTGTAATCTGTCTTTGCAGGCTGAAGGATCTTCATCAGAGGTGCACCAAAGAGATGGATGCTTATGCTGGGTGTATGTACTACCAGACAAATGAGTTTGAACTCTGTCGCAAAGAACAGAACAAAAGAGTTTGAGAGAGCATGTCCTCTTTGAATGATTGCCAAATGCATCTGCATCTGATCAACATAATAATTTCAGCACATCTGTGGCACACAGATATTTTATGTTAGAAGAACTCAGTTCATCTATTTCGCAGATCGAATACCAAACTTCTGTGTTGTTAATTTCATGATATGAAGTTTTCAAGAACATGTACAATTGCCCCTTGCCAATGATGGAGTTGCAAATTTCATTTTCACACTAAGTTTGTGGATACTCAAATTCACTAGCTGGAGCTCTGAATTTTCTTTAACAAAGTACTACCGAAATAACTACAGATTGTGATCTTGAAATGAACTAAGAGGAGAGCAACAGTCTATAATTAGGGGAATTCATATTCAGGCATCATATGTTCTCTATAAGGTCTTTTGCTCTGCAGATCGCAGGTGATAATTTGAAACGTTATCATCTCTTTCCAAAATTCTGTCTGGTGAGATTTCCCTTAGTATGATGCTGCAAATTTTTTCTTGAGTTTTTAGATTGTAACAGTCCCTAATAGCTTCATGAATCTGAATGCTTAATTCCCATAGCCTCAATCCTCGCAGAAACTTGAACGAGCCCGTTCCCCATCAAGACAGCAGCCAGTTTCCAAGTTATTTGAAACTTTAAGGCTCTCTTGGATCACAGTTTATTTTTAACCATCTAAAAACCAAATTTTGCATTTCAGTGCTAACAAAGACGGGTCTACACACTAATTCTTTAAGTAGCATATGGGCACGTCAGGAAACTGCTTTAATTCCATGACGAGGTCTGGAGGGCAGCTTTAACTATCCAATTATTGTGTCGACCCAGTGAGGAAAAAAGGTGCCCTTTTTCCTTTGAAATTGATAAATTGGCCATTCATGCGCATAGCAAATTTGGCAATCCTTACAAACAAACAAACAAAATCTTAATTCCACTAAGTAAGGTTAATTCCACTAAGTAAGGTCAGCAAATTTGGCAATCCTTCAACCAGAAAAATATAACACTGCGAAACCATCCATTTTAACTGATACTCCATTAAATTGAAATGAAATATAACACATGCGCAGAAATAGTGTACAATACAAACCTAAAACATAACAGAAACAACAAAGATTGTAACAGAAAACATGGAGTTGAGTCCACAAAAACTTAAATTTGCATATATTCGTAGTAAGCATCCAGGGTAATTAATAGCAGGCAGCACTTCTCCAAACTAACTGATGCAACTCTGGTATGACAGCACAGTGACCGAAACAGTCATCAGCGAGGACTGCACATCATAAAGCAATTCACGGGTCATGTAACCAAGTAAAGCAATCAAAAAAGGAACAAAGAACGGCAACAATGGCATCATGGTATTAATAGTAGAAGCAGCAGCAAAAGAAGTCAATAACCCAGGCAAGATAAAGTCTCCACCTAACCATTATTCAAAGAGGGAACATGTAAAATGAAAAATTTACAACCATTTCAAGTATAGTCTAATTTGCTAAAAGAAAATAGGTTCAATTCGTCCATTGCAGGCTAGGGATTACTTGTATTCTAACATGCAGCCTATCAATTCAACAAACATTGTGTTTGGATATCCAACATACCTATAGGATCTAGAACGAGATCTGGATTGACTGCGAAGGTTCCTCCGAGGACTCGGGGACCTGCTAGGCACGTGGTCCACATCACGAGCACTATGACAATTACCTCCTGAACTTGAGCGCTGGCGGCTTGGCCGATCATGTTTATTGTCAGGAGAAACTAATCGTGAAATGGACTGAGATCGCCTTGGCGACCTCTCACGGGACCTGTAACTTCTCTCTTCCCTAGGCGAAACAGATCTAGATCCTCGAGGAGAGTAGTGTTCTCCACGTGTGCCACGATTCCTATCCCTTTAAATCATACAAGATAACACAATTCATTTTTTATTTTTTTTTTGTAAAAAAAAAAAAAAAAGAGATAGAGAGCAACAGAACCACATAATCTAATTGAAACAAGAGCAAATGGTTGAAAAACAACAAACCAGCTAAAAACTCCATGTGATCCTCTTACAAGGGAAGACAGTTCCAATTCAAATACTGAAAATCCACTACACATTGATTTTAATATACAAAAGCATGTCTAACAACACTTCCTGGAAAACAAAAAGCTGGTAGTGCCCCAAAATCTAATGATTGAAGCATGACCTTTACCTGCATCTTTCCAGAGTTTCTGGAAAAAACATACAATACTTTCATCCAATATACTGTTTTAATTCTCTATAGCAGTGTACAGATTGATCAGCATCAGATAACTTCAAAGTCTCTCTGCCCCAACTTCTAGAAACCACAATATTATCTTTCCTCGATCATTCTCATCTCACCTCTATCAGTAAAAACTTTGAAAAATCTTTGCATCTTTGTAGATGATTTCTTTCTTTGGCCAACTACAAGCTTTAGATTCTTTCTTTAACTGGATATATGCAACATTAGAAAATCAAGCTAACAATTTAAATAAGAGAAAAAAATTGAAGTTCTTCTGCAATGTAATCACTTTACACGTACACACCATTTCAAACCAGTTGGTTCTCCGTGTCAGGTAAATACCTTACAAGCCAAAGTCATAAAAAAGGAAAATCCCATGGAATGAAGATTATACTGGATGAAGGATGAACTAAAACATCTGGAGAGGCATTGATTTGTACGTATGCAAGGACTCTTTGATTTTGTGATCCCTTTTCTCTTTTGTCTTTATTAGTCCAGAATTCTTTAAGTCTCTTTCTCATATTAGGATCTGCATTCATAAGGCCACCAGCAGAGGTCATTCAAGTCTAATGGAAGAATGCACAAGATAAACATAATGAGTCATACAAAAAATCAAGCAACCAAAACAGCAAATACTATGAGTTTGTCAGCAAAAGGATGCCAAAAAACCTTTAAAAAGGAAAAACAAAATAAAAACAGAAGTAAAACAACTCTCCCAACATCAAATTCCACTACACCATCCCCAAAATTTCTCAGCAAATCAAGAGATAACAATATAGAAAGAAACAAATCAGCAGTGATTCATAGATCTGTATTTGGGCTTTACCAGCATTATCGAAAAAAAAGTTAATCAATAAAATATTCCGTTCATCGGTATAAAAGGGAAAAATAAACCACTTCTGGTACATCTATTTTAGATAACTCCCCACAGAAGATCACGTTCATTAAAACTACTATTTTAATATTAACAGCGGTGAGTATAATTAATTCAATGACTGAACAGATCGGAGGGACCAAATCTTAAGATTGCAACAAGCAATCCAAAGACGGGTCAAAGCAGATGACCCCTTTCAAGCAGTATAGTCCAGCAATATAAATAAAGCTAAGATGATAAAACAGGAGATAGTATCAAGAAGCCAATGATTTTTTATACTTAAAATCCAGACCTGGAATCATGCCTTGCTGGGGAAGGAGAGCGCGAGTAAGCTGCCAAGCAAAGTACTAAAGAATTATTCAACAAGAAGCAGAAAGTGATATTACTATAACACATCAAATTAACGCAACCTCACGTATCAAATAAGTGCATGGATTTACTAAACGAAGACACTCTCACAAAGAGGCACATACATGCTTATACAAGTTTATGCAAGTCAGCAATCTAAAACACAAGAAAGCATTCATGGTAGCTTGTCTGGGAGGAAACAAGAAAAATAGTTTAAAGTTCAAACTGACAGCGATATCGATGCCTTGGGGAACTTGATGGACTTCGCCTCCTATAGCTGCCTTGATTACTAAATGAAGTTCAGGAGAAAGATGAAAGAAGAGAAAAGGTAACACAAGGAAAAAGGAGTCAGCAAATCTTCATGCAAGTCACCAACATAATGCACGGAAGAAAAAGTGAAAATTGGAACGATATCAAACCTCACACGTGTAACCCTTCGCATTTCTTGAGGAGTTTTTCTGTTCTCTTCTGCAAAAACAATTCTTATTTCCCGTCCACCAATAACTGTATGATTCAAATGGGCCTTAGCCTCAGCTGCATCTTCAGGATTCCGAAACTTCACAAATCCAAAGCCTCGGGGTTCCCTGGATTTTTTGTCAGCATGACGGAAAAGCCTTAGCCATATAAATCAATCAACTAGAAATACTCATAACATCCAACATATTGAGGGGATCAAACTACCCAGTGTAATAGTTCTTTGGTAGATAAACATCCTTTATTGGACCAAATCTTTCAAATGGGATCCTGAGATCTTCTGGCCTGCAAAGCAACAAGTATTAATTCATCTTTTTATAAGCATGCAAACATAGAAATGGACGAACAAAGAAGAGATTCAGTTGACCAAAATATAGAGAAATGCAAAGCAACAAGAATTAATTCAACACTCGCCTCTAGCTGGTAAATATCTAGCCGAAGATTTAAACCAAAGAGCTTGACTCATATACAACTGCACCTAAAAACTTCCTTAAACAATAATAAGAACCACAAATTGATAAGGGGCTGGAAGGATACAGTTACAAACCATAGTTAACAGATTCATTGGGTAACCCTCCTTACTGCATATCGATACACCAAACCGCGTGCCGAATATACATATACATGTATTTCAACTCAGTGACGTACTACATTCTAATACCCACAACATGTACTTCAGTAAATACATTACAAACTCAAAACTAAAAAGGTTTAGAGATTAAAACAAAAAATCTAAAAAAAATAATTTTTTTGGGCTATTTGCAACTTCACCGAGAATTCCTATAAATCATCAAATTATTCATCAATGCAAACCAAAAGTAACAGATTTTTTAATCCCAACACCATGAAAACACTAAAATTTAACCATGTACCAAAAAGCCATTTGCAACTTCACTGTAATATCATCAAATTATCCATAAATACAAACCAAAAATAACAGATTTTTTCATACCCAACCCCATGAAAACATTCAAGTTTACTACTTCTCTAAAGATTAATTACATTCTACAACCAAAACCAGAGCTGAAAAAAATACATATTTTTATGCACTTAGTTAATTAAATAGATAACCAATTTTCCATCTTTTCTTTTCTTTTTTCCTGCAATTATACAGAGCATAAATGCTAGTACTAAAAAAATAAAAAATTTAGACCTAGCCTTGAGGGAGATGTTGCGAACGAGAAGCCCAGAGGGAGCAGGAGAGCTCCGGCTTTCACGGCGCCGGTCACGAGGGTAATCGTAGCGCTTGTGCCTCACGGGGCTGTAGCTCCGGCTCCGGCTTCTGTACCTTCCCATCGTCGAATTAACCCTAGCCCTAATTTGATTTTGATACAAAAAGACAGCGCGGGCGTAAAATATAAATATAGTGACTCAGCGTTTAGAATTGGAGGGAGTCAGTCTGCCAGATGGATGCGCCCCTATACAGATTTGCGGAGCCAATCAGCGGTTATCGGGTCGGTGAGGATCGGGTACCGTTACCTTATTACAAAGAAATAAAATAAATTTTTATTAACGTTACTTTGAACACTAAATTTTTAATATTTTGTAATAAAGTTGATTAATAAATATTAAATATTATTTACATAATCGAGAAGCACAAAGAAAAACAACCAATATTAAATTATTCCAAGAAAAAAATTAATTTTAAAGTATTCTCGTTATTTCTTGAAACTAAAAAGAAAAATAAAAGCAGCATAATATTTCCCAATAAAATACTAAATATAATCAATGGTATCAATCAAGATTTTTAAATAAATGAATGACTTGTTTATCTTAAAAAATGTAAGAAAACCTTATATATGAGTGATTGGATGTTTGGTGGGTTTCTAAAATCATGACCCGTATCCGACCTTTATAAAAGTGGATACCGATACCCTATCAATAGATGTGGTTCGAATATCCTCTATTTTTGGAACGGAGCAAGACAGAGGAGGAAGATCACCAAGCTAGCGCGTATTTTTTATTTGGTTGTTTTACTAAATTACCCTTATGAATTCAGGGAAATTATATTGGGTAATTGTGCAAATAGGACAGATAAATGGGGAAGTGCTTAGATTACCAAGAAATTGTTGAAGAAGTTGCAAATTAATGATAAATAGTGTTAAACTTTTAGAGCTAATTTTTCTTATATAATCAGTATAGAAATCTTTTTTATTCTATGCCTACATCACAAGTTTTATATGTATGTTACGTGTACAAACAATGACATGCATTAATACCAAACGTTTTAAAGAAATATTTATACTATCGATATAGAAAATATTAATCTAAACTTTAAAGACTCAAATGTATAGATGAACTTAGAGTGGTCACAATTGATCTAACAGAAAAAAATAAATAATCGAACCTTTTTTATTTTAGTTATTTGATTCTCAATAGTTACAAAATCAAACTGTATACACATATAGTAAGAGCTTTCATACGGTATAATGTTATTTTATGTACTTGTATTTTTACCCTCATTTAATATTAACAATTTTAAATATATCATATTAACCACCACTTATAACTACTATATTAATTTTTTTTCTAAATTTTCTTTAAAAAAAAAAAGAACTTCTCTCTATTTTAATCATAATTATTTTTTAAAAGTTACACAATTGTGTCTTCCTCACTAGTATTTATTATGCTGTTTGGTTTTGGTTTTTGATTTGTTAATCGAATAACGTGACTAAAATTTTTAACAACTATGTTATTCAATTAACCAAATCGACTGATTAATGACACTTTATATTATTCTTCCGACTTCGTATTTACTATTATTCACACATCCACCTAGTTCCTTAATCTCCTTCTCGGTTTTACTTGATTTCCTTTCCTTCTTTTCCCTAATTGGCTTAATTAAATTCTTTTTCTAAACTCATTGATTTTAGTTAACCGAATAATTGAAAATCAAAATTAGGGGAAAAAATTGGTTATCAAACTAATGAAAAAAATGTGTTGCTTCATTTTTTTTTTTTGACAATTATAGTAACCTTTTTAGTAAGAGAAAATTACTAGTCCAATCATGCACCATGCTCAAATAACTCTCTAATAGTATTTGATAGAGTTTGTATTTTCCTTCAATAGTTATATCACATATACCATAAGAGGTGGAATGTGGTTGGATCCATGCAAACGTAGTTTAAGACGTAAAACTGCATGAGATAGGTAACAAATGGTTTGGATTATAACGCCAAGTGAAGAATTTTACTACGTTTAACTTTGTTTATTATAGATTTATTTTTTAAAATAAAAAAAATTCATAGTTGCATTTGAATTGATAAATTTGGAGTAAAATTTGAAATTCATTAATTTTTAGATAAAATTTGTAGAACTAAAAAGAATGAATTTCACATCTACCTAATTAGAAGTTTATTTAAAATTTTTCCTCTTATACCTTTTAATTCAAATAAGTTTAAAATCTGTTAATTTTAGTCTTAAAAATTACTCAAACGAATTGATAAATTTCAAAATCATCGATCCAAACAGAACTTTATTGTAATTGTGAAACTCAAGCCAAAAAAAAAAAAGGGGGGAAATCCGAACAAACCTAAAGGAAATTATTCGAATAAAACAAAATAAATCAATGTATGACTATGGCAATAACTGAAATTACAAACCACCATCATTATTAGGTTCTTAATGTATAGAACTACTAATTACAGTACCACACACTAAAAGAAAAAAGGATGAGAAAAAGAACAATTTTTCTTCGTTATCCAATATCTACCTTAAATTTTTTGCATAAAGATAAAAGAAACAACATTCTAAACTCTAATAATATATATAATTACAACTAAATACATTATTATTGTTTCATCTCAAGAAATACCCCTACATAATTTTCTCCTATCTATCTATCGGGATTTGAAGAACCAACGTGATTTTTGTTTTTTGAGAAACTTGTCAGCATCTGTTATTGATGTTGCGGAAACCTTCTTTGATCGCACATACTTGTAAGTTTTGTAAGCACCCATGCCCAAAATTGGTGCCGATGCGTAAAGGCACATGCGTCCACCAAACTCTAAAAAACGACTAACAATTCCTTCCATCGATTCAGCTATTAATCAAGTGAATTCTTGAGAACTATAATAAATGTAAAACAATATAAAGTTCAATAGAGTCTTGCTGACCATGTATTGATTTGTTTATATACTACTTTTGAGATCAAGACCTTTACCTATTTGGATTTACAAAAGGATATCTTATAATGCTTAGTGATCGAATTAGGAAACCAAAGACAGATAAGATTAGGATTTAATAATTTATGATTAAGAGTGGTAGTTAAAAAATAAATAGAAAGATAGTATAGGATTAGGATTATTTTAGAAGTATAAATCCAGGTCATGTTAGGAAGTCATTTTTTTTTTTAAATAGGATTAATTACCAATTAAGCCCTATAGTTTGACAATATTATAAATTTCCCCTTTGCTTAACTTTCGTTAAAGAAAGATGCGAAAAGAATAAACTATCCATATGCGTAATTAATATCTCAATCTTTTTCTAATCAACAATGGTCCTCAAACTTTCTTCTTTTGTCAATTTAGTCCCAACTGATTTTCTCCGACACAAAACACCATCTCCTCCACCTCATAACTCTAGCCACAATTTGATTCAACTTTCCTTCCGTACACCAAATTCTACGTCATCAATCAATTTCCAACAACAATTAAACATAATTCTTTAAAAAAAAAATTCACCAATTAATAATAGGCATTTATGGTATATTTGCTAATAATTTAGATATCCCATTATTTATTTATTATTTTATTTTTTGGCATAAAATTTCCAATGGATGAACTTGTACTTATTGGGCGAGGAGGATGACGAAGATTGCAAAATAGAAGCAGGTTTGATGGAGGATGATGAAGAGGATGGATCTGGTTGAAGGGAAAGAGGAAGGTGGTTGGAGGGAGAGGTGGTAGAGGATGGGATTTATTTGTGGTTGTGGGATGTAGGCCTGGGTTTTGGGTTTTGGGTTTGGGGTTTAAGGCTAGAGGAGGTAGGGGAAAAAAATGAGAGGTTTGGGTTTGGGTTTGAGAAATTTCCTAAAAATGACGCTTTGTTTCACATGAAATAATAGTTAAGAAAATGAGAATTAAATAGGGATCAAGGGTATTTTTAGATTTTTTTTTTTTTGCTAATGTTAGGAATTTGACTAACGATAATTAACGGAAGGGAGGTATTTGTTAAACATATGGCTATGTAAAGGGGTTGAGTATAATTTTATTTTAAATTGTCAAACTACAAAGATCGATCAGTAATATGACCAAACGTTAGGGAAAGTAAATGCAATTAACCCTTTTTTCTTAATTCCTTTATTAAAAGACAAGTTAAAATGAGCCGAGTAATATGTTATTCAAGTATTCGTAATTATTTCAGTAAATTTACAATTGTAAAGTTAATTGGGTTAAGGATATTCTGTCCCACATTCTGTGTCATTCCTATCACACCACCAAATGAACAGTCAATAATACTCTACTAAAATTACTTTACAGAATCTTGACTGTTCATTTGGTGGTGTAACAGGGAGTGACATAAGATGTGGGATAGAAAATTCTGTACTGGGTTATAATTTATAGTCGAGTTCAAATAAGTTTTTATTAAGTTGAATTCAAGTTAATTAAGGTCGATTAATTTAAAATTAGGAATAGTTTTAGAAATCTCTCCTGAGCTTTAAGTTAATACCACTCACCACCTTCGAATTTTAAAAAATATCAATTACATCCTCTAATTTCACTTTTCTTGTAACATTGTAACATTGTCAGTCCAATAAATTAAAAAAAAAAATTAAAGTAAATTATCATAAACTGCCATCTACTATGCCCTTCTGACTCATAGTCCTCATGTATTTTGAAAATCTACCTTTAACATATATATATACTTTATACTAAAAGGAAAAATAGACGAAAATCAGTCAAACTAATAGAAGTTGACACACACGCTCATGTGCGTTTATGTAACACATCCCCTCTAAAAATCTAATACTTTTTACCAAATTGCCCTCATTAACCAAAACCTTTTAAGTTTTGATCCCAGATTCAATAATTATTGAAAACAAGAGGGATCATATTGAAATTTCATTGTCTGTCTTTTCTTAGTTAATCAACAACAGAGAAGGTGGTGATAGTGGTACTTCAATGCTGCCAAGCTCCGTCACCGAAAAATTATCCGAGACTAAAATTATGCTTATGAACTCAAAATTGTACATAGATAAAAAAATCTAAGGTCCGATTTGACCTGAAAATGCATGGACCACCGCGAAATGTGCCTGGAATTCAGCAGAATCAAAAATTAAATTACTACAATAAACAATCCATACGAGATAAATCTCATCAATAAATTGTGAGATTTAAAAAGGAAGAGAAAAGAAAAAGAGGAGAAATTGACTCGGACTAACCATCACTTGGTTGTTACGAGTTTAATTTAGCCAAGTATATAATTTGTGTCTGAAATACGAGTTTAATAATTTGTTTAATTAAATTAATAATTGTGTTTGAATTTAATTTGATTATTATTTAGTCAATCTCGAATAAATTTTTATAAAGTCAAACTCAAGTTAAGTTAAAATAGTAACTCAAAATTATTAAATACATAATATTTTATGCTCATTGGAGTCGAGCTCAGTACAAGTTAAATAACTAATAAACACAAAATTTTATTAGAGTTTGATTTAAATAATTAATGAACCTAATTTATTTGTTTATTTTTTATAATCGATATCTGTCAAGTGCAGAATCAATTAAATACTTAGCTAAACTATATATCCATGACCATCAATTTTATCCTAATTTTCTACATAGTTTATACTTAATTTTTTTTCCTTCAAGAAAATGTTTGGAATAGATCATTTTGTATGGCCTCTTGGCCCCACATCATTCAATCATTGCGTCTTATGTCTATTCTAAGTTTTCACTCAGCTACTCGATGTCGTCATAACTTTGTCTGGAAAAATTAAGAAAGACACGATTTTTTGTCTCACTTATAGATTTTAGATGGTCAAAATTAAATTTTATAAAATTTTACATACATCATCTTATATTATAGATTTTATAACATTTAATTTACACAAAAAATTTACAAATAAAACCAAATACCAGATTTACCTAAATATTTCCGTAATCTTCAACCCTGTTTCGATTGTAGCAACAAATTAGCAATTGATAAATTTTTTGTTACCAACCTCTTGGAGTATTTTTTTTTTTAACTTGACTGAATTTATGGCTTATTCTTTTCTTTTCTTTTTTTTTTTCCAGCAAATTGAAAAAATGATTACTATTTTCTTTTTTTTCTAAAATGATTCTGTCATTCTCAAGTTCCTTAGACATTTTTCGAGGATCTAAATTTCCTCATGCTCATGATGACAACACTAGATTTACCTATCCAGTTACCAAACACAATTTCGTATTAAACAAAATATTTATCCTAAATACCATGGTTCAGTGGTACAAAGTTCAATGATTTCTAATTAAAGATGGTAGTGTGCGCAACAAAATATTTCGTAAAAATTGAACAAACAAGAAATATAATGATAAAAATATGAATATGTGAAATAAAAGATTACAATCTCTAGGATATTCTCAATATGTGGAGAAAATTCCTTCGATTCTTTGCTTCAGATGCGATCCGAGGGCTTCACAGCTTATTCTCGAATCAAATATTGAATTCTTCAAGTCTTGATATGGGAGACCTATATTGACAGATTAAGAGACTGTATCTTATACATGTATGGAAGGGAGCAAGGTAGAAGACTTGTAGTACATGTGTAACTTCTTACTTGCATACCAAGAAACAAATTCTTCTCCTTGTACACACATAAGATATATCTACATATCTAAGGTATCATTATTTTGAAATTAAAATAAGGAGATTAATATCCTGTCTCTTATACACATCTAGATGTGTATAAGAGACAGAATCTAGTCTTGCGACATGTGACATGGCACAATTTAATTGGAAGACCGACACAAATACGTTTAATTGGTCGAACTACCTCATTTTGACATGTGGAGCAATATAATTGGTTTTAAATTAACCAATACTCCAAAATATATATATGATATATGGCATTATTTAATTGGACCATAAATATCCAATTAAATTTATTTATAGACAAATGATAATTTTAATTGAAATAAAATTTTATTGTCTACAAAGAAATCGATCATGTGTTCGTGATAAGTATCAAAATATTGACCAATCCATGCATAGACATAGTCTCGATATCTTCTTTCATCAAAATATCTCAAATTTTAATGTTGAATAAAGCCACAAGCAAAAATATGCTGCTCATGTGAGCTCTACTTGAATTCCATCCGCCGTAAGTTCCAATTCTCATATAATTATACTGGAATCTTGAAGACGAAATTCGCCGAACTGAATTGAAACAATTCACATATCAAATTATAAGATCCCAAGTTGGTAAAAGAGAACTCCCAAAGAAATTGCATCCTCATGTTGTATGAATTCCGAAGCCCATTTATTACCAATTTCGAGGTAATTTGTTTAACAATCCAGTTTCCAATTAGGATTGAAATTAAACAAATCTTTGAAAGCAATTCCCTTTGAACATTCCTGCTGATGACATTGGTTCTAACATCTGTCTCTTATACACATCTAGATGTGTATAAGAGACAGGCAAATTGTTCTGCTGGAATAACATCAATTCTAGCCCATATGAAGTCCAATCAAGAAATTCTTTCATCCGAATTGTATACGATTTGGGACAACTCTGACATCTATAAATAAAATTGGTTCTGCCCGCTACCTTTGTTGTTATTCCAGCAGAACAATTTTAATGCTGTTGGTGCAAAAAATTTGATTTTAAAATCTGTTTTTGTTGCTCCAGCAATTGTTTTTATTTATTATTATTATTATTTTTTTTTATTTATTATTATTATTATTATTTTTTATTTTTTTTTTTTTTTTTTTTTCTTTTTTTTTTTTTTTTTTTTTTTTTTTTTTTTTATTCGAATTTTATTTGTGATGCAGCCACATTAACCATGCAAATCAAGGACTATGATACACCATTACCACATAAGATCTAAGACAATCCAGATATCGAACTCCGCCTCCAAGGGGTCAAAGACGAAGCACCAACGCAAAGCCCAAGAAGACTTTCAACCCATGTGTGATAGAAGTGTGGACAATTCTTATTTACTAAAAATCAATAACGAACACATTCCATTTGATACGTTGAACATCGAAGCCTCTCTAAGGGGTGAAGTGTATGTGGGAGCCTTTCTAGCATGCTGGATTTGCAAATTTCTCTTACCAAGTAGGGAGGTGGATCACATACGCCCAAGTGTCTTCAAGGTGGCAAGCTTAATGGCAACGGGAGTGAAGCTTCTCAGGAATACTGTGGTGCTCATCAATGACGGCTTAAGAAAGGTCGTTCAAGCTCTTAAACTTACGAGAGTGCCTCTTAGAAGGAATTGGTGAAGTCCCATTTATTCAGTAATCAAGATCTATAATTAATGAGACAATATGGATCGAAAATTGCATGAGAATTATACAGCAATCCACACAAGAAGAGACTGGAGCTAAAATGTGACCGCAGAGGATTATGCTCCATCACGATGCCATTGAATCACCTTGCTTGTAGAGACTTCCATGGCTGTCTCTTATACACATCTAGATGTCATGTATAAGAGACAGGCTCCTTGGCAAATATGAAGTCAGGAAACTTCGTGGGAAGATGACAAACTCTTGCAATGATATCTCAAACACTTCCGTAGATCAAATCTCTTCTTTGGAGGAATGTATCAATGAGGTAGTTGAATAAACATCAAGGATAGAGAGAATTGCAATGTTCTTCCATCCGAAACACTATCTTCCTGACAAATGAAGACGCTAGGGAGCTTGAGAAGATGAGCAACATCCTTGAAGCAAGCAAGATAGAACTGTATATGGCACTCAAGTTTGGTATGAAGAGAGCATATAGTATGAGCATACACATCTAGATGTGTATAAGAGACAGCATATATTATTTGAGATAGGAAAACTTGATGGGTTCACATTTTTAATGAGCATCTTAATCATGCGTAGTATCGCTTGTCTCTTATACCCACTAATCTAGCCATTCCTAAAGACAGCCGTTCGATCATTTGTGTGAAATGGCTCGTACCTGTCTCTTATACACATCTAGATGTGTATAAGAGACAGGTTGACGATCTCGTTGTCAAGTCGAAGAAACAAGTTGACCAAGATAGAATGTGTATAAGAGACAGGAAGAACTTACTGCTTTTCGAACTCCCAAAGGCATTTATTGCTATAAGGTCATGCCTTTTGGCTTAAAGAATTCTTGAGCTTCCTAGATGTGTATAAGAGACAGGACAATGCTCGTCTTCGTCTTGAAGAGTTGGAAGAGACAGGTGCGTATGGAGTGGCTTGAGTAGGAGTTCGAAAAGTTGTCCTATATGCCCAAAGAGCCTCACCAATCCTTTGATGCCAATCTCTTTTTGACTTGTCAATAACTTTTTTTAGCAAATTGCATAGAGTTTTGTTAAAAGCCTCAGCAAGTCCATTTGCAGCAGCTATAGTACTTAGAAGAATTATAGCCGCAAGCCAAATAACACCGGCAATGCTTGGCAGGGCAATAGCAGCTACGACAAATGAAACAAAAGCATGGATGAAATTCGTGCAATGCCGTAATGGATAGACAACGCCAAGGAATGAAGCTTGTCGGAAAGGTGACAATAGCTCTCCCTATTACTGAATTGATGGTCGACGCCACAACTGGTTATGAAACCTTATCCTTTATGGATGGATCCTCATGAAATTGATAGTCACATCTCCATCTTCTCTTATAGCACATGTAGTATAACAGCAAAAACAAGTAGTACCCCATCCTTTTAATGCGGAAGTGCGGCTTAGGGCCGGATTGATGAGCACCACATATTCTGAGTGAGCCTCTTCCATTGCTTGCATAGCTTCATCCTCACCGAGACATCGCAGAAAACTCCATCGAATGATCGCGGTAAAGAATGTCCTTATAGTAGATGAAGCGAGGTGCACGACGAATTTCTGTTCTTCTTTTGCATCGTCAGTAAGGACTGTCTCTTATACACATCTAGATGTGTATAAGAGCATAGATACTCTGCGTTGTTTGTCATTTATGAAGTGGACGCATAGGTGGATTCTGCAAGCCTCTGTCTCTTATACACTCATTTTGAGGAGTCTCTTATACAACTTTGACATATGGGGACTTGAACTTGTTGATTAGGCAAGATGAGCGTTGAAGCTAATCTTGCTAAAGAGTCAGCTTGTCGATTGTCCCTCCTTGGAACATGTTCTATAATCACATCACCTAGGCACCCCATTAGTTGCCTAGCATAATTATAATAGCTGTGTCACAACTCAAGTTGATAAACTTCCAGATGAACAGTACCAGCTGAGTGGCAATTGATTGATAAACTTCCAGAACTCTAAGTTGTAGTTGCTTCATATCAACCGCCATTTCGAGACCAAGGATAAGTGCTTGATACTCAAGCGACATTATTTGAACATTGATGTGTTAAAGTGAATGAATATGGCAACATATCTCCTTCGGGAGTGATGAATATTATTCCACTCCCCCTTGATGTGAGGCACCATCAAAATACATTGTCCAAGGCGGAAGAACTTCGACCACGAAAACATCTTCATCTGGAAGTTTATCAATCAGATGTGTTCTAAGCTGGTATGGGATGATCAGCCAAGAAGAACAGCACAGGCTTAGTCATGACATACTTGATCGGATTTGCCTTGGATATCAAACGGATAGTGTGAGCTTGAAAGTAGTGCTTTAACTTTTGAATGGCAAATATGAGAGCCAAACACAACTTCTCAATCGGCGTATAATTTAACTCATTTGGTGTCATCATCCGACTTAAATAATATAGTGCATTTTCTTTACCCTCACCGTTTTCTTGGGCAAGTAATGCTCCTGCTGCACTGCCTGCAAGCAATATACGAAATTAAAGGCTTACCAGAATAGGTGCAGCTAGTACGGTGGTTTCGTGAGATATGTTTTTATGCTCTTGAAAGCATTACTACATGCTTCATCCCATTCAAAAGGTACACCCTTCTTCATCAAATGGCTGAATGGTATACACAGACTAGTTACAAAGCCGCACATTAGGGGCTGTATAAGAGACAGATCTATAAACCCAAGAAACTTTCCGAGGTAACTCCAAAAGCGCACTTTAAAGGATTCATCTTGAGTTGGTATCTTCGAAGTCTTTCGAACACCATTTTAAGATCTTGGACATGGTCAACTTGTTTCTTCGACTTGACAACGAGATCGTCAACATAGCACTCTATATTCTTGTGAAGCATGTCATCGAAGATCTTTTGCATGGCCCTTTGATATGTGGCTCCCGCATTCTTTAAGCCAAAAGGCATGACCTTATAGCAATAAATGCCTTTGGGAGTTCGAAAAGCAGTAAGTTCTTCATCCCTTGGTGCCATTCGGATTTGGTTGTATCCCGAGGATCCATCCATAAAGGATAAGGTTTCATAACCAGTTGTGGCGTCGACCATCAATTCAGTAATAGGGAGAGGAAAGTCATCTTTCGGACAAGCTTCATTGAGATCTCGAAAATCAACGCAAACACGACTATAAGGACATTCTTTTTACCGGCGATCATTCGATGGAGTTTTCCTGCGATGTCTCGGTGAGGATGAAGCTATGCAAGCTTATACAAGATCTAGATGTGTATAAGAGACAGAACCGGTTGTACACATCTAGATGTGTATAAGAGTTTGTTTAACGGGTCTTGCACCTCGCTTAATGGCCAAGTGATGAACAAGAACTTTCGGATCTAAGCCGCATCTCTTTGTAATTCCAAGCAAAAACATCCTTAAATTCGAGCAATAGTTCAACATATGCTTGTTCCTCTTCAGGAGTCAACCAAGTACCTATGTAGATTGGGCGAGGATCATTATTTGTGCCAAGGTTGATTTCCTTCAATTCATCAACGGTTGCCTTCATGCCTTCTTCAAATTCAGATATGTCTGCGACAAAACAAATCGCCGTAATGTATGAAAAGGTTAGTAACTTGTCTTCTTAAATTTCTATCAAGGTGAGAATGAATTGTTTCCTTTCGTATTAAAAATACACTCTTGTGCCTTTGGGAAACTCAACCTTTGATGAATAGGTTGCTTCATCAAAACTCTTCCTCGTGGGCCAAGCCTATCAAACACCGAAACACGTGGTGTAACTTTTCTCAATCTATCAAAGACTGATCGCCTTGAACCTTTCAATGCAGTTTCTCTTATACACATCTAGATGTGCGGTTCGTGTTTTAGGTAATGAATTGTGCTCTATTTCGGACTCCACCTTTGGCCGAACAAAGCCTTCAAGAAGAGTTTCGCTATGCTTGACCACCTCAATTTTGGTGAGTGGTACAGTGAACTCCTTTAGTTCATCGCTTCCAACAAAAGGAGATTGACCTTCTTTTCTCTTCGACTTTGGAACATAGCGTAAGACATGTGTCTTAGATTTTTGACCATCTTCTTTTGTTAACTCTTTCTTTGTGTTACCCTGCAGGTAGAATTTAGCATCAGGTGGCTCTTTGTCCTCCTTGATTGAATCCTTGGATCATGAGACGGCTTTGTAAGAGTTCATCACTTGTGATTCCAAGCTCCTTTATTGCACGTAAAGGCATTATATTCACCAGTGATCCTCCATCGAGAAGTATCCGGTTCACCTATCTAGATGTGTATAAGAGACATTTTGATGGTGCCTTGACATCAAGGGCACAACGATTGTTTTTGATGATGAAGATTTATTGCTCGGGACGAAAGCTCACAATCGACCCTTGTCACAGTGAGTTTCTTCTCAAATTCTTCATCAACTTTATCGATGTTCACAACATGGCAAGATGCAAGGACGTCGTCATCTTTCAAGTATCCTCTTGGCATGAATTCTTTCAAAGTAATAGATCGACGGATATTTTGAAACATCACACCACTTGGAGGGATTGATGACGAAATTGTTATTCTTCTGGACTTTCTTTTTGCAACCCGTATTTTTACCATCCGAAATTTTGGATGCAGATTAGTCTTTTTGCGCTTTAATTTTTTGGGTTCTTTTGCGAGTGACGAGTGTCCATCCTTCGTCTGACTGATCATTTGTGGCATCATCATCCTTCAATAATTTTTCAGTTTGCCTTTCAAAAGGTACTTCACCTTGTGGAAAGAGGTTGTCATATAATGGAACGGGTTTGAAATCTCCAAATTTTATCGTAGGCTGTATTGTTCTTATCTTCGATGAAAGACGAGATTCTTTACCATTCTTCAACAAATTTTGGGAGTCAGGAATTATAGTGGTATGATTTGCACTTGCTTTATCTTCTTCAAGCAAAATCTTACCTTGGCGGGCTAACTCCATCACCTTATCTTTAAAAATAAAACACCTTGTGATGGGATGACCAACCATTTTATCTATTCTTTCTCTTGCATCTCCCTGAGTGTCGATTTTCTTTGTGGCCTACCTTGCGCAGGCTCTACCTTCTCGGACACCGTTTGATTGACTTTTGTCGCGATCTTAACAGGTGCAGTATTTGTTGTCATAGTTTCTTTGTTTCCAGACTTGGGAAAAGGCTTGCCCTTTCTTAAAGTCCTGTTTTCTTTATTATTGCGAGGATCAGAACAGCGGTTCTTGATTTCCAAAGAGGCACTTTTCCAGACTATGAGCTTTTGTCGCCAATTTCTCAAATGTCGGAGGTTGGATGCCTTGTAGGATGTAACGAAGTCCCCACTTCATGCCTTGAATGCACATTTCGATGGCGGACGTCTCGGAGAGTCGGTCTCTACAATTAAGGCTTAAAGTCCTCCATCGATCAATATAATCATGAAAAAAGTTCGTCCTTCCACCGACGGGCATTATCAAAGAAGAAACTGCTGTCTCTTATACACATCTAGATGTGTATAAGAGACAGGCTGAAACTTCACACACATCTAAATGCGTAAGAAGTGACAGGTGACTTCTGGTGGAATGATTCATGCCGTTCAATTGAAGTGAGTTCGGAGAAGGTGCTTGACCAACAAATCACCATAAGTTCCGCATTATTACATGTCTCTAGATGTGTATAAGAGACAAGCATATAATTGAAGCCTTATTCCTCGAACATAAGGCTGGAAGATATGCCATGTATTATCATGTAGCAGTCGATTCTTGCGGAATAAGGCTTAGCGTATATAGGGTTTGATTTTGAACCATCTTCATATCTCACCTTGATCATACCTTCAACGAACTCCTTCAATTGATCGGCATGAATCATTCCACCAGAAGTCACATGCACTTCTTTCGCCTTTCCTTTTTGTGAAGTTTCACTTCTTGATGTTCGCAGTGTCTTTGAATTAATTTGACTTCCTTCCGCATCGTGTCTCTTATACACATCTAGATGTGTATAAGAGACAGAGATAGTATTTGTCTTCATCTAGATTCCATAAAGACAATTGTACTAACATATCAAAAATCAATTATTGCAAAGGTTTTGTCTCTAGTAGCGGGCATAACGAAAATGTTTGTAGAAGTTGCGGAATCTTCTCGAAGAGGAGATTTCGTATGCGGAGTCCCTTGAGAAGAGCTAGAATCATTACTTGATACGTCATCTTCATGTCTTGAAGCTTTGGAATGAGAACTCGTCTTTATACACATCTAGAGGGTTTTCTCGATTGAAGCTCCAACATCTTTGAGCCCCAACATAGGAGAAGTGATTTTGGGTGGTGTCGAACCAAACACGGGAGTTGATGCGATTGCACCTCTGGATTACTTTGAGAGAGGGCTCGTCATGCTTCTTGTGGTCTTATACACAACAATTCGTGGATAAGCAGACAGCAGATATACAGACACACAGTAGTTTCTGAGTCAGCAACATTAGAACGAGCAGGCATGGATTTGTCGTTCTTTGGAGCCATTGACGTAGATTTGCAGTTGAATATATATGAAGCAAAGAGATGGAAGGACATCTAGTAGAGATTGTCCCACTGGGCGTGCCAAAATTTGTGCGCAACAAAATATTTCGAGTCTGTAAAAATTGAACAAACAAGAAATATAATGATAAAAATATGAATATGTGAAATAAAAGATTACAATCTCTAGGATATTCTCAATATGTGGAGAAAATAATCTTTTATTTCACATATTCATATTTTTATCATTATATTTCTTGTTTGTTCAATTTTTACAGACTCGAAATATTTTGTTGCGCACAAATTTTGGCACGCCCAGTGGGACAATCCTGTCTCTTATACACATCTAGATGTGTATATAAGATCAGATTATTTTGATATTATCTCCTTATTTTAATTTAATAAAGAGATAAATACTAGAGTACATATATCCTTATTGGCCAAGTCTTGCAGACATGTGACATGGCACAATTTAATTGGAAGACCGACACAAATACGTTTAATTGGTCGAACTACCTCATTTTGACATGTGGAGCAATATAATTGGTTTTAAATTAACCAATACTCCAAAATATATATATGATATATGGCATTATTTAATTGGACCATAAATATCCAATTAAATTTATTTATAGACAAATGATAATTTTAATTGAAATAAAATTTTATTGTCTACAGGTAGTATTCGTGGAAGATGAGAAAATACTATTAAGTAAAAGAATTACTTTTAGGAAAACTAATTAAACAGGATTTATTACTGTAGATTTTCCACATAATTTTTTCATTTCATAGAAGTGTAGTTATAAAAGGTATAGCAATACCAAACTGATTTTATGTAAATTTTGTTGTTCATAATTAATTGAACTTTGACTAAATTGTGAGAACTTCAATATTTGTTAAAATAGTATTGATTTTTGTGTAAGTCTAGATAAATGTGTTAATCAACTATCACCTCAATTATTTAGGTTGTTTATGTTTGGTTTCAAGTTGTTGGTAAACAAGACAATTAATTAGTTTTAAAAATTGACCAATTTATTAATCCAATCATGTAGTATTAATCAATCTCTAACGACTTCTTTAATTTTTTTGTTGAATGATATAACATCTGGCTGTGGAGTTTAATTGTTTAGGTAAATAGGCTATGAATGTATACATTCAAATCTCTAGGTTCAAATAGTATTATTTTTCTTCGTTTCAGAAAATAATTTTTTTATGAAGAGAGCAACTTTAGATTACATATATAGTTACCATTATTTACGAAGAAATAGTCAATCACAAGTTAATATATTAAAATCATCTAATGTTGCTAAATGCTAAGTGAATCATTTTTTATGTTTTACCAAAAAAAAAAAATGCCGATTAGGCTAATTTTTTGTTTTTTCCTAATTCTTGAAGTTACGAATTTTAATTTCTCCTCGAAAACCACAAGTAAAATGGTTCTTATTCATCCGTTGGCATTTTTTTTTTGCCTTTTGGCTATGTAAACAATTATTGAATTTTTTTTTTTAAGGTCTCAATAAATTTTTATTTCTTCATCTCATAACAATAATAATTGACCGAATATTAGTTTATCATAAAATAAAAATTACCCTTACTTAATTACTCCCTTCGTTTCACAATAATTCATTTTGGTTAATGTACACAAATTAATAAAGCTATTAAATTGCATGAATTTTGCGAAAAGATAGTTTAAAATGACTAAATTATCATTTTACATTAATATCTTAATAAGATAATTCTCCCTTCATTAATGTAATACTAAGAGTAAAAGTTAAAAAAATATCATTTAATACTTTATTAACTTTCTAAAACAACAAATAATACGAAATAAAATAAATTATTTAGAATGACAATGGCTCGTATGGATTGTATTATTTAAAGTATTTTTATTTTGGCGCATTATTCGAATAATTATTTAAGTATGTAGCAAATAACAAAAAATGTAAATAATTTGAGTAAGTATTTTGATTGTGAATAGTGTAAATATTTTTTTATAAAGAAATGTCTGGATAGTGTTTTTTGCACGAAAAGACAAAAAAATTTGCGCACAAAGTCGAACGAAATTATTAATATCAAAATATATAATTCCATTCACTTTCTTTTTTCACACCATCAAATTAAGTATTAAAAACCACACACAGACGTAATTGCCTTTTCGTCATTTGAAATCTAAATTTTAAAAAACAAGATATACTCATACATATATACTATCATGTATTTAATTAATATAAAATTACAAAAAAAAGATAATTTAAAAATTACGTAGTATTTTGTGCACTAAAAGATAAAATATATACACAAATTTTGAATAAAACTATTAATATCAAAATAAATAATCCCATTTACTTTCTTTTTTATACCATTAATCATGTATTAAAAACCACATGCAAAGGTAGTTACCTGTTCTAAGTCGTTTGAAATTCGAATCATAAAAAACGTAATGTGTTCGTATGCGTATGTTAAACATGTATTTGTTTAATACAAAATAAAAATATAATTTAAAATTTACACTTTTTCGCCCATAGTTCGGATTCTCCAACATAGGTTCGAAAGTCCAAACTTTATATATCATTTTAAACTCTATTTTTTCGCCCATAATTCAGACTCCCAAACTTAAGTTTGGTAGTTCGAACCTTGTAACTATTTCAAATTCTATTTTATTGCCTATACTTCTGACCCTTCTCGAACACAACCGTCTTATCTACTAAGTAGTATTCATTAACAAGGCATACATAAACTTAATTAAGGAAAGCCCAACTAACCCATTATAGAAATCTCACCTCGTAACCTTGCCTAGGAATAAATATCAACAACATATCGTGATCGGTTAGGCTTGTTTTATTTTGTCAAAAAAAAAAAAGAAAGTAGTTTTTGGGAGTTCATTGATTAGTACACCTCCGATGCCGATAAGGTCGGGACATATACCGTGGTTGTCCGAACTTACATTTATTTTTGTTTTTGTTCGAAAAAAATTCAGACCAATGAATAATAATGGATAGTATAAAAAAATTTAATGCTAATATATGTGAATAGTATAGTACGCATACAGAGCGAATAGTAAAATAATTGATTGAACAATAATAAATAGTGAAAGAAAAATTTGAATTGTATAAGTAATGAATAGTGAAAAAATTAAATTGTGTAAATAATAAATAGTATTTGAAAAAAAAAAGTAAAAAAAAATTGACTAAGAAAATTTTTATTGACCAAACAAATATTTTATAAAAATATGAATACTAAAATAAAAAGTGATAAAAAATTGTTTTAGAAAACAATCCAACAATCCAAAGGGGGCCAATTATTTTGAAAGAGTACTACCAGAATCATAATTGCAAATGTTTACACTGTACTAAAGATTCCCAAAGTCTTGGTGTCACACCCACCTCCTCCACCACCCCCATGGCTGACTCCTGCAGCTGACCTCCCCCACCCACGGACTAAGCTCCCATTTCTACTGCTGTCTGAATCCGCTAAAATTTTCTCCTAACTTCATGGACAATTCAACTCCGCCACCGCCCCAGCCTCAATCCCATCCTATACCTCCAGAAATGTCTATTCCCTCCACAATTTCCTCAATTTTAGAGGACCCCACCAATTCCTCATCCATTATCAATTGGTCGGAATTTATTGATTTCAACCTCGATTTGGAGCACTTTGATTCTACCCCTTTTAACGCCGATCAACAACACGGAACGACGACGTCGGTCTATCCCTCCGAGGATCTGGGACGGGTGAGAAAGAGGGACCCGAGGCTTGTTTGTTCGAATTTCTTGTCGGGTCGGGTTCCCTGTGCTTGCCCGGAGTTAGATGAGAAGTTGGAGCAGGAAGAGCAGGTGGCCCTTGGTCGGCCCGGTAAAAAGAGGTCCCGGACTGTCAGGGCTCCTGCGGGGTCCACTGCCCGGTGTCAGGTTCCCGGTTGTGAAGCTGATATCAGTGAGCTTAAAGGGTATCACAAGCGGCACCGAGTTTGTTTGCCGTGCGCCAATGCTAGTGATGTAGTTCTTGATGGGGAGAGCAAGAGATACTGTCAGCAGTGTGGAAAGTAAGCTAATTAAGCTCACTTTTTACTTTATGGTTTTGTTTATGAATTATGAAAGTATTTTTGCTGTTAAAAAATTCATTTTTTTTGAAAAGGTACTTTTTTTTTTTTTTGAAAAAAAAAAAGAAACCACTGAAATGCACAAGCAGTGCTGGAAAGAGATTCATTTTATGCTTGGTAATATGTAGAAAATTTGGATTTGTCTGAGATGCAGTAGATATTTCGAAGGAAATAGCGAAATGGAAATCTTAAATTAAGTGAAAACATGAACTAGTTACTAGTGTGAAGGAGGATTTTTAGAGGTAGAATTTTGATAGTGGGCATGAATTTTTCAAGGTTTTTAGATATAAATCATTTATGGTACCCTTCATTAAGGGGCATATTGTATTTTCCGTTTGCGTTTGTTACCGAGTTGGGAAACTTAATGTTTGTTGTTCTTGAGTTCTTGTTGGTGGCTGTGGGTAACGTCTGGTGACTTTTGTGTTGTGAGGACTGAGGTGTATTATGCATTGACGAACAAACATTTGTTTCAACTGTTGCAGTTTTATAAGTATTTTGAACTGAACACTGTGTCCTGGTCTAGTTTGATAAATTGGGACACATTTGCATTCAAATTGATCTCAGGTGTAATAGTGTGCAAACTAAATTAGACTTCATGTTCGTAACTAACATTTGGCTTTAGACATCTGCTGACCTTGATATTCGTTTGGAAGGTTTCACGTCTTGTCTGATTTTGATGAGGGCAAACGTAGTTGTCGAAGGAAATTAGAGCGCCACAATAACAGACGACGAAGAAAACCTACTGATGGTAAAGGCATTATTGAAAAGGAAGATGAACAAACTGCTGTGGCTGAAGATGCCAGTTTTGAAGACGATACAGGAAAAGGTATTTATCATTTGTACCCTCTGTGTATGTGAAGTATAAAAATCCCTGCAATTTACTTTAGATGTGTAACTCGGGATGAAATCTTGTTCGTCTTCTGTTATAGACTGATCAGTGTCAGCAATATTACCTTTGTTTTTTAACTTATGGTGTCACCTTGAATCCTATTTGTGCATGCATTATATAACATGGCTGATTTTGTTTCTTGGCCTAAAAGAATTTTGCATGACACAGATAGCTTGAGCAGTGAAAATGCAGAAAAGGAAACATTATTGGAATATGAAGGGCAAGTATCAACACTCCGCTTAGCTCATGATTCACAAAATATTCAGAACAATGGTATCGCAACTTTTGCGACTTCTGATGGCACCCAAGTTGAAGGAGAAAAAGAAAATCCTAAATACAGTCACTCCCCATCCTATTGTGACAACAAGAGTGTTTTTTCTTCTGTGGTCAGTTTTGTCAGCTTTGTTGCTTAAAATCATATACCTGCAAATTATTCTTGAGAGGTTACTGAAATAGTCTTGTCTTACAGATCGTTCAATCTTGTTTTTGTTGTAGTGTCCCACTGGTCGCATCTCTTTCAAGCTTTTTGATTGGAACCCTGCAGAATTTCCTCGGCGACTTCGGCACCAAGTATTTAAAGAATCATTAATACAGTTTAGTATATATGAGAGGATGATATATATTTCTACAAAAGAATGCTGGGATGTAATTGACTAAAGGCTGAACTTTCCTTGCAGATATTTCAGTGGTTGGCTAGCATGCCTGTTGAATTGGAGGGATATATCCGCCCTGGATGTACAATATTGACAGTGTTCATTTCAATGCCAAATTTTATGTGGGTTAAGGTAGTGTAAATGTAGTCTTTGCCTACTATTTGTGTCGTAATTTAAAAACCAAATAATGTGGTGCAAAGTTTAACAAATAAAGGTAGACCATAACTACTGGAAGGGTAATTGCATTTTATGTGAATTGATTGTTTTATCATAGTATCAGACAATGCAATGGTTAACTTGTACTTGTGTTTTTTAGCTCCTGTGATTCTTTAGCTTTATGTTCAATATAGCTGGGTGATTGCCATTGCTTTTGGATTCGGGTTGTGGATTCTAATAGATATTTCATAGAAATGTTTCCTTGTTCTTACTCTTGCATGTAATTGCATGGTGCAGTTATCTGAGGAGCCAGCTGAATACTTGCACAACTTGGTTGTCTCTCCTGGAAGCTCGTTATCTGGTCGAGACACCTTTTTTGTTTATCTTAACAACATGATATTCCGTGTAATAAAAGGTAAGTTGGCATGTCAGATATCATTTGCCAAGTGCCAATATATTTTAAGAGCTTCTTAGTACCGTTGTCAAAAAATTTATCCGTTCACAGGATCTCACCCAAATAAAAGGCTAATTAAGGAGAAATTAAAGCTGGAATTTGCTGCATGTGGAAATTGTTATTAGAAAATTAAGCTAGAAGGTACCAAGTCTTCGTCAAAATGACCATTATTGCCTATTTTTTGATGTCCTAGTCAAGAATGCCAGAGCAGAAACTTGTACGATTTATTACGTTTGGGTTTATTTTATTTGTCCTTATAGAAGTTAACCTAAGAAGTTAGATTGATAAAACCTGAGCAAGACCTATGTCAAAAGTTCTTTGCAAAGAATAAGTTCATTTATGGTTTGTTAACCACTGCATCAATATATTATCTCCTTGAAGCCGTAGCAACTTTTTTTTCTTTTGGGGGAATTTCATTGTTTATTGAAACAGGTGGAAATTCTATATTCAAAGTCAAGGTGAAGGATCAGGCTCCAAAGCTTCATTATGTTCATCCTACTTGCTTTGAGGCTGGACAACCTATGGAGTTTGTTGCCTGTGGAAGTAACCTTCTTCAACCAAAACTTCGGTATGCTACACTCTCTTTACTTTGTCAGATAGTAAAACTGGTTTGTGCTTGCTATTAGTTGATAGGATGGCTTCTTTCCCTGAATTCATTTTTGGCAGTCAGTTATGCTATCATGTAACTCCCATCTTTTAAGTGAAAGAATGTAATTCTTCACCTGTTGCTTCTAGTTTTGGAATATTGTTTGTTTGATTAATTTGATGCATGGTAATGTTTGTGGTTGCATGGTTAACAAGTGGGCATTATAACGTTCAGAACATACATTTTTCATTTCAACAAGAGATGTCATTTTAGTGCTTGAGAGAATAGGACTGATTTCATTAAGTGGTTATACTGATGCCATAAAGCTGCATCTTCAGTAAAGTCCTTTTTGCTGGCTATTGCTAACCTATTAGGTGTTTGCCCATGAATATAGAATGTCAGCAAAGAAATAGTATTTAACTTTTGGTATTGTTATGCTTTGTTTGTTTCATTTCTGAGATTATTCCAATGTAAAGGTTGATGTCCATGGCAGGTTTCTTGTATCTTTCCTGGGGAAATATCTAGCACATGATTTTTATGTTTCATCGTCATGTGGTAAGACTGAAGGGGATGCTGGTAGCTTAAACCATCAGTTGTTGAAGATATCTGTTCCACATACAGAACCTGATCTATTTGGCCCTGCATTTGTTGATCAGGTACAACTTCCCAGATTCTCCTTCTTTTTCGTATAATGAGTGGACTTACGACCGCATGTCTTAATATGATGATCATTTCTCTGTATCCTTATTTTCCAAATCAATAAAAATACTTTAAGATATCTTTTGTATCTTTGGCACTGCACTGTTTTTCTATGTTCTTTTACTGAAGAAAGACATACATGTTACTTCCGAATACTGAACATTATGGCAGCAATATTTGAAATGATGATTTTCGACAAGAAAGATGGCTTTGAACCTGACATTTTGATCTTCAATTGCTTTCTTTTGTAGGTTGAGAATGAGTCTGGCCTTTCGAATTTCATTCCTGTACTCATTGCGGACAAAGAGATTTGTGCAGAAATGAAGATAATGCAGCGAAGATTTGATGCTTTTTTATGTACTAAAGGACAACAGCTTTCAGCTTCGAGTTCATGTGAATTTTGTGTCTCAAGACATTCAGAATTTTCAGAACTCATTATGGACGTTGCATGGTCACTGCATTAAAAAGCCTGTTTTGGAAACTATGCAACTTCCTACATCGTCTCAGATCAAAAAAATTAATAATCTGTTGAATTTCCTAATACAAAATGAGTCTACTGCCATATTAGACAGAGTAGTTTATTATGTGAAAGCTTTGATTGATGATAGTCCTTTTGCTGCTGACATCTCTGATGCGGATATGGAGCTCTTATGGATGAATTTGGATAAGGCAAGAGATGTACTCTATCAGAAATTGCAAGTAAAAGGACATCCAGTAAAGTATTCGAGACAATTTGTGCTAGGCGGAAGTTCTTTCTGTCAAAGCTCCCTGGATCATATGCCATCAGCATCCAGTAACCAGGTGAGTTTTTTTCGTCTGTAGTAAAACATTGTGCTTCATTGTGATCTTGTAGATGACTGATTGTCTAGTCATCAACTTTAAAGCTCACAATGCAAGCTTACAAATAGATTTTGGTGCTTTGGTTTCTTAACCTCTCCTTTTTAAAGCTAAATTCTTATATCAACACAACATCCAATTTTAGGGTTTTTCACCAAGATATAAGAAGTTGTGTATATATTTCTTTTGTTATTCTTCATGTCATTTCCAATTTGGGTACAGATTCCTCTCTAGACTCTCAAGCACTGGGTGCCTATTGTCTGGTTTACCCTTGTAGGCTGATTAATAGTTGATCTTTATTCGCTTTTTCTGAATGAGACATCGACTTTGGACTTGCAGGGCATGGAGGTAATGGATAAACCCAAGTTAGAGGCTAAAGGGGGTTTAGCTTCTCTTGAAGGAGGTACAACCATCCCTCTTCTGACTGGGGAGGTGGTCATGCATGTAAACTATAGTGAAGGAAAGTCTTGCAGTCCTTCCTTGACTAAAACGTTTTTCACCTCTCAGCATCTCATTTGTGCAGTAACTGCTGCCACTGTGTGTTTTGGACTGTGCACAGTCGTCTTCCACCCTGAGAAGGTTGGTGAAATAGCTACTACCATTCAGAAGTGTTTGCTTGAGAATTCTTAGTGTGTATTATCTGGCTCTCCAACCAGAGGTATTGTTATTAACTAAATGTAGATGTATGATACCGCAATGTACAGTGTGTTATATAAGGATAAGGTGATGAATCACAGTTCAGAAGTTGGTCAATTTCATATTCTTGCAATGATGCTTCAAGCTGAGCCGGTTGTGAAGGCCGCTTGACTAGCATATGCAGTATATGCATTTGGGTGCACCCTGACCGATAGAAATGAGACCGATGACACTTGACTTTCTTTTAATTGTTTGATGAATTTTCAGGCAGCTTGGTGGATCCATGATGTACTCTAATTTAGTTCTTAATCATTGTAGTAGGAGTAGATTCATTTTCTGTATCAAGTTTTGGTAGAATACAAATGCTTTACTTACCTAAACTTGCTACGTTGTTCCGAGTTTTCTTGATGCTTTACGTATATTCTTAACATCTCCAACTTCAAATGTCTCTTTAAGATAATTTGTTTTGTATCAATTTCTTGGATGTAAATTTTCTAAATCTTATCCTAAAATCTCTACATTTGTGGGACTATAAAATTACTCCAAACATGCTATCATTCAAAATTCGTATGCTTGCCTGTCAAAACTGAATTCCTTTTCTAATCATGTGCAAAAATTTGTCTACCAAGAACGCAAAAATAGAAAATACGGATCCTGTTCTTTTCAGTGGCTTCAATTCCTGCAATTTTATGATTCTGTGACTGTTGATGCCAGCGTTGTTTATGTGAGGTATTGTCCGTTTTGATTAAAGTCTTACAGTTTTAATCTTGAAAAAGGCATCTCAAATGGGAAGGGTGGCCTCTTGCCTTATAAGTTAGACTCTTTCTTAACTATCAATCAATGTGGGATTTTTGGCGCCTAATTTGTAAGTTAGACTCTTTCTTAGCTGTCAACGACTTTGTTAGTTTGTTCACAATTTTCGTTAGAAATCTTAAATTAGTTAACTTTTCTAAGAATAAGGGACCAAATTAGTCTTTTTTCCTTAATTCAAAAGTGATAAATATGTACCAATGATATTACTTAGTTCAATGAACCTTTTTTTGTTCATGAATTATGCATAACATTAATTGGACGATATTTCATTTGTGTATAATTAATATTGTATTCATGAATTATATACATTCATGAATTGTAAATTTACATTCATAAGTATTTAATGAGGTGTTCATTAATTTTATACATTCATGAATTGAGGATTTATGCAATTAATGACGTGTTTACTAATTTTGTATATTCATGAATTATGAAAATTCATTCATGTGTAATTAATGTAGTGCTTATTATTTATGTATCTTTATGAACTCTGAAATTTCATTCATGTGATTAATGTTATGTTTATTTATTATCCATAAAATTGTAAGTGTAAAGGAGTTGGGATACACACACAAATATACATTCAATTTTTTAAGAGTCTTCTTTTAATTCTTCTTTTTTGATCTGTTACTCCTTCTCTAGAACTCTAGGGTTGTGTTTCACAGAGAGAAACTGATGTGTTCCATAAGTTTGTAGACCTTGCTAAGTAGTGCAACTTACAAGGGTGAAATTGTTAAAATCCTTGGAGGTAATTGCATACAATCCGTTTACACCAAATGACGGGTAATACGCTTTAAGAATAAAGGATTGAATCCTTTGAAATAACTATATCAATTAGTGCATGTTGATCGAATTCATTTTTACCAAGTATTTATACATTTAATATTTGTTTTGTAACATATAATCATATTTAAATAAAGACCACAAATAATATTTCATTGTTTTTCTACCAATCTTAAAGCATACTTTTACTATTCTTTTTCTTTGTTAATTATTTGCATATTCTTAACCAATATTTTTATTTATTAAAAAATATTGGTGATTACTTATTATATCTCTTCTTGATCAAATTTCTATTAGTGATCAATATTTACTTGTTATATATTAATGATAGTTATTGAAAATGTTACGTCATCAACCTCTAATGAGGTAAAAATTCTACCAACAATTTCGGTGGTGTTTCGTGAGAAATCTAAGAAGTTTATTGGATTGAATTTCAAGAGGTGACAACCAAATATGTATTTAACCACTTTGAATTTAGTTAAGTTCTTGACTAAAAATGCACCTAACTTCTTAGGAGAGAAATCCGATCTCGTTGCTGTGACTGATGTGGATGCACGAAATTTTAGTGTATATGTCCATTCCTAGTGTTAAGGCACTACGGAAATTTTTTTATCAATAAGTTCAAGGCTGGAGATACTGGTTTGAAGAAATTCATAATCAACAATTTCCTTGACTTTAAGATAGTTGAATAAAAACTGTAGTAAATAAGGTTGAAGAAGTTCAACTTACACATAGTATTCATGCATATGGAATGGTTTTAAATGAATCTTTCCAAGTGGTTGCAATTGTCTCCGAGGTCAACTTGGCTAGCAACCTTGAAGAACATTGGTTGATACCAGTGCCACAAGACATAACTGTGTTGAAAATATTTTTTTCCCCTATAAACAGGTGGATGATGAAACATTATGTATGAAAAATGCATCTACCTACAAAGTACTTAACATTGAAATGTTCATTCTAAATATAACATTTGGAAAACTTCCCATTCTCAATAATAGTTTTGATGTTACTGACATTAGAAACGATTCAATGTCTGACTCATTGTTGAGTAAATATGGTTTCAAAATAGTTTTTGAAAATGATAAATTTGCCAAAAATGGTATGTTTGTAGGAAAGGGATATGACATCTTCAAATTATATGTAATGACCATTGTAACTGAGATGAGAATAATAATATTAATAATACATCTTATTCTTATTTACCTAAATCTTATGATATGTGGCATGTCAGATTTAGAAATGTGAATTACAATTCTATAAAAAAATTAATAAATCCAAATTTATTACAAAATATATTTTTTTGATAAAAATCATAAGTGTGAAATTTATGTAGAATTAAAATTACCAACAATTTCTTTCATTTAGTTGAAAGAAATAGTAAGCCTCTAGTTTAATTTATTCAAATACTGGTGATTTTAAAATTGGTGACTGCAAATTAGAGGGGTAAAAAGTATTATATCACTTTTATAGATGATTGTACGAAATATTGTTATATCTATTTGCTTAAAAGTAAAGATGAGTCTCTTGAAATGTTTAAACATTATAAGACTGAAATTAAAAATTAACTTTATAAAAAGATAAAGGTGATTGCAAGTGATAGAAGTGGAGAATATCATTTAGTGAATTTTGTCTCACCAAATTATTGCTCCTTATTTACCTTAACAAAATGACATTGTTAAGAGTAAGGATCGAGCTCTAAATGAAATGATGAATGCGATGTTAATATGTTTGAGAGTGCTTCAGAACTCGTGGAAAGAGGCAATTTGAATTGCCAACCATATATTGAACAAAGTCCCCCATAAGAAATTAGAAAAGAAACTATTAGAATTATGAAAGGAAAGAAGACCATCTTTCAAATATTTTAAAGTATGGAGGTGTCTTACAAAAATGGAAATCCTTAATCCCCAAAAGGTAAAGATAAGATCTAGAACAATATTGATTGTGTATTCATTGGATATGAACATAATAATAATGCATAATAGATTTCTTGCACATGAATCTGGTATTGAAGATATTCATCCTAATACTATGATAGAATCAAGGAATACTAATTATTTGAGAATGTGCTTCCTTTTAAGGAGGCACAAGAAATTCGTTCACTCAAAATAATGCACGAGGCAAGGTCAAGTGAAAATCAACTATCAAAAATTGATTAATTTGAACCAAGAAAGAGCAAGAGAGTTAAAACTACAAAAATGTGTGGTTTTAATTTTCTAACTTGTTAGAAAATGAATCTCGAATTTTCACCAAAATTATATCTTACCTTAAATTTTTTTTATTTGAAGGAAGTAGTCAACAGTAGAATAGAGTCCATTATGCAAAATCATACATGAGAAATAATAGATCTTCAGCTTAGAAGTAAACCATTGAGTTACAAATGGATCTTCAAGAGAAAGATAAAAACTGATAGAACTATTCACAAATCCAAAACTAGATTTGTTGTTTAAACGATACAAATAGCAAGAAGGTGTAAATTATTTTAGTACATACTAGCATGTATCCAGAATAACATACATACGAACATTAATAACAATTACTGCTATTAGCAAGTTGGAAATGCATCAAATAGATGTAAAGGCAACTTTCCTAGACCTTAACAAAAAGCTTTACATACAACAACTCGAGGGGTTTGTCGTTAAAGAGATTTGCATAAACTTGTCAAATCATTATACAGCTTGAAACAGATTCCTAAATAATGACATGAGAAATTTGGTAAAGTTATGGTGTCAAATAAATTCAAAATCAATTAGGTTGATAAGTTTGTCTATGTAAATAATACTAATAAGGGTTATGCAATTATATGACTATATATAGATGATTTATTAATTTTTGGCAGCAAGAAGTGCATGATCAAATTTACAAAAATCATATTAACTAAAAAGTTTGACATGAAAGATTTGGGTGTTTCATATGTCATACTTGAAATTGAAATTTCTAGGTTATTTGAAATATCTATGTTGTCCCAATCTCATTATGTAAAAAATTCTTAACAAATTTTCTAACGGTGACAATAGTATTGTTACAATACCTATGGGCTTGAGTAGTACATTTGTCTAAAAATAAAGAAGATTGATACATTAATTAGAATATTCCCGAATTATTGGTAACTTGATATATATTATGAATTACACAAAATCGGATATAGCATACCTTGTTAATAAACTAAGTAGTTTTACTAATAATCCAAATTAGGATTATTGGAAAGTTATCAAAAGGATACTCAAATATTTGAAATATTCCTCAAATTATGGCCTTCACTATATTGGATACCCGGTAGTTTAGAGGTTTATAGTGATAAAAGTTAGATATCCGATGCTAAAGACTCAAAAATTCACAAGTGGTTATAGCTTTACGTTCGGTAGTACAGCTGCATCTTGAAAATCCTCTAAGAAAATATATATCGCAATATCCATAATAGAATAAGAGTTTATTACTTTTGATAAAGTAAGGAGAAGAAGCCGAGTGATTTTGGAATTTTCTAGAGGATATTCCATGTTGGTCAAAGCTAATGTCAGCTATTTGTATCTATTGTGACAGTCAATCAACAATTAAAAGGGCACAAAGTAGCATATATAATGGTAAGTTTAGACATATACGTCGTAAGCATAATGTCATCAAACACTTACTCTCGAATATAATTATTTCCATTGACTATGTAAAATCAAAAGAAAATACTGCAAATCCGCTAATGAAAGGTTTAATGAGAAATTTTGTGTAAAAACCATCGAGAGGAATGAGATTAAAGCCTTTAAAAGATAAAAAAGTGTTAGAATAGTAACCTTACCTAGTTGATTGGAGATCCCAAGATTTAGGTTCAAAAGGACAATTAAATCATATTGCACTCTTAGTAGCATTCGGAAAAATTTATTTCCTATCTATTCCCATGATGACAGGAGTGTTAGCAGTAGTGAGATAAAAGTGAGCTGAATTCTTAATAATTCTCATGACTTGCTAATTTCCAAGTGGGCTATAAATAGTATACTTTTAATTAGAGATTACTTATATGAATGAAAAATGTGGCCATTTTTTTGAAAATTTCAAAAAAGACTCGATTCTCTAAAGGTCCATGAAACCAGGAGTTGTTTAGGGTTAAATGAACACAACCGTGAGAACTAACAGAGTATCTAGAAAGAGAACTATGTGAATATTATTGTATTGGTTGACACAAAAGACTAAATAGTTGAAGACATCATATTAGCTGAGTAATTCGATAGTACTTCATTATGAAAGGTTCAAAGTCAAAAGTCACCTCCCCTAATGTAACGACCTTCAGTTCAATTCTCTTTATGAACTCTTTGAGTCTTCGTACTGTCAGATATTATATTGATTATTATTCAATTGAATTATATGATATTATAATATTGTACATAATTATATTAATTATTATTCAATTAAGTTACGTGATATAGTTTTCACTTATTTTTTTCAAATCATCTATCCATTAAAACTAACAACATATCAAATTGATTATATGGAAAAAATAAAAATAAAATTGAGAAAATTTTGTTTAAAAAATAGATTTTGTATAGGATTTTAATTAAATGTTAAGAGTCCAACTAATTCAAGTTGAATTTAGTTAATCAAATTTAAAATCGACTACCATATTCGAATTTGGTTAATCAAATTAAATTTGAAATCGAAATTGGATAAAAGTTGTAGAATCCTTTTCCGAATATTGATCAACTTTATTAACCAATTAATTGGTCGGTTAACCAATGCTCATCCTACACACACTGGAGTGGTGGAAAGGTTAGTTTCAAGTGGAGAGGAGAGAAAATGAGTTGATATTATTTTATTTCCTACCTTGATATGGTTGGGCTTTTTAAACAAAAAAAAAATAACTTTTTAGGGTGGCTCCACTACAAAACAACGAAATTGGCTAAAAATTTTAAATTAAATTATTAATACAACCAAAATAAAAGATAAGGGATTATTTTGGTCAAGGGAAAAGATCAATTTGGTTCCATATATTTATAGGAGATTGACTATCGATCAATTTGGTCCCTTATATATTGAAAAGACCAATTTGATCCCTTATTTATATAAAAAAAAAATAACTAATTTAAAACTTGTGACAAAAATTATGGATAAACTAATAAAATCGTTAACAACACATTTACTATAGGTTAACAGCCTCATAATTATCACGTAGCTTTAATTTGTGCATAATTTTTATCATAAGTCATAAATTGATTAATTTTTTAACGATAAAAATCCAAATTAGTTTCCTATGATAATAAGGATAGGGGTGTTCAAAATAATCCACTGATCCAAAAATTGATAGAATCGATCCATTCCGAACTATAAAAGAAGGGTATTCGAACTGAGTCAAACAAACCGGTCTACATACAAATAGGTTCAAGTACCGGTTCACTTTTTGGTGAACTACCGGTTACTCGAATCAGTCCATAATCAGGGGCAATTATGTAATTTCACATAATATAGCTAAATTTTTCTATTCATATGTTCATAGATTATTGACTTTTATTTTATAACTATAAATTTGCTTAAAGGGATATATGATAATTCAACCCTTTTTTTTTGTTGATAATTTGCTTAAAGGGATATTTGATAATTTATTTTGATAGTAAGTTTTATTTTTTTCTTTTATGTTCAAATGCATGATTGAGTTTTTTTTTTTTTTTTGTTTGTCTAAAAGGATATTTGATAATTTAAGGAAAAAGGGATATTTGTCTAAAATTATAATTTTCAGTTTGGAAAAGAGATTTTATAATATTGGTAATTTTGTTTTAGTTAGTTGTATTTCCTTGTGATAAATTGCCTATAATTGGAAAAGGGATTTTATTTTATTTTATAAGTACATAAATTGCCTATAATTTTGAAGCCAATTAGTTATAGATAGAAATGTTATGGTCATACTTTGTACTTCAGTCCAAATTTGGTAAAAGTACTATAATTTTGGTGGGGAAAATGCCAAAATAGTCCCTCAATTTTTTCACTTTAGCCAAAATAGTCCTTCAACTTTTTTTGTAACCAGAATGGTCCTCCAACTTTTATTTTTTAGCCAAGAAAGTCCTTTTATGGTGGAGTCACCATAAAAACCTTTTTCTTTTTTTTTGATAAATTTCATATAAAAGGACTATCTTGGCTAAAAAATAAAAGTTGGAGGACCATTCTGGCTACAAAAAAAGTTGAGAGATTATTTTGGCTAAAATAAAAAAGTTGAAGGACTATTTCAGTGATTTTCCCAATTTTGGTGTGTCTGATAACTACTGGTGTATCTCATACACCAGAAAATAGATATAGCACAAACACCAAAACGCCAACTTTTGATAGCCCTTTTTCGTAGATAAAATTGACTTGGTACGAACTTTTAATTTTTGGGGCTTTTGGGAGATTTTTTTTTTGGTCGCACAGGTTTCGGGCAGATACGATTCAAAAAATTAACAAATTGGTAAGATCGATTCGAATCACTTCACAAGCTCATGGACCAGGTACCCGATTCATGAACACCCCTAGATAGAAATTAAATTGGTTAATATTTTAAAGAATGGCAAATGACTAAATTGGTATTTTTTTTCCTTTTGGTAAAAGTAAAAAAAAAAAATTAATTAAGGACTAAATTAACCTTTTTCACATTTTTCTGATCATAGTTGAGATATGATTTGTGTGACAAAATATTATGGTCCAAGAAGGTGGCGGAGATAAAGAGATGCCCAATTGCTTCTAACTAAAATTATAAAATTATACTAAAGTTTTAGAAATGGTAATTTTATCCCCACTAGTTTGAATAAAGAATAACATGCATATTCGATTTTTTGGTAATTGAAATTCAAGTAAACGAAAAAAAAAATTAATTTGGTCACTAATCATTCGAGTATTGTAATTTGGTCTCTTATCTATCACAAAAATTAATTTAATACATCACCTTTAAAAATTAATCAATTTAGGAATTTTGACGAAAATTGTAAACGAATTAACGAAATCGTTAACAACACATAGACTATAAGTTGACACACATGATTATCATGTGTTTGTTCTCTTAATTTGTTCATAATTTTCATTATATGCCTTAGGATGGTTAATTTTTTTAAAGATAGATAAAAAACTAAATTAATCGATGTGAAGAAAAATAAGACTTGCAAATAGTCCTACTACTTTCCTAATGCAATTCTGATTGGGTTGGGGGGTATTTGTGGAAAATGGTTACTGTACAAACGATTGATTAACGAGGTAGAGTTGGTTATCAATTCCAGATCTTCATCCTCCAGATCAGCCGCCGAAAGCGACGCTATCCTATTCAAGAACAGCAAGCGTTGTTTTATTATCTATTTCCACCACTTATATATTTTATTGAAAAATTCTAAAGTTTTTTTTAGAAAATTATTTCTTTATATTTTAAAAATGTATATAATATAATATTATGTATTTTAAAAACGTGTACTATATAAATCCTTAAAATTAAGAGAATAATTTTTTCAACAGGACTTTAAAATTCTCTTATATTTTATTACCCGTATTAATCTCTATATTTTACCTGGTCTACATGTAAATCTTTCTTTTATAGCTATATTTTTGGGAATTTATTTTTGTTTGTTTTGCAAATTTTTTTCTTTTAAAAAGAAAATCCTAGATCATATGCTGCTATTATTATTATTTTTATTATTATATAATTACTGTTTGTAATTTATCCCATTTTGTTGTTGTTAATGATTCGTTTTGTTGTCAGTTTAGGAGCTGCAATGGCGGGCGGTCCTTTATCAGGTGAATTTGATAGATACTAAAACATAAAAAATTTCTACGTTGTTTTTTACTTTAAATAATTATATAATATAATATTATTTAACTTTAAAAATTTAAAATAATTATACAATATAATATTATCTTTTTTTAAAATTAATACTATATAAATTTTAAAATTAAATAAATGGTTAACTCCGAAACCTATTATGTAAGATATTTATTCCATCTAACCTAATCATTATAGGAAAATATTTAAATAGATTCAATTTTTGATCTCACCTATAAACCTGTGATAAGTATTAAACCTTAAAAAAAATTTTACTTACATCAACTTAAATGTCATAAATTGTCTAATGTTTAATCTATATCACAAAATCTATAAGTGAGATAAAAAAATCGAGTCTACCTAAATCTTTGCCATCATTGCAATGGTGGTTTAATTGTGTGGTGGTAGGTCCCATCGCACAATTTGGCATGGCAAGGGCTGCGGGCCTTTGTCTCGCCGATATAGCCTATTACTGCATTGGAGAATTTGGGTGAGAAAAAAAAAAAAAAATATATATATATATATATTTTTTTTTTTTTGGGCAGATTTAAAAAGTTGAGATTAGAGCTTAAGGCCATGGAAGACGAGGATTTTGAAAGAACCATGGCTTATTTGAAAGAGCGGAGCATTGTTCCCAAGGAGCGCGATTGAAGAACTCTCCGCAATTAATTATTAGTGGTAGTAGTTATGTCTACCTTTTTCGTTTGCCTATCTATGTAAATAAATTACAGTTTCGTTGAGAGAATTATTTCTTTAATTTTAAAAATTTATCTAGTATAAATTTTTAAAATATATAGGGGTATTATACTGTACAAATATTTAAAACAGAAGAGAATGATTCCCTAAAAGGGATTGTTCTCGACCTATTCTCAAACTTTAAATAGGTAGGACGGTGCAGCTGCTTCGTTGAGCCGCGTCGAGGAATCAAGAGCTCCAAGTGGGCAATATTAAGGTTTTGATCGTGAATAATCATGGAAACAAGTTGTGAGTCTGACTTTAAAGTAATGAATCAAGATTTCGTAAAATTGGATCTTAAAGAGGGTTATCATAGATGCTGGTGTCATGGTTTCAATGTCATTGCCTTGACGGATGAATACAAAGGGGTTTCAATACTAGATTTGGACGCAATGCATCAACTGCCATGGTTTGTTCTTTGTCTGTATTGTGTAGTGCAGAATTTGATTTTTTTTTTTTATTTCTGTTTTATTTTCTCTCTTCTCCAAATATAGGATGATCCTCTCACGCAAGTGTGTGAGTTCCCATGTGCATGTATGCGCGTTGTGCTCGCCTATGTTGGATTGCTATGTTAATTTTGATGTTTCCTTTTAACTTTCCAACGCATCTTGAAATCAATTAGAATTTACATATAAGAAATCCCATCTTGACAAAAAGAAAAAGTTAGTGTTTGTGAATAACTCCAAAATGGTTGCTGCTTTGACAACTCATGCTGGACCATTAGAAATTTAGACATGCAAAAATTGGCAAAGGGAGCAACATCATTTGAAAACCATTCAAGACCAAGATTTTTAAATCTCTTTGGTTAAGCAGTTGGCATCATTTAGGTAAGAAAAACAAACTTTTAACAGGCGAGGATTTCAAATTAGGTGAACAAATATCAATCCTTGACAAGTTAGATTCAAAACGCACATCATAAAACTTCTTACAACAAACGGCACGCTCAGCAAGACCTGTAACAAGGAAATTAGTTTAGTTTGTTACATTCAGCTCGTAGAACCAAAAACTATGCAATTAGATCTCGTTACTGACAACTAACCGCTATATACGACAAAAGCTTAATGTCACCGCCAGGGAGCAGATTGCAAATGCGAAATAGCCCTCACGGCCAATTTCTGCGACTCCACACCCCAGCAAGACTCGAACATGAAGAACATAAGCCGGACGAGTCGAGAAAGTGAATACGAAAGAGATCGATCATCTTGTTGCAACTCATTATTCCTTTTCACATTTGCCTGATCCCTCAACAATTAAGCCTATCACTTTAATTAACCTAAGTGTTGATCCCTCCTACTCCTTAAGCTAATCAAACTTGATTATTTACCTATGAAATCGTCACCAATACAATATGCCCATCGTGTTTGAAATAGCAGCAATTGTTGTTGATGGTAAAGAGATGGTTCAAATCAATAATATGGACATAATTTCACCTGAGTTGAGATTGTGATCTAGAAATCAAAATTGCGATTTCGAGACCAGCCAAATCATGATCTCAAAACCTAGATCGCGATTTTGATTTATATTAAATTATATAATAATAGGAAGATGGATTAAGGTTTTTTTTTTTTCCTGTTTATATTTTTAGTTTTGTAATTTTATTCATGTTTAACTAGTTTGCGAGGCTCATAGGAAAAGAAATAAATATTCACCAATCGGGTGCAAGGGTGAGTTCCCAAATGGATTAAAATTTGCCCCAAAAAATGGCTGGAAAAAAAAGTTTTGAAGGAAAAGCAAAAAAAAATAAAATTACTATATTAACTCCTAAAGCGGTGCTTAAATAAATTTTGTTAAAATATCAAATATGTTAGAAATTAATATGAGGTTCTCTAGGAGTAAGAAAGAAACACCAAATTGTTTGATCATACACTAACTGGAAACTGCATTTTGTGCATGAAAAATTAACAGAATCAGGATATAAGTCTGAAATGTTAGTAATTACTAAAAACTGAATAATTGACCATCAGGATATAATCATGATTAAAAATTTTAAGCATAATATAATGGTTATTACTGCAACTATAAAAAATTTTAAACCATCAAAAATTTCCACCAAGTTTGTTGGTGCGAGGGTGAGTTGCTCCAAAAAAAAAAAAAAAAAAAAAAAACTGGGTAAACTTTTTAAAAGGAGTGGAAAAGTAAAGAAAAAAGGGAAAAAAAGAAATTACACAAATTTATATATTCCATTAATGCATCAACAAGACTCTTATAATGCATCAATTTTATCACCACACCACACATCTGAGCTGCATGAGGATATAAATTTTTTTTAAAATACCTCTCAAGGCATAAAATTTGTCATGATATAACTAGCTTCATAGAAAGGTAGTCAAATGACTTCAGAAAAATAAAACTCAACTCTAGACATATTTACTAAACTGATTAACTTCATTAACCGGCATTTCATAAAACATCAAATAGAGTAATATAATCCATTGCACTCCATAAAAACAAGCAAATTAAAACTCAAAATTTCAATATACATCATTTAAATGTGTCCTTATCTACCAACAGCATGTAGCCAAGTTCTTTACCTTACCAATCATGTCAGATAAAATATCTAAGAATGCAATCAAAATCACAGTTTTAGTATACCAAGTAATTGGTAAGCCATGCCTGCACCTAAACTTCAAAATTAAGCAAAAAAAAAAAAAAAAAAATTCATGAAAGCTGAATCATGGTTACAAGCACAGACCACCCGTGAAAGAATTTCTATTACATTTACCAACTTGCAATATCATTTTACAGTATATATAATAAATAATAGTAGTATTATAAAAGACAGATAACCATATTATATTAATGGAAAATATTTTAGATAGGCTAATTATATTTCATGAAGGGGCATATTAGACATGACAATTAAATTAAGGGTATATTAGGCGGAACAAAAAAATCGAAAAATAAAAGATTATATATTTCGAGTAGGATTGTATAACTAAAATAGTTGATGGTTTCTTAAAAAATAAGTAGCTAGATTAGAAGAGGAGTAATTTAGTTATATTTTTCAATGAATTATATTTCATTAAGGGATAAAAGAGGAGGGGAAAAAAAAAACTCACATTTATATATAAGAAATACATAGATAACACCAAATCTATATCACCAAAACGTCACCACCTTACAGACAGTGGAGGAATGACATGGCAATTAATTAGTTTCCTTGTCATAATTATCTCATATAATAAAAATCAATTCTTGAATATTACATTTCCTAACTTATCTAAAAAACTTAACATTTATCTACATATTTCCAAATCTATCTCAATTGTCTCTGAATTAATAGAAAGGCTGACAACCTGGTGCTACTCCGCTAAATATGTTTGCCTTGTATTCAAATTCAATAATTCTCACTCAATTAAGTAGATGGAACAAGACTTAAAAAACCCAATAGCACATTGTAGAGTTTAAAAAGTTTTATTATAAAATATGTAGAGCTGTAACTAAGTCTCAACAAATTGAATAAGGGAGTGTTACAAATTGAATAAGGGAGTGTTCAAACTTGACTCGTTAAATAGAGAGGATTGTTTGTATTCAATTTGAATTTGAGCCAATTTCAAAGGTTGAATGATGATTAAGTTTGGCTTAAATATTTAGTAATTTGTTTGAGAAAATCTTGGCTTGACTCATAATTTTCGAGCCAAAGTTGAACACATCCATAGTTTATTTGTTCGTGACTTTCACTTTAATTTGCTATTTTTTGTCCAAAATTTGATGTATAAGAGTCTAGAATTCAATTATGATGGTCAAAAGATGTGACGTGGATATCTATTATGGTGGTATGGAAAAGTAATTTGCAACTTGTGATTTAAAATGTGTGCAAATTATAAGAAAAGAGAGATTCAATAAGAAAAATAACTAATAAGTAAGAAGAATAGAAGATACACTGTGCAATTAAATTGTTTACTAATGTTCTATTTTATCTTTTGATGTGGGTTATTTAGGAAAGTAATTTGCAGTTTGTGATTCAAAATGTGTGCCAAATATAAGGAAAGAGAGATTCAATAACGAAAATAACTAATAAGTAGGAAAAATAGAAGATACGATGTGCAATTAAATTGCCTACTTCGAATGTTCTATTTATCTTCACAAACTTATCAAACCGAACAACATAAGAATTGTGTCTCAATTGTCGTTGCTGATAGGTTTAGATTGATAATTCAATGAACAAGTTTGTCTAGAGTCCAACTCAAGCCGCGTACCAAAATACTTGTGTTTAGCTCATTTACATCCTGTTATTTATTTATTATTATTTTTTACAAAAAAAAAAAAGTAAATAATTTCAGATTCCTTATATATATATATACATATTTTATTTTTTTTGAGATTCCATATGTTGCCTCAACCGATGAAGCTTTAATTAGGTTCCTCATCACATATACTTTCACAATATAAATAAAATACACGAGCTGGTTTTTTCTATTGTGGATTTTGTTTGGGAAAGAAAACGCATAACTACTAAAAACTACGATGCAAATGGGAGTTTTTAGTAGGATTATCAATTTTGTTTGGAAAAAAAAAACCCTCAAACTGGGGTGTGAATGAAGTTTTCCGTAGGATGGAAAGTGAAGAACGGAATGTGCAAGATATTATATTGCGGTAGAAGTATTTCTAAATAAAACCATACTAGTATTAAAAATTTCTTTCCAAAAGTAAAATAAAAATATTGAATTTCCAAAAAATAGGCTTCCATAGAAGACATGACAGTGTTCACTCATGCAGGTGATATATTGGCGATACAAAAGTTAGTGATATTAAGTAATATATCGATTATTTATTTATGATAATTCTTTGATAACTCTAAAGACTTTCTTGTTCTGCAAGCATGCATCCCCACCTAGCCGATATAGCATGTTACAAATCCTAAGACTTTTGTTCTACCCTCGGAATGTTTGGTACGTTAACATTGTTAACTTGGTTCCATGTCTCTAAATCTCTTTTTCATCACAATCGTCTTCTCTTTTAAGTAGAATTTATGAGATTGTTTATACAAACCTAATTTCAAAGAAAATCCAGCTAACACGTTTTAGGAGCCTCACCTCATAATCTTTCTTAGCAATTTCTGTGATTATTTGTAGGTCCTGTGATTATTTGTAGCTAAATCCGATTTTTGGTCCTGTGATTTGGATTAAAGTTTAGAAAATCTATAATATATCAATTGATGTAAGTAAAATTTTTAAAATTTAATCATGACTACAAGATTTACAGATGGGTCAAAAATCGTATCTACCTAAATATTTTCCGTACTAAAATTATGACATTGTCCCGTCAACCCCCCTTTTTTTCCCTTTTCTAGTCACTTTTTTTTTTCTCTCTCCTACCTTTCCTACTTTCCCCATTTCCCTTTCTTCTCTCTCTTTCTTCCTTATTTATTCTTGCTGCAGCACGCCGCTACCACTGCTAATTATCACCTCACGGCTGCTACCAATAGGGCCAAGTTGCAGCAGGAGCAACCAGCAGTACTGGAGTAGACAATAACAGCAGCAACCATTCTTTTTTCTTTTTTCTTTTTTCTTTTTTTTTTTTCCGAAAATTCAGATTTTGACTTTTCAAAATAAATAAGTAATTTTTTTAAAGCAAAAATATAAATAAATTCTTATACTTTAAATTAAATCTCAACTTTTAATAAAAAATTAAATTTATCAAATTAAATCTATCGAATAACAGATTAACATAAAAATATAAGTTTAAGCATGATATTCCATATACGAAAAAAAAGAATAAATACATATAAAAAAATAGAATAATCGAAAATTTTGATTGAAAAATTATACCGAATTTGGTAACTCCTAGTGTGCACGAAAATTCCTCTCTCCAAAGTTCAAAATTTCAGCCAGCAAAAATAATTCCTTTACCCTATAGAGTCCCCTATTTATACTTAATTTACTCCGAAAAGTTTCTAATTTCTAATTCCTAAAAGTTAGTTAAAAATCCTACAATTTCTATACTTATTTGGTAATTAAAAGTGACTGAAAATTTGCACCATTTTTAATTACGAAAATTACCATTTAATTTGCAAAAAACATATTTTCCAAAAACAAAATGTATTTAGACAATAAGTTAGTTCAAGGCAATTACCATAATTCTGAACTAGACAAAAATTTTGATTTTGTAAGAAAGTACCAACACAAATAATTTAATTTCACATACAATTGTTTAATTAAAATATCACATTTTGTTTTATATTGATAATATATATATACATATCTAAAAAAAAAGGAGTTTACAAGAACAATATCTTACACGCTTCTGTCAAAGATCTATTGACCCATTAACGGTATTAACGTTGTTGCAAGATGGTATCAGAGCAACACAAATATGCCATATTTGTGTATATCTATATATTTTAGATAAATATTTAATTTTTTAGAACATATCAACAGTGGATACAAAATATGGAGAAGTTATATTTTGCAAAGGATGAACAGAACTAGACCATGTCATTGTTGTTAAATAGATTTTAAGGGAAATTTTTTAAATAAAATCGGCTTGAATTCTCGCCGTAAAAAAAAAAAAAAAAAAGTTTGGAAAGCTACTATTATGACTCTGATATCATGTAAAAAAACTTTATTTTTTTATGTATATTTACAATGATACGTAAATAGTTTATATATAGATAAAATACAAGATATCCTAATATCTAATGGGACCAACAATTGATTTTTTTAAACTTTTCTGGTTTGAGGCTAGGCACATTAGTGTTTATTGTGATGGAAAAACAACCGTAGAAGAAACCAAACTCCCTACAAAGAACCCTATTAAAACAGTACATTATGCAAAAAAAGAAAAACCAAGAATTCATCACAAAAAGATTAAAATTCATGTGCTTCTAGATGAGGTGTTTGAGTTGATTAATCAACTAAAGTAGCTTTTTACTGCTCATTACAGCTACTATCTTCTTGTTTGTTGTCTACTTTAGCTTTCGCAACCTTCTGAGATTCAAAGTTTTGGTGGAGAAGATATGGGGGTCCAATGGTTTGGCTCAATAGACTCTATGTTTGCACATAGTTATTTAACTTCGTTGAGCGCCGAACTACTTCAAGTATAAGTTACACAAGATTTTCGAAGTTCTAAGGAAAATTACTGTTCTTGTGATAAAATTAATTTCCATATTCATTCTCACAAGTCATATCATGCACTTCGCCAATTTGAAAAATGCTATAATTAGTATGGGCTCTCATTGGACAACTAGATTATTCAGTATATTATTCTGAATATTATTTGAAAAAGTAGTGTAGTAACTATTTGAGATGTGATATATATATATATATATATATAATAAAAAATATTATTGAAAAATGCATTTAATTAATTGTGACGCCTCGTATGCATTGTATGTGATATGTTATTGGGTCCTAATTTGGATTTTGCTAGGACCCAAAGCCTTAAAGGAGGGGTGATTGTGACGCCCCGTCCTACATCGAAAGTGAGAGGGGATATTGTATTGTTTATAACACCTTGAGTTGTGGATTACTTACAACTCGTCTTAAGCATTTTGAACCCGTTGCTTCCGCTCAAAAGTTGTTGGACCAGCTCAAGATATGGGTTTTTCTAGTAGTTGTAGTTCGCGCGAACGCGCGAGGGACTATCCTTTCTATCGCTTGCCCTTTCTTTTCACTCTCAAAGGTCTCTCTCTTCTATAAAGCGAAGCAAAGCGCATGGCGCTGAAGTGAAGAAAGTAGGAGTCTTCCCTTCCTTTCATCACAAGTCACTTTGTGGTTTATTATGTCCGCCTTCTTGTACTAATGTTTGTTGCCAGCATTGGAGCTAGAGGAGTTAGCGTATAAAACCGCGAAACTCAGTTTATCGCTTGGGGAGTTCCAGGGTAACTCTCCCCTTGAGCAACTCTATGGTTCAAGGAAGTATGCTCTAGTTTTTGTTGTTTTTGATGTTGAAACGGTTTTTCTTTAGTGTTACAATTAATAATGGTAAAAAGTTAATGATGGTAAAATATTATTTAGAAGGTAATGAATAATTCACCATCAAAAGTCCAGATAGTGCCACTGACCCACGTTTTAGTAGAACAACATATGTTAAATGTCTTACTCCAGAATTAGATAATGACTTTCCAGTTTATATTGATTGGCAACTGACAAGTTGACTATATCTTAATTGGCCTAATAATAATTTGGACAACTTCACATCTTATTTAACGTTGTCTAAATATTTTTAAATGTAAATTTGTTGAAATGAATTAGATTGTACGTTGAAACATCAATTAATTCAATAAAAGTATTGGTTTCGTGGCAAACTAACTTATAATTTATTAAACTTTTATGTTTGTATAATTTTGGTCATTAAACTATTAAATGAATTAATTTGACCATTGAACCTTTTTAAAATGTATATTTTAAGTCATTCTGTCAAAATCCTCTGTTAAATCTAAAAGCATGAGGACTGAATTTATTATTTTACTACTTTATTTTATTTTCTAGTTTTAAAATTTACACTCATTTCTCTTTTCCACTTTCACAAAAACACACACTATACACACACAAGAATCAAACACACACGACAAACACAAATCAAACAAGGTCCCCACCTCTTGGGCGATAGCTTCTTTCTGCATTGGAAGTTCTAATGGAGCTTCACAGACTCAATAGAGAAAAGCTCTTAAACTCCCTACACGACCACCACTCCGTCCCTTGATGGTGTCGTCTTTCTTCTCCAGGGCAGCGAGGAGGAGCCACCCAAATACTGCACAAATCATGCCAAACTCTTCAGCTAATAAAGAGTTATTTCGTTACTTGTTTGGAGTTCGAGAACTTGGGTTCTATGGAGGTCTTCACGTAGCAAGTGGAAACAAAAGACACACTCCAATTTATGTTCTTTATTTTACATACAAAACCAAATCTCAAATCTTTCACTGAGGCTTAAATGATTCAATTTCCTAAACAAACATGAAGATGAAAAGCGAGACAAATCAAAACATGAAAGTTGGAGGAGGAATCTGCAAGAGAAGGTGACGAGGTGGATTTGCGGGAAAGGTGGGAGGAAAACAGATCTGTAGGGGAATGGGGAAGGAACTGGGAAGAGGGGCCAAAATCTATAGTAGAGTGGGGAGGGAAAAGAGGCCTGGTGTGTGAGGTAGGAATGGAGGGAGATCTATGGGGGGTTGGTAAGAAAGGAGCGGGAGGAATTTGTGGGGAAGGAAGGAGCACCAGGATCTGTGTGTAGGGGAAATAGAGGAAGAAGGGTGGTGGAGACGGTGGTGGAAGTGTGGTGGGAATTCGAAGGTGGCTGAGTGGAGGAGGCTGTGCAATTGTGTGGTACAGTGAAATGACAAATTTATCCTCCCTAATGTTAGATTTAACACTAAATTTAGACGCAACCAATAATATACATTTTAAATATACAAGTTTTGGGGCTGCAGAATATTTTGTCCTTGGCTCCGTTATTATAGTTAATTATTTATTATTTTTTAAATATTACGAAAATATATTTTTTAATTATATTTCTATCTTATATATATATATATATATATATATCAAATCTTAAAAAATAACTACAATATTATTTAAAATAATATTAATATTATTTAAAATAATATTATTAATAATAATCATCCAAATACACATCATAATTTATTAAAAAATAACTATAATATTATTTAAAATAATATTATTAATAATAATCATCCAAATGGTAATCATAATTCATTAGTATTGTCAATGAACATGTGATTTAAAAAGAGATTAGGGATCGATTGAGTCTTACAATTTCATTCCTTTAGCTGTACGTTAATTGTTGTAATTAATGCTGCAACGAAAAAGATAAACATCCTCACTATGATTACTTTTTGCGTGCCGCAAATGATTTAGTAAACTAGCAATATCTCGGGTCATTTCTTCTCAAATTTGGACATTCACTTGGGAGGCTACTAGTCTAATCTTATCCACACGTATCAGAAATATTTTTTGTGACTCATTTCTCGTTATAAAGTAAGAATTTTTTATCATTGAATAATTAAAAAAAAAGTAAATTTTTTTTATTTTTTAATTATTTTAACAGTTATACTCATTCCATATTAAAAAATAAATAGTCTAGATTTACTCTATATCCCGACCCCTAAATAATTTCTTATTGACCAAATATCTCTGTTTAGATGAAATCATTATTCATTATTTTTCAAATAATATTTTTAATAATTTGTTATACATATATATTTTTTCAAATTATTTTTATTTCACATACATAACATTTAAAAAAAGTTATTAAAATATTTATTTTAAATAATATCTTAAATAATGTATGTTCAAATAACATGGATCATGTTGCTAATCTTGGCAAAATATTGGCTAAAGGAAGGCTCTCTTGATCTTTATTCACATTTAATATCCTCCCATGCAGATTGTACTTGTGTGGTATTTTTTTTTCTTTTGAAGATTGTATTATGTGTAACTGTAAATATTTAGGTAAATTTAATTTTTGATCTTATTTATAAATTTTATAGTGTGAATTAAATTTTAGATAATTTATGAAATTAATTGATGTAAGTAAAATTTTTTAAAATTTAATTTAGATCATAAAATCTATAAATAAGATAAAAATAGAATCTATTTAAATATTTTTTCTTGTGTACCAGGCTGGCAGCCTCGTACTCTAGTGTCTCATTCCGTGGCATTGATTATCTTCAAATTGATTATTAAGTGAATCATTGGCATTGCCGAGTAGGATCTGAGTAATCCCGATCCAAAAACATATGAATTGCTCAACAGAAAAAGACAAAAGTCAAATGATATTTTTCAGCAAAATAATAATTACGTTTGAATGGTGCGTGAAAATTAAAAAGTTATTAAATGACATTAATTCTATAAAATAATAATTTGAAGTGACTAAAATATTTTTTATATTGATATTCTAATTATATTCATTAATATGAAATTAAGGGTGAAAGTTGAAAATTATCATTTAATGTTTTTTTGATTTCTTAACGTAACAGATAATTTAAAACAAGACAAATTGTCTAACGTAGTTGTTACTTTGAAATGGAGGGGTACTAATATATTACTCATTTATTTCAAAATAATTGCTGTTTATATAAATTATTTTTAGAAAATCAAGAAAATATTAAATGATATTTTTTTAATTTTTACTCTTAATGCTAAATTAATGTAGGGTGAATTATATACTTAGAAACTAGAATATTAATGTAAAATGATAATTTAGTCATTTTGAACTATTTGTTTTATAAAATTTATATAATTTAATAATTTTTTTAGTTTGTGTGTACCAATTAAATGCCACATTTATTTACAAGGAAATGGAGAAAATATTGCCTAAGCCAGCATGTTTGGTTCAACCTGGGACGACCCAATTTTTCAAACAAAATTGGCATATTATTGTGTACAAAGGGTCATCAAAATAAACACGAATAAAATCGATTCATATTCTTGTTTTGGACCACTTGTTCCCTGTTTTGGACCTAGGAAATTGCATTGATCTTTCTTGAAGTTTATCATAATCATAAAGGCATATTCTTGGGTTTTATAAATTGCATTCACAGCATAGGTGAAGGGTTTGGTGAGGCCAAAAATTTTGAATATAAATAGTATATCCACTCTAAAAAAATTTAAAAATTTCCTGTTATATATATGTTTTAACAAAATTGAATTTTGTGAGCTTAATATCTTAAAAACAAATAACTCACCTCGACTCCCTATCTGTTGGGTAATTTTGGTTTGTAGAAGAAGTTTCTACCAATTTAAAGCAACATGCATAAGAGATTTAGGTAATCAAACTTAATGTTCTTATAAATTATTTATAAAATTACGTGTCACTTCTGTTTCGTTATTTATTATTATTCAAATAATATTTAAAACTACATCGCACATACATCATATCTCATAAAATATTATACTAGCTAGTACTTATTTCGAACTATCTTTTAAATAATATCCTAAATAATAAATCTAGTTTATCGGTCCAAACCTCACACGTTTATGCATTTATAGTAGTCCAATGCTAGGTTAATATTTGTTGGATAAAAAATAATAAAAATCTAGAGAGGAAAAGTTTTCATAATTACAATGAACCAGTAGGCAGTCGGTTGGATTTACCCGTTTATTATCTCTAGAGCGCATATTGAAATATTCCAAACTTACAAAGCAATTTGCACAAGTTTTCGGCTATCACATTTGACTAAGCTTCTACCATGCAGACTAATAGTGATGGGTCATGTTGAGCTGACCAGATCACACGTCAGTGACAGCCATTTTTCCCATCCCATATGGAACATACATCTGATTCCTACAGCTTTCAGAAATATCAGTCATTTCATGCACCTGCTCTGGATATAATATTATAGTATCTAATCATATCACTTGGGACAAAGGTCATAGAAATCTGGCTATGAATTTTGATCCTGCATGGCTTTCTAGGTAGTATATAAAGAGCATAATACACCTTAGGCCAATGCACCACTTCATTGTTATCAATTTTTGGTAGACTAATTTTCCTTTCTTTAAGCGGTATATATACTTAGCTGCTGCATTGAAATTTTGGTAGATATGGCTATTGAGAGGTGTAAAGATATTGAAAATGGTATAGGCCATAATGGCATTGATGATTTGGAGAAGCCCTTTATTCAGCACACCAAAATTGTGGAATCTGAAGAAGATTTATCAGAGAAAAAAAAAGAAAATGGATCAATTGCAATGGTGTTATTGAGCACATGTGTTGCTGTCTGTGGTTCCTTTGAATTTGGATCATGTGTAAGTATTACTACTATTTCTCTACATGTTTTTTTCTTTTTCATTTCTTGGTGCTAGAAACAGTTTCTTGAATCTGAAAGGAGCAGATTTGTATTAACATTACTCTTTTTCTTTTTGTCGCTGCGTATTGATCAGGACCACCCAAAAAAATGAACAAAAAAGATGGTTTCTTTAGCTTAAGTTAATTTTTTTGCAGGTGGGATACTCAGCACCAACTCAATCTGCTATAAGAAAAGATTTAAATCTAACTCTAGCAGAGGTAGGCCATTCATTTTAACTAGTTCTGTTCAATTCTTCAACAGGGCTCTCATTTTATGTGTAATGGAGCTCAGTTTTTACCTTCAATGTTGCAGTTCTCTATGTTTGGTTCTATAATAACTATTGGTGCTATGATTGGAGCCATCACAAGCGGCAGAATTACGGACTTCATTGGCCGAAAAGGGGTATGTGAAATTGTATAGACTATTTTTAGACACAGGACAATGAGACATTTGCTTTGAAGGCAAAGTTTAGATAAACATCAACAATTTTAAGCTGCTTCATTAGGAAAGATTTTTTTCATGTGCTTGTGGATTAGGCAATGAGAATTGTCAGCTGGCTTCTGTATTCTTGGATGGCTTGCAGTCTATTTCTCCACGGTATGAGGCATATTCACCTCTTTTTATCTTCAATCAGAACATATGATAAAGCTAAATGAGCATATGAATATTGTAAAATAATTTTCTGGTATGATATAGGGTGCCTTGGCACTTGATGTTGGAAGGTTCTAGACAGGATACGGAATAGGAATATTCTCTTATGTTGTAAGTGCTTCTTCAATATTTTAATTCGGTAACTAAAAATTCAACACCATGTTTCATGTATAGATTCAAAGTCTTGGATCATTTAGGTGCCTAATGTTAGTTTCTACCAATATTTTACACATGGATCGATTAGGTCCCAGTATTCATAGCTGAAATAGCTCCAAAGAATCTTCGTGGGGGGCTAGCAACCTTAAACCAGGTAAGAGGATCATCAAATCTGTTATTCTTGTTCTCTTTGTAAGAGGTAAATAGTTAGTGATCAATATTGACAGAAATCCAATTTTTCCCTGTGTTTTTTTCTGCAGCTCATGATTGTTTGTGGTTCATCAGTTGCATACTTGCTAGGAACAGTCATATCATGGCGAACTCTGGCCCTGACTGGTAAGAATGAAAAATCCTGTTACACGAGTATACTGTAAAACATGGAAGAAAGAGATTGATTATGGATTTGATTTACTTGAAGGTATTCTTCCCTGCATTTTCCTGTTTGTCGGCCTATTCTTCATCCCCGAGTCACCTAGATGGCTGGTAAGCTTAAATGGAATGAAATTTTTTTAGCCGAATTTGTTATCAGAAAGAGGTTCACTGAGTAAAGTATATGCATTTGCAGGCAAATGTAGGCCGGAAGAGAGATTTTCTGGTTGCCTTAAGAAAGCTTCGGGGCAGAGATGCTGATATTACTCTTGAAGCTGCTGAGATTGAAGTATATATATATATATCCCTTTCTGCATACATTCACAAGTTCAAATTTATATTTACAGTATGACTAAGACAAGTTTTACTTTCAGGCTGCATTATAATGTTACTCTTCAAAGCCTTCCAAAATCTCGAATGCTGGATTTGTTCGATAGCAAATACATACGCTCTATGATTGTAAGCATCTTTTCGAAGCTGTTTAAAGTTCCAATTCTTCCATCTCAGATATTTGTCTATATGACCTAACATTTTCTGAACTTCTTTGTTCAGATTGGTGTTGGACTAATGATATTCCAACAGTTTATTGGAATAAATGGAATAGGTTTTTATGCTAGTGAAACCTTTGAACAAGCAGGTAATATCAAATTTTAAGTCTACCACTACTTACCTGAAACAATAATTCTGATCAAGTTGGGCATTACTCATCCAAGTTGGAAACTGCAGGGCTATCTTCAGGCAAAATTGGAACAGTGGCCTATGCCATAGTTCAGGTCTGTAGATGCTTGATTGTGTATCTGGCATAAATAAAAGTTCAGACTTCAGAATGAGTGAAATCTCAGTGTCTGAAATATCTGTCTGTCTACTTTTCTGTTTTAGGTAAACTGAATGCCAATAACATTTGTTGGAGCCATTTTAATGGACAAATCTGGAAGAAGACCACTTCTAATGGTGAGCATTTTGCATTTCATTTAGCCCTCTTTCTTGGCAAAGTAAATATTATGAAAAAAAAGGCTGAAAGGCTCTTAACAATGATATTGCACTATCAGGTGTCAGCATCAGGCACATTCCTTGGCTGCTTCTTGACTGGTGCTTCTTTCTTCCTCAAGGTACATTGAAAAATTTACAACCAATATTAGTACACGAATCTTATGTAAAAAAATTTTGACAGTTTTCTTCTGTTCCTGAATCAGGGCCAGAATCTATTGCTTGACTGGGTCCCATTGCTTGCTGTCTCTGGAGTCCTGGTAAAAGTTCAACAATTAGAAACCACTCTATTTGCTTTGTAAAATTAGTACTGAATTCTAATGTTATTTCCCACTTCATCAGATTTACATATCAGCATTCTCAATTGGAATGGGAGCTGTTCCATGGGTGATAATGTCAGAGGTGTCATATAAACTAGATACATTAAATTCAAGATTTCCATATCCAGCAGAAATAAATTAATTTGGCTGAACACATAAAACATGACAATGATGACATTTCTACTTGCAGATTTTCCCAATAAATGTGAAGGGTGTGGCAGGAAGTTTGGTGGTTCTAGTGAACTGGATGGGTGCTTGGGCAGTTTCCTTCACTTTCAACTTCCTCATGAGCTGGAGTTCCACAGGTAGACAAAATCTCCTACAAGCTATATATGCTATGAGTAGTTCTTTGCTAGTCACCCTGCAATATGGAGTTACTAGCACAACTATCAGATTATTCATAAAGTATGGAGCCCATTTGAAAAGTAGGGGTCTCCTTATTTTGTGGATGACCCGACGTTTATTGTTAGTCACTCTGCATTGTGGGGTGACTAGCAAAAAATTTTGCATGTGCTACACAATAAATAAAAGGGATACATTTGCATTGCTTTTAAACTGACCAAATTTCCAATTTTTTGTCACAGGGACATTCCTTGATTTATGCTGGATTTTGTGCTCTTACTGTACTATTTGTAGCAAAGGTAGTGCCAGAAACAAAGGGAAAAACACTAGAAGAAATACAAGCCTCTATAAACTCCAGTGTCCCATAAAAGCAACAGATTAAAATTGGTAGTTCATTATTACTTGATGAGGATTCAAACAAATTTTTTCCTTAATAGTTGATCAGTATCAATAAGAGCTTGCAAGAAGTTGATGATTGTGGGATGTTAGTTCTGGAGATAGACTAGAATTTGGATGAGTTTTCTTGTAAGAAAATTATATATATAGTTGCCATTATGTAACAGTATCAATTATTATTTCATTCAATTTATCTCAGGTTCATAAATTATTGAGTGATTCTATGCTTATTTTGATTTTAATTTTAGGCAAGTCTTTAACATGTAATCCAACCAAAGTATTTATGTGAGGTAGTAGTTATTGGTTACTTGATAAGCAAACAAGCCCAATGCTTAAACTACCAAAGAAAGCCTTACTCACTAGAAGAGGATGCGTTTTTGGCAGAAGGGCCAAAATAGTACACTTTTATGAGTTGAAGGATCAAAATGAAATAAAAAATAATTGGAGGGCCAAAATGAAATCCATTATAGAGTTCAGGGGCCAATGAGGGAGCAATTAGAATGAATAATCTTGTGGAACCCAGAATAATCAATCACAAGCCTTGAATTATGAGCCTCCCGGTCCATCGATGTCAAGATCATATACCTCAAAGGAAAATAGTTAGGTCAATTTGGTCTTTCTCTTTTACACATCTAGATGTGTATAATTAAATTTTAAAAAATCTTACTTACATCAGCTGATATCATAGATTTTTTAAGGTTTAATCCACACCACAAGATCTACAAATGAGACTAAAGACTAGATCTACCTAAATCTTTGCCTACCTGAAAAGCCTTTAAAAAAACGTTTGATAAAGAGAAAAAAAAAAAAAGCCTTAAAAAGAAAAAGAAAAGAAAAAATTGATTATTCAGGAAAAAAAATCTATTCTCATCATGAGGGATAATGTAAAATTAATGTCCATGAAATTGTGGAAATTCGAAGTTGCATACATGTATGACCAATGTACATTACTTATTCTTAAAAATATTCCATCTATTTTAAAATAATTGTTATTTTTAATTGGTGTATATGATTAAAAAATTATTAAATTGCATCAATTTTGTAAAAAGATAATTCAAAATGACTAAATTTATCCTTTTACATTAATAATTTAATTACCTGATCATTTCTTTATTTATGTGGCACTAAGGGTAAACGCTAAAAAAAATATCAATTAATACTTCTTTGATTTTTTAAAGTGATAAATAATATGGTACTAAAAAAAAGCACGGGCTTTGCACGTGTAAGAATCCTAATTAAATTATTGAAAATTTTAATTTCTTTTTACCTCTAAATATATATATATATATGTATATAATATTTAATACATTTTTAAAATTTTGAGTTTTATATTAAGGGAAAATACCATTTTGATATGTTATCTTTGGGGTAGGCTGTCTCTCAGTAATAGAAATTAATGAAATAAATTTCACTAGTTTCAGGTATTTAACCTCTAAATATTTATACTTAAAAGTCACATGATATTCACAATTCAAGTATGAGTAGTATTATTGTTAGAGAAAATTTGTAGTTTTGAACAAAAAAAATACCCCAATAGTAAAAAGTTTTCAATTAAACTACTACAGTCTACTATTTTTTTCCTGCTATATCCCACTAATTACTACCGTTCCTAGCAATCTCAATTTTTGCAACTTCACAATTGCGTAAACTCCGTCTCCTTCATATCTTCTATATTCCTCATTGATTTTGTCCCTTTTTCTGTCATTTTGTCCCATGAAAACAGAATAGTAATTGAGATTGTAGGAGAATCGAAGCCGTTGGCAATGAAAGACAAATACGTAGATGAGATTGAATGAACGAAATAGTGAGAAATACTTAGATCGGTATAAATTAACTCACGATTAAGAGAATGATATCCATGGAAGTTATCATCATCATCGTGAGGAAGTGGACATCCAGAGTTAAATTTTTTCAATTTTATTTCAAATCAGAGATTGAATTCCAATATATAAGTGAGAGAAAGAAAAGAGTATTTGTTATGTTGCTAATTGTTTCCAATTACCAAAAAAAATTTCCTTCAATCAACTTTTATACTTTAAAACTATATATGTTGGAGGGTCCTTTGGCAACTAATAAAAGAAATAATTTGAATATATCATAGTTATAAAATAATACTTTTATTTTATTTCATTTTTTGCTCTAGTATAAATGATTTTTCCACTCTTGAAAATTTTTACCTTTTTATTATGTATTTATACCAAATTTTCTTTATAAATTAAGGAATAAACAATTTGAATAGATATAATAGTTATAATACTACTTTGTTTATTTTTGCTCAAATATAAATCATTTTATACAAATAAAAATTTCTAACATCTTATTATGCATTTATGCAAAAATTTCATATAAATCTAAGGAATTTTGTCACAGCAGTTTTAAATATACATATATAATAAGAAACAATATATAGTTATATTATAAAAAGTAGATAGTTTTATTGGATTAAATGGGGAGTATTTTAGATAAGTAAATTCTACTTCACTAAGGACATATTAGGCATGAAACTATTTAATTAAGGATATATTACTTATGATAAATAGTAAAAGAAAAATAGTAGATTATCTCGGGTAGAATTGTATGACAAAAAAATTGGATTATATCTTTAAAAATAGATAGTTAGAATAGATTATGAGAAATTTGATTATATTTTCCTATTGTAAATTAGATTTCACTAAAGGAGGGCATTTTAAACATCACAAAAAAAGGGAGAAATGAAAAGAAAAAAATCACTTCAAAGTATCAATTAAACATCAATTTATACATGTAGTATTTTGAAATTTTTTTAATAGGGAAAAAATTTATAAGAAATCGAATGATGTATGGATAATAATTATAAAAGTGATTGTTTAAAATTTCAAAAAACAATAAGAAAAAATTAATGCAATTAAAATATAAAGAACAAATATAATCGTAAACAAAACTATGTCTTATATCTATAAAAATCAAAATATATTAAACTAATATATTCTCCATATTATGGATAGGAATCTAACAATATATTAAGATAATTATAAAAAGATGAAAAATTAGAAATTGTTCTTTTATCTTCCTATGAAATGTACATAATTTAAATGAAAGAATCCTTTATCTTATTTTAAAATTCACGCAACTATCATTCAAAACATGTAGTTCTATAAAGACATATAAAATAATATGTAATTTTTATATAATTTCTATCAAAATTAATTTTTTAACATATTGTGTGAAATATGTATGCATGTAGAGAATATATTAGTTTTTTTCTTTCGTTACTAAGAATATATTGGCATTTTTTTTCATTTTTTTAAATTCATAATAATATCCACCTCAAAACTCCATTGACGTTATGAACTCTTTTTCTTTTTTGGACATTTTGAATTCTTTCATTTATCCTAAATCGCGGTGGTTAGGTCCAAAATTATATTTTAATATAATATTTTACTATGAAATTAAATTTTTTTATTTATTAAATACATAAACAAAATATAAAGCTAAATAAAGATGTATAAATTTTATATTTTTATTTTTTGCATAATTTTTGTGATCAATTGCTTGAATTGGTTACCTAGATATGTAATATACCTCTGTGTTATTTTATTAAATAGTGTAACAATTTCATTGTAATTTCCTAAGTTGACATGGAAATTCAATCTGTATTTGCTATTATTTGGAATATTTAATAGTATGATTTTGTTTGCATAAATTATGTTATTTGTTTGCATTACTTGCCTACTTATTGATTCTATGATTGTTCTACAATATTGTGAGCATCCATCGTACCATGAGTTGGTATTTTTTCTCCATATTTGATCGTATAATTTTTTATTAGGAGTAAAAAAGAAACATTCTAAATATATAAAACTATTATAAATAATACGTTTTTTTTATTATTTGCTAAAGTATAATGATTTTTTTTACTCTTAAACATTTCTATCTTTTTATTACATATATTTATGCCAAAATTTTATAAAAACTCAAGGAATAAACATAATAGTTATAAAGACTATTTTATTTTTGCTCAAATATAATTTCTTTGTAAAAATAAAAATTTCTACCATCTTATTATGCATTTATTCCAAACATTTACATAAATCTAAATAGGTGATAGTGTTCTTAGAAATAAGTAACTAAATAGAAAAAAATTATTTAAGGACTTATTAGGCATGAAACTATTTAATTAAGGATATATTAGGTGTGACAAAAAATAGGTGGTAGTATTATTAAAAATAAGTAATTAAATAGATGAGGAGTAATTTTATTATATTTTCCTATCACAATTTGTATTTCATTAAGGGTAGGGATTTTAGGAATCATAAAAAAGGGAGAAATAAAAATAGGTTATATTTTCCTATCGGGATTGATAATTATATTTCATTAAAGGTGGGTATTTAGTTATCACAAAAAAGGGAGAAATACTTTGAAGGAATAAACAAAATTTAAAGCTAAAGAAGACTAGATGTATGAATTTTATATTTTTATTTTGCACGTAATTTTTGTGATCAAGTCTCGAATTGGTTACCTATATATTTAATATACATTTGTGTTGTTTTATTAAATAATGTAACAATTACATTGTAATTTCCTAAGATGACATGGAAACTCAACCTGTATTTATAATTATTTAGAGTATTTAATAGTATAATTTTATTTGCATAAATTATGTTATTTGTTTACATTACTTGCCTACTTATTTGTTCTATGATTGTTCTACAATATTGTGAGCATATATCGTACCATGAGTTGATATTTTTTCCCCATATTTGATCATACAATTTTTTATTAGGATTAAAAAAGAAACAATCTAAACATATAAAATAGTTATAAATAATATATTTTTTATTATTTGCCAAAGTACAAATGAATTTTTTTGCTCTTAAACTTTTCTATCTTTTTATTATGTATTTATGCCAAAATTTTGTAAAATCTCAAGAAAGAAACATAATAGTTATAAAAACTACTTTAACCTATTTTATTTTTGGTCAGATATAATTTATTTTTACAAATAAAAATTTCTATCATCTTGTTATACATTTATTCCAATCATTTACATAAATCTAAATAGGTGGTAGTGTTATTAGAAATAAGTAACTAAATAGAAAAAGAATTCATTAAGCACTTATTAGACGTGAAACTATTTAATTAAGAGTATATTAAGTATGACAAAAAATAAGTGGTAGTATTATTAAAAATAGATAATTAAATAGAAGATGAGTAATTTTATTATATTTTCCTATCACAATTTATATTAGGTATAACTAAAAAGGGAGAAATAAAAATAGGTTATATTTTTCTATCGAGATTGAGAATTATATTTTCATTAAGGGCAGATATTTTAGTTATCACAAAAAAGAAGAGAAACACTTTAAAGGAATAAATACTTTCACGGGAGAGACAAGCCGTATATATATAATAGTACTATAGAAGATAAAGACAAATTATTTAAAATGACAATTATTTTGAAATAAAATGAATAATAATATAATTGCAAGAACCTCTTTTTAAATATAAAAAATTACACATACTTCCCTTGTTTTAATATTTGTAGTAACAAAAAAACACAATTTACTAACATCAGGCAAAAAACTTAACTGAATATGCCAAAATACCCCTATTAATTTTCAACACAAATAAAAATAATTTATTTAGTAATTATTTAACACTGTAAAACCTCAAAATTGGCCTAGCCACCACCCAGTCTTCCAGCAACCACCCCAGGCCTCTTGTCACCAGCCACCATCCTATCCCTCTCGCCATGAGCTACCACCCCATCTTTCTTCCCCAATCATTCCTACACCAACAACCGCCCCATCCTCCTCCACCAGCCAATACCCTATCCTTTCAACTCCTAAATTACAGCCTCTTTCCACTAAAATCTATCATCTGTGCGATTGAAAACCACCCGTCATCCTTCCATAACCATCACCCCATCCTCTTCGCACAGAAACCACCTTAATCCCTCTTCTCTCGAACAACCACCCCATTGCTGACTTTCTCCCCCCAAAAACTACCCTCTCTTCCCATGAAAATCGCTCAGTGGGGTTTTGAGTTGAATAGGGATTCGTTTTCTTTTCTTTTTTTTTCCTTTTTGTTTTTTCAATTTTTGATAAGTGTAGTTAAATTATAATGCCAAGGTTACTTCAGTCTTTTTACACAACCAAGGAAGGTAAATGTAATTAATAAAAGTTGAGGAGAGGTAGCTGTAATTATGATAAACCTCAAAGCAAGAATGTGAAATTAAGTGCACAGGGCAAATTAACTGTGTCTACATCAACCATATTTAAAGGTGGACTCCAATCACTTATTAGTATACCTCGAGTAAGGAAATCGACAATAATAAAGCACGAGATTTTCTGTAACATATCTTACGTCAATTCGTTGGAATAAATATGAAGAAAAAAAAAAATAATTGTGCTAAGGTCGTGGAAACTGGAAATATGAAAAGTTTAAAAAGTCATGCACATTAAAATCACAACTTGGATTTATAATCTTAGTTCGAGGTCTTAAATATGTATAGTAATTTATAATAGTATGTTTTTTTAAAAAAATAAAAAAAAATAAAAAAGGTTTTTAAAACTATGTACATAATATCAAATGTAGTCGAGATAAAGGTTAAAAGAAAATTCAACCTTAATAGTCTTTCACATTTTACGTTTATATTTTTTTAGCTCGTTATATTTAAAATAATATATTTTCGTCATTTATAAATTTAAAATATATTATTTTGTTCCCTCAACATAATTAAAAATATATTTTGATTTGAAATAGTTATAGACGTGTTATATGTTACATTTTTATGGATAAAATCTACGAAACCTAAATTTTAAACACTAAATTTAAAGGAAAAAAAGAGCAAAACGACAAAAAGCTCAACCTTGAGTACTCATCCCATAATTTATATTTTAGGCAAATACTTATATTGATCCGATTTTTGATCCTATTTATAGATTCGATAGTATGAATTAAATTTTAAAAAATTTATAATATCAATTAATGTAAATAAAATTTAATTTTAACAGCAATAAAATTTATAAGTGAGATAAAAAATAAAATGTACATAAATATTTTCCTAAATTTGACACGAGGATGCTAAAGAGTACCTCAACTCTGAACTCAACCGTCCTCGGACCTAGATTTCTCATCTCATCGTTATTACCAAAGTTTCATTTGTGAATCCCAAACCAAAAAATCTCCAACATTTGATCTGACCCCTACCCTCAAGGTAACCCACTTCTTTAATTTAATATTAAATTCATCAAAGTTAAAATTTTCCACTTTTTTTTGGATAAAAATTGGTTATTTCATGATTATTATGGGATTAAAGGGATTATTTATAGGCTTGCGTCACTGCTTACGTATATGTGATTATAATGTAATTATGAGCCTAGTTCATTAAAAGTATAGTAATTAACATTGTTAAGCTCTTGAGCTATGCAAAATGATGCCTTTTTGTGTGTGCAAATTTCTATATTGGGTTTGATGGGGTGGCATTTTTTTTTTCTTCTTTGACAGGATTAATCAGGTGATTCTTGAATTCGAAGACCCTTCAAGGTTTATTGAGATTAGTTTAAGAAAGGAGAGTGAAATAGATATAAGAAGTAGCTGTTTCGTAGAGCCCTGCTGAACAGGAAAGAAGGGTTTTTGGAGGGATTTAGTATATATTGAACTTGTCAGTTGAAGTGGTAATAAAGAATTTTTTTGAAAATGAGTAGGAGTAGAAAGAATTTGGGGAATGGAGGTGAAGGGTCATCTAGGAATGAAAGGTTGAATGAAGATAGTGATTTTAATCATGAAATAGTACAACTAACTAAATCTATGTCGGCTCCACATAATCGTCTGAGCCAGGATGTACCAGGCAAGGGGAGGAGATTACCTGTTTCGCCTGTGAAAATGTTGGTGGGACGGGAAGGCAATTATTCTGGGAGGGGGAGATTCTCATCAGGAGACTGTTGTCATGTTTTGAGTCGGTATTTGCCTATTTATGGTCCTTCAGTAGTTGATCGGATGGCAAGTGGTGCATATGTTTCACAGTTTATTTCTCCAAAGACGGTTCTCTTTTTGTTGCAGGATTTCAGGTATCATTTGACATTTGTTCAATTGAAACATAACCAACCAAGAAGATTTAACAAGAATGCATTTTCCTTATAGGTGTCGGTTGATTTGGCTAATTTTTTTCCCCCCTTCTTTTCAACAGGATAGTCATATTAGGATATATAATGTTGATAGTGGATGGAGAGTTCAGAAGGACATTCGAGCTAGAAGCTTGAGATGGACAATTACCGATACATGTCTCTCCCCAGATACCCGTTTTCTTGTAAGTTTTGAGAACTGCAACACTAATTTGCATGAGTAGTTTGTTAGCAGAAGGATTAGAAGTCAACATTAAAACTTGGAAAAGAAAGAGCAATTTTGTTAAAAGAGCACCAAGATGATGCCAACCATGGTTAACAGTAGCATGCAAAATCCAATGTCATGGTTGATACAATTGTTAATTTTCAATTATATGAATATCTGCTTAACCAGCAAAGTCCTGGTACACTTAACAGTGCTGTACAGTGTACAAAAGATCACGTTATATCTCACCTTGAATTGTCTTGCTGACTTGTATATTTAACAGGACATTATGGAAAGGTCTTTCTGAATCTTTCATCTTATATCCATTTTTTTGCCTTGTTTCATGCAACAATTCTTTTGGCCCTTAACATCATTTTTGTCCGTCCACTTCAAATTCTGTTTTTTTTTTTCCTGACTAGTTTGACTTCAAATCACAGGTTTATTCAAGTATTACTCCTGTAGTCCATATTGTTGATGTTGGATCTGCAATTACAGAATCTCTGGCAAATGTTACGGTATGTTTCGTCAATTCTACTATGATTATCTCTGGAAGAAACTGAAAAAAATAGAAAGAAAAGATAATACCAAAAAATGGAAGTAGTTTATGCTTTTTATCTGTTTTTACATCTTAAGTTTCCCTCCATATGTTGTGCACCCAGCTTACACCTTGTGAACTGTCCCCCCCCTCCTCTTACTAATGACAAATATGATGATTGCCTTGTCTTACTTAGGAGAATTAGCTTGTAGACTCGAAATTAATAAATTAAAGGTGATAGTGTTCTGAGATTATTTGCTGCGCCATAGTATATTCTCTTCATTTTTAATTATTGGCTATAAAGATAATTTAGCTTTATTAAATGACTAAGTGTTGGGTGGAGCAAGTGTGAGTCTTTCTCTTTGTTTATCTTTTATCTATGTATCTCACCTTCAGAGATATGTTTCGATACTGAAATTCTCTCATTAAATTTTATTGTTTGTCATGGGGTGCATTAGTTTAAGCGTCTCTTTCTGAGTTTCAAATTTGCACATGATAAGGCTTAACATGGGCTCCAAAGAGGTTAACAACCCAAAAAAACAAAAGAAAATAAAATGGGAAAATCATCCTTTACATGAAGGAGGGCCAAAGGTTAATCAACTTCAAAAATTGCTCTTTGCACATTGACTGTATATCAGGTCTATGATGCAAAATGGTTTTAGTTAAAGTTCTTGTGACATCTAGATGTAGTCCTGAAAACTTCTTGGGGCTTTTCCTGTGGATGCTGGATGAAGGAAGAACCTGAATCAACATGAGGGTGGATTTTGCTTTCAATTCAGATCCAATATTAATTAGTACCAAATTGCTGTTTCCTTTTGGCAGGAAATTCATGAAGGTTTGGAGTTTTCTTCTAATGCTTCAGACTATGAGGACTATTCTTTTGGAATTTTCTCTGTGAAATTTTCAACAGATGGCCGAGAACTGGTTGCTGGTTGTAATAATGATTCAATATATGTTTATGATCTTGAAGCAAAAAGGCTGAGCCTCTGCATTCCGGCTCATGAGGTATTAACCTTGTACTCTGAATGATTACTAGATGCTGGATTAGTTGGCCTTCTTTATCTGGGTCCTGTTCTGGGTACTTCTCAATATATAAATTTATGGTGATGTTAGAGATTTAGTTTTATTAGTGTTGTTGTCCTATAGTAAGTAAAATTTTTTCTTTTCTCTTTTCGAGTTGGGTGGAGGGATATGTTGAATAGAATAGACTTGGAAAAGTATTTCTCTAGATTTTTCTGGACATTTTTATACTTAAATGGTAGCACACCATTCCTCGACTTCTTTTTTGGCTTTCATTGAAGAAAATCTGGTCTCGCTGCTAGTTTACAGTTTACAGCAGCAAAGAGGTACATATGGGAGGGAAATTCGTTTACACTAGGGTTGCTTGTATTTCTGGTCTGCAGCAAGATAAATAGGGTAATGATAGGCATGGAAGGAGGGAGCGAAGGTGAGAGAAACCGTGCTTCTGTTTACTTCTTCAATTCTTAGTTGCCAACATATGTTCCTGGATTGTTCTTATGTTTTTTAGGTTAGTACCAAGATGCTGGCATGTTTTGTACATTTGAAGAGCAAGTCTTGTTTCTTGTAGTCATGTGACTGTTTAGTTCATGGATTTAAATCGAATTTAGGTTTGTGGTGATGTTACCTTCCATACCAACGTTAGCCTACATGGGGTTTTACTGATAGGCATCTGGTTTTCCAAACTCAGTCACATAATTATCTTTTTTCCTATTGCAGTCCGATGTTAATGCTGTGTGCTTTGCTGATGAGACTGGCCATCTTATATATTCTGGGAGTGATGATAGCCTCTGTAAGGTAAATTTCTTTGAAATCAGTAATAAGGATTGAGCATCTGAAATGTTGGCACCTTTTCTGCTTTTTGGTAACCATCATTTGACAGCATTAAAAAGCTAAATTGCCTTTTAGAAGATGAGAACTATAAAATTAGATGTGGTGATTGCTACTGTGTCGACTGAGGCCTAGATTTGGTAGAGATGTAAATCTTTAATATGCCATCTAAAAGGAATGTTTTGGTTTACAGATAAATTTTTGGCAAAATGGGTTTATCTTTTATAAAGATCTGTTTGCTGTTTCAAAAACATAGATAGGTGTGAATCTCAAAGGCTATGTTCCTGACTCAACTCCTCCCCTCATTCTTTTTACTCTCTCTCTCTCTCCCCTGTACGAGTCACTTCGTAATGTTACATGTGGCAATGTATGTGAGCTTTGATCTAATGCCTTTATGTCCTTGAAAACAAATACAAACCCTTGAATTCAGTGTCCCAGCTAACTGCCTAGCTTGATTTTGTGAAGACATCCTATACTAGGATTAGAAATCCCCAATCAAGACCATATGCATAAGGAATTTGTTTTACCAATCATAATGATTCTTGATTTTTAGATTACAGTAGCTTAAGTAGGGGATCGAGCTTTTTATGGAGAATTTTGACCCTTGTTTATGATATTTTGTTCATGCAACAAAAATGCCTGCTAACTTTGTTGAAGTTGCACTTGAATAGGTGCATCAAGCTGTCATTCTCATAAATTTAATGGTGAATTCAGGTTTGGGATCGTCGTTGCTTTGTCACAAAAGGGAAACCAGCTGGGGTCCTAACAGGACATCTAGAAGGAATTACTTTTATTGATTCTCGTGGAGATGGTCGTTACTTGATCTCAAATGGAAAGGATCAGGCCATCAAGCTTTGGGATATTCGCAAAATGTCTTCTAATGTCAATAATAGTATGTCATAATTCCTTTATACTCTTCCCCAATTACTTTGACCTCTATTGGAGAAAATCTTCCAGTTGTCTTTGAACTGGTTTCTTCTTGCCTATGGTAGTTTGCTCGGAAGGATGATAATCTTCATGGCAGCTAAATTATGCATGAAGTATTAGAATGCATTAATGGCCTTATATCTTTGCCCAGTTACCTATTAAATTAATTGCATGGGTGCAGCAGATGTGTCTCTTCTTGAGGTGAATAGTTTTGTATTATTCAAAGCTTATGAGATTCCTATGTTGATGCAGCAAACCAAAGCCTAGACTTTATGATTGGGATTACAGATGGATGGAGTATCCCCAGCGTGCAAGAAATTTGAAGCATCTGGATGACTTGTCATTGACTACATATAAAGGCCACACAGTTTTGCGGACTCTCATTCGCTGCTATTTCTCTCCAGCTCATAGGTAATTTGATAATATGGTGTCTCCATCTGCCCTGTATTAGAAAAAGAACCTGTCATCTAGAGGCATTGCACTCGATTTCTAAATAATATTCACTTCTGACTAACTTTAAGCCATACCTGAAAATTTTGAGCTTTTGTTGGCTTTGGCTCACAGGAATTACTTTGGAATAATTCTATTTACTGTTGGCTTATGAAACTAGTTGACCTTTTGCATTTCCTGAGATTTTACAGTTTCATGAATGATTTATGATTTGAGAATATTCATTTTATGCATGTGATTCCTCACCTGCTATACGGAATGAATATCTGAGTGGATTTTTGCAGCACGGGGCAGAAGTATATCTACACTGGATCTACGGATTCTTTTGTATATATCTATGATTTGGTATGTTTTCAGTCTTTTTTACTGAATATTTTCTTTTCTTTTCTTTCTTTATTTTCTGTGTAAGAGCTGGTAATGTAGTCTCGTCGTTAAACTTAAGTTGATATTGCCAATAATGACAGGATCACGATGATATCTTTAGATCTCTTTTATTAATTGCTCTCCGGAAACTTTCTTTGTCAATTCAAAGCTTGGGTCCTCTTTTTGCAGGTGAGTGGAGCTCGAGTTGCAAGACTGCGTTTCCATGAGGCGCCTGTAAGAGACTGTAATTGGCACCCCTATTACCCTATGATCGTCAGTTCTTCGTGGGATGGAGTTGTTGCCAATTGGGAATTTCCTGGCAATGGAGATATCCCTAAACCTAAGCGAACTAGAAGACGAAGTCTAGTCATCTACTAAACTGCACAAGATTTTACTCCAGAGTTAAATTAGGCATTGCCATTGCCTATGAGAACTGTACTATTCTTCACATGGCTTCCTTTGGATATCTTTGTTGTTAGGCATTGCCATTGCCTATGAGAACTGTACTATTCTTCACATGGCTTCCTTTGGATATCTTTGTTGTCAAATTAGCAGACATCTAAACTTTTTTGTATTGATGTTTTGATACCAATGGCTTGTATATAGGCATCTAAATACTATGTTACTTTTGACTCAAAAGTGAATAATAATAAACAGTAGATGTCACAAACAGCCTGTAAGTATAGTTTGAATGTTAAGATTATATTTTCTTTGTGACTTATGGTTCGAATTACTTAAGTGAAAATTTATTGTAGAATTCATTTTTTTTTGCTTGAAAAAAAAAAAAAAACAGTAATAGCACTTACAATGATATTTCACAAGCTTGCTTACCTCTGTTAAGCACTAATTAATATTGGCTCCATTGCTACAGTACTTTTACATGCTACAACTTTCACAAATAATTTATCAAATGTTCAATTTTGATGGACCAGATTTACAAGGCTGATACAATCCTTCCCTGCAAGGCTTAGTGTAAATTTTATTACTAAACACATTTTATAATCCATAAGCCAAAACATGATTTCATTTTTTTATTACTAAAAAGTTTGACAAGTTTGGTTTGCATTGCACCTATGTTTAAGGCGCAGTGGAACTTTTTCACATGGACAATAGGAAATGAATGCACATAAATTCCAATAAAAGGTTATTTACTTTTTTTTGGGTAAAAAAAAAAAGTTATTTACTATTCATAAATCTCACTTAATTTATGAACAATACTAAGGATAGTAATCTTATCAAGTGTGGTTATCTTAGGGGAAAAAAAAAGGTAAGGAAAAATAAAATCATTAATATATTTTCCTACTAGAGAAATTTTATGCCCAAAATTTACTATAAAAGTCTATTATGGTTAATAATAGATACGGATTAATAATAATCATGCAATTCTATCACTCACTCGTTCTTAATTATTTTGTATAAAATGAATTTAATTATTTAATATAGAATTGTGTTAAAAATTATTGGGCCTATAGTTATTCATTATTTATAATATTTAATCAATATTCATGATTAAAGTTATAACTCCTTAAAATTAAATAAAAGTATAAAACTTTTAAGTACGTACTAATAAATATCACAACAAAAAATTTATAAGTTGAACAAATATTTATTAATACTAATTTTTCCATTAATTATTACTATTATTAGCATGAGGATTGAGAGATTGGGAGATTGGAGACAGCAGATGAATCGAATTCTCCCATCTTACACTCTCCCTCTCTCTTTTACACACTTGAACACCCTCAAGAACACGCACTAGACACACACAATGGCATCAGCAAGAGCAAAACTGATTTTTCGTATAGTTTTAGCTACACTGCTGCTCCTCCTACTCTTCTACGTTGGTCGTCCTCTTTACTGGAAAATCTCTGCCACCGTTCACAATGATATCAGAGCTAATAAGCAGACCGTCTCTGGAGGTGAATTAACCAAAAGAAGCCCCAATTTTTTGATTATTTGTTTTTATATCTTACTCGAGCTATTTTGATGCATTTTTATCAAATGGGTTTCACTTGAAATTTTGTTTAATGCATTATTTATGTAGAATTTGTAGTTATATACTACCTCTTGTGATTGCATTCTGAAATGGGGTCTGAGGAAAATTTGTTCTTTTTATGTTTTTTTGGTGAGAAAAATCTGTGCTTTATTTGTCACGCAGTTTTGGAATCTGAAGAATTTTAGGTACATGTGTATGGATGGATGTAATTCTTGTTCATTTTGATGTGTTTCTGAGTGAACTTGAGCATTTTTTTGTGGGATCCACCTGTTCATGTGTTTCAATTGGTGCAATGTGTAAAATTTGCGTATGAAGTTTGTGTAGGTTTATATGATTCCTAAGTGAACATTATGAGGTGGGAACAATCTCGGCATACCCCGATTGTTCATCAGTATTATGTGAAGAATTTTGTATAGGTTTATACAATTTCTTAGTGCATATAACGAGGTGGGTTTGAGGAAAATTTGTCATTTGTTGTGGACCAATGTAGGAATTTCACAAATCGTGTATGAGGCACAGAGGTCAGTGGGGTGGTTTCATGATGAGTCTGACTCAGGAAGGCATGATCAGAAATCAGCAACTGCAAGGAGGCTTCTTGATCTTCGTCAGGTTTCATGAAGGCCTGTCCTTTTTATACTAAATCATAGTGCAATTTTCTTGGTGTTGATCGATGTAGATCTTCTGGGATGAGGAGAATTATTTGGTGTTACGTATGATTTTAGCATTGTATTGTTCAATGCAGATTCAACAACCTTCAGTTTTGTTATTAATAAAGATTTTGCTGTGACGTTTATTTATAAAATTGAAGGTTAGCAATGCAGAAATATTGATGATAAGTAGTTTCATTAATGACTATTTTGTTTAATCACTTGTGTCCATCAGAATATCTATAAGTTATAGATTTTAACTAAAAGGTGTAAGCTTTCTCAACTATGGCATATGGAATAGGTTCTATTAGTGCTTCTCTTTTTATTTCCCTTCTCTTTCTTTTGCAAGTTATCAGGGTCAAAAGTTTGTACTCATTTACATTGGCAGAATTGGAACTAGTGATGTAATGTTTTACCACTTGATTCTCTATTTGTCTGATTTGGAGTGCTTGAAGCTCCATGTAAATTATAGATTACACACATCACTTTCCATGAAGTTAGTGCTGATTTTCTAATGTAAGAGAGTTAAATGAAATATAGGTTTGTAGAGCTGAGAGAAGTAGTGCGAAAATAAGAAAGCAGAAAGATGAATTTTTTTTTATCTCCTTTTGATACTTACAACATTTTATGGGAATGCAAAAGACCCAGTGGGTGATCTATGAAGGAATGAAAGTGGCTGATCTTCCAAGCCCTAGATTTTGACATCTAAATCATATGAAGAAATTCACTTTCAATGTTCACTCATCTTCTTTTCTTCATGTATTTGTCATCAGTTAAATGTAACAGTTATTTGTTCTTTCTGCTTGAGGACGAATATGATACAATAGATGTAAAATTGACTTCTAAGAGATTTTAAGCTCACAAACTTCAAAGTGGTGCTTGGTTTCTAGTGATCTTGTTGTGCACTTGAGTATAGTTATTCTTTAAGATAATTTGGCATCTTGTATGAAAGGCTGGCCAATGGGCCAAAAAGGTTGTATAATTGTTGCTTAGACTTTAGAACATTCTGGAATGCCTATCATTCTTGATTAACTCTCCACTGGTTTGATCCTGATTGGCATGATTTGGAAGAGAATGTTGTGCAATTTATCACAAATTTGAATGGTTTGCCATATCTGTGAGCCATCATTCTTGATTAACTCTCCACTGGTTTGATCCTGATTGGCATGATTTGGAAGAGAATGTGCAATATATCACAAATTTTGAATGGATTCCCATATCCGTCAGCGAAATTCCAGATTGTTGCAGTTCTCTATTAATGCATGATCTTTCTGTTTAGTGCAATGGACTGTGAGATTATGTACTTAACAAGAAATAGATATCATTTTCATTTTCCTTCTTAGCCAAGAGTAAATAAACATCTTTTTCTTTCTTTATTGATTGGTGTCGAAGACTCAACCTTGAAGTCTACAATGTTATAATACGATGATTTCTAATGTTTGGATGCTCTAGTATGTGATGCCCGAGTACTGGTTATAACCGGTTGATGGGATTAAGCATCTGCAGTAACACACATGAATTGTGGTATTCAACAGATTTAAGCAACATCGAAGTTTCTTAAGTGATGCCCAGTAGGTTAAACTTAGGCATTTGTACCATAAGAGGCTTTAAAATTCTCATGTAAATTTAAAAAACATCTGAGATGAGTTATTTCTTTTGGTTAATGAATATGCTAAAATCTATTGGCCATAAAACTTAGTAGATCGCAATCATTATCAATTCCCTTCTGGATTCATGGCAATTCTACACTAAATGTGCATTCTCTAGTGCCTGGTTGACTGGATTCAACGGCTGTGTCCCCAGTTAGGTACCTGCCTTAGTAAATTAAGTTGGAGGAACAGAGCTTCTTGTGACCTATGTACATTTTTCTGTGCACAAGATCGGCTGTACAGATTATGTAACTGCATAAATCATGATTGCAGTAACTGTTGGCTTATTTATCATGTGTGTATATGCTTTTCTTCTCACTAATATTCCTCTCTAATTTTTTTTTTTTTTTAAATATTCCCAAAAGCGCTGAAGATGCAGTTGAAAAGTATTTTTTAGTGTCAAGTAACACAATTGATGTGTCAGCAAGGTACTCTGCTCGAGTAGCACGGTCCCAAGACCGGTGTTCTAGAGATTTGGTTGGTAAAAATTGTTATTTTTAGCACCAATGGCATAATGGTAAAGAAATAGATATTGTAACTTAATTTAATTCTTTGAGCTATGTTGGAGGTTACAGACAGGTCCAACTCTTCTCCTTAATAGTTGCTTGTGATTTTGAAAGACTAGATTTCTCTGGCAGGAAGGAGGCTTTAATATTAATTAGTTCCCCATGAGAATGACTTTCCTGGTTAAAATAGAAATTTAATTGTGTCTTAGATCATCATTCGTGTGTATAATATTTACTAGTAATGCATCTCCTTTGCATCCTTGCTGCTATATCTAGGACATTATTCTGGAATTAGCTTGCATAATTTTTTCAAATTTGTTTGCAGGAATTAATTGGCATGGTAGCCTAGGTTTTACTTCCATTAGCTGGGCAGCTTTTGTTCCATATAAATGTCAAGCTGGCCATAATGTTGATTTCCTTTCATTTTACTTATTACAAGCATGGTTTCTTGTCCCTGACTCCAATAGTTGTAGACTTAGATCATGCAGTTCTCTGGTTGAACTAAATTAACATTGATGGGCTCCAAACATTGTTTGAATGCATATTCTTGATCCTTCAGTCATGAGCTTCTACTATAATAGTATATGACCCTAGCAAATCATTATGAACCAGAAACTACGTGACCGTTTCTTCCTGTCAACTGATAATCATCATTACTATCATCACTCTTACTAAAAGTGATTAGTTAAGATATCATGGGTAGATTCATTGACCTTTCTAGTGCTTTTTATAAGTCGTAGTGTTAATCTTTATCTGGAAGCACCAACTTTTCTCTCACACTTTCAATCATTGTATGTATGCATCCACTAACCCTTGTGTGCAGCTCTATATGTTAATCCCTATATTTTGGTGCCCTGTCCTTGTTGCTTGGGCATAATGTATAACCATGACTTTTATGAAGAGAATTTAGTTGGTGCAAGGATTGCCACGATCCCCCCCGCCCCCCTCCAACCGCCCTAATACCTCCTTTATTCTCAAGCTGTGTGCCCTTTTGTTCTGTTAGATTTGAATGGAATTTTGTTTGTTTAATTATCTTGGTAATAGCAATCATAATTTGCTATAATAGGCAGATGCAATAGGGCTTATTTGCATAAGAATGAGAAGAAAGTAGTCACGACTGTTGTCTTTTGCTTTTATGTGTATACACACCCAATGATGAAGGAAAAGTTATGCTTCGACTAATATTAAGTATTTGTGTTAGTGGTAGAAAGGAAGCCACCTTTCTTAGTGCCCAACAAAACTTGGGAAATGCCTACTTCTATAATGTTCTCTGTGTAATTCTCTTCTTCTTGCCTTCGTTTATTGTAATCATTCTGCTTAAAAACCCTCGTACTTTTAGCATTGCATTTTGACATTCCACCATTTGGGAAAGAAATGGTGTGGCCTGCGGGCCTCAAACTCCATTCATAAAGCTAAAAGCTTATTCAGTGGTTTGGATTAAGATAAACAACATGCTTAATGAAGTGTATCTTCCTTTCCATTACTTGTTTATAAAATCTATAATAGGCTGACCTTTTCTGCTTCTTTTACATGATACATCTCCTCCTTCCTTTTGTCAAAGCAAATCGTGGGGGAATCAAACTAAGTTAGTTCTTTTTGAAAGTTTAGTCTATAAGTCCTCTTGTGCAGTATCTATCTTGTGTAAAATAATCCAAGAAATGGGAACAGGATGGAAGAATAGTTATTGGTGGTGCTTATTTTGGCTTACTTGGTTCTGCTGTTGTAGTATAGGTGGAGCTAGGCAGGAGCATGCTAGAAAGAAGAATAAAGTTAGCAAGCAACTTTGTATTCTTGCTTATAAACTCAGATTCTGCGAAACCGAAAGGATTGAAGAAAAAATTAAGGGGGAATCTTGTACTTGAACATAATTTTATGATAAATTGTGTACTTTCTAGTCAGCAGTTAAAGATTAGTTAGGGAGAATTCCCAATCAACCAGTGGAATTAAAAACTGTGCCTAAAATGCTGTTAGTATTCCAGCCCTCCCCCCACCCCTCAAAATCTCACAAGTCTCCCACTATTTGTGTTCTATAATTTGTTGCCTTAAACAAACAATGGCATTGTTAGTTACACTTTGTTGATGGTCGATCTGTAAGAACTATTATAAAGTGTTAAAATATGCGCAAGTGATAACTTACCATCCTCCTCAAAAACATTTCTTTACAAAAAAAAAAAAAGATTTACACTAGTGTCTGTTCTTTGGTACGTTTGCTCATTGTTTCCATGGTTGATGTTGTGCTTGCATTGGGTTCTTTTAGTTGAAGGTGTATGGAAGTCTTATGAGTGATGACTCTGCGGAATAATTAACGATGTTTGGGTTGAATTTTCTCATCTGCAAATTCCTTTGGAATTTGGTGTGCTTAATTTGAATTGAATATTCAGATATCACAATCATTGCACTAGAGTCTTGAGGAGAAAATTTTTATATGGACCTGATCTACAGTAGGTGAGATGGACCCTTAGTCCATATTTATCCGTATCAATTGCCTCTAATTTATTAAAAATAAAATTTTTCAAGGTGATGTGGATGAATATAAATTAAGGGTCCATCCTACTTACCGTAGACCGGGTCTATATAAAAATTTTCCAGTCTTGAGGCGGCTCATTTCATTGAAGTTGTGGGCACCTTCTTGGCCTGTAAAAATAATGACCATTTGATTTTTCCTGAGTTGTCAATGTGATAATTCTTTTATTACTGCTGTAATGCCATCAAATTCTTCAATATAGGAGGATATTATTTGAAATATAACATTTTAAATAAGTTTTATAGCAATTTTTGAAATATAATGCATGTGAAATGAAAAAAAAAAAATTAAAAACGTCTTTGCAAATAATTACAAAGGGATTAATTATTGTCCAAAGAGAGCAATTAAAAGTTAAGAGTAGTCAAGATTGGACAACGGTAGGGTGATTAAAAAATATTTTTAAAAAATAAAATCGTTCATAATTTAAATCATATTTTATATACATGTTTTACCAAAAAAAAAAAAAATAATAATAATTATAATGACGTTTTACCGTTTGATTAAGTTATTTTATATTTCATCAAAATTTAAAAATTCTTACACTATTTAAATATAACATATAATTGAACGATGAAATTTTCTTTAAATAAATTAATCTTTAATATAATGATCTAGATAATGAGATAAAAGTAATGAATTGATCTTTTAAATTTTAATTTTTTTGATATAAATATATAGATAAAATTTTTTTAAAGAAAAAAATAGAAAGGATGGAAAGCTGTCAAATTTGATAGCAATCGTCACTACGTGTTTAAGCACGAGTCACATGTTAGACACATTTGGGTAATTTGAGTAGAGGATAAGAAACCCTTTGAGAAACTTTCCCATACCAAACAACCAGAAACAATAACAACGTTGTGACTTGGAACATCTAAGGATACAAATTGGTCTTTTCGGTCAGGCTGCGTAATGAATGTAGCGGGCCAAAAAAGCAGAAAAAAAGAAATTAGTAATTGCTAGAATAGTACTCAACAAAAGACTTTTCGAGATTTTAGGATTTGGATATCATTTTTCTCGTACTGTTTTCTATCCGTTCAAGACAATAATGACGAAAAAATTTTATATGAATCCGATTCTCTTATAATATATAAATTCTTTTACTCTAAAAAAGTCGCATCGTTTATGTATAGATATTATGATTTATTCGAGATCAAAAAATATATGACACAGATTAAAAATCCGATCCAACGAATAATTAGGTTAGGAGTGACTATTGCTGCATTTTCATGTCCTTTCTCATTGTGGTTTTCTAGCTCATCTTTGTCTCCCTTGCACCATATATACAGTTACTTACAGGATTTAGCATGTTAGCTGCAATTTAAGTGGGGGGCATTTCATGGTTAAAATGAAAAGTTGTTTCATGCAATTTCTTTTTATGATTAAGACTAAAACACAATTAAGTACACAAACCTTACGTACATTAATATAAGACAATTGTTGTAATCATAAAATATTTATAATTTCTCCAAAACGAGTGGTATAACATATTGTGTATAAGATTATAACATATTTTAATGGTATAACACTTATCGTGAAATATATATATTTGTATTTGACACAGGCAATCTTTCTACCGGTTCCAAATATTGGCTTCACAATTATTGTTTACAATATTATTTGAAATTACTGTAGTTATTTTTTGATATGTGATTTATTTATAATAAAAAGATGATTGAAAATTGTGTTTTATTAGTGATTGCAAAATACTCATTTCGTTTCAAAATAAATATCGCATTTGTTTAATGCACACAAATTAAGAAAGTTATTAAATTGTATCAATTTTACATAATTCAAAGTGACTAAATTATCTTTTATATTAATATCGCAACTACATAATTCTGTCTCCATTAATATAACATTAAAGGTAAAGGTTGGAAAAACATCATCTAATACTTCGTTGATATTTTAAAGCGACAGATAATTTGAAATAAGACAATTTGTCTAAAGTGATTATTATTTTGAAATGAAAGTAGTATTATTTAAAAAAATAATAAAAAGTTTTCAGTGTTTAGGTTGAAAAATAATTCAAGTTTCAGTGTCATGTTTGACAAATTCCAATAAGTCAATAACTATACATGGAAGAAAAGATACAATGTCAAAACATACCCTTTAATTATTTGTTTAGGATTCTTTTTTCTTTTTTTGCTATTCGGATTACAAACATCATCGAATGCAACTAAATATGGCTTCCAAAAGATAAAAATAATGTAAGCAACTATTAAATCAAATTACATAAATATGAACAAAAAGGAAATATCCATTTTCTCCATATTTGTCGGTCAAGGACAACTTTTGATGTGAATTAAAGGATGTCTTAATGGTTTCCTAATCATACAGACAAGAATCGCAACAATGTCTTATCATTGGATCAGATATAATTAGATACTCTAATCACATTTAACTAGAAAATGTTTCTTTTATTGATTGATCGATATTTGAGACATTTGGACTCCAACAGGATTTTCACATGGAAACCAGGGATATTTCCGTCTCCTATTCTGATAATTAGTGATATTTATTTCTTTAACTAAAATAATCTTTTTTGGGCCCTCTTGTCTCTACATACTTTACTGACTCCCAATTTCATTTGATTAAAAAATGAAAATATAAAGATCCTTTAGGAAATTAAGTAGAAACCATTTAATCTTTTTTTTTTTTTTTTTTCTAAAAAAGAAATTTAACCAGCACTAATTTCTTGCTCATCATATCGGTTGCAACATTTGGAAATTTTTTTTTTTTTTTGGTTAAATCGGCAACATGTCAAACTAACTTACACAATAAGAGAATGTCTTCAAACTAAACAAGAATATTTTGATACCTGTACAAAATTTGAAATTTAATTTTCAAATCTTACAACAAAAAATACTTTATATGAGATATTTTCCTAATAATTTCATTGTGTGACATCGGTTGTAACACTTAGAATTCGTGTTAGACTACATTTTCCAATGATAACATGTAAAATAATCATTATGTGCACCTAACATGTGTGAATATCGATTCCCTACTCAATGTATAAACTGTCTTTTAACGTGCCGAAAAATGTGGAAAACTCATTATTGAGAAACCATGTTATGGACTAAAATTTTCTCGAAAAACTGAGTTTACACACACAAATACACGTTGAGAGTGAAAGAAATTAAGAAACTATCACAATGCAGTATGATTTTGAATAATCAAGTCAAAGGCTATGAATTATGGAAAACGAGGAATAGTTTTCTTGTAACCCATTTCTACTTTTAAAATTCTTCTTGAATTGTTTATCTCTATCAATTCTTAGTACAACTGGTGATATCAATATGGTTGCCGATTTTGTCTTAATGTAGACCTAGTTCACATGAATTATGCATTACAAGCCAATTGTATCGTGATTATTAAAATTTTCATAGTGTGAACTTGCATTAAGAATATAATTCACTCTTGTATATGGAAAGAAAAAAGAGAGAAATAAAATTTTGACTGGCAGTTGATTAAATTTTTTTTTTGTAACTAAAAATTTAGGCCTTCGGTCTTCAAATCCAAGGCAGGCGATCACTGAACATATTTGTAAGATTTATAATAATTTTTACATATCACCGACCAAACTAGAGACGGAATGTTCATTAATTTAGTCAAATGTTTGATTCATGGATTAGTATATCCGAATAGGAACGGGAAAATTCAAAATAATAATAATAATAATAATAATAATAAAGCAAAATTCTGGAGTATTTTGGTACCTATTACTTATTTCATGTGTATAATGAAACAAATATGTCGGTTTTCAACACCTTTAATGTGAAGTACTATTAATTACTCCAATAGAATTTGGTCCGACTAATCAGTTTCTTTGAAAAAAGAAGAATAAATAGAAGAACGATGAATTGAATTTGTACTTGCTTACGAATTTATGCTTCTAGGTTCTTATTTGTTGCTTTTAATTTAACACAATTAAATGAACAATCAATTCACTAATAACTCTTATACACTATTTTAGATCAAAGTTAAAACTTCAATATTAAGTATATTTATTATACCAAAATTCGGCATGGATGTGTAATTCTTTCAGGCAGCAAAGATGAGAGAGAGAAAAAAATCAAATTAAAAAAAAAAAAAAAAGAAGTTATACATCAACATGTTAGTGTGACATAAATTAGAAAAAAATCACTTTCTCAATCAAGTTTCATTTCTCTTTGGCTACTTCCTTTTGCGTTATCTGCTACACCTACATGTTTGGTTTTGTTTCGGGGAAATTTTTGTATGCATCTGATTTATAATAGGTGGGATGGACTCCTTCATCTATATTCATTCATATTATTCTAATTTATTAAAAATAAATTTTTTTATGGTAATGTGGATAAATGTGAACTAAGAAATTCATCTCATCTACTGTGAATCGGATCCGTATAAGAATTTCCGTTTGTTAAGTATTTGTCAGTAGTAGATATTGAAAAGTCTAAGCCTAATTGAAATGAAAACTGGTCACATATATTTTTGCAGGGTAACTCGATCCATTTAAGAGCAACCCTTACATCAATTTATCACCAATTTGGCAAATAACGTTTAATCTAAATGAAACTCCTTCATAAATCAATGTGTGTTTCTTTTGATGATTGACATTTCTCTTTCGTAATCCACTTTTCCCCTTCAGCTAATTTTTCTTCCAAAAGTTTCATCCTGAAAATATAACAAAATTAAGGATAAATTACAAGAAATTTCTTTGTGCTTTGGTTAATGTTTGGTTTTTTCTACTAAGATTTGTAAACTTACAATTCGTCTCCTTATAGTTTGTATATATATATATTGGTAAAGTGAATTGAAAGTTAAAAATTTATTAGCTTTGTGCAAAAAAATAAAAAATATCCCTTAGATCTATTAACCCTCTATCGCCTAGAAATCCCATGCACCAAAAGGGAGATGTTGTGTCTTATTATTTATGTTAAAATACATGACTAATATTAATTAAATTAATGGTATAAATGACTAAAATAATTCTTTAGATAAAAGTTTTTTCACTTCCTCATTTAACAGTTTCGTTTTAAATCCAAAACACAATAGAGCGAATTGTAAATTTACAAAAACATCTATAAAAAATAAAAAATAATAAATATTAATCAAACCACAAGATTCCTTATAATTTGCTAGAAAATTTATCACGTTCTCTTCGCCAGTCACATACTTCATACCAATTTTCATTTGATGACATGCATTGATACTTACAAAATTGCACTCAATAACTAAAGGAAAATATTTTACAAAATCACAAATTTAAGATCATTTATTAAAATCAATTTACATGGTAAAATCTATATTATTAAATCACCAATTTCTTGATTTTATATCCTTAATCAAAATTTATTTATTATTTTTTAAATTTAATAACACATAAGTAACTTTGACAATTTATTATTTTATATAAATGCACTTATAACTAAATATCAATTAGCAAAATTGAAAGTTGTTTTTTGACGTATGTCGCTATTACATAGCTGTCGTGACAAGAATTTTATACCCACATAGATTGTCAAGAGTCAAATTGTGGAACAATTTTCAGCGTTTGTGTACAATTGTTAGGCCATATATTTACTATTAAATTTAAGGCGTATTTAACTAAAACTTATAATTCTAAATGATTTAACATGCCTTGCAACAAATACACATGACGAATTGACTTTTTATACTTTTATTGACGCACGTAAATAAATTAAATCACTCTGAATCATGATAGAGTATATAAGATAAAATGATAAATTTACAGAAATTTTATAATTTCGTTGAGAAAATTATTCTATTAGTTTTAAAGATTTGGACAGTAAAAAGTTTTAAAATACACAATGTTATACTTTTGTACAAACTTTTAAAGTATATAGACATGATTTCATCACGAGATCGTAGAATTTTCTTAAACTAATATCATAAAATGACAAAGTGCTAGTTTATTTAAGGAAAATTCTACAATTCTATTGAGAGAACTATTTTATTGGTTTTAAAATCTTGTACACTATAAGTTTTTAAAACACATAATATTATCCTATACAAACCTTAAAAGTACAATAGTGTAGTTCCATTACTAGAACGTAAAATTTTTTATTGTTATTATTTTCCTTTTTTTTTTCAAAACAGCAATATTCTAACATAACCTATTCTACAAAATGACCCAATTGGGTACTATTAAGGGATTGGAGGGAAAGAGAATCCTCCAAACTAGACAATGGTGCTTTGACACCTGCTTAAATTTGTACGAGGCGTGGCATTTGAACTCCAAACCTCACAGCTGAGACATCTCGTTTGAACTCCAAACCTCATAATAAAAAATATCTTATGAGACATTTTCTCATCGATTTTTCATTTATTTATTTTGATTGAAGAACGACAAAATGTAAATGGACACAAAAATCGGTCATTTGTTTTCTTCTAACCGGTAAACAGTTGTATTTAAGAAACAAAACAAAACAGAGAGAACCAATAAAAACACGTTGACTAAATCCTCAGTTGTAACTACCATGATCCCAATTTCATGTTCTCATTAATTATAAATCACACACCCCCATCCTCATGGGAATAATAAAATACAATTTAAGTGTAGAATACAAACTATTTGATTAATTACTTCATTAAAAATTGCCATACTTTTTCCAACATATAAATCTCTCCACCATACACAGATTGACTCAATCTTCTTTCTCACAATACTCAAATCTCTTTTTGTATGATTTTAGTGCCAATAATGCAATAGAAAGAAAGTATTAGTTGAATGATACTCAATCTTCTTCTTCACATTCTTCAATGTTAATTCAATACGACTGATCATTCATTCATTCATACATAAACAACGTAAAACACTACTACTACTATCTCTTCATCTTTAATGAAAAACACACACAGTCACACACTCAATCTTCTTTCTCACAATATATATACAAATGACCTTTTCTTGCATTTTTATTGATGTAGAGATGATGAATGTCTGAAAATTTTTGTGGGTTTTTTTTTTTTTTTTTGTGATTTTTGTTTTCAGGGATGGTGGGATTGATGTAACAGTTTTCAGCTGATCAATATAGAAAGAAAGATTCAAAAATCTGTACAAGGGGTTAATTAATTCCTTTGTTTTTTTCTTGCATGATCAAGAAAGGAGAAAAAATGTTGTTACAAAGATGGTTTTTGATGGCTGTAGTGATAATTGGAATAGCTTCAGTGGAAGGTGGTCAGCCACATAGAATTCTTTTGGACACAGATGTGGATACTGATGATTTATTTGCTCTCTTGTATCTTTTGAAGCTTAACAGATCAGAATTTGATTTGCAGGTAAAGATTTTTTTTTATTTTTTACCACCCCTCCCTCTACCCCAACTCAACCACGGCTAATGGGTCATATGAGGTAAGCTGCATTTTGTTGTCAGGAGCTAAATATATTTTCATAGTGAAAAAACAGTATATTAACTGTAGTTTTTCTGTTCAATAATTTTATTTGTGCAAAATCATTTTGTTCAGTTCTTTTATTCATGGTGAATGAGGTTGTTTTTCTTTTATCTTTTTTCTTTTATGGGTTGGAGGGGTAAAGTCTCTTGTCATGAATCCTGATGCTCATCTTGAATTTAAAGGTCTAGTCAATAATGTGTAAAGTATCTACTATTATTTTGTTTCTGGTATATATGGGAATAGTTTTTAGCGAATAACAAAAGTAATGGTTTTTAACTTTTAAGTCAACTTAATCAGTTACTACTCTTCTTTTTGAGCAAAAAAATAAAAAATTCTTCTTCTTGATGTTAATGAAAGCTCCAGCTTTGGCTGGCTCTAAAAGCAAGTCTTAAATTCCAGTAGTTTATACTTTCTACCGTCCCCATCAGGAACCATGATTTAGAGTTATAGAGTACAAATTTTTAACTCTATGTATGTTGCACGATATAATTTTTTGAAGTACATCGCGATAGTTCCTAAGGGACTATAGGATTTTCTTATACTTTACACTTGGTACACTATTTTGTAGCAGGACAACAAGAAGTCAATCAATGAAGAATAACCATTGACCAGCATGAGTTAAATATAATTATGGTTCTAAATCTAAATAATCATTTTTTTTCCTATTTGTTAAACTGATGTAATATATTTTAGGCGTTATAATATATTTTAGGCGTAGAATGTGTAAGTACTGAAAAAAATGTAGTTAGTGGACAGTTTCGATTTGTAGCAGAGTAAAAAAAATGTTTTGTTTGTTTGTTTGTTTGATTTTTTTCTCCATGTTGTGTAGTCAGGAAGTTTTTGTTCAATACTAGTATAATTTAGTTTGGTTTTTCTCTGCTCTTTGTGGGCACAAATGTATCATAACATGTATACAGACAGATAACAATGGAAACTGCATTAATGCAGGCAGTTACTTTAAGTGCAAATGCATGGACTGATGCAGGACATGCTGTCAATCAAGTCTATGATCTTCTTCACATGATGGGTCGCGACGACATTGCTGTTGGAGTTGGAGGTGAAGGTGGAATTCTTGAAGATGGTACCATACTTCCAAATGTAGGAGGATATCTCCCTCTAATTGAACAAGTAAGTGAGATTTCGGTGACAATTTTACACATTGAAATGCTGCAATATTCTTCAGTACTCGTTCTGATGCATGAGAGGTTTTAGTATTTCTTCTGTTCTGGTAAATTATGCTAGTACTGATGTTGTATATTGCTTTAATTAGGGTACTAGTACAGCAGGATATTGTAGATACAGGCAAGCCATTCCGGTAGGACTTGGAGGTCGATTAGATATCGATACAAACTTTGGCTTTCGCAAAAGTTTTCTACCACAGGTATGAACTATTGAAAAGAATGTGTAGATGATTGACCAAAGTTGATGATACAATACATCTAGCTTATGTTTTATTAGTAGCCAGGCTATATTGATGACTTATTGCAATGTTATTAAAAATATTGCTTTTGTTACCAATCAACATTTGTATTGAAGTTTGATGCATTTGATTGTCAATGTTGACTGTTTTATCGTTTCTGGTCATGGATTGTACAAGCTAGTATATGTGGGTTGCTGATTTCCTTACTTTTTTGAATCCAGGGAAGAAGGAAATATTTACCTCTTCTGCAACCAACTGCTCAGCAAGTAATGATTGACAAAATTTCATCCATGCCGGACCAACAACTGTGTTTATAATTGGAGCACATACAAATTTTGCCATTTTTATTATGAATAATCCACATTTGAAGAGAAATGTTAAGCATATTTATATCATGGGTGGTGGTGTGAGATCAAAGAATCCAACTGGTTGCTGCCCCAGAAATGCCAGCTCAATTTGCCAACCTCGGCAGTGTGGTGATCATGGCAACATTTTCACTGACTATACTAGTAATCCTTATGCAGAGTTCAACATATTTGGAGATCCTTTTGCAGCATACCAGGTACTAATAAATGTGTTTCAATTAAAGGAAATTGATATTTTTTTTTTCTCTTTGAGAGATATTAAGTGTTTCTGCTGCTTTCCTCATGCCCTTGGGCCACAAGAAATGGCTCTTACACCATAATCTTGCTGTTATTTTAGTAACAAGTCTTTTAATTGTACAATCTTAACAACACAAGTTAGATTACATTTTCTTGTGCAATGTAGGTTATTCACTCTGGAATTCCAGTTACAACATCTTGTTCCGTTGGATGCCACAAACACCATCCCCATAACTCAAGAGTTCTTTGAGACATTTGAAAAGAATCAGCATACCTATGAAGCACAATATTGCTTCAAGTCCTTGAAAATGGCGCGTGATACCTGGTTTGATAATCACTTTTTCACGGTAATCCCTTGGCACTTAGAAGTTTATCAGTTTGGTCATTGTCCCCATTTAGAAGAGAATGATAAATCTGATTAATGCTTATAACCCCTTATTTACTTAATGCAGAGTTATTTTATGTGGGACTCATTTTTATCTGGTGTAGCGACTTCAATTATGCGTAAGCCAGATAACCATAAAGGGGACAATGAATTTGCTGAAATGGAGTTTATGAACATTACTGTGGTTACTTCAAATGAACCCTATGGGATATCTGATGGTTCAAATCCTTTTTTTGATGGCCCTAAAATTCCCAAATTCAACTTGAAAAAAAATGGAGTTCACAGTGGCCATATCCAGACTGGACTTCGTGATCATAACATTTTGCCTCGCGAAGAATGGGAAGGGAAGATGCAAGGTACCAGTTTCCTTTCAAAGATGATGTCTGCAATATTTGACTTCTTATTTGCATCTGCAAGCTGCATTAGAGTATAGATTCTGTTTATGTCTTCCCTTATAAATTCTACCACTATCCATCTTTTAGTGAATAATCTCGGGAAAAATCTCAATCCTTATGAAACACTAATTTTGCTTCACCTGTCTTTGGATATATATCAACAACATTCTAGATTGTATAGCTTGGATATGAAGAATAGGCCAATGTCTGATCTGTGTACACAATTTGATATAAACATAAGACACCGTTTCAGCATTCACTGTCATGCTATCAAGATGGTTAGCTGCCAGAATTATCCGATAGATCCTCTAGATTCATCATCAAGCATCCTTCAACACTTTTTTCATGGTTTTGTTCACATAAATTTCACTTGCTTGCTGCAAATACAGGAATTTCTTTGCATTCATTTCTCTGAATTCTCGGTAGATCTATGATCTATATTTTACAGTTTATCTGACAAGTAATTCATTGCATATTAATCAGGATGGCTATACAACAGAGGTAACTGGTCAAGAAGCAGTTCGTGTGCTTGTTGCTGTTAGAGCAAAACCTAATCACGATCCAAGCAGTTCTCTAGACAGAGAATTCTTTAAAAGCTTTCTTGATGTATGTTAATCCAGTCTGCTTCATTTCATAACATAAAACTTACATGTATAATACCATTTTGTCATTGTACATTATAACATTTCATGAGCAATTATTGCCTTCGGTTACTTCAGGTTCTAAATCATCCTCAACATTCTGGAAGGTTCAACATTTCAACACAATTTCCGCATTACAAAGAAATTCTTTACAAACCAAATTTCAGAGGAAGGAGACTTGGCAAGAACATGGTGTTTGACATGGACATGAGTGCTGGAGACTTTCTAGCTCTCTTTTATCTCCTAAAAATACCTATCGAAACTATCAATCTTAAGGTAAAAAGACCTTTTATCTTTTAAAGTTCCACTGCCAGTTATAATTCCTGTTGTGCAAATAGCTCAAGTTAGACTGGTCCAAAAAACTTAATACTTCCATTTTGATATCATGATAAATGAGGCTCCAGTCTAAAATAACTAAATTTCTTTGACTAAATAATACTGGCAAATAATGCCTATCCAAATGGAGCCGCTTGAAAACTAAATCAGTAGTTCACGATTTGGGCTTAACATTATTCTTAAATTATGGATCATTTCAGGGAAAATTAAATATTGATGGTGATAATGATAACTAGTTTTCTGGGATTTGAAAGAACAATACTTTCTGATGTGCATCTTGTCATTTTCAATAGGCAGTACTGGTTACTCCAACTGGATGGGCAGATGCTGCAACAATAGATGCTGTCTATGATTTACTGCATATGATGGGTCGTGATGACATTCCTGTTGGCCTTGGAAGTATGTTTGCACAGAACCAATCTGATCCAATTTTTTCTGCTGTGGGAAACTGCAAGTATGTTGAACAAAGCTATTCCTCATGGTAGTGGTGGATTTCTAGACTCAGATACTCTATATGGATTAGCTTGCGATTTGCCACGAAGCCCTCGAAGGCATGTGATTCATTCAGTGGATTTATTATTTTTAGGTGATGTATTTTGTCTGGTTGGATTAGCTTGACAATGTACAAATTTATTGCAGGTATACAGCTGAGAATTCTGTCAAATTTGGAGCTCCTCGAGACACTGATCACCCTGAACTCAGACAACCTCTTGCACTTGAGATTTGGCAATCACTAGTAAAATCTCTCGATCCAGGGTCCAAGGTTACCATTTTAACTAATGGACCCTTGACTACTCTAGCAGAAATTGTTGGTTTGGGCAAAAATGCAACCTCTTTTATTGAGGTGAGTAACTTTTCTGAACTTGATTTATCAATAGAAAAAATAAACCAAGGCTTTGTGACTGACAAACAATCTAAGATGGGTAGTACCAAGCAACCATAACAGTAATATTTGCTTTTACAGTGTCTTATATAGAAGATTGGTTCACCATTCTAAGCATTCTATTCTAAAGATGCTACTTGCAATTGATCATATAGAAAATAGCTTATGCTGCATAGAATTTGAGTATCCATCTATATTGATGAATGTTTCTAGATATGCCTTGCTAATTATGATTGATAGATATGATATAATGTGTTGAATTCTGATGCAGGATGTATACATTGTCGGAGGCCACATCAATTATAATAACAGTGAGAAGGGAAATGTCATCAATGTTCCTTCAAATGAATATGCAGAACTGAACATGTTTCTTGATCCATTGGCTGGAGAGACAGTTTTCAGTTCGGAACTTAATGTCACCCTTATTCCGCTTGACATTCAGCGGAGAGTCTGTACTTTCAGCGAAGTTCTACAGAGGCTCTACCTCACTAAGAAGACTCCTGAGGCCTTATTTGCGAGGAATTTACTGTCAAAGTTACATGACTTGAAACGGGCACATCCCAGATACCAACATATGGTACATATATAGGATCCATCTTATTCTTTGCATCAATCAACCAAATAAACAACTTTCCTTCTATGTTTTCCTGTGATCATCTAAGACTTTTATTGATTGGTGAAATTTATACGGGCTTTTAGTACATGATTCCAGTGCCACTATGTGATATGACAAAGATCTGCATTCCTGATTTCTGCACTCAATCAATTTTTTGCTTCTTTCATTTGAGAACTTAATATTTTGCAGGACACGTTTCTAGGGGAAATTCTCGGTGCAGTCATCCTTGCTGGCGATCACTCAACCCTGGAATCAACCTTTGAAGTGAAGGCTGTCAAGATCTTCGCAAAAGGTGTTGAATCTAAAGATGGACAAATGACAATTGATGAAAAAGAAGGAAAATCAGTTAAAGTACTGAAAAATGTAAATCCAAAGGCTTATTATAACTTTTTTGCAAATCAACTCGGTGATAAGAAACAGTCTGCAGTAGTTGGAAGCTTTGATGAACAGAGAAGAACATGGAGTAAATCACAAAGTATGTAAGAAGTGGTAATGGGCTTTAGACAACAAGCACAAGATAATCTTTAGGAATAGAAACTTTTATCTGACAGGTCTTTTTTTCCTTTTTCTGCATTGCCAACCTTTCTCTTTGATACCTTTGATTCTTCAAATACTATGTAGAACAGCTAGTAAAGTTGTGTACCTTATACAGACAACACAAAGAAAAGGCAAGTGAAACTAGCAATTGTTTGTAACTTTGTTTTCCTAGTCTGTAATGCTGAAATGATTGTGACTAATTTCTTTTACCTATCAATATCAATATTTTGAGGCTATGCAGATGACTAGCTTTTTTGTCATCATGTTACTAGTACAGATGAACTAACATCAGCAAAATGTTTGGTATTTTTGTTTGGTTTACTGATCTTATAACATATTCATTACTAGCTATATAAATCTTAGTACTTTCAAATGCAATCCATGATTTGCATTCTTAGTGCCCATAAGAATCACAAGCCAGCACATGCCATCTCTCTTGAAATGTTATCAGCATCTCCTCGGTACAACTGCCCAGTTTGACGGACAATGAAGTACAGATTAGATAATAAAACGCTTATTCCATAATCTATTCATCATGAGTTCGAGTTACGACAAGAGTTACGATAAAAAAATTCTGCCCAGTTTGTCTTAAAATAAACATACTTCACATTAATTATGCATTAATTACAAGCTTGTATCGTGATCATTAAATATACTTATAGATAATATGAACTAGATTAAGAACATAAATCACTCTTATATATAGACCGGAAACAAGAAAGAGAGAGACAACTGGAGTAATGGTTGATTAATTCAGTCAAGTGTTGACCCGACTATATATATTCAAAATGGAGGTACGATGCTTTCAGTAAATAATTACGTTGCAAATCTATAATCTATATCTATATAATATATTAAAATTAAGACTTTTAATGTTTGGAGGTTGTCACGTGATATTATTAGAGGTGACATTATTAGAGGCTTTCATGTCGTTAAATTTTAATACAATGTATAAATATGACATTCAATTTGATCATATACAAGTTAAACTATTTTATAAATAGTTACAACTTTTAAAATGATTAAATTATAATACAATGAGAAGTGTCATTCTATTTGAAAAGTCATGTCATACAAAAGTTAAACAATTTTATGAATAATCATAACTTTTAGATGTGACAGGATGTGTCTATATATATATATATATATATATATATATATATATTTAAAGTATTTAAATCTAAATGCTAAATATTTTTTTTTTGAAAGAATCTAGATATCAACTCTAAGAAAAAATATTCATGCATATTAAAATAGATTTGTATTTCATATCTATATGTATTTGTTTGTCTGTTATTTATGTAGTTTATTTGAATGGTTTCCTTTGATCTTTCATCCTTCACAGAAGTCTTTCTGTAACAATTAACATATAAAAGAAAGTAAAGTTGATATACATTAAGTACTTTTTTGTTATATTTTCAAGTTTTCTTTGTCTATTCATTTACTAATTCTCTCTTTTCATCCTTTTCAATTTTATGAATATTTGAATATTAGTATGTGTATAATTCAAGTAAATACTATAGTTAAGAAATATTAAAAGCATGAATAATATGTCTTCTTTTTTTTTTTTTTTCCAATAGTTTTTCAATTGTTTAATGGTACAAAATGTGCCTTTCGGGTATAATTAAAGTTCTATTTTTTTGTTTTGTTGAAAAAATTCTAGGAATCAATATTTTATTTGTGAAAATCAACAAAAATAAAATTATACTTGAATAGCTTTAATTTGAATAATCCACATTGTTAATGCAATTGTTATTCAGAAAACACTTATAAAATAAAATGAATTTTAGATAATTTTTATTTTTAAACAGGATCTATAGTAGATAAACTAAACTTAATATTTTTATTTTTTCTTTACTTCTGAAATATATATACCTGTGTTTATGTTCGAATTTACAAACTAGTATATTACTATAACTAAGGCCTCCAAAAGCCTCCACGTGGCTTTTTACTATTTTTTAGATGATTTTTATTTTTTAAAGAAATAAAAAATTTGATAAGAAAGAGTTGAAGAGATGCGTCGTATTTCTAACGAATATATGTTTTACTCCATATAAGATTTAGGAGAATTTTGAGAGAACTATTCCGTTAATTTTAAGGGATTGTATGATACAATTTTTTAAAATATATGGTGTTATATTGTATATAGCTATAAAGAATAATGGGATGATTCCCTCAATAACACTATAGAATTTTCCTAAAATTTATTTTAGTAACAATTTTCATATTATTTTTTAATTTCTAAAACACATCCTAAAATTTATTTTATAAAAAGAAATTTATTTCAATCAATTTTAATCAAATTTCATTCCTAACATGAGATATCATAATTGGTAATTTTTAAAATATTTCTAATAAAATAGAAGAAACTTACCTTGATGAAAATGCTATTTCTAAAATAAAAGACCAATAATGATTTACATAAATAGCCTCCTCATGGGGATGAAATGAATGAACAATAGTAGTTAAAGCCAATATAAATAACAGAAAATTTTATGATTCATTAGGTTACCATACATGTTATATATGATTATATATGAATGAATATTAATTTATAGTGTACAATATTATATTATGAATATTTATACAATATAAATATTATCGAACATTCTAGCAAACTACTGCTAGTACTACATTAATTAATTATTTTTTTTGAAAGTTACATTAATTAATTATTAAAAATTGCAGATTTCCTGGATGAATCATATGCTAGCTACCATGCATTTCCAACATAGTAGTGTATATATAATAAAGTTTCTGCACATTCTTCTTCTCACATTTACTCAAATCAAATACCATCTTGTTGTAGTGTGGTTTTAGTGTCAATAATGCAATAGAAGAAGTAAGTTGTTTCTTGTATCAAGGCTCTGATTTTTCTTCTTCACATTACCACTAATCATTCATTCACACGTACCCACGTAAAACACACACAGTCACACATTAACTAGGCTATATATATAAAAAATTATACCGTCTTTTTTACGAAATTATTCTTTTTATACTTTAAATATTTTTACAGTACAACACTATGTACTTTAAATATTTATATTGCATAAATTTTTAAAATTAAAAAAATAGTTCCCTATGGACCAACTGACTACCTTTTTCTTGCATTTTTATTTGATTTAATTAGAGATGACGAAAATCTGAACATTTTTGTGGTTTTTTCTTTATTGTGATTTTTCTTTTCAGGGATATGATGGGATTGATGTAACAGTTTTCAGCTTATCAGAATATAGAAAGAAAGATTCAAAATCAGTACAAGGGATTAATTAATTAATTCCTCTTGTTTTTTTTTTTTTGGTTTTGTTTCTTTACATGATGAAGAAAGGAGAAAAAATGTTGCTATACAGATGTTTATTGTTAGCAATATTGATCATTGGAATAGCTTCAGTCGTATCAAAAAAAAGAATAGCTTCATCAGGAGGTATATATCCATGTGTGGAAGGTGGTCAGCCACACAGAATTATTTTGGATACAGATTATATGGATACTGATGATATATTTGCCCTCTTGTATCTCTTGAAGCTTAACAGATCAGAATTTGATTTGCAGGTATAAAGATTTTCATTGTGAAAAATAATATATATCTAACTATTATAGAAAAATAATAATTATTTTAATAGCACCTTCAATGGCTGCTATGTGGTGAGTTGTTTGAACAGTTTTCTTACTTCTTTTCGGTAAGAATTTTGTCATTCTTTGTTAGGCCTGTTTTGTAATTAATTTATTTTTTAGAGCCAAGTCCAAGTTTTCTTTCATTCTCACAAACTTTAAATAGAATTGACAGACTTCTTTCCTTTTGGTACTCACATTTCAAAGTCACCCACGTTAACACTCACAAGCAGATCGAACTCTAACCAACTACTATTATAGAATTTAGTTTCAAAATTACAGAATTAGTATAACTCTCATATAATTGCATAATCGATGTTAGAGTGAACAATTACTATTACGTTGTCTGTGTTTTATGCTTAAATTTGTAATTTTTTTTTTTCAAACAACCAAAATTTATTCGATGAAAAATGAAATAATTGAAACTCTATCTGTTAAACAGCATAACTAAGTCTTTATTGGGTATAAGTTGTGCATAGCACAACTATCATTTTTAGTCTTTAATATAAGTATCACGGAGGCCCCAACAGGCCTCCACGTGGCCTTTTTTTTTTTTTTTTTTTGTTTTGTTTGGTTTGTTAATAAATTTAATTTTACAAGTATGAATTTTGAGAAGTCACAATTTTTTTCAGATCAAATTTGGTGTTTTTATAGTTTTATCTCCTTTTTAACAAAATGAGAATTCAAAAGCATGAAGGATTGTGAGAAAGTTATATGATAAAGTTATAAACGGGTGCATAAATCTGGTAAATTTCAAATTTCTTGACTCAAATTTTTCATCAATTGTCTATGTCACCTAGGAAAATAAAAATAAAAATTGATTGAATATTTATTGTAACCTTAATTAGCTATCAATAGACCAATTCTAATATTTGTTACTAACCAAGTTACTTTATATGATAAAAAAGAAAATAATTCAAATAAACAGATAAAAGTTATTAGAAAAGATATAAATAGTAATTTTTTTGATTTCATAATAGTCTAATAGATTAGTGGATAAATACTTAGGTACAAAATGGGTTAACCCATGACCTATAAACACTTTTAACGCCACATAAGAGTGAGAAAACTCTTAATTAGAGTAAGAACTTTCTTTGAGATATATATATAAAAGATTTGCGTACAACAATGAAATATATGTATATAATTGTTGTTTTCTTTTTGTTGTAATAGTGTTGAGTAAAGATGAATATAAAAGATTTAAAATTAATTATTATATTTAATGACTCATGAAATAAGGGTAATTTAAGAATAGAAAGACGTATTAGTGTAATCAAAGGTTTTTTAATCTTTTTAACTCATAAAAAAGGATAAAGGCGTGTAAAAAAAATTTAAGAGTGTGCAAATATCATTTGCTTTTCTTTTTTTTCCATAATTTCTTTTTGCAAATACATCTAAAAGATTCATGTTGTTCTGTTCTTTTATTGATGATGAATGAAGTTGTTTTTCTTACTTTTCTTTTGTGGGTTGTAAGGGGTAAAGCTCTATCCATCTTGAACTTAAAAGGTCTAGTCAAAGGTGGGAATAATTTTTGGTGAATAATAAAAGGATAAATTCATAGTTATGAAATCCATCTAGATGTGTGGTTCAACCAGTCAACCTGGTAAATCGGTCACTAGATTGGGTTGGGTTTTTATTCTGATCGGATAAGGAGAGAATCCGGTTGAACGCATAGAATCCGTTGGTTAAACCAGAGAAACCAAGAACCCGACTGGTGTTTTAAGGAATCCGGGAGTTACAAAAATTGGAAGAAAAACTCCTTTGCTAAGACTCGAATTCTAAACCTCTAAGTGAATGAGTATGAAATTTCAACCATTGCACCATTTGCTACATGTTTGATTGCTACCTTAACTTTTATTTCTTTTAACCTTTTCAAATTTCATACTTCAGTCTTAATTTCTATATGTTTGTGTGTTATACATCTATACAAGTTTAAACATAACTATTTTAATATGTTTTGTTGTATTTTTAAATAATTAGTTATTCTAAACTTATCAAGAATAGATTAAAATTTAATAAATATGTTTTATAAATGTTTTCAATAGATATTTTATATATAATAATTTAAAATTATTATATATATATATATATATATTAGTAACCCACCAATTGAACCAGTAACCTATTCACCCATTTCCCTCACCGGGTTCCTTCCCGGACCGGATTTAATAACTATGGATAAATTACTATAAATACCTGTGGTATAACTACCTGACCTAAAGCTTTTATACGCTTTAGAAATATACCTTAAATCCCATATAGTTCGTATTAAAATGTAAAATGGATGAAAATCATCCAATGTAATAGTGGTTGAACCACAAATACCCCAAATGCAAGTATTTAAATAAAAACACCATTTTTTTTGGGAAAAAAATCTAATGTCTTATGGCTAGCTATCTTTATTTACAAAAAAAAATCACTTCACCACCATCACTATCACCTGTTGGGTTCATAGGTAGATTTAAGCTATCCCACAGTGATTTGAGAAAAAAATAAAGAGCACTTAATATATAAGTTAGACCCAAAATCTAATGGCCTAAACTTTTAGATCAATGTTGAATTCTAATTTATGTATAGGTCTCTTTTGTGGGTTCTCTCGTAGTTTTTCTCCCCAACAGTGGCATCAGAACTTTTAGTATGAGTTGGGTTACTTGTTTGCAAGTGATTGGTGCTTTCTTGTTGTTGAACCAATAAATGTTCTCTTTCTTGGAGTTGGATCGTAATCGTTCTCTTTTTTGTGTCGATTCATAGAGTTAAGAAGAGTGGACCCATTAGACCATAGGTTAGGGATTTGGCCAGGGGTCCGGTTTATTCATAGCGGGAATGAAATTAAAAAAGAATGGGCCCATGAGTCGGTTGATTAAGAATTTGGGCTCGTATGGAGTATTAAAAGTGAGTTTGAGATAAAAACTTTGTTTCAATATAGCAAGAGTATACCCTTAAAGAGGGAGATTGTTAGATTTATGAGTAGATTTAAATTGTCCCACATTAGTTTGAGAGAGAAATAAAGAACATTTAATATATTGGTTAGATTTGTTCACAGTAGGAGTGAAATTCAAGAAGAATGGGTCCATGAGTTAGTTGATGAAGAATTTGGACTTCCTTGAAGTATTAAAAGTGGGCTTGAGATAGAAGTTTAGTTTCAATATGGGAGTATGCATATGAAATGGGAGATTATTGGGTTCATATGTAAGTTTAAGTTGTCCCATATTAATATGAGAGATAAATAAATAACACTTAATATATAGGTTGGATTCAAGACCTACTGGCTTAAGTTTTTAGGTCAAGATTGGGTTTCAACTTATATATTAGGCTTTTTTTGTGGGCTCTCTCATGTTTTTTTTTCCAACAGTAGTATTAGAACTTCTAGTTACGAGTTTGGATTACTCGTTTACAAGTGACCAACTATGAAGGGGAAGACTGTTGAGTTCATGGGCGGATCTTAGATTTAATTTGTCCCACATTAGTTTGAGAGAGAAATAAAGAGAAATTAAGATATAGACAGGAATCAAAACTTACTGATTTAATCTTTTAGATCAAGATTGAATTCTAACTTTTGTATTAGACTTCTTTTGTATAGACTCTGTTATGGTTTTTCTCCCCAGATCAAGATTGAATTCTAACTTTTGTATTAGACTTCTTTTGTATAGACTCTGTTATGGTTTTTCTCCCCAACACCATCATCGTCGGCTTCCCTCCACCCTTAAACCTCTCACCTGCACCAAAGGTACCCTCACCTTAGATTACCTTCCTCCTCCCTCCTAATACCCATGCCCTTTCCCCTTCCTCTTCATCCTTTCCTTGCAGATGCCCCTATTCTTACCCCTGCAATCTCCCTGCCCTTCTCCTTAACCCTACAATCCCTTCCTAATTCCTATTCAACAAATGCAACCGCCCCTCTCCTTACCCCTGCAAACTCCTCCCTGTCAAGTAAATGAAATCGCATTCCCCACCCTGACAAATGCAAAGTCAAGTAAATAAAACTACACGAATGCGAGGTTTAGAGTAATTTTTTGATTTTTTTTCACACTATAATTTCTCCTAAAAAAAATTAAAATATAATTTCATTGACCTTGTATTCATTGAATGTTAAGGTTTAGAGTAATTTTTTTTAAAGAAAATAAAACTCAATTTTAGCTAAATTTGCCTTCGAAGATTGCTTGCTCATTGAGCTCCCATTCAATGCCTGATATAACTTTCAAAATCATCACTAATAAAGAATTATTTTCCCAATCATTAGTGTCAGAATTTTCTCAGTCAACTAATCAGTTACCACTTTTTTTCTTTTTCGCTCTAAAAGATTTTTTATTTCGTGGAATTTTAAAATTCTATTAATACTTTAAAATTTGTATAATACAAGTTTTTAAAATATAATTTATTATATTGTATAAATTTTTAAAACATAGGATGACCCATTTTCCTATACTTGGTACACTATTTTGTGGCTGGACAACAAGAAGCCAATCAATGAAGAAAAACCATTGAGCAGCATGCAGTCAAATATAATTATGGTTCTAAATCTAAATAATAGTACTCCTATAATTTAGTTTGGTTTTTCTCTGCTGTTTTTGGGCACAAATGTATCATGATATATACACAGACAGATAACAATGGAAAATGCATTAATGCAGGCAGTGACTATAAACACAAATGGATGGACTGATGCAGGACATGCTGTCAATCAAATGTATGATCTTCTTTACATGATGGGTCGCGACGATATTGCTGTTGGATTGGGAGGTGAAGGTGGAATTCTTGAAGATGGTACTATACTTCCAAATGTAGGAGGATATCTCCCACTAATTGAACAGGTATATAAGCGATAGTTCAGTGACAATTTTACATATTGAAATGCTGCAATATTACTTGTTTTGATGAATGAGTTTTAGTATTTCTTCTGTTCTGGTAAATTATGCCATAGTTATCGGAAATTCTCTCCACCCCTAAGAAATACGTATCACAATTCATACATATAGAAATACGATTTATTTACATTCTAAAACGCGGTAATTTACATTTCAGAATATCAAAGGTAACGAATCATTATTAAGATAAGTATGCTTTTTTTTTTTTTTTTCTTACATGTTTCTTTATTTTTTATTTATTTATTTATTGAGGAAATGAATAAATATTTCTAAATTTACACAACTAAAATTATTTAGTATTTGATTGAGAATAATGATTCTTGAAAGTTGAGCATTTTCTTTTCTATAGTCACTAAAAATTTATTTATAGAAATTTAATACTATCTACTACCAACCACTGCTTTCTTATTCATGTAATGTGTTTATGGTGGTTTATGAGCAACTAGTGACATTCTAGTAGTTGTTCAATAACCAATAGGAAGGAGCCATTTGTACATGCTAGTCCACTTTATTACGAATTGAGGGGTCATATTTTGTCCAAATAGGAGCCTTTCATTGGTTTTTTGAGCAATTAATAGGATGCCAAGTAGTTATTCAATGATCATCTTCACAATAAATTTTGCCATCTAGAGAAGGTTTATGGTGGTTTATGAGCAACTAGTGGCATCCTAATAGTTGTTCAATAACTAATAGGAGGAAACTATTTGTACAGGATAATTTACTTTATTACGAATTGAGGGATCATATTTTGTCCAAATATGAGCATTTTATTAGTTTTTGAACAACTACTAACATGCCAACTACTAACCCCACCCGAACTACTTTTTTATTCGGTAATGTAATAACTTTTTGTAAGAAATGACCTACCTCAATGTATCCACTAATTTTATTCCCATGTTTCTGATTTTAGATAGCGAATCGCTTTTCCATATTTATGTCGCATTTCTTAATTTAGCACGTTTCTAGTAACTATGAATTATGCTAGTACTAACTAATGTTGTGTATTGCTTTAATTAGGGAAATGGTACAGCGGGATATTGTAGATACTGGCAAGCTATTCCAGTAGGTCGTGGAGGTCGATTAGATACCGATACAAATTTTGGCTTTCGCAAAGTTGGTTTTCTACCACAGGTATGAATTATTGAAAAGAATGTGTATCTTGATGATTGACCAAAGTTATCGAGTTTATGTTTTATTACTAGCCAGGCTCGATCGATGTTTCATTTCAATGTTACTGTATAAGAATCCTGCTTTTGTTGCTATTCCACTCATAGTTACCGAATTCACTGATAACCTCTCTACCCTGTACTAATTCGCACATTTTGAGGCACTGTACCGGACATCGGTATAACATATACTTGTTTTTTAACAGGTGACGTAATATATACTCATATTACGTATAAGAGAGTACTACGTATTCATTAACTATGATTCCACTCTTGCGAAGATTTGTATTGAACTTTGATGTATTTGCTTATAACTGTTGACTGTTTTTATCCTTTCTGGTGTTAGATTGTATAAGTTAGTATATATGGATTGCTGATTTGCTTCCTTTTTGAATCCAGGGCAGAAGGAAATATTTACCTCTTCTGCAACCAACTGCTCAGCAAGTAATGATTGACAAAATTTCTGCCGGACCAACAACTGTGTTTATAATTGGAGCACATACAAATTTTGCCATTTTTCTTATGAATAATCCACATTTGAAGAGAAATGTTAAGCATATTTATGTCATGGGTGGTGGTAAACATGGTAATCTTTTCACCGACTATACTGGTAATCCTTATGCAGAGTTCAATATATTTGGAGATCCTTTTGCAGCATACCAGGTACTGGTAACAAGAAATGGCTCTTACACCACAGATCTCAAAATGAAAATTAAAAGATGACATTTTGCTTGCTAAATGTAGGTTATTCACTCTGGAATTCCAGTTACTCTTGTTCCGTTGGATGCCACAGACACCATCCCTATAACTCGAGAGTTCTTTAAGACATTTGAGAAGAATCAGCATACCTTTGAAGCACAATACTGTTTCAAGTCCTTGAAAATGGCGTGTGGGTGTGATACCCAGGATGATCACTTTTTCACGGTAATCCCTTTGAAGTTAGCAGTGCATTCTTAACCAAATTTGGTCATTGTCCCAATTCAGAAATGAATGAGAAATCTTGTTAATGCTTATAACACCTCATTTACTTAATGCAGAGTTATTTTATGTGGGACTCATTTTTATCTGGTGTAGCAACATCAATTATGCGTAAGCCACATAACCAGAAAGGGGACAATGAGTTTGCAGAAATGGAGTTTATGAACATTACTGTGGTTACTTCAAATGAGCCCTATGGGATATCTGATGGCTCAAATCCATTCTTTGATGGCCGTAAAATTCCCAAATTCAACTTGAAAAAGAATGGAGTTCATAGTGGCCATGTCCAGACTGGACTTCGTGATCCTTTTTGCCTGGCAAAGAATGGGAAGGGAAGATGCAAGGTGCCAATTTCCTTTCAAAGATGATGTTTTCTATATTTCACTTGTTTAAGCATCCTTCAATCCTTTTTCATGGTTTTGTTCACTTAAATTTCACTTTCTTGTTGCAAATACATGAATTTCTTTGCTTTCATTTTTCTATGCTGAAGGCTCAATGATCTGTATTTAACAGTTCATCTGACAAGTTATTCATTGCATATTAATCAGGATGGCTATACAACAGAGGTAACTGGTAAAGAAGCAGTGCGCGTGCTTGTTGCTGTCAGAGCAAAACCTAATTGCGATCCAAGCAGTTCTCTCAACAGAGAATTCTTCAAAAGCTTTCTTTATGTATGTTAATCCAGTCTGCTTCATTTCCTAACATAAAACCAACATGCATATGATTTCATTTTGTCATAGTACATTATAACATTTGATGAGCATTTATTGGCTTTGGTTACTGAAATATACTGAAACATATTTGATGGATTCAGGTTCTAAATCATCCTCAACATTCTGGAAGGTTCAACATTTCAACACAATTTCTGCATTACAAAGAAATTCTTTACAAACCAGATTTCAGAGGAAGGAGACTTGGCAAGAATGTGGTGTTTGACATGGATATGAGTGCTGGAGACTTTCTAGCTCTCTTTTATCTCCTTAAGATTGACACCTGTTGAAACTATCAATCTTAAGGTACAAAGACCTTTTTCTTTTAAAGTTCCACTGCCAGTTACAATTCCTGTTGTGCAAGTAGCTCAAGTTAGAATGGTCCAAAAAACTTTGTACTTCCATTTTGATATCATGTTAATTGAGTTTCCTGTCTAGAACAACTAAATTTCTTTGACCAAATAACACTGGCAATAATGTCCGTCCAACTGAGCCATTTGAAAACTAGATCAGTAGTTCGCAATTTGGACTTAACATTATTCTTAAATTTATAGATGGATACTGCAAAAATTAAATATTGATGGTGATGATGAGAACTAGTTTCTAGGATTTGAAAGAACAATACTTCGTGATGTGCATCTTGTCAATTTCATTAGGCAGTACTGGTTACTCCAACTGGATGGGCAAATGCTGCAACAATAGATGCTGTCTATGATTTACTGCGTATGATGGGTCGCGATGACATTCCTGTTGGCCTTGGAAGTATGTTTGCTTGGAACACAATCTGATCCAATGTTTTCTGCTGTGGAAGACTGCAAGTCTAACAAGGCTATTCCTCATGGTAGTGGTGGATTTTTAGACTCGGATACTCTATATGGATTAGCTCGTGATTTGCCACGAAGCCCTCGAAGGCATGTGATTCATTCTATGGATTTCTTAATAACTTTTATTCTTAGACCTGATCATTTCTTTTTATGGTTCCCTCAATGTGTTGAATAATCCCTTTCAGGGAAGGCCAATTGTGGAAATTCTTAAAATGAAAATATTTATGGAGGAAATCACAGATAAATTAAGTTAAAAGCATAAATAAAATTTTATGTCTGGAGAAGTACAAATTAATCTATCACAAGAGGAAATCATCATTAGCATTATGTGGGGGATGAGGAACTATCTTGCTTGTCATGCATATTTTGGGCAATGCGTCAAATAGACAGGCATTGTTTCATAGTCTTCCCTAAACTTGTGTAACTTTTGGTACCGGTTATTGCTGAATCATTGTACACTAATCAGAATCCTTGTAACATTTTTCGTTTAAACTGACAAGAAGCATCTTAACTCTAACCAGACACAACTTCTATTCTTGTTCATGAACATGGTAAAGTGTAAAACTAAAAGCCAAGGCTGTACATTGATGTCCTTCACGACCTCTTCTTCTTGATGAGCATTTTGATCTTTAGGTCATTCAATAGAAAGAATGAGGTATAAACAAAATTATTGATATGATTTAAGATAAACTAAAACATTGTTAATATGCTTATCTGTTTGAGCAATCTTAAGAGATTGCTATATTTGTTTGTACACAATTGTGATGATTTGGTTCGTCTTATTCATTCACTTCCAAAATTCCAAATAAATGTCGCTTTTAGGCAATGAATTTTGTTTGGTTGGGTTAGCATGACACTGTCCAAATTAATTGCAGGTATACAGCTGAGAATTCTGTCAAATATGGAGCTCCTCGAGATACTGATCACCCTGAACTCAGACAACCTCTTGCACTGGAGATACAAGTTGAGATGGCAATCACTAGTAAAATCTCTTGATCCAGGGTCTAAGGTTACCATTTTGACCAATGGACCCTTGACTACTCTTGCAAAAATTGTTTCTTTGGGCAAAAATGCGACCTCTGTTATTGAGGTGAGTGACTTTTCTGTACTTGTTTTATCAATAGAATACAGAAACTGAGATTGTATAACTAACAAACAATCTAATTCGGGTAGTACCAACCAATCATAACAGTAATATTTGCTTTAAGAGTCTATATAGAATCTGTTCACCATTCTAAAGATGCTATGTGCAGTGATCATATAGAAAATAGCTTGTGCTGCATGTAATCTGAGATATCCATATTATGATTGATGGATTAAAGATGTAATGTTTTGAATTCTGATACAGGACGTGTACATTGTTGGAGGCCACATCAATTATAATAACAGTCAGAGAGGAAATGTCATCAATGTTCCTTCAAATCAATATGCAGAACTGAATATGTTTCTTGATCCATTGGCTGCAGAGATATCAGTTTTTAGTTCGGAACTTAATCTCACCCTTATTCCACTTGGCATTCAGCATAGAGTCAGTAATTTCAACAAAGTTCTACAAAGGCTCTACCTAACTAAGAAGACCCCTGAGGCCTTGTTTGCCAGGAATTTACTGACAATGTTGCATGACTTGAAACGGGCACATCCCAGATACCAACATATGGTAAATCATCTAATTGTTTGCATCAATCAACCAAATAAACGACTTTCATTTTATGTTTTTCTGTTTATCATCTAAGACTTTTATTGATTGATGAAATTTTATAAGGGCTTTTAGTACATGATGCTAGTACCACTGTGTAATATGACAAGGATCTGCATTCCTGAGTTCTGTGCTTCTTTCGTTTGACTAACTTTATATTTTCACTCCTGCAGGACACATTTCTAGGGGAAATTCTCGGTGCAGTTATCCTTGCTGGTGATCAGTCAACCCTGGAATCAACCTTTGAAGTGAAGATTGTCAAGATCTTTGCACAAGGTACGTTGAATCTAAAGATGGACAAATGACAATTGATGAAAAAGAAGGAAAATCAGTTAAAGTATTGAAAAATGTGAATTCGAAGGCTTATTATAACCTTTTTGCAAGCCAACTTGGTGATAAGAAACAATCTGCAGTAGTTGGAAGCTTTGATGAACAGAGAAGAATATGGAGTAAATCACAAAATAGAAGTGGTAATGGCCTTTAGAACAAGCATAAGATAATCATTAGGAATATAAACTGTCAAGAAAAAAGAATTAATTGGTAAAAGCTTCTCAATTGTTGAGAAAAAAGAATCCTTTCTGTGCATTGGAAACCTTTCTCTTTGAACTAGCAAAGTTTTGTACCTTATACAGACGACACAAAGAAAAGGGAAGTGAAACCAGGATATGTTTCTTATAGTAGTTAGCCCATGATTGTTCATTCTTTCCATCAGATGCAGTTCTGCATGCTATTGTATTCTAGTCTGTAATGCTGGAAAGATTGCGACTTTCTTTTACCTGTCAATCCTATTTTTAAGCTATGAAGTTGATTTTGTTATCATGTTACTACAGATGAACTAAGATAAAGAAAGGTCCGGTTTTTCTGTTTGCCACATTTATGTTTACAGATCTTATCAGATTCATTACATAAAATCTTACTTTCAAATGCAATCAATGATTTGCATTCTTAGTGCCCTCTGTGTTCAATTTCCCAACAATTACTCTTGCATTCTTTCCTTGACAAGAAATCTCATCCATTCCGGTTTGAGCTTCTATAACATGGAAGCTCAAAATGGAACAATCAGTACTTTGTTTCCCTTAAGATTCTCAGCAAATATCGGACTTCTGCAATTAACTGTCTGGACAATTTCTTATTTGTTGCTACCAAGAGGCTCAAATTGCGAAAGCCCGAAACAGTAGCTTGGTGGTATAATGTTGCCTCTTCTTGACAAAGCTGACTTTATTGAATCTCAACTTTGCAGTACACCAATATTCTTGGAAGCCTGTAACTATCAGCAGATAGCCCCAGATGTTGAATGTTTAATCAAGTAATGCTGTCCCAAAACACTGTCGTGTGTAACAGGTTTAACATTTTTTGGTTGTCTGACACTTTCTTGTACATTGGACAATCTTGTTCGTTTTCATGTACTTCTTCTTACATAATAGATAATCGAAGCATATCAATCTCAAGAATCTCAGTAACATATGAATCATAGCAGAGTTGTCCCTTTCAGCCATGAACTTAAGAGAGTTGTGTCTATGGCTAGGTACATGCTGGAGGAACAGGATTCTGGGTTCTGGAAGATAATACCGTAATAAAGAGATTCCATGACATTGTACATCTAAAACATCAGATTAAGAAAAGAAACCAGAACTTAACATTAATAAACAGAAAGCCAGTAGATCAAACTAAAGAAAAGTTTCTAAATTATTAATTTCCGAGTTCACCACAAGCTGCAGCACCAAAGCAAAGGCACATAACACCTCTTTTAATCAAAATTCTTGTTTAGCATAATTCACAAGAAAATCCACTAACAGAAGCTTCCTCACCATAGAGCTTAATACTATGCTTGGCCTACTTATGATTACCAAATGATCTTCTCATTCCACTGTAGGAATAGCTCCTCCTGCAGCTATAATCTGCTGCTCCAACTACAACAGTCAGAAGGCAAAGTCAGGAGTTGGAATGCTTATTGTTAAAAGCTTCAAGATACAACAGAACTCATTTGCTAGATAGTTCATCACTCACACTGAATAGTGTCTCAAACTTGTTCTTCAATAGGAGATACTCGTGTTTTATTTGTTGCAAACATCTTAAGCACCTACAAGCTCCCATTGCTTACAGTTCAGTACGTGAAACTTGATCTTAATCGACAGGAAAAGAAACTAGAAATCTTGGAGCTTTCCTAAGGTCCTTAGGGAGATAGAAACTCAAGTCTTATGAGAAAAGAGGAAGAAGAAAATGCAACAATAAGCAAAGGAAGATGTAACAAGATTACACAGATACTTACTCTTCAATATTCTGTTCTTCACAACAAGACAGAATTGCGAAAAGCAATGCAGGTATTTTTCACCCTCTGAGCACCTATGCTGTGGAAGAATAATGGAAAAATTCCGTAGGAACAACAAATTTGTTATGAATCCTTATTATAAATCATTACCTAATTAATTCTCAGAAGATAAAGCTACTCCCATGCTAAATGATTAACTGTAAAACCAACTTTTGTCTGAGGGAGTCTTGACAGTAGTTGTAAATGCATTTATGTTAAAAAAGAATGGGCTATCAAGTTCTGAAATGATACCGAACGTGCTTCCTTTTTCCATTTCTTGTGATCTTGAAGGTATTAAAATTATTGTTTAGTACCTGGAGCTGCTGCCCTTAAGCTGGTGAACATGAGCATCAACCTTCTTAAATTCTACATTTTGCTGATCTCTGCAAAAATACAAACGGTAGGACTTAAAAGACAAATGTTCATATTAAGCACAGACAAAGAGAGTGAGAGTGGAAACAGGATTGAAATCCTCACAGAGCCCTGGTTAGATCATTGATAAGTTTCTCCGAATCTTCAAAGAAAAGAGACACCACTTCAAACACAAACTCTGGGTTGCTCTCATCTTGCAGTTGCTGAAGCTGACTAAATTGGCCATCCAAGAATCCCTGCAAAGTTACAACCCAGGAAAGATTTAAACTAAACAGCATAAAACAAAAACTAACATAACCACCTAACAACCTAAGCAAGCAAAATCATACCTAACATGAAGTAACTACCTCATAGGCTAATACAACACTTGAGAAAACCAAAAGAAAAATGTAAAAAACCAGAAACTACATATTCTAAAGACCATGATTTGCAGTTTTTTCGCCTTACATCACGAAACAAAGATGCAGTGTATTCCAGAAAGCTTCTTTGCAACTGTCCAACATCCATCCTTTTTTTTTTTTTTCTCTCTCTCTTTTGGACTTAAAGATAATTTCAGGTTTGCTAGTTATGACAGCCAATGAAGGCTTTCTGGTTGGTGCAGGCAGATCTTGAGGAAAAACAGCAAAAATCAGGCAGGATATAAATGCTTGAAAAGGATTTGGTGAATTCAATGTGTCAAGAAAGGAAGAGCCAAAATTTTGCCTGCTTTAGGGTGCTATGTCGTACACAATGGAAACTACACTTTCCTTTGTTTCTCTCCTTTCCCTTCTCTGGTCTTGTGCTACTCGTGTCACAGAATCATAGCCTCTGCAATTATTCTAGTTATTCTACAGCATTATTTACCATCCCTTTTAACTTAAAGAATTCCAAAATGCCACCCCTCTCCTATCTTTTCATTTCTTTCTCCACTCCACTTCTATATTCTTAATACTTTAATTACATGAAATGGTCTACCTCTTCCTACCCCTCCTATTTTTTCCTCATAGAAAACAAGGAACCAAATCTTTTTTCTGTTCTAAAGTAATAGTTCCAGCATAAAATTGTAATTGATGGTTGACCCCAAAAGTCACTTTAGGTAAGAGATTATGCTCCTATTTACCTTTCATTATTCTAAGTTAATAGTTTTATGGTACATTACCACCTATCTGATTCCCTATGGTAAGCAAAACCTCCTTACATTTTCATCTTTATTTAGAGAATCTTATCATTTCAATCCCATCCTGGAGATGCCCTTTAAGACTATCCCTTTTTGTGTGAAAAATGCTCCTGTTTTCCAAAGCTTCACACTAGATAATAAGAAAATGTTTTACAGCAAAAATTGGAATATTCGAAATGGTGGGAGGGGATGGAAACTGAATGATTTCAATCTAATCCAACTGGAACATTTAGCATAAAGGAATCACCCTTATCTTTTGTGTCAAACAAACTAATAAATCAACAGAATCAGTGACTGTAGTTTTTGCCTCTCTAACTAATGAGGAGTCACCAAACCCACTTTTGCTCTCGGTACAAATTCTTTGGCTGATAAACTAAGCCAATTTGGTCAAGACATGCATCTGACATACTCAATAGTCAGACCACAATTACTGAATACATGGTATTTTCTTGTATATATTATAAGTGCCGAAACATAAAACATTTCTCACTTTTTTGGGGAAAAAAAAAAAATTACATGTAGTATCTGATAACATATTCAACACTAAATAGGCAGCATTAGTTTTATCAAGAAAGTACCAATTTCTGAAATTAGACCACTAAATACAGCTGGGAATTAGTTGTCAACTTATAGAAACCATGTGATTTTCATGCTAACCAGACCATTTATTGGTTCAACTTAAACATGGACAACTTAAGTTTAACTGTCCAATAACATAGATTATATTTATCAAAGACTATATAGTTCACAGAGATCTGTATCAACTTCAATTAAAAATTCTAAATCTCCAACAGGACTCACTTTTGATTGGGCAAAAGATTTGAAAAAAAAATCACAAGTGTCAGCTTTTATAACAAGAGAAATGAGGACCATGATTCAGATTTCCACCTCCTCTCTGATATGATGGGAATCTCATCATGATCAAAAGCATTTGCAGATATGGTTGAACTCATCCTTGTCGCTGTTCAACCACTTAGAGATGCACCTGTGAAGCACATGTATGTTCTACTACATGATTTCAAAACTAGAATAATTCTCTCTTTTGGTCTTTCCCAGCCCCCCAGGTAAAATAAGGAAAAAAAGCAAAAAAAATAAAAAAAAAATATTTGCCACGACTTTGACGAGTAAGTCATATTACTCACTTGTTTCACATTTAAATGCGAATTGACTTACACAATCGTTAAAATAATTAAAAAATAAAAAAATTTATTACTTTTTTATTATCCAACAGTTTAAGATATTCATCTCGTAACATGCAGTGAGTAGCAAAACTTTTTCGAATTTGATTTCGAATTTGACTCCATAATTATGGTTTTACATTATCCCTGTAATGGAACAAATCCTGCATGAGTGCAACATTCTAAAACAAAAGCCCACTAGACAAATCATGTATACATTCAGTATTTGAAAATGTAAAGGGCAGGGCTAATCCCAATACAATTTGAGAAGAAAATCACGCATTTTAATTCAATCAGTCTCGCAAAAGAAAATAATGAATGAAATTCAAGCCCTCTCAGGATTTAAGGAAATTGACAATGGAAGGGAAAGGGAGCAATCTACAATCCCAGAAGCAAAATTATTAATTGCACAAAGTATATGTAACTGATATACATGTGTTCTTCATACTTTGAGAAAATTTCAAGTCTCCGTAACATTTGTAACCCAGATTAAACAGCATTACCATAACAACTCCCATACAGAACTTGATGAAAATGAGGAATAGTAATCAAAATTACAGCTCAAAAATAAATAAACTTGAATTTGAAAAGAAAGGAAAAGCTAAAAAAAAAAAAAAGTAGCATGGTTTCTAAGACAACTGTTAAGTGGAAAGCCTCAATTTAAGATCCTAACAGACTTTGCAGCTCTTCCTGCAGGACCCGGGAAGTTCAGATGATCCCACCATGTACTCCGGATTCTTTTTGCATTCCCCAAGGGCTGCCCATCTCTTACAATTTTCATCTGTATCTGAACAACTATCATCGGATCCCAAAATCTTGTCGAAGTTATCTACAAATGAATCCACTTTGTAGCCGACCATTTCTCACCTTCAATCACGGGGCAACCACCATGAAGACTCATAGGGTCTGGAATAGCAGTTGGGTGCAGACTGAAGAATAGAAGTGCGTCACCTTTGTGTGGTTTTACTGTAAAGTTCCAAAAATGGAAAGCACAAAAATGGTAGGACACATCAACCTTCTGAACACTAATAATAGCGTGAATTAAGAAAGCATGACTTGCAGTAAGGCCTCACCTCCAATACCTTTCCTCCCACAATCTGAGAGATTCTCATCAGCTGTCATAGATCGACGACGAGGTGACTCCTGCAAATGATTTTGGAAGATCGTTAAGAGAACAAAATACCCTAGCGACCATCAAAATTTAATATACCTGACTCGTGTTTCTAACATATTTTATCTGATAGTTAATAAAATAACAAATTTAACTAATGACTTAAAAGAAAAGAATTAAAATATGACATGTTAGCTACAAAAGCAGAAGTTTGACAATTTCACATCACAGAACTTCTCTCGCCTCTCCTAGGTTATGGTTTCATGAGTTCCATTCTGAACCCTTAAATACTATTAGTAACTAAAGCTCTTCTTCAATATTGCAAGATTAAGCTTCCAAATTATTAATTTTGGCATACTATCTTACAGCAATCCATCACCAAAATCATGTAGAATTAACTGCAGAGAAGGAAAAAAAAAAAATGCAGACAGTGGGAAAGTAAAAAGAGAAAGATATGAAGAAAAGGAAACTCACAATATCATTCTAGACAATAGGATATTACAAGTGGTAATCTGTCGGGATGTATATGACCTAAACTAATATCAGTCTTACAACAAATGACTGAAAAGCTTGTGAACTAACCTCCGCGTTGGGAAAAACAGTCTCGCCACCTTTTTCAACATCTGAGAGGTACATGAGTATGGTGGCTATGCGGTGTCCACCACGCACAATATTTACCTTGTCCGAGAAGTAATCATAGTGAGCCTCATATTTCTGTCCATGTTCATAATGACAAAGGTAAGTACTTGTATGTCTTCACCATTTTCTAACAATAACAAATATTACCAGACTCGTTAGTTAAGTAACATGCAAATCTCTCTCTCACACCCCACACCCCAACAACTTTAGAAGGCTGAATTGGACTTGGAGATAGAAGAAGAGAATCCCTTTAGAAATGGTCTAAATTTTCGGATACAAGCCAGATAAAAAGCTTGGATGAGACTGATAGCAAGTACACAAAGACTCTAGTCAGTCCCAGAATCTTCAAATATTGTAACAAGCTTTCTGCCAGTCATTTTTGTACCACAACACCTGTCCTCATTTCTATATACACAACCTATTTGTACCATTGAACAGCCATTAAGGGTATCAGTATTTGGGGAATGAAAAGCTGGGGGATTTTGCTGCTGAGCTCAAAATTTGTCCCACACAAATGACAAATCTTTTAAACAGTTATGATACAATCACAACCAAATATAAAACATGTGAACATCACATAAATGGTGTACATGCATGTATATCAGGCCTCAGACATTCAAAAGACTTTGTACAGCGTGGTTGCATCTCAGAAGTGAAACCACCCGAATATATCAGGCCCCAAATGTTGGGGGCGAATTGGAACAAAGATTAACTATTACTGGAGTATCGTCTAACTAAACCACACCTTTTGGTAGAAAAGTCCATGTTGCAATTTTCTCCTCTATACCAGCAACAATGGGATCCTGTAGTATGAGAGGTAAATAGGAGATAGTCAGAAAAAAGAGCAGGAATAACTCTGACCTACTGCATACCCTAATCCCCCAACGTATCAAAAAATAAATAAAGACCAAAAAGAAAAAGAATAAAGTTCCAGGATAAGACATTATTGGTCAGAGTTTGTTAATTCCCTTATCATCAGTAATATTAAAGTCCTGGACTTTGTCAGATTTTGGTATTTCAGGTAAAAAATAGAGTTAACAAAAAAGGTAGTAATACAAAATTTCAGATTTCAGTAATTCTAAATACTAAGAGCTAGTAATAGAAGCAAGATTAAAAATATCCAACCATTAACGAACAGAAACGAGATGGGGAAATCAAGTCATACAAATAAGCAATGAAGGAAATATTAGAATGAAATTTTGTTAACCCTCGAGATATAAAAGACCAGGGGACCAACTCAAGCAATGTCAAAACCTGACAAAATGATATACAAGATTGCAAACTTCTGATGTCCCAACCAAAGAATATCGAATTCGACAGGGTGAATCGAGGCATTGTTCTAACTTCTAATCTTCCTCTTCCTCTTCCTCTAAGGTCTTTTTAAAATTAAACATGTTATTTTCATACACTCATCTGATACTCATCTTCATTAATTCCAGCAGTTACCAAGAAAACTTCACTTGTCTTACTTTTTCTCTACAAACCAAAAACCTACAAAAACTGAAAAAACTCAAAACCGGAATCATGCTACTGCTTCCATACTTTACTTTTTGATTATCAAGTTCTCTTGTCGTACTCATTTTAACAAGATCAAAATTTTATCCCGTAAATTAAATTTACCTTTCTACGTTACCACTTAATTATATGCATTATAATCCTTCAGCCAGTAAAACAATATTTGACCAATAAAACATATGATAACTGAGCTGCTTTTATTGCAAGATTAATGATTAATCCGTTAATATCTTCTAATTTAACCAATAAAAATCGAACCTTTCCTTTAGGAATGAACATTCCAGAGCTCGTCCGGACATCACTCAGCTTACTCTCTCCAGATAAATTATCCGCCACCGCCGATCTCTTCAACTCCGATTTGGCCTATTCAATTTCCAACCATAAAAAAAACAACCAAATTTTTACAAAGTTCAATTTTTTTTTTCTTTCCAAAAAAGATGAACTTACAAGAGAAATTAAATGATTGCATTCTTCATCTGTGAGAAAACCCTTATACACAAAAGCCCTGAAAAACCCAGAAAAAATAAAAAAGAACCCACAAATTTAAACAACTGAATGATAATAATAACAATAATAATTCAAAGAAATTAACATTAGATTACAGAATTCTGGTCAACGATCAGAGTACCTGGGCTTCCACGAAATTTGTTTGACTTTGGAAGGATTGATGATTGAAGAGCTCCAAGATTTGCTGACAGTTGATAATGAGATCAAGAGGAAGATTAAGATAGAGAAGAATTTGGGAGATTTCATTTCCATAGTCGAGTTGAGAGGCTTGAGAGAATTGTGGACTCAATTGGTAAGATGGAAAAGTTTTCTGGAAAATAATGGCAAAGAATTTTAATTTTTCTGACAAGATTTTGTTATTTTTTGTTTGTTTGTCAAATTAAATATTTTACTAACAACCTAATATTTGACTTTTTAGTTGTTACTGAGATATGATATTTTAGATTTTAATTAATTAATGTAACGATAGTAAGGGAAAATCTGAATGAAGTTTGTTCAAAATAAACAATAATCATTATTCACAAATAAACAAAATGATATATAACATCCCAATTAATTTTAAACTAAATCGAGTATTTTTTGAATTTTTTATATATAAATTTTAAGGCATTTTAAATCTTAATCTTATCAATCGAATTTAAGTCAATGTTAAAAGGATAATCATGTTTATATTTGATTTAATTAATTAACAAACTAAGTTATAATGAATTCTTATGTAATCGAATTCGAGTTGGGTTTAACTCAATCAAGTTGGTGTTATATTTAATTTATTTCAATTAAAAGTTTGATATTTTGTATTTTGTGTCAGATAATTTCAAAAATTTCTCTTGAACAAAAGTATTTGACAATGTCACTTAATAGTCCGAAGTTTCTAATATTTTGTACTTACATCTATTGTTACTGCACTGTGTATTAAATTAGGTCCATTCAAAAATACCTCAAATTAAGCTAATGTAAGAAAATGTGACATCAGAAAGGGCATTGAAAACCAAAATAGCAAATCTAATAGGTATATAATAAAGGCATTGAAAATGCAAAATGAAAAATGGATTCTTTATTCTGCAAATTCAGCCTCTCCATGTTAAATATTTTTTTGGCAAGTGGTGGATCTTATCTTTTGTATCACTCAAGAACAGAAAATGGAAAATGGATTCTTCATTCTACAAATACAATGAAATTCCTAAATGCATTTCAAGTAAAAATGGTATAATTGTTTTCCTACAGGAATGTGCAGAAAATTTGAATTCTATGACTCTAATTCTGCATGCACTCTAAGAGCCTCATCTCTTTTCCTTCTCTACATGTCAGTTGAACTCATATATACATGTACAAAGCACTTACAGGAGAAACATACAATAAGAAAGCAGTCAATTGCTATCCTAACCCTCTTGGAAGTTGTCTGGTTCTTTTGGGGGACTACAAGAAGATGCATGATCTGAAACCATGCGAAATCAAAATGCACTTTAAGCTTCTGTTTTGGAAATGCTACTGCAATAGCATTGCTTAGTTGAAGAAAGCTTTACTGCTCCACTGCAACCTCATTTTGTTGGCCTGCATCATTCACACACATCTGCGATTCTTCTATGGTAAACAGCTCCGAAGGGTATGTTCTCCAAAATGAGGGCTGGCCTTTTTTGGAACTTTTTCTTGCTTTGCAATATGCCTTCATTGCCTTTTAACATCCTCACCACCTGAACACATGAATGTGTCCTGGTTTAGAGAAATACAGGATAACATAACAAGCAAACCAGACAAATAAAATTGCAAGCACTGATATCTAACAAGTTAACAAGTGAGATACTAGGCATTATCCTCGATGTGTAGTATGGCCTAAATTAGGCTTCTCAAGACATGGCCTGCATAAATTTCATTCATATTTTGCAAAGAATAACGTGCCTGGCTCATTGGAGGGCGCTCCGTTGAAGACTGTTGAATGCACAAAGAAGCAACCATAAACATAAGATTCATCTTTTCTGCATCATAAGAACCACCAAGTGATGGATCGACCAGCTCCCCAATATTTTTGCTTATTAGATGAGGTTTAGCCTGCAACAAGTTAATTCAGGTTTCCTGAGAACTTGTCACAAGTCATGATAAACAAACCATCATTTTTGTGCGATTAGTTTCAGGAAACCTGAAATGAAAATCACTGGATATACCATGGATGTCTACATACCCACATCACGACACTTTTATTTGACTTGTCCAGAGCTGGACGTCCAGTTAGGAGCTCTAATAGTAGTACTCCAAATGCATAGACATCAGTTTTCTCATCTATTGTGCCATGCAAGAAAAACTCAGGAGGAAGATAGCTGTCATAACAAGAATAAGGTTAGCATAAGGTTCATAGACGCAGCAACAAAATTGAGTATATGACAAGTTTCATGTCTGACAAACCCGAAAGTGCCTTCAAACTGCGACACATTGAGGTGAGTCCACTGATCTGGAAGCCATTTTGCGAGCCCGAAATCTGAAATCTACATCAAACTAAAAACTTGAGCATCATAGTTCAGAAAACCATTTCTGTATCTTTCTTTCCCAAAAGGTACCTGAGGCTCAAAAGCTTCTGTGAGCAATACATTAGCAGCCTTAATATCTCTATGAATTATTCTCCTTTGACATCCTTCGTGAAGATACATAAGGTGCAAGGCCAGCGGCTGACCCTATAGCAATATTATATCTCAAGCCCCAAGTTAGTTTCTCCTCACCTGAAACAAATAAGTTCAAAAGAATCATTGAGATTCAGATCGTTCTGCAATGCAAGAGAAAATTAACATCGGAAGCAAGAAATAGTGAACAAACCATTAAGCAAGGACGCCAAGCTTCCATGAGGAGATAGTGGAAGCACAAGGTGCATTCCCCCTTCTACACCATAACCAATTACACTAGATATGTTCGGATGGTTGACATGTACTAAGATTCCTAGCTCAGATAAGTAGTCTGCTGTCATCTCCTCAGGGCTACCTCTGGTTAGCCTTTTAATAGCTACTAGTTTCCCATCTTGCAGATGCCCCTTGTAAACTTCGGAATAACCTCCCTCCCCAATTAAGTTCTCTTTGAAAAGACATGCCAGGAAAGGAATCAAGAAAAGGAAAATGAGTTGTATTGAAATGCTTTGAAGCATATGATGTATTAACTGTAGTATGGGGAACGCAGACACAATGTTACACAAAATTCAGAAACATTATAACTAGAATAACAGGACAACGGAGTTCAATAAATATTCAAAATAAATCATCTGGGAAATATGTATAATGTTTTCTCCTCTCAAGTTCAGTCCTGTAATCCAACTGTTTATATCATTCCAAAAGCATGAAAATTGGGAAAGGTCAATAAGAATGATGACGTTTGTACCATGACTGAATGTTGTTGGTTGCAGTTTGGAGCTCTGAGAGAGTAAAATTCTTCCAAGAAGTTTCAAAGCAATGATGCAAATGAGAATCTAAACTTGTAGGTAGTGATAAGAAACTCTGTGTTGAACTGTACTCTTTTTTCTTGAGATCCTCTTGATTGAAGGTAGGGATGGTATGGTAGGATGGAAGTAATTGAAATTCATTGTTGGTCCTTTTTTCAGTTTACGAAGAAATCCACGCCATTGAGAATCACATTTCTCGTCCACTTGACCTTGAGCATCTGAAGTGCTGGCTGCTGAAACTGTTGTCTCAGATGTCTTGAGACATCCTTCGGAGCTTCTCTATTAGCGAGCTCATCTACTTTTTCCTCCTCAATAGATGTACATTCCAACTCTAAGAACAAATTATAAAAATTTAAGTCAGTGGAATGTTTCTCTGGATGCTGAGGAAGCATAGCTGCAGAAGTAACTAAAAAAAGCAAAGATAGGATGAACAGCGAAAATCCTAAACTTGCAATCAAGTTGATTCTTGAAAAGAAAATGGAGCATGGGCAGATGAACAAGAATCAATAGTAAAAGTTAGAGGCTAACCTTCTGCTGATATAGAAATGGAGGAAAGAGAAAATAGATACTTCTGTCCAATTTGAAAAAGATCCCCTTCGGAATTTCCTTCTAAGACATCACATGCATTCTCGCTGCCAATACGATTTCACAACCAGAGAAATCTTATTACTTAGAAAAAATTGGAGAATATACTTTAACTGATTCAGGCTACTGATTAATTGTGAAGAAACTCATATGAACATACTAGAAACTACAGAACCAAAAAGATTGCAGGAAAATAATGCGTTGCAATAATAGTCAAACTAATAGGGGAAGGCCATTGATTAAACTAAAAGCTGAGAGAATAAAGAGAGACAAATGCCCATTAATTTTCTGGAAAAGATAAATGATGAGACAAGATGATCACACAATTCAATCAGATAAATTAACGTCTTCAAAGACATTTACATATTTAATTATTATGAAAGGAATTAGTGACTTTGAATAAATCTCCTCAATCTCCACCATGCCTTTGATAACTAAAGGTTTCTGTTATTTTAGATTTCTTTTGCATTATTCTGCCCCCTCTCAGATCAAATAAAGTGTTAGCCGTGCATAATCAGAGTAATAATCTAATCTTGCATTAGCATTCACATTGATATGATTCACAAGAGGGATAGGGATGAATCCATGCATGGGCACATGTGAACAATTTATTGATAGAATGCATCAACAAAATACTTTAACAAAAGGAAAAAAAACATGCAATAAATTTTTTTCTGCCAACACGTGATCATATTAACACAAGATGTGCCAAACTGAAAAGCTGATGGGATAAAATTTCATGCAGCTAGCATAGCCAAAACAATGATTTATAAGAACAATCATGAAAAAAGTAAAACGTACATAAAATGCAGACACTGATATTATATATAATGTACCTCAAATCAACCATACCACAGATGCTAAATCATCAAAAAAGCTGACAAAAAATTCAGATAAAAACTTGAGAATTACCATGGAGAAGGTGAATGCTCTGGGGAACTTTTCATGGTTCCTTGGAGACAGAGACACCTGCGGCTCCAAGAACCAAACTAGGGGGGGGGGGGGGTAAATGAAGGTCGCAATTATTGCATGTAAGAGAAAGAAATGAAAATAGAGGTTGTACTTTAATGTTTTCTTGAGATGAGATGTTCTTGAGATATATACCAAATATGAATGCTGAAAAATAGGCTTTTTTGTATGTCCAAATTTTGGGCAATTTAAATTAAACTCGGTTTTTCTAGCACACGCGTTCATAAAACGTAAAAATGTGAAAATATGGTGGCAATTTAATCAAAATTTTGCGTGTTTTAAAACAAGGAATGTTGGCAGCACGAAGACAAGATTCCAAAAGCATATTTCCTCTTTTCAAGAATGGCCAGTAACGTTTGTTACTCCCTTGCTTCATGGGACTAACTAAATAAACGGTACTTTGATGGTACCAGAGAGTACTGCACACTGCCACCTTATAGGTACAACTTTGTAAGAATTCACGTATGTGTATATATATATACACATATATATATATATATATATATATATATATTTACGTCCCAATTATAGGTTCTACCTTGTTGTCAATTGCATTGTTACGTTAGTTTTAAAGACTTATATATACAAGTTTTTAAAACATATAGTATTATATTATATAAACTTTTAAAACATAATGGTATAATTTCACAACGAAACTGCAAAATTTTCATAACTTATATACTAATACTACTACATTCCAGAAGTTCGTTCCATGTTCCTTTCAGATAAATTATTAGGGAGGAATAGCTCAATGAACATATTTTTATTAATATATATATATTTTACTTCATCATAGCAAACATTTTATTGCCATCAACCAGTTTACCTTTGCGCATTTACTTTTCTTTTTCTCACACCACAACCATCCATTGTGCCTACTTTTAACCTTTCCTCTCCACAATTGACATTTATTACAGATTATATAAAAATCACTGAGGTTTTTGTGAATGTGTAGGCAAGAATCTTGAAATACATTGTCCACCGAAGTACCTGGTGCAAAGCTTCTTGCTTTACCTAGCAAAAACTGAAGCTACTGAAATTATATATATGAAACGTGCACTTTGCGCATTTTGTACAATCTGAGCATGATTTTCCAGAGAATGGCTCAAACTTTGACTCATAATCTACAACATGGTCTACATAAGAAGCTGTGTGTGGAAGGAATAAATGCTTAGAAGCATTAGATATCTTCAAGTAAAGTGATTCTTTTCAGGGGATGTTATGCGAATTATCAATCCCTCAAAAATAGCATAAAGATCTTTGTTTTCTGGACCAAAAATCTCATCAGCCTTCCGCAAAGTTTCCTAAAATACCCAAGATTAAGAGGTGTAAGGATAAGTCGACAAAGAAAAGGCGAGGGGCGGATTAATCTATCAGAGAGGCAGATACACAGACCTCTTTCGTTTGCTTGTGGGAATTCAATTCCTTGACATTTGCCAGAAAGGCACCAAACTGTTCATATGACAACCGGCTCCTAATAAAAGACAGGGATTAGAAGATTAGCCATCTAATGAGATGTGACGAAAAGGAAAAGGAGATGAACACTGAAGTGTATGATGCAACATGAAATATTGCCAGCTCTCCAGTCCAGGAAAGCATTGTTTTACAACATAAGAAAATAAATAGAAGCATCCTTACCTGACCTGGCGGAAGAATTCTTTTCCATCAACCCGAGTTCGACCTGGATCAAGCCATGGAAGAGTAATGATGTAAATGGCCAAAATATGTGCACCAAATGTTATAAAAGGTAAAAGCTGGTACAAACTTAGCAGGCACCTACTGCATTTGTGGGAGAGGGATGACAAAAGTGAGACAATTCGCTTATGCTCACTTTCCTTGTGAATGATAATATATTTCAAATGACAGTTTTGACCCGTCATTGATTACTAAACTGAAATTCAATAACCATTTCAAGATTGTCTGATTAACAAAATGATTTATGTTTATTAATATCCTTGCATTTTATCCCCATTGCTTAATACATCAAAGTCACAGATTTGTGGTTGGAATCAATCACATAAAACCAGTTTTTTTTTTTTTTTCCCTTTTAAAAATAATTTCTATTTAAGTGACCTGGAAGTTGTTTGACTAAACATAGAATTCAGTTCAAATCACCTTTTTCTGACAAAAAGAAACACAGTAATCTTTTTGTGATGTAATCATTTGAAACATTGTGGTTTTCAAGCATTTCACTCATCAAAATCAGTGAACATTGCTATTTTTACCCTTTGAGCAAACTCTCTTTAAGAAACCAAAAAAGGATAAAAATAAAAAAATAAAAAAAAAATAAAAGAGAAGAGGAACTAACCAGATTGTGATCCTGTCTCCAAGCCTGACATCGAGCTATGCTGACTTGAAGGCACAGAAATTCCTGAAGACCGGTCATCAAACAAGCCCCTTGTGGTTGAAAATGAAACTGAATGTCTCTTTGGAGACAGAGGTTTGGGAGTCCCTGTTGGAGACACAGATGCCGATAGGCTGGGAGGGGAACCAGGAGGACTATGCCGAGGTGTGTGAGATTGGGATGCTAGCAACAGTCCAGGTGATATACGGGGCCTTGTGGCTGCCATGCATGATGTAAATGGTGATAGTTAGTATGTCAGTCTTTACCAGGGAAATGTTCCTTGGAGGACCAGCTAAAAGTCTGTAAGTTATTTTAATGCATTATATTTTAAGTAGAATCAAGTGAATCTGCAATGAAATGGTAGTGCTGAGGATGATATTAAATGGTAACCAGACCCTCCTAAGGGTGTTTACACTACTAAATCTGCAGTGAAAGAGCTTTTCACTGCAGGAATAAGGTGTTTTGGTTTAAATTGGTTTGGGGTGGGAAGCACATCAGTAGACGTGCTTTCATCCTTTGGATGGCCTACAGGAAGAGGCTCATTACTAAAGACAGACTCTTGCAATGGGGACTTGGAGTGGATCCTTCTTGCTTTTTATGTGCTAACGTGGATGAATCTATGAGCACCTATTTTTTCAGTGCCCTTATGCTAATGGTATTTGGGATAATATTCAGAGGCTTTATGAACTGCTTATTAGTTGTTCTGATTGGGATGCAATCTTGATTTGGTTTTCTCAGAAGGCTACTGATAAATCCTTTGTTAGTATTATGAGATCCCTGGTCTTTGCTGCTGCTGTATATCATCTTTGGAGTATTGTAGTCTTCCAAAACAGATTTGTTGCTACTGATTCTACGCTGAAAATGATTCTAAATGATGAGGAAGGTGGAAAGGAGTCCTCTTTACAAAACTATAACTTGTGTCTGAGCCTTGGTATTCCTTTGTCCATTTTTTAGATTGCTATGAGCTAATGTATTTTTTGTAGCTAGCCTAGCTGAGTTCTTTAGATAGTAGTTTGGATTAGGTTTTTTTTTTTTTCCCTCACTGGTGTATTCTTCCTTGATTATCATTTTAATGAAAGTTTTGAGCTCACCAAAAAAAAAAAAAAAGTGAATCAACTTCAGATATTCGCTTTAGCACCACTGGAACTTCTAACTTTCCTTTCACCATTAAACTGATGCACTAATCATGCTGGCTTGTCCCTAGACTTTGACATTTCCAACGGCTGAATGTGGTGTATGAAAGCACTTTAAGTCATGGTGATTGATTTGTTTTAACAGAGAATTTTGAGTTTAAGAAGCACACCTTCCGAATCAGTATCCTCCAAATATGAGCTTCCAATGTCAGGGAATTGACTCCGCATTAGAGGAGTTCTTGAAGGTGTCAAGGATGCATCATCTTCTGAAAAGAGTATAGGGAGGGAGCTTTTGTTAGGGAGCTGAACAATTCCAAATGTTCCATATATTCGAGAACACTTGAGTATTTCTCTGCTGAAGATATAACTAAGCAAGTTCCAACAAGTGGTAATAAAGGCAAACCTTTTTGGATTCTTGCTTGCACACCAGCCACTGGAAGACCACTTGCCTGCCGCACAATACAGAACAAAACTACATTAGAAGGTTCTCTTCAGACTCGAAGCAGTAGAGAAATTCTTGCTAATTCAAATAAATATGAATTCAGGAAAATAACCTAATAGTTGACACAAGTAGACAAGTTGTAAGAAACTTATGTAAAAGTAGCTATTCATATGTCAACAAAGCTCAGAGAACTTTTGGCCCTTAGAGACTTGTAAAGCATATTGACTTAAGTTATAAAAGAAAAAAAAAAAGTGTATTGACTTACAGAATTGTCTTCCTCATCTTGGAGGGATCGCATGAGTGTCTTTCTAAAGGCTTCCAACTGCAATCATTTGAGAAAATAAGACACTTTTAGAAAGAAAACAGAAACATTTTGGCCAAATCTAATTTTTGCTTCTATAAAAGAATGTTAATTAAGTTTCTTTCTCAGAAAGTGCTTGTTAGAATTATTGAAGCGTAGTCATACAAAACCAGCAGGAAGTAAGTTTATCTACGTGTGTATCTGTGTTTGCGAGAAGTAGAAGCAATGAAACAGCAAATTGCTTTCCATTGTTTGAGCTACTATTTCTAGAGAAATGCCACAACCAATTCATTGGCTCTCTTCAAGGGAGAAATATAGTTGAAACAGGAAATATACCTTTTTGGCCTTCTTCAAGGACATCTTTATTCATAAAGTAGACATATAAACAATAGCTCACTTCTGCTGCAAAATGTTTCATCCTCAACTTCAGATGGACATGGAATTCTTACAACTAGTGATCGCTTCCTCTACTTGAAATCCTATCGACTTCACATTATCACAATTCCGTGGATTATATTAGCCAATCAAAACATGTCGTTAATCATTTGTGCATGAAACCCAAACAAGGATTTTGTGATGCCCCATTTTACATCGAAAGTGGAGGGGATGTTGTATTGTTTATAACATTTTGGATTCTTGATTACTAACAACTTAGTTTAAACATTTTGAACTTGTTGTTTTCACTCAAATGTTATTGAGCCAACCCAGACCCGAGGTTTCGAGTGCTCTTTTCATTTCGATCAATCTTTTCCTCCAAACTCGGAGACAATCCATAGGGTGCAACTAACATATAAAATACTGGGGAATTCTACGGTCTAGTTGAGAGAACCATCCCGTTGGTTTTATGAGCTTGTACAGTACAAGTTTGTAAAGCACATTATATTATACTGTGTCTAAAGCACAAGAGAATGTTTTCTCAACGAAATTGTAGAATTTTCCTAAAAGACTTTGTACTACTAAATTAAATCCAATCTGATTTTTTTCACATCTTCCTCATTTTACTTTTATCATTACATTCAAATTTTTATCTACATTTCTAATTCGCTAGTCCACTATATGATTTCTATCAACAACAGTCCAACAAAACTTAACCTCAACAATTTCAAAACTTTGATCATTCATCCTAATACAGAACTAAAATAATCAACTTTCACGAAATAAATTAACATTCTTAAAAATTAAAAAAAAAATCATTTTTTTTTTTGTTCATATGACGAATGTAGGATTATAGTAATATATTAAGAAGTCAACATCAGCTGACAACAGTAAATTAAGAATTACATGTACCAACATTTCACCAAATTAGAATTAAAAATACAAACTTTATTTCCAAGAAAGAATTAATTATAAACTAAAAAATTCAAAATAAATTCTATCAAGAATTAAATAAATAAATAAAAAAAACTATTTTTTTCACAGCCACTTTACCTTGGCAACATCGCGGTTAAGCTTTTTTACTGTGTTTGACAGCGTCGCGTTCTCGTTCAACAAATTCTCCTATTTTTTTTTTTTTTGAATAAAAAATAAATGAATAAATAAATAAGTGGAAATGGTGAAGTGGGTCGGGTCGATGTTAATTGGGTCGGACCTTTTCTTGGTCGGCTTGGGCAAGTTTATCGGAGAAATCAGAAAGGGAGGCGTCAAGGGACTCGAGCTGGGACTGGAGGTCGGCGATGATATCGTCCTTCTCGGTGAGCTTGTGACGGAGAACAGACGCCTCTGATTCGAGGGAAGAGACACGTGTCGAGAGAGCAATGGAGGTTATTTTACGCGCCACATCAAGCTGTTCAAATGGATCCGGCGGCAGTACTTGTAAAACTTCCTCGGGAAGATCGAAGTTGTTGGGTCCTCCCGATTCTTTCGACAACATTTTTTCTTTTTGGAATTTTTTTTTGTTTTTTTAATTTATTTTGGTGTTTGTAAATAATGGAAGGACAAGAAGGGCTTTTGATTGGATAAGAGTTTTGGCTTTATTTGTGAATGGTTTATATTTTTCTATGTACTCGTGGTCAGTCTTGCACTCTTCTTGCTTCCTACTTCTTCCCAAGGGTTCTTTTTTTTTTTTTTTTTTTTCAGGGTGCGTGGGTGGGTGGGTGGGTGAGGAGGGGGGAGGGTGAGGGGAGGGGAGGGGAAGAGAGGATTTGATTACAGCAACAACTTATCATCTCCCATAAGATAAAAGTCTCTTTGTATCTTCCACTATAATAGGTTGCTTTTGCTTGCTAAGTGTCATGAATATAATAAGAAGGATTGCATGTGTGTGAGTAAAATGACAGTTACGCCCATGGAGATTTGCCATTATATAAAAATAGTAACATCTAGTATTAAAGGTCTTTAGTGTAAGAAAAGAAAAACTTAAATTGGGTTACTTTGGTTTGGGCCTTTAGCCAAAAAAACTAACAGACATGGTGAAAAAATCTCCAAAGATTGTGCGGCTGCTGAAACTAAGTATGGGGTCATTGTTATATATGTTATGGGCCATTGCCTATTGGGTATTAGCATATTAAGTCTACTTGATCATTTGTAGGGTGATTTTTCTAGTCGTTAGATGATCATTTGACATTTGAAAGGTTCGTATAAGTAGCCGAATGTCATATAATGATGTACGTTTTGAAATCTCTACAACAACTATAATTCTCTTCTTTCTCCCAGATCTTTTGTTTCGACCATTCTTGCTACCATTCTTCTCATCAGAGGATAGTTTGCTTTTTGCCTTCAAATCATGAATTATTGGTACCTTCTATCTTTGAAATATATGGAACCATGATTGCAGTCAAAATTTTATTTTAAAAAAGGTAAAAATATCAACACACAAAAATCAGGCCTATTTAAACCAACCTTTCCTTTTGTTGTCTTTCTAACCATCTTGCTTTCATATCTGCTTATTATGCAATTGATATATAAGCTGCATTTTTCCCTTCTTTTCTTATATTATATTTTTAAATCATAAAAGTTACTAATAAGTTTGATTTTTATTGTTGTATTTACTCTTTTTTGAAGTTTTGGATAAATCTTACCAAACGATTGTGAGAGATCTTCTTGCTGTGAGGAATGTAACAGAACTTTCGCGCTTAACGTTGTCGTTCTACATGATGTGTTTGATGATTTGTCTATGAGAAAATTATGCTTGCTCTGTTTTGAACTTTTATTTGCCAACTTGGTGCTAACCTTTATTCAAAATATATATGTATAAACTACACTTTAACCAACATTTAAGTTTGTGTTTAATGTTTATGTTTTGTATGCTTTTCTTCAAAAATATGTAGCAACGTCTAGGTTATATGTTCTTAAATATGTTGTAAGTAATCTTTACCATTTTCATTTTGTTTGAGTTACTATATCCCAAAAAAAAAATGAAAAGAAAAAGAAGGGTCAATTAGAAATCTGATATGATTGATGATCTGTTTTGTGATTCACGAGATCCTTCTATTGTATCATTACAAAGAAAAAAGACTTGTATCGAAAACCATAATTCGGCTAAAGCTAACTGTGACGTGACAAACAAAACTGATGCACCACTTGTTTTTGCAACATTGGAAAACCATTGTCATGTGATTATGTCTTGTAATATGCGTCGATCTTGTGAAAAGGATGGTTCTCACTTGCATGAAAGACATATTGATAGGCTTGAGAAAAGAGCTATTTGTGGTGAAATGTACTTTTTAGGAAGGTAATTGAACTTATCAAAATTTTCAGAAGGAAAACAGATGTTACTTTGATATGCAAAATATAAGAGTAACTAACGTTTTCTCTGTAGGTTCTTAGAAACATTGTTTGCTACCAATGAGTTTTTAGGCTCTTGAATTATCTAGTATCCACAATGCTTCTTCTGATAGGAAAATGTATCGGAGAGAAGTATTTTTTACTTGAAAATTTTAAAGGTTGGATATTAATGCTTTGCCTATGAAAAAGACATCCAGAAAAGGAAAAATAACTTTGTGAAGAAATTTAAGTGAACCATCTTCTTCGTCTCGACAACCTGCTATGGTTATTGAACAAAGTTCAAGTAATAAAGTTCAAGTAATAGTTTAAGCAAACCTCTTATTACCTAATATATGAGTGTCTTTGGCTCAGCTAACAAATTTTAATAAAACTTCTTACATGCCACTTATAGTTGTACATGGTGAAACTATTTGTGCATGTGATGTTAGGTAGGTGATAACTCTAGAAAATTAGGGATAATTTATTTACTATGAATTCTAATTTGATGTTTGTAACCCTAATTTTAAGTGTTTTGTGTGTGATTTAGAGTTATTAGGTTAAAATTAGGTTTTGTGTATTTTAGTAATTTTTAGTGTTAAATTTGTGTTAAAATTATGTTAGTAATGTTTGTTTGTTTGTGTATGTAGGAAAGGGTAATTTTGAAAGTTTAAAAATGAAGATTTGTAATCTTGAACAAAGAACAAAAAAAAAATGACAAAAAAGAAGAATCCAGGTACAATCGAGCCTGGCCAAAGTTTGGCAGAGGAATTCCTTGCTATAGCAAGGATTGCCAAGCTGTATCAAGGAATCAACAAGCAGCAAGGCTCATAGGAAGCAATCCCATGTGCAATGATGCACATGGGCTGGGCCATCAATGATTGCAAAAGGATTCTAACGTGTAAAGGCCAACAAGAGTCCAATGTGGGCCACAAATTACTTATTAAAAGAAAGCCCACATACTTCTATAAATAGGCTTTTTCCCCTCATTAGGTCATAAGTTAGCTAGAATTAGAATTAGATTTTAGGTATTTTTGAAAGTAGCCGCTAGGGTTCTCTCTGGACAATTCTATACTTCTTGCATTAATTTCTTTAGCAATTTTCAAATTTTGATTTCAAGAATTTATTCATGGATTTATTACAATTCATGATTTTGGATTCGTAGATTCTCCGGAGAACCTGTAACAATCTTTGGAGGATTTGAGTAAGCTTCATTATTTATTAGTTAATTATTTTCAATTCAATTTTGCCATTTAAGTATTTAATTGCTTTTTGCCTAGTTTAGTTAATTTTAGTTTAGGATTAATTCTTAGTTTAATTTCGTTATTTATTTTAATTTGCTTTCGTTAGATTTTAATTAATTTTAGTTAGGATTTTTGTCAATTAATTATTTCGTAGTTAAATCTAAGTAGTTATTTCGTCGTTTAATTCACACAAATTTATTTTCCATAATTTCTATGGTTAGTTTGTTGTTTAATTAATTTTTATAAAAAATTCAAAAATAATTATTTACAATTTGTGATTGTCTAAATAGTAATCAATACTAAGTATTCGGTAATTGACCAAATTTGATCCTTGTGAAAACGATCATTATTACCTATATACTATTACGCGACCTACGTACTTACGAAAACGTGTGTTAGTACGTAGTTAACTTGTGAATTTAGAATTTTACACGTATTAGTAGGCTGCGTCAACATCTAAAAGAAAGCATTTAGGTTTCTATTATGCCTAATATTCTTTACCCACTTTTTTACCCATCTATATTTCTACAACAGTTTTCAAATTTCTTTTACAAATTCATTCTATATATAAATATATTGGTTTGTCTTAGGAAAACTTCCTACAACAAGAAAAGGTGTTCTAGAATTAATTGCTGGAGAAAGCAATGTGCTTCCACAAGTAAAGAATTCAGTCCATATTATTGTGCGAAGAAATTTTATTCTAAGATAGTAAAATATTGTTGTTCTAATGATGATATCACTTTAGTTCAGAATAAAATTCCAAACATTTTAAAAGAACTTTGGACCTCATCGTTAGAATAAGATGAATTGTTTAGGGCATGTATAAGAACATGTAATAATCAATTTAGCTTTACTTCTTTTGGAGTTAGAAGTGATAACAACTTGTCTAGAGGAAATAATGGCAGTTACAATTTTAGACTTTAGGGTCAAGTATATCATTTCCTAAATGATTTGATAGCAGCCGATGGTTCAATGAAAAACATTCAGTTATATTTTCATGACACTGAAAATGAGTTATTCCATCTCTTGGCAACATGTCCTGGGTTATCAGAGAGCATAATAATAATAATAATAAAAATGGATGTTCTGGAGCAAAATCCATATACTTGATTCTTTAGAGTTTAAAAAATGTTTCTAATTTAGAGAATTGTGAAATTGTTCTGAGAGCCCTTCCTGAATATAGATTAGAGCGTATATAATAAACCTACATCTTTACAAGTGACAACTTTATAGGTGGAACGGAAAGAAAATGGTGAAACAAGGAGGCTTGATACTAAAGTTTACACAAATGGAGGTTACTCCAGAAATATTCAACACTACTATGGTTGTCATGATCCACTTCAATACCTCTTACTTTTTCCCTACGGGGAACTTAGTTGGCATCAAGGGATCCCAAAAAATGGATTAAAGCAAGGAATAGAAAATGTGCAAAGCAAAAGGTTGTAGCATATTCTATTTGTCCAAAAAATGCTACAATTGCTGATAAATTATTGTAGCAGAAGAAGATGGTCAGTATAATACTAAATGCTAATAATCTTTTAATATGCATCCTATTTTTAGAAACTGATTTTAATTGGTCAATTTTAGAATTATCATTTTAAAGTGATGTCTATGTTGGAAGAAGATCCAAATTTTGTTTCGCTTAGAGAATACTATGCTTACAAGCTGCAAATGAGAGACAGGACGATCAATTATTCCTGTTGCATTTTGGGCGATTATTGCAATAGTACATCGTTGATATGTCTGCCAAGCTTGAATCATAAAGGCTTGATTTTTTTAGATCACAAGAAGCAGAGATTAGGAAAGAGTTCCTTTAAGGACTTATAGATGCTATGGCAGCTGCGGAGACACAAGAGTCAAATATTGTCCAAAGGGTCATATTACCATCCAGCTTTATCGGAGGTCCAAGAAATATGAGAAGGAAGTATATGAATACAATGGCACTAGTTCAAAAATATGGTAAACGTGATATTTTTTCTAACCATGACTTGTAATCCTAACTGGCCTGAAATAAAGGAACAACTAATAGAAAAATAAGAAGCACAAAATAGGGTAGATTTGCTTGCAAGAGTTTTTCATGCTAAACTAGAACAACTAAAAGATGAGCTGTTTAAAAAGTATATTTTTGGGGAAGTAACTGCTTACCGTTATGCCATTGAATATCAAAAGAGAGAACTTTAACATGCACATATAAGTTTTACTAATCTTAAAGCCTAAATTGTACAGCCCAGAGGAATATGATAAAATAATGTATGCTGAGATTTCTGATAAGAGAAAATATCCACATCTATACAAAATGGTTATCAAGCATATGTTACATGATCCTTGTGGTTCACTTAATCTGTCAAATCCTTGCATGAAAAATAATAAAACATGTAAAACTCATATCCTAAGGATTTCTATCAGGAGACAACTCAAACAACTGATATATATCCCATATATAGAAGAAGAGATAATGACATTAAGGTAAAGTGAGGAAAGCTACATTGAACAATAAATGGGTTGTACCTTACACTCCTTACCTTCTTGCCAAAATTGACTACCATAGTAATGTTGAAATATGTTGTACTATCAAATCAGTCAAATACATATGTGTGTGTATTTGCAAGGGACATGATAGGGCAAGTTGTTGTGTTATTAGTGACAATGCTGATGTGTAGAATGATGAGATAAAAAGATATGTTTTAACTAGATATTCGATTGGGTGTCTCTACTAGAGGCAACTTGGTGAATATTCATATTCATTTTAAGTGAAATTAAACTTGTTGTTATCCATTTGTTAATGCATTTGGAAAATTATCAGCCGTTGAGTTTCAAAAAAAAAAAAAATCCAATCTGTCCAATGTTGTTAACAATATTACTCAAGGAAAACAATGCTCACAGAGTTCTTCTATATGAATTGAGTAGATACATATGCACAAGTACTGAATTATACTTACTCAGAGTTTCCAACTCACTTTGTTTGGAAAGCTAATAAGAGATTTTGAAAAATTAGAGACCAAGCTGAATCTGTATGAAGAATAATGACAGCTCATCCTATAGAAAATGAAAGGTACTACTAGAGCCTTCTATTATCAAAGGTTAGATGTCCAACTTCTTTTTTTGACCCAAAAACTTATAATTGCAGTTAAGTAGATACCTTACATGAGACAACTTAGCTGAGAGGACTGTTACAAGATGATAACAGTCAAGAGTTTTATTTGGAAGAAGCCAGCATCTTATTATTTTGCATGTCTTATGAAATGAGAAGGCTTTTTGCTATGCTCTTAGTTTACTCTTGTCCAAATGATCCTAAACAATTATGGTCAAAATTTGAAAAACAAATGTTAGAAGACTTCCTCAAATGTTCCAAATTAACAATTAGAGAGATGTGAGAAAAAAAGTCTTACAACAGATAAATGATTTTCTATAATTCATGGGTTAGAATATAAATTCTTATAATCTAATACCCAAGGATTTGTCTTCATTAGATGTAGAGAATCAAGCAAGAGATCTAAGAGCAGAAAAAAAAAACATAAATCTTATATGAAGTGATTTGAATGCAGTCTGAATGCTTAATGATAAACAAAAAGAAGCATTCTATGTTATTTCTAAAAGAATTTATGCAAATAGATCTGGTGCTTTTTTCATTGATGGACTAGAGGTACTAGAAAAATGTTTTTATGTAGAATATTGCTAGCTGATGTGAGGTCAAAAGTTTTTATTGTATTAACAACAGCTATCTTATTAGGTATAACAGCTTCAATTTTGTCAAGAGGAAGAACTACTCATTCTAGGTTTAAAATCCCAATAGACATTTCATAAGGTGCTACTTGTAGGATCAGCAAGTAAAGTTCATTAGCAACTTTGATCAAAGAATTAAAGGTGATAATTTGGGATGAAACTCACAATGTCAAAAATAGCTGCCATTAAAGCATTGGATGATTTGTTGAGGGATTTAGTGAGGACAGAAGAACTTTTTGGAGGAAAAGTAGTTGTTTTTGGAGGAGATTTTAGACAAACACTTCCTATGGTTCGGAAAGGAACCAAAATGAAATTATAAATACATGTTTAATAAATTCTCCTTTGTGGCCACAACTTGAGAAACTAAAATTAATAGAAAACATGAGAGGTAGGCTTGATCCTTCTGTAGACAATAAAATTTTATTTCAATTAAAATTATCATTTGTCTATAAATAAATTTAATTGGATATTTATGGTCCAATTAAATAATGCCATATATCATATATCTAAGATATTTTGGAGTATTGGTTAATTTAAAACCAATTATATTGCTCCACATGTCAAAATGAGGTAGTTCGACCAATTAAACGTATTTGTGTCGGTCTTCCAATTAAATTGTGCCATGTCACATGTCTGCAAGACTTGGCCAATAAGGATATATGTACTCTAGTATTTATCTCTTTATTAAATTAAAATAAGGAGATAATATCTGAATCTTTGAGGGATGACCCTATCTGAATATTAGTAAAATAAATCAAGGAGAAGAATTTGTTTCTTGGTATGCAAGTAAGAAGTTACACATGTACTACAAGTCTTCTACCTTGCTCCCTTCCATACATGTATAAATAAGGGTCATCCCTCAAAGATTCAGGGGACGGAGACAGATATACAGACACACATATTTCTGAAGTCTGCAAGCTGTGGAAGCTCTGAGTCTTCAAATTTTCTCTTCAAGTCTTCCATACATCAAGATTTGAAGATCTTCATCAAGCGTTCTTCAGGTCTCCCATATCAAGTCTTAAGTCCACTTGAAGAATTCAATATTTGATTCGAGAATAAGCTGTGAAGCCCTCGGATCGCATCTGAAGTAAAGAATCGAAGGAATTTTCTCCACATATTGAGAATATCCTAGAGATTGTAATCTTTTATTTCATATATTCATATTTTTATCATTATATTTCTTGTTTGTTCAATTTTTACAGACTCGAAATATTTTGTTGCGCACAAATTTTGGCACGCCCAGTGGGACCATCTCTACCTTCCATCTCTTTGCTTCATATATATTCAACTGCAAATCTACGTCAATGGCTCCAAAGAACGACAAATCCATGCCTGCTCGTTCTAATGCTGCTGACTCAAAAACTACTATGGGATCTGCAAATGATTCTGCAAATCCACGAATTGTTGGTCCAACCACAAGAAGCATGATGAGGGTGGTGTCGAATAAACACGGGAGTTGATGCAGATTGCACCTCTGGATATTACTTTGAGGAGAGGGATCTGTCTCTTATACACATCTAGATGTGTGTAAGAGTTAGGTAGACAGCTAGATGTGTATCGCGATGCTCGAAGCAGGTTCTCTTTCCAAAGCTTCAAGACATGAAGATGACGTATCAAGTAATGATTCTACATCTTCTTATACACTCTCGCTTGTGCCTTTGGGAAACTCAACCTTTGATGAATAGGTACAAGATTTTGTTATGCCCTATAAGAGACAGGTGTATATATCAATGATGGTTTCAAATGGCAAACCTAACAGTAGAATGATGGAAACAGGATGAAGCGCATTGTTTACCAACTTAGACTTCACTGGAGTGTTTCAGCAAGTTAGACAGGACCGCGGAAGGAAGTCAAATTAATTCAAAGACACTGCGAACATCAAGAAGTGAAACTTCACAGAAGGATTACCAAAGAAGTGCATGTGACTTCTCGTGGAATGATTCTGTCCGATACAATTCTAGGAGTTCGTATAAGAGTATGATCAAGGTGAGCTTATGAAGATGGTTCAAAATCAAACCCTATATACGCTAAGCCTTATTTCCGCAAGAATCGACAGCTTGATGATGCCTTGTGGATAACAACCACCCAAGTTTCAGCAATTTGACGGCAAAGGAAATCCGAAAACAAGATGTGGCACACTTTGTCGAGACATGTAATAAAGCCGGAACTTATGGTGATTTGTTGGTCAAGCAATTTCTCCGCTCACTAAAAGGTAACGCTTTTACCTGGTACACTGATCTTGATGCCGGTTCGATTGATAGTTGGGAGCAATTGGAGCGGGTTGTTCTCAGCATATTCTACAAAGACTAAGAGGATCTGCTAGCATAGCAAAAAGCTGTCTCTTATACACATCTAGAAGTCCTATAAGATCAATATAATCTACAACCGGTTCGTCCTTCCACTGTCCTCCATCGATCAATATACCGACTCTCGAGACGTCCGCCATCGAAATGTGCATTCAAGGCATGAAGTGGGGACTTCGTTACATCCTACAAGGCATCCAACCTCCGACATTTGAGAAATTGGCGACAAAAGCTCATAGTCTTTTGAAATTGGCCTTGGAAATCAAGAACCGCCTGTTCCTGATCCTCGCAATAATAAAGAAAAACAGGACTTTAAGAAAGGGGGCAAGCCTTTTCCCAAGTCTGGAAACAAAGAAACTATGACAACAAATACTGCACCTGTTAAGATCGCGACAAAAGTCAGACAGCTCAAACGGTGTTTCAAGAAGTAGGAGCATTTTCGGCATCTTCTTCTTCTAAAGGCTCTTCGTTTCACTCGGGAGATGCAAGAGAAAGAATATCCTTTCCTCGACTCTGATCTTAAGGCATGTTCGATGATCTACTCAAAGCCGAACTCATTGAACTCCCCGAGATGAAACGGCCAGAGGAAGCTAGGCGAGTTAATGATCCAAACTATTGTTGCTACCATCGCCTGGTTGGTCATCCCATCACAAGGTGTTTTATTTTTAAAGATAAGGTGATGGAGTTAGCCCGCCAAGGTAAGATTTTGCTTGAAGAAGATAAAGCAAGTGCAAATCATACCACTATAATTCCTGACTCCGAAATCGGATCTGGTTGTATCCCGAGGATCCATCCGTCTTTCATCGAAGATAAGAACAATACGACCTACGATAAAATTTGGAGATTTCAAACCCGTTCCATTATATGACAACCTCTTTCCACAAGGTGAAGTACCTTTTGAAAGGCAAACTGAAAAATTATTGAAGGATGATGATGCCACAAATGATCAGTCAGACGAAGGATGGACACTCGTCACTCGCAAAAGAACCCAAAAAATTAAAGCGCAAAGACTAATCTGCATCCAAAATTTCGGATGGTAAAAATACGGGTTGCAAAAAGAAAGTCCAGAAGAATAACAATTTCGTCATCAATCCCTCCAAGTGGTGTGATGTTTCAAAATATCCGTCGATCTATTACTTTGAAAGAATTCATGCCAAGAGGATACTTGAAAGATGACGACGTCCTTGCATCTTGCCATGTTGTGAACATCGATAAAGTTGATGAAGAATTTGAGAAGATACGTTTAATTGACTGATAAAGTCCTTGAGGAGAATGTGCCACAACGATTGTTTTTGATGATGAAGATTTATTGCTCGGGACGAAAGCTCACAATCGACCCTTGTTCGTAAATGGATATGCACGTAAGCAAAAGGTGAACCGGATACTTCTCGATGAGGAGGATTCAATTGTGACAGGGGGTAATGCCTTTACGTGCAATAAAGGAGCTTGGAATCACAAGTGATGAACTCTTACAAAGCCGTCTCATGATCCAAGGATTCAATCAAGGAGGACAAAGAGCCATTGGTCTTATAACACTTGATTTATTAATTGGCGATTTATCCTCAAGTGCACTATTTCATGTTATCGATGCAAAAACATCTTATAATATGCTTCTTGGGAGACCATGGATTCACGAGAATGATGTTATACCTTCAACTCTTCATCAATGTTTCAAGTATTGCCATAACGGCGTCATAAAGAAAGTAGTTGCTGATGAAAAACCGTTCACTGAAGCCGAGAGTTACTTTGCTGATGCTAAACTCTAACCGAAGAGTAACACACTTGATGTATGGAAGACTTCACAAGAGAGATGTGAATCTAAGACACATGTCTTACGCTATGTTCCAAAGTCGAAGAGAAAAGAAGGTCAATCTCCTTTTGTTGGAAGCGATGAACTAAAGGAGTTCACTGTACCACTCACCAAAATTGAGGTGGTCAAGCATAGCGAAACTCTTCTTGAAGGCTTTGTTCGGCCAAAGGTGGAGTCCGAAATAGAGCACAATTCATTACCTAAAACACGAACCGACGAGCGATTTGGTCCAAATGCATACAAGTTGCTCGTGAAAGCTGGTTACGATCCTAAGGAAGAAGGAACTTTGGGCAAACTTCCTGCAGAGATAAATGGAGAAGAGACACATGGCATGACTTCTACCCAAAAGATGTTGAAAGACAAGGGATATGCTGTCAACAACATGTCAATGGGACTTGGGTATAGACCACCTTCTCCTGTGCGTATAGCAATAAAAAGGGCTAATACGCATCATATTACTATCAAAGAAAAAATAGTCCATGTGCATTGAAAGGTTCAAGGCGATCAGTCTTTGATAGATTGAGAAAAGTTACACCACGTGTTTCGGTGTTTGATAGGCTTGGCCCACGAGGAAGAGTTTTGATGAAGCAACCTATTCATCAAAGGTTGAGTTTCCCAAAGGCACAAGAGTGTATTTTTAATACGAAAGGAAACAATTCTTCCTGCAATGATAGAAATTTAAGAAGACAAGTTACTAACCTTTTCATACATTACGGCGATTTGTTAAATGTAAGAAAGGAAACCATCATTGATATATACACCAAGGAGGAAGACAATGAAAGTACATAGAAGATTCCGTATTTCAAGACGTTTTCGGCCTGATTTGATCCCATTAATTGAAATGGAGGTGAACAAGCTCATAGAAGCTGGTTTCATCCGAGAAGTAAAATATCGGTGATGATTTCAAGTATAGTCCCCGTGAAGAAAAAGAATGGACAGATTCGTGTTTGCGTTGATTTTCGAGATCTCAATGAAGCTTGTCCGAAAGATGACTTTCCTCTCCCTATTACTGAATTGATGGTCGACGCCACAACTGGTTATGAAACCTTATCCTTTATGGATGGATCCTCGGGATACAACCAGATCCGAATGGCACCAAGGGATGAAGAACTTACATTTTCGAATCCTTTCAAATTTATATATATAAGGTCATGCCTTTTGGCTTAAAGAATGCGGGAGCCCACATATCAAAGGGCCATGCAAAAGATCTTCGATGACATGCTTCACAAGAATATAGAGTGCTATGTTGACGATCTCGTTGTCAAGTCGAAGAAACAAGTTGACCATGTCCAAGATCTTAAAATGGTGTTCGAAAGACTTCGAAGATACCAACTCAAGATGAATCCTTTAAAGTGCACTTTTGGAGTTACCTCTGGAAAGTTTCTTGGGTTTATCGTACATAGCCGAGGAATTGAAATTGATCAATCCAAAATCGATGCTATCTCGAGGATGCCCGAACCACGCAACATTCATGAGTTGAAAAGTTTGCAAGCTCATTGGCTTATCTTCAAGATTTATCTCCAATTTGGCTCGGAGATGTCAACCATTCAGCCATTTGATGAAGAAGGGTGTACCTTTTGAATGGGATGAAGCATGTAGTAATGCTTTCAAGAGCATAAAAACATATCTCACGAAACCACCCGTACTAGCTGCACCTATTCCTGGTAAGCCTTTAATTCTGTAGACCGTATTGCTGCACAGGAACGGTCTTCATCAGCATTACAATTATCCCATCGGTACGATAAAGAAAATGCACTATATTATTTAAGTCGGATGATGACACCAAATGAGTTAAATTATACGCCGATTGAGAAGTTGTGTTTGGCTCTCATATTTGCCATTCAAAAGTTAAAGCACTACTTTCAAGCTCACACTATCCGTTTGATATCCAAGGCAAATCCGATCAAGTATGTCATGACTAAGTCTATGTCGGATCGTCTTGCAAGGTGGTACCTTCAAATTCAACAATTTGAAATTGTTTACATTCTGCAAAGGCGTATAAGAGACAGCTTCCGTAGACCAAATCTCTTCTTTGGAGGAATGTAAATGAGTGGGAATTGATTGATAAACTTCAGGATGAAGATGTTTTCGTGGTCGAAGTTCTTCCGCCTTGGACAATGTATTTTGATGGTGCCTCACATCAAGGAGGCGCTTTCTTGTGAGTAAGAGTGTCCATCCCTTCATCAATGGTTTTTCATCAGCAAAGCCTTATTATAATTATGCTAGGCAACTAATGGGGTGCCTAGGTGATGTGATTATAGAACATGTTCCAAGGAGGGACAATCGACAAGCTGACTCTTTAGCAAGATTAGCTTCAACGCTCATCTTGCCTAATCAACAAGTTCAAGTCCCCATATGTCAAAGTTGGGTTTCTAGATGTGTATAAGAGACAGGGTTTTCCATTATAAGATGTCAGGCGTGTCAATCCCGTATCGATTTCATTGTTCAAAGCCAGAACCGTTACATCCTACTGTTTCTTCTTGGCCATTTGATGCTTGGGGATTAGACATAGTAGGACCACTGCCAAAGTCTTCTGGTGGACATATCTTTATCCTAGCTGCAACTGATTATTTTTCAAAGTGGGCTGAAGCAATTGCACTAAGAGAAGTAAAGAAAGAAAATGTGGTCGATTTTATTCGCGTGAACATTATCTATCGATACGGGATTCCACGATATATCATCACCGATAATGGCATCCAAAACCTTTCTGCAATGCTGCAATGAACAAGCTTTGCGAGAAGTTTGGCTTTAAGCAATATAATTCTTCTATGTACTTGTATGATCCGTGCAGATTCAGCAGGCTTTTTGCAAAACTCTATGCAATTTGCTAAAAAAAGTTATTGACAAGTCAAAAAGAGATTGGCATCAAAGGATTGGTGAGGCTCTTTGGGCATATAGGACAACTTTTCGAACTCCTACTCAAGCCACTCCATACGCACTTGTCTACGGAGGTAGGATTGAGACCTTGCACATGGAGGTCAAAGGAAGTTTGTCTCAAAATGGGATGGCCCTTATGTTGTCCAAGAAGTCTATACAAATGGCTCGTACAAATTGATCGCTGAGGATGGATTAAGGATTGGCCCCATCAATGGCAAATATTTGAAGCGATATTACGCATGATTAAAATGAGACAGGCTGCTGTCTCTTATACACATCTAGATGTGTATAAGAGACAGGGCTTGAGAGGAATGATTTATTATTGGCTGAAAAGTTATACAAACTAGATGTGTATAAGAGATTTGATATGATTCAGAATATCAAACTTGAGATCCACCTTCCTATCTTGCTTGCTTCAAGGATGTTGCTCATCTTCTCAAGCTCCCTAGCGTCTTCATTTGTCAGGAAGGTAGTGTTTCGGATGGAAGAAATTTGATCTTGTGCTCTTGATACATCAACTTGCATTTGCTTGAGATTTTCATATTCTCGGTCAATGGTCTCTCTCAGGAGCCGAGTGCCGCCAAGTTCTCCCTTCCTTTTTTGAGTTCTAATCTCGGTAAAACCATCAGGGAATTGTCCTTCCTCATACTTTGGTGAAGCAAAACATACTTCCATCTGAGAGGGAATGGTCGGAAGACTCTGCCGTTACCACACAAGAGTCTCTTATGCTCCTTCCTAGACCGTTGGTAAGCTAAGTTGTACTTGGAATCTCCAAAAACTCTAAGTTGTAGTTGCTTCATAAGGTCCGCCTTGCGAGACCAAGGATAAGTGACTTATACTCCATCTAGATCTGTGATCTCATTCCTCTGCCGGTTTGTATCAGTTATGGATTCACGCATACTTGGATTGCCAGTAACATTCTCATGCAATTTTCGATCCATATTCGTCTCATTGATTATAGTGTCTTGATTACTGAATAAATGGTCACCAATTCCTTCTACGGGCGCCTCAATGGTAGTGAACTAAAAAATAAAAAGAAAACAACGCGTGAGGGCCCGTGCGAGATCTTTTCCGACTGATTTTTGCGCCATTGTGATTGTCTGATCTTGTTCTTTTGGATTTCGGTTCTAGTTTTTGTTTCGAAATAACACACAGTGTTGTTCCGGAAAATAATGAATTAATAGAAATGTTCTCCAAACTAGAAGGTTTTGACTTTTCATCGATTCCAATGACGATCATTATTACTGACTTTCTCCGAATGTTCATCCTCTACTTGAACAAATTCTCTATCATCCAATATCTTGATCGTATTATTTGAGCTTCCCAAGAAAATATGTTTGGGAAGACCTCATGCTTGTTGGAGATATGATATTGATATGTCTATTATCCACATCCTAGATGCCTTTCAATAAGGATGTTTCGATATCTCTGGAGCCTCAACATTTGTGGATTTGACAGAAGTTGATCGCCCTATCTCCGTTACTTGCTTTCCTCTCAAGCCAGTTGATGCAAGATTTTGGCCTTTTGCCTCATTGAACGAGGTTTGTCTACTTGTGAGTTCTTGATAAGCCTTGTCTATCCTTGTCTTTGCAGTCTTCTTAGGATTCGACGTGGCTTCCTTTCTCTTGATTATATTATAGTCATTTTCTCCATGCTTTAAACACTTTGGAGAGGCATCGTGCTTGGATTTCTTTGATGGGGTTGTTCTCGCTCCCGTATCTTGAGCTTCATCTTCATTTGCTCTCTTGACGCTAAGTTTGATGATTGTGCTTGGAATGCTCTTTGATCGCATCGACCACCAAGTGTCATACTCTTTTGTAACTAATGGATGTCTTCTTTGCGGAGGTATGGTCAAGATAGAATGAGTTGATGTACGAATTGAAGATTCCCACAACTGAACAGTTTCTCCCAAGGTGTGAGTATGAGTTATCTCCTTCAACTTGTTTGGGATATTTTGGCAAAAACCAAATTGCCTGCTGAATCTGCACGGATCATACAACTCAATGATAAAAATGTTGTCCCGTCGAAAGGTCAAAAAACATGATTTCAGATCGTTGACTGATGAAATATTCCATGGATTGCGGTGATAAATTTCTATCATCTATGAGGACTTTTTCCTCTTCTTGGGTCATGCGTAGTCTAGGAAAACTTGATGGGTTCACATTTTTAATGATATCTTCCAGTTCCTCCATGTTCAACGTATCAAATGGAATGTGTTCGTTATTGATTTTTAGTAAATAAGAATTGTCCACACTTCCACATGGGTTGAAAGTCTTCTTGGGCTTTGCAGGTGCTTCAAAATAATTGGAGGAAGAGGTACCAACATCTGGATTGTCCTCGGAACCAAAACTGCACCCAGTCTTTAATATGAACTTCTTCACGACCATTTTTGGTAAGCCTGTAGTATGCCGCAAACAAGTGTCTACAACTTATTGGAAGTGCAGGTTTTTTTTCATCCCCATTAATGTTGAGAAGTAAGAGTGTCTCCTTATGTCACACGAGCATGTCTTCCGACCATTCCCAGTAGTTGGAAGTATGTCTTGCTTCACCAAAGTATGAGGAAGGACCATTCCACGTGGTTTTACTTCGAGATTAGAACTCAAAGCACTTCCTTTTTTGAGTTCTAATCTCGGTAAAACCTGTCTCTTATACACATCTAGATGTGTATAAGAGACAGACATAAATAAATAATAATAATAATAATAATAAAAAAAAAAAAAAAAAGGGGATAAATCAAAAAGAATATCAAAGAGAAGTGACAAGAAGAAGAAAAAAGAAGAAAGCAAAGCAGCAAAGAAGGCGGCAAAGAAGCAGCAGCGGCAAAGAAGAAGCAGCGGCAAAGAAGACAGCAGCAAGAAGCAGCAGCAGCAAGAAGCAAGAACAAAACAATGGCAATGGCAGCAGCAGAAGAAGAATAGCGGCAGCAGAAGAAGAAGAAAGCGGCAAGCAAGCAGCAGCGGCGGCAGTCAGCGGCCAGAAGCGGCGGCAAAGCAGCAGCAGCGGCAGGCAGCGGCAGCAGCGAAGCGGCGGTGGCGATAAGCGGCAAAAGAACAAAGAAGCAAAGCAGCAGCGGCGGCAACAAAGCAGGAGCAAAAGAAGAAAAACAATTCTTTGGAGCAACAAAACAGATTTTAAAATCAAATTTTTGCAAGTTAAAATTGTTCTGTCTGGAATAACAACAAAGGTAGCGGGCAGAACCAATTTTATTTATAGATGTCAGAGTTGTCCCAAATCGTATACAATTCGGATGAAAGAATTTCTTGATTGGACTTCATATGGGATTAGAATTGATTTCGGAATCCATGCGGCATAGGGATTTTATTCTTTGTGCACAAATTTTTGAAGTTTAGTTTGACAAGGAATTGTCTCAAGTTTAGTTCAAAAGGGAATTGCTTTCAAAGATTTGTTTAATTTCAATCCTAATTGGAAACTGGATTGTTAAACAAATTACCTCGAAATTGGTAATAAATGGGCTTCGGAATTCATACAACATGAGGATGCAATTTCTTTGGGAGTTCTTGTTTACCAGCTTGGGAAGCCTAATTTGATATGTGAATTGTTTCAATTCAGTTCGCGTAATTTCGTCTTCAAGATTCCAGATAATTATATGAGAATTGGAACTTACGGCGGATGGAATTCAAGTAGAGCTCACATGAGCAGCATATTTTTGCTTGTGGCTTTATTCAACATTAAAATTTGAGATATTTTGATGAAAGAAGATATCGAGACTTGTCCGCTCAGTCACATTCAAAATTCGGCATTCACGAACAAGTCTCGAGGGGGCATTTGTAGACAATAAAATTTTATTTCAATTAAAATTATCATTTGTCTATAAATAAATTTAATTGGATATTTATGGTCCAATTAAATAATGCCATATATCATATATATATTTTGGAGTATTGGTTAATTTAAAACCAATTATATTGCTCCACATGTCAAAATGAGGTAGTTCGACCAATTAAACGTATTTGTGTCGGTCTTCCAATTAAATTGTGCCATGTCACATGTCTGCAAGACTTGGCCAATAAGGATATATGTACTCTAGTATTTATCTCTTTATTAAATTAAAATAAGGAGATAATATCAAAATAGTACAGTCCTTATATATGAATATCTCTTATGTGTGTACAAGGAGAAGAATTTGTTTCTTGGTATGCAAGTAAGAAGTTACACATGTACTACAAGTCTTCTACCTTGCTCCTTCCATACATGTATAAATAAGGGTCATCCCTCAAAGATTCAGGGGACGGAGACAGATATACAGACACACATATTTCTGAAGTCTGCAAGCTGTGGAAGCTCTGAGTCTTCAAATTTTCTCTTCAAGTCTTCCATACATCAAGATTTGAAGATCTTCATCAAGCGTTCTTCAGGTCTCCCATATCAAGACTTGAAGAATTCAATATTTGATTCGAGAATAAGCTGTGAAGCCCTCGGATCGCATCTGAAGTAAAGAATCGAAGGAATTTTCTCCACATATTGAGAATATCCTAGAGATTGTAATCTTTTATTTCATATATTCATATTTTTATCATTATATTTCTTGTTTGTTCAATTTTTACAGACTCGAAATATTTTGTTGCGCACACCTTCATTCACTAATTTTCTTTTGAGAGAGCTTGTAGACAGAACGAAAAAAATAAAAATGGTAATGCCAGAAAATTTCCATATTTTACTTTGGTAAGCAGTAATAATGAATTTAATGCTCTAAATAAACTTATAGATGTAATTTATCCAAACATTAACTTATAGATGTAGTTTATTTTGCATCAACTTGGTACCTATTCATGATTGGCTTTGGATGCCATTGTTCGCGTTCCGGCCAAAAGATTGGCTTTGATAAATGTGGAAGTAAGAAATTGTCTTTTGGCTTTGATAAATGTGGAAGTAAGAAATTGATTTGTCAACCCTAAATGATGCAATGCTAAATGCTGCGGAAAGCAAGTTTTGGATTTTGAGGGAGGAGTGTGGTTTTACAAATTTTTTGGGTAAAACTGGTATTGATTTAACATGATGAGCAATATTGCACTGATTTATTTATTTATTTTCACAAAAAGTAATATTATAATGATATTAGTTAATTACTTATTGAGATATCAGATAAGTGTTATCTTAATCATCTATTAAGATTAGAGAGAAATGGGTCAATGGGTAGGACTCGAGAGAAAAACACAGTCGGAGAGTACTAGGCATGATTAGCTTTTTTAAAGTTGTTTATCTATTAATTTATTTGTTAAATTTCAATGGTAATTGTTAAGTTGATAACATATCAAGGTCATGCTCTATAAATTTTAATGCACCGCAATCCTTTGAATGGTTTTGTGGTTGTCACCAAAATGTTGCTAGAATTCGAATATCAATTGATTTTGTTTAAACTTTTGTTCTCACACAAGGAGATATTCTAAGTAATTGGAATATTTCTTCAAAGATGGAAATGAAGTTTATTTTCTGTAAATAGGATTTGTGTAAAATCATACTTAGTAAATTAACTGCTATATAGTCAATTATTGATACTCGTGACAAAAAAAAAAAAAAAATTTATTGAAAAAAAAGAAAAAAAAAGAAGAAGCAATTATATTAATCCATCAAAACAGATGAAGGACAAACTAAAGGATTACTGAAGACAATTCAATATTAGGATTTCTACCTTTCCTTTTGTGTATTTAGAACTGCAATTGCATTGCTTGAACTTTCTCTTTTGGTCCATATTATGGTCCATTATCTTTTTTACAAAAATTTAATGGAACATAATATATGATGTATATATATGAGCAGATTAGCTATTTTAGGAAAAGCATTGCAATGTTGAAGCTATCTTTTACTAATTATACAACAGTTGTGCTTAACTCTTTCTACAAGAAACCAGCACTGAAGAATTTGAACTACAAACATGTGTAAAAGTCTTGCCACTGTTTAATCTAATTAAATATTTTATATGTATTCCTGCACCAAATCTTCACATTATTGTCATTATCTTTCTACATAAAATTTCTTATTTTCAAGTAAATACACAAGGTATTCATACTCATAATATAAATGCTACTGCTTTTCAATTGTTTAAATCATACCTAAATTAAAGCTTAACCATTTCAATTAAAGCCCAGATTTTCTAGCAATAATTTAAGATAATCTTAAGTAGAAAACATTTACTAATAGTATGGATTGAACTCTTGGCAATACTACTAATTTAAATTTAACTTTGTTCTTCTACATATATTTCTTCTAAATCTTGTGGAAGTAGTTAAGACAAGTCCTCACACAGACTTATTAAGTTCCTGTCAAATCCAAAATCTATCCCAAATATCTCACTCTAAAGTACACACCTAATTTCAATGTTAACACTTGCAATAATACCGTTCACATCTTCTAATCTTTTTCCACTACAAAAGTATTGAAGTACAACTCAGCAAGCAGAATACATATACTCATTTTGTAGACTATATTGCTTGGCATTTGGTTAACTTCACGATTACATAACAAAATAACCAAATTATTAAAGGTATAAACCACAAACAGAACTTTAATGATGTTAAAACACCAAAGAAACTTAACGACATATAATAACATTTAATAGGAGACAATGTTCAAACACTTAATCCAAAAGATTCATTAGACATACAAAAGAAACTAACAAACCAAATTACCAACCTCTGTCTCTTATATCCTAACTATCTAGAACAAGCCCAAAAAGTAAACCTATTACATATTTGAATATATAAACCGCATCTTCAAATCCTCTGTTCAGCTGCATATTGTTCAACAGAGAACACAGTAAGCTTACATACTGCAGAAGTGGGATCAATCAACTCAAAAATACAAACATCCCCAGCTGCAAGTTGATAAGCCTTTTCAATTTCATGCCAACCATTGCTAAACCTAACAACTATACCATTCTTTATAATTGTGCTCACACTCTACTCATTACTATCATCACCATGAATGTCAATAGACGTAGGACACTCTTCAAGTAACTGTGAGAAAATCTAATTGTCACATAAGCCATGTGACTGTGATAAAACCGATAGGAATGCATTGAAGCAATAAAGAAAGGAAGCGTAGAATCGAAGATTCTTTGTACCTTCAAAAGATGACTTTTGCTAACACTTGAAAAATCCGAACTCTTTTCCCTTTGCTTATTCAATATAAAAGCACGACTTGAGCCTCATTCAGAACCCATGGTACATTTCTTAATCCAACAACACCCTTCTTTGCCTTTCCAAATATTGAACCACCAGCACTGTCATCAGAAGAACTTGAGATAATTATGGTATCTTCACTATGCTATCCAGCAATACCTTCATCCATGTGCATAACACCATGTTTCACCAAAACCAGCCCTGACCTTGGATACAAAGTTTCTACACTAATCGAGTCAAAAATACATATATCAAACTTTGCTTCCCCTTAATATTTAAAAAACAGAAGATGCTCAACATCAATGTTATAGTGCTCTAAAAACTTATCCCAAAGACCATGCAGCCAATAAGTAGCTACATTTTTTATGATTTTTTTTCTCGAATACAATACACTACACATCACCAAAAGGCATGGAAAGTTTTACAAAATCTTGAACGTCAAATGCATAGTCATTCAAAAAGTCCAACAGAAACGGAGTCTTCTTCGCAGCAAACTTAGCAGATCTAATTCAAACAATGAATTGTGGTAGCCTAACACTTTTTGAAGAACTAAACATTGATCTAGATTCCAACTATTGTAACCAAAAACAAAACAAACAACATAAATATCTATTTTTAAGATAAATTGACTTGAAAATAAACACAACAAAATATACCAAAAAACAAAATACAATGTCAACCAAATACCTAAACAAAAAATAAAAAATAACAGCAAAATCAACAACAACACAAAACCCAAAGCAAAGTAAAAAACTAAACCCAAAAAAATATTGCAAACGACAGCAACAAAAAACAAAAAAGAAACAATGCAAAGCCAAAATACAAAACAAAACCAAAAAGCAGAAAAACCACAAAAATACCTACAGATTTGAAAGAGGGAGAAAAATGATCTGCAGTTGATAAGAGAGTTCATACAAAAATTTCATCTTCAATAATAACAAAGAAACTTTTAGTTGGACTTAAAGAATACTATACAACTTATACACTAATTCCATATATGGACCAAAACCATTCAATATAAAGGCAAGGCCTTTATTAAACCATAAGCATCCACTATTATAATTTAAGTATACCTATTACAAACTACACAACTTAAACAAATAAAATATATGGGCTTTCTCTAGGCTGTGCCATCTAGTTTTATGATAAAGAAACCCACTAAAATATTTTCAATTAACATGAACAAGAATTGACTCAAACCGTTAGTAAGCTGACTAGACCTTCAAATTATTTAATTCCGACTCTAACTACTTTTACTCTCTTATTTGATATGTGAAAACTACTATAAACTATTGAAATATATGCCAATATCATCTTGATTTTGAAGAAAGAGGGTAACCTATCTCTAAGGAAGTGTTTGGTTTGTAAGTACAAGAGGAAAAAATGGGAATTAAGGTTAATGATACCCATAGATGTTGTTTGGTTAATGATTATGGGAATCATTTTATGGGAATGAAAGTGTTAGAAAATGTCCACTTTCCTTCCCCATTTGTGACTTGAGTTTCAAATTGATTAATTTACCAATATAATGAATTTCATTCATTGTTCAAATGTAACAAACAAATAAAAAAGAATAATATAATCCCATATCGATAATGGAATTCATAATTCTCAATTCAATTATAATGTGAATCAAATATCTCTTAAGTTTGGCATAACATTTGTCATAACATTTGTCAAATAAGATTCTTAAGAATGAAGAATTGGGAAAATTACAATTGAAAGAAAATACTTGGGATAGAGAACCTTTTTATTAAACGTGGATTTTAACATTTTAACACCCTATAACCATCATCTTGGAATAGATTGTGAAGTAGTATACGTATAATTTTTGGATTGGAAGCGTACTTCAACGTTAAGCCAAATAGATGATGAATACAAGTTATAAAACTTATATAAGTTGTAAGTTTAAATATTTGAGACCATGCAGTTAAGTGAATAATTTGTAAAATTTACAACTAGCAATTAAAGATCTAGAACAAATAATTGATACTCGTCCATCACTTTATTTGCATGATGGTCGAAAATAGCAATGCAAACACATTATTCTTTTTTATGGACGAAATTGTGTGCTTTTTAGTTATTTTTATTTTTTGATTTGAGGTAAGACGGACAAGAGCTTAGCTTAATGGATCAATACGAGATATATCATTTACAATTGCCGAGGACAAGAGCTTCTTTAGGAAGTATTTGGTTATGGCTACGAAGAAAAGGAATAATAATCATGATTAATGACATATATATATATTATTTGGTTAATTATTATAAAAATTATTTTATGAGAATGAAAGTGTTAAAAAATATTCACTTTTATTTTTTACATTTAATTTGAATTTCAAATTGATTAATTTATCAATATAATGAACCCCACGTCTCCTTAAGTCAATATTTTGTCCATTATCCTTCTACATCTATAATGTATTGTAGAGGAATTCACGACGTCAAGAACTCCACATTCCTCAGGAATATGAAATACTAGAATTAGAATCTCAGTTAGAGATGACAAACCATTCATTTGGGTAATGTCTAAAGACTTATTTTTTAAATTTTTGAGAAAACGATGTCCTACGTCTATTTAAATTAAGACCGAGACTTATAAAAGGATCACAATCAGATACGCGGTATTGGTTTGACATCTTTGTTGTATACTTGCAAGTTACAACTATCGAGTGAGTTACGTGTGAGATGGTCAAATTTATTGATATCTTTCGACAAGATTAAGATGTGCCACGCAAAATATTAGTGTGTGATAATTATGCGTCTACTACGTAAATGTGATGAGTTGGCATGGCATCCTTTGAATGAATGGTCAGAAGAATACATGGCTTAATTAATTATACGAAATTTCCTAGTCTTGGGCCCTCTCAAGGTGGCATCAACACGAACGATCAAACATAAATTAGTAACAGTGCAAGCCTCGAATTAATTGTTAGGGACTTAAAAATTATTATCTTTTAAAGCATCACGATGTGAAGAATCAGGACATAGGTAAGAATAAAAAATGGTATATATTATTTATTTTGTATTACGAATTGAGTATTAAAATTTTTTTAAATTGTTGTGCTGCATGTTTATGCTGCTACAGTGCTTGGAGTATGAATCATTTCGTGACAAGTGCACCATGGCTCGAAATTAATAATTTTTTATATCTAAATAGTTTTTGTTGCAATAGATATACTTTAGATGCAAAAGTCAAGTTTACAGCAGTAAGGCAGGGGATGTGGTAAGATTTATTGTGGTTATTGAGTAGTTAATGACATTTTAATAGTTGTTTTATAATTAATGGGAGAATATATTTGGATTGGGTGGTTTGTTTTATTAAAAATAGGGGATTATGTTTTTCCAAATGAAAGTCTCTTATTGATTTTTGAGCAATTACTAAGATGTCTAGTACATAATTACTCAATGACTAACATAAATTTTGTTAGCGAATATATTTTGACGAAAATTTTTATTTTGGTCAGAAGTTTGACATATTCATAAGAGACAATGTTTGTCATTTGAAATGTATGGCCCATTTTTTTGAATAGGACGACCCTCCTATTTTTTAGAAATATGTGCCATCCACTCAAATGAAAGGTTGTATAAAAGTTGAAGAGTAATTATTGAACATGCCTAGTAGTTACTTCTGACCGACATAAAATTTCTTCATTTTGACACTTGCCATGAAGATACTCCAAAAGAAAAAACAAATTCAACTTCTTTTTGAAAGTATAAAACTTTATTGTTTATATTTTACTTTATGGTATATTTCTTTTTTCCTTTTATTTTCAGAATGTGTCAAGAACTTCTCAATACACAAACTAATGGAAAGAAATATAGGAGACAATGGACATTATTGCTTCAATTCCTTGAATCAATCCACTTTTTATAAAGAAGGCGACTGCATGCACTCAAACTACCATTTTGTAAAGAGATTCCTAGACCTACATCTTTTAAAAGTTTCCTATACTTGTTCCTTAGTGGTTTGGTTTTTATGTAGCCTTTTCTCTTGAAAGATTATTGTAAAAAAAGGACAATGAATCCCACACAACACCCCCCCCCCCCCTCCTCCCAAAAAAAAATGAATATGAATTTTTCTCCGTGTTCATATTAGTGGAATGCTGATTTCTAAAACAATTGCACTTGCAATAAAAAGTGGTGGTAGGCAACATATGAAGATCAGTACCCTTTTTTGTGCTCTTATATGTCTTTCTTTACTTTCTTTTAACATGTTAGTGAAATCCAGTTGGTAAGTAGGTCAAGTTTTGTAGAGGATCAAAAAGCATGTGCGCGAAATTCAAAAAAAAAAAAAAAAAAAAATGCATGTTCATGACGGTAGGCCAAAACTTTAACCAAAGAAAAAAGAGAAGGTTGGCCAAAACTTTACCAACCAGTTATATCTTTCTTTTTGCACCGTCCAAGATGCGTTAATTCATTGAAATCATACTAACTAATTGGAATTCACTTTTCATAATACAATACTTAATTTACCTATAATTCCAATAGACTGGTAGTTAAATGGTGCCAAACAAATTGCAAAATGTAGGTAAATGTCACACGTTGTAGCCCTCCCTCCAATAAATTTAAATACTATATATCTAAACGAAAAGTCACCATAGACAAATTAATTTAGACTTAATATAATCCTTTATATTGTCCTCTTTAAACAAATATGTGTGTCAATCAAAGTAGCATGAGTTAGAAGTAATTAATCCTAGCTTGGACTAATAAATTCATGTTACTCTAATAATATTATAGTAATAGTGTGAGGTTGGGGAGAAGTTTCTTCAAGCATTGACTAGGTACAATGCTGTCCTTTTGAATAATTTATTTATTACGTGTGATGAATGTAAACAAGCTTTAATTATTGACATAAAAAAAGATAAGTACTAGTATTACTTACTAACCTTACTAGTAAAATACAGGCAGGTGGTGCTTGATTTGTAATTGAAGATAAAGTAAATTAAAAGTGGGCGGCCATTTTGTGATTTTTTCTATTCGAGAGAATCTATATTATCTGGTTTTTAATTGTCCAGAAGTTAATTTAATAATGTTACTAACATTTAACTTCAAATTTAACATGCTGATTTAATCACAAAATTGTCTTATGTTCATGTAACAATTTTGGGGTTGTCAGATCTCTTTTTAATGCTTCCTACCACAAAATTAGAAATTTCTAGTAATATTTTGTTTCACAATTTCGTATTGATATTATCTGAAATATTTTCATAGCTTAAGTCTTGGAATCCACTTCATTTGGATAAGCTCATTAGGTATAAGATGCATATAACTTGGTCTAAAAATTTCTGGTTCTAATAGAAATATATGAACAAAATAAGCTCAAAATTAAGGATGATAATATTTTAGATCGTATCTAAATAAGTTATTTACTACACCAAATGAGTGGTAAATTGATCTTAAAAATAAGAGGACAATTAAAGTAAACTACTTTTTTTGACAACGAAATATAATTTATGTGATAAATCGTTCTATATAACAACTAGACATGTTTTTTTTTAATAAAATAAGATAAAATAAAAAGTAAATCACATTTTTTTTTTGAGGTAGCGTAGGCCATAGATTGTTCTGTGGTACTCAGTACCGAAAAGATATAAAAACGATAAAGATGAAAAAACAACCCGAAAGGCCAACTATATTGCAGTCCCCACAAAAACTTATTTCTCTAAACAAAAAACACACGATCATGATGTCGTTCGGTAACATTTATGTTTTTTCAATTTTATACTCGTATTTTTTTCTATAAACAAACCATTTTTTTTTTTTATTTTTTTTGGGGTAAAAATGAACATGTATATGTTTCTTCCTCATTATCATCGTTCAACTAAAAATAAAAGAATACAAACAGATTTGATTAATTTGGACAACCCGTATGGTGCGAGGAATGAGGTGGAGTTGGGTGGAACACACAAAACTCAAAGCCACAGGTCCACCATTTCAATCCACAACCATGACTGACAGAGAAGTGAAGTTCCATGAACAAACACCAACCAAATGGCCCCCCCACAATATATAAAAATCAAATCGAGTGGTCCTCTTCTTTTTTCTCTTTAATTTCTTGCATAATGTATTAATAATTGATTGGGTACAAGATTCATTGCAATAATAAATATCATATGTTTAAAATTATGTTATGATCTGTTATATGCTTGGGCAATTATTTTTTATTAAAGAAAACAAAAGAAAAAAAAATTAGAAAATGTATTATGGTTAAAAATAAGTAAAAATTGTTTAGGTTTTAAGGCTAAAACAAATCTATTCCTTCTTATTTTACTAGGCACGAACACAAAATTAAATAGAGAAAAGTTTATATATCGAGAAATTAAATGCATGCTTAATCACTAGGTTTAAGTATAAATTCTATATATGCAAGCTATTAATTACCTTGAGAATAATGTAATGAAATCTACTTATTACGATGCCTCTTTATTTAAGCTTACTAATTTAAAACCTTAACGCCAGACCAATTATTGAGAACAAGAATGCCAGAATATTTCACAAAGAAGTAGTTACATATTTAAAAAAAAAAAAAAATTATTATCATTGATTGCATAAATGTATTTTAATCAATTTAGAAGATAATAAAATTTGTGCAAACATAAAGTATTAATACAATGATTGAATGTGCAACTCTTTAGGGACATAAAAAGTACTAAAATGAGAATTGTGTTTAGGCATAATGTAATTTGATATATGATTTTTAATTTCTACCAATATAATTCAGAGATAAATCAAAAAGGAAAGAGAAACGATATAGAAACTTGCATTTTACACGATGATTATTGATGATACAATAATTGATTGTATATGTGCTTATATGATAAATTCATTAAAGACATTTATGTAATTAACCCTCATGTCTAACTGGCAGGGTCAAGGTCCGAACATCCATCATAATTATTTAAAAGTAAGGGATATTTAAACCTTAATTTTAACTCATTATCACTTACTATTATCTCAATATATTTTCCCAAATTCTCTCTCTACACTTTCTCTCTCTTCCTATGAATTTAACTCGCATCAATTATCGATTCTTTTTGGTCAAATAGTAGTAGCATTATGTTGTTCTATCTACCTACTCTTAGAATCTAATTGTGGATTGAAGGAAGAGAAACTCCACCTCTAATTTTGGGTAAAGTATCTACATATACCACTTTTGAGGAGAATCGAAACTGTACGTATTATTAGGGATTGGAAATGAGATCGAAAAAACTTTACCTTTAACTCAGAGTAACGTATACACGCTACTTTAAATTTTGTTGACAATGAAAATCGAAATCCTATGATTCCGGAAAGCCTTACAAGTTATAAGGCTCCCTCTACCCAACTGGTTATTATTGATTTAGTTTACATTTTAAGCTATATTCTTAACAACAACAAAATATGACATCTTTATAATAAGTAATATTAAATTATACAAAAATTCTATAATTTCGTAATAAAACTATTTTATTGTACTTTAAAAACTTATACAGTATAACTCTATATGTTTTAAAAGTTTATATTATACATTTCTTTAAAATCTGCGAAATAATTAGTTCAGACTTTATTATTCTCCTTAATTATATACTTTACCAAAAAAGAAAAAGAAAAAGAGGTATGAAATCATGTAGCTAGGTAGCTTTCTTCACGCGTCGATCTTAACGGGGTCAATGGCACTTTGTTAAGTGGCAAATTTCTTTTCCATCTTATCTCACCTATATATAACCCCCTTAACTCCATCCACTCCATTCTCATATATAAATCTCCGCAAATATCATTTCAATTACAATAGAGCTCCAAATTCAACATTTTTCTTTATCTTTTTTTCTTCAAAAGGAAGAAAGTCTTATTATTTTCTTCTCAATAATTCCTCTCATTTGGAATTGAAGAAAGAAAGAATCCATAATAATTCCTCTATTCAACAAACCATTTCCCTTTCCATTTCTACATAATAATTATTATTATTAAGAGAAAGGAGAACAAATAATCATTCAATTACAAAATCTTCTGTTTTGATCATCATTTTTTTTTTGTAAAAACACAAAAATTTTCCTTCTTTTTTCTCAGAAGATAAAATTTTAAAAATTTTCTTGTGTTATTTATTCTCCTTTCAAATTCTTGCAAATATTCCATCATTTCAAAATCCAGTCATCATGTTCTGCTAACATTAGTGGTATCATATTTTAGAATTTAAATTAGGAATTTTCTTCTTTCTTTTTCTTTTTTTTTTTCCATAGATATAAAGCAATTTTTAGTATATATATATATTTTCCTTATTTTTTGTAAATTAATTAATTTTCGTTTTGGAAGAATGGGAACGGAGGTTTTGAGACCTCAAGATTTTTTGTACAATAGATTCCGACTGTCCACTCCGGCATTCCACCGCCGGAAAAGCTACGTTCCAACCCAAAAACCAATTACCTCCGGCCACAAAAGGCCAGTTCCCCGACCGGACCAGAAGAAAAAAACTCACCAACTTCCTCAACCACCGAAGAGATCAGCAAGTGCGAACGAGTTGCAATCGCGTGAAATGCACGCAATAACCATATTGAGAAGAGGACAATCGTTGGATACAATCGACGCTACGAGAATGAAGAAACAACACTCCAACAACGTAAGGAACAAGTTCGTCATGCATGAAGATGATGACGTTTACGCCGGATCGGCGTTTTTTGCATCGCCTTCGCCGAGCTCTCTTCCTTTGCCTTCTTTCTTCAACGTCAACAATCACAATAACCTCACCAACAACCATGATTCGGCCACTCGAGACCTGAGACGCTTGCTTCGTCTCGAATGAACCAAGTCATCTCACACCTGATCGAAAAAAATACCATATTTGGAGAAAATAACTACCACCCTGATGCTGCTACTACTAATACTATTATTTATATTATATATTACTGCTACTACGGCGTCGTTTCGGTCGCTTTGGTTTCTCATTTTTTCTGGATCTAAATTTCTCCCATATAATTTTTTTTTAACATATGGGGAAATTAAGAGGTCTGAAAGATGAGGATTTTTAGAATTTATTCTTTATATATAAATGTTTATTTTAGCTAGCTTTATTAGCTATGTGTGTGATTATTAGTATTAAGTATTTATGGGGGTTGGCTAAGTATGGAAAAATGTTAAATTTGGTGGCGTTGTTAGTGAAGCTATGAAATGCCCCCTAGCAAATTAAGAGCTTGTGGGAGTAGTGTATTTGTATTGTATTGTATTGGGGTACTCCTAATTGTATTACTATATATGGGGAGGTAATTGAAGAAGGATAAAAAAAAGAGGTATATTAATGTTGTGATGCTCTATTGTTGTTGATGTAATTTCATCTTATCTCAGCAATAATAATTATAGCAAGAAATATTTAGAGCTGATCTATATATATATATATATATATATATATATATATATATATATATATATGTATATGGATGTTTCTTTTAATTTCCTCTTGAATTTCTTGTTTGCATGCAGTACATTGTTTTAGGTTCATATTTCATCATTTTCACTTGTTACAATTGTTTAATTTTTGTTTGAAACTTGTTTCTGGTACAGAAAAGATGAGTTTTTCTTCATTTATGTAATGAATTAAAAGATTGAGTTTTTCATCAACCAAAAATATAGGAATTAATTGTGTTCGAAGTACTATTGAGTATTGACTTTCAACAGTTTATCTTGCCTAAAGGCCCAAAAAAAGAACACTTTCTGGCTTCAGAGATTTGCACTTTAAAGATGATAAACTATTTAAAGGTTAAATCAGGGAAATCCTTTCTTAAGAGTGAGCATTGCTTATTATCGATATTTTTGTAATCACTAATTTTCTCAAATAACTAGATCGACCAACCACTTTATTTGGTCCTCTTTACTTTTTATTTTTAAAAAAAATAAAATTAAAGGTTAATAAAATGTTCAAATCTTAGGATAGAATTTTCCTTTAAATCCATTCCTTTTCCCCCCTCCCCAAAAAAAAAACATGGAGAAAGTAAAGAAAACATTAATGATCAACTAGTGACGACCCTCCGTTTTACCAAACTTTTTTGGGTCAACAGATAATTTTGTCACTGTTTTTTTTTTTTTTGCTAAGACCAATAATGCATGTAGATGAATTCAATTTGTAGAGACATTTCTTGAGAATTCTAAGCAAAATTGAGCTTTGATAACTTAACTAGTTGACGAGAAGAAAATAACTATTAACAATAATATTAATGGGAAACATGAAGATATATATGATGATCCCCAAAAAAAAGACTTATCTTTCCTTGTAACCGAGAGATTGGCATCGCATCTAGAATCACTATATTAGACATAAGCTTAAACATCTTTTTCTTTGGAAAATACTAGAGCATTTGGGTGGGGTTAGCTGCCGTCGAGTCCATTATCAAAATTTAGAAGTTGGGCTCAAAACGTCGTTGCTGGTTCATTATCTAGCGGCCCACATTAATTATTTCCATAGGGTAAACCGATCTTTTGTCCTGCTTGTAGATTCTGTGATGTGGATTAAATCTTAAAAAATCTATGACATCAGCTGATGTAAGCAAGATTTTTTAATATTTAATCCTGACCACAGAGTTTATAGGTGGGATCAAAGATCGGATCTACTTAAATATTTTCTTTTCTATAGAACCTCTCCAGCAATGCTTTGCAATCACAAATAAGAGAAGAAAGGTGGTGAGTAATAGTGGCCTTATGAATTGAATTAATTGGAGTATTATTTTAGTACATTCTTTGATGAAAGAACATTATTTGATTTATATGGTAAATAATAAAAAATTTTGAATAAATTTTTGGATTGTGAATAAATAATAATTTTTTATAAATAAGTGTTTGGATAATGTTTTTTATATTACAAGACAAAAATTGTACACGAAAATTGAACAAAATTACTAATATTAAAATACGTAATTCCAATCATTTTTTTACACTGTCAAATCAAGTACTAAAAATCACATATAAAGGTAATTAATTGCCCTCCCATCGTTTGACATTCGAATATCAAAAAACGAGATATGCTCGTATATGTATGTTAAATATGTATTAATTTAATATAAAATAAAAAATACAATTTAAAAATTACTTGTGTTTTTTTCCATTAAAAGACAAAATACGTATAAGAAATTTGAATGAAATTACTAATATCAAAATATAAAATTCCATTCACTTTCTTTTTTGTACCGTCAAACCAAGTACTCAAAACCACACGCAAAGATAGTTACTTACTTATCGTTTGAAATTCAAATCTTAAAAAGCGAGAGGAATATGCTCATATGCTACGCTAAAAATATATTTATTTAATTCAAAATAAAAATATAATTTAAAATTTACATTTTTATGTCTTTAATTCGGACTAGATGTGTTTAAATTCAGAAATTCAAACTTTATAAACCATTTTAAATTATACTTTTCTGCCCATAGTTCGAATTCATTAACCTAAATGCGTTTTTTTTTTTTTACATACCTTTTAAAAGTCACTAAAATATATACTAGTGGCTTACCTTAGTTTAGGAAGAAGAGAGTGAAATAATCTACTATCTTCTTAAAATTTTTTCTACAAAAAAAAAAATAATAATAATAAAATCTGCTCCGGTAACGTATAATTATTTGAGAGATTATTACTCGGTAAAATATTAGTAGTTGATCGAAACTGTTCGAGCCCGTTTTGCGAAAGCGATTGTGAAAATTGGACCTGATTCAATCGTTGTTATCGTTCTCTCAAATATTATTAGTTGATTAAAAACAAAAAGAATGGGTATTTTAAAAATCTATCTTATTCTGGTGTCAATTTCTTCATAAGTGCCGTATTTATAATGTAACTTTTGATACGTAAAAGAAAATTTTTTTTACAAAATGTGACATAAAATTGGAGACGTTTGTATCATGTCTAAATACAAGATTTAGATTTTTGATGTTATAAAAAACGAAGGCAAGTCGATGGGAGAATTGATTTGCAAGAGAAAATTCAGCAATCATGTATAACACTAATAGTAGCTATGTAATCAAAACGTGACAAATAACAGGAGACACCATAAAAGCACCACCATTTCCTACAAGTGTCCCATGAAGTGGGGAAATGCAGAATTTTCAATTTGAATTCCTTTGGTCTGGTCAAAGGAAAATACTTAGGTATATTCTGTTTTTGGTCTCACCTGTAGATCCTGTAGTCAGGATTAAACTTTAAAAAATCTTTTTTACATCAGCTGATGTTATAGATTCTCTAAAATTTAATCCACGAATCTACAAATGGAAGTAAAGACCGGGTCTACCTAAATATTTGCCTATGTCAACAGCCATATCATTAATCCATTCAGGAAGAAATGTAAGCCTAACAAAGCCTTTGTTCGTATAGCGTAGAATTCTTTTACGTATCATTAATTTAATTAAAATTTAATTGTTTAAAATCTTTTTATTTTATAAGAGAGAAAGATGGGAACATATAATTTTTTCAGGACAGTTATAACTTTTTACTGGGAAATTGTAGATGAGTTGGAACCTTCTTACTATAAAGGATGGGTTTAAAATGATTATGTGATAAGTTTTGATTGATAATCCAAATACATCTTTTGTCAAGTTCATCTTAATTTTCTTTTAAAATGTAATCCATTTAAGAATATGCATAGTTAAGGCTGTAATTTGTAAAATTAACAATTATTAATTCCATCACATTCGGAAAACTTGCGACTCGTATATTATTTCGTTATTAGTCTCCGACGGCATGATGAAATCAAATGCGCATGTTGATTTGTCTTGTGGAAAACGCATTAATTAGCTATTCAATTTGATTAGAGATGGCATGGAAAGCTTTCTCATAAATCACAATCGTACTACAGCCATGTATTTCTAATTCTCTCGTCATCAAACACGCCTGTATAGTACTCAGCGACACACACAAATATATAAATTAATTCTTCAGACTTTTCTTTTCAACTTTATTTATTTATTGCTTATTTTCATCTTTATCTGATACAGGAGTACGGAAAATACTACTATAAATTCAGTTTTTGACCCATCTGTAGATTATGGGTTAAAATTAAATCTTATAAAATCTTATTTACATCAGTTTATGTCATAGATTCCATAACATTTAATCCATACCACAAAATCTACAAGTAGAACCAAAGATTAGATTTCCGAAGGAGTACATGCCATTTATGTCCTGAATACGTTATTTGAAGTCTCAATTAACTTGGGTTAGACATCATGTGATGAATTTTCATTCATTTTTTTTTTTTTTTGATTAATTGAACAAAATGGTCTCGTAGCTCGAAAAGAAACCTTATTTACAATTTCCAAGTGTATCTTCCACTGTATGGAATTATGGTAGAATTTTCTACTTTCCAATTAAGTCCTTCTAAAGGATGTTTTTTCATCCATATTTTATAATGTTGACTCAATGATTCAACACATGCTAAAATTTGCATGATAATCCCAAATAAGACCTCTACGTAACTCTCCACTTTTTTGATTGTTTCAACTTTCAAGTTTTTCGTCTTATCTTGAATTTGGGAACCAAGGTTTTTTTTCCCCTTATTAACCTAAGTAGTGTTTTAATTGTTAAAGTTCACCCTAATTTGTATCTTACGACACGTAACAGTATAATGGTTCACCTTTGTACTATTTTTAGAGTAGTATTATCATCACATAATGTAATTTTAAAAGTTCAGAATATCTAAATAAACTTCAATTACAACTCTCGTGAATGAGTTTTAAGTTCATTAAAGAGTGTGTAAAAATAGCAAAAAGTTCTTAAGTATAGAAGTTGCAGGATACAAATCGATATTTATAAAATTACCGTATGTTATATTCTTATTTTTCCTTCTTAATTAATAAATCCGCCCTCGTTCCAAACTAAAACCAAAATAATCCAATAGATAAAGAAACTCTCTCTTTTCATCAAATGTCCCACAGCATTGCTGGCCTAAAATTTACCTTCATAAACAATCGAACCACTTAGATAGTCAAAATTTCCAAAACGTTTTTTGCGTTAACACGATTTAGATTCTCACAGTTAGAAGCCGCCATTAAATGCAAAAAAATTAGCTGCCTCTTATTTACATTATCATTAAAACTGGAGCCTGTACATATTCAATTCATGTGGTCCAATCGTTCCACCGGTGGTACATGCAATTAGTACGAAGACCATATCTAGATGTAACCATTTCATAAATTCAGTCAACAAATAACAAATACAATAGTTTAGTTTCGTCCTTTCAGGTTAGGAATATTCAATCTGTTTGATTAATTTTGGACTAAATCATAATCTGCACTGTGTATTCTAAGCAGTTTATCACTTAATCTTTTTATGGGTATCGACTAATTTGATCCCCTAATTTATTTACAACAAATTAATTTTGGTCTCTCACATTTTTAAAAAATTAACCAATTTAAAACCTATGATGGAAATCAAAGATAAACTAACGAAATAATAAATGTAAAAATCATGCGACCGTCAACATGCAATACATATATTGCTAGTGAATTCGTTAATTTGTCTACAATTTATGCCACAAGTATTAGATTAGTTAATTTTTTTAAAAATAAAAAATTAAATTAATCTTTGTGATAGATAGGTGACCAAATTAATCTTTTTTCCCTATAAATGATCTCAAGGAATATCTAATTAAGTAGATACAATTCTCTAAACCTAACGGTTTTACTTCTTGTTTAAGCTCAACAACCATTCAAATTTCGCAGTAAAAGCAACTTTCCTCCCTCTTTCCCTCCATTTCTCATCTCTATAAATATCACAATCTTTTTCCAATATTCATCATTCAAAGAAAACTTAAACAAGCATACCAGCTGCTACTCCATTCATCAATTATTCGAATTGATCACAAAAATGGCCACACAAACCTCAACTAATTCCTCAACCTCTACAGTTAACGTCAAGGACAAATTATTCGCTGCGGTCGGAAACCTAATTAAGCTTCTTCCTACCGGAACTGTTTTCTTATACCAATTTCTGAACCCAATATTAACCAACAATGGCAATTGCAGCACTGCAAACAAGTACGTTTCTAGCGTGCTTTTTGCGCTTTGCGGGCTCTCTTGTTTTTTCTCGACATTCACAGACAGTTACAAAGATGAGCAAGGAAAAATTCATTATGGAATTGCAACTTTTAAGGGTTTTTGGCCAACTTCAGGTGCAACTCATTCTTCAGTGGACTTGAAATCATATAGAATTCAAGTTGGAGACTTTGTTCATGCAATTCTTTCGGTGATTATGTTTTGTGTTATATCTTTGTTGGATGCCAATACAGTTGCATGCTTTTATCCATCCTTTGAATCTACTGAAAAGGCTTTGCTAAAGGCTTTGCCTCCAGTTATTGGTAATTTCGATTGCTGCCGCTGTTTCTGTTGTCTTTCCCTACAAGCGTCATGGCGTAGGATACCCTTCGACTTCGAGTTCAAGTTCGAGTACTTCAAAATCAGTCCAGCCATCAAATGCTTAATAATTATGGGATAGATACAATTGCTGCATATTTACCTTAATCTTATAATGATCACAGCTACTACTAATTGTGTTTTGATTGATTGGTTTGAAGGAATTTCATTAGTTTGTTTGTCGTATATTTTAATTTTCTTCTATGATTGTAATATAATCGTTATTGAAATATATTGAAAGAAGGTACGTACCATGTAAATTAAATGAATACGTATGTAATAGTGATTGTTGATAAACAAGTTTCTTTCATGCAATAGTATGCATAATTAATTTATTCTTTAGCTAAAAAATTCCTTGTATAATATTTTTTTTTAGGTGAATTACTAGTATTACGCTATGAAGAAGGACTAATTTAATTTTACAACCTCCAACTTATACTCAATTCTCACTTTAACCACTCTGAATTTTAGTTTTGAACACTTTTCACTCCCAACTCTCAAATGTGTCCCATCTTACGTCAAAAAGATAACGGAATATTTGTTTTTGCGCCCATAAACATTATTGTACATCCTACTAAATCTGTTGTATGCATAAAAAAATTTCGTTAATTTTTGTGACGGTGTTAAAACAATGACTAAAATAAGACAAATTTGAAAGTTTGGGGTACAAAATGTCAAAAATTAAATTTGTTGTGTAAAGTGAGAATTGAGTATAAATTGAGGAGTGGAAAATGAAATTAGTTCTATGAAGAATGTAAGTGTATTCCTTCTATATCACAATTTGAAGTCGATTTATGCATCACCAATTGGAATTCTATCATTTGACTTGGCAACAAAATTTTACATACCAAGTGTACTTGTAAGGAGAGAATTAGCGTGAACACATGAAGTACTCGGATGTAGACGTCTCTTTAACTTGTTTTGGGCTAGGAGGTTTTAAGAGGTATTAAGATACGAGAAATATGGTTTGGGAAGATTAGATTTTTGGCTTCTCTTGTATGTTTTGTACCGTAAATTAAATTTTATAAAATAAATGATATCTGTTAATTTTGATCACAAGATTTACATATAGAATTCAATATCAGGTCTACACTCTACAGTCTACTGAACCATTTTCCTTGAGATATGGGATCAAATCAAACGTTCTCAAAATACGTGCAATTTGGGAGATCTAAAAATAAAAAAAAATAATGTTTGTTAAATGCAGTGCGAGTATTATAGAATATTAGATTTGAAAAGTAATAAAATATTTTATTTTTTAATTATTTCAATAATTATTACACTCATATCATATTACGGGATGAGTAGTTAAGATTTACTCACATATGCATGGCTTCTGTACCCAAGAGCTACCATTGGACCAGTTTGGTTCTCAAATAAACTCAGCTGGCTTAGACGACGAAGACAATTTTCATTTAAAAGTAGTTTATTTTTGTCAATTTGTCCTGAATTCAGTTAGAAGAAATATTAATACTTTAATCCAACACCTGTAATCTCCTTTTACATGATACAATTACACTATCCTATTTTTGATTTACCACTTTCGGAGTAGTAAAATGAAAGAAGAGTTATATAAAATTTTGGGTCAATAATACTTTGCCCCCTAAACTAGGTTAGTATTACACTTTGTCCCTTAAACTATAGAAATGTACACTTTGCTCCCTATTCACATTATTCATTCTTTAAAAATTTTAAAATATTGAAAAAAAAATATCTAGTTAAATGACAAAAATGCCCTTAGTATTATATTTTGATTTTTCATGTATTAAATTGATTTTTTCAGTTATAAAAATTTAGGAAAAAAATAAAATATAATAACACATTGATATCTTTGACTTTAGCGAGTGAAAATGCGATAAAATGTTAAATTATATTATATCCGATATCGTAATTTGCATAGGTTAAGCTAAATATTAAAAGTATAAAATACTAAGAGACATAAAAAAAACACAAAATTTTATAGAAAATATATTTTCATATAATATGTCCTTTTAAAAAAAATTTCAATAGAAGCCCATTTAAGAATTATTTTTCCACTATAATTAAACATTCAAATTCGAAACAATATAAAATATTCAAAAAATTAAAAAATTTGACCAATAAATATATTGATAAGACTATATTGAAATATTATATAGTTTATTTTTGCTTATTTTAAAATAATTATCACATCACTATCAAAATTTAAATATATATAAAAAATCAAATATAGTCTTGGTATTTTAGTCATTTAACTAGATTATCTTAATAATTTTAATATTGATAATAGATGAAAAGTGTCAATAGGGGGAAAGTGTATATTTTTATAGTTCATGAGGACAAATTGTAATTACTTTACCTAGTTAGGAGGGCCAAGTGTTATAACTCAAAAATTTTATGTGTATTACACTAATTAAAACTATACATGAAAAACTTCAACATGACATGAATTCCATTAGAACTAGCTGAATTTTGGGTCTAGAACAAAATAAAATTGATGTATAGAACCGAATTAGTTCTACGCAACTCCAGATAAGTGAAATAGAAGACAGCCCAATACAACAAAAAAAAAAAAAAAAAAAAGGATGAAATGGAGCCCAGTAGCCACAAGTTTTAAATGAGTTTGATATTCATCAACAATTTGATATTTTATTGCAAAATACTAATTGCATCAACTTAATCGAGGTCACTGAATTAACAAAATCTTGTAATATTGGATTGAAGTGACAAAATAAGAAAATATTAGGGTAAAAAGAGGAATTAATTAACCCCTTTATTAACATATGACCAATGGATTATATATCATTGTTATATACAAGTCAAGATGATAAAGAAAATGGTTAAGCACTTAATCCCTACTTATATGATCTTAAATCTTAATTAAGGTATTGAATCTCTACTTAGAGACTTTTCCCAGTCCTTAAAGTTTCCAGAAGATCATCCACCCACCTTCCGGCGAAAAGTAACTTCCTCCCACTTTCACTTCCTTTCAAATCACTATAAATATCACACAACCTACTTTTTATAATATTCATCTACCAAATTAAACAACTATAGTTATATACTCTATTTTATATTTCATCAATAAAAAGTCCAGTTTTTTTTTGGAAAAATCTCTTTTCATTTTCCAAAACCCTGAAAACTTTTCTTTTTCAGTTATCACAGAAAATGGCCACACAACAATCCTCCACCGATTCCCCGTTCACCGGGTTCGGAAACCTAATAAGGCTTCTTCCTACGGGGACTGTTTTTCTATACCAATTTCTGAATCCAATATTAACCAACAACGGCAATTGTAGCACCGCAAACAAGTACGTTTCTAGCGTACTTTTTGCGATTTGTGGGCTTTCTTGTTTTTTTACAACATTCACGGATAGCTATAAAGATGATCGAGGAAAAATTCGCTATGGATTCGCAACTTTTAAGGGTTTTTGGCCGAATTCTTCAGATGCAAGTAATAATTCTTCGGTGGACTTGAAATCATACAGAATTCAAGTTGGAGACTTTGTTCATGCAACCCTTTCATTATGGTTGTATTTTGTGCTATTTCTTTGTTGGATGCCAATACTGTTCGGTGCTTTTATCCATCTTTTGGGACCTCTCAAAAGGCTTTGTTAATGGCTTTGCCGCCCGTGATTGGTTCGTTTGCTTCTACTGTGTTTGCTGCCTTTCCTTGCAAGCGCCATGGACTAGGGTATCCTCCAGATTCGGGTTCGAGTTCGAGTACATCAAGTTCAGTCCAACTATCAGATGTCCCGCAGAAAGTTTAATTTTTCTAAACAAACAAACTAAATCTTATTTTTGCTAAGTAGAATCGGTATATAAATTTTACTACGCTATTGCGTCCTGTCACGAAGAGAGCTTAATTTCCCTATGAAAAAAAAAATTCAATATTTCAATTTTTTAATTAATAGGTTTTGTTTGATTAGGTTGCATACTTCATTTAGTAGCTTGTAATGGGATTATTTCCGTGCATTAACTTAGGCATTTCTTATTGAGGGATTGGAATTTTATTTGATAATTACTTGTAAAATTGTTTACTATTTATCACCAATCTAATCGATGTATATATATGATATGTGTTGAAATGTTTTTTTGTCGGTAAGAGTCAAAAGTGTTCATTGAGATATCAATAGTATTTTGATTTTATTTATTCTGTTCTTCTCAATATATATTTTTTATGTGTGATTATCTATTCCTCCATTAATATAATTGTATGACTGGCATAAAAAATTAAAAAATTAGAGTTCTACAATTGTATGAACATAGACGATCAGTCAATCATTAAGTACATTAGCGACTTAAATTTAGATTTTATCCCTCATTTTGTGATGCAAATCTAAACACACACAACTAGAAAAATTTTACCATCAATGGAAAACTTAATTTTATACGATTAAACAAATCTAGAGGCTTAATGTAGTTTTTTTTTTTTTTGTTGATGGATTGATTTGAGAGATCATTTCTTTTTTTATCTTTTATATTTCTTCTGTAAATGAAATTTTGAAATATGATTGGTTATCGCAAGACGTTGAAAGAAGGTTAACGCTAGCACGTGCATTGAATAAGTAATCTTAAGTCCTGAAAATGAAACAAGTTTCTAGGCTGCGGTCCTGTGGATCTATGTTTGATATTTATATTATAATGTTATAAATATTATTATGTTAAAATATATATATATATATATATATATATATATGATAAATATATAAAATATGAGATAAAAAATTAATATAAATAGTGAGAGTCTAAAGAATGCATGCAATACCACTTTTAAGTCAATTTATGCATTCCAATTTGAAGTCTTTGATTTGACTTGTCAAAAAAAATTTCATAGATACCGACAACGAAGTCCAGTTGTAAGGAGAGAAGGGTGTACGAATAGTTCTTGTCGATTTAATAGGTGGACCAGTGGAATCAAATGAATCTTTTATACGTAATTAAAGAGATATACAGCAAATTTTCTTCATAAAACAAGAAAGACATCGACATAATGGACATTTGTAATTTGGATATGTGAAGTTGTTGTTGTTGTTTTTTTTTTTTTTTTTTTTTAATAAAGCAGAATAACAAAAGATAAGAAATGTGAGGTGAGGTGAGGTGAGGTGATATCATGTCTCACTCTTTCGTCGATTTACGATAAGTAGAATGGATCTCTTGATCCATATTTATTCACATCACTTTAACTCATTAAAAATAAATTTCTCTAGAGTGATGTGAATGAATATGAGTTAAGGGACCCATCTCAAATATGGTAGGTCGAATCCATGTAAGAATTTTCTCACCTTCAGACTGAGAAGTTGTTGAGAAAAATGATTCCTGATAGGCTATCATCGATTATTTATATATTTATTTATTTGAATTTTGAAATAATTTCTTAAGTCGAGCCACATAAATTGCGTCCAAATTTGAACAGTTGATCTGGGCTCATTTTGGCAAAAAAAAAAATTATAAAAATTTATGGATATATTTTTGAAGTTTAATTATAGAATAAAGTTAATAATGACAAATTGGATGTAGTAATTTAGTGAAAAACTTTAGCTAGGAATCAAGAATACGAAACTCAAGCTCAAGATTTTCTTCTCATTTTGAAAATTACCAACTTCAAAATATACACAAAAAGAAATACTATACACAATTAAAAAAAAAAAATAACAATAAATGGAAGCTGGGACTTGACTTATGAGGGAAAATTCTGAAATGGCAAAAAAGAAAAATATGGGCAGTTCGGCACTAATACTAGCTAAACGTGATAATTTGGAAGAGTCAGCCATAGTTATAATCCAAAGTACCTATACCATGAAATTGGGAAATGCATAATTTTTTTTTTTTTTTAAATTCTTTTGACCCAAACTATGTAAAACTTTACGTCTAGTCAATTAGATTAATGTAAGGATCAATAGTTAATATTTTGCAAAATAAGAATTCCATCCCCTTCAAATACTTGCGTGTGTTGTGGGTTATTTCTTCTCTCCGTTAAATTAAATGCTTGAGTTGATCTGTCTTTGTTCAGATTGCACAAGTTATTTGACTTGAGACATGGACAATGCACATTTCTTTTATTCTTTTAATTTGTTCAGCAATTATTTGAAAATTAGTTCTATTGGCACACTCTATGTGTATAAAATTATACAAAAAAAAGTTTCTAAAAATGAGCAAAAATTAAAATACAAATTAAATTAGCGGTTTGTGTGTGTGCAATTTTGTGGTGAATTGGAAAGTTATTTGATAATGGGAAGGGGAAGTTACAAATCTAAAAAATAAGAGTGGAAAAAATAAATTATACCAAAAATCAATAATCGCACCAAAAATCTCTTGCATTATATAAAGTAGTTACTTTAATTTGTTCAGCCATTATTTGAAAATGGTATTTGAATTTTGAAGTCAAGACTTTCGGACTCATCTTTTCAAACATCGCATTTTTTTTTTTTTCAATTGCCGTATATAATTATGTACAATTATGTCTATAAATTCATTTTAAACTATGTATAAATGTTTTTGTGCGAAATTTACGGTTTATTACAATGACCAAAACCTCACCAAGAAAAGAAAAAGAAGCGTAATCAGAAGAGTAATCAAATCAACAATAAAAGTAAGTTTTGGACTGTATTATTTTAATTTTGGGTTGAAGTAAATGAAGTTTGAATGTGATAAATTGGAGATACAAAATACACAAGCGAGACACGAATTATTTATGAGACCATATTATGTTTTTGCTCAAAGAAACTATATGTTCTTCATAAAAAATGGAGGCAAAATTCCTTAATCTCTTTTTTTGTTTTTGGCAAGAAATAAGTCTTAAAACTTAATCTCTTTAATTTCATTTATTTATTTAGGGTTAAATCCACTCTAGCCCCTTAAACTTGTCACTTTTACCACATTGCATCTGAACTATTTTTTTGATCATTGCGCCCAATAAAGTTTTATTTCTTCATCCCAAATTATGACAGAAGTTATAAAAGTAATAGAATATTCACGAATTCTATGCACGTATTTTTAATGTATGTTATGGTATTTAACATAATATTTGTTTTATTACGGTGCTTGACATTACACTAATAGTGTATGCATGCATAGAACTCACGAACATTCTATTACTTTTATAGTTTCCATCAAATTTTGGAGTGAAGTATCAATAAACAAAAAGTTTAGGGGGCAAAGTAATCAAAAAATTAATTTAAGGTACAATGTGATAAATGGTGACAAATTTAAAGGGTCAAAATGAATTTAATCTATTTATTTATTTGTCTTTTATTTTTCCTCTATGATTGTTAGATGTATGTTATTGCAAAATAGTAAAGAAGGTTACATGCATGCTAGCACATGCATGCATACACATATTTTTGACTGAAGAAATTTCTTTTTTTTTTTATAATGAAAAAAAAATTCTAGTTTACGTTATGAAGAATGTATGCCATACTCCTATTACACATGTCCTTTGAAGTCAATTCATGCATACCAAGTTCTTATTCATTTAATTAGTCAAAAAAAAAAAAAAATCGTATGCACTTGTATGGAGAGAAGCGTGTGGGTGACAAATATCAACATCAAAAAAAAAATTTTCTTGTTGTTATTGCGTAGGAAGTTTTAATAGGTGGACCAATGGGATCCACTTAACCTCTCCTCGCAATTGTGGAGATCATTAGTGCAAGTTTGATTATTAAAAAAAGGAAAGAAATAAAAGCACATTGTGAAAATTTCTGTTTTGGATGTATGTGATATCACATTTCTTCTCGTATTCGAAAGCAGCTGCAATTTGGGCAACTTTGGTTCTCAAAAAACCTCAGTTGGCTAGAAGAAAGACAAGTGTTATATGTAAAAGTAATTTTTATTCTATTACATTTTCAGTTTGTAATTTTACAAATATAGTACATTATACTTACTTTGATTTACCCCATTCGGGAATTTGAGAGAATAATTTTTTTTTTTTTTTTTTTTTTTTTGTCTTTCCTCTTCGATTGGTTATTGCAAAATAGTAAAAGAAGATTACATGCTAGCATCCTAGCACAAGCATTGGATACGTAATTTTGATTCTTGAAAGTTGAAACTTGAAACTCAAACAAATTTCTAGTTATTAAGTACGTTATTCGGAGAATATATGCATACTCCTATAATGCGATCATATATTTGAAGTCAACTTATGCATACCATGCTGGAATCATTCATTTAATTAGTCAAAAAAATTTTGTATAAACTTAAGGTTATAAATAAATTAAAATTTTTCATAATTCGAATCAAACCGAATTTGGTGAAAACTTGTTCAAAGTTAGTTTATCAATAATCAAATCAAGTTTAAATAAAAATTTATATTTGTTAATTTATTAATTTAAGAGAATTTCCTTTATATATGTATTTGTCTTTTTATTTTCCTCTATGATTGTTATATGTTTGTTATACTAAATAGTAAAAGAAGATTACATGTATGCTAGCACATGCATTGTATACAAATAATTTTGATTCTTGAAACTGAAAGGAATTTCTAGTTTACGTTAGGAAGAATGTATGCCATACTCCTATTATACAACTCTTTGAAGTCAATTCATGCATACCAAGTTGGATGCCATACACCTATTATACAACCTTTTGAAGATCAATTCATGCATACCAAGTTGGAGACATTCATTTAATTAGTCAGGGGAAAAAAAAAAATTGTACAAGTGCAATTGAATGGAGAGAAGCGTGAGGGTGACAAATATAATTTCATTTTTTTTCCCCTCCTTTGTTATTGCGAGGAAGTTTTAATATAGGTGGACCAATGGGATCCACTTAACCTCTTCGTTCGTAATTAAAGAGATCATTAGTGGAAATCTTGATTATCAAAAGAAGGAAAGAAAGAAAGAAAAAACACATTGTGAAATTTTGTAATTTGGATGTATGATGTCACATTCCTTCTTCTATCCAAGAGCTGCACAGCTGCAATTTGAGCAACTGTGGTTCTCAAAAAAAAAAAAAAAACCTCAGTTGGCTAAAAGAAAGACAAGTTTGGTATTCAAAAAGTAATTTTTATTCTATTACATTTTTAGTTTGTAAGTTTACATGTGTAGTACATTATACTCACTTTGATTTACTACAAAACTATGTAGAAAACATACCCTGAACATGCATGAGATAAATGAGGAAAAAGGAAATAAAAGTAAAATTAATATATAGAACCAAATTTCCCACAATTTATGAAACCCCAACCAGGGAGACTAGAAAGACAGATATATTTGATTGCCTAAAACTTTACAACAAGGAATACTCCAATTCCCTCCTATATAACTTAACTGGAAAATACGTGCTAATGATATATAAGTTGAGTTACAGCAAGCTCAAGATTTTCTTCTTATCTTGAAGATTTTTTTTTTTTTTTAAAAGAAAAAAAAATACCTCTCCCTAACCCTCTTCTAGTGGATCGAACCAATGACTAATAGATTATAGGAGAAGCGTCTTCCCACCTAAGTTATACTTCTTTGTCAATTTTGAAGATTACCTTCTTGCAATACACAACATTTTCCTTCTCATTTTGAAGATTAACTTCACGCCATATATACATTAAAAAAAAAAGTCTGCACCAAACAAAATCATTCTAAATAGTGTTGGAAGGAGCAATTTCTCCTTTCTTGCTATTCTTAATGTACAAATCATGAGAATCACAGAATAAATTTTATTGACCATCTTCATTTAATTATATTTAAAATCACCTTCCATGGGCATATTAGATTTAAACAGAGTTTCCATTATGTTTCATGTTATGTTACATAACCTCCTCTAAATGTTATTATTATAGGAGGAAAATAAGAAATAAATTAAAGGAAATTGACAACGAAGAGCATTGTAATTGTTTCAAAATTAAAGTTGAAAAGGCAATAATCGAAACCTGGAAGGATTTTAGATGTTTAGTGTAGTTTCTCCAAAATCATAAGAATTGGGTCATTTAATTAACACAAAGACTAGTTCCTTATCATTTCTGTCCTTAGCTTCCATTTGCATATAAATCGGCATAAATCATAATACTTTCCCCAACTTGAATCACATGGCGGAAAATTGAAATAACCTGTTCCTTATTATTTCCGCTTTTTGGCCAAGTGGAGCATATTATATACTATTTTGAAGGAAACAAATTAAGATTGATACAACTCTTACTAATAAGAAGATGGAAAATGATTTATTAAGAATCACTTGTCAAAATTACTTTACGTGAAAAAAATCATATTGAATTATCAATTCTCTAATTTTAAATACTCGGTTAGATTTCATTCCTTCTTTCCTATATCTAATGATACATTAGTAGATTTTTCACTTTGTTACTTTCTATAGATGAACTTTAAAAAGAAATAGTGAAACAAAAATCTTATCCTCAATTTTTGGAAAATACAAGGGGTCACTTTTCAAAGTTTGAATAAGATTTGTATTCCTTTGGCTTGCATATTATTAAATAGGGTCAAGAGGATACCAAATGAAATTGGCTTACACATTTAATTTTTCTTGAAAATTTGTCTAATATTGCGTGCTCTTTGAATTTTGATAGAAAGCATTTAATAGACTAAGAAAAGACCTAAAAAGGGTTGAAAGACTTGAAAATAAGAGCCATTGACTAGTATTATTGCCAAAGTTTAAAAGAAAAGCATATCTTAAATATAAGTTTTTAAAACATATAATATTATACTATATAAGTATTTAAAATATAAAAAAATAATTTCTTTAACAAAATTATAAAATTTTCCTAAATTTAATTTTCCACTCCTCTGCTTTTCCCCTTTTACCGTTTGCCCAATGATGATGGGTATTGTGGGTTAAAACCGAACTGTCTGCGCCTCATACTCTTTTGCTCGAGTTGTGCGTATCAGCGAATAGTCCTATGACTTCAGAGAATTGGAGTCTTTTGATTGGTTGAGCTAGCCAGAAGTTGCCTTAAAAGGGAAATCCAACGCTTAGGATCTTTTTTTCAACACATTATCTCATTTTTTTTATTATATTACTAAATGAACTGTCAAAATTATTTTACTAAAATTACTCCACAAAATCTTAAAATTTATTAGGTAGTGAGACACAGTGTGGGACAGAAGATCCTGTGATGAAATCGAGTTTGGCACAATAATTTTACATTTTGTTTGGATGGAGGGATTTGGATAGATTTGCATTTGAAATTCAAATCTATAATAAATTATCCAAACAAGTAAATTGATTTAATTATAGATTTGAAATTTAACAACATGTGACTGTGATTTTAATAGTTAAATAAGTAAATTTAAAATTTACTCAAATTTTATGTCATTTTAAATCCGTTCATTTCAAATCCCTCCTTCAGTTTAAATCCACCCATCCAAACACAACCTTAGATTATTCAAAGGTAATGGTCCAACAAGGGCTGCTGATACAGAAACAAAGTTGGAAGGCAGTTGATAGAAACTGAAAATGGACCACCTGTATTGTATGAAATATAGGAAAAATTCTACGTTTCTTATAAGGAATCATCTCATTATACTTTATAAGGTTATACAATATAGTATTATATATTTTAAAAATTTATACTGTATAAACATTTAAAACGAACGATGTGATTCCCTCAATAGAACTGTAAAACTATCATGAAATATATACCTTCATAAAATCAAGATTTATTGAGACAAAAGGGTATTTGTTTTAGGATCCTGTACCACAAAAATGACTAGGGAGTAAATAAAGAGTAGAAAAAACAAAGAACAAAGAGCTTTTCTCTAACCTAATTATGGAAGTATATAAGCAAGTATTAACGCACAAGTCTCTTATGTTTATGGTATACAAACATATTTAATAAAATGGTGTAAGTAAAAGGAGTATATAACAAATTAAAAAATGACTTACAAAGTCACAAATTTAAGAGTACTTATTAATGTCACTATATGGCAAAATCATATATACTCAATCACTTACCCTTAATTTTAGGCATTCAGTCGGGTTACATTCTTTCTTTTTCGGTAGTGACATGGATAATTGTGTTACTTTTTCATTCTATATAAATGAAAATTTTTGACTACTCACTCTGCAGTGCGGAGTGGATATTATAAACTGTTAGATGATTGAAAAATTATGAGACTTACTTGCTTTTAAGTCATCTCAAGGACTATTATACCTACTCCATATAACGAAATGAGTAACCAAAACTTCCTCTCGTATCACAATGAACTGAGTAACAGAATACTTTGTGCTAGCTCAACTATGTCAACCCTGAATATGCAGTGTTCGTGACAAGATGCCTTTTGCTGATCATAAAGGGACCAGATTGACTTGTAGGAAAATCTAGGGGATTGATAGCGCACTTTATCAAGTGAAACAAATTCAAGCGATATGATCATCTGATTTCGATAGTGAATTTAATCCAACCCTAATAATAAAAAAGGGTCACTTTTGTGACATTAATTGTGTCAATATATAAGCAACAATTCAAGATTACAGAAACTGCAGGTCTTTAATTAGGAGTCATCTATCTATCTATACTATTAATTATATATATATAATATATAACTGAGAGTTGTTTTTTCTTTCAAAGTGTTTTTTCCTTCAAAATATTTTTTTCCTTTTTTGTAATACCTAAAATATATACCTTTAATGAAATATAATTCTTAGAAAAAATATAATCATATATTTAAGTGTTTCTTCCCTTTTTTGTGATGTTTAAAATACCTCGCCTTTAATGAATATAATTTCCAATTGCCAATAAGAAAATATAATTAAATTACTCATCATGTATTCTATCTATTTTCAAGATATGCCTAATATATCATTAATCATTAATTAAATAGTTTCATTCCTAACATATTCTTAACAAAGAATAATTGACATTACTGTTAATAACTATGCCTATAATCCTACTCAAGATAATCTATTTTTCCTTTTTGTCCTACCCAATATACCCTTAATTAAATAGTTATGTCTAACATACTCTTCGTGAAGTATAATTGGCCTATCTAAAATACTATATGTATTTAATATAATAAGATTGTCTATTTTTTATAATATTACTATTATTAAATATATATATATATATATATTTCAAACTACCACAACATAATTCTTTAGATTTATATAAAAAAATTGGGCATAAATGCATAATGAGATGGTAAAAATTTATTTGTATAAAAATAATTTATATTCGAGCAAAAATACAATAAAAGTAATTTTTACAGGTATTATATATTTTCAAATTGTTTTTCCCTTAAATTATTATTAAATTTGGCATAAATACGTAATAAGGTATAAATTTTTAAGAGTAGAAAAATTAATTATGCTTGAGCAAAGAATAAGTAAAAATATTATTTTAATTATTGTTATTTTTATTCCGAATAAAAAACAATTTTTAACTATTTTATATATATATATATATATATATTATAAATTCACAAAGAATTATTTTCTTTTCTCTGACTGTTTATTCAAGTACACTCTTGTATGTTAGTTAATTAGACTAATTTGCGTTGTTTTATATATTTTCATATGCCAATAACATCTATAAGTATCTATTATAATTAATGTAATTAATCAGGTATTTGTTCTAGTTATGATATGAACTTAGTGTGGATCAAAATCAATGTATAATAAATAATTAGTTGTTTATCATAGTAAATAATAATTATTGTTAGATTTTTAAATTTATTAGTATTAATAGCTTCTTTCAATTATAGAAGTAAGCTTTTTTACTTTTGCCAAATAAAAAAGTTCAATCTCAATAACATTTAATAGAAAATAAATAAAAGAAGAGAAAATACATCTGACAAACTTTATGCATTGTATTTGATTTGATTGGATTTGAATTCAATAACATACCTTTTTAATATCAAAATTTTCCTCTAACTTAAAATCACAAAATTAATAATCATATAAATAAAAAATTTTAATATTTATAAAAGTGAAAAAAATAGTGGAGTATATAATCCTATCATTTTATCTCATTCAAATTTTTATTACGATGAATTTAGATTTGTTTTTCCCTTCCATATATGAAGAAAAAAAATTAACCAAGCAATTTGTTAGTTTTATATTTCTTCAATAATAACATGTGATTACAAAAACCTTATTTTTAATAAAATATTGGGTTTACAGTAATTATTAATGAGTTAGAAAATAAATTCAACCCATAATGCAATACAATGCCTAAAACATTCTAAAATAATCATTGTAATACATATAAAAATTTTACGCATATAATTTATGATGTTAATATCGAAAAAAATACTTAACTAAAAAATACTTAGGTAAGTAATTAATTAAGAAACAACACAGGTTATACAAATAAATCATACTATTAAATACTCTATATAGTTACTGGTATATATTGAGTTTAAATGTCAATTTTGAAAATTATAATGCCAGTTGTTATAGTATTGGACAAAAAAATTATTGATTTAGAGTAACTATTGATAAGTTAGAAAAAATTCAATCAATGGAAAGATACCAGTCCAAAATAGTTTAGAATAATCATTGTAAGACCTCTAAGAATATTACGGATAAATTGTTAGAATGACATCTAGAAAAAATAAGTGGGTCAGGAATGTAAAACACAACAGAAATTATGCAAATAAAATCATAGTATTAAATATTATAAAATAATTGCAGATATAAATTGTGTTATGCGTCAACTTTACAAACTATAATGCAATTTTATACTATTTAGCAAAACAATAAAAATATAGATTAAATATCTTGGTAAACTGTTAATATATTGTATTAATTTAAAAATTACACAAAAAATAAAAATAAAATTCACACACTTTTATTAGTTTCAATTTTGTTTATATATTTAATAAATAAAAGTTTTACTTTCATAGTAAAATACTATATCAAAATACAATTTTTGAATCAACTACATTTGATACCATTTAAGATGAAAGAAAGAATTTAGAACGTCAATAAAGTCCTAAAGTGAATGTTACCATAAGGTTAAGAAACGTGAAAAAAATAACAATATATTATCTATTTTGATACATGATTACACAATATATTAAAAATTAATTGCTCTATAAATTATATAGAAATTACGTTTTATTTTGTATTTTAAAGGATTTTTTTTAATTAATGTTCTATACATTTTAGAGCAAGATAAAAGAACATCTTTTTATTTTCATCTTTTGATAATGATTTTAATATATTGTGTGTTACCTATTCATATTATGGAGAATATATTTGTTTAATCTATTTAGTTTGACGTTTTTGTTCTTTACATTTCACTTAGGTTCATTTTTCTTATATTTTGAATTTTGAATTAATTATTTAATATTTAATACCATATATTATTTGATCTCATGTAAATATTTTTTCCTAATAAAAATTTTTTAATACACTTCGTCTATAAAATAATGTTTGATACTTGATGGTAATTTTATCTTTTAGTATTAATAAAGAATATACTGATACAACTAAAAAGTTCAATATTATGAAAAAATCTTTAGTTTCAAATGATCAAGTCATTGGTGATGTCATTATAACAAATTTTAACCTAGGAATCTAAAAGAGAAGCATAAACTATTTTAAATTGGAATTAATCACATTTTGAGCTATCAAGATGAATGAAGAGTTTAAATTTAAATTTCAAAGTTACAATAGAATAATGAATATAATGTTATCATAAGTTTAAGACATGAAGTGTGATTCAACTGCTAAGATTACATTTTACTTATTATTCAGGTTATGGGTTTGAGTCACTAAAAGGGTAGGTAGGGATTCACTATAAATCCTCTTCTAAAAAAGAAAGTTTGAAAAATGTATAAAAAAAATAACAATATATTCTCTATATATACACATTTACACAATATGTTAATAAAATTTAATTGTCCTAGAAATTTATATTAAATTCCACTTAGAATAATGTGTAGTCTTTGATATGTTTAGAACTACATGCTTTTTATTGACATTGCGTGTATTTTATAGTAAGATAAATACTTATTTTTATTAACATTTATTGAATTTTAGAGCAATATAAAAGGTTAATTTATTATTTTAATTTTTTATAATGATTTTAATATACTATATCATACCCATCAATAATATAGAAAATGTTTTAGTTTAATTAGTTTTTAATTTTTATAATAATTTTTTGTATTCTTTCTTACATTTTAATGAGATTAATTTTTTCTTATTTTTTGGAATTATAATTAATTAATTTTGTAATTATTATCCATATATCATTTGATTTCCTATAAATTTTTTTTTTTTGCTAATAAAAAAAAATCTATACTTCATCTATAAAATGATGTTTGGTATTTGCTAGTGATTTTACTTTTTTAGTAATGATATCGAATATATAAATATATTTAAAAGTTCAATATTATGTAAAATATCTTTTTCTTTAATTGATCAAGTAATTGGTAGTGTCGTTATAGGAAATTATAATCTAAGCTCCTAGAGGAGAAATAGAAATAAGATGCAAATATCATATGTTGTTCTCATAAAAGAAAAAGTTTGATTATATTCAAGAAGAAATGAAATTGATGTATAATGTTGTAACAAATAAAAAATAACAGTGAATTTTTTTTTTAAAAAAAAAAGAGAGAAGAAAGGCAAAACTAATTACGAAGAAAAGAACAAAGATATTAAATATATATTTTAAAATATGTAATTTTTGCATAAAAATACTCAACATATAAAATGTTTATACTTTATATTCTATGTTATTATTCACTAATTATTTATTTATTTTTAAAAAAATAAAAATTTTCATCAAATCAGAAGTGTTATACGAGTAAACGCATGTACTTTTTTTTAGTAACCTCATATATATATATTTATAGCAACAAATTAAAACATAAAATTGTACAGCCAAACACACACAAAAAAAAAAAAATGAGCAATCTTAATTATGCCAAGGCCAAAATGAGTACCAAACTCTTTATTGAGTTCCAATGATGAAAGCCCGACAGGCATTCGCTGGCCCAGGCAGCCTCATTAAACTTCTTCCCACGGGAACCATTTTCGCCTATCAATTCCTCAATCCCTTGTTGATAGGCGATGATCGCTGCAAAGCGGTTGACAAGGCCCTATCGTCCATTTTAACTGTCGTTTGTTTTCTCTCTACTTTCACTGATAGTTATAAAGATAGTGAAGGGAAAACTCATCATGGTATAGCAACTTTTAAGGGTTTCTGGCCAAATTAAGATCCCACATTGAATTTATCATCTTACAAGATTCGGTTTGGAGATTTTGTTCGTGCATTTTTTGCTTTGTTTGTTTTTGCTAGGGTGGCTCTTTCGGAATGATGAGTCTGTGGACTGCTTTTATCCATCATTTCAGAAGAATAAGAAAAGTTTGTTATCAGTCTTGGCTACTGTGGTTGGTGTTGTTTCAAGTGTTGTATTTGCATCGTTTCCCACCAAGTGCATCAAAAAGTTAATGGAATATTTGTTTTTGTATTTATAAACAATGTTGTACATCTTATTGAATTTGTCGTATATATAAAAAATTTCGTTAATTTTTGTGACAGTGTTAAAAAGGACTAAAGTAGAACGAATTTAAGAGTTCGAAATATAAAGTGTTAAAAACTAAAATTTGAAATATAAAGTGAGAATTAAATATAAATTTAAAAGTGCAAAATGAAATTAGTCCTAAGAATGTACCTGTATTCCTTCCATACCGCAATTTGAAGTCGATTTATGCATCACCAATTGGAATTCGATCATTTGACTTCGCAACCAAATTTTACATGCCACGTATTGTAAGGGGAGAATTGCCGTGTGGGCTGAAGTACTAAGATGTAGAAATGTAGACGTCTATTTAGGCTGTTTTTGGCTAGAAGGTTTTACGAGCATTAAGATATGAAAGATATTTAGATAGATTGAATTTTTTGTCTCATTTGAAAATTTTGTATCGTGAATTAAATTTCATAAAATAAATAATATCAATTAAGATAAATAATATTTTATAAAATTTAGATTTAATTACGAAGTTTACAGGTATAGTTTAATACTAAGTCAACATTCTAAAGTTTACTAAAGCATTTTCCTTAGGATATGGGATCAAATAAAACGTTCTGAAAAAACGTGCAATTTGAAGTTCTGAAAATAAAATTTTTTTTTTTGCTAAATGAGCAGCGAGTTTTATAGCTTGTTAGATTATTGAAAAGTAATAAAATCTTCTACTTTTCAATCATTTCAATGGTTATTACATTCATCTTTCATTACAAAGTGAATAATCAAAACTTACTCAAATATGCACGACTTCTGTACCCAAGAGCTACCATTGGACCAGTTTGGTTCTCAAATAAACTCAGTTGGCTTAGACAACGAAAGACAATTTTCATTTAAAAGTAGTTAATTTTTGTCAATTTTTCCAGTATTCAGTTGGAAATAATATTAATTCCAAAACCTGTAATCTTCTTTTACATGATACAATTACACTACTCTATTTTTGATTTACCACATTCGGAGTAGTAAAGTGAAAGAAAAGGTATACTCTATAAAATTTTATATGTATTACACTAAAACTATACAGAAAAACTTCAACATGACATGATTTCCATTAGAACGAGCTGAGTTTTGGGTCTAGAACAAAATAAAACTGATGTATAGAACCGAAATTGTCACGTAACTCCCAACAAGTAAAATAGAAGACAGCCCCAATACACACAAAAAAAAATAATAATAATAACAATAATAATGCCTATTAGTGACATTAAAATGAGTTTGATACTAACCAACAATTTGATATTTTATTGCAAAATACTAATTGCATCAACTTAATCGAAGCCATTGAATTAACGAAATCTTTTAATAAAGGTGTATTGGACTGAAGTGACAAAATAAGAAAATATTAGGGAAAAAGGAGGAATTAACCCTTTTATTAACATAAGATGAAAAGATTATATATCATTATTATATACAAGTCAAGATGATAAAGAAAATGGTTAATCACTTAATCCCTACTTATATGATCTTAATTAAGGTTTTGAATCTCTACTTAGAGACATTTCCCAATCCTTCAAGTTTCGAGGAGGGCAAATACTTAGATAGATCCAGTTTTTAACCTTACTTGTATACTTGTGTGGATTAAATTTTAGAAAATCTATGACATTAGTTGATGTAAGTAAGATTTTTTAAAATTTAATAATCTTAACCACAAAATCAACAGGCGGAGTCAAAGACCGGGTCTATCTAATTATTTCCTTTGAGAAGATCGTCCATCCACACCTTCTGAAAAGTAAAAGCCTCACAATTCTACTTCTTCTCCTTAAAACTTGTACACTCTATACCATTATACATAGAAGTGACTTCCTCCCACTTACCCTCCATGTATCTAATCACTATAAATATCACACAAAATTTTTTACAATATTCATCAATCAAATTACAAATATTGTATACTCTATTAGTATATATTTCTTCAATCAAAAGTCCAGTTTTTTTGAAAAATCTCTTTTCATTTTCCAAAACCCTGAAAACATTTTTTTTTCAGTGATCACAAAAATGGCCACACAGCAATCCTCCACCGATTCCCCATTCACCGGGTTCGGAAACCTAATTAGGCTTCTTCCCACGGGAACTGTTTTTTTATATCAATTTCTGAACCCAATATTATCCGATAACGGCAATTGTAGCACTGCAAACAAGTACATTTGTAGCGTGCTTTTGGCGATTTGCGGGCTTTCTTGTTTTTTCTCAACATTCACGGATAGCTATAAAGATGATCGAGGAAATATTCAGTATGGAATTGCAACTTTTAAGGGTTTTTGGCCGAATTCTTCAGATGCAAGTAATAATTCTTCAGTGGATTTGAAATCATATAGAATTCAAGTTGGAGACTATCGTTCATGCAATCCTTTCATTGACTGTATTTTGTGCTGTTTCTTTGTTGGATACCTATACAGTTCGTTGCTTTTATCCATCTTTTGAGTCCTCTCAAAAGGCTTTGTTAATGGCTTTGCCTCCCGTGATTGGTTCGTTTGTTGCTACTGTGTTTGCTGCCTTTCCTTGCAAGCGCCATGGGATAGGGTACCTCTAAATTCGAGTTGGAGTAGTTCAAGTTCAATCCAATTATCAGATGCCATGCAGAAAGTTTAATTTTCCTTGGGAAAAAAAATTATTATTATTATTAATTTTTTTTTTGGTTACTGCTATTATGTTAGTGTGCAAAATGTGTCGTATTTTTAAGTGGTTCAATTCGTTTGATTAGGTTGCATAGTTCATTTAGGAGCTTGTAATTGGATTATTTCCACGCTAAGTTAGCCGTTTCTTATTTAGGGATTATTATTGTTATATTTGATAATTACTTGTAAAATTGTTTATATAATCCTGTACATATATGATATAATTGTGTTGGATATTTTTTTTTTCTTTTTTCAGAAAGAGTTATGGAGACTCTAATAAAGAGTTCATTGAGAATTGACTAATTTTTATTTATTCTGTTCTTCTCAATATATATTTTTGAAAAATTTTATAGTCCTATTGAAGAAATTATCTTGTTGTGTTTCAAAAGATTGTACAATACAATATCATGTATTTTAAAAATTTATACTGTATAAACTCATAAAATTAACAAGATAGTTCCCTCAAAGAAAATGTAAAATTACTATATTTTTATGTGATTATCAATCCTTCTATTAATATAATTGTATAACTGGTATAAGAAAATTCTAAAATCAGAGTTCCACAATTGTATGAACAATTGGACATAGACCGTCAGGTGGATCATTAAGTACATTTGCGATTGGAATTTTGATTTTATTCATCGTTTTGTGATATAAATCTAAAAATAGGGTTAATTTCACATTCCTCCACTGAGGTTTAGCATAATTGCAAGTGCTTCCCCTTAGATCAAACCATTGATTAATTACACATACATCCCTTCATTGTGTGGAAGGACAACAATAACCCTGATAAATACTGTAATTATTATTTTATATTAAAAAAGAAAAGAAAAGAAACCAACCCTTGCTCTTCAGCCATCTCCCTTGCTATTCTCTTAACCCTAATCCTTACCCTTGAAATTCCTTTCTTTCTCTCTCTGTACTCCTTTGAAATTGTTTGGGGTTTCTCAAACAATTGAATCAATCAATAATTCATATATATAAGTCTACATATAAAATTTATTACACCCGCATGAACCAAATAGGAGTCCCACAAATAAAAATTACATGCTATGGAGCCCCTTTTTTTTCATTGTTTGATAATCATTATTTGGAGTACAGACCGAAACTAGTGGCAATTCAGGGAGATTTTCGTGCTGCTATTGTTCGGTTCGATAGGAGGAGGTCGTGGGGTGGAGGAATTTGGCTTTTGTTTTGAGATTGAAAGTCTAGGTGATTATTGAGTGTTGGCTCTAAAAGGGGATAATTAAGGTAGAACTCTACGTAGAATGGTTGGTTCTCCATTTGTATTTAGGGAAGTAAAATAGTTGGTTCTTGATATGAGTTTCATATATGGATTTAGGTTGGGCAACTTAGCTACTGGTGAGATTTTTTTTGGGATTTATCTAGCTAGAGGTGGCTTCGGTGCTGATGGTTTGGGCAGACTAGAGGGGGTTGTTAGTTAGGGAAGCGTGTGGACTATTTGGTTGGGATTGATAGTAGTGGTGGTTGTTTGGGTAGGCTGCAGATGGTGGTGATTGGTGGAAGGAAGATGATTTTGGGAATTGAGTTTTATTTCTAAATTAATAGGGGCATTTTAGGATAATCAGAGGAAAAAATATACTAATGTCATGGTTTTGGGTTGGTTTCATTACTTAAAAAATTAAAATAAGGGAGGTAAGTGTAATTTTTTAAACTTGAGGGGAGCTTCTTGCAATTATGCTAAACCTCAAGGGAGGAATGTGAAATTATCCCCTAAAAAAGACAGGAACACACGTAGAAAAATTTTACCATCAATGGAAAAGCGTGATTTTGTACTATTAAAAAAAAATCTAGAGGCTTATCATAGTACATTTTTGTGTTGATAGATTGATTTGAGAGAATTTCAGTTCTTTTTCATCTTTTATATTTCCTGTAATTGAAATTTTGAAATATGATTGGTTATCGCAAGACATTGAAAGAAGGTTAAGTAATCCTTATTACCAAAAATAATAATAATAAGAAGAAGAAGAAGAAGAAGAATAACAAGTAATCTTGAGTCTTGTAAATGAAACAAGTTTCTAACAATTACATTATGAAGAATGCATGCAATAGCACTACCACTCGAACTCAATATTTATGCATTCCAATTTGAATTTTGAAGTCATTCACTTGACTTGGCAAAATAGTTTTCGTACCAACAACCAAGTGCAATTGTGAGGACTAAAGGAGAGAAGCGTGTAGGAATAGGATGAAGTATTTATTAAGATACAAAGACTATACCTTTTTTATTTACTAATAGGTGGACCAATGGGATCAAATGAATCTTTTATAGGTAATTAAAGAGATTAGAGCAAATTTTCTTCATCAAAAAAAGAAAGACATTGACATATATATACAAATATACATTTCAAAAGTATATATATATATATATATATATAGTGGACTTTTGAAATTTGGATATGTGAATTTTTTTTTTTTTTTTTTTTTTTTTTTGGGGGTGCAATAAAGCAGAATAACATAAGATATGTGAGATGAGGTGATCTCATATCACACTCCTTCGGACTAGGCAGTTGTTGAGAAAAATGATTCCTGATCGGCCATCATCGATTATTTATTTATTTATTTATTTATTTATTTATTTGAATTTTGAAATAATGTCTTAAGTCGAGCCACATAAATTGCGTCCAAATTTGAACAGTTGACTGGGCTCATTTTGGCAAAAAAATTTATAAAAATTTATGGATATATTTTTGAAGTTTAATTATAGAAGTAAAGTTAATAATGACAAATTGGATGTAGTAATATATTAGTCAAAAACTTTAACTAGGAATCAAGAATACCAAACGCAAGCTCAAGATTTTCTTCTCAATTTGAAAATTACCAACTTCAAAATATACACAAAAAAGAAATACTCCTTACAATTAAAAAAAAAAAACAATAAATGGAAGCTGGGGACTTGATTTATGAGGGAAAATTCTGAAATGGCAAAAAAGAAAAATATTGGCAGTTTGGCACTAATACTAGCTAAACGTGATAATTAGGAAGAGTCAGCCATAGATTAATGTGAGGATCAATAGTTAATATTTTGCAAAATAATAATTCCATGCCTATCAAATACTTGCGTGTGTGGTGGATTATTTCTTATCTTCCGTTAAATTAAATGCTTAAGTTGATCTGTCTTTGTTCAGATTGCATAAGCTATTTAACTTAAGACATGGACAAACATTTCTTTTATTCTTTTAATTTGTTCAATTAATTTGTTTGACTAATTTTGAACTAATTCTGTCATGCTTCTACACTATATATTTCCGTATCATCATCAATTTCAATCTTATCGTTTGCTTAAGATTTTTTATTTTTTATTTTTTACTAGATCTAGATTTGCTTAAGATTTTGAGTCTTTATTAATTAATTAATGGAAATTAACGTGAATATGTCGATAGCGACTATTTGTTGATAAAGGATTCATGCAGTTAAAACCTAAAACTACATTTTCGTGGCCAGTGCATATGTGAACTAATTGGTGCATAAATTTCCAACTTTTGTTCTTTTAATATAACAGCAGGAACCAAAAAAAAAAAAAAAGGATATATCCTGGTGCCGGTCTTTTGATCATTCTGGTGAATATGCCTAGAAATATGAATTTCTCCAAATATTGAGTGATAATTAATTTTGTGTAATAATTCACAAACAATCTCTCTTATTTTATTCTTTTGATGCACCCGGTATGATTTCTATTTTTTGTATATGCACTGCCAAAATTCTAACTAACCAACAAAAAGATATGTTTGTTGTTGAAGTTACTATGCTACAATTGATAGAAATACTAAAAATCTAGTCATAATGCGTACATTCAGTTGTACACTCCTTATTGAGTTGGAGTGAAAATTATTTGCTAAATGGTTTTCATAATACCCAATTTAATTAAGAAAATACATATAGTTGTATCTTCCCTTGATTTCGTAATAAACAAAAATGGTTGATCAATCACTTAATCCCTACTCATACGATCTCAGTAATCTCAAACTAGAAAGAATTCTCAATCCTTAAAGCTTAGAGAAGATCCACAATGAGCTATCTTCCCATAGAAAAGTAAAATTAAGCCAAAACAATTCTATTTTATTGTCTAATTAAGCTCAAAAACCATTTTGATACTACGTAGAAGTAATTCCAGAGTCTTTCCTTCCCTTGCCATGCACCCTTTCTCATCTCTATAAATCTCACAAATTTTTGCAATCTTAATCATCCAATCCAAAATTAAACAAGTACAACAACTACTCTACAATATATATACTTCATCAACCAAAAGTCATTTTTTAAATTCTTTTTTTTTCTCTTACAATTTAAAAAAAAAAAAAATCATTGATTACAAAAATGGCCACACCAAACTCAACTGATTCCTCAACCCTTACAAATAGCATCAAGGATAAATCATTCGCCGGGATAATTAAAAAATATTAGGCTTCTTCCTACGGAGACCGTTTTCTTATACCAATTTCTAAACCCAATATTAACCAACAATGGAAGTTGTAGCACTTCAAACAAGTACATTTCTAGCCTACTTTTTGCGATTTGTGGGCTTTCTTGTTTTTTCTCAACATTCACAGATAGTTACAAAGATGATCAAGGAAATATTCACTATGGAATTGCAACTTTCAAGGGTTTTTGGCCGAATTCTTCAGATGCAAGAAACTCTTCATCAGTCAACTTTAAATCAAAAAGACTTCAAGTTGGAGATTTTGTTCATGCAATTCTTTCAGTCATTGTATTTTGTGTTATATCTTTATTGGATACAAATACAGTTAAATGCTTTTATCCATCATTTGACTCCACTCAGAAGAAGGCTTTGCTAATGGCAATTTGCCTCCAGTGATGGGTGCAATTGCTTCTGCTGTTTTTGTTACTTTCCCTTGCCAGCGCCATAGCATAGGGTACCCTTCAAGTTCGGATTCGAACTCGAGTAGTTCAAGCTCATCAGTCCAACCCTTAGAGGCATAGCAGAAATTAATTAAGCTTAATTGGTTGCTGGTTATTGACTATTAATAAATTTTCATTATTTAGACAAGCATGTCTAAAGATAAGATATTTATATTTGATTAAATTTGTAAATCGTGTAAAAAGAAATTTATTAATTTCATACGGTCATACAAGAGACTGATGATAATATTTGGTTGTAGATTGATTGGTTAATTTGAGAGAATTTCATTCATTTATTTATTTAGGGTTAAATATACTTTGGCCCCCTAAACTTGTCATTTTTATTACATTGCATTCAAACTAATTTTTTTTATCATTGTGCCCCGCAAAGTTTTTATTTCTTCACCCCAAATTATGACAGCTATAAAAGTAACAACATATTCGCAAATTTTATGCACGTATCTTTAGTTGTATGTTATGGTATTTAACATAACATTTTGTTTTATTACAACCTTTGACATTACACTAACAAACATTCTATTACTTTTGTAACTTCTATCAAAATTTTGGAGCGAAATGTCAATAAACAAAAAATTTAGGGGGTTAAAGTAATCAAAAAATTAATTCAGAGTACAATATGATAAATGGTGACAAATTTTAAAAGGTCAAAGTAAATTTAATCTATTTATTTATTTGTCTCTTATCTTTCCTCTATGATTGTTAGATGTTTGTTATTGCAAAATAGTGAAGAAGGTTACATGCATGCTAGCACATGCATGTCATACACATAATTTTGCTTAAAGATATTTCTTTTTTTTTCCAAAAAAAAAAAAATTCTAGTTTAAGTTATTAAGAATGTATGCCTCCTATTACACAACCTTTTGAAGTCAATTCATGCATACCGAGTTGGAGTCATTCATTTAATTAGTCAGAAAAAAATTTCGTATGCAATTGTAAGGAGAGAAGCCTGTGGGTGACAAATATCAACATCAAATTTTTTTTATTTTATTTTTTTGTATATTGCGAGGAAGTTTTAATAGGTGGACCAATGGGATCCACTTAACCTCTCCTCGCAATTGGGAAGATCATTAGTACAAGTTTAGATTATAAAAAAAAAAAAAGGAAAGAAATAAAAAACACATTGTGAAAATTTGTATTTTGGACGTATGTGATATCAATTTCCTCTTCTATACATTTATAGATCATACAAATATATATACTCAGTTTTATTTACCACATTCGGGACAATGTAATAACTGAATGTTAAAATATAATTCATCCTAAATGTACTACAAAAAACTAGGTAGAAATATACCCTGACATAAGATCGATTAGGAAAAGAAAAAAGTAAAATTAATGTATAAAATTGATATTTGGAACCAAATTTCCCACAATTTATGAAACTCCAACCAGGGAGAATATAAAGACAGCTTTATTTGATTGCCCTAAAACTTTACAACAGGGAATACTCCAATTCCTTCCTAACTTAACTGGAAAATACGTGCTAATGATTTATAAGCCTGCTTAATGGGAAGTGCAGTTTATTTTGAAGATTTTTTTTTTTTTTTTTTTAAATTCACCTCTCCCTACCCTTTTGCACTTCATTGTCAATTTTGAATATACCTTCTAGCAATACACAACATTTTCCTTCTCATTTTGAAGATTAACTTCTCACAATATATACATTAAAAAAAAAGTGTTGGAAGGAACAATTTCTCCTTTCTTGACTCTTAATCTACAAATCATGAGAATCACAGAATAAATTTTATTGGTCACCTTTAATTAATTATAATTAAAATCACCTTCCATGGGCATTTTAGATTTTAAACTGAGTTTTCATTATGTTTCATATTATGTTACATAACATCCTCTAAATGTTCATGTTAATAAATCCTTATAATTAACCCTTATAAATACTATTAAGGAGAGTGTAAATATATAGAAAGAAAATAATAAATAAATTAAAAGAAATTGACAATGAAGAGCACTGTAATTTCAAAATCAAAGTTGAAGAAGCAATCATAAATTAATCCAAACCTGAATGAAGGAGTTTGGATATGTTTATTGTAATTTTTCCAAAATCAAAAGAATTGGTTCATTTAATTAACACATAGACTAGTTCCTTATCATTTCTGTCTTTGGCTTCCATTTGAATAAATCGGCATAAATCATAATACTTTCCCCAACTTGAATCATGGCGGAAAATTGAAATAACGTGTTCCTTATTATTTCCGCTTTTTGGCCAACTGAAGCATATAATGTACTATTTTGAAGGAAACAAATTGATACAAGTCTTACTAATAAGAAGGAGAATGATTTATATAACCAAAAATTAAGAACTATTTACCAAAATTACTTTACGTGAAAAAATTATATTGAATCACTAATTTTTTATTTTAAATATTCGGTCAAATTTCGTTTCTTTTTTCTTGAATCTAGTGACACATTAATATTTTTTTCATTTTGTTACTTTGTATAGCTAAACTTTAAAAAGAAATAGTGAAACTAAAATCTTTTCCTCAATTTTTGGAGAAGCCAATATAACATTTTTCAAAGTTTGAATAAGCTTTGCATGACTTTGGCTTGCATATTATTTTAAACAGCATCAAGAGGATGACGAAATGAAATTGGTTTACGCATTTAAGTTTTCTTGAAAATTTGTCTCATATTGCATGCTCTTTTAATTTTGATAGAAAGCATTTTTAAAAGACTAAGAAAAGACCTAAAAAGGGTTGAAAGACTTGAAAACAAGAGCTATTGACTAGTACTATTGTTAAAGTTTAAAAGAAAAGTGAAAGGAATAATGGAGGCACACGAAATGCAAAGTGTATATGACGGAAGATGATGACCATGTAATCTATGGAAAATTTTACTAGATATTTTAGGAATTATTTCTTTGATTTTGAATTTGTATTATGTATAAACTTTTAATGCACATAATATTATACTATATAAGTATTTAAAGATAAAATAATAATTTTTTAAAAAAAATTGTAAAATTTTCCTTAATCTAATTTTCCACTCTTCTTCTTTTCCCCTTTTTCCGTTTGCCCAATTTCTGATGATGGGTTTTGTGGGTTAAAACCGAACTGTCTGGGCCTGATAGTCTTTTGCTCTAGTAGTCTGTATCTGCAATAGTCCTACTTTAGGGAATTGGAGTCTTTGACGGGTTGACTTTGTCAGAAGTTGGCTTAGCGGGAAATCTTAGATTTTTCAAAGGTAATGGTCCAACACGAGCTGCTGATACAGATACAAAGTTGAAAGGCAGTTGATAGAAACTGAAAATGGAGCATCTGTATTGTACGAAATATAGGAAAACTTCTACCGTTTCTTACACGGAATCATCCTATTATACTTTATAAGATCGTAAGTACAGTATTATGTATTTTAAAAATTTATACTGTACAAATATTTAAAATTAATGAGATGCTTCCTTTAACAAAACTGTAGAACTACCATGAATATATATACCTTTGTAAAATCAAGATTTATTTGAGACAAAAGGGTATTTGTTTTCCATTTTTCCTATACCACAAAAATGACTAGGGAGTAAATAAAGGGTACCTGAAGGAAACAAATAAAAAAGAGCTTTTCTCTAACCTGATTCTGAAAATATATAAGCAAGTATTAACGTACAAAAGTCTCTAATGTTTATGGTATACAAACATATTTAATAAAATGGTATTAGTAAAGAGAGTATATAACATAATGAAAAATGATTTATAAAGTCACAAATTTAGGAATACTTGTCAATGTCACTCTATATGGCAAGATGATATTGAATCATCGATCTCTAATTTTAAATATTCGGTCGAATTATATTTTTTCTTTTCCGTTGGTGACACATCCATAATTTTATCACTTTATATAAATGTACTGAATAACATAATATTTGTGCTAGCTCAACTATGTCAACCCTAAATATGCAGTGTTCATGATAAGATGCCTTTTGCTGATCATAAAGGGACCAGATTGACTTGTAGGAAAATCTAGGGGATTGATAATACAATTTATCAAGTGAAACAAATTAAAGGGATGTGATCATCTTATGTGGATTGTAAATTTAATCCAAATAACCTAACAATATTAAACGGTCACTTTGTGACATTGATTGTGTCAATATATAAGCAACCATTCGAGATTACACAAATTGCTGATCTTTAATTAGGAGTCATAACCTCATATATATTTAGGCATCTCTTCTACGTAGAAGCAACTTAAATTTCTTATATGTCATCTCTATACATATGTAGTATAAGTAGCAACAAGTTAATACATAACATTGTATAGCCAAACCTCTAAAAATCAGCAAGCTTAAGCCATGGCCAATAATGCCAGCATAACAGACAAAGCATTTGCTGGCCTAGGCAGCCTCATTAAACTTCTCCCTACCGGAACCGTTTTCGCCTATCAGTTCCTCAATCCCTTGTTGGTAGGCAATGATCGCTGCAAAGCCGTTAACAAGGCCCTATCCTCCATTTTAATTATCGTTTGTGGGCTGTCGTGTTTCCTCTCTACTTTCACTGACAGTTACAAAGATAGTGAAGGGAAAACTCACTATGGTATAGCAACTTTTAAGGGTTTCTGGCCAAATTCTGATCCCTCAATGGATTCATCATCTTACAAGATTCGGTTTGGAGATTTTGTTCATGCACTTTTTGCTTTGTTTGTTTTTGCTGGGGTGGCTCTTTTGAATGATGAATCTGTGGACTGCTTTTATCCATCATTTCAGAAGAATAAGAAGACTTTGTTATCAATCTTGCCTACAGTGGTTGGTGTTGTTTCAAGTGTTGTGTTTGCCTTGTTTCCCACCAAGCGCAACTACATTGGCTATCCTTCTTCAAGCCAGCAGCCTAATACACTGATACCCTCATTTCAAGAATGAAATTATACATAAATATATACATGTTGTGTGATTTGGTGATTAATTAATGTGCAGAAGAAAGCATGTGCTTTTAATTTCTGTATTATTATTATTTTCTTGTTTGATTATCTTCTAGTTCATTAGAGAATTGGAATAATCTGTTATATATAGCATTTTAAGTAATTATAGTAATGGACAATATGGTATGTATAGTTACATTATAACAATTAAGGATGTGTTATCTTCACAGCATGTATAAGCTATAAACATATAGTTGACTTTTAAAGTATCAAAATTTGAGCAAAGTGAAACAAAAACAAATTAAAATTTGACTAATCTAGGAACTACTCGTAATTCCTCTCGTTAAGTTTTCATCTAAAGAACATAATTAAGTAGGAAATGCATTTTACTTTTAAACCAAAAATATTTTAGAAAAGGTTCCTTTCTTTCGTTTGCTTCTGCTAGCAGCAGCAGGCACCTGATGACCATTGGACTAAAAACCCAAATTGCCTTCGGAGTTAATGAAGCCAATATTGCTCCATATGAAAGAAAATATACATCTTCTTGTATACTAAGAACTAAATAGCCCGCCCAAAAGATTAGATGATGATTCATCTTTACAGCTCTCTTCAAAAAACCCATTCGAGTTATTTTCTCTTTTAAGTCTTCTCTCCTCAACAATAGATTCTGCTGTTTCTGCACAGTAATTCTTTCTTACATTTGGCCTGCTTCGCTGGTCTTTCAGCCACAACAAACTTGTTGCCTTCCCGGGTTCTCTCAGGGAATCCTGCCCAAACTGAAAAGATCCAAGTGTGAGGAATTGTAACCGACATAGAAGAGTGATGAAATTGCAAAAAGACTGTTGTAACTATGTTCCATACGAAATTCTAGTTGTTTATAAAATTCCACTGGCACGCAACACACTAATTAAACAATGAACACAATAACTCTCATCCACTGTCTTAAAATATGTGCTGTTCTTTATCCTTTTCAAGTAAATTACAAGAGTCCAGTGAGCATATCTATGCTGTTGTAATAGTCAACAACTAGACACCAAAATGCGGCGTGCATTATCAATAGGATCGAATCACAGGATACATACAGAAAAAATTATATAACTAATTCCTTTGATTGCCTTAATCAACTCTCCACTTTTTGAAAGCAAAACAATTATTCTAGTTAAGAAACCTCAACCACCCAGGCCGACTGCCTTCCTGATCACATCAGATAAGGAAGCAAGTAAAAGGATTGGTAAGTTAACCTCTCCAAAAAGTTGACCCAAGTAATATGGAACTTTATTCTGTCTTTGATTTACATTGACCGTCCCCAAGAGAGATGATTAGACTGCTAAAGTCACAGTGACAGAATCTCTCTTACAGGGAAATCCTTCATTTATAGCAATTATTTGACTCTCAATACCTTCACAAAGTAAGCTGATAAGAATCCAGTATTTAAATACTAAGCTGCAGGAAGCAATACTCATGTCCTCTGAATGACATAAGAAGAAAGCTTTCCAAAATTAGGAGAAAAAGTGGTCCTAATAGTAATTTCAATTCTCAAAACCCTCTGCTGAATCTCTGTTAAATTTCTTCCACAACATTAAACATAATGATCGGCCTTGCATAGATAGACAATTTTTTGAAATGTATTGGTGATAACCATGAATGATCTTTGCTTTCAGAAGGGAAGACGAGAAAACACAATTCCATCAAAAATATGTTTTCTCATAACACTGTCAATCAAGTGACTTGGCCAATAACAAGAGAGGAAATAATATGACCAGATCAAAGAATTTCGAGGTAATTGATAGACTGAAATCTCATCAAAACTGAGAACTTCAAAAAAGAGAAGAAAAGAGGAAAAAATCACTAGCAACTTTCAAAAGAAAAGCTAAAGTTCTGAAAAGATTTGGAATGACCAACGAAGATTGTTACACTGAAATTATTGTCAGAAGAATGTGAAGATGTTCACCTATATTGTGCCAGTAATGAAAAGTTCATCTGGCCTTTTCAGCCTCCAAAGGGTATTAATAAGAAGTCAAATGCTTAAACATAAAAAGGGAGATGGCTAATTTGTTCATCCAAACATATCGTCGGCACAGTAAACCAAAATGTTCTCAAAATCAACCGGTAAATGCACAGATGAAAATATACTACAGTAAGAAGAATTACCTCCAAAGTGATGTAGAACAATAGAAGCTGCAACGGTAACATTTAAAGAAGCCGTCCCACACCCATATATGTGTTTGTGGAATGTAAACAAAAAAGTCACATATCTCACATTCTTTTGCAGAAAGCCCCATTCCCTACAACATTATGTCAAACAACATAAATACATGACATGCTTGTACATATGCATATGCAATGGCATTATCTCACACTATGAAGGTAAAAGAAATCAACATATTCTCCAAAAACTAAAAATTTTGGAAACAAAGTCGGGCACAAAACAAACTTCATGAAATCGACCTTCATATCATCAAATTTTCATACACATAGACCAGACAACTAAATGAAGATGTTAAATTTAAGAAGTTTATTTCAGGGCCTCACTTATACAGGGAACTATAAGTAAAGAAACTTTTTTATCCTCCAAATACTAGATTAACTACTCATTAAGACAACCAATATTAAACAAAACTACTCATTAAGACAACCAATATTAAACATATATGTTGATTCTCAAAGACAACATCTTTAATCTCTAGCGGTGACAATTAACCAATCATACTTCAGGGCAAAGAGGAAATATTTTCTTTTCTTAAAAAAAGAAAAAAGAAAAAAATACCTCATTACCAAGAAGAAAAGCAGTATTTCTCTTGAAAGGATGCTGATTCACAGCAACAGCATCATCTACAATCTCCACGTGTATATATCACAATCCCTCTCCTGATATCAACCAAATTGTCAAATTAAACCCACAAAATTTGTACAAATCCCAGCTCATGAAAACTGTATGTCTCTTGGATAATCTAGATGTGTATTTCACAATCATTCATCCATAAATCACAAAACCAAGTTCATCAATCAACACTAACATGTTTAAAAAAGAAAAATCCCAGCTCATAAAAACTATAGTAACATTCATAAAGATCCCATCTTTCATATCATGAATAAATAACTCACAAAACCATGTAATCAATCATGTAAAAGATCAGCAAAAAGAACCCATTTTTCAAGAATCATGTTCATAAAAACACAAAGAAATACAAGTAATTGTGGAGGGAGGGAGGGACCTTGAGGAAGGATTGGAGCGAGGGAGAGAGAGTGGAAGTGGCGGAAGTTGAGATGTGAGGTGGATCCATGGCTGCCGAAGGCGTTGAAGTCACGGCGGCCGACTAAAATCAGCTCAGAAACACCAAAAGCAGTGCAGCTTCGGGCTAATGTGCCGACGTTGTGCCTCTTAGCTATGTTATGAACTACCACGTAGCTTTCATATCCCTTCTTCTCTGTATTCTCCATCCTCGCCTATTACTTACCACTATATGCATACATCTATGCGTAGTTAGTGTGTGTGTGTTGGGGGGGGAGGGTTTTGATTGTGGAAGAGGGTTTTAGTGAAGGGACAGAAGGGTCCTCCAGGGTAGCAAAGAGAGAGAAGGAATACGACGTCGTTTTACCGAGGAGTAGAAGGGATACTGCGAGAATAAGGCGTGGTTTTATGCAATATTAGGAAGAAGAGGAAAAGGCGCGAGTTCTCTTGCTATAATATCAATATTAATTAGATAATTGATAAGTAACGAAATAATCAATTTTTTTAATCATATATGTATTCTTTATTTTCCCGATTATCATCTTACGTAATATATTGAGAAATGAAAATGAATAGTTGAAACTTACAAATGTTTTATTTCACTTATAATAATCAGTATTTATGTATATCTCATTCTTGACACGATCAAAGTAAAAAGTGCAAAATGATTTATTAGACAGACAGAACCTAATGTGAGAAAGAAAACAACGTCACAAAACTTTGCTTGAATCAACACCTTATACAAACAAAGTACAACAGACTGTTCTTTAATTTCTAAAGAGTTTGTACATGTGCATGATTTTTCTTCTCCTCTTATCAACTTGAGAACTTCTGTAATGTTAATTACGAACCCGAATAAATATGTAATTATTTATATACAACTTTCTGTCGAAAAAAAAAAAAAAAAAACTATAGATTAATGACTGTTTTCTTCAGAAATTCCACCCTCATTGTACTGCAATTTGAGCTGCTGCTAGCCTAGCAATGGGAACCCTGAAAAGAGAACCACATTCTAAGAGAAGGTTAAACTTCAGAGCAATGTAGTTTAGCTTTATAAGGAGTAGATTATACCAAGAGATGATGATCAAGTACCTAAATGGAGAGCATGAAACATAGTCGAGCCCAGCCTCTGCGAAAAAAGCTACAGAAGAAGGTTCTCCACCATGTTCTCCACAAATTCCAACCTGTTTATCAAACATGTTCATCAACCAACTTATAGGCTGCTACTGACAGCTGATAAATACAAAGTCGAAGAGACTAAAAACTTAGACATGTTGTCAAAAAGATGCACACATAAAGTGATTCAAATGTAGATATGATAACATTTGTATAGTTTGTACTTTGTTGATCAAAATGATGCTCACCTTCAAGCTCGGCCTAGCTGCACGACCTCTTTCTGTGGCGATCTTAATGAGTTGGCCAACACCTTTCTGATCAAGTACCTAATAGCAATGCTACAAGATCTTCAGGTTCAAGTAAATCGCATCCAGTTATCTATCTAAAATAAGACAAACTCGGAATTCATTAACCGACCTCAAATGGATCAGCTTGAAGAATGCCTTTAGATAAGTAAATTGGAAGGAACTTGCCAACATCGTCTCTACTGTATCCAAATGTCATTTGTGTGAGGTCATTGGTCCCAAAGGAAAAGAATTCTGCCTCCTTAGCAATCTGAAATTTCGTTTCAAGAACGAAGTGCAAGTATAAGGGAGATATTAGGATGTATCTCTAAACTCCGTTTTAAAAGTCAGAAGTGCTGTAATGTTCTGGGATATAATCTCCACAAAGTTTCAAGTTTTTGAGGAGCTATTCGTTCATAATTTCGATAACTACCCCTTAAGGGAAGCAATAATATAGATAGCAGCATACCTCGTCAGCAACCAAAGCAGCTCTGGGGATTTCTATCATGGTGCCCACCTTATAGTTCAATGAGGTGCCCATTTCTGAGAAGACTTTGTTGGCAACACTGCGAACTAAGCTTACTTGATGACCTAATTCCTGTCATTCAGAAGCTCCAGAATCAAATCTTTGTTGAAAATGAGAAAACCAATAAAGTAATGGATCAGTTTGAGTTTCTGTGGTTCTTGGTTCAGAAGAATGAGGTCAAAGCGACGTATGTGGAACTGTTGCATAGCGAGAAAAGGTACATTCAAGATTCGTTCTTGCAGATTCCTTTAGAAATTCTCCAGTTCTCTTTTTTCCATATTCTTGGGAGGGTAGAGAATGAATTTCAAAAATTGTGATTAATTTTTTCTTTCCTCTTATCAATTTGAGATTTGAAACAATGGCAAAGCAACTGAAAGAACATCGAGTCTTGCCTGAGGTGTTCCAACAAGGGGCACCATGATCTCTGGGATCACTGTGAAGCCTTGATTGCTCAAAGAGACTGCAGCCTGAAATATTGCACGCCCCTGCATTTCTGTCAACTCCGGGTATGATATTCCTAGTCTGTCAGAGCAAAATAAATTTAAAACTTTAGAATAACCGAGATCTTAGGCCTGGCATCTGCAAAATTACCTCTATCAAATACCTAGTGCCTAGCACATATGCAATGGAACACGCATCAAAATGCTACTATAATTGTCAGTGGACATTACATAAAGGGAAGAAGTCAAGAAAGGATGGATTGGTTCGTCCTTGAAAAGCAGAGAGCTAAATATTGGAGCATATAGCCATATAACCATGATAATCAATAAGCTTTTGTTATCAAACCTATTGTCTAGTTATGAGTACCCTGAATGAGTTTCTCGTAATGATTCCAAAATGTATCAGTTCCTAGAAACTTAATCTTTCTATTGAGTTTCATATTGATAGAGTTTGGGATGCTTAGAAATTAAAAATCATACCTGCATCCTCGAAATCCAAGCATTGGATTCACTTCTGATAATTTCTCAATCCTCGAGTAAACTTCATCTTCTGTCATGCCTGTATCTGCAGTTAGTTCACCAACAATTTCTTCTAGGTCACCTTCTGGTAGAAATTCATGAAGTGGAGGGTCTAGCAGCCGAATTGTTACAGGAAGAAGCCTGCAAAATGGAATCACATTTTTACAGCAAAGAAGTCTGAAACATCTCTTTATTTAGCTGGTCATCTTTGCTCATCTTCATTGCTTCTATGTTGATATCCAAATCAATGCTCGATTAATCAAGATATATAGTTTCCAAAGACAAGAATACCATCCATGGCACGGAATATGCCCTCAAAATCTGATCGCTGATATGGCAGCAGTAAGTCCAGGGCTGCCTTCCTCTGCTCAAGCGTAATTGCCATTATCATCTTCCTGACGGCCTTTATTCTCTCATCAGAAGCAAAGAACTGAAAAATATATAGTAAAGCATTTCACTAGTTCTTGAACTCAAATGTCACCCTTGAAAGATTTTATGGTGACAAAGGAGTGGCAAAATAACAGAAGCAAAACCTACCATATGTTCAGTCCGACATAATCCAATTCCTTCAGCACCATTGTTCCGTGCAGTAAGTGCATCTTCAGGTGTGTCTGCATTTGCCATCACCTAACACATACACTTAAAGTTATAAACTTGAATTATCAATTTTTAATTAACTGACAGATTGACTATTTTTTACAATACTTCAAGTGTATGCAAGTCCTATGTTATAAATCTCAGTCGCACCTTAATGCGTCTTAGTTTGTCAGCCCAAGACATGAAGACCTCCAAATCAACTGTCATGGCAGGGGGAGAGAGTGGTTGTTTACCCAATATCACTTCACCTGTAGAACCATTTAGAGAAATCCATCCTCCTTCATTGATTACTTTATCTCCTACTATCAGAACCTGCAGTGTAGTGAAAATATTAGAGATCTTTTCTACTGCTTAAATGACAGTTATACTGATTCATAGGAATCTGTAAGCATACCTTTTCAGCATCATTTACACGGATGTCTGCACAACCAGAAACACAACATTTTCCCCAGCCACGGGCTACAACAGCTGCATGAGATGTCATGCCACCTCTAGCTGTCAAGATACCCACAGCTGCATGCATTCCTCCCACATCCTCTGGACTGGTTTCAGATGGTTCTCACCTTCAACCATGTGCAATCATGAAGAATTAATCGAAACATGACAAGTAGAATCAGAAGCATTTTCTTGATGATAGCATGAAACTTGATACGATATTTGTCCAGAAAATTTGTTGCTTTGTTACAAAAGAAACCTCATTTAATTGACTGAAAAAATGAAGCCAATAAGTGATGTCTCTTATACATCTAACCAAATGTTTACTAATGATACTGTCAAAAACCAGAAAACTGAAGCAGCATCCAGAACTGCATCCTTCTAGTAGTTCACCAAATTCAATCATATATAAGTGTGGCCTAACTGAATAAGAATAAGGGAACCAAAAATCTGTACCACTGATGTTTGAACAACTGAAGCATAATGAAACCTGAGCTTTCTATTATTCCCTACCAAAAATGCCCAAAAAAAAAAAAAAAAAAAGAAAATGTTGCAGCACATACTTCGAGGTTATCTATTATACAAAAATAGATAAACAGGCATACCAAAATGACGCTAAGATGATATCTTTCCTTGAGTATGCCATGTTTCAGCATCCTCAGCTCTGAACACAATCTGCCCTACTGCTGCTCCAGGGGATGCAGGCAGGCCCTTTGCAATCACTTTGTCTTTGTAAGCATTTGGATTCTCAAACTAGACCCCCAAAAAAAATAAAATATAACAGTGTTACTGAGAACAGAAAATTCTACCGATTGACAGAATTATGGAGAAAATTTTACTAACTGATACAATTATGCAGAAAATTCTAAGCACTTCAACTGACAAATCTACCTGTGGATGAAGAAGTTGGTCAAGATGCTGTGGCTCCACCATTTTTATTGCAGTGCTAGTATCAACTAACCCTTCGCTAACCATGTCCACAGCAATTTTTACTGCACCTTTTCCTGTACGCTTCCCTGACCGACATTGCAGCATCCATAGTCTATTTTCTTGGACGGTGAATTCAATATCCTGTCAAAATTAAGATCTCGGCAATTATGTTATGGTTTAAAGAGATTTATATTTCCTAATCAAAATGGGAAATTTACCATCATGTCTTTGTAATGTCTTTCTAAAATTTCACAGTTCTCTACAAGCTCCTTGTAAGCTTCAGGCATACAACTCTTCATGGTATCCAAGTCCTCAGGTGTTCTAATCCCAGCTACAACATCCTCTCCCTGTAGAAAGATTTATCAGCAAATCTATGGAAGTAATATTAGGAGCCAACAAAAACATATGCAGTATGGAATAAAGCAAAATGGTTGCATTAGTTCAGGACCTGAGCATTAATCAGAAACTCCCCATAGAGCTTCTTTTCACCAGTGCTTGGGTTCCTAGTGAAGAGAACACCTGTTCCAGAAGTGTTTCCCATGTTTCCAAACACCATGCTTTGGATGTTAACTGCAGTCCCCTTCAGCCCAGTTATCTGGTTAATACTCCTATACTTTATAGCCCGAGGACTGTCCCATGAATTAAAAACTGCCTTGACTGCCAATTCTAACTGTTTTTTAGGGTCTGCGGATGATCAAGAGGTAAAATGCATTTGTAAATTTAAATCGGTAACTAAGTACAATATAGACATGTTTGTGGTGCATTTTGTTAACCAAGTACTACATTTTTCTCATTATATCTTTTTAACAAATAGGTAAAATTTTTCTAATAAAAACATTTGACAGTTGATGGAGTCATCCTGGATAAAGTACAAAATAGACATGAATCTCGAACGCAGATTATGGTAGTGGTACCTGAAGGAAACTGTTTTCCCGTAGCTTCAATGTAGACAGACTTGTATTGTTCGACCAGCTCCTTAAGATCAGAGGCTGATAGGTCAGTGTCCAGCATTTTGTCCTTTGCATCCTTCAACTTTTGCAATTTTTCCTCAAATAAAGAATGTGGAATATCCATTACCTTCAATCACAGAGGAGTAAGATGAGAAAAGTCCTGACCGGATTACATGTGGGAATGTTATCCAGTCTTACATCTTTCTAAAAGGTATAAGAAAATAAAAAAGAGCGAGCAAATCTATGAGTTGTTGATAATTTGCTCAGGCTTATTGTCAATGAGCATTCAATTCAGGCACCCAATACTAAATGATAGTTCCCTTAAATCATGAAGTAGTTGGCATGATGGACACTCACAACATCTCCAAACATGTCGAGGAATCTTCTGTATGAGTCATATGCAAAACGCTCACCACTTTTAGCGGCCAAACCATCAACAACTTCGTCATTGAGTCCAAGGTTTAGGACTGTATCCATCATGCCTGGCATGGAAATCTAGAAAAAAGACGATGACATCACAATCAACAAATAATGGAATGGAAGTATATGTACAACTACATCATAGTTCTAATGATCTTGAATCCTTAAATTAACTACACTCACAGCCACAATGATCAAACAACGTAAATCTCATAACTTCTTATGGTTCCTTATAATTCAACTAAGCCTTTCTTGGAATAATTATGAACTTGGATATTCAGGAAAGTGCTCGAAAAACTTTTGGCACGCTTGACAGAATGCTTCATTAGCTGTAAGGCATTAGTATTAGTTAAGAAATTGAAACAGGATCTGAACTAATGATCAATCTTACAACGATTTTAATATTCTTTTGTTTGTTACTTGTGTCAACTAATTTAGGCAGAATACAGTCGGTCATCCTTTTTGAGAAAGCTAAATAAGACGATCAGATAAAAAAAAATTTAAAAAAAAAACATGTAGTTGTGCTAGAAATTAATTGAGTGCAAATGTTAGCAAATTGAGGTAGGTGCTTATGCAGGAAAGTCCTCAAAAACATACCGCTGCACCAGATCTAACAGAGAGAAGGAGCGGCTTGGAGGGATTCCCAAGATGTGAAAGCCCCCATGTCCTTCTCCACAATCTGTAAACCTTCCAATATTTCCTCCCACAGACCTTGTGGTAGCTTCTTGCCACTCTGCTGATATTCTTGGCATGCTTCTGTTGATATGGTGAGACCAGGTGGAACAGATAAACCAATGCTTGCCATTTCAGCAAGATTTGCACCTTTTCCCCCCAACTGCAACAAAAACACACGAGATTCCCCCTATTGCATTGATAACATAACTAAACTAGCAAGAGATTGCATTCAATTTGATTTCTGGATTCTTACAGAACATAAGCGATCAAAACCTTCCTATGATATACAAATGAAACTTTTATCTTTAAAATTCCCTTAATGATTCTCTTAATATTCAGTTTGGTTCACCGTCCCACCTCAAAATCCATCAACCGAAACTGATATGGCATGACATTCACACATAAATTCCAGATATTATGTGAAGTTTCTCTGCATGTCATGTAAAGCAAGATACTTCTATTATATGCCAGATCATATTTAAATATTTTAGTTCCATACATGAAGTCTCTATTGGCAAAAAAGGAAACCACTTAGTAAATACCATCAGTTGATTGATAACATATGTGCATAACAAATCTTTTCACTTACACATCAGGATTTTTAAAGTTAATGAATTTAATGATTTTTAAAGTTTCATTAAAGTTATCAATAGATTTTAGTAATTCTTGAGATTGTCAAGGGAGCAGCACTCTGCAAAAGTACTAACATACCAAGAACTTGAGCTTGGGGAAATCAAAAGTTAGCAGAAAGAGAAGAAAATTCAATATACTATTTAAGACCAAAGTATTGTATGGACATGCAATTAAAAGGTATAAATGTCTTACCAAAGACTTCATGCCCTTGTTGCCCTCACTCCTTCCTTTGCCGAAGGTAAATACTCTCTGAACCAGGAAGATTATTTTTCATTACATAAACAACAGAAAACATAAATGGTGCTTAGACAAGAAAAGAAAAAACAAACACTACCCTTTTACCATAATCAAAGTTTTAACACTTTTCTAACAAGAGATTCCTAGACAATTGCTAAAAGGGATGCTCCTCAAGAATGACATGCTAACCTCAGTGTTAATTTCATGCAAGGCATTGTTTCCATTCATGCAGGAAAGACAAACAAATTAAAAGTTTTACCTTCATGGTTTCACCAGTAATGAACAAGATTTCCAAATATGTGAATTTCAGAGAATTCCAAAGTAGAATGGATATTGCTACTCCTAAATGGTACTAGTCCCATAATATATGATATATTCTTGATATATATATATATATATATGTATCATATGAAAATACTCAAAGTCCTATGATGTTAGTTACAGAGCTAACACGTGTATTACTACGCTATTGCTGCGCAGATGTCATTTTTTGGCCACTACATGACAAGAAAGTGCCTCGGATATACATGCATTTGCCTCAATAAATTTACTCGTTTCGATTGTGAACTTTGGAGGCTGATTCCGTGACGGAAAATTCTTGTATGAATTTACGTGTATGATTTTATTATATATTTTATAATTTATATTTAATTATATTTATTAATTTGTGGATAAAATTTTTTAATTTTTAATTTTTTAAAATAAGTTGATGAATATAAATAAATATAAATTATAAAATATAAGGTAAAATTGTCCACGTTAATTCATACAAGAATTTTCATCAAGATATCTTCAGAGTTCAGATAGACATCAGACGTGTCAGTGACTGACTGGCTGACCTAATTGTGTTCTGTCCAAATTCAAGAAATGCCTCGTTTTCTGTTTCGGTTTGTTTTTTCTTGAATCAAAAGTCTGTCAATTTCTGGTATACCCTTCTTATGGAGGACAAACAGAAAAAGATTGTAAACTCAAAAAAAAAATGTTTAGAATTGTGGCTGGCACAATTTACCCTCAAGAGGGAATCATTAAATACATTCTTTTTATTCGAATTGAACAACTAAATGCATGTTTTCACTTCGCAGATACATTAATTTTTAGTCTTTTGTAAGTGCACAAGACTAGAAGCAGTTATACCACTATGATTCATATAGTCTCTTTGCGCACATGCCATTTGTTCAGTATCAGAACACACGAATTAATACGTGATTCGCACATAAGTCACTATGATCTAAAATACTGATCAGACCTCGAATATTAACTCATATCTTCGAGCAATAATAAATACATGAATCCCTATTTTTCCATCAGACTTCTAAATCATATTAACTATTAGTAGTACCTCGATTTTTTGTAGTTGGAGCAGGATCAGAAACAGGAGTGAGTATTGCCTGGGATGGAACCAGGGAAGTTTCTGTTCTTTTCGGATTCGGATTCGGATTCGAGAACCCATTAGCCATCTTGATGCTCGACTCATGGCACCAAGTGACAATTCGACCACGACCACGACTATGACCATGTCGACAAATCCACCTGCTGACATGAATGGAAGGAGGAGGAATAGCTCTGAGAAGATGATCAAACTGATCATTTCCATATTTCCCTTTCATTAGTCTTCTGCTTCTGTTAGACACTGCTACATCTTCTGTAATTGACTTTATCAGCATAGCTTTTGAAGTTGAAGAAGAAGACATCTTCAACAACAACAACCACCAACTGAACCAGCTTGCTATATCTATACTTCCCTGCTACTTATCAAGATAAGCAATAATAAGTAATTAGCATCAAATCTGACCAAAATTTCTTTATCCCAAATCATAAAAGTTATAATTAAGCTAGAAGAATACACTTCAAGTATTTTTGAAATTATTTAATAATTATGATATCATGCACATTCTTTTCTGCTATTAAACATTTTAAGATAACTAATAACATGCTATATGATCATGGATCACATGTACTTACATGCAAGAATTGGATTCATTTGAATTTTCAAAAAAAAAAAAAGAATTACTACATACCTGAGATATTCTATTGGTAAAATTAAGGATATGAAACAACAGAATGGACAACGTAAATGTGTATACAGTATATGCTAAGAGTACACTGCTGAGCCTTACAAAAATAAAAAAGAAAAATTGGCCATTGGTAATAAATTTTTTTCTGCTTTATATGCAACCATTAAAATTTGTGTGGTTGGAATTAGAAATTTAGAATTATGGAGCTAAGTTGTTGCAAACAAGATGTTACATGAACTAAATTTTGAGTTGTGGTTGTGGGGTATATATGTCCAATTGTCTTGCTATTAATTATTGTTCAGGAAAAATTGTTCTATCAAGATTAATTAGGCTTTTTTTTTTTTTTACGTTAATTTTACAGGATAACAAATTATTGGTACCTTTTTTTTCTTAATAATGTGCACACATTTCCTTAAATATTCCAAAGAAGAATAAATTAACGATCTACTAGTAAAAAAAAATGCAGTAGGAGATTGTTTTTCGACTGTTGTCAAGGTACTAGAGTCTGGGGAAATTTTAAAGTGCATCGAGTTTATGGTGATTTTAATTCACGCAAAATATTTTACTCTATTCAAATAATAAATTTTAGCAATAATTTGGGTAAATTATAATCGAAAGACTTATGATATCATAAATCAATCCACTAAAAATTTACCGAATTCATAGCCCGGACAAATTTTTGGCACACATATCAAGGATGGAAGATGGGGCTGCTGATTGATATTTTTAAGTTACGTGTTCATAGTTATTCAGTTTTTCTTTTAAAAAAATTTACATAGATCTTCACCTATCCTTGATAATTCGAACGAGTCATAAAGACCTTTTTTTTTTTTTTTTGCTAAAAACTCACCTCTTTTAGTAATTAGAATTAGTGACCAATAAGTTTTGAAAAATACTTACATATATTTAATTTTTTATTTCAATTATAAATATTAGTCAAGATTAAATTTTATAAAATTTTTCTTACATCAACTGATATCATAGATTCCATAACATTTAATCTACATCACAGGATTTACGAGTGGAATCAGAAACCATGTCAAGTATTTCTCATAAGTTATAAATGAAATATCTTATCGTTTAAATTATATTTTATTGTCAGACTTGTCAAATCACAATAAAATATAGTTCTACTATTTAGATTACGCTTCATTGTTAATTATTCAGTTATTTGTCTTTAATTTTTTTGGAACATTTATTAATAGCAAATTATAGCTTTTCTTTAACCTTTTTAAAATTTATTACATATAGAAAATGTGACATTAGTGTAGTTCAATTAATCACTTTGTTTACATAAAGAAAAAAATAATTATACATTTGTAATGAGTACTTAGAGTAAATAAGAAAGTACAAGCATTTTTTTTAAAATATTCTTATGTTGTAAGAATGTCCATGACAGAACGTAATGATGTACCAAAATTCATACAACCGACACTATTTAGTGAAAACAAGACTTTATTTGTTTGTTTGTTTGTTTATTCTTATGTTGTAAGAATCGATTAAATTATCATTGAAATTTAACATACAATTTTTTCTCAAATATATTGTATACATAATTGAGAATTATAAAAATCCAGCCAATGAACTCTAAGGTTTATATTTCTTATCCCATTCGACCTTTCCAAATTGTATTTCTAAAATTATTTTAGCTACGATGGTAATAATAAATAATTCTTAGGGCAGATAATAGTACTAAAATAAAGAACTTAAAACAAAACAAAAAAAGAGTCAGCGGGGGACCCAACTGCCCCTCCAAAGAATATACTTGCTCTTCAGAGGATTCTTGCCACCTGGCTTAGTCTAGGACACAAGAACACTAGTGTTTAGCCTGTGCTCTCCTATCTTATCTACTCTTTCAATAGTTTTTTTCCCTATTTTTTTTTCTTTTTCTAGTTGAAAATATTCTTCTCTGAGGTTTAGGATATGCATGAAGTTTTCAAATTTTTGATATTTTTGTGCATGACACTTGCAGCCTCCTATCCAAATATTTTGTTATATTTAACTTTTTTTTATCAATGAATTAAGTTTTCAACATTTAATTTTTTGTAAAATATGTAATTTTTTTAAAATTTTAAGTTTTTATGTGACAATATTTATATAAATTTTAATTTTATTGAAAAAAATTAATGAAATTTAAATAAATTTATATGAATAATTGATTACTACAAAATTAATTTATTTGATTAAAAAAATCAAATTGTAACAAAATAAGTACGATAGAAGGAGTAATATTTATCCGATGTTATCAACGGGTTAAAATTCACATATTTTTATGTAATTTAGCACTAGTTACGTTATCTCGTATGTAATTTCAATTTTAAACTATGTTTAAAAAAATGAAATGTCAAAGTGCTTTTTATTTCTTTTTCCAAAGAATCGAAGTGGATTCTCGAAGATTCATTACCACCAAAATCAGAAACCACTTGACTTGAGATTTACAGGGTTGCTGATATTGTACCAATATGTGGCCTATAGAATGCCTAAATTTGTCCATTTTCCAGCATTGGCAAAATTTTATTCATGATGCTGCACTCCATGGTGAGTCTCTTTCCCAATTTAGAGCCACTACTAAAGACCTTTTTTCCAAAAAAAATAATAATCAATAAATAAATAAATAAGAATTGAGAACGACCATATTAAAGACTTGATGTTAAAAGATCTTTGTAGCTTGAAGATTGATGAATTATCTATTTGTATGCAAGTCCAATCCCTCATCTCCTTCCCATTACTGAGCAAAAAGGTAGAACAAATAAAAAGGAATATAGTCTGCATGGAACTAATCACCACAAAACATCTCTTTGATCTATTTTGGCTAAGGAAGATGAGTAAGTCTGTGTTAGCCGATGAGAGGACAGAAAAGTAAGGATTCTATTACTTATTTATTTATCCAAATATCTAACGGTTAGGATATTATGCAGTGCGGAGTGAGTAGCAAATACTTTTCCAGGATGACGGGTTTAGTGGCTTAAAAGAAGGCATGTTGTCATTGGAAAAAAGGAAGGTTTTACTGCAGACAAAATCAGGCACAACGAAATCCAAAAAATGCAAGCAATTTGACAATGTATCCATTTCCACAAGGAAAGAGGTAACAAAATTTTGAATGAAATCTGTTGAATTGTTCAATAATCAGGGGCCAAACTTTTACATGCTGACAGCAGCCTCTCCAGAAAATATTAAGGAAGATGGAAAATAGAACTTACAAAACAGTTGGAGTATTTTCCTCAAGCTACATCAATCAAATTTCCTCAGTAAGCAGAATCACTCGTATCCTTCAAGGTCACAGATGACAAAAGAAAGTGGGAAAGCCTAACTAGAGAATGAGAACTCATATGTTTGTGTTCATGCCAGTGAGTAAAATGAGTGAAGTCTGAACACTTGACAAATCATTCGTAAAAGTTCCACCAATCCCCAATCAACTCATAAAGACATAGGACTAGAAAAACAAAATGACATGCTTGATTCTTGCTAACAACAATTAACTAATAATAGCAGTCAAATGCGGTGCACAAAAGGATGACATTGGAGTTGGAATTTGGCCATGAAACCTTAGATAAACTTCCTAGATTTTTCACTAGGATGAAAACAATAAGAAAATAATATGAAGAAAAGTTTGAACACAAGAACCCATGTAAAAAGCAAAACACCACGCAGAAGCTGGCCTAGGTATAGATAAAATAGATACACAAAACAAACAGATGAAGAAAGACAAGAAGGATGCCACATTTTTATTTAGTAAATTAAAGGGGAACCATCATTTACAACCCCACACTCGACACAAACTTTTCTTTTGAATTCTCATAAATGCAAACTCAATAGTTTAAACTTTGGAAGGGGGTTATCTGTATGCATTATTGTCTTAACAAGTCTGACAAACCAATATTTAGAGAACACCCTTCAACACATTTTAAGAAAACACATCAAGAACAAGCATAACGTACACAAATACGCTGCTGGATTGGGCTCCTACAGGAAGGACAGTCCTCCATTCCCTGCTTCTCATGGAGGTCATTGCATGTTGTACATACAACCTGATGGGCACATGGTAAGAATACTACAGACATCTCCTCGGACAGGCACATGACACACTCTCTTTCACGTTTCACACCTCCACTTCCAGAGTCGTCCACAAAATCACTCATAACTTTGGAAATGTATGATATGTAGGGTTCCTTGGGGGTAGGAGAATATGTAGAGTCTGTCAGTCTGCTTGCATAGCTTCCGTCTATGCCTCTTTTAAGTGCAGCTATTTTTGAGGAGTCAGCCTTCAATCTTAGCTTGGAGATTTCCTTTTCAAGCTTCTGGATATCATCTTTAAACTTGTACACATTGTTTTCTGCTTTAAATTTCATGCCATCCTCCTTGGACGTCACTGAAGCTTCAATTTGTTCTCTAGACACTTCTCTCCTTAGTGAACTGGCTTGTGCTAGTAGTTCTTCCTTCACCTTAGCTTCCTGTTTCCACCTACCCTGTTATATTTCACTTTGTCAATGAGAACTGCAAGAACAACCAGGAAAAGCATTTAAAAACTAAAGATTCAAATGAAGCTGGCAGAATTAATATTTCCTCTCCTCTAAATGGATAAAGCAGAGTATGTAGTCGCATCTAAAAAGGCAAAGCTTTCTTAGAAAGCGGAGCACACTGATGTTCCTGCACAATGTACAAATGAAAACAAAAATGGAGAAAAAGAAACTGAAGTGTAAGACAATGCAGCATCTATATAGTGCATCAGGAAAATAATTACAATCAAAAAAGTCAAAACAAAAATTCTCCAAAGGTATCAGCTGAATCTTAGATGCCCCTACAATAAAAAAGATGATGTAGTAATTTGCCTTTAAACTTGTGCATGTAATAGCATGCATTAACATGCAATGAACCGATATTTAACAAAGATTTGCATGTCGTTTGCAGTTCGCAAAAGAGTTTTTACCCAAATTGCCTCAACCCACCTTTGACCACATTAAGGATTTAACAGGTCATAATGTTGAAAGATTCATTCGGAAAGATATAATCTGGATGCAATAGTTTAATCATATTAGTGAAAGGCAGAAAAATCTGTTGCAAGAAAACGCTAGAGGAATTAATCTGAACTCATCGATATGCTTTACCTCAAGTTGATCTCTAACATCTTCAGCCTGCTCTAGTTTCCGTTTCAGCTGCACAAACTCACGCTTTTCAGCCGCCAATTCCTCCTGATACATAGCCTTCTGCTTCTCCGGTGACTGAAACTTCAACATAATCGTCTTCTCCCTTTTTAATACCTCCTCACAGCTAGCAGCTGACTCTGCTGCACGTGACTTAGAAACTTCCATCTCCCGCCTTAAAGCAGCATTTTCAACTTCAAGTCTACGGACAGCAGCATTAGCTCTCTCTACCTGGCCACCAGCTTTGCACAAGGCATTCTCCATAGACTCTGATAGCTTCTTCATAGTGCTTTCCTCCAAATTTTGTTTCTCTTTCTTGAGCCGTGCCACTTCTTCTTTTTCTTGCCTGAGTGCCTTAAGCTCAGCTTTATCTTTGCTCAGTCGGCGAGCAGCCTGCATAACCTTCTGATTAGCCCACTCTGTCCACTCTTGGAGCTGATTTTGCAATTTCCGAACCCTTGGAACCAGCTTCAGAATCATTTCATCCTTCTTGTCCTCTGAAACACAGTGAGGCAGGGGCTTGTCAATTGACACTACACAATAACTCAAATCCAATACCTCAGCATCACACTTAACCGGCATTGGAGCACAATTGCTTTTGGCAGGCAATGAGAGAGAGAGCTCAGTATCTGCAGCAAGAAATGTAGGTGATGTATTAACTGTAGGCAATGATGATTCAGCATTAGACTTGGATGAAAGACAAATGGTATTATCAGTTTCCACGTTAAATGCTGGAACTGAAGGGAACCCAATGTTTGCTGAAAGATTGTACAGTTTACATTGTCTTCAGGCATTTCAACTCCAATTGCCTTCCCAATCTCGAAATTATTCATGGTATTCACACCAGTAGATTCTGCTATAGGCTTTAGTTTCTTATCCAAAACCAGATCACCAAAACCATTGAGTTTCCCTGTTCTAGAACCCCCTTTAGAACTATATGTTCGATGGTGTTTTTCCAAATGAAGGGACTTCTGTCGAAGTATATACTCCCTCTTGGTGATTCCAGACACTTTTCTACTGCCTACAAACTTTTCTTCTGAATTTGGAAGATGGGATGCTCCTGCTAAGCTAAAGTTCCTCTCAACAGCAGCTGATTCAGAACTGGGGCAATCTTTCTCTGGAGCCAGTCCATTGGCAACCAAGGAAACTTTGGATTTTAAGTTTGAAACACCCGTTAATGTTGGTGCCTCAGACTTAAAGGTATGTCCATAAGGATTTAAAGCCATACTGTTTGCCTCTGAAGGACAACTATGGGAACAACCAATAGAAGCGATTTGATTTCATGGATCTTGGATTGTTAGGTTCTGTGCGCGATGGCAGTGACAGAAAAGCAGAGGAAGTCCCATTGGGCGCTGCATCACCAACAATATTAGTCATGTGATTAGATTCCATGACACAGGCATGAGAAATATTCATGTCAGCTACTAATAAGAACCACATTGCATCACCAGTGGTGAAATTAGGCTTCACTTCTTTTAAAAAGCAAACCGACTCTGCTAGCATATACTGCTCCAATTGCTGTAAATTCTCAAAGTTATACTCCCTCAAGCTCAATGTATTAACATCCTGGCCATCTTGAAGATATACTAAAGTACTATCCACAATATTTGACACAGTGTCCTTGGTCCCAAAACATTGGCCAGACTTTGATACAGCCGTAATAGCCACTTCTTTACTGTAACCATATGCAATTATTTTCTTAATTGCAGTTTTGAGGTTTGAATCCAAGTTGCTCAGAACGAGGTCCTGTAACTCAGACTCAGTGAGATCAATTCCAATCAGCATCATGAAATGCCTCATAAGCTTCAATCTCCTCTCTAGGCTTGCTTGAACCAACCGCAGATGGTCCTACTGCAAAAGACAATCCAAGGTCAAGTTTCAAAGCTTCGGACTCTTCTTCCTTTGCACAACAAGTTTCACATCCATTTGAAGGACCATGACTCTGCACAATATCAACCTTTTCTGCAGTAAATTTGTAAGTTGTGCATTCGCTCTGAGGTTCAGAGATGACCTTATTAGGGTCTGCCACTGGTGTATCAGCCCGGAATTTTCTTTTATTCCTACTCCCTTTATCTTGAACCGTCACAAACGGTGATGACTGGCCAGAAGTACTGCTGCAAGCTTTTGCAACCATGGATGCCATGATTAACTATACAACAGAGTACAATTAAAAGTTAGGATCACATTAAGCTAAGCCTCATTTTTGAGCTACAAGAAGCTAAAAAAAACACAGACAATTTAATCAACTAAAAAGATTGAAAATTGCAATGACAAAAAACCAACAGCTAAAACTGATTAATAAACCAGCTCAAAAATTTTACTGATAGTAAATAGAAATCAAGAATCCAAATTAAAAGTTAGTATATTGATAAGCTAAAAGATTGCAACATCACTGAAAATCATATAAGTAGCTCAAAAGATAACAAAATCAGACAAAATTAACAGCTTTTTATGAATAAAAACAAATTCAAATCAGCAAAACAGACAAATTCAAGAACCATTTAATTCAACTACCAATGCATGTAACAAAAAGGCCATTCAAATTCTCAATCAATCCAAATTGAAATCAGCAATCAATAAACAACCCACTAATCAAAATGTCAAAACAAGAAAATCCCAGAAAAAAATCATCAAAAATCTTGCATTTCTTATAAAGATCCATAACAAGGATCAATTGCTTATTTTGGTATAAAAAAGCTATCTTTTTTTATAATCAGTTGATTCAGACATACCGGATTTGAGCTTTGATTCTTTGTTATTGCAATCAAATTGGTTGAAACAAATCAAAATTGCATCGGATTCTGTAAATTTGAAGAGCTCTGTTCTCTTCTCTTTTGTTCTTCTGTCTCTCTTTTCTCTTATTTCTGAGACAGCAATTTTCTGTATTTTTATTTTATTATTATTTTTTTGGGTTTGGGTTGGAGTTTGGTTTATTATTTTTTGGGCCCACATAACTTTTGCTATATTTCATTTTCACCCTTCTTTATTTTGGTGCCTTGTTTGGATGAAAAAATTTTGGATTCACAAATTTATGTTTATTATAACTAAGTGAGATGAGTTTGTGTCCTAATAATAATATTATTTTTTTCTATTATGCGAATTGATGTGAATATTTTCGATCTTCTTTCCTTAGACTACACTAGAATATGTGATTTTTTTTTTTCATTTAATTTACACGTATCAGTATAATAATGAATAGCACTAAGGTGTTGTTTTTTCTTTTTTAATTTTTAGCACTTAATAGATCATCAAAACAATTAAATGCCATAAAGTTTACGCGTTATACGACTTTCTATAATTTTTTAAATTAATATATGAATAATTTTTCAAATTCAAAGAGTGTTATAATATATCTCCATATAGAAAAATAAAATAGGTATAAAGAATTCAAATAATTATTAAAACGAAATATAATTTAAATGATAAGATACTTAGTAATCATTGGTTTAAGTCACAACGGAAGAGAGGTGGGCAAATTTTTTTTTTTTTTAAAGACTCAAACAATTATTTCTTATTTGCCTTGTTTCTTATCAACAAACACAGCTTTATTTATGCATTTTCAGTTTTTTTTTTTTTTTTTTAGAGAGTTTGTTGGACATCTATAAACATTTTATGAGATGAATAAATCCTATTTGTATCTTTCTATTAAACTCTTTTGGACAATTCCCAACTTCCAATCACAGGTAAGCGTTAGTTGTCAAAGAGTACTTACATAAATCTTAAGAAAATTCTAAGTCCTTTTTAGATTATTTTTTTGTATTTTAAATATTTGTACAATACAATACTATGTGTTTTATGAGTCTGTGGAATGCTTGTACAATAAACTTTTTAAAATTAAGAAAATGATTCACTAAAAGGGACTGTAAAAGTTTTTAAATAAGTAATTAAGGCTCATGAATAAGATTTAGGAAAATTCTACAATTTCTTCTAGGAAACTATTCCCCTAATTTTAAAAACTTGTACAGTAAAAATATTTAAAACACATGATGTTGTACTGTACTAGTATTTAAAATACAAATGAATAGTTTCCAAGACAGACTGTAGATTTTTTCTAGAATTTTTTACAATTTATGATAATAAGTATAGTGTGATTTCAAGAAGAGGATTATATTTTAGGCAAATTGTATGGTCTCATATATTGTAATATTTTGAATATTTATACAATATAATATTATTTATTTAAAATAATTATATTATGTGTTTGAAATACGTGCAAGTATTAAAGTATGTAAGAGAATTATATTTTGATACTATGACACGCTAAGGTGTACTATCACACTTTACTCAAATGGGAAAAATTTAAGTGGACCTGATCTTTTAATTCTATTTGTAAATCTTGTGGTGTGAATTAAAATGTTATAGAATCTATGACATAAGTTGATGTAAACAAGATTTTATAAGATTTAATTTTGATCACAGAGTCTACAGGTGGAAAGTCAAAGACCAAGTGTATGTAAGTATTTTCCTATTTAAATTAGCAAAAATAGTTTGACGAATTCCAATGGATATAACCAAACATACCAGATAATTAATCAAGCATTTCAATTATTTTTTTGAAAATAAATTTTTATTTTTAAATTACTAAACAAATTAACTAGACTAGTATTTATTTTTTTTTAAAGTTTGTATCATATTTGCACTCCTATTTTTTTTAACTTTCCCTTTTTCCTTTATATTATCCATCTAAAATTTATAAATTTATCTTTATCATTTATATTGTCCCCGAGAAATAAAATTTTTATTACCATCATATATAAGATTAAAAATTACTTTTAAAATCGAGAGAATTTAAAAAGTTAAGAAATAAAAAATAATAGAACAATATTGGTTTTACATTTATTTTTGACACGTTCCTATTGATAATATTACCTAATTGAGAAATTAAAAAAATAAATAATAATTACACCAAAAAAAAAAAAAGAGCTTTGGTCAGCCGACCAGGTGAGGTCAAAACTGAAAAGCTAACCAACCGTTAGCAAAATCTGACTTAAACCAACCAACCAACCAACATGGACCGACGACCTAACCCGAACCCGAACCCGAACCCGAACCCAATTCAAACGCAGCCGTCTCCGTCGCAGTCCCCGCCGCCGCTCCACCAGAGCGACGCCGACGAAGATGACGACACCGTCAAGCAGCTTCAAGAATGCTCTTCTCTCTACTTGTCCTTGCAGGTTCTTCTACAATCAAAAAAATATATCTTTATTTATTTTTGGGAAAAATATAACTTAATTTTAAAACCCTAAACCCTTAATAATTTGATAAGTTTAATTTTTGCATAAATGGCAGGATTGTCTTATCAAAAATAACAGAAATTGGAAATCTTGCCAAAAAGGTTTACTCTACTTCCCTTTTCTCATCTAATTATTCATTTGATTTATTTTTTATTTTTTATATTTCTAATTTAGTATAAAAATTCATTCATTGTTTATTCTAAATAAATTTCAATTCTTTAGCATTTTCTCTGTGAACTTTAATCCGTCCCCATTGTGTTTTTTTTGAATTTTTAAAAAATAAAAATAAAAATAAAAATAAAAATGATAACAAAACACTTTTTTAGTAGAACAAAATGCACGAATGATCACAATTTATTAGACTGTTGTATACGAGATTACTGAACTATTTATTTCATAAATTTAGTTACTAAACTACATTAAACGTTTGTTTTGTTCGAAAATAATAACAACCTCAAGAGTGCATGTTAGATAAAAAGATGGTTCGGATATGTACTCGAAGAGATATATTGTATATTTTTTTTTGAAATATTATATGCAAAAAATATTACTTTATTGATTTCTAATTTTTATGTTAATTTCGAAAATTTTGTGCAGAAGTTCAAGCTTTGACATGAGGCGTGCAATGAGAGAAGAATGCATAGCAAAAAGGATTGAGAATGGCTGAGCTGAATTAGCTGTTGGTCTAAGGGGGAAAAAAAACATACCTAACAAATATTTAGTGATTTTGAGTTTTTGTGCTGAATGATTTATTTATTTGGGCATTTTTCAATTGCAAATTTATGCGTTAGTACCCTGAGATTAGGAGTGAGAGAATGTCTATCCCTTTCTTTTTCATTTATTTGTCACAAATTTTGATACAATTTTGTCTTATAAAGAACATATAATTCACAAGAATTTCTCAACCACGTAAAGACACATTTATGTTTTGTGAGGCTATATTTCACTTGTACTGGGAACTAGAGAATTTAGAGTCTGACTGATCTTCTCTTCTAAAATTTCATGTGGGCAAGAAAGATGTGGAGAAAGCACAAAGATAAAGAACTCATGTTTTTCATGATAAAAGTACCATTTAAAACCTTAAAAACATTGTAAATTCTTGGTCATGATCCATGCAAACGACAAGGCACAAAGTATGTGGGATTCACTGCAGGCTCATGTGGAAACTACAGACTCTGTGTCTTGTCGGTGCATAAACCTTGATCCACATAGCAATTTTCCAAAAACCATTGTACTAAGCATATTATAAAGTTGAAAGAAGAACAAAGAGTATTTTGATTTTTGAAGGGCAAACAACAGAATGTACAGCTCAGAAGATGCATACCCATAGTCGAGATAAAATACCAATAGGAGTATCATGATTCAAACAAAGCCACAAAGGTTTTACTAGCAGCATTTCCTATCTTGTTGAGACATACAATCTCTCGTTATATTAGATTGCTTGTGGTCTTGCCATAACGCCGTTTAAACTCAGAAAGTTGAACAATCAAGCAGAAGAATTTCAGGGGATGAACTTCACAGAGATGCTATTGACACAATGGCGTTCATCTGTGGGAGTCTTGTATCCCTCTCCTTTGAATACATGACCCAGATGTCCACCACAAGCGGCGCATGTAATCTACAGTTCTCCTCCCATCCGGATCTGGCTGAAAAGTTGCCAATTACATTTGAACTTTTAGAAATATGTACATACAGCTGAAAAAAGTTGAATGACAATCAAAAGTAAATCATACTGACAGAGCGGTTAATAGCACCCGGGAAACCCTCAAAGAAAGCAGGCCAACCACAGCCAGAGTCAAATTTGGTTGAAGATTTGTACAGTGGAGTTCCACAACCATTACAGTTATATACCCCTTCACCAAAAAACTTATCATATTCCCCAGTTCCACGCAATCTATACGATGTTGAACAGTTGGCAGAGCATAATCACAAACATGTACCAAGACAGCAAGAAATAACATGTCCCTAGTCCATTACAAGCAAATATACATGAGACAGAAGTAATGCAAAAGATTTCATGAAGTATTGATATGATTTTTCCTCTTTCTCTTGACAAGAGACACAGGCATTTGGTTTCTAGTTCATTTGGAAGGTAACAAGCTGCAAGTATCGGCCATCACCTCATTTGGATATAAAGAAGGGCATTAATGTTTCTACATGTTACATTTCTAACAGTGTTTTTGCTATTGTTGCACGGCAACATTTGCTAATTGTACAAATGAAGTCATTACAACAAGTTTTCAGTATGAACTTGAGAAATTTTCTTATACAACTGTTGATTTGTAACAAGATCTTCTATTCCAACACCATATTACATTTCCCCTCCCTAGATTGTGCAGCTCCACTAATTAAGCAACTCGATAGCATCACCACAACTAGTTCAAAAGATCATGCAATTCCAGAAGTTCATGTACTTTACAATTCAACGGAAATATATCAGATATTCTCACCTTGAGTGCCAAATCCAACACTCACAAAATAGTACAAGTTGCTAAATGCCAGGAGTTCGAAGTTAAATATCTGAATCATATGTCATCTATTGTAGCATCAGGAAATACGTCCAAGGGTTCTAAACTAATGGATTAGGAGCTATTGTATCTTAGTTCTTTTAGCAAGAATTAAAGAAATATGGCTGCTAAATATCATCAATGCAGTAAATACACTTGCTAACAAGTCTGATTCGCCACCCAACCTCCCCCCAACCCCCCAAAAAAAAAAAAAAAAAAGAGGCTATAGTCCCACCAGAAATGTCCACCACTAGCTGTATCAAAAAAATTGGGACATGTTTATTGCACAAAGATCAAAACCTAGTAGTCAACAAAACAAACAACCAAAATAACTAACTGATCCAGAACACAGTAAATCAAGCTGGAAAAAAAAAAAACACACACACACACACACACACACACCCCAAAAACAAAACCAACACAACTAAGGTCAGTAAAAGTAATCCCATTAATCACTCAACCAACAACATTAAAAAAAAAAAAAAAACATATTACACTTTCACAACAAGAAGTCAGGAACAACATTAGAATAAAATATTACTATAATCTTTCAGTAAAGTAATTAGCTTTTATCCATCCCAAAACATGAAAATGCATCAAAACATAAAAATTGGCAAATGGGCTCCAATTAATTCTCGAGAAAAAAATTGAATATGGATAGGTAGAAGATTTGTGAGATTTACTCGGTGCCCTTTTCGCGAAGGATGTGGAACTGTTCTGGGGTGAGAATAGCTTTCCATTCCTCCTCTGACTTGTGAACTGAATTTGGTGGTGTTGCTGCCATGGCTGACAAGTTAACCAATTGAATCTAGACAGATTCTCTTTTCTACTATGATGATGATGATGATGATGATGATCAGAACTCAGGAAATCTTGGGCATTTATATTTGGTGCTAAAATGAATGTGGACAGGTTAATTGGCATAACGGGCTCTAAATTTTGGCCAGATAATCAGCCAGTTTTATTTACGCCAATCTTTCGGATTTTCACTTATTTTTGGGTTTTTATTAGTGCCAAGAAATGGGCCTGTAGATTTTGATTATCAGAGCCAAGAAACTTTTGGGTTTCTACAGATTCAAGATGAGCCCACTTGTTGCTCCCAAAAAAACAAAAAAAAACAAAAAAGAGGCCGTGTTTAGAAGGCAACTATTATTAGTTATTATCATTACTTAAACACGTTTTTTAATTAAATATTATCTTATATATATATATTACATCTCAAACAATTGTTACCGTAATTTTTCAAATAATATTCGGATAATATTCAGAATAATGGTTGTTCTTGTCCCTGTCCATATATCATTCATTATATTCAATTTTCTGATACAAACTTGTGCGGCCAAGGGTATTGTATACATCATTTTTCAACTAGTCTCTTTGGCTTATCCCTTTCTGTTTTGTCATTTATTAACTGAGCATACTTAATTAAAGCTACAACCAAAAGGCTGAATCAGCTTGACAGTGACTAAAATGAGTTGCCATAGCAAGATGTTTAAGTGTACCCTTCATTGTCACCTTTATCTTGTTGTTGCATGGATTTGGTTAATTAACCAATTAATGAATGGATTATGCATTCATTAATTAGCTAATAAATGCCCAAGGTCATAAGCAAGATGTTCCCATAATGTCTGCTATATGGAACAAGAAAGAATCTGCCCATTAATGGTGTGTTTTATGACTTAAAAACATGATAGTAAAGGATAAAAAGGGTCCCATCGATGACACTCAGCTCAATTAACAGCCAACTCTTTCAAGTACATTCTAACCAGAAGCAAGAAGGAAATTGAGATTCTGATCACAGAACTAACATATAAAAGATTAAGCAATATGGCTAATGATATTATCACTTGCCTAGAGTAATCACCCAAGAGGAACATTCAACAATCTTATCACACATTTTTTGCTATTATTTAACAAAACCACCAATTTCTTCCCAAAACTACTGATTGCTTGTTAGCCTTGTACTCCTAATCATGTCAGTTGAAGAAAATGACCAAAGGTAGGTACTACAGATTTGCCCCGGGAAAACATGCCATTGGATGTGATCATGGTGTCTTATGAAGGAATGCAACTCCAGAAATGATAGATCAAAAATAAACTTGATTTTCTGTGCTTCTGGGGAAGCATCACTACCTAGTTCGATTACCTGCCACACAACTCTTGATTCAATCTGTGTGTTAGTGAACTCTTGGCAAACTATTCAAGGATGCATGCACACAAACTCCCAAACAACAGCACATAAGCAAACACACAGACACCCCCGAGAAATTACAAAATGATGAAATGAAAGTGAAAAGAGCTGCATCTCCCACAAGGGAATAGTTCTGCCACCCCAAATTTCTTCGGAACAGTTAGCTCTTCCTTCGCATTTAACGCATAAAAAAATTATAAATTTATCTGAAAACAAAAACACTGAAAAATAACTTCTTTAAAAAAGGAAAGAAAATTACCTATGCATGCCAAGTGAAACCAGGAAACCTGGAGAACCTCCTAATATTCTTTCTTCAATCCCTGAAAGAATAAATATGAGTATTGTTCAGTTAGGAAGAGGAACAGGAGGTAGACAAAAGCAGCAGCAAGAAAAAACTCACGGTGTAGAGAGCCTAGCTAGCTTGGAGGTGGAGCAACAGCTACTGGGCTTTGATCAATTGGCATAAGATGCTGATAATGCTATACCATTCAGAAAATTCACTTCTCACAGAATGGCAGACTTCTGATCCAGAAGGCGTGAAAAAGATGTCAGAACTTCCCTTCTCTGTCCTCGGAGCATCAGACCTTGTATTCCCTTCACTGCTTTCATCATTGGCACTAACAACAAGCTAGTGCAGTTTGAAGAGTAAATTAGGCAAATCAAACCTGCTTCTTTTTCTCACATTTCAGATTTAAAATTAAAAAAAAAAAAAAAAAAAAAAGGAAACTGGGAAAGTAACAAAATATAACCAGTTAATGCTGAAATCAAAGTATAATCAAACAAATATGTTGGGCTGCAGAAGTGCACAAGGAAGATGCAGGAAAAAAAAAAATTAGAAAAACAATGTAAAGAATTTCTGCTTAAGAGTTATTGACATTTTCTCATAATGGCCTGGGCCTTTTATTTTACCCTGCAAGAAGAAGAGTAGGGGTGGGAGGAGGAATTAAAAATCGTCTTCATGAACTCTTCAGGAGTTAAAGAAAAACCAAAAAAAAAATTCCACTCCCTTAAATCATGATGGGAGAAAAAAAAAGAAGAGATATCTGAACAAAAAGATAATCTTCAAACCATCAAATAATAATTCCCTCGCATCACGTCACCACTAATACCAAGTACTACTACATATTAATACAAGGGAAGAAATAAAAGATGGAGCAAATTAAAAGCCAAGGAAATCAATATGATTCATACATTAGATAAATCTTTAATGTGTACAATGCTGATTGTTATATCATCAGTCCGATTCTCATGCTCTAACCACAGTTTGTAGGCTTCTCCAGCTATAGCAGAACATGCATCCCGAGGATCCGTGTATCTAGTCACCTGGAGAAAGTAAGTTAAAGGATAATAGTTAGAACCATCAAAATACAAAAGTGTGAGATTAACTAATTTCCTGATATCTCGGAGAACGTTCAAAGTAAAACAGAATACATGCATGAGATAAATAAAAAGCTAACCATATTGTGCGTTCCACCAATAAAGAATTGTATATATAAGGTAAAAACAAAACCTATCAAGCAATTATGGTTAAGCTTCCATTACTAGTGTAAAACAAGGCAATGCAACATTTTAAAGAAAGAAAGAAAACTATAAAATGATATAATTACTTTAAAAAGAAGGATAGTTCACTTTAACAGGACACGCGTCGTGGTATAGTTTTTTACATTTGAGCATATAATTTCTAGCTTGTGGATCTTAAAATTCTGCCCCAGTGACTGAAGGACAACTATATCGATAGAATGCCCTCAAAGACCCTATAGTGACCTTTACATCTCAAACTCAAAGCAATTTACTATTCCACTCTATCTAAAGTAGGTAACAGAAATCATCTTTCATTCATTATTTGAACCCAGATTACAGTTAAGCAACATACTTCTCATATTACATTATTGCATATGACTTTGGATCTAATATTTTCTCTTGCAGCAGCTTCGCTAGTTACGCTATTACTAATTCTAATTAGTACATTAACTTTGTCAAGGCATCTAAACCATCTTTTCTCAGTCTTTGTAGGTTCTATATTTAACTACATTACCAGTAAGATATCTCTTCTCCTATTTTTTTCTCATATTACCTCAGATCAACTATACCTATAGAGAACTAAAAGTGCCATAAATACATGTCTGATCCAAGTACATAGGCCTATGTTCTTTAGTAGGATTTTTAGAAGAGGTCCACAATCAACTTCATGTCATGATAAAGAATGGAATTACTGGTGTCTTATAGTTATCGCTCAGAAGCTTGTACATAGATTTTGTCAACTAGGCAAATTGACAAGATACCAATAACTAAATTCTGATGATCCATCATATGCTCAACCTCATTAAGATGAACTCTAACATTTTTATATAGATGTCTGATTACGACTTATGGTAATAATTCATCAAAAAGCTGAAGCTGCAGCTAGTCTTCTTTCCAAGAAACCAGAAGCTTCAAAAATGAGCTCAACGAGGAATTCAGTTCCTGCAAACCTTAATTTGGCCTACCTTATGACATGCTATTATCTAGTATGATAGTATCTTGCTATGACAACTTTTGAATAACTTGTAACCAAAAACAATAAACAAAGAATACTGAAAAAAAAAAGGAACTGCATGCAAGGAGTAAATACAACAAGGGGACAACTTATTGCATTTAAGCATCACAAAATTTGACAAGGGTGTTCATGTTGACGTAGATGCCATCTAGCGGTGGCAGTGAGGCAAAAAGAGCTTAGTGTATTGAAGAACCCGTAAAATTTCCATGTTTAATATAAAGAAAACTAGAAAGATTGCCAGCTTATCAGGTTCATGAAAGGAAAAAAAATGTTAAGATAGGGAAACAGGATAGGGAAGTTCCTAATTAAATTCTCAATGTTATCAAATGCATCACATACCATATCCACCACAGTTTGGCTAGAGAGAAACTCGAAAACCCCATCACTGGCAACGACAAAGAATGAATGACTCGATGTAAGGTGAACAGCTGATACCTCAGGAACAGCAATTACACCAATCTTCTCAGCCGGATGATGCTATCCCCCACACTCCGTGTAAAGGCTGTCCCAGGATACATTCCATTCTGAACCCACAACCTTGGTGGATCACCACCTTCAGTCTCTTCATCTCCCCATGTCTGAATATCGGGATCTTTATGCCCTTCCACTTGATCAACACTCAAAACCCTGGCTCCACAAAGTTTTACCCTCTCACATTCATCTTTCCTAAATGGTGTCTGGTCATAGGACAAGTCTTCAGCAACAAGTTTATTCCCTTCCTTAACAGCCAACACTGCCCTTGAATCACCCACATTGGCCACATATAGCACATCCCCAACAACAAGAACTGTTATAGCTGTTGTACCACTCATGGTATCATCAATCTCACTATTATGAAGCTCTTCATTGGTAGCCAAAAATGCAGAATTATAAGCCTTCGCAGGATCATCCAACAATGTAGGATCATTTGATAAAATTTCAACAAGCCTATCTTTAACAAATCTTGAACACTGTGTACCAAACTGTCCATGCCCATGTCAAACACCCCAAAGAAATGCACATTTTGGTTACCCTGAATATGAGTTTTTATGCAATAGCTATCTTGATTTTCTTTATCAGGGGTTTCAGGGTAGTAGCCCCTTTGTGTAAGCACAGAATACTCTAACCTGAATTTGTGAGATGGCACATGAACAATATCTAATGACCTATCTGCATTTATGTTTGTTCCATGACCAGTGAATGTACCCAATTCTTCCTTCCTACTACCGTCAGGAGATCGCGGATGTCTGCCACAACACTTTCCATGAATACAACCCATTCCTCAGAGCAATTCCAATAACCCAATATAATCAATCTCAACCGCACACCAACTATTTGCAGAAAGTTCTCAAAGAAACAAAGAATTAACAAGAAACAATCTTATACAGAAATGTAATCCTTGTCAAAAAAAGGGCAAATGGGTCTTCCTAAAATCCAACATTATGAACATCAACGAAATGTAATCCTTAGCAAAAAAAGGGCAAATGGGTCTTCCTAATATCTTTGCCAACATTATGAACATCAACAAAAGGGTTTCTTCAAAGAAACCCCTAAAATTTGAACACCAATTAAGGAACCCTACAAATCAAAAAAAAAAAAAAGCTTGCACCTTTATATGAAATTATGATTAAGAAATAATGAGATTTTCCTCAAAGATTACCAAGAAACCTCATTACCCAATCAACAATAAATGATCAGAGAAAAAGAGAGATAATTTGAATTGACAGAAAGGTAGAAAGAAAACCCAAATGAAGCAAAGAGGGGAAGAAAAATATAAAACCCAAAATCAAGCCTAACAACCAAAAGGTGGATTTTTTTTTTCTTTTTTTTTTTTGTTTTTTTGGGCTTTAATCAAACAATGGCTTTTTCTGAATTAGTCAGAGAAGAGGACATGTGGTTTTGTTGGGTTTGTGGGGTCTATATAAGAAAACAAGTTGGATTTATCCAGTAAGGAAAGAAAAGATCCTGGTTTAGATTTTCATCAATAGAAAACAGCATTCAAGGGAAAAAACTGCTCCTTTTTTTTTTTTCTTTTTTAATTTCTCCCCCTTGTTCTTATTTTCCAATGACAAAAACTCTTTCAAATCCTAGAATATCCTAGACAATCTAGGAACCTGTGTGTTTTGATTGAAGATAAATCTTGTGTGTGTTGACAATGGTAATAGGTTTTTGGTTTTATGTGTTTGTACTATGTGTGCATGAGAATGGTTATCTGTGCAAATGTGAAAAGCCCATCATATATATATTTTCATTTCTCAATAAAAGACGTGCAATAGGGTGGAGAAGTGAAAGAGCAAGGACAAAAAGGGAAAAAGACAATGAAAATATAACAAAAATTATGGGTTTTTAAAGTAGAATTTTTTTAAAAAATAAAATAAAATAAAAGTAGACTTTAAGGACTAATAAAAGTATTAGTTTACTTGATTCTAGACATTGTGAAATGGGCTTTTGGTGATTTTTCTTCTTGTCTTGTTGATTGGCTGTTTCTTTCCTCTTTTATTCTTATTCAGATTCTACAAAAATAATAAAGTAATAATAAAATTACTAGTTTATTTTTCTTATATACATTAAGTAAAGAAAAAAAAACTGGAGTCAATATTTCTATTTGTAGTATATATAAGTTGGCAATAATATCTAGCTATGATTAGATGGCTATCCGAGAATTGTTTAGTAAAACATTCCAAGTTTTGAACCCTAATTTACACGTTTAAGAGCCCTATCAATGTAAATTCTTGAATTCCATTAGTAAAAACCATCTTTAACTGCATTCCAAAATTGAGTTTGAAAAATGAATTCCTAAAAAAAAAAAAATACCAATAAACATGCTTGGCAAACACTGAGCCAAAATTACTTTTAATGTTGAGGGTGCTTGTCAAAGATTTAATGTTGAGGCTTGAGGGTGCTTGTCAAAGATAAAGATTCGATCGAGATACTAGACGAGGTTACAAAACCCTATGCTCTTAAATGACTTCTTCTAGTGTACGTATCAATGTGATAACTCAACAACTTTGTACAAGGACAATATGTGTTTCTTTAATTATTTCAAGTATTTATAGTATTACATCAATGAGGAGTCCTAATGATAAATTGTCACATCACAATTAATTCGCCAGCTATTTATAATATATAGGTCGATACGATTTGACCAGAGTATAGCTAACGTTGGCGTGATTTTGTTGTGGATTAGAATATTTAGAATCTCGTTATGACCAAAACTCTTGAAATAATCATGTGAGGTGTTATTTGAGTTTCGTAATACTTTCGAAATAGTCTTGAATCTCAAGAATGAGAATGTTGAGATTGTTTTATTTTTCAAAAATCTTGCTTAAATTGAAATAATCATGTGAGGTGTTATTTGAGTTTCGTAATACTTTCGAAATAGTCTTGAATCTCAAGAATGAGAATGTTGAGATTGTTTTATTTTTCAAAAATCTTGCTTAAAATCAAAGAAAGAAGGTCTATTTTCACACGTAATTCGTCAGTCAAACCAATAATTCTCTTCTCAAAGTAATATTAGAGAGATCTCTTTCTAGTTAAACTTGCTGTCAATGCAGTCATCCCTGATTCATCCTTATCCAGTGGCGAATCAAATAAATCCAAAGAATATTTATACTATCTGTGTTATATATAAAGAGAGAGTTTAAAGTAGTTTGGTAATATTTCTTTTTAATTTTTAAATATTTTTTTTAAAAAAAAACTATCAAGCAATTGCTATCTATAATAACTGCGTTTTATTTTTTCTTATTAATTTTTTAAAAATTACACACGTGTCCCCAGTCTTGATTATCGATGTTTAGTACTAGAGGTGGACATTTATCAGTAGTTACACTGAGCTGTCAACATTTTTTTTGGGATAAATTTTTACCAGTTATGAGTTATTTATGCCTGAAATGGAAAATTTTTATCTGTTCTGTCCAAATCAAATACGAGAGAGATACCAAATCTACCTGCTCCTAGTGTTTACTAGTATTTTATAACCTTTCGAGAAATTTTACGGTTTCGTTGAGTGAATAATTCTATTGATTTTAAAAATTTATATAGTATAAATATTTTTAACATATATAATATTATAATGTACAAGACTTTTAAATCATAATAAGATATTTCCTAATGTGACGGTAGAATTTTCCTAATCTTTATGCATAAGAAATTGGGTTATGTGTAAAAGAATTATTGGGCCTCCAACTTATCCAAAATTTTGTTACCTACATAGTTTGACGGCCTATGGGTCCAAGAATGGTAGGTTGTTCCGCTTTTAGAAATTGGGTCCTAGTGACCAATCCAAATTGGTTCATTTTTAAGTTGGGCCTTGGGCAAAAGATAAGAAGAAGTGTTGCCAGAAAAGAAAATCGACGAAGAAAATGAGCTGTTTCAGTCTTGGACATTTCTTTTAAAAGTTACTCAGCAAATGTTGTTTCTGGAGAAACAATTTTAAAAAAATAAAAATTTATTCTAAAGTGCACCTCTCTGAAGGGTGGTTTTCAATAACGAATATTGGTTATGGATTCGAGTAGTAAAAGAAATCAAAAGAAAATCATAAGTACTTTAAACAGTAGTAATTTTAATTATGTAATATGCGTCCCTCAGTACTTTCTCACATTTAATTTTGTGACAATAAAAGTACAGATTAGGTGGTAAGACGCTTCTCTTATAACGTATTGGTTATGGATTCGAGTCACTTAAGAGAGAGGTGGTTTTTTATTTTTTTTTAAAAAAAACGTAATAAGAATTGTCTTGACTTTCTACTAAACAAAGAAAGGGAATTGTCTTGGCTATATCCTTTTACTAAAATTATATTCCATTTGAACAAGAATTGAGAAAAAGCAAAGGGTACAAACATTTTGATGATAATGAGTTGTTTCTATGATATGTTAAAAGACTACGTCCTCCAAGAAGGTAACATGCATGATGCATCTCTAAAACCTTAGTTATAATCTAATAAAGAAAAGTAATCGTGTGTTGGCTACAATTAGAATCTAATCTCTTGCATGCATCAAGCTGTAATTATTTGGAATAAGCATGTTTAAAGAGTTCCAAGATGTCGGCCTTTTGGTCCCTTATCCAAAAGTCTAGCACATATACTACTAGCACATTGATAATAGGAAAATATTTAGGTAGATTTAGTTTTGAATCTCACCTGTAAAATTCGTGATTAAAATTAATTTTTTGAAATTTTATTTATATTAGTTGATATCATTTATTTGATACGGTTTAATCTATATCACAAGATTTACAAGTAGGATCCAATATCGGATTTATCTAAATATTTTCTTGATAATTGATGCAACATCTGTAAATGTGCTAGCTAAACAACTATTAGTAATATATGTATGAATTAAGGACACTATATATTAGTGATAATATTAATTTTGATTAATAAAATAATATTTGTCTAATCTATCTATTTACACACCATTTAGAGGGCATCTTATGAAATTAAACACAAATTTGATGACCAACTATGATTGGGGGGAGAAGGGTTTGCCCATATTAAAATAGTGCAAAGAGATATGGGTTTAGATTCTTACTCTAAATACACATCTAGTTACTAATAAATTGTTGGTGGTGTATAATGGATGTAGATCATATACACATCTAGTGGTTGAAGTAGACAGTGGTAAATAAATTAAGAGAAGCTTTAGAGAAGAAAAGAGACAGGGAGAAGAGGGAACATGATGGCCTCCATGCTTACATATCCATGCCTATGCTCCTGACATTACCAACTCTTAAAAAAGAGCCTATGAATCTCTTGAAACTCTCCCCCATTTGCAATCTTTTAGTCATTTTTTTTAACCTCTTAAAAAATTCAAAAAATATTTAAGTATATTCGATCTTAATCTTACTAATAAATCTTATGGTATGTATTAAATTTTATTCAATCTTGTTTATATTTTTTGATATTATTTATTTTATAAAATTTAATTCACATCATAATATTTACGAATAAAAGTAAAGATTTGAATTCACATAAATATTTCTGCAAAATTAGTACCATATGGATTCTCCAACCTTTTTTTTTTTTTGTTAGGCCTAAGCAGTTTAATTGGCACCAAATGCGACTGGAATGACAGCATCTCTTTATGTCAGCATCATCTATTGTGGATAAAATTTTTTTGGTGGTTCCATTAATTCCACTTTAAAAAAAAAAAACCTCAATATTTCAAGGTCCATATTTTATTAACTTAAAATTACAATCTCAAAGTACACAGGTTTGATCCTAATTAACCCTTGACAAGTGGGTCTATTTCTCACTGTCTAATGCATAGTAATAGCATCAATAGATTAAGCCTTTAGTAGACAACTATAATTCTGTTTTTTTTCCCAAAGTCACTCTCTTTCTTGAGTAATTCTTTCTTTTTTCTTTTTTCTCTTTTGGTGATATTTCTTATCTAAATCTTTCCTTTGAATATAATACTAAACGACCATTAGACTGTTGTTGATTAATTAGACCCGCTTCATGCAGCACAACTACGTGTTCAAATCGGGTGGATAAAGTAAACGAAAGGTAATGCATGCATGAATGATGATCTTTCTATTTCAATTTCTATCAACGGGGAGAAAGGTAATAATCTTAAATTGAACTGAGAGCTGAAATCTTAACTAATTACTATGTCACATGGTTGGCCAAACACACAAACCGAAAATTGATATTAATCTCAAATATTCCAATTATTTTTTATTTTACATATATAATAATTTCAAAAAAAAAAACTTTTTTACTACACATTAATTCCGAAAATTGTTACAGTTATGATTTTAAATAATAATCTGAATAATACCTAGAATAATAATTATCTAAACATAATCAATTATGGTTTTCCAAATTCCCCCTGCCATAAAATAGGACTAACTTCATTTTGCACCTCTCAACTTATATTCAATTCTCACTTTGCATATTGAATTTCAATTTTGGATACTTTGCACTCATAACTCTCAAATTTATCCCATTTTAACCCCTTTCTTAGCCCAGTCAAAAAGTTAATGTAATCTTTGTTTTTGCATACAAAAACATTATTGTACATCTTGCTGAATTTGTCGTACATACAGAAAAATTTCGTTAATTTTTTTTATGGCGTTAAAAATAAGGCTGAAGTGAGAAGTTGAATTTGAGAGTATAGGATGTAAAGTGTCCAAAACTAAGTTTAAGGTACAAAGTGAGAATCGGGGTATAAATTAAGGGGTGCAAAATAAAATTAATCCTTAAAAATAAAATTAATGTGAAACTAAATCAATTGTGGGTTTCGTTACACAATTAGGAATGAAAAATGATTATCACCATTTAATTAATCATTGCAACAGCTAAACAAGTAAATTTGGATACATATTTAGAGGGATTTTAGGCTGGATCGAGGATGAGGTCAGACTCAATCACAAGATAGAAAGCAAGACTCATGAGTGATGCTTGCGTGGAGTAATCAACAGAAATTTGGGGCACTGAAGTGAGGAACTTTGAGGTTTATATATATATATATATATATATTATATATAAAGTAGAAAAGAAAATGATAAGAGGGCATGAGAGAACATTATGTGGCGTGTAACGTTTCATCCACATCGAGAGATTTGCTGTGGTCACTGGTCACAAGACGGGGCTCGAGGAGACTATCTAACATGATACAATTTTTTTTTTTTTTTTTTTAGGTAATATTTTTCTCTATATAAACGTATAACAGTGAATCTTTACCTATCATTAATAATTTAAATTCACAATTAATAAGTTATAGATAAATTATTTTATCATTTAAATTACAAAAATATATATATATATATATATATATATATATATATATATATATATATAGTCATCTATTGTCACTATATATATATTGATCCCTGTATATATTCTTCTGTCTCTTATACGAGTCAAGAAGTGTATATGATGAAGAACATATATAAAAATACTTGAAACTCCTAACATGTCTTGTTTGCTTTCAAATCTTTTAGATGATCCTGAAGCTTTTGCATTGTACCTGTGACTGCGAACAAATCATACATGCATGGTGGGGTATCCTATCTACAACATTTACTCTTGCATATATTTTGCCTTATCTCTTAATTAGAGTGCGATACTGAATAGGTTGAGTGGTGGCTATATAGTGATGTTACTAGTTGGAAAATCGTCAAAATAGTCCCTCAACTTTTACACTTTAGCCAGAATAGTTCCTCAACTTTATTTTTAGTCAGAATAGTCCTTTAACTTTTATTTTTTAGTCAAAAAAATCCTTTTACGGGGTAGTCACCAAAAATTTTTAATTTTATAAATTTCACATGAAAGGACTATTTTGGCTAAAAAATAAAAGTTGGAGGACCATTTTGGCTACAAAAAAAGTTGAGGGACTATTTTGACTAAAGTAAAAAAGTTTAAGGACTATTTCAGCGATTTTCCCATGTTACTATATCAAAAGTTGACTTGCTTCTTTTCTTCCTTCCCTACCTTTCACAACCCACAAGTGGAGGTTAACAAAGTAAGTTTTGGAAAAAGTTTTTTTGTTACTTATTATATAATATAGAATGAATATTCTAGATTTTTGAATAATTAAAAAAAATAATAAAAATTTTATATATTTTTAATTATTTTAATGATTATAATATTCATTTTACATTATAAAATGAGTAAGCATAGATTTATTTGCATTGAAATTGACACAAAAAAGTAGAAGAAAGAAATTGAAGGTCTAGGCAATTTTCTGAGGAGAAGCCCTTATCAATTGGCAACTCTTAGCTCCAATTAGGAGTGGTGGGCAGCCACGGAAAGCACAATTTTGGTGCGCATGGTACAGTGGCACTCACTTGTGCATCTTTCAGTGCTTATATTAATATAGAATGGAAATTATGGACTTGCTCATTTAGTATTCCACATGTGTGCAAATGTGCGCATGCAAGCATGGGTGGCGGCTAAAGTGAATTGTGACTTGTAGCCCCCCCTTAGTCTGTCGAAAAAGTTTTTACTATTTACTCTGTATTAACTTCATGTGTTTCGACAATTTCACTAATCATCATATGCACTTTATATTATAAAATAAATAACACGAACGATTAAAGTATAAATTCATACTAACTAATCAAAAAAATTTTAAACTAATTAATAAATTTTTGAACTACTCTACTGTCACCAATTGGCTTTGAAATAGAAACATATATGCTATTTAGTTCTTTAACATAGTATCAAAGTTAGCTCTCAAATATTTTTTTATCCATTCACAAGTATTTTGGGTTCAGTCCAACCCCCTTTAACAGGTTTTCTTACATATGACCCACGTATAACAGGGTTCTATCCAACCCCTTCTAACGAGTTCTCTTACGTCTGATCCACGTATAACAGGGTACCATATCCAACCCAAGTCACGTGTGAAAGGAGGTATTGAAGTATAAATCTCACATCGACTAGTCAAAAAAATCATGATCTAATTAATAAATTCTTGGACCACTTTATTTGCCACCAATTAGTTTTGAAACGAAAACCATATTGTTTAACACAAACTTACTCTAAAGTCTAAACCTTTTTCTAAAGTCTCGACCTTTTTCTAAAGTCTCAACCTTTTCTACAAGGATTAATTACACTTTATCCCCTTGAACCTATAATATAGTTACACTTTGCCTCCTGAACCTTAATAATGTACACTTTGCCCCCACTTAAAAGATTTCATTATATAATTAATTACCTAAAAAGATGATATGGATATTTGTTTTGACAAAAATATCCTCCAACAATTTGTGTTTAAAATTATTCTACTTTTAATTAATTTCTAATGATTATACACATTCTTTTTATTTATCTATTTATTTTTTATTTCTGAATTATAAGAAAATTTTATGAATTGTCAAATTTCTTTAATCAACTCATACATTATTTTGTTCATTTATAAAACTAAATACAAAAAGGAAATTTTTACAACTATTTTTTGTTCACTTTCATTTTGCAGGAAGAATTATCTTTTAACTAAATAAGGACATTTGTTTTGAATAACATCAAAACACATGCAAATTTTTTTTTTACAAATTTTTTTTGTTAAGTATAAAATGTGTAAAAATAAAATCATTTATATAAATAAAATAAATCTACTTACTTATTTTATTTTTAATATGTTTAAATCTTGTAAAAAAAAAAAAGAAGAAAAAGTATTATAAAAGATCACTCTATTAATATTTAGTTTTAGAAATGAAGAAAAAAATTGATTTAATATATAATTTATTAAGGAAAACGTAATAAAAAAATTTATTATTCTTAGGAAGTAAAAATATATTATATGGAATCAGTAAAAATGAAATAAAAAGAAATATAATTTGTCTACAAATGTTTGAAGGGTATTAATTTCAAAGTAAATATCCACATCATATTTTAATAATTATATATATGATGAAATTTTTCAAAGGGGGCAAAGTATATATTTTTAAGATTCAGGAGGCAAAGCACAACTGAAGTGCAATTTTAAGAGGGTAAAGTGTATTAACCCTTTCTACAATTACCTTAGCTTATAATGCAAGTCCCAGATGGGGACTATATGTCCACGAATTTATCCAATTCTAGATTAACCATGGCCCTAATGTGTCTTGGAGGAAGGACACAAGTTAGATTATGTGTAGTTTTGTGGGACCAATTACTTTTTTGTCGGGACAAATTGAATCCTCTTTGTGGGGCCAAATTGTAAGTTTGGGCAGTATGATTTGCTAGAGGGAGATTGAGATTAATCAAGAAAAGCTGGCTTAACGGGTCCACCACAAGATTAATTAAGATTAGGGTCTTCCATAAATATGTATGTTTGGTCAAAATTTTCATTATCCCTCTAGTTACCAATATTCAAGCTGACTCCCTTTTGAGTTTTGATAGAGGGATGAGATTTTGTTCACAACTTTTAATGTAAAAAATTAGGATTTTGTGGAGTTTGTGGGGCTTTCGAGTAACTATTTAGAAGGTAGTTCAATGCATGCCTACATATTTGTAATGCTTAATTTTTTTAATTAACGTTCACGAAATTTTTATTTTGGTCAGAAATAATTATTAGACATGCGTAATAATTATTCCTCAACCAATAGGAATAGGAGTCTGTCATTTGGAACAGGGGGTCCATTTTTTGAATAGGGTGGCCCTTTTATTTTTCAAAAAGATGAGCCCTTCACTCTAAATAAAAGGTTCCCATTGGTTAAGGAGCAATTACTGAGTATGCCCGGTAGTTGCTCTTGATTAATATAAAATTTCTCTTAACATCCTTCTATTAGAGTGTAAATTAACTTATAATACTACATATTTAAAGCCATATATATACGCTGACTTCTCAAGGACTTTGGGCCATCTTTTATATTTTTTCTTGTTATGTTCATATTACACCATACGATAAGGTAATATGTACTTTTTTTAATATAAAAAAATATTAAATAAGAAATAAGTATTACCTTATCATATTGTGTGATATAAATGTAACGCTAAAAAATACAACGAAAGATTCAATTCCCTTATGAAGAAATTTGGATGAATATATGGTACGTTGAATGTTAATGTCATGCAATGGGGTTTGGTGGTGCGCGTGCTGTATAAGAGATCGGATGTGTCATAATGTGAGTGTGCCATCCACCATAAAATTGTTCATGACGCATACATTCTGAATCATTTCTTTGTTCTAAAAACTGCAAATTTTGATTCTAAACTCACAATTTGGCATCATTGTATTTCCCAAGCTTTCCAACTCTTCCACCAATACAAGTATTCTTCTTTTGCTAATGTGCGCATTCCAATTTTTATCTCCTTTACTCTTTCATTTTTAACTTCTACAAGATTCTACTACTTATAGTTGTATGTAGTAGTAACAAGAGTGTTTAGGGAAAATTCTTAGGCAAGCAGATGTTTGATATGTGTTATGGACTCATAAGTGTAAATGATGTGAGTGGTTATAGACTAACAGGTTCATAAAACCTATTACGAATTCGGTCTTACCTAATTTAGAATTAGAGTGTTTAGTAGTATACAATGTGATCATTATATAAGCTAAGCTTTGCAAGGTGAACTGCAAAAGTAACTTAAAATCTAAGGGGAGAAAAGATTTTGTGATGAGTTGAGTATATTAAGCAATTCACAATCTTTCTTGAATTGAAAATATATATCTTAATGATCTTTCGTAGTGTTAAATTTTTATCCATACATGTATGCCACTATTAGAAGTAATTACTCATTAAGACAGCTTCAATATTGCCAGCTCATCTCATTTTCATAATAAAGCTATGGATAGTGTGCATACTCTTTGAAAATTATATTGCTACTTGCAGCCGTATCTTCTTTTTTTTTTTTGGTGGGGGCCTCTGTATGACTCATAGTATACGTATTTGTAATATTAATCATACAAGTTTACTTCACTATTTTGTGACAATTGGCAAGCATTTGCCAAATTATCTTTTGCGTTGTTCAATTCTTGTTAAACATTGATTTTAATGTTTGACATGTCTAGATATTATTCTCGTCTAGGTTGATGATAAAATGAAAAAATAATACTAAAATTTTAAATGCATTGAAATCCCTCCACCGAACTTAACACTCTATCGTGTAATATGGGTGTTTAAAAAAGATTATGTGAATGTAGTCAGTCATTTGACCTCGAAATTTAAACCAAATCCCTCCAACCCCACTCCCACGAAAGAGTTGTTTTATTCCCTTTTTTTTTTTTTTAGTCCGAAGACTCCGAACACCTAATTCATGGATATTCTAGTAATTATTTAGTTGCCACGCCTGATTTGCTATTGTGTCATACGTCCTTGAAAAACAATTGATGATTTTTGGGCACGTCTCTATACCTTCTTTAAAATACACACCTGCCCACTCTCGGAAAGACAATGCTATCCCTTTCGACCAATTGTTTTCACTTCAATTTGTACACTAAAATATTCAGTGGTCTTGAATATGATTATGTACAGTGTTGTCCTTCCCATCCCCATCAGCCATCACAAATTAAGAGAATTCAATTCAATCTAAATGGTGCCCTTATCACTGCCCTTAATTAATCCATTGATGGAGTAGGAGTGTAAATGGGTTGTGTCGGATTCTTATTGTGTCGGGTCCTTATCGGTTTCGTGTCAGAAAATCTCAATCTAGACACGACTCATTAATCATTTGTATTGTGTCGTGTCATGACCCGTTTATTAGCGGGTTGGCTCGACATGATCCATTAACTCGTTATATTTTTTACACTAATACAAAAGTTATTAATGGCTTGACTTGACACGACCCATTAACCCGTCAATATATTTTACACTAATACAAAAGTTACTTAATTTATCCGGTGATACGATAACTCACAATTAACCCGTTGATCCGAATGACACGATATGCCATTAAAGAGTGTATTATTGTGTCAAATTTTCATAAATATCCCAATTAATTAACGAATTATTCGAGTTATCCAATATTTTAACGAGTTAAACGGGTTGTGTCGAGTTATCCGATAAGATAACAGTTTATCGGGTCAACCCGTGAGTTGACACGATACGACTCGTTTAATTTCGGGTCATTAACGGGTCGACTCGTTACTGACCCAATTAAATTTAAGTCGTGTTTAAACTTGTTAATTTTGTGTCGTATCCCAAATTGCCACCCTATGATGGAGTTACTAAATTGTGGTGTAATTATTGTTGTCATGCATTGAAACATCTAGTTTATAATTATGTCTGTTTTTCTTAAGCTACCATTAACTTTACCATGTGAATCACTAATATGATGCTAATCTACACTTAATCTAATAATCAATTTTCGTCTCTTATGACTCCAATTAATTGTCTAACTGCAAATAGCATAAACATGAATACAATTTGATGTTTCAAATTGTGAATCATAACTCAATAGAAGAAGTGTAGAACCGTTCATTTACTAGCTCCAAAGAAAGAGGAATCTTGTGGCATTTTCTTCTGCAGTGGGCGAGCAGATGATGCGATATGTAGTGATACCACCTTTTCAATGTAAAAAAATAAAATAAAATGATATTAAAATTGACAACTATATAATTACATGATCTTATACTTCACTCTTTATGTCAATCTTCTTCTTTTCTTTGAATGTTTGTAGCATGTACTCAATATGGTTATTATTAGTAAGTCAAAATATACATAACTAATATATGAGAGATAGGATAGAGAACATAATAAAGACTGAAATAAAAAATCTAAAATGATTATATATAATGTTTAGCACTACATAAATAAATATATTTACTCTAAGAAGAGCATTAAACGACAAAAATATATCACCCAAGTGACATGCTACAAAAGTAGTACACAAAAGGTTTGAACATTTGCATATATAATTAATTTAGTTGAAAAGGGATTAATATTAATTAATTTGGTCGTAGATAGATGAGAAGAATATTGGAATCAACATGGGAGGCGGAGAAGAACAAGAATATATTGCGCGTGGAAATGATTTCTAATTCATATTTGTTGTCTAGAGAAAGAAAGCATCTCTCGACACACAAAAACGACCATCTCATCTTGTTGTATTCATTATATATGCTCACAATCATTATTCTTGGTTGCCTCACCCCCCGCATGCAGCCCCTTTATGCATGGTCTCCATTTCCCTCTGTTCTCTCTCTCTATATGTACTCCTCTTCCTCTATCCATTTTGCCATCCAACTTCTCTCTTTCTAACTGTTATAAACTCCTCATATTAATTCCAAATTTCTAGTACCAATATTTATATATATCCCTCTCCAACATTTTCATATATATATATATTTGGTTAAATATCTTTTTATTTAAAAAAAAAAAAAGTTCAAATGGCTATGTCTGGATTTGAAGGGTTTGAGAAGAGACTAGAGCTACAATTCTCCGGTGATGATCCGGTGAACGGAGTTGGTCTCCGGCAGCTGGACTTCGAGTCAATAGAGGAAGTATTGCATGCAGTGCAATGCACGGTTGTATCAGCTGTTGGGAACCAATATTTTGATTCTTACGTGCTATCGGAATCAAGTCTCTTTGTTTACCCTACAAAGATAATCATCAAGACATGTGGGACCACTCAACTCTTGAAATCCATCCGTCCATTGATACATCTTGCATGTGATATTGGACTCACCTTGAGTGTGTGTAGGTACACCAGAGGTAGCTTTATTTTCCCCAAAGCTCAACCCTACCCTCATACAAGCTTCAAAGAAGAAGTCACTTATTTGGAGGAGAGTTTGCCAAACCATCTTTTTTATCGTAAGGCCTCCGTTATGCCGTCAAAAATGTCTTCTCATTCGTGGCATGTTTTTTCTGCTTGTGATGAGTCGTTTCTCACATGTTGACCATGCAAAACTTGGGTGATGATCATGATTTTTACACTATTGAAGTTTGCATGACGGAGCTTGATCGTGTTCATGCTCGTAAGTTTTTCCGACGTCCAAATGATGGTAAAAACGGAGATACCGCCGGAAAGGAGATGACGGAGATAACGGGTATCGGTGATATAAACCCTAATGCACTTATTTGTGACTTTGCATTCGATCCGTGCGGATATTCCATGAATGGAATTGATAATGATCGTTACTCTACAATCCATGTCACGCCGGAAGATGGTTTTAGTTATGCAAGTTATGAGTTTGTTGGTTCCATTTATGATGATCATATTGGTATTGTTGAGGTTTTAAAGAAGGTGGTGCAAGTTTTCCGGCCGGGGACTATATCGGTGGCGACGACGAGCACTAGCCATGAAGCATGGACTAGGGTTGCAAATGCTATTGAGCCAATAGGAATGAAATGCAGGAGTTGCACTGTGGATGAGTTCCCGGCGGTAGAGGACGGTTGTGTTCCAAACGTTCACACCTCGCCGAAAATAACATGTAAGTGGTGGTAGGAGGGTGGTAATTAAAACAACTAGTAGATATATCATATGTGGGGTGGTTCAAAAGACTAAAGGGGCTTTTTTTAGGGTTAGTGAACATTTTTTTTTTTTTTTTGGTTCTAGAGGGAGTGGATGATTCATGGCAATGTCAATGGATTGGATGGTAAATTAATGATAATCAATGTGGGGTTGACTTATGTAGAAAGATTATTGTAGTGGAAAAAATTTGGAGATGAGGCCACAAGGGATTGATTGATGTGGAAGGAGAAAGAGAGAGTTTGGTTTCATCATGATAATGCACCCCACTATATGTTTGTCACGCCTAGAAATATTTCGAGGTTGCATGAATTTTTTTTTTTTTTTTTTTTTTTTTTTGGGGGGGAAGTGCTCTTGATTTTGAGCTTAATTATGTGAAGGAGCTTTCCAACCATCTCTTTCTCTAAGTTCTGATTTTTGCCTTTGTATTGTTTTCTCTTCTAATTAATAAACAGTACTATCTCTTAATTCTTTCCTTATCTCAAGTGGTTTTTATTAATTTGATAATACCATGAAGAAACAAAATTCCTTTTATTTGGCCATGGCCATCGATTTATTACAACAAGGGAAGAAAAAAAATAGTATCAGATTTTCAGGGTCCTATATGGTCCTACCTCAAAAAGTGACCAAGGCATGCTTAATTAAGCTGTTAACAATAGCAATATCGTGCATTTTGAGAAGAATTTTGGCCTGCAATTTGCATCTTAGGAGGTGAATAGTTTGCATTTGGAAATTAAAATCAAAATAAAAAATAAATTTCACTTTCGGTATGAATTATGTCATTTTTCTTATTAATTATTTTTAATTAGAAATGAGTTTTGTTATATTAATGAGTTAATCAATTTAAAACTAAGTGGGTATTTTTTAACACTTTCATTCTAATAGAATGATACTCATAATACTCAACCAAACAATATCTATAGCTATCATTAATTTTTGATTTATATTCCTCCTTCTCATGCCTATAAACTAAACACTTTCTTAATGGCAAAAGACACAAAAGTCCCCAAACATTTTTATTAATTTAGTATTAGTTCCTCAATTTTAAATTAGGACAGTTTGGTCCCCTTACTTTTTTTATTGGGCCAATTTGGTCCCTACCATGTAGTACCACCACAATTATTAAAATCTCTGTCCAAATGACTGCTCATATGAGGGCAAGTCAATTATTTAATGTATTTGATAAGGGAATACAAGTATCTATTCGATTAAAAGTGACAAAAAAAAAAAGGAAGAGAATAAAGAACCAAATTGAGTAAACACTTGTGTTGCCTTCTAGGAAAAAAAATCAGTGTCCCAATTTGCACCAATTTAGTTTCTTCATTTTTTTCTAATTTTTTGCCCATGTTAAACAGGTAGAGACTTCTATTACCATCTCAAAGATATTAAATGATTGAATTGTCCTAATATGAGTAGTCATTTAGGTGGAGATTTTAATAATCTATGGTAGCATTGTCTAATAGGTACCAAATTAATCCGATAAAAAAAAATTAAAGATTAAATTATCCTAATTTAAAATTGAGAGACTAATACTAAATTAGTAAAAAGTTTGAAAACTATTTGTGTCTTTTTTTGCCCCTCCATTTTATTGATTGGATTGGCATGATCTTGTCCTACATAAACCTCAAATAAAAATTGGTCTCGTGTCTGAGAACGCATGCAATGCAAATGAAGTGGATGCTAGTACAGCATTCGAGTTCTATACTTGGTAACTTTATGATACTAATAAGTGCTTAGGTTATTGAGAATTAGGTTATTTACCATTAAAAAATATATTGATTCTTCTACTTCGACGTCGGAATCTATAGGACCCTACCACCAATAAGAGAGTTGTAACCAATCAACAAGAAACTAAAATACTCATATGTTGGACCAAGGATGTACATGCATGCTACTTAAAATAAGGACTAATACCAAATTTATTTATTTATTTAGATCTTGTTGATATTTTTCTTCTGGGACATATTGAACATCCAAAGTCTTCTCTCTGAGTAAATATTGGCTACTTATTATGTAAAATAAGATAAGTATTATAATTATCGAAATAATTAAAAAGCAGGTAAATTTTATTATTTTTCAATCATCTAACAATATAAGATACTCACCCTACAATGTAGAATGAATAATAAAGAATTTTTCCCTCTTTTGTCTCCGTTGTCTCCTGTTTCGTTAACTCTTCATTTATACCAAATTTGTTACAAACACATTTAGAATTTGGTAGCAACTTGGAGGGTCTATATTCAATTACTAGTACAAACTGTGAGGGCTCACAATTGAGAGGTTTCCATTGTACTGCATATTTTCGAAAATTTTGATCTAGTTCACCTTAATAGAAGTGTTAAGATAGCAAAACCCAACACAGATCAATGCAAGGTTGACCTTTTGCTAATAAAATGGTAAAATGTTTTTATAAAGTAGAATAATAGTAAATACTTAAGTAGATTCGGTCTTTAATCTAGTACACTTGTAGACTCTGTGGTGTGGATTAAATTTTAGAGAATCTATGACACTACAAGAAAATTGCAAATTTCATGCGGATTTTTGCTGATAATTTTTTCTAGGAATTATATACCGATTTTACTGCAAATTTTAGTAGTGTTGGGTTTGCTATTAAAATTTCTGCTACGGATTAAAAAAATTTTCAAATTCCTGCAGATAAAAGTCCGCTCAATAAAGCGTCAACGTTATACAAAAATTGCGCAATAAAAATCGAAGGAAAAATTAAGGACAATAGCAAGTTTTGCTGCGGAATTAAATTTCCGCAGCAAGAATTAAATGTCCTTATACACGTTGATGTGGAAATTCCTGCGGAAAATTCCGCAGGAAAATTCAATTTACAGTGCAGAAACATCAGCACATTTTGGACAGATCTAATCGGGTTATGATATCATTACTTTGGAAAGATGTGTATAAGAGACAGGTTCACGCGGCTTCTTCAGAGGAACTACCATTCATTATATTTCTAACCTAGAATTAAATTCACCCTAGAGTAAGAAATGAGGAAGAAATTATGCAATTTTTCTCCATCATTCCTCTTGAAGAAGCCGCGTGAACTTGGTGTTTATCTTGGATTCGATTTGTCCAGCCACCATCTCCTCTAGCTGCAACCGTGTACATCCTCAACCATTTCCAAGGTGATTGATTGATCTACCATTTCAATTTTTGTTCTTTTATCTATTTTTTCATTCTTTTCCATCGACTCTGGGTACCAGATGTGTATAAGAGATTTTGTCACTTTTTGTAGGAATTGAAGTCTATCAATTTTAACTCACAAAAGAAGTAGGCAATAAATATAAATAAAGGAAAATGAAAGATACACAAAATATGGAACAAACTTTTAATCACTAAAACTTTGAATACAAGGCTGCAGGACTTACAAAAAATGGACACTCTCTTGCACACATACAAATAGCTCTATAAGCCTATTTATAGGAGTTCTCACCAGATTCATTTGATTGGTTTGTCTTTCGGAGTCTTAGGTATAGACTTTATTAAAAGACTTTAATAAATTACTGTAGCCTAAGATTCCACAAGACAAACCAATCAAATGAAAGTTGCTAACAAACTCGACCAATCAAACAAAACTAATACAAACTTAAACAACAAACCCAACTTCAAAGCAATCTCTACTACCGACATAAGAACCGCCAAAGCAAAGCCGTCTAAAGATAAAGACTTCACAATTAAGCAACTAAAGGCTGTAAATGACTTTGATTAAAATATTTTCTTTAAATCTCAACTAGTTTTTTTTTGTCACTTTTAATCGAACGAATCGCCTTGGGTTTTCCAAGTCCTTGACAATTCCAAGAAACCGTTTCATATTTAAGAGTAATATTGCCAAACAGTGATGAATGTTATTATGAGCAAGCGTATGGAATAGTGAGGAAAAAAACTCCTACACAGAGGAGAAAGGAACTCCTCAACAAGGAGGAAGAGACTCCTACAAAGAGGAGAGAAAACTCCTACAAAGAGAAGACTTTGTAATCTTTATAGGTTTATACACAAGTCAAATAAAATGATTTGAAAATTTTTACAATCTCTTTATAGAACAATTCTATTATAATTTAAAAATTTGTATGGAGTCAAACTAACACTAACCAGCAAGGAATCTCAAAAGTTAAAATACTACTAGGAATTTGAACAACATTTTCGAACTTAACATTAAGCTTCTGGATGATCTAAAAATGTCAAAGAAATTGCTTTTAGCCCATGAATGAGTTATCAATCTTAGGTCATGGTCATTACCTTAACTAAGCTTGTTGATTTGAGGAAAACATTTAGATAAGTTTGGTTTCTGGACATTCTTAACCTATGAGCATTAAAAATTACATGGCCCATGTGGCTTATATGATAGCCACAAGGTCTAGTAGGAGGCTCATAGATCAAACCTATCTAAGTATTTCCTATCAGAGGCAAACCCAAGAGTTGAACTTTCGGGGGCAAAAATTATATTTACATATCTGTGGGGAGAAAGGTTTAAGATATTTGCAAAATTTTAGGGGGTAAAATCCAAATTTTTAAGGATGTTATGAAATTTTTCAAAAAAATATCAAGAAAAATAATATATTTTCGAAACTTTTGGGAATAAGCGGAAATAAATTCCGCAGCAACTATTTTTTATATTCTCTAAAAAATTTGAGGAGAAAAAGTCTAATTTTTATGATAGATGTAATAATAATTTTTAAAAAAAAATTTAAAGGGATAACAATATAATTTTAAAAATCTTGAGAGGGGCGGCTGCCCCTCCCCTGCTCGACCCTAAGTGATGATATCATAACAAGGTGGAAGCTCCTTTCCGACCCTAAGTGATGATATCATAACAAGTACAAGTCTCTCACAGGAAGGGTCTCTCCGCTCCCTTTCTAGATACGTTTGTCAATTATTATCCCCATGAGAAGAAGTTGGACAACTATTAGACACATACTGTAGGGTTTGGAGATTAATTCTGTAGGACTCAAGTAATCTCCACCCTCTCATAAAGAACTGCAAGCTACACACTCCAGTATTTACTGATCAACAACATAAGGGTAAGAATTGGTTAATTGATTAGTTAACCATCAATAAAATCAGTCAAAATTTGGAAAAGGATCCAAAAAGTTTTAACTATTTTTTATTTCAAATTCAATTTGGTAGAAATTCAATTAATAGAATTCAATTGAATCGATTTTGAATTTGATTAACCAAATTGAACTAGGGCAAATTAGGCCCTTGACATATGATTAAATTCCTATATACAAAACTATGTTCCTCAAATAAAAATTTCTAATTTTGTTTAATTTTCACCATAGACTTTTTAATATGTCCATTATTGATTAATCTAATAAAAACATGTAAAAGTTATAACATGTAATCTTAATTTAATAAATTACATTCTGCACACACCTGCTGTCTACATATCTATATGTAGATGTGATATAACATTAATCTTGTTCAATTTCATTCCGAAACAAGAAATCGTGGTGCTCAGTACCTTGAAATGGATGTTATATTGGAACCTCTCTTATACAGGTTCCAATAAAAATAAAATGGTGGATCAATGAAGAGACTGTATAAAATCTAGTTTGTTAGATAAGATAAATGCTATATAAGTATGTGTAACCAATACAGATGTGTATAAGAGACATCCCCTGTACCATCATTATCAGAAGTGAGATTAAGAAGATCCCTGTCAACTATAAGATTTTTAGAGATGTGTATAAGAGACAGGTACCATCATGCCACATTCCGGGGGATGAAAAAACCAAACAATACTAACAAAAATTTTCGTGAAAATTATTTGGGGATTTTTTTTTGCGAAAATTATATGGGAATTTGCTAGGGATATTTGCTAGGGATTTTCCTACGGAAATTATATAGGGATTTTGTGCGGAAATTATATGGGGAATTTTTGGGGATATTTGCTAGGGATTTTGTCGGAAATTTACACAGGGATAATTTCCGCAGCAATATCCCCATCAAAAACCCTTGCAAAATGATGAAATTTTGATGCGGAATTACCAGCGCAAAATATCCGCATGTATATTTCCGCAGCAAAATCCCCATCAAATTTAGCTGCGGATTTTATAATCCGCAGGGAAAATACTATCCAGGTTTTTACCCGCGAATTATTTTTGGCACCCAAATCCGCAGAAAGTCTTGTTTGCTGCGGATTTTTCATTATAATCCGCAGCAAAATCCGCATGAAATTTGCAATTTTGCTTGTAGTGTGACATCAGTTGATGTAAGCAAGATTTTTTAAGGTTTAATCCTAACCATAGGATCTATAATTAGGATAAAAAATCGGGTCTACCTAAGTATTTTCCTTTTCCAATTATGTTGTAGTGAACATGATGTTTCTAGCAAAATGGAGTGTTTTGCTAATGAAATTGTACAATTTTTAGTGAAGTGCTACATTTCTCTAGGCAAAGTGGCATATAATCGTTATAGAAACTGTTACATTTTGCTAAGGAACACTATATTCATTAAGTGGGAGTAGAGGTTTATTATAAAGTGATACGTTTTGTGCTTTGATATTAATTTGATTCGGGCATACAAAGAGATTAATTGTTGGAATTTAAGAGAAAACGGGAACTTAGAGGTGGTCATAATTTGTACTTCTATTATTTCAAAATAATTACAACGTTTAGTTAATATGTACAGAAAATTATTAAATGATATTAATTTTTATAAAAATATAATTTAAAGTGATTAAAATACTCTAGGATTATACACAATTTACAATGATATCCCAACTATATAATCTTACCTCTATTAATATGACACTAAGAGTAAAAATTGAAAAACATCATTTAATAATTTATTAATTTTCTAACATGATAGATATTTTAAAACAAAATAAATTACCTAAAGCGATAATTATTTTAAAATGGAAAGAATACTAAAATTTTCAATGAATCTGCATAAATGTTGATAGAGAAAGAAAAAAAATGAAGCTAATTAATGGCCCTTGGAAATCCAAGAAATATTGAGATTCTTGAATACAATATTCCATTCCCCTTGTATGAATATTCTTCTACTAATAATTAAGAAGTAAGTATTTTATTTTTAATTGTCAAAAAAACACTTTTCCGAATATCTTTCCCTGCCTCCAACTCCAAACTCTCTCCAACTCATTTCTTTCTTCCTTCCTTCAACCGTTGGACTTCCTATAGACTTCCCTAAACTCTCTCTCTCTCAAATTTAGAATTCTAATGCTTATTTCTTCATCCTCTCTAAAATCTAAAAGTTTCTAGCTACCTAATTATAGTTTTGGCTTTAGACAGGATGGCCTTTCGGAGATGCAACAGCTCTTGTTTCTCACTACTCCTAGGCCTCCTGTCTCTCCTCATCTTGCAACCTCTCACAACCACCACCTCTTTCTCCAATGCCATTCGTGTTAACCTTGTTTCGAAACCTTCCACCTCCGACATCTTATCTTTCCGAGAGGCCCCGGCTTTTCGCAATGGCAACGAATGCAACTCAAGCGAGAAAGATAACATTCATATAGTCATGCCTCTTGATGTTGCTGCCATTTTGTCAATTCTACAACATTCAACTTGCCCTGAAAATGTTTCCTTCCATTTTCTTTCCCTTTATCTCGAGCCCCAGATTTCTTCATTGATCAAATCCACCTTCCCTTACCTTACTTTCAGAATCTATCGCTTTGATTCTAATCTTGTTCGTGGGAAAATCTCCAAATCCATTCGACAAGCCCTCGATCAACCTCTGAATTACGCAAGAGATGAGAAGAATATATCTTTGTGATATTCTTCCTCGAGATGTCGAACGTGTGATATACCTCGACTCGGATATTATTGTGGTCGATGATATTGCCAAGCTGTGGGGTGTGGAGTTGGGAGACAAGGTCTTAGCCGCACCAGAATATTGCCATGCAAATTTTACTACCTATTTTACAGATACATTCTGGTACGATGTAAATCTTTTAAGAACATTTGAAGGAAGAAGACCTTGTTACTTCAATACAGGTGTGATGGTGGTAGATGTTGATAAATGGAGAAAAGGAGGATATACACAGAAAGTGGAAGAATGGATGGTAATACAAAAACAAAGGAAAATTTACCATTTAGGATCTTTGCCACCAATTTTGCTTGTTTTTGCAGGCAATATTAAGGCAGTAGATCATAGATGGAATCAGCATGGTTTAGGAGGTGACAACATTGAAGGCAAGTGTAGAAGCCTTCATCCTGGACCAATTTGCCTATTGCATTGGAGTGGAAAGGGGAAGCCATAGTGGTTAAGATTGGATTCTAGGAAGCCATGCACAGTAGATTATTTGTGGGCTCCATATGATCTCTACCGTTCATCTAGAGTTGCATTAGAAGGATAACATATGATTAATGGCAAGAAAAAAGAATCAAAAGAAAATGAAATTCATGAAGAAAGCCATTTGTTGGAATGAAATTGAACAAGATTAATGTTATATATAGGAGAAAATAAATTCTACAAAAATAGAGAATTATGGGCGTTATAGATTCTCTTCAGTTTGGATGCAAAGACCCTAAGCCAAAAGTGGAGTAAGAGAGACTCTATGGGCTTGACAGAGGTCGATGGGTATTAGCAAATCTCTGTGTGATCTTCTAATAGTAAGTTGTAAAAATTTGTTTCAATGTATTTTTTTTTGTTTTCATGACTGCCCACAATTGAGTTGTAAATTGTAGCGCAACGAATGTATAGTTACGGTTTGAAGCTTCTTATATTAATTGCGTATGACTTAAATCATAGGTTCGAATCATTAGGAAAGAGTAGATGGAGATCTACTGTTAATAATAATTGCGTATCTTTCTTCAACAAAAAGGATGAAGTATAATTTTGATCTTATTTGATGCATATCTTGGTCACTTCAATGGAAGATAGTGAAGGTAATTTGCCTTCACGGTAAATGCCCCATTAGCTTACTACAGTAAATTATTTTTTGGCGTGCATTTTCCAGGACATATATGGTTGAATGAATTTAACTTCAACGCTTTCGGTGTGGCTGCAACTGGACATTTACCGAATGTGTTCCGGAATATTTATGTATCTGGCCCATGAAATTGATTTCTGCATTTTCAACATTGTTGGAGATACGCATGAACACAATCTAACTGAGGAAACTAATCAATAACTGTTGGAACAAAAATTAATAAAAATATAAAAGTGTGTTGTAATATTGCGTAGTAAGAATAATGAATAACTTTAAACTGTATTATATTGTCACCTTGTTCCCACCATAAATAGTGTGTAAAAATATAATGCAAAGACAGTTAATCTCGATATCATGAATCTTAGTTATTAATTGCGTTTTACACTAACGAAATCAATTTACTAAACATTCAAATGTTTCATAAATTTGTCTTATTTATATAGGAGTAACTAGAAGAATTAATAATATGATGCTTTCCTCTTGTCTATCACATACTTTGTAAGACGACCCGATTCATTTATTTGCGTGTATCGACTTGTTTATAACTCGAATCCGATAAGATTCAATCCTAACCCGTTAATTTCATGTTATACTGTTACGTTCGTATTAAATTGTCGTGTCAGAAATTTTTTCCATACTCCAATTATGACCATCCAATAATATTTAGTTATAAATTGTCTACTAAATTATTTTCGTAATTCACTTATAATCACCTAATTAATTTTTGTTTTCAAATCACCCACTAAACTTTTAAAAAAAAATTTAACTATCGGCCATTTGGATCAATAAGTGTAATATGTATATAATGACCATTATTATACTCTTTTAAATGTCCAGTGAATAATATTTTGAAACAAAAATAATGGAGTAACCATAAATAGACCTTAGAAATTATTTAGTGAACAATTTAAAATAAAAAATAATTAAGTGAGCATAAATAAATTATAAAAATAATTTAGTGGCCACTTACATTTTTGGCCCTATATATATATATATTCCACACATACTAAGAAACTATTTTTTGCCTTTAGAATTTTCTGTCGGGTATTTTCATGGACTTCTTCAGATCAGTATTCTCTGAAGATTCAGCCCCAACCTCATCCGGCAATAATAATAATCCCGAAACTACCCCTACCTCACCGACAAATTCCCAATCTCAAAACCCTAACCCTAATCCCAATTTCCCCTCCGTCACCACCTCCTGGACCACCTTCGGCTCCTCCTTTCTCAAATCCGTAGCCTCGAAATCGGAGTCAGTAATCGGAAATTACCGCCGGGATCTCGAGGAATTCAGCTCGAATTTGAAAAAAGAAACAGCCATCATCCGTGAAGCCGCCAGTCGTGCCGTCATGAAAGACTTGCCGGACCGGCTTGAATCTGGGGCCGCCGTCGCCCAAACCTCGCTTGAATCCGTTGGGCAAGTGATCGATAATCTAGGCGGAGCTGTTTCGGAGATCATTATTCACGGTAAAGACTCGATTTTTAATGCTAATGATGTTGATAATGATGGTGATTACGATGCTGAGTTAGTGGAAATTAGTGATAATAGTAATAAGGATAAGCAAAATGTAAAACCGTATAGTAGATTTGATGCATTGGTTAGAGCTGTACAATGTGATATAAAAACGTATTGCAACAAACCGGAAGATGAAGGGGAGTATTTGGAGTGGAAAGATGGGTTTTTGATTGAGGAAAGGGTTGGGGAAATTGAGGATTTGGTCAAGGAAAATGGAGTGATTGGGGAGATTTATAATGAGGTTGTGCCGGTGAAGGTTGATCATGAGACGTTTTGGAGTAGGTATTTTTATAGGGTTTATAGGGTTAAGAAAGCAGAGGAGGCGAGAGTGAAGCTTGCTTCACCTAGTGAAGAGAGCGATTGAGGGGGAGGAAGTGGAGGAATTGAGTTGGGATGTTGATGATGAAGACAAGGAGGATGAGAATAATGGGTTTAAATCGAGAGAGGAGTTGAAGGGAGAGCTTGAGGAGAATGAGAAGAAATTGGAGAATTTGCAACTTGAACAGAGGGACAAGGGATCGGGAAGTGGAAATGAGAAGAAATTAAGTGTGTCCGAGGTGAAGGGTGATGTTGTATATGATGGGAGAGATAGTGTAGAAGGGAGATTGGAGGAGGCGAAGTCAGACAAGGGTAGTTCAGAAGGGAGGAATGATAATATTAGTGATTTCTCTTTGGTTTCAAGCCAAAGATCCTCCCATGAGGAAGAAGAGATTGGGTGGGATGAGATTGAAGATATTGGAAGTGATGATGGCACCAAGGTGGCTGCAAGAGGCAGTCCAAATATAGTGGACCTGCAGAAGCGGTTGAGTGCTGCTGAAAAAGAGGAAGAGTTGTCTTGGGATGCTGAGTAGATGATGACCCTGCTAAGTCATGATTGCTTGATTTTCCCCGCATGTATTGAGATGGGATTTATTCTGTTTATTTACTCCTATTATTTATAGAATACATTCAAATGTTCACTATTATGATTCATGGTAATGGTTTGGTGTTTTATTTTGTCTATGTTAAAATGTACATATTGTTACTCTTACAGTGAATGAAGATCATTGGTTATGCTAAAGTTATACATTCATTTGGGAAAGAATGTATTTTGAATCTGCGATTCTTGTTTCAGTGTGTACTTGCAAATAAATGTAGCACATTAGGCTGCTTTTTCCCGCTTTGAAGTTTCTTATTACTAACAAGTTTCTGTAATTCTGTTGTGGTAAGTTGCAAGTTTTTTACATTTCATATCCTTTACTGCTGATTGGATAGGATTGGATTACCCTGGAGCCTGATAATGGGATATTCTTGCTAGTTACTTCAGAAGTTGGGGGGAGATTTTTATTTGGGTAATTGTTTTACTGTTAAACTTTCTGCATAAATTGTTAGAGCTCATACAAGGTTATTAGCAGATCCCTTGGAAGAAATTACAGTTTAGTCAATGGTGAAAGTCGGCAAACAATTACCAACATAGCTAGACACTCACGCTGCGTTCTTAGCATATCATCTTGCTCTAATGGCTATTATTGGTTGGTTGATTGGTTAATGTTTGCGGACTTCAAGTTTGTTTCTCAGAGCTATTATTGGTTGCTAAATAGAGCTCCTCAGTGCTCTGTCTGTCATGCACATAAATTGCAAAAACCCGTTTGGACATGAATTTACATTTGAAAGATGTTCACCTTTTATGTCAAACTAATTAGTACCATTTTATATCGTTTGCTATCTGGCCTGTGGGCAAACTTTATTCTACAGAAACTGAACTTATATGAGGCTCCTCTGGAGCATCGTATCGATCAATGTCCGACTTGAAGGCTGCATTAATTTGGCATAAATTGCTATAGATGAAGAATCTGAAGAAAATCACACGGAGGTAACCAGAGGCAGAGCATACAGTAACCAATGTTGGGTGAACAGTGAGAGAATCATGGCATCTTTATTGCTGGAATTCTTTCCACAAATTTTATTAATTTCAGAAAGCCAAATAACTAGTAATTAACTGCATCGTCGAATCCCTTTGCATCGTCTTACCCATTCTAAAAGTTTCTATTCATTCTCCCCTTTACATCATGGAAACATGTCCCTTTTTAGATGCACATCTGAGTTTATAGAACTTGACCAGTAAAGCAAGCTGTTCTCCCATAGTGGAGATGAGAACGAAGTTTGAAAAGAGAATAGAACTCCAACTGCAAGCAGAATTGTGCCGTAAAACACTTCATTCAAGTATTCGACTTGGCAAACAGCCAAGCAAAGTAACATTAAGAGCAGAGTATTAAGTACCAAAGATGTACACTTTCCACAAGGATGTCTCCATTCAGCAAGCAGAAAATTAAAGTCAAACAATAGGTTTGTTCAAGCAAAAGATATTATTCAGGTAAAAACACCCATATACACCTAGTTGTCTGCCTGTCTAAGCATTTGCAGGATGGTAAGGAATAGGTTGAGGATGTCCAGATAAAGATGGACTGATGCCCAGATGTACTCATCATATGTAAACCGCTTGATCAGGTTCTCGGTGTCATAAACTATGTATCCTGAGAAAACTATAGCACCAAATGCACTGAAGACAGCAGTAGAAGTTGATCCAAGCGGGAAGAACATCTGCAGAGTAAAGATGACAGATACAGTGGGTCAATATGAAATAACAGACATAACAAACTATACATCAGTTATCATCATGGATAAATAGTTACGAGGACCATGGGCCTTCAGTGAGTTGAAAAGGTGGGGCAGGGTGGGAGTTGAGTATGTGAGTTGAGTATGTGAGTGAGTGAGTGAGTGAGTGAGTGAGGTGAGGAGGAAGGACCTGGATAAAGCTAGTTAATAGCATTACGACAAGGCTGGTGAACAAGATTGGTCCCAGAAAACTGAAATCTTTGCCCTTCTTACGGCAGCCCAAAAAGTGTATCCCATCAGGCCTACAACTACTGCTGATGTCAAGATTAAAGCTTCAAGCACAATTTTCCCTGCAAACTCACAAGGAAAAACAATCAGAAAACAAGTCCAAAATGTGCTGATACAAAATAAGAAAGTCATGCGATCAAGAATTCCTTTATGAGCATCTCAACATAAAGAAACTAAAAGTACATACCATCTGTATTAGCACAGCTTACTCCAACCGTCAAACTTAGAGAAGCGGTAAACAGCCCAAGGAAAATGAAGTTCAGTGGATGCTTTTGCTGATACACGTGCAAAGGCCACAGAACTATAAAGGATACACACATTATTAAGAGCGCAAGCACATTAACAAAAAGAATATACCAAAGGTAAAAAACAGAAGTACACCTACTATATTCCTGCAACAGGTTGAAGATGATTACCACTCCTAGTTAAGAAATGGACAAAAGTTTTTCCTAGGAAAAAAAAATCATGGTCTTTACTCTTTCTCTCTCATCTCCACACACACACATACATTCACAACAAAAAGTTGAAATGTTCTAGCATAATGGAACCATTGCCATAAGCATTGAATAACAGGCATCTATTCGGCATACCATATCTTTATAAGTGCAAACTCATAGGCTACTAGAGGACCAAACATATAGCATTCCTAACTATATCCAACACCAAAAAAATATGAAGTTCGCTGAGTTTTGGCACTTTTTTGACACTCTTCATAATTCCAAATCTCACAGAAAGAAATGTTAAACAAATTAAACCACCCAAGAGAAACAAAAAGTAGAAATAAATGGAGTGACATAAACCAGAGAAGATAATTTGTCCCTATAAAGAAGATGCAAGAAGTGCAGTCCTCAAGGTGGAAGAGCAACGCAGGTGGAATCCACATAATTCCTGACTGAAGCTTTAACACAACCACAAAGGTTCCACAAAGTTCCACCAGAGCAAATCAAAGATAAAACCCATCATCAACAAGCAAGATAACCAACATAGATCAACTACGCACAAAAATAAAACTGGAAAGAAGTATGAAAAAATCATCTAACTTTTCTGTATTTGCTAAAATTTTCAAATCTAACTTCTGAAAAACACAAAATTATCGGACAAAATAACTCCTTAATTATTTTTACCAAAAAAGGGGAAATGAGAGATGGAATTTTTTTTTCCTTTTAACGTAATCAAAGGTGAACTTACGGACAAAGGGAAGAAAGCAAAGGAAAATCAAAATGATGGGATTGCATAAATTCGGCATAGAAAAAATTGCACACTTTTTAATATTTAGGTAAAAAAAAAAATAGCATTTCTCCTACATGCAATACAATCATATAAACGCATTATACAGCATAATTTATCAAACAAAAAAATAATAAATAAAAAAAGCACAAACAACTCAAAATTCACTAGATCAAACCCTAATTTTTTGAATAATTCACAAAAAGGGGCAAAACGAAAGAAAAACTTACGGACGAAGGGCACAATGCAAAGGAACAACAGAAGGATGGAATTTCCCTGAGAAGCTGGTTAATCGGATCATAAAGAACAATTAGGGCAGAGACGAGGGTGGTGAGGACGATCTGAGCGGCGAGGATGCCGTAAACTTTGCGAATGAAACCCCATCGGAGTTGATTCTCGCCGTTGCCGATTCCAGGGTAGAGCAAATCTCCTCCGGCTTCTAGGTCTACCGCGTAATCGTCCTTCGAGCTCTTCCCTCCGTACAAGTCCATGTCTCTCTCTTACTCTCTCTCTCGGATTTCTTTGGTGCTTTGTATTCGGTTTGTTGAAGGGTCAACGTATTTATTAATGTATGCCGGTGTGTGACTGTGTGTGTTGTGGTGGTTGGGGAAAATACTTACCTGGATCGGTCTACAGGTGACGCCGTGGACCTCTTGGTTCAAGTCCACATCTCCTCTTCTTTCTAAAAAATTAATTTATTTTGAAGGAAAGAATTAAAAAGATAGATGTGAATTTAGCTGAATCAAGGGATTCACGGCGCCACCCGTGGATCGAGTCCAGTGTTAGTATCTCCGTGGTTGGGGGATTTAGGTCCCTTGAGTTTTTTTTTGCCAATTTGATAAGTGTTATCTTTTTTCCTTCAAAAAAAAAAAAAAGAAAGCATTTTATCTTTATCTTTATCGTTTTTCTTTTTTTTTTTCATATGAAAAATTAGTAGAAAAATTCTTTGCAACTTACCTCTCATTTTAAGTAGTGAATATTTTTAACCGTTAGATATTAAAAAGTACTAAGACCTTCTTGCTCTTTCGATAAAACTTACTCGAACTAGTAATAGTAATAGGTTATTTTTGGAATATGATCAATTTGATTTTATACGAGAATATTGTGGTCAATATATGTCACATTGTACTTGTCTTGTATGAGATTTTCAAGTATATAAAAATTTTAATTGATATTATAATAGAAATTTTAAAGTTTATGATGTTAATTTTAGTGTTGCTTGCTATAGCATAAAAAAGTTTCAAATATGTATCTCTAATTATAAGAAACTTTAATGGAGATAAAAGTATACTTTACATACTCGTTTTCAAGATCAAGTGTGGACTTATTTAATGGCTAATGATTAATTGGGCTCTATATCTGGTCTATATTCATTAAACAAAAAAATAAATTGTGAACTTATGGTTAGAGGGTGTTTCCGTCATTTTGTTTTGTAGAAGTTGACATTCGCCACTTATTTTTAAATAATAAATTAGAAGTTGACATTTGGTTTGCTAAGTTGAGGAGAAATAAACTTAGTAGGGTTTGGATTGCCCTAAAGTTGATGATTTTTACTTTAATAGAATTTTCTTGACACAAAACTGATATGATTAGGAATTTTCTCCATTTTTTTCTTCTGAATTTTCTCCTTGAATTTTCTTTGTTTTGCCCAATTGTCTCCCTTTTCCTTAGAAGCTGGAGCTCTTGTTGGAGAGTAAGTCTTAACTACTCATTGCACAATACGGAATAAGAACTGATAGTCATTAGAATGACTAAAAAACAAACAGATTCTATTATTTTTCAATCATTCAACTATCAGAAATACTTAACCCGCAATAAAGAGTAAATAGGAAAGAATTTTTCCTTCTTGGAATGCATTGAAACTCCATCATAGAGGAGGCAACTCAAAAACAAATTGGAAGGCACTGAAACTTCAGAATATCTCTCTTCGTATACAAGCTCTCACTGGGAAATTACTGAAGCAAGATGGATTGAGAAAGTATTGAGACATACTTGTCCTGACAGTGCTTTGATTTCTCAGTGAGAATATTTTCTTGTTTCAATATTTGTTTCAATCCATCTTTAAGTAGCTCATCTTTCTGGTAAAATAAAGGCCAACCAAGATATTACCCAAAGGTATTAGCAGAATCATGCATCTACAAAATGGATCAAAATGAAGAAACTAAAGAACTTGTAGAAACAGTCAAAGAACAGAATAAAACAGATGATGCAGAATTCCTGAAGCAGAAAATGGAGAACCTATTTGTTGAAATAGAGCTGTGCAGGAAAGAAAAGGAAGAGCTAAATATGTGCATTGTACTTGTAGAACAGCTTACTCTGGACTAGACAATTCTAAAGAAGAAAAAGGGAGATGTCAACTCTGATTTATAGCCAGAACAAATAGCAATGACGGAAATGCAACACAAAGTACTCAGATTCCTTGACCACCTTGAAGCAACTCAAACAAGAAATAAAAAACCAGGCATTACTATACTCGGAATCTCTAACTACGATAAACAAGCTCAAAACTGAAGTTGAGCCTGGAGAAAAAACTGGCCGAGAATGCAAAGGATTGTCAGGACAGCCTGAAAGCAGCCAGTTGCACCAAGGTTGAGCAGCTGTGGAGGGCCATACAAGCAGAAGCACTAAGGAAGGCTAACTGGAGTAGCACCAAAGTAGCAGAGCTGTCTTCGAGAAGATTTCAGAAGAAAATCTGAAGAAAAATGACATCCAAGATTGATGAGAATGAGAACCTGGCCATGCAGACAATTGCAGAAGCTAATGCCTATGCCTGAATAATGTTCTTGAGAAATTGCTTCAGAAAGCCAAGCTATGATAAGATCCAGCTAAACAAAGACGAGAATATGAAAGAAAGCTCCCAAGATCTTTCAAAGGGAATCAATCTGGAAGCACAAAGCATGAGGCCACTATCTATCACCAAAAATGGATGTCAAGAATGTTAAATTAAAAGTTCAAAAAGGAATGATAACAACAAAGCTAAAGCAAAATCTATGGAAGTAGGTAGATTAGAACAGGAGAAACGCATATGCATGCACTCAGGCAGAATATCAGAAAGGCACAAAACCACATGATAGGTAAGAAAAGGAAAGACAACAGATACTATGTTTATAAGACACAGGCCATATAAACAACCTACAAAAAACGAAATTCTTACTATTTTATCCTTATAGTGGAATTAACTGGCAGCTACTAAGTTCTCAGATGTTTACCATATGAGTTCTGGCTTTATTTACAGCATATGTGACGCTAATTACTGTTTTTAATCTGACTGCAATCTGCCATTTTTCAATGAAGGAAAAGGATGATGTTATTGATACACTTGAGAACCAGTAGAATCCCGGTTAGGATGTATCATTAGACCTATTCCAACAGCTTCTTGTTTTGATTACTTCACAACAATGGAAAAAAAAATCTTTTTCCCGTATGCATGGATGTACCTGATACGCTAATCAATATATATGTGTGGTATAGAAACATAGCATCTTTAATCATATAGTAAATGTTTAGAAAACCTCAAGAGATTATGTGTGTGTGCGTGCGTGCATGCGTGCGTGTGTGTGTCTCTCTCTATATATATGTGTGTGTGTGTGTTAACACTTCTTGGTACAGGACTCCTGATGTATAGTATTACATCCATGAATCAGGTAGTAGCTAAGGAACTGCTGATCTTGATCTACAGGAGACCAAACCAGTCGAGGATGTAGTCACGTGTGATACAAAACTTGAAGAAGGAAAATGTAAAGGAGGAAATACATTCGCTCTGGAGATTTGGGCATATTAGAAGGCAAAACATCAGAAATCGAATATTGCATAGCAGAACCAATCAAAAAGGTAATTCTTAAAGAATTTCATCTCAACTGATTCTGCATTGTATCCATGTACGATGCATGTATTTATGAGGAAGAGATGCAACTAAGATATTGAACTCCCTGTCCTTTCAACAGAGATGAAATTCTCCCAAGGAAGAGAGCTCAAACTGGACAATCGTCATGCCAAGCATGTTCCTGATCTGGCCAAGTTATTAAATGAAGTAGCAGTCCTAAAGGAATTGAACAAGGATATGGAGCTTGAATTAAAAGAGATGCAAGAAAGATATTCAGAAATAAGTCTCAAGTTTTCAGAGGTAGAAGGTGAAAGGCAACAGCTTGTCATGACCTTGTGTAAATGGAAAGAAAACTAGTGTTCTGTGAAATGTGCAAATATTTGTCCAATTTATAGCAACTAAAAATAGTAGGAGGCAGTCACCAGAATCTGGTCAAGGAATTATGTACATTGTTTCAATACTTTCGTCATCTTTAATGTCAATTTCCCATCACAAACAAAAGATGAATATTGAACCAATAACAAAATCTAAGTAAAAGCCATAGCATTTAGCTATTGATCAAGCACCAGAACTTCTCGATTGAATATTCAGCAAACTCCATACATGCATCAGCTTCAACTCCCAGAGATATTTGATAAGTATTTGCATATACAAAGTGTTAAGGATATGTTGGAACTAGATATAGTATGAAAGCTCAACTTAGGTCAATGTATAAATTTTTTGTTTTATTCAGAAGGTTAAAGTATAAAGATGAAGACAAAATTTGGAACCAATAAAATCAAAGCCAAGCTGCATGTAATTGACTTAAAGATTCAAACCCTCATAACTAGACCAGTGATTCAAGTAATCTAAAAGAAAATGGAATTTTATTAACCTAACAGAAAATGAAATTCTTTAATACATGAGAATGATGTGTGAAAGGAGACGAGGAGAGGGCCACCCCAGTTTAAAAATAATATGCATATTCTTATAAACTGCGGATTCCCTAAAACTTGATACATTCTGCAAAAATATGGCAATTTCTATCTGGCATCAAAGGAAATATCATAGGGAGGGGTTAAGGAGGCCAAGGACCAAGAGTGTCTCTGAAATTTCAAAGTTAGTTATCATACCCTTTCTATAGTATTGGTAATATCTCGAAATTGGCCTTGCCTAACTGAAAAAAACAAAATAATGCAAAAGAAACACAGAAAGAAAAAGAACTGTTCTTCTACAACTTTCCGTTGCCAAAATTGGTCCTCTGCTAATCTTTTATTGTTTTACCTGGGACAGTGTAGTAAAGGTATAGTTAACCAATGGTCCAAGAAATGAATCCAAGTTTGCTTCTATCAATTGGTTCTAGTTAGACAGCACCAATGAGAAATGGCTCTTACTGAGAAAGTACTGAAACAAGATGGATTGAGAAAGTATTGAAAATTAAAATGCTCAACTTAGAAGGTATTGAAACTTCTTACGGAGAATACTTTCTCAATCCATCAAATTATTAGAGTAGAAAACAAGAAATGGCCAACGTATCCAGTCCAAAACATGTTAAGTACTTGAATCAACTATTATTCTTTGCTTGTTTCAGAAAGCATCACAACAGTCAACAACACTTGTATTATCTTTTGATGATGGCCAGCTTCATAGACACGTAAATCACCAAAGATGGGTGGCTTGCCAAATGAGATTGACTAATTTATTAAGAAAATAATCAACATAGTAATGCACAGAAAATGTGGCTCCACAAAACACTTTAAGAAATTCAGTTGGAAGATGAATTGTGATACAACCTAAAATTTTACATTGAACAGAAAAAAGACAGAAAAAGAATACTAACAAAAACCTTAATGTCAATGGGGATATGAGTTGGGAGGAAAAAGGCTACAAAGCTTTTGCTCCTTCAGTGATTTTCCCTATACATATCTCAACACGATTAGAATTATCTTTGCAGAGTTTGTTCACCAATGAAAGGTAAATGCATTCGTTCGATGCATACCCTATCTTAAGCATATAACTTAGAAAACATAATGGCATCAGCCCACTTATCTGCTTCAGAAAGGCATTGGATCAATCTCTCAAAAGTTTCTTTTCGGGGTCTAAGCCTACTCTTCAGCATAACGCTCAACCAATCTATCCCCTCAGCAAGAGACCCCTGCTCAACCAGTCCAACAATAATAGATTCATGAGTCCAGATTGCAGGCACGATACCCCTTTCTTGCATATCTTTCCACAGTACTATGGCTTCGTCAACTTGCCTCATCTTACAAAGTTTTTCGATCAGCAGTGTATACGAGGCAGTTGATGGCTGCAAACCCTGCTTTAAAAGTTCATACAAAAGGTTTATACCCACAGCTATATTCCCTTTTTTGCAGAAGCCCTGAATCAGAGAATTGTATGTGATGACATCACCTACCACATTTCTCTCAGCCATTTGTTTGAACAACTCATAAGCTGCTTCTGCTTTCCCATTCAAGCAAAGGCCATTAATCATGGTGTTGTAATTCACAGTGGTCTCCCCATAACCAATGTCAGTGCACATTTCCTTATAAAGCCTCTCAGCTTCCATGAGATTACCGATCTTAAAATATCCATAGATGAGTGTATTGTATGTGTATTGATTAGGAATGATACCCTTCTGAACCATTTCAAACCACAACCTTCGAGCATCTCCTAACCATTTCATTTTGCAAAGGCCATGAATAATTGTAGTGTACATCACCCTATCCGGAGCATATCCTCTATCCTTGAGATCATTAAAAATTCGAAAACCCTCATGTTTCATATTTCTCTTACATAATCCACTGATAACTTCTTGATAAGTAAATATATCAGGAGAATGATTCTTTGCAATCATTGTGTGCAGAAGATCTGACATTCTAGAATAGTTCCCATTCTTACAAAACGCACGTATTAATTTATTAAAAGCAACATTAGAAGGGACATGTCCACCCTCCAGAACTCGTCGAAGAAGTTCATAACCTTTCCAAACATTATTTTCCATACAGAAAGCTTGAATCAAATATCCAGTTGTATCACACAAATCTGCAACAACACCACTTTCAATCATATCCCCATAAAATTTCCAGACAGCATCAGCTCTTTCAGCTTTAAGTGAACCTGACAAAGCCGAATTCCACGTTTTCAATGAAGGGCAATAATGCACCCTCTTCAAATAATCAAACACGCCAATAGCCTCCTCAATGAGTCCGTTTTCACAGAGGCATTCTGCATAAGGCTCCAAATAACTTGGCTCGGGCATAAAGTTCACAAATTCAAGAAAACTTTGAGCAAGTTTAGCAGCCTTAGCCTTCACAAGACCACTAAAGATAACATTACACATGAACCGATCCGGCAAGAATCCTTCTTGAGAACTAATCCAATAATAAAACCGGAGAGACAAAAATGCATTCTTTTGTTGCTTGAAGACCTCATTATAGAAACACGGATCAACGAAATTCACAGTTGGAAAATCTGACAAAAGGGTCTGCTCCCATCTGGGCCATTCCGGATAATTCTTGATACTTCTTTGGCCTTAATTGTAGAACTGATCTTGAACCACTTTCACATCTGGGTTTTGCTTAAATTCTCCATTTCCCCTGTTGTTTATATTATTATTACTACAAAGATTGCGTTTTCTGATTTGACTATTAGGGTTTTGTAAAGGGGTTTTAGGGTTTTGGCGGATGCAGAAATTTGTGAGAAATGAAGGAGGCCTTCCCATTCAAATTCTACTGATTCTTCTTCATATACTCGATAAAGGGTATCCAAAATACTCAATAAATAACCCAAATCTTAAATAAATATATGCATAAATTGGCAATTTAGTCACTGAATAAACTAGAAAAAGTTCAGATATTTAAGCTATATAGACAGTGTCTTAGAACTTACAGATGTTAACCAGCTAAATACTGAAGCAGATGGAGGAAAATAGAAGCCGCCCAGATAGTGATATCGGATGATGAATGAAGAATGAGGACATAGTGGAGCTCCTCTGCTGTCTTGGCTATGGAGTTTGATAAATGAGAAGCGGGGAAGAGACAGTATTGGACGTAAGAGAATGTGGGACCCAAGAGGAAGGATAGGTTTGTGAGATTGTGATGACTTTTAAGGGTAGTAATGTCATTTCATGTAAAAATAGCATTGGGATTGCCTTTTGTTTGATTTTGGAATAAGTTTTGATTACTTATTCCGCTATACATAATATTGTAAATATGACAGCCGTTACAAAAAAAATTTATTATTTTTTAATTATTCAATAGCATGTAATATTCTTAGGTGAGTAACAAATTTTTTTCTTTTGATTTTGCTGCTTTTCTGAAATGTTTTTGAGGATAACCTCAAACATTTCTCCCTTCTACTTTCAATAACTACAGGAAACTCCCATATAGTTTCAATATTCCACTTACACCCCCATTTTAATGTTTTTCAATTAAAAAAAAAAAAAACCATTTGCTTGCCATTTTACCTAGACCCGCCCCGCAAAATTTCCACCTCAGCAACTCACACACTACTGTCATACCAAAACAAGAAAAAGTAGTCAAAACAATTCCTAAATGAACTAAAAAAAAAAAAAGAAAAGAAGAAGAAGAACAAATTAAATCTTTAGTTTTATTTTGTTTGCAGCAAATTACAAGAAAAGAAGAAAAAGAAAATCATTGGGGACCCAATATATTATCGGACTGTAGAATTTTGCTAATCTTTTCTGATAGGAAACAAATAAAAAAGCCATACACTGGGTGGAAAAGCAAGTACATTTTGGTGGAGACAGATTTGAGTTGTTCTATGAAGTAGTTAAACTGGGAGTCATGTTGGCAACTGATGCCTCAAAATGTGCAAATTGTAGACTGGCTTCCCCATGCCTCCCTCTACCTTGAGTGCATTTGCTAGAAGATCACCACATTATATGTGAAAGTAGAGATGACTTCACAAAGGGTATATAACAGGTAGAAATATTGTGAAATTGGGAAACATGCTTCAAGTTTCGAATCACCTATATGCAAATTGTTAATCACTGTACACAAGGAACATAGCACCATTGCAGCAACTGACATGTGATTTACAATCTTTAAACCTACTCAAAGAAATAAGAAAAATTGCTCCATATCCTCTGACCCAACGAAAGAAATCAGCAGCAATGTAGGGTGCAATATCGCTAACAGTCCACATGATTTCAAAATATTTATGTGCTTGATGAGGATGATGGATATAACCTAAACAGAAAAAGACTACAGTTTTCCTCTCAAATAGGAAAAAATAAATCCCTTTTAGCAAGTTCGCCTGGCTTATCACTGGTTGTTTCATCACGATCTCTCACACCATTGAAAACTTCAAAATCATCAAAACCTGTGTAGTATTTTCCTCAAGTTAATAATGCACAAGATAATTCACCAAAAAACTAGACATACAATTCATGATTACCTGCACCTAAGGCTTCAAAGTCGTCAGCACGTGATCCCAAGAGGATTATATTGCCCATAGGTGGGTATACCGTGGTCCAATCAGAAAAGCTCTGGCCGTCTGAATGAGTTTCCTTCTTCATAAGCCAATCCTCAACCATACACTAGAATTTGCATACAACATGGGGTCCACAGGCTCTTGTTCTTTGTTCTTCCGAGCCCTATAATAGTAAATGTAGAGAGCAAGATTCATCTTCCTCCATCAGCATCGCAACATAAAATCTTTTAGTGATAGTTCAACTCTATTTACCTTTCCCTCAGCCACCAATTGTACTGAACCAAGACTAGGTCACTGAGTCTCTGATGCTCCAAGCAATTCTCTGTTTCATTCAACTGTTCAAAAGGGATATGACTTGGCCTTAAGCCTATCAAACTGCAAGTTTGGCTGAGTATTTTGATAGCGAAGCGAGACAAATTTGGGCATGCCCCACCATATGTTGACCACCACTCAGCTGCAGCAATCAAATTGGAGAGGACAGAGAGAGAAGAACAAACAGAATGAGGTTTCTGATGTATATTCAATAGCAGGATACTGAACAAGATACCTAATAGCTACATTGCAGTGTGAAAGAGATTGTATACTTCTATATTCAAGCTCATTTCTATGTGTCTCAAAAGGATCCAAGCTATAAGCTATAATAGCATTGCCAGGTTAGGTGCCATCTTCTTTAACTCAGCATAATATCCCAGGGGAAAAAAAGGAAAAAACCAGCAAAATTATCCATGTTTCAAGAAAACTGTTTCAGTATCCTATGTGTCACCCAAGTAAGATGGTCTTATCATTGAAATTTTGATTTTTTTTTTTTGATTTTTTTTTTGAGGAGAAATGATAGGCCACATACGAAAGAGAAAAAGGAAATTCCTATAGCAGAAAAGGAAACCTAAAAGCACCAACCTGCTAAGACTTGTAAAGTATCTCTAGCTCTTATTGCCATCTTCCTGAGATAAATCTCCATCTCCATTCTGGTAAGAGATTGTCTCTCTCACAATTTATAAGACTTGAATATTTGGGTCCGGAACCAATTTCTCCACGCAATCATAAAGCTGCGATCTAATATGGTGCACATCTCCTCTGGTACTATAGAAGAATTTTGGATTCAGATAGAAACCTGCAGCAAAAAGTGTCTAGGTGGGTGATCCTGAAGTTGTTCCCATCTTTGATGTATGATATTCCAACAGACATTATAATCCTTCTGATTAAGGAGTTCTTTCTTGATTGTTTCTTTGGCTCTATAAACTCCTGCGTAAACATACCCCATTCCAGGCCTCTTCTCACTCCCAACTATCCTCAAAAGTCTCAAGAATGGATCAGCTAAACGGGTAATCAAGGCACAAGTAGACCAAAATGATTCACTACTAAAACAATCTAGCACTGCAAGTCCCTCTGGTTCCTTTGAATAAGGATTCTCTGCCCACTCCTCCGAACTAACCATGTTTTGCAAGTTCTGTTTAATACTCACCATTCGGTTCAATGTCATGAAATCTGTTGCTGACTGAGTAACTCCTATGTCAATTAAGTCAACACCAAAAGTGTGCCGTCTCATCATATTCAAAATAATATTATGATTGTAGATAAATCTTGTAATTGATTTGGCTTGTTCAAGCATTGCAGTAATCCAGTCAAGTTTTGCAATTATGAAGTCCTCTAGCATCAAATTTATGCAATGACTGGCACAAGGAGTCCAAAAAATAGAAGGGTGAGAATCAATCAATCTTTTCCCAGAAACAACATATCGTTCTTCACCACTAGTAACTACTTGCAACACATTTCTCTCTCCAACTTCTTCTACAACCTTAGCAAGCAATTGGTAAAGAGCATCTGCAGAATTTCTTATGTCAGAAATATCCATAGACTTCAAGAACAGATTCCCTTCTGGACAATTAACTAAAACTTTTACTAGTGTTCTGCCCTTCAGTGTAACCCATTCATCAACCAATCTGGAACAACCAGATTGGTATAATAGCCTGTGAATCTATCAATATCACTTTTGACCTCTTCAACAGAACTTTTCAAAATCCAGCTGCGAAGATCATTGCAAGAAGGAGTTACAACCTGTGATCCTTGTGAAGCTACTGCCTCAATCATCCTTTGGAAACAAACTGAATTTATAGCATCAAAAGGAATCCCTGCAAATAACAACTACAGAAAACGCCCTATTGCCATTTGAACCTGGTTATCCACCACTGTTGAATCAGCAGCTATATTACTATCTGCAGTCAATGTATGAGACCTAAGGGGCTTTACTGAAACAGAGGCTTTTCCCATTTGACCTTTCTCTATCCTATCACCTAGTCTGTTGTCCTCACCTTCTTGGTTCAGAAATAAATCTAAATTTTGTTCAACTGCATCTGTTTCTGCAATCAAATCAATGTCATTATTTAAATCACGCCCATTAATTTGGGTATGGACCTCAGCATTACCAGCATTATCATTTGGCATCTTGATGAGGTGTTTTTGTTTCTTCCTTTTTTTCCCCACCGACCCACTTACATTTAAAGTTTCTTGCATACGAAGGCGAACATCAGGTTGAACTTCTGTACAAACAGCTCCATTCCCCGTGCGACCTGCAAGATGTTCCTTAAGTCTATAAATTCCACCACCATTGAAAATTTTCCCACAATGCACACACTTGAGGAGAACCTAGTCCCCCCATTATTGAACATTTGACAGTGCTTCCAAGCTGGATCGCGCTTTTGCGAACCAATGGCTACAGGTTCCATATTAGCCAAACTCTCCTGCTTGCTTCTTGTCCTCAGTTTACTGATTTCCCCTAATCTCCGTTCACCACTCATTTCTTTACTTGTCTCTTCTTTATTCACCCACTTATCTGAATTGCTTTCAAGCGCACCTGTTAGTTGAAGTAAGTCATCTACCGTATTCAAGTCATAATTATTTTGAAAGCCATCATCCTCAATACTAATGTCATTTTCATTCAATAGCTCCACCTCAACATCAACAAATCTTTGTTTCTTCCTCCTTTTCCCCACAACCCCGCTCAAATTCTCTTTCATTGCACGGCGAACATCAGAGTCAACATTCATACAAGGAGAACCCCCATCCCCTTTTGCACCTGCAAGATGCTCTTTAACTCTATGAATACCACCACCCTTAAATATTTTCCCACAAAATACACACTTGAGCTCTACACTTAACACCATTTTTATACATTTCGCAATATTTCCATGCAGGATCACGTTTTTGCTTCATCCTACGTTCTGAACCATTACTACTGTCCATTCTTGATTTTTCACATATGACACCTCAAAAAATTACTATTTGGGCAGTGACAAAATCCACCAAAAAATCACAAAAATCAAAACTTTCTCAGCCTAAGTATACAACTTCAAACAGACACCAATAATCACAGTAACCATTCTTGAATTTTCATTAATGCTTCTCAAAATTTGACTATCTGGGCACTGACCAAAAATCCATCAAAAAATCACCAAAAACACAAATTTCTGATTCTCAATAAACAATCAAAAAACCATGCAAAAACAAAAAGTCAATGCCTTTACTCAAATGGGATTATTTTTCCTGCTGAAAATTTACTATTAATTAGTCAATTTTGTACAGTATTTTCAACATGCAGATTCAAATAAAATTGAGAAAAAAAGGTGAAAATTGGAAAAGGGATTCAAGTACTTACATGGGATTTATCTGAATCCGTTTCTTTTGATTTCCCCTTTGCTGGAAGGGGTTCGGAGGAAAGGGTGGAAATTTTCTCAAACCACAAAGAAACGATTTTTGATGAATTGACCTGTTCTGGTTGGACCGGTCTGGGCTAAATATGATACGTCCTCACCCTTTTGGGCTGTCCTCAGTATTGTGATTCGTCGTTTGGAGTTTGGCCCTTTATTATCAGAGAGTAATTTATTGGGTTAATCCGTGTAGAACCAAAACTTGCGGAAATTTAAGCTAACAGACCGAAAACTTGGGTAAATCAGCCCAAACCCAAAACCCAAATATCGGTTCGATAATATTATCATTCATGAAATACCCAATGTTACTTTACACTACATTTTGTAAGGTTGTAGCTGTGGGCTAAAAATTAAAATATGCCTTAAAGTCCTTACAATTGTCTTTTTTTTTTTTTTTTTTTTTTTGGGTGAAGTAATTGACGGTAGTCTAAACTCTAAACGGGTAGCAGTTTATTTATTTGAAAAATTTATGGTTCGTTAGCCATAACATATCGCTATGTTTTGACCGATTGTACAGTATAGCATTATGTGTTATGAATATTTATACAGTACAAATTTTAAAGTACAACAGTATGATAACCTAATGGAACTATAGAAATTTTCTTATTTTTTCTCCGTTATTAGCAAAGAAGTTATATTTTTAAACCAAAAAGAAAAAAAATTCAAGTAAATGCTAATATCTACTAGTAATATTTTTATTCATCAATTGTAGCGTTTGTTGTTTTTTAAATGTAAAATCCTTAATTATGTGCTATTTACTATATTGGGTCAACACTCGTACAAGTAATTGCTTCATATATATATATATATATATATTTATATATCGTACTGGAGAAGGTCTACTGGTATTATTCCGTTGCATGAACCGAAGATCAAAATACAAGATTTGCATGGCTTTTCAAAACTCAGCTCGGTCACGTAAGTGCACGCACGCACGCACGCACGCACGCACGCACTCATGGAAGGAAGTCTAAGGAATATGCATCCTTTTCCCGCATGAAAGATTAGAAATTTTATAGGATCTTTTGATTAAAGAGAAATAGTTACAAATATTGTGTTAATTAATTTTTGCAAGTTTTGAGTAAAGGGATTTTGTTGAAAAAAATTTAAAAAATAGTTTGTTAAAGAATAGAGAAATTTCTTAAATTGTGCTGTTTTGAAAATTGTTCTTTTCCGATGCTGATTTGAAATGGGAGTTCCATTAGGGAGGAACTCGCATTCAGCAAATGCGAGTTCAGTGACCTCGCATTTGTTGAATGTGAGCTCTTCGAAAAATAACATTGTAAAAAAAATAAATAAATAAATAAATAATTTTTGACGGAATGCGAGGTCAAAGCCATTTTTCGTATGTGCCTAAGGTTTGTCCTTGTGTTGGTCATTACAGATTTGCTTGTGTTGGTCATTACAGATTTGCTTGTGTTGGTCATTGTAAATGGCTTTGACCTCGCATTCACTGAATGCCTCAATCAAATTTTTTTATTTTTTTTTTAATTTTTAAAATTTTATTTTTCGTAGGGCTCGCATTCGAGTTCACTGAACTCGCATTTGTTGAATGCGGTTCCTCTCTGTCGGTTATACAATTTCAAAACAGCATCGAAAAAGAATAATTTTCAAAATAAGCACAATTTAAGAAATTTCTCTTAAAAAATATGGGCTTCTATCTCAAAATTAATTGGTGATAAGTGAAGAGGCCCATGAACCTTATTAATTGGTTTAGGATCTCTTGGCTCGATGTGAAATATTTGAATTTTAACATCATTTCTCACATATGAGAGGGTTGAAACAAATCAGTGAACACAGGTATTGACATGACCGATACCCATGAAATCAAACCTAAACCATAACTAGGAGAAGCATTGGTTTTGTAAAAACCCACGTAGTCAAGTCCAATGCGTAGAAGAGTCCAAATGATGTGTGGACGAGAAAACAATTGAAAAGTGGCTCGGATACCATATCAAAAAATATAGACTTTCATCCTCAAAACTAAATAATAATATGTGGAGTGACTCATAAACTTTATTAATTGGTCCTTCATCTCTTAACTAATCTATAGGATATTTAAACTTTAACATAGTTGCTTTTAGATAACGTTTTTCTAATATTATTAATTAATCTATTCTTCTTAGAAATACAAGTTATTAAAGGATGTGGAAGGCATGTGGTCTACGTTTCCTTTTTGGATAAAATTTGGTCTCATAGATTTAAAAGTCTCTAAACCAATTGGTTTGATTGCTCTCCCTAGTTTATAGTTTTTTAGATTATTTCATAATAAAAATTAATTGGTATGGATATGGATAACCAACATATATATATATATATATACTATTTGCTTCACAGGTCGAAGACATGAAGAGTTTCTATATAGTATAAAGAACTGCGGGTTGGTAAAACCGTGAAAGATACGATTTTGCATCCCAGAATCAAAAGGCTGATGTTTTAGAGTATGAACTCTCTTATTTCAAAATTCTATAGTCCCGTGATCTTATCCTAGTTACAATATAATTATCCATAATATTATATTCTACAACCATTTAAAGTATAACGAGAACATAATCATAGAATTTTTCCTTTTATCTTGTGTTATATTTGTTGGAAATATCGATTAAGATGAAAACCTTGCCTTCTTTTAATTTTCTCTATTTTTTTCCCTTTTAATTTAGATATGAAAATTGAACCCTCTTATAGAAGAAATTGAAGTACCTTGCTTGAGTAGGAGATTGTCAAGGAGAACTAGAAAAGGATAGGGAATCTATATATTGTATGGAGCAATGGAGGAAATTCTTGTTACGTTGTGCAAGTAATTAAATATGGAATGCAGAATCACTTTTAATATTCTGATGACTAAAATTCATTACACATTCCATATATATTTGAGGTAAAAATAAGCTTTAGGTCGGCTCTTTTTTCCTATAAATATATGTGCTACTGCATGCATTGCATTCATCCCTACCACTTTTTGTTCTCTTTACAGTTTCTCTAGTTATTCACGGTTTGTAAGTTTTGGAACTTTTAATATTCCATTCTTTTCCTATATATAGTCTGCTTTAATATCCTTTCTTGTTTAAAGTTTTTTTGGTTTACTGATTCTTACATATTTTGCACGGTTGCGTGTTGATGTTAGTGCTTTTTATGGGTATATATACATAGCAAACTTTTGTCATGATTATCTTGAGAAAACTGATGTTGTACTATACATCAAAGATTTGTGCCCAAAAAAAAAAATTCACTGTTTCCATAGCCTTTAGTAGAGAAGTGTTTATTACTTCATTTTGTATGTTATATTTCATAATATCTTGAAAAACCAAATGAAATAAGAAGAAAAAGTGGATTTTGAATTGGTTTTATGCATCGTTTCTCATGCTTAGAAGCCACTGCTTGTTCTGTTTTTTTATATATAGTTATATACTACATGTTGTCTCTTAGATGTTTAAATGATTAATGAGGTTTCAAGATTTGTTTCTGTTTATCCATACATAATTATTTTTACAAGATTTTGTGTAAGTGTATACATTTTTTCAACTTGAATGTACTTAATTGCTATACGATAAATAACTGAGGGACGGAGAAATACGTGTTTTGGTCAATCTATTTTGTTCGAGAAATACATGTTTTTAATATTTATTTATTTTGAATAGGTTTCAGTATGATTTGATCTTCTAATTATTATTACCTTGCAGTGAAACTTGTCTGAGAGTCTATTAATTGCTCAATCAACTACTATGGCTGGACATGTTATAACCCAAGCTCAAAGCCTCCGGGAACATCTTGCTGCTAAAAGCACTGAGAATTCCTCTCTTGTTTCAAGGTCTAATACAAGTTGAGCCTGGCTAACACTTACCAAACTAGTTATTTCACTAATACTATAAGAGGAACATAACAGAGATGGAAGTGATCAAATGACTAATACGGTTTTTATTTGCAGGATAGTAAACCATGGAAAAGGGATCCTAAAATACAACCAGATTCTTGCTGAAGTTGAAGGATTTTGCAAAGGCCACCTATATGATCGTGCATTCCTAGAAATATTAAAGTCTACACAGGTGAAACTGATGATTTGTAATCCAAGTTTAATGTAGTATGTACAATGAATTACAACTTGTGAAAATAATTTTACAAGTTCGTTTTCCATTTAATCAGGAAGCTGTTGTGCTACCTCCCTTGGTTGCACTTGCTATTCGTTTACGACCTGGTGTTTGGGAATATGTTGGTGTCAATCCAAATGAACTTCTTGTTGAAGAGCTGACAGTTCAAGAATATTTGCTGTTTAAAGAAGAGCTGGTGGATGAAGAGTATGTGTTTTATTCTGGATTTGACATTACTTTCTAAGGATTTTTTATTCCTACATAATTGAACATTTTGGCATTTGCTATTGCAGGTTGCAGAACTTTGGTCTTGAGCTGGACTTTGCACCATTTGCTACTTCAATTCCCAAACCAACTCTAACAAACTCCATTGGCAATGGAGCAGAATTTCTTAACAAGCACCTTTCTGCCACAATGTTCACATGACAAGGAGAGTATGGCACCTCTTCTTGATTTTCTTCGAGCCCACAACTACAATGGCAAGGTAAACTTGTTACTATCATCTATCATTTTCAATCTAAAAGGAATACAAAATCTAGAATAGCAAAGGTCATGGTCACCATCTGATCATGCAACTTTCTTGCACAGACCATGATGCTTAATGACAAGATAAAGAACCTAAATACCCTTCAAGACGCCCTAGAAAAGGCAGTTGAATTGCTTACCATGGTCCCTCCGGAAACACCTTATTCAGAATTTGAAAGCAAGTTCGAAGAAATTGGATTGCAAAGAGGGTGGGGTGATACTGCAGAGCATGTGCTGAAGATGATCAATATGTTGCTGGATCTTTTTGAGGCTCCTGATTCATGCACACTTGAGAAATTCTTAGGGAAAGTCCCCTCGGTTTTCAATGTTGTCATTCTTTCTCCCCATGGTTACTTTGCTCAGGAAAATGTCCTTGGCTATCCTGACACTGGAGGCCACCGGTATGTTCTTGAGGAATGATCACCTGGCTTCTTACCACTTAAACAGGTATTGTCAAATTGCTTGCATTTATGAATGACCATTTCTAAATTTCAGGTAGTGTACATTTTGGATCAAGTTCCTGCAATGGAGCGCGAGATGCTCAAAAGAATAAAGGAACAAGGACTTGATGTCAAACCACGTATTCTCATTGTTAGCATTGCAGAAAATTTGTGATATTCTTTTTTGGTTCAGGATGTTATGTTTCATTAGCAGAACTGAACTAGTTAAAAAACCAATCTGATTTTGTTTTTAGGTAACCAGGCTGCTACCTGATGCTGTTGGTACCACTTGTGGCGAATGCCTTGAGAAAGTATTTGGAACAGAATACTCTCATATACTTCGAGTCCCCTTTAGAACGGAAAAGGGTATTCTTCGCAAATGGATCTCTCGCTTTGAAGTTTGGCCATACATGGAGACTTTTACCGAGGATGTTGCCAGAGAAATTTATACAGAATTGGGGGGCTGCCAAGCCAGATATGATCATTGGCAACTACAGTGAGGGCAATCTTGTTGCCTCCTTGCTCTCTCATAAACTAGGTGTTACGCAGGTCTGTCCTGACTCCTGAGGCTTTTGACTTTTAACAGTGCTGCATTTCCATTAGCTTTCTTAGTGAATTGTTTTTCGTGGATCTTTAATTTCTTCTCCAGTGTACAATTGCTCATGCATTGGAGAAGACAAAATATCCAGATTCTGATGCTTACTGGAAAAATTATGATGAAAAGTATCACTTCTCAAGCCAGTTCACAGCTGATCTTATTGCGATGAATTACACAGATTTCATCATCACTAGTACCTTCCAAGAGATTGCCGGAAGGTAATATAATATAGGTCCTGACAATTTTCAGTTCTTTATCCTAAGACGACCTTACATTTGTATTGCTTTCATGTTTCCAGCAAGAACACTGTTGGACAATACGAAAGCCATCAGGCGTTTACAATGCCTGGATTGTACAGAGTTATTCATGGTGTGCATTGACGTTTTCGACCCAAAATTCAACATTGTCTCACCAGGAGCTGATACAAAGCTTTATTTCCCGTACACACAGAAGGAGAAGAGATTGACTGTCTATCATACTGAAATTGAGGAACTACTCTTTAGTGATTTCGAAAATGAAGAACACCTGTAATCTTTTCTCTGTCTCTTTAGTCTTTACTTCTTTACCTGTATATATATTCACTCAAGCTAGTTATGAGTTCTCATTAAAAGATTTTTTGGTCTACCAGATGTATTCTAGAAAACAAGAATAAGCCCATCCTATTCACTATGGCAAGGTTGGATCGCGTGAAGAATTTGACAGGACTTGTTGAATGGTACGCCAAGAGCCCTCGACTAAGGGAACTGGTGAATCTTGTTGTGGTTGGTGGAGACAGAAGGAAAGAATCCAAAGACTTGGAAGAGCGAGCAGAGATGAAAAAGATGTACGAGCTCATCGAAACATACAACTTGAATGGCCAATTCAGATGGATTTCATGCTTCCCAGATGAATAGGGTGAGGAATGGTGAACTCTATAGATCCATTGCTGATACAAGAGGAGCATTTGTGCAGCCTGCATTTTATGAGGCATTTGGATTGACTGTTGTTGAGGCCATGACTTGTGGTTTGCCAACATTTGCAACCATCAATGGTGGCCCTGCTGAGATCATTGTCAATGGAAAGTCTGGTTTCCACATTGATCCCTACAAGGGAGATCAAGTTGCTGATTTGCTTGTCAACTTCTTTGAGAGGTGCAAGAAAGATCCATCCTATTGGGAAACCATCTCAGAAGGTGGCCTAAAACGCATACAGGAGAAGTAAGCAACTACTTACTGTACATTTCAACTACATATTTTCTTTTTCTCTTTGGCAAAATAAAGTTTCGGAGGAGGTCACTCTGGAGTTAGTACAGGTTACCAACACATTTTATGATTAATAATAGTACTTATACATCGCCTACCCTCAAGGGAGTGAGAGAACATTGTTATGTTCGAGTTATGGCCATTGAATTTTATTTATGGTTTCCATCTTTTGTTATACAGGTATACATGGCAAATTTATTCAGATCGTTTATTAACATTAGCCGGAGTTTATGGATTTTGGAAACATGTCTCGAAGCAAGATCGCCTCAAAATGCACCGCTACCTCGAAATGTTCTATGCTCTCAATTTCCGAAAGTTGGTAAGTTTCATTTGATTTGATCAAATTTGAGAATTCTTCTATATTTTCTGGTCTCATTGTTTCTTTCCATGTTGGTGTTTTTCAGGCTGCTTCAGTTCCTTTGGCTATTGAATAGATGACCCTATGGCTACTGAAGATTTGATGTTCTGAGTTCTGTTCTTGTTTTTGCTCCAAATTATTTATGTTACTTCATCCACAAACAATTCTTGGACTATATAAAAAATCATTGTTCTTATATTTCCATCAACAAAAATTACTTAGATTAATGAAATAGTTCACACAATTCATATTTTTGTTAGATTTCTTCTCAAGAGTAACGAAAAAAATTTCGTCCTAGTAACCTTAAAGCAATGAAAAGAAAATTTTAATTGCATTATAGCCTAAATGGACTTGTCATATTGATCAAAGTATTATTGCAGTTATTGATGATACTAAGAAGGGAATAATCAAAGAAAAACGAAAAATAATAAAATTGGAGAGAGGGTTATGAGAATAAGAGATGGAAGATTTTACAAACAAAAAAGTATCATGACAGAAGGTACTTAGACCAAGTAGCAGCCCCAATAAGACCAACCAGGCAAAGCAAGGACAAAATATTGGCCATTGCACTGGATGTGTCTGCTGATAGAAAAAGTCTGTGAGAGTTGCAGTCTCCTCGAAAGCCCCTCGCAATCATAGCCTGTAAAACCACAAAATTGACAATCAACCTAACCCCTAAAACAGCTAAATTATCACATACATATTCACAAGAGAAATGTGGTTTAGAAGTTTTAAGCTATTTTATACGATTGAAGAGGAGATGCACTTTGAAGCAAGAAGGTGATCTCTATCCAAAGTGTAAATCAGCCGGAAAGGAACAGTGTATGGCAAACATTTCAAACCTGAGATATCTGCTCTGAATGGCTGAAAATATTTCTGAAGATCCGCCTGATATATGTAAAGAAAACTGCAAAGAAATGAACTAGATATTTCAGTAAACAAACAAAAAAAGTGGAGTACTGTGACTTCAAAAGGAAACCTTTAAATGTTAGACACTTACCATCAACAGTCTCCATAGTGGTCAAGAGCTGCCAATTTATTCTGCGTGATACAATTCCCAGGGCAACATTGCGAACCTGTTCACATTAAACGCAAGTATCAAAAGTTGAAAACAGTTTCAAAGACATCATAGGCAGCCTCTCATATTAAATTGAGGCTCCATCCAGATATCATTCTTGAAAATATATGATTATGATACAATCAACAAATTAAACCTGTCTCACCTCATCAAATACCAGAGTGATGAACCTCAAAGACAGTAGGAGAGTAAGGATGATTTCCGCCACCGGCAAACCAAGATGCTTCAGAGGATGAATAAACCACTGCAGGGCAAATGCCAGCTGCTCGGGTGTTGTACTTGTCAAGCAGAGGCTTGCACTTTGGAAGATCTTTCATATAAAAATAGAGGCCAAGATCTCAGAAACACAGAGCTATTCAAGCTGACAAATTTCATGAAATAAATTCCAATAAGGTGGAATACAGATTCTCTCCTTATACTAAAGAGAAGATACAGTAATACCAAAGAGAAGATGATTTACCTTTTCCACATCTTGGATAGAAATCTAATACTCTTATTCACTATCATATAGAGGGGCTAAATCATCACAAAATTTTATTTACTATGAAAAAGTAACGTCTTTTCCTTTGTCTTGAAGCTAGAATTGAGGCTCTTTCAGATTTTGTCCTCTCTCCAAATATTACAAGTAATCAAAAACTTCCAATGAACAGAATCCCAGTGTAAGATGTTTATTTGTCCTCCATTGACATAATTAGAGGATCTAAAACACAGTAGTCTAACAAAAGAGCAAGAATTCATGACCCGGGGAAGTATAGTTCCATCAATTTGGTAACCAAAATCCTATCTGCCCAAAAAGAAACAAAATATTGTTCGACTCCAAGAAAATTATATGCAACACATATGCTTTCAAAGTCTAAGCATTATGATGTAAAGAAAACTACCCTAGCATATCAAATTCCATGCTAGGTAGCAAATGCTTACCCCATTCCATCCCACAAAGGTACAAACCATGGTTATTACTTATCAGTGGTTAGGTAACATAGTTGCAAAACGAGAAAACTCTTGAATTTTGTAGGATCACAAGTGACATGATTAGATCATCACACTGAAACTGAAACATCAAAGCCACATTTACATTGTATAGTTTTTGTGAAACTTCAAGTAGGGAATGTCTCAATTCTTAGAATCCAACAGAAATGTGTCAAACTTTCATGTGACAGACCTCAAAGATGTAAACAACCAGTGGCTGAGACTGCCAGAGAGATGAGAAGTTTGGCAGAAAATAACATAATGCAATGAACTGCCTTTACAGGAATTTATTTTCCGTAAAAGCTGGCAATTAAGCAGAAAAGAGTTATGCCTACATGCCACATGATATGAAGTGTGAGCACTCATCCATAAGTCCAAAACAGACATGTTGACTAGAGGCAAAACTAGATAAGCCGGGGGGAGAGAACACTCACAGTAAAGGTCAAACATGCTGATGTACTAGCTGTTGACAATCCCTTCCTTGTAAGTTGCAAGGGTCCAAATTTCATGATTACATATGAATAACCTTCCAAAGATGTTGGAAGATTTGGCAAACCCAGTATTGAGGGTGGTGGAGTTCTTGAAAAAACAAGGGATGGGGCACTGTCAGTACCCAGTCCTAGCATTATAAATAAGATCCCAGAGAGCAGGGTCACTCGTCCCAATTGATCCTGTAGCAACATGAATAAGGAAAATTCCTGCTTTATGACATAGATATTTTTCACAGAAGACATACTTAAACATCATCCGAACCCAGAAGAAAAAAATGGAAACAGGAATACACATAAACTGATTGTCTTCTAGAGTGATTTTTTGGACTTCCAGAAAAAACTAAAAGATAAAAATGAATCCTTTTTTTGTTCGTTTTGCAAGGCACGCAACCAAGAAATAAATGTTTGAATGATTACCTTGGTGAATCAAATGAAGATCAAATACCACAATCTTTAACAAATTCCAAAAATACTTACCACCCAAACCTGCTTAGGCTGCATCCACATGGATAGTAAAGCCAGGAAAATTACTAATCCAAAGCGCACAGAAATGTGGGACCGTGCCGGTAAAACAACAAGTACAAGGAGCCATGCCTGCAGATAAAGACACTCGAATTCCTAAATGAAATAAAGGAACAAATAAGAAAAGCAAGTACGGTGATACTCCAAAACTAACAATTGCTTCATAGCTAGAACTTCAAGGCATAGAGGCTAAAGCACAACGCAAAGAACAAAATGTAAAGCAAGCCATAGCTTAAATTCCTTTAGTCTCCTTGATCAGCAAGGATTCGGCATTATTATTGAAACTATTCCCAACATTCTCACAGACAACTGGAAGTAAATCTTTTCATCCATCTTCTCGTTCTTTTTCTTCTGATACTACTTTGAGAGTTTGTTGTGTGTGTGTGTTTGAGAGTGAGTGTTAATGGGAACTAAGAACAAGCCCTGATTTTCCTTCTCTGCATTCAACTAATCCTCCCAGCAACGACCAGTTCTAAAGTCCACAATTTTTCATTTTATCAAATACAGTGCCATCCAACACAAAAACACATACCCGAAATAATCAGACTGGGGAAAAAAAAAAAAAAAAACAGAACTTTTCTTCATTCTTCAACTGAGCAGATCCATTAACTAGAAAAGAGGTAATTCAAACTTCAAACAGCTTAATTTCAAGAACCCTTTAAACCAAACTAACAAATTCAGAGAACCAAAGTGAGAAAAAAAATCTGTGTCAAAAGAACAACCTTGAGCGAAAACAAACCAATTCAATAACAAGACTTCTACAAAAATTAAGCGAAATTTTAGCAAAAAGGAAGGAAATTTCGGTACCAATTTGATTCTGGAATCTACAGAGTGCAAGAAAGTAGTTGGAGAAGAAATATACTGGCCAATGGGACTAGAAGTTGCCTCAGAAATCCATCTGAATACTTTATCAGCAGCAAGAAAGTTTCTTGGCACCCATTTTTCCCAGTTTAATTTGTTGCCCCCAACACCTTCACTGTTTGCTGCACACCTGATAAACGGCCTTAGCTTTTGGTGATGATGTTGCAAGAAAAAAAATTGCGTTCTTGAATTTGGAGTGAATTGGTGTTTGAAGATTGGTGGAGTTGAAGGCCTAATGGTATAAAAGGGTGATGGAAGAGGGAGTTTTGCTGAGGGATGAGTGTGGACAAGTTGGGTGAACATGGGTTCAGACTGACAGTTGGAGAAGGAGCTTTTTTTTTTGCCTAGCTGGGGGAGAAAAACTGGAGAATTTATATGTTTTTCTTTTGCTTATGTCTTTATAAACTTTATTTATTTATTTATTTTGAAAATATTTTTGGGTTTAGTGTAATTTACTTGGTGCAATTAAATAAGTCCTACCACTTTGAATACATATGAAATTTCATCAAAAAGATGCTAAATTTTGTACATCCTCAGTCTCTGTATAATGGTTATGTTACACATTTTTATCAAATGTCCATAAATATCCTTAATAAGTTAAATTGATTTAATATTATTAAATAGCAAATATTGGCAATTTGAGAGTTTTAATGGGAGGGGAGGGGAGAGGAGAGAAGATCGGAAAAAGGGATAATGAATTGTTTATTAGGACTTGTTGGTTTATTAGAGTTGGTAATATTTCGAATATTTGGAAGGATAAATTTGGAATTTCAACAAAGAAAGTCATCCATTTTAGGTAATGTAATATTTTTATTGATACATTTTAAAATGAGAAGTGTAATAATACAAATGGAATTGAGGGAGTATATTCCAAGTGGGAAGGAAACAATCTCTGATTTGGTATTACAATGAAGGTACCAGAGAAATTTTATGGTGAGCAAGACCAACTATTAGGCATGCCTAATAATTGATCTTAAACCAATGAAGAGTTTTCATTTGATATTGAGGATTTACTCATTTATAAATCATATCCCCTATTTTTAAATAAGTAAGTTTTAGATACTAAATAAAAAATTTTCATTGATTTAAGACCAATCACTGGACATACCTTGTAGTTGGTCATGCCCAATAAAATTACTCCTCGAGCTTTATCGAAATGCATTTTTGAAGCTAAAAATATGACTATTTACTGCCTGAGAGAATGCAATCGGCAAATTTGATAGGTGGAAAGTCATATTTGACTGTGGATGACCTGTATCAATGTAAGAGTTTTTCGTATTCCTTTCTTTCCTTCTTAAGATTCCTCATTTGTTAAGTTTTCTTGAAGAAAAGCATAGTATTTTTTACAGCCTCAGCCTCATCATGTTTCTTCCAATATACTTGACAGAAACTTGTTGGGAGTCTCTTTCTTTGGAGTTCTACAGGCAAATAAAGAATCTTAATATCTGATAACAAATCACTTATCTTCAATCCATAATATATCAAGAACATAATACTTATAACACCTTGCAAGGTACTTTACAAGAACAACATAAAATCAGGCATGCAACTTTGCAGAAGAAAAACCAGATAAACAAGATAAATTTGTCAAATCTTCATTGGATATATATGCACAAATTTGATTCACTTCAGAAGCTCAAAAGCTTCCTCTGATCATCCTCTGTTGTGCAACAAGGTCATGAACCCCAGCATGAATAGCACCAGTGCAGAATAATTGCGTCCCACTCAAAATTATCAATATGACTTCCAAGGTCCGCTGTGAGATACAAAGAAATGTGGTGTTGTTAAGCAAATCCTGTTTTCAGTTCATTCCTTAAACCTTTCAATGACAAAGTTGATGGAATATGGATTAATTACCAAGTTTGATTGTGTCCAGCCTATGTTAATCTCTTTACAAGCCAGCCTGCAGAAGATTTATAGCATTCATGGGCTATAACTACAAATTTTATAAGAAACTAAAATAGTGTAAAGTTAAAATGGTGGAAGGATTTGATGGATGCATGATGTATTCTACCCCATTGCAAGCAGTGTCAGCAACCAAGTCATCAAAGAAGAGGCAGCAGCAGCATGCAAGTTAGGGAGGTTCCATTCAAGCACATTCTGGATACCAGCAACTGAGGTAATAAATCCCACAACACCAGCAATGAGTGAGAAAATGATCAAGAAACCGGTTGCCAAGTTCCCGAATGGAAAGTATATTGGAAATATCCGTGCTGACGTTGTCAGAACAGATGCTGCAATCATTTTCACAAACAAAAAAATGATCACTCTCATAAATTTCAAATCTTTCTTAGCTGAAGTTGATATTTTGATCAGTATATACCTGTTTCACGTGCCCTTTGAATCCCATGATTTACTGCCCATCCTGAAATAGCTGCAACCATGAAATAAAGTACAACATTAAGAATTAGAAGGCCAAATGACACTGCTGATTTGCTCTCCCCAGAAGTCATGGCCTTGGAAAACTCACTCCAGAAAGCCAAGTTTTGTATTAAATCACATCCTTTTTGCGTTCAAGAAAGTTATATATATGCCAGGATGGTTCCTTACTTGACCATAAATCAATACTGGTTGAAGCAAATTGTGTAGTTCTCTTGCTTTCAGTTAAAAATTTGAAGTATCTTTAATTCAAAGAAATGGCTGAAATTCCTTAGCATTATTCCCAGTTTGCCTCAAGGAGGGGATAAGAATCTCTTTGGCCTTCCGGGTTGTAAAAGTAGATCCTAAATATTGCAGATGAAAGGGTTATTGTGCTTCATATGAGATTCCACATAGCATAGCTCCAAACTCCTCTAAATACCGACTGATGCTGTTGGCAATTCAACCATGCGAATATTTCATTTTTCAACTTAAAAGAGTCATTTCATTGTCCTATAGATGTGTTAGCATACTCAACTCAAACAGCTGATTGTTTTCTGGCACCAAAAATCAGGAAAAAGTTTAAAGTAATTCTAAGCAGTCTGTATTTGTTCTTTGCAGTTAATTTCATGCTTAAGAGTCGAGTAAATAGGTACGCAAAAAGCTGAAAGAGAATCACCAAAGCATTTATTGATTGCAGAAAAAGCATAATTAAATGTCAATTTGCTGTGAAACAGATTCATGAACCCTCTGATGTTAGAGAACATGGGTTTCCATCTTAAAACCAATTAGTGATAAGTGGGGTGGCCCATGAACCTTATTAATTAGTCTAGGATCTCTTGGCTAATCGATGTGAGATATTTGAATTTTAACACCCCTTCTCACACATGACTCGGGTTGAAACAATAACAGAGATATTGACATGATCGATACCCATGAAGTCAAGCCCAATACCATAACCAGGAGAAGCATTGCCTTGGTAGAAATCCACGAAACCAATCCCAATGCACAGAAGAGTCCGAGTCATATGTGGATGGGTAAAACACTTGAGATTAGCTCTGATACCATGTTAGAGAATGTTATATGGACTTCTATCTTAAAATCAATTGGAGATAAGTGGGTGACTCATGAACCTTATTAATTAGTTCAGGATCTCTTGACTAGTCCATGTGGGATATTTGAACTTTAACACCAAACAATGGGTCGAAGGAAATACTATTCCAGGCTTAAGCTTCGCTGACAGCACAATGCAGGTTCCTTATTTACAAACTCTCTCCAAAACAGTGATAAAGAAGAGAAAAAAAAAAAAAAGAAGGGCAATTTCAGGAGCTCATGAACTTCAGGTTATTTTCCAGCCATGTACTCCAGCTTCGGTTGTTCAAACCCTTAATGCAATCTTTTGAGCAGCAAGAGCTTCTGCGTCAAGTGTGGGCTTCCAAAGAATAGTAGTTTCGGCAAGTAATGAAGTCACCACATAGGGATCCATGTTAGAAGCTGGCCGTCTGTCTTCCAAATAACCTACCAAAGGAGAGAAACATTTGGAGGCTCATCAATACAAACGACACTAGCTGTTAAAACGAACCACTAGTGTTTAGCCCTATTGTTTGCAGTTAAAACACATGGGATTCAGAAGCATTCTAAACTTTTCAAGCAAATTGCTTCTATTTCACAGTCTAAGACATAATTACATTCTTTTTTAGTGGCTTACAGGAAAAAAAAATGAGGAAGAAAGTTATCCTGGCTCAAATATGACTTATACCAAAGAGTGTAAAACAAGAAATGTAGCTTATCAAATCATCTTTCATTGGTTTTTCTGTTTAGGATGCTCTAATTAGTAAAATACCTTTGCCATTCTTCTCAGTATCACGCCCCACACGGATTGAGCAACCACGGTTAGCAACTCCCTGCATGTTTTTAACAAGAAAAAGATAAGAAGCACAGGAAAGTGTTCCATTGATGTGTGTAATGGGCTTTTTATACAAAATTCCTTCTATAATAGAAAAGCATACCCAAGAAAAGGTGTTGATATTTGCAGTCTAGTGTTTTCCTGTCAACCTTCTTTCATTTCCTTCTCCATAAGCACTTATGTGCTCACCTGTGTTGAAGAGACAGATTCAAAATTGCTTTCTTTATTTTTTTCATAGCCTCCATCTTCTCTCATACTCTTTCGTACTGCAAAGTTCAATTTCCAAAGAAAAAAAATCAATGATGACCGATCCATGTCTAGTATCATTGTATCTTTACTCTCATTTTCTATTCATTTTATGATCTCCTAAGTGTGGCATCCTGCACCATTCCAGTCACCCTGACGGTTCAAAACAAAACATATGAATTTTCTGTTTAATTTACAATTTAGCATGGAAATTATCACAATATTAATAAGATCCAAGAGTACCTCTATTGGTTTTGGATCAAGTGTAAGGACAACTCCTGCTTGTTCAGTATTTAATCAATCAACAACCAAAAAAATCATAAAAATAGTTGTGGAGAGAATAAAAGGATACAGTATGACAAAAGAAAGTATGATATGTAATAGGTCTATCACATTATGAAATTCAAAAGTTTAATGCTTCTGAAATATGTTATGTGACTTTTGATTCCACATTGATTATTTTAAGGAGAGTTATGTAGCATTGATCTTATAAATAGAGATCTTAGACTTTGGGCTTTATGTACCAAGCACTAAACATAAGAAAGCTTAGTGGGCTATTGGGCCCTATTGGTCATTAAGCCTTTTGTCTTTATTTTGGTTTTTCTTGTGTTTTTGTACTAGTGCTTTTGTGGGCTTAGGAACACTCTCCTAAAACTTTTGTATTCTTCTCATATAGTGAAATTTTGCTCGCTTTCGCCCGTGGACGTAGGTCTTTCGACCGAACCACGTAAATCTGGTATCTCTTTTATTTTCTCTATCTATTATTTTGTTATCGTTTGTTTCGGATTGGTCTCGAACATTTGTCAATTTCTTGGGACACTTTCTAACAAACTGGTATCAGAGCTTCTAGGAAAGTTTTGAGACATTATGACGATAACAAAGACCCATGTAGAGAAATTTGACCGGAGTGTCAACTTCGGAATGTGTGAGCTCAAGATGGAGGCTATCCTGACCATCCTCCAAGATGGTGTGGACATAGCGCTTCATGGAGTGGAGAAAAAGTCAGAGAAGATGTCGGTGGAAGATTTTGAGGACCTTGATAAAAAGGCCAGATCAAGTATTATCCTACATCTCTCTGATGAGGTTTTGAAGGAGGTCACTTAAACGACATCAAAGGATGTGGGATAAACTGAATACACTCTTGTGTATGAAGAAGACAATAAAGAATATTTCTATTTAAAGTCTGGATTTACATGCTTCGGATGACTGAAGGTACATCTATACTCTCACATTTTGATAAATTTGATTCCATTGTTATGGATTTGGGGAATATAGATGTGAAAATTGATGATGAGGATCAAGCCCTTTTGTTGTTATGTTCCCTTCCCCTATCATTTAGATATTTTCGTAATACTATGATTTATAGTAAAGAAACAATCTCGTATCGTGAAATTAAGTCTGCTTTAAAATCTAAAGAGCAAATTGATAGGGATATAACTAGAGAAATTGGTAAAAATCAAGCTGAAGGCTTGGTTGCCAGGGGTAGATCTAAAAGGAGAGACTTTGACAGTAGTAAATCAAAATCTAGATCTAAATCCAGACATAGAAATATGGTATACAATTATTGTCGTAAAAAGGGGCACATTAAATCCGAATGCTTCAGGTTAAAAAATAAAGATAAGCATACGGAGAAATCTAACCAAAAAAATATTGATACTGTCGAGGCTAGCGTTGCAGCTAATGAGAGTGATGGAAATATTTTCTTTGTTACTGATGACATAATAAGGTCTAAAGATGAGTGGATTTTAGATTCGGGGTGCTCTTATCACATGTGTCCTAATAGGGATTTGTTTTTCACTTATGAATCTTGTAATGGTGGAATTGTTTTGATGGGCAATAATGCCGTTTGTGATTATTGTTGGTAAGGGTACAGTCCGAATTAAAATGCATGATGGTATTGTGAGGACACTCATTAATGTTAGACATGTTCCTGATTTGAAAAAAAATCTCATCTCCTTAGGCACCTTAGAATCTCTTGGGTGCAAATATGCAGCTGAAGGTGGAGTTATGAAAGTCTGTAAGGGTGCTCTTGTTATTATGAAAGCTTGCAGGTCTGGTACTTTGTATATTTTGTAGGGTTCTACTGTCATAGGTTCGGCAGCAATCTCTTCATCATCTTTGTCTGATTCTGACATCACCAAATTATGGCATATGCGTTTGGGGCACATGAGGTAGAAAGGCTTTACTATGTTGAGCAAAAAGGGACTTCTTTGTGGGCAGAGTACCTGGGCGATGAATTTTTGTGAACATTGTGTCTTTGAGAAGCAGAAGAGAGTCAGTTTCAGTTCACCAGCAATCCACAGGACAAAAGGTACTTTAGATTATATCCATTCTGATCTTTGGGGGCCAGCTCGTATTCCATCTAAGAGTGGTGCCAGATATATGTTGACTTTCATTGATGATTATTCAATAAAAGTTTGGGTTTACTTTTTGAAATATAAAAATGATGTTTACCTAACTTTCAAGCAATGGAAAGTTTTGATTGAGAATCAGACATGAAGGTAAACAAATCAAGCGGCTTAGAACAGATAATGGCATGGAATTTTGTGAAGGAGAATTCAATGAATTTTGCAAAAATGAAGGAATTGTTCGATACCATACAGTTAAGATGACGCCTCAGCAAAATGGTGTGGCCGAACGTATGAACAGAACTCTTTTGGAGAGAGCCCGTTGTATGATCTCTAATGCAGGGTTGACAAAGGACTTTTGGGCAGAGGCGATCTCTACAGCTTGTCATATTGTCAACCAAACTCCTTTTGCAGCTATTGATTTCAAGACTCCTGAAGAAGTTTGGTCAGGTACTCCTGCTAATTACTCTGATTTGAAAGTTTTTCGGTGTCCAGTATATATGCACGTGAATGATGGAAAATTAGAGTTTAGAGCTAAAAAGTGCATTTTTCTTGGTTATGCTTCTGGGGTAAAAGGCTACAAATTATGGTGTCTTGATCCCAAGTCCCTAAAATTTGTAATTAGTAGAGATGTTACATTTGATGAACTTTCTATGTTATCTACTTCGAAAAAGGAGTCTTCTAGTTCTTGTGATTAAGATACAGATGATAATACGCAGAAGCAGGTGAAACTAGAGTTTGGTAGTTTTGATCCTTCTCAGTTAGCCTCTTCCAGTCAGAAAAATTCAGATGAATCAGAGTCTATTGAAGAAGAACCAGAGGAGGAAGAGCATTCTATTGCCAAGGATAGATCAAGGAGGGAGATTCGACCACCGCAGCGATATGCAAATTTAGTTGCATATGCTTTGTCAGTCGTTGAAGAAACGGATGGAGTTAGTGAACCTTCCACCTACTTTGAAGCAGTTTCTTGTGATAATTCAGCTAAGTGGTTGGTCGCTATGAATGAAGAAATTGAGTCTCTCTATAAAAATAAAACTTGGGTTCTTGTGAAGCATCCTTTAGGTAATAAAATTGTTCTCTTGCAAATGGGTCTTTAAGAAGAAGGAAGGTGTCCAGGGGTTGAAGATACAAGGTATAAAGCACGATTGGTTGCAAAGGGCTATAGTCAGGTACACGGTATCCATTGATTTCATTGATGTATTTTCACCTGTTGTTAAACATAGTTCTATTCGTATTTTGCTTGCCTTAGTTGACATGTGTGATTTGGAATTGGAGCAACTTGATGTCAAGACAGCTTTCCTGCATGGTGAACTTGAAGAACAAATTTATATGAGACAACCTCAGGGATTTGAAGTTGAAAGAAAAGAAGACCATGTTTGCTTGCTAAAGAAATCCTTGTACGAATTGAAGCAATCTCCAAGACAGTGGTATAAAAGGTTGATTCCTTTATGTTGGGTCATGGTTATTCAAGGAGCATGTATGACAATTATGTCTATTTTCGGAAATTAAATGATGATTCTTTCATTTATTTGTTACTTTATGTTGATGACATGCTCATTGTTGCCAAGAGTTTTATAGAAATTAACACTTTGAAAGCACAGTTGAGAGTGAATTTGAGATGAAAGATTTGGGAGTAGCTAAGAGGATTCTTGGCATGGAAATCAAGAGAGATCGAGGAGTTATGGGAAATTGTTTCTGACCTAAAAGCATTACAGAAAGTTTTGGAGAAATTTTGCATGAAAAATGCTAAACCTGTGAGTACTCCTCTTGCAAGTCATTTTCGACTTTCAGCTGCTCAGTCACCACAATCAGGTGAGGAAGAAGGTTTTATGGCACGAGTTCCATATTCTAGTGCAATCGGCAGTATCATGTATGCAATGATTTGTACACGCCCAGACATTTCACAATCAGTTAGTGTGGTTAGCAGGTATATGTCTTGTCCTGGAAAATAACATTGGCAGGCTGTGAAATGGATTCTCAGATACTTGAAAGGTACTTCAAATACTTGTTTAGAGTTTGGGAAAAATAGTGACACTTTGATTGGTTTTGTGGATTCTGATTACGCCGAAGATCTTGACAAAAGAAGATCACTTACTGGTTATGTATTTTGCGTTGACGGTTCTGCAGTCAGTTGGAAAGCTACTTTACAACCTATTGTGGCCGTCTACTACGGAAGCAGAATATATGGCCGTGACCGAAGGCAATCAAAGAAGCCTTGTGGTTGAGAGGTTTGTTTGGCGAGTTGAGTCTGCATCACGATGTTACTACAGTTTATTGCGATAATCAAAGTGCAATTTACTTGATTAAAGATCAGATGTATCATGAGAGGACTAAGCACATTGATGTAAATTTCACTTTAGATGTGTATAAGAGACAGAGAGAAAGTTCTTGTTCAAAAGATCAGTACCAAAGATAATCTTGCGGACATATTTACGAAACCTCTTCCAGTTTACAAGTTCAAGCAATGCTTGGATTTGGTTGGCATTCGTTGTTGTTGATTAAGCCCATTGAGGCTTTTGTGGAGAAGGTGGAGCAAGTTTGCTATTTTACTATTTTGTGGATGTGGGCACACGCCAAGGTGGAGATTTGTTATGTGGCTTTTGTCCCACATTGATTATTTTAAGGAGAATTATGTAGCCTTGGTCTTATAAATAGAGACTTTAGGCTTTGAACTTTATGTACCAAGCACTAAACATAAGAACAGTAGCTTAGTGGGCTATTGGGCCTTATTGGTCATTAAGCATTTTGTCTTTATTTTGGCTTTTCTTGTGTTTTTGTACTAGTGCTTTTGTGGGCTTAGGAGCACTCTCCTAAAGCTTTTGTATTCTTCTCATATAGTAAAATTTTACTCGCTTTCGCCCGTGGACGTAGGTCTTTCGACCGAACCACGTAAATTTGGTGTCTCTTTTATTTTTTCTATCTATTATTTTGTTATCGTTTGTTTCGGATTGGTCTCGAACATTTGTCAATTTCTTGGGACACTTCCTAACAAAAAATACATGAGGTACATCATCCACGATCCCACAAAATTTGCTAATATGTAATAGGTCTATTGGAGACAATAAGATGATACAGTATGACAGAGAAAGCATGATATGTAATAGCTCTGTAACATCATGAAATTCAAAAGTTAAATGCTTCTGAAATGTACATGATCTACATCATCCACAATCCCACAAAACATGCTGTTAATCGAATGAAATTTGAGAAATAGAAGTTCACAAAATACCACATACAAATACAGGTAGTTCTACTTGGACAAAGCTGTCTGTGAAATCCTCTATTGAAGGCAGACAATTACCTCAAGAAGGTACCTAGCACACCAGATGTGATCTCCAGCTTCAATTCCCGCACTAGGACCTACTTGAAATTCCCACTGCCAAGTAAATGTTGATTAAGCTATTTAACCAGGCAAGAACCCACCCAACAAAGAGAAAAATTAAGGAAATGAAAAAGGGAAGGATTAAACAAAATTTCATGCTATATCAAAAAATGAAAAAAGAATGGAGAGATGAGAACCTGCCCAGGCATAACTTCCCCATTGGTTCCACTGATGTTAATTCCAGCATATAAGCAGGCCTTGTAGTGAGCATCTGATATGTCTCTTCCAAATGACTTGTCTGCTCCAGCACTACAGTAGTAAGGACCCTACAAATTCCCAAATAGTTGAAACACTCAGATACTTGTAGAGAAATAATTTTTGCTTACGAAGCCACTAAATGCTCAAATCAGGAGTTACATGAACCAACAGAGAGAACTATGAGTTTCAGGACTGGCACATATTTCAGGATAATAGATATTCTTTATAAGGGGAACACTCATTACCTGAGGACCAGGGAAGCCTCCAACAGGCCAACGCAAAGGCCATTTTACATTTGTTTGCAGTAAGGTGTACTCTTGCTCTATCCCAAACCTGGTTCAGGTTGATTGCAAATCACATAAACAATCACCAATCACAAATTTAAAATGAAACATGAAAACTTATCAATTAATATATCATAAAGTTTGAGCCTTTTTGTTTTTGGTCTTTAGCGTTATATTTGTGTTAATGTCTAACATAAACACAATTAAAGGGCTAAAGGTTTTAAGGAAAATACAAACTAAAGAAATTTACCATGGTACTTCTACTATAACCTTCGGGTCGCTGAAGATTTGTGCAGCTCTGTGGCGCTTGTTCGTTGGAATGGGCTCACCAGCTGGTGTGTAAGTGTCACACATGACCTGTTAACGAGCAGTCCCCATATATCAAATTGTTATAAGAACTCAATTTCACTACAAAACCAATGCCCAGTTACTGAGATGTTCTTACTCACCAAAATGTTGTTTCCACCACGAAATGGATCCTTGAAAATTGCTTGAGGACTAAAAGAAGATTCAGTCAAGCTTTTTGTGCATTAAAAGACCAATTATTGAGTGGATATAAATCTCATTTCTGCTGAGTTCTTACTATAAGATGACTTCACTATCTTCTCCAGGTGCTTGTCCCGTACTTGATCCATCATAATTCCACTTTGGGAGCTCGGATGGGTGTTCAACTGGCTTTGAGATGGCCTGTAACATAATCAAGCCCCAATCTTAGACCACAACAAAATCTCAACTTGTCTCAGATATCAATCCAACATGCATATGTAAGAAAAAGCATGAGCACAACATACCCTTGATTTGCTGCGAACATCAATGCCTGATCCTCCAATCCTGTTACCAAATGCAATAATTTAAAGGCCAAATCTTGAATCAACTACAATATAATATACATTATACAAAACCACCAAATCATCAGCACAATCAGCAAACACATAGTCATCAAGTTAATGACTAACAAAGATGCCCAGCCATAAAAGACATTACATTGAGGTCTAAACGAATAAACTAGTGCATTGTACTATTACAAGATTTTGTTAATATAACTTACCAAATATACTCGGCAATAATTTTATCAGTTTATGGAGTTACGTCCAGATTTAGCAACTGTTCCAAGCGGTTAATAGTGCTGTTGTCAGATTGAAGAGCAAAAACTCTAAATTTTGCAGAAGTTTTAACTGCACCTTTCTTGTTTTTTTTCAACACCAGGGAGCTCCACGTCTTTGAACTCAATGGACTGGCATCCATTGAGTTCTTGGTAATTCTCATCTGCCATTGAGGGAAAGGGGCCAAAATTTGCGCCATTTCCAGTTCCTGGACGAAAATTTAGACTTTCCTTTGTATCAAAAGACAGTATTTATAAAAGAATGCTAGGATCAATTTGCTATAACAGTAGAAAGTCTCTTCATACACATCAGATGTGTATAACACAGCCAATCAAATAGATGAGGAAATATGAGTGCCGGCAGAATCAATCTATCAAGATAAAAATTCAAAAAAGGAACCATTTAATGATGTTTCCCTGATTTAGCTTATTTTGATTTGCAATTCCATTTTTTAAGATGTTTTCATCTTTCTAGACCTATAAAGAAGGATGTTTCTTGTTTCTAAGACTCTTAATGATTATTACCAAATTGATGTATACAAGCGATTAGGCAAATTCGTCGTGATTGAAATTTCTCATGTTTATTCAGATGATCATTATATCATCCCAAAGGATTAACTTTCATCTGCTTGAACTCTACAATATCAATGTTCTTACAAATTACGTTTGGAAACTGGCTGCTTTAGTCCAGTAATTCACTTGTCATTTTGACAAGAATGTATAGGAATTCCAATGTAGTCAAAACAACATTCACTACATAAGAATATGCACCTACCTAATGCTCACAGGGAAAATAGGATGGAAGGTGGACTATCCAATTCCAACCAAGTGATGAATTTGAGTTGCTAACTAACTTTGGTTGATAAACCTGCCAAAGTGTGAATGTGACAAGTATGTGTGTATGCACTCTGCAGTATGTGTTTTGTCTTTTTCTTCTGTTTATTTTTCTGGTTTTCTCTAATCTTATTGGGTCTGGGTTGGAGTGTTGGCTGGTGTGGGGTGGGGTGCTGGTAAAATACTGGGGGGCACGTGTATCAGTATTGGAATCCCAATTCTTGATAGTTTCACAACTAGAGTTTAGACTTTCAAGAAGTAAAAGACATAGAAAACAGTAACAACTGGAAGACTACACTGATCTACAAACAAATCTTGATTTATCAACCCCATTCAACCATTTATCTAATTTGGAAAGATGCATGTACATTTTTCTGCACAAAACTAGGTAAAAAAAAAATAAAATTGGCATGTGACTGTTTGTAACACATTAATATTATCCTTATAACTTCCTATTTCTCATGCCATGAAAACCATATAGTAGAACAAATATGGCTGAGAAAAAATCACTACATTACATGCAAATATACCTGAAAACTGCAAAAAAAGGGCTTGAAGATCAGCAACTATACTGCAGACGTTAGAGACTTCTGACCTTCCAACTACCACCAGAAATCAAGAGTCAAAGAAAGAAAGAGAGAGAGAGAGAAAGAGGCCAAGTGGCTAAATAGTTTTGAGAGTTCTTATAATATGGTCTGGCTGGTGGACATGCTGGCTTTTCCTTAGCAGATAGGGGTGTGTGTTGAGTGGAGGAAAATAGTTTCTGGTTTTATGGAGGTCTCAGAAAATTTTGTGGCTGGTTAAAGTAGTATATCATTGTATTTTGAATGTTTGTGCAGTATATAATGTGTTTTGAATATTTATACAGTACAAATTTTAAAACATAACAGTACGATACCCTAACGAAACTATAGAAATTTCCAATATTTTAATTAAGATAAGGCTTCAATTTTTTGCCTACCATTTACACTTATTCACACATGGCTAGATGTCAAATTATTGGTAGAAAAAACAATTTGTCATTGTCCATGTTAGGGAATCAATTAATCACACTTTAATTAATCACAGGCTGAGTAAATTTTTGTTCCCTTAATAATTAATTCTTCTATATTACTATACTGATTATGCTGATGTTTAATGTTACAGGTGTATATGACATCTACTTTTAGGTGATTGTGATTTATGAAGCTTTTGCTTCAATTTTCCAATCACTTGAGAGAATTGGTTGTTGAAGATGCTGACCATTAAATTAAAATTTTGCCCTTTTGGGACCAATGCATGGATAAGAGATCCAAAACTAGAGGTCCACATGCATGTTTAGTTAACCATTTCAATTATTATAGTTCTCAGATCTAGTAATGCCAATACTCTAGCTAATCTCCAATGCATTCTTGAATTATAAAACTGCCAATCTCTCAAAATATGTAGTAGTTCATAAGTATCATTAACTAGTATATAAATGCATAATTACTTATCATTAATAATTAAGGGCTTAATTAATTGATGAAATCTCAGATTTTGTTGCGTAATTAAATTTCTTTGTTTAAGCCTTTAAAAAAAAAATGTTATTTAGCTTAATTTTACTAAATAGAATCGATCTAATGATATTTCTAATTAATGATGATATCAAAATATATTACCAATGATCTTTGGACACATGGCAAAAAAAGTCAACAAATTACAAGGGTATTTTGATAATTTTGACTTAAATTCAAATTCTTTTTTAACCTATATCAATTAACCCTCATGGGCTAAGTAATTACTCTTAAGCCTGTTAATAAATCAAGCTCATCTACTACTTAATATAAATTGTAAGATTTACAAGACTAGTGGGACTTTACATACTCGTTGCAACTTTATTTGTTATTCTTAACTTGTATTTGCTCTAAAATATTTTTTCTTATCTAAGTAACTGATTTGAGAGTTAATATCTTTATATTTGAGAAATTGTAATGTTCAAACAATTTAAAACTCAACCCTAAAACTTAATCAAAAGTTTCTAGCATCAACAAATCAAATGGTAGTAGACCAGTAGCTATGCTAATATTACTGCCTACATACATTGTAGATTGTAAATGTTTCTCCATGTATTATTCTCCTGTTTCGTTCTCCTATATCTTTTACTCGTTTGTCTTCTTGTTCTTGTTTTTATGTCTCCGTCAATCTCCCATTTAATTATTCTTAAAACAAAAGTATTATTAACAAATTTTATTCTACATTGGTTGAAAGAGAAGATCAAACGGTATACTATTTTTTATTGTATTTTTTGATGAATTACAGATAATGAAGGAGATGCGACAGCCATTTGAATATTTAAATAATGTCATTAAAAAGGTTGAGTGATTGAATTTAGAAACAATTAAAGGAGAGATGCTATCATGCTTAAAGGTATTTCTTCCTTTACACGATAATACTGTAAAGATATAGCAATATAGATATTTGGTAATCATTGATAAGTGCAATATGAAGGAAAAAAAAAAAAATTTGTTGTCCAAACACTTCTATGAAAGGAAGAATTTATCTGTCACAATTCTTGTACTAATCTTCTATCTCACGTTTTGTATACCTATCACATGTATTTTGATAATATAATAATACTTATAAGGTCAAAGTACATAATATATTATAAGATATTCTGTCTTACCTTATATACTAATTTTATATCTCACATTTTGTATACTTGTCACGTATACTCTAATATAATAATATTTATAAAATCGTATCAAACATTCGACAGATAAAAGATTAGCACAGATAGATGAATAAAAAATTCAAATTGCATTTATGTGGAGTTTTGTGCATTATTGCATTAAGAAATTATACAACTATTACTCGAGTCGTCATCATCACACCTATTACATATTCTTTGCAAAAGACTGAGAGAGTGACTTGAGCTGTTGCCCTTGGTTAATCCCTAGTATAGAGATGTTGCGTTGAGATGCTCTTCCCTTTCTTTCTTTCTTTTTTTTTTTTATTTAAAAAATTATTATTATTATTATCTATTGTGGTTATGCTTACTTCTCCTCTACCTTTTTTTTTTTTTTAAATCTAGTTTTCTTCTTCTTTTTGACCATGATAATATATACTTAATTACTTCACATAATTTTCACCCAAGTAGAAAATGCAATACATGACTTCAAAAGACAGAGTTGTGGACTTTCATGGGGTCAGAATTTCTTTCTTTGGATTTGACATATTTTTATTAGAAAGGATAATATCTAAAGATGGTTAAAATTGTTCATTTTATTAGAGCCAATTTTCAATTAGACTTACTCTAACTTTTATAACACTCCGCTGAAGTTTCAATACTGTTCAACCAAACCCAAGATACAGTCCTACTCTTATTAGATATAAACTGGCCAATTTGTATTGGAAAAATATTTAGATAGATGTGATTTTTTACTTTATTTGTAGATCTTGTGGTGTAAATTAAATATTATAGAATTTATGATATAAATTGATGTAAGTAATATTTTATAAAATTAAATTTTGACCGCATAATTTATAGGTAGAGTCAAAAATTTGAATCTATGATAATATTTTTTTTTGTAAAAAATTGGTAAAACTTATCAAATGTCGCATCAAAATTGAACAAAGTCAATGAATTAGCATGGGTCCATTTCTTTTATTTTCTTCATAAAAATGGGAACCAATAAAAGAAAAGGTTAAGGATAATTATAATCACATCCCTTTAAGTTTTACATATTGCAAATACTTCCTCTTGAATTTTCATAGGATATTATTTTGACTTAAAAGTTTAATATGAGAGAAAAGGAGAGTATAACTAAAAAAAAAATTAATTATGAAATTCGTCCAAGTGAAGCAAACATTCGACTCCTAAATCATTCACTAAATCATATGCTATTTAATCAACTATATGAGATAAACCAAATATAGGGTTAGCTCTCCATTAACTTTTTATTTTAAAAAATACTAATATAGGAACTACTAATATAACCTAATTCAGTCATTGACTAAATAAGCCCTTATTATTTCATATAATACTAATCGTGCTTTTTAAATATTTGTGTCATACAAATCTAACTAAATGGTACGTCTAAATTTCAATTACTTCATTGAAGAGAGAAATCAATCCACAAAAGTTGTAATGGCGAAGTACATGAAAAAAAATTCATAAGATAGCTATTCATTGGTTGACCTATTACTAAAAAACTTTATGCATTCTTTCAAAGTTGAGTTTAACTTTCATTACAAAAAATATAAAATATATAGTATATCTACATGCTTGATTAAGTTAATTACTCTTTAAAAAGATTTTAAAATTTTATTTCTAACACACTCTAGACCAGAGATGTGAAGTACCCTCCTTTTCTCTCGTCTTTGTTAAAAAATAAAAAATAAAAAAAATACAAGGAAATTATCATAGTAGTATGCTGCAAGAGAGTTGTTTGTAATTATGTCAAAGATTATGGGTTGCTAGTATAATTAACTTAAATTCCAAAGGGTTATATCTTAAATTTCTAAATTTTGATTGCAACAAACGCAACAAAACAAAAACACAAAGGGCTGGTTCTCTTCTCTCTCTTTGTACTTCTACTCTTTTTTTATTTTTCCAATTTCCGTTGAACCCACCATCCAATTTCTACTATTTTCTTGTTTCCTCTTACTTTCTTTGCAAATCTTGTATTCTAACACCATTTAATTTCCCATTCTATTGCATATATCAAGTTGTATCTACACAATTTGAACGGGAGGTTTCACTTTTTTTTTTTTTTTTTTTGTGGTAATTAAGAAAATTGTAACAATTGGGAGGAAGAAGAAGGAAAGAGAAGATCTTGGTTTCGTCTGAATCTTTATGGAACAGCTTATTAACTTCATTATAAGGCCACCCAGGTAAGGGAAAAAAACAAGAATTCTTTTTGATAATTTTCAACTCTGTTTTTCCCTGTATTAGGATGTATTCATTTTCTGTATGTTTTCATAAGTTTCTGTGTTTAAGGAGTGTTCAAGTTTGAATTTTTACATGAATTGTGAGATGGGTTTTTGGGATTTTTGTTGTTCTTGGCTTCAGTTAGTTGGAATTATGCGCTTTTTGGAGAGGGATTTGGTCATATGGGTTTTCTTTCATTTGTGGAATATGTGGTAATTTGATTTTTTTTTTTTTTGGTTGGATATGCTTGTTGAAATTCATGTCTGAAGTATTATATAGGGAGTTATGTATGTGGTTTTCTTGGATTTGAACTCTTTTTAAGTTATTTGATTTGAATGCATGTTAGACCTAAGGAATTGAAAGGTAATTGTAGCCTGAAATCTAGGTATTCAATGTAATAGGAATAATGATTATGTAGGTTTTGGGAATAATTTAATTTATAATCCTTATATATCATGTTGGAGATTTCTAGTGTGGATATTCATTCTGAAATGGTAGGTGAAGTGCAGTTCATAGATAGATCAGATATGTAGACAAACAGCAAATGAACAGACTGTTTGGATATAGATTGTACTCCATAACATAGTTGCTGACTTCCTATCAACTGGATTTTCTATGGAACATAAGCAAATGGTTATGCACTTCCGCCTATTGTCTGATTGGTCGCGGCTTTCATCGTCATTTTATGGTGTCATAATTTGTGGAGTTGTCGATGCAAAAATGATTTGGCTTAGAATGTAACTGATCCAGTATTTCGGAATTTCTAGCAGTAATTAATAGGCAATTGCTTTTTGAAAAAGTAATTACTTATGGTCTTTTCCTAACTTTAATGCTGGGAAAGTGAATGAAATTTTTTTGGCAAGCTCTAAACCTTTTACAGCAAAACACATGCATCTAAAAGGCATATATTACACAAGTAACAGGCCATTAAAATTGAAACAGATTATCAGCATATGGTGATCACATAGCTGAACAAGTGACATAACAGTTCTATCTTCACTTTTGGCTTGCTATGAAAGAAATTGGTTTAATAAATAATGTTTCTGTTTCTTTTTGGAATGCAGAGCTGAATATAACCCCAAAAATGATTTATTAGATCAAGAATTCATGCTCAAACGGAAATGGTACCAAAGGAAAGATTTGGAGGTAAGAAGAGATTATTTATTTATCAAAGAAAGTTTGTAAGTACCACACTGTGCTTAAGACATGACTTCTTTCTGAGTTGCATGTGTAAACTAATGATTACTGAATGTTTATATGTTTTACTGAAACCTGAATATCGGGCACTAATTGTCTGAGTAATTTTGCTTACAACTGATATGAACACTTATTAATCTGTTGTTATTATTGTCATTGAAGCCAAATATTTCTGTCTGCATCTAGAATGATAAACTTTTTCTTTAACGTTACTGTGAAAACTAAATATTTGAATATTCTGTAGGTTTTAAATTGTCGTGGGGAGGTTCTTCAATGTAGTCATTATATGCCAGTTGGTTGCTCAGAAGGGAAGGTGTTACCTTGTGTTATATACTGCCACGGAAACAGGTTAGTGAAAATGTAAAGGAAAGCAACTCTTCATGAGTTCCTCAATCAGGAATCTCGTGTACCCCATTTTTATCGACAAACAATCTGGTATAAAGACCCCGTTGTCTCTGATCATTCTCTTAATTTCCCATTTCCGGGTAACCTCACAATTAAATGCAGAGAGTTAGAAATGTTTGTGCCAAACTTCTTTTGCATGTAGGAAACTTGAGAACCTCTCCATGTTGCGGAACTCTAATAAATAACTTTATGTTGGTTTCGTTGAGTGATCATTTGGTTTACTAATGAATTCTTCATTTTTATAACATTCCAGTGGGTGTAGAGCAGATGGAAGCGAAGCTGCTATTATATTATTGCCATCAAACATCACGGTTTTTACCCTTGATTTCTCTGGATCTGGACTCTCTGGAGGGGAGCACGTCACTTTGGGTTGGAATGAGGTAAGTGGAAGATAATGTACCCTGTATGTGCTTGTAAAGTTTCAAACATTATGCCAAGACGTTGTATAGATTCTGCAAAGTAACTTTCTAGCATCAAATATCAATTTGCATGTGGATGTTGACTAGTTCAAAGTTCACAAATCTGTTGAGGATTTATGTGCAGGATTTTTTCTATCCGAGTGGTATCTTATTGTGTTCAGTATGTGTTTAAACATGCCTTTATCATTGACTTGTTTGTATGTATCAGTATATAGTGTAAAAGTGAGTTGTCCTGTCTTAAGCTGTAATTTCAGCCACCTGGGTTAATTTTGGTCTTTTATTTACATGTGCGAGACTCCTGCATATTTACCATATATCTTCTGTTGCTGCATCAAAAGAAATGAAACTGTCGCTTGAAAGATCGTAACTCTACTGGTGAGCAGTAGTAACTTAAAAGTTACATGGATTAAGAAAGCTTTGGAATCACCTAAAAGGCTCTCTTCTCTGATATTTTGTTGACTTATTCTATATCTGCAGTTCAAAGTGATTTCCCTTTCCAGCTACTTGCTGCTATTTCTGAGTGTTTTCTATCACCATAACTGTTGGTATGAATTTGAACATGTGAATATGTAATGAAGAATGTTCTTTTATATTTTTTAACACGGTAGCTTGTATTTCTTGTGCTACATTCTGTGTGAAAGGCATGATTCATAAACTTGCTTGGAGGACACACGTAAGGGGATTGCTAAAGCTAGGGGCGGGTAGGGCTCATGCTGCTGCAGCGGGATTGAAGAAGGAATTGGTTGTGATTTGTCAAAGAGTTTCCCTCACAACAGAAAGCAACTATAGAAAGAATGCCTAAAGCTTCTTTGGATATTTTTTTTGCTTAGTAGAAATGTTCCTCTTCTTTCGTTAAGTCTCTCCCAAATTCATAATCTAAGATCATATTTTTCTTTTCCTTGGAAAAAATTTTCAGCATATTCTTTGCTAACTGAATTTGAAGAGTGTAGCTTCTACTGGATACTATTTCTTAATGGCTATTGAGTATTGTGGTTTTATTTTGCAGAAAGATGATCTCAGAGCTGTGGTGGATTACTTACGGGCAGATGGAAATGTTTCTCTGATTGGCCTTTGGGGCCGTTCAATGGGTGCTGTGACCAGGTATCTTTTATTTAATGCTATCTACATTCTTGATATGCTTGAACTACCAATTAGTATTTGGTAGGGACCTTTTTTCTTTAATGACAACAAATTTTATATAGGAAAATGATAGTATCCTTCTGGAATCTGGTAGTTGTGAGAAAGATTGGAAAGATATATGTATAAAGCCAGAAATGCTAAGCATCTTGTCAAGTCATAGGTTGCTGAGAGATTCCCTAGTGTGTATGTGTTTTGCTGCTTCAAATTCTTGATAATTGACAAAACAGTAGAGTATTACATTAGCTGAATGCTTGCATATTGCTTCTTTCAGCCTGATGTATGGGGCTGAGGATCCTTCAATTGCAGGAATGGTTCTTGACAGCCCATTCTCTGATTTGGTGGATTTGATGATGGAGCTTGTGGATACCTACAAAATACGGTTACCCAAGTTTACTGTAAGAAGACCAATTTGTTAAAGCTTATGTTTTTGTGTATTGCTTCCTCATTGTTAATCTAGTTGGAAAACAAATAGCTATGGAGTTTTTATGTTTCTGTCCTCTACCTCACTTACAAATCTTATATATCCCTCGTGTATTCCAGGTTAAATTTGCAAAATCCACTATATGAGGAGAGCGATTCTGAAGAAGGCAAAGTTTGACATAATGGAATTGAACACAATCAAGGTATTTACACCTGAATGACCGTTTTAGCTTTTGAGGCTGGCATTATCCAAAAAATGCATGGAAGTACTCTGTACATATATTTTGTTCCTTTAAACTAGGACTAGTCCTAAAGTACCGGACCTTTTTCTGGGCACATACATAAACTAAATTCCTGAGAAGTTATTTGATCAATAAACCTGGCAACTAGATTATTCCCGTGTATTACTTTGTTGGGTCTGCTGTATCAATATCGGGGAATCAGCAGCATTAAACTGTTTCCTGATTTTCTATGCCAAGATGGTTGAGTGACTTCAAAGGACCGACTTCTCTTAATGCCTTTAATGGGTTAGTCTGAAACTTGAGTCTCATTGTGGTTGTTTAATCAGTGTCAATGGCAATATGGACGAAGCGAAGAAATATTTCTCTGAGGGATCAACTGGAAACCATACACAGCAATGTTAAAAGCATGTGATGAGAGACCCATGTACACCATGTCCACTTGCACTCCATGTATCCTTTCTCATATGTAATTTCAGTTGGTTAAATCTGGATTCTATTGATGATTATGTAATCATTGCCATTGATATGCATGAATATGGTATGGAACAATTTTGTGTTTCTGATAGTATATTAAGAATATTAAGAATTCCAGTTCTTACCTCAAATAGACAAGAAATACCTTTATACCATGGTTTTTATCAAATTTAGATACGTTGCGGAACATGCATGTCATTGGAAACTGGGGAAAGTTTGATTAATTGAAACTCATTTTGACTATTAATTAATAATATATTTTTTTTGCAAGCAGTTTCTTGAGATTTGATATGCATTCGACTTTCGTTTAATATGATTTGTCTAGTTATCACCTGCATTAATTATGCCATCACCATCTCTTTTCCTGGTAGGTAGCAAAATCTTGCTTTGTTCCAGTCTTATTTGGTCATGCTGTTGAGGATGCATTTCATACAACCCCATCATTCTGATCGCATATTTGAAGCTTATGTGGTAATTTTCTTTACTTTCTGTTGTAGGACCTTTATAGTTCTGTAATATTCCTTTAAGAATGTGTTTGCAATTGCGATCTGACTCTGGTTAAGTTGGTTGATTTTATCTCATCAAATATATTTCATGCATTGGTTTTTGCTATCTGATCTATTGTTTGTTTGTAACTCCTGATTTTGGCAGGGGGATAAGAACATTATGAAATTTGAGGGAGATCACAACTCTCCACGCCCACAATTTTATTTTGATTCTATCAGTATCTTTTTCAACAACGTTCTGCAACCTCCAGTGGATGAAGTTGGGGGTGCATTCTTTGACATGTCACATGATTATTTTGGCAGGGTAATTTGTAATTGAAATCTACCTCATCAAGAATTATTTTATTTCAGATTAGTTATAATTGACTGTTACCACCTCACAGGGCACTTGGAGTACTGTTCATGAAGTAAGAAATTCAGACAGTATGACCTGTTGTCTGTGTCTGCGGGTATGATAAATCTCGCATGTCTCCAATTTCAAGATTTATGCTATAATTCTTCTTGTTTGAAAAAGGGAATCATTCTCAGGTCCTGCGGCAAGTAGCACTGAGGATGCCATTAAGCAGCTGCGCTCTAAAAGACTTGTAAGTAGGACAGAGGTAAGATATTTTGTGCTGTACTATCGTGCTTGACTGTCGTTCAAGACAAGGTTAGAGTCCTACCCGTGATTAATTAAGTGAATTTAATTGGTGAATCTGGTTTTCGACATGGCTGGAGCCTAAACATAAATTCCATGGTCCAAATTGTGCAAAAGGTCAACCATGTGTACCGGATACTAAAATTTATGAAACAAAACACAGAAATAACTTGCATCATTTACTAGTGGCCACGGATGCAAGGATTATGGCCTTATTCATATTTCGCTTGATAAAGTTGGTTTTACTCCTCCTTTTAAACCAAAATAACACTCTTAGCTGCAGCCTGGCAACATCCCATATATATTAATAGCTAATCCTCAATGGTTTGGTCCTTGTTCTACTTTGCAACTCTTGAGGTGGTTCCGTAAGAAATATTGGTCAGTAGATGAAATAGGGTTTTCTCATCCCTTAAAAGGGTTTTCTCATCCCTTAAAGGAACAGGAAAATAGATTACTTTAACAGGGTCTTCCAAAATTTCTGTGTATGTCGAATGATGGCTAATTTTTTTCATTGTCGACACTATTCAGGTCCCTTCTGATATCTCATCTAAGGAACAACCTGAAGCTCAGGTATCTCCTTACTTTTCTTAGATTATGTATGTGTTTCTATAACATTGAAATAGGGGTTGGCCTGGTCTATCATTAGCCATGCATAAGAAACTGTTTCATACATTGTACGTCATCCTAGAAGGGCAGAAGTACTTGATTGCGCACCTCTTTAATAGATGGTGTACGGTAGACCTAGTCCACCATGAAATTGTGTTTTTTTAAGTTGGCACATGATACGTTTAGAAATAGGTTGATGGAGTTCTGGTGTGGCCTTTTTATTCAGGAAGGAGGCTCCGGGAGTGACCCTGTTGGTTCATCTTCTAAGATGATAAGCTTTGAACTTGCCAATGGTAATCCCTATGGTCCTCATGTTCCTGCATCAATAGACGATGACGAGTATCTAGAGTATCCACTTGATAACTTGGCGGATTTTCCTAACAATGTTGAGGAAGAAGAAAGGGTGAGTATGTCTCTTTGGCTTTTTTAATTTAATCTTTTCTTTTTTACTTTCTTTCTTAAGTTGCAACTGCATTTTGATCATCCTAAAATTTCAGATGCTCATGGAAGCAATACTTGAATCACTGAAGGACTTGGAGGTCGGTCACCCTTCTGTTGAGGATTCATCATCAAATATTGGTGAGCAGACACCTGAATCATCCCAGAAGGATGACCAGGAGGATTTTTCTATAACAGCAAAACCTGTACCCTTACATGAGGAGCCTGCATCCACATTAACAGCCAATGGGCCTGATGCCATGGCACCTCAAGTTCCACTTCCTGATGCAAGTAAACAAACCGTAGGAAATCCAACTAATACTGTTCTAAGCCCTCAGGCAGCTGTAAATAATGGATCATCTGATAGTGATGTAGTCGACACAAAGGCCACAGTGACAGTTGTAAGGAATCCATCAAGCAATATCATGGATGGTCTGTTACGACGTTGGGATCTGAACTTCTTCCGAAACAAATGATGGTTTTAAATTTGAACAAAAGCAAGATCTAATGTTGTCTGTAGTAACAAAGAAGCTGGCAGATATTTAGTGTTCTGAAATAGTTTTACAAAGAAGAAAAGCAAAAGAAACTATAGGGTTTATAGTTATTGATTGTAATCATCTTGTCCAATTATATTTCAGGAATGGTGTATGGAGCAGGATAGCAGCTATTTTATTTGAGTTCATCTCTTCTGGGTAGGATAGGAGCACATACTTAGAGCTATATCACTGGTGGATGTAGGAACATGGCAGGAAAATTAGTGAGCCACGGCATTGGCTGTAATTAGTGTGGACTGCGGACAGATGTAGTACTTTGTTTTTGGAGGTGTACAGATGTAGACACATATTTGTTGATATTTTTTTTCCCCTTTCATTGTAAGCATATTGTTGACTCATTCTAATATTGGTCAATCCATTTGGCGATTGCACAATCTTGTTAAGGTTTAATTCACTTAGAACTATATTCAATCTTATAACATCCCATTGACATGGTTTTTTAAGAAAGTCTTACCGGACAAAAACAACTTATAATTGATGTTAGTGATGCCATCATATATTTTATAGTCTTTATTTAGTCATATAGTTCGTCTTTTTTTAAAATTTTAAAAATTATAATATTACATTATATAAAATTTAGAAGAGAATTATGTGGTTAAGTAAAGATTATAAATTATACGGTAACATAATACATCTTGATCAACTTAAAAATTCATCCACCTTATATTAAACCCTTCCAAAACCCTCACCATGCATATTTGCAAGCACAACACACATACAAATCCTAACGAATGCTCGAAAATTCAAAGCATTCAGTCCTCTTCTCTCATTACACTAGCTCTCGTGGGCCGATTCCTTCCATGGCCACCTTCACCAGATTATGAGACCCTTTTATCTACTCTGTGTTTATGTGTGTGTTGTGATGATCAAAATGGTTTAGATTTCTGATTTTTTATGTGGGTTCTTATTTATATGCCATTTCCAGTAAATGGGATTTGTATGCATTTAATTATATTTAAGTTATTATCTAGATTTATTTTGGTTAATTTAATTGGATTATGTTGTGCGTTCTTGACTGTTTGTAACCAAGAAAAAGGGAAAGGATTAGGCCTTTGGGATATATAAATTAGAATGTATTTATTCCAGAAAATGGTTCTTTGATTTTCCAGTTAAATTTGTACAGTAGTATTTTTAGCCTTCTTTAAGTGGGTTATTCTAGTTGTTTGATCTCATATTAATGATAAAATTGGTTTCTTTAATTATTTAGCTTTTCTGATTTTCTATATTGGCCATTTTAAAATTTATTTTATTCATGAAATGAATGTTCTGAGAGAAAGTAGTGAAGAGAATTGGATGAATAAAAGCATTTTAGTTAGTGATTTTGTGATCATTAGCACTAATGCATAGCCTGTGGAGGCTCTGATAAGACTGCTATGTACGAGTAATTATAAACCTGGGAAGATTAATTTCTTTGTTCCCTTTCTTTCGCATGAATGCATCTTGTTGTCTAATTTTCAGCTGGTTAATATTGAATTGGAGTAGGGTATTTTTCGAGGTTTGAATTGTTTGTTAGAGGAGCCCTTAATAAGTATAGCTCATTTTATCGTCTTATGATGGTAATACTATGCTCTGATCGATCGGGAGTGTCATGAATGTCATAGGTGCCCAAGTCATTCGTCTATGTCAGTGGTTGAAAACGAAGAGCTAATGATTGTAATGATTCCAGAAATATCTTAATGCTTCCCTTTTTCACATTACAAGGTAGTTATATAACACAGTTAGCGCACAGTTAGCCATAACTAATGATGATAGTTCGTTTTATTATACTGTCAAACATTCATGGTAATTGAACATTTGCAGTGCATCCCTTTTTGTGTATGGTGAAGGAAAGGGAAATCGGGGTCTAGGCTCATCAGAAATGGTGCAAAAAATTGCCTAGTAGTTTTGTTTCTTTTCCCTTTTAGCAATCCTTTTTCTACCTTGCTGCTATTCATCCCACTGGATGTGCCTATTTTGGGAAAAAATGATCCATGAAGTTCATTGGAAATTATGTGCTTGGATACAACTTTGACTGTCTTGATGATTACTGCTTGAAAAGTATATTGAGAAATTGGGAGAAGTTTGTTTACATCTTTTATTATTTACAGAAAAAGAATACCTCTATCATGCGTAATTTTTATCTGCATTATATGTTATACACAAGAAATTGAACAAGGGATGCCTGTTTTGCGAAATCCTTGCGCCAGGTGGCAATTTTAACCATCTGCCAGCAGCTGCATTGCAGGTTTCAACTAGTGAATGAATTGTTGTTCTATGCCGGCCCAGCCCCACAGTCCCAGAGAAAATATTGAAACTCTCAATATCAGATATGGTATCCATCAGACATTCCAGATGCATTTGCATATACAAATTCTTGAAAATCCGGATGTTAGTTTTCTTATCTTTCATCATCCAGATTGCCAACTCTAAAACAAACCTCCTCATTCTTGGAACCTTGATGGAAGGATACTGGTTTTGCTTCAGAATCTCGACAAGTTTATTTGCTACTTCAACTTCTTGGATGTGAGCTGTCTGAAACATGATTCTTGATTCCCTTGATGGCATAAACTTGAAAATACGCGCCGCTAATCCAATCATCACTTCCTGCAACTTGATTTCATTTCTCATGATTGCTTTAAGAACCTACAAGGAGAAATTTGATGATTACTCGTTTGTTTTCTTCAACTGCCTCATAGAAAAACACATTTAAGGGGGAAAAAAAAAAGTTGTTGCACTGTTGCTAGTATGATAGTGAAATTTTGCCTGTTGCATTTGTAGCCTACAGGGTAAAGAAATAAGTTTCAGCAGAAGATAATTTACCGTTGGTCCTGCAGCAATGAGGTCCTTTAGTTGATCAAAGCTATCTTCTCCGCTGAAGGCACATAAATTTCGTAGAATTCTGGCTGCATTAATTTGAAGAATTGGATCTTCTAATGCTTCAGCAAGCTTTTCAGTGACATTTAATCTCAATATGCGCATGCAATTACTTTTGCTTTCAAATGCCAGCATTGATATTGCTGCTCCTGCTTCAATTTTTACATCTTTATGCCTTTCATCAGTCACCTGCTTAAAAAAGATGTTAAACAACTCCTTGAGGACTCCACCTGTGGCCCCAATCCTCTCTGTTGCATCCTCTCCCATTCCAAGATTTCTGAGTATATCTATTCCCAATTTTTGCAGGGTTGGATGTTTCTCCCCATGCCTTAATATGTCTCTGATATTGCTGATTGTGAAAACTATCTCTGAAATTTCTTTCTACTCCCTTAGCTGTTTGCCTGTGGCACCAGCTGTGCTGGACAGCATCTTTACCACCTGCAGAGATCGTTTTACTGTTAAAATCTGAGAGGATGTGGCTGCTTCATGTGTCAATAACCTCTCTCCTGCATGCGTGCAATCTATAACTTTTGGCAAGAGGCCTCTTGTATTCCCTATCTTCCAACAATTGTCATGCTCGCGAGCAAGCTTCTTCAATATTGTGAGTCCCAAATGGTTAAATGTCCAGAAACTATAATGTTCATCATCAAAGATTATTCTCTTTTCAGGTATTTCATCAGCTGCTTCACCAAAGCTCCTGCTGATGCGGAGCAAGGATGATATTGATTCCATTGCACCTGGTATTCCAGCTACCCGAAGAGAATTCTGTTTTTTACCAGCAAGATGTGCTACAATTTCTGTGGCTGATTTCCTGAGCTGTTCTTCTTGAGGGTCTTTCCAGTTCAACATTTCTACTAACCTTTCCATCACAGATAAGTTTATACCAAATCCATCTTTTGGAGGGTGTCATCAGAGAACCGCTTGCTTCCTGAAAACTTTTCCAGAATTTGAGCCCCAATAAACTGTTCTTCAGGGGAGTTTGAGTTCAAAAGATCCATAGCAAATGAAATTATATCCATTTTCAGGCCATCAAAAATGCTTCCATAAACACATTTTGAATATGCATCATAGAAAAACCTTCTAATTGCAATCATACCTGATGGCCCTAAATCACACTCATTGTTCACCTCATCCAATATTTTACGGAAGATAACATTCCACTCCCAGTATGCTTTCTCCAGGAGAAATAGCAATGCTTCTGCTAAAGCTAAGGAATAGAATATAATTAGTGCTGACTTCAGATTTTTCTTGTCTTCTTTTCCCTTGGCATCTTCACCGGCATCTACACCAAAGTTTCTCTTAATAAGCTTTATGAGAGACAGTACCACACAGGCTGTAGCAGAGGCAAGTTGCAGCCAATACAGAAGTCTACTGATATTTCTTGATATGAATGCCACCCATGAAGCATATGGAACAAAAGGAACCTCAGAGCTATTCCAGGTTCGAGTTGGCATCTTCTGTTGATGCCAGTTTTTACGGCTTGCTTGATGAGTGCTTTGGGTAATTATCTCCCTGGTATTTCTTCTGCTTGGATTTCCCACAGCAGCAATAGGGCTAAAAATTCCCTTGACAGCTTTGATGATGAAGTGTGAGCTTGATCTCAGTGCGCGGAAACTACTGATTCCAACATCAGAAATGGACCATGTAGCTTGGTGTTGGTACTCAAGCTCATGACTTCTGCTAAAGATTCGAGTTCCCTCAATCAACAGAATTGTGGTTATGAACCAAAAGTCTGTTTTGTCTATGACAATGGCAAAACCACCAAGAAGAACAACTGTTGCCCATATGAAACCAAGAGTTCCTAATCCAGTTGCTGCCTTTTCCAACACAGCAAGCCTTAGAGCAAAAAGGGTCAACTTCTTTTCAGGTGCACGGATTTCCTTTGCTCGTCTTCCTGAAGTTACTGAATGCCCGGTGCTAGTAATGTTCGTTTGGATAGAGCTTTGAGGTTGCAAGTTTGTTGATGGACTTGGACCTGAGCTGTCTGTTCCACTGATTCTTGCATTCAGCTCAGAAATATGCAGATGGATGCTTCCTTCACTATCTATGGATGATGCAGGATCCATCATCAACTTCTTTTGAACATCTACAAAGTAATGCTAATTCTTCCTCCTCCTTTGTTCAATTGGTGTCGATGAAATTTGGCTAGAAATTGGTAGTGGGGTAAGATTATATTTAGGATATGAATGTTCTTGATCTTGCTGGCTGTAAAAAAGAGAGTTTTCTGATTGGTGTTATATAACACTCTAGGAAATATGAGCTTGGACTTGGAGGTTAAGTAATAAGAAAAGAGGACGAAAATGAAAGGCAAGTTGCTTTTTTTTCTAGGGAGTTAGTAGTTTGCTTTTGTTCTTGGATTATCTTTCACGTTCGATTTAAAGCATGTGCAGTGCAAGTTTATTTAAACAGATGACGTTACACTGCACAAATATTTAAATACAATGGGAGAATTTTGCTTTCTTTCTTGTAGTTTTAACATATATTATTGTCTTTGCTAGGCTGCTCCCCTTGAATTTTGGTTTTTTGCTGGGCTATTTTTCCTTTTAAGTTTCTTGACTGGTAGGTCAATCTTTAAAAGCCTCCTCTTTTTCATGTCCACCAAAAAAGAAAAAACAAAAAGTTGTCAATCTTTTAGTTTTTGAAGGCTTTTAAAGTCCGTTTCATTGTCTAAATAATTACAGAATTACTTGCTAAAACTTGGTCGCCACACTCTTGTGGGACCCTTCTTGGCGGCGAATAAAAAAAAAATGGTTTAGAAGTAATTCTCTACAAATGATTTTATTAATAAAAGTGATTAAATTTTGACACAAATTGTTTGAATTATTGAGATTTTAGTACTTATATAATTTATTCTCAATCTTACATCACATTAATCAAATAGATATATGATGCGTATAGGGAAGGTAGAGCACCTAATTTTTGGTCCCCATTTGTAGACCTTGTGGTGTGGATTAAATATTATGAAATTTATGACATAAGATGATGTAAACAAGATTTTATAAGATTTAATTTTGACCGTAAGGTCTACAAGTGGAGTCAAATATTAAATTTATGTAAATTTTTCCGTGCGTATAACCTTAGAACAACTTTTGGTAGAAATTTCAACTCCGACCATGAATTGTTGGCAAAACATAAACAACTTTATAAATTTATTAGATTATTGAATTATTAGATTATTACGTACAAAATCATTGAATTATTTATTTTACAAATTTTATTGCTAAATTATCTTAAGTGAGTGTCTATAATCATTTCGTCTATAAATTTAGTTACTGAACTATTTTAAATGTATGTCTGTATCACCATAAAACGAGTGACTCCAGTCGCATATTTAAGGCAAAAAAAAAATTACAAAGTAAATTAGTTTAGTGACTTTGTATACAATAACTTAACAAATTGATGATCATTGATATATTTTGACTTATTTTATTATTATCATTATTTCAAATATTTTTATTTTTAATAAGTATGGATCAATTGCTTAAGCCTTGATCCACTATGACATGGATTGTATTGTGTGATGTGTGTGTTCGTTGACGAAATAGAGTAAATATGAAGGGAAGAAAGGTCAAACTGAAAGTTCAAATAAATTGCTTGTGCAACTAATTTTTCGATGTCGTGTTATTTAGTTGTAACCAATAATCATTGACTTTTACCTAAAAATATATTTCATAAAATGGTACAAAAGCACATGCAATGCAGAATCTCTGCATTATTCCTTGAAGTGTAGATATGGCAAACGATTTGATTAGTTGGAACTCTTCTAAAATTATCAAGTTATTAAATGACAATTTATATCTAATGACCAAAAATCTCACTTGATCATATATATATATATAAAAAAAAGGGGGTTAATAAACCTTTGCCTCCATCAACATTGTTCATCATTTATAAACTTTAATACCATACATTAAAAAATATAGCCCTTAAATGACTAAAATACCTTTAGTATTATATTTTAATTTTGATGTTTGATAGTTATACAAGAATTAGAAAAAAAATAAACTATAATAACAAATTGATATATTTGACTTAAGGAATGAAAATATGAGAAAATATTAAATTAAATTGCATCTGACATTGCAATTTGCACAAGTTAAACCAAATATTTGAAGTGTAAAATTCTAAGAGACGTAAAAAAATCACAAAAATTTTATAGAAAATATTTTATCGTACAATATTCTTAAATAAAAAAATTTTAGTAGAAAATAAGCCCATTTGGAAATCACTCTACCACTATAGTTAAACATTTAAATTCGAAATAATATAAAATGAATTACAAAATTTTAAAAGTTTGACCAGAAAAATATATTTATATGAATTATATTGAAGTATGATATAGTTTATTTTTTCTTATTTTAAATAATTATTACATCAGTATCATAAGTTAAATATATATATAAAAAAAAACATAGTACTAAGGATATTTTAATCACTTAACTAGATTTTCTTGATGCTATTAAAATTGTTAATGGATAAATAATGTGAATGAAAATAACATGTTTATATTTTTTTAATTTAAGAAGCAAAGTGTAACTACCAACGTAGTTCACGGGGACAAGTGTTATTAACCCAAGGAAATGAATGATTTTTCTTAATGATGCCATCCGATGGTGAGGATTAAGTTTCGAATTATTCTCTTGTTATGGACTTTTTTTCTTCTTTTTTTCCTTAAAAATGATTAAATTGTGAATACACTCAATTTATGGAATCAGTCTATTCGTGGAAGTTGATTAAAGTGTGCAATAGTGGCAATATAGGTGGTTGTGGCTTGCAGCATTGTTTTATGGCTAGTCTTCTTATTTTGTGTCGAACGTAAAAGGCTTGTATGGTATGTCTCCACACTTGCCTTGCACGAATATACCTTATAACATGACAAAACACACACTTTCACACATACAAAAACACACATTATTATACCATCTAGAAAGTTTAATTATGGAGGCATATTTGGTTCCATTACAGAAGAACATATATGTACAAGTAGTAATGATCATTTTGTACATTGAAACTTGTAAGACAAGACATTTATAGGGGTGCAAAGACAGATATAAGCAAGGAATAAAATGATCTGGACATTACCATGTAATCAGATCCCAAACAATTTATTACTATTTTTGTTTTCTTTTAAGTATCAATTTTTTTTAAAAAATTTATTTCAATTTATGTGTTACTTTAGAAATCACGAAACATTAATTTTTTCTTACCAAATTTATCCTTATTTCTTTCCAATTCTATTAATTAATGTGAAGAAGAAAATTAATGTTGAGACTCTTTTTATTTATTACCAGTCAAAAAACAATCATATAAGATCAACTTTACTTAAAATTTAACTTATTTAATAGCACTCTTAATCTCTATATTAAAGACATTTAAAAAGGAAATAGAGGTAGTAGTATTATTTCTTGACGTAGTCTTCATTCTTTGTTTGAACATGTTCTTTTCGAATTCCAGTTCGGACATTGGACAATTTTTTTTATTTTTTATTTTTAATTTGGCAAATCTTGGACCTTGGACTTTAATTACTATCTTGAACAAATTTAAGAAGACAAGTTGTATACTCTAAAATTATATAGTTCAAGAAACTTGGCACATATTGTAATAGTGTAATCCGATTTTTTTATTATTCTACGTGACCTAAAAACCAGAGCCACTCTTAACATTCATGAACATAAAAGAAAGACTCTAAAAGAGATTTCATTAATATTCAGAAAAACGAACTTTCTTTTTTACAGCTGTTTGAGCACCATTCGACAATGTCAATACTTGATGTAGAAGTCTGTGACGGTGACTGAGACTATTTTTCTTTTTTTCCTTTGGAAAAATTAAAAGGACAATTACATTGCTTACCCAAATGGAGAAGGCAAAGACAAAAAAATATCCTAACAAGAAATTAATGTTAAATAGTAGACACTAATAGATTTTATAATAGTTTTTTAAAAATAAAAAAATAATAAAAAAAATATCACCTCTCCTACTTACTCAAACTCATGATCGGTAGATTATAGAGCAAATATCATATTATACCATTTAAACTGCATTTCGTTATTAGATTTTATAATAGTTAACTGGTGGAAACCAACACATTTATTAGCTACTAAATGTAACAAGTCTTTATATTTTGGGTTGTTTATGCAGAACTAAACATGCTTGCCATGTCCTCAGCATGCTCCTAAATAGGATATATGCCAGCATTCCATACAGATAAGCACGGACCATTTCCACACATTATTGGGTCAGGATCGGATCGGATCGGATCGGATCGGATCGGATTGATGTAATCTCAGCCACTATAGATGAAAAGAACAGCTCACTTTACATGGCAAAATGAGGGACCAACAAATAGGTGAAGCTCAACCACACGGCATTTCCAAGTTGGCTTTGAATATCTAGTACAATGAACAGAGTTTAAAAACAAACTTGATCAAATATCTCAAGGATGAGCAAACGGGCGTAGCCAAACCCCACATTATGGCGGTAAAAGTCTCAATAATTTGGATTTTTACTGATAGCTTGCAACAACTTGAACAGGAAGAATAGAATAGGACAGAACACATTTGGGCACAAACTCTGTATATTTATAGAAAATAGAAAGTACTGCCCTGCCCATTTGCAAACTCTCTTCTACTTTAGCTTCCGCATTCTGCCAAAAATACCAACTTTCCAGGGAACAGAAGGATTTTATTTTATTTTATTTTATTTTTGAACTTGCTAGAAACACTATTCCCAGTCCCACCCAAATCTGTCAAACCTGCACTAGTAGAACAGCGGCCTGTGTTTCATGTAAAGGGAAAAATTTGCTTTTAACGTGGTAATCAATAGTTCAACATCAGATTCAAGAAAGAAATTCCAATGACAGTTCATCTACAAACAAAACTTCATCTTTGAGTATTTTCAGCAAGAACTATCAACTCAGCAACTAATAGATCAATGCACAACCATTCACCTTTCTCATGGTGGTGGCACAGGCAACAAATTAGTGCAATTGTATATCCATGAAAGTAGCATGGACCAATCAACAACAGTCACAATAGAAATCAACCAATAATGTCATCCCAACTCTTCAGCATACACCATTTGTTTCCTGCAAGTCATACAACAGTTAGATTAGACAGTTTTGGCAGCAAATCAATAAACACTCTCCTAATCATGAAGAAATAAGAATGGAAGCATGACCTGTTCACTATACAAAAGTTTCATATCCACTTTAAGATTAGAAAACTTGTACTATTTTCGTAGATTAAAGGACTGGAAATAAGCTAAATGTAAACAACTCACATAATGCACATGAACATGCAAAGAGAGAGTATCCTGCCCTAAGTGTTAGTTGAGCAATTTGAAGGTATAAAGCAAAACATACTAACAAGTTAGTTGACCCAAATGAAAAAATTTTTTATCAATGTTGGAGGTAGAACTCAATGATAATCAAAACATATTGCGACTGCTAATGAGCCTTTAATAGCTTGATTGCAGTCCTAGTTTCAAAGAATAACAGCCAAAGACTCCCCAAAAAAGGGCAGGGCCCCTGTTTGGAGCAACTCATACTGTTGAACAAATGCGAATAGGAAGCTTGATAAGTCAAGCAGAAAGATTTGCTAATATAGGCAGGAAGGTGCATTTGAAAAATCAAATGTCTAAGGAAAACTTCCGGGGGCCAAAACATCAAGAAAGATGAAGTGATGATGAAGAACGTAGTAGAACCCAGAGTCACTGTGGCCTCAGGATAATCAAAATCATGACGCAAATAGCAGCCTATCCTACAGAAATGGATCAGTAACGAGAAGACAGTCGAGAAGAAAAAGGGGTTATAAGTGTTGACAAGCCAAGGACTTCAATTAAACAGTATTAATCTTAAGGCATGTCTGTCATGATATCAATATGGTGTCTTACCTCATATACAAGGTCCATGTTGAAAACCATAAGCGATTAAAATGATGTGATACCAAATCATTTTCACTTCAAACACACCAATCCACCAAACATAAAAGAAACAAAAGAAGTCAATAGTGACTCCAATTATTAAATGGCCCAAATATTTTTTTAATTAAGACTTTTTACTTTCTAGCGGACTAAGAGTCTAAGATCAGTCTATGCATGAAACTGAATTAAAACATTCCATAAGCCAACAATATAAAATCATGCATTGTTCTTCAATATGAATACCTAAGCACTTCAATTACCAAGTATATCAATTGCAGAATGATGACAAAATTCCATTAATCATGGTAATACCATTAACTTCAATGTGTATCCAAGCACATTCTCTAATTGCAGCTACAAAACTAATCACAAAAAATTAACTTTCACAACTAATGAATGAAACGTGATCCTAACTTACATAACCAAGTGAAAACACCATCTTCCTCATTAAATTACTGCATTCCTTTGATTTACTTTAGCCTTCTCAGCATCAATAATAGACTCCACCAACTTAACCGTGCCATCCAATTCCCCTTCCTTGTTCACAAACACTACATAATCAAAATTGCTCACATGCTTAACTTCCTCTTTCGCCGTAGCAATCCTAACAAGCAAAGTCTCCTTAGTCTCCGTCTTCCTATCAATCAACCTCTTCACCAATGCCTCCTCACTCTCAGCAACCAAGAACACAAACACAGCAGACTTCCCTAATATTTTCCTCAACGTCGCGGCCCCTTGTATATCAACTCTCAATACAATATCACTCCCTTTCGCCATATTTTCTCTAATCTTTTTTTTCGGAATACCCTTATAATCACCATAAACTAATGCATATTCCAATAACTCATCACCCTCAATCATCTTCAAGAACTCTTCTTTACTTACAAAAAAGTAATCTTTCCCATCAATTTCACCGGGCCTCATTGACCTGCTAGTTGCAGTAACAACAAAATGAACATTTTCCCTAACTTCTCTCAACTTTTTAATCACTGCATCTTTACCAACCCCACTCGGCCCGCTAATCACAATCACCAAAGGATTAGGATTAGGCACCATAATGGCTCAGAGCTGAATGGGGAACCTAATGAGGCCTCCAGGGCCCGATAAAGCTCGGCCCGGTCCGCGGTTTCTGGGCATGGTATAGGGACTACTGGAGGTCTTCTAGCATCACCCATTGGCGAATTTGCGGAAAAAAAGCACCGGGCCGGTGAAATTGGCCTGTGGGAGGTGAAATTTAGGGTTTTTGGAGGGGCGAGAAATTGTGGGTTGGAGGGAAATTCAGCAAAAGGGTTGCTGAATTTTCCGCCAAGGAAAAATGGATTGTGGTTGGATTTAGCCAAAGATGTTGTGAGCCTTCGCAATAGCATGGGGTGTGTTTGGTGAATTTATGAAGAAAGAGTGTGTGTTGTGTGTGTGTGAAAATTGAGATATGAAGATGAAAGAAGAATCTGAACAATTTGAGAGAATTTGTTCACGCTGTCTCTCAGACGTTAGTGGGATTCTAGATTTTGGGGTTGGGGTTGGAGTGGGTGTTTTGGCGGAGAGGGGAGGGTGGTGGTTGAGACAGCGACTATTTTGACATTTTGTCTCTCCTATATGATAATTTCTGATTTATTTCTAATTTTCTATGCTGCAGTAATATATATATATATATTAGAGGGGCTGGGTTATATTTAGGAAAAATATTTAGGAAAAATATTTAGGTAAACTTGATCTTTGACTCCCACCTATAAATCCTGTAGTCAAGATTAAATCTTAAAAAATTTTACTTAGATCAGCTGATGTCATAGATTTTCTAAAATTTAATTCACACCACAAAATTTACAAATTTACAAATAGGATCAAAGACCAAATTTACTTAAGTCTTTGTCAATATTTAGAACACCACACTCAAGATTTCTGCTAATAACTTTTAACTTAAAAAAAATAAAAAAATAAACACTCGGGGCAATTTAGGGCTATCTTTGGTTATACAAAAAGACGTATAAAATATGTACCAAAGATTATTTAGGACTTGAGTAAAAAATCCAGTGAATCTAGGTTAGATCGTCAATTTATATCTAGGATGTATTTGGCAGAAAAGAAAGCAACAAAAGGCATCAATTGCATTGCACCTCATAGATTGAACTGCCATTTACAGATTAAAAAAGATAAGGAACTTCAATCACTCTACTTTTGGCTTGCACACCAAATGGGGTGAACTAAAAAGACTTGTTTAAAGTACAGAAAACCAGTATCTGTTATGTAATAGATCATGTAAGAAGTTCACAACAAATTTTGCAAATTACAGAAAAGGAGCTGAAGAATTAGTAAATGGATATTATTCTGATTCAAACATCCACATGCTCTCAAGGACTTCTTTCATCTTTCATCAGAACATCAGTCGTACAAATGAGTAAATGCACCCAAAATTAGTGATGTTAAAAGGACAGTTTTTTCACCACATCTGAACGGAGAAGAGTTATGTACTTCCAGAATTTCGGGAGTGCTTGTTATTCTGCCGATTGTACTGGAATGATTATATGGTTAACGGCCAAAGACCACAGAGCAGTCATAGTTACGGGGATGATCGTCACAGTGCTTACAGTTTTGGCTTAAACTTGGAAGCAACAGTCACCAGAGTTAACATGAAGATCAATACCACTGACTTCCAGATCCAACTTGAGCAGCAGCTACTTTCCTTGCCATGTACTGCTCAGGTTTAGGCTGCAATGCGTTAGGTCCTTCAATAGAACTTTCTTCCTTGTCATTTTTATAGGATGGGTGCCTTTTGGGATATGAAGAGGCCGAAACACCATACTGATTTGGAATGGCAGAATTCCTAGTCATTCTTCGCTGTTCAATAGCCTCTGCAGCCGCTGCTGCAGCTCCACAATTGTTGTAACGCAACACTGAACCAACAACTTTCCCAGGTCTAGCAGCACCACCTGCTGTGAAAACCAAAAAACCAAAAAACCCTAGGATATAAGAATGTTAATCGGTTAATACCTCAATTATTAGCATCCATGAATATTAATACTGTATACTAGTTTTAGATCCTAAACCCAAGCGAGTTCCAAAAGTTTAAACCAAGGGATACCACACTTCTCCAATTAAGCTTATGAATCTCTCCCTACACATATGCTTTAATATAGGACCTATGATATGCACATACAGAAAGTATTTTAATGGATTTTTAAAGGTTCAAACTTCGATACAAATGTTACACCTTTGACCTTCAAGAAAAAGTAAGGGAAATTGAAGTGCCTAGCAAGAAAAGGAGCAAGGAGAGGGAGGGGAACTGCAAAAATCTCAGAAGCCTATTTATAACACTTGTTCAATCAAAAACTCGCCATCATGTAAAAGATACTACTCATATGTTATGCTTATGAAACATTGGTTGAAAATACTGGGAGACAATATACACCTTGAATGCTTGGAGGTACTTGCAAAGGAAGTCTTGACACAGGGATCCCAGAAGTTCTGTCTGTATTTGGCCTCTCAACTTCTTTGATGGAGCATTTCGAGAGATCATTTGCAACTTGTGCTGCATTCTGTGTTGAGTTATCTGAGTACAGAACACAGGGCCTGAAACCAGAAAAAGAATTTTCTGAATGACACGTCGAAAAGATAAAACTGGTAAGTTTGAATAAAAGTTAAAAATGAAGCATAACAGCATAGAGAAGAAATATGTTTGTATACCTTGGCAAGGATGATGCTTGTTGCCTTTCAGGAGGAGCAATAGCTCCGCCATTGCCATAACGCTCCTCAAGATATGCAAACTGTTTCTTAAATTTATCCACGGCACTGGAAGAAAAAGGGAAAAAAGAAAAGGATAAAGGAATCCACCAATGTAATTACTATTGGATAGAATTGACCAACATCTCCAGGGGTTTAGTTTATTTCACATGTAAACAAGAGAACAATCCTTGCATGCACCCAGATTACATTTAGAAGCACTTAGATTCAGACTTCAGAAAGAGGCATATCTCTTAGTCTCATGGACGCAAAAAAAACGAGTCAAATAGACATGGAAGTTTGTCAAAAAAATGTGTTTGAGAGTGCACACAATCAAGAGAGGGGGAAGGGGGAAAACAAATTTAGTACTGAAACTGCTATATGTTATAGAGGCCATTTCATTAAACACAACTTAACCATTTATAGGCCTATAAGATACTGCAAGAAAAGAACTGAGAAACATATTAGAGAAAGACAATGTTTAATTTTGAGTTGTAAGTTCAAATATCTCCTAAATGCTAACAAAGTGGCATTTAACAGCAAACTTATATAAATGGAGATTAAGTTTCAAATGTCAGTACCTTGGATACATGAAATTTGTAGGTTCTGTTCCCTCTAAATATTCTTTCAACATCTTCGGGTGGTATTCGAGTATCTCTCGGTAAATTAATTCTCTTACATCCTCTTTTGTTATTCTTCGTCTTTCAAATTCAAATTCCATTTTTGAGACAGGCTGAGCTGAAGGTTCTCTCTCAACTTTGGCCAAGTTCCTGAAATATGGATCTGCAAGAGCCTGATGGCTTGCATGCAATATGCTCTTTAAGAAGCTGGAGACATGTCAAACATGCCAAGACTCGGGAATAAAATATTAAAAGATAGTTGTACCTCTTCTGCATTAGGTCGATCTTTGGGATCAAAAGCAAGCATCCTTTCCAACAAACGAAGTGCAAGGGGGTCCGCATTTGGGAACTTATGGGAGAAAGGCACTGGCCTTTTCTTCCTCATGCTACTTAAGTATCTCCTAGCCTTTTCATTTCTTATCTGTGAGCATAAAGTATGGTATTGAGGAAACAGCAAAACTAAATAGTTGAACACAAACTAGAAGTTTGCACGTGCAAGAACAATGTGACACAGGAAACAGACCCTTGCAATGGCTTCAGGTGATGGAGTCCCCAGTAGGTCGGTCATCAGGTCCAACTGATGAACTACATTTTTTCCCGGAAATAGAGGTTTTCCAGTTAAAAGTTCAGCAAATATGCAACCAATGCTCCATATATCAATAGCCGGTGTGTACTGAAAAAGGTGAGAGATGATAAATATTTGTTAGAATAAATTACAGATCATCATTATTTGTACGAGATATATTTACAGGATACTCAATGTTAACTCTAGTTGCGAGCAATATAGAGTAAATTTAATACATTCAGTAATTTGCACCTTAGAGAAAAAGGATCCACACAATTCAGGAGCTCTGTACCATCTAGTTGCAACATAATCCTACAAGCACCACAAAAATATTACATAAAGGATAGCCAAATTCTAGACACCTAATGCAATTCTTGAAAAACACCACAAATCAATAGACAATGATGTCAGTACAAGACATCAGTTAGAACTTACTGTCCAGAATATAGCAGTAGGAGTATCATTGAAGGCCACTCTTGCTAGACCAAAGTCACATATCTTGAGCTTACAGTCAGCATTAGCTAAGATGTTTTTAGGTTTCAAATCTCGATGGAAGACATTAGCTGCATGAAAGTACTATGATTATCAGATCTTGAAATAAGTCACAAAAGTTCACTGCCTATATAACATAGGTAAGTAAAGCAAACTTCATTTACTTTAATAAAGCAGTTGCATTTCCAAAATAACCAAAGACAGGTGCAAAATTAGCTCAGCAAGACACAAACATTACCAGTGTGTATGTACTTCAAGCCTCGGAGAAGTTGGTATAGAAAGAATTGATAATGTTCTGGTGTCAGATCATCATTTGCCTTGATGACCTGATGTAGATCAGACTCCATAAGTTCGAACACAACATATATGTCTTTGAATTCCCTTCTAGATGGAGGTAACAAGATATGTTTAATTTCAACAATATCCGGATGACGAAGAAGCCTAAGAAGCTTAATCTCACGAAGGATGCGTGTGGCATCAGAGACATGCTCAAAGATGTCATTTATCTTTTTTATTGCAACCTTTTCTCCGAGATGAGTATCATATGCAGAGCATACAACACCATAACTACCTTTACCAATCACTTCCTCTATCTTATATCTGCTACCCTCACCATATTCTGTGAAGAAATCTACATCCACAGATGCCTGCATTATGAAAGTTTAACATACCTTGTCATTGACATCATGTGATAGATCCCAACAATTAACATTCAAAAGATCTTCAACACAGATGAACCTCAACATTCAAATGAGAAATTATCACTAGTAAAATCCTCAAACACTTGCAGCTCAGAAGTCATAATACAAAAGGAAAGAAAGGTATACCATCATTGTGAAGCCAAAATTTGGGTTAAAGGAAGAGAATTAGGATTTTTAGAATTTTAAGGTTTTGCAATATTGGATCTTTTAGTTAATCTGCACAATAATTTTAAAATTATCAAAAACTGGGTGAGTACTTTTACAAATATCGAAAACGGGGAGAGGGGGGGCCCTTCCCCTCATTGCCCCTCCAGTCCCCCTCAGCCATTGTCCACAATAGATTTTAAACTGTTCTAGGTATATACATTGGCCTTCCTCATGAATTCATTTTGTAGGGTCATTTGTCTTGCAGTGACAAAATATTGACACATATGCATCACAATTTCTAGTTCCCCGTCATACAGAACACACACTTTCTATCTTCCACGAAACACTAAAGAAATCAATTCCTACAATCACATTTCCAGCAAATCAGGCAGAGATACTACTAAATTTTAGAATTTTAATTGCTTAGTATCTTACAAGCTTAACTAAAAAGGTGAAACTAGAATCCAACTTACCATTTAAATAATTCCAATGAGAAGAAATTTGAAGGAAGAATCTGGGGACGATAAGAACCCTATCCAAATTATGTAATTGAGGTATTAAGAGAAGTGGATACCCATTTTTTTGTTACTGTTTGCCCAATGAAGTAAGGGAAATAACGATAAAACAATCAAGTTGCATTGATATTTATGAATAAAGTTGCACACTTAGGTTAAAAATCCAGCTAGCAGTACACATGTCTATGGTCCTGTGATCTAAGGTGTCAGGCAAATGCATACAGCACTCAAAGAATCTGATGGGGAAAAAAAGCAACCAACAGGCACATTTCCATTTACCGTAATAGTAAAAGCCAGAGAATCTTTACTGATTTCAATTCTTAAGTGAAGTGTACTACAGAATGACCCCCAACCCGAAGAAACCATAAGATCACCATGCCACATTCAAACTGTTTAATCCTCTACCATAAAACAGATACTACTGCTAAATAAAAGTAATCAAGCATCCACCATATAGTCTATTTTAGGTATGTCTCTCCATTCCACACATAACGAATTAAATTAATTCCAAAACTTCTTGGAAATTTTGCTGCTCTAAATACAGGACTAGATCTTTTAGAGTAATCATTGAATCAATAAACAGCCATAGATATACAAAATATAGTAAGAAATAACATATATATGGTTGGATATGAAAGGACAATACCTTTTTCCGCTGATCAGCCTGCATTTTTCAGTTCCTAAGCATCAAAACTAATCACTTGGCAAAAAGTAGATCAGAAAAAACAACTACAAAAGGCTGATCTCCAACTAAAGATTCAGAAGAAAAATCCTTTTGTGTGTGTGTGTGTGTGTGTGTTTTGGATCAAGACAATTACAGTCAGATTTGAAACAAAGTAGAACAACAAAGATTAGTCAATTTAGGAAAAACCCAACAAAATATTTTCAAGTAAAAATCCAAAATAACACATCAAAGTTGAGAAAGAACAATCAACAAAAAAATGGGAACAACCCCTTCAAGAATACCCAAAAAACAGTTAAACAACTAACTCTTCTAAGGATAAAAATAGGAACTTTTATTGGTTTTTTTTTTTTTTTTGTCAAAATATGAGTTCAAGATTCGTAAAAACAAAGAAGATAGCTGGAAAAACAAAAAAACAAAAAGAGTAGAATCTTCAAAATTTCCACTGAAAGGGAAAACTTGGTGATGATTTCTAATGTATGTGTTAACAATGGGAAAAACAAGAAGGCAACTTTGTAAAAAAGTTGCTGTCAAGTTCGAGTCTTTTTGGGAGAGAGTAAATTAGTTAGGAGCGCTTAGTTAGATCTTTAATCCCAAGAGAGATCTTTGAGAAAAATGGGCTGGTTATTAGTGTTTTGTTCGGGAGGGAGAAGAAAGAAAGAGATCATAAAGAGAAAGGAAAAGGTGATGGAAATATGTGTTATAATAAATATTTTCATCCATGGAAAATTTTTCCATATTAATATTCCACAAAAAGCTTAGCCTAAGCTTTTTGTGGCAACAAATGGCTCACTTAATTTTGGAACTTGGAAATGGTGTGGTACCATATTTAGGATTTAGGAAAGGACATGCTAGCCACACACACTATTCATAGAGCACATGTTAATAAGAAATGTTACATTTTGATAATTAAATGATCAAAAATATATAGTATTTGTTTTTATGTATTTGCCCAACTTTGATTCAATAGTTTTAAGGTAAGATCAAAATTATTTATTTTTAGGAGGAAAAATGAAATTGCGAAAACCAATTGAATTTTGATTAGAGAAGAAGAGTTTGTCATTCTTTCTCTTAAAACCCCCTCTCATTCGTTAAATATCTTTTTTGTCTTCTCATTTTTCATATTAAAAATGACAAATTGTCTCTTTTTGGATAAAATTACTATTCATTATTATAAATAATTTTTTGTAATTATTTCTTAACACATATTTAGTTTTATTTTACATACATCACACCACAAATTTTGTTATAATACTTTTTAATAATATTTCAAATAATAGTTGTCCATAATTTCCAATTTTAGAATAAAATTAAGTTATGGCCAACTCTTTTAAGACACATGTTTACTTTTTGCTACTTTCTTGGCTCAAGTGAAAAGGAAAACAATTTTTCCTTTTGGTTTTTATTTGTTAATAATCAATCTTTATTTTTTTTCATCAAAAATAAATTTAATCCATAAGTAGCATTTTGTTATTTGTAACGTCAAATGAGCTTCTCAAATCCTCTTTTTGTTTTTAGCCAATAGGGTTCGATGAGAAAGAAAGTAGGAAAAAAGACTTCAATGACAATAAAGATAGTCATTATTGTTTTTCTTCGTAATTACAAAATTGATAGTAACCAAATAGAATATTTGGATTTCAAATAATTCGGATTAATAGATTTTGCAACTAGGAAGATAATTGGATTTAGACTTCAATACATGAACAAGCGTGTACACATCTAGTGTAGGCCCTACAACCTCATAGTATATAAATTTATGCATTATCAACTTGGGAGTTGAAATTAATGCATTTTGGGTCGGTGGTCGAGAATTGAAGTTGGAAATTCCTATGAACTAAGAGGGTACACGAATGAGACTCAAAGGATCAAAGTCTACCATGAGTATTTGTATTTGTTTTGTGTAGCACTCTTTCCTATTTCATAGCGTATTATACTTTCATTCTCAAAAAAAAAAAAAAAAAAAAAAAAGGGCTACATGAAATTAGTGTTTAATTTAAGTATTTGGTCAAATATTTGAAGAATTTGGTTTTTTACATGTAATCCTCTTGTTAATTTGTTTGATAGTGTAAGGGTGAAAAATAATTGATGTATGTGGATTTTGGAATGATAGAAGCCAAGGTCTCGGATGCTACTTATTATCATATAATTAATTCACTAGAAACTAATTTTAAGGTATCAAATGTCGCAAACAATGTCTCATCAGCCAACATTTGGATTGGGAATGTGAGAGGAGATCGACTTAGGATCTCATCTAACTATATCCAAATGTTAGCTCAATATATTTAGATGATAGTTGGTTAGCTCAATATATTTAGATGATAGTTGGTTCAAACGTTAAGTACTGTAATTAGATCATACGAAAGGATATTAAATTCGATTATTGTTGTACTTAATTTATTGTTGATAGGCTATCCATAAGAATCACAGTAAATTATTAAAATATGTACTGACGATTTTGGTTAGAGAAAGATAAGTAGCCTATCTTTATTCTAAATTTTTTTTTACCAAAAAAAAGTTATTTATTTTTTATTTTATAACCCACCCCTTCCCCAACCTATTCTTTAGTAACTTAAATCCATGATCAATATGTGAAGTGTTTTATCGCATAAGTTACACTTTAAAAAAAGTTATAACTTTCTTTTTAGATAGTAAAATTTAGCGAACAAATGAAGAGAAAAAAAGACAAATTGAGAATTAAACCATGATTCAATATCCAAATATTGAAGTATCTAATAACTCTTTGACAATGTAAAACCATGCAGTTTTCTTTAATACCTCAAAAAAAAATTTAAAATATTTATTTATACTGAACTTCCTTCCTCGAAGACACATCATACACAACCAGCTGTTCAACAAAGATGATACATGCTGGTGCCAGCCAAGTAAGAAGCTGGCTGTGAATCTCTAAAAACTATAAGACTTACTTTTTCTATTATTTTTTTATTTTAATTTAACTGTTATTTTAGGTTGATAATTGATATACAATAAATACGAAATTTACTTTGCATCAATTTTGTATAAAATAATTATTGTTTTTGAGAAATATAAAAATAATTTAAATAGACAAAATTATTATTTTACATTAATAGTTTTTAATTACATAATTTTTTTTTATTAATTTAACACTAAAGAGGACATTAAAAAAAGTATTTAATATTTACTCGAATTTTAAAATAGCAAATAAATTATCTAAAACGACGTATAAAATTAAATTGAGAGTATAGTTACTCACCATCAAGGGCTTTAAACTTAAATTAGAATTAGATTAAGTAAATACATCGAGAAACATATCCTATGAAACAAACGAATACTCAATCCAGTTAGCCTCCTCATGTTACTTTATGTTGGGTTTTTGCCAAACACGACAAGATTGAAATGATTGTGTGGCTTAAAAATGGCAATTAACCAAACCAGATATGTATTAATCATTCAATTTCTATCATCTTATCTATTACTATATCACACTTAAGCTTTAATTAAAAAGTATTATCCCTACTTAGCAGCATTTGCATTGAGTTAGTTTGCATGTGCATCACATGGCTTCTTCAAGTGTGTGGAATCCAATTTGCAATTAGAAACAAACATAATCATCCTTTTGCATATGAGATGACAATGCTAATGTCAAATATCTCTTTCCCATGTATTATTTATCTATGGTGCCTAAATATAGCAATAATTCATATTAGTTGGGTTCAAAAGCAAGAGAATATTAGTTTAATAGATAAAGGTTAAAAAAAAAATTATTAATCAAGTCCAAAAAACTTTATCAAGTTAAACATGGAACCATGGTAATCATTGACTTCATGTATTCTAACATTTTTTTAACACTTCATATATTCAAACATTATAGAACAAAAATCATTAGATTAATTTGTTATATTCTTTGGGTTTTATATTAAGGATATTATTGAGTATAATAAAAGAGTGAAATTAAGTGGTGAGAAAATATTAGTAGACGAAGAAAACTAAAATACTATACCAATATAGGGAAAGAATTCTGTGGCCTAAAATTAGGTCTAAAATTAAGTGTACAACTCTTTTTATAGTCATAATTATACCTAAAATTTTAGAGTTTAAAACGATGATTTTATCTGCCTTACACTTAAATAACCTTAGTACGTACGTTGCAAATACAAAACCATTACTTAAATCAAAAAGCTTTATCAAACTAAACCTCGAACAATGATAATCATTGACATCATATATTAAAACATTAGAGAACAAAAATCATTAGATTAATTTGATGGATTTGGAAGATAAAATATATATGGAGTTAGTTGCTTCCATTTAGCTACAATTAATTTCCAATAAAGAGACTGACAATAAATTGCATGGGTCAATGATAGGAATTGCTTTGAATTTTGTCACAATATAAGGACCACAGACTTAACTCACACGGCTGACAATTATTACACTTTGCCGTAACAAAATTCATGGTTTCACACTACAACTTAGATGATGATCTCGTGCTTATATAATTAGGAGTAGTAATGCGTATTAACTAATCAATTGTCCTATCTTTGTTAAAAAAAAAAAAAAAAAACAATTTTCCATATAAAGTAGGCATGTACCCAGATTCGTCGAGTTTTGTTAGATCCGGGTCTTAATATTAATTTTATAATTTTTAAAAAAATATATAGAACTATTACAACTTATCTAATTTTCTTTTTTTTTTAAAAAAAAAAATTATAAAAAAGTATTTATCTCATAATTAATATTTATGCATATATTCTACATTAAATATAAATTACATAAGTAATTTACACAACATATATGTATATCTATACACATATTTAAAATAATATTAATATATAATAATTTAATATATATTTAATATTTTAATCGGATCTAGATTTTAATCCGGTCGGAATACCAAGATTCGACTCGTTCATTATAATAGGTAAATAGATCGGATCGAATCCGGAAAATCGAAATTTGCCATAGATCCAAACTCGGGTCTGGATCGAATTGAGTCCGAATCTAGATCCAACTAATTGACAGGCCTAATATAAAGTGATAAAATGATAAATCATTGATGTGTCAATACTCAATAGATTCTTCAAAAAAGCAAAATCCGTCAAAATATATAAAATTAAGAAATTGATGATTAAATATAATTTGATCACACGAATTAATTTTGACATATAATTCTAAATTTATGACTTTATAAATCATATCTCTTTTCTTATAGATTTATCCCTACTGCCAATAATGAAATGTGCTTATCAGTCATGAGTTATCACCCTTTAGTTCAAAATTTTGAAGTTGTGATACTGCTTTTCCAATGTGAAATACAAACAAGTTAGAAAAATATTTGCCTACATGCAGACTGAGAGACTTAATTTTCTTTTCCTTACCATAAAACCATTTTAGCTTTTACAGAAAAAAAAAAAAAAAAAAAAAGATTTAGCTAATTATTGCATGGTTTTGGAGAAAAGTGATGGAATAGCTGTTTGCTAAACATGTCACTCTCAAATGTGGAGTACTCCCACCCATATCTAAATATAATGAAGGCCCCATGCATTAATGAGGATTATGAAATGATTAACTTTTCTCGTGCTAGTTTAATAATTTGATTAGGGTTGGATTAGATTCTTAATCTATTTTTTTGATGCTAGCCATCTATTTATTTGCTCAATTTTTGAAAGTGATGGAGGGCCCTTTTGGTCATCAAAATCAATTGACTACCATCACATACATATATATTGGTATTGATGACGATCACTAGTCCTTGACAAGTCATTCCCATATGCTTGCTGGATATGATCACCTAATTTTTTTTTTTCTAAAAGCATTTCAACTCAGTTTTTATTTAGTACGAAATATATTCAACAGCTCTAATTCGTATATAACAAAAAAAAAAAAAAAAAAAACCCAAAAATTATTCGGTTTGGTATTGATCACATTAGTGAGTTTGGTTTAAATTGTTATATTGCTCAAATCTATTAATGCTGTAGGAAGTATATTACACTCAAAATTATGTGTTATATATGATTTTAGATTTTATAAACAATTTTATAGGTTTGTTTAAGCCTTATTCTTAATAGGTAGACCGAAAAATAGCACGAACTGGCTTCGGAAAAAAAAAAAACTAGTATGTTACGATTTCAATTATTTTTTTCTTTTCGGGTACAAGTTCAATTGTTATCTTATAACACTTGATCTATTTGTTTCAACTCAAGCATATAAGAAGGGTTATTTTTTATTATTATTATTATTTTTAAAAAAAGGAAAAAAGTAGCACATAAGAAATGTCAGTAGAGAAAATAATAAATTATTGAATCTAGATCATTGAAAAGCCAAAAATCTATACCATAACAAGATTATTATGATAACTGAAAGTCTCTAAAACTTGAATAAATCTGACTTGATTTTCTAAATAAAATGCTGATTAGTTAGTATCTTGTTGAATAATGCGAGTCTCTAGACCTTGATGTTTCTTCATATCCCATTCATAGCCAAACTTTCAACAAATGTATCACCCGAATAGTCGTAACTCATTGTGTACTTAACATTATCAAAATAATACCTTTTACATTCCTTTGTTTGAGGGTTGTAACTAAAAGAATTTCCAAAGGTCGAGATCACCATCTCCTCATTCATTTTTCATGAGCATGAATGGCAACTTTAATTCACGATCTTGATTAAAAAGCACACTATTTGAAACCTCAAATATCCTAGTCCAAGATTCCTTAACCCCATATTCTTTCATTGCAAGTACTTCAAAATTCCAAGAAGTTTGATTTTTACCAGCCATACAAAGGCAGCCGTCCAATAACCCTAAACTAAGTATGCAACCAAATAGGCTTCTGTAATTGTCTTGCGGTATCTTCTTATGGAATCTCACTTATATCATCCGTCTTCGGATCAAAAGCAAGAGCAATTATTTTAAGACCTGGTGTAACACGAGTATCAAGATTAATAGCTTTCCAATGTACAAATCCATTTACTAATACTGCCTTTGTTCCGAGGGGGCAAAAATAATGATAATTTGATAATTTTTTCCAACGTTTTTTCCCTCCATCCTGCCACAAAAACATCCCCTCTGGGAGATTGTGAAGGAAATTGTTTAGAATAACAATATTTACGCAACCCTACTATTACTTTGTAGTTGAGTCACAACAAATCTCAGATTTCGTCACACAACTATATCTTAAACAATCCAATTCTAGTACATGGCTAAAAAATGCCGTCAAAGGATTCCACAAGAAAAAAGAAGTTCCGAAAATTATAAGCAATAGACCATTGCACGAATCTGCGACGCGACCATTTTCATGCCTAGTTCGTATCCACGGGTAACTCTCTGTTAACCCTTCAGTATTGGTGAAGTAAAACCTAGTGGAATTGTTCCATAAGATTAGTCCTCTATTGACATAAAAACTGCTTTTGTTGTTGGATTTTGATGGAGGATGTGAGGAGTAAAATTGGGATTCGATATTATAGAATTCCAAAGTTTGCTAACACACTTGAATCTTATTAAAGATTTCCTCTGGAATGTGAAATATTAATCCAGATGCTTTGTTTCGTTTTGCATCAGAATCGATGATAAAGTTTTGTTTGTTTCGTTTTGCATCAGAATCAATGATAAAGTTAGGTGAATCCATAAAAAACTTTGTGATTCTTCTTCTTAGAATTCACGACCGCGCAGGGGAAATTTTTTTGGAAAGTCACCAAGTACTAACACACCGCTGCGTAGCAATGTATGTAGTAAAAGACCTTTAAAATGGACAAAACCCAAGACTAATCTTTGGACTTGGCCCACCAATAGACAAAAATAATCTGCCAATACTATAGCAACAAATGGATATTAACCCATGTGGCCCCAGCCCATGAAACAAGAAAATGGGGTATATGTGTTATTCTTTAGTAAATCCTCTAAAGTAATTTTTTGTTTTAGTTTGTCCCGCGAACTAACTGTCAATCGTGATGTTTTATAACACCGAGGCTAATTCATAGTTAAGAGACAATTTTATCCCTATCTTACTAATGAAAAGACAAAAATGCCCATGAATTTGGGTCCCATAAAATTGTTTTCTAAATCCCAAAGGTCAAAATAAAAGGTATAAGAACTTGGGGAACTAAACTAGTATTTTAAAATTTTGAGTTTCTTCTTACGAACAATTAGGGGTGGGCAAAAATACCCGTTGATGACCAGCCCGCTCCGCCCCCACTCCGCTTTGAAAAAATGAGATTATTCAATCCTCATCTATTAATCGGGTCAACTGAAAGTCGGGTACTCGTTTCTATGGGTTTTAAAAATTCGCAGATATCCACTCCAATACTCATATATAATGTTTCAGATCATTTTTAGAGTAAATAAGTCTTTTATTCATTTTTAAAATCTTGATTCTATAATAGTATTGATTTTATCTAACTTTTCTCGGATAAATTTTATGTTTGTTTTGTTTTTTTTAGTTTGAAGAAATTATGTGATTTCTTAAATTGAATTTTGTTAACCTTCTTTTAACAATCTACTATTGGATTTTTTCCTTTATTCTTCTCAATTTATATAGAATATTTGTTAATTAACTTGTCACTTCTAGAAATTATTAAAAGTTTGGTGTTCAAAATGAGATTAGTTTAGTTTTATTTTATTTTTTTAGAAGGTAAATGATGATAGGATATTATTGGGTACCCGCAAGTATCCAACCCTCTTCACCGGATATTCGCTTTTTGAATACTATAAAGGTCGAATCAGGGTAAAAAAAAATAAATGACCAACACATATTCATATGGGAGAAGCGTAATGCATGATGAAAAGGAAAAGAAAAATGTAAAATGAGGATTTGAAGGTTTTTATTTCTGATTTATTCTCTGGCAACAGTAGCAACGAAGCTGGAACCGGTCGAGGTCACTGTCATTATTAAGCATCATCTCTATCTTTCTCAAAGCACCTACAACACAACACAGATGCACACACAAAATATAATGAAAAGAGAAGAAAATCTAGAAAATGAATTACTAAATCGTTCTTCTTTCTCTCAAATGTCTTTCTCCAGTAGTAGCGACATAACCAGCCATAGCTGTAGAAGCTTTTCCACTATCACACATACCATACACTTAACAAAAACATATAAATTTATTTTTTTTATTAGTTTTTCAGTCAGATAATTTTACAAGCAGTTTAGGGGTGATGAACCAAGAATTTTGTAAATTATGAAGGGATTTACAAGTGAATTTTTTTTATTGCAATTCTTACATTCAATCCCTTATTTACAGATTTATATGGGAGGGATTGAGGCTCTCGACTACTCTATGAGCTTATAATGAAATTACATATTTACCCTTAACGAGACTACCACATAAATATCTCTAGAATATTGTTTGAAAATGTATCGCATTAAACAAATTATTTTATACCAACTTGCATTATAATTGTCAGAAATGGGCTGTTCTGAAATCAAAACTAGAACCGTCATTGATGATTCTAGGAACTAGGACAAAATACGAGAGGATCAATTAGATCATTATCAGAATGACATTCTAGATGTGTATAAGAGACAGCCATCATTCTTAGAGTCACAAAACTAAATGCGAGTCAGGTATTTGAGTTTTGTGACTCTCAAATGATGGTCACCGTTCGCAAAGTCACAACAACCTCAAAATATGAAGCACAAGACAAGAGGTTTTGTCCATTATTTCTTCCAATTTTGGCCCCATTGTTTTTGTTGGTGAAACGATCTATATAAAGACTTAGAAGAAACAAAATAAAGCCCTGAGCATCATCAATGGGCATAAACAGAAGGGGCCAAATTTGATGGTGGCCAATACCCAATTTTTCAATCAACCATTTTAGATTAATTTAACATCAAACATAGAAGATTCAAAAGAAAAATGAAAAGAAGGCAGATTATTTGTACAAGCTTCGAGTCTCCTTCATATTCTTGTTTCCTCGTGGCTTCCTGTTTCTTTTGTTTCTGTGTGGTGGTGTGTGCTTTATTGTGTGTGAACTGGTGTGTGTTTCTTGTGTTTTGTGTAGTTCTTAGTGAGAAGAAGAAAATGGCCGCGAAGGGTGATGAAAAATGAGAACACATTCTTGGTTATCTGGTGTGGTGTGAAGAAGTGAGGGAGGATGGTGTCAAGGGCATTCTGGTCAGTTTGTTGAAGTGGATAACAGAAGGAACAAATTGAGAAAAAGGTTAAGTTAAAGGATTTAGTGCAGAATGACCAAAACCTTAAAGAAGTTTAATGTATTTAAACCACAAGAAAACAACCTTCTAAATTAACCAATAAATAAAGACAAATAAATCACTAAATAATACTTATAAAACTTGGTTTGACACCCAAAGTTAACGTTAAAGAATTTAGTGCAAAATATCCAAAACGTCAAGGGAGTTTAGTGTATTTAACCCACAAGAAAACAACCTCCTAAATTAACCAATAAATAAAGGACAAATAAACCACTTAATAATACTTATAAAACTTGGTTTGACACCTACACACGGTAAATTCTTAGGTAGATCAAAATATATGACTCTATCATGTACTTTGTGATTCTCATTTGTCCACTTAGCCATATTATATTAGAGGCCAATTTCTTGGATTAGGACTTTTTTAAAAATTTATCAAGTAAATGTGATCGTTTGATGAGGTTTTCTAGAATTGTGACTCTTGTACATTGAAAGTGCGTAATCTAATTGACTACATACTTTTAAAGTGCGTAATTAAATAGAGTCCAATTTTTTTTTTATTTAAAAACAATGGGACTTCGCACTTCCATTATTGAAATTTTTTTTTTTTTGAAACAATAACACTTTGCCTTCCTGCACTAATTGAGTAATTACACTTTACCTCCCTAAACTATAAAAATATAAAGCTTGCCCCCCAAATAATACTATTCCTCTATTACCAACATTTAAATTGTTAAAATAATCTAGTTAAACAAATAAAATACCTTGGAGATTATATTTTGATTTTTATGCATTTAATTTTTTATAGTGTTGTGATAATTATTTATAAAATTCCAAAAATAAACTATATAATATTGCTATGTAACCTATGTCAATGCATTTCTTGATGTCAGATATAATATAACTGAATAGTTTCTCACATTTCACTCCTTAATCTAAGATATCAATGTCTTATAATATATTTTATAATTTTTCTAATTCTTTAAACTATTGAAAATCAATAAAATACATAAAAAATCAAAATATGATACTAAGGGTATTTTAGTTAGCTAACTAAATTTTCTTGAATTTTTAAAATTTGTAAAGGATGAATAATGTGAATCAGGGGCAAAGTATATATTTCTATAGTTTAGGGGGGGCAAAATGTAATTACACTTATTATAATGTGTAGGAAGACCATTTTGCAATTTTTAAAAAAAATTAAAGTAAAGTGCGAAATCAATTTAGGTTTTGCACTTGCAAAGTGTAATTACACTTTACCCCCTGAACAATAAGTATAATTTTTAAAATTGGGAAGAATCTCCCTTATATTTCGACCGTTTTTCTAAACTTTTAGAACTAATCAACAACCAAAATACTCAGCCATATGAACAAACAAGTACATAAAGAACATAACACTAAATACTATTACTTTTTATCAACTAATTTAAGCAAAGTTCATTAAATTATCCTCAACTAACATATAATTACTTATATCGAATACATAAACTGGCATAAGATAAAGTTGGAAAAGCAATTATATAATTATTGGAAAAGCAATTGCGATATCATGAAAATATAGTGACAACAAATTATCACATTGAAAATGGTAAATGTTCGGTAGAATATTGATTATTATTATTATTATTATCACTTTGCAAACAATGAACAAGTAGTAAAAACCTTAATTATCCTAATCAACTCCCACATACTCGCAAGTTTATGAGGTGAGGTTGTATATAGGACGAGTAAGGATCATTCTTACGAGAACTATTGGAACAATTACTAGGTTCACAAGCCTATTTACTAAGTTAGATGAAATAATAAGGGGTTTTTGACTAATTCTAAACTAAATTTAATTCCAAGAAATTAAAGTAAAATAAGAGTATAAAATTCTAACCCTATGGAAAACAATTAAATATATTCGAAGCCTAATTACTCTACTTGCAAGCACTAAATCAAGAACAAGAATTTAAATTAATCTACTCTATAAAAGTAATCACAAGCGATAAAATAAAACCCTAGCTACACAACTACGGAAGTAATTAAGAATTTAAAGGCAATAAAACGTGAAGAATAATTAAGGAAGAAGAAAGGAATAAGAACAAACATTAAATTGCATAAAAATAAATCAAACTCAGTAATTGCAGCAAAAACGAATGTTGATGATCATCGATGCTTGGATTCTTAACAAGAGAGTGATATTCTATCTCGAACAATTGAGAAAATCTATCATATAACTAAATTATCAATCTAACTATTGAAAACCTAAGAAACTAATGATGGCTGATGATGATGATGATTTCCTCCCCTTATCTCTTGGTGTATTTATAGATATTTTTAGGATTTTGAGGTTCAGGGATAATAAGTACACATTTTTGCTCATAATTGAGCCCACGGAAGGATTTTCTTGCAAAATAAGTAACTTTATGTGATTTATTTTATGGCCCCTGGCGCTGCTTCTAGAATGTTGGGATTGCCCTTCTAGAATTGGCGCTTGGGCGCTACACTTTTGTAGTGCCTAGGCGTGAGTTCTAGAAACTTTGTTTTTCTTTATCTTCAATTTTAATCATGATGCAGGTCGAAATTGAAAATATTTAAAACATAAAAGTTACAACTCTATTCCTCAACTTTCCAAAATATTTTGAATCACCCCAATTGGAGTTTGGAAAAGAAAGTTATGCTCAATTTACCAGACTGTTACAGCAGTTAGAAAAGGGGGAGAAGAAAGAATGAATGAAATGAGACGAAGAAGACATGTCAGAAGATTCAAAGGTCACAAAACAGTGATGGCTTTAGTGATGAAATTAGCGACATTTTTAAGGTTCGATGAACAAACTATTGCGTGCCAGTTGTATGCCGTTATATACAATTGTTAGCGACGAAAACAACCTCTGTCACAATCTTGAAATTAACGATAGATTAAGCAACATAAATTTTTTACTTTCCCACTCAATAATTGTTTAGGTAGGATAAAGGTTAGCAACGAATTTAGTGACACACACTATTCCAATCATAGTAATGTAGTGAGCGACGAAAATAGCAACGATTACCTATTGCTAAAGTTCGCGCCTTTGAGCACTATATCTTGTGATGAAGTTTGAGACGAAACTTGCGCCGAAAATTTTTGTTACCAGTTAGCAACGAATTCAATGACGAAGTAGCAACAAAGCTTCTATTCGTTGTTAAACTCGTCACTAATTACCGACAAATTTTGTCCGTCGCTAAATTTTTGTCACTAATCGTGTATTATTTTGTCGTGAGATGCTATAAATTTGAATTGATCTGATGTTAACCCGAAACTGACTTAATTTTATTAAGTGAGTAAGATCTAGACTATCGTGTTGAACTTGGGCTATGAATTTTTAAAGAGGTTGAGTTCGAGCATATAGAAACTTTACTCACATCAAATTTCATTTCACCAATTTTATCTGGCGTGGGAAAAAAAAAAATTTCAATTGTATTTTATAACACTTATCTATTTTTTCTACTCATGAAGCATATAAAAAAGGTGAATATAGAAAAAATAAATTATTGGATCTAAATCATTTAAAAGAAAAAAAATTATTATATTATAATAGGAGTTGAAATCTAATACAAATAGCTGTATGAGCTTAAACTAGCTTGTGATAACTGAAAGTAAAAGAAAACTTCAATCCGGCCTGCTTGATCTTCTTAGATAGTAATAATCTTTGTCTCAAGGCCTTGATGTTTGTTCTTATCCCATTCATAGCCAATTGGGCAAGTAAACTTGCAACAAATGTATCACCCGAATAATTGTAACTCATTTCGTGATAATCATGATACCTTTTATATTCCTTGGTTTGAGGGTTGTAACTGAAAATTGCAACGTCCACGGGCCGAGATCATAATTTCTTCACCACTTCTCATGAGCAAGAATGGCAACCCTATGTCATGAATATAATTCGGATCATACACAAATCTGGAAACCTCAAACATCCTAGTCCAAGATTCTTTGACCCCATATTCTTTCATTGCAAGTACTTCAAAATTCCCATAATTATTAGTCAAATTTCTAGCAGCCACACAAAGGCACCCGTCCAATTCCCCCAACTCAAATACCCTCTTACCTTCATTATAATTGTATTCCTGCAATGGCAATGGCAATGGCAATGGAACCTTACTCATTACTTTATCAGAATTGGATCAAAAGCAACGATCCGTGTAAAACTTTAATTATTGTGTTTAGTACCTTTCCAGTGAATAAATCCATTGACTAAAACTCCCTTTGTTAGGACAAGGAAATCATAAGGAAAATTTGATAATCTTTTCCAACGTTTTTCTCTCAATCCTGCTACCAAAACAATCCCTTGAGGAAATTCCGGATGCGAAATTCATGAAACCGTATACCAAAGTATCTAAACAAGCCTATTATTATTTTGTAATCATCCCTTGATGAGTCATAATAAATCCCAGAATTTGTTAGAATCATACCAGGACTAATATGTTTTAAATAATCCAATTCTAATAGGTGGCTAAAAAATGCTGTGAAAGGGTTCCACAAGAAAAAAGAAGTTCCAAAAATTATAAGCAATAAACCGTTGCACGAACCCACAATACAGCCATATACATGGCTCATTCTTATCCATGAGTAACTCTCAATCAACCCTTCGCTATTTGTGAAATGAAACTTCGCAATTGTTTCATGACGAGGGGGTATATATGTGGAGGTGTAAACAAGTGGTCTAATGTCATAAAAACTGCTTTTGTTTGATTTTGATTAAGGCTGTGAAGGGTAAAATTGGAATCGGATATTATGGAATTCCAAAGCTTGCAAACACACTTGAACCTTAATAAAGACTTGATGGGAAGTCTAGGTAGGATATTGGAAATACCAAGCTCAATTCCTCTGGAATGTGAAATAATAATCTTGATGCTTTGTTTTCTTTTGTATCAGATAAGCATTGTGAATCCATAGACATTATCCTTCGTTATGCAACGGGGATATTATGATATAAAGCTGAAGTCTGGAAAGTATTTTTTTTTTTTTTTTTGGTGGGGGGCCAGGGGCCATCAAATAAATCTGTATTAGGATTTTTTTTGTTGAGGGAGGTCAGATATTCTTACTTTTATAGATCACTAGAGAGTAAAAAGTTTATTCGGATGATTATTACGGTCACAATTAATTTAAATGGGAGTAAATTATGTTAAGAAATTGACTAATTTTCATTTAAGTAATTTCTTTTGAATAGGGGTAAGTAGTTTCCTAAATAGTTTTCTAAATAGTTTATTTACCTGGAGTAATTGTAAAGTAATTTCTTATTTGTATAAAGTTTAGTTTGTAACACAAGTTATTTTTTATGGTATTCATGACTAGAGGTGGTAGTGGGTAGGGCCAACCCGTGGACCCGACCCGCCCGACCCAGCCCGGTTGTTACCTCTAGGGCTGTCTCTTATACACATCTAGATGTGTATACGAGACTGGGCCAGGAGTGCTGCCGCGGCCCCACCCGTCAATGGAACCGTGACCGACCCACGGTCAACGGTTTGGCCGATCAACTGTCTCAAATACACCTGATGTGTATAAACGGGCACAGCCCGCAAGCCAAACTCGTCGGGCCTAAGGGCCGCCCGTTGCAATTTTTTTTTAAAAAAAAATTTAATGACAGTTTTACCCCTCAAACAGTCATAAAATAGCTAGTTTTTGGGGGTAATATTGGAAAAAAATTTCAATAAATACCACACAATTTTTCCAACAAATCACACAACAATTTCTTTCTACTTTCTCTTATTTCCTCTTTCTACTCTCTAACTCTATCTCCAAGTGCTATTATAATTTCTTTCATACTACTTAAATTATAGTATATAGTATTTTAGAAATTTAAAATTACTCTTAAGTTGATAGCTCAATTAAAAGATTTGGAGATTTATCCAAAATTCAAGTAGTGAAGTGCCCAAGTACTCAAGTGTATAAATTGAAATTCAACATTTCAATTTTCAATTTTTTCATACTTTTTAATTTATTAATTGTCTTTATCAACTCCCTTTTTTTTTTTTCTTTCTTTATTATTGTTTTGTTATATTCTTTTATTTGAAAATTTAGTAGTTTGCATCTTTAGTTTTCATAATACCACTTTATTTGTTTCTTTATTTAAATTTTTTTTCCATTACAAGAAAATGGAACAAGGATCACAAGCACCCCACATCCTACTAGATGGTCCTACAATATTTGTTGAGTTAGATGATATAGACAACCAAAATGAACAAGCACCTACTAAATAACCCACTACTACTAAAATGAAAAGTCTCGTTTGGGAATTTTTTGAAAGAGATGAAGAAAATGAAACTGCTACTTGTAAATTATGTGTTCCACCTATATTATTTAAACACAAAAAAGAGGGGGAACCGGAACACTTAATAAGCATTTTACATTAGTAAAAAACATAATGAAGCTCAAAAAAAATAAAAAATGGTTCAAACACAAATTCACACCATACAAGGTATGGTAATGGGTAATTTTAAATATTCACATGAAAAAAAATAGAAAGGAAATGGCTAAATGGATATTTAGAGATGAATTGCCTTTTATTTTGAGTGAAAGTTTCAATTTAAAACAATACATGCACCAAGCCGTGAACCCACGATTTAAAAAGATTCCTAGAAATACTTTGAAAAGTGATATTAAAAGAATGTATAGGGAAAAGAAAAATGAATTGATAGCTACTATTGCATTGACTAATTATAAAGTTGCATTTACTGTCGATTCTTAGAAAGCAATCACAAATGAAAATTATTTTCGTATTACTGCACATTGGGTAGATGTAGATTGGCATTTACAAAAGTGAATTTTTAGTTTTCAAATTTTTGAACACCCTCACAATGCCCCCCAAATTACAAGGTTGATTACTAATTGTGCCCGTGAATATGGTTTGCTATGAAAAAGTTATATCCATTTATTTGGATAATGCCTCATATAATACTGCAAGCGTGCCTATGTTAAAAGATGTTTTCAAACCTATTTTAGGTGGTGAATTATTTCATAATAGATGTGCATGTCATGTACTTAATATTTGTATTCAAAATGGTTTTAAAATGGTTGAAAATATTATTAGTCCAATTAGAAGTGTTATTTATTTTATCCGTTCATCTACTGTTCGTCAACAAGATTTTAAACGAATTTGTTTAGAAAATGGCATAAAACCTAAATATTTTTCAATAGATGTACCCACTAGGTGGAATTCTACTCGTCATATGTTATCAAGTACTTTGGGTTATGAAAAATTACTTTCCGCATTTTACAACGAGCACATTAGTTCAATTAATGCAACTTCTTTGGGCGAGGAGGATTTTGATCGAGCTAAAACAATGGTAGAAATTTTAAAGCAATTTGAGTATGCTACTTATAGACCTTCATCTCATGTTGTTTTACCTGAACATAAGTGTTATTAAAGTTATTTTTTTTAATCATAAAATGAATGACTTTTTTGATAATATGATTAGTGCAATGGAAGAAAAATTTGACAAGTATTATGAAAATATTTCGTTGTTGTATTATTTGGCATGTGTTATTGATCCACGTAATAAATTGTATAAGTTAAATGCTTTCATTGAATATTTTAATAATCATAGTACCACAAATACCATAGACAAACAGTTACTCATAGAAACTAGTAAAAAATCTTTTCATGAATTATATAAAATTTACAAACAAAACTCCCCCATCTTCTAGTTCATTTACATCAGATTCACAATATACTATGCTTCATATAAATGTTAGAACACATTTTGATCCTCACCAACTATTCTTTGCTTCGAATAGATCGAGAATTGAAAATACTAATTAAGTAACTCAATATTTAAGTGATCCACTACATCTAGGAGACGACGAGTTCAATCCAAGTTTTGATATTCTTTCTTGGTGGCGAAAGCATAAATGTCTATACTCCTATCGTATCTCAAATTGCTCGGGATTTGTTTATAATTCCGGTTTCTACAGTTGCATTGAAAAGTGCTTTTAGTGTAGGTGAAAGAGTTTTAGATATAGAAGGGCTCGAATGACACCTGCAACTTTGGAAATGTTGGTGTGCTTAAAGGATTGATTAGACGCTGAAGAAAGAAAACAAGGATTGATGATGTAAAATATCGACGAATATGAAGGTAGTAGTAGTTCACCAAATTGATATATAGTATACATAGGATTTTAATGTTTAATAATTTTTTGTTTGAATGTAAGGTTCTATGTCCCCCTCCTTTTGTATGTAGTAAATAGCTTATTAATTTTATTTAGATCCTTAAATTAGTTTTATAACTTGTAATGATTTGGAGGTAAGGTTCAATGCCCCCTCCTTGTACTTTTTTTTATAATATTAATATACATGGTAGGGGTCTATGCCAAACCCTCACCATCTCAAGGTGATTTTTTTTTCTAATTAAATATCTTTACTATATTATAGAATTAACAAATAATAAGTATTGACTTATACAACCAAGAAATAACTTGGTCAAGTAAGTACTAATTTGGAATAATAAAATACTAATAACTAATTTCGAACTTTGGTTTTTGAATATTAACTACGAACTTTAATTTCGAATAATAAGTATTAGTTTGGACTTTGAATTTTAATTATTAATAACTTGGTCTAATATATAAGTCCAATTTTGATTAATAAAGTACTATTAACTAGTAAGTAGTAATTCGAACAATTAATAAGTTATAATTTAATAAATTACTAATGAATAGTAAGTAAATGATTTTAAATTAATAAGTTATTAATTTTAAAATAATAATTAATAAGTAAAAATTTAAGTTTCTCAAAAAAATAATTTTAAAATTTAAGTAAGAATTTAAATTGGAGGGCCAGGTCTTGGGCCTGCCCGCCCTGGCCCACCCCTTCCTTGGGGCCGGCCCGTGACAAGTAATCACGGGTCTGGCCCGACTCGACCCACCGCCACCTCTAGTCATGAATTAATTTCACTTTATACTACTAACTTATGATCAATTTACACTTTGCACCTTTAATTCTAAATTTTGGATCCTCTAATTCTAAATTTAAATACATTATAACCTTAAATACTCTTAAATTTATACCATTATGGTCTAATTTTTAATAGTTTTAAAAAACTTGATGAATATTTTACTTTAGATAGTGGTGTGTATGGTGGAAAATTCCGTTAACTTTAATAATAATATTAAAATAGGACTGAAATAAATAAATCTGATAATTCAGAATATAATATGTCCAAATAATGAGTATAAAGTACAAAATGAAAGTCGGATACAAATTAAAAGGTAGAGAGTGGAATAAGCCCATCTTTTTCGTAAACTTGGAATGATTTTTATTGATTGTACAAAGCAGATGAAATATGATGTTCTAGGCAGTCTAAAACTTAATAGACCTGCTACAATAGAAAACAAAACCAACTAGAGGAAAACGGACTCAAAATAACTAAGGCAAGAAATCTGGTAATGCTGTGCTGAAGATCCGTGAAGGGGATGAGGAATTGTACATAAAACAAAAAATAATTACAAAAATTTTGGTCGAAGTTGTTATATTGTCGAAAGTCTTACTCCACTTTGTACCTCTTTAACATGTACATGAATCTATACTTATTTTTTGGACATATTGTATTTAAACTATTAAATATATCCCATTTTAGTTTAATTTTTAATTTCGTTACCTGAGTTAACAGATTTTAAGTAAGTACATGCCATGCAACTGGGGCATATTGCTACAACGAAAATAGTCATGGTTAATTTTACTTTGCACCTTAATTTATGACCAATTCTCATCTTGCACCTCCGATTCTAAATTTTGGATACATTGTACCCCTTACCCTTAAATGTGTCACACTTTTGTCTAATTTTTAATAGTGTTAAAAAATTTGACAAATTTTCTACTTTAGGTGAGCTGTGTGCAATGTTGGAATATTTGTTAACTTTAGTAACAATGTTTAAAATTAGATTAAAATAAATAGAAAAATTTGAGAGTTTGGAATATAATATATTTAAAAAATAAATATAAAATGTAAGAATCGAATACAAGTTAAAGAGTGCAAAGTGAAATAATTAAACCTTCTCAAAATCTAGTATTGAAGTAGAAAGTATATTGCACTCAAAATGATGTGGTACAGGTTTGTTTAACCCCTATTCTTAGTAGAATGACCCAAAAAATAGCTCCAAAATTTGGGGCAACCGCACAGGTTATAGGGGATCTACTTTTGCCTTTGTCATGGATGCCAGATAAATTAATTGGAGCTTAGATCTAATCAGATTTCACCTATTTTTGAATTCCAATAGAGATCTGGCCTGGAAAAAAAAAAGAAGAAAACTAGTGTGTTACAATTTCAATTGTTTTTTATTTTTTATTTTTGTACAATTTCAATTGTTATCTTATAACACTTGATCCAATATCAAGCACATAAGAAAGGTCTTTTTTTCTTTAATTAAATAGCACATAAGACAGGTTAATAGAGAAAAATAAATGTAAATGATTGGATCTAAATCATTGAAAAGCCAAAAATTATATTATCGGAGATTAAAAAAAAAAACACGATTAATGTAGGAATTGCAATCTAACATAGATAATTGAAAGCAACTGAAAACTTCAATCCGGCTTCATCTTCTTAGATAATAACGTGAGTGTCGAGGCCTTGATGTTTCTTGTTATTCCATTCATAACCAGTTGGGCAAACTAAACTTCCAACAAATTTATCACACGAAGAGTAGTAACCCATTCTGTCATAATCCTGATAACTTTTACTTTCTTTAGTTTGAGGGTTGTAACTAAAATAACTTCCATAGGCCAAGATCACAATCTCTTCACCATTTCTCATAAGCACGAATGGCTACTCTATGTCATAATAATGATTTGGAAACCCTGTTTCATGAAAAGGATTTGAATACAGAAATCTTGAAACCTCAAACATCTTAGTCCAAGATTCCTTCACCCCATATTCTTTCATTAAAACTACTTCAAAATTCTCGTGGTTTATTAAAATTTCTACCAGCCATACAAAGGCAGCCGTCCAATTCCCCCAAATCAAATATCCAACCTAAACTATAATTGTACTCCGGCAATGGAACCTCGCTTATTACTTCATCATCTGTCTTTGGATCAAAAGCAATAATCCGTGTAAAATCGTCACAATTGGTAGCTTTCCAGTGCACAAATCCATTGACTAAAACACCCTTTGTTCCAATAAAGCAATAACAAGGAAAATTTGATAATTTTTTCCAACTTTTCTCTCTCAATCCTGCTACAAAAACAACCTCTTGAGGAAATTCCGGAAGGAATTTAATCCATAAATTGTAGTTCTTATACAACCCTACTATTATTTTGTAGTCATCCCCTGACGAGTCATAATAAATCCCAGAATTTGTGACAGGACTATATTTTAAATAATCCAATTCGAGTACGTGGCTAAAAAATGCTGTCAAAGGATTCCACAAGAAAAAAGAAGTTCCAAGAATTATAAGCAATAAACCGTTGCACGCACGAACCCGCAATATAGCCATTTAGATGCCCCGTTCTTATCCACGTGCAACTCTCCATCAACCCTTGGCTATGGAATTGCTTCAAGATAAGGTAATATATATGGAGAGGTATAGATTTGCTCTAGTGTCATAAAAACTGCTTTTGTTGTTGGATTTTGACTGAGGCTGTGAGGGGCAAAATTGGGATCGGATATTATGGAATTCCAAAGCTTGCTAACACACTTGAATCTTAACAAAGACTTGATGGGAAGTCTACGAAGGATATTGGAAATTAATTCCTCTGAAATGTAAAATAATAATCCTGATGCTTTTTTTCCTTTTATATCAGATAAGCTTTGTGAATCCATAGACATGAATGATCCTTAGTTATGCTACGTACGTTTAGATATTATGATTCAAATCTGAAGTCTGGGTGTTTTTTTTTTTGAAGGCGGCACCAGGCGGTCAGATATTCAGGTTTTTATAGATAAAAAAAGAGTAAAAAGTATTTGGATGATTATTACTGTCCAGAGACAGGAATTATATACTAATTTAAGTGGGGGTAAACTACGATATGATGTGTCCTAATTTTTTTGAAACTCTGTGTTTTTATTTATTTTTGGTTAAACCAAAATATTAAAAGTACTAAAGGTTTTTTTTTTTTTATATGGCAATACATGTGTAAGCGAACATAAATGACAGAGAGCTATCACCGGGTGGGTTCTTTAAACCACAAGATTGGTCCTTGATAAACCTTCAAGTTTCAACAGCAAGTGTTCAATCCAACGTTGGATCCGGTTCGATTTTGATTAAAAATTATATTCAGTTTCAGTTCCTCTTTGACACAAAATTTGCATAGAGGAAAATGAAATATTTGAATGGCATTGCCACCCAAAAAAAAAAGAAAAAAGAACGGCATTAATTACTAGATAAATTGGAGTTTAGATTAAAAAAAAAAAAAAAAATCTAGTTTGTTACGATTTCAATATATATATATATATTTTTTTTGGAGTACAATTTCAATTGTTATCTTATGACATTTGATCTAATTTGTTTCTACGCAACTCAAGCACATAAGAAAGGTCTTTTTTTCTTTAAGTAGCAAGGTCAATAGAGGAAAAAAAAAATGGCTGGATCTAAATCATTGAAATGCCAAAAATTAGATTAACATAGGAGTTGATATCTAACATAGATAATTGAAAGTAACTGAAAACTTTAATCCAGCTTCATCTTCTTAGTTAGTATCTTGCTGAATAATAATTTGAGTCTCGAGGCCTTGATGTTTCTTCTTATCCCATTCATAGCCAGTTGGGCTGACTAAACTTCCAACAAATTTATCACACGGAAAGTAGAAACCCATTCTGTAATGATCTCGATAACTTTTACTTTCCTTAGTTTGAGGGTTGTAACTAAAATAACTAGCATAGGACGATATCACAATCTCTTCACCATTTCTCATGAGCACGAATGGAAATCCTATGTGATGGTAATGACATCTGGAAACCTCAAACATCTTAGTCCAAGATTCCTTGATCCCATATTCTTTCATTGCAAATACTTCAAATTATTCCAGTAATTATTAAAACGTCTACCAACCAAACAAAGGCAACCGTCCAATTCCCCCAAATCAAATACCCAACCTTCACTATAATTGTACTCCGGCAATGGAACCTCACTTATTACTTCATCATCTATCTTTGGATCAAAAGCAATAATCCGTGTAAAATCACGTGTGTAACGTTTGCTAGCATTCCAGTGCAAAATTCCATCGACTAAAACGGCCTTTGTTCCAAGAAGGCAATCATAAGGAAAATTTGATAATTTTTTCCAACGTTTTTCTCTCAATCCTGCTACCACAACAACATGTGGGGGATTTTGACTGATGCTGTGAGGGGTAAAATTCGGATCAGATATTATGGAATTCCAGAGTTTGCTAACACACTTGAATCTTAATAAAGATTTGATGGGAAGTCTAAGAAGGAGATTGAAAATTAATTCCTCTGGAATGTGAAACATTAATTCTGATGCTTTGTTTTCTTTTGCATCAGATTTCGCCTTGTCAATCAACAAAGCGTTGTGCTACAGATCTGAATCGATATAATAGGGTTTTTTTGTTTTTGTTTTTGTTTTTTTTTTTGTGGAATGCAGTCAATATTCTAGCTTTTATAGATAAAAAAGAGTTTTAAACAAAAAAAAAAAAAAAAGAAGGGAAATTCTACTCTGAGAGAACCATTACAAACTTTTAAAGTATAATAGGATTGTAAATTTTTTAAGAGTTTATTATTACTATTACAACTAATTTAATGGGAGTCCTAATTTGATTATCCTTTCTTGTTACTAGTTTAATTTTTCTACAATTTGATTACGGTTGACCTGATTCCAAATCTGATAGTAATTTGGTCACGTTTGAAATTGAAGGAGGGCCCTGTTACTCATAAATTCAATTGACTGCATACATGGTGTTGTTCATTAAAACCAGTAGGTTTCAACTGCAAGTGTTAGATCCAACGTTGGATCTGGTTCGATTTTGATTAAAACATAGAGTTAATAACAATTTGCCCCCCTGAATAGGTGGATACAAGATCCAACATTATACCTTACCCTCTTAAACTAAAATAATATACACATTACTCCTATTGACACTATTCATTTATTAACAATTTTAAAATCATCAACATAATCTAGTTAAATGACTAAAATACCCTTCACACTATATTTTTATCTTTTATGTATTTAAATTTTGATTGTAATGTGACAATTATTTAAAAATAAGTAATAATAAACTATATTATATTTCAATATAATCCATATATCAATATATTTTTGGTCAAATTTTTAAAAGTTTTGGATTATATTTTATATTATTTTGAATTTGAATGTTTAACTAGTTCTAGAATAATTACCAAATGAACTTATTTTCTATTGAATTTTTTTCTTGTGTGACAATATATTTTCTATAAATTTTGATTTTTTTTTTATGTCTCTTACCATTTTGTACTTTTAATATTTGACTTAACTTGTACAAATTAGAATATTGGATATAATATAATTCAATATTTTTTCACATTGCCACTCCCTAAAGTCAAAAATATCTATAATTTGTTATTATATTTTATTTTTTTCATAATTCTTTTATAACTATCGAACATCAAAATTAAATACATAAAATATCAAAATATAATATTAAGGGCATTTCAGTCATTTAACTAAATTTTCTTGATATTTTAAAAATTTTAAATAATGAATAATGTTAGTGAGAGACAAAGTATATATTTTATTATTTTACGGGGCAAAGTATAATTATCCCCAAGTTCAAGAGAGAAAGTGTCATTAACTCTCAAATCTCTTCAAGTCTCAACAAATATATCAAAACTCTATCCATAATCGTCCGCTCCTTTGCCTTTTAAATCCATACATTTTTTGGTGAGTATTGTACCTAAAAATAAGGGTGTTCATGGACTGGTACCCGATTCATAAGATAAAAAAAGGTACCCGACCCTCATTGATCAGGTCAAAAAAATTTCGATCATCTACCCGATCCATACAATAAGGCTGAGTACCCGCAAAAAAAATGTCGGGTTGACCGGATACCCAACCCTCACTAGTAGTAACAAACATAAAAATTTAAATAATGATGGTTAAGCAAGTTAATTTCACAATTAAATCAACAACAATTAAATCTAAGTAACAAAATACATCACAATAGCAACAAACTAACAAGTAGCAACAAGGCAATAGCAACAACAATTAAATCACAAAATATATCTCAACAGAAGAGAGTGTGAGGATTGATGATGCGAGGAAGAGGAAGGAAAGACAAGGAACTAAAAAGAAGAGGTGAGAAACTGCAATAGCCCTAGTAAGTATTAGTTTCTAATGAAACCCTAATAATCAAAATTTTAAAATTACCCTTGAAATGGATCGGGTCAGATACCCGACGGGTCACAAAAATATGACCTGCTACTCGACCCTCAACCTCAGTGACTTGACCCTCTACTTGACCCACTTTCAAAATGCGGTTCGAGTATCCTCTTTTTCTAGCTCGAATCAGACCGGATCAGTGAATTTTTTAGATTAACAGGTCAGGATGAACACCTCTATCAAAAAATAGTCCCCAGATCAGGTTCCATCATCATTAAAACTTCATGACCATTCCTCATGACCAATAACGGAGTCAAAATTGTGTAATACAGGTCATTATCAAAACCCCATATCATATCAAACAATGGAATCCAAGATTCTTGGATTCCATATTCATTCATTACTAATACTTCAACAATATTATCATGAAAAATATTACTATAGACCTGATTTTAGACTCCACTTGTAGACCTTATGGTCAAGATTAAATTTTATAAAATCTTGCTTCTATCAACTGATGTCATAGATTTCATAATATTTAATCTACAATACAGAATCTACATTTCTGGTCAAAGACCAAATCTACTTAAGTATTTCCCTATTATCATTCCACAACTAGCAAGTATCCTTATCACAACAAGTCATACATAGGCAGCCCTCTAAAACTCCTAAGCCAAGTATTCGAAGATCAACTTCTTCTCCAGGCAATAATATTATTTTCTAGATTTTTGACACAGGCAATGGAACCTTCTTGACTTCATCTTCGTAGTTGAATCCAAAGCAATTATCTTATGAGGTAAATTCGACTGAGTGTAGATGCCCAAGTCATCAAAAAAAAAAAAGTCCATCGAACAAAATCGCACCTATAACTTTTTTCAATCCCTATAACAACTTTGTAATCTTCGATGGTCGAATCATAAACAAATCCTGAAATCCAATACGGGTAAATGAGACGTCCTCTGTACATAAACTTTACTTCAAGAATTTTGCAAAAATTTCTTGTTGATGGATTCCACAAGACGAAAGAGGTCCCCAAAAGTACAAGTAACAAACCGTTACACGAACTGACAACAAACTCATGTAAGGATCCATGCCTTGGAAATTTGGTCAAAGTTAATTTAGCAAACTCTTTAACGATAATAACGAAAATAATAATGAAATCTATGAAGAAAATATAAATGGACAAAGATACAAAAATTTACGTGATTCGATCAATTAGATCTACGTCGACGGGTGGAGGGGTGTAGTATTTCACTATATGAAAAAGATACAAAGTCTCGAAAAAATGTTAAAAGATCGAAAGAGAGATATCCCAAAAGAACATATGAGAATTAGACTGAAAACAAGTCCTAAAGACTTGTAACATCCTCTGTATTCTTACTTCGGATTTACGGTGCACTAAAAGAGTAAATTTGCCTTCTATTTATAGGCAAAATTTGCCATAAAAATCCAAAGGAAGCCATAATCATTTTGGCCAAGAAAAATTGGATCATGTTTGCAAAGTTATTTTCAATCCCGTGGATGGAATTGAATTTGGATGTTGTATGTGTCAATGGCCAAAGCCACAGATGCACGCTAACAAATCTCTACCATGGCTTTTCATCTGATACAAAAATAATAAATTTGTTCCACTTTTTTCAAATAAGCCCCAACGGGACTAATCATCACCACGAACACCAATCAAATCCAAACAGTGCTAGAACTTAGCAAATGGAAGGAATTTCGTAAACATGTCAGCAGGATTATTTCTGGTACTAATCTTCTGAACAGAAACTTAACATCTTGTCAGCAATAGTATCCTAAATGAAGTGATACTTCATGTCAATGTGTTACGTTTTTTTATGATATATCTGATCTTTACTCGAGTGAATGACATTTTAACTATCACAATGAATAGTAGTTGTACTTTGATATAGACTGAATTCGCCAAACAAACCCTTTAATCATAAGGCTTCATTGATTGTCTCGGTGATATCCATGTACTCTGTTTCAGTAGTAGACAAAGCTACGACAAGTTGTAAGGTAACTTTCCAGCTAACAGCACAATCTCCAATGCAAAATACATAACCTGTGAGTGATCTTCTTTTTCAAGATCTCCAGTGTAGCCTGAGTTTACGAATCCAACCAAAGTGTTGCTGTTCCTCCCGAACTCTAAACAAGTATTTGAAGTCCTGTGCAAGTATTTGAGAATTCACTTCATAGCCTGCTAATATGTTTTACCTAAGTAAGACATATATCTACTTATCATACTAATTGCTTGTGAAATGTCTGGACGTGTGCAAACTTATTGCATACGTAATGCTTCTGACTGCACTGCAATAAGGAATACGTGTCATATACCCTTCCTCTTTATCTGACTATGGTGATTAAACAGCTGACAGTTTGAAATGAACAGTAAGAGAAGTGTTTACTAGTTTAGCATCTTTCATGCCAAACCTCTCCAAGACTTTCTCTAGATAGTTTCTCTGGGTCAAAAATAATTTTTCACTCCTCAATCTTTTGTCTCAAATTCACTGTTCAACTAAAATTTCAAAGTGTGAATTTCTGTCAAATCCTTGGCAGTAATGAGTATGTCATCAACATATAATAACAAGTAAATAAAAGAATCATTATTCAACTTCTGAAAGTAAATACAACTATCATACATGTTCTGTGAATAACCATGACCCAATATAAAGGAATCAAACATCTTCTACCGCTGTGTTGAAGATTGTTTCAATCTGTACAAGGATTTCTTCAACAGGCAAATATAGTATTCTTCTCCTTCAATTTCAAATCTTTTGGGTTGTTTCAATGTAAATTTGTTCTTCAAGTTCGCCATGTAGGAAAGCTGTCTTAACATCAAACTACTCCAATTCCAAATCATATATGTCAACTAAAGCAAATAGAACACGTATAGAGCTATATTTAACAAGTGAGAAAACATCATTAAAATTCATACCTTGTACATGACTATAGTCCTTTATGACTAAACGTGCCTTGTACCTTGTATCTTCAAACCCTAAAATTCCTTCTTTTTTTTTTTTGAAGACCCATTTGCAACCAACAATTTTCTTCCCTAATAGCGGCTTCACAAGAACCCATGTACCATTTTTGTAAAGAAACTCAATTTCTTCATTTATAGCAATCAGCTACTTGGATGAATTAGCACGTGAATTGCCTCCGAAAATGTAGATCGTTCACCAATTTCTTCAATTTTTTGTGCAACTGACAAAGCAAATGCAACTAAATTCGTATACCTGTGTGGTAGTCGAATTTCTCTTTTTGGTCTATCTCTAGCTATAGAATATTTTTCTTCTCTTCTGCTTCAACTTCAAGTATCTCGTTTGCATCTAACTGAACTGTACAAGAACTTAGTTGAGAAGGACTAGTGTCCAATTTTGACCTCCACCTGCTTCTACATACTCTCCTTACTATCTATATTATAAGAACTAAAGACTCCTTTCTTGGATGTAACACGAAAGATTCATCAAAAGTTACATCTATACTAATTATGAATTTAGGTAACTTGGAATCAAGACATCATAGACAATATCTTTTCACCTTAGATGGATACCCAAGAAAAATACCTTTTTTAACTCTTGGTTCAAATTTGCTATCATTTGCATAAATGTATACAGGATGTCCAAATATTCTTAAGTCAGAATAATCAGTAGGAATACTTGACCAAACTTCCTCTGAAGTCTTAAAGTTTAGAGGTACAGAAGGAGCATAGTTGACAATATACCAAGCGTTAGAGATTATCTTTGCTCAAAAGTCATTCGTCATCTAGAATTTGAGATCATGCAACGAACTCTTTCTAAAGAGAGTCTTATTCATCTATTATGCCATACCATTTTGCAGAAGTGTCATTCTCACGGTATGGTATCGAACAATTCATTCATTTTTGTAGATTCATTGAATTTGTCTTCACAAAATTCCAAGCTATTATCAATTCTAAGTCGCTTGATTTATTTTCCTATATGTTTTTCAATCAAAACATTCCATTACTTGAAAGTTAGGAATACATCATTCTTGTGTTTCAAGAAATACACCCAGATTTTTTTTGAATAATCATCAATAAAATTCAGCATGTTCGTGACACTACCTTTAGATGGGGTACGAGCAGGATATCAAAGGTCTGAATGAATATAATCCAAAGTACCTTTGTTCTGTGGATTACTGGAGATTTGAAACTGACTATTTTCTACTTCCTAAAAGAACAATGTTCACAAAAACTTACCCTCCCGGTACTTTGTTCGAAAGTAGTTTTTCCCTGAGCATGGACAAGCCTTTCTCACCCATATGCCCCATACGCCATAATTTGGTAGTGGTCAGTATCAGATTAATTTATAGTAAAAACTGCAGCAGCACTTGTAACAGTAGATCCCTGCAAAATATACAACGTACCAGACCTGTGTGCCTTCATGACCACAAGAGTATCGTGAGTGACTTTTAAAACTCCATCTTTACCTATGTCTTTGTACCCAAGAGCTTCTAGAATTCCCAAAGAAATGAAATTTTTCTTCAATTCTGAAACATATCTAACAGTGGTGAGAGTCCTCACCACACCATCATACATTTTGATTCAGAAAGTACCTTTACCAATGACTTTACAAACAACATTATTGTCCATTAACACAACTCCACTTTCAACTGAATCATATATTGAAAACTAGTCCCGATTAGGACACATATGATATGAACAACCTGAATCTAAAATTTACTTACACATATGATATGAACAACCTGAATCTAAAATTTACTCATTGTTAAATCTGGAATTATTTTCAATGGCTAAAAATATAGTTCCATCATTCTCATCAGCTGCAACACTGCCTTAGTCAACAATGTCATTATTTTCTTGCTCATTTTTCTCGTTATGCTTTTCTTTATTTTTTAATTTAAAGTATTCGGACTTAAAGTGGTCTTTTTTACGATAAAAATTGCACACCAAATTTTTATGTTTGGATTTAGATCTTGATTTAGACCTTTTACTGTCTGTATATCTCTTTTCAAATCTGCCCTTAATAAACAAACACTCTCCTTGATTTCCACTATTTTTCCTATTTATATTTTTATCTATCTAATCTTTTGATTTTAGAATAAATTTTATTTCTTTATAACAGATAATTTTTTTTCATAAAGTATTGTATCTCTAAAATGCTTAAATAATTAGGGTAGGGAACACAACAATAATAGAGCCTGATCTTCATTTTCAATTTCAACTCCTATATTACTCAAATCCATAAGAATGGAATTAAATTTATCAAGATGTGAGAATATAGAAGTATTTTCAGTCGTACGGAGCATGTACAGTCTTTATTTGATATAGTGTTTGTTCACCACTTTCCATGATATCTTTTTCATATACAAAACCTCAACTTGTCCCACATGACTTTGGTCGTGGTTTTAGAAGCTACCTCTGGTAAAATCTCATCGAAAGATTGAAGACAATGCCTGACTTAGCCTTTTTATCCAAGTTGGCAAAATTCTCGTCTAATATTTTCTCCGACTTATTTTCTTTCCCCTATGGGGCAATATCAACACCATTCTGAATTAAGATATCCTCTATTTCGAGTTGCCACATAACGAACTTGACACTCCAATCAAATTTCTCAATATATGACTTTGTTACCGTCATATTGGCCACTCGAAATTAATTTGGGATACCAAAACTCTGATACCAGTTTGTTAGGATCCGTGCCCCGAAAATTTAGTCAAAGTTAATTTTTGTGAACCCTTTAACGATGATAATGAAAATAATAACGAAATATGCGAAGAAAATATAAATGAAAAGAAATAAAAAAATTTACGTGATTCAGTTAATTAGACCTACGTTCATGGGTGGAAATGAGCAATATTAATTCACTATATGAAAAAAGATACAAAGTTTTGGAAAAAAATCTCGAAAAAATCGAAAAAGAAATATTCCGAAAGAACACTTGAGAATGAGATTGAAAACAAGTTCTAAAAACTCTTAATTTAATAAGAATGCATGAAAACTAAATCGAAAATTTTTTTATTACTTATTCCACAACTAACAATAATTGTCAAATTATCAATAAAATAAAAAATTCATACTTTTTAGATGAATTCTCTTAATTTATAGACAATTCAGCGGGTGTGGAAGACTCTTAGTTTAATAAGTTCACATTGATAGTCTCTTAAAAATATTTTACTATTATCGTAAAGCACATTGATCGACTTTAAAAGAACGGCATGTAATATAAATATAGTATTTTTTTTTTTTTGTTTAGTGCATATACTTGATGCGATTGAGGCCGTATATTTATTGAAAAAATTCTATAATTATCTTTAAATGTGTATGGTACAAAACAATGTGTATGGTACAAAACAATTATCGAATGAGATCCAATCCAACATAACCTAGTAATTTAAGGAACTTGTTATCATTCTCATATTTGAACTGAGAATTTATTTTTCACTGTCTCCATCTATTCCTTTCCACACCTTTGTTCAGACGAGGATTAAGCGATTCCACATAATTGTTTAATCATTGGTACGCAAGAAATATTTTAGTAAAGAAACAATAAAAAAGATAGACAAACAAAAGGATATACATCCCAAAGAAACAAAGAAAATCAAGGAAGATGGATAAACAGAACATTTTATCACGAACAGCACTTAAAACTCAATTATCAATGGCTACAATAATCCATATAACATGGGATTAATTATACGTATCAAATGTAGAAAAGTGAGTGCCCAAAGTTGTAATACATTGTGTCAAAATCCATTAAATCCTCTTCTGATTGTTCATGGTCTGAATGTTCTTGAGGCCTTAGCCAAATTATATTTTTCTTGGACAACCGATTATGTTGCTTTTTATTCCACCCATAGCCTTTAGGCCACTCAAAACTCTCAACAACCACGACACAATCACACCAACGACAATACTTGGCTGCTACTTTGTCTTCCAAATACTTGTACTTCTTGCTTTGAGGATTATACCAAAAAACACTCGTTTTCCAATCTCCCATCACCAGCACTGCTACACCATTCTTCGTAAGAAACAAGGGAATCAAAGGTGTGCTATGGGGATTTATATCCAAGCCCCATATGTCAAACAATGGAATCCAAGATTCTTGAATTCCATATTCTTTCATTACAAAAACTTCAATATTCCCCTTACAACAAAATTCAGGATCCCAACAAGTCATACAAAGGGAGCCCTCCAAAACCCCCAAGCCAAGAATGCAAATTTCTTCCTTATTCTTTGATATAGGCAGTGGAATTTCATTGACTTCATCGGTCTTCGGATCAAAACCAATTATCTTATTGGGTGGCCAGAATTCATGTGCCATCTCAGCATCAACAACTGTCCAGTGCAAAAAACCATTAAACAAAACCCCAATTCTTCTGTTTTCCGCACACTGAATAATTTGAAAATCCATCAATTTCCTTCCAACGTTTGTCTTTCAATCCTGATACCAAAACAAACCCACGTGGACAATTACAAAACCCCGGAGTAAGATGATCGCGCCGATATTTAAGTCCCATAACAACTTTGTAATCACCAATTAACGAGTTATAACAGATTCCAGAAATCGAGATGCGCATGTTGCTAAGAAGATTTAATTCTTGCACTTTTCTGAAGTACCTAACCAATGGATTCCACAAGAAAAGAGAGTTTTTAATAGTTACGAGTAATAAACCGTTACACGATCCGATAATAAACGACTTAAATCCGTTACTTTCCTTCCATGGGACCTTTTGGATAAATCCGTAGCTGTCTAGAAAAAGAGACGTATAATGACTTTCATTGTACGACATAAAAACTGCCGCGGATTTAAGGTTTAAAAGGGGCGTAATAAATTTAGGATCGGATATTATGGATTTCCAGTGCTTGCTTACGCATTTGTCCTTAAATCTGAATAGGTATTTTCTTGGAAGTTTAGAAAGAATACTACGAATTATATCATCTGGGATGTGAGATAATTTTACCTTGGAAACTTGTGAAAATTCTTCCTTGGACTTGACTACATCAACCCATGATTTTCTTGATAAATTTGCCATGAAACTTTTGATGATTGTGAAGTAGCCCACAAGAAAATAATTCAATAACGGTGGCAGAAGATTTATCAAACGAAAAGTATCAGCGGCGTACAAAGTAAAGAGAATAATGCTGACTTTAGTTGGCTTACACACAAAACCCTTGTGAGTTTTGACATAGGCTTAAATAGACAAAGTTGATGAACACACAACTTTTGGACCTTAGCCCACTTATGAAACGACCATCATTAGGGCTGTCAATTGGATTGAGTCGGTCTAAACTCAGGTTATTTGACCTGAAAAATAGTGAACTAAACCGTAAGCAACGTGAGTTGAATTAAAATTAGATCTCAAATTTTGATTCGATTTCATCACCCTTGATGAATTGAATTTGAATCACATTAAACTCTGCCTACTTAATGCTTGATCAGAATAATATGTCTTTTTGTGGGAATACATAACATAAAATAAATAAATAAATAAATAAATAAATAAATATATATATATATATTTATACGTGTATAGTATTTTTTATTTTTTGGTAAAAGATGTTGTGAATTTGGGTGACTTGATTTTAGTCCGAAACTCACTTATTTTTGTGAGGCGAGAGTGAGTTTCATAAGTGTAATTTTTTATGAATTGAACTAGAGTTAAACTTTGTTGTTTTAAATTGAGTTAAATTCAAACACATTAAAATCCGAATTACATGGTCCAGTTGACAGCCAACCCATGACTTACAATGATAAATTGGAAATTGCGAGTTTCCTATAACCTTATTACTACTTGCCTCATCCAGCCAAGATTTTTTTCCCAGTGTTCTTAATTTGTTTCAAGTTCTTTTTTTTTATAATAAGATTATAAGGACCCACATCAACAGTTACAACTCATTTATAAAATCATAACTAACGTACAAATAATTGGATACTAACTTAATGTTAGACCAAACTCAGAACCTCTAATTCCTGAAATCTCAATTTTAATTGTTTTATCACTATATCAGAGTCTCATTCGCAATTTGTTCATTGGAGACGGATAATCTTTTTTTTTTTTTTTCCCATGTAAGTAGATAATCTTTGTATTAATTACTATATGTTCTTATGCTATAGCTTAACTTTTTATGCACCATTATTCATGATAAGCATTGATTTCTTGTAAGAATTGACAAGTCCAAGATAATCTTTAGATAGATGGTTGCACACTTGAAATTATTCAAAAGCACAACGTACTAAAAGGTTTAACAACATGTAACATAAATGATAGAAGATCTCAAATTTGTGATACATTACACAGAAGTAAAACAAATCTCATTCACATCTTCTAGATGATCAAAAGTCTCATTTTCTTTCAAGTCTTGCGAACATTCTAGCAGAATTTCATTCCAAACTCGATCATCATTTGTTTTCTGAAGAATCTGAATATGAATACGGCCCGTCTGGCCAAATTATATTTGTCCCTAACCCTTGTTGTTGCTTGTCATTCCATTCGTAGCCAATTGGAGAAACTAAACTTTCAACAAGGATACTGTCATGGATTATTGCTCCTTTTTCATCTAGAGCAAAATGCATTTGTGGGAACTTCAGATGTCATCGTCTCAGGATTGTAGATCAAAACAGTGAACCTATCAACTATAAATACAACTTGACCATTTTTCATAAGCAGCAAAGGGTTCAAATCACTGTAAAAGGAATAATCAGTTAGTATTTCAAACATTGGAGTCCAAGAATCTCTGTTTCCGTATTCTTTCATTGCAAGTACTTTAGCATTCCCTGGCAAGTAATTCGCACCGTCTCACTGATTTGGCAAGTAAGCCATGCAAAGGCAAGAGTCTAATACCCCCAAAGCTAATACAAAATTTAGTTCAATTTTGATATTTACCCGTGTTGGTGGATCTATAAACCCCAAACCAAGTATGACAGTTTCTTCCACAATGCTCTCCCACTCTCGGGGCAGTGGAAGTTCCTGGAATTCATCCTTCTTTGGATCAAACCTAACAATCTTATTGGCCCCTTCGTGCATAAATCCGGGATCTTCACTAATTAACTTCCAATGCAGAAATCCATTGAACAGGATGGCATTAGTATTCAGTTCAGCACGATAAGCAAAGCTAACATCTTTCCAACGTTTTTCTTTCAATCCTGCTAACAAAACAAATCTTTTTCGCAATTCTCAGGAGTATAAATGTTTGTATAATCAAGCGCTATAACTACTTTGTAATCATCAGTTGAGGCATCATAACATATCCCTGAAAGCGCGGTAAACATCTTCCTTTTAAGACATTCTAATTGTAATATTTTCCTAAAGCATCTAGTTGATGGATTTAATAAGAAAAAAGAGGACCCTTAACCAAAAGCAACAAACCATTACATGAACCTGCAATGAACTCGAGCATCTCATCCCATTGGAGCGTTTCAATATGGAAATCTGTGTCTACAAAGTCAAAGCGTGTATTATTATCTGTATTGCTTTCATTTGAGGATATTAAACTGCTTTTGATTTATAATTGGAGAGAGTGAAATTGGGATTAGATATCATAGCATCCCAATCCAATCTTTGTTCACACACTTGAATCTCAATAAAGACTTTATGGAAGTCTTGAGAGAATGTTAGATATGATTACCTCTGGAATATAATTAGGAACTTTTTTAAGCCCTTTTTTTTCCATCTTATTCGACCAAATCTCTGAACAAGAATCCATGGCCCTTGTACTCTCGAATCCCTTTTCCCTTTCTTGAATTGAGCCCCTTTTGTAGAATCTGAATTTCATAGTTTGTGGTGGGTGAGATTCTCTGGATTTGAAAGTGATAATTGCCAATAAATTGTGATAAATAGAAAGCACAATGAACGGAATCTGCAAATGTAGTTAAATTTAGAGCTTCAGTCATTTTGCAACCAATTTTATTGGTTAATAAGGTTTTATCCTACACACAACATATTTCAACCACGAGCAGACTCGGCGAGAATCTGAGAACTAAAATAATGAGCCAAATTAAAGTCCTTTTTTTAAGGCTATATGACCTATCCTTGTGTAATGCATAAGATGAACCTGTTTTCCGACTAAGAAGAGTTTTTTTTTTTTTTTTTTTTTTTAAAAAATAAATTTATGTTTCTTCTTATAAAAATAAGAAAGCATATACTAAAGCAACCAACCAAAAAAAAAAAACACAAAATGCTTGGTGATAGTTTATCCCACTGTTCTTTGTTTCAAGTTGCTCACAATTAGTACTTGTTTCAGATAAGAGGACAATGGGTAATCTTTTTATCCATCACTATTAGAGTAAAAACCATCCTTTACATGAAAATCATCAACTTCACAGTAGGCACAGTATTACATACGGGATTTCTTTACAGAATTGACAAAAAGGGGTAACATGTCATACAGAGTAACATGTGTAGATCATCTCACAAATTTGTGATGCATCCTTACACAGAACTAAATCAAATCTCATTCTCATCTTCTAGATAAACAAAATTTTCATTTTTGTTCAAGTCTTGTGAACAATCATCTAGCATTTCATTCCAATCTTCATCATCTGAAGAATCTGTATATGAATACGGCCCGTCTAGCCAAATTATATCTTTCCCGAGCCCTTGATGTTGCTCGTCATTCCATTCATATCCAATTGGTGAAGCTAAACTTTCCACAAGAAGACTATTATGCATTATTGCTCCTCCAAACACAGCATATACATTTGTGGAAAATTTGCATGTCATCGTCTCAGGATTGTAGATCAAAACATGGACCCAATCAACTATCATTACAACTTGTCCATTTTTCATAAGCAGAAAAGGGTTCAAATCTCTGTAATAGAGACAATCAGATAATACTTCAAACATTGGCGTCCAAGATTCTCCATTTCCATATTCTTTCATTGCAACTACTTTAGCATTACCTTCACAATAATTCGCACCATCCCACTGATTTCCATGGCCAGTAAGCCATACAAAGACAAGAGTCTAATACCCCCAAACCTAATACGAAATTTAGTTCAGTTTTGATCGTTTCCTCTACTGGTGGATCTATAACCCCTAAACCATGTAGGATAGTTGTTTCCCCACTGCTCTCCCAATCTTGTGGCATTGGAAGTTCATCGAATTCATCATTCTTCGGATCAAACCTAACAATCTTATTGGCCCCTCGGGGTAAAAAACAGGGGTCCTCACAAATAACTTTCCAATGTAGAAAACCATTGAATAGGAGGGCACTAGTTTTCGGATCAGCACGATAACTAAAATTAACCTCTTTCCAACGTTTCTCTCTCAATCCTGCTAACAAAGTGTACCCTTTTTCGCAATTATCAGGGGAATGAATGTTTGTATAATCAAGAGCTATAACTACTTTATAGTCATCGGTAGATCCGTCATAACAAATCCCTGAAAGGGCTGTAAACATATCTCTTTTAAGGGCTGCCAATTCTAGCACCTTTCTACAAAGAAGAATCTTGTTGATGGATTCAACAAGAAAAAGGAGGACCCTTTAACCATCAACAAGAAAAAGGAGGACCCTTTAACCAAAAGCAACAATCCATTGCATGAACCTGCAATGGAATCATATTTCTCATTGCATTGGAGCGTTTCGACATCAAAATCAGTGTCTACAAAGAGAAAGCGAGTATATTCTATACTGCTTTCATCTGATTTTGATGACATCAAAACTGCTTTGGATTTGCAATTGGAAAGAGTAAAATTGGGACTAGATATCATAGCATTCCAATGTTTGTTTATACACTTGAATCTTGATAAAGATTTTATGGGTAGTCTAGAGAGAACGTTAGATATGATTACCTCTGGAATTTCAGGCAATTTTTTGAGCCCTTTTTTCCATCTTCTTAAATGTGTCTCTGCAGACGAATCCATGGTCCTTTTACTTTTGAATCCTTTCTCCCTTTCTTGAATTGAACCCTTTTGAAGAATCTGAATGTCATGGTGGTGGGTGAAGGTTACGATCCTCTCGATTTGGAAGAGCTTAAATTCAATGGACTCTTCAAATTTTTATAGGCATCCAATGAATCGGTGAGGAGATATTGACAACATTTAAGATTTCTTACCAAAATACAAACTCTATAACCGACTTCTAACTAATCAATGGTAGTAAATGATTTCCATAAAAGAAGATTGCCAATAAATGGTGACAATCTGTTGTATTATTTGTATACTCTCATGATTCAAAGACTTCACGATTCCGACCTTAATGGTTAGTTCACTTTACAAGAAATTACTAGTGAATGCTAATTAGACCGTTAGAATATTATGATTTATGTCTATATTTTAAATTAGTGTTTTGATAATTCTAATTCAAAATTTATACTTCATGAATTTTAGGATATATATATATATTAAAAAAAGTACGTGCTTCGCAGTTATAATACACATGATTTGTTCGACATTTTTATTTTTTAAAAAATAAATAAATATTCAGTGATTTGTTGAATTTTTTTTTTATACAAAATGATATGTATTTTAAAATATATATTTAATATCTTTGCTCTTTTTTTGCAATTATTTTCACCTTTCTTTTTTTAGTTTTTTTCACTATTGTTGTTATTTGTTTAATGTCATTAATTTTTAACATCTGACTCTATTTGCATCTTATTTATATTTCTTTTCTATACGCTTAGATAATGATTTCTTATAGTGGTACCATTCATTACTTGATATGCTTTGCCATTATTAAAAGACAAAATTACTATCGAGTATCAAACATTATTTTATAGATAAAGTTCTGATATTCTTTGATTATCGAAAAATATTTACATGAAATCGAATGATATATAGATAATAATTACAAAAATTAATTATAATTTCAAAAAATTAAAAAAATAAATCTGATTATTATAAAAAATTAAAATCTAATTAAACGAATATATTCTGCATATTATTGAGAGGTTCACATAATATATTAAAATTATTATAAAAAATTAAATTGATAACTTTTTTTTTATATATATATCGCTTTGAAATGCATACCGAATATTAATAAAAATAATCCTTTATCATACTATAAAACACACGTAATGCCAATGAAAAAACATATAATTATAAAGGTATCGAAAATTACACATTACTTTAATTGGGACGTTATAAATCTCTATTACAATTAATTATCATTAACATATTGTGTAAAACTGTAAATGTGTATACATATAGTGAATATATTGGTATTTTTTATATTTTTTAAACTTATGATAATATTTGTTTTAGTATTCTATTAAAACTTTGAAATTCGATCTCTTCATTCATATTGTGACGCAAAATATAGTTAATTTCAGTTCACCATTTCTCGTTTAGGTTCCCTAATTATAATTTGTTATAACGACACCACCAATGACTTGATCATTTAAAAATAAAATTTTTTCCATAATATTGAACTTTTTAGATGTATCTATATATTCTTTATTATTACTAAAAGATAAAAGCATTATCAAGCATCAAACATTATTTTATAGATAAAGCGGGTTAAAATTCTTTTAGGATTAGGAAAAATATTTACATGAGATCAAATAATATATGGTAATAACTACAAAATGATTAATTAAAATTTCAAAAAATAAGAAAAATGAACCTATGTAAAATGTAAATAAAAAAGACATCAAACTAAACAGATTAAACTAATATATTCTCAATAATATGGACATATACCACGTAATATATATTAAAATTATTATCAAAAGATAAAAATAAAATGTTATTCTTTTATCATACTTTAAATGTAGAAAACATTAATGAAAATATTCTTTATCTTACTCTAAATATACGAAACTGTATTAAAAAATATGTAGTATCTAAATATATTCAAAATAACACGTAATTTTTATACAATTTCTATTGCAATTAATTTTTTAACATATTGTGTAAATATGTATCAAAATAGAAAATATATTGGTATTGTCCCATATTTCTTAATCTTATGATAACATTCACAAGATTTTATCGATATTCTTAAATCTTCCCTTCATCCTGAATAGTGTCAAACATGATTCGTAGGTCCGAAATTATATTTTGATATAATATTTTACTATGAAATTAAAATTTGTATCTATGAAATATATAAAAAAAGTAAAACTAACAACAAAAGTGTGTGAATTTTATTTTTATTTTTTGCGTACTTTTCCAATTAATTTCTTGTATTGTTTACTAAGATATTTAATCTACATTTTTATTGTTTTGTTAAATAGTGTAAAAATTGCATTGTACTTTCCAAAGTTGGCATGTAACACACTGTCTATCTGTAATTATTTTAGAATATTTAATATTATGATTTTATTTGTATGATTCATGTTGTGTTTTAGATTACTTACCGACTTATTTTTTCTATATGCCATTCCAACAATTTATTGGTAGTATTCTTATAGATTTTACAATGATTATTCTAGACGACTTTGGTAATGTATCGTCCCATTTTTAAAATTTTTTTTACCTCATCAAAAGTTAATCTAAACCAATATTATTTTATCAAGTACTGTAACAATTAGTATTGTAATTTTCAAAGTCAACATTTAAACTCAATATATACCAGTAAATACTTAGAGTACTTAATACTGTGATTTATTTGCATAATATGTGTTGTTTCTATATTAATTACTTATTTAAGCTTCTATATTAGTATCACAAATTATGCGTAGAATTCTTGTAAATGTTACAATGATTATTTTGAAATATTTTAGGCATTGCATCGTATCATGAGTTAAATTTAATTTCTATATCATCAATAGTTACTTAAACTAATATTTTACAAAATGATATTCTTAAAGATAAGGATTTTGTAATCAAATATTATTATTAAACATATATAAAATTAACAAATACTTTAATCTTAATTAAAAATTGTGAGTTTTCTATTTGTCTACTGACACATTTAGTTTCATTGCTTGGTTAAATTTTTTTTTTTTTATATAGGGGACGGAAAAACAAATCTAAATTAATCGTAACAAAAATTTAAATGAGATAAGAAAATAGTGTTATATACTCCATTATTTTTTTCACTTTTATAGTAATACTAAATTTTTATTTGTTCAATTATTAATTTTATGATTTTTCAAGTGGGGGAAAACTTTGACATTAAAAAGGCAAAGGCAACTTTAAAATGAAAGAATCTATTAACGTTAATAAATTTGAAAGTCGATCCAACAATTTAACTTATCTGTTATGCTGAACAACAAATTAGATATTATATATAGATCCTAAACTACAACAATTTCATGTTGTAACTGAAATAAATACATGATTAATCACATTATAATAGAGTCAAAAATTTTATATTTTTACTCAAAATAGTTATAGATGCTTTTGGCATATGGAAATATATAAATTGAGAATAATTAACTAACACACAAGAGCGTAATTGAATAAATAGTTAGAGAAAAGAAAATAATTATTTGTGAATTAATAATATATATATATATATAATAGTTATAAAAGACTATTTTTATTAGGAATAAAAAATAAAATAATTTGAATCTAGATAACAGTTATAAAATAATATTTTTATTTATTTTTTTGCTCATGCATAAATAATTTTTCTACTCTTAAAATTTTATATCTTCTTATTATGTATTTATGCCAAAATTTTGTACTAACATAAGGAAGAAAAAATTTGAATATACATAACAGTTATAAAAACTACTTTTATTTTGATCAAATATAAATTTTTTTTATACAAATAAATTTTTTACCATCTTAATACATATATGCCTAAATTTCATATAAATCTAAAGAATTATATTATAGCAATTTAAAACATATAATAAATAATTGTAGTATTATAAAAGATAGATAATCTTATACTATTAAATGGAGAGTATTTTAGATAGACTAATTATACTTCATGAAACGCATATTAAACATAACTATTTAATTAAGGGTGTATTAGGCAGGAAAAAAATAAAAAATAAATAAAAGATTATATATCTTGAGTAGGATTGTGTGACCAAAAATAGGTGGTAGTTTCCTAAAAGTTATGTAGTTAGATTAAAAAAAGAGTAATTTAGTTATGTTTTTCAGTAACTAATTATATTTCATTAAGGGTGGGTATTTTAGGTCTTACAAAAAATGGGACACTTAAAGGAGAGAAAAAAAAGGAGAAACAACTCGCATTTGCATTTATATATAGACAATAGGTAATAGTAATAGATAGATAGATAGATACTTTTAATTTTCAACCAAAAATAGTATTAAATTAACGATGACCCAAAATTTTTACATTATGAGTGTATAATGTGAAATACTATAAATATAAGTCAAGAAACCTTATTTTTTGATTAATATTAAATTTTTATGTTTATTTACACAAATGTTCATGAAATATTAGATTTAAAAAAATGAAAATTATATTTCTGCATTTTCAATTGAATCTTACAATCAAATTTTGTAACATTCAAAAATGATTGAGGGGGAATTCTACAGTCTTTTTCAGGGAACCATTCTCTTAACTTTAAAGACTTGTACAATACAAGCATTTAAAGCGCATGGTATTGTACTGTACAAGTATTTAAAGCACAAGGGAATGATTCTCTAAATAAGGACCCTAGAATTTTCCAATGATTTAATGTAGCATCCTGATTCAGCAAACCTTAGAGCTCAACAAAGTCCCACAATGTCAAGAAACAACATAGTGTCACGGGCTCACTATTTTTAGTGCTCCCAACCCGTGCGGCACTTAGGTTTTCACCCTAAGTCAGCCTTTCTCACACTCACAACAATAGAAGAGAGAGAATTGAGAGAAAATATAACTCTGTATATTCAATTGCTCAACTTCTGAGGTGTGTTACAAATGAGGGGGTTGGCCCCTTTTCATACTTGTAAGAGAAAATTCTAGAACCTACCAAAATCTACAAGATTCTAGAGAATTCTATACAAAGAATATTCCTTCTAGAGAATATTCTGAATCTACATGATTCTAGAGAATTCTATACAAAGAATATACCTTCTAGAGTATTCTGGAGAATTCTAGAATGCTCCTTTATCTTCTGGGCCAAGCATTTGGACTTACTTTCATTTTGGGCCAAACCTCTTGGTCCAAATGTGCGCACAGGACCGTGTCATTCTCCCCCACCTATTCTGGAAACGTCCTCGTTGGCTTTGGCGGTATTGAATGCGTCAATCTGCTTCTTGAACTGCCAAAGGGCTTCGGCCGGCTCCCAACTATCCTTGCTTTCCATCGTACCTTGTATTTGATCCTGGGCTTGCAATATCGTTTGCGTACCTCTCGTACCTCTAGTAAGCAATCCACCTCATGATCATACGAGGTATTTGCTCCTGTAGGTGCCCGTTGGGATAGCCCACGGTTGGGGTCCTCCTCGTCCCCGTGGTAGAGCTGAAACAAGCTCATATGGAACATCGGATGAAGTCTTAGTTTCGAAGGGAGATCCATCTTGCACGCCACCTTCCCTACCCGTCTCACTACTTTGAACGGGCCCACATACCTTCGAGTTTTTCCCTCCTTGGCATATCCGAGAAGGCTCCTAGCAGCTGTATCGTGTTTTAATCCCTCTTTGATCCTGAGAAGCAACAGACTCTCAAGTTGGCTAGTGGCCGCAAGCATCGTCTTTCGGCTCAAGGCGTCAGCAGCAGAGTTGACCCTTCCCAGCTTATACTCCAGTATATAGTCGAACTTAGCCAAAAAATCTTGCCATCCCACCAGCTTTCTTAACTCTGTGAGCTCCAGAGGGGCCATGCAATATGGGACCATCACAAGTGGCTTGGTGCCGGGGATCAACTCGATCTCGTGGTCTGCTTCTCTCTTTGGAGGCAATTCTTTCGGCAGCTCTGTAGGCATCACACTCTTGTACTCCCCCAGTACTGCCGCAACTACCTCAGGCTCCCTTTGGTTATCTTCCTCATCTACCTTTAGGGTTGCAAGGAAGGTTGGATCCCCTGGCTTCAACCCGCTGCACAGTTGGATGGCAGATAGGTTCTTGTGATTTCTTCCAGACTCCCTCTTTAGAGGTACCACGCATTGGTATTGAGAATCCAAAATGCATATACAGTCGGCGAAAGGAAGCAGCATGGCACTAATACGATCAAGAAAGTGAAGTCCTATCACAACATCATAATCATTTTCTGTATAGCAAGGGGAATTACCTCAAGTGAAGTCTTGCCCTTCCATTGTCCAATAGCTACCTCTACGTTGCTTGCCAACCCATGGACAGGGACTTCCTTGGTGTTGACCGTCTTCAAGGTGCCCATGCCTTTCTCCACTTGAAGGTTGAGTTTCTTGGCGGCCTCGATCGAGATAAAGAAGTCGGTAGCTCCAGTGTCCACTAGAGCACTGAGCTTGTGGCCCGCTATCTCCACTTCGGCGAACATCAAGCCCCTCTTCTTTTGCGACTTCTTTACCTTGATGGTATTTAGGATCCGTAGTGCACCCAATTGCTTTTCCTCTGCTTTCTCCTCTTCCATGGCCATGGCTGCTAATTTTGCTTTCGCAGGACATTCTCGTGCCATGTGTGGACCGTAACAGAAAAAGCATTTCATTGGTCGCTTGCCCTTGTCCTTTGCTGTGAACGACTTTCCCTCGTTCTTGTAAGGAGACTTCTCCCTTGCTCCCCCACCAAATTCGTTGTTGCTCTCCTTGGCCACAATTTCCTTACCCTTTGGTTTGGAGAAATTAGGCCTTTCCTTTGGTGGGGTTGACTTTTCCCGTGGCTTGAACTCCAAGAGAGACTCAGCCACCGTCATTGCTTTGGATAGATTATCCACATTCCTTCTTTCCAGCTCCAATCGGGTCCATGGCTTAAGTCCATCCATAAACTGGAAGAAGGCATCCTCCTCGCTCATACTTTGAATTTGCAGCATCAATTGGGAGAACTCTTATCACGTACTCCCTGACTTCACCCTTCAGGTCCAGTCGGCGAAGTTTTGCACGAGCGTCCATCTCTGCATATTGAGGGTAGAAGTAGCTGCGAAACTCGTCCAGAAATTGATCCCAAGTAGTAATGGCAGTGCCACTACGATTGTCACTCCTGCGCCGCCACCATAGTAAAGCATAATCGGTCAAGTATGATGATGCAAGATTTACCTTTTGCTCATCGATCCGAATTCCTACATTCCGAAAATACTGCTCCATGGACCACAGGAAGTTGTCCACCTCAATACCTTGGCCTCCCTATGTCCACTGAACTCCTTGGGCTTTGGAGCCTCTGATCGGGGTGTAGGCTGTAGCATCACCGTCCCGCCGGCAACCGCTTCTCTCAAGGCAATCAATTCTGTCTTGAGTGCCTCAAACTCCTCCCGCATAGTAGCAACTTGGTCTTGCTCCGTACGTATGGCCGCAATCTCGTCTTTGATGGACACCAATTCTGCCTCCAGACTTTCGGACCTCTGGGCCAAACCATCTACCGCCGCAAGACCAAGTTGCTACTATGCGGGAGGAGTTTGAGGCCCTCAACTCAGAATTGATTGCCTCTGAGAGCATCCTTAACAGCGTCGCGGGTTTGCCATGGCCAACTCGAGTTTCTCCACACGAGCAATGGCAGCTGTCAGCACATCCCTTGATGGTTCTCACCCCTTCCTGTCCTTCTTTGTCTGAGGAATCTCCTCATGGGTCACGTCGGATGAAGTTCCAGTCATAGTGTCTTCTTGCCAAGTACTTGCTACACAAACCTCGCTCTGATACCACTTGTCACGGGCTCACTATTTTTAGTGCTCCCAACCCGTGCGGCACTTAGGTTTTCACCCTAAGTCAGCCTTTCTCACACTCACAACAATAGAAGAGAGAGAATTGAGAGAAAATATAACTCTGTATATTCAATTGCTCAACTTCTGAGGTGTGTTATGAGGGGGTTGTCCCCTTTTTATACTTGTAAGAGAAAATTCTTGAACCTACCAAAATCTACAAGATTCTAGAGAATTCTATACAAAGAATATTCCTTCTAGAGAATATTCCGAATCTACATGATTCTAGAGAATTCTATACAAAGAATATACCTTCTAGAGTATTCTGGAGAATTCTAGAATGCTCCTTTATCTTCTGGGCCAAGCATTTGAACTTACTTTCATTTTGGGCCAAACCTCTTGGTCCAAATGTGCGGACCGTGTCAATAGCCTATTCAATATGCAAGAGTACGATGAGGATGAGTCCTGAAAACCGAATTGTTGATAAAATTTTTGGAGCAGCCTGCCATCATTTAAGGCATTTGTTCCAGGCTTGGCAAAATGAATTGTAGTCTCAGAAGCAAAAATTAAGGGTTAATTATATTTTAACCCCTTAACTTTTAGTTTCATTAATATTTTAGTGTCTAATGTTATCTTTTGAGCATTTAAATCCTTCGATTATGCCAACTAAAATTTTAACTGTTTTACCCCTATTCTATTCTAATCTTCATTGTTTTGTTTATTTTGTGCGATCAATCAAATTTTCGTAAAGATTAAACTTGATTTGTATAGAACTTGATATGAAGAGATGGTTAGGAGTAGAATTTGACGTTTTGGATATTTTTTGGTTGGAATAAATTAATGAAGATGACAAAATCTAGTTGACATTATTTTTTAAACACAAATCTTTGTAATTGACAATTAATTATAACAGTTTCACATCTCGTAGTTAAAATGACTTCTACAACTTAAACTTTTGACTATGCGTCCAGAAATTTTGACTTAATTTTTATTTTAAAAATTATTTAGGCCAATCAAAATAAACAGAAAAATTTTTTAAGAAGAAAAAATAAAGTGTATTATTTTTTGTTAGTGGTGGTGGTGGTATTAGTTATTGGACAGATGGAGAGCAGATGGAAGTAAATAAATAAAATAAACTAGGAATAGAATGATCAAAATACAAAATTGAAATAACAGATGGAGTTAAATGTTCAAAAGAATAACATTAGAAACGGAAGTGTTAGTGACGCTAAAGTTTAAGGGGGTAAAAATGTAATTAATCAAAGTGTATATTTGTCTATTTAGCCAAAACTTCAAACGCTATTAGAGTGACCGTCAGTCCAAAGAAAAAACTTTAGTGCCATCAGTTATGGAACTTCAGTGTTCAAAAAATAACGTTAGAGATTAAAATGTTAGTGACATTAAAGTTTAAGGAGGTAAAGTGTAATTAATTCAAAAAATAATTATTAGTCACTGCACGTTTCCACACTCAGGAAACAAAATTGAAAGAATGTATTAAGACAACCAACAAAATTTTAAAAAAAAAAAAATGTCCAGCAACTTAAAATCCATGGTGGTAAATGGAAGTTGTGCGATCACAAGATTAATAGCTGTAATTTTCAGTACTCATGTTTCTATTTGTAACTTGTGAATAAGCATATTAGTGGAGAAACGTTAATTTTCTGTTTATATTGTTTCCATAAACTCAATTCTTGTTCTTGTATTTCGCAATTTATCCCAGAATTATTATTATTATTTTTTGTAATAAGATAAACAGTTGAATTACCAAGAATAGACTAGTAGCAGTTTCCTAGACTCATGACTGCTTGGCTGATCCAACCAAGATTTTCCCCATTGATCTGTGTTTCAAGTTGTTCACAATTAGTACTTTCTCCATCATTATTAGAGTAAAGACCATCCTTTAAATGAAAGTCATTAACTTCATATTAAGCATAGTAATGCATACGGGATTTCTTGAAAGAATTGAAAAAGGCCAAGGTAGTGTAGAGTTTCAAAAAGGGATAACATGTCATTATAGATCATCCCAAATTTGTGATACATTAGCGAGAACTGTAAATCAAATCTCATTCTCATCTTCTAAATAAACAAAATTTTCATTTTCTTTCAAGTCTTGTGAGCAATCATCCAGCATTTGTTTCCAATCTTCATCATCTGAAGTATCTGTATACGAATACGGTCCGTCTAGCCAATTTATATCTCTTCCGGGCCCTTGATGTTGCTCGTCATTCCAATCATAGCCAATTGGTGAAACTAAACTTTCAACAAGGATACTATCATGGATTTTTGCTCCTTTTTCATCTACAGCAAATACATTTGTCGAAAATTCGCATGTCGTCTGCTCAGGATTGTAGATCAAAACATTGAACCCATCAGCTATCATTACAACTCGACCATTTCTCATAAGAATCAAAGGGTTCAAATCTCCGAAAAAACCATAATCAGATGGTATTTCAAACATTGGAGTCCAAGATTCTCCCTTTCCATATTCTTTCATTGCAACTATTTTAACATTCCTTTGCAAATAATCCACACCGTCCCACTGATTTGGCAAGTAAGCCATACAAAGGCAGGAGTCTAATACCCCCAAACCTGATACGACATTTAGTTCAGTTTTAATCTTTAGCTCTACTGGTTGATCCCCCAAAATCATGTAGAATAGTTGCTTCCCCACTGCTCTCCCATTCGTGTGGCATTGGAAATTCATCGAATTCATCCTTCTTCGGATCAAACTTAACAATCTTATTAGCCCCTAGAAAGCGTAAATCCGTTGAATAAACAACTTCAGAAATAACTTTCCAATGCAGAAAACCATTGAACAAGATGGCATTAGTATCCGGATCAGCACGATAACGAAAATCAACCTCTTTCCAACGTTTTTCTTTCAATCCTGCTATCAAGATATACCCCTTTTCGCAATTTTCAGGGGTATAAATGTTTGTATAATCAAGTGCTATAACTACTTTGTAATCATCAGATGATTCATCATAACATATCCCGGAAAGGGCTCTAAACAGACAGTATCCCTTTTAAGGGCTTCCAATTCTAGCACTTTTCTAAAGAATCTTGTTGATGGATTCCACAAGAAAAAAGAGGACCCTTTAACCACAAGTAACAAACCATTACAAGAACCTGCAATGAAGTCATATCTTTCGTTGAACGGGAGCGTTTGGACATGGAAATCAGTGTCTACAAAGTGAAAGCGAGTATTATCTGTATTTCTTTTATTTGATGACATTAAAACTGCCTTGGATTTGTAATTCGAGAGAGTGAAATTAGGACTAGATATCATAGCATTCCAATGTTTGTTTACGCACTTGAATCTTGATAAAGACTTTATGGGAAGTCTACAGAGAATGTTTGATATGATTTCCTCTGGAATTTGGGGCAATTTTTTGGGCCCTTTTTTCCATCTTCTTAAACCAAATCTCTTCACACGAATCCATGGCCTTTTTACTTTTGAATCTTTTCTGCCTTTCTTGAATTGAACTCTTTTGAAGAATCTGAATTCCATATAGGTGGGTTAGAGAAATTTTTTTTTTGGAAGTGGTTAAACTAGTTGGAGTCTTCAAGATTTTATAGGCATTCAATGAGTCGGTGAGAGGGGATTGAGACAACATTTAGGATTTCTTACCAAAATCCTACTCGGATAATAATACAACTGTAAATTCTACAATGGAACTATTCCCCTGTACTTTAAGAGCTTATACAGTATAATATCATGTATTTTAAAAATTTGTATTATACAAATCCTTAAAACCAAAGAAATGACTCCTTAAACGTAATTGTAGAATCCCCGCATACATATGTGTCTACTTTATTGTACTAAGATTTAAAAAGAATTCGTAGTCGATTAGGAAAAGGAAATTAAGGTAATTTCCTTTTCATAACAGGAAATTAATTAACTGTCAATATAATTTGTATGCGTGGTTATTGCCTAATTCGTAGTAGATTAGTATTAGGTGTGATTATTTCTGTTAAATATTTTAGTCCAAGATATTTGCCTCAGATTGCGATTGAGGACCATTATAATCCAACGAAATTAACTTAATCAGACAACATTTAATAGCTACTACAATGGGGAAAAAAAAAAACTAACGAGTTACCTATGCAACAATGTGATTATACATAGTCAAGTCTTGTAAAGACTTTGTATTGCAAAACAAAAGTCAAGAATATTGGGTCAGTTTGGATTTCAAGTAATAGAGTGTTATTTGGTGAATAATATTTATCTATTGACTTTAGTGATTTTTGAAACTAATGTTGATTTTTGAAATAATAGAATAATTGTTTGGATACGAAATAATATTTCGAAACAACCATTTGAATTGGAATTAATGAATAGTCCTAATTATTTGATGGACCTATTTATATATAAAAAATAATGTAAATAGAAAAATGACGGTTATAAAGATTCTTCACTTATTCTTATCACACTACATTTGATAAAGGCCTGAAATTGCATCTTTTCCTTTATTTCTATCAAATTCCACATACATAACCAAGATGGAAAATGTCTTAGGTAGACTCGATTTTTTGCCCCAGATCTGTAGGCCCTGTGGTCAAGATTAAATATTAAAGAATGTTGCTTACATCAAATACCGGGTCTACCTAAATATTTGCCAACAAAGATTAATTTTACTTTACACCTTTAATGTTTATATTCACTATCACTTTAATCTCTAATGTTATTTTTTAAATATTTAGATCATTATGTTAAATTTAACTCAACATTCAACATTTTTTTAAAGAGAATTTATAGTGAATCTCCTCCTAACTCCTTGGTGACTCGAACCCATGACTCAGGTTATAAGGGAAATGTAATCTTATCATTTGGACTATACTTCGTTGTCACCCAACATTCAATATCATTTTAACAGAAATACCCTTATTATCTCTTTTTCTTATTTTTTTTTTCATTTTTACTTATATTCATTTTTTTCTCGCTCATTTTGTTGACATGTTCTAATAATTTTTTATCATTCATCGACATATTTTAAATTTCATCAAAGTCTATTTATGGAAATAAAATAAGATATTTTGGGTGTTATGAAAAAATACTCCGTATTTAATTATTCACACATCAATAATTTGAGGGTAAAAATATCATTTAAGCCGAAAATCTAATATCGTTAGCTTTAACTATTAGTTCAACGACTAAAGTACCTAAAAAATAACGTTACAGACTAAAGTAATTGTGACCTAAGCGTTAAAGGGGTAAAGTGAAATTAACCTTACATAAAAACCAAAAAAAATACCAAAATCAATAATGATAAAAGATGATCAATATTTGTACCCAATTATTTTATGTCATTACTAAGAGAACCCACACACACATATATGTATATATATATAAAAACATTTCATATGTAATTGAGTAAACATATAAAATAAATCAAACTAAACTAATAATAAATATATGTTCATAATTCAAAACGAACGCACAAAAGCGAATTATTTCTATATCCACAATATTAATGTTTATAGACTACGAACAAAAGATTGCAACAAACACATGTTAACATAAAAATATACGATTCTAATAGTTACCCGATTAAGACGTTCCTATGCGAATAAGTAAGGATTACATTAAAAAAAAAAAAAAAATTCCACTATTTATATAATTATTAATAGAATATTTTTTAAAATGTAATTTAATGAATAAGACATGAATAGTGCAAATAATGTATTGTAAATAATGAATAAGACAAAATATGAATAATATAAAATATTATTTGGATAATTATTTGCTAACCATTGCAACAAGATGGACTTTACCAAGGCCAAGAATGGACCAACAATTAAATTTTGGATGGAAATTTCTTTTACCTATTTCTCTGGGTAATCTATTATTAACAATTTCGTCCCAACTTATTTCACTGTAAAATACTACAATATTCTATATTCATGACTTGTCTCAAACAAGAGAAAGAAACAAGCATAAATTTTTTTTATTTATATATATTCATGATACTCTATGATGTGTATGAGTTCATAAATTATGGTCAATAAACAGTACGAGCTGTCAGGTATATCGGTCAATGTTTTTTGATTACCCTATTTCATGCGAATCGTTTACCTATAAATTTCTATGACCAATATTATTTGGCAAATAATGCAAATTATTTACAATCCCAACAAAGCCAATTACTAATTAGCTTTTTTAGAGCTTCAGTCATTTTGCAAATAATTTGATTGGTTAAAGGATCAAAACAACCACCAATTAATCTATTTTTCAGGCAGACTTGGCGTGAATCTGAGAACTAAAGAAAAAATTTTAAAATTGTGTTCTTTTTTAAAATTGATCTTTTTTTATACCTATTCCAAATCATATTTCCGGGTCTGTGGAACTCGCATTATTGTTTTTAAAATATATATATATCTATATATATTTTGGAAGACCTCTCATTCACCGAATGCGAGGTCTTAATTTCAAAAAAATTGACCTCGCATTCGGAGGCAGCAAAACCTTTGAAATGCGAGGTCCAATTTTTAAGTAAATCGATTTTGGACTTAACTAAATTCGACTAGCTTTAAGCATTAAACAAAAATGTTTTGATTAATTCAATTGAAAAAAGATCTCCCACATTCCATGAAAATAGGTACTATATAAATTATCTCAATTAAAATGCTTCATCAACCAATATAGAACATCCTGATGACTCACTGATAGTCATTATTAGTACTTGTTTATTTAGTTGCTTACAGAAACAGCCAGGTGTTCTTCCATAAACACAAGATACCGAAAATCATGACTTGAAAGACCTGCACACAAAAACAACAATACCAACGAGAGCCTCTATTGCAAACAAGTAGTAGACGAAATTGTATAACAATTTCTTGAAGAAACCTAAGAGACATATTTAACAAACCAACCCAACATATCCTGATGGGCATCTTCTGCACATTTCACCTCTTTTTCATCTTCATCCTTGTATCTCACAGACCATCCATGGGAAACCCCAGGAAATACCTTCACAAAACTATCAACCTGCAAGGAAATGGCAAAGAAAGTTAAGCTCAACTTTCTAACTTGACAGTTTTTACAACTCCGAAGCGACCTCCATCAGGTGAAGAGATGCATTGTAGTCACTAATTTTAATTCAGAACCTCGAGCTTATTGTCTATCAGACAGCCATTTTCACATACCGAATTATATTAGTCACACATGCTTTGTGCTAATACTGAAGATATTTTAACCCCCTTTAGGCAACCATATAAACAAATCACATTCTGAAGTATATAAATCGTATCCTTGTATATAGTAGCATCATTCAAAAAGTTGAGCAAATAACAAATCCAAAAGAACATCTCTTAGAAGACATTGCACATGAAATCAATATTGTAGTCTTCTTACTTGAACGTTCAGTTATTAAAAAATTGAAGGAGCAGTGCATTTATACAAAGTGATAAATAAAAGTTACTGATATGTCTCTAGATCCAGAAAAGAAGGAAAAAATCCGGGTGAAGATCAGGGGGTTGTGATTTGATAAGATCTTGCCACATGGATTAGCTTTGGAAAGTGGCTTTGAAATGTGGCTATGTAAAGTATTTTCCTTAAAGGAGGTTAAAAAATGACCTCTAAATACGGAGATGATCACAACAGTAGATTAAGATGTAGCAAATGCGGATAAATTGTCTTAAGTTTCTTACCTCAGGTTTAGTATTTAAGGCTTCCTCAAATTGTTTCAGCACCTCTGGAGGGGATCTGTTGTCGTGCTCAGCTCCCAATACTGAAATTGGAACTTTGACCCCTAAAATATAGCACCAAAAATTTCAACTGTAAAAATCAGAAAACTGAAACCAAACGAGACAGCAAAACCTTTGAAAGCTGAAATCCTTTATGGTACTAACTACAAAGAGATCAAACTATAACATAGATATAATCAAGCCCATAAGCTGCATTTAAACCCCACAGTTACTAAAAACACTGACATTCAGTACCAATCTGTCAGAAAATTAGAGGTATACAATTCAAAGAAAGGAATGGATGTATTTTCAATACATGCCCTGCATTTTTACTAGCATAACAAACAAGAAAAAAAATAAGGTTTAAGAACAAAGTTATACCCTGAATATCATCCAAAGAGACAAAAGAAGGATGTAACAGCATACTACTGCAGCTTGAATATAGGCATACTTTGCTAGTTCCACAACAACTTTTGCTGAAAATTCAAGAAGGTGAGATTAGTAAACTAAAGATAATGAAGATAAATTTTGTCCGGCAACTGACAATCAAACTGAACATATTAGTAAACCAGAGGTAACGAAGATAAAAAATTTCCCAGCACTGAAGATCAAACCGAACACTTGAAGTACATTAAACTACCAACTTTTATCTAAGTAAAGATCTTACCACCCCAGCAAAAGCCTGCAGCTCCAACTTTTGTGATGCCTTTGCCTTTTAGAGCTTCAATGATTGGCTTTGCATGCTCAAATCCTTGATCCTTTGAATAAAAAGTTAACAGGTAAATATTTCCAAACTAGAACTTAGCACAAGCTTAATTAATGGAGTTTTGAAACTACATTAACCGCACAAATTGTCCACCCTTAGTAATGCAAGGGGGACCTCTCTAGGTGGTATATAAATGTTAGGGGGTTGAAAGATAATAAGTAGCACAGTCTAACTAAGGATGATTTTAGGTGAGTCAATAGGTAGATGGAAATGCAACAAAAGTTAGTACCAACTTATGATCTACAGAAAACAGAAAGAACTAACCAATGATTGAATCAAAACCTCATAGAAGATCTAAATTATTTATGCATGCATGAAGAACCCCATTGTTGCATAAATACATATAGTCATAGTAGTTAAAAGCGCAATAGAGCACAAAGGCCTTCCCGGGCTTAAGCGCAAAGCGCAAATGCAATGCACTCGCTTTTAAGGCAAAGTGCAGTGTTGTGTGTATGGAATTTTATTCCTAGCTATAAGTTTACATCTCATAGTTATGCAATAATAACATATGCAAACTTCTTAAATAATAAAAATAACACTCTAGCACAAAACATTGCAAGTAAATGGATCCCACCACATTTTATCCATCCAATGATCAAAAAATAAAATAGAAAGACATCCAACAATCAAAAACGAGAACAGCAAACATAAAAATTTAAAAAAAATGAAAAATATCGCCCGCTTTTTATGTGCTTCGTTTTTGCGCTTTAACTGTGCTTTATTATCCTCGCTTGCTTCAGACATAAAAAAGTGACCTATTTGTGCTTTGCCTAACTTTTCGCTAAATGGTCGCTTTTTTGCGCTTTTAGGTGTTAAAAGAAAATTTTTTCTTAACTCCATTTAACTACAAAAATACTCCAATTCAACTACAATACTTCTGCCATTCAAAATCAATACTGATGAACTAAAGTAAATTTTCTAGTTCATGACACTACCCTCTAATCTTTGTTCAGGATTCTTATGTACGGAAATTAACTTAATCAGACATCATTCTGTTTATAATAACCAAGTAAATCTCTATTCAAGAGCTCCCAAATCAAAATGACGAGCAACTACGGTGCAGAAGAGGTTTCTGTCTTCTTTTGACAGGTGCCAAGTGGAAGCACTTTCAGTGAACAAAATGAACAGACAAAAGTGTGGTTACACATGAATGCCAATTTAGAGAGTATCGCATCAGGAAACATTTCATGAGCTACCACTCAACTTTTTAGAGCTTTAAAGGATTTGTGGTTTGGATAGGTTAAAGATTTACACCCATAAATCAGAACAAGATTTGTGGTTTAGATAAGGCCCAGCATGAAGTCTGTGATCTAAAATAGTAAGTGAAATTTTAATATGTGCCAAACTGCTGCAAAAAAACAGAGTCCCACAATGTCAAGAAACAACATAGCTTATTCAATACACGAGTACCATGAGTATGAGTCCTGGAAACTGAATTGTTAATAAAATTTTTGGAGCAGCCTGCCACCATTTAAGGCATTTGTTCCAAGCTTGAGAAAATGAAATTGTGGCCTCAAAAGCAAAAATTAATTACTAGTCACTACACGTTTCCAAAATCAGCAAACCAAATTGATTAGCAAATATTAATTACTAGTCACTACACGTTTCCAAATTCAGCAAACCAAATTGATTAGCAAATATTAATTACTAGTCACTACATGTTTCCAAATTCAGTAAACCAAATTGACATTAGACTTCCACGAAGAAGAGAACTTACAGGTCCATGACTTTTCAACCAAGTCTCAACATTAGTCTTCCCAAGCACTAAGGGATCTCCAAAGAAAAAATCTGGAGCTACAACATAGAATCCAGCGCCTGCGACCTTGTCTGCAAGCTTCCTTAACAGTTATGTATAATATGTCAGTAATCAAATATTGCTACTTACTATTTTTCATTACATATGATATATTAAGGACATTAAGTGGGGTTCCATCCGTAAATTTTAACGTATAATTATTTGGAACCAAATGATGCAGGAGATTATTTGAAGGAGAACAACATAATTCCTTCTGGTATGTTTATCTTAGAGCCAGGAACTTCATATGCTATTTCTCCTCTTTGAAATAGAAATTGGTCCCACACTTTCACCTATCTGTGAATAATGGCGGACACAATATGGAATATATGCACAAAATTCTTGAAATCAAACTCGGTCGATCTTTTCTTTAGATGGATACTTTGCTGCTTATATTCATCATAGGCATTATGCAAGCCCAGGCTATCCAGGAAAAGGGGACAGCAAAGAAATTCTAATTAACTATTTCCCCATCTCTCCCCTTCCTTTCCTGGGGCAAGAATGAGAGGAACATTCTGCTAACCGTTGATAATGAATGAAGAGAAAAAAGCTGGAAGAATCCTAAATAGACAAGATTCTGACATCTCATACCTAAATTTTGGAGCTTCATATCCTGCAAAAGACAGACCATGAGTTAAAATTTTGATTTACTCAAACAATTATAATTTCAATTTTAGCAGTAAAGAAGCCAACATGACCACATATCCCAGGATGCACATACTCTACACTTATGCACAATACAACCTCCCTAGAAAACTTAATACGATATAAGACTGCAAGACAAATCTTTTTGGGTTAAATACAGTAAACCCCCTAAGGTTTGGGCTGTTTTGCACTAAACCCCCTAACGTTATTTTTTTTCTCACTTTGCCCCTTCCGTCAGCAATTTGACTATTAAAATTTTAAGTCAAAAAAAGACCTTTATATCCCTAGACACTACAAGAATATATAAAATTAACCCCTTAAAGTTTATTATATTTGTCATTTTAGTCCCTAATTCAAGTTTTGTATCAATTAACACACTTTAGTCATTAATCAATATAAAAATATTGTTAAAACAACTAAAAATATAAGGATGTCCACCAACACCAGTGGTTCTTTAAAAATACTTGTGAAAAAAATTAAAATATAAAAATTTCCTAGCACTTTCAGTATATTTTGGTCTTTTTATTATATTTTATTTTCATGTAAAAATAAAATTTTAAATATACGAGACTTATAACCATCTATTAAAGTTACATCAGTCTATTTTCCTTTTGCTTTTCTTTTTGTTTATTTAAAATGATTTTCTTCTTACTTTTTTCCTTTGTTAATATAATTTCACTAATTCCTAAATATACGAAGGAGCTTTATCATATAAATAAAAACTTAAATTAAACTAATTTAGATGAAACATCTTTAATAATTATAATCATCAAAAATTTTAAAATTAATTATTTCATCGTATTTTTAAATTTTAAATATTGAAGAAAGTATAATTCGAGAATTAGAAAATTAGTAATTAATTTGGAGCATATTTATATTTTTAACAATATTGATAACATTATTGAATTTTATTTTTATTCCAATGTATTAAATGCTACAAAACTTACCTGAGGGGTAAAGTAAGATTTCACTTAAACCTTAAGGGGGCTTACTGCAATTGACCTTTAGGGGTAAATTTGTCTTTTTTAAAAAACTAATGGCAGGGTCACATTTGAGCGATAGTCAATGGGGTAAAGTGAGAAAAAAAAAATAACATTAGTGGGTTTAGTGCAAAACAGCGCAAAGTTTAAGGGTGTTTACTGTATTTAACCCATCTTTTTTACTAGTATAAAATGCCTATGAAGAAGTGGCTTGTAGCACAAATCCAAAAGGAGAGGCATAAGGTCAAAATTTCCCTTCAAATCATCTTAAAGTTACAAACCAATTTATCAAGAGGCATCATACATCTTTGAGGGATTTTAATCTTTTGCTCATATTGTTCATAATATACCCACAACATAATATTCATAATACACCCACAACATAATATTCAGCATATAAAAATGAGCAAATATGATTGACAGACTACCAAGTTCAACATTAAAGAAAGAACCCAGAAATAGCTAATTAAACAAGATCAAATAATAATCCAAATTAAACATTAAAAACACAAAAAAGATTGCAACTTTACAAAATCCCAGATCAAATATTAAAGAGAAAACTCACCAAAAACATCAGAGACAAGCAAAACAGCAGTCTTGGAATCAGCAGAGCCTGAAATGTAAGATTTGAGGCCTCCAAATTCCTCCACATGGCCTCCTCCACAACTGGAGCTTAAATTTGGTGGATTTGTACAGCACTGTGGACCTGCCATCCTTTGATCTTGGTAAGCTCTGTATACTAACTTGTCTGTGATCTGGTCAATTGAGCAGAGTTCTGACACTCTCAGTCTTCCACTGGTAAAACAAATAAACAGAAGCAGGGCATCAAAAGGTCTATTTATAGTCCTTACAAGGGTAAAAGTGTAATACTAGAATGTTTTTAGATTTTTTTTTTTTTTTAAAATAATTTTATTAAAAAATAAAATTATGCAAATATATTTTCCAACAATCTATACAATATATAAAAAGAGCAAAAAAAATTAATATGTATATTTTAAATTTCAAATTATACCCTCATTTTGATATTATAACCGTTCTTAACTTACTTCCACTCTTTGCCCCACTCCCCACAATATTCTCCTAGTCTTTTGAATAAATTTTTTTTTAAATGCTTACCCAAAAAATAAAAAAACGAAATGGTGTTTTTTTTTTTTAATTTCGTAATTACATGATGTGATTTTTCCACTAAGAATAATAATAATAATATGCAAGGATACGAGAGATTTTTTTATATCTCATGTCATATAATTTTTATTTTTTAAAAGGAATATTCCAACTATCAGAACAAAAAAATATTCTGGATCACCATAACTGATTCAAGAAAATTTGATTACGAAAGTGAGAAATATTTCTAAAAGATTCTTTTCGTAATTGCTGACGAATAGTGGGTATATAAATAAGGAAGCAAATATCTAGATTTTGGACATTGAGAGATGGCGACTTGTAACAAACATAAATAGATAATTTATTCCATATATTAATCAACGACAAAGCAAACCCAACGGAAGAGGAGAACTGAGAATTTGATTGTACTTCTTGTCAATATCAGTATATAACCACAAAGACAAGACTCATCAACAAGGAATGTAATTTAGTCACTAAATATTTTATTTAAATATATTTTAAAATTTGAATTTTCGTCTTTCATTATTAAATATACATATTAGATTTTTTTATCTCTGTTGAACCTTTGTTTTCATTTTAATAATAAATAAAAATAAATTAGATTGTTACTATTAAAAAAAAGAATAGGGAAGGTGACTTCTCCTTCTTTTTCTTCTGTTTTTTTTTTTTTTTTGTTTCTTATTCAGTAGGAATGGAATACCTGGATAAGGAATTTTGAGCTTTCCCTTAGTCCAGGTCAAACACGCAAAATATTGATGCTTGACCCAAAAAAAAAAAAACCCTCTTTTTGTCGTGAAATGTTGCTCTGGAGCCTCAAAAGTTTGTTTCATTTTGTTGGACGAAAAACAACTCATTTGCACATTATTTAGAAATTTGTTATAGCAATTTAAGGATCCCAAAAAAGAAAAAAATAATAAAAATTGTTGCAGAATATTGGTCTGATTTGAGAGTTTAACATTGCCAAGCTGGGATAAAATTTTTAAGAAAATACTTCTGGTTTTTTGTTTCACCTATAAATTTTGTGGTCAGAATTAAATTTTAAAAAATCTTGCTTACATCAGTTATTGTCATAGATTTTCTAAAATTTAATCCACACCACAGGATCTACAAGTACAATCAAAAATCGGATCTATCTAAGTTTTGCCAAATTTTTATGCTAGTTGACCTCCTTCAATTATACTAGATGTTGGTCATGTACTACCATGAAGTGTGTGAAAAATTGAAAGTAAACTTGTCTCACAGTAACACGTGAAAAACAGGTATGCAGCCCTTCTGGTGTAGAAATTCAGAGTCATAGTATATTAATCAAGCAAAATGAGACTGATATTGCTTGAAAACTACAGCCTCATCATAATATCCCATTATAATTCCAATCTTGGGAGCATTCTGGTTGCTAGAATTTTGTTTTTTCACTTGATATACTTGGTTAACTAATTCAACATGTCCACACGAACCTCTTCTGCAATCTTAACAGCATATTTATCAACAAAGTTAATATCTTCACAAAGCTATCAAATTGCATATGCAATATAACAAAAGTATAATGTTGTTGATTTCGTGTTTATTATCAAAACTACGTTAGTCATTTCGTGAGAGGGACCCCTTTTTCCATGGTTTCATCTATGGATGGGATCAAGAAGACAAGAATATAATCTTACCACTCATTTAAATCACTGATACAACAAGAACCACCTTGTAGTGTAGATCTATTGCTTCTCCATCTCATTGACAATAATGATGTGGGCAAATTTTATTTGTGGCTGTAATTCGGTAAATAATGCTGGAAAAAAAATTAAAGAAGCTATAATGAGATTCCCATGAGGTTGAAGCCACTAGCAACTTGGACGAGTTGTTTGATTTTCCAAAGAAATGAGGGCAGTTCAGATCATCTTTGTGTTGAGTTTGGATAGTGTAGGAATAGAGTTGGTTATTTTCTGCTGATCAAAGTTTGTCAATTTCAGGCAATACGCCCTTATCTTGTATGCATGTTCCATTCCACCTGGATGTTAGTGATATCCATGATAACTGGATATATCAACTCTGCCTCTTTCTTCCCTATAAGTAAATTATTAAATACCAAAAATCACAAGTTATCCACACCATTTCAACATAGAAGACAGATGGAAAAATCCATGTGAATTGCACAAGACAGATAAGTCATTCAAGTAAGCCACAGTGAAATTCACCGTTATTCTAAAGCATCCCAGCTAAGAATTTATTCCCACATTAACGAAGCATGATAGCTTCTACCTTAACTTCATCTAGAAAGCATTACTCATATTTGCAAGATTTCTCATTAGTTGACATATTTGGTAAGCCAGTTCAACATGTCTGAGTGAGCTTCTTCAGCCATCTTGACAGCTGGTTCATCATCATCCTTGTACATTAATGTCCATCCGTGGCTAACACCAGGGTATATCTTTAAAAAGTTATCAACCTGTTAAACGGCAGAGAAATTGGATTGTTAGTTTCTTCAAAGCTTTGTAGATTTGGTGTCAGATTTAATGAATTATATCTAGGATTTCATACAAGTTTTAGAATGATCAAGTAATTGGGAGACACTAAGAGCATGCCAGCATGTTTGGAGTCGAGCAATATCCTATACTTTTACAAGACACAATGAGCTTATTGAGCCACAAATGGTGTAGGAGTTGAAACAAACTTCAGAGAGAATTGTTGAACTAGTAAATACAAACAAATTGATAATGCTAAAGAACGTGTCTCTACACCTCAGGTTTTGCAGCTAAAATACCATCTAGATTAGTCAAATGTTCAGCAGGACATAAATGGTCAGTTTCAGCTCCTAGTAATGCAGTTGGAACCTTAATCTCTGCAACGACAAAGAATTTAATCAGTCAATTTGTAAGCAAGGGAACTTTTCTGACATATCAAGGAAACTAAACTTGATAACATAAAAACAAACCATGAATATCATCCGCAGATATTGGACCAGGATGCAATACAACTGCAGCCTGAATGCAATCATATTTTGCCAATTTCACAACAGCCATACCTAAAATAAAAGCAAAATTAGGTCAAGCAGACAGCAAAGGAGCTTCTTTTGTTATCTGTGTAAAATGTCACAATGTGCAGAAATTTCTTGATAACATTGCCTTACCACCCCAGCAAAACCCTGCCGCACCTATGGCTGAAACTCCTTTGCTCTTCAGTGCAGCAACCACTGCCTTAGCATCTTCACATCCTTTGTCCTTTACGAAACAAGAAAAGCAGATGAATTTCAATAAAGTGCTGTAATTACTCATCAGATCGCATCTTTGATATTTGAGAAGAGATCAATCTCTTCTAGATTTCAAAATACTCTTCCTTCTCCGTCATCAAAATGTTAGTATTATTTTCATAAAATAAAAAACAATTTTTGAATGTACTTGTTCCAATTAATAGTCACATGATGAGACAATTTAACTTCAAGAACAGAATAGAGTCGCAACATACCGCATTATGAGTCTTCATCCATTCGGCACGATCAGCATGTTTTCCGCTATCAATAGGATCCCCACGGAAAAAGTCAGGTACCACAACCAAGAATCCAGCTTTTTCTGCAACTTTGTTAGCAAGCCTCCTTCATAATAAGAAAAACCAAAACCAAATACATTGGTACTCAATCGATGGATGGTGACACCAACCGACCAACATTGAAAAAACCAGTTAAGTACACCTATATAAGAATTGCCCCAAAAGTAGTGAACAAAGTAATTATACTTTGCAATATCTAGATTCCTACAAATGATGCAGCTTACAGAAACTAGCATTTATTCTCTAGTGTTAAATAAAATGTATTGAAGTAATAGTACCAGTTATTTATTTGGCTCAAGCTGCTGCTGTGCAACCACATTGAAGAAAGACTTACAAAAGTGTACATAAAGGAAAATATAAGTAACATATTTTTGCACCAAATCTTATAGTTTTTGTTTGTTTTATTTTCTGTGTTCCTTTGTTCCATCGGAACTACGACAATCAACTTGCGAAAATCTGAATATAAATCAATTAATCGTGCCATTTGATCTCTAATTCCCCATAATCTTAACAAATTCACAGTCGAAAATTTGAACTTACCTCAACTTTGTACCTTCATATCCTGAAAATTATCACATCAAACAATATTAGCAACACTAACATATAAAAATAATATTTTTTTCAAGAAATTACAAAATTTCTAATTAAAAAGATTATATCTACGAATTTCCTTTTAGTAACAAAAGTAAAAACAAAAGTGGAGGTAATCCTAAACCTTCCTCAGTCTAAATATCCCTTTTTACCTCTTCATTACCTCCATGAATAAGACTATATCAGGCCTTTGAAAGCACTAGCCAATTTGCATATCTGATTTTCTCTGGAGTAATTAGCAGACATCTAATGGGATTAATTTACATTTCATCATTTTCTCTAAAAGGGGTTCATTTGATAGATCTGCAACACAAATCTTCAATATATATATATATATATATATATATACACACACACACACTTATTAATCATTCTTTTCTGCACCACCTTCACCATCTAAGAAGAATCTTGAGAGTCACAAATCTTGAAATCACGGTTCTTGAACTTCAAAACATGGAATCAATTGGAAAAGCTACGAACTTTAATTTTTTTTATAAAAAAAATCTAAAAAAACCAAGCAAAAAATGCATCAAATAAAGTAAAGAATGATTGTGTATAATTACCATAAGCATCACAGAGGAGAATGACAGCACGGTTGGAATTACGGGGTCCAGTGACATAAACTGCTGTCACTGTTTTGAGGCCACCAAGCTCTTCTACAGTCCCTGCTTCATATGTTGAGCTGAGCTTTGATGGGTTCTCGGAGGTTTCGGTTGCTGCTGACATCTTTGCTCTGTTTCCCCGTACTAATAGCACTGATCCGCAACTGTGTGTAATTAATATGGAAGATGTGTTACCGATGTGATGGAGTATAGGCTTTTAAAGGGAAATTTCTTGACCAAGGTCTATGGGCCAAATTTTTTAGTGTATCTTGGTGTACTATTCTGAAACAAAAATGATAAATGAGACCTACAGTAATACTTAAATAAGATTTGTAAATTTTATTTTTAGATATATCATACATCATAATATATATAAAAAATTATTAATGTATAGAGTAATTGTGAGGTTCAAATTATTAAACTATAACATTAGCTTATAAATTTTTTAAATTCACATTTTGTATACATCTTTTTTTGTCTATGGAGATGTCATTTCCTAACTTATGTCAAATAATGTTTAATTATCGATAGAGTAATGTTTCACAAATAATGAATTACAATTGGAATGTGAAATTATTATTCTTATTTTTTTCTTCTTTTGCAATTTTACTTAGTACTTAACTGTTAAAATTATCAACGATTCAATCTATCATTAATACAACTTAATTCTCGATTAATACAACTTAATTCAACACCGAGAATTCGATCTAGTATTGACAATCTAATACATTAGAAAAATCTTATATGCAAATTTTTTCTTCAAAGTAAAAGAATTTTCAATACCGACAGTTTAATAATCTTAAGGGATATATAATAGTACATTTTGTCTCTATAAAAAAGAAATATTACTACAATTTGAAAGTGAAAATACATAGCAGAAACAACTAAGTATAATTTATTTTTTTTTTTATTTGGGAGCTAGTATAAGTACATTTAGTGTTCACATTAAAGCAAAAGAATATCAAATAATGAGGCCTATTTGATCCAATCTTCATGGCCCATGTTTTCAGCAAATTCCCACCTACCAAGGGATCTTATTTGTTATTTTCTTTCATTTGCACATACCAATGAATATTTATCCAATTTTAAATTTGATTCATTGGTTGATGAGTCCATCGTGTGTACAAATAACAATTAGGGTTAATTGCACTCTGTACCTTTAAACTATCATACTTTTGCACTTTGTACCTTAAAGTACCAATTTTAGAAATTAACCACCTCCAACTTCTAAATTTTAGCACTTTACATTAATTACTAAAAAATAGATAGTAAAATGACTCATGTACTCTAACTAATTTACCTAATTTTATAAAATATTTCGTCTTTAACCATACACCATTCACGGATGCACCAGTACAACACTGTTGCATTTTTGAAAAAGGATCTGAGTCCAAATTTGGGTTCAAAATCAAGTTAATGAAATTCATAGGTTTAGAGACAACTATATCGTAATTCTCTTTCTAGACATTCAAATTTTGTAATTAATCATTTACACCTGCTAGCTCAACTTGAGATATGATCGTAAAATGGCTTGTGAAATTGTTAAAGTTGTAAGTTGTTCACTACATCTCTGACTGGTTTTGCCGGAGATAAAGGAATAAAAATAGTAAATGTTGGGTGTATAACTATGTATTAGTACGGTATTGGAGAAAAAATTGATAATTTGGAGAAATTGAGTAAAGTAGTAGTGATATATGGACCATTTTCTATTCACCATTGAGCAATTTGTACAATGTGTTAAAAATTAAAAGTGGGAGATGGTTGATTGCCAAAATTAATAACTTTAGGGTATAAAGTACAAAAATAAGATAGTTTAAGGATGTAGAGTACAATTAACCCTAACAATTAAGATTAAACTAGACTAGTTTTTGTAGAGTATAAGCAAATTTTAGAGTGTATTTTGTGGTCTACGACGTGGTCCATAAAATAACGTCAAGTTCTATATCTCTATAAAGGTGGGGTGGACTTGTTGGTACATATTCATCTATATATTTATTTTTAATAAATTAGAATAATGTGAATGAATATGGATAAAGACTCCATCTCATCTATCGTGAATCGAATCTATATAAAAAATTTCTTTCCTATTAGTGTTATATAAAAAAAATTAAAAAATGTGAGAATGAGATACTTTGTTTGATAGTAACCCACTTGTAGCGGACCTGACCTATTCCAAATGAAGTTTTGAGTTCAAGCAAGTGTAATTTGAAATTGGACCCTTAATTAGCCCACTATAGAAAATTAATTGACTACTAGTTATGCTTTTACAGATGAACGACACCGTTTTGAGATTTCTGTTTAATGCTAATTACACTGTAGCGAAAGGCCACCAAAAAAAAAACACCAGAAAGAAAAGAAACAAAAATAAAAACTTCCCTTTTCTTGCCTGCAAAACCTGTCTGTTTGTGTCTTTTTATCAAAGGGTTTTTGAAGGGTTTTTCTCACAAAACATCCCTATATAAACACACAACATTTTGTAATATAGGGACAGAAAAAAAAAAAAAAAAAGATGGGTTCTTTGAGAAATGGAACAGGGGAAAGACTAGTAGATGCAGAAGAAGAACATGGAACCCATATTGATGAAACAATCTCAAAGATTTTGTATGTTCCCTATTAAATACCCTCAGCTTTGGGAGATGTACAAGAAGGCTGAAGCCAGTTTTTGGACAGGTTATGTGCTAACTGTATATACTATATTACACACATTACACACAAAAAATATGTTGTGACATTTCTGCACATGGGTTCTGACATTTATTTGGTTTTCTTGTTTTTGGAAATTGGGTTTGTTAATTTTTGTGGTAGGTGTGGATTGATGAAGTAATGAATATTTTATTCCAAAATTGGTTCTTGTGATTATTAAGGGTATTATGTACTGTTTTCTTTTATTGGATTTCTCTGTTGTTGTTGGTGTTTTCAGGATGGTTTGTAGAAAGTTTGTTGCTTTATATTATTGCTGTCTTCTTGGAAACAGGAATTTTAGTTTCCATTGTTCTGTTGTTTTGTTAACAGGTGTAGAACACGTTAAGTGAGAAAATAAAAAGGGTGTTGAAATATGCATTAACATACATGTTGAATTTTAGTGATGAGTAGTTTTTGGCAATGATTGACATGGTTATTGGGGATTATTTCAAGTTGTGGGGATTCTTTTGTTCTGGACAACCCTCTGCCCAACCCTGATAGTCCTTTTGGAAGAGGCCTTGTGGAATCTGAAGTACCTGTTTACTTTTGATTAAAGCAGAATCAAAAGCTTTTCCCAAACCCATCCCAAGATAAAGAAAAGAGAAAGTTCTGGGGCTAAAATGAAAGTATAAGATTTGACAATTGTGTTCGCGTGTAAGAGTCAATATGTATATCCTTTTGCCCCATTACAATTAAACAGAAAGCTAGAAATTGGCAAAGTGCAAGTCAATAACTTGAGTGCTTTGGTTTTGATGAAATCTATAGTTAATTTGTTGACGGTTTCATGAATGACAAAGGGAAAAAAGATAAAGAAGCATGCTTAAGCAACTTTATGTGACTTTGGACATTTTGCAGTTTCATGACCCATTGAACTTTTTGCTTTTATAGTAATCACGTGAAGAGGTGAAGTTTAGTTGCTTTTTGGGTGGTGTTAGTGGGTATGTGAACAAATATAAAGCATTTTGAGGGATATAGTCACGATTGGCACTTATAGCGTATTTTCCAGTATTTACTTCTTAATCCTTCAATGATGGTCACACGGGGTAACTTAGGATTACTTTGTTGATTGAGGAAAGGATATGACAAGACTAGGGAATGTACTTGAATCTCTTAATTAGTATGTTGGAATCTTGTGGAGCACTTACAAGAGAGTTCTTCACCATTTTGTGCACTTTGATGAGTTGCACATCAATAGGCGTTTGAAGCGTTATAACGGGGATCTCTGTCGAAAGCATTTGACATGTGAAATGTAAATATAGGAAATTCTATATAATTTTTGGAATAATAGCACTTCAGGGCTTTATTTATTTTATGGCTTTAGAACCATTTAATGTTTCTGAAAGGTCCCTCCTCTGAAAGGTTGTGTCTTTGACGTAGGAAGAGCTTTTGTTTATTGGAGAACAGATTTGAATTTTCATGTTTAGTAAGTAACTTCTTAGAGACTAGGTATGAGCTAACAATCTGCAACAAGGTCTTGTAAGTCATGTTGGTGTTTCCTGTGTTGTGGCAAACTGCTGCTATCAAAAAATCTTTCTGCTCACTTCAAAACTTGCGGATTTTTGGTTCTGGAAATCTTTGTTTGAGATGAACTCTTTATCAATTTCTTTTTGCCTCATTGGAAACCAAATTAGATCCTGATTTGCTCTTCTATTCAGTTTCCCTTCGTACTGGAATTTTTTTTTTATGTACTTCTTGTCTCTATTCTGGTTATGAATGTTCTGACATGTCATTCGGGCTTCAGCTGAAGAGGTTGATCTCTCTCTGGATGTGCAGCACTGGGAAACCTTGTCTCAATCTGAAAAGCATTTTATATGTCATGTACTTGCTTTCTTTGCTGCATCAGATGGCATTGTTTTGGAGAATTTGGCTGCTAGATTCCTGAATGATGTTCAAATTCCAGAGGTCATAGATAAACTAATCCCTTGGTATTGAATCATTCCCAGAAGCTGAATTAGTAACTGAAATTTTGGACTTTCTGTTATTAAGAATTTAACTTCATTCACCTCGAGTTACTTGTTCGCTCACAAGATATCTTTATGATCAGTTCAATATTCCAGGGTAGTATAATGTGCTGAAAGAATTGTTAGAGTTGCATAATGAACAGGGCTCTCTGCACAAACTATTTTCTGGGAATCACCTGGAAAGTTTGCAACTTGGTGTTTAGAGGGGAATATGTTCTTTCATGTAAAATAGTCGATAGTTACATGCTTGTTCTTATCATGAAAGAGTGTTTCTTGTCAAGTCATGTACCATGTGGGACAATATCAAAAAGTGATAGAGGATTGAAATGAAGGCAATTCAAATCTGATTGCGGAAATACTGAACAGATTACTCATACCAAATTACCAATTAGACATTCTAAGGAATGATCCACGTGATGCTAATGCCCAGTAGTAGGATCAGAACTATGGGCTCAGATAAGACCTCTTTTTTGTTCTTGTCCTTAAAAAATAGGATGTATTAGTCTGCTACATAGTGGGTTATATTGATAGGCATAGGATTTGTGCTTTTGTTGTCTGAACTTTTTCTTTCCAAGTGGTTGCTATTTGACTTTAGTTATTAGAGACTTGTCAAACAGCTTTTAGATGTTGAAATTAATGACATCTGTGCTAGGTGCAAGAGTCAAATCTTTTTCAACAAGGCCTACTTTCCTTATCAATTTATTCTCTTCAGTGTGTTTCATTAGCATTTATTCATGATAAACCACAGGTGTATGCTGCCAAAGATAACAGAAAAGAAAAAATCATTTATCTCCTTTCTCTATGCTGAAGTAATGAACAAGAGATATCAGTGGATTGTTTTATGTGTTTGCCAAACCTGACTGACACTGTTTTTTCTTATCCTTTTCAGGCTCGTGCATTTTATGGTTTTCAAATTGCTATTGAGAATATACATTCTGGTATGTAGTTGTGAGTAATGTAGCATTTGTGGTTGTCAACATGCATTCATGAAGTGTCTGATTGTGACATCTTTGCTCTTCTATTTGTAGAGATGTACAGCTTGCTTTTGGAAACGTACATTAAAGACTCCAGAGAGAAAGATAGGTTGTTTAATGCAATGGAAAATGTTCCTTGTGTTGCAAAAAAGGCCCAGTGGGCTTTGAATTGGATTCAAAGGTAATAAATCATTTGCCTTGCATTGAACTGGATTCTGAGTTGTTAAATAATTTTTTTGTGTACTTTGCTCTTCAATGGTTATAAGAAATAGCATCTGAAGAATGACCCTATTTGTGAAAAAAGGGAGGAAAATATTACTGTGATGTATACCTTTTTCAAATAGTTATTAGAAAAAGGGCCAAATTGGATGTAAGCCTGTAAAATTTGCGTGTTAGTTGAATGGCTAGTATACACAGGTTATTTACAAAAGATCTGATGATTTAATACTCTTGTCAGTCTCTAAGATTGTGCTTAGTGTTACCTTGTGACACCAATGATTTGATTTATCTATTTTTTCTCTCTTCTCTTTCCTTCTTAGTTTTGAGTTTAATAGTGCCTTTTCCCTCCCTTTTTTCCCCCTTTTGAAGCTAATTGGATGAAGGTAGGTGAAATCTAGGGGGTGAATGCTTTTACTAGTCTTTCCAATCCCTTCTGCTGTCGTGTGTTAACTGATAACTTGCTTAAGCTTGAGAGTTGACAAGCCACTGTTTGTGTTGCACATATTCGTGATCGTGTGGAGGAGAACTAATTCTGCTTTTGGCGGAACTATTTTAAATTTGTTGAAGGTCAAAATATTTGTATTCAGAATGGCTGGAAAACTTCTCCTCTTAGGTTGCCCTTTATTGAACATGGCAGTTATACATTGACGATGGTTCAGAAAAATGCCAACCCCTTTCTTGATTTAACACATGGAGTCGGTATGTTAATTTGTTTAGCTTTTCAATTGTTCTAGGTTGCATGCATTTAATGTTGGAATCTCATAAGCACTCTGTTTCTCTTATTGCTACCCAAAATCTGCTTATTATGCTTATCTGCTCATGCAGTTCACGCACATTTGCGGAGAGACTTATAGCCTTCGCTTGTGTTGAGGGAATTTTTTTCTCAGGAAGGTATGATATCATCCAATGTGAGCTGAGGTTATTTTTCATGCAACTGTATGTTTTATTCTTAAAATATACTTAAAGATTTAATTCATTTTTTCTTTTTCCCAGCTTTTGTGCCATCTTTTGGCTTAAAAAGAGGGCATTGATGCCTGGCTTGACATTCTCAAATGAGCTTATATCCAGAGATGAAGGTCTCCACTGTGACTTTGCTTGCCTCTTATACAGGTTGCTCATCATTTTATGTCATTGTGTCGTGTTTGGGTTCAAGAATTAGATCTCTTATGATAATACTGCATTTACTATTCATGAGTAGGTACGTAAAAGGTTTAGGACTTCAACGCTCCTACCCCTATCTCTATATTTTTACTTTTTAGGTATCTTTTCTGTGCATGTACGTGTATGAGAGCACTGTTTTTGTAGACCATGTTAATCATTTCTAATCTATATCTACAGTTTATTGCAAAAGCAAGTGCAATGGCAACAAGTCCATCAGATTGTCCATGAGGCTGTTGAAATAGAGATAGAGTTTGTCTGTGATGCCCTTCCATGTGCATTAATTGGCATGAATTCTACACTTATGAGCCAATACATCAAGTTTGTTGCTGATCGCCTATTGGTCCGCTGCTTTTTTTCCTCTGTTTTCAATTATTTTTGTTTTATTTTATTTTATTTTATTTTTTGGGGGGGGTTGATGGCACGTTTGCTGTTCTTAATTCTGAAAGTTAATCTTTTAATCTTACAGGTTTCACTAGGTTGTCAAAAAAAGTACAATGTAGAAAACCCCTTCGACTGGATGGAGTTTATTTCCTTGCAGTAAGTATAGCACATTGATGAGAAATCTTTCACTACTGTTGGAACTTAATGATGGTATATAGAATTTATCAAACTGTTATTAAGAAACTCGTGCATGATTTCTCAACTCAACTACCTTGGTTAATTGATTGATATCTGGTGTCTTTCACTGGTTCTTTAGTGCCCATGGCTGTATAAAGCTCATAAACTCAAGGATCCTTGCTGCTAGAATTGCATTCTGGGACTTCTTTTTTTTTTTTTTTTTAATAAAGAATAGAGTATGGCCAGCCTCTTGTTGTCCTTAGTTGCATCAGTAATATTGAAGCTTATGAATCGTCTCCGGCTTCACATCTCCTATTAGCAGCTGATGCCTAAGAGAGGCACTGGTTTTGTAAGTAGTAGGTTTAGACTATTGCTCTGCCAAGGTTCTGCTGCAATGACATTCCTTTTGTATGTTTTCCCTTTTGCCAGCATCCTTGGTGTGATCTAACATGAAGATTTGGTAGTGTAATTTTGAGGCCGAGATCATTATAAAAATGATAATGCATCATCCTTTTAGGTCTGTGAAATGTTTGACTTCTATACATCCATTATGTATCCGATTAATGCATGAGGTTTTTGATAATTTTCTTCTGTGCCCATTATGTATCCGATTAATGCATGAGGTTTTGGTCTCCAATTATTTTTGTTTGCCTTGACATCTTTTTACTATTGATCCTGAATTGTCTTCTTGGTTTAACAGAGGAAAAGCCAATTTCTTTGAGAGAAGGGTGGGTGATTATCAGAAGGCTTCTGTTATGTCAAGCTTGCAAGATGGTTCAAAGAACTTTGAGTTCAAGCTTGATGAGGACTTCTAATCATTTTATCTGTTTTTATCCCAACGAGCATCACCTTGATGCTGAAAACTGCATTGCATGTTGGGAAGATTCTTTGAGAAAATTATGTTAATAGTAAATATCATTGTCACTCGACTTGGGGCATTTCTTTGCCTCTAGAATTAGTCCAAAGAAATGTAATTTCACAGTCCACCATTGGAATTTTGTATGCGTATTAACCTTTACTCCAAATTTGCAACCGTCTGTTTGCATACCATGTAAGATGCCTTGAATATTAATATTTTGTGTCATCTTACTTTAGGTGCAAGGGCTCCATCATCATTTTGTTTGCACTTCACATCCACTTTTTTGTTGCTTTTCATCCATATCATCATGAATATTCTTTGGACAAATATTGACAGGAACATCCAACCTTATTTCTTCTTTCCTAAATATATACCTATTATTAATTTCAGTTCATGTACTTGGTGCTGCTGCTTATGGAATCTTCATGTCATTTGATATGCATGGCTTTTGCACCATCTGGTGTTCAATACCCGCCATTGACAAATTATAGAATGCCATTCTGACACACAATGGAAGTGAAAATGACTCTTTAAAGAATCCACTGAGTTTTGCTAGTGGAGTCTATCCACTAAAATAGTGCATGTTACATGTTGTCATGCCTAAAACTTTTGTTTGATAATGGAAACTTATTTTTAGTTAGGTCTCTTTGCTTTTCTTTTCTTGTTTTGTGTCTTCAGGAGCTGCAATGGTTGCAGAAATAGGATATTTTATGCAGTGAATACTTGTTCCCCATTGAACCTTTGCCATTTAAATGCCGTCACAATGCTTAGTCAAACTTCACTACTGCAAATGTCACATCAATTTATTATGCAATATGGTAGTAGTACTATTTTCAAACTCTTGGGAAGATAGCAGACACTTAAAACTAACCTCGTCCGAGAAAAGGCTCACAAAGAGTTAATTAGTCCAGAACATGCATGTATGGTGCAAATGTACCCTCAACACTTGAGCGGACGAAGTCAATCAAACTAAATTCTCTCAAAATCAACACGTGTCCACAACAATTTTAGCAATTTTCCTTTAGCATTTTTCAGTCCACATCAAAGGAAAACTTCCAAAAATATATATATATCGAAATTTAGTTCGATCACGGTATTCAACTCCATTAACATATTAATATGGGGCTTTTTATATAAAAATAATTAGATAGACTGATATTGAATGCTACTGATAAATTTTATCGTTATAATTAAATTTTATAAAATTTTATTTAAATAATTTAAAATTATTTATTGTTCATAATATTTCACAATATTTACGAACGAAACTAAAAACGAAACATAACTAAATATTCCCTTTATATAACTCCAAGGGGGGTGGTTGATTGAGGGTGATAGTGGAGCCCTAGGTAGAGATGTAGTAGCTAGGTAGAATGACATTGTCAAGTTGGGCCCTAATGGCTTGTTTTGAGCCACTAAAACTACTCATTAACCACCGTCAGACAAGAACTAAAGTAGAGAAAATATTTTGGCAGACTCAATTTTTTATCTCATTTATAGATCTTGTGGTCATAATTAAACTTTAAAAAATTTTGATTACATCAACTGATGTCATAAATTTTTTAAAGTTTAATCCACACCACAGGATCTACAAGTGAGACTAAAAATCGAATCTACCTAAGTATTTGACCTAAATAGTACTAGAAAGGAGATTAAATTGCAGTTTTCCATTATTAGAAATATTTCAGACAACAGTTGGTTAATTCTCAATCATGTTTGCTTGCCTTGGCCGTCTTGACTGTTAAGAAAGATAGACTGTACATTCATTTTCCATCAAACTCATAAATATATCCACTATGAACTTAAGCATTGTTTTGAATTAACAATAGTGAACTACTACTTTTCAATCTTAATTAGCATAATTAGATAGATTAGATTATAAAGTAATTATCTTAAGGGAAAAAAGTTGGTAAGCTGTTACTAACATGTTTCTTATCCTATTCTTTTTTTTCAACCTCTTGTTCTTGCACTCTTTATCCATTTCATTTCATTTACCACTTTCAATGTCTTACCAACCTGGACAATTTCATGGGGCAGTTAAATTTCTTGTAAACGACCAAATCATTTCACCTAATGCACTTTTTGATGGTTACATATGCAGCTATAATAGATGGAAGTTAGATGTAAAAAATTTGACTATTAGAGAAGCCCTTTTATTATGATTAATTATGGCACTAGCATGTGGATAAATGTGTTTATATCACAACAAACGCGATCATCGTGCAAAATTATGCATGCATTTCAACGTTTCCTATAGTTTTCATAACTTAAAAATAATCATATTATACTTTTTAGAATAAGTATAATTAAAAATCGTATCGAATTCAATTAATTTGATAATAGTACATTATTATAAATAGTTTTTAAGTACGACTTATTGTTAAAATAGTGCATCATTCCATGAGAAGATAATGAATCCACTAATAAAAGTGATTTAGGAGTTTTCTGGTGCACAAAATTGTGGGACTTGAAAAGCATACGATTCTAAGCCCTCATGTCTTAAATGGTTTTATTAGATAATAGTAGTTTAGTACTAATAGATTTATAGTTAGTCACTAGTGCTTACCTACCAAGATACCATATGATCTGATCACTTCAAGCCAAAAACAAGAAAGAATAAAGCAAGAATAGGACTCAAACCTTAGTGGGAAAAAAATAATAATAAAGGAGAGAAAAAAGAGTTGGCTTTCTATACCTAAAGCATAAAAGCATATCATCACAAAAACTCTGATAGGGCCAACTCTGATAGGGATATCAACATGTCATTCATCTTCACCTACCCTTAACCAGTATTTTTTTTTTTTTTTTTTTAATACTTACATATTGGACTTACAACAATATATTGGATGGGAAATGAAGTCATGAGTGCTCAAAAAGAAAAAGGAAAAAAAGGGAAGGAAATTAGAGTTTGGTGTGAAATTCAGCAGAGATTATTGACGTTTAATTCATTTGTTAATAATAGCTATGTGAAAAGGTAATCATCTAATGTGGAATTGTGGTGTTTAGTAGTAATCCCAAATAATTAAAGGTTAATCACATTTTGCTCCCTTATAATATAGATTTTGTCTCACTTGCCCCCTATAAAAATTAATCTTCATACTACTCTTGACTAACAATCAAAAGTAACGGTTAGTTTGAGAGTAAGTTAAATGAAACAAAATGACTAAAATAACCTCTATTTAATTGATCAATTATTTTTAACATTTTTGTACCAAAAGAAATATTCATGTTTCATTTGTCACACTTTTATTGGAAGAAAAAATAATTTGTGCATGACGATTTATGTGACTTGAACAAAAAATAAAAAATAAAGGATTTAATTTTTCATATGAAATAGAAAAAAATAAAATAAAAGAAAAATCTCTAAATATTAAATTCAAAGCTAAAATTTAAGTCATTGGTCGGAATGTTATTGCTAGTTTAGTATAGAATTGTGGAAGTAAAAATTATATGTATATATGTAGGCCTATTTTACCATATTTTGAATCATAAATTCATCAATGCACAAATTAATTTTTTAAACTCTTTTTTCTATTCATTCTTCGTAGTTTTTTTCCCTTTCACTTGGGTTTTTCCCCTTCTATAAAATATTTTTTAAAATTGCATATAATAACAAGCCAGTTTTTCTCTAATACAGTGGTAATAATACAATAATAATGCTTTATTTCCCTCCAAAATAGTAAAATAATTTATCAACATAATATCAGGGCCATTTTAGTCATTTATTACTATTGACGCAAAATTAACTATTTCTTTCGACTATTAATGAAAGGGAGTAAAGTAATGAGTTAAAATTTTACAGAGAATACAATGAGACAACATCCATATTGTAAGGGGCAAAGTGTATTTAAATTAAATAGTTGATAAACAATTCCCATTTAGCATGTAGATCCAATTAATCCGGGATTATCTATGTGGGCCATGGGATTCGGGGACCCATAGGCCATATGGTGGCCAGATAGTGTCTTACGTCATCACTTGTAAAATGACTAATACATCCCCACAAGTTATTTGCTTTTGGGCCAATTATAAATAACTGTTGTAAATTGGCTAATGTTTAGATTATCGCATATGGTTAGCATATATAAAATTCGTTACTTTGTGATTTTGGGTTAAAGTGAAACTGTTAAAGGATCATTAGGAGGCTAAAAAAATATTATTTAAGTCATTGAAGTCTCTAACTAAGGTTAGTTATGTATTTTAATATAAAACACAACCCTTCCTCACGGAAGGTGCTTATGAGCAGTGGAAAGGTAATAGGGGGAATTCTACAGTTTCGTTGAGGGAACCATTCCCATTGGATTTAAGAACTTGTAAAGTATAATTTTTTAAAACACATAGTGTTGTACTGTATAATCCCTTAAAGCACAAGGGAATGGTTCTCTAAAAGGGACCGTAAAATTTTCCAGGTAATAGGTTTAGTGATATTTTTTTACGTTCTGCACAAATATGTTAAATTTTAAATTTTCTATCCATTTTATTAAAAAAATTCAAACTATATAAAAGAACGTATTGTTCTGTACAAATATATTAAAATTTTAATTTTCCATCTATTTTATTAAAAAAATTCAAACTATATAAAAGAACGCATTGTAAATGTACAAACTATAAGAAAGAAAAATCGAAACATTAGCAAAACCACAAAGGTTGGTTATAACTTACCTTTGCCTTTTTTGTTCTCTCATCATTCATTTACTTACTGACCATAGGATTTTTGCTTATTAGTACACTCATTTTCTTTTCAATTAATGGTAGCACAATTTTGCTAACATTCTCCTGTTTTGAAAAATAAAAAATAAAAAAATTTAAGTGATTCTAATCTACCATCTTCTTGCACTTTGTAAATCGAACATTAAATTACAATTTTAGACTTATCGTAATTGATTGTTCACCTTTATACATTTAAAAATTCTAAATTACGAATAAAATACATTTTCAATTGACTCTCTACTCCAGAGATGGATATAAGAATTGTACTTTGATACTTAATAGTCACATATTTATTAAAATTAATTTATATTTCTCTTAAAATTTTAAAGGGGCAAACTATAAAATTTATATAGATACAAATTAAATTTCTAAAATTTTTAAATGCAAAATATACAATTTCTAAAATTTGGGGCGGACCCCCTAAATTCGGCCTGCCCGATATAAAATCTATTACAAATTAATGTTAATGGATATATCCCCGTTGAAGGAACCATTTCATTGATTTTAAGGATTTGTACAATACAAATTTTTAAAATACATAATATTGTACTGTACAAACCCTTAAAGTATAAAAAAATAATTTTTTAAAAAGGACCGTAAAATACATCTTTCCTATGTCTTGCTTCTTAAGTTAATATGTGATGCCGAATTAAAAAGTACTACTTGTGTATCATATTTTGACTTTAAAAGTAAGACATTAAATTTAGTAGGCTTATGGATTATATTTGAAGTCGATATGAACAATGTAATCATCTATGTTGTGGCAAAAAATTGGTGAATGATCCTTTTCAATAATCTCCTTTGGTAAAACTTAAAAGTCATCCAAACACATGCACAGAGATTAAATTTTTATTTCATCAAAGATAATTATTGAGTTTTTGTACTACATAAAATTTTCCCTTGTAGGATTAATGTAGTTCTATATATATTACCCTTATATAAATAACGCATTTTTTTTTTCCTTTTCTGGTTTCTTGTAGTGTGTATCGGTTAACTGATCGGTTAATCAATTAATAAAATCGGTTAAAATTCAGAAAAGGGTTCTAAAATTTTTAACTAATTTTGATTTCAAATTCAGTTTGTCAGAAAGTTTTGTTAACCAAATTCAAATTCGGTAGGGTAATCGGTTTTGAATTCGATTAATTAAATTCAACTCGAGATAGTTAAACCTCTAACATTGGGTTAAAATCCTAAACAAAAACCCATTTTTAAGCAAAATTTTTCTAATTTTATTTTATTTTTGCCACATAATTTTATATATTGTGTGAATTTTTATTGATAAATCATTTAGAAAAATAAGTAATATATATATATATATATATCATATAACTTAATTGAATAATAATCAATATAATTACGTACAATACTATAATATCATGTAACTTGCAAACATTAATAAAATGCGTACCACGAGACTATTTAATGTAATTTATGGATACTAATACTATAAGTATGAAGTAATGTATAAGAATATAACACTTATACAAAATAAGTTAAAAAATTAAAAATAATTATAATAATTATCAATAAATATATTTTTAGTCGAATAACTATATTTATATTTTTAGTGATGTATTATTTATATATCAAAATATTTTAATAAACTTTATTTTTAATTATTTGAATTTGGTAATCAGTTAACCAAATTCAAAAAAACTCTCTACTATTTTTGAATTTATTAATCGTATTCATGAATTCGATTAACCAGTTTCTTACCAAATTCAAAATTAATGAAATTTATTAACTGAATTAAATTTAAAATCAGTTATAAATTCGATTAACTGAATACTTGCACACCCCTACTTGTCTAACCAACCAGAATTAATGCATATTCAATTAATTACTTTCTAAATTAATGACACGTGTACTATTACTTGCTTAATTCCAAAATGTACCATATTCATTATATCATCCAAATGTACTAAAAATATATATACTATAACTATAAATCAAAAAAAATAAAAGAGGACTTTTTAGCTAATTAAGAAATCTTCAATAATTCCAAAAATGAACTATTTGTAAAACAAAATTCGAGGTTTAGTTGCATAAAGTTTTTGAGGTTTAATTCTACAATTCCTTTTAAGGAATCATTCTCTCCGTTTTAAAAATTTGTACAGTATAAACATTGTTTTTAAAACACATAATGTTGTACTGTACAAACATTTAAAACACAAAAAAAATAGTTCTCTAAAAAAAATCATAAAATTTTCCAATAATATGATGTTATCTTAAAATTAATAAAAGAGACATGATAGCAATGTAGCACTTGTATAGTTGAATTGTTCCATTTCCAACCATCAATCAATTTTTTTACAGCCCACACTTTTGCCTAAACTAATTATTATAATGCCATATTATCATAAAATAATCCCATAGTAGTTTCATCACTCTCAAATTTTTAAATATTATTTTAAAGCCCCTCTCTTTAGTTTGACTTTCACTTTCTAGACCAACCATATTTCACCAGTGCAACACTTCCCCCACTCTCTCCCAATACAAAACCTTCCTTCCATTGATATTTCGCCACCTTTCTTCCTTTCTCCTCCTTCCCCTCCTCCTTTCACACACTAAAACACACAGAAAAACACACAGTGTCTTAAGAAAGAGTGATGAATCAGTAGCACTAATGGAGGAGGTCTCGATTGACAACTTACGAGTGCAGCTTATTATGGGATGGTGTTTTTGAGATAACTAAACTGGCTCAAGAAAATGGAAGTGACCCTTTATTGTGGGCTATTAAAGTTTCCTCAAATTTGAGTTCTTCAGGGGTTTCTTTACCTTCTTTTGAGTTAGCCAATTTCTTGGTTTCATACATTTTCTGGGAAAATAATGTTCCCATCACATGGAAATTCCTGGAAAAAGCTTTGGTTCTCAAGATTGTTCCTTCTCTTCCTGTTCTTGCTCTGCTCTCCACAAGGTCTAATTTTTTTTTTTTTGTTTCATGAATATTAGTCTTTTATTTTGTTTATTGATTTAAAGTTCATATATATCTTAAAAATTATTTCTTTTGGTGTAATCTTTTCTGGGATTTTGTTTATGTTGCATATGATAATGTTTTAAGGAGTTAAATGTTGGATAGTTGGTTCAATCAGATATTAATGTGAGACCTTTTATTAAATGTATATTGATTTAATACATATGTCGTACCATCGTTATAAGCAATTGTGAAGGTTGTTACTCTGCCATTACTTGTCAGATAGTTGTTAATACATAAAAGAATTGATGGAGTGTATGTGTTTACAGTATGTCAGACTGAACCACTACCTCTAGTTTGGTTGCTGATGTGTCCCACTTGAGTTTGTGGGCCCTAAAGATGAAGAGGAGAGTTTTGCTTCAAGCCACATTACTGTAATATGGAGAATCAAGAAAACCCTTTTTCTGAAATTGAATTTAGATTACTATTTTGTCCTAATGATCATTCATGCATATGTTTTATGAGTATGATATATTATATCATTACAGTCGGTGATTTCAGTTTGATTTTTTTTTTTTTTTTGGTAAATAGATTTCAGTTTGATTGAATTCTGTCTTTTGGGCTAATGCTGTATAATGGAGGTCAGCATATTGAACATATGTTTTTATTGTTGTTCTCTAGCACTTTTTTTCGTCCTTAATATAACTTCCAATTTATTCCCAACTTTCTGTTTTCATTTTCGGTTTTCAGAAAAGCTTTTTTTTTTTTTGGGTAGGATCTTTACTAGTGGAAGTGTCATTGCAATTTGGCAATAGACTTCACTCTTTATGCACACTATTCCTGTTTTTTCTTTGATCAATGAGAGTTGGATATTACTGGATGTAGGGGTCTTTCAGTCTCCTTGCTTTGGTTTGTACGTTAATACCTTTTGAAGGAACAGGGTTACTTGTTTAATAGAGTGGCAATCACATAAAATTATGATGGGGTATAGTGTCATGTATGATTTGTTTAGGAGGCCAGTGCAAGTTTATGGTTGAGGTATCTGAAGCAGAAAAAAGTGTCCAGAGATCCTAGAGAGACACACATGAAACATAAATAATGAAGAACAGATGGAAGAGAGGAATGTGTCTAGAGACTCTAGACATTGTTACGCTGAGCCTTCGCTCCTAGTTACTAGGCCACAAAACCACAAAATCCTGTAGAGAGCAGAAATTTGAGAAGTGGTTCCTAAAAAGTTTGATACAGTGACAGTTGCTTTAAAGTGTCTTGTAACTCATTGTCTTGACGATACTCTCTTTGGAGCTCTTCAAAGTGGCTACATATTTGAAATAGTCGGAATCACAAATGGAAAACATCATCTGTTTGCTATTATTTTGCCCATATACGGCGCAAAATGAATTCAGTTTTTCATTTTCTACATCTTTACAGGGTAACCCCAAGTCGACATTCTAGGCCAGCAGCATTTAGGCTTTTTATGGAACTTCTAAAGAGACATGCTTTCATATTTAAAAGTCCTTTGAAAGTGCCAAATTATCAGAAGTGAGTACCTAAATTTCTTTGGATGCAGCTTTGCACTTTATTTCATTAATCTTCCTTATTTATCTACTTCTACTATGCTTGTAAGGCTACACCTCTATGGATTGTAAATGTTGTTTTTCACTTTTCATGTTTCTGGCAGTGTTGTCCTTGGTGGATTTCAATTTTATTGATGTCTGAGTATTTCACTCTAGACTTTAGCATACATCATCTCCTGCCTTGATTTACCTAGTTGTTTCTTCCTCCATCCCAGTTTATCTGGTATACTTACTATTTTTGCATATTCCAAACGTTTGAGTTCCTTAAAGAAAATCTTTTGCAATATTTACACATGAAATTGTAGGTTCTCTGACCATATGTTGCTTCACATTTTCATAATTGATATAAAGCAGCAAAATGACTCAGTTTCTTACTTTTTACTTCACAAAAGCACATTTACCAATCTCGCATCAGGCACTATGTCGAGTAAATTATTGCCTCATAAAGTGGGAAGGTGAGAGTATGTCTTGTTATAATGATCAATATCCTTTGGTGAGACTGTACTAGATCTTTTGCTTTGATTTGCCAGTGGAAATGGAATCTGGTAATTCCCGTGCATGTTGTGTTCATTTGTTAGCTATATTTTCTTTTCCTTTTGGATAGAAACTTCTTGATTTGTGCCTGTCATCCTTGCAAGGAGCCATGCTAATTTTCTCTTATTCATTCCTTTATTTACAATAAAACAATTTTACTGACCCAAAAAGATTCACAGAAAGAGAAACAAAAAAGTGACTTTGTTTATCAGCTCTTTTGGTATGGTCAAAACCAAATAACTGCATGTTGGTTGTCGATTCAACTTGGCTCTTGGGCGGTGGACTGCAGTTATCTATTAATAAAGCCAGCTTCAAACAAAAAGGTTTCAACTTTGAAGGCAAAGGTGTCAATCTTATGCATGCATGTATAACAATTTGAAACTGTCGGATAATTCAATTAAATAATTAATACCCTCTTGATAGTTCTCATAGAGTCTGATATTCTTTTTTTTTCCAAAATGCATCTCAAGATTTAACACTACAACCCTTCTTCATGCAGAATCAGGAATTCGATACATTCTATTCTCCATCCCTCTCAGATATTTGACCTGCAAGTAGATGAGCCTGGAGTTCTTGTTATTGAGATCCTTTTTGCGATTCTTTGTCAGTTGCTTGATGCATCCTTGGATGATGAAGGGTTGCTGCAACTTACCCCAGAAAAGAAATCTAGATGGCCAACTAAAATGCAAGATATGGAGATAGATTGCTGTGAAAATTCTGATGGAATGAGGCTTTCACGCAGAGAGAGATTGAAAACTGTCAATACTGTCATGGCGATAGAGTTGATTGGTCAATTTCTACAAAACAAAGTAACTTCCAGGATTCTTTACTTGGCTCGCCAAAACATGTCAGGACTTCGTTCCTTATTTTCTTTTTCAAACTTGTTAAATCTTTCTCCATTTTGTTAAGAGTGATAGATTTCATAAGAATATGAACGAAATGATGCATATCATATCTGGACACACTTGGTTTGAAGAGACTCAAGATTATTCAGTTTCAAATTAAAAATTAGCATCTTATTTTCTGTTTGATGTAACATGAACATGGATTAAAAAGTCAAGTTACATTTTATAGTAGACCACATTTTGAGGTTGAATTTATGAACCTGGGCTTTAATGACATGTCTTATTCTTTGTTCTCCTAGGATTTCACACATCCACAAATTAATGGTTTTAACAATCTACTCGGTTGATGCATTTTCAGGCCAACCCAGTGGGGTGATTTTGTCCAGCGAACTCAGCTGCAAAGTATCACATTCGACAGCCTTAAGAAATTCAAAAGTTTTGATACCAGAGACTCTTCTGCAATTAATATCAGATAGTCACAAGACAATGCTGTGTCGGTACAGAATATGTTCTCCTCAAGAGTTTCCTGGTGCTATACATTTTAGATCTCTAGCACATAGATCGAATATTTGTGTCGGGAATAGTCGTGCTTCTCTTTGGCTTCCTCTTGATGTCGTACTGGAAGATGCAATGGATAATTCACAGGTTAATGCAACTAGTGCTGTTGAAACTGTTACTGGTAAAGTCATTTTGCATTTTAACTATCAAAATAACTTAAAGTAAGTCAAATGGTAATCAATACCCTTAAAAGAATGCCATATCTTATGCTTGCAGGTTTAGTAAAAGCTCTTCAAGCAATCAATGGCAGCACTTATGTGGCATGAGACTTTCTTAGGACTTTGGAAGGCAGCTTTACATCTTGTTCAAAGGGTTAGAACTTCTCTAGCCCTATTTCTTTTTCAGTTTGCATCGAAAAAATTTCCTTCTTGCCATATTTATAGCACCTTGTAGTGTTTCTAACCTCAGGATCTTCTCAAATAGAGCTTTAAATAGAGACCTTAAGCTTTAGGGCCCAAAGGACACTGAAAACAATTATCGTTTTCTTTCTCAAACTGAAGCTTTTGTTCCACTTGGGATTGGGAAAAGAAGTCCTAGAGACTTTTTAAAGATTTCCATCTGGATTAATATATAAAATTCTCATGGCAGGGTCTGTATGTATGCCTTTTGAATTTCCTTTCCCTCTGGTTTTTCATCTAAATCTTTGAAATTATCCAACCAATTCAAGTTGCATTCAGATGAATCTTCTTCTAGATATCTGAATTCGTTTTGAAGATTCTAATATTCAGCTTCGATATTCTATCCATTTTCCCTCGTATGCCACTGCCAAACTAGGTTTTGGCTTATCAAGATAACTTCTTGTATGCAATGTGAGAAAATCATTCTTGGTCGGGTTTGTAGATTGTTATACTTTGTTTGGCTGTGAATGGATTCAAGAGGCATTCATCTTAAGAATATTTTGTTCAGAATGGCAAATATTAAGTTTCAGTATTCATATCTTTGTCATTTTTTTTTTAAGGTTCATCATCTTCTTCTTCTTCTTCTAATCTTCTTCTTTGTCTTTGTGCTTTGTCCTATGATTAAATTCTCTTTTGGAGCCCAAGCAAACAACTTTTTAAACCTATCCAGATAAATCATGGTTTTCTGTTGTTTAAGTGTGTAGTCTATATAATTTGGATATGAAAATTACCATGTTTTGCCCCAATCCATTTAAGAAGCATCTGTTTATTTCTTTCATTGGATTTGACAGGAAAGGGATCCAATTGAAGGACCCGTGCCTCGCCTAGACACACGATTATGCATGTTATTTTCTATCACAACTCTTGTGGTTGCTGATCTTATTGAGGAAGAGGAAAGTGATCCAACTGATGAGATTGACGGTCACTTAGACAGTCACTGCAAGAAACAGACTCCTGGAAATCGTCGCAGGGATTTGGTCTCTAGCTTACAGAATCTGGGTGATTATGAGATGCTGTTAACTCCTCCCCATACCACTATTTCAGCAGCCAATCAGGCTGCTGCAAAAGCAATGATGTTTGTTTCTGGAATTAACCTTGGCAGCGCGTATTTTGAATCTGTCAGCTTGACAGATATTCCAATAAACTGTTGTAAGTCATACTGTGAACTCATTGAGAATTTAAACATAAGCTGAATATTCTTTTTCATAGGATGGATTATGAAAATATGTTGTGGTATAGTTTGGTGACTATGGTTAAATGTTGTTGAAGTTAGTTAGTAGTGAGTGACCCAGCATGGCCACCATCATGATCTGCTACTTGGATTTACTGAGAATATTCCTAGTGATTTGAAGTGTTATTCCAAATTAGGTAGATTGTCTTTACACCCACACTTCGGTTCTGGTTCTGGGAATGTGATGCATGTGCATGTGTCAAAATTTACGAACAAGCAAAAACCAAGGCCAAAGAAGGAGATTTTGAAAGAGTTTCTTATTGTTATATGTTTATCACAACCGAATTGAAGAAGAAAAATATGTTATTTGCTTCTTAGAGTTTCAAAGTTAATTAACATATGCCCTATTTATGCAGCAGGAAACCTGCGTCATTTAATAGTCGAGGCATGCATTGCCAGAAATTTATTGGACACATCTGCTTACTTCTGGCCAGGCTATGTGAATGGCAGCATTAACCAATTACCTCACACTGTTCCCACTCAAATGCCTAATTGGTCAGCATTTATGAAGGGTGCCCCACTTACTCAAGTGTTGATAAATGCTTTAGTTTCAGCTCCTGCTTCAAAGTATGTGTCTATCTTCTTGATTAACTGTCATATTTGCTGTGAGTTCTTCTCTGAATTAATTTTGACATAGGCGTAATCAGTTTGTATAGCTATATAATAAAGAATTATTGTCCATATTGATCAGAGACATATATATATCTTAGGAGACACAGTTACTTTTGAGATGATATTAGATTATGTTTCTTTTTCTGGTAGCTCCAAAGGTGCCACAGAGGTCATCTTGCATGCACCCATTAGATTCCATTATCTCTTAGTTCACTTTGGCCTGCCTGGTCTTCAGTTTTATTATTTCTTTGCTGAAGCCAGTTGTATCAGATACTCTTTTTTTAATTGATTTAGCAAGAGTAAAGCAACTGAATTTAAGCTCATGAATTTGATGGAAGCTTAGCAGAACTAGAAAAGATTTTTGAGATTGCGGTCAAAGGATCTGATGATGAGAAGATAGCTGCTGCAAGTATTCTTTGTGGAGCTTCCTTAGTTCGTGGTTGGAATATACAGGTAATCTGGAAGAGAAAATTTTCTAGAATTTCCATTAGGGTAGGAATAAAATGGTGGAGGAAGATGATAGAGCTTGGACTTTGGACTCCATTATTTTGACACGTAACTGGAGTCCAAATAACAGCTAATTTTTCTAAGTATAGCAATATTACCTTATTTCTTTTCCTCTTGTTTTCTTTTCAGTATCTCTTGGTGGCAAAATCACCGTAACTTGTATTATTTCTTCTTTTTCTTGATCTTTCAGGAACATACTGTTTATTTTATTACTAGATTGTTGTCTCCACCAGCTCCTGCTGATTACGCTGGAGATGATAGCCATTTGATAGGTTATGCACCAATGCTGAATGTCTTACTTGTTGGAATTGCACCTGTGGACTGTGTCCAGATTTTCTCCCTCCATGGCTTGGTATGTTCAAATGATGCCCTCTGAATCGCATTCACATGACTATTTTTCTTTTACCTGTTCTTGATGTCTGGACTGTTAAAGGCCCTACCATATGCATTAGTCAACTCAGACTTCTTTCTGTACTTCTATTTGCAACAACATAAGTATGCCAGTTGTGAACAGGCTGAGTTTTCTGTGGACTTAACATTTTGCACATTCTGCAAACGGAATTATAAAAGAAACAATAGACTGGAGAGAAACAAGTCAGAAACTTTAGGATAAGTATATGAAATGAGTATTATATATCAGGATGAATCAATAAGATCTTAAGGATCTAAGACATCACATAAGATGGATGCTAAATTCATGTTTTATTCTTTCATTTAATAACTGGGAATGCATGAGTCGGCAGAGGGGGCCTGAGATGGCCCTATTTAGAATTTCTACAGTGGAGAAATGGTCCAAATTCTATAAAATATGATTTTCATTGAGCTTAGTTAAATAATTATATGGTGAATTATGAAAAAAATGGTGTTAACTTTTGTCAGGTTCCACAACTGGCTTGTTCGTTGATGACAATCTGCGAGGTCTTTGGGTCATGTGTTCCTAATATCTCATGGACTCTCACTACAGGAGAGGAAATATCGGCCCATGCTGTGTTTTCAAATGCATTTGCTCTTCTCCTAAAGCTATGGAGGTTTAATCATGCCTCCCATTGAATATGGAGTGGGAGACGTACCACCAGTAGGAACTCAACTAACTCCTGAATACCTCCTTCTAGTGCGTAATTCCCTCCTAGTATCTTCTGGAAACTTACTTAAAGATCCCAATAGAAGGAGACTTGCTGCTGTTGCAAGTGCTTCGTACTCTAAACCCATCTTTGTAGACTCATTTCCGAAGCTAAAAGTTTGGTACAGGCAACATCTGGCCTGTATAGCTTCACCCCTCTCTGGCCTTGTTAATGGAACCCCTGTTCATCAAACAGTTGATGCACTTCTAAACATGATGTTCAGAAAAGTTAGTAGGGGAAGCCAGTCTGTAACTTCTATAACATCTGGGAGCAGTAGTTCCTCTGGGCCTGGTAGTGAAGATACTTTTCCAAGGCCAACATTACCTGCTTGGGATATCCTTGAAGCTGTTCCTTTTGTGGTTGATGCTGCTCTAACAGGTTGTGCCCATGAAATACTGTCTCCTCGGGAACTGTGTACAGATGTATGTCAGTCAAGGCTGTGTCTAAGCTTCTGTTTATGATTAATCTTGCCAATTAATTGTTGAACTACTATAAGCATCGTATCTTATTGGTTGGAATAAATCAAACTCATTGTCCTGAATTATCTTAGTGTCCTCAAAATTTTGGAACAATTTATCCCAGCAAATGGAAATGAGTTTCCAGTTGCTGGTGCTTCATTGTCAAGGAAATTGTTTCCCTTTTACTACTCCTTTCCACTTCCATCCACAAAACACATACACAGAAACGGAATTTAGTTGAACTCAGAACACTTCATTATATCTGTGAAAAAGAAATTGCCATTACCTTTGATTGATTATTTCAAATTCTTTTTACTTATTCCTCTCTCTCTCTCTCTCTCTCAGAACATAACTCGTGGCGTCTGGAAACCGGTTTTCATGAATGGAACGGATTGGCCAAGTCCTGCTGCGAATCTCTTTTATGTTGAGGAACATATAAAGAAAATATTAGCTGCCACTGGTGTTGATGTCCCAAGCCTTGCTGCAGGTTTCTCTCATCAAAATGTTTCAAATTGTTAAGCTGTCCTAGACTGCCATTGTTCAATGTGTTACTACACATCACGGGCTCCATAAAAAATTATGGCTTTGATCAAAAGTATAAGAGATTTGAATTTGTTGCGAGGCCTCGTAATAACAGATGTTAATTTATCACAGATATCATTTTTTTTTTTTTCCCATCTTTCATAGTCTCCATACTGTTTTACTTCGTCGTATTTTATGTTTATGTTACTAAAACTGTTAAACTGAAATTTATACTCTAGGGGGAAGCTCTCCAGCTACACTTCCACTGCCCTTGGCTGCATTTGTGAGCCTCACAATTACATACAAACTTGATAAAGCCTCGCAACGTTTTGAGCTCAATCTGGCAGGCCCAGCTTTGGAGTCCCTTGCAGCTGGTTGTCCATGGCCATGCATGGCCATTGTGGCTTCTTTGTGGACCCAAAAGGCGAAACGTTGGAGTGACTTTCTCGTTTTTTCTGCTTCTCGCACCGTTTTCCTGCACAACAATGATGCAGTTGTTCAGCTGCTAAAGAGCTGCTTCACTGCAACTCTTGGTTTGAATACAAACTCAATCACGAGTAATGGGGGTGTTGGGTCGCTCCTTGGCCATGGATTTGGATCACATATTTATGGTGGGATTTCTCCAGTTGCCCCAGGCGTTCTATATCTACGTGTTTACAGATCGATCAGAGACATCGTGTTCTTGCAAGAAGAAATTGTTTCTCTACTGATGCAATCTGTGAAAGACATAGCACGCAATCGGCTTCCTGGAGAACAACCAGAAAAGATGAGGAATGCCAAGAATGGATGGTATGGGCGTGTTTCACTTGCTGCAACAATGACCAGGGTGAAATTAGCAGCTTCTTTGGGGGCTTCGTTGGCGTGGTTAACTGGTGGATTGGGGCTGGTGCAGACATTGATAAAAGAAAGTTTGCCTTCTTGGTTTCTGTCAGTTCACCCAGTAGACCAAGAAGTGCTATCCGTAATGGGAGTTCCTATGCTCCAAGGATATGCCCTGGCATACTTCACAGTGTTTTGTGGAGCACATGCGTGGGGTTTGGACACAATATCATCAGCATCAAAGCGACGTCCAAAAGTTCTTGGATGTCACCTAGAGTTTCTAGCTAGTGTCCTTGATGGCCAAATATCACTTGCCTGTGAACCAGCCACCTGGCGTGCTTATGCCTCTGGGTTTCTGAGCCTGCTGGTAGATTGCTTGCCCACTTGGATGTCTGAGGTGGATTTAAAATTATTGAAGAGACTAAGTGAAGGTCTGAGGAAATGTAAAGAGGAAGAGCTAGCTCTAGCTTTGCTGGGCGTTGGGGGGGTTGGTACAATGGGGGCAGCTACTGAACTGATGTTATAAACACTGACTTGTAGTCCTCCTTATGTACATTGAAATTTTTGTAGGTTGACAAATTTTAGACATAACAGATGTTATTTAGTGTTCAGGTAGGTAATGTAATGCAGAATGGAGATATGAGATTCTACCTTGCTACAATAGTACAATCCTTAATCGAAAGAAAGAATCGAGTTCTGTGAGGTAAACTTGAGCTATTGGAGCCTATCATGATGTTCACTTAACAAGATGTTTTATTCGGTGAAAAGTGGAAGGGAAAATAGAGGGGAAGCAAAAGTGGGTTGTATGAAACTAGCATATAAAAAGGACAACCACCTTTACAGGGCATGTATAAAACTTTCTCATCTACAGTGCAGAGGAAGCTTTTAAACTCAGCATTGACAGAGTGAACAACTGTTCAATTCTGTGAACTGCAGCGACTGCTAAGCAAATATTTGTCAACAATCTCAACTTAGCCAAATAAAAGAACATATAACCAGAAAACTGAACAAAAGACATTGGTACTGGACATACTCGGAACATTGCAATTATATCATATAATCCCACTATATGCAGGTGACCTCACCATTCTTTGGTTTTGCATCTCTTGCCTAACTAAAAAAGCACCACCCCACCTCCCTACATCAGCATAGATGTTGGACAGGAGAACCCTACTTGGACCATGAGAAGGCTCCAATCCTGCCAAACTCTCTGCAGCCCTCTCCCCTATTTCTGTATTGCCATGTGTTCTAGATGCTGCCAATAGTGTTCCCCATATCACAACATCTGCCTTCATAGGCATACTTTGTATAAGTTGTTCTGCTTCTTTCAATTTTCCTGCTCTACCTAGAAGGTCCACCATGCAACCATAATGCTTGATGTTAGGCTCCAGATTATACACACTCTTCATGCTCTCGAAATGTTGCTGCCCTCCTTCCACCAACCCTGCATGGCAACATGCAGTCAACACTCCAACAAATGTGACGGAATTGAGTCGAATTTTACGCCCTTGCAAGTCAGAAATATNCAAATTCTTAGAGCCAATTCTGCATGTCCATGCATGGCTGACCCACATATCATAGCATTCCACGGTGAGACATCAGATGCCTTATATTTGATTTGATGGAATACTTCTAAAGCACTACTCATGCTACCACATTTGGCATACATATCAATAACTGCTGCACTCAGGTTGTCATTAAGAGGGATGCAGTTCTTGTGTAAAAATTCATGAGCCCATCTACCTTCATTTAACCTACCCAAAGTAGCAATGGCGGATAGGACACCAACCATTGTAATTTCATTTGGTTTAAACCCTCTAATTACCATCTCACGGAAAAGCTCCAGAGTTAACTCAGGCTGTTCATTTTGTGAATAACCAGAAATCATGGAGCTCCATGAGAAAACATCTCTCTGTGGCATCTCCTCGAACAAACCCCTAGCTTCATCAATCCTTCCATTTCTTATTAGTCCTGAAATGAGGGCGTTCTGCAAGATGGTGCTTGCTTCTGAGCTTGAACTGCAAACAACATGAAATGGTATAATGTATAATTGTTGCCTGTATAAAGTCGTAACAATCAAATGCATTCTTCATGGTTATAGCATGAAACTGCTGACCCTCCTCAAACGCAGTAGCTTGTCCACAAGCTGATATAATATCCACAATCATAACATCATTAGGGCCCAATCCAGTATGAATCATTTCACGGTACAATTTTAAAGCCTCAGTCAACCTCCCAACTTGCACGTAACTATCAATAATTGTACCCCATGAAACCACATCTTTATCATCCATCCTCCCAAAAAAATCTCTAGCCAAATCAACCAAACCTGCCTTTGCATAACCATTCAACATCACATTCCACGAAACCACATTCCTTTCAGGCATCTCATTAAACAACATCCTAGCATGCCCTAAACGCGAATTCACACAATACATGTGAACCAAATTAGTCGAAACAAGAACGAATCCAAGAAGCCCAAGTTTCATTACCAAGCCGTGAAATGCTCTCCCTTTCTCAACTTCCCCACCACACAAATGCAAAAAAGCCGTAATCACACTTGTCATGGTCACCTCATTCGGAAACACCCCCTGAAAATCTCATGTCCCCAAAAACCTCAATTGCCTCACTCCAAAACCCATTATTAGCCAACCCCATTATCATCGTCGTAAAAGTAACACAATTTCTCCCAGGCATTTTTTCAAACAGCTCACGAGTATCATTCAAATACCCCGATTTCACATACCCAGCAATCATAATGTTGCAAGAAACAGCATCCAGCTTTCCAAAGTCATCAAAAATCTTTTTTGCACTATAAATCAGCTCAAAATTCGAATAAAAACTAATTAAACTATTTTGAACAAAAATATTGCTATTACCAAACCATGGATTTGCCGGCCTCGGGGAATCAAGAAATTGGAAGAGCAATCTCTCAATGCAGAAATGATTGAGAGTTCGTAATCGGGCTTTGCATTTCTGCATTTCTTTTGGTTTTTTCCGGGGCTGAAGAAGGTGGGCAGTAAAGGGTTTAAGGGGAGGTTCTAGGTGAGGGGTTTTGGGGGTTACAGAGGAGAGGCATTTGGGAGGTTGATGATAGGTAAGTGAAGAGAAAAGGGTTGGGAAAAGAAAGAGAGATTCGGGTCTGAAAACAATGTTCATGAGACGATATCATGAGATGATGATGGCGTTTTCAAGGAGCGTTTCTGTTAGTTAACGAACTTTTGTTTTTGGAGGGAAAGAGTTCTGCTGGCAGTTTTACCAGAACTATTTCAGGAAAGCTTGGCTGCTATGTCCTTATAAATGGGGATGAGAATTGGAATTATTTCCATTTTTAGATTTAATTACACGAGACAATGTACATTATCACTCAGGCAATGTACATTTACGTTTATAACTTATATATATATTTTCTAGGGAAAATATTATCATAAATTCGATTTTTAACCTCACTTGTAGATCTTGCGGTCAAAATTAAATCTTATTAAATTTTGCTTGCATCAATTTATATTATAGATTCCATAACATTTAATCTACACCACAAGCAATGGAGTGGGCCAAAAACTAAGTTTACCTAAATCGTTCCCATTTTCTAGTAATATAATTTTTATCTTGTACAATTGTTTTTGTAATTTTAAGTTATCCAGATAACAAATTTAAACGTATTTTAACAAATTTCAATAGGTCTATTGAAATATTTTTTCCTTTTTTCTTCCAACAAAAAGAAAAAGAAACAATTTCTTGACACAGTCTTCCTGTCTACAATTTTAAAGGTGAAGCATTGATTTGCTTTAAATCCACATTTTGGGAAGCTTGGCAACATTACTGGGCTACGATAGATTCTGTGACTCCTTAATTTGCCTTCATGTTTCAACTTCAAGGCAGAAACATGATTTTGACAGATTTTGTGCAATATTTTCTCAAATGATTTCTTGAAGTATAAACAACAAATTTCAAGTGTTTTTTTAGGTTAACAACAATATGAAATCCATATTATGTGAGAGATGAACTGCCAGATAAGTAAGCTGTAAATCCCTTGAACTACAATAAAGCTATAGGTCAATATTTTGGATATCATGGGATTATGTTCTTTTTGAGTTGATCACTTTACGGTACTAAGCCTGGCTGACATGATAATCAAGGAGAATATCATATAAAAGCTGCCGGAATGGTCATCAAACAGGCTGTTTGCAGTCCCAAGTCAAGAAAATCTAATTTAGACCAGGACGGTTATTCTATATTATTCACAATATAATCAATATTATGATCAATCATGTCATCATTAGCTTCTGTATAGAATAACAGAAAATTCTACTCGTTGAGGAACCATTCCGTTATACTTATATATATATTACAACCCTATATGTTTTAAAAATTTGTACTGTACAAACCTTTAAAACCAATAGAATGATTGTTCAACCGGATTGTAGAATTTCCCATAAATAACATAACTCAAGAGTGCTAAACAGAAATCAAAGCTGAATGTCTAAAAGCTGTCCACTTAGATTTGTATCATTTATTCGCATTTAATTTGGTATATCAATCCAGACAAGAATTTGTAGAGTTAGATAGGGGATGTGTGTTTCTGGTATTAGGACTGAATAATTGTTCCAAACAAGGAACACAAGTATTCCAGAATAAGATATGGAAACTGGAAAATGACATGCTGAAAAGAAAAGCACATGGATGATGAGAAGCAAAGTGCACAGCCATCACGAGCAGTCAACGATCATCACCAGCACTGTAAAGAGACAGACTCCTGCAAATTAAAGCATGAAAAAGAATTATAAATAGATAAATAAATAAAAGAACCTGTGACAAGAACCAAAAAACCAGAATCCTATTACGTACAAAGGGAAAAGGCACATAAGTGGCATATTGATGCAAAATAAGTTTAGCAGAACTCTCATAGCAATAGAAGTGGTATTTTGAAGAGTATCAACCAATAATAACTCCTGCTTGGTTGGGGGTGGGTGTCCTTGTAAAGTGCAGCAGTTTGTTGGTAGACACCAATCTCTGATGCATCAATAAAAGATAACAGTTTACGTTTAAAAAAGAAAAAATCAAACAGTATCTACAAAAGAATAGAGAAGAGGAGGAGAAACTATAGAGGATAGGAAGAGGAGGATAAATTCTAAGAACCCATGAAAATTTCTTTATGGATGCCTCCCAAGGTAAGATTTGCTTTAATACCCAAGAAAAGCTAAGATCACAACATTTGAACTCAAAACATGGAATTCATCACTATTTAGAATATGAGAAGGTACATAGATACTTATACACCTATAGACTTCCATAACGGAATCTACTCCTAAGTTAATAACTCCCGATAGTCAACAAAAGCAACTGCCTGACAAACTAATTCTAAGTTAACTAAACTGATAGAAAATGTAAATTGACCCCTACAAAAGAATTTGATTAGGGAAAATGCTGGAGTATAAAAATATTCAGCAATTAAAAAGTTCCACTTGACCACAATCTTATACAAAAAAATGTATAAGAGAAGTGTAAAGAAAAACTGCATGAATGATAATTGGAGTCTATATAATCCTTTTTTCGCTTATCACATATATTGGCCCGAGTTACCCAAGTTTGATTTTTCTTGTTATGCCATTTCCTTTGGCATCAACTCTTTTAAGCTACCAAGGGTTACAACTGTATCACAACTATGTTGCTTATGCCTCTTTCATTTCCAGCATATCTCAATTTGCTTCAATTTCCTCAATACACCGTATTTTTAAAGATGCTCAACTTACTAAAAGGTTGATACTAAAAAAATATACCAATTCATGTGGCAACAGTATGCCTTTGAATACACTAAGATGCAATAAGACCTAGCTCATCATATGTGCAAATGCCACAAGTTTTAGTGCTTCTTGTTACTTTATTTAGATTCCATGTATTAATAACATTTCTTCATGGTACAAATTTTCTATACTGCTTCTCATGTCACTTTCTCTTCCACTTCTTGACAACACGTATCGTGATCTTTAGATAACATCAATTAGGTGGAAAGCAGACGTTAAGTAAGGACATGTGGCGTGCTGTTAAGAAATGGAAGAGGAAGCGGCACGCAAAACTAGCGGAGAACAACTAACTACCCTTCTCTGTCTTTTTAAGGTAGCCTGTTATGGACCAAAAAATCAACTAGACCATTCAATTAACAAAATCATATGGCAACCATGTATATATACTTTAAACAGATCAGAGCACCATTCACTCCATACTTTCGTCTGCTAATTGTAATGATGCCTTGCAAAGGAGCATTATCAGCTAGAATGCAAATCATATATATTATCAACCAGTCGAGAAATTATTGTTTAAGAGTGCCTTAAGTGTGAAGTATATTAGTTTCTTTGAAAAGACAATTGGAAGATTTGGACCTATTTCACATAAGCCAACTTATAATCTCCCTAGAAGATTGGGAACAGCTTCGACCACTTGGTGGATTGGTCTTGCTCCAAGTTAAGACAAGATAAAGCTCAGCGATAAATGAATAGCCTTCAAAAGCAATTTCCTTAGATGAATATCAGTTCAGATGCTCTTATTCTATACAAAATTGAAGAATTTCTGGAAATTCCAAATGGACAGCTTACAAACCTGACATACCTCAACAAATTCTTCAAACTTATTGGAGCTATTAAAGTAAATATTACCAATGAAGAACCTCCAAAAAATCAAACTCAGTGCTGATCATAAACATCTAATGGCCACACTAAAACAACTAGTGATAAATAGCTTCCAAACCATAGACCAAGAGCCATAGGCAAAGGGCTAAGATGTAAGTCACCTTAAAGAAGATGATAAGAACACTAACGTTAAGTATAAATATGATGTATATCATCCACTGCAAATAATTCAAAAGCTACTACGCACTGATAAACTGAAACCCAAGTCTAGAATCCAATAAGGCTCGCCAATCTGGAAAATGAATATTCAGGATCCATTGATTAGATCATAAGTAGGTGCTTGGACAGCCTTGAACTCAACGGATATCAACTAAATTCAAATATCTTTGAAACCCCATTTTACATCATTTCAAATGCCTTCTGAGCAAGTATTACTAGGTACCCTTCCTGACTTCAGTTGATGGTAAAGTGGTCAGTCAGGGAGGAAAAGATGCAATCCAGGATGGGTACATAAGAGAGAGGTAGAGAAGAGGAAAAAAGTCAGCTTGAATTTGCACAAGGAGATGATAAACCAGTTATGGCGACTGACACTTGGTTCTTCGGGAGAAGAATACAAAGTACTAGCATAGTCATGCAGACAATTCTTATAAGTATTGTGTGAAAGAGCAGCATATATTTCCTTCAAATTTAGTTTTGCAAGGTGAATTTAACCAAAGTCAATGCTTACGATGCCTATCTTAGATAAACCAGCTTAACAAATAAACCAATACCGAAAGACTTATAACTGAAAATTTAAATTCAGATTGTAGAAGTGTAAACTTCACAGACATAAAAAATCAAACTTTCCTGGACAGTCCATTGTCCATTTGTGAAAGAACTTCAGAATCGATTATTTCTACAACAAACAAGTAAAACAGGTACAGCAAAGCCAATGGCTTTATCCCCTCAAAACTGGAGACAAAAACCCCCACAACAAACTCTAGTCTTAAAACACCACATGAATTTCACAAACAATTCTTCAGACAAACACCATCATTTCGCCAATATAATCACTTCTAACATCTAATCAATTTGACACACATATCAAAAGATCACATTAAGAAATCCACAGACAGTCAATCAATTAATCAATCAATCAGATAACTAAATAAATAAACAGCAATGCATATCAAAAACCGAAAAAGAGTATCTGATCAACACAAAAAAAAGACTCACTTTTTATGGCGGCGGCCACGTTTAGGACCCCAACCTTCCAGTTTAGCAATAGGGCAACCACACTTAGCCCTGAAAAGCAGCACAGCTCTTCCATTTGGGGGAGCCATTTTCCTCAGCTCAGCTCTCAAGCATTCATAATCCGGATTTAACTCACTCCCACCTTTCCAAGGCAACTCATCAATCTCCTTAACAGCCTTATTATTATTATTATTCCCTAATTTCAAGAAGAAATCTTCACCCTGTAACTGTAAATCAAACTCGAGAGCCTTTTTCTCAACCCTTTACAGCCAAATTTGCCGCACTTTCTCGATCTGGGTCCGCAGCAGATCTCGAAAAAGATCACCACAAAAAGCAGGGAGAGAATCAGGGAAGTGAGGAAAATGTGGTGGAGCTGGATGTGGGCGGAGAGGAAAGAGAGGAGAGTGGAGAGAGAGAAAGAGAAAGAAGGGGGGAGGAGGAGAGAGAGGGAGTGGAAGATGTAGGAGAAGCAGGAGGATATTAGGAAAGCTCCGGCGAAGAGGACGAGGATGAGGATGAGGAGGTCCAGGGTGGCGGTAGGGGAGGAGTGTTTGCAGAGGGTGGTGGAGGAGTTGACTGATGAGGGGCAATTTTGGGAATTTAATGAGGTGGTGGTGTTGGGATTTGTAGATTTTTTGAGAGGTTTGGAAGTGGATGATTGGGTGGCGGCGGCGGCGGAGGAGGAGGAGGAGGAGGATGGGGCCATGGTGATGGTTGATGAGAGGTGGAGATGGCGCATGTTAGTGAAAAGGGTAGGCGATTGAATTCGGGTGAGGTGGTTTTTGGTTTTATTTATTTCTTTTTATTTGGTTTAGGTGAAAAATAGTATCCCAAATTTTGGGTTGAGGATAGATGTGCGCACATTAGCATGGATGTTGTTTTATGGATATCTTTATACTGAAGGATCATACCGTAATTCTAAAAATTTATATAAAACAAAATTATAAAATTTAAAAATATAGAATTTTCCTATTATACCGTATAAATTTATAAAATAAGTGTATACAGTAACATTTTTCATTATTTTGGGGTTTTTTTTTTTAATGGTTAGAATGAAAATTGAAAATATTAGTCCTATTAGGTGTTTTGAGGGTGGTGCGCGCATGTTAGCAGATGGAGATCCCATATGTGCGCATTTTAGATGGGTGAATTTGGTTTTTGCGGTGAATAAACACAAGTGCGAGTTGAGAGCGGATGTGCGCATGTTAGCAAGGTAGGAAGGCGGATGTGCGCATGTTAGTAGCGTGGGTTGAGAGCTCATACAGGGTGCAATTAACGTAGGTTATCATGCTTTAATCCAATTCAATTCTTCTTTCCATTATTCTAAGTAGATTTTTGTTGTTTTTTCTTTGTCTCCTTGAAGTAATTATGTTAATATGAGCCAAATAAAGAATAGCATAATGAGAAACATATATCTTATGCTTGATATTTTCCCATACAACAAATTGGAATTTGAAGCAGACTTGTAGGATGGACGTCGAACGAGTTTTAAATTCGAATTTAAAAAATTTGATGAAATTTGAATTCGATTTAATCTCGCTCGAAAATAAGTAAAACGACTTTGAATTTAAATTCGAACTCGAATAATTCAAATTTTTTGGAAATAAATAGTAATTTTTTAAAAGTGTACTGACATTTTAGTAATTAACGTATAATAAAAAAATTATATATATACTCGAAAAGTTAAACAAGCACTCGAACAGAATATATATATATACTCTAAGATCAGCTCGTCAAGTGATTTGAACTCGAGCAAGCTCGATCAACTCGAGTTCGAATTCTTGAGAAGAGGGTTCAAAGGGTATAGTAAAATAACAATAAGTATCTCGGTTAATGATGAATTTTGACCAAATTATTCACAAACAACTCGATTCGATTATATCGTGACGATTATCCATTATGTTAGATAATCTTTAAATTAAACTCTCATAAATTTTATCTCCCTAATTTTAAAAAAGTTTGGTAATTAATGCTTGTATTAACAAAGAAACAATTGTTAAAATAGAGAATTATAAATTTCCGTAACGGAAACATCTATAAATTTTCGTAATGGGAGCTTTTTGAGTGCTTTTACAATACAAATTTTGTAACATTTGATATTGTCGTATAAATACTCAAAACACAACGGATGATTCTATTATGAAACCGTAGAATTTTTCTAAAATTCTTATGTCTGCTCGTGAAGTAAATAACTTCATGTCATTCCAATATTTATTTTTAATTTCAGTAGATGCTAAGAATAAGCATTTTAACTTTAGCCATTCAAGTTACAATAGAAATTACATAGTGATTTCTAAGCAGAATCCCTTTGTTGATCTTTCAAGGTAACGTATTCATTAGAAATAGTTCTCAATTCTTTATTAGAAGGTGTTTGGGTATGAGAAGGGGAATATGAATCAAAATTAATGATACTCAAAAATGTTATTTGGTTCAGTACTATAGGAATAAAAGTGTTAAAAAATGCCTACTTTCATTCCCTATTGTGACATAGGTTTCAAATTAAGGAGGTGTTTGGTTCATAATCGGGAATCGGAATCAGAATGGGAATCATATACCCTGCTATTGGTATGGATTTATGTCATTCTCCCTTATTTGTTTGGTTTAAAATAGGAATGTGTTTAATTATATTAATGAATTACTTAGGAAGTGTTTGATTTATGGGTATGAGAGTGGGGAATAGGAATCAAAGTTAATGATACCCATAGATGTTGTTTGGTTAAGCATTATGAGAATCATTCTATGGGAATGAAGGTGTTAAAAAATGCCTATTTTCATTTCCCACTTGTAACATAGATTTCAAAATAAGTAACTCATTAATACAATGAAACCCATTCCTATGTTAAACCAAATAAGTAAGAGGGAATGATAGAAACCCATACTAATAGTGAGATTTATGATTCCCATTCCGATTCCAATTCCCGAATGTGAACCAAACACTTCCTTAATTTGAAACTCATGTCACAAGTAGGGAATGAAAGTAGGCATTTTCTAACACTTTCATTCCCATAATACTCAACCAAACAACATCTTTGAGTATCATTAATTTTAATTCCCATTTCCCCTCTCATACTCATAAACCAAACACCTCCTAAGTTAATGATACTCAAAGATGTTTGATAGAGTATTATGAAAATCATTCTATGGGAATGAAAGTGTTAAAAAATACCTAATTTCATTCCCTACTTGTGACATGAGTTTCAAATTAAATAACTCATTAACATAATGAAACTCATTCCTATTTCAAACCAAACAACTAAGGGGGAATAATATAAACCCATACTAATAGTAAGATTTTCCGATTCCGATCTTCCGATTCCCGATTATGAACTAAACACCTCCTTAATGTACAAGTAATCCCTTGTATTCCCAAGCAACTACAGAACACAATGAGAATAAAGTGCAGACACCCTTTCATTCTGGCATACACAAAAACATGTGTTTTACGTGGCATAGGATACTAAAGTCACAACCATATTTGTAGTTACATTGAGAATTTACGTAGCTTAAACAACATTCCACCCCATACAAATATCATTATTAACAGCTATAATAAGCCTCATATCCAGCAAGAGTAACACTTCAGTTAGAATTCACGATCGTGGAAGATCAAAGGGGCCACGAGTGACCAAATGTACAGACCAGCAGTGACCCATTCTGTGCAGATACGAACCCAAACTGATGTCCATCCAACATCTATAAGATCTGAGCTCTCGGAAGTACTAGTCCATCCAGAAAGAAGCATACCTGAATACATGCTAGCCAGAGCAAATATCAGGTGGAAGAATGAGTAGGAGTAACTAACTGGCTCATCAGTGATTCAGTCTCTTTGTTTTCTTTTCCAGCTTCCAACTTGTCAGACTCAAGAAGAGGTTTCTTTCCCGCTGTTTCAAAATTCAACAAAATTAGAATTCAAACCTAAAAAGAGATTCAGTTTAAGCAACAAACTTCCAAGTCACAGTTTTGCAGAGCAGGATGACAACCACAAGCACGAAACACCCATGACTCTCTTAACGTCATAAAACCTCAATGAAACTGGTAAATACATGTGATCTAGCACACTTAGAGGAATTATGAAAGAAAGAAATCACTAAACTGCAGATTCATAACCCTAAAGATTCGAACTCTACATGAGAAAGAGGTAATCACTCCACAGGGTACAAAACCTCGTAAAAAAATCTCTTCTTCAACCATGTTAACAGTTTCAAACTTGGCTACTCTGAACTCTAACCTATCTCATCCATCCTAGATATGGCTCGAAATGAGTAACCATAGTCGTGATAGATTATCAGTACTATACTACAACAACTCACTATATAATAGATTAACAGTAGCTACGTTATATGGACTCGGATATGGGTGTCATGTACGAGTAGATGTCTAGATGTCGGATTTGTCAATTTCATAATTTAAGGATATGGGGTCACTCTAAAAGAGTTGGATATGGGTACAGGGCTGCGTATTGTATTATAGTAAATGTAAGATGTGTATTAATATCAAATCTCGACACGGCAGGACACGGGTACTCTAGGAGGAGAGGAGAGTCCATGTTACATAGAACAGTAGTACAATACAAGAACTCACTCTAAACACCACATGCCACATAAGAGAGAGAGCCTTTGATAATAATTTCCTGAAACATAGCCTTTGATAATAATTTCCTGAAACATAGCCTAAAAATTGTTCATATTTTTAAACAATACGCAAATAAAACTTACAACAAATAATAAGAATAAATGAATTTTTAGGGAAGAAAACCTCTAAAAATAGAACCCATCTGATTTACAGAAGTTAAAATGCCCTAAATTCTGCAGTTTTGGTACCTGATTTTGGTGAAGATGGTGGGGACAAAAATGTTGTAGAAGATCCCGCACGCACCGCAGAATATAGAACTGAAATAACAGTTGTAAGCATCCCTAGAACAAGTGTGCTCGTTGAAACTGCTGTTGATGCTTTGTGGAGACCATTGCAGACATAACCCCGAGGTTCACTTGAGAGGCCAGTCTATAACACACGTAAGCACAATAGATGGATATCACAGAAGCCGGCAAGAGGCTACCATTTACCTGCCAACAGCAGAAACTATCACAATATTTACATAAAACCTATAACCACAGGAAAGTTTAATCAAACTCCAGCCCCTACCAGAAACGGGATGGTTAAATTAAGCAAGCCAACATAACCATTATTTCCATCTCACTTACATGCAGCTTAGCATTCAAGACATATAGGTCATAATCCAGCAGAAAGAGAATTATTATGCTTAAATTATTGTCAGAAAAGACAAGACAAGACAAGACTCATCTAGTTATATCACTCTTGCTAGAAGTTTGTAAACATTGGGTTCTTATGGGAACCAAGTATTTACAAACAGGAAAGGGATTTCAAACAACCACAATCAAAAGTTGAAAGCTCGCAATATTAGCTTCTAAAGTTTTCAGGAGATAAACTTATTTCTGAACCGCAAAGTGGACGTAAGATATACTATATATTTAGTATGTGTAGTATCTGTCAAGTTGTTAGGTAAGGAATCCTTCCTAGACCAGGATACATATTCAGCCTAAAACTAACAAGTGCAAGCAGAAAGAATGTATAAATATGTGCTTGGGTTGCAGTCCACAAAATATTCCGAAACTTTCGAATACTCCATACCATGGTAGAAGTGTAAATAAATGGGAGAACTAATGAAAGTCACTTGACTGCGGAAGTGACATGTTCATCCTAAGTAGTGAAACATCAGCAGAGAGATTATTTGTTTACCGCTGGGTGCAATGCAATAACAGCAAATACAAATGCAAGAATCATGGTCATGACAATGAAGAAGATGTTAAGACCACAGTCATGGCCAGAAGGATTGAACCAAATAAACAGAACTCCCGAGACTGCATAAGCTCCAAGATAACATGCTACAGATATCACCAGTAAAGCTATATACCTGAAAAGATCAGTCAAAGTTATCAAAATTGATTGAGATCCTGGTTAAGGAAAAAGAAATATAACATAGAAAAATTCATGTATTCCTGAACTCACCACTTCTGCTCATCTTTAGCGACCCATGCATCATTCCATGTATGCGTAAAATCCAATAGTATTATTACTTGAGCCAATAAGAACAACCCTGCCCCAAACTTTGAAACAAATCCTGCAAAGGAAGTTGGTTTACAACATAACTTAAAAGTATGATCAAATAAGACAAAGTCAAATATCAAATTGTGAGTCACTAACAATCTTCAAACACAAGCGCACCATGCATAGATACTTGAGCTATACTCAGTCAGCATTTGAACTAAACAAAAATAAGCAAGAAGCCATAAGCAAATTGTGTTGGATTGAACTTTCCAAGTTGGAAATTTTGATGATAATATACTGATTCTTAAAGGAAAATTCCATGTCAAAAGCAATTTGATAAGTTTTATCAGGTTGACATCAGTCCACTATTGCTACTACGCAATTGTCTATTGAAGAGCTTCATTAGCAACATGGGAGTATTTTATAATATAGAACATTATTTACTAAGGATGTCTCCAAGCCCCCTTAGAGGCCACAAATTAAGATAAGAACAGATTTATAAACACAAAACTGGAAGCATCAGAGAGGAAACTAGATTAGGATAGTGAACAATTGGACATGAGTTAAAGTATATTCTAGAAATTGCCAACTGTTCTCCTGGATTGGGCTTGGAGAAGCTCAACAAAAATAAAACACAGAATGCTTAAACTATATATCTATGCAGAGGTACAAAATTACCATAAATTGTTATAACGACATTAGGGAGGAAAAACATCAGGATGACGAGTAAAGCCCAAATCACCATCTTGGCAAGCCATCCACCATGATGCCAGGAGTCACGCCTGTCATTTTGATCCTTAATACCAATCATTATAAGGGCAAGAATTCCAAAAAACAAGAAATTCCCCAAGCTGACACGAAGAACTGCTTGTATTTGAAACCATTCTTTTGGTTGATCAGAAGTATTTATCCCTGCAATTAAAGTCACAACATGGTCACATCAGTAAATACAGTTACGGACTAATACTATATCAAGGACAATATAAGAAAGGAATATCACTTGAACTTCTGAACAAGTTGAGGGCCAAGTTTTCTCAAAGTTTCCATCTTGATCAAAATCCTAGCCATTTTTTCCTCTAATCCCCTTTCATTCCATTAGAAGCATCTTTTCTCATAAAAGGGCTTCCATCGATCAAGTTTCTAACTTTATCCCCGCCAGACATTTCCTCAATCTCGCATTAGCAGGAGTCTCACAATTTCAACTTTATATTCAACAAACCAATACACAAAACAATTTGAAAAGACACATAAGAATCCTTTTTCCCTTTATTTTCACCTTGCAATACCTCACAATCACAACAAATTCCAAAATAAAACCCAAAAGAAGCTCATAAATTCCTACTAAAAAGAATTCCAAATCATTAAATTACCAAAATTTTCCCTCAACAAAACATAACAAAAGGACAAATGGTACAAAGAACAAGAATCCACAAACCAGCTCCTTGAAATGATCAATTTAACAATCTCAAAATCAACTAAAATAAGCATTTTTAATATTTTATCACTTTATAATAAATATATACAGATAAAATAAATAAAAAACAGACGGAACCCAGATAATAAAAGTAAAGAAAATGGAGAAATGAGCAAAATAGAGAAAGAATTAAGAAAATTACAAGAAATCACGTATTACATTACGGAATGGGCATGGATTCACGGAGAATCCAAGAAACGATCACATCTAGATGCTAGGGTTAAAATCATAAAAGGAGATAGAACTAATCATAAAGAGATAAAATTCCCCAATCACATAATTCATCTTTTAAAAATTTATGATATAATTTTGGCTTGTTCTAAAATACCCTTAATATTATATTTTAATTTTTTATGTATTTAATTTTGATGTTCAATACGTATAAAAGAATTAAAAATAAAATATAATATAATAACGAACTAACATTATAATAAAATTTATTATTATAATAAAATATAATAAAAAAATAATTAGGGAGTGAAAATGTGATAAAATATTGAATTATATTATATTTGACATTACAATTTGCACAGGTTCATCCAAATATTAAAATTTTAAAATGCTAAGAGATATCAAAAAATCACAAATTTTATAAAAAAATATATTGTCACACAATATCTTTAAAGAAGAATTTTTAACAGAAAATTAGCCCATTTAGGAATTGTTTTACCATTATAATTATACATTTAAATTTGAAATAATAAAAAATAAAATAACAAAATTTTAAAATTTTGATCAAGATATATATTGATATGAATTATATTAAAATATTATATAATTTATTTTTTATTATTTTTAAATAATTATCACATCATTATCAAAATTTAAATACAAAAATCAAAATATAGTGTTAAGGGTATTTAAGTCATTTAACATGATATTATAAAATTTTTAAATACATAAAGCATGTGACTGGGGCAAAGTGTAATTTTTTAGTTCGGGAGCAAAGTGTTATTACCGGCCTAATTTAGGATGTGTATAAGAGTTATTAACCCAAAAATTTATAAAAAATAAATTATGTATTTCTGTCTTTTATTTTTATTTAGATTAGAACAATTGACACTATAAAAATAACATTATTCTTTGTCTTTATGCCTCTATTCCAATGCTAATTTAAGGAAAATTCTACAATTTCTTTTAGGGAATCATTCACTTAGTTTTAAAAACTTGTACAGTACAAGCATTTAAAGAACATGACGTTGTATAATACAAGCATTTAAAGTACAAGGGAATGATGATTACTCTAAAAGGAACTATAAAATTTTTCAAAATTTTAATTCCTTGTCTAATGAATCTAAAAAATTATCTTATATCTTTCACTTTCGCTTGCCTAAACTACCAAAATAGATCTTTCTTATAATTTTTTAAAAATATATATATCATTTTTCTGTCAATTGTTCTATTTTAGTATAATTTAGAAGATAAGGGATGCGATTTATTTTTTATGAAATTTTGAGAACTAAAAATATTAACAAACCAAATTTTAGGGACTAAAAGTGTTTTGTACCCGTGTTCAAATTGGAAAGTTAGAAATGTTAATTTTAGTAAATTAGATTAATATTCTTGAATTTTGTTAGAAATAGGATATGTTCGCTTATGATTTTAAAAATTACATGATCTCCTTTTGCCCTTTTCACTTTTTTTTTTTTTTTTGAAGTTGATACATTTTGCTTCTTCAAAGTTATGGTGTTAATTTCATTTAGGACACTTGTTTATGAATTGATAAAATTATTTTCAAGAAATACGTCTTCGAATTTGACTCTTATTGTTGTAATTATAACACTATATTTTTTATTCTCTTAAATAAAACAATGATTAATTACTAAAAAATAATTAAGGGTAGTCCAAAATAGTCCTTCCATCCTATCTTCTTTACAACAAGAAAAACCATTCGAACTATTTGGAAAATTATAAATTGTACAATAATTCTCAAGAATTTAGCCAATATTATGAAATTAAATTAAAACTATTAAACTTGAATATTAACTAAAGTAGAAATATAGTAAGTGTAGAAAAGTAGAGAAATATTAGAGAATTCTCAAATGCTTTACCTTTCATTAGCTCATACCAAATGAGGTATCAAAAACCCATATTTATAGGGTTACAAGATAGAGAATTCATAAATATGATACATAAATCACATGAATGAATAAACCTTCACATAATTTAAGGGGATGAATATCACATTAATTGATATATTTGGGGGATGAATAGACATCTATATTCCTAGAATTCATAAGAATTCACAACACTCCCTCTTAAATGTCTATTACAAAGAGAGTGGATCTCGTTGAAAAATCTTATTGGGAAAAAATCCAGTGGAAAAAAATCCTAGTAAAGGAAAAACAGTGCACTATTCAAAGTGTTGAGAATGTACTTACTCCCCCCATTGAGAACTTTTATTGAGATTTTTTAACCGACACATTCCAATTCTTTTCTCCAACTTTTCAAATGTGGCAGTTGGTAGTGCCTTGGTAAATAAATTTGCCAAAATTTCACTTGAGAGGATTTGTTGCACATCAATTTCACCATTTTTTTGAAAATCATGTGTGAAAAAGAATTTTGGTAAAATATGATTAGTTCTATCTCCTTTTATATATCATTCCTTTAATTGAGAAATGCAGGTAGCATTGTCTCCAGACAATACTGTAGGAATTTCTTCTTTAGAGGATAATCCACAATTCTTCCGGATGTAATGAGTAATTGACTTTAGCTAGACACATTCTCAACTTGCTTTATGAATTACTATAACCTCAGCATGTTAGATTTGAAAAAGTAACAGTTATAAATTGCTTTGTAGAATGCTATGATATAGCAGTACCACCACATGTGAATAAATATCCAATTAGCTCTATAGTAGATTTATTAGAATAGAACAAGCCAAAATTAGGTGTTCATTGGAGATATTAAAAATATGTTTGACTCCATTCTAATGTTATCGTGTGGAGAAGAACTAAATATTGCTAATACATTTACAGTGAATAAGATATCAGATCTTGTATAATTAGCAAGATACATAAGTGCCCTTATTGCATTAACTCCATGGTACTTAGCAAAATTAAAGACTACATGTTCTTTATTTTTCTCTCATGGTCGGAAAGGATCTTTGTCAATATCAAGTAATCGGATGACCATTGGAGTATTCAGTGGATATGCTTTATCCATATAAAACCACTTTAAAACTTTAGCAGTATAATTTGATTGATGAATAAATATCTCATTTTCCAGATGTTCAATTTGTAAATCAAGATAAAATTTCATTTTTCCCAAAATCCATTGATCTTAAATTTTTCTCTTTAGATATTCAACTGATTTTAAAATCTCTTCAAGAATTATGAAAGATTGTATAAATCATTAACATAAACAACAATTATCACAAAATTCAATCCATTTTTCTTGATAAAAATACATGGACATATTGGATCATTTGTATAGCTTTCTTTAATCAAAGTTTCACTGAGACGCTCGTACTACATTTGTTCAGATTGCTTTAAACTCATACAAAGAACTTTACAATTTGATGGAGTAAATTTTTCGAGAATCTGAATCACATCCTTTAGGCAGTTTAAACCCTTCAGGGATTTTCATGTAAATATTATTGTCCAATGTTTTATATAGGTAAGTAGTGACTACATCTATCAAACGCATATCAAATTTTTCATGTATTGTCAGACTCACTAGATATCGTAATGTGATTGCATCCACTACAGGTGAATACATATCATCATAATCAAGACCTGGCCTTTGCGAAAATTTTTGCGCTACAAGTAATGTTTTTTATCTCATTATATTGACAATCTCATTTTTTTCATTTTGTTTTCACACAAAATTGTCATTTATATCTAACAGGTTTTACACCTTCAAGTGTTCGGATTACAGGTCCAAAAACTTATCAAAGTTTAGCAAGTGAATCCAATTCGAATTGAATTGTATATTTTAATTTTTGACTAGATTTCTATATCGACATTTCTCAACCACTTTTGGTTCAAGATCCTCAATTTCTTTCATAATTTCAAATGCTACATTACATGCAAAAATACTATCAACAATTGTTTCAACTCGGTTCCAATATTTCCTTGTAGTGACAAAATTTATAAAAAGTTTCATTTACTTGCTCTTCAGGAGTATGAAACGTGTGCTCTTCGAGAGTTAGAATTTTCTCTTCAGGAATTTGAATTTTATCACTAGCGATTTCTTATAATTCTTTATTAATGTTCGACTCATTTCATAGAATATTTTGATCAATTGATCCTCTTTTCTTTTGAGCATTTTTATCTTTGGAACCAAAATATCTACCACACTTCAGGTGTACTTTAAACTCATTTACTATAGCATTTGTAATTGTCCTTATGGAACGCTAATTTAAGAGACATGCATTCTTTGCAGAAATATGTGATTTCGTGACTCTTTTAGAGTCAGCAAATATATCAGGTAATTGATTTACAATCTCTTGCAAATGTATTATCTTTTGAAATTTTAATTCACAAGTTTTTGTACGAAAATATAATAACGGTGTATTCCACGTGATTTCCTTTTTCGGTTGTTCATTTCATTCCCCTAGTGTTGGGAAATAAGATTTATCAAAATGACAATTTGTAAATCTTGCAGTAAATATATCACCTGTCCAAGGTTCAAGATATTTAACTATAGAGGGTGAATCATGCCTAATATATATTCCCAACCTTCTTTGGGCCCTTATCTTAGTGTATTGCGGTGTCGCTACAGAAATATATACCATACATTCAAAAATTCTCAGATAGAAAATATATGGCTCATAACCAAAAGCCAATTGAAAAAGGGAAGTATGTTATGGTAACTTGTAAACCTTAAATTTATAAGTGTTATTGTACGCAAAATAACATGTCCCCAAGCAGATATAGGGAGTTTTGTTATCATTAACAATGGTCTAGCAATTAATTATAACCGCTTGATAAATGATTCGGCTAAACATTTTATGTTTAAACATAAGTTACAGGATGTTCAACACTAACATCCTTAACATATATTACTCTATTATAGACATTTGAATGTATGGTAGAGACAGGGGTTTTGGAGAAAAATAACACATGTAAATTCACTTGACTTTAACATCTTTTGATTCTTCAATGAATGGCCATGCGAATTTTCAATTATTCTTCTCATCATTATCGACCTAGGATGCGCTAATCGATCATGCCAAATGACAAAATTTTTGGGATTAGTAAATTTCTGATTTACTAAATGGTGCATTTTAATTTTAGTGTAATAGGCTAGAAAAAAAGAAGAGAATTTTTCTACTATACATTTCTTTCCAGAAATAAAAGTGGTAATATGCAAATATTAAACATTTGAATCCTCCATGGTCTCAATATGATATCTACTTCAGCGGATATTTTTAAAATTTAACAAATTTCTTCGAGACTTAATAGAGAACAACACATTATTTATAACTAATTTTGTTCCTTCAGGCAAACATATATTTGTTCTACCGAAACCTTCAATTAATTTTGTACTACCACTTATGGTGTTACCATTTGTTTCTCTCAATTTCAGGTGGAAAAAATAATTCTTATTTTTATAAGATAGTATTGTATGTGTTGTAACACTATCAATAAGACATACATCTTCTTCACTTTTCATCGATTCTAAATATTTGTCAATATCTATATTTTCTTCAAGAAGGAAAATATAAAAGATAATTAATTTATTAGAGCAAAAAGTACACTTTCATAACAAAAATACTAATTAACTAGGAAATGCATAACAAACTTTAAAGTAATTATAAAACTAATCTCTTTGGCATTTTAACATGGTTTCACTTGCTTTAGATATTTTTATCACCAATTAAATGATCAATTCTTTGTTTTGGATGTTCAAAGAAACCAGTCACATCAAAATGCATTATGTCAATATTAGCATCATTATCATTACTAAAATCATTAATTGGCTTGGTGAAGTTCACCTCTATAATTTTGTCTTTCTTTTTCAATGATATTTGATACAATTTAACTAGATATTTTGGAACTCTATCAAAGATTAATATTGTATCTGATTGAGTATAGATAGTATAAATTATCAAAAATATTTCTCTTGTTTTTTTTCATTATTATTATCTAATTTCTGGTGAGAATGTTTGCCCTTATGACTTGATAAGCCATAGTTACGAGTATCATGATTATGATAGTTATTTCGGCGACGACCACGACCATGGCTACTCTCATGGCCACGGCCTCGACCTCTTCCATGTTCATAATTAGAAGATTTAGTCACATTCGCTTCAGGAAATGGATTGGAACTAGTTGGTCAGGTCTCATGATTTTTTATTAATAATTCATTATTTTGTTCCGTTATAAGAAGATATGATATCAGTTCAAAATACTTTTTGAATCCATTCTCTCAATGCATGGAAGGTTGGTTGTTTTCTTTAAATTATTCAATAGATCAAGAGAATCTTTAACAGTAAAATATTCAGTTTTCAAACTTTCATCAAGATGATGACGTAGAAAAATCATTACTTTTGCACGGTTTTGGGTAGAAGTCTCATTTGCTTCCATAATGATGTCTCCAAGACCCATTGCATCAAGATGCATCTCAGCATCAAAACCCATGATAAATAATTTTTTCTAGAAATGCCAAGAGGTACAAATTCAAATTTAGAAAGTTAGCCATAAGAAAAGAAATTGATAAACAAATTTACCTAGATATAACTTGAACAATAAGATCTTTCACTTTACTATATTTCACGAAAGTAGAGTAAATCGATAACGTATTATGAAACTAAATCAAGATTATTAAACATGAATATTAACTAAAATAGAAATATAACAAGTGTAGAAAAGTAGAGAAATATTAGAGAATTCTCAAATGCTTTAATTTTCATTAGCTCATACCAAATAAGGTACCAAAGATCCCTATTTATAGAAGTTACAAAATAGGAGATTCATAAATATGATACGTGAATTACGGGAATGAATAAACCTTTTCATAATTTAAGAGTATGAATATCACATTAATCGATATGTTTAGAGGATGAATAGATATCCATATTCCTATAATTCATAAGAATTCACAATAGTCAAATTAAATAGAGTAGTATTCAGTCAAAAATATTTTTTTCAGCTAAATACTAATGGTCCCAAAACCCAACTAGAAGTCCTTATTGGGCGATTGACTGATTGGGCCATGCTCTTGCATTCAGTCAGTCTGGGTTTGTTTTGTATTTGTTTTAAGGTCCACAATTGCCCAAGAATTGCATAGTTCAAAGGCCTGCTAATGAGCCCCTGTTCATGCTCATGCAGACTTCAAGATTCATACTCATGCAGACTTCAAAACAAATTTATTCTATGATTTTCTGAACAATGCTTTGGTATTTCCATTCTTGGACTAACCATGTATATATTCATATAGTTGTCAAAATAGGATAATAGTACTTTCACTCTTAAGATTTACAGCATTGGAAATTGATGTAGAGGCAAATGGTGGAAGAGAGTGGCAAAAAAGAGTAGAAAACCTTTGTAACATTCCATGCATAATATTTTATGTTCCATGCAGAAGTTGTTCATATCATTGGCATTTTTGTTGTTTAAAACCAAAAGAACCTATTAGACATTTGGGCTTGAAACATCAGTCAATGGAGTAAAGTTCCAAAGGTAGTACCAAATTTCACTCATTTCTCTTATAAAATGATAAATTTTCAGGCATGTCTTATATATTTTTCTTCCCAATGTTTGCTTAAAGCAATAACAGTTGCACATCTATTCTATTCTTATATAGTACAATATTATATTATTCAAAATTTTATATTATATAAATTTTTAAATACAACGAAATAATTATCCTAAAATAGAACCAAGTAAAGATTATGTTACAAAGATGTCTTAAAGAGATTAGAATACTCAGATACAATATCAATGTGTTACTTTGACAAAATAAACTCTCTAAACACCATACTTTCACCTCCACTTCATTCAAAATTGATCAAATTAATTTGGTCTTTTCAAGCTCTCCTATCAGTTATTGCATTCCCTTTATCTCCCAATTGGTGATTGAGTTTTAGTTTCTTATCTAATTATTCAGATAAGATAATAAAGAAACAAGAAGAAAATTGGCTTATACTCTTCCTCTTTGTTAGAAGTTAGGATCTCTTTTAAAGAATGTCAGTTTCATCATCTTGTCTCTTTGAAAGGGAATGTTGTGATTGTGGTGTCTCAGTTAGTCATGTCATATGGACTACAGACCAACTAACTTCATAGCGCCATGCTATTATTGTACTTCCTACATAGAAAACTATAAAATGCAACAGGAAAACACTTCCCCACAAACTCAAGATTTTTTTCATTTTCTTGCTTTTGAGTCCATTAACCCATAAAGCACAAACATTCAAGTTGTCTCTAACTTGTCAACATTCTCCAATAAAATAATGCCACTTGTCTTCCAAGTCATAAGGGCAACAAGGGTGCTAGTTACATGCATGTGTGTCCTCAATTAGTCTTGGACTTGAAATCCCTTGTATAGGGGCCAAAAGTTGTATCAACCACATTAGGTTTAAGTCAAGCCTAATTGATAGCTGGTTATCAATGCTTTATATCAAGTAAGGGTCCACATTCTCAGACTGACAATTAGATACTTCTAGTAATAAAAATCTTAAGTTGATCTTCTTTATTAGGATAAAGATTCTCTATGATACACATCTAGATCTTATACACTGTCTCTTTTACAATTATGTTATAAATAATGTGTTGTGTCTCATAACTCATCTCATTGTTTCTTGGTAGGGGCAGCTTGGATTAATGGAATTCATGAGCCCTCACATATAGTCAATTTACTACTACCACTAAAATAATACTAGTACTAATAATAAAACTACGAATGTATAAATTACCGATCTTGATCACTTATAATCAAGTATTTTGTCCTTTTATATATTTCGAATTACTAAACATATAAAATATTGTAATTTTATTGTACAATACACAGTGTCATAACTTATTCAGTACATTTAAGTACTTATAATAGTTGAATAATAATTAGTTGGAGAGACTCCTTAGGAAGTATTTTCTAGCTAAACTATCCAACATGCACAAAATTACTTCGTTTGTGTGTAATAATGTATGCAAGTTGATAGATAATTAGTTGGAGAACCTTCAAGAAGTTGCCTTATTGGTCAAGGGTTTTCTGTTCTTGCTTGTGCTGCAGTATTCTGTGGGACAGATATTCAGTTCTTTGAAAAGCTCAGCAGCTAGCTATAAGTGCTTCAAGTAAGCACGAGCAGCAATGATAATAAGTGGCAGGCAAGTCTTTAATTGATTGAGAAGATGTTAGCTTGAGTTAAGATAGATAAGGCCACGTGAAACCAATTGATTCTGAGGGTACAAGAAGTCCCTACTAACTACAAAGTGTACATAAAAGCCTCCAAAAATGTACATGTGGATCCAATTTGACTGTAACCCACCCTTTTGCACACACTATTATTAAGCTAACAATCACAATAATTAGGCCTCATCAGTTCAAGAATTTAAAGCTTTGTTTTGTTTAGTGCATTTAAAGACTGCAAGCAAAAGAAATTATGGGAAGGAGATTTGGCAAATGGAGAAGAATATTGAGGCAACTTAGAGGCAAGCTTTACATTATAAGGGTGTGCGTTACTATGCTATTGTGTTGGGAAGACAACTATCTCTAAGTTCTTAGAAGAAGAATGAGTATATATATTGTAGCTCATCTTTTAGATTTTCAGAATCTCTTCAGTTTTTTTTCTTTTAACTGTCAAATTAATTGTTCTATATTTTCTTTGAATAGTACTGTAAGATTCTATTGAATTCTTCAGTTTTTGTAGCTATATCAGATGAGTAAAGACCTTGAGTTATTATATTTCTCATGTTCCTACGTTTCTGTCTTTACCTTTTTGGAAGCCATAATGGGATGGATGTTAATTCCTCTCATTCTAACTAATGTTTCAGCATGTTATTGGTTTTCCTAATTTGAAGAGATCATCAGTGTGGCTTGCAGAGATATAAGTTTGCATGCAAATTTTTTTGATTTCATAATTAAGAAGCAATTGCACCACCAAACTTGCTTTCCATCTAAAGAAATCAGGCTAAAAGTATTCCACTTAAAATTTGGCATAAAGTGAAGTATGCAACTCGTTTAAGTTATGGTGTTTTTATTTCTTTCAATTTACTGCCTCTTCCATTTCATGGGGTGGGTGCTGTTTTCTAGTATTTGATCATGCTAATTGGTGCTGTTTTCTGGGATGTGATTACAAGTTGGTCTATAAGCTGATGATTAATTAGATTGTTGGAGTCTTATATGGAAAATGCAGAAGTTACATTTTATGATTTATTATGTTCTGCTAAAACTTATACTAGTGCTCTTCTGCCATCAATATTCAACATCATAAAATAAATGTATTTGCAGCAAATTTTTGTACGTTGATTCTTTTATTTCTTTTTACCCTTGTATTGGGATACTCTTGTAAGCAAATGATTTTTAGCAATACCAATGTCCACCAACATCCGAATTTTCTGGAATTTGTATAATTTTTAATCCTCTTTTTGGTGGGATTCTGGAATTAATATATATATCTTTACATGGAGACAAATATGTTGCTGTAAACTGACAGAGAGTGCCGTTCAATCTGTATGGCAGGAAGACAACCATCTGCCTCTGTTTATTCATCTTTTGGTGAACAATGGGACCCTTTCATGCTGTCCTCAATCTTAGCCAATCAGGGGCCGACATCTGTCAACCACCACTTGTTTCATCATGAGCTCTATATATATGTTCATCTGATCTCTGCATTCATTCAAACAAAACCCAGACAACATATAAGATGTTCAATTCTTGCCAGTAAAAGATCTGAGAGAGTTTCTGCACTAGCTTCATATTTGCACCTATGGCTGCAAACTCATTTTTTAGCAGAATCACAGAAGATTTTGGTCATGGCAGAGGTGTTCAAAGTGCATCCAGGAGCAGCGTACCCAGGTACCGCCTCTACATAATATGGAAGTGTTCTATACTACTTCTGCGCTGGAATGATTTGTGAAGCCTCGAATTCTAGAGGATCATGCAGTGTAAAGGAAGCATTTTGTAACTTGCAAGTAAGCTAACTTACCTACTGTGTGATACAAATGCAATATGGATGGCATAGGGAACCAGTAAAGGCAGAGCCAGGGAACCTGAAAGAGAAAGCCGAGGAAAGCTCAAGATCATTAGGGTTTCCAACTTAGCCCCATCTAGGGATTAACTGGATGAAGAAGCCATATCCTTCTGTAAACCTTTTCCCCCCTCCCTCACTGGAGCTTCAGTTACTTCGCCACATGCAAGCATAAACATGTTTGGTACAGGTTATCTGAAATTTCAACATTTTGTTTAGAGCAAACAGATTCCTCCCCCGCCCCCTTTTTAGTTTAGTATCACATTGATATATGTTCAACTTTTAAGTATTCGATATAATCCAATTTGCAAAACTAAGATATTATAAGATACATTCTCTTTACACCAAATGCTAAACTACTTCTACTACCTCAGATGTGTCTCCTAGTAGGATAGGAATTATGCATTCCCTTCCTATGAGAAGTATTAATCTCACCCTTTGTAGCTATGCAAGAAAATCAACAACTCATATTGACCTTAAAATGCTCCAATGTCATATACATACAACATATCGCAAAATTTTGATAAAAAAGTGTTAAAAATTGATGTGTAGTTTCAGAGCTACATAATCATGCACAACTGTTTATTCTTCTCTCCCCCACCGATTTATGCTTTGTACTCTCTGGTGCCACCAAGCTACAAGCTATATACCTATTATCTCTTATCCCCAAGAAGAGGTTCTCCAAGATTCCGCTGCAATTTAATTGAAGAAGAATCAGCCTCACCAGACTTTCTGGGGTTATGTCATTGCTTATCTTATAACCCCAGGGGAGAGCCCAGGAGATCTTAACAACAGATCAACCTAAATTTCCATCCAACCTTTGTATAGTAGGGATGTCGAATGCATGACCAAAAAACAATGTTTCATACACACAACAATCATAGAAACAAAAGAATTCTTGTTATGGTATTTTTCATCTATAATCAAGACCAATAAAGAGAAGAACTCTTCTGAAAATACTACTATTGTAGTATTGTTATAATCCATGTCCATGTTATCTGATGACACTAGGCATTGGACAACAGAATAAAATCAAGGAAAATTCTACGGTCCCTTTTAGAAAACCATTCCCTTGTGCTTTAAATGCTTGTACAGTACAACATCACGTGCTTTAAAAGCTTATACTGTACAAGCTTTTAAAGCCAAGGGAATAGTTCCCTAAAAGGGACTGTAGAATTCCCCTAAAATCAATTGGCAAAAGATCAATAAAAACATAACAGCAAACTCAGTTCAATATCTTATACGGAAAGGACCAAGGGGAAAACCTAGGGAACATTGTTTTGAGTAAAAAACCTCTCTCTCACTCACTATCCTGCTCTATTCAAGGATTTGCTTTTCATTAAGCTGAAAGCAATAGAGTGTTAAGTAGTCCATTCTAAATAAACTTCTTAGTCTTTGATAACCAATAACTCAACATAATTATCAGATAATTTTTCCAGAGGTGGACCTAATGGTTTCCTTTTTAGATGTCTAAATCATCTTAAGAGGTTTTCTCCTATTATATCTTCTGCACAGGCAAAATTCTACCTTAAGATTGGCATAAAAACAGAAACTTCTCTCCAAAAAGATAACCTGTATAATTTATTGATGCAGTTTTGATCAAGATGATGATGATATAAATGAAAATTTTCAAATCAAATTCGCATCTATAGTGGTTTCACTGTCAGCAGGCATATAATACAGGAAAAATTGAGGTACAAGTTTCAAATAACTTTTCTGTGCAAATGTCTACTGAGAATCTGATAGATTATCGGGTACCACTACTTTATCCATTTTGAGCAGGCCATTACTTTTCAAAATTCAATAGACCAAGTTAATTAATTTATCTCAAAATTATAGGATAGTTGTGAATGTGGTTTACTTACCAATCCTTTTTGGGATGCTAACCTCCGAACCGATGGTGCGCGTGCCACTGATGAAGCAGCCGCAGCAGCCGCAACACGAATTCTGCAAAACAGTACGATAGTTAATCTGTTTCTTCAGACAATCATGGATCAATCAGTATAATTGGATACAAATAGAGAGAACTGCATGCAGACCTTTTATGTACATCAACAAATTCATCTGTCTCATCGACAATTTCCTCCTGCACATACAAAAAAGTGTAAATTCTTTTTCATGCCAACTCAAGCAACTGTGGACTAGATAGAGTCAGTAATAAATTGAATCCAACGGTCACCTGCAAGAGTTCTTCAAATACATCTTCAAGGGTGATAATGCCAATTACTTCACCCTCTTCAATATCATCTGATGGAGGAGGCACACCATTCGTCACAGCCTCTGGACTGTATGTAAGTGTGTTAGTTGAGGCATGCCTTGAAGGCCTTTCAATGTCAACGACAACACTTCCGGACTTCTTATCCTGCCTTGATAGCAGAGGAGTAGTTAGTTGAGAATTTCCATCACTGACTGCTTTAGCTTCAGGTTTTCCTTCATCTACTGTCGATGGAACATGTCTGCTTTTCCCTTTAGCCTTCACCACAGCGGCCATATGACTGCTGCCTTTTTGAAACTCATTTAGTATGTCATACAGAGGCATATCTGAGGGTACCCTGGGTAAAAACCGTTTAAATCACTACTTTGAATCCCAAAATCTTGAAAATCAGATGCTGATAAATATAAGATCACTAATCAATACCGTGGAATTCTTCGGATAGATACAGCACTAACCGGTGTCTCTGTTTCAGGCCGAACAGTAAGAAGACTCTTCACCTAATGTTTACAGATTTTGACTTATTTGAAATCTTTTAAAAATAACAAAGTTTACTGCAGATTTTAGGATATCTCCTATGTTTACCAGTAGAAGTCCAATAATGTTTTTTGGGTTCCCAGAGTACACAGGAACTCGGCTATGACCACGAGCAAGAATTTTTCCCATGGCCTCCCTGATGCAATCAAGAGAAAGTGTTTTAGTTTCTGCGTCTACTTCCTGCTACACTTGTGTAGAGACATGATTAGCACAATCAATCTCAGCAATAGTTGTTGGGTCCCATAGCTCTATGAAGGGAGTACGCATAGCACAAAGAATAGTAAATATCAAATATACTAGCCCCACTGCAAGCAAATTCTAACATTTAGCAAAGAAAAGTTTCTTCAAAAGAAATCAGTGATAAGATCAATGACCATCCACCCCCAACTTGTGTGTGTGTGTTTTTTTTTTTTTTTTTTTTTTTTGGGGGGGGGGGGTGTTTCCCAGCCAAAATTATGAAAGAGACAAAGATATGTTTGCAGGTATTCCCACAACATTACCAGTCCAACTTGGAGTTGACATCCAACGAGAATGTTGACTCAATAGGTGTCATGGCTTCCTCAGCAGTCTGTCAACAAGGATAAAAAGGAAGAAATAAATAAAGAACTAGTGAAATTGATAATTACTAGGATAGTGTTGCCTACCAAAAAATCTTTCACGAAATAGTAGCAACTTCACGATCATGACATAAACATCATCATAGATGAAGATAAGTGGGGGAGGGAGAGAAGAATTTAACGGTAGAAATTCTTCAGAACCAAGTTCATCTTGTTTCCCATATTTTTGGGTTAATCAAACCCAATGCACTCACATGCGAAAAAACTTCACACAAGAAGGTACATTTTAACACTGAAATTCAGAAATTTCAAGAATATATATCTAATGATTCTGGAGGTATTAAAGTGGAAAGGAGAACAAGCAAATTAGCAACAAATACAGAATTATGGTTATTGATTAGCCAGTCTCACTGATTTTAATACCTTCTCTGTCAAATCCAGTGCTCCACTAATGATTGTCGTCTCATCATGTGTAAGCTCAGGTCCCTTACCAGCCTGGATGACTTCACAACAGCTACAGCACATTATGTCCCAACAAAAAGCAACTGACAATTATACATATAATGCTGTTGTTTCAGTGTTATATACATGTTAAGAACATATAGCAAAGAAGCTGACCTCCTGACCATGGATTGAGACGAGGGCTTTCAATTGAGCTCGTCTAAACAATGCTTCGTTGTGTCCCAACAAACAGTCCAGAATCTGTAACAACGATCAATTCGTATAAATCCACGATAAATTGGCTGTGATTTTAATGGAATCAATAACCAGCAATCTCCAAGATTAATCATCATTCCATAAATGGGGTGGAGTGATCTTTAAAAACCACCGACTAGGCATGATCGACATTTCAAAATATCATTCATTGGAGACCAGAAATACAATGTAAAAAATACGAGGGATGGTTTCATTGAGAAACTTTTCGTTCCGTGAAAGAGCTCAAGTCATCTAATCTCAGTTCTGTTAGTACGTTCCATAAACTATAAGAAATCCTACCTGAGGTGATATTAGTTTGTAACAAAACCATTTGGTATTGACCTGAACCTTTCTTTAAATTCTATTGCAAAAAGATAAATGAATTCCACAACCAAGTGAAAAACATTAAAGTACCAATTTTCAATGGCCAATGGAGCATCCATAAGCAGGCAACTAAGCATCTTATTACACTTATAAGTACTCTAATTTCAATTACAGATACAATTCAATTGTATGGCATGGGAAGCATGATGGCATGTATATCAAATAATCCATTAGCTACATAATAATGTATGTTATAAAGAGAATATGCTGGGCACACAATCATTCTGGACTGGATTAAGGTATTGTAAAAAATTACAGTGTAGTAATCATTTTGACTCGGGAATCAAGTAAATTTGGAGCGTCTACTGTATTTGTCATAAAAGCAATCTCACTTAAGTATCAGAATATTTACCTTTCCAATAGGGTAAGCAATTGGGTAGCAAATGATCATCAGAATACGAACGAGCCAGATAAAATTTGCACCAACAGCCAAGTCCATATCGAGTGCATATTGCTTGAGGAATAACCTAACCACAAAATTATGATCACAAAAACGGAATGAAGACAAGTTTCTAATCCATTAAATTTATCAGGAGGCAATAGCTTCCTAATCCAATTACCTCTCCAAATGCTAGAACAAATGTCACAGACAATATAATTGCAACGTATTGATTGAAAAGCTTGTCCAGGTATATTGGAAGGGCCTGCAAATTAGACGAAATAAGTTAAAAGAAATGTAGGGTTCTTATAAGCTAACTGTATCACCACACAGACAAACCACAGATGGTTTACGCAGAGTTCATCAATATCTCAAATTCTACTATAGCAAACGCCTGAAATGACTCCCCTTTTTTAAGCAAAAAGATTATGAAATTAATTTAAGAATGTATTTCAAGTTTACCTCCATGGAGGCAGCATTACAAAGGAGCAAGGTCACAAGAAGCTGGTGCTGCTTCTTAACAACCGGAAGTATGGTAGCTATAAAGGAAAATGGGACCAAGAGAAGAAATATATTAGTTCTTCCGTAACAAGAAAAATACAGCTATAACATACAATTTAGACATATATATATGTGTCGAATACTCTAAATCTTGCTACATGAGTGTTCAACACAGCTACTAAGCAAACATGTGAGGCTCTCCCGATTTCATAAATGACATTAATTTATGTATGGAAAATTTTATAAAATTTAATCATGATCCACACCCAATAACGGGGTCAATCTAAGTATTTTCCAAACAACTTAATCAATCATATCAAAATAATTATTCAAAACAAGCAAAGTTATACCTCAACCAGCACAAATTGAGTTTCCAACAAAACCCACATCAGAAAATGATCAATACATTAATCCCAACACATTTATAACTAAAATCAGTACACAGCTGAATTACAAAACTCTCCACCCCACTTACAAAACAACCAAAAGAAAAAAAGATTGAAACTTTGAAGAGAAAAGAATCAAAAGATTTAACAGAAAATGGGAATCTTTACCAGCCTGTTTTTTCTCAGAAGGGGTCCCACTTCTCTCAAGAATCTCAAGATCAACAAGGCTTAAAGACATCAAACCCAAAGTCAATCCAGACATGATTCCCGCGAACAACACCAGAAAGCCTGAGATCCCTGCATACACAACCCACCATGCTGTTCCAAATTCTATTTCTGCCCCTAACATGTTGCTGTTATTTCTGCTCAGAATCCTTGCAATTTCTGCTGCATTTATCAGGTGCATATTCGTCATTTTACTCGGCCCGCTTTCTCTTCCTCTCTTCTTCCTGCTGCTTCTTGGCCTATCTATCTGGTAAGAAGGGGCATATTCAGTTACTAATACAGTATTTCATATTTTTCACTAATACAGTTTTTAATAGAGAATAAATATTACAGAAATGATCCCTCCAAATTCTCAATTATCATTTTGTAGTCATTCACGTTTGAAATAGTGCATGTAGTCTCAACATATAAGTTACAATTTGGTTCCAATTTAATACAGTATTTGTTTTTCTCTACCTTTTTTTTCAAATTTTGATTGAAAAGGTCAAATATGCACCGTGTATTACTACTTAATTGAGGGATATAAATATAAATACACAAGTTTTCCTCCAACGAGAAAATGTCATGTGATACACCACACACGCACATTTTTTTTTTTTAAAAAGATATAAAGATGTGTATTGAATACAAGACTTAGACTATTACAAGGCAAATACTAAATTACATTGGAAAATATTTATTTAGATATATCCAATCTACTATTTTATTTGTAAATTTTGTGAGATAGATTAAATCATATACAATAAATGATATCAATTGATACAAGTAAAATTTAATAACATTTAATTTTGAATACAAGATCTATAGATAATTCTTTTTTATTTTTAATGATAATAACACGATTTTAAAACTTTGGGGATGGGACCCTGGGTTACTTACCCAATTCCACGTGGTGTAGTGATACTAACCATTTGAATAACTATTATTGTTGAAATATTATTTAAATATATATAAATAAAAAAGGTGGTTGAAAAATATAAAATAATTATAAAATATTTTGGAGAATAAAGAAAAAAATTTATTATTCAAACAGAGTCAACTTTTTCACTTGAAAACATTGTCTAAATTGGATTTGGGACTAATACTATACGTTTATGAAAAATTCTAAATGTAATGGAATTATGGTATTAATTCATAGACTTTTTAATTTAGAATAAATTATATGATCGAGATAAGTTATATGACTCGAACAGAAATAAAGAAATCATGAATGAATCCAATGTTAAAGAAATCATGAATGATTCCAATGTTTGTAAATTAACATTTTGATGTGTATAAGATGACACTCTGCACACGATTTTTATGTTTTATTGACACGTGGTGGTGACACTCTAGAAGTGGTGGCTGAGAATAATTGCAAGTTGGAAGGCTACGTTGGAATTGTATTGTGTGGGTTCACTTGAACCATTTGCGTCGGAAAAGATTTTTATACGGATCTGATATACGAGAAGTAAAATAGATTTTGTAGTGTATATTTATTTATATTATTTTAAAATTTTTTATTTTTAATAAATTAAAATGATATGCATGAATATCGATTAAAAAATACATATCAAATATGTTAGATAGAATTCATATAAAAATTTTCGTACAGAGGGGATGATCACGTGTGCATGTGTGGCTCCACAGCAGTTGAGTTCGGGTGTGGAGGAACAAATCAACTGCAGAATCATTGACAGTATTTGAGTGTTGGATCTCACATTTTTTTGTTGACCAAGAAAACCAAGTCAATTTTGATCGTCCATTTCTATTTTTTTTAAATTTTCTTATGTTCTTTTGGGATTGAGGATAATCATATGGGATAAAAATATAATTAAAAAATATTTTAAAAATGATTACAGAATATGAGAGTATTTAGAGAATAATAAAAATTAAGCCGTATAAACAGAACCTTTTTTATTATGAATAAATTGTGTTAAATTTAAATTTTGGAGTAGAATTTACTATTTATTGGTTCAAACTTCAATTATTGGAGTGACAAAATATTATTACACAAGACGTATACCACATATAATATTATTACACATATAACTTACTGTTTCTTTAAATATTATTACACATTGCGTATACCACGTATAACAAGGAAAATATCCACTCATGATGGAAAAATTACTTACATCATGTGAGATCAATTACAGTATCTATACTTAAATAATTACAGAAAATTTTACAATTTTATTGATGAATTATTTTATTATAATTTAAAAATTTATACAATAAAATATTATATATTTCAAAACTTTATATTATACAAAATTTTAAATATAATGAAATAATTTTCTCAACGAAACTCATAAAATTCATGTCTCCATAACTACAACTAACACTAATAAAATATTCTAATTTGTAGACAGTACATACAAAAAAATCCCACATGTTCCCTGGCTGTATAATAGTTATTGCTCTAGCTGAAGTTGTTTGCCAGGGGTTAATAACACTTTGCCATGAACTAGATAGGTAATTATACTTTATTTTTCTGAGTTAAAAAAATTATGTTTTATTTTTCAATCACATGATTCATCTTTTAAAAATTTTATAATATCAAATTAATGACTTAAATACCTTTATCACTATATTTTAATTTTTGTATTTAAATTTTGATAATGATGCGATCATAATTTAAAAATAGTGAAAAATAAATTATATAATATTTTAATATAATCCATAACAATATATATCTTGGTCAAATTTTTAAATTTTGTTATTTCATGTCTTTTATCGAATTTATCTGTCTCTTATACACATAAAACAATTCATGTATCTTATAAATTTCTATTGATTTGACTTCTTTAAAGATAATTGTGTGACAATATATTTTTTTTATAAAATTTGTGATTGTTTTTTGATGTCTCTTAACATTTTATAATTTTAATATTTGGATGAACTTGTGCAAATTACAATGTCAAATATAATATAATTCAACATTTTATCATATTTTCACTTCCAAATTATTTGAGTTACCGGTGGGAAAGACACACTAATGTGTGTGCAATTTTTAAAAAAGAATTATAGTAACAGGACTGTTTTAAAACTAACTCAAAAATGGTAAAATAGAGAACATATAAAATGACATCATGCCAAACTCTCTCTGATGCTTTATATATAGTATAAGGTTATATTTTATTATAATATTAATTTGTAATTATATTTTATTTTTTCTTAATTCTTTTATACATATTGAACATCAAAATTAAATATATGAAAAATCAAAATATAATACTAAGAATATTTCAGTCATTTAACTTGATATTATAAAATATTTAAATGATGAATCATGAGATTCGAGGTAAAGTATAATTTTTTTAGTTTAAGGAGAATCAAAGTGTAATTATCTACTAGTTCAGTGGGGCAAAGTATTATTAACCCTGTTTGCTAGATCATAAATGATGTTTTCAGTTCTTAGAACATGTATTCTAGGATTTATGGACATCCATTAATGGAGTTCCTGCTAACAAAGTCTCTTTTACACATCTGTTTCTATATGCATATTATACAATGTAAAAAGAAAAAAAGCAAGCTCAACAGGAACATACATAAAAGCTACCAAGATAACTAAGATTCTAATGTAATCGAAACAGATTTTTTTTTTCATTTGCTGGTAAAAAACAGTTATAGGTACAAATTAAAGTAGAATTAATTTACAAATGAAAATCAAAAGAATGGAAAGTAATAGTCTTCTAGATACAAATATTCGTCTCCGTGGTTTCTTTTCTGTGACATATTTCTTTTCTTGTTATCCTTAAATACTAAAAGGATGAAAACAAATACTTTTCTAGCATATTTATTCTCATTTGACTTTGCATTTAAGTTCTGAACAGGCGGATGAGTGCTTTCAGAGCTCCATGAAAGACAACCGCGGCTGCAGATCTGTACTCCCCTTGATTCCACTGGTTCTGGAAATTTTAATATCCAAATACCCTAAACCTGATGCAGACAAGGGTATCGGAGTTATCATTGAAACTAGTATTGAAAGATAAATTGAAGTTAGAGAGAATGTTCAGTTTCTAATACATCATTAAAAAAGACATTTCACGTTAATTTCCTTCTAAGCGCAGATTATGAGAAACCAAGGCCTACAAGGGTGTGGATTAAAGGGAAATTATTCATCTTTGTTTCAGGGTTGTGTCTATAAAAACGTCCACCATTTCACTGAAAACAGCAAATTCAAAGACATGAAACCAGTAAAACATCGAATAGTTACTCTTAACTAACACTTTTAGTATGCCTTCTATTTATCAAACTTTTACATCCAAATAACTAAAATCTTGACACCTATCACAAATAATTCTCTCAGTTCTAAATACCCCTTTGTCATTCTAGTTGGATTCTGTTATAGGCAGCTATTACTATTTCATTCTTAGATATGGCGATACATAAATATATGCAAGGTTTGGAGTCCGTTTTCAAATGTATTTATATGCATATTACCAAAGATCAAAATTTACATCATGGAAAAACTTTGAGGATTGGGGAGGGGAAAGTGTCAAGAATCTTTCACTACTTTCGACTTCCTTCATAACCACACAGTTATCAATTACCAGTTCCAGGTACAAAGTCTCAATCACATAGATCACTACAAGTTCTACTGTAATTTACTACAGATACGCAGGTTAGTTGAGCTGTGTGAACCAAAATTCTAGCAGGTGATTGAACCATAACTGTTCCTATCGCATAAACAACTCAAGTGAGGCAAGAGCTAGGCAAACGTAAACCATATGTTCATCTTCCATGCATAAACTATTGTGCTCGTTATTATAATTTGAAACAACAAATTGATATCAGTCATGCTGCAACAAATAGGAAAAGAAGCTGTCCACGTTTATCAGGAGGCTGAATAAACAACAGCATATCGAAAGAAGTAAATATCTTACCATTACACTTGGATGCCAGCAATTGTGATTATGCTTGATTAGCCCAAACTGTTGATTAACCACCATCTACAGATGACTCCAAATGCACATGGAGGGGCGCAAATGTTTTTTGCTAGAATTTGTAAGATTTTGCTTCAACACGGGTTTTGCACGACCCAGGCCTTGCAATGGTAACATAAATAAATCTTCCTTCGACAAACTAGACAGCGAAACCATTCCAAGTAAAATATTTGAGACATTTTGACATATAACACAACCAACAAAACAAATCCTAAATAAAGAGACACACCTTCCCATTCATCTCCTCCACAGCTCTTTGAGCAACCTCTCCACTTGAAAACCAGACATACGCAAATCCCAATGATTGCCCAGTTTTCTTGTCAGTAATAATTTTAACTGCCATACCATAGATAAACCCAAAGAACATAAAAAATTTTGTTCTATCAATAATTACAAGCTAATAGACATGATTTATCACAAAAAAAAAAAAAACCTCTTACATCCCCAAATTGTGAAAATGCAGTCTTTAAAAGAGACTGAGATGTTGATTTTGCCAATCCTTCACCAAAAAAGTAGCAAATTAACACACAGAATTAAATTTCTATACCCAAAAATAAAAAATAAAAAAAAATACTGAACTTTATGAGAAAATTTCTCACATTGTAAGCCTATAAATAAGAACTTTTTTCTTTTTGAGTAAAATAAGATCTTTTTGACACCGATATAACATTAAACACTTTCTTCTTGATTCTTCAAATTTTCATCATAAACCCTTTACTGTGATTAGTACAAAGTCTTCATTTAGCTAATCCACACTTAGCAATTAATCAAGAACTCAACAACTAATCAAAAAAAAGAAAAGAAAAGGTAGAACCTGCATAAAATAAATACTTTTCTGATAAAAAACTGACCTTTTACAAAAAGAATGGTTGTTGGAGTTGTTTCCCAGTTGGGATCAGTAGCCTTGAAGGGCTTGAACTTGTGCTAGTGCAACAGCAAGAGGGTTTTTGAAGGGATGGATTGAAGTTGGAGAAAATGGAAAATCTTGAAAATTTTGGGGTGGCTGAGAAAAATAACAACCTTTTAAAGGGTCTTGTTGAAATTGAAAGGTTTTTGTGGGACTGAAAGGAATAGATTGGGAACTTGGATGGTGAGCAAACGACAGCCATTTCAATGCTTTAGAATTTCGATTTTGTGGTCTCTGCATTTGTCAAATTTACCAGAAGAATGCAGTTCTAAGGAATTGCCTTTTCGGCTAATGGATATGCAAATAATCCAAATGATGTTAATTCAAGACCATTGGGCTATTTTATGGGCCTTTCAATTGAACAAAAAAACAATTGAAACGAAAATATATTAATGGGCCTTAGCTTCTGAAATTGGTTATTGAATTCGATCAAGATGGTTACAAATGATGGAACATTTTTTTTTTCGTATTGTATTCATACCAAATATAGGGCAAATGTAAGATGCATTTAGCCATGTCAAGTGGGAAGTTCAAATGGATTGGTATCATGATCTCTTGATTCGAAAGTTTCATATCATTTATTTGAAGTGAGGAATTTTTTAGACTAAAAAATCCATGACACTATACTATAAAACATATCTATATAAAATTTTCTTATGTCATGTCAATTGGCAAATACTTAGGTAGAACCGATTTTTTGTCCTACTTGTAGACCATGTGGTGTGAATTAAACCTTAGAAAATCTATGACATCAGCTGATGTAAGTAAGATTCTTTAAGGTTTCATGATCATAGGATCTATAGGTGGGGTTAAAGACCGAATTTACCTAATAAGTATTTTCCATGTCAATTAGGTTGCTAGTTATTCTTGATTCGATAACCAACCTCAATATCTTAGCTTCTACACATTTGAAAGTTGATCGACCTCAATGTCTTAGATTAAATCAACTTGAAATGCACAACGACCTTAATATCTTAAAATATAAGAACTTCAAATGAACACTAATAATTCTTACATTTTAAACTAAATGTTTGAGAGACATAAATATCATTATAAAAGAAAATGAAAACAGGGTTTTGTTAAAAATGGTTGAATTATAGTGTGTGATGCAATTGCTGTCTTCTTTCAAAATTTGGTTGCTATAGTTTGTAAATCAAAATCTAAAGAATAAAATTAAGGAAAAAAAGAAAAATCTCATTTAACACAAGCAATTGTAATTTTAAGATTCGATCATCTTAATACTTAAAGAAGTTTGGTCATTAGAAGCAGCCCTAATTAAAACTTTTATACAGAACCCATGCCTTATATTTTTCAAATTATTTATAATCACTTTTCCCTAACTAGCTTTAATAAGTTTTAAGCAAACAAGACGCGCAGATAAGTACAACATTTGGAAAGCAACTTGAAAAGTATCCTTTGACCCTAAAGTTTAATACAAACAAACGTTACATTTTCAACGCCTAAAGTTTAGACAAACAAACATATATAATATTAGGACAAATTAATCTTTTTCATCTTACTTCCTTTCAAATTTATAACATGATGATAAATCATGAAAACGGCTTCTACAATATGGTGCATCGATGACATTGTACAGGACCAGATATAGAGTGGTTTATTCCTGCGAAACTTATTGCTTAAAGATATGTGCAATATATATAACCTGCCAAATATAGAAGCTGACATTAATGTCAAAAGCCCTATAATATTATTGTGACTTGTTTGAATTGAATGAAAGCGATCTAGAAATAATTGGTGGTACTAGATACATCTTTTAATCGTCTTTGAACATGTGTTACTATGAATAGACATCTTATAATTATTGGGATTTGTTGGAAAGCTTGGAAGGTGTCAGAAATCCTAAAATGGTGCCAATACTAAAGATTATGATGTTTTTGAGGCCAAACAAAAAATAATACCTTTGTTAGAAAGGTACTAACTTGATTTTACTATTACTATTAGGAGTTATGTGGAGAAGAAGGGCAGTGCTATATCTTATATTAGACAGAAAATAATCATTCTATACAAACTCAAGATCCGTCGTTAAAGTTAATTCACGTGTATAAATTAATTGTATCATCGTTTATTTGTTACCAGATTCTTAAGATTTAATTCTTTTCTCCTGAATCTGGTAACACAATCTTATCATTTTGTTATTTTATACAAATATACTCATATTTATACCGTAATACCAATGCCACGTCTCGATGTTTGACTACCAAATTCCAACATCTAAATTAGCATATATATTCAAAGAAAAGGATTGCTAGCTTGTCTCATTTGTTGGTGCACGTGGACATGACTTGACCCCTTTGTGTTAAATGCCATAGTCCGTGCATTGCCAAAGGGCACATTGTCCTTATAGGCAATGATAATCATGCATGTACTGCTATTTTGTTGTTTGAAACCTTGGATAGAATTGGATGATCATGCAACGTTAGGCTACTAGTTATTCAGGTCAAAATTACCAGCTTCTTCCAGTCTCTTTCAACTTTAGCTTTTCATCCCCCATCAACAAAGGATAAGAAAACAACGTCAACGGAAGGAAGCACAGTATTAGTAAAAATACTACTTTATTCGTTATCTTGTATATATTTCGCTAACTTCTCTACATCACAAATAATTAACGGGACAAAAGATTTAATATATAGCCACCACATGGTTTTATACATTCCTCTATTTAGAAATTCTTTTGGACACATGTATATATATTTATTGTGTTAATGAATTAAGCCTTAATTTAAAACAGAGGGCCAAAACTAGAAATTTCAAGATTTAAGGAGGTCTAAATAAAATGAGGGGAAAATATATGTTAGTATAGAACTTTCCATGCATGCATACACTTGGCCATGCATAATTAGTCAAAATGAACATTGTATTTTCCGTATATGTCATGAGGCCAGGCATTACTTTATTATTATAGATGGTATACTTTAGGATGGAGATGAGATACTAGATTCCGGTTAAAAGGTTAGAAATCATTGTCTCCTTTTTCAATTTGGGACATCAAAGTTTTAGTGCCAAGATTAAACCACTTTTGCAAAAGTTTGATTTGACCACTAAAATTTTATTTCTTTACCACAGAAAGAGGAAAATCAATGTACTAATTTGGAAAATATAGGTAGATCTGATTTAAAATCTTACCTGTAAATTTTATGATTATTATTAAATTTTATAAAATTTTATTAACATTAATTAATATCATTTATTTTATAAAATTTAATTTACACCATAATCACATAATATACAAATAAAATTTCGAATCCACCTAATTATTTCCGTCTTAAATTAGGAACAAAAGATGTCTTTTTATCGCATCCTGGTCCACAACCACAAGTCTTTTTATGAGTGGGTATATGTAAAGACTATCAATATAAATAATTAAATTATACTACTGGTAATTGATGGAATCATGAGGCAATAAGACGACAATTGTTGCCAACTGGACAGGTTCTAATAACACAATTGCTAGTACCAAGTACAATTGATTTACAAACTATAGCATTTAAAAATTTAGAATACTCACTCTGTATTATAAAATGAATCGTTAAAACTTTTTCGTCAATCAATACAATTTTAATTTTTTTGTAGAGTAATAATATAGTTTTAATCTTTACAATAAATTCAATATCGAACGTCCTTGAAAGCATATTCAATTCACATCTTGGTTGTGAGTTGTGAGTGTCACTTCTGAACCGTACATGTACTGTAAGGCGGCCTTTGAAGCTAATGATCAGATAGTGATTAATCATTGTGAGGATGAAGATCGAGATGCTGCATGCACATCTGCCCTGTGTAGGTTGTCTTATAGAGAATAAGAGAAGGAACATGTATAGATTTATACGAGATTTTCATCTGTTAAGGAGACTCCACATTTGCTTTGATAGAATCATACCTTTAATTGGTTATTGATGAATCTAATTTTTGAGGTATAGATTGTATGTCTAGAGAACAATTTTATAATGTATCATAAAATAGGCTAGGCCGGCTAGATCAGTGGAACCGAAAATTTTACTTAAGAAAAAGAATAAGACATTATATTCAAAGAATTGAAATTCTTGCTTTCCTGTAATTTACCAGGACCGGAATTTTTTTTTTGTTTTTTTGGAACTCATAACCTTTAGTATGAGTGTTGGGCAATATTTTTCTCCAATTGGCCACGGCCACTACATGCTGGAAGTTTCCTTTCTCCAATTAAATCTTTGCCAACCCTCAACCCTATATGTCTAACTTCTTATTATTCGATTTACCCACCAAAACCAACCCTAAAGTTCATGGTGCTAGATTTTCACAAGAAAACCAGTTTCATTGAATATATACTACTTGATTGAAATTGAGAATAAGGATAATACTTATACCATTTCAAGAATCAATCAGTGGTTCAATATATATGCTAGAAGTAGTCAATTTATAATTTCTAGACTTGCTAACTTTAGTCGTTGGATTATTCATAAATCCCTGCCATCCATGAAAGGTCATGAATTAAATAGTTATACTATATGCACTAAACCTAATTACGCACAAAATTCTACATTCCCGTGTAGGAATCGCATCGTTCTATTTTAAATATTAGTACAATATAATATTATAAATATTAAAAATTTGTACTGTACAAACTTTTATCAATGTTTTGATAACTGGACTGGATCAGTTGGTTTGACCGGTCAGACCACAAATCGAAAGAGCCATCGGTCTGGTCCATCTATATGTACGGTAAGTATAAAGATCTATGACTTAATAGTTAAGAAAAGCGTGAACCGTTTAAAAATCGGTTCAACGATTGTGATGATTTTTTATATATTAAATCTTTTGTAAATTAAGAGAAAAATCTACAGGGAATTATAAAATATATTTAAAATGTCAAAACATAGCATACCAAAGTCTAAACTATTAAGCTATACTATTTTTTTGATCTTTTTTATACTTATTAATAACAAATTTAATTTTAATTATTAGAAATTTAATCAGTATCTTATATTACAAAAAAGATGTATATAAAATGGTGTTTCTCTTCTATTTTAGATTTTATATAAATATATTTTAGGTTATTTTAAATTATATCGTATTTTAATAAAAAAATCTAAATTAGTGAACCGACCGATTGAACCGCAAATCGGATAAGCCACCGATTCAATATTCGGTCCGATTTTCAAAACTTCGGCTTTTATAACACAATGAGATGATTCCTAACTAATGAAATTATAGAATTTTCCAATTCCTAACATGCATGACCATGTAAGAATATTGGCTTGAAGCAAAACTTTAGACAACATCATGAAAACGTTATATTTTTCCTAGCCAGCTAGCTAATCAGGTTCCTAGCTAGAAATCCTTTTTATAGATGGATATTTCAGGGATGATAATATTTTACACAACAATTAATATACTACTAGTAACCTGCAAGTGGCTGGATTCACAAATTAATTAAACACAAGATATTTCAAAGAAACCAGTGAAGACGTTCTATATATATATATATACCATATTTTGAGATGTCAAATCTCAGAATAATACAGCTCATTGCCAAAAGAAAAAAACAGAAGAACAAATACAAAAACCAAAGCCAAAAAAAGCCAATCTCTTGTTCTCTCACTTTTTTCTTGTGTTGGGGTCTACATATTCTGTTTTTTCTCTCATGTTTGGCACCATCAAGAGTGTAGTGACCCGCAGTGGTAAAAACCCCAACGCACTGTGTACCACTATATGTATATGGTACCAAAAATAGGCGCCCCAGCCGCTATTGCAAATGCAATTTTATTGTGCATACAAAGGAGAATAAAATATCATACATAGAATATATATATATTATACAATTTAGCAGCCAAGCACGATCTTCTAAAATGCTTCCAACTGTACGGCTGCCAAATTTAGGTACTTAACGACCTCAACTGATACCAACCTTTGTATGTAAAGTTAAACTAGAAGAAAAATATGTAGATTTTGTCCACTCCCACGTGGCATTCCGGCATCTTGGCCAATAAGTGGATTATCTAGACCTTTTTGAAAATTTGTTTTTTAAATCAGATCTACCTATATCTGTCTCTTAGATTAATCGCCGTATAACTCTTAATGAGTCGCGGCAGCAACGGCAGTTGCTGTTGTGGCTCCCAAGACGGATGCAGCTACTATGACGGAAGAAGATGGTGGGGTAGTCGTACTAGATAGGGTTGAAACAAAATCATGTTCCTCTAAGAATTGACCAACAATCATGGTAGTAGGCCGTGCCACTAGTCTTTCCCAAGCTTCATCAGCTATCCACCCCTCGTTTCAAGAAAGCTTCGGAGGCATCAAGACGGTGTATATTCCATCCCAATTGGTCTTGAAGCCTTAGAATATTTCTAAGTTGGCAACAAGCCAATTTGCAAGTGTTTGATTTAATTTTGTCAATGGCTTCATCAAGAATTTTTCTTCTAGTTTCCTCATCAATAACAACTTGATCTTTTTCCATTCTGAAAAGTTGATCCATTTCAGGAACTCCAATTGCACGTCTAATTCCTCGACTGTAATCGCCTTTTTCGGGCTCAAAAAATTCCCTGGCTTCCTCCACCAAGCCAGCTTTCACCATTTTATTCACCCTTTCCGACACGAAAGAATGGAGGATTGGCTTGATACACAACCCAAATGAAATAAGAATCATATGAACAATTCAATTGAAATTCGACATTTTCGTTCACCAGAGCCTTTATGTACGAATTGGACACGCCAGCAATGATTGGAAGGCGGCCCCTTCGAATAATAGATTCTACAGCAAGTGTCGCGTGACTTTGAAAATCATGTGCCGAAAAATCCTCATTAGGATCCACGAATCCTAACAAATGGTGAGGAATTCCATGGCATTTGTCCTCGGTGACTTTGTTGGTTGCAATATCAAGACCTTTGTAGACTTGCATTTTATCAGAATTCACAATTTCAGCTGGAAGCATCTTGTGGCTAAGTCGATTGAAAGTCTTGATTTTCCGGTCCCTGTTGCTCCCATCACTATCACAACTTTGTCCTTTCTACGCCATGGGATAAAGGGGTCCATGTTCAACCCTCCTGGAAAACTCACTAGATGAGGCACTGGTACTTCTTTGCAGGCTGAGAATGAGATCCTCATCATAATAATTAATAACCCTTTTTTTCCCTGTAGAATTATTACAAATATTACTAAAAATTAGTCCATTTTAGAGCAAAAAACAGATTAAAAAATTGCTATTTATTGAACATTAATTTCTCCATTTTATTTTTTTTTTTGAAAAAAAAACCCATCTCTCCTTACTAGTAACTATTAAGTCATAGATAAAACATTTTACTAATTAAATTGATCTTTGTTGTACATTTATTAAAACATGCATGCAATAAATCAAGACGTAGTACAATAAATATGATCATGGAAGTAATTAGAAATTGACTATACCTTTTGTAACAAGAAAGTCTAGTGTACAAGTTGTGCGCCGCCACAAAAAAAGTAGTGGTTGAAGGAGGAGGTAGGAGTACAAATTTTAGAAATTAAAGTATATTTTGTATGTGATTATATTATGTGGTAGCTAGTTAGAGTTTGAGCAACACAATAGCTGAAGAAAATGTTAAGCCTTGCATGTATATATACAGGATCGAAGAAAATGAAATGACAAGAGGAGCACAATTATAGAAAGAGGGAGTACTGAAAAACTTAATTTGTGGGCTTACGAAAGATTGAATGTGACCGGAGATGTATGGAACAATATATTTCTTTCACCTTCAATTTCAAGCTTAATCACCTAGTTACACAAACCATCGAAATGGGCAGTATTTATTCTCTTAACAATATGGTTTCCGTACATATCATTGGGGTCCAGTTACACGTGTAATTACGTAATAAAACCTTATTTTTGACATTATTTTAATTTAGTTTTGGTTAAATTTAATTTTGTGGGGTCACATTAATCTTGGTTCTTTCTAAGAGTAGAGACACTAATATATGTTTAATTAAGTATACCAAGTGTTTAATTAGATGTTTAGTCAACTTGAAGAAGTTTGTGGCTTCGGAAATTCCTTTGAATAACCTAAAAATGCTTTGTTTAAGATTTGCTAAATTAATTAGTTTGGGCTAATATTCTTGTGATTATCTTGTCTTAAACAATAGCACTAGTACTCTCATTATCTACACTTGGTGGGCAAATTTTTTAATTAAAGTAGTTGCCGAAAGGTTGCTCCAAAAATGTTATTCTTGGTGAAATGACATTTTAATTTAGAATTTCATGAATAGACTGTAATTTTAAACCATATATAGCTTCAAAGGTCATTATATAATTTTAGTGCCTTATAGCTAACATGGTACAACAAATGTACAAGACAACTAGACCTAACTAAGTTAGCATAGCATTTTCTTTTGAGATTGCTCATTAAACTCACATGATTAGTTCTTCATGGTTGTCTTGTGTAAATAATATGAATACTAGTTCAAAGCGCCTCATATTCTTGTGATAACTTAAAATACCAGAGTTATATATATAGAGAGAGCAGGGGAAAGCACGCCCTGTGGGTTCTTCCTTGCCAGTCATAGACTCTTCGGGCCCTCAGAGAATCTCAATCCATATATTTAGTCCTGAAAAATATTCTCATCGATGTCACTAAACCAAAATGTACGTTTAGACAGTCTCGCGGACTCGATCTTTGTACTAGTTCATAACTTCTTACAAAGATCGAATCGCGACCTATTAGTGTGTCTATATATATATAGACTTCGAACACATGAGAATTGTTTAAAAGTTAACAAAAGGGGTTAAAAAGGATATGTTGCTTTCACTATAATTCTTTCAAGATTAAGAAAAAAAGGGGGGTTAAAGATGATATGTTACTTTCACCACAGGAGCTGCCAAGAGTACTTTTCTATTTTCATTAAGTTCCTAGATATAAAAAATGCAGAGTTTTCCTCATTTATGTTACATCTAGGGAATAGAATTTTAAGAAAAGGAAAAGAAAATAGATAAAAAGGTCTATATAGATGTAACTACTTTTCCTTGTTCTTTCAATTCCAATGAAATGGACATGATAATTTCATATGGCATTAGATGAATGGCAGACTAAAGAATCTTTGGGCCTAAAGTAAGAGAATATCTATAAAAAATTTTGTGAGAAAATGGTGGATGAATCTTGGAATCTGAAGATATGTAGAAATCAATGGTGATGCATGTTAGAAAGAAATAAATTTTCCCCACTCTAGGCCATCAAGATTTATACTACTTCTTTGGTCCCTCTTTATCTTTTCCTTTTGTTAATTTGCTAGAGAATGGAGAAAGATGAATAATTTAGAAGAGTATTTACCAACAATGCTTGCCAAACATTTCCCCTTATTTTGTATTTCTCTTAATTAATTTGTCCTCCAAATTTCTTGTTATTCACTCATAAAAAATTTGAACTTAAATGTTGCACTTTCGAGATCCATGGCAAAAACACATTAAGGATTTGCATATTAGGATGATTGGCACGATGAAACAAACAACTTGAATTTTGTATTAAGTATTCACTAATTACTTGGGCTTTAATTTGAAGAGTAGTAGTAGCACCATCACAAGGCTAGGTTCCTCTTAAGTATTTAGAGAGGATTTCTCTTCAATACATCTTAAAAAAATATAATTCAAAAATATTTTTTAAACATCATATCCGTTCATTATACAATTTATTACATATATTGCTATAAATAAAATTTAAAATAAATAGATTAATTTTTTGCGTTTGATTAAATATTTAAATTTTGTCTTGATTTGACTTATTCTACAACATTCAGATATTTTGTGCAAATTGACTGATAAAACATTTACGAATAGATTTGGTTTAAAATATGTTGATTTACTCATAAAAAAATTATTGATTTAATATGATAATTTTTATAAATTTAAGTTGTTTTAATATAATAGATCATTAGAGCAAATTAGAGGAAAGTGTAATGAAAGGGATCTCAACCCAACATCACAAACATTATTTTTAAAATCACATGTCGTTACTTATAATTCTTATAAGAAAAATTTTAGTCTGATGGTTGATTGACTAAAAATTAAGAGGTAGAGTCAATTTAAAATTTAAGAATAAAAAAAATTTAAGAATAAAAAATAAGTATGAAAAGGAATCTATAACTAATTAAAAGATTACTTATGTAATCTTCAAATTTTCCTAATTTGATTTATACAAATGGGAGTACCATCCTATTTTCAGCTTAGAAAAGTTGAAATGTCAGTTGGTATAAATTCTTCAACCATTTAATGATTCCACTTCTAACCTATTGGAACATTGAAGTCAAAATCTGTATAGATTTATCAAAGCCAGTTTCCTCAAGAATATAAGATACCAAATAGTGGTATAAATGCTTAGGAGGTGCATCTATTGAAACATACAACTATCCTAATAGGCATTTTCTTTTCTCTACAAAAATAGAGAAAAGAAAATGCCTTTGTGATAAGCTCGTCCTTTTCATTTGTGATCAAGATAAGCTAATTAATCCTTATAGGTTTAATTTATTTACCCTCAACAAAATTCTTTCTAATCATCACTGTGGGACTTCCTTCAACTACCAGTATAAGAGATTGTCACCATCACCAAAAAAATCACACACAAAAAGCCTATCTAAACCCTAGATCGACTCTATAGCGAGCAAAAGAGTTTAATTGATTAATTAAAGTCTTATCTTAAATATCCTATAATATCTGTATATATTTTTTATAGTTGCAAAAGTGCTTCATGGGTTCTTAATGGCTGGGTTAGTGAAGCTGACATTTTATAAATGATATCTATAGGGTTAAAGTTAAAATTTGTTATATTAAGAGGAGAAATTATAAAGTATGGGAACTTGGGATTGCATTTTGACTTGCTTATAAAAAGGAAAATCACAAACTCACAAACTTAAAATTATTTGTCAAAATCATTTTACGTGACAAAATCATGTTGAATTATCAACTTTTAATTTTAGATATTTAGCCGGATTTTATTCCTCTTTCGTGAATCTAATAACACATCGCTGACTCATCACTTTATCACTTTATATAGATATACTACCTATAATAATCTTGCATAATTTTGAGCCTTATACAATCCATTGAAGTAGGACTGATCGAAACTTTTGTATTAAAAGTAGCTTTTGAAAACAGAGAATTAAAAATGGAATTATCATAGTCCCGGCACAAAAGCGTTCTTCATCATTATGACTTCTTTAGCTTCATTAACTTAATTACTTATCAGATTAATTTAATTTCTCCTTTTTTCTTTTGCATTTTTACATCCACTTCCAAAAAAAAAAACATTATTTGTGAAATGTACGAGTGAAAGTTTTACACATGAAATGTTGAGAAACCAAGTTAAAGAATCTATAGTATCATTAGACCGTGGCGAAAAGATTGTGCCAGCAGCAAAATGACTAGTAACCTTTATCATGACAAATCACTGAAGAGAAGAAATTTTAACGCTTCTATCCCACTTTGTATCTCACACCCCGTCATTTCATTACTTATTTTTATAGTTAATGTAATTTTTAGTAAAGTAATTTTGACAATTTAGTGACAGATAAAGGATAAAATAAAAAGTGAGATAAAGAATCATTAGTACATTTTAACACTATATATGTCATTATCTCAAAGAACCCACTTATGGCATATTTTATTAATTTACTTTATGGTGTTTGAAATTATATACAAATCTCGCATAATATTTATTTTTTTTTCTTAAAAAAAAAGAGAGGTGGACATGTAGTCAAACAAAAAGCTTCTTTTTAATTTCAAGCAGTTGAATTAAACAAGGTAATTAAGTACTAATGATGTTTTACAGGGCAATTCTTTTTGTCATCAAGAAAATGCATGATGGCATGATTAATTAACTTTGTGCGTGCGGGTCAAAGTGAAATACATCTCTTTTAAATCAACTTCAAATGGAAGTGCCACTATGCCACTGTGCAACTTAAATACGTACCAAAAAAATTTATATAAAAACTTGGAAAGAAGTGTTGGATCAACTTTCTTTCTGTTGTATATTCAAATACTTTTAATTATGTAATAATCATCATATGTATTAGAATACGATCTTTATGAATGCCATTGATAATTGTTTATCACAATATTTAATGAAATGGATAAGCACTGAGGAAAACTCCTATTGAAAAATATTTAAAAAAAAAAAAAAAAAAGAACCATACTAATTTTGTTTTTTTAAAATTTTTCAACATATCTATTTTATTCTACCACAATATTAATAATGTTTTTGAGTGAAACTATATTTCAATGTCACTTAGGGACACTTCAAAATACTAAGTAACTTAGAATAAAATTTATGTAATTTTTATTCTACAAGTCATTTCAATTGCAATTAAAACTGGCGAGCATAGAAAAGTTAGTTAGAATTATGTCATAAAGACAGTCTAGTGTTATTTACATGATAAACATATTTTAGTCATCTCATTTGGACTTTTATAACTTTTATCTCCAAGAGAATCATTTGCCTCACAATCCATCCAAGTTGAATTAAAAAGCAATTTCTCTAATGGCAATCATAAGAGCTAAGTCAATGATGTATTTCTTTATACAGAATGGAGAAGACCATTTAGGCTCTCTAGCTAAAATTAAAGAGCCCCCCGTGCTAAAACCTTAATTAAAGATAATATATACATACATTTAATTTACAAGAGGCATTTTGCACTTTCATAGTCTATATTAATCTTCCTAATTAATTTATTCTAGGGTCATTTGTTGATTTGGGTCCACCTTTGTTTTGATTCCAAATGACCCCACTCACTTTGATTCAACGCATTCATAAAAAATTCCGAAGCAAATGCTTTGTTTAATCTTTCTATTTTTATTTTATCTTGGTGGTAGATGTTATGATCTTATGATTAAGGAATTCAAATAGGAAGCTCCAAGGGACCATCCACCATCAAATCACGTATTATTACAAATAGTGCATTTATACGAAACAGTTAAAATATATGAGAATTACAAATTGATACGTAACACTTACATATGGGAATTATAAATTGATACGTAACACTTACATGTATCAAATGTTTTATCGCAAGTTCGGTTTACATAGTATTGTCCTATTACAAAATTAAGATTACAAGAGGTGGTCACCCCTTCAAGCTTCTGTGTTTTCCTCTAATACATTACCATTATGGATTTGCATAAATCTTTATTTATTATGATGACAATTGTGTAGTATCCCATGTAAAAATGACTAATATATTAATGTATATAATGTATCATGTAACATAATTAATTGTCATTAACATAGTCAACTTCACTAACTCGGCCAAAGGAATCATTTGAACTTGGTTGAGATACAATGTCTTTCTCACAAAGATAAAATTAAATAAAGAGCAAACAATATATTGTAAACACAAGTTGGTATTTTTAGGCTCGAGATTCACGAGTATACTCCAACATTCCAGCCCATATATGTTGATTTGAAAAGCATAAAATTTGCTAGCTTTAGACCATTATATGCTTACATTAAATTGCTAGTGCATGTTTTCTATTAATTTTGGTCTGCAGGAAGGCTACCAACACTGCTACAATTTATGCAATTGGGATAGATGATATGCAAGATTGTCTTTTTAATATTTGTCATGATAACACTACAAGAACTCTCAATCTTGACTAGCACCGGCAATCTTTGGTGGGAATATACATGCCATGATTGTTATAAATTTCTTTTCTAACCTCTTCATCTTAAATTTGGTAATGTTTGGACTTTTCATATAGTTTAGAAAAATTTAACAATTCTACTTTGAATATTTATAGAATTACAGTATTAAATACTATAAAAACAAGATATTATATATGCATTCAAATCATATAAAATACTCTTTTATAGATAATTCGATAATTCCTTATAAGTTTATGGTAGAATTACTCTATCATCATTCTCTTCCTTGCCAAGTTGCCATATCTTGTCTAGCAAGTGAGTTGAGTTTCGTATTACCTTAGTTTATACACAGCAATGCATTATCAAATTATCACTGAATCCCATAGTTGTAGTTTGGCAAATAGTAATAAAAAACTTTAAGTAGGGGAAAATAATTTGTCATTATTTGATAACAACAATACAAATAGAAAAAAATAATAATAATTAAAGGGCTGGATAAAGTTTGACTTCAACTTTTAGTTTCATGTATAACTAATTGAAAATCTTGAATTTATAAATAACACGAGAAAGGTTCTATTTAACTTCTATACAAGTAAAATTTGTTCTTCCAAAAACTTTTACAATTTGGGCTCTACTTAGCATTAAGTTGCTTAATGGACAATATCTACATTAGACTGACTAACAGGCCTAGATTTTCTATATCCATTCAATAAAAGTAGATCCTTTTTGGGAATGATTATCAGATGTGATTGTAGTGTTCCAGAACCCTACAATCACATCTGATAATCGACCTGTCTCTTATATACATCTGTAATTTTAGTACTTATCTACATATGGCTGAAGATGAATTTACATCAGTTTTATTATATATATTTACCTCTAAAAATGTCGAATAATTGAGTTAACTCGAATTCAACTCGTTTTATTTATTTTGAGGAGATCGAACTCAATCAAATTTTTTGAGTTTGAGCTTGAGTTCTAGATTTAAAAGTCATTTGAACTCGAACTCAAACTTTAATGAGAATTATTCACAATCAATTCAACTTATTTATACCCGTATTTGGGATTTTTTAAACTTGCACTAAACATGTTCAAGGTGTAGTAATTAGTAAGTTAAAAATTCTATAGAGTAAATCTTTTATGCAACGTCAGTATAAATTTTTTTTTACATCATCAAATATAGATACATGACACATTTGATTAACCCTTCTTTACTTTTTTTCAATTCTTCCTTCGTAATTTGTTTGATTTTTTCCCCTATTGGTACATCTACATCAGTAGATTAAAGCAATTACTAGTTGGGATATACTATTATCTTTAGTTCTCGAAAAACTGTATTCCTTCTGATAATTATTATTTTTTTCATTAGAAACACTTGTCTTTATGACATAATTCTAACTAACTTAGTTAGAAAATGACAATTTTGACTGACTAAGTTTTTTGATATCATACTTTAGTTCAAAATTTCCTCTATTAGTTCAAGTATTAGAGTGATTAATTAATTTTAGTGTGTTTATTAAATACTAATGTTTATTTTGACTTTTGAGTGGGACAGAAAATGTTGATCCATGTGGATGTGGGGAACATAGCGGATTCCTCGCCATGTGACTTGTATACGTGCTACTGTCAATCAATTTACTAACCTTCCATTCTTTGCATACGTATTATTCGGAATTTTTTTTTTATTTTAAAAATTTATATAATATAATTTTTAAGGTATATTATATTTTACTGTATAAATATTTAAAATATAATAAAATAATTTTTTAAAGAAATCGTAAAATTTTTCCTATATTATTAGTGCTGCTCTTAAAATATGCAGAAGCAGCACACGGTTGATTGAGGAATTCATTTTTTTTTTCTATTAATTGTAAATATTTATAAACTAAAGTATACGAAAAAATAGGATAAAAGATTAAGAATTGAATACTTTTGAATATTTCATCACATTTTATTGTCCAAAATTGTCAATAGCATATCAAGATATTTGTAGAATTTCATATTGTTATTCACGAGACAGAACAAGTATTTGAAAGAACTTGGAAACGCTAATGTACAAGTGATAAAGTTGTAAAACGTTTAGTTTATACTACCAACTAAAAAATTTTAATATATCCTTCCCCTTACCAAATAAACAATTGACGAATCATTATGACAAACTCTACGAATATATATATATATATATATATATATATATATATATATACTTTTTAATTTAATTTGAAATACAAGTTTTATTTTATGAACTTTGCCGAAAGAAAACAAGACAATACATTTATGTTTGGAAAAATATTAACACAAATTTAGTTTTAGATTTTATTTATAAATTTTGTAATTAAAATAAATTATTATTAAATATTACTTATATTAATTAATGTTATCAATTTTATAATATTTAATTTATATCACAAAATTTACAAATAACATTAAAAATAAGATTTATTTAAATATTTTTTTTAAATGAGAAGGATTGTGACTAATCTATTAATAGAAAATCCAAGTCCGAACACGTAGCACCGTTGAGCTGGAACCACCATGCATTGACGATCCACAAAAGGACAGAAATGCCCTTCTCAGCTTTTTTTCATATCTATCGATCTTTTAAGAATTAATGATTCCGCTGTCTGACGAATTCAAGCGTCAGGCAACTTTTTTATTTTATGTTTCAAACTAGTTTTTTTGGAAAAAGGAATGAGGTTTTTTTTTTTTTTTTTTTTTTTTTCTTCTAAATATTATATAAATGGGTAGCTTTGTACACAATTGACAAATTACAGGCCAATTATGGGATTCTATGATCCTTATGATAAGGCATAACTATATTTTAAAATTGTTTATAAAGTATAAATATTTAAAATATATAAGATGTGTATATGAGAGAAAGTCTAAGACAGGACGTTATTCATAAACAGTAACCCTTTATAAAATTTTCTCTTATATAACCGTTTTAGTCTAAATTTTTTATATAAATTGTATCCTTCTGGGTTCTGGAATACCATAATTACTTTATATTATGATCAGAATTTATGTAAATTTTTTTTTATATTTACGTTTGTTTGTCCGATCAAAAGACTCATGACATTAAGGTATAAACACTGTTTGTTTATGAATTTCCTCATCTGCCCACGTCTGTCGGCATGGTACTGTTCGTCCTCATATTCCCTTAAACGTAATTTCAACCACCATTGAAGGGCATTATGGCCATAAAAATTAGGGTTTGTCCACTTCTACTACTCCTTAGCATTTATTTTCCATTATTATTAAACTTCTCTCTGTCTATCTCTCTCTTGCAAAATTTCATTAATTTTTCTCCCATATACATACAAAAAAATTGATGTATAACTGCACAGTGCAAAAGTTTCGACGACTTCAATCTCGATATACATTCATCATCTTTCTGCAGTTTCTTGAAGAAAAAAAGGGTAAGAATTATACTTTAGTAATTGTTTTATCTTTTCAAGAAAGTTCCAGTTCAATTTTTTTAGTTGTATGTTAAACTGAGTATTTCTTGGGCTGTGTTTGTCAGCAAGTTTTATGGGAAATTTTGATTGTTTTATGCTAAAATAGTGATTAGCTTTTGTGGGTTGTGTTTGGTTTCTCTTGTTTTGTTATGTTAGATTAGTGCTGCTTGGATATGCAATGTCTCCTCATATGCCAGAGAAAGTTGCAAACTTTGCATGGATTTTCAGGTCAAATCCTATGGTTCAATGGGGTTTCAGGATTGTACTTATGGCTGTGTTTCTTGGGATGTTGATTTTTTGTAGTTTGGATGGTTTAAATGTGGGTAGTTTTCAGAGGAATTTTATGGTTTTGAAGATTAATAATAGTTCCAAAAACTTGACAATAGCCCTTCAAGTCTATATTTGAAATTTACTGATGTTTTTCATCTTCAGCCATATGTAGATAATCCTAATTACCTGAATCTGAATCACACCCTGACAAATTTGACAAAATCCCATAAAAATTTAGCTCATGTTGTTGCTTCTGAACCAGACAATTTGGCTGAGAAGGAAGCCAAAAGTTCCCATTTTCATCCTGAAGTTTTAAATCTGTTTACGGCCGGGAAAGACGAAAATTTGGATGAGTCTGTTAAGCCTGGGATTCTGCCATGGGTTTCAGCTGAATTAGAGGCAAATTATTCATCTAAGTTGTATGCTGGTTGGGTGGCTCCCGGTGATGAGCCATGTAAGGATTCAAGAACTGAGGGCATCTCAATGCCAGGTCTGGATGGTCATGAGAATATCGAACTGTCTACTGGAGATATCCATGAGTTTAGTTTCCAGGCTTTAGATGATTCTGGGAAGCCTCATTGCTTAGGTGGTGATTATTATGAAATTAGATCTCTCTGGTGAAAGGTGGAAGTCTAGGCCTCCCATTAAGGATTTGGGAAATGGTACCTACAGTTTTCAGCTTCAAGTCCACCCGGATTTTCATGGAATTTATAATCTTACCATAATTCTATTGTATCGTCATTATGAAGGATTGAAATCCTCCCCTGTAAGATTTGTCGTTGATAGAGTTCTTAGTGTTTTCCGGATTAAATTCCAGAAATCCTCAGCTCAGTTACAGGAGATTTCGCAATGCAAGAAGTCTGATTTCGTTAGAGATGTTTGGTCTGGTAGATGGACTCGGCATGCCGAGAATGATAGCTGCCCTATTAGTAATGATGGACGATATAGATGCCAAGCACCACAATTCCCATGGGAAGTAGCAAATCCATGGATGATGGCCCGTATAGGCTCTTTGGATCTGTCTGGTTGGGTGATTCAACTTCATTGTTCAACAAGTTGATTAACAATGAAGAAGCTTGGAATTGTTTAAGTAATCGCTGGATTGTTCTGGTGGGGGGACTCAAATCACTGTGACACTAATCCGAAACATACTAAATTTTGTTCTGGGATTGGACTTTGTAACTGTTCCGAGAAGGTTTGACATGAACATTACAAACCCAAGGAATCCTTCGCAAGTAGTCAGAATTACGAGCATTTTCAATGGTCATTGGAATGAAACTTCCAATTATCAGGGACTGAACTCATTGTCAAATGCAGATTATAGGGAACTGTTAAAGGGTTACTTTTCACAAGAAGTTGTTCCAGACACTTTGATAATGAATTCTGGTTTACACGACGGAATATATTGGCCTAACCTCAGGCATTTCATCAAGGGAGCAGACTATGCAGCTGCATTTTGGTCAGAAATATTAGAAGATCTGAGGAGGAAGGGAATGCCCCTTCCAGAAGTTATATACAGAACCACTGTGACAACTGGTGGCTATGCTAGAAGCATGGGATTTAATCCCTATAAGATGGAGGCCTACAATGGGGTAGTACTGGATAAGTTGAGGCAGTACAATGTGATTACCGGAGTAATTAAGACAATTTTGATATGACCTTTCCGTGGCACTACGATAACCGGGCCAACGACGGAGTGCATTACGGCCGTGCTCCGCTTAAGATGAAGTGGAGGGATGGCCAGATTGGTCACCAGTATTTTGTAGATCTCATGCTTGGTCAAGTGCTACTAAACACACTATGTGCAAGCTAGTCAGCATTTTGGCAAGAATACTGTTGTCTGTTAATACCAATTTAAAATTAATTAAAAGTGGGACTCTTGTGCAATTCCTCCTCCTTAATAGGTGTTATTGATTCCAACAATTCTCAAAATCAAGAACGTTATTCACAGTATCAGGAGCTTAACTAACTCACATAATAATATCAGAAATCATAAAACATATCAGGGGAATAACGTTAATAATCTGAATAACGTTAATAATCTTAAACTTCAGATTTTATTTTCTGTGTCCTAAAACATTATAAATAGGAGAGTTCTCCTCCAAAAAAAATAATCTAAAAAATACACCACCCTAAAATTACATTAGTGTTACTCATTTCATATTCATATTCCTATAATATTTCTACAATCACATAAATAAATAAATTATATTATATCCAAATAAGTTGAGTACAAGGACAACATCAATTCGTAGGTATTGTTTTACTACATCAAAACATACTCGGAAGTCGTTATATTTTGGAGAAGGAACGTCACATCAATTCGGTGCAATGAAGGACGTATCATTGCTAAAAATAACTGCAATCAGCGTGCTTCGACCACAAACAAGTTATTTCTTATCTTTGAATTAATTATTGTTATTAATTTATCGGTGAGTTATTATTACGTGATTATTTTTCTATGTTGGGGATATAAAATTTCCAACACTATCTTGCAAATCCTTTGCTGTCAATGCTGCTGTTGTCAAAGTATTTTGGTTTGGGGAGGAAAATGCAGCAAAGTATTGGCATTGGCTTGGTGAAAATGCAAGCTGGGCTGATTAGGATATTGACAGAAGGGAAAGATGGTCTGACCAGCCAAAAGAAAGTCGAGATGTTTTATGAGGCACAATTATAGGTTGTCGGACTAATGTGGTTGTTGTACACTCCTAGATGCTATTCTTTTGATTTTGTTTCAGTGAGTAGGTCCCATTGTGCACCACTTGGTCAAATACTAGTGTAGAGTAGGGCTGTAAATGAACCGGCTCGCAAGCTGTTCGGTCAAAAATTCGACTCGAGATCAAGTTGATCGAATTTGAGTCACTGTGTTCATCCCTTCCATGTGTTGTAATATGTTCGAAAGTCTTTCGTCGAAACTTTTCAAATATAGACATTTTAGTAATTTTAAACATAATAAAAAAATTTAAAAAATTTATATAATACTTGAAACTGTCTCTTATACACATCTAGATGTGTATAAGAGACAGGGTGGTCCCTGCGTATCGCTGAGGCTAAGGTCTTATTCGTATTTGATTCGACTCGTTTACACCTCTAGTATAGAGTAGTTGAATATATTTATAAATTCTTTATTTTATGACGGATTTGCTGTAAAGTGCTTATGAACTGCGATGTTAAGTATCAATTTATTACCATTGGAAAACAGCTACTAAATTCTTGTGCACTTGTACTTTTCTGCCTTTTTTTCATTCTTTTGGTTCTTTTCTCGAACAGGGCTTTTTCTGTCAAACCACTTAAATTTAGGTCAACATCTGTAGTCTATAATAGAAACTGAAATAAAGTTTAGACCACGTCCATAGCCCAGAATACAATAATATGATATAAAAGATGTCCAAACATTTTGTAGGGTCCAGCCCAATAACTTCCCATGTCGGTGACCTTCTAGGCTTGTACTAAGGGTATGTTCGTTTGGATTGAAAATCTTTTCAAAAAAATATTTTTCAGAAAATTTTTTGGTGCCAAATACAGGTGAAAAATATTTTCTAATTAATAGATGTCTTTCTTCCTCTAACTGAAAATAAATTACGAAATTTTTGAGTGTAAATTATTTTTCGGATAATTCAAGAGTGACATTAAACCTCAAATACTTACGTTTAGAATTTCGTTGCTAAATTTATTTTCGTTTTTAATTCTTTTTCATTCGTTTTTCTCTCAATTATGGATCCCACACTAATATAACTATCATTATACATATTTTACTACTATATTGTACTATCATTTAATTTTGAACAAAATCAATTTTTTATTAATCACAATTACTGATAAGGTATTTATTACAATTGTTATAAGTTTTATTAACTTGTATTCATAAAATTAAAGATAAAACCGTTAAATTTTTTTATTTCAAAATATTTTCATTTTATCAACCGAACACCGAAAAATTATATAAATTTTTTTTTTTCATATAAAATATTTTCCTTGAAAAATGTTTTCTCAATAAAATATTTGTAATTCAAACCTTCCACACCTAAATGTCATTAATCAAAAGGCCATTTTGTTCCAAATTAAATGATAGTACATAGGGCAGAAATCTGAATGATGCGTCGCCGGCAGGATAACTTTCTGCGATTTTGTAATTATTTTATATACATTATTAATTATATTTCCCATTACATATATCATATAAAAATAGTTGTTATAATATATTTTTCAATTTATATTTCAAAAAAAAATAATTGTGTAAAACTTAGCACAAAAATAATACGTAACAGAAAATAACAGGAAATAAGATAACTAATTTCATGTTTTTGTCTAATTAAGTGAGAGTTTTTTGAAAATTTTTGTAAAATAATTAAAAAAAATAAGGACGGGAAGATATTTGCTTCTTTTTAGTCATTTTACAAAAACGACAAATATTATTCGAAGTAATTTTATCATTCAATCAATGCTATACTATAGATTTAGCTTTAGTTTTTGACATTTAAATTGTATATCAACTTTTTTTTTTTGGTTATTAAATAAGTATACAAACTATATGATAATCAAATATCTAAAATTTAATTTTTATTTAGATTGTATCATTAGAATTTTATTATTGAGTCCTTTTAGGTAATAAATTTAAAGAAAAATAAAAAAAAAAAAAAAAACAAATATTAGATAATCTCAGTCACTCGTGTGTACTACTTTTCCCACACATGAAACCGTAGCTTAGCAGAAAAACAAAACCTAGTGATTAAAAAAAAAAAAAAAAAAAGCGGAAAAAAAAAAAAAGAAACAAAGAAAAACAAAATCCACCCCACCGATCAGGTCATCAAACACACACACTAAAAAGAATCATACAAATCAATGGGCTAAAAGAAAAGTTTGCATCTTTAATTAAAATTATTAGCTCTTTTTCTTTGTGGGGTTTTTTTTTATTTATTTATTCATTTCAATTGAGAAAATCTGATGCAAATTTAGGGGGATTGAATTTAAGGCCTCGGTTGCCATTGAAACAATCCAATTATCCAGAAGACCAAGACGAAGAGGAGTGTAGGCCTTGGAGAAAGAGGCTTTCTTCTGTATCAATAATGGCCTTTAAATTCAGTTGGCGTTCTTTATTCAAGATTACACTTTTCTTGATTCTTATTGCAGCCGTTGTCACCGCTTTCTACACTCTCCCCGTTGAAAAGGTTCCGTTTTCCGATCTGGGTTTGGTTTATTTTGTTGTTTTTTGGTGATGTTTTGTGCTTTTTTGGAGTTTTTATGGTTTTTCTGATCTGGGTTTTGTTTGTTTCGCTTTTTAGATTTCTCTATTTTTGGTTCTTTTTTGGATGATTTCAAGTCTTTACTGATCTGGGTTTTCCTTAATCTGTACATTTTTTTTTTAATTTTGTTAATTCAAGATGATTTATGTGAGTGTAAACAATTATCTGGTGCTTTTTTCGATGATTAGATTGTCTCATCAGGAAGATTTAGCTGTTAGTTTTTACTGCGATTTGAGTTGTCTGTAGCTAATTAGCTAATTGATGATCTTTTTGTTGTGCTTAACCCCGTCGTTCCGTTGCCAGGATAGGTCCCTTAGCTCTGATATAGGAAGGTAGGTTAAAGGAAAATTATGACTCCTTTTGATCAAGAACACATGGAAGGGATGAAATAGAGCATATGTAAATTTTATCTTCCATTTAATCGTTTCCTCTATATTCACTCTTCCCCAAATCGGATTGTTTAAATTTAACTACTACGTATTAAGTAAGAGTTGGAAAATGCATTATACTTGGTAGTGATCAAGGAAAATACGCAGGGACCACCACATAAGTTTCAAATTTAGGATATAACAGAAATAAGTGGGCCCAATTATATCTTTTGTTGTAATGAAGTAATATTTGTAGTTTAAATCAAGAAAATTTGTCATTCATTGGAACACAGTGGTAAGGAAAAAAGCAATAAGAGATGGAAGGAGTAGTTATGTGAATGAGAATAATTGTGGAATAAGCTTCATTAGCATTTGCCTTTCTCATTGGCAACATATTGTAGTGCCACAAATCCCATTAGCAGCCCTTCTAGATGTGTGACCCTGAAGTTAATCATGGTACCTACTTATAGATTAGAGTTCAACATGAACAGGATTCGGCTTTTGTACTCTTCTCTTCTACCTTCTATAATTCTTTTCCCACCAATTATTTGGATGATTGAGGGGGCATTGGTGTTTAGGATTTTGTTTCAGGAAGTACAGTGATCAATTTGTTTTCACTGTGGCTTAGAATCTGAAATTTGGTGATTGCTAGAAGCAAATTATTTTTTCTGAAGTAATGTTATCATTGCCTGAATTATATATTTATGTACTCGTTCACTTTTGCAGATTCTGAATCAATCCTAGTATACCCAGCAAGATCTTGGTCCTTGGGGTCCTTTTGTTCTGTAAGTATGATTTTAGTTGATAGATTTTCCTCTCCTTTTCTTTTTTTGGCTTTTGGGTTGTTGTTCTGAGATATACATCGATACATGAAATTTTTTCTTAGTTAAATATCCCCCTGATGGGGACAATACCATTTTATTCGTCATAATTGATGAAGCATGATTCAGTGATGAGTGGTTATGTTATTCAATAACATGAGACAACACTGACTTTGAGTGCCAAAGTTCTTTAAGAAATAGAAACTGTTAAGAGTAACATATGTACTGAAGTAAAATCTTTTTTTTGGGTTCTGAGATTCCATTATGTGGGACAATGATGTTGGCTACAGAAACGGGCATGAAATGTACTATATAAAGGAGTGTGCATCCAGAGATGTAGAATCTTATGCATCAAGATTATTATGATGAATTCCTTTTCATACTGGTTCCTTTGGCAAAACTTTTAATAGTAATTGTTTTCTCTACTGCACTAGTGACTATAGCTTTGAAACTTAAACATTCTGAATGAAGAAAATGTGAGAAAGTTATCCTTAAATTAAGGTGATTCTTTGTCTTCTAAACAAAATGCATAGCTATGGTAAGGGTTGCGTGTTGAGTGCAAGAACAAGTTTTTCTTCAAAATAGATGAATGTTTTGGTTACAACACTTCAAGTCTTCATGAACTGAACGCACTTGTGGACAGATTTGGTAATGACTATTTGAAGTTTTACTAGCAAGTTATATGAAGTGTTGCCAGTGAAATTATGCGTTACAATTTGTTTGAAATCTTCACTGTTGCTCTGGGACTGTAGATGAACAGCCCACTGTAATTTGTCACATTGCAAATTAGAAACAGAGCTGTATGAATTCTATCCCAAGACAAAAGTTGCACTTCTAAGCTTGTGCTTTCTGAAACTTGCAGGGCTGTTGCATATATTCCCCTGACAGTATTGGCAGTTCCAGCTTCAATTCTTACGGTATGATGCATACTTTGTTCTTGTAAAGTCATAATCTGTTTTCTCATTCTTGTATTTTAAAAGAACATTTGCCAATATTGATTCCACTAATTTCTGATGAGAATCAAGTATAGTAATAGAATTCTATCAGATTGAAGTGAATGGACTATTGGAAAGTGAAAATAACAGTAAAAGCTTACTTGTCAAAATTCTCTGATTTACAGAGCTGAAAGGATGATCTGCAATTAATACTAGTGGATAAATCAATTTTCTGAAAATATGGTGTTCTTCCACTGCTGAGGGCTCAGCTTTATTTTGACACAGTGTAGTGTTATGATTTCTCTGGATGATTTGTATGTAGTCCAACTGTATTCTCGTAATTCTTTCAGCTAGGTGGTGGTTATCTCTTTGGCTTGCCCGTGGGTTTTGTTGCTGATTCCCTTGGTGCTACAATAGGTGCTGCTTCAGCTTTTCTTCTTGGCAGAACTGTAAGTTTTTTGACAGTGTTTTCAGGAAGCTACACTCTCTCTTACATTAAGTTTTGTAATTAATTTTCTCTTTGGAACTGACAACCAAATTTTGTCTTACACCGGATGTTTCTTCTTGTTAATAATTTTGTTTTGCTAATGCCACAACAGATTGGGAGGTCATTTGTTATTTCCAAATTGTCTCTTATCCACAGTTCCAAGCAGTTGCGATTGCTATTCAGAGATCTGGCTTTAAGGTTGGTTTGTAAATCCTGTTCATACCCCCTTGCATTTCCTTGTCTATATATGCGTGTGTTTCCTGTTTTGCAATAACCTGTACATTTGAGTAGTTCAATTTTAAAATTGATCTTTGCTTTTGTGACAGATTGTACTGCTGCTACGGCTTGTTCCATTACTTCCATTTAACATGTTAAACTACCTGCTGTCCGTCACTCCAGTACCTTTTGGTGAATACGTACTGGCTTCATGGTTGGGAATGATGGTATCTAATTTAACTAGAAACATTTTTGTAATTATATTATGACTTTATTGACACTATGCGTGTTTTGAATTTGTGAAAAGATCCTGTTCAAAATTGGTATTGCAATAGCTACCTCTTTTACATTGGAATTTCACTTACTCTAATTGACCTGGGTCTTGCCAACTAATACTAATAACTAAACTACATATGCATCTCTAAACTATGTTTGCATCCGTACAATCGCATAAGTGACTTGCCTACTACTCTTCTTGGTGCAGCCAATTACTCTAGCACTGGTATATGTTGGAACAACATTGAAGGATCTTTCTGATGTGACTAGATGTTCATGGATGGAGTGAATTTTCAAAAACTCGTTGGGTAAGAGCCATGCCCTGCTCCTCCTGGATGATGAATGGTGTTTTTCTATTTTATTTCCTTTTGAATTTGAATCAGATGCAAGTTTTAGCTCTCTGACAGTTACATGTTTGAAATATGAGTAGGCAAACAGAAAAGGGGAAAGAATGAGAGTTCAATTCTCACCATCTCCCCTTCCCTCTCGATTAAAGGAAAAAAGGAAAAGAAAATAATATACTTTTTTATTGGATTGCAAGAGCCATGCCCTGCTCCACTTCTGGAAGATAAATGTTGTTTTTCTATTTTATTTCCTTTTGAATTGGAATCAGATGCAAGTTTTAGCTCTTCACAGTTACATGTTTGAAATATGAGTGGCAAACAGAAAAGGGGAAAGAATGGGAGTTCAATTCTCACCATCTCCCCTTCCCCTCGTTTAAAGGAAAAAAGGAAAAGAAAATAATATACTTATTTATTGGATTGCAAGTTGCAGTATGGTGAAATATGAACAAATGGATTTTCTGGAGTTCTGAAAGATTGATAAGTTGTGGATATCTTAAAGGATTGAAGTTTTTCCTTTTAATGTCATGCAATTTTGATATGAGAATTCTATGGTCCCTAAGCTTTTGGAAATATTCATTTCTGATGGGCAAATACTAGTTCCTCTTTATTTCTTTACAGAATGACTTTGTATTGGCAAAATCAGTTTTGGTGATCTAATCTAAGTTATTTGGTTTGTCTTCTCTGCTTTTGCTTTAAGATATTCTTCAAAATTGGGGAAAAAGAAGAATCCCTTATAGTAACAAAATCATATTTAAGCTTGTCACGATATTCACTTTACATTTTATACAACTTTGTTAAATATGTCAGAAAAGACCTAGATTGGGTGGTTAACTCTCTCTGATTGAGTTCACACTGGTCCTTGCTTCAACGTGCATGATTATTAGTTCCTTCCAAGCCAAATAATGTTCTTTCCATTGTTTTGGCTATAAAAATTAGCCTTCCTCATTGAATGTTGTGTGAACGGTTAATGTCAACTGTAAAGATGGTTACATTTATGAACATCAGTTACTGGCTACCCCAATATGTTAGAGTTTGCCTGTATATGGCTAGCCAAACTTCTCGTTACATGTTGACCATTTATTTCCAATGTCGTTGCAATCAGCAATACCATGGTTTTTAATTTTAAAAACCAAGAAGCCTGTCTTAAATTTCAAACTTAGAAATGGTTCTCACGCTATACTTTTAATATTGTTATGTAATGATGGTCAATGGTGATTGCATAAAATGAACATAAAGCTTTATCTGTTTTGTACGAGTTTATTTTTATTTCCATGACCTATGAGTTACCTTTTGTCGTGAATGTCTTTTTTGAAGATTTACTTTCATGCTTTAATCAGAAGCAAAAAGATGAAAAGGTTCGCTCCCTTTTCTTAAATTCTCTTTTTTGTCGATTCTGACATTTAGTCTTGTGTTCTTTCTGTCGTACAGGCATTTATTGCACTGGGCCTGGTGGTTTCTGGTAAGTTCCATGGTTTTCCATAATCTTTATTAATTCCTTGTTGACCCATGGAATGTAGATTTGTATTTTGTTAGCTTCTTATTTTTCCTAAGCTTTTCCTAGAGGATTATACTGCTAGGAGGTTTCTTTCCTAAAAGAAAATGGTATATGAATCCTAATATTTAAATAAAAATGTTTTCTTTAGGAGCTTAGTTGGTAACTATAAGCAAAGTGTCAACTTTGATCTTCTAAGAACATCGACTTTGTCTGACGTCCAGAATTTATTTCTCATTTGGCTCTTCTTGCAGTCATTCTGATATTATGCGTAACAAGGGTTGCAAAGAGAGCTTTGGAGAAAGCATTGGCCGAAAAATGAGGATTTGGATGGTATCATTCCTTCGCCGCAGTTACCCACTGTGGCAACAGATCCTCCTATACATCTTCATGAGCCACTTATAATCAAGATAGATCCCTCTCAAGACAATCAGGAGAAGTAGACTTTATATTCCTGTAAATTCTTTTGACCAATATTTTTAAAAGAATATATCGCTGATATATACTTGTCATCCAGCAGATAATGGTTGATATTCTTCACCTGTACAGACTGTATATGAGACAGGATTTTGGAGAACTGTCAGAGTGTTTCAACCATGATGAAAACCTCTGAGTATTATCTATCAAAAACGGTACAAAAAGGACAAATCAGTAATGAATAAAGATGAATTTTCTTCTCTCTGTTTGGTGTTGTGCGATATATTGGCTCGGTCTTTTGGGTAATTGAAACAACGATAATGGTGATGAAATAATTCATGCCCATGATAGGATGCAACTAAAATTGATTACAGATAAGCTGTTAAAGGGGTGGCCAGTGTGAGCTTCTTTTGGAGAGTTTGAATGCAGGCTGCGGTCCTTTCCTTAATTCAGTTAGTTCTCCTCTCAAATGGTAGCACTATTTATACGATTCCCCCACGCAGAAATTCACCAACCATCACCACTACCAGCTGATGCACATTTTTTTACAGTTGCACTAAAAATTCAATCTTGGGATCATATCAACCGTCATTAGTGCTTCCTACCAAATGGATGGCTGATCAGTAGTCAGGACCAACCAAACATGTATACAATAAGGTTTTGCAAGGATTGAGAGAAGATACTTGTTTGAAACTTGGAAGAAAAGTATATAGAAAAGCAGAAATACATAATGATGATGAAAGTAAAAGCAACAATAGTATACCACTTTGGTACTTCATCATGACATTTTGAATGCTTTGGTTGGCGCCTTTTCTCCTATATAACAAGCCCACAAAAACGTTGGTTTGCAACAAATTTCACTTTTGGTGTGCTGATCTTTTAATAAAGAGCTCAATAGGGTCCCCATATACGAACAAACTTTCTTCCCTTAATCCGGAGTAGACAATTGATGACTGGATCTTTCCTTGAAGGACCCTCTCCCAATGATTATTATCATCAGAGAATAGAAAGACCACCGAAAGTTCGTGGTTTTCGTGTTATAACTTTACTTGAATCATCACCAGAGTTGAATATATAGCTCCCAACTTTTGAGATTCTACAGATAAAATGCGAAACACAAACTTTCTTTCACTTGTGAGGTGCTTCAATGGATGCCGTGATCTTACAAAGGTTACAGGAGTTGGAACAAGGATTTGGAACGTTAGTGATAAGGCTATTGAATTACAGATAAGAGTGGGATCCATACTGAAGAAAGCTCACACTTTGAAGCCTGGATCTTCAAAGAGACTGAAATGCAAGAGCATTTACAAGAGGTACATGCCTGGTAAAGGAAAAGGTAGCAATGGAGGAGGAGGAATGAAGAGTTTGCTATATTACTATGATGAAACATGTCATCCCTATATTTGGATACATGATACTGGATGTGATTTCTCTAGAATGGTGAAGCAACAATATATTAGTCTTGAGGACTTGAGGGATTGCTCTGAGATCAGAATCTTCAAGGATCATCAGAGAGGTTGCATATCAGTTCGTAAGAAATTCATGATCAGATTTCTGTTGAACTAATTGTACTGTCTATGTTTTAACTCTTGTAAATGTGCAAATGTGTGAACTGAGGACTACATCTTTTCTTTTTGATCATGTATGCGTCTTTTTTGTTCATAAAAATTTTCTTTCCTTCTGCGATCTAAAGATTATGGATGCTGAAGGTAAATCACAGTTTATGAATTAAGTTTGCTCTAAGAAATGTCATATAGAGTTTGTCATTCAGTAGTCTCCTATTGGCGTTCAGTGTTCATCTGTCTGATAAATTCTTGATTCTTGTAAGAAGTTTTGCACTATATGATTCTACTTTGTGTGATCATCATTGATAAGATCTCAAAGTAGTCGTCTTCTTTCCACAAAATTTGTAACTTTTACCTTCAACATAGTTCTGCTATTTCCTAGTGATGCTGAATGTTTTTCTCAAGAGATAAAATTATACCGTCTGCTATTATGAAAATGTTGCAGCTATAAATGCAATAAGTCATAGCACTCCATATTTGAAGGTTTCTTCTTAGTATTATTAACCATCATTTTGTTGGCCATTGTGGGAAAATGCAAGCACTTCATTGCAGCACCAAGAATTGCTGTACTTTCTGAGGTTGATACAACCTTTACTATCCAAGAACAAACCATTTGAGCTTTGAGGCTCCAAATCCATAAAAAAGAGAGGTCAAGACTCAAGACAGATCACTAGTTTCAAAATTCAGATAAGCTAAATCACTGTCGCAAAAGCATTTTCTTGAATGATTTGCTTTATTTTATTAATCAGCTGCTGAAAGGTACTAAGATTTTTATGCTTTTTATGCATGTTAGTCTGTGCATTTCCCCTTCTGCATTCAAATGCTTGATCAAGTTTTATTAGACACTTGCTTTCTTGTTTGCTTAAATTCATTTCCTATTTGGTATACATTGCCCTATGAGCAATTAGTTGTATGAATTTGGTGATTTTTTTTAAGCTGGGCTTCTGATACGCATAAAATTTAGTGCTGAGATTGAATTAGAAAGATTTTTCGAGTAAAAATTAAAGAGGGCTTTTTAGTTCTATAAAGCATTGAATAAACTGATACTTTGAATCCCGAGGGAAAATGGAAAAGTAAGTTTTGTTGGTATGAAGAGTTCTTCCTGCTGTGAGCTGCCAAGAACTCAAATGTAGCTCTTTACAGAAATTCAATTGCCATGTCAAAAAAAATTCTGTTTTATTTGCTGCTTAATTTCTTTTAGATATGAGAAACTGGCTCTTACAGCCAATATCTTTCAAGTATTTTATTAGGGGAGAATTATACAGTAAATCCAGACAAAGCAAACCTTTGACATAGGTACTGCATGGAAGATGAATATTACTTACATAGAAGTATCTATTCTTCTGTCTCACTAACAGCCAAAAATGGTCACTATTGCAGAATGTTTGCCATAGACATTATAAAGCACTGAGAGAGTGGCAAGCAAACTGTGCATCTGATCAGAAGCTCTAGAAGACTATAGGGCTGACATTAACAACCCATTTTTATTTACTTCAATCTGTTATATTAAATGTTCAATAATTACGTTTTCTGTCCAAGAGTCTTGATCAGTTTGAATTTCCAACAGGCTTGCATTTGCATGTCTTGTGGGATAGATAATACAGAGGTTTTGATCATGGTTCAAAAACTCAGTTGAGTCCAAGTCTACTCGCTCATGTCGTACTTAGGCTATAGAACATGAACTAAAGTTATAAGCTAGTTAATTTTTTAAAATCAATTTACAAGTAATTATTTATGATTTCTACTTTATTTTTTTTTTTATGATTTTGACTAAATTTATTGTCTAATAACGTTTCGGTACTGCCGAGACCGATGGAAAACGGTCATCATCGCGACCGTGATAGATTCTGTAGACTTTGAACCATGGTTTTGATTAGCCATAAGCCAAGTACTTTGAAATGTTAATAGATGGTTTACTGAACTTTTGGTAGATTTACTAACTTGTAAACATTCATGCTTCTTGGTGGAGACCATAATTGCCCTCAGACCTATAATTGTACTGAGGGCAGACTACTTCAAGAAAACTGGCACATATTAACTGTTTTTCTTCTTTAACCATTCATAATGCTACTAAAGCTTGAAACTTTTGGAAAGTATATCCGTTCTGTAATATGGAATATATTGATTCTCTATGTGTTTGCATTAATTACATCTTTAAGTTTTAGGTGCTTTAGTAAATCATTCTGCAGTTGATATCTTATGGATGTGTATCAGCTTTCTGAATTTTGAGGACACATAAGAAAGAAGGATAAAATTAACTAAATACCAACCATGTTAGTACTAATAAATCAGTAGTTTATTGATGAAAATTTATCATTTTATGTATTAGTGGATTTGGTGACTAAGATATTGCTCATAGTGGATTAGGTATTTGAAAGATTTCTGGTGTATGAAAACATATGGACAAAAGCATATATAACATTGAATGCCTCTAGGTTCTATTACTATATCATGTCCTTAGGGTTATAAAAACTCATTCTTTCCCCCTTTACTGCATTCAACAGTAAGATGAAAATCATTGAGTAATATGCCTCAAAAATATGTAATTCTTGGTATACAAAATAAGAATCCAAAAAAAAATTCCCTACTGTAATCAAAATACATAAATTATACTAGCAACAGCCATACAGAAGAAGATCTTGGATGGGATTACATATCTGTGAAGTGAAGCATCAAGAACAAGATATTTTTCTCCATCCCTTATAGCAGACATGTTTTGGAATTCAAGTCCAAAAAGTACTCTTGCTGCCAACTATTTGAATTTGGACAATTAACTAAAGGATGAGTGCAAAAAAAAAAAAAAGATGTCAAATATGTCAGATGGACCAAGCCTCTCTTTGTGCCAAGGCCAATAATTTGCATCCTTGCTGATTCCTTTCTGCCTGCAGTGATACATAGAAATTTTTTACTTTTGATCCCAGTTATTTTTCAAGATGTTGTTGTACAACAGATTTTTATGCAGGATATTTTTACTTGCAGCTGGACTTACCCATGAGTGAATGATACCAAAATTGCAACAGATGTTATAATGGATCATATGCATTGCATGAATAGGGTTCATGAAATAAGGACAAATATTACTTTTGAAGAATTGTTTGGATGGACACTATATAACAACTATTTTGATAGGATATATGTACACGACTACTTGTTATTTGAAAAACGATAAAACGTATATGAAACGATTGTAAAATATTAGTTTAAAAATAATAGATAATATTTACTATTCAAATACAGTTAGGTAACATACGTATTTTTTAGAGACGATTAAAAGAAGAGTCGAATCTAAGATTCTACTCTCCTTACCATTTGAGCAAACTTTATTGACGAACATAACACATGCAAGAGTACAGGGGTAATACAGTTTCAGATTGAATTCATCAACTTGTGCAAACCTTCCCTAAAATGACCTTCTACAACTTAGTGTTTGTGCTAGATTTCCTATTACTGACTAAATTCTGGAGGCAGAATAATTCACTGCATAATATAATCCATGTGAGAACTAGAAAAAGCTCAAATAATCATTGATGCACTATGGGATTTTTCAGGTTTCTATAAATGCACTATTCTCTTTATGAATCTATCTTCTTCTCATAAATAATGACCAGCTCTATACCATGTGGTGACACATGCAATTCCTGAACATAAATGGCAATATTGAAGCATAATTATTGCTCATCCCTTTCTTTTGAAAACCATAGAGACAAAAGGGTAGAAAAATCTAGTCCCATATGTACTTATTGCTTATTTCCCTGTTTAGTATAACTATACTTCAACTACTAAATCCATTAAATGAAAGATATATAACCCAATGCCAATTTTTCTTTTTAGATAAATTCTAGAGATTTGGAGTCTGGCAAATTTATTTATTTTTTCTTGCGAACATTTTCGGACGAAAAATTTATTCTCTCTCTTTTTTTTTTTTTTTCAGGTTTACTCATAACACGTTAAACGTGTCTATTTATATTTCTTACTTTAAGTCAAAATTACAGGTTAATAGCTTATTATACCATAATCTTTTTTGTAGATAGTGATTTAGCTTGGGTATCTTTGAAAAATCATTTTTATTTCCTAACCTAATTGTTCTAGTTGTATAATGAGGTTTCCCCCCTTTAAGTAAAAAACATTTGAGCTAAAGTTTAGGCACAATGTCCCTAAATCATAAAGAACATTTAACTAAAGTAAGTCACATATTGTCCAAATCATACTGACATACCTCTACCAATTATTTAGGGTTTAATGATAATGGTCAGATTGAGGAATAAATAATGGACCATTTTGAGTTATTTAATTTTCTTTTGGGTATCTTATATTATTGAAGCATTAGGCCTAACGTTTATCAGGCTCAGATGAGCATTAAAATTTCACCTGGAATGAACTCTGGTAAATGGTAAATTTATTCCCTATTAACTGGAATAGTGTGAATATTGAGACCCAAAGAAATGTTTATTTATCCAATCATTGAATACATGTCTTGGGACCTTTAATTTCTGTGCTATACAATCTTTTGGTATGGGTATGATACTCCTAGTCCATGTCTAGCATAAACTCCTACATACCCTTTAATTCAGGGGTAGATTCAGAAAAAATATAGTTTTTTGAAGGATGTTATTGAAATGTTTAAAAAAATAATATATTTTTGAAAATTTTGAAGAATAAGAATATATAAATATATACACAGGGAATACATCTTTGAATTCTCTAAAATTTTTGAAAGGACAAAGTCTAATTTTGATAAAAATATAATAATAATTTAAAAAAATTTGAGAAGAGAAAGACATAATTTTTAGTACCTTGGGACAGCCGCCCCTTCTACCTCCTATGATCCGCACCTACTTTAATTTCTTTGTATAAACTTTTGTGAGTCTACGTATAATTATATTTTTATTATTATTTTCTATTGAATTATTCGTCTTTAAAGGGATTACACTAATTCTTGTACAGTAGTTGGTGCTTCTTGATTTATTTTAATAATAGTTTCTGATTTGTATTGTACTCTGTCATTTTTATATAAATCATTAATATTAGATTCAATTGAGTTGGACATCCTTGAATGAGCATTATTAGTTATTGGTATTAAATAGGATTGATTGATAAAAGACATTTTGGGAAGAAAATGTTGTGTACTAGTACTATCATCAAAAGTTGTTGTATACATGGAAAGCATTAAATTCTCATACAAATTTTGTCTAAGACATTATAAATCTTGTTTGGAATAGAAAATTTTGAACAAAATTATTATATAAAATATAGTAAAATTTTACAGTCCTATTAAGATAACCATATAACATGCTTAAAAACTTTAAAAAATATTAAATAGACCGTATTATTGTAGTAGATGTCATATCTAATCTGAAATCATCTACAACTCTAAACTAAAATATTAAAACACCTATGAATTTCTCCGATAACATTATCGTAAAGTTGATCCTCTTATGGATTAATATAAGATAAAGAAGTAGTCTAGGAGAGTAAGCCCAAAACCAGCCCACACTTCAGTCCACAAAAGATTTTTAAAAAAAAATAAAAATAAAAATAAAATATAATAAAAAGAAAAGGAAAGAAGAAGATTTTATAACTTTAAGCCAAGGCTCAAAGCTTTGAAGCCAAGCCAGCTAAGCCAAAACCCCAACCCCAAGATGAAGTTTACATCATTTATCACTTTGAAAGATTTTCAGAATCTGAACTAAATAAAAACAAAAAAAGTATTTGTATATAAACAAAGGCTCCTTAACAAAGACTCTCAGACCCCCTTCTTCTCTTATTTCTGTAGTAATATTATAAGTAGTAGTAGTAACTCCTTTTCTCTTCTCTCTCCAACTCTGAATTAGAGGAAGAAAGCAAAGAGTAGTTTTAATGTCTACCCACCACCTACACACACCACACACACTAGCTCATCACTCACTTTCATTTACTATTAAAGACTCTCAAGCCTCTTCTTGTTTCTTTAAGGAATACTAGTGTGTGAGTGTGTGTCTTTCTTTCAGTCCCTTATTCACATTAGATTCCTCCCAGAGACCACTCTCCCTTGTTTGTTTTCAACAAAAACCCATAAAAGACGGTACACTAGAAAGAAAGAAAGAAAGAAAGAAAGAAAGACATTTTTTTTTTTTTTTGGGGGTTTCTTGTGGAGTATTGCATGCATATTCATCCCATTTTATCTCATCGCCCATATCAAAAAAATCCCATTTCCATGTTCTTTCAGATCTAAAGTCTTTAACTTTCTTGCCTCGTTTCTCTTCTCTTTCTGTTGCACTTCTGTTTTTCAGAGGAAAAGATGAGTAAAGAAGAGTTCTTGAAGATCAAGGTAATTTCAATGTACTTTTGCTTTATGGCTTTTTGCTTGAGTTGAACTCAAAATCTTTTCTTTTGCTACATTTTTGGATTATTTAATTAGATGTATTAATTTTTACTTTTGAGAAAAAATGGTTTTTGGTGTTTATTTTGGATCTGTGAAATTTGCATAGTGTGAAACTTTAGACAGCTAAATTTTGCTTTGTGGCTTTGCTTGTGCATGCAGACATGTGTACTCAAAGTCAACATACACTGTGATGGCTGCAAGAATAAAGTTAAGAAAATCTTGCAGAAGATTGATGGTATGTGCCACCTTCCTTTTTCAATATTCAATTTTTATTTTCCCCCAAATTTGTTCTTCTGTTCTGCAATTTTTACCCAAAATGGTTAAAAGCAAAATTGGTAGTCAATCTTATTCTTGTTTAGAAAGAAAAAGTTGGTAGCTTTTTATAATTTTACTGTAATTTTTGGGTGTTTGTAGGAGTTTACAAGACAAATATTGATTCAGAATTTGGGAAGGTCCCAGATAATATCTGGAAATGTAGACCCAGAGACATTGATTAAGAAGCTTAGAAAAAGTGGAAAAAGGGCATCTATTTTGGGGTGCACCAAAGGCTAATAACAACCAGCAAAACCAGCTGAATAACCAGTTGAAGAATTTGCAAATTGACAGTGGCAAAGGTGGGAATAATAAGAAAGGTCAGGGCGGTGGTGGTCAAAAGGGTGGAGGTGGTGGTGGTGGAAATAATCAGCAGCAGCCAAAAGGGGGGGCACAAATTGGGCAAGGCTCAGATGATGAATCCATTGCAGCTTCAGCAATTGAAAGCAATGCAAGATAAGCTGCCTCAGTTTAAGTTGTTAAAATGCCTCCTATGCCTTTTGAAAATAACAAGGATCAGAACAAGAAGGCTGTCAAGTTTAATATACCGGAGGATGATGATATAACTGGTGATGAGTTTGATGAATATGATGATGATGATGAGGATGACTTTGAGGATGATGATTATGAGATTGATGATGATGAAATGGATGATGCCCCTCTTAATAAGATGAATCCCATTATGGGAAATCCTCAGGGGATGATGCCTAATATGATGATGCATGGTGGGCAGAATCAACCACTTATGAAGGGTGGTAATAATAATAATAATAATGGTGGAGGAAATGGGAAAAAAGGTGGAGCTGGTGGTACAAATATGCCTGTCCAAATGAATCTTGATGGTGGTGGTGGTAATAATAATGGTGGCACCACCAGGTGGGAATACACCAATAATGTCCTACCACCACCTGGTGGTGGTGGTGGTGGTGGTGCAGCCCAAAAGGGTGGCCAGAATGGTGGTGGGCAACCTCAAAATGGAGGAGGTGGTGGTGGTGGAGGTCAGAACAAGAATGGCCATGGTGGAGGTGGTGGTGGTGGTGGTGGTAAGAGAAAACATTAATGCTAATTGGGCCAAATATAACAGTATTTATAATGTCTTAGACAAAATTTGTATGAGAATTTATGATGGCTATGAATGCAACTGGTGGTGGTAATGTGGACCCTCCAAATTTTCATGCCAATGGGCCAGATGGGACAAATGATGGGTAATATACCAATGGGCCAAATGGGTAATGTTGCTGCTGCTGCAGTCCAAGGCCTACCTGCTGCAGCAATGAATGGTGCCAATGGTGGTGGCTACTTCCAAGGTGCTGGACCTGAGATGATGCCTGGAAATCCCTATTATCAGCAACAAATGGCAGCAATGATGATGAACCAACAAAGGGCTAATGGAAACGAGAGGTTTCAGCCAATGAGATGTATGCCCGGCCACCGCCCGCCGTCAATTATTGGCCACCCCACCCTTACTCCTACCCCTACCATGCCCCCCCTCCTCCCGCCGACCACTACACCAATACGTTCAACGACGAAAACACCTCAAGCTGTAGTGTTATGTGAATCTTGCTAATGACAGCTTTTACTCAAAAGACGAAAATTGGCAATGGGCTGTGGCCTTGAAGGTGAAAAGAAAGGCTCAAGTCATAGTTGAACAACTTGCTAGTATTGATGTCATAATATACAAGAAATTAAATGTTTTTTTTTTTTTTCTTTTGTTACTTTTTAATCCTCAGTTTAGATTTAAGTTTTTTATCCATAGGGAGTAATGATGATAGATAGTAGTATATCAAAGTTTTAGGAAGAAAAAAGAACGATGAGATATGTAAGTGGGAAATGGCTATATATATATATATATATATATATATATAAGATATAGATGGTATATATGGCCTATGAATACAATGTTTCTATATAATTGGGAAAAAAAAAAAAAAAAAGTAATAAAACGAATGAGAATGTGACTTCTAGAAAAAAAAAAATCCTTATTTTGCCTTATTTCTCCGTCGTCATTAATTTTATTATTCTTCAAGAACCAAATTTTATCAACACAAGCAAGTGTATGCCAAAATTTTCCAATTTCCAAGTAGAATGTACACAACTAAAATTTTACAATTTCCTAGTGAAATGTGAGCCTAATTTGTAGCATCACAACTGTATGCTTTTTCAACCAAATAGTTCATTTTGTTTCCAGAAGAAAGGCTAAATCTTTTAACATATATACTTTGTTATCGCAGATGCATGTGTGTGCTGCTCCATGCATTATTATATTGTCCTCCATCTTATATCTGATTGAAATTATGGAAGCCAATGTGGTGGGACACACTGTTATGAAATACTACTGTACTACTAGATGAAAAAAGGATCTTGGCCTACCACTCAGAAATCATACCCCACCTCCATTTGTATATTAATTTTTTAGGGATAAGAAAATTAAAAATTTACTGGTCTTGAAGTTCTTCCATATCCATGCTTAAATAACACTAGTAAAGGTATTGTGATTTTTAAAAAATTACACAATTTGTTTTTATAAAAAAAATAGTGAAAATGGTAGTAAAAATGTTATGCAAAAAAAAAATATATATATATATATAATGTAGAGAGTGGAGGGTGATAAGAAAGTTATAAGTGGTTATACATTCACTAATGATAAAAAAAAAATTAAATAATGATAGATATTAAATCTTTCTTTTTTCCTTTATTAATATAATATATTTCTTTCGTTTTTATGTCATCACGGCAAATTTTTAAAACTGTCAACTTATATTTTAAAATTTAAAATTTACAGATATTAAGATTTAACATAAATTTTATTTTTATTGAAATTATTTAAAAATCAAATAAATTTAAATTAATTCTTTATTTTAAAATTGATTTGTCTGACTTTCTACAAAATAAACATAACGGAAAGAGCACTAAATATTGAATTTGAGACTAGAATCCAAACTTGTGAGACTAGAGCCCAAATATTTGTGTGTGTGGATTATAGAAGGGAAAATCGCTGAAATAGTCCTTCAACTTTTTTGCTTTATCGAAATAGTTTTTTAACTTTTATTTTTTAGTTAAAATAGTCATTTTCCGAAGAAATTTATCAACAAAAAACTTTTTTTATTAGACTCCACCATAGGATGTGTATATGAGCTAAAAAATTTTAAAAAATGATAAATTTGACTAAAAAAATTAAAGACTATTTCACTAAAATTAAATCATCCTCAAAGTCATCCTCATCATCATCATCATATTCATGGAAACTCATCACCAAGATGTCTCTTATACAGATCTTGTGACAATTTGACTATCTAGCTACTTTATATTTCGGCAATCCAACGGCTTTGACGCTTGACACGAATTCTGGTAAATTGTCTAGTCTTATCAATGGAAAGTGTATCAAGAATGTGAGAGAATGATAGAGAGGGATAACAATTAAAAGATCTTTATTTTATATTTTATATTATTTATATTACGCGTCAAATCATTCTCTCACATTCTTGATTCATTAAATAATGTCTCTTATACACATCTAGATGTGTATAAGAGATAGTTTGTGTCAAGATAACCCCTCTACAACTAGGTCCCAAATCAAGCATTTCATCAAACAAAAAAAAACAAAAACTCACATTCTTCCCTTGAAATTTGGCATAATTACAAGCATTTTTCCTTGAGTTTTGAGAAGTCATAAAAACCTCCCTGGATGATATATTCGGACAAAAATGCCCTCTAGGCACATCTGTATAAATTATCAATACAAGGAAAAAAAAAAAAAAAAATCTAGTGGCCAAAAGTCTGAAATACCCCCGCATGTGTATCCTAAAAAGTGACTATAGTCCAAGAAATTTTACGATTCTCTTATACACATCATACTGTTATATTTTAAAAATTATACTATATAAATATTTAAAATATATTAATATTATATTATATAAATATTTAAAATATAATAATATAATATTCTAAAATTTTCCATCATATAATTCAACGCGTCAAGATCTTTTCAATACCACTAGTAGGCTCCATGGTTTGCCCACTAAAAGAAATTACATTCTATATAATTTTTTATGGAAAAAATTGTACATAAATTCGATTTTTAATTTTATCTATAGATTTTATCGTTAAAATTAAATTTTATAAAATTTTGCTTACATCAACTTATGTCATAGATTCCATAACATTTAATTCACACTACAAGATTTACAAATAGAATTAAAGATCAAATCTACCTAAATCTTTACCATTTTTTATATGAAAGGTGAATTTCCTATAATTATGTCAAATCTTATGGGACGAATGTGAAATCTTTCTATCTATATTGAATTGCATGTGCCACATTATGAAATTTATGATTATTACACTTTAGTACATTTGTCAACAGATTGGAACAACGCCTTTTGTGGAAGGCATTTATCAATCGTCTAATCAGACAGTAAAGCCTGAAGAGTGAAGAAAATGTAGGGTCTTTGTAGTACAAATAGCAAAAAGTACTACTCTGTTTTTTAGGTACTTCCTCTAGATGTTGCATAAGTCACAGCTCCACATCTAGATGTGTATAAGAGACAAAATGATCTTGCTCAATTATTTCTTGCTAGTATACCAATCAAGGAGTCCTTTCAAAAACTTCAAAAATACAAATATCTCAATTGAACCTCCAAAAGTTAGTTCTTCTGATTTTACCGTTTAGATTTATTATTTAAAATTATACCATAACAATTTACGATGCGATACAAGATAAAAAGTAATCCAAATAATGTATTAAAAAATTATTATAAAATATTATTTAAAGAATAATAAATAGGCTTAATAAAAGGTTACTTTGTGTAAATAGATGTGTTATAAATTATCCCTTATATTTATTTTATCTATAAATTACCTCTAAAATTTAATAAAGGTAAAATTTTCGTCTAAAAAAGTAGTTATAAAATGTCATAATTGTTTTTAATATTTTAATTATCTTAACCAATATAAAATTAAGGTTAGTTAGGCTATACTGTACAAATAAATTTTAGGAAAAGATGGATAGTTCTCTATTAAACTATTTTTTCATCTTTAAATATTTATGCAAGATTAGTATCTTTAGATGTGTATAAGAGACAGATTTAGCCTCTTCCAACAGGGTCTCTCACGTCCAACTCACGTGACGAATTCTCCCATCTAGTAGTACATAAGTAATTTGTTATTGAAAAGTAACAACATTTTTTTTATCCAATATTATTGATGAGTTAGTTTTATATATTTTATTTTTCTCGTTTGCATCCATTTTGTGTGTTTTGCGGAAAATCATGTTTTGTTGTAGCGCGCGGTTCTCGTGTTTTACACTCGACAAAAGCACACTGTCGATTCCGCTAATTCGCCTTACACGTACGTTACGGCTAAACTAAGGGTCGCCTTCCTGCACTTTGGAATTTTGCCAAGAAAACGTTTTTCCTGAACAAATCCGACAAAGTTAGATGTGATTAGTTCTTTTTAGATGTAGTTTTCGAAACGTATATTTACGTCTGAGTTGTCAAACAAGTGACCCAAAAAAAAAAAAAAAGTAACGTCTAGAGTTTAGAAGAGCGAATCAAATGGATTGCATATTATGAATTCAAATGCAATATCAGAAGATTCAAAATTGTTAAAATTGAAAAAAAAAATTATTAAAGAAATGTATTTGAGACATTTGTCATGTGGCAAATTGAGTCTCTTAAGATATGCAAACAAATTAATTGAGCCCTTAAAAAATAATTTTTTAAAATTTGTTAGGATTATTACGTTCCTAAATTTCCTTTTGTAGTACTTAAGTTACTGAGATCTAGCACGTTCTTAGGACCCTAATCAAAGAAAGTTAAAAGAATTGGTTCGGCAAAAATCATGTTTTGTTTGTAGGACGGATCTCGTGTTTAGGCTCGATAAATGCATGTTGTCTACAGCTAATTAAACGGCCTGTATACAGTCATATAAGCGATTAGATTCTTTAAAGCGTGGATATCAACGCTTAAAATGCCAAAGTGCACTTGTCTATAGGTTTTAAATAAGTAGAAATGTAATTTGGTAATTTAAACGGGGTCGTCAAATAAAATAAAAGTCAGTTTATAAAACATTGTAAGATATTTGAACGTATTTTTATATATACGAGTTATCAAGTGCGTAGAAGAATACTGTTTGTTACGGTTCTAGTTGGTAAATAAATTCACAATTTCATAGAAATGCGTGATAAATTTTAAATAATTTTGTCGTTTTTAGGGTTTCATTCTCTTTGGATTAATTTTAATTTTTATATCATAGCTTAATTGTATATTATGTGTTATGAGCCTAGATGAATTTGAATGCATTTGACATATACATTTGGCAAAAATTTTGTCACTTTACTCCCAAGATTCTCCTAAAAATTTAAATTTCGAAAAAATTATATAAAACCTACTTCCAAACTTCACTGATCCACCACCAATTATCCATGACCATAAAAAACGGGCAGAAGCCCAAACTCAAAAAATTGCTATTGAAAATTCAAGTTAGATCTAAAAATTTACCGTAATTAATTAGATCAAAACATTTTTCTTTAGCATCCATTCAATAAAATCCATTCGACTTGTCCGAATCTACTCAAAATGCAAGCCCTAAACTATGCTCAACAAGCCTAGCAATAGCAGATCAAATTAATGCTCTTGTACATCTTCCTTGCACTCTTTCTACCACTTAGTATCATGAAGTTGGGAATTGGGGCACGATTGAAGCAAATTCTAAACCTCAAGGGTTAAAATCAGAAGAACTAACTTTTGGAGGTTCAATTGAGATATTTGTATTTTTGAAGTGCTAAATTGGAATTAATATCTTCATACATGACATTGTATAAAATTAGAATTAAATAATGCAAGTTGTGACTTGTGTGAGAGTGTGAAGATGCACCTCTTAAAAAATTGGGACAATTGACATAATTGAAGAAAATTGGTCAACCAGCTGTCTTCTGGTCTTTTTTTCTTATTCCACGATGGATTATATCTTTTAACTTTTGCTTCATCTAGAATTTGTGGATTTTTTAAAGGTCTCAGAATTTGTCACAATGTCAGATATTGTAAAAGAGACATAATTTATCAATTCATGGATGATATATACACATCTAGATGTGTTTAATTTACTCCAATAAACATTTATTTCCATTAATATATACTATATATATATATATGATATGCATCATTTAAATATATTATTGAACTGCTACTATATAATATCCCATTTCCAAGCTCGGAAAATGGACCAAAAAAATCCCAATATTTATTTAAAACAAAAAATGTCAGGACAATAAACGAAACCATTTCATTATCCTAGTATACTTTAAGTTTACTGTCAGGAAGAAGTGTTCTGCTAATATAATTTTGTTCAGACATGCTCAAAATAATTATTTGGTGTATCAATTTACAATTGTGTCGATAATGTCATTTTAGAAAATTATGTTTTAATGTTAAGCAACATAAGTTTTTATCTTAAAAAAATCAACTGGTAATAAAGTAGTTTCTCATGAACGTTATTAATTAGTTCAGGATCTTTTGAATAAAAGATGTGAGATTTTCTAGACTTTACAATCCTTTCACGAATAACTTGGATTAATTAAGAACTAGTTACATGGATTGAATGTGGACTAGAAATCCATTGAAAGGTGTTAAACAAACCCAAGAAATGTATAAATGAGGAAAAAATTGAGGTTAGTTCTGATATCGTATTACAGAACATGAGTTTTCATCTTGAAATCAATGGGATATAAGTGAAGTGGTATATGAATCTTATTAATTAGTTCACCATCTTTTGGCTAACCGATATGGGATATTTTATACTTAACACCCCTTCTCATAGATAACTTGGATTAATTGAGAACCATACATGGGTTGGACGTAAGAGAACACCCATTAGAAAGCCTTAGTTGGATATGGACTGGGAACCCGTCACGTGAGTTGGACGTGAGAGACCCTGTTGGAAGAGGCTAAATAGACCCAAGACACATGTCTAACATATTTTACTTAGAGATGAGGAAAAAATTGAGGTTAACTTGACCCTGTTAGAAGAGGCTAAATGGACCCAAGACACACGTGGATGAGGAAAAAATTGAGGTTAACTTCTATAACATGTTCAAGAATATGAACTTTCATTTTAAAATCAATTGGTAATGAATAAAGTGACGTGCATGGGATAGACGTAAGAGATCCTATTGCAAGGAGTTAGTTGGGTATGGATTGGGAACCGTTTACATGGGTTGGATATGAAGGAACCGTTAGAAGGACTAAATATAATCCAAGACACCTATGAATGAGGAAAAAAATTTAAATTTAGCCTTGATAATATATTAAAGAACATGGTTTTCATCTTTAAATTAATTATCAATGAATAAAGTGACCCATAAATTTTATTAATTAATTTACTGTCTTTTGAATAATAAACGTGGATGTTTTATAGAAGTTAACAAATTTAACAAATAATCCAAAAGTGAATTGGCTATGTTCCCAAACCTCTTTAATAAGTTCTACTGCAGTATTCTGCTACATATATATAACTTGTGCAGCATTAATTTGCATGAAGAGTGGAATTTTCACACGTGGTGAAACAGTGCACACGTGCTAAGATGATGGACAGAAACCTTGACCAATTAGGTTAATTAAGTAAGAATCACATGGGATGGGGAATAGGGAAGTCTGCACGGGGATGGATATTTAGGTTTGGTTTCCAGGCTATACTTAATTAATTAATACTCCTACTAATCCATACCAAAATGATAAAATTTGCATTTGGATGCATGTTTATGAGGGGCACAAAGTTGCATAAACCTAACAACTAAAAGTGGGAAGCAAAGCAAGAAAGTGTGTGTTTCAGTAATTTTATTGGTAATTAGCAGTTAGCACATCCCATGTTCGTTGAAATTTATGTTTTCTTGACGATCTTTGGTGGAAAAATGAGATTGTCACACTATAATTCTCTCTTAATTTTTTGTGCTAAATATCTTTATTTTAATACTACTATAAAGCGAGAATGAGGGTTGAAGTGGTGCTTGAAGCCCCACTGAACAGCAAAGTTAGCAATTTTTTTTTTTCTAAAATGGAAAGTAAGTTATCATTCGGAACTCTTCACAGAATAGAAAAATATAATTCTAGTAACTTTTATAGAAGGATTTCTAAAATTTTCTCTCATTTGAACATCTTACTTCCATTCCTTCGGGTTCCCTTAAAATTTGACTCGGATGAATTTCTCACGAAAATAAGCAATAACTGAATTTTGTGGAAGATTTTTGTACACAGTTAACGAGTAATCAGTAGCACCATCACATCAATATAAGTAATCATGGGCCTTTAATAAAATGTTCAACTCCAAAGGGTCCAAGCTAAATAAAAAAAAGTTCTTTAATTATGACATTAAAAATGCATTTTAATTTCCAATTATTTTAACAAGAAATAAAAAGAGATCGAGTAAAAATCAAACAAAACTAATTCATATATTTCCTCCCTTTTTCGAAATTTTTTAAACTAGATTATCAATAATAACTCATTGAATAAAATAGATGAAACCATTGGCACACATAACATCAAAATATCAGAAAGGGTGCAAAAAATAAAACATCTTGTTTATAATAATTGTTGTCATTTATTTTATAAACTTTAATTTACATCACAAAATTTATAAATAATTCAAAGATCAGATAAATATTTATCCCAAAGGGTTTGGATAACTCCAAACAATGTGCAATAATGAACCCTCTTCTTTATTTAGGTCCCATTTGTTTCTTTTGTTTTGTTCAAAGCCACACATCCCTCTGCAAAAAGGTGTCCCTCATGGCATTGTGTAGAACATTAATAGAAGAGAGAAAAAACATCAAAAGAAAACCTTAATTAAATTAAAAGGAGAAAAATATCATAAAACAGGAGAGACACAGACAGATAACCCACAAGACTTTTTCTTGGTTTACAAACAAAAAGGTGTTAAACATAATAATTACGGCTACTGGTTGAAATGTGAGAAAGCAAAAAGAGGCCATGAAAGTCGTGTAATTTCGTACCATAATAAAACATAATATAAATCCCATAGGAAAAGAAATCATAGAGTAGCCATATGCAAATGCATGCGATGCGACGCCGGAAAATAAAATAATGTCAGACTTAATCTTATTACTAATCACATGCACGCAGCTGTAATAGCGTACGTAACCTCGAAGTTCACGAGCTTTTCTACTTTCCTCTCTCGTTTTCCACCTACGATACGAACCTCACGACATTAAAACATATTTCAGGTTTTTTTATTTCAAGAATCATTACCAATTATTTAAAAAATGAGATATATTATAATTTAAAATTTTTTAAATAATTAATGTGAGATATTTTTTATCTTTTTAATGTTCTTTTGGGCCTTGACTTATTTGAAAAATCGTGATGTGAGTTGATTGGGTTGATTGAAGCCAAAGGCTTGTAAAAAAGTCTAAGAGTTGAAATGAGTTTGAACTTCGAAAGAACTAAAGAAACGTGTGGAGTTGTGAATTTTTTTTTTAAGTAAAATATTCTAATATCTTGTTAAAAAATATAAATTTTTATATCAAAATCAATTGACACATAAAACTTATTAATCAATCTAGGAATTTTGGGCAACTGACATGGGATATTTTATGTCCTTTTAAAAAAAAAGAAAAAAAGTTGACGTTCTGTTTATTTTATTTTATTTTTGGGTACAATGGAATCCTCGTTTGATGAATTATGGTCATTGCTAGCAGGTGTTTTTATTTATTTATTTTTTTCATGTGAGGTATATTACCAAGGAAATGTGAAATTTTTATTATTTTACCAATATAAATATTTATATTTATGCTTTTGCAATAGCCAATTTGGTACAAGATTTCTCAAATATAGTTTTCAAAAATTCATTTTCCAAAAAATATGTGATTTTTTGGACATCCGGATTTGCGTTTTCCTTGTGATACTCTATTATAAAGATATACAATTTTTTTTTTCTATATATTAATTCTCCTATAGGTGTGTAAAGGTCATTCATAAATATTACCATATAGTGTTTCCTCAACTCCTCCTTTTCAATAATTTAGGATGTTTTATATTCTCTATACTTTATCTTCCCATCAGAAAGCAATAACTTCCTTTCTTTGGGATAAGTTCATCAGAAAGCAAAGTTGTAACTCATACATATTTCATTAATTGTTGCTATCGATACATATTAATTTTTTTTTTTTAAAAAAAAAAAAAAGAGAGAAAGTACTGATAATTGACCTTCCCACTTACTATTTGTCCACAAGTTTTAGCTTCATTATTATTCTAATGTACAACTTTTAAAGAAACATAAAACTTGGCACGTTCTTATTTGCTGTGACCTTTCCTATACTGTTAAAAAAAAAAAAACTAGGAAATTGTTTGGATATTCAAAAGAAATTTTGTCCAAAAAAAAAAAAATTTAAAAGAATTAAGAGATAAAGAGAGCACTACCAAATCTACACTCAATGTAGAATTGATTAATCCCCCCACTTGAAGAGGGCCACAGCCATTAACCCACAAACAAAAAGGTTTTGGGTGATCCAATTCAATAGTAAATTGGAAATTTTATTTTGTTATTGGCTTCATACAATAAAGTGAATATTACATATTATTAAATAATTAAAAAATAATAAAATTACATATTTTTTAATATATCATAATCACTTTATATTATAAAATGAGTAATCAAAATTTATTTGGCAACTTATACCACAAAAATGGTTGAAGTCACTTACTAGTTACTGAAATTGGCATATGCTGTGAAGATGTTAGGCAGAGTGAGACTGTTAAGAATGCGACTTGAGTCCTAAGTCAGTTGAAATTCATCCCCCGGTAAATTTTTAAAAAAATATTTAGGTAGATTTGATCTTTGATTCTATTTGTAAATCTTGTGGTTAGAATTAAATTTTAAAAAATCTTACTTACATCAACTGATGTCATAGATTCTCTTAGGTTTAATTTACATCACAAGTCTATAAGTGGAGTCAAAAACCAAATCTACTTAAATATTTGTCAAATTTTTATATGAATTAAATTCACGATAAATGAAATAAATTCTTTAATTCATATTTATTTATGTATCACTCTAATTCAATGAAAATAAACATATTCAAGATAATATGAATAAATATAGATAAAAAAATTTATATCTTCTATCATAAATCAAATCCATATAAAAAGTTTTTTATTCCTTTTAAACCAATGCCATTGTACAGAGTATTAATTATGTCGTCTTATAATGGATACTTGTGAACATCCATTTCATTTTTGCAGCTTGCTGCCAATTGACATCCCATCATTAAATTATAGCCAGCCACCGGTGGACTCAAAAGATGGGGAAAGATTTAGGTAGATTTGGTTTTTGATTCTATTTATAGATTATAGTGTGGATTAAATGTTATGAAATCTATGATCTAAGACTGTCTCTTATACACATCTAGATTAGCATAAGAGACATAAGAGAATAATTTAATTGGTTATATATAAATATTATTTAAAATTATTAAAATATATACAGATAACTTATCATTTTATCCTAATAATTCAAGAAAAATTCATATCTAGTATGAGATGGAAACATGCCTACATAACACTAATGCTTAGCCAGAGTGGATTCAGAATTATGGTGATGGTGACCATGAATCGAATATTCATAATTGGGTTACATGATTTGAACATTCATGAATTGTTTAATTCTCCATCGAAATCATAGAAATTGACTTGTTATATAAATGGTGTCCCAAATATTCGATATGGATTCGTTAAAAGCGTGGTAATTCGTTCGTTAGTGTGGCTGTGGCATGGATAGCACGATTGCTATTGCGCTCTATATATAGGAAGAAAAATTTCTCAAGTTTGACATTTGTTAGTGTGCACTGTCTTTTTCACTCCTGAATGTGGAGGGATCGATTGATTACTTTTACTTTTTATATGTCGTTGAAATTAGGAGCCAATGGTGAAATCTGCAATGCACTACATACTTAAAATTTCTAATTAATTAGTCTTCACTTTTTAACTAAACATTTTAAGGGAATTCTAACCATTTTATTGGCTTGAAAACTTGTTTAGTATAAATTTTAAATATATAATATTATATTATATAAATTTTTAAAGTATAAAATGATAATTCTGTTACGAAATCGTAAATTTTCAAAATAACTATATTTATAATTCTGTTCGTATCACTGACACATTTTTTTTTTAAAGGTTAAATGACCTAAAAATTTACTCCACTTTATCATAGTCTAGATTTTATATATGTATGTCATATATCGTATAATTCAATTTACTAGGAGTACATATACATATATAGTATGTAGCATTCAAAATCATCCCTATATTAATTAATTGTTCATAATTTAGGATGGGACTCATGCATTAACTTAAATGATTACATTGAGGTTTTTTAAATAAAAGTTGATTTAGTTCGAAGTAGAAAGATCAATAAAAGCTGCATGTTTAGTTATAAAATTAAGCTGTTCATAGTGCTGACTTTTTCAGGTATGGTTATGTTCATTCACGTGCTTTTTGGTTTTGATTTGTACTAATAATTCTATATAAACAATGAATAATTACTTTGGGTAAATTAAGAAGCATGTTTAAGCTTTTAAAGTGAAAACTTAAACATTTTCAACAAGGATGGAATCATTACAAATTGCACGGCCGAAACAGGCCATGAGAGACTTTCTTGAGGCTTCATCAAATTTTCAAGATTTTGTTTTTCTTGGCCAAAGTTAAGCTAAGCTAAGCGATCTTTGCTTTAATTATATAGCCCATTTGACCAAAAGGCAATGGCCGGTTGTGAATTGATATCTTGTACTGTATAGGGCTTTCAATTGTCATGCATGAATCGCGACATGTATCCTTCTTTGGGTTAGATAAAAGTACAGGATTTTTCGTCTCATGTCTTATATTATTTAATTTTGATAATTTATTAAATGGTGTAATAGAAAATGACACGTATTATGAATATCCCCAAAGAATATCCTTAGCGGTTAGATAATCAAGCCTTTTTGGCCAATTTTCCTGATTTTAATCTGTGGCAAAAATAGATTTTAATCTTGAATAATTAATGAAACAAGATTTATTGGACTATGAATTACTTTCCGATAATCAAACCATCTTAGCATATAAGTGTGTGATACTCACCAATTAATGCGTATTTAGTATTACAACAGTTGAAATGGCTGAAAAATATGAGATCTCACTACTTTTTAAATTATCGAACAATTTAAAATATCCATTCTCATTATCAAGTGAGTAAGTAAAGATTTTTTCTTTAACATAATCAAAAATTTGAATTGGTGATTTAAAGTTTCATGGGACTTGCATGCACACATTTAGGGCTAAAGCAACCACTACAAAGTAAACTCTTTCATCTTTTTGGGTGAAGAATATAATAGCAAGCTTTAAGCCCCATGGAAGAAACGTAGAAGATTCATCAACTTAAAAAGGCCCTATTATTGGGTATCATCTTATTATATATTGTATGCTCTTAAGTTGATGATAAGCTTCAATCTGCACAAAGTGAAAGGCAGGATAATGTAAATTAGGATTGTTAAAGTTTTTATAGATATATATATTTTTTCTTGTTTTCGATGTCTAATTTTAAGGTTGATAAATTTATTGTCTGTTTGGTAAAAATAATTGCATCGTCCTAACATAGTATCTCCTACACAATCTAATTAGTTATTTTCCAAAACTAATAGCCAATTTGATGATATAGCCCAGAGATAGTAAAGTAAGTCCTAATTTTTCAGTTTCTAACCAAATAGAAATAATATAGGAATATTTCAAACTACAAATTGTGATCGATATATATATATATAAAGTAATTAGAAACTTAATTTGTTTACCGAAAATAGTATGTGTTATATTTTAAAAACTTAATTTTTTAAACAAAACGTGAAGATTCTTTTAAAAGAAATGTAAAATTTTCCTAAAATATTTGCTCCATCTACAATATTTTTTTTAAAAATCTTTTTGCTGGTTTCGTATATGCCTCATCCTCACTTGTCATCAGTAGAGAATCTACAATGACAATCTTGAGAGACATTATGAAAGAATTGATAATTATCCTTAAACAGAGATTTTTTTAATTTTAAATTGAAGTTTAAACTCTTTTAAAAGGACAATGAAATCTAATACATACAAAATGTCCATTAGATAATCTATCTTGTACATTGAGAATTGTTTGTTTAATTAAATGGTGTGCAGTGTTTAGATTTTTTTTTTAAACGATATTAATCTAATTTACTTTTATCTATTTAAATTAAAAAAAAAAAGAAAAAGAAAAATTCAATCAAACCAATCTTTATTGTAAAAATACGAGAAGATTCAAATTTCTTATTTCATACCTAAACAAATATTTGGTGTAATATATAGTGAATAGTGTCAAAATTCAACCCATATAATGCAACGTTAGTACAAGTGATGTGAAGCATCTCTCCCTCTGAAAATTGAACATACAATCACAAGAAAGCTGTCTGCATAATTGGGTCTCGGACTAAGTGTAAGTTGTTGTGCAGACAAATTAAGTTGTCGCCTGCACTGCACCCATTTTATTTTTATTTTTATTTATTTTTTGATCTAATTCAGTCTAATCTATATAATTATAATAATAATAATATTTGTACAATTATTATTTTTAAAATATTAATATTTAAAAAAATAATGTAATAATTTTGTATAAGGTATATTATATATGAAATAAAAGTTAATTGAAAATTGTGTATAAAAGAGTTACAAAATGTTATTGAGAAAATAATAAAAAATAAGAAATATCTAAAAAAGTTTAATATATAATTATAAAAAATTTTTTAATTATTCTTTTATTTTACATATACTTTATTAAAAATTATTACAGGATAACATTTAAATAATATTTAAAATTAATAATTGTCCAAATAAAACGTATATTCTATAATAATAAAAAGAAGTGAAAATTAAATGATCACTCTTGAAAGCCTATAATCTTCCTACAAGAGAAGCAAATTGAAGTGATAATTTATGGGATTGAATAATTATGTAAAAAGTCAAAAAAGTGAGTTTCAATTAATTCCGAGGGAAATTCTACGTTCAAAGCTCTATGTCCGAGGTATTTATTTACACATCTAGATGTGTATAAGAGACAGGTGATGGTGATGGTGATGGTGATGGCGATGGTGATGGCGATGATGATGGGGTCAACTCCATGTTGGCCATTGCCTGCACCTCTTTCCGCCTGTGTCCCCACCACCGCCACTTCATTGTTTCCGGTGGACCTTTTTTGTTAACTTTTACCAATTGTAATGTACGAAACAGGTTCTTTAACTAACTCACTTAGGTGAGTTAATTATCAAATACGTTGTTTAGATTATAAAATTGAGAGTTTAAATTTTTATATTTTATTTTTAACAATATGTTTTGGCGCATTTTTATCTTTTAATTTCGATGAGCTTTTTTCTTTTTTTTAATATTAAATATAATCAAATAAAAATAGATTAAATTATTATTATTGAAAAAAAAAAGTAATCACCCTGTAAGAAAAATTCTTGGGTGATATATAGTACCTTGATCTGAAATCAATGTTCTAAATTTAAAAAGAAATAAATCTCTGTGAATAATCTAGAATCAAGTGACCCCACATATCATAAACAAGACTTATCTAAAAAAAAATTTAATAGAATAATACTTCAAAATTTCTTCGAGTAAAAGTCAAATGAGTCAAAAAAATTACACACTAATTAAATGAACACCTCTACTTGCACACTTGCAGTCTCCAAAATATTACTTCCTAAATAATTGTAATCTGATATAAGCAAGAAAGAAAACGATCAAGAAAGCAAAGACTATCCTAATCAGTTTATGACTATGAATAAAAATGTTTTTTACCGTGTGTTGGACAAATTTTTTCATGCACTAAAATATAAAATGTGTGATCTTATTGTCGGACTAATAGTAAAACTTGTGTAAAATTTACATTATTTTATTTTGATATAATATACATTTGATGCGCACAAAAATTTATCGAAGGTCTTCTCATTCAAGGGGAAAAAAAGAAAGTATTATGTGAAGGTTGCTCTACATGTATTATCAGGGAGGCAAGTGTAATACTACAAACTACGACAAGGACTCAATGCTATTTTCTCATTCTTCATGCGAGGTTTTTGAGGTTTTCCCCCTTATGTATCAGCAAATTCTTTTTTGTCGAGAAAAAGAAATTGTGTAAATTATTTAGGGATTATTAGGACAAAAAGAAAAAAAAAATTTTAAAAATAGAGCGGTGTACTAAGCAGCCGAGCCGCCAGAGCCGATCCAAAGCAAGCGAAAAGCCAAAGTGTTAGTTTTCGCGATAAATACTAGTAATTTCGGTTACGGTGGCGGAAAGATAAATGAAGATAGTTAGCGAAGGGTAAAATAGTATTAAGAACTAGAGAAAGTAAAAAAGATGACGGAAGCTTATTAACGGCGAAAAATGTCCGTTAAACAGAGAGGGGCCCAACGAGTCTGCAGAAGAGACGGAATCTAGATTGTTTGTACGGGTGGGGTCAAAAAACTGATGGGTCCCACAGACGTAGGATGGACCCACTCATCACTAATACCATCGCATTATTACTCCTTTAAACTTTGGCCGATTCATATGCGTATGCATCTCCATCTTTATCTCTATCTACGATTCTGCACACCATACTTGTAGTGGTACTAATTATAGTTTGCTCAATTAACAAAGATCAAATGTCTATTCAAATCCATATTTATATATTTTTGCTATTTATCTACCCCTTTCATTTTAATTGTGTTTTAAATTAATATACAAGAATTAAAAAATTTATTAAATTATAAAAATAATTTAATGTGATTAAATTACTTTTTTATATTAATATTTTCTATTTATATAATCTTCTCCCTATTAATATAATATCATTAATAAAAATTAAATATATATATTATTTAATATTTTTTGAATTTTTTAAAATTACAAATAAGTTGACACAACACTAGAAAAATAATATTTTATCTCAACATAAGTCATAGTATTGGACTTTTGTGGTTATATCAATTATAGTTTAGGGGAATCTTACCGTAGAATAATTTTAAAATTTTATATAATATAAATCAATTCATATATTGACTCAATCTATTTTATAAATATTTAAAATATAATAAAATAATTTTTAAAAAATTTATAGTATATGTAAAATATTCACGAACGTCCAACGTCTAATATGAGATGCTTGATTGAGGAATTTATACAAGAATAACATAAGATAAATATTTAAATAAACCTAATCTAATACTCAAGTAAAATATAAAAATAAAAAATAAAAATTCCCTATTACTTTTCTTCACTCAATTTTTTAAATCGAACCTATTTAAATATTTTTTGCAATAAAAAAAATGTTATGTTAACATCAATTTTAGTTGAGGGGTAACACGCCCACCTTTAAACAATTTCTTAAGAAAGAAAGAGCACCTACAAACTATGGAGTTGTAGGTTGGTCTGGTGTTGAAACAGAACCATGCTAGTAGTCGTATGACCACAACAATAACAACAACAACAACAATCAAACCATATTGTCTTAATGAATCTTTCGCACCATTAGGTGTTGCATGATATATTCCATTCTTAAATATGGCAATTTAGAAAAGATTTGGGTAATTTATTTTGAAAATATTTAAATAGATCTGATTTTTGATCCCGATAAATTATTATAGTCAGTATTAAACTTTAAAAAATATTTCTTAAATTCTTTAAGATTTAATCCATATCATAGAGTGTACAAATAGAGTCAAATATTGATCTACCTATTTCTTTGTCATTTACTTTAACTAACCCTAATGAGACATTTTTTATTTTTTATTTAGAGTGGAAATATCATATTTTAAAAAAAATAAGAGAATCGTTTTATTTAAATATTTTACATTTTAAATGATCCTGTTCTTATTGAAAAAAGACCAAAATGGTCCCTGAACTTTAATTTGCGCCAAAACAGTCCTTGAACTTTTAACTTTGTACTAAAATGGTCCTTGAATGGTGGCTCAGCCCAAAATTTGAGATTCATCAACCTTTGACCGACCAGTCTATCTGGGGCAAAAGGGAAAATTCAATTGGGCTAAAACAGAACCCCAAATCCTTCTCCACCTGATCGTCGGGAATAAGAACCCAAAAAGAATACTGTCCTATCAAAATTGGAGAGCAAAAGGTTTGGCAATAGTGGTAACAGGAATTACACCAGAAAGACCTAATCCTGCAGCTACCAACTTAACAATAAGAAGAGTTTTAAACTTTGGAAGAATTCAAATATTCATGCCTATTTTCTGTAATGAATCAGAACAAAGGACCCATCTGTGTTGGCTTGCTGACAGACTACAGATCTCAAGAATAGTTATAGAATCAAAAAAGAACTGAATGGAATAATCCACTGGAAATTGATGTCTAAATTTATGTGCTTTACGTTGTTTCTAATTGCACCTCATTGCCTTAATTTTTTTTTTATTTTTTTCCCGTAATACTAAACAAGACAAAAGTGTTTGGTTTTCTTAGCCCAGTACCAAATATTCTCTTCCTGTTGAAATTTTAGGAGGGCGGGTATGGATGTAGTTAATAATATTGGTCTCTTGTAGTTATACAAGTCAGAAAAAAGTGATCCCTTTTTGTTCCTTGCTGTTTCGCTGCTCGACTATTTGTTCGTTCATTGCTTCATTCTCTGTTTTCAATTATGTGCCTCCCAACTTTGCTCTCTAATTTTGAAGGGACTGAAAGGAAGGTGTTTTTTTTATTACCTAATCAGACGGAGAAGAAGTTGATGATTTGGGGATTTTTTAACCAATTTTCCTTTTTGCCCCTAGACTTGCCGGTCAAAGGTGGTTGGAAGTTTTGGTTTTGGGTTGAGCATGATTCATACACCCATTTAAACACAAAGAAAAAGTTCGCATGAAGATTTTGTCCAAAATAGCAATTTAGACTGTGTTTTAGAGACAAAGTCTCTTAACTATTTTGGTCTATATGTTTATTGATTAAAAAATAAAGTAATTATATAATCATCAAAATAAAAATTTCTTTTAATTTGCCTCTTTATCTTTTCTATTTATTACTGAACCGTACACGTGGATGATGATGTCGGTTAATGTACTTTGGAGACTTAAGAGGCGGTTGTGATGACGAGAAAGTGAGGTCAGGTTCGGGTGAGGGTGTCAGTAAGAGATTTGATGGCCAATCTCTTTACTCTCTTTGGGCAAGTATTTAATTTACTTCCCAACTTTTGCCAAAACTGATTTTTGTACGTTGCATTCTGCCCAATTATGTTGCCTACAATAATTTTGGATGGTCAATTAATTAGGGTAGTACTAATAATAATTTTTTTCGTAAAAGAGATACAAATTGGCCATAAAATTAATAATTTATAATATAATTTAAAATTTATCAAGTTATTATTAAATTAATCCATTTATGAAACAAAATTAAACAGATTAGATTGAGTCAACCTATGAATTGACATAATAACCTGTTAAGTTGTTGAATGAACAGATTTTGTTGAAATTTTTTCTTTATTATAGTTTAATATAATATATTTTAAAATTGTGAACAATATATTTAATTCGTATCTCCTGTATTAAATATTTTAATATCTATTTATATTATATTTAAAATTTTAATTATTTATTTAATTATGTGTTTATTATTATGACAACAAGATTAATATTAATAATTGTCTTATATATTAAATTTTAAAATTTGGGATTTTAATTCAAATAGATCGCAAAATATTTAATTTATTAAATAAGTTGATATTCTCCATCAGTAGTAAACGGATCAAACACAAACTTGACACGAATTTGAATAGATCAGATACGAATACGATTATATAAGAAACGAATTCCACGTGACATCCTATAAACAAGACACGATAAGAAACGTATCACTCCTAACACGACATGGTAACCAGACAACTCGACCCATGTATTGACGCCCTTACAAATTGGCCAAAAGAATTCTATTTGTAATATAAAGTTTATTTATTTTTTTTAAAACAGGTCAGTGGAACATATTTCATTAGTTTACGATAATTTTTACGAATCGTTTATAATAAGGAATTGAGAGCGTCTGGTCAAATCTTTTCATATGATTTGGTTGATACTTTCTATCCTTTGATATAATCTCTAATATTGCAACATTTAAATGGTATATACAATTAAAGACAATTTTATATAATCTCGTAATGAAATTGTTTTATTGTAAAGAATTAAATATTGATATTGTAAAAAATTTTAAATTATATACTTACTATACAGCCTCTTGTATATCAAAAGAAAAAGGAAATAGGTTGTACAATCCTCTGAACACCCTTCCGCTCTAGTAAAAGATTTATGGCCCGTCCTCCTCACTACTGATATCAAATCGTGCCTAATATATTCTCACTGACGTCTGTGAATTTCTGAATTATTAGAACAATGGAGAAATTTTTGCATTGTAAAAATTCGATGATACATTGGACTTCTTTTAAGTCCAGTATTGTGGTAAATCTTCATTTGGATATTAGTGGGTACGAGTACAACTATGACAATTCATAAACTGTGCTGTAAACCTTCCAAGGACATGAAATTTCGAATAGTGATGAAATACATGAATTTCTCTATTTAGTGCACTGTATAAGATACACATAGCAATTGTGTATAAGGACAGCGGTCTACATATTTGCTAACATTTTTAGTAATTTTTTAATATGTTATAACATCTGTCATTATTTTAAATTATCTAGATGTGTCTCTTATACACATTTTTTTAAATTATAATGACAAATTGTTACCAAATCTTGATAGTAAATCTTGACGACTTGAAGTAATGTTAGTCAAAATAAGAACATCTCCTGTTTCTTATACAAAGTCTATACCAAATGTTAGCATATGTTATTGGCATTCCAAAACTAATTAATTTCTATCGCATGAACTTGTGGGTCTAAAATCAAGAATTATCCACAAAATAAGTTAATTGGTCTGAAAATACCAATAATGTATGATACATTTGATAAGACTTTTTCATGATAAGACTTTTTGTTATAGTTATATATGTATATGGTCTATACAAGGTGCATTTACACTAAGATATGTAGCACGTTCAGTACATTTATAGTGGAAAGAACGTCTCTCATAATGCTATGACAAATACCTAGGATCCTAAATTAGGCACATATATATCATGTAGGATGAACCATTCTTCTTCAATCTTGATAGAAAAGTGTTTTTTATTTTGTCAACGGTAACAGTCTAATCTATTCGTATTTAACTATATCTATTATTAAAGATAACGGGAAGATCCAACAGAGTTAAAATATAAGAAACTTAATTACTATTCTTAAAAATACAATGCAGGAGGTTTAAACTCCTATTTTTACACTCAAAAAAAAGTATTTAGTGGTAAATCACCTAAAGTGAGTTGGTTATTAAATCACCTAAAGCTAGACGGGGATACCATTACTGTCAATCACCGAGGCTTAGTTTGAGAATTCAGGAGAGAAGAGAAAAGAAGGGAAAAGTTGAGTCACGAGAGAAAGAAAAGGAAAAGAAGGGATTCTCATCTTGTTTGGGAATTCAAAGAAAAGATAAAATAATTTTGGATATGTTGGGTATTAAGTATTTTGTTTAATGATATTTTATGGGTAATTTTGATATTTTGAAAGAGTTTGTTAGCTTTAGACTTATTTTCTTCCCATTTCCTTCTATATTTGGAGAAAAAATATTTTTAACTATTCATCCCTCTAATTCTTTTCCTTTCCTTCCATTTAAAATTCCGAAACAAAATAAAACTTAAACATTTTCCTTCTTGTCTCTCCAAATCCTTCCATGCAAACATAGTGTAAACTCTTACTAGTCAATTAAATCACAGTGGAAGAGTGAATGAAGCTAAGTACACAGATCATGTGAACTTGGGGAATTGGGGGACATGAATCAAGACAATATATTAGTACTATAATAACCAACAAAATTTTGCAAATTGCATGTGAGGAATGACAGTAGACAAAATAATGGTACACACAAACACAATGTTGTTAATATCATGTGACTGAACAATCTTTGTTACTATACGATATAGTCCTCTAATGGATATGCTTCCATCAATTTTTCTGTTTATGGGACCATTCACCAATTATTTTGTTAACAGGGAAAACGCCCAAATATACGGTGGCAAATAATTCATGCATCATGCATGGTGAAATTATTTAGGCCCTGTTTGTAAATTTTGATGTTAGTCAAAGATGAGAGAACAGAAATGCAGAAACATCATTTTTAAAAATAGGCTAAGTTTGGAAAGTGTAAATTATTCATTATTCTTTAAAAACAAATGTTATGCAGTTATTTTATAACACATTTTTCAACTAATTTTATATCTTACATATATCAAATTTTAGAAAGTTTGCAACAGTAATTATTTTGAATAACATCTCAAATAATAGCTATCCAATTGGAGCCGCTAATTTTGTTTCTATTAGAATAAACTAAAAGAGAAGAGACTAAATAATTATATAAGTCATCAATTTTCTTGATTCCAAAAGTAAAAAGCTTGTCCATTTTGGGATGAGAGAAATATGAAGGAATTGAAAGAGAACATAAGTTTATAGTCCATGTTCACTGTGCTTAGAAAAAGCTAAGGTTTACAGCCTAATCAATCTTGTGTTAAATATAATTTTCAGTAATTTAGAAATTGATTAGAAGCAGAACTGGACTTTGAGCCCAGACAGTAGAAGCTGACCGGGCCCATGAAGCTTTGTTATTTTCACTAATAACATGATACTATGCAAAATATGTTTGGCCCATGTACGACGTAGGCCTGGGCCACGAAAGTATTGTAGGAAATATTGGCTTATCACGTTAATTGAAAATTTGTTTAGGGCCTCCGTGAAGTCCAAAACGAATTGTTGGCGATCCTTTACATAGCTGAAGACTAAAATTAATTATCACCGGAAAAAAATTACATGTACAACTAATTGATTAATTAGTTATCTTTTACTTACAAAAAATAAAAAAAAAATTATAATAATTAGTTATCTGTTAAAGTTGATTACAGAGTAATTAACTTTAAGATATAACCATCAATTATAATTTTATTCATCCAATAACTGATTGATTTTGGATTCTGATACATGATCATTATTAATTATCATACATAACTTTTAAGGTTTCATCATTTGCTTGATTACTCTACCAACATGAACAAGCTAGACACTTGTTGATGTCCTTTACGTTATTTTTTGCTAGATATGACATTTATTAAGTAACTTGAAATCTTTCCTTTTCCCTAGTTTTAGTTACTTTAGATTTTCTTCATCATATCATTAAGGAAAAGTATATAATGGAGATAATTTCTGCAAGACCGTTTTCCTTACTAGCTACTCTCTACTTACAAGATTAGGTTAAAAAGAAAAAAGAACAACAACAAGAGATAATTCCACAAGTCTTTTTGTTTTTTTTTTGTTTTTTTTGGATAAAAAGTTTATGAGGTTATGTCACTCCTCTTTCTACAGGGTCAAGAGAGATTCTTACGGATCGTCCATCAAATTAAGAATTAAATATTACGAGAGTGGAACTTTTAAACGTTTTGATGATTTGATTGTCCTACACTTTTACTTAACCAACCTTGCTGACGATGCTTAATAGATGAATTCGTAGCGTGACATGTAAATTTTTAGGAAAACATGAAAGAATAGAATTCTGATACTGGGAATCTCTGATGTATACCACATATGGAAGAAGCTTCAAGAAGATGAAAAGGGACTGACTATATCGAAATACAAGTAATTTGACAACATTACTTTATATGTGATACAACATTAATCACCACAAACGGGTACTTTGCTGTTCTTTAACGTAAGAAAAACCTTACAATTTCTACTATATTAGAGCACTAATATGTATCATTAGTGATAATATTTGCGTTATCTTTCCCTCTTTATATAATAGTAAAAGAATTACTATATTGAATGCATTTTCAATGCATTCAAGATGGTAATTACTTTACTATACAAGGAAAAATAATACACCATTTAGTTGATATACGTTATTTTTCGAACAAGTAACCATTATTTTAGATATATCTATTTTTCAGATTTTGATTTCTTATATAAACTTCTTGGGAGGAGAAACTTTGTTGAACTTCCAATGCAAGTTCCTATCCAGGCTGAGTTGACATTCAAGCCCTATCTGTCAAATACAATCATAAGAAAAGAGAAGAAAAGTTAGCCAAAAGAAACTGAATACGTTTTTCATTTATCAACAAATAGAAAATAGTACTTGATTTTTGAATCAAATGTTTCATCTTTTTCAATTTCTATCGTAATTTTTTCTTCATTTTCTTCCTAGTTAGCTAGCAATATTTTACACTAGTGACTAACGTGATTTTGGTAACATCTGCAATCAAGTATCAATTACTACAGTGAACGTAACGTGTTTTATTTCTTTTATGCATGTGTATTCAAATTATGCGACATTAATTGTGATCCGATTAAATTTAAAATGTACACACAAATATATACCTTAATGACAAAAGAGTATAGAACAGTATCTTCCATGCTACTGATATTCAAATGGAGAATTTCAAAAGAAAGTTTCTCCAACAGGCTGATGATCCTCGTTAATTGACCAGGGATTCGTTGAGAAACAGTTCTCAAGATAAACATTTGATCCTGAAATCTTTGCTTCGACATCGGCCACCGGAGAGTTGCAGCACGTTCCGACTTCCTTAAAGTTTTCATGCCCTCCAAGTGAATTTTCTGAAAGTTTAGGACTTAACTGCAATGCTGGCCTTGGACTGGGACTAGGGCTTAGACTCATCCTCCTCTTTTTTGCCTCTAGCGATTGTAGAACTTGGTGCAACTCCTTTATGAATTCTATTACACCCCCAATAATTGATGCTTGGTCTCCCTTTAACATTAAATAATAGCAAGAAAATTTAGTATGTTAGATCCTTTCAAATATTTTTACATAATAAATCGCTATATCATGTTAAAGAATTAAACATCTTCATTAAGTAGGTGATATCTTAACATGGTATCAGAATTAATTAACGTTTTGATATAAGTCGTGCACTGTGTTGGCTCAAAAAACGTAAAAAAGAAACTAATCCTATGTTACGACTAAGATAAGATGGTAAATTAGAGAAAATATTTGATTGTAAGTCCAATTTGTTATATATACCTCAAAAAATATAACCAATTTTCCAACGTCAAAAACCCTAAAATGAAAAAGAAGTATAAAGAATATATAAGGAGAGAGGGAGAGAAAATGAAAATACCCGCTTGATGTAGAAACATGGAGTCAAGGAACGTAAAACCTTAAGATGTTCATTCATTTGTCTTCTCCTATTCCTCTCCACAGCTATATGAGCCATGATCAGTACTTCTTCGCAGCTGAGGAAAAAAGCTCAGGTTAAATAGTGTGGTGTGTACTTGTTTCTTTGTCCCGAATAGGCAGTGGTTTCTTTCTCTCTATTTATAGAGTCAGACGTCCACTCCTATCATAGAATAATATCTACCTAGTAAATTGAAACATACACCGGACTCATGATATAGTGTCATGGATCCCTTACTTCATGTTATTCCACATCACTGACCTAGGTGATGTGAAGTGATGTATAGGTGATATAGATTAATATAGACCAAATAATCTATGACACTATATCATAAATAGAGTTTAGGTAAAAATTTTCGGGTAAGAGTATCTGTATCACACCACTAGTACAAGTCTAGGTTGATGTAATAAATGGTACATGTTGGGAGTCTCGTGAGGTTAATTAGTTTTACAACATGTACCATTTGACCATATTTTGATTTTTTTTTTTTTTTCCATCAAGTTGGAAGCTGCCAGTGTGCTGAGACAAGATTGGTTTTCTAGCTAGCTTAGAATGGTTTGTTTTCTGTAGCCAAACTGAACTAGAAATACTATGCAAAAGAACAACGTATTAATAATAACTCGTAAGTTTGATAACAGGTAATTGATACTGGAGATAGGTTCTTGCATGTATATCTAATAGTCTTTTTTCGCAAGTCTTATATACTCATTCCGTATTTGGGTATGACAGCGATTGAAATTATTAAAAACAAGGAAAATCCTATTAAAAAAAAAAAAAAAAAACCTTCCCTTCCTCTACCCCTTTAGTGACTTGAGCTCATGACCAACGAGTTATAGAAAAAGCATCTTATCACATAAGTTACACTCTGTCGTCAAGGAAACACTATTTTACTTTTCAACCATGTAACAATATGAAATATTCACACTCCGTCGTCAAGGAAACACTATTACTTTTCAACCATGTAACAATATGAAATATTTATTAATTCACTTAGGGATGAGGGACTAGGAAAGAATTTTAGAAAATATTTAGGTAGAGCCGATCTTTAGTTCTATCTGTAAATCAAGTGGTCAGGATTTAATATTATAAAATCTTACTTATATCAATCGATGTCATATATTCCATAAAGTTTACTCCATACCACATAATCTTCAATTAGATTAAGTTTTGGATACTCGCTCTACAATGCGGGTGGATATGATAGCAGTTGAAATGATTGAAAAGTAGAGAGGTTTCAATTTACAGATAGAACTAAAGATCATTTCATAATAAGAAGTGAGTAACAAAAAAATTTTCCTACAACTGAATAAAATAAGAAACTAAGTCTTCCTAAATATTTGTGAAGAATTTTTCCTGATATTATGTTTTCCTTTTGCATGTAGACCTTTTGATAATAATTCCTCGACACATTCCCTGTCTAAACAAGCTTATGGGCTAAAGATAACATCTAGGCCTCAAAGTTCAAGGTTTTGTGGAATTGTGTACATAATACATTGACAAGTTGTCTTCTCGAGGACCCTAAAGGGTGACCTGGAAACTTTACTTTTTTGGACAAAGCCCACTAACATTAAATTTCTCAACCAATACATGCAGAAGACTAATTTGTAGGGGCAATGATATTGTTATAGCACATTCCTCATTGTCACATCTACTTAAAGTTGATAGACAAATTTACCCTTCCTTGGACCCATACCATGATGCCATCATAGAAAAACAGTAAAGTTTATTTCCAGATAAAAATAAAGGGGGTGAAATTTTTTGAGGAGCAAGAAAGGGTGAGAAAAGTAAGGGATGAAAAAGCAATGTGTGACCCAGGACAAATAGTGAGCGAGAAATTTTGATAATTTTGGGGGGGTATTAATGTCATTTAAACGAAAATAGCTGCGGCACTATCATTGCCCAATTTGAAGGGCCTAATGCTCGCATTCAATATAAAATGCCAGAAACACTGTAAATTCTGTAATGCCTGTTTGCAAATCATGGATATCCACATCGCATTTTTAGCTTATGTAGTGTGACTCTCCTGACATATGAAATGCCAAAAATAAGACATTTACAACGCAATGAAACAAAAGTTTTGATACATTTGTAAACTTGGTACTCGAAATATTGATCCATAAACTGGAGATTACAAGAAGAAAAATGCCCGAATGAGTATTCCATGGTGTAGTCATTTTATTATATTAGTAGGCAATTTCATGCCATTTTCAGAATAAATTTCACATGAAACCTATAATATTGTGCTTGCTATGGAGATTTATACTCGTGGACTACTGATTTCTGCACTCTTCTGCTGGTAATCCTACTTCATTTGATTACAAAATACCAAATTGCTTCAACATCTATCATGCTTCATTTGCAGATTGAGACCCTGTATTTCAGAGAGTCAGTGTAGACGAGATAAACAATAATCCAGTGAGAGAAATTATACATGCTCTAACATAGACAAAGTTCCAGGAACACAAGCACGCTAGATTAGCTTCGAAAAACATCTACAAGGGTGACCAGGAAAAAAAAAGCATTTTAGAACTCAATGAGTGATAGCAAGAAAGGAGAAACTATATTAAGATACACACAGCATGTACGAGCCATATAGTTGAATGGTTTGAGCTCACAAGATAAACAATAATGCTTTTTCAGGGAAACTCTTTAACATGTTACCATAACTTTCATGATAACTGAACATAAGGCTTCGGTCAAGCTTCCGAAACAAGATTTGCTATGCGCATACCCACCCTTGTCTTTTCCAATATTTGGTGGACTTGCATCCACAACTTGCAGATTACCCACAGTTAGCTTCTAGCCTTGACAAAGGCACTCACCAAGACTTAATCAAACTTCAACCAAGTTAATAGATAGGCAGCAAAAGTTAGGATAAGATCATCTGCTAATTTTATCTAGAATTTTTTTCATATAAACATTCTTTTACAGTTCTATTGCTATAAATTAGAATTCAAATATGACTAAATTAAAAAGGGGATAAAGTTTCATCGATTGCCCAGTATTCTCAACAGTGCAATGATATTCAACAGTTATTAACGACTTGACCTACAAATAGTACACTATATCTCATGCCATTCCTTGGGAGGGCAAGGCACTGGCCATAACACATTATTCTCAAGTGTTTTACCATAAGAAAAAACTTACATAAACCCGATCTTTGACCACACCTGTAGACCCTGCGGTCAAGATTAAATCTTATAGAATCTTGCTTACATCAGCTTATTTCATAGATTCCATAACATTTAATCCACACCACAAGGTCTACAAGTGGGGCCAAAGACCAGGTTTACCTAAGTCTTTCCCTTTACCATATAGATGTGTTATGATTACCAGTAATCATGCATATCATCATCTTCTTCTTCTTCTCCCCAGGTATTAGAGGGAGGGATATCTCTCTCTCTCTCTCACACACACACACACATATAGGTCAGTATAATACATGTCCTCCCACAAGATTGCATTATAAGCACATCTTACAGTGAACACACTGCCTCACTCTTCATCATTACTGTCCACTCTTCTATAGGTTACTTAACCCCAAATAATTTTCCTGCATGGCAAGAATGGGACAGTAAATTACACTTAGCAAAAAAGGAATATAACGTACTCAAAACTGAGAAATGTTAAAGTCAGGTAAACTCGATAAAGTCCCTACCTTTAAGTGTTTTCTCAAAGTCCCGCAGTTGTGACATAAAACCAGAATTAGGTGATGCCACTGGTCTTTTACTTCTCACATGCTCCAAAGCTTGAGATAGGCTCATACCATTCTTTTTCATTAGATATGGAAGGACTACAGTTACACTGCAAGATTAAACACATAAATCTGAGTTTTCTCAACTTCATCATTTCTCCTATAGAGGCAAAAGATAGCACAAAGTTCACTAGTTTAAGATAAACATCTTAGACGGTCTGAGGTATCAAATACCATGGATAATAAACCAATTAAAACGAAAAAGTTAAATGCAAAAGATGAGTCCATTCTGATTATTCATCTGTGGTAAACTAAACTGTTCATCTTGTTGTTTTCATTTATTTTTTTCCCTTTTTAAAAAGTCTAACCAATTGTACAGCTTAACAGTCCTCAAAACAAGAGGAAATTGACATTTTAGACCAAATAAAAACGAAAAAAAATAAAGAATTATAATGTTTCATTCTTCTTTATGTGAACCGATGTTTTCTATAGTAAATTCCCTGGCATCTAACCCTGCTTGTCGCTACTTAACCTATTCCAAGTCCACCACCATGCACTGCAGTGAAGTACTACTGCATGTGAAACAAAGGACCAGAAGTTTCTGGCACTTAGGTAGATTGCCATTGCAACAACCTGATAGTATAGAGGACCTTGTAGTGACTGATCTAACCAAACTCTTCATCCATCATATTCTAGACTAGTAAAACAGAGTATAATCTTGATAACGGCCACCTTCATCAACATTGAAACATTTCCATTCTTGTTAGTCGCTTTATGACTACAGAAGTTGGTACCTCTCAAATTTCTTAGTTATAAGGCAATATAACAGATTTGAAACCACCAAAAGTTGCAGACCTCCACTTTGTGCTGAATGTTCAACATTTACATGTGCAAGAGCTTTAAGCATTTATACATGTAGATATTCAAATATAACCTCCTAGATCTTCCCACAAAGCAATGAACTAAAACACCGCCTCCTTTACTCTTTGCTTCGTCAATGAATTCAAAGCACTCATCAAAATATTGTGAAACATTGATGTCTTCTCTGTCTGGTACTGCCTCAATTCAGAAAAAACATAATTATTATCAATCACAGCTATATTTTCTTAAAGCATACGAACTTCTAAAGCTCACATATTTTGGCAACAAAAGCCTCTAAAAAGGTGAAAATGAGGAGAATACTATCCCAATCATAGAGAAAGACAACATAAATAGAACATTTAGTTACACTCGTCCAAAAACAGAAATAAATAATGACATAAATTGGCCGAGTTAAAATTAGAAGAAAACGGATTGTAATAGAAGATCTTACTATCAACAATCTTGTAGACAAATGTATGTCATTTGGATAAGCAGGGGCCAAGGAATTTGCAACTGTCAAAATATGTGTGATGTTCAAGCTTTCCAGTGCATGCTTATGATGTGCAGCTCCAAGAGAACCCAAGTAGAGTCCCTGATGAGTAAGACAGTACTCAAAGTTTAATTTAGGACATTCCTCAAGAAGAATAAAATTACCAGGTCACCACCAAAACTTAACCAATCAATACAGAAGTGCAGAAGAAACTCTCAGCTCAAGTTACCTCTTCGATTTTGCACGGAATATTATCCCCTCTGATGCATTTTGTTGTATACATTGCTCGCCATAAAGCTGCAACACTTTCCTTATATATTCCATCAAATCGATCCATTGTTAGTACGATAAATGAATTTTTGTTTTTTTTTCTTTTTTCCAAAAAGTTCCTCAAGTTTAACAGCTTTGATAAATTTCCTGAAAAAACAAAATTCTGAAATCCGGATTCAGTGTTTATCTATTTCCAGCTGCAGAAGTAGTTGCCCTGCTGATGCATCTACAAGCAAGTGGAATCAACAAATCAGTGGGCAAACAGACCTAAAACAATGTGCCCGAGACTCCTTGTCCATGAAATAATCACCTAACTATACAGCTTCATCTGTTTCTCCCATCCTTGAAAAACTTGCTTTTCTATTTCTAGATTCTGGTACTAAAAGAATGCAAATTTTCTGGGATTACATATTTATCAACAGAAAAGATATAACCTAGTACAAGGACAAACTTCTTTTGGTATTAGTTTGGAGATGGCAAAGATCCTGCCTTTACCAATTACAGCCATCACAGCCAGAAAGGAAAAGAAGAACAAGAAAAGACCCCAAGAAGATTCCAAGTTTCCAACAAAAAGCCTTGCAAGCCCTCAACTTCCTAAGTAGGAGGTGATTTTTCTTACGAAAAGATTAAAAAAATGGCATCTTTTCTAAACCAATCAAACTGATAATCAATCAAGATTCATAATTGATGCATGCCATTTAATTTCTGTCTCTTATACACAACAAAACCTGATCATCCCATGTATGATTTATCCATAGGTAAACAGAAATGGAAAATTAAAAAAATAAAAAAAAGGAAGAAAAAGAAGAACACAACAAAATTATTCAAGAATTCAGAAAACAACATGAACATTAATCATATCAATAAAAAATTTGATAATTTGATGACAATACTCACCAGTTAGATATGATGCGAAAAGATGGTTCTTTTAAGGCTGAATTTCATCATATAAGTGAAACCAGTGAAGACCCTTCTGTATTGGTTTGTGAGGAGCAGGAATGGGAACTATTATGGAATTATTGGCTGTATTTCTCTTTTCAATCCAAATTATTGTACTACTTTTTCTTTTTCTTTTTCTTTTTTTTGGGAAAATCGCCGAAGTCTTTCAACTTTTTTATTTTAGTCGAAATAGTCCCTCAACTTTTTTTTGTAACCAGAATGGTCATTCAGCTTTTATTTTTTAGCCAAAATAATCCTTTTGTGGTGGTTGGTATCTATCGTGGGTGGGGGAGACGTTTGGGTGGCTGAAGGGGTGGTTCTAGAGTTGAGTGGGTGATAGTTTTGATTGGGAAAATGAGAAGAGGGAAAAATTATGATTTTAAGATTTTTTTGGTAAAAAATAAAGTTTTATTTTTTAAAAAATTATACACAAGTTTTTTTTTCATAAGAAATTAATTTATTTTTTATTTTTCCCATTTTAAATAAACTAAAAAATAAATTAATTTATTTTTTGATAAATAAGTACACATACACCCCCTAAGGTTTATTTATCAAAAAATAAAAAGGTTTTTACGGTGGCTCCACCATAAATGGACTTTCTTGGCTAAAAAATCAAAGTTGAAGGACTATTCTGGCTAAAAAAAAGGTTGAGGGACTATTTTGGCTAAAGTAAAAAAGTTGAGGGACTATTTTGGCGATTTTCCCTTTTTTTTTTTTTTTTAGACAGGTGAGGTAGCTGTGATTTTTCTCTTATACACATCTAGATGTGTATAAGTTTACAAAAGTATATTCATGTAATCATATTTAATTGGCTTATTTGAGCTGTGGTGTTTAGGGGTGTTCAATTTGACCTACAAATCTTCAAAAACTACATCAATTTATTGTAAAAATGGGGTATTTGAATCTATTAATAAAATTGAATCAAGTATTATCATTATGGGTAGCGGATCATAAATTTTTGACTTATGCAGGGATAATTATGTAATTTTTGTACATTATGGCCTTATATTAATGGATTTTTCTTCTCCATTTCCCATCCATCGAGTATAAATAGGTTTGGCAATTTATGATACCGATAACACGACACGAAATTAAATGTTATGACTGTTATATCTGAAATTTATCATCATTATTGAGTCAACTCGTTTATGACACGAAATTAAACGGGTTGGTTTGGATTAACCCATTGATTGAAACATAAATTGCCAAAAGTTGTGCATAAGTGAAATTTTTTTGATTATAATAAATATAATATATTTTAATAAAATGAACCAATAGATTTATGGCAGAGAAATTCTTATTACATCAAATATGAATGTGTATTTTAAATATTATCCAAAAATAATTTAATAATTTTAATTATGTGTTTTATATTAGTATGATAACAAGATTAGTATTAATAATTGTTTAAATTATTAAAATTTGATATTTTAATTCAGAGTTTCTTCTGCACTTCTGTATCTGTCTCTTATGCGATATTTTCATCAATTAAAAACGTGTTAGACACGAACATGACACGAATCAAGCGACACGAATACAACACAATAAGAATCGGGTCCAAAGATAACACGACATGATTACGATATGTTGTCTCTTATACCGACCCTCTAATACTACATCATACAAAATGTATAAGAGACAGTTTCTTATACACATTAGATGAGTAAAGAGACAGATGGTCGACATGTATATGAGAACCCGTTTTGACGAGTATCTTATGGACATGGATTAAAACCCCTACTGGTATCCCATAGTCGTATGGACATGTTCTCATGTTTAGGTTGTCATCGAGATTTCAAGATTAGGAGTAGTTAGGTTGGTAAAAATACTTTTTATTGTTTTTTAAGAAAAATAGAATTTTTAACATAGATGAGTTAATTTTTTCATACATCTCATATACATTACATGTATAAAAATAAAATTTAAAATTTAAAATTTAAATACATACTTGATATACATTCCTTTTTACACAAACTATGTATGAATGATTATGTTAGGCTTATAGATAAAAGGCCAAATGTGTTCCAAAAAAAGAGTAATGTAGACAAAAGAAATAAAGTATTTATTATGCATAAGTTCACATTTTAAAATAGGAAAATATTTAGGTAGATTTAGTCTACGATTTTACTTGTAAACTATGTGGTGTAGATTAAATGTTATGAAATCTATGACATCAGTTGATGTAAGTAAGATTTTATAAGATTTAATTTTGATAAGAGGGTATACATGTGAAAGCTAAAACCGAATCTATGATAGTATTTTCCTTAAAAATATAATAGTATATGTCATAGCATTTACATTAAATCTATAAGAAATGATGCAAATATTGATCCCCCATGCAATGCATACCAAATGGCAAATGATATTGCCACAGCAATAATCTTATTGCCACACCTATTTTTATTACAATGACTCAATTGCCCTCACAAAAGTCGAGCACCTCTGCGGACTTGCAGCTTTTCTCCTCTTAAAATATGCCATATCACTGCCACTCAGAAGACAAAAAAGAATGAAAATTGTACATTTGGGATGTTCTTTTTTTTTTTTTGTATTTGTTGCTGCAGTGCGACAGTGTCCAGATGTTGGATTAAAAGGATCCAAAAATATCTCTGAAACAACTCATTCCAAATCATGAAACATCACAGTAGGAACAATTTAGATTGTGAAGAGAAATACAGGTAATTATCTGGGGTACCCAGATGTGTCATCCATGGTTTTGATGTGTTCTTAGTCTTCTCCTTGATTTTATGGGGCTGGAGGGTGGAGCCGTATGGCAACAGTGTTTGTTGGTGACACAGGTAGTGGACGTGATGGAGATAATGGACAGGTGTGTGATAGATTCTTGACTTGTGTGGATAATTTCGGTATTTAAAGAAAAAGTAGCTGTGGCAATAAGATTATTGGCGTGGGATTATCATTGCCCATACCAAATTATCAATAGCCTAGATGTCTTCTTCAGTAGTCATAAAGAAATACTTTAAATTCAGATGCCAATTCTTTGTTGATAAGTAAGCGAATATGCTTGAAAGTTTCAGATCTTGATAAGGGATCATGTGATCCACATTTGAATGTAATGAGAAATTTGTATAAAACTTATATAGATCCTCTTTACTCTGTAAATCTTGCGATCAAAATTAAATCTTATAATAATATTATTTACAGCAACTTATGTTATAGATTTCATAACATTTAATTTATATCACAAGATTTATACGTGAAATAAAAAATCAGATCTACATCAATCTTTCTCATTAATTTTTTTTTTGCTTAAAAAAGTACTAGGACTCTATCAAAAAACAAAAGAGTCAGTGGGATAGGCAGAAAAGCAAAAAAATCTACTCAGCAAAAGCTAAGCGCCTTATCCACTTTCCATCCAGTTTCCGTAGTTCGTTGATTTTTAAGGCCTAATGCCCTATCGGTATCAGACAGCAGATCAGTATTGACTCGCGGCGCCTCTCCGCAGCACAATAAAATAGCCACATCAATAAGATTTCTCTTCCTCTGTAGTTTTCTTCAATGGCTTCCGTTGCCCAGTTGCTCCTTCCCTCAATTCTGATTTGTTTCGTAGCTATTTCTTTCGCCCAAAAAGAACCCTTTTTACCGAATTCTGTAATTCTTCCAGTGACCAAAGATTTATCCACATTTCAATATGTTACACAAATATACATTGGTGATCAACCACAAGCTCCAACCAAGCTTGTAATAGATCTTTCTGGTTCATTTTCTTGGATGGATTCTGCCTTTACCTCTCTATCTTCTGCATCTCAGCATCCCATTAACTGTTTCTCACTTCAGTGTTCAATGGCTAAGGCTGCTACTAGTTGCACAAGTGGTAACAAGACTTGTACACTTCAACCAGAAAATCCCATCACAAGAATTGTCACAAGAGGAGATTTAACAGAAGATATCATATCTGTTTCAGTCACTGATGGGACAAAGACAGGTTCTTTAGCCTCAATTTCTCATTTCTTGTTTTCATCTGCGCCAGAATTGTTATTGAAAGGCTTAAGTAATGGTGTAAAGGTGTTTTAGGCCTTGGACACATCTAGAATTTCTCTGCCATCACAAGTTGCTAACACGTTTGGTTTCCAAAGGAAATTTTCATTGTGTCTGTCCTCATCAAATGGTGTCTTATTCTCTGGCCAAAGTCCTTATATGTCCCTTCCTCATAGTGAAATATCGAAGTCATTAATTCAAACACCCTTTGTTTTTAGAGATGGTAATAAGTTAAAAGGTTACTACATTAGTGTCAAATCCATTAAAATTAATGGCAAGAAGATGGTGATCAATGAATCTTCATTATTGTTAAATCCTAGGAAGGTGTTGGAGGAACCAAAATCAGCACAATGGTTCCCTATAGCACCATGGAAAGCACATCAGAGAACACATTCATTGAGGCCTATATAAAGGCTGCCATTGCTCTGAACATGACAATGGTGTCCTCTTGGCACCGTTTGGGGTCTGCTTTAGCTCAGAAGGGGTAGATACAAAAAGGGTTGGGCCAAATGTGCCAATTATTGATCTTGTGTTACAAAGTGAGATGGTTAAGTGGATAATTCTTGGGAGGAATTCAATGGTCCAAGTAAGTGATAAAGTTATGTGTTTGGGGTTCTTGGATGGAGGATTGAATTCCAAGGCTTCTTTTCTTATTGGGGGATATCAATTGGAGGACAATTTTTTAGAGTTTAATCTTGAGACTTCAATGCTTGGATTTTCTTCACCCTTGTTGATGGGAGAGACAACTTGCAGTAACTTGAGACTGCAACATATGCCTAGGGAGACGGGACATTATGATTTTTAGTTGAGTTCCAAGTGATCTAGATATTATTAACTTACAAGCTGGATGGCCCTTGTGTATTTATAGGCCCACTGAGTGGAAGATGTAGACCTTCATGAAATTACTTGTATTTTGAAGCATTTTATGTAACTTGCTCCTTCTGTGATGTATCATGATTAATCGATCACTGAGGATTAACCACTTGTATTTGAGTCCTGTTCTTCCATTTTCTGATTTTTAATGCATTTGGATTACTGATTACTGTGCATTGTGTCTCCTAATGAATATTAAGGGAAAAGATGAATGTTGAGAAGAGTAGAAGTCACAGGATGAGCAGAACTCCCTTAGTTGTATCCTTAATCCTTCATATTGAGCTCCAGCTGAAATCTAACAGGACCTTTAGTCATGTTGTCGTTTGGGGTTAGAACTTGGAAATTCAACTTCACCTGATTCCCTCCTTAGATTACACAAATCATTTTCTTGACTGAATTTCACCGAAACAATAAAATGCTGTCTTTCTTAGCCTTTTTTACTTGTTCTTGTGCTATGGCTAGAATGTCTCTGCGTTTGCCCCTGAATCATCTACTATTATGGAAGTTTAAAATCATACTCTTTCTAGTAGTTGACAAAGTGAGATCAAAGATATCAATTCCTTCTTAATTTGTTGGTCAATTAGACATGCTTTGTGATTACTTAGAAGCTGAAAACGTTGACATAAATGGATTGGCTGCAAAATGAGGATGTATCGGTTGGCTATCAAATAGGCTACCATATTATGCTACAAAAATTGCATGACAACAGAGAAAACGCATACTTCTATACACTATGTAGGTTGTCCTTCAACTGTTGCATGTAAAATTTAATGTCAAGCATAAGTGATAAATGATCAGATACGGATTTGACCAATTATCTCCATGTAAGAAAGAAAATAGGTGATAATATTTCTTTTACTCAGATAACACTGAAGAAGCAGGAACTGCTATCTTTGCAGTGTCTCTGACAAAGATTGTGTTGAAGGATATATTTTGGCCTCTTACGTGCCTGTTGTACGTGCAATTAAGAACTCAGGAAATATGAAGAACGAATAAATCTGCAACAATAAAGAAACTAAAGAATCTGTGTCATAATCTTTTTGACATATATAGTTTCCCCAAGGTGTTAACAAAAGACTTGATCCATAACTTGCTGTTTTGCCTGCATAAGTTGGTTGATCATGAAATGAGGATCCATCAGCTCTTAATGTTTCAACTTTCAACTGAAGCACCAGCCAGCTACCAATCAAAGAATGATCAAGAGATCATGGGATCTAATGTACCATCAAACAGTGGAGATCTTCTGATGAAAAAGGATCCCTTTTGCATCATTCCACTTGTAATCAACATGATTGTTTGTTATGGTCCTATGGATTACTGAAAAGAAATACACATCTAGATGTGTATAACTACATATGGCAATGCTAATTGCTAAATGATTAGTGCATCTTTTGACTAAATCAATAGTTACCCTCATAGTGAGAATAAGGCTTGGTTTGTTTGTTTCTAAGTAATAGTTACCCTCATATTCCTTCTGTGTATATGTGCAATCTTTGGCAAGCATGAACTTAAGTGGAGGTGATGCAGGACTAGGGAATATGCAGCAATAGCAGCTTCAACCGCGCTCCTTTTTGTTTATTGATTCACTCTGGTGCCATCATATTAATCTAGCAATTCCTATATCTGATTTATAAAACGGTTGTTATGTGTACTTGTGTAGTATTGATGTATTCTCCAATTTTCTGTCAAGGTTTCCCTTTCTTATCTATTGGCAACTTATGCAGGACAGTTAGTCTGTGGACTATACAGAACCAGAGATCTTCGTAGCATCAATCCTTTGTAGTATTCTTAGCTGCAGCTTTGTCACATGAAACCATTGTCTGTAAGATGACAACTTCATGCATCAGCAGTGGGCTTTTCTTTCTCTCTTGTGTTGGGAGCGTAATGGGGCCAAATGTAGATATTTAATACAAATGCTGAAGGAAATAGGCTCAAAAAATAGGTTCGTTGGTGGCTTCCGTGTACGTTAGGTTTGTCTTAAGAGTAAAGACGTTGTAAAGTCTACGAAGGAGATAATACGATTGTGATTGAGAAGAGACATAATGTAAACTAAAACTTCTTGTCATATAGTTTTCGGAAAATCGCCAAAATAACCTGGTCATTTAATAAAGAGAATAATAGTCCCTCAACTTTTTTATCTCAGATGGCAGTTTATATAGGCCCTGTCTCTTATACACATCTAGATGTGTCCTTTTACTGGTGGATCACTAAAATCTTTTTCTTTTTTTGATAAATTTTACATAAAAGAACTATCTTGGCTAAAAAATAAAACTTGAAGGATCATTCTGGCTACAAAAAAAGTTGAAAGACTATTCTGACTACAAAAAAAGTTGAGGGACTATTTTGACTAAATTAAAAAAATTGAAGGACTATTTCAGTGATTTTCCCTATAGTTTTTTCCGAACTTGCCTAGTAATGGGGAGTCCTCTATCACAGTCGTAGACGATCTGAAAAATAGGACTACATATTTCCCATTCCATCGTCTGATCTAGTTGTTCACTCCTAAATTTATGACCAATTTTTAGATGGAATAATTGAATCCTGCACAAACATCCAAAAACAAACTTGCTTTTGGTAAAAACACAATATGAGCATAAATTCTTGGTAAGATTCGATTTTTGGTCCTACTTGTAGATTCTGTAGTATGGATTAAATTTTAGAAAATCTATGACATCAACTGATGTAAGCAAGATTCTTTAAGGTTTAATGCTGATCACAGAGTCTACAAGTGGGGTTAAAAATTGGGTCTACTTAAGTATTTAATTTTTTTACATAGATCCGATTCACCGTAGATGGTATGGATCATTTGATTCATATTAATTCACATCATCTTAAATAAATTTATTTTAATGAGTTCGAATGATGTAGATGAATATGAATTAAGAAGCTCTATCTCATCTATAGTTAGTAGAATATAGTTAGTAGAATATATATAAGAATTTTTTATTGTTGCATTATTGACTCAAAAAAGAAAAAACACTTCTATTATTCAAAAAGTCATGATTCTCTGCTTTTTTTTGACGATAAGGTCATCACATTTGTCTAAAGAGGCAATCTCATCACAATAAAAGCAGGGAGAGAGTGGGGAAAAAATAAAAGAAGAAAAGAACTAATCTATGGTAACTTTCACTAGCAAATTGGCAAGTTTGAAGATGACAAGTGCTCCACACGATTACAATTAGGGAAAAGATTTACATAGTAAAAATTCGCGACTACTCGCTGTTATAAATTCATGATCATTCGCTAAAATTAATTCATGTAATAATAATTATGAAGAATTTTATAATTTTGTTGAAAAAATTATTATTTTGATTTTAAATTTTATATAATACAAATTTTTAAAAGACATATTGTTATACTGTATAAATTCTTAAAATACAAAAAAAATAATTCTCTAAAATAAATTATAAAATTTTCTTAAAATTATATTTAATTACTAATCTCTTAAATTTTAAATATGAAAATTCTTTATAAAGTTACTTTCTAAATTCATGCCTTCACGTAGTAATATTTTATCAGATCATAAGATATATTTTAGATCATTAATCAAATTTTTTTTCTTTTTTTCTATATCTAATGACACATTAATGACTTTTATTTATTACTTTATATAAATGTAGTTTAAAATACTTAATAGGATTTCATTTATTTTTTAACAAATTTAGTGATACAAAATATTTTATCACTTTATATAAATGTATTGTTAAAATTAATTCAAATGCTATGAAGATAATATGTCACTTTTCATACATCCCGTGAGTTGAGAAGACATTAATTAAGGCAAATGTTTTTTTTAGATTTGGTCTCTGACTTTATTTATACATTTTGTATTATAGATTAAATTTTATGAAATATATAACAGCAGTTGATGTAAATAAAATTATATAAAATTAAATTATAATCACAAGATCTACAAGTAATATTAAAAATTAAATCTATCTAAATATTTTCTTAATTATAAAATAGAAAAATGATACATCAGAATGAGTCATTGATTTTATTGAATACTCAACTGACAAAAACATCCATGTATACATCCACAAAATTTATTTTGGTTATTAAATAACTATTAGTCATCTTAATAATTATTCAAAAATAATGAAAAAAAAACGTAACCTCTCTATTTATAATAAAATGGGTCATTCAATCCAAATAAATTCTTCGCATTGATCATTAAACAACTACTAAGATTCTACTAATTATTCAATTGCCATCGCAAACCATCTCTGTCTACATCAGTCACTTAGGAAGAAAATGGGAAAGAAAGTTACATAAATTGGTATATATATTGGAATTTTTATCTGTAGCAAATGGGAAAGAAAATAACAACTGGGTGACTTAATTGGGAAACATAGATAATGGGGTTATAATCCCAGGGCCCACTTTCTAGATTAGTACAAGGCCAATGATAATGCCACAGCATAAATTGTATTGCCACATCAAATTTGATGTCAAAATCACCAAACTATTCTGTATCCTTATTCTCTTCATTAATGACCAGGTTCATTTTGGTAATTTTACTTGACATCACCAAACTATCCCTGGACCTTTATTCTCTTTATTAATGACCAGGTTATTTTGGTAATTTTACTTGACTCACCAAACTATCACTGTACCCTTATTCTTTTCATTAATGACCAGGTTATTTTGGTAATTTAACTGCAAATTTTCTGTAGCAGTAAAGGTTTTTGCTGTGGCATTATCATTGGCCATTTTTCTTGAGTTCGCTGTTACTTTGGCTGCATTTGTCAAAGGCGTGATCAAGGGAATTTGCACCTATTATTTGTGGCTCGTATATGAAGGACATCAACCTCAATTTAGTCTAGGAAAAAATACTTACCTCCCTTACTTCAAACTTTTTTATAACATTTTCAGCCCATTATTTTAAAAAATTAATTTAGTGGAGAGACACAATTTTTCTCTCAATTTTACCCATAGTTCAAAGCTTTCATTGATTAAAATGGTTGGAAGAAAAGGAGAAAAGGTATTTTAATAATTATTAACAAATAATAATAGGTTGTAACTTTCATATCCTTCACCAATTACTGTCAAAAAATATATTTTAATTATTTTTTACTTTACAAGTTAATGATTTCCAAAATAAAATATAAATAACATTTTCTATTATTATATATTACGCATACTTACGTATTAATTTTTGTTCAAAACGATACATACAAACACATTAATATGTTCCTAATTATTAGAAAATAAATTGGCTAAAAATTTTATCAAAAAATTCATTAATTATTTAAGAGTTTGTGATTTTTCAAACAAATTTTAATCATATTTGTTTTTTATAATATATGGTAATTTTTTTACCCATTCAATTTTTTGTTCGAATATCAACACACACTAGCACATTACATAACCATATTTTTTTTTGTAAATAAATTTATTAATTTTTTTAAAAAAAATACATATTTCAATTTCGAGTTTCAATTTACAAACAAAATAGTACTGGTTATATTTATTTATTATATCATATGATATGTTTTACGTATTCAAAATTTTTATTCAAATTGATGCTCAAAAATACATTAATATGCCTAATATTTTCATAAATTTACTAACCAAAGAATTTATTGAGAGAATATTTTTTATTTATGAGTTTGTGATACTAATTATGTGTTTTTATGAGGTGAAGATTTTTAGTAAAACATATAGAAGTAATCAAATTAATGCATGCACATATTTTTTAAAAAAAAAATAAGTTGATAAAAAATTATTATAAACTAAAAGGGTATCAAGCGAAAATTATCAAAAATCTCAGGGACGGTTTTTGAAACTATCCTTTTGTAAGGTGGTTAGGATATATGAGGTATAAATATCATTTCATATATTTTAATACCATAATTAATAGGAACCCATTAGCAAGAGAGGGGAGGTAAGTGATATTTTTAAAAATTTAAAAATACTAAGTGATATTAACATGGTTTATGAAATTATCCCTTTTATTTATTTTAACTATTTCTTTGAAAACCAGACACAACTAATGATTTTTATGATATTTTTATATTTTTCCTCAATAAATTCTCCATTCCATAATTGCTTTCGAATCTTTTTTTCATTGTTGCTTATATTAATGAAGATGAACTCCACAAATTAGAAAGTTGAATTAATCTAAATACACTCATACATCAGTATCGAAAACCACGTAAATTAATTATTATTTTTTAATTGAAAAGGACCTAATTTTTATTTTTTACAAACTTTCTGTCGATGTCAGAGTACCTCATATGGATTGACATGCAATTACCTAAAACGGGGACCCTCCAACAACAAAAAGCCAATGAGGTTGAAGAAATCTAAGAACTGTTCCTTGCAATGGTCGCTTTCAATTTTAGAATGCTCCTAAGGTCAAGGGATAAAAAGCAAAATAAGTGGTCATCATTCACCACTTGACATGGTTATAAAATGTAACAAAAGAAAAAAAAACATTAATTTAGGATTTTGTAAAGACATTAATTAGTACTTATAATCTTGTGGCTCTAAATAAGTCTAAGCCCCTCTTTAGTATAATGTTGTGGGATCCATCAATTTGACAATCTAATCAGTAATTACCCCTTTTTCTTGAGAAAAAAAAAAAGACAAAAAATTGTTGTGACATGTGGGATCAATTTTCACGGGTTGAGATTTTCTCTATTACACTTTTTTTTTTTTTAATTTTTGTGATGATTTATTATATTAAAACAACAAACTGCATAAAAAAAGTATCAGATTACATCAATACTTTTATTTTGATGAGTATATCTTAAAATCATATTTATTGGTAATTTTTTAATCAATTTGCACGAAACATTTAAATGGTATAAAATGAATTAGAATCAAGAGAAAATTTAATCGTTTAATCAAATGAAAAAAATTAATATGATCATTTTTTTAAATTTTTTATATAGCAAATATATGTAATAAATTACATTATGAACGAATATAATTGTAAAAAAAATATTTTTGAATCATATCTTTATAGAATGTATTGAAGAGGAGGTGCTTAGCCTAATTTTCACAATCTTCACATAAAAGCTTAGTGCCTTTCACTTTTCAGTTTTCAATTTCATTCTTTAAGAATTCTTGTATCTTTGCTCCTCCAAATTGCCCATCCAGCATTGGTCCACAACCATAATTCCCTCTCTTGATAGGTATGATTCAATCAAATAGCCAACTCATTCATTGAATCACTACTCCATACGTGGCTAGGACTTGGAGTTGGAAAATCATAAGTTCATGGTCTATATTTACAAGTGTGTGTGTGTGTGTTACATATTTCCTTCTTTTAGTGTCTAGGGCTAAAAAATAGGTTAAAATTCAGTTGCTAAATAGCAATATGGCCATTTTGTCCTCTTTGTTATTTCTAGATTTTTCTTTCATATGATATTTGAGGTTCGATAATGGTAGGATGTACATACTGCTCATTTTTATCTTCTTTTTTCTTTCTATACATTATTTGAAAGAATGGTAGGTTTTCTCATCCCTCTCTTTCAAGAACCACCAAGAGAATGGCAGTTGATACTTTCGTACTTGAAATGTCTTAAATAGTATCATGGCTTTTTCATAGATAAATGATAAAAAAAAAATCAACCTAAATCACAAAATTTTGGATTTGCAAAAAACTAAAGAGGTGTTTGATTTGTATTTGAAAATTAGAATCGAGATGAAAATAAAAAATTCTATTATTGGTATGGTTTATATCATTTCCGCTTATTTGTTTGATTTGAAATAAGAATGATTTTATTATATTAATGAGTTATTCAATTTGAAACTTATGTCACAAATGAGAACTGAAAGTATGTATTTTCTAATATTTTCATTCCCATTTTGACATGTAATTGGTGAATGATATGATATAAAAAATGTAGCATATCATTAGTTCTTATTCCCATTTTGTGTGTCTGTCTTATAAACCAAACACCACCTAAAACTGTAATTTTGAAATCTGTTTGAAGAAGAACAAAATTAAGTGAATTCCTTCATCTTTTTGTAATATTCTTTTATATCTTTTGAAGAAGTTAATTTGTAACTTTACTAGCTCATTTTTTTTTTTTTTGAAATATTACTAGCTCATCTTTGATACCAAAAATAATAATAATAATCTTTGATTGAATTAATAGAAGGTTATAATCCATATCAAATACAATTAGGTGCATGTATTGACGGATGCATTTAAAAGAAAAGTAGCAATATCAATTGGTTGGAAAATTCTCCACGGAAACGCTTTCTGAATATCAACCAGAAATTTTTTGAACCAAAGAAAAAACTCCATTTAATGAAAAATGTGAATATAAAGAAAACATAGTCAAATTATGGTATGACTTTCATAAAAGAATATTTGGCTTCAATAAGAATCTAACAAAAACCGTCCATACTTTAATTCTTGGATTTAATTTTACTAATATATCTCCAATGTTCAACTTACAAATTAAAATTTGTTAAGTAGTTATTTATAATAATTAGATGGACAGTTAAGAAACATTAATATTGTGGATTACAATGAAAATCTCATTACACATCTACTTGTAATTTGGAATGGATATTTATTAAGTTATTAATACTTTGTTTTATAAAAACTAAAAATTATATATAATTAAGATCTCGTTTATTAATTGATTTGATTAATACTAACTCAGTAGGTATATTAGGACAAGACAGCCTCCTGCCTTAAATTTAGGAAAATATTTCGATAGATCCGATTTTTTATCTTATAAATTTTGTGATCATGATTAAATTTTAAAAAATGTTGCTTACATCAATTGATGTTATAGATTCTTTAAAATTTAATTCACACATGATAGATCTAAAAATGGATCTACTTAAGTATTTGCCTTAAACTTATATTCCAAGTAAAGAAGAAAACGATGTAAAACTTGAGAGGGGAAAAAAAAAAAAAAACAAATTTATGCCTTTTCAATTTCAAAATTTTCCTAAGATTTTTTGCCATGCTGGTATATGGAAATCATTAAAAGAACATTTTTTGTATTCCACAATTCACATTTTTTATTAGACATATTTATAAATTTCCTAAACTAAAAAAGAAAAAAGAATTTAAGAAGTTTAAGTAGAACGTTAATTTCTTCCAGCAAATTTTATGATCTTAATTAAGATTTAAACAGAATATAAGATATATGCTCATGTACATTGATAAAGATATCAATATAATTTAATTTAAACTCACATACTAGTATTGCTTATACTATTTAGTCTGGTCCTTAACCTTTTAAGTTACATAATATTAAGGAGATGTTTGGTGTGTATTTGAAAATCGAAATTATAATTTTTGTTATCAGTATGAGTTTGTATTATTATTTTTTATTTCTCTATTTGTCTGATTTGATGTCAAAATGAGTTTCATTGTATCAATAAGTTAATCAATTTAAAAGATTCCGAAATGGGTTTTATTGTATTATTAAATTAAATTAAATCAATTTGAAATACAAGTCAAATATAGAATGAAAGTAGCTATCTTTCCTTAACACTTTCGTTTCTATATATAATGATTCTCATAATATTCAAACAAATAATATATACAAATTCATACCTTTAATTCACATTCTTTCTCCCACACTCATAAACCAAACACCCCTAAAATTTCGTTAGCCAAATTAAGATAATTTCTTACCTGTTTATTGATTAGTTTATGTTTCTTTTTTCCCAATAAAATAAAATAAAATAAGCATAAGATTATGGAATCTCGGATTTTTCTACATGTGCTGGTATCTCTTTGACAAAGAAATACACGAATAATTAACCTTCGGTATTTGTCGGTCTGACTAGGATTACAACTAAAATAAATTATATATTTCGTAGTTTGTTTTTTTTTTTTTTTTTTTCAACTTTTTCAATCTATTCCTTTCCCTCTGGGCCAGGAGACAGAATATTAGTATTTAATGTCTCTAATCAGTTGGTAATTGTTTATGTAAATTGACATTAAATAATAAATATTTTATAGTATTAATAGAACTTGGTTGTAACGAAAAAAAATAAATTTGGCGTGATCCCACAAACATCTTTGGAATTACCAGATCAGCACACTGAAATTAAGTTTGTCCATCCATGGATTTGGAATTTAGAACATTGGATTTGTCTATAATTAAATCTTTTTAAGGTAAAATAATCAAAATTTAGTAGTTGTTTTGAGTTTTAGTTTGTCTTTCTAGTTTCAACTCAGCTGCTTAATTATATTTAAACATGTACTGCAAGGCAAAAAAAATTTCTACTTTATTTTAATTGGCATTAATTTAAAAAAAAAAAAAAAAAAGAGAGGACAACTCATTGGATTTCCTAGGAGTCTCTTATCTGTTTGACAATTATGTATAAGAAATGAAATTTTAAAACCATAATGGCTTATAAAATCACGTTCATCAAAACCTGTGGTGAGTGATCTTTGGTTAAAAGTAAATTTTAAGATACTATACTTGCATCAGTTATTGTTCCGAAAAAAAGTTATTTTAGATTCTAATTTTTTAAGTTAATCTTTTATATATCGACAGTTTAGAAATATTTTTTATATCATCAAATGTGGATACATGCTACATGTTAAATACGTTCACAAACTGTCCGTGTGGTGTTTAATAGATAATTATAATATATATCTAATTAACCACTTTCATAAATTATAATTAAACATAGGAGATGATAATCATATTGTGTATTTTAGTTTGTATGAGTATTTTACTTTTGTTGGGTAGTATTTTTTCTTAGTCCTGAATTTGTCTCTATTATATATTCAAAAAGAAAAAAATGGAAAGAATAATGTGATCGATTGGATTGAAAATATTTTCTTGAGGAAAATTTTTTCCTTGGAAAATATTTTACATGAAAAAGTCAATTTTTCATACAATTTTTCAGTGTTCGGTTGACAAAATGAAAATATTTATTAATAAAAATTTTAACGGAATATTTTTAATTTTATTATACAATTAGATGTGTATAAGAATTTATTATAAATAATTTTATAAGTAACATCTTTTCCGAAGAAAATACTTTTCAATTAAAATTAACATGATAATGTCTCTTTTACAGATTTGATCTATGATAGTTATATCTAGTGTGAGACAAATAGATGAGATAAAAACAGAATGAAAAAGCATTAAAAACGAAAATAAGTTTAGAAGACGAAATTGGTAAAAGTAAGTATTTGAGATTTAATGTCACTCTTGAATTATCTAAAGTGGTAACTTACGCTCAAAAATTTTGTAAGTTATTTTCAGTTTTAAAAGAAAAATTAAAAAATATTTTCCGGTGTTTGGCACAAAAAAAAATTTCTGAAAAATATTTTTCTAAAAATATTTTCAATTCAAATGAACACATACTTATTTTGACGTTAAATAAAAAAGATACCTAAAAATCGGAGTGGGCTTATTCCAATTTAGTAATTAAGTTCTCGATTTTCTTTTGAATTTGACTTCATGATATGATGAAGTAAATAGTCTAAAAAATTTAGGTTGGAAAGGAATATTTGCAAAAAAAGAGAAGAATCTAAAAATTTGCAAAGGAAAATTTAGGTTAGAAAGGAAAATCCTTAATCAAGTGACATCCTATGTATAAGAGAATTTTCCTCTGCTTACGATTGAGAGAATTTTATCCTCATCAATATAATTCCTATTAATGAGAATATATTCACCCCCACATGGGACCCAGCAGCCTGCAAATCTTAATTCTGAATTATGAATCCAACTTTGTAACTTCATATGAAAAGCAATTTTAATTTTTTTTTTATTACTTTAATGACTTTTACTACTAGATTTTGCACAAAAATTGTAAATTATTTGAGATACTCAGTATCAGTTGGCTCGAGACGCCACCTTAAATATAATATTTATACAAAGTTATAAAATAATAGAGTATCAAAAATTAAGTGTTGATAATTTAATATCAGTTTTAAATTTGTATTTTTGTAAAAAAGATGTCATAAGAGACAGTACTAACAACAAGAAATTATTCATTTTAAAAATTTCTTGTTGATAAAAAGTAGTTACTCTTGGACCAATAAAGGCCTTTCATGTAAAATAAATTATCTAGTCATCAAAAAATAATAGCCCTCCCACCGTATATGCAAAGCTCTCATTGATCAAAAAATAATTATTAGCCATGTCAAGTAATTATTTTAATCTAAAATAAAACTTATCACTGACAGCATACTATAGTGTTTAGGTCATATTAGACAAGAAAAACAAATAACAAAAGGGTTACTTGTACTAGCTTCTAATGCATGTAATTTTTCAGCTTTGGAGAATTGATCACAATATGTAGAAAAATAATTGTAGAATCAAAAAGGGTTTCAAATATTGTACTTTGTCGAGGAAGTTCCATGTTTATAGAATGGGGCACAAGCTCGGGAAAATTCAAAGAAAATACAAAAGAAGACTCTGGATATATATGCAAGGATAGTTCAATTCAATTTTCTCATTCATTATAAAGATGATTCTACATTTTTTTTTTTTTTTGAACTTGAGTAGGAATGTTGGTCTCAAAGCCTTCGCCTAGCGGGGAAAAGAAGGAAGGGAGAAATTAATATTCTTATGCTTTTAGTATTTGGAAGTTTTAGTGTAGTCATGAATACGTACAATTAGTTACCTAATGAAATTCATAAAAACACAACTATCTCGTTACGTTTTAAAATATAATAATATTAATTGTGCGAGTATACACTAAAATAGGAATTTCAGTACAAAAATTGGACTGCCCTAAATGGTGTCTTTGTGGTTAGATTATCCTGTTAGCCAAAGTGGATAATTGATACACATGAAATGCATTAAATAGTCCTATCACTGGATACTCATTTCTTATTCAATGATTTTACCATAATTGTACTAAGATAAGAGATTCTAAAAGAAGAATATGAATGATAATCGATGGATCATCTACTCGTTCACTTACCTATTAACTACTATGTAGAACTTAAAAAAGTGCTATGGTTTATTACAATTAGTTGTTTTTAACATATCATACTACTAGTTTTATCTTGGTAAATAGATTGTTATGGTCAAAATTTTAACTCTATTTTTTTTTTCTAAACAAGGTTTACAATAGATTTTCATTTACTTTTTGATAACTCGAACTCATGATTTAAATCATAAAGAAAGCTTGATTTTAATATCTGAACTACCTTTCGTTGTGATTTTAACTCTATATATATATATATATGAGAGAGAATGCTTCATTGTGTAATCTTTAAGTGATTTTTGGAATGCTGCGAAAAAAAGTTGAAAGTGTATATTAGATTTTGGTCTGTTATACACTTTTTTTTTCAAATGTTTATTTATTTATGTTATTTTACACAATTAAAAACTTCTTATATAGCATAATAATTCTTTAAAAAATACTATATTGCTGTGAGATAAATAAAATATGTTTTCCCCAAACACAATTAGCGAAGGATTATACTTTTGGGAATTTTATAATGTCATTAAGGTACCATATACTCTAAAGTTTGTATTATATAAATATTCAAAATACATAATATTATATTGTACAAACTAGATGATATGATTTAAAATATAACGATATAATTTCCTAATGAAATCATAAAATTTTCTTATACTTTTATTTTGTTATCCTTCAGAATAATCACTACAATTGATGTTTATATCTCCAAGCTAAGGTTTTAATAACTACAAGGTTTTAAAGTGTAAAAAAATATTTACACAAGCATGTTTGGATTCATATATATATATCCAACACCTAAAAAAAAAAAAAATATTTACATTATCACTACATAAAAATCAATCCTTGAAATAAATGCAACTATTTTTTTTCACACAAATAATTGAAATATTTTCTTTCGTCCTTTCTTTAAATTAATGATTTTAAGATTTCTGATTCCTAAAATTCAAAATTGACGTGGCACAATCACCTCTACACTAGACCATTTCTACGATTTCCACATTATCATGTTCCTTCAAAATGACAAGTGGACGATCCTATAGTGGGTCCCACTAATCCTATTACAGGCACACGGGAATCATCGCCCATCCTCGAACGGACCCCACTTCACGGATGCTCCCTTCTTCTTCATTGGATATTTCCTGCCAACTATAATTGGATTCGAAGGAAAATGGACAAATTGCTAAAACACTCCTCAAGGATTTTCATTTAATCCCGTTTAATAATAGGATTAAGAAGAAGGGAGCATGATCTGTGGGGTCCGTTCGAGGATATTCCTGATTCCCGTGTTCCACATGATAGGATGAGATTTTAAAATTTTCATATTAAACATGTTAAGTTTTTGACCAATTTTTTTGAATATTGATGTCTTATCAATAATTACCATACAAAAACTTGAATTAAAAAAATAAAAAGAAAAATATATGTTAGGCTTCGGAAATTTTCATGTCTGACAAAAGTGGGATGAAGAAAGTATTTACCACTTTAGTCCTAGATTCTATATTCTGTATTTTTTTTCTTTACAGAATTATTTAAAATATATCTATTAGATACACGTAAATTTTCAATTGAGACACTATTTTTTTTCGCAATGAAAAAACAAATTTAGTTATTAAATCATACACACTTAGCAACATTCACGATTTTTTTTTTAAAAAAAATATCCCTCCTACTTATTAATTATTTGAACTTACGATCCATAAATTATAAAGAAAATGTATTAACATCTAAATTATATTTCGTTATAAAATAATATTTAAGATAAAAGTTCTTTATGGTTAGAACAGTAAAGTTAATAATGCTCGTTGAAACTAAACTTTTGAAGTTGCTCAATCTTTTGCCCATAAATAATGAGTAATATATATAATGCCAAGTTGACAACATTAGATACAATTCAAGAAAGGGATAAAAACTGAAATATTTAAATACATGTGGGATTAAATTTCTCCGTTTTAGATACGAAGGGCAAAAGTATCAATATAAAAATTTTAGGAGCTATTGTTGCAATTTTCTCAAAGAGCAAAAAAGTCCCACAAAATTTACTCAATTCTTTTTACAAAATTACCTAAATACCACCTCCGTTTCTTCTATATATATCAAGCTCCCTCAATGACCAACCTTCCATCTTCCATGTCTCTAAAACCTTTACATTTCTAGAGAGAGAGAGTGTGTAGCAATTAGTTAATTCTAGAGAGAGAAATATCTGGGTTTGTTTTTTCAGATAAAAATAATTACATATATAAAAAAATATGTTGGGAGTTTTCAGCCGCTCAATAGTGTCGCCGCCGGATGAGCTGGTGGCAGCCGGCAGCAGGACACCATCGCCGAAGATCACAGCGACGGCGCTGGTGAATCGGTTTCTGCAAACCCATTCGTCGGCGGTGTCCATGCAGATCGGCGATGATGCCCATTAGATTACACTCACCAGAACGAGTCAGTTATACAGGGCAGGTATAATGACAATCAAAATTAAATTAATTATTAATCAATTCAAGAAATGTTTATGTTTAAATCCAAAAAAAAAAAAAGATTATTAAGCTGAGCTAGGTGTGATCTTGGCCGTAGATCAAGGTGATGAATGATGATGATGATCAAGAAAGGAAGGTGGAGAATTATTGATCATAATTTGATGTGTCTGCACATGACTATGCATGTAATTATGGATTTTATTGATTACAAAATAATTAATTAAGGATAAAGATTAATTCTTGAAGTGGGTTTTTAAAAAAAAGATTTTATAATGTTTTTAATGGGGTGTTTTTAATTTAATCAACCAGTTTGCTGATCACTTCTTGATATATGTTGTAATTTTGCTTTAAATGAGATTAGGATTTGGTATAATTAAGATTATTGATGAGGGAAAAATCTTTCCATATTGGTGATACTTTTTATGATCAGCTTCCCAAAAATCTTGTGGATAACATTTTCTTTCTTTTTTTGTTTAAAAAAAATTATCTATGTATATTTTACTAGATCATACTTGGCTATTATATTTAAAAATTTTACAATATACACATCTATGTTATCCTACTTTAAAAAAATTATATAATATAATATTATATATTTTATAAATTAATATTATATAAATGATTCACCGTATAAGGTGCCCAGGTCATTAAGAAGATGTTAATAAAAGTTGAAAAAATATTTAAGTAGATCTATATGTCATATCAAAATTTTAAAAAAATTTATTTATATCAATTTATATTATAAATTTTAATTCAAATTATAAAATTTATGGGTGAGATAAAAAATTTATCTATTTAATTATTTGGGTTAAAGTTGAGTCATGAAATTTAGTGATTCAAGATTTTGGAATCCAATGATCCAGTTTTATTTGCATGCTTGCCACGTATTGGAATCCTAAACATTTTGTAGGTCCTCTTTCATTTGTAATTTTTTAGGGTATCCTAATATAATTTAAAAGAAAAATATTTAAATAAATTTGATTTTTAATTTTTATTTATAAATTTTGTAAGCATAATTAAATTTTGAAAATTTTTATTTATATCAATTAATATTATAAGTTTTTTAAAATTTAATTTATATTATAAGATCTTCTTAAATATTTATCTAATTTTAAATGGTTTATCCCTTTGTATCCTTACACGTGTCAATATTTATCTAATTTTAAATGGTCTATCCCTTTGTATCCTTACACGTGTCAATCATCGAAAGAACAAAGGTAATATATATATATATATATATATATATATTTAAAAAAGTAAAATCCGAACATGTCCAAGAGCATTAGACATAATCAATTTTCCTTGTGTATATGCATAAAAATATATATTGTTATGTTTTAAATATTTGTATTAAATATCTTATTAAAATTCTTAATAAGTATGCAATTACTCGAAATATAATTTTTCATGAACGATTCATATCGATCGAGTTGTGTTTTACTGAGCGAGATTAAAGTTTGGTTGTTATTATTGAACCATGTTTGGATTTTTTAAAGTAAATATTTAGATAAATTTGATTTTTAATTTTACTTATAGATTTTGGGTTTAAATTAAACTTTAGAGAATTTTTGATCTCAGATGATATAAGTAAATTTTTTTAAAATTTAATACTGATCATTAAATTTACAGGTAAATATAAAAATCGAATCTATTTAAATATATATATATATATTTTTTAATCAGTGGTGGGTGATAGTGTGAGTGCCACAGTTTAATTGGATTGTACCTGATTTTAGTTTTTATCTCCAATAGTGGGTCCTTTTAACAGTGCAATCTTTGGTATGGATCAACCATTTAAACCACTGTTCTGATCACAGCCTTTGTAGACCATGGCCTCTTAAAATCTATAATTGTCATGTTCTTTCGACATGACCCTTATTTGTTTTCAGGACATTAATATTTACATTTTTGTTTTGATACAATATTTGGATCGAGTTGTCATAGCACTTAATACTTTGTCTGGTATAAAAAACAAACTATTTTATACGAATATGTGGCTTGTATCTAATTGATGTGATGAATTTATTCTTATAAAAATGGCAAACTACTTTTCCAGAATCTGTCTCTTATACACATCTAGATGTAGTAATGTGAAATAATATAATTAAGAAATTTATGACATAGTGTTATGATTTCTATTCATATAAATTTTTTCGTATTTCGACACCCCAAGTACAAATTTTTATTTGACATTTGTGACATGTAAAATTTTAACCTTGTTTGTTGGTTAGGACTAAAGACTAGTGGCTTCTTTTATAGTTAACCTGAGGCTCGACGGCTTAAAGTAAGGATAATTCCAATTAATTAATCCTGGTTTATATCTATATACACCATAGTATTTAATCAGTCCATGGTGATGAAAGTACCACAACATGCACCATGGTTGTTTTGTATGCATTGCTTACTTGATGCATTTAATTTGTTGGACAAACAATTGGTTGGACCCCCTTGTTTTTAGTGTGGACAAGTAATCGTGGCTTTAAATTTTCTGAATTTGATATTTACCTACTAGTCAAATATGAACTGACAAATGATCTGTTGATGCTGCTCACTTTTCCTGAAGATGCAACCAATATAACATAAATCCATATCTAGGTATATGTTAAGCGTCACAAATCTAAATATGTTCATTAAATTTTCTAAATATGTTCATTAAATTTTAAGCCAATTCGGGATTGGTCTCTTATTAACAACTAATGTGTATAAGAGACAGTCTTAAGCTTGTTAGCTCATTATAGTAATAATTTATAAGATAATTATGACCTGTGAAACTAACTTGGTGATGAAAATTTACAGGTCATTCGCCGTTAAGGATGACATATTTTGCTTGTTTGAGGGAGCACTTGATAACCTAGGGAGTCTGAAGCAACAGTATGGCCTTGCAAAGTCTGCAAATGAGGTAGTTTTGATGATTGAAGCATACAAAGCACTTCGTGACCGGGCACCTTATCCTCCAAATCATGTTGTTGGCCACCTAGAAGGGAATTTTGCATTTATAGTCTATGACAAGTCCACCTCCACCTTGTTTGTGGCTACTGTGAGTAATTAATTTCTCACCTACCGGTATGACTTAATGAAATGTTTATTGCGTTTGTTATATTATCAGCATTTGCTTAAAGTGCGGACTTGCTTAGGTGCTTGTGGCAAGTCTCTTGCATCTTTCCCTCAAGGTAAATTTACTTAACACTATTCCTTTTTTCTCTAATTCAACCACCTAATAACTGATTAGTAGATTAATGCATATGCTAACCAACTTCTGTCACAGATTTAATTAATTTCTTATTGTTTGGAACATTTCTTTTATCAGATTTTTCTATGTTACCTTGAGTTATTCAAATCTGATCATTTCTTTGACACCTTTTTGTTTCAGGATGCTTCTTTTCCACAGCTTTTGGTGAACTGATTTTTTATGAGAATCCAAAGAGTAAGATCACTGCTGTTCCTGCAACAGAGGAAGAAATATGGGGAGCAAAATTCATGGTAACTAAATGATAGTCACTCCATCTATCTAAATGACAAAAAATGCAGTTCGCATTCCAAAAAAAAAAAAAAAATGAAATTACGCAGACCATTTTTTGGGATCCAGAAGTATATACTGAGTGGATCATTGGTCCTTGATCATTTAGTGGAGTCTATAAGTCACAGATGATTGATCATCATGTGGGGTTCTCTTAAACTTGTGGCCATGCATTGCTTTAATCAGGCTGAAAATTTCCTCCTCTTGTAATGTCATTGTTATATCTTTCAGGTGGAAGGGTCAGCAGTTCTTGCAGCCACAAAATAGAAGATTGCAATTTCATCCCCCTCCACGGAAATTGCAAATTTCTTAATAACACAAAAAAATGTGGAAAAATGATCACTAGTTCATGAGGTTGATGTCTGGAACCATGTAAATTAGTGTTTTGAGTGTCTTCTCTGGGTAGTTGTTACTTTCTTGAATGAATGAATGAGGATGGTGCCAAAGAAGTTCTGTTAAGGAGCTAGATGTGGTTGTTTGCTTCAATAAGTAGTTTCTTTCTTTAAAAATCATGTAGTGTTTCAATTACTTCAGTGTTTGTAAGAGTTGATCTTTTCTATGACTAATAAAATCTAGAATTTAAAAGACCTTAGAGATTGATTAAGTAATGGAGTAGTACACTTCATTTACATTGAATAGCATACCATGATTAAGGAAACTAATCAAGATAGAGTTAAAATAAAAAGTAGGTGATTGATTGGAAAAAGATGTGAGTTCACCATATTAGTTAATTAAGATTTGAAAGAATTTATCTTAAAAATTATTTACAAAAGCACAAATTCATGACTATTTTTCAAATCAGTCTTTAAAGGTTCCATGTGTGGCATGATAATTTTGAATCACTAATTCTTAATTTTAGATATTTAGTTAGATTTTGTTCTCTTTTTTGTTTAATCCAAAGACACATCAATAAATAATTATAAATTTGTATAAGTATACTAAACTTGTCTTTTCAATCTTATAAAGTATTTACACCAATATATACAGATTTACAATTTTGGAAATTAATTAAAACCAGGCAATTTTGGGTTTGGATCTATACAAAATTATAACATTTAACTGGACGAAGTGAAAGTAGTGCTCTTCTTTATTATCACTCTCAAAAAAGATTGGAATGGGGACACCATGAATAATGCTGATTGCTTTAGAAAAAGAGCTATTATTAATTTTATACTAGCAGTTGCGTTGAGTAATGGACTTCTTTTCTGTTTTTCACCTACATGGATTTGAAAAAAAGTGGACAAGAATGACAAATTTGATCCATACATCTCTTTGGTTTAAAATGTCAATTTGTGACCTCACCTTAAGTTGACAAGATTAATATTCGAAGGGCTCAATTAGGAAATGAATTAAAAGGTGTAAATTCAGTATAGATTTGCTAAATTCACTTTAGTGACAAATTTATATTCAATTACTATTTCTTAATTTTAGGTATTTAATCGAATTTTGTTCATTTTTTTAACAAATTTAGTTACGTATCAATAATTTTATCATTTTGCATAAATGCACTGAATGTCTGTGCTCAACTACTATAATATGATCAAGAATTCAAGATTGCTATAATCACACAACTGATTTTTGAAGAGCTTATTTGATAGACCTACATTCTTGAAATGCTTAGGGTGTATTTGATAACTCTACTTAATATTGAAAATTAATTAGTTAAATTTTTTTGAATTCATTCTTGTTTAATATTATAATTCTCTTATCACTTAATATATTAAGTACTGTTTAATTTATGTTCAAAATTTTAAGTGAAAATTTTGAACTTAATATGATGGATTTTAAATACACATAAAAACACATTATTTCACACACAGATACTGACTCTTTCGCAAACAAAAATGCAAACTGTCTCTCTCTCTCTTTCACACACACACACACGTACTCACACACATACACATACTCTTACACACACCCACACACTATCTCACACACTTATACCCTTCAGAGTATGTGTTTATTTCTCTCACACATACTCTCACACACTTTTTGTCTCACCTTTATTAATTGTATAAAACACGATAGAAAGAAAGAGTTGCAATAGAAATGTCTGCATGCCACAACTAGTTAAGGGACAAATATCTCCAACAATTAAATAAATTCATTTGAAGTAAAAGATAAATTGAAACAACAATAAGGGGAACAAATATGGGCTAAAAGAGGATAAACGAGCCAAACACTGCAATTTTTAAGTTGATACTAAATTCTAAACAATCTCGTCATTTTTATTTCAAGATATTCTGGAACACAATTCTATTGTTTGAGTTAAATCACTCCATAGTTTTACATATAAATTGTACGTTTTGTACTTTTCAACTTAAGTTCAGAACAACATTGAATCATTAACAAATACTACAATACTAAATTTTATTGGGACTTAGCTTAGTTAACTCACATCCCAAATTAGAATAATAGCTAAATCCTAATTCTAAAATCAAGTAACTTTTTTTCATGTTTGGAAAGAAATGAGTTAGAAAATGGAGGTTATTTTCTAATCTACCTAGTGTTTCTTCCCTTTTTTGCGATAATATAAAATACCTGCCTTAATAAAATACGATTCTTTGTAGGAAGACATAATATAATTACTTCCAATATGATATAACTACCTATTTTTAAGGATACAACCACTTAATTTTTAGTCATACAATCCTACTCGACGTAATCTATAACTTTTTTCTCCTTTTTGCCATGCCTAATATACTCTTAACACAATAGATGTGTATAAGAGACAGTAAATAATATTATAATCTAGATAATACTAATCCCAAAATTATAGAAGAGTACTATATATTTCCTTATTATATATACTATAACAAATTTTTTTAGATTTATATAAAATTTTGGCATAAATTCATAATAAGATGGTAGAAAATTTTATTTGTATAAAAATGATCCTCAAAATTAAATTTCAAAAATAAGAAAAATGAAACTAATTAAAATGTAAAGATTAAATAAATAAAACAATATGCGTGAGAAACTAAACAGATTAAACTAATATATTCTTCATATTATGGATAATTTTCACATAGTATATTAAAATTATTTATAAAAAATAAAATAATAAGTTATTGTTTATCTTGCAATAACATGCAGCAATGTTAATAAAAATAATCAAGGAATACTATAAATGACCTGTATAATTGTTTCTAATTATACTTATTACAAAATTTATTCATAATACATAATAAAAGACATAAAATTTTAAAAATAGAAATATCATTTATATTTGAGCGAAGATTAAAATCAAAATATTATTTTATGTTTGTTATGTGCTCAAATTTTTTCAATTTTTTATTCATAATAAAAACAATTTATGTCTGTTATGTTCTCAATTTTTTTTTCTATTTTTTATTCACAATAAAAATAATCTTTTATAACTATTATGTATAATCCAAATATCACTATAACTATTTTCTTTTCTTTAATTGTTCATTCAAGTATGATCTTGTATTTTAGTTAATTTGATTCATTTTTTGTTTTATATATTTTCGTATATCTATAACTATCTTGAGTAAATATATAAAACTTTTGACTTTATTGTAATGTGATTCCTAAATCATGTATTTAATAACGAAATTAAATATGGTTGTTGCACTTTAGGATCAATGTACAATAATCAATTAGTTGTTCATAGTAGCAGATAAGTTTAATTGTTAGACTATAAAATTTATTAGTGCTAATAACTCCTTTGACTCATGAAATTAAGCTTATTATTGTCAAAAGATTTCAACTCCACTAACATTAATAGAAAAGAAATATAAGAACAGGTAATGTCTTTGACAAACTCTTTTCACTCATGGAATTAAACTTGCCTTTTCTAAATGAACTCAACTCTACTAACATCTAACAGAAAATAAATAGAAGAAGAGGAGAAAACTTTATACGTTCTGTTTGACATTATTTGATTTGAATTCAATAACATATCTTTCTAATATCAAAGTTTTGCTCTAACTTAAAATCACAAAATTAATGGTCATATAAATAAAACATTTCAAATTTATAAAAGTGAAAAAATAGTGGAATATATGACACTATTTTTTTATATCATTTAAGTCAATGTATTACGATTATTTAGATTTGTTCTACCATACCATACATGAAGAAAAGAAAATTAACCAAGCAACAAAGTAAATTTTGGGAACAAAATAAAAAATTCACAATCTTTAATTGAGGTAAAAGTATTTATTATTTTTATACCTCTTTAATATTATTTTTGATTGCTAAACCTTATCTTTAATAACATCATTTTATAAAATATTAGTTTAGAGGAACTATTGATGAGCAAGAAAATAAGTTCAACTCTTCTATAATGTATAAGAGCCAAAATAATCTAAAATATATATGATTAACAATTAGAGATAATTGTAGTTTTGATCCCCAAACTATGGGTAATGCTCAAAATTAGTCCCTAATGTCTTTGAAATTGCGATTTTGTTCTCCAAACTATCAACTATGTGCAAAAATAGGACAAATAATAGAAAAGTCCAAAACCCTAATAGTTTTGATTATGTGCAATGTACATAGCTATTAACTCTAAAAAGTTTTGTCAAAATTTATGCAATTGTGAGTGAAATTGGTCCCCAATCTTTAAGGATTTTAGCTAAATAGGTCCCAATCCCGTGATAATCTGCCAAATTATAAATGACTTAAACAAACGCCATTTAATTCATATATTATATAGTATAACAACAAAATCTTAATACAAATGCCTTCTTGTTCATTTTTTGAGTATTATTAATGTTAAAACAATTTAAAACGAGAAGAGAAATAAAAAAAAGGTCAATGACTATATAATAGAAGAATACAAATAGATATTAATAGTGCAAGTAAGATCTACTCCCAATAAAGAATTAACGGCATGCAGACTGTCTAAATGAACAAGATGAATTTAAAGTGTATGTGGGTGAAGGGTATAAGTGTGTGAATAATTGTCTCTCACCCCATCTAGATACAATGAATTATACAATTGTAAGATTGTATGAAGGTCAAAATCAAAATTCTTCTACAAGTGCTTAAAATAAAAGGGAATTAATCAATTTTCATCATTAGAAATGACATAAAACAAAGAAACTAGAACGTATGATAGAGGGAAGATGTAAAAAATAGAGAAATGCGAGAGTCATAATATTAAAAGGTTTCTTTGGGAGGTTTTCAGGAATCCATAGATCAATGAAAAAGGGTTGAAAAATTACCACGAAATCAATCTTGGGTGGTCGATTATGGCACAAATGCCTTCTGATACGTTGTTTGGGTATTAGTAATTACTGAATTGTATTAAGATGTTGTTGCAATATTTAATTTATAAATTGAATGACATTTGTTTAAGTCATTCATAATCTGGCAAACCATCATAGAATAGGGACCTATTTAGTTAAAATTCATAAAGATTGGGGACCAATTTTGTACACAATTAATGAATTTAGAAAAAAAAAAATCTTTTCAGAGTTAATGATCACGTGCACCGCACATGACCAAAACCATTAGGTATTTGGACTTTTCCATCATTTGTCTTATTTTCATGCATAATTGATAATTCAGGGACTGAAACTGTAATTTGAGGATCAGTGTGTATAAGAGACAGGAAGTAAGCCAAGTTAAATATAATTCTCCCACATTTATTCTAAGTCTGCAAACAAAATTTTTTTGTACCAGTTCATTCGTATGTCATAGTTTGATTAAGTTTATTGTAACTCCAAAAACTCTTATATTTGTAGGTTATAATATTTTTTTACTATATTTTACCGTATGCTGGCAATATAAGGTTGTACACAAATTTTCAATCTACAGTTTTATTTGTATTGAAAAAAAATTTAATTTCCTTTGACTCAAAAATTTTATTTGTTTACTTGTTAATCTTATTATTAATAGTTAATCATAAACTTTGTATTATAATAAGATATATTGCTTGTATTAAAGTATAATTAATCTACAAATTAAATTATTTAGATACATGTGGAAAGTTAGAATTTTAATTTTCAGTTATTAAAAGTAATACTATAATTATTTAGTAGTACCAAGAGAGCATGGTGAAAAAATAAAAGGAAAACAAGAAAGAGAAAATAAATAAAATAAAAAAAGAAAAACAATAATAATTAAATGATAGGGGTAATTTTGTCATGAACTATAAAAGAGAGGTATAAGGGGGGAGGTCGGTGAAGCGCTTTCAGCCAGTTACTATAGTTGGGGTGTAAGTTCAGGAGTGAATTTTTAATTTAACCCTAATGAAGAGGAAGGTTGTCCAAATGGAGCCATTACTACCATCCGCATATCTATATTTTTTTCAATTTTTATACACGTGTACACGTATATATGGCATGTGTGACACGTGTATGTTATACCCTATGCATTTTTCATACACGTGTACACTAATAGATGTGAATATATGCCAAATGCTTGGGCGTGTAAGTTATTTGAATTTCAAATGTGCATGTCATGTGGAAAATGATATTTAAAATTTAAACAATGTGAACGTAATATACACACACAATGATCATATAAATTTTTAAAAAGCCACAGTATATAAAAGATTAATCATATATAATACCCATTAACTCTACTAATATAAATCCTGTTGCTTGTTTGTGGGTGGTGACAACATCACACGCAAGTTTCGACTTTGAACTTAGATACAATTAGTCCCTCTATTCAATCCCTATTCTTGAACCCTGAATCTATTCCTAGGTTAGATATATACTTACATATGCATAAAAAGGAATCCAATTTTTAATAACTTATACATGTATTTACCTCTACATGTTGCAATCTTGCCTGGTAAAGTAACTTGGTGACTATCGGGCATTTTTAATTAGACTTGTGTCACGATACTAAATTTAGAATTTTGTCATTCGATCTAATAGTGCCCGTAAACGATTTCATTTTAAAAGTTTCCTTAACCTTACATCCAATTCACTGCATAGTGCCCGTAAACGAGTTCATTTTAAAATTTCCTAATTAACCTTACATCAAAAAAAAAAAAAAAAGTCATTACCAGCATCCACATGCGCCCCTAACCCTACATATTTTTCATGCATGTATACACCAATCAATATGAATGTATGCCAAGTGTATGTTATTTGAGTTTAAAACCTGCATGATAAATGTAAAAAAGATGAAATCATTGCATGGATAAAGCAACTAAAAGAATTATTGAAATGAGTTAAATGACATCTAGATGTTTCATTTAAAATTTAAACAATATACATGTACAACAACATATAAATTTTAAAAACTAATTGTGTAGGAAAGATTAACCGTATGTAATAACTCACTAACTTTTACAACTCTATTAATATAATTGATTTGTTCCTTGTTTGTGAGTAGTGATAACATCACATGCAAGTTTAGGCTTTGAACTTGAATTCAACTATTTATATCTAATTGAATTACATTCCTCAACCCCTTAAAAGAGAAAAAGAAATATATTTGTCAATCCCTCTTGGTTCTTTTAGTAATAAAAAAAATTATACTAATATATTTCAAAAATTTGATACTATCAAAAATATCTTTATCTTTAAGTGATTAAGTAATTGGTAATGGTGTCGTTATAGGAAATCATAATATAGGCACCAAGAAGAGAAATAGAAATAAGATCCAAATATCATATGTTGTTAATCATAAAAGAGAAAGAGTGTTTATGAGAATAAATAATGTTGTAACAAATAAATAATAATAATCTAAAAAAAGAAAAGTAGAAATAATTACGAAGAAAAGAGCAAATGATTAAATATATATTTAAAATATATAACTTTTGTATAAAAAAAAACTCAACATATAAAAATTTTATATTTTATACTCTCTGTTTCAATTCCATTCAGGTCAGAAACGCGGGCTGCTAGTGGTGCAAGGACCCCTTTAATCTCATTATCAAACCACCAACGTGGTACCCCACATAAACAAGCACGGTTCGAATTCTCTTACTATGCTAGTTTTCATGAACCAAAAGCCATTACAAAGCATCTCTTTGCATCAACTGTCCTATTAGACTGTGTTGATCATCTTATATTATCCGGTTAAGTAACTATGGTCAACTATCACGTATATTTAACTTGGCTTGCTTCACGTTACTATATCTTGAATTTTGTAATTTAATCTAAATCGTTCACGATATAATATTCTGTAAACGAGTTCATTTTAAAAGCTTCTCTAACCTTAGAGCTTCCCTCAACTTGTTCAATAGGCACTTAACCCCCTTCATTCACATTTTGGGAAAATTAGTATTTTAATAATTTTGTTTTTCTTTTTTTTATTAATACCAATTTATTCACCGACCTCCCCCCTTATACGTTCTAAAAAGGGGTCACTACTTAACACCCCCGATCATTTAAACATACACATCTAGTGTTATAATTTATAACTGAAAATTAGTGGTGCAATCACCCCTATATAGTATCTCAATCTTCGAAAATGCTGGCTGATAAACGGGTAGCTAGCCTTCCTAGCCGCCTAGAGACAAAGACTAGAGGCATTTATTTCCCACTGATACTTAGACTACTGGGGCGAATACTTCACTAGGCATAGCAATTATTGCTACTAGCTCACTAGGAAGATAACTGGCTGAAAGCGCTTAACTTTTTTCTACAATTACTGGGAATAAAAATCTCCCACTGACTGGCAAGGAAACGGCATTAGATTAGCACTGGAAAGAAATCTTTGAAGGACATGATCAACAATCATTACTCTTTCGACAAATAAAAGAACGGGAATTTTCTAAACCCCTCCCTTGTGTCGAAAGACTAGGAAGACAAATAATCTCTTCTAGAATTGTTTGTTTCCCGGATTTATCCCTTCTATTACCCGATTACTTCTAAAGCTTCCCAAGAGCAGACCCATTCTAAGATGGAATAAGTTCTTTGGGGAATCGATAAAACTTAGATTTTTGTACTTGAGAACCAAACTTCAAAGCAATGTCTTTAACTATGTCATCTATAGTTGCTCGCATGTCAATTGCATCAGAAGAGTCTTTGCCTTTACAAAGAAAGAAATCCGGATCTCTCTCAAGCCGTACATACGACTTTCATCAAATACGGCTTTTCGCAGAATTCTATATGTATCTATGTCGAACCTCATTCTTCTGCAATTGATGTCACGGATCAGCCTCACTCTTCAGGCCAGCAGCTATACTCAGGATTTTTTGCCGATTGTCAGCCTGTTTAGTTGACCTTAGAGGATTCCAGTCACTCGGCACAACATGTTTGATTTTCATCTTTGGACTATTGGGGATGGGGTTACTTCGATGGTTTGATTTCATTAATTACTACTATTCTAGATACCTCAAGGTACGGTATTATTTGGACTACAAGATCAAATCAGATTCTAGAGCAAGATTTGATAACTAATAGTCAACAGATTGGAGTTCATTTATCAACAGATTTTTTTCTTCCATTTGAACTCATTTCAATAATTCTTTTAGTTGCTTTAATAGGTGCAATGACCATCATACTTGCCGACCATCTATGAACTGTTCAGATTAACCAACCAAAGTTAGCTTCAGTCAGTGTTATGTATTGAACAGAAGCAAAAGCCTCAGTAATAGTCGGACGGTAGTAAAAAGTCATAGCAAATCCCGTAGCTAAGAAGCCCTGCTTGACCTCCTTTCAGAAGAGAGGTGGAATGGGCCTGGATCGATCAACTAAACTGACACGACTCCGTATGAGGAGGTTTCACAACCGCTATTCCATCCCCGTTATACATCGAGCCCGCCCTTAACGATCCTCCTTTCACCAGATTATTTTCGATGTAATCATAAAAAACTAATCTTTCAGGAATTTTAGACCAGGTTTCTGATAAACTTTGATTCTTTAATTTGGTATTTTGACCTAAATTCCTTAATTCTTTGATACTCAATCAAATATTCCTTTTTGACGATTGAATGCATTTCAATAGTCCCATATTTAGTAATTCCCAAACTCTTTCTTCTATATCGAGGATCGTCAAAATAAGAAGACCGGTTACGCTTTACACCAACAAGGGCTACTAACAGACGGGATGCAATAGTTGTGAAAAATATGCTTCTATTGATAGACCTCTTCTTCGATATTTATTCTACAATGCATCCTATTTAAGCTGAAAAAGACATCTACCATGGGTCTTGGCTACAGACCTCTACTGGAGGTAGTTGAAACAGGAAATCTTTCTCCCGCTACATGAATCCAATTTTCATTTCATCCGGGAAAAGCCATATTTTTCTCAACAATGTCTTTGCCATTTGATCCAATAGCGTTCCGTAAGCCATCTTTTTCTCAACAATGTCTTTGCCATTTGATCCAATAGCATTCCGTTAGATAGGAACAAATTTGATAAATACTAATAACTCTCGGATAGAGTATTAGAACGGAAAGCACTTCCAGGTTGGATATAAATAAAAGAGTTTCCTCTTCGTTCTTTGAAGAACTGTCCATACTGTGAGTAGAGGTGGAAGTTGGTGCGGATGAAATAGAGGTTTCAGTGGAAAGAAACCTTTTTGTGCCCCCTTAGAGCCTGACGTTCGGGACGAACTGAATTCACTAAGCCGAGACAGAAACTGGAGGGAAGCTCTCTTTTTCACTGACTCCTTACAGCCTACCACTAAAGAGATGTACATCCGAATTCGGTTCCCAGTGACCCGTTTATCGACTCAGCATTTTCGAAGAGAAATTCTATATAGGGGTCCTTGCACCACTAGCAGCCTGCGTTTCTGACCTGAATGGAATTGAAAATGAAAGAAGAATCTGTGTGCACTATCTATGGAGTGGAGTGACTATCCTTAATCTTTTATTCCCTATCTCCCCCTTTGTGTCTATGGAAAAAGTAAAGGCTAGGACGGATAAATTCACAGATGAGTTCAATTCAAGCATCCAAACAAGAATACCAACTTTGTCTCTCATATTTTTACTTTTAATTTTTTAATTTTCCTTATTATTTCTTACTACTACTACACTATTATACTACTAGTAATTGATTAATTACAAGTTGTATTTTTTTTACATGTGTCTAAATAAATAAAATAAATAAAATTTTTAATATAAGAAAAATATATTTTATTAGTATAAAAATATTTTATATGGAGTTTGCGAGTAATTACTAATACTATAATTAAACAAAATAAAATACAAATAAAAAAATGAATTAGTAAAAAACATTAAAATATTTATCCTAACCCATTTAATGTTTTTTACTATACCGGATCATTCGTATCATAGTTTCATTAAGTTTATTGTAACTCCAAAAACCCTTATATTAGGCGGTCGTAATATTTTTTTACTATATTTTGCTAGAGGTTACACTAGCAATATAAGGTTGTATAACAATTTTTCAATCTACTATTTTATTTGTATTGTAAAAAAGATTTAATTTCCTTTCACCCAAAAAATTTATTATAGTTTGTTTATCTGTTAATCTTATTATTAATAGTTTTGTTAATCTTATTATTAATAGTCAATCACAAACTTTGTATTACAATAAGATATATTGCCCGTATTAATGAACAATTAATTTATAAATTAAATTATTTAGATACATGTGGAAAGTTACACTTTTAATTTTTAAATTATTAAAAGTAATACTACATCATAATTGTTTAGTAGTAGTAAGAGAGCATGATGAAAAAATTAAAGGAAAACAAGAAAAGAAAATAAATAGAAGAAGAAAAAAGAAAAAAAATAATTAAATATGAAAAAGGGGTAAGTGCTTATTAAATAATTTGAGGGGGACAAACTGTAATTGGGGTGTAAGTTTCGGGAATTTTCTGTGTTTAACCCTAATGAAGAGGAAGGTTGTCCAAATGGAGCCATTACTACCATCCACGTATCTGTATTTTTTTTTCAATTTTCATACACGTGTACACGCATATATAACATGTGTGACACGTGTATGTTATACCCTATGCATTTTTCATACATGTGTTCGCTAATATATGCGAATATATGCCATGTATATGCTGTATGAATTTTAAATGTGCATGTCATGTGACAAAATGATATATAAAATATTATGGTCTAATACATGTATTTTGTCTCACATAAACTAGTCATCTAGATTTGTAAAACTCACAATATATGAAAGATTAACCACATATAATACCCATATATTAACTCTATTAATATAAATACTGTTGCTTGTTTGTGGGTGGTGACAACAGCACACGCAAGTTTTGACTTTGAACTTGGATACAATTAGCCCCTTTATTCAGTCCGTATTCTTGAACCTTGAATCCATGCACAGGTTAGATATATACCTACATATGCATAAAAAGATATACCTTCGTTTCAATGAAAGTGGTGTGTTTCTCATTTTACATTGTTTCAAATTTTTTATAATATTCAAAAAGTCAAAGCATAATTATTTTTAACTCACATATATCACATTACAAAAGTTACTATAATATTTTTTCAAATAATATCCTAAAATAATAGTTGTCCAAATAAACTTATTTTTCTTGTTAGATGTAAAGTTAGAGAAACATTTAAAATGAACTCGTTTATAAAATATTATGCATTAAATAATTTAAATTAAATTATAAAATTCAAGATATAGTATCGTGAAGCAAGCTGAGTTAAAATACCCGATATTCGACTGTAGTTACTTAACCGAGTAAGATAAGATGATCAACACAGTCTAATTGGACAGTTGTTGCAAAAAGATGCATTGTAGATGTGTACGAAAACTAATACAGTAATAAAATTTGAACCGTGCTTGTTTATGTGTGAGCTACGTTGGTAGTTTGGCAATACAAAGAAAGCACAAGGTAGGTTGTGTAACTCAATTATTTTTATGTATTAGAAAGAAACACGTGTTTTGCACGTGCAACGTTCCGATTTTGTTGAAATTTTTTATTTTTTTAAATAAATGAATAATTAGTAAATGATAGCATATAGTACAAAAATAAAAATTTTATCCTTTGAGTTTTTTTATATAAAAGTTATATATTTTAAATATATATTTAATTTCTTTTCTCTTTTCTCTGTAATTATTTCACCTTTCTTTTTTATTATTTTTTGTTATTTGTTACAACATTATTTATTCTCAAATGATTAAACAAGCTTTCACTTTTATGGAACAACGTATGATACTTGCATCTTATTTCTATTTCTCTTCTAAGTGCCTATATTGTGATTTCTTATAACTGTCACTGCCATCAATTACTGTAATCATAAGAAATCAGAATTATGTTTGTGCAGCTTAGTTCTGAGATTTTGAAATATTTGTATACGTTTTGCCATAACTAAAAGAACTAAGATGGACTGATAAATATATTTTTATTTTTTTTTAAGGGTTGAAGAAGTGGGATTGAAAAAGTTGGAGTGATCTAAACTCTGATGAACCAACTAGATTAAGTATCAACTTAAGAACAAAAGCAACGAAGAACACAGAAAAATACAAACAAAAGCCAAACACAAAAATCCATACAAACATAAACGTACTCTTCTATATCTCATACACACACACAAACATAAATAAAGTACGCAGGGTAAAACAACAAATACACACACATCTTGAAACACACAGAAAAATTCCAAAAATCTGTATAATCATAAGAAAAATTAAAAAAAAAAGGAACATTCTTTACCAAAATTGAACAATTTCTCAATTACATTAACTAGATTAGTCATTGATAGCTGCGAAGTAAAGTTGATTCCTTTTACTGTAATTTGCTTAGAACTTCAATTCTGATCACGATCAAATGCCCTATAACACCAAATAAAAAGAACCCAAAAGTCAAAATCATCACAAATTAAAGAAACAACAAAAAAAATTTACCTATGCCCACACAATTGAGTCAAGTATGAGACATGTATAAGTATATAAAAATCGTATGCCTTTCAATGCATCTCTCCCTCTCTCTATAAATATTTTATCTATAAACCGGGTTCAGATTAAGGGTTGAAGAAGAAGGATTGAATAGAGGGACTAATTGAATTCAAGTTTTGCCTGTAATGTTGTTGTCACAAACAAGTAGCAGTATTTATATTAGTAGAGTTAATGGGTTATTATATGTGACTAATCTTTTATATACTGTTCATTTTTTAAAATTTATATGATCATGCATATTACGTGTGAATTGTTTAAATTTTAAATATCATGTTTTCACATGAAATGAATATGTAAAATTCAAACAACATGCTCGTAGCACGCATTCATATTTGCTATACATGTGAATGAAAAATACAAAGGATACAACCATACACGTAGCGCACAAGTACCTATGCTAGTGTACACGTACCAAAAATATATACGGTATGTGGATGGTAGTAATGGCTCCATTTGGACAACTTTATTTTTTCTTAGGGTTAAATGCAAAAAGCTCCCTGAATTTATACCCTAATTGCAATTTGCCCCTCAACTTATTTAATAAGTACTTAAAATTTTTTAGATTTGGGCCAAAATTACCCCTATCATTTAATTATGTAGTAGTTTAAAGAGAGAATGATGAAAAAAATAATAGGGGTAGTTTAAAGAGAGAATTATTTTAATAATTTTCTTTTTATTTTTTAATGGCATCCAATTTATTTATTTTCTCTCTCATATTTTCCTTCTAATTTTTTTTTATTTTCCCCATTATTTATTATTACTACTAAACTATTATACTTCTAGTAATTGATTAATTATAAGATGCAAATTTAAGTTTTACATGTGTATAGATAATTCATAGAATAAAAAAAAAATTAATACAAGGATAATATATTTTATTAATATAATATGGAGTTTGTGAGTAATTACTCATACTATATTTAAAAAATAAACAAAATACAAAAAAATGAATTAGTAAAAAAATATTAAAATATTTATTCTTAATATGCAAACAAAACTTTTTTGTGTTAGATCATTCGCATGTCATAGTTTGACTGAGTTTATTGTAAGTCTGAAAACTCTTATATTAGACGGTCATAATATTTTCTTACTATATTTTGTCGCATTTATGCTAGCAATATAAGGTTCTATACAACTTTTCATTCTAAAATTTTATTTGTATTCTAAAAAACTAAATAAATTTTGTTTGACTCAAAAATTTTATTATAGTTTGTTTATTTATTAATTTTATTATTCATAGTTAATCACCAAATTTGTATTACAATAAGATATATTGCTCGTATTAAAGCATGATTATTCTACAAATTAAATTATTTAGATACTATGTGGAAAGTTAGAATATTAATTTTTCAATTATTAAAAATAATACTATAATTGTTTAGTAGTAACAAGAGAGAATGGTGAAAAAAAGAGAGAGAAAATAAATAGAAGAAGAAAAAAGAAAAACAATAATAATCAAATGATAGGAGTAATTTCGTAGATGTGTATAAAAGAGAGAAAGTTAAGTGCTTATTAAATAAGTTGTAAAGAACAAACTGTAATCAGAATGTAAGTTCAATCGGTTTTATGCATTTAACCGTAATGAAGAGGATAGAGCCAATACTACCACCCACGTACTTTTTTTTAACAATTTTCATACATGTGTATACTACATGTGTGACACGTGTATTATAATTTTCATACACGTGTATATGCATATATTGACACGTGCGACACGTTTATATCATATATTTCATACACGTGTATATGCATATATTGACACGTGCGACACGTTTATATCATATATTTCATACACGTGTATACTACATGTGTGACACGTGTATTATGACGTGTCAGGAATTTTCATACACGTGTATATGCATATATTGACACGTGCGACACGTTTATATCATATATTTCATACACGTATATACTACATGTGTGACACGTGTATTATAATTTTCATACACGTGTATATGCATATATTGACACGTGCGATACGTTTATATCATATATTTCATACACGTGTATACTACATGTGTGACACGTGTATTATAATTTTCATACACGTGTATACTACACGTGCGACACGTGTATATGCATATATTGACACGTGCGACACGTTTATATCATATATTTCATACATGTGTATATTACATGTGTGACACGTGTATATGCATATATTGACACATGAGACACGTGTATATCATATATTGATACGCGTGACACGTATATGTTATACCTTATATTTTGATACACATGTACACGCATATATAACATGTGTGACACGTATATGTTATACCCTATTTATTTTTCATACACGAGTAGATATTTATTAAAAAAATAATATTTACGATTTAAATAATACACAATTAACACATGATCGCATAAATTATTATAAACTATATATAATAACCCATAAACTCTACTAATTATATAAGCACTTCTGTTTGTTTTAGAATAGTGACAACTTTACATGCAAATTCGGACTCTGAACTAGCTTTCAATTAGCCCCACTGTCCCATCCCTCTTCTTCAACCCATTTTAATCCAAACCGGTTGTATATATACATACATATATGCATAAAAAAATGAAAAAAAACAATTTTCAAATCCTTATGCATGTAATTACCTCTACATGTTCTCAATTATGTAAATTTTTTTTGTTGTTTCTTTAATTTGCGATGATTTTAACTTCTGGATTCTTTTGATTTGGTGTTATAGGGCATCTGATCGTGATTAAGAATTGAAGTTCTAAGCAAGTTACGGTTAAAGGTACCAACTTTGCAGCCATCGAGACTAATTTTAGTTAATGTAATTGAGAAATTGTTCAATTTTGGTAAAGATTGTTCCTTTGTTAATTTTTTTCTAATGATTCTGCAGATTTTTTGGATTTTTCTGTGTGTTTCAATGTGTGTGTGTGATACAGAAGGGTATGTTTATGCTTGTATGGATGTTTGTGTTCTCTTTAGCTTCTGTTATGTTTTCGTGCGTTCTTCGTTGCTTTTTGTCTCAATTTTATACTTAATCTGGTTGGTTCATCAAGGTTTAGATCATCCAACTTTTTCCTCCAATGGATTTAAGTGAAAGTTTACGGTACTTAGGTGCAAATCTTAGGCTGAAAGGAGCCTTAAGAAATTTATGAAAATCAAGAAATATATGCATGTTGTCTGGTTTATGAGAGTGGAAAATTATTGGATGGCATAGCTGTGCGTTTTGTTGGAACTTATGGTATGCCGAGTGTCCTATCTTATTTAATTTTGATATTATAAGAGATCATTAGTTTATGTTTTCTGCTCTTCATTGTTGTTTGTTTGCGGGGATGAAGTGAAGACTGGTTTCTGCTTTGGTTTCTGTTTTCTGACACAGTTTTATTTTGTTGTTGTTGTAGTGGAGAAATGATATTTAAAATTTAATTGCATTAGATGAACTACTTAAATTTATTTTTACTTGAATTTTACTTGGATCAAGATGCATATACATCAAAACACAAAAAAATGTAGGTTTCAATATAAACTTTGAGGTTCACATTTGTTGTGTAGATGCATATGAAAGAATGCAACACAACCTAGTGCTTTCAACATGTTATTAGTACTTTTCATGAACCAAAAGCCATTACAAAGAACTTTGTTGATCATCTTTGTCTTGCCCGGTTAAGTAATTATTGTCGACTATTGGGCATTTTTAGCCGTACTCACTTCTTGTTATTATGCCTTAAAATTTGGATTTAACTAAAATGTTCATAAGTGTCATAAATGGGTCCATTTTAAAAGTTTTCCTATCCTTACATTCAAAAAGAAAAAAGAAAAAGTCATTACTGCCATCCACGTATACAATGGAACCATTTATATATATATTTTTAGCACACATGCACACCGGCGGATATGAATATATTTCAAGTGTATGTCGTTTCAATTTTAAATGTGCATGTCACGTGCAATGTTTAAAAATTTGAAACTCGGTCTTGACTTGAACAGTTAATATAACGAGTATATTTAAAAATTCCGTTGAGTATACCAAGTCAAAAGTTAAAAACAGAAATTATAAGTCATATTCAAGAATTAGGGATCGGGTAAGGTATATCTGACAATTAGGTTAAGTATTTAAAATTTTATATTTCTTATGCAAACCTTTTATACATTATTCATTATCAATTTACAAAATTTAAGTTTCACAAATTTTATTTAACAATTTATCAAGTTTTGAGTATTAAATAAACTCGACTCGGACAAAACTCGTGATTATTCAATGAGTTTGTTTAGTTTATTCTAAAATTTGATCTTCATTGAATTTTTCATCGAATCATTTATAATTAATCCATCGAGTCGAGTTGACTTGGTAGAAATAACGTGAACAAATTTATCTGAGTTTTTTAAATTATAGTCACATGCGGAGAAATGATGTTTGAAATTTAAATAATGCACGCGCTGCGTGCAAACACCACTATATAAATTTTAAAAATAAAAGATTAACTTTATATAATAACCCATTAACTTTTACAACTCTACTAATATAAATACTGCTTGTTTGTGGGTGGTGACAACATCAAATGCATGTTTGAACTTTGAACTTGGATACAATTAGCCCCTCTATTAAATCCCAATTCTTGAACCCTTAATCCAAATGCAGGTTAGATATATACGTATGCACAAAAAGATATACAATTTTTAAATTCTTATACATGTATTTACCTCTACGTGCTTTAATCTTGTCCATGTGGTATAGCTATTCAACCCATAACCCCCATTTATTTTAAAAATATACGTTAAACCCACATATGATCTGGACTAAATGGTAAAGTGGACGAAAATTATCCAAATTAACGGTGTTTGAAAAGCACGCGCTCAGAAGTGAGTGTTTTTAATAAAAAATATAATTTTTCTCCAAAAAGTTTAGAATAAATTACCTTAAACCCCCATGTGATATAAATCTTAGACGCATAACGCTTATATGTTTTGCAAATATACCCTAAACTCCTATGTGGTTTGGACTAAATGGTAAAGAAGACATAAATTATCACAACTAATCATATTTATATACACGTGTCGCTTTTACAGGTTGTTACCTGAACAACATTAATTTTTCCTCCCAAAAAATTTAAAATTGTATGCCCAACTTACACTTATTGTTATTTATATAAACTTATTCTCAAATTCGCTATACTTATCTATAATTTGCAACCAAAAAGCACAACTACAAGGATACATAAGGTATTTTCCCGTAATTTTTTTCTTTTATTTTATGCATTAATTTACAGATTTTTAATTGTAATAATAAACTAATATCATTTTCTTCATTTTTAATAGTGCAAATTAAAAGCTATAATTTCTGACAATATGGAGAAATGAATTATCTAAAAGTTTTGATATATTAAATTACATATATCGGGTAAAACATATAATCTGTCTCTTATACACTTTAGATGATTTTTGTCTGTTTTATCATTAGTCCAGGCCATATGGGGGTTTTAAGGTATTTTTTTTTTTCAAAATATATGGGGGTTATGGATTTGAGAGTAATTACACATAGGGATTTATAGTAATTTAATCTAATTTAAATATAGGGTAAAAAAATAATTTCAACGAAAAACATTAGTTTAGATAATTTTTATCCACTTTACCACTTGTATAAGAGACAGTAGTATAATAGTGTAGCAGTAGTAATAAATAAACCTGTCTCTTATACACATCTGATGTACGATAATTTACCCTTAAAATTTAAATAACATGCACATAATATACACATACACAACTATCATTTAAATTTTTAAAAATCCACAGTACGTGAAAGATTAAGTATATATAATAACCCATTTACTCTTTTAATATAAATACTGCTGCTTGTTTATGAATGGTGACAATATCACGTGCAAAGTTATGAGTTTGAACTTGGATACAATTAGCCGTTCTATTCGATCCCTATTCTTGAACCTTGAATCCAAACCCAGATTAGATGTATACATACATATACATAAAAAGATATTCATTTTTTATATATTTATACATGTGTTTACGTCTACGTGTTTCAATCTTGCCAGGTTAAGTAACTATGGTGATTATCGGACATTTTAAACCGAACTCATTTTTACGATATTATATTTTGAATTTTGTCATTCAATTTAAATCGTTCACTGCATAATACTGTAAACGGATCATTTTAAAAGTTTCCCTATCCTTATATCTAAAAAGGGAAAAAAAAAAGGTCATTACCACTATCCACGTACACTCCAAACCTTATATATTTTTCATATATGTGTACATCAGCCGATTGAATGTATCTCAAGTGTATATTGTTTGAATTTCAAACCTGTATGTTAAATGTTGGTAAATGATAAAATTACTAATATGTCAATGATTTGGAAAGAATGAACGAAATCCAGATAAATAATTTTGTAATAGTCAATAAATGATAATGATTTTTTTTCCTCTGCCTCAATAACAAACAATAATGAAAAAAAAAAAAAAAAGAAAGATGAAAATAATTACGAAGAAAAAAGTAAAGAGGTTAAATATGTATTTAAAACATATAACTTTTGCATAAAAAAACTCAATAGATAAAATTTTATATTTTGTACTTTATGTTATCATTAATTAATTATTTATTTATTAAAAAAATAAAAATTTTCAACAAAATAAAAGTATTACGCGAACGAAACACTTACTTTTTCTGGTACACGGAAATAATTGAGTTAGTCGAACTACCAAGTGCTTTCTTTGTGTTAATCCCATTGCCAAATCACCAACGTGGTACCCCACATTAATTAGCACGGTTCAAACTCTCTTAGTATACCAGTCTTGTGAACGAAAAGCCATTACATATCTCTTTGCTTCATACTGTCGTATTAGATTATGCTGATTACTTACCTTACCCGATTAAGTAATTATTAATGGTCGACGGTCTGGCATTATTAACCGGGCTTGCTTCACGATGCTATGCCTTTGAATTTTGTGACTTAATCTAAACCATTCACGGCATAATATGCCTTACCTTACCCGATTAAGTAACTATGGTCGACGGTCTGGCATTATTAACCGGGCTTGCTTCACGATGCTATGCCTTTGAATTTTGTGACTTAATCTAAACCATTCACGGCATAATATGCCTTACCTTACCCGATTAAGTAACTATGGTCTGGCATTATTAACTGGGCTTGCTTCACGATGCTATGCCTTTGAATTTTGTGACTTAATCTAAACCATTCACGGCATAATATGCCTTACCTTACCTTACCCGGCATTATTAAGCTTCACGAACTGAATTTTGTGACTTAATCTAAACCATTCACGGCATAATATGCCTTACCTTCGATTAAGTAACAATTTTAAATTATTAACTGGGCTTGCTTCACGATGCTATGCCTTTGAATTTTGTGACTTAATCTAAACCATTCACGGCATAATATGCCTTACCTTACCCGATTGAGTAACTATGGTCGACGGCCTGGCATTATTAACCGGCTTGCTTCACGATGCTATGCCTTTGAATTTTGTGACTTAATCTAAACCATTCACGGCATAATATGCCATAAATGGGTTCATTTTAAAAGTTTCCCCAACCTTACATCCAAAAAGTAAAAAGAAAATTCAGTTTGGACAATTATTATTTCAGAATATTATTTGAAAAAAAAATATTATAGCAACTTTTGTGATATGGCGTATGTGAGTTAAAATGGTGATTGAAAAATTTGTTGGGTAATGATTATAAAATATTATTGGGAGAATAATAAAAATGATTAAATGCTGTATAACTCCCCTAACCTTACATTTAATTGCAGTTTCCTAAACTTGTTTAATAAGCACTTAACCCCCTTTCTTCATGTTTTAGGACAAAATTACTCTTACTATTTTAATAATTTTATTTTTTATTCTGACCAATTTATTTATTTTCTCTCTCATATTATTTTCATTTAATTTTTTATTTTCTCCATTATTTATTACTACTGCTACACTATTATACTATTACAAGATGTAATTTTTTTACATGTGTCTAGATAATTTATAGAATAAATAAAATTTTAATGTAAGCAAAATATATTTTATTAGTATAATATGGAGTTTATGAGTAATTACTCATACAAAAATGAATTAGTAAAACATAAAACGAATTAGTATTACTCGTAAAAATAAAAATAAAAATAAAAAATAGTAAAAATTATTAAAATATTTATTCTAAGTATGTAAAAATTTTTTTTTTGTGTCAGATCATTCGTGTGTCATAGTTTGATTGAGTTTATTGTAACTCTGAAAACACATATATTAGATGGTCATAATATTTCTTACTACATTTTGCCGTGGTTATGCTAGCAATATAAGGTTGTACACAATTTTTTATTCAACAATTTTATTTGTATTCTAAAAAAATTTAATTTTCTTTTACTCAAAAATTTTATTGTAGTTTGTTTATTTGTTATCCCATTTTATTACTAATAGTGAATCACAAGCTTTGTATTACAATAAGGTATATTACTTGTATTAAGTATGATTAATCTACAAATTAAATTATTTAGATACATGTGAAAAGTTAGAAGAGACATTTTTCAATTATTAAAAGTAATACTCCAATTGTAGACAACCTTATTTTTTCTTAGGGAAAAATGCAAAAAGCCCCTTGAATTTATACCTAAATTGCAGTTTGCCACTCAACTTATTTAATCAGTACTTTTGTGTTCATCCTGATTCGCTGACTTGAAAAACCTGCTGAATTGATCCGATCCGAACTGAAAAAAGGGTACCCGAACCGCATTCTGAAAGCAGGTCGGGTAGAGGGTCGGGTCGACGGTCACATTTCTGTGACCCTACATACCCGAAATGGTCCATTTCAGGGAAAAATTTGTAAATTTGATTAATAAGATTCATTAGAAGTAAATATTTATTACATTTATCCGTGACACTCTCACTCTTCTTTTTCAATTACACGTCTTTCCTTCCTATAGGGTACGTCATGGTGGTAATGACTCTGTTTGGACAACCGTACTTTTTATTAAGGGTCCATGAACACCCCTATTAAGTCACTAACGTGTATACTAGCATCATATGAATATATGCCACGTATATATTATTTAAATTTTAAATGTACATGTCATGTAAAAAAAATGATATTTAAAATTTAAACAATTCACACGTAATATGCACGATCATATAAATTTTAAAAAACAAACAGTATATAAAAGATTAGTCACCTATAATAACCCATTAACTCTACTCATAATTTTGTTTTTATTGTTTATTATTACCAATTTATTTATTTTCTTTCTCACATTTTTCTTTTTCTTTTTTTATCTCTAGATAATTTATTGAATAAATAAAATTTTAATATAAGGAAAATATATTTTATTAATATAATATGGAGTTTTTGAGTAATTAATCATACTATATTTAAAAAATAAACAAAATACAAAAAAAAAAATGGAATTAGTAAAAAATATTAAAATATTTATTCTTAATATGAAAACAATTTTAACTTTTGACGAGATGTAAAAAAAAATAGTTTGATTGAATTAATTGTTACTCTGAAACTCTTATATTAGGCGGTAATAATATTTTCTTACTACATTTTGTCGCAGTTAAGGTAGCAATATAAGGTTTTACATAATTTTTTGATCTACAATTTTATTTGTATTCTAAAAGAAAATTAAATTTCCTTTGGATCAAAAATTTTATTATAGTTTGTTTATTTATTAATCTAATTATTAATAGTTAATCAAAAAATTTGTATTATAATAAGAAATATTGCTCGTATTAAAGCATGATTAATCTACAAATTAAATTCTTTAGATATATGCGGAAAGTTAGAATTTTAATTTTTGAATTATTAAAAGTAATAGTATAATTGTTTGGTACTAGTAAGAAAGAATGGTGAAAAAATAAAAGTAAAACAAGAGAGAGAGAGAAAAAATAGATGAAGAAAAAGACAAATTATAATAATATAAATGACAGGAAAAATTTTGTCTTGTAATATAAGAGAGTTCCAAACATCTACTCTTTTATATTTTGGCGAAAGTTTACGGTACTTAGGTGCAAATCTAAGGCTGAAAGGAGCCCTAAGAAATATATGCAAATCAAGAAATATATGCATGTTGTCTGGTTTATGGGAGTGCAATATACCATAATAAAGTCGGATTAGTTTTGTGTTTTGTGGGAGAGTTACTCATTAATACAGAAAAGAAAAGGGTAGCTTTTTTGTGCTTGAAGTAATAATCACGGCTTCTACTTTTTTTGTTTTGTTACGGAGACGAGTACCATAAGTTCCAACAAAATGTACAAACTTATGGTATGCCGAGTCTCAGGTGATTGAATTGGAAAGCCATAATTTTGTCACAAAATATTAAAGGAGGTTAAGTGCATATTAAATAAATTGAGGAGGCAAACTCTAATTGGGGTATAAATTCACGGAGGTTCTATATTTAACCTTGACACATGTAAAAAGTACGGTTGTCCAAACAGAGTCATTACCACCATCACGTACCTATATATTTTTCATACGTGTACACGGACATATGTGCGTGGCGTGTACACATATGTGACACACATGCCACGTGTATGATACACATCTATTTATGTTTCATTCACATGTACACTAGCAAATATGAATATATATCAAGTGTATGTTGTTTGAATTTTATATCAGGTGTATGTTGTTTGAATTTCAAATATGTATGTTATGTGAAAAAATTATATGAAAAATTTAAATAATATGCACGTAATATGCACATACACAACAATCATTTAAATTTTTAAAAATCCAAAATATGTGAAAGATTAACCATATGTAATAACGCATTTACTCTAGGAAGGATTAATATAAATACTGCTGCTTGTTTGTGAGTGATGGCAATATCACGTGCAAGTTTGGACTTTGAAGTTGGATACAATTAGCCCTTGTTTTCAATCCCTATTCTTGAACCCTGAATCCAAACCCAAATTAGATATATACATATATATGCATAAAAAGATATACAATTTTTATATACTTATACATGTATTTACATCTACATGTTTCAATCTTGCCGATTAAGTAACTATGATGATTGTCGGATATTTTTAACCGAACTCATTTTACGATACTATATTTTGAATTTTGTCCTTCAACCTAAATAGTTCACTGCATAGTATTGTAATTAAACGGATTCATTTTAGATGTTTCCCTAATCTTTCATCCAAAAAGGGAAAAAAAAAGTCATTACCACCATCCCCGTACACCCCCAACCCATTATATTTGTCATAAACGTGTACATCATCCAATGTGAATATATGCCAAGTGCATATTGTTTGAATTTTAAATCTATATGTAAAATGTTCTTAGAAAAATAATAAAATTATTGATATGTCATTGATTTGAAGATAATAAATGAAATCCAAACAAGTAATTTTTATTTTAAATTTAAACAATATACACGTACAACGATCATATGAATTTTAAAAATTAATTGTCGAAAAGATTAACCCTATATAATAATCCACTAACTTTTAGAAGTCTACTAATTTAAATGTTGCTCCTTATATGTGTGTAGCGACAATATCACATGCAAGTTTGGACTTTGAACTTTGATTCAATCCCTCTTCTTCAACCCTTCAAAGAGAAATAGAAATAAATTTGTCAATCCTTCTTGGTTGTTTTAATAATGACAAAAATATATACAAATATATTTCAAAAATTTGATACTATGAAAAATATCTTTATCTTTAACTGATCAAATAATTGGTCGTAGTGTCGTTATAGGATATCATAATATAGGCGCCTGGAAGATAAATAGAAATAAGATACAAATATCATACAAATGTTCTCATAAAAGAGAAATTTTGATTATTTAATTATTTGAGAATAAATAATGTTGTAACAGTTAGTGAACAATAATGATTTTTTTTCCTTTGCCTCAATAACAAACAATAATGAAAAAAATAAAAAAGAAAGATGAAAATAATTATGAAGAAAAGAGCAAAGAGATTAAATACGTATTTAAAATATATAACTTTTGCATTAAAAAAAAAATCAATAGGTCAAATTTTTATATTTTGTATTTTATGTTATCAATCATTAATTATTTATTTTTTAAAAAACATAAAAATTTTCAACAAACAAGAGTGTTACGCATGCAAAACACTTACTTTTTTTCTTATACACGAAAATAATTGAGTTAGTCGAACTACCAAGTGCTTTCTTTGGGTTAATCCCACATAAATAAACATGTTTGGAACTCTCTTACCATACAATGCATCTTTTTGCTTCAACTGCACTATTAGATTATGCTGATTATCTTATCTTACCCCGTTAAGTAACTATGGTCGACTATCAGGCATTCTTAACCGGCCTTGAGGTACTTCACGATGCAATGCTTTGAATTTTGTGATTTAATCTAAACCGTTCACGGCATAATATGCTGTAAACGGGTTTATTTTAAAAGTTTCCTTAACCTTACATTCAAAAAGAAAAGTCAGTTTGAACAACTATTATTTTAGAATATTATTTGAAAAAAATATTATAGCAACTTTTGTGATGTGGTGTATGTGAGTTAAAATGGTGATTGAAAATTTTGTTGGGTAATGATTATAAAATATTATTAAAGAATAATATAACAAGTTAAATTGGGTGAAAGTCCCTTAAACTTGCACCCAAGTTACAGATTCATTCCTCAACTTATTTAATAAGTACTTAACCCCCTTCCTTTGTGTTTCAGGACAAATTACTCTTATTATTTTAATAATTTTAGTTTCTCTAACTATTTTAATAATTTTGTTTTTCTTTTTTTTTTATTTTGATCAATTTATTTATTTTCTCTCTCATATTTTTCCTTTTAATTTTTTATTTTCTCCATTATTTACCACTATTATACAATGCTAAACTATTATACAGACTACTAATTGATTAATTACAAGATGTAATTTTCTTTTTACATGTGTCAAGATAATTTATAGAATAATAAAATTTTAATATAAGCAAAATATATTTTATTAGTACAATATGGACTCCCATGAGTAATTACTGATACTATATTTAAAAATAAACAAAAACAAAAATGAATCAAGTAAAACAATCATACACGTGCATATTAAGTATGCAAATAATTTTTTTTTTTACCAGATCATTCGCGTGTCATAGTTAGATTGAGTTTATTGTAACTCCGAAAACTCTTATATTAGATGGTCATAATATTTTCTTACTACATTTTAGTTGTAGTTATGCTAGCAATATAAGGTTGTGTACAACCTTATATTGCTACAATTTTATAAATAAATCTAGAAGAAAATCAATGAAACTTATATACATCTAATTAGATTGTTTACAACATACATTTCATAATGGCAAATAGCTAATCACAAAATTTGTATTACAATAAGATATATTGCTTGTATTAAAGTATGATTAATCTATAAATTAAATTATTTAGATACATGTGAAAAGTCAGAAAATTTAAATTTTCGATTATTCACAGTAATACTAAATAATTTAATAGTAGTAAGACAGAATGGTGAAAAAATAAAAGGAAAAACAAGATAGGGAAACTAAATAGAAGGGAAGAAGAAGAAGAAGAAGAAGAAGAAGAAGAAGAAGAAGAAGAAGAAGAAGAAGAAGAAGAAAGAAAGAAAACAATAATAATTAAATGATAGGGGTAATTTTGTCCCAAAATATAAAAGAGGTTAAGTGCTTATTAAATAAATTGAGAGGCAAACTGCAATTGGGGTATAAATTCAAGGGGCTTTTATATTTAACTCTAAAAAATAATAGGTTGTCCAAATAGAGCCATTACTACCATCCACATACCGTATATATTTTTGGTAACGTGTGTATCCTATGTATTTTTCTTTCTCATACTAGTAGATATGAATGTATGTGACGTTTTATGTATGTTATTTGAATTTTGAATGTACATGTCACGTGAAAAAATAAAATTTAAAATTTAAACAATCATAGATAATATGCATGATCCTATACATTTTAAAAAACAAACAGTATATAAAAAATTAGTCACATATAATAACCCATTAACTCTACTAATATAAATACTGCGACTTATTTGTGACTGACAACATTACATGCAAAACTTGAATTCAATTAGTCCCTCTATTCAATCCTTCTTCTTCAACCCTTAATCCAAACCCAGTTTATATAGAGAGAGAGAAAAAGAGAGATATGCATCAAATGGCATACAATTTTTATATACTTGTACATGTAATTTGTTGTTTCTTTGATTTGTGATGATTTTGACTTCTTGTTCTTTTTATTTGGTGTTATAGGGCATTTGATCATGATCAGCATTGAAGTTCTAAGAAAATTACAATTAAAAGGTATCAACTTTACTTCGCAGCCATCAAGACTAATTTTAGTTAATGTAATTGAGAAATTGCTAGTTAGTGGATTATTATATAACCATATCCATAACATTCCATGATAATCAAATCACATTCATATACACGTATCAAACTATAACCCAAACAACAGTCAGAAGTTCGATTACAAGACAAATCTAACAAGACCATAGGCACACAGGCCTAAACATAAGAACCAACCTCACACTAAGATGGTAAATAGGAAAACTCTATCTCTAATAACTGGGGTTTGTATTGTAACCTCCTCCCAGGTCAGCATTCGACTCAAAACTTGCTAACGTCTCCTGTTGGTCCTCAACTGCAAACAAAGAGAAAAAACAATAACGAAATAAGCATTTAGTCTGTTTAGTAAATAACATTTAAGACTAATCTCAGATAATACGCATATAATTAGTGAAAGGCACATTATATGAAATATTATCAATATTTAAAATATAAATGTCAATCAATGAGCTCATAGTTCACAAAAGTCTTCTCAGCACTAGATCCAGGTCTACCTATTATCCGCCCGAGTAGACAAGGCATAACGGAGTGTCTATCACTTGTCTTTCCGATAGATTGGGTATAACATTTACAGCAAAGTGTTTATACATATCATTTCATTCACTCACTCATAGTCAAATCCACTAAAGTGACCCATTGAGCCATTCACAGTGATCACTCATTAACACATAGTACGATAATTAACAAATAATACATAACGAAAATATAATGTATAAACATTCTTAACTTATAAACATTACTCAAAAATAAATATACTTACCTTAATATCAATTATTTTAGGGTTGCAAAACCAATCATATACAAGGTATCGATAAAAAGGCGTAAAAGTTACTTACCTTGAAACCATCGATTTTGTAAACATATCCTAAATTCAATGATCTAAAATGTAGTAAGAGACAGTGTAAAAGTGAACAGCATATTATACCGTTAGAATATAAATAGAGATAGGGGTTCACTTTTGGACATCACCCAAATTCTCAAATTAGGTATTAATCGAACATAAATAAGTAATGGTTGTCTTAAATTCGTGAAAATAAGACAAAGTCTAAAAATTAGGGTTCATAATTTCAAATATATCATCAAGTTAAATTTGTCACAAAATTTTTTGTTTGTGTAGTTCATAAACTAAATAGAGAATTTGAGATACCCATAAATGGCTGTGTAGGAAATGTTCTCTACTCAGGTCACATATTTTATGGTCGTAGGGTTGTGATCAATGACTTCGTTAAGAAGTCTTGGTGAAATTTTTCAAAATTTCACTTTAGTCCATCAATTTTTGTAAAATTATATTTTGACTCAACAAATTTTAGAAAATATTTGAAAAGGGTAAAACGATTATTTAATATTTGAAAGGGACATTAAAGAGTATTTAAAATGAAAAGATACAAGTACGAAAATATGTGAAATGAGTAAAAAAGTCGGGTATTACATTTTTGGAATTTTTTGTGTTTCAAGATATGTGTGTATTTGATGTTTTACCCTGCATACTCTGTTTTTTTTTTTTAATATGTAAAACTATTGAGAAGAATAATACATATGGATATAACTATATACGTAGTGCACATGATACAGAGAATAAATATTTTCCGGTAATTCAAAAGTGACATTAAACTTCATTGGTCATGCTGAAGTTGGAACAAGAAGTTCGGTTGACAAAATAAAAATATTTTTAAATAAAAATTTTTAACGGTTTTATCTTTAATTTTATGAATACAAGTTAAAAAAACTGTAACAATGGTAATAAATACCTTACAAGTAATTGTGATTAATAAAAAATTGATTTTGTTCAAAATTAAATGATAGTACAATATAGTAGTAAAATATGCATAATGATAGTTATATTAGTATGGGACCTATGATTGAGAGAAAAACGAATGAAAAAGAATTGAAAACGAAAATAAGTTTAGTAAATGAAATTCTAAAAGTAAAGTATTTGAAGTTTAATATTTTTCTGAATTAGAGACAGAAATAACTTACACTAAAAATTCCGTAAGTTATTTTCAGCCAGAGGAAGGAAAATTGAAAAATATTTTACACCGAAAAATATTTTCCGATGTTTGGCACAAAAAAAATTTCTGAAAAATCATTTTCCTAAAAATATTTTTAATCCAAACGAACACACCCTTAATCTAGTTGGTTCATCAGGGTTTAGATCACTCTAACTTTTTAATCTACTTATATCATCAAGGTTTAGATCACTCTAATTTTTTAATCTAGTTGGTTCATCAGTCTCTTAGATCACATCTAACTTTTTATAATCCCTCTTCTTCAACCCTTAAAGAAAAATAGAAATATATTTGTCATTCTTTATTACTTTTTTTAGTAATGACAAAATATATACAAATATTTCAAAAATTCGGTACTATGAAAAACATCCTTATCTTTAACTGATCAAGTGATTGATGGTAGTGTAGCTATAAGAAATCATAATATAAGCTCTTAGAAGAGAGATAGAAATAAGATGTAAATAGCATACATTGTTCCATAAAAGTGAAAGTTTGTTTAATCATTTAAGAATAAATAATGTTGTAACAAAAAACAAAAAATATGTAAAAATAAAAGATAAACGCTAAATAACCATCAATCAAATGGAAAAGAGATTAAACATATATTTAAAATATATAAATTTTACATAAAAAAACTCAAAAGATCAAATTTTTAATTTTGTACTCTATGTTATTATTTACTAATTATTCATTTATTTTAAAAATGTTTATACATTATATTTTCGTTATACATTATATTTTCGTTATGTATTTCTAGTTAATGAAAATACTTGTCTTAGACAAATCTAGATGTGCTTTCTTTGTATTAATTATGTTGCCATACTACCAACGTCGCACCCACATAAACAGGTTCATTTTAAATGTTTCCCTAACTTTACACCCAACAAGAAAAATAAATCCGTTTGTACATTATATTATTTCAGAATATTATTTGAAAAAATAGAAGTAGTGGTTTACAAAATGAATGTTTATAAATTAATTATAAGTTCTAATTTTTCTTTTACCTCTGTCTTATTAATTGTTTATAGTATAAATAAACTTTTTAATACAAAGAAAATATATTTTATCAGTATAATATGGAGTTTGTGGGTAATTTATTAATACTATAATTAGCAAATAAACAAACTACAAAAAATAAATAATTTAACAAAATATTAAGATATTCATTGTTGTACACAAACAAAAAATTTTGTGTTAGATCATTCTTATGTCATAGTTTGGTTGAGTTTATTGTAACTCTAAAAACTCTCACATTAAGTGGTTGATAATATTTTCTTACTACATTTTGCCACTATTATGCTAGCAATATAAGGTTGTACACGATTTTTCATTCTACAGTTTTATTTGTAAAATAAAAAAAAAGTTTAATTTTCTTTCTCAAAAATTTATATTGTAGTTTGTTTACACATCTATTTTATTATTAATAATAAATCACAAACTATATATTACAATGAGATATATTGCTTGTATTATTGCATGATTAATCAATAAATTAAATTTTTTATATACATGTGAAAAGTTAAAATTTTAATTATTCAAATATTAAAAGTAACACTATAATTGTTTAGTGGTTTGAAGAGATAATGATGAATAAAATAAAAGTATAAAAAGAGACAGATGTAGATTTAACCCGAGTAGTGATTACAAAATATTATTGGGAGAATAATAAAAATGCAAAAACTTACCCTAAAGTAACCTGAAACACAATTTGTCCCCTCAATAACCCTCATTGCTTCTGTTTTGGGAAAAAATTAACCTTACTATTTTAATATTTTTATTTTTATTTTTTATTCTTACCAATTTATTTATTTTCTGTATCATATTTTTAATTTATTTATTTTTCCCATTGTGTATTGTTACTACTAGACTATTATACTTCTAAAAATTGATTAATTATAAGATGCACATTTTTTTACATGTGTCTAAGATAATTCATAGAATAAATAAATTTTTAATACAAGGATAATATATTTTATTAATATAATATGGAGTTTGTGAGTAATTACACATACTATATTTAAAAAATAAACAAAATACAAAAAAAAATGAATTAGTAAAAACTATTAAAATATTTATTCTTAATATGCAAACAAATTTTTTTTATACTAGATCATTCGCATGTCATAGTTCAATTGAAATAAGTCTGAAAACTCTTATACTAGGCGGTCATAATATTTTCTTACTATATTTTGTCGCATTTATGCTAGCAATATAAGGTTCTATACAATTTTTCATTTTATACTAGGCGGTCATAATATTTTCTTATTATATTTTGTCGCATTTATGCTAGCAATATATGGTTCTATACAATTTTTCATTCTACAATTTTATTTGTATTCTAAAACAAAATTAAATTTCGTTTGACTCAAAAATTTAATTATAGTTTTTTTATTTATCAATTTTATTATTAATAGTTAATCACAAAATTTGTATTACAATAAGATATATTACTCGTATTAAAGCATGATTATTCTACAAATTAAATTATTTAGATATATGTGGAAAGTTAGAATTTTAATTTTTCAATTATTAAAAGTAATACTATAACTGTTTAGTAGTAACAAGAGAGAATGGTAAAAAAATAAAAGGACAACAAGAGAGAGAAAATAAATAGAAGAAGAAAAAAGAAAAACATCAATAATAATCAAATGATAGGAGTAATTTCGTCCCAAAATATAAAAGAGAGAAAATTAAGTGTTTATTAAATAAGTTGCGGAGGATAAACTGTAATCAAAATGTAAATTCAAGGGGTTTTCTACATTTAACTGTAATGAAGAGGATGGAGCCAATACCACCCACATACTTTTTTTTTTTTTTTTTTGAAGACACGTGTATGCTACATGTGTGACACGTGTATTATAATTTTTATACATGTGTATATGCACAGACACGTGTCATAGATATATGTTATACACTATATTTTAATACACGTGTACACGCATATATGATATGCGTGACACATGTTATATCCTATGTATTTTTCATACACATATATACTATTAGATGTAAATATATATTACGTATAAAAATATTTATAATTTAAACAAATGCACGGTTAATATCCATAAAAGGATCACATAAATTTTTAAAAACCCATATAAACAATGTATAATATCCCATTAACTCTACTAATTATATAAGGGATCAAAGCTCTAAATATTTAGGTAAATCTAGTTTACGATTTTATTTGTAGATTTGTGTTATAGATTAAATATTATGAAATTTATGATATGATGCATCATGTAAGTAAGATTTTATAAAATTTAATTTTGATGCGAGTTTATGTGAGATCTAAAATCGGGCTAGTAATAATATTTTCTATTATACATGTACTTCTAATTGTTTGAGAATAGTGACAACTTTACATGCAAGTTCGGACTCTGAACTTGCTTTCAATTAGCCCCACTATCCAATCCCTCTTCCTCGACTCTTTTAATCCAAACCCGTTGTGTGTATATATATATATGCATAGAAAAAGAAAAAAACGATTTTCATATACTTGTGCATGTAATTACCTCTACATGTCTCAATCTTGACTCAATTATGTACGCGTATGTAAATTTTTTTTGTTGTTTCTTTAATTTGCGATGATTTTAACTTCTGGGTTCTTTTGATTTGGTGTTATAGGGCATCTGATCGTGATTAGAATTGAAGTTCTTGAAGCAAGTTACGGTTAAAGGTGACAACTTTGCAGCCATCAAGACTAATCTTAGTTAATGTAATCTAGAAATTATAAGAATTTTGGTAAAGATTGTTCCTTTTTTAATTTTTTCTAATTACAGCAGATTTTTGGGATTTTTCTGTGTGTTTCAATGTGTGTGAGATACAATAAGGGTATGTTTATGTTTGTATGGATGTTGCTAAAGATCTCACCAATATTTCTGTTATGTTTTCGTGAGTTCTTTGCTTTTTGTCTTAATTTTATACTTAATCTTATTGGTTCATCAAGGTTTAGATCACTCCAAGACAGAAAATAATGGATTTAAGTGAAAGTTTACGGTACTTAGGTGCAAATCTTAGGCTGAAAGGAGCCTTAAGAAATTTATGCAAATCAAGAAAGATATGCATGTTGTCTGGTTTATGGGAGTGGAAGATACCATAATAAAGTCGGATTACTTTTGTGTTTTGTGGGAGAGCTACCCAATAATACAGAAAAGAAAAGTGTAGCTTTTTTGTGCTTGAAGTAATAATCACGGCTTTTTTTCTGTTATCGAGGCGAGTATTGGATGGGATTGTTGTACATTTTGTTGGAACTTATGGTATGCCGAGTGTTCCATCTTATTTAATTTTGCGATTATGAAATATATGTAGTATTTTTCTGCTCTTTAAAATATATTATCCTTGATGGAGACTGTTTCTGCTTTAATGAAAATTTTCTGACAGATTTTTATTTTGTCATTGTTGTATTCATGGAGTTCTGTTGTCATGACACTCTTGTTGATGACCATATTCCTACTAAGCCAATTTTTTTCTCTAATTAGGTGATTGAATTAGAAAGTACAATTTTACCCTGTTTATATTTGTTTGTGATTACACCATGTTTGAAAACGAATCCATGTAAGATAATTATGTCAACATGGAATTGTTCAAGAGAATATGGCAACAAGAAGTTTCTTAAGAACTATGGCAACTGTATACTTGCTTCCTACGTTGTTTTAATAAATATAGTATGTGTAATTACTCACAAACTCCATTGAACAATGGGCTGATCCTTAGTTGTTCTACACCAGTTAATTATGTTTTCTTAATCAATTTTTGTTATTATAATAGCCTAGTAGTAACAATACCTGTCTGTTATGGAATAATGTGTCTCAAGTATGGGATTAATATATTAGTAATTTGCAGATAAATCTATTATTTGTCAATTTGCATAGGATGAATTTTTTTTTGTAATTTTACTCATTTTTACTATTATTTTTTTGTTAAAATTTTTCTAACAGAAATATGCTCTAGTTGTTCCGCTAGTAGCATTTCACTGGCATAACAACATCAAAGTGTTTTATCTACTTCCACTTTTTGCATAATGATTCTTCATCTTGGACGAGGAAACAATTGGAAAGATGTTCGACTTTTAGCTTAACAGTTTCTTGATAGCTATCAAGTATGCGCTTACTTTTTTGCATGTTGCTATCAGGAAGAATATCCTGAAGCTTTTAAGTGAGACTTGACTCCACATGGATCAGCAAGGAAATGGACAACTACCAGGTATGGGGGTGGTTGGTGGCTCTGCTAATGTGCTATATAGTGATGCATCATATCAAACTAACCATATGATGGGCCCCTCTCCTCCTGCATCAACTGGTCTAGTTCAAACTGACCTCAAACAGCTGGCCTTCCTGCCTCTTTAGCTCAGATGGTGCAACACCAGCTTGCGTATCAGCACATCCAGCAGCAGCAGCAGCAACTGCAATTGCAGCAACTGCTCCAGGACTTTTGGAGAAACCAGTACCAAGAGATTGAGCAGGCGACCAATTTCAAGAATCATAGCCTGCCATTGGCCAGGATCAAGAAGATAATGAAATAAGATACTCTTGTCAGAATGATATCAGCATTCTGAAACAATGAAGCTGTGCCCGGGCACTGTGAGATGTTTATCCTTGAGTTAACCCTGCATGCATGGAACCATACAGAGGAGAATAAGAGGACATCTCTTCAGAAAATTGACATTGCAGCAGCCATCGCAAGGACTGACATATTTGATTTCTTGGTTGATATAGTACCAAGAGAGGTCTTGAAAGAGGAGATGTTTGCATCAATCCCTAGAGGAACCCTTTCTGTCGGAGGTCCTCCAGCAGGTATTCCTTACTACATGCCACCCCAACGTCTGCTCCACCAGTTGGAGCTTCAGGCATGTATATGGCTAAACCTGTGGATCAAGCTCTTTATGGCCTTCAGCCTCATTCTTATATGCCTCAGCAAATGTGGCCCCATCAACAGCAACCACCTGCTGATTCTTAAGCAGGAATCAGGTAATCTCCAACTGTTTGTACTTATATTGTCATAGTACACTCACATACATGTAACTGAAGTTGGGTATTGATGTATCTTGGGTTTCTGGTTCCTTCTAGATCTTGTTCCTCTCTTATGAGACTATCAACATTAAATTCTCCAGTGGTTTGAGGTATTGAATCTCATTATTGTGCTTGAGGATTTTAGTGGGTTTCAAAATTTTAATCTTCCATATTTCTTGGCCTTTGGCTTGATAAAGTATGCAGTTGTTTGCTCTTCTACTTCTGTCAATGAAGAGGATATAGATTTGATGGTGTTATCACCTTCCTGCATAAACCATTTTCAGGTTGATAGGTTTGGACTTCATTTTTTATGTTCATCCAGTGTCATTTGTTGGTCCATAATGCAGTATTGGTTCGTATAGTGCTTATTTATATAATATGGAATGAAATTCAAGTTAAACAAGGGAATTTCGAAGACAAATCATGTCGCACACTCGTGATTGTTTAACTTGGAGTGCTTTAATTTGAGTTTTATATACTGCCTCATTTAATAGTTACTGATTTCATGAAATGATATTTGCAGAAATTACTGGAGGGGGGAGAACATACCAAACTGATAGATGACTGGAGACAAGACTTAAAGATAGAGGAACATATGTATTGCCTTCATTTTGTTTAGGTTTTCCTAGTTAAATCTGCAGAAAGTCAGTTTCAATGCTTTTGTAGTGTCAACTTTGTCGTTTGGTGAGAGAAACATTAGACTCTTATGGTTTGTTGCTAATAACATATACTATCAGATCTTTTGTTTGCTTATTGTGAATGTTTTCTGGTTAGCTGAATGATCTTCCTTCTTCCTTGACCATATTATGTTCCTTATGGAATTCGACTTCTGAAGGTCTTTTCTATTGTAATATGATGCTTCCAAGACAATAGTGTTTGCTTGGAAAATGTATTCAGTTGCTGCTTCACTGCAGCAAGAAAATAATCACCAATATGCAAGTAATGCATACTAGTGAACGTGATTTGATGTGTTCTTGTTGATGACAAAAAACACTCCTCATGACTTTGCCCTTTCCCCTTTTTGCTGAAGCTGCAGATGCTGCATACTGGATGGTTTTCAGCCAACTTTTGGATTTGTTTCCCAAGGTGGTTAATGACATTGATAAGCTGAAAATCTTCTTGTGCTCGAGGGCCTTTTTTTAATCATCATCAAACAAGGATTGATTCTCCTTATCATTAGAAAGGCAATCAACCTTTCCCATATAAAAAACAGAGGCATGAAAAAGTTATTTATATGCTATGGTGAAGTTACATTTAACCATTTTTAATTTATGATATTTAATTTCCAAATAGAATTTATGCTGCTTAAGTTCAACTTTATGCTTACACTGATAGGGAAGATCTTTACTATACCTCAAAATCTCGTGTGTAAATTTCGTAGTTATAATGAATTAGAAACAATTCACATACTAAGAGATTGATTGAATTATCAAGAATCATCAATATTTAAAATATCAGCTTTTAACCTTTTAAACCTTCTCCAGTAACTTAGAACATTTTGAGAAGGTAACACAAAAGTCATCAAATAAGTACAGATTTTGGCTCTTCAAATTATTCCTCGTCTTTAAAGACCAATTCTAGAAACAAAACCACAAGAATAGCTATGCTCCTAGTCATGTTGGTAGTGAACTTGAACTTGGTGAATGCATACTGCAGTTTGAGATTATCCATTTCAAGTTACCTCATTAAAAAAGAGCATAGTATGAATGTGTATATTCTCAGCGGTAGGCCTTTAGTGGGATCCATTTCTCCTAATATTTGATTCCTTTATAGATTTTCCTCGTCCAAGACCTGTCATTATCAATATTGCAGATCCAGCGATACAGCCTAACATGGATGGATTCATACCCAACTCTCCTTTTCCAGCAGACTGACGAGCCCAAGAAAGGAACACAGCAACACTGGCCAACAAAAGTAGAAGAAAAGCTTCTGTTATGTGATCAAAGACGATAAAAGATCCGGAGAATGATATCGAGATTGTGGCTCAAAATAACTGATGCTCAATACCAAAAAATATTAAATATCACTGCTCTTCTAAGTCAGTGAACAGAAATATAAGGGCATGTTGTAACGTCAATTTTCTGAAGAGATGTACTCTCTTTTTACCAAGGAGCTCAAACTTATTCTCCTTTTTAATGTGTGTGTGTGTCATTTGGTGGGGTCTGGTGGCAAAGAGATATGAAGTTCTGTGCCTGGTATTTCCTCACTAACTCTGCAGATGGTATTTCATTTAAGTTGATCACAAGAAGTCCAATAATTAATGTATAAATGCAGAGGACTCACTACAATAACTTACCTTCCCGAAAGTATATCTCCCTGACCACCACAGCGACGAGGAGAACCATAAATGCTCACTGCACTAACTGCAAAAACCACAGAGATCCAAATCTCTGTGTGAGTTCATCACCACAAAAGAAAAGCACAAATAGCATTTATAAGATGTTCATAATGGGTTAGAGATCCACATATTGAAAGTTCACTAGATTTCTATACAAGAAGTTGTACTGTAGAAAGATTCTTCAAAACCACTAGTTTTTTCCCATCTAGTTTCTTTAATACTATGATCTTTTTGGGAGTTTACTTATTGTGGAGACATCGAAGTTGAAACTGCAAACAGTTGGAGATCTGTCTCTTATACACATCTACATCGAATTGAAGATTGGAGAAGGATCTAAGACACTTCGTCTCTGTATTCGATGTTCACCAAAATTTACTCCCAAAGTGATAATAGTACTGAGAGAAAATCAAGAAGCTCGATTTACTTGATCTTGATTGTTGGATAGAGTGCTCATGGGTGTTTATGGGCTTGGGGTATTAGTTTGTGTGTATATATTGCCAGGTTTTTACACGTGTCCAAAGTGTTCGCTTGTGTATCTAGATGTGTGATAAGAGACAGGACCTTGATCTATTGTGACTTTCAC